>CM053157.1:82717979-85217979 GCA_028571685.1 Heterohyrax brucei | reverse complement strand
GAGGCAGGAAGGGAGACTTTTTTGGGTTACAAGGACTGGAGGGGAAGGAAGCTAAAGCTCCTCAGTGAATAGGCAGAGGAGACAGTGAGGGGACTCAGGGTGGGGTTCAGGGCAAAGGTGTAAAGGGGGCCACCAGAGGCCGGTGCTGAGCGTCTGGCTGCTGGCTTCCATCCCTTCACTCCACGATTACTTGCTGAGTACCTACTGTGTGCTTAGACTTCAGGGACACCCGCCTGCCCTCATGGAGCTCAGGTGCCGGGAGAGGTGAGGTTGCCGGAGCTTGCTCTGGGCCCAGTTGGCCCTGGAGTTACCTTCTGACCCTGCCCCTGCTAGTCTGTGAGGTGGGTCAAGTCATGTATCCTTCTCAAGCCGGCTTCCTTGTCTGTTGAACGGGGCTAATGACAGTCACCTGATGGAGGTGCCATGGGTGAGGAAATGACCCAATCACAAGGAAAGCCCTGGCACAGCCCCCAACACATGTACACACATTGTTGCTGTGTGCTGTTGGGTCGATTCTGACTCACAGCAACCCTGTAGGTCAAAGTAGAACTGCCCCTGTGGGACTTCCAAGGTGCAGCCGGTGAATTGGAACTGCCAGCTTTTCAGTTAGCAGCTAAGCTCTGACCACTAGCCACCAGGGCTCTGTACACACGGGTTTTTTTAATTGCCATCCAGTTGCTTCTGATTCACAGTGATCCTTACAGTACAGGACAGAAGTAACCCGTAGCATTTCTGTGGAACGCCTGGGAGACTCAGACTACCTGCCTTTGCTCAGCAGCTGCAGCACTTGACAGCTGGACCACCAGGGTTTCCACAAATACTGATGCTGGCCACTAAAAATCTCTTTTCTGGGCTTTTTTCCCCCTCAGTGACCAGTGAAGAAGGTAGCGAGCTCACGGCTTGGACAGTTGGGGTGGAAGGGAGTAGAAGCTGGAAGCTGCTGAGGGCCCGACTCCCCGTGAGGGCTGCCCAGCCGCTAAAGGAAGGAGAGCGGTCACTCAGGATCTGGGAGACCGGGGGGCTGTAGGAAGCGAGACTCAGAGGGTGGGATTCCTCTGGACAGGTGTTGGCAGAGTACCTGTCCTTGCCGGGAGCCTGTGGGTGAGCAGACGGTTACATGCTGGACTGTGGACTGAAAGACTGGCCATTTGAATGCACCCAGAATCCCTCAGAGGAAAGCCCTGGTCCTCTGTCGATTTGTTTTGTGTTCTGTGCTTGGCACTGTTCTAGGCCCCAGAGGTAACAGGGGTGGATAAGCCAGATGTGGTCCCTGCTGTCCCGGAACCCACCTTCTCCTTGGGGCGATAGATGGCCAGCAGATGGGCAGAGGCCCAGGGTGGCAGGAAACGGAAGAGAGCACTGTGACGGAAATGGGGCTGCACGGTCAAGGAGGGTCCGGAGAGGCGCTGGGGCCAGAGGCGGCAGCCAGAACAGGCCCTTCCCGCGTCCGGCTGGACGTGGTGCTGGGGCCTGAGGGGGCCGGGCCTTGGCAGGTGCTCACCGCCTACCTGGACTACATGGAGGAGCTGGGCGTGCTGCTGGGCGGCCGGCCGGCCTCCACGCGGGACCAGATGCAGCGAGTGCTGGAGCTGGAGGTGCAGCTGGCCAACATCACCGTGCCGCAGGACCAGCGGCGGGACGAGGAGGAGATCTACCACAAGATGAGTGTCGCCCAGCTGCAGGTGGGGTGCCTTGGGGACAGGGACGGAGCGTGGGAGGAGCCGGCTTCCCTTCATGCATCTCCCGCGGCAGCCAGTCCTTTCTTCCTTTCCTTGCTTTTCCCAACCTCCCAGCTGCGCTGTTGTTATCCAGCCAAGAAACGTGGTGTTTGGGACCACCTGTCAGGGGTGATCCTGTGGTCCCTTTCCTGTTGCCTAGGGGTGCCTAGAAGGGGTGATGTTAAAAAATCTGCAACAGCTCGTACAAGACACTCAGAGAACAATCAGAAAAGATACAGACCCTGGGGCAGGCCCCCCGAGAGGCCCTTACTGGGCCAGGCGTCAGCCTCTAGCTGTTTGACGTTTGGGCGGGGACAAGTACGTAGGTACTTGTACGTAGACTCAGGGGAGCTGTAGTTTTACCAACTGTTATGAAAATACAGCCCAGTGGCACCGTGCCTACGAGCTGAATCGCCCAGCTGCTCCCTCCGAAACCCTGTGGGCCAGTTCTACTCGGTCCTGCAGGGTTGCTGTGAGTCAGAATCGAGTCGAAGGCAGCAAGGTTTGTTTTCTGCTGTTTTCCACACGTGTACATAGAGAAAGGGGTTGGACTTCCAGATGGAAGGGTGCTGAGGCCTAGAAAACGGGTTACTGCAG
The DNA here is from genome assembly GCA_028571685.1 of Heterohyrax brucei. Taxonomy (NCBI): domain Eukaryota; kingdom Metazoa; phylum Chordata; class Mammalia; order Hyracoidea; family Procaviidae; genus Heterohyrax; species Heterohyrax brucei. Next base: position 85,215,664 of record CM053157.1, on the reverse strand, counting down.
GAAGGGGTCACCCAGCAGCCAGTAGCTGTTGCCATGGCAACAGGAAGGGCTCCCGGGCTACCGCTTGCCAGTGGGGGAGGGGCTCAGTGAGAGTTTCTGTTTTGCTCCCAGGTCCTGGCGCCCTCCATAGACTGGCTGGAGTTCCTGTCGTTCTTGCTGTCACCGCTGGAGCTGAATGACGCCGAGCCCGTGGTGGTGTATGGGACGGATTATTTGCAGCAGGTGTCAGAGCTCATCAACAGCACAGAGCCAAGGTGGGGAGCAGCCCGAGATGCAGCGAAGCCTGAGACGCAGGGGCTGTGCCTTCGGGCCCTGTAGAGGCCCCCGGTGGGGGTGGGGCATGGGGTACCTAGCCCAGCCAGGCCCACAGCAACCTTCCACCAAAGTGCAGGACCGCCAGATATCCAAGCAATGTCCGCCTAGGCTGGGGTTTTGGGATGCCGGCCTTCTTGGGATTGCTGTCCCCACACCTTGCTGCAACCCAATTCTGCAGGCAGGTGTGTGGTCCCAGGGTGAGAGGGAGGGATTCTGGGACAGGGCCCAAAGTGTGCTCTAGGACTCCTGCACACTCCGGGGCTGCCCCCGCCACATTCTCATTCTCTTCTGGACGGGGTGTCCCTCCACCACCGTTTCCTCCTGGAGTGCTGCCCCTCCCTCACCCTCTTCTCCCTCAGCGTCCTCAACAATTACTTGATCTGGAACCTGGTGCAGAAGACAACCTCCAGCCTGGACCGGCGCTTTGAGGCAGCACAGGAGAAGCTGCTGGAGACCCTGTATGGCACCAAAAAGGTGGGGCCCCCCCGCCCCGCCTTCTGGTCCAGGCTAGCCAACCCTCCGTGCTCACCGGGTGCCACGTGCCCCCTTGTCTCCCCGTGTAGATGGAGCCAGGGCTCGGAATCGGTGCTTGGGCTCCAACCCCAACTCCCCCATTGTTTTAGCTGATGGGACCTTGGGCACGGCACCCAGCCTCTCCTGCCCTCCACTTCCCGCTCTGTAGAACAAGGCCACTTTGTGGGGTTGTCATGGGAATGAAATGCGTAACTGTGTGTTGAAACTCCTGCCCCGTGCACGATACATATAGGCAACCGGCTTTACTGTAAAGAAGAACAAAACCAAACCCGCCATGGCTTCCAGCAGTGCCTGGTGGGTTTGAACCGCCAGCTCTGCGGTGGGCAGCTGTAACTCTAACTGCTGCGCCACCGGGATTTCAGCTGACGAAGAAGCTGGTGAATAGGTAACAGAGTTCTTAAGTTTCCAGATGCCCCATGAAGTAGGGGAGGTGCACGTGTAAACAAGCACACTAGGTTTTGGGGTGAGGGGTAGTCACACTGAGTGACAGACCTTCTTTGCACAGCAGGACACAGAGGGCACAGCAGAGGAAAGGCTTCCCTGAGGAGGGGGCATTTGACGCGTGGGCTCACTAGGAAGGCAGGAGGGACAGAATGTACTGACTTCTTGAGGAGGACAGGGCACGCTGGGTCTGCGGGTGTGGGCCTTGCAGGTGCCTGAGCTCGGGGAGCAGAGAGCCTGAGGCTGGAGAGGTGGGCACGGGATGGCTCGTGCAGGGACCTGAGGCTCGGCTGAGAGGCCACTTGTCAGGGACAGGGAACCACCAGGGGGCTTTAGGCAAATAGTAACATTGCTGGGTTTATTATGAAGGGATCTCCCTGGCAGCTAAGTGGAGGGGCCTGGGGAGCTGAGGATGGAGTCGGGGTGTCTCGTTAGAAGGCATCTGCAGGCTTCAGGTAAAAGGTGAGAGTGACCCAGGACAGTGACGATGCGCTGGACAGGAGAGATGGGTGTGACACCTGTGTGTGTCTAGACTGGAGCCCTGCTGGTGCACTGGTTAAGATCTCACTTGCTAACCCAAAGGTCAGCAGTTCAAACCCACCAGCTGCTACTTGGAAACTCTTTGGGAACAGTTCTACTCTGTCCTGTAGGGTCACTAGGAATTGAAATCTGTGCTATAGCAACAAGGTTCTTGGTCTGGTACATGTAGAAATCGGCGAGGGATTGGTAGTGGGGTTAGAGCAAGTGGGATGACACCCAGGTCACACTGGGTGTCACACTGGGATGTGGAATGGTGCAAATAATCTGGATGACGTTGGGCCTCTCAGCAACTCCACTGGTGGAGAGGGCTGAGAAGAGCTGGCCGTGCGCTTGGTACTCCTGCGGCTTCATGGCTGGCATGGCACGGTGAGGTACTGTCTTCATTCTCCCTGGAGACCCAGGGAGAAGTGGCACCCAAACCCAGAGCTGAGAGGGGCCAGCCCCGCAGACAACAGCCCCAAGACCCGAGGACAGAGCAGGCTCTGAGAGGCTGATCCTCTGTCCCCTACAGTCCTGCATGCCACGATGGCAGACCTGTGTCTCCAACACAGATGACGCCCTGGGCTTCGCTCTGGGCTCCCTCTTCGTGAAGGCCACATTTGACCGGCAGAGCAAGGAGATCGTGAGTCCCCGAGCATCCAACAGTATCCCTTGTTTTGTTTAAGATTCACTCTTGGTCTCTGTGATAGCGAGTCCATCATCAGAGTAGCAGCAGGTAGTGGGCAGTGAGGTTATGAGGGCTATTCTGGTGTTTCAAGTTTTCCGGATTTTCCAGATTTTCTACAATGAGCTTATGTTACCCGTATAGGTAGAGGAAAACAAATTATTTATTAGGTGTTGGTAATAGATACTCTGGGAGTAGTATCTGCCAAGATGTTTGCGGTAAGGTTGTTTCTGATAGAAGAGAAATGGAAACAATTTGTATGTTCAGCCTTAGGGGAATGGAAAAATAAATCATGGTTAAAATGGATTATGGGCAGCCTCAAAACTCATGGTAGATGAGGTGGGAAATAAAAGCAAATTACAAAAAGTAAGTATGTTCTTCACTGTAATTGCTTATTTATAAATATGTGAGCAAGAAAAGCACTAGAAACAGATAATCCAGGTGATAGAAGTTGTCCCTGAAGAGGGTCATAAATGACATCTGTCCTTGTGGCTTGGTGTCCTTGTCCCCGTGCTCTTAGCAGTTTTTGAAAGTTTCTGCTGTAATATGTTTCTTTTGTAATCAGATAAAAATCAATACACTAGGTTAAAATGATAATCATTAACTTGTCAATTAACATTTTAATTGGTTAGGAAAAAGCCTCCCACCCGCCATCCCAGTGGTCTCACGGGGTGTGCTTCCTCCCCTGCTCCCCCAACTGGGCTGTGTACTCCCTGCAGGGATGGGGGAGGGTGCCGGGTGGGTGGGCCAAGAGTGATGCCCCCAGGCAAGGTGGGGGGCTGACATGTGCCCCGGCCCTCCAGGCGGAGGGCATGATCAGTGAGATCCGGACAGCCTTCGAGGAGGCCCTGGGACAGCTGGTGTGGATGGATGACAAGACCCGCCAGGCGGCCAGGGAGAAGGTAAGCTGGGCTGGGGTGCCACCTGGAGGTGGGATGGGGGACAGCTTCATTGGGCACTGAACCACTAACGGAGCCCTGGTGGCCCGGTGGTTAAGAGCTGTGGCTGCTGACTAAGAGGTGAGCAATGGGAACCCACAGCCGCTCCTTGGAAGGTCTGTGGGGCAGCTCTGCTCTGTCCTGTGTGATCGCTGTGAGTCGGAATCAACTGGACGGCAATGGGTTGTTTTTTTTTATCCTAGCTAGTTAATGGAGCCCTGGTGTTGCAGTGGTTAGGAACTATGGCTGCTAATCAAGAGGTCAGCAGCTGGAACCCAGCAGCCACTCCGTGGAAGCCCTGTGGGGCAGTTCTACTCTGTCCTGTAAGGTCGCTGTGAGTCTAACTGAACTTGACAACAGCTTTTTAAAAATTTTTAATTGTGATTAAGTGAAAGTATACAATCCAAATCAACTCGGCATACCCGCCTGTCTGCAGTGCCTTCTGCTCTCCTGCCTGGTGACAGCACCCTCCTCTCTTCATTCTATGCTTGCGCTGTCCTCTTAACAAAGTCCTGCCCTCTGCTCCCCACGCTCTTCTCTCCCTTCTAGAGAGAGATCAGTAGGACAGCATCCTATAAATGCTTACAGCTGTAAAGTAGGCACACCATATGGTCACACTGTGTCCCTGAATCCAGTCCATTTTTGTCCAGAGAGTTAAGTGCAGTAGTGTTTTCTAGACAGGGGCAGCAGCAGGTCTAGGGGCCATGCTCCCAGGGCAATGCCCAGGATGCCAGACCATCAGCTATGGTCCTTTAGTGCGGTTCTTGAGCTGCACCCATCTTTTTTCTCACATTGCCATAGGGAGTGTACATTACGTGCCCTTCACGGCTGTCTTTGGTGGTGGCTGGGCACCGTCTGGTTCTTCTGGTCACATGTTGATACAGTCTCACATTGACATGGGTCCTTCTCGATAACAGGTTTTTAACCAGTTAATCGCCTGCCTTCGAGTTCATCCTGACTCACGCCCACACTGTGTGTGTCGGGGCCAGGCTGCACTCCACGGGTGTTCTTGAGGGTGGTTTCTGGAAGCAGGTTGCCCGGTCTTTCTGATGAGGTGCTTCTGTGTGGACTCGGACCTCCAGCCTTTAGGTCAGCAGCCACACACACTGACTGTTGGTAGCACCCGGGGCCTCCTGCACAGGGTAAAACCTCACCTTGGTCCCTCAGGCAGACGCCATCTATGACATGATCGGCTTCCCCGACTTCATCCTGGAACCCAAAGAGCTGGACGATATTTACGATGGAGTGAGTACTCGCTCACCGGTGTTGCCAGTGGACGGCACTGTCCTCTGGGTTCAGGAGTTGGGGTCCAAACTCTGAGAAGGAAGGAGGTGTTTGTTGGCTCTCAGGTGCTAAGTCAGGGTCAGGTGGCAGGCTAGGTGGCTGTCCAGTGCAGTGCTTACAAGCCAGGGATGTAGAGTACCTGACTGAAATCCTGTTTCCACCCCAAATAACTGTGTAACGTCGGGTGAGTTACAGAAGCTCACTGAACCTTAGTTTCTTCACCTGTAAAGCGGGGATCCTGTTAGTCCCGTGGAGCTTTGGTTGTGCAGTGGCTAAGCACTCAGCTGCTGACCCATAGGTCTGCAGCTCAAATCCATCGGCCACTCTTTGGAAAACCTATGGGGCAGTTCTACTCTGTCCTATAGGGTCACTATGAGGCATAGGGCTGTTGTTAGGAATAAAAGGAGGCACTGTGTAGAAAAAATAGGCCACCTGCAACAGAAGTGCTCCTTAAATATTGGCAGTTATTCTTCTTCACTATTCTGTATGTGTGACGGAAACCCTGGTGGCGTAGTGGATAAAGTGCTGCAGCCACTAACCGGAAGGTCAGCTGTTCAAATCCATCAGGCGCTCTTTGGGGACTATGGGGCAGTTGTACTCTGTCCTGTAGGGTCGCTGTGAGTCAGAAGTGACTCGAGGGCACTGAGTCTGGCTTTTTGGTACATGTGATGTCATTTAACTACAGTGACAGTAATGTGAGGTGGATGTTTTCCTCCCATTTTCTGGCTGAGGAAACTGAGGCTTAGACAGGTATCAATTAGTGGCCCAGCTAGGACTGTTCTCTCCAACACGTCATCTGGCATGCCTTCTCCCCGTCATCCCCTTAGCATGTCACCCCTTAGTATGATGTCTGTAGCATGCCTTCTCCTCCCTGTCACCCTCTTAGTATGACAACTCTGGCATGCCGCCTTCTACCCACCACCCCCTTAGCATGACATCTGTGGCATGCCTTCTCCTCCATGTCACCCTCTTAGTATGATACCTCCTGTGTGCCTTCTCCCTCCCATCACCCCCTTAGTATGATGTCTCTGAAGATGCCTTCTTCCAGAACATGCTGAATTTGTACAACTTCTCTGCAAAGGTGATGGCTGACCAGCTTCGTAAGCCCCCCAGCCGAGACCAGTGAGAATGGGGTGCTGCAGGCGCTTGTGGGTCGCAGGCGGGGTGGGGGAGGCTTACAGGGCTGGGGGAGGGGGTGGCAAGGCTGATCCTGGACCAGAGCTCCAGGCCCTTGTCGATATCAGCAGGACGGCGGATGGGAGGGGTGTCAGGAGGTTCAGGACACCTGAGGCTCAGCTGCCCTGTCCCCCAGGTGGAGCATGACCCCCCAGACGGTGAACGCCTACTACCTGCCCACCAAGAATGAGATTGTCTTCCCTGCGGGCATCCTGCAGGCCCCCTTCTATGCCCGCAATCACCCCAAGTGTGTCTGAGGCAGGAGGAGCTGGGTGCTGGGGCTGGGCATGTGGGCAAGCTGGGTCCGAGGGCTCCCTGTCACTTTGTGGCTCACTAGGTTTCACCCACCAGGGCCCTGAACTTCGGTGGCATCGGTGTGGTGATGGGCCACGAGCTGACACATGCCTTTGACGACCAAGGTAGGGACCTCTGGAGGTCTCCCTCAGCCTCAGAATTCCCGGGGGCTCCTGCCAGGCTTGGGGGTGGTGGGGACAGGCCCCAGGGCTCTGGAGTCTGTGGGCCAGGGCTGTCAGGACCCTCCTGCCCGGAAGGGGTGAGGGCTGTCTGGGTGGGGTGCCAAGGTGGGCTCCCCTCAGGGCGTGAGTACGACAAGGACGGGAACCTGCGGCCCTGGTGGCAGAATGAGTCGCTGGCGGCCTTCCGGAACCACACGGCCTGCATGGAGGGGCAGTACAGCCAGTACCGGGTCAACGGCGAGAGGCTCAACGGCCGGCAGACGCTGGGGGAGAACATCGCTGACAACGGAGGCCTGAAGGCAGCCTACAACGTGAGCGGCCCTGCCAGCTCTCCAGCAGCCGTCCCAGCCACGCGTTGGGGGGCAGCGGGCGGAGCGGGGCCTGCTGGGCTCACTGCACCCCATGCCGGCCCTAGGCCTACAGAGCGTGGCTGCGGAAGCACGGGGAGGAGAAGCAGCTGCCGGCCGTGGGGCTCACCAACCACCAGCTCTTCTTCGTGGGGTTTGCCCAGGTACTGCCCACCGCGGGAGGCCTGGGGTCTGCCCTGCTCTCACACCCCTTCCTGGGTGGGACAGGGGAAGAATTCTGGGGTACGGAGAAGGGGAGCCGGGGGTGGGGCTGGGAAGGTCTCAAGCCCACAGCCTATCCATCGGGCCCACAAAAGGGATCTGAGGCAGCCTGACGGGGAGAAGTCTTTACTGGGATTTCACCCGTCTCTGAGGGCTGGGGGTGAGGAGTGAGAGGTGTTCTGTGAGTGAGGTCTGGTGGAGGAAACGAAAGCTCAGGGAGACCAAGGAGCTTCCCCAGGAACACCCAGAATCACGGAAGCAGCGGCTTGGGGCTCAGGCACGGTCCTCTCCGGGTGCTGGTTGCCGTCGCAGGCAGTCTCAGGAGCTCTGCTTTTCCCCTCAGACACGGCCAGCCTGGCAACCCCACATCCAGGGAAGGTCTGAAAGGCCTTGAAGGCGTTTGGGAGGGTGGGCACATCCCCTCGCCTTGCTGGCAGAGGAGGGGTTGGGGCAGAGATGCTGGCTGGGCCCTCTCCCCGTCCCTGAGGCCTGAAGCAGCCAGGCTGGAGCCCTCTCGAGCTGGGGGCTGGGACTTCGGGGGCTAGCATCCTTGGCACAGCCCTGCTGAAGCTGAGTCAGGCCCTGCCCCACACTGGACAGCATGTATCCCTGTGTCTGTCCTGGCCCACAGGTGTGGTGCTCGGTCCGCACACCAGAGAGCTCTCACGAGGGGCTGGTGACCGACCCCCACAGCCCTGCCCGCTTCCGCGTGCTGGGCACCCTCTCCAACTCCCGGGACTTCCTGCGGCACTTCGGCTGCCCCGTCGGCTCGCCCATGAACCCAGGGCAGCTGTGTGAGGTGTGGTAGGCCCAGTCAGGGGAGAAGCCAGTGCTGGTCCCCAGGGCCTGGGGTGGCCGGCCCCGGGAGGCTGCAGGGCATGAGGCTAGAAGGCCAAGGCAGATGGTGGGCTCAGCCCCGTGGCAGCACAGCTGACATCCCAGTCCCCCCTCAGCCACCTTGCAGTGCCTCCGCTCCGGGGGTGCCTCTGGCAGGGCCTCCACCACTCACTGTGACATCCTCTGTGTCACCCTGTGGGTCCCCCACGAAGGAGGCATGGGGGTGCTCTTGTCAGCTCCCACAGGAAGGCATCCGCCTCTTCTGGAGTCGGGCTTGCCCGGGGCCTGCTGTGCCTGCCCACTTGACTGGGCAGAGCCCAGTGGCATCCTGCTGGCCTGCCCCTGAGCAGCCAGCACTCTCCTGGGAGTGGACTCGGCCACCCAGAGACCTAGCTCAGGGGCTGCCCCCACGTTCCCCACACTGCTGCCCCTCGCTGACAGCCTGGCTGCGCTCAGCTCTTAGTGGGAGTCTGAGGGTGTGTAAGCCTGCCTCCCGCCTCCTCACTTCCCTCATCCAAGAGGGCATGTGCGACCCTGAGACATGGCGCACAGGGCTGCTGGCCCTGGATCTTAGGGCACAGGTCTTAGGGATGATGGCTTCTCCCTGGGCCAAGCAAGCAAGCAAGCAGATAAAGCAGGCAGTGGAAAGGACACAGTTTATTTTTACAAGGAAGAGGGTAAAGAGGGAATGGTCTTGGCCCTGTGGGACCCTGTGCGAATAAACAGACCCATCAGGCAGCTTGCCTGTCCCTTCAGCTCTCTTTTTGTTTATTCAGTTGTTCACCCCACCAATGCCAACTGAACACCTGCTGTACGTCAGGCATCTTCCGGACACTCGAGTACTCAGTCACCAGGCACAGGGGGTGGGACATGAGGCCAGAGGCCAGACAGACAGAGACGGACAGAGAGACGGAGAGAAGCAAGGTGGAGGCCTGAAGGATGCAGTCTGCTCGCCGTGGTCACTTCCCCAGGGCCGGCCACGTGCAACCCTTGGTGTGTGCTGGGCCTCACAGGGTCTGGAGGACGACCGGGCCGGGCTTGGCTTGGAAGATGGGTGACCACACTCACCCCACAGTGGAGGGAAGTGCCTCTGAGGGTAGCACGTCCCCCTCCTCGGGTTTGGAGCCCCAAGCCTCCTGCAGCCACAGGAGCACTACCCTGTGGCTTCTGGGCTCAGAGCTCCTGGGTTACTCCTTCCACCCCCACACTCAAGTGCCAGGTGCACAGGCTGCGAATCCAGCCACCACTTCCCAGCACAGGGGACGAAAAAGAGCCTTTATGGAGTGACCTCTCGTGTGGGTGCAGCTGTTAAGAGCTTGTCTGGTAGCCAAGATGTCAGCAACTCAGATCCACCAGGTGCTCCTTGGAGACTAGGAGGCTACTATGTCCTCCAGAGTGGCCGTGAGCCAGAATCTTCCTCATGGCGACGGGTTTTTTGCTTGTGTTCGGGCCCAGGGCTGGGTCCCCTTCTCTCTTCGCTGATTCACTTCTGTGTTCATTAGTTTATGGTTTTTCAGTGACGTGCCGGGTACTGACACGGACAGGTGGTGTGGTTACTTCTCTCAGACTCTTAGTCTGCTGACACCTTCACCGAGCCCTCAGCAGCCATGTGTGGGACAGGCTCTGGTTTCCACCTGACAGACCAAACTCAGCCGCATCACTGCAGACAGAGACCTGGGCTGCAACTGAAGCCCTGCTGGGTGTCTGAGCTCGACTCGGGTACCTCAGTGAACTGCAGTCTCTTCATCGGTAAAGGGACACGAGACCAGAGCAGTGGGAAAAACCCAGTCTTTGTTCCCTAAAACTCAGTATCCCCCAAGGTGTGCGATGGGGAGGAGGGAGATGCTCGCAGTGACTGCCGCGGGGAGCCTGCTCTCTGTGATGGCGTCAGATTGTCCCCCTGAAGTGCTGACTGCTCACTGCGGACAGGAGATAGCTGACTCCTTGCTCAGGAGCACAGTGGCGTCTGACCCTCCAAGGCCAAGGGAGAGTGTGGCTCAGCCTCTGGCCCCAGGACTGCAGGAGGGGCAGCAGGAGAGAGCAGGGTTGTCACATCGGGTGACCGGCCCTCCCCGGCATGTGGCACCAGGGCATGGCTCAGTTCCTCTTCTGGTCTCAGCATCCTCAGTGGTGTGGATTGGAGAAGGATTACCCGAGGGTCTCTGAGGCCTGTTGCAACTTCCTAATGTTTTAAGAGGTGGATTCCCGGGCATGGCAAATTTCAGAACCTGCGGAGAGATTTCAGAAGACTTTAGCAGTTTGGGTGTTACATAGAGGACGGGATTTGGAATGTCAGAGAACACCAGGACTGAGGAGAGGGCCTTGGCTGTGTAAGCCTCACCCTTCCATTGACCCTGACTCCACACCACTTAGTCCCTCCTCACTCACAATCTGACACTAGTGTGGTCATCAAGCTCCGTATTTTCTAGAAGTTCAAGATGACAAATAATAGTAATAACAGGAAGCCTTCATCACCACGCTCCTGCTTTGCTTACACCTGTACTATACAGTGCCATCAAGTGGATTCCAACTCCTAGCGACCCTATAGCACAGAGCAGAACTGCCCCATAGAGTCTCCAAGGAGCACCTGGTGGAGTCAAACTGCCAATCTTTGGTTAGCAGACACAGCACTTAACCTCTACACCACCAGGGTTTCCTTAAGCCTGTACAGAGCACTGCTAAAAACCTTTCACTAAATTCCTAAAACCTGTAAGCTCTCTCAGTGTCCCCATTATACACGTGAAAGAGCTTGAAAACAAAAGATCCCATAATTTCACTGTCAGAACCGATTCATTCAAGTCAAGTCTGGAATTCTCCCAGTGGTCTCAGTCACCAGGGTTCAGTCTTCTGACATGACAGATTCAGGTACAGACACCAGGCTTCTGAGGGGGACTGCCACCAGTAGCTGCACTTCTGTGCCACACAGATCCCCTGGGCCACAGCAACCGGAAACCTAACAATGTGTGGAACTGAAATTGCTGGAGAGTCCATTCCAACTAACAGGGCAGAGAAGAACTGCCCCACAGCGTTTCCAAGGAGTGCCAGTCTTTTGGTGCACTGCTGAGCACTCAGCCACTGCACCACCAGGCCTCCAGGGGACACAGCAGAACCTGCAGACAGAGCACTCTGAAGGTGCACTGTTCCTGGGACAAGGCGAGTAGACGGCAGGTAAGAGATGTCACTGTCACCCCTGTGGCCCTAACAGGCTGACGAGTTCCCCTCAGTGAGGGGAAAGGGGCACACAGGAGGTGGTCCTGGATGGACACCACCACGATGTCTGCCCACCCTGTCCATGAGAACTGCTGGTCAAGTATAGGCCACACCCTACCTGTCCCACGAGGAAGTGTCACTAGGTCTCATACAAGATCAAGTGACATATGCCACACATTCTAGAAATGTGAGGCTGGGAGAGGCCCCTGCGAAGCAAGCACGGTCTCAGTGTCCTGGCTTTCAAGTCCCGAAGCCCACTGCCCACGGCTCAGCTCAGGACTCCAGTGCGAGCCCCCAGTGGCTTGTCACTGTACACCAAGGTGAGCGGAAGACAAATGCACAGCCATTCATGCATTCAAGGCCCACCCTGAGCCAGGTGTCACACTGGGTGTAGGGCGTGAGGAGGAGGCCACACGGTGCCTGACGTCCGGGAGCTCAGCATCTGGGACTTGAGGGTTATGTACCATACCAGTTATGCATGGAGTCCGTGGGTGTCCCCAGCGGTCAAGCACCACATTATGACCAAGCCGCAGGCGGTTCAGACCCTTCCAGAGGCTCCTTGGAAATGGAGCTGGATTCAACTGGACAGCAGTGAGTTTGGGTTTTTGGTTTTGATCTGCTTCTGACAGGTCCCAGTCTTGAAAATCCCATGAGACAGTTCTACTCCACACACATGGGGATGCCATGAGTCAGAACCAGCTCAAAGGCAAATGACCAGTGTGATGGGGGCCGAGATGGGCAGTTTGGTCTGACAGGGCAGGAAAGCTTCCTGGAAGGCCGCTGCTGAGCTGGAGCTTGGAGGATAAGAGAGTGTGCCAGCGGAAAAGAGCCACGGGCATCATTCCACAGAGCAAGAACAGTACTGTGAAAGGCTGATCTCAGGACAAAGGGGAAAGGCCTGCAGGGCAAGGTGCATTCCAAAATGGTCAAAGGTTTAGGGTGATCACAAGCTGGGGAGTGGAAGACGTAAGATGAGAGCTGAAACCCCCTGAAAAGGGCAGTAGTAGCTGTAAAACCCAAAACCCACTGCGGCTGAGCCAATTCTGACTCATAGCAACCCTACAGACAGCAGAACTGCCCCACAGAGAAGTGGCAGAAAGAAAGGCCACTATGCAATCTGGCTATCTGGAGAGTGTCAGACAGTGTACTGTGTCTCAGTTATATAGTGCTTCTATAACAGAAATACCACAAGTGGACAGGGTCAGCAAACAGATACTCATTCTGCCCCACTCTAGAAGGATAGAAGTCTGAATTCAGGGTGCCAGCACCAAGGGAAAGCTTTGTCTGTTCTAGGGAAGGTCCTCCTCCTCAACCTTCCCCTGGTCTAGGAGCTCTCAGTGCAGTGACCTCGGGTCACGGAAGTGCTGTGCTCCAGGCTCTTCTTAGTGGTAATGGGACCCCTCTCTTCTCTGCTGACTGCTCTCATATGTCAGAAGAGATTTCAGATACAACCTAATCCTGTAGATCAAGTCCTGCCTCAGTAACATGACTGCCTCTCATCCTGCCTCACTGAGATCACAGAAAGGAGGATCTGCAGCACAGAGGAAAATGAAATCAGATCACAGAACAGTGGACAACCACATGACACGGGGAATCATGGCCTAGCCAAGCAGACACATGTTTTTGGAGGACACAGTCAGACTCATAACACAGTGCAATGCTTACCCGCCAGGAGTTCTCTGGGGTGATGCTGGTGTTCCTTTGGGTTGGCTCATCCTCTGGTGAGTAGAACCACCCATAAGAAGTGTACCTCTATAGCTCAGATCATTGTGTAGAGGCCACGTGGCAGGTTTGTGGGTGCAATCTGAAAGAAGACAGTAGGAAACAGTGGGTGATGGGTGGGCCCAAGGAAGACAGCTGGGCTGTGAGACTCAGAGTTCAGCCAAACAGTGAGAAGGAGTGCTCATGGGAGATCGAGTCAGGCTGAAATGGAGCTTGAGGCTGAGATGGGAGATTAGAGAAGACTCACAGTTATCATGGGGCTGTGGATAGCTTTAATAAACAAAAATTTATTTCTTGCATTTCAGGAGGCTAGAAGTTCAAGTTCAAGGTGCTAGCTCCAGGGAAGGCTTTCTCTCTGCAGGCTCTAGGGGAAGGTCCCTGTCTCTTCAGCTTCTTTTTTCAGTTCCTTGTAGATCTCCATGTGGCATGACATCTGTCTGCCCCCATCTCAGCATGCTCCTTTTAGATCTTGTAAGACATTGACTCAAGACACGTTAATCTTGACCTGTCAACACAACAAAGACAACTCGTTCCCCAAACGGACTGTGATTGTAGGCAGAGAAGTTAGGAGTTTTAGGACACACAATTCAATCTCTAACACTCAGAAATTTACGTAGTTGGAAAATAGAACGGCAAACAGTCTCCTTTATCAGTGCCAGGTACCGGGGTAGGCACTTTATAACCGAAAGATCAAATTGCTGCCATTGGTTCCAACTCAGTGACCCTGTAGGACAGAGAACTGCCCCACAGGGCTTCCAAGGAGCAGCTGGTGGATTCAAACTGTTAATCTTTTGGTTAACAGCCAAGCTCTTAACCAGGGCAGCACCAGGATCCTAGTTTATATACACTGTCTCATTTTATTCTTCTAATTTATGAGGAAGATATTCTTATCACATTTTACAAAGACAGAAACCAGCTCAGACAGGCTGGGTAATTTGTCCAAGTCTCACAGCTGGTGGACGGCAGCATTTGGTTTTACAGACCAGGTCTATTTGTCTCTAAACTTAAGTTTCCCTGTCCCACTCCCAAGTTTTTATTTTGAAACACTTCTGAACTACGCAAGAGTTGAAACACAGCACAACAAACACTGGTGTATTCATCTGGTTTCACCAACTGAGAACAGCCTGTGCTTTTTGCTACAAAATTAACCCAGGTCCTCTAGGGCGCTGTCAGGGATATGACTGGCACACAGGACAAAATTCAAGGTCTGAGAGAAGCCATGGAAAAAGGAGATGCTTCAGAGAAATTCCTCTACAGGTGACTGAAGAATGCGTAACAGTCCAGGCCCATTTGGAAGCCAGAGCTGGGGTGAGCAGAACACCTGCAAACCGCCCAGCTTCTGCCAACAGACCAGGGCTGGGGGAGTCGCTGGAAACCGAAATGCAAGAGCATCTCCCAGACCCACACAATGAATAGGAACAGGTTTTTCAAATGGGCTTCAACCTTTCTTATCAACACCTAAACAAATATTTAGCCAGCATCCACATAGCATCAACTATCCTGTGAACCCTGGTGGTGCAGTGGTTAAGACCTCAGCCGCTCACCAAAAGGGTGGCAGCTGAATCCACCAGGCGCTCCCTGGAAACCCTATAGAGCAGTTCCACGGGTGGCTGAGCTGGAACTGACTCAACAGCAACAATAACAACCCTGTGTTTTTGTTTCACTTTCTCTTCCAAACACTTTCAGTCCTTTGAGATATCCAGAAAAACAGAAAAACAAACTTGCTGCCACCAAGGTGATTCCAACTCACAGCGACCCCACAGGACAGCATACAACTGCCCCACTGGTTTCTAAGAAACCACTAACCTTTCAGGTAGGGGCCGAGATCTTGACCACTGCATGGCCCTCCGTGCACAGAATCCATAAAATAAGCACCCAAGTCAAACGGCGACTGCCACCAGATAACAAAGAGTTACTTCGTTTTTTATCACCTTCTACACCACACACAGGCCCACGCGTGGCCAAGCCGAGAAAGAAACTTGGGAGTTTGCATGAAGCAGTCCAGGGCTTGGCAAATAGAGACAGCAGTGTTCAGTCCTAATCTTACTACTTATAATGTGATGTCTAAATGCTGTCGTAACTGTGAGCTTTACTTTCCTATGCAAAATGGACATATCTGTATCAGTCTCAAAACATCCTCAGAACTACACGTGCTCACCTGAAAGCACCTGTCAAAGTGTTCCTTACACCTTTTCTAAGTTACAATTGGGACCAGGGAGGCAACCTCGAGACTGAAAGCAAAGACGTTATCTGGCTCCGATTTAACGCCAAAGCTTAGCACTGCACCACAGCGTTTTATTTACTCATTTCTATCCACGTGGATTCATAACGACCCTATAGGACAGAGTAAAACTGCCTAGGAGTTTCCAAGAAGCGCCTGGTGGATGCGAGCTGCCGACCTTTTGATAGCAGCCGCCGCGCTTAACCACTACGCCATCAAAAGGGGGGCAGCTGAATCCACCAGCCGCTCCCCGGAATCGGGATCGACTCGATGTCAACGAGTTTACCCCACCCGGTTCCCAGACAGGCGTCAGACGGCAGTCACGTCCCGACGCGGTCAGCGCACCCTCCTTCAGCTAGGGGCGGGACATACACAAACTTCACAGATAGGAAAGTCGGGCGTCCCCAGTTTCAAAATCTTGCCTGTTTGTTGCATCACGCCAGCCAAACATGTAGGGTCAACGTGCCAACTATTCACACTACTACGAAGAAACCTAAGGACAAAGAAAGAGTCTCCGCACCCGCGACACAGGGGTTCAGCCTGCTCAGAGGGCGGACTCGGGGCGACACCCACGGCACGGGGTTTGTCGGTGATAGCAGTTTTCTTTCGGGGTCAGAGGGCAGGGACTCGCCCCCGCGCTTCCGGTCGCCGGCGTGCTTGGGACCACAACGAGCTCTCAGGCTGCCGGCGGGGTTTCCGGTCGGAGGCGGGCTCTGGAGGAGGAGCATCTCGGCTGACGCGCGCGGGGCTCCCTGGGAAACGGGGCGGAGCGAGCGGGTGCGCGCGCAGCCGGCCGCGGGCTGCAGAGGAGGCCGGTCCAGGTGGTCAAGGATGGAGGACGGCGGCCGGGACAAGGGGCCGCTGGCCCAGCAGCCCCCAGCGACAGCCCCCGGTGGCGCGGACGAGAAGCAGAGCGGCAAGGAGCGGCGGGATGCTGGGGACAAGGACAAAGAGCAGGAACTGGTGAGGCGCGGCTCCGGGAGCCAGCTGAGAAGGCCGCGGGCTGAGTCACGGCGGTTCCGCAGGCCTCCAGCCCGACTCCCGACGGGTCCCTAGCGCCCTGGGAGCACGGACGGGGCGAGCCTCGGGGCTCCCGGTCCCCTTCTCTGCCATCCCGCGCTGTCGCCTGCATCCCTCGTGACTACCCCGCAAAGTGGCGTCGGGCAGGTCATTGTCGCCCACGTTTCATAGACCGGCGTTCCAAAGCCTGGCCCACAGCCGCGCTGCTTTCCCGACGGGGTTCCCTCTCCTCGCCCACTTTCCGTGGTCCTCCTGGTACCTCCTGAGGTGGCGGGCTCTGCCCCCACCAGCCTCAGGGTGGAGTAGGGGAGGCTGCGATTGGCATTCCTTGTCTTGATGGCTTTTTCCCCCAACCCTGCAGTCTGAGGAGGACAAACAGCTTCAGGATGAACTGGAGATGCTGGTGGAGCGACTAGGGGTGAGTCGGGATGTCATCCGGAGGGGTGCACACCAGGGTCTTCTGTGCTCTGCGCCGTTGGAGGCACTAGTTCCTTTGTGAGGTGTTAGGAGAAGTGGAGGGCGTCTCGGCTGTTGTCCTGGAGCAGCCCTGGTGGTGCAGGGGTTAAGAACTTGGCTGCTCACCCAAAGGTCAGCCCTTGGAATCCACCAGCCGCTTCTTGGGAACCCTAGGGGCAGTTCTACCCTGTCCTGTGGGCTCGCTGTGAGTCGAAATCACCTGGATGGCAGTGGGTTTGGTTTGGCCAATTGTGGGGATGTTATGAGGGAAGGAGTTGCAGGTGACACATAAATTGTGTAGTTTTCTCTTGTAGGAGAAACACTTTTTGAGCTCTTGCACAGAGTCTTTTGTGTTTGTTTGTGGGCAGTGTGCAGAGCACTGGGGACTCAGAGAAGTGAGCTGGTTACTGAGCTTAGTTTAACTTCTCTGTGGTAAGACTTGGGGAGCCCTGCTGGCTCAGTGGTTAAGAGCTTGGCTGCTAACTACAAGTCATCACCTGGAACCCGCAGCCCCTCCTTGGAAATCCTGTGGGGTGGCCAGTTCTACTCTGTCCTCTAGGGTCACTGTGACTTGAGATCCAGTGGATGACAGTGCGTGTATTATGACTCAGAGAGGTGTGACTTTTCTTTGACTGAACACTAATGTGTCCTGATCAGGAGAAAGACACATCTTTGTACCGACCAGCCCTGGAGGAACTGCGCAGACAGATTCGTTCTTCTACAACCTCTATGACATCAGTGCCCAAACCCTTGAAATTTCTGCGCCCGCATTATGGCAAACTGAAGGAGATCTATGAGAACATGGGCCCTGGGGAGAATAAGGTAAAAATTGTTCCAGGACCTGGTAGTGGTCTGGTTGAGGAATTCTTTTCATCTAGGTCTGGGGTCATGACAAGTTGTGGGAAGCCTGGTAGACCGAAGACCTGAGTTAGTTGGACAGAACTCTCACAGTCCACATACCCACATGGGAGCTCAGAGAGGAGGATCAGCTTTTCAGCAGATGCTGTGTTTGTTCTTTATGTTGGAACCGTGGGGTTTCATTAGCATGACTAGTTATTAACATATGTAGTGGCCTTTGTCGTTGATCTCTTACCAGGGCTTCCAGCCTCAGCTGTTCAGGTGGAACCCCTGCTGAGAATTTGCATTCCTAACAGGCTCCCAGGTAGTGCTGATGCCTCTGTTTAGGGACCAGTTCTAACCACCGCTAGGAGGCCAGTGATTCTCCAAGTCAGCTGTCTGTAAAGTCACTTGAGAATGTGTTATAGTGCAGCTTCTGATTCGGTGTATCTGGGATGGAAGAGCAGAGCCTGAGCAAGAGTTTGAATCCCTGCCTGCTACCATCTGTCTAGCGTGTAGAGCAGGAGTGAGCCTTTTAGGTTGTATCTCTTTTGCTTAGATTGTCTGATAAATCGTTGTTGCAACATGCTAAGATCTGGAGTTCGGTTTCTCCAGGCTTGCCCTTGTTTCCCACCTTTCAGCCTTGTGGGTTTAAAAGCCAGGTAGCAACGCCACTGTCATGTCATTGTGTGACCTAGATAACGTGTCGTTTCCAGCCTAGAGACTGGTTTATGGCTAACGCTTAATTCCAGGATAGTGACAGTGATCTGGGTAGCATGCCATGCTCCCCTTACCTTGGACCATTCGATTTGACCTCGCTGTCTCTGCAGCGTTTTGCAGCTGACATCATCTCTGTTTTGGCCATGACCATGAGTGGGGAGCGCGAGTGCCTCAAGTATCGGCTGGTGGGCTCCCAGGAGGAGTTGGCATCGTGGGGACATGAGTATGTTAGGTAAGACCATCTCTTCTTGGGACTCTGCGGCATTGGGCAGTCCGAAGTGGCATTCTGCTTGGAGTACCAGTGCACTTACAGTCTCCTGGAACAGTGAAGTCCTGGACCCCCAGGGAGCTGCTTCCCACGCCCTGCACCTTTGATGGTCTGTGCCTCTCTGTAGGCATCTGGCAGGGGAAGTGGCCAAGGAGTGGCAGGAGCTAGATGAGGCCGAGAAGGCACAGCGGGAGCCACTGCTGACGCTGGTGAAGGAGATTGTCCCCTACAACATGGCACACAATGCTGAGCACGAGGCCTGTGACCTGCTCATGGAGATCGAGCAGGTGGACATGCTGGAGAAGGACATTGACGAGAACGCCTACGCCAAGGTCTGCCTCTACCTCACCAGGTGAGCGGGCCGTGCGCGGGGGTCACCGGGGGGAGCGGGCGCAGGGGGAGCGCCATGCGCAGGGTCACCAGGGGAGCGGGCGCGCTGGGAGCGCTGTGCACGGGGCGGGCTCCTCCCTCTGTTCTGCTGCTTCTAGGTTGGCGCTTCCAGGGCTCTGTCAGGCTGTAGTTAGTCATTGTCCATGAGTGTCCTGAGAACATAAACTTTGTGTTTCCTTAATACTTTCAGCGTTTAGGACAGTGCCTGTCTTATCTTGGGCATTTTATGTGTGTTTTGGGATTAGCAAATTGGACGGAGTGAAGTGATGCCTGGGAGCTTCTGGTCTCCTCTTCCTGTTTTGTTCTCTGTGTAGTTGTGTGAACTACGTCCCCGAGCCTGAGAACTCGGCCCTGCTGCGCTGTGCCTTGGGTGTGTTCCGGAAGTTCAGCCGCTTCCCCGAGGCTCTCAGGTTGGCCCTCATGCTCAATGACATGGAGCTGGTGGAAGACATCTTTACCTCCTGCAAGGACGTGTACGTAGCGGGAGGAGAGCCTGGGTCCTGGTCTGGGTTAGGGCCTCCCTGGGTGATAGGGGCAGAAGCCGAGCGGCTAGGACGGCGGTCTCCCACAGGGTGGTGCAGAAGCAGATGGCGTTCATGCTGGGCCGGCACGGGGTCTTCTTAGAGCTCAGTGAAGACGTCGAGGAGTATGAGGACCTGACGGAGATCATGTCCAATGTGCAGCTCAACAGCAACTTCCTGGCTTTGGCTCGGGAGGTGAGGCCCCTGCTGCCTGCCATCAGGGCTCCTGGGTTGTAATCCATCTCCACCGCTGCGTCTCTGACCTGACCTTCCAGGGTTAGAGTTAGCCCTCAGCTGGGCAGCAGAAGGGACCACTGGGTAAGAATGAGGAGGAGGAGGAGTTGTGACTCTGTGACGTCTCTGCAGCTGGACATCATGGAGCCCAAGGTGCCTGATGACATCTACAAGACCCACCTTGAGAATAACAGTGAGTAGCCTTCTCCGCGTGCGGCGAGCCGGGCGGGCGGCTGACGGCCTCTTGTGCTGGAGACAAGGGGCCCTGGTGGCCCGGCTGCTAACCAGGTGGTCAGCAGTTTGACTCCACCAGCCATGGCTTGGAAACACGGTGCTTCTACTGGTAATGGGTTCAGTTTGGTTTTTACCAGGAATGGTGGTTTGTCTCACAGGCTGATCCTGTAGAGTTGAGAATTGCCATGTGCTTTTCCTCCCTCACTGGTGAGGGGAACAGATGAAAATTCTTACGGGCCACCGAGGACCTGAGACCTGCCCGCCACCCCGTGCTCTCCTTGCTGTACACTCGGCCCGCCTCCTCCCCGTCCTCTCCATCCCGCGCACTCAGCCCACCTTCCCTCTCCTCCATCCCATGCAGGGTTCGGGGGCAGTGGCTCGCAGGTGGACTCAGCCCGCATGAACCTGGCCTCCTCCTTCGTGAATGGCTTCGTGAACGCTGCCTTTGGCCAGGACAAGCTGCTGACTGATGATGGGAACAAGTGGCTCTACAAGAACAAGGACCACGGTGGGCTCCTGTCTTTCCCATCTTCCTGTCACCCTCCTGGGTTCAGGGATGTGCTCGCTGATGGGGAGCCCCCTGAGGGTAGTGTTCCCGGGGTGAGGCCGCTGGCAAACGTTTTGTTTGTCCCTGGGCAGGAATGCTGAGTGCTGCTGCGTCTCTTGGCATGATTCTGCTGTGGGACGTGGATGGTGGCCTTACCCAGATTGACAAGTATCTGTACTCCTCTGAGGACTACATCAAGGTTGGCGTGGGCATAGCTCCCTCATGGGGACGTCCCCCTGCCATGTGGTGGGGCCCAGCGGTCCCCACTGTGACGCGTCACGTTGGCTTGGTCTTTCAGCCGTGGCAGGGTGGGCGCTGTGCTGAGGCCACAGTGTGAGGGGCTAGGGTGGCAAGAGCGGGCTCTGTTTGCCCTTTGCAGTCGGGTGCCCTCCTGGCCTGTGGCATTGTGAACTCGGGGGTCCGGAACGAGTGTGACCCTGCGCTGGCCCTGCTCTCAGACTACGTTCTCCACAACAGCAACACCATGAGACTCGGCTCCATCTTTGGGTGAGGCGCCTCCCATCCGGTGGCACTTGGCCCACAGGCTCTGTCACAGCGGGAGCTGGGCCCTGGAGTGTCTGTGGACATGGGGACTGAATGGGCAGTCCTGTTCTGGTCCCTCTCCCCGCTGGCCCCACGTGCACTCACTGCCTGGCCCTGGCGTTTGCAGGCTGGGCTTGGCCTACGCCGGCTCCAACCGGGAAGACGTGCTCACGCTGCTGCTGCCTGTGATGGGAGATGCCAAGTCCAACATGGAGGTGGGACTGGCTGTCAGTCGTTTGGGTAGGAGGGTGCTCTGAGTTGGTGACTCTGTGACAGTAAGGAAACGGTGGGTGAGGTCACTCGGAACTGGGAATCGAAGCTTCAGTGATGTTGAGGCTAATCAAGTGTATTTTTTTAATTGACTTGATTGAAAGTTTAGATAGCAGATTAGCTGCTCATTAGACCATCAGCACCCAGATCGTTTTGTGACGTTGGGTGCCAACTGTGCAGTGTGTCAGTGTGTACCCCTTCTCCACCTTGGGCTCCCCGTTGGCCTTCATCCAGTTTTCTGATCCCTTCCTGCCTTCTTGTTTTCGCGTCGGGGCTGCCATGACCATGTAGTCTCGTATACGTGATTAAGCGACAAAGCGCCTTCCTCATGTGTGTGGTTTGCTGTGTGGATGTGTGTACTTTTTAGCGGAGTCATCAACTTCAGGAGTGTTTTTAATACTGAGTTAACAGAGTGCCCAGGACCTGTACTCAGAGTTTCTCCAGTTTCTGTCAGAGCAGGAAGTCTGTTCTTTTGGAGTGTTTGTGTAAATTTGAATTTGTGTATCTTTCTCCCATTTTTCTCTTATTCTGGCATTGAGTTTCCGTCTCTGAGATCCATGGGACATACTCCAGCCAGAGTGAGGTGTGACTTCCCCGGCATGGGTCAGATGGTTCTCAGTGTTTAGTTTTTGGCCATCTTTAAAGTTCTTTTGTTTTACAGAGTTGTTTTAGTGATGGAGAAACATAGCAGGTTTAGACACAGAGGCATGAATTCAAATTTTGCTACATTTGTTCATAAACTTGTGTGGTCTTGGGCAAGTAACTCAGATTCTTCAGGCCTCATTTTTAAGTAAAGGTGGGACTGTCTTCTGAGAGTCCTGGGAGGATTAAGTGCTGATAGAATGCAGAGCAGTTGGCAGGGTGCCTGGCACATAGTAGGTCCTCGGTGGATGGTGGCTGTGGTGGTTTTGACCCGCCCTCAGAAGGAGAGTCAGCACTGCCCGGTGTGCAAGAGAGGACGACATACAGTGCATTGTAGGTATCAGCTGTCTGGAGTCAGGGCAGCCAGACAAGCATCTCAGGGACTAAGTCTGTGTGTAGGTGGCCGGTGTCACGGCTTTGGCCTGTGGAATGATCGCAGTGGGTTCCTGCAACGGAGATGTCACGTCCACCATCCTTCAGACCATCATGGAGAAGTCAGAGGCTGAGCTGAAGGACACTTACGCCCGCTGGCTTCCTCTCGGCCTGGGCCTCAACCACCTGGGTGAGGGGCTGCCTCCCATTGGGCGGGCAGTAGCTGGATCTGGCCGTGGGGGTTTACATGTCAAGCTGTGTTGGGAGGGGTGGCAGGTGTCCTCTGATGCCCTGCGTGTGTTGTGCAGGGAAAGGCGAGGCCATCGAGGCCATCCTGGCCGCCCTGGAGGTGGTGTCGGAGCCGTTCCGCAGCTTTGCCAACACACTGGTGGATGTGTGCGCCTACGCAGGTGGGTGGCGCGGCTTTGCTGCCCCGTGCCCTCACTTCTTTCCGGGTCGTTTCTTCAGGTGGTGTCCTCCCTTCTGATCTGCTTTGGGCTCTTTGGGCACCACGAGCCAGAGTCAGGTCTCCCCCCTGCCCTCGGCGCCCCGCAGGCTCTGGGAACGTGCTGAAGGTGCAGCAGCTGCTCCACATCTGTAGCGAGCACTTCGACTCCAAGGAGAAGGAGGAAGACAAGGACAAGAAGGAGAAGAAGGACAAGGACAAGAAGGAAGCTCCTGCTGACATGGGGGCACACCAGGTCGGGGCGCTGAGTGCACAGCGGGTTCTGGGGAGAGACAGGCTCGGGGGGCCCAGGGCTGGGCTGCACCGTGTCTGAGGTCCTCTGGGGGTTGCAGTGCATTGAAACGGCATGCCCCTGGGTCTGCGTTGGCTGGAGGGTGCTCCCTACAGCGGAACTTTCTCTTAGGGCTGAGGCGGGCTGGGTGGGTAGTGTCCCTTGAGCTGACGGGGACTTGCTGGCTCTTCCCTCCCAGGGAGTGGCTGTGCTGGGCATTGCCCTCATTGCCATGGGGGAGGAGATCGGTGCAGAGATGGCACTGCGAACCTTCGGCCACTTGGTGAGTACCGGCTGAAGGTGGCTGGGGCACTGGTCTGGTGGCCCGGGGCTCCCTGGGAGACCTTTCAGGTGGCCTATCTTAGTGGAGTAGGAGAAAAGGGCCTTTTTACAGCACCGTTTCTGCCGTGTTGACCCAAACCCCATCCTCCTGGAGTGATGTGTCCTCCTGGAGCGTCGGGTCCCTGAAGGCATCTGTTCTCTCATCCCAGCTGAGATATGGGGAGCCCACGCTGCGGCGGGCTGTCCCGTTAGCACTGGCCCTGATCTCGGTCTCCAACCCACGCCTCAGCACCCTGGACACCCTGAGCAAGTTCTCCCACGACGCCGACCCGGAGGTCTCCTACAACTCCATCTTTGCCATGGGCATGGTGGGCAGCGGTGAGTAAGTGGGGAGGGGGAGGCCACAGGTGCCTGGGGCAGAGCGAGGCCCTGTCACCAAGCCTCTGTCATGACTGACACTCTCAGGGACCAACAACGCTCGCTTGGCCGCGATGTTGCGCCAGTTAGCCCAGTATCATGCCAAGGACCCCAACAACTTGTTCATGGTGCGCCTGGCACAGGTAAGGTGTGCCAGGGCAGTGTCTGGTGATAGAAGGGGAGCCTGTGGAGACACAGGAGGGAAGATGGGGACGAGTGGGACTTCTCTGTGGCTGGCTGAGGCCATGTCTCCCAGGGGTGGTGCCCACCTCCACTCAGCCCTCTCTGCCTTTCAGGGCCTGACGCACTTAGGGAAGGGCACGCTCACCCTCTGCCCCTACCACAGTGACCGGCAGCTCATGAGTCAGGTGGCCGTGGCGGGACTGCTCACAGTGCTTGTCTCCTTCCTGGATGTCCGCAACAGTGAGTGCCCATCGGGAGTCTCATAGCATGGCACCTGCTGCCCATCTCCCCCTGTGCCAGGACCACCTTGACATTTGGGGTCAGGACCACCTACTTTGTGCCACCCTGGGCTCCTGGGGTCCTTTGGGCCCGTGATAGGTAACTAGGTGCTGGGCTTCGTGACACTCGCATCTCACACTCTCTCCATCCGATACAAGAGGAGGTTTTCCTTTGAGAATGAAAAACTGAGCCAGTTTCTCCCCTGAGGGGCTGGGGACCTGTCCTGAGGCTGACCATGGCTCTCCTCTCTGCTTCCTGCAGTCATCCTGGGCAAATCACACTATGTCCTATATGGGCTGGTGGCTGCCATGCAGCCCCGCATGTTGGTGACGTTCGACGAGGAGCTGCGGCCACTGCCGGTGTCCGTCCGTGTGGGCCAGGTGAAGAGTTGGGGGCAGGGGTACCTAAAACTCAGAGTGCAGACATGCCTGCTGTTCTGGCGCTCCTGTGGGCACGGGGTGCGGCTCCCCATCTGGAGCCCCTCGCTGTCATTTCCTCATCTTGCAGGCAGTGGACGTGGTGGGCCAGGCCGGCAAGCCCAAGACCATCACAGGCTTCCAGACACACACAACCCCGGTGTTGCTGGCCCACGGGGAGCGGGCAGAACTGGCCACTGAGGAGTTCCTTCCTGTCACCCCCATTCTGGAAGGTTTTGTTATCCTTCGGAAGAACCCTAACTATGACCTCTAAGTGGCCGTTAGGGGCCCGGACTTGCAGCCCGTGTCTCAGCAGCCATGCTTTGTACTGGTGGGCACTGCTCCAGACTCTCTGGGGAATTGTTACCTACTTTTGTTACTGTGTGAGATAACTTTGTTGAATAAAGACCTTTATCCCCAGGGCCCCTCTCTTTCCTTCCTGGGATGGCATGATAAGAGGTTGTCCCAGTGAGGGCACTGTTGGCAGCCACTCTGTGCCTAGGCTGGCAGGGACGTGCCCTACCTGGAGGGAACCATGCCCGTGTCCTCTCTCCATCTCCTTCCTAATCATCTTCTGCTTTGATGCCCTTACTTTTAGAAGCGTAACCTTGGCGAGTCTGGTAGATGGAGTTGGTCGTCCTTCTAGGAGATGCACACACACAGGCCACAGTGTCTGATAATGAAGTCTGCAAACTGAATGTTCTAGGTGCTGTGTGCCTCACTGCTGAGTATCGCTACAGTCACCTCTAAAGTACTCCCCTTGGGAAGCCACCCTTCAAGGCTATTTTGGCACTCCCTCTGGAATGGCCATTGCACACAGTGGCAAGTTCATGAACTTAATTGTATAGTTGTCTGTGGAGGAGTTTTTAGCCAGCAAACTCTACTCACCTGACCTGGCCCCCAGCGACTTTTTTCTTTCTCCAAAGATAAAGAAAGGAAGACATTTTGATGACATTCAGAACATCCGGGCTAATAGGACAACAGCTCTGATGGCCATTCCAGACAAAGAGTTCCAGAATTGCTTTGAAGGGTAGACTGCGCACTGGCATCGGTGTATAGCGTCCCAAGGGAATTACTTCCATGGTGGCGATAGTGATATTCAGTGAAGTATGGAGTACTTTTTCTTGGATGTTTGTGAATTGAATCATCAGACCTTGTGTTACACGCAACTGGCCTAGGGGCTTGTGGATCACACACCTCTCCTTCTCCACACTCCCCTCACCACTGGCCACCTCAGTCCCATCATCCCCTAACCTTAGGCTGATGGTGCCTGCCCTCTGACGCGGTCAGCTGCATGTGTGTCTCACACAGCCTTCTCTGCTGAACACAAGGGACAGCTTTACCTCTGCGACCTTCTGTCCTTGGGAAGCTGCAGTTTGAGAAACCGTATCATGTTACCATCTACTGGACTTCCTGCAGAAACAGTGCAAGAAAACTTGACCCTGACCTCTGAAGGTAGCAGTGGGAATGAGGAGTGGCCACCTGGCTTTGCCTTGGGCCTCCTTCCCCGAATGCAGTCCCTCGTGCTGTGCAGTGCTTCTTCCTGGTAGGGCTTCTGTGAGTACAGTTGCACTGGACCCTATGTGCGCGTGGGAGAAGACTGGCCCAGACAGAGTCATAGCACTGGCCAGCACCTGTGGGGGGGCTTAACCCTGATACAGTGGCTGGCACCTGCTACTTCCTGTCTCAGCTTTGAAAGAAGAGCTGTTCGACATGCTTACATAATTATCTTGAGACCTCACAACTTGTCTTCTTTGATGAGGGATGTGAGGGTTGGAGAGGTCAGAAACGTGCCCAAAGTCACGTGTTGATAAATGGTGGATGTGGGGTTGGAATGTAAGTTGTCCACCTAACTCTGAGGCCCATGCTCTGATTGACCATGTGCCTCTTGTCACCATGGAGACCGGTGGACCCCATTCTAGCCCCAAACCTGAGATGCTTGGAGAAGCTACAACTTTGGGTTGAACATCTCCATTGACTTTTCTCTTGGTTATCGCTTGGCAGTCCTCTATAAAGAGGCACAAGGAAGTCAGCAGGCCTGCTGAACCCCTTCAACAAGTTCCTATCTTTGATGAGTCTGTTATCATCTGTATACTGGGGACATAAGAATTGCTTTCATCTTCAGTGGTGATGAGGTTAAAAAAAAAAATCAGTGATTTGAAAACTAAATAGAAAAAGAGAATGAAGTGGCATGGGTCACTTTCATCTGGCCTTCCTCACCATGGGCTTGTAACTCCCACCCAATGTCTGGGTGAGACTGTGAGAAAAGGTACTTGTGGGACAGCTCACTAGGAATGCGAAGTACGGGGTACTCTTGTGGGGGCAGGACCACACCAAGAAGGTGTACAGGACCCTAACAAGGGGATTGGTTAGTTTTGCCATCTTGCTAGGCTTAAAATGAGCCATCCTGGAGCACGGCAGGGCCTGACTACCACCAAGAAGAGATGGGAGCAGGGAGGGCTACACAGCTTTGTAACACTTGCCCAGGCAGAGAAGCTGGGCCCGGGCACTGGGACCAACAGCCTGAGGGAGGCTCGCCTGTGGGCGCGGCTGAAAAGAGGCTGCCCTGGGGGAAGAACTGTGTCCTGATCCTGAATCACAATTTGCTCCTTTCTAATAAACCCAATAACTGAGTACTGTCTGTGGGTTCTGTGTGGTCATCACAGTGACTTAAGGAGCCCAGCAAAGAGTGCTGTGGGAGGGGCAGTTGGTATCAGAAATGGTAAAAAGGTCAGAGGATGGGGGTATGTTTGACCTCTGCCTCACAGGAATCAGCCTTGGGCCCTTGATCTTGCTTCTATCCTTTGCAAAGTTAGAGGAGATCAGATGCCACTACCACACCCTTTTGACTGTTGGTGTCCAAAGTGGAATTTACTGCCCTGTCTCCGGCTGAAAGTCACATTTCTTCTGCAGCTGAGGGGAAAAAAGCCACATCCAGAGTGACTAGGGACAAAAGCCAGGTTGATCAAAGGAGACAACTGATAGGTCCCACCCAGCAGGAGGCCTGAGGCCATATGTGTGTGAATGGGAAGAGACTTAAGATGTGAAGAAGAGAAGACTATCTGAATGTATTCTGGATACTGAGCGTTTCTCCTATATAGTGTCAAAAAAATAAAAACTCACTGCTGTTGAGTTGGGTCCAACTCATAGTAACCCTAGAGACCACAGTAGAACTGCCCCCACAGTTTCCAAGGAGCACCTGGCAGATTTGAACTGCTGACCTTTTGGTTAGCAGACATAGTACTTAACTCACTGTGCCACCAGGATTTCCTGTAGTGTTGTAAAGCTGATTAAATGTATGATGGAAATAAATACTGGGTATTATAGATTACAGAGGGCATGCAAAGGGGAACCATTATTTGTCAAAATAAACACAATAAACACAGGCTGTTCCTTTGAATCCAGTAGCCCTGAGTGTAGGGTAACGCAGGGTTTAGGTAAAAATCCTGAGCCCCACCCAGGAAATCTGCATTTGAAAATACATGCAGACCCACTCAGAACTTCGTGAGAGGCAGAAATCTGCAGTTAAACACTTGCAGGGAAAAAAAAAAATGACTGTTTTGAATTTTTAATATGAAGCAAGTAGTTTGCCTTTAGGTGCACTGAGGCAGGAACAGTGAATGCCCATCAGAAGAACCCCTTTCCAGAATGGGCAGTTGAAGGGAGCTGGTGAGCAGACAGCCTGGCATGCTGGCCTTGGGTGACCCCCTGGGTCCGTTTCAGGAATGGAAGTGGAGGAGTTGTAACAAAGAGGAGACAAACTGAGTTCCTACCTGTTGATTGGCACCCAGTGACCAAGCCATAGAGGCTAGGGATGGCAGAGAGAGAGAGAGGGCGCTGACTGGTCTGAAGTGCAGGGAGGTGCTGGACACCTGAGCCTGTGACCAGAACCCACTGACCCAGCGTGGGTGGCTTGCGATGAACCGACCAGAACCTAAAAGGAAGACGTTTGACACCCTGAGCTAGTGCAAACCGCTGCCCTCTGACGGCCTGCCCTTCACTGGGCTTCGTGTGTGGACACAGCAGCTCAGTCCCAACCGGAACATTCTTCAGGACCAAGCATGTGCTGGTCTTCCCTAGGAACCAATTGGCTGTCTACAACTGGGGGCAATAAAGGCATAAAGCGGCTGGCTGACACGCCTTTGCGGGTGTGCTTACCCTCAAAATGAGAAGCAGCAGATGGAGGGAGCCCATTGATCAGACTCTTCTCCTGCAGGAGAGGCCAGGGCGGTGGGGGGGAGGGGAGGCTGATAGGGTGACAGGATTCAGCTGGGAGTGTTGGGTGTTAAAAGGTTGACGGTGATTGTGATGACTAAGGGCAGAAGCAATGACTGTGAGGGATACACTAAGAGGGAGGCACTGAGGGGTGGTCGGGGCGGAAGCTCAAGTTCCTTAAAAGTTTGGCTCTGCTGAGACCTCCAGAGAGGCGCACAGCAAGGGAACCATCTCTCCATTACAGTTTTGCCGCTGCTGTTGGGTCAATTCCGATTTGCATTTTGAATTGTGGTGTTGGTGAAGAGTACTGAAGATCCCACGGGTTGCCCAAAGAACGAACAAATTTGTCTTGGAAGTACAACAGAACGCTCATGAGAAACAAGAACCACAAGGCTACGTCTCACACACTTGGGAGATGTCATCAGCAAGGACCAATCCCCGGAGAAGGACATCATGCTTGAAGCAGAGGGTCACAGGAAAAGACGAAGACCCTCAATGAGAGGGGTTCAGGCAGCGGCTGGAACGACGGGCTCCAGCAGAGCTGCAACTCGCAGGCAGGCACAGGGCCAGGCAGGGTTTTGTTATGCTGCACAGAGGGTCACCAGGAGCCAGAACTAACTCAAATGGCACCCAGGGACACCAGCAGTTCAGTTTTATCAGAGGCTAGAAAGGATGGGGCTGACTTCTGGAGAGCTGTATCAGAACAGACGGACCCCTGCAGCAGACCAGAACGGTTGGTACCCGAGTGACTTCCTGAGGCCTCTGGGTTCTACTGAAGGACTAATTGTGAATGACTGTTTTGGAATGGTAAACTGATGGGGTGCAGGAAGTTACCCTTCAAGTGTGAAGGCACAAGGGTTAGAAAAGCCAGAAGGCGGCTGGGCTTTTGTCACACGGATTACTTTTACGTGGGCTGTCTCACCATGGGCTCGTAACTCCCACCAAAGGACTTGATTAAAAACAAACAAGCAAACAACCACAAAAACCCACCACTGCCGAGTTGATTGCAATTCATTGTGACCCTGTAGGACAGGGTAGAACTGCCCCATACAGTTTCCAAGGAGCACCTGGGGGATTTGAACTGCCAACCATCTGGTTAGCAGACGTAGCACTTAGCCACTATACCACCAGTGTTTCCACTGGTAAGACTGGGTGAGACTCTGAAAAAAGGTGCTTGTGGCCCATTAAGAAGATGGGGCAGCTCCCTAACAATACAAATAAGTATACGCCACTGAGGAAGTGAGACTATGTCAACAAGGTGTATAGAGCCCAGACAATGGGATTAGTCAGTTTTGCCATCCTGCTAGGCTTAAAATGAGCCACCCAGAGCACAGAGGGGACTTGACCACCACCAAGAGGCGGGAGCAGGGCACGCCCTTTGGACCTGAGATCCCTGCACTGAGACCCTCCTAGATCACAGTGAGCTCTGTTCCTGGACACAGCAAGGCAGTGAGAAACAACAGCTGGAGAGGCTGCAGAACAAGATCTGGGGGCAGAGCACACTGAGCTTCCCAGCCACAGCAAGAAAGCCAAGGGTCTTGCCGCAGGAGGCTTGTGGCAGAGCTGGCTGCCTCCGGGCATTTACTGGGGGAGCCAAAGAGCTTGGGCAAAGGGGGCTGAGGTCCAGCAAGCAGCCTGCCTGAGGGCACAGTTGGGAAAAGCCTGTCCTG
Source organism: Heterohyrax brucei (assembly GCA_028571685.1). Taxonomy (NCBI): domain Eukaryota; kingdom Metazoa; phylum Chordata; class Mammalia; order Hyracoidea; family Procaviidae; genus Heterohyrax; species Heterohyrax brucei. The sequence goes on along the minus strand of CM053157.1, from coordinate 85,185,484 downwards.
ATAGGAGAACTGTGTCCTGAATCACTGTTTCCTGAACGATTTGTTACTTTCCAAGAAACTCTGTAACTGTGAGCATGGTCTGTGAGTTCTGTGTGGCAGCTGCAATGACTTACATAACCTAGCAGAGAAGCAGAGAGTGCCTGGGAAGGCTGGTGGGTGTCAGAAGCGGTGAAAAGGTTGGAGGGTGGGGGTCTGTCTCACCCCGGCCTCACAGAGGTCAGCTCCGGGCCGTTGATCTTGATTCTCTTTCCCCTTGTGAAGTCAGAGACGGTCAGAGGCCTCTGCCATGCCACTTCTACAGTTAATTTTCTTCCAAACTGGTTAGTGCATTTTAGAGTAAGAAAGTTTCATAGTAGCTTTTAACCCTTTGCTGTTGAGTCAATTCTGACTCACAGTGACTCTATAAGTCCGTGTAGAACTGCCCCACAGAGATTCCAAGGGGCGCCTGGCCGATTTAAGCTGCTGCCTGCCTTTCGGTTTAGCAAACATAGCTCTTAACCGCCATCAGAGTTCCCATAGTGGCTCTTAGTCTTTTAAATCTCGACCATTCATTCAGCAAAGATACCAACACAACTTCACTCTGCATTGAATCCTATTCTAGTCTGAGGGATGACGTGGTAGGGGGAAAAAAAATCCAATCTTTAAAAAGCAATGGAAAAAAAGACAAATCGTTCCCTGAAAACCATCACGATATGGGTGTGATCAATACTGTACTGACGCTGATGGAAATACCCCATGATGACAGAAACAGGGCCTGAGTGCCTGGATGCAAATTCCCAGGGGAGCTTCTGGGAGGAAGCCGAGATGTGCAGAAAGAAGAATGGGTCCAGGGAAAGAAGACAGAATAATCCAGGGGAGGCGGCAGCAAGGACAGGGAGAAGGAAAAGCCATGTTTTCAGAGATCAAAGATCACTTGGGTGGGGGAAGTCTGCAGAGACCAGGGGAAAGCATGGCAGGGGATAGAATTGAAGACAGAGCGGCAGACCTGGCTTAGAAGGGCTTTGTTAAAGCAAGAAATGACCGTATCTCAACCGGGACCATTGTATGTAAGCAGCACATTCACAAGATGAGCTCTGTGGGTGAGAAAGTTCACCCTGGAGGCCAGGAGACAAGGCCAGGGAAATGGACACCTGATTTAGGACAGTCAAAGTGGGGAGGCAGGTACAAGGACATTTTATTTAAAAAAGATAAAATCAAGAGGATTTAGTGTTGGCTTAGATACAGCGTGTGGATGGGGAGGAATGTCAGCTGAAACCCAGATTTTTAGGTTGGGCATTACACTCTGGCACTGTTAGTTGGAAAGACATATGTGAGAATATCTGTCTAGGGTTTGGATGGGGGAGTCTGTGCACCTATCAGCGAGAGATGACAAGTTCCTATTTCAACACAAGCAATTGGAGATGCAAGTGGGGTGAACAAGCCAGGATGCTCTAGGTAGCACCTTGTTGTCACTGGAGTTCCAGTGGTGTCTGAGCTAGGAATGGGTTGGGTAGTCATTCTCCTGGGGGCAGTGATTAAACCTTATTTGTCAGTATGCATGGGTAAGTTAATTTAGGGAGAAAGTGGAGAAATGAGTGGAGAAGTGAGCCCTATATGACAACAGTCACAGAATTCAGCGACGAGCATCACAGAGAACACACACTGTTTAGGTCACTCTCCTTCTTGTGCCTCTTTTGTTTTCTTCTTCGGAGTTGCTAAAGGAGGTAACCATTTGGCTTACCTGCGCCAGCGTTCGCCCACTCGACACTCATGCTTTATTGACTGGGGTGATGTGGGGTCTGTTTCATGCTACCCTCCCCCAGCCCCATCAGGCCCTGCGTGCGTATACAGGTCAGGAGGCAGTTTGCAGGAGCTGGAAAAGTGGGCCTTCAAGATCTGAGTGTCAGTTCTAGCTGTGAATTCTCTGAGCTGCCCCCAGGGGAGCCCCGGCGGCTGGTGGTTACGTGCTATGGCTGCTAAACAAAAAGTCGGCAGTTGGAATCCACCAGCTCTACTCCTTGGAATCGCTACAGGACAATTCTACTCTGCCTTATAGGGTCTCTACGGGGTGCAATTGACAGCAGCGTATTGGGCTTTTTGGGTTCAACACTCAGTTTCTCATCCACAGTGGGAATAAAACAGCCTGTTTCGTAGCGGAGTGTGAGGGCTAAGTGGGGTTAAACTGAAAACCCAAACACACTGCCCTGCAGTCGATTCTGACGACCAGATTCCAAATCTCCCCATTTTACAACTTGCCCAGAGTCGTCACATAGTAAACAGGTAGGGGGATAGTAGCCAGCTAGTCAGCAGTGGAATCTGGGACCCTAGGGCAGTTCCCTCCTTCTCGGCGCCCTCTGGCAGAGGTCTCGGGATCAATTCTTTGGTCATCAGTCTCAGCTTTCTGCGATTAACTCTTGCCCCTCCCTGGAAGAGGCTGGCCTTTTCATAACTCAAATGTATTCCAGCGAGTCCCCCAGTTACGATGTTTCAATCCTCTCAGCGTCCCATTCAGTCCCCTTTGTTTACAAGCCTTCCCAGGGTCTCACCTACGCACTCTCAAGGGCTGCACGACTCCCGTGTTTTTCTCTATTTGTCCCACGGTTTACCCGGCCAGGATCGACGCCTGGGCTTCCACACGCCGCACTTCGCCTCGCACGCCTTCTACACTTCCGAAGGTCCAAATGAACCACAGAACCCAGGGTCGCCCGGTTCGCACTCGCAAAGTTCAGGGGGGGACACGGGGCGGGCCGAGACCGTCACGTGACGGGGCGGGGGGTGGGCGAAGCACACGTGCTGGCGGCGCCGAGCGGCCGGCGGCGGCGGCTCCGCCCCCGGCGCCGGTCACGTGGGGGCGCCGGCTGCGCCTGCGGAGAAGCGGCGGCCGCCGAGCGGGATCCGTGCGGGGAGCCGGAAATGGTTGTGGACTACGTCTGTGCGGCTGCGTGGGGCTCGGCCGCGCGGACTGAAGGAGACTGAAGGTAAAGCCGCCATGTCCGGGCCCGACCCGGCCCCCCCACCCCCTCCCCCCGCATCCGCCGCCATCCGGGCCGGGACCGGCCGCCCTGCGCCGCCGCCGGGGCGCCCCGGCCGCGCGGCGCTTGCCCGGGCCCCGGCCCGCCGCGGCCCGATCTCCGGCCCACGTGTGTGCCCGGCCGGGCGGGCTGCCGGCTGAGGGGGGCTGTGGGCGCGCGGGGGGCCGGCAGGCGCGGGCCGGGCGGGCGGCGAGGTGTCGGCCGGGCAGGGTCCCCGCGGCCCGGCCAGGGCAGGCCCCGCGGCTCCGCCGGCCGGCCGCACCCCCTCCCCCTCGCGGCCCGGCCGCCGGGAAGTGACACGTTGTTGTTTGGCAGTGGCCGGCGCTGCGCAGGGAGGGCGCGGGGCGGGCGGCTGCGGGCAGGGAGGAGCCCCCCGGCCCCGCCCGCCCTCCGGGCCGACCCTCGCCGCCTGGAGCCGGCTCTTCGCCGGCCGCCGCCCGCCAGGCCTCCGAGGGCCCGGCTGCAGCCCTTCCTGCTGTCGCCTCCGGGGCGGCGGCGGCGGCGGCGGCGGGCGTCGCCTCGGGCCGCACGCCGGGGGCCCCGCGGCCCGGCGTGCTCGTGTGGCCCTGGTGGGGGTGGGGACGCCACGGCCGGAGCAGCCGGCTCCGTTCGCGACGATCCCGGAGCCGGGTGCCAGCGAGACCTGGAATTTCCGGTCTGGTTGGTCGTGGGCCCCGCGGAGCCAGGTTGATAGCCCTCACCTCCCAACCCCAGGCCCTCGGATGCCCAGGACCTACAGGCCACACTGTGGACTTACTTATTCTTAACCGAGGGGGTGAGTCAGAGGACAGCGCGTGCAGGTCGCCGGGTGGGTGGAGGTGAGGCCGTGGCGGTAGGCTGAAGGGTGGGTGCTCCTTTCACCCCGCTTTGACTCGGCTCTTGCTTTCATCCTTTCCCCCACTGGGCTTGCCTTAAGATTGGGTCCCTTCCTCTTTCCAAGTCCTGTTCTTTGTCAACAGGTGTCGGGGGGACCCTGATGTGGCACCAAATGAAATGAACAAAGCTCCACAGCCCACAGGCCCCCCGCCCGCCCCTTCCCCGGGACTCCCACAGGTGATGAGAGAGGCTGAGGAATGAGCTGGGGTGGGGGGCTGTGGGGGAGGCCGGGGGACCCGTCAGGACCAGGCTCCAACCTCTGGATCTGCACCCCCCACCCCCCACCGCCACCCCGTGTGCTTGGAGCAAAGTGCAGCTGCCCTCTGCCAAACTGAGACAGGGCCCCTGGGCTGTCCCCCGGGGCTATCTGGGGCGGTGTCTGGGCTGCTGGGGCTCTTGCTGTAGATCTGACCGTCTTTTTGGGTTTCTGCCCCACCTGGGTTTCCCTCTCATTGACCTCTGGTTTCACGTTTAGCCAGCGTTTCCCCCGGGGCAGACTGCGCCGGTGGTGTTCAGTACGCCACAAGGGACCCAAATGAACACGCCTTCTCAGCCCCGCCAGGTGAGGGGCCATTGGGGGGGGTGCGAATGGGAGTTGTAGGAGACTTGGGCCAGTTTGGGATTTGGAGGGCCACCATGGGGGTCCTCTGCCTGGTCCTGGTTTCCTGGCGCCCTGTACTGCCCTGTACTTTGTGCTGTGGATGACTTAGATGGCTGACCCTTTGGGGACTGTGTGGCCAGTGGGGGTGGTGTTCAGGGATCTGGTGCTGCTGAGACCTGGAGGCAGTGCTTTGGGCCTTGAAGCTACCTCCTGTCCTCCTACCTCCTGTTTTCACTGGGAGGTGACCAGTCTCCTTCCCTGCTTTCTCCTCGGAGTGGCCAGGCCCTCCTGCTGGCTCCGGCCCTGGTCTGTTCCCTGAGCTCCTCCTTGCTAGGGGGGAGAGGCTCTTGCTGCCTTTTGCGTTTTTGCGTCTTCTCATCACCTTGGGGATAATTGTCTTCTTTCCTGTCCTCACGTGCTCTCAGGGAGGATTCAGGTCTTTGCAGGTAATTGTCCCTTCCTAATCCTGGACCTTCTGGCCTTTCCACATCCTCCACCCCAGTTAGGGGCTAGAGCCAGGGCCTGGAGCTCTTGTGGCAGGGACTTAGTTGTCTAGGTCCTTGGGGTAAGCCTGGCCGGTGCATGTTAGTGGCTGAGTTCTGCGGCCTGTGTGCCTGGTGATTGGGAGACTGTTGCATGTTAGATGTTAACTTCTGGGTACCTTAGGATGGAGAGGTGCATGCTGGGGCTGCTGGCCTGAGGGATCCAGCTGCCAGTGGGTGAGATGCTTGGGGGTTAGGGGCCTCTGACTGAGGGTCAGCCTGCTGGAGGTCCTGTGAGTGTGCCGGCAGAGTCCTTGTGTCCTCTGGGTGTGGAGGACAGGAGGCCACTTCACCATCATGAGCTGGCTGAGTGGGTGTTGGAAAGACTGACCCCTTTGCTCCAGTGGCCCTGTGTGTCTCTCCCGACGTTGGGGGACAGTTGTTTCACTGTCCACTTCCTCCCTTCCCCACGCTGACTGCCTTCCTCCCTCTCTCCTGACAGCACTTCTACACTAGCCGGGCCCAGCCCCCGAGCAGTGCCGCCTCCCGAGTGCCCAGTGCAGCCCCCGCCCGCCCTGGCCCAGCTGCCCATGTCTACCCTGCTGGATCCCAAGTAATGATGATCCCTTCCCAGATCTCCTACCCACCGTCACAGGGCGCCTACTACATCCCTGGACAGGTGAGGCTGGAGGCTTGGGGTCTGAAAAAGCACAGGGCCTTGTTCCCTGGTCCTCACCTATTCCCCCTCCCCAGTGACTTTTGTTTCATCTCTTGTCTGGAGGTGGGACTTTCTGTGGTCATGGTCCTGATTCACCTTGTCCCATCTTGCCCTACATTCTCCGTGTCCTCTGATGGGGTGCTTATAGCTCCCTCAACTCCTCTTCTCCCCATCCCCTCTCCTTCCCCCAGGGGCGTTCCACATACGTTGTCCCGACCCAGCAGTATCCTGTTCAGCCAGGAGCCCCCAGCTTCTACACGGGTGCGAGCCCTACAGAGTTTGGGACCTACGGTAAGCAAAGGAAGGGATGGGGGAGTCCGCCCAGGGAATGTTTCGGCTGACCTCATTTCTAGACTGAAGGCTCTTCGCAAGCCTTGCTCTTGGTGGCAAGCGATGATGTGACTTGGTGGCAGGGTGCTTGGTTGTGGTGGTGTTGGTGGGAGAGAATGTTTGAATCTGTCGCCCAGGGAGTTGCGGTCCTCCTCAGGCCGGGATGCAGGAGCTCGTACCTGCTTGAGGGCCTGTTGGCACTCCCTGAGATGCTCCTTCTCATGGTCTGGGGGACCCCACGGATTTGGGATTTTTCCACATTTATTTTTCATTTATATTCTGGGGAAGGATTAGTCTATTCTTTATGGCAGTGGTTTCCAAAGTTTCTTGATCACTTGTCAGGAAAAATTTTGAGTATGTTATCACGGACACGTGCGTGTTTCTGTTTGTTTAATCGTGTGCATTGTTTGGAGCAGTGACCCACTTGGGTAGTTTGTGGAAACAAACAGGTGGAAACTATGGCTGAGACTAAAGAATTGCACCCCACTTTGGAGATAATTGCTTTAAGGGGTAGACGTGTGTTCTGGGTGCGCCATGTGTTCGTTTCTGTCTCCCTGGCCTAGCTCAGGGCTGGGGACGGGAGCTGGGCTGGCAAATCAGCTCTTGTTTGCAACCACAGACTGCCTCCCTGTCAGGTGCCGCACTGGGGCTGTGAGGTGGACAGGGAGAAGGAACAGCGCTAGGCCCTACTGGTGACTTGTGGTGGGGAGGGGCTGATGGCCTACAAGGCGTCTGTTGGTGTCAGGAATTCTGTAAACGCAGCTCAGACTGGTTCCCCAACTCTGACAGGCACCTCGTTCCCTGGAGGAGGAGGGTGGGGCAGGGCAAGGGGCCGCCAGTGGGCCGCAAGAGGTCCAGGGGTGGCGGGTGTTGAGGCAGGCGTCCGTGTGAGGTCGGGCCCTGGCGCGGCCGCCATCCTTCCTGTCTGTCCCCCCTCGCCCCCTAAGCTGGCGCCTACTACCCGGCTCAAGGCGTGCAGCAGTTTCCCGCGGGCGTCGCCGCCACCCCGGTTTTGATGAACCAGCCCTCCCAGATTGCTCCCAAGAGGGAACGGAAGACGGTGAGTGTAGCCAGGGGCTCAGGAACATCTGGGAAGGGGAGAGAGCAAGGTCCGGAGGAGGCACGCAGCAGTGTGGGTCGGGGAGCCGGAACCTGAAGGGGTCTCAGCTGAGGGGAGGAGGGGAGTGAGGGTCTGTGTGGTGCCCGAGTTCTCAGATGTCTGTGGAGGGAGCAGCTTGTGGGAAGGTGAGAGACCATGGGGATGGTCTTGTTGCCTGGGCTCTCAGTGTCCCCAAGGACTGAGTTTGGTCTGGTTTCTGGTGGCCTGCCTGTGGATAGGTTCCTTCTCTGTGCCCCCCTCCCCCCACCTCACTCCCTTGGCCCTGGAAGCTCGAGAGGCCTCCGCCTCTGCTTAGTCCTCCAGCCCTGGGCGTGGTGCCCAGAATAGGGTGCCAGGGCTGGGGAAGCCGCTGAGTCACCCTGGCTCCACCCACTGGATGCGAGCCTGCCCCCAGAGATCAGGCCGACTAGCCACAAGTGAGCCTTGAGGGTGCTAGCTGGGGGTCCTGCGCCCTGTCGGGCAGCCACTTACTTGGTGACTGCTGGGGGGTGGGGTGGGGGTGGGGGAAGGGAGGGAAGGGCATTATGATGCACCCACAGCTCTGTGAGGTCAGGGTACTTGGGTGGGGGCCAGGGCAGCAAGTACACCAGCAACCAGATGGCCTGACAGTAGAACTCACCCGCCTGCTTCCCAGTGGGGGGGTGGGGGGCACGGGGGAGAGGTGGGCTCCCTGCTCATGTTGTAGCTGTCTTTCCTCAGATCCGAATTCGGGATCCAAACCAAGGAGGGAAGGACATCACGGAGGAGATCATGTCTGGGGCCCGCGCTGCCTCCACGCCCACGCCTCCGCAGGTACTGTGCTCCTGGAGATGTTATGCCAGGCAGGGGGTCCCCGGGCCTGGACCAGGCAGCCCCAAAGCCTGGCCTGCCCCTCAGGGCACAGTTCGCCTGCTTCCTGGACTCCAGGCGGAGCTGCAGTAGAAATGGCCTAGGAGGGAAGGGTTTAGGACTCTTCAGGGCCCCCTTGGTAACCATTTGTGTCCTGCAGACTGGAGGTGGTCTGGAGCCTCAGGCCAATGGGGAGATGCATCAGGTTGCAGTCATTGTCCGGCCAGGTGAGCAAGCACATGGGCAGGGCTTTCGTGGGGCAGAGGAGTGTGACAGTTGGTGATTAAGGAGGTGGAGGGACCTGAACTGAGTGTCACCAAGGACTGAGGTTTCAGGTCGGGTGGCTCAGGTTTAGGCAGAGAGCGGGAGATAGGTAGGAAGGCTGAGGGGGAGATACTCAGTTGGGGTGCCCTGGGTGGGAGGAGGAGAGGGAGTAGCGGCTGAGAGGGGCTAGCCTGTCATGACTCCTTTTTCCTTGGGTACAGATGACCGGCCTCAGGGAGCGGTCACTGGGAATCGGCCAGGACTGTCTGGCCCGGAGCACAGCCCTTCAGAATCCCAGCCTTCGTCACCTTCTCCAACCCCGTCCCCACCTCCAATCCTGGAACCAGGGTCTGAGCCTGACCTTGAAGCCCTTCCTCTTCCTGGGGAAGCCGTACCGACGGGGATGATCCAGGTGTCTGTACAAGAGCCAGCCTCCGTGACCCGTGAAGCCGGGGACCCATACTGCCTCTCATCGGAACCCCCTGCCCTCTCTGAACCCCTCTTGGAGGTGGAAGTGACGCTCAGTAAGCCGGTTCTGGACTCCGAGTTCCCCTGCAGTCCCCGGTCGAGTCCTGCCCCCGGCACATCTCACAAGGCGGAGGTGCTTCGTGAGCCGAATGGTGAGGCTCTGCCCGCGGGTCTGGAGCCAGAGCGGGAGCCGGGCCCAGAGCCTGCTGCCTCCCCTCCTCCGGCCTGCCCCACCGAGCCCCTGGTGCCCCTTGCTCCTACTGTGCAACCCGAGGAGCTGCTCAACGGAGCCCCCTCGCCACCAGCTGTGGACTTGAGTCCGGTCACTGAGCCACAGGAGCAGGACAAGGAAGCCAGCGTGCCAGTGGGTCCCCCTGGTGTCCTCTCTGCCACGCCGGCAGTGGTGCCGCACGCTCCCTCTCCTGCTCAGGAGGAAGAGGTGGTGGAGGAGGAGGAGGAGGAGGGAGAGACTGAGGGAGAGAAGGGCGGAGAGGAGCCGCTTCCCCCAGAGAACATCCCCGCCGCAGCCCACCTGTCCCAGCCTGTGGAGACAGCAGCAGCGCCCCAAGGTGAGGTGGGGTTGGATGGCAGGCGGCATGGGTGGGCAGGCTGGCTCGAGGTTACCTGTGCCACTGTGTCGGGGTCACAGAAGCCCTGTGATGGAAACCAGGAGAGCTGCACGAGGAGTCGGCAGCCTGTAGGAAGGGTGATGCAGACGGAGGTAGCGTGCCGGGGCTGCTGTTGGTTTTTACCACTCAGTGAGTCCCACCTTTGCTTGCTTTTTTTAAAAAAGTGGCGGTGTTTGTGCCAAAGAGGAGACGGAAAATTAAGGAGCTAAATAAGAAGGCAGCTGTGGGAGACCTCCTAGATGCCTTCAAGGAGGTAAAAACCTAAAACAGCCAGTGTCATCAAGTCAATTCCGACTCACGGTGACCCCACAGGACAGGGTAGACTTACCCCGGAGGGTTTCTGAGGAGCTCCTGGGGGACTGGAACTGCTGACCTTTGGGTGAGCAGCTGAGTTCTTAACCACTGCGCCACCAGGGCTCCTCCCAAGGTGAGGGAGCAGGAGAGCACAGCAGGGAGTGGGTGGTGTGGGGTTGTGGAGAAGGGGTCTTTCTGCAGCTGGCCCTGGTGTTCTGTGGCTGCAGGAAAACCCAGCAGTGCCCGAGGTGGAAAACCAGCCTCCTGTGGGCAGCTGCCCAGGTCCGGAGACTGGGGGCAGCAGCACTCCCCCGCGGCCCGAAGAGGCGGACGAGACCTGGGACTCCAAGGAAGACAAGATTCACGATGCTGAGAACATCCAGCCCGGGGAGCAGAAGTACGCGTACAAGTCAGGTGTGTGGAGGCAGGGCCGAGGCTGGCGAGCCAGCGCCTGGGGACGAGGGCCTGATGGCTGTGTCCTGCGTCCTCGCAGACCAGTGGAGGCCGCTCAACCTCGAGGAGAAGAAGCGCTATGACCGAGACTTCCTTCTGGGCTTCCAGTTCCTCTTCGCCAGCATGCAGAGGCCAGAGGGCCTGCCCCCGATCAGTGACGTGGTGCTGGACAAGGTCGGGGGGCTGCAGGGGCTGCGCTTGGGCTTCCTGGGTCTGGAAGGAGTCTGAGATGCCGAGGGAGGGGTCACCAGCCCCCGCCTCATCCTGACACCATGCTCGATCTCTCCACAGGCAAATAAGACACCACTGCGCCCACTGGACCCCACCCGGCTGCCGGGCATAAACTGTGGCCCAGACTTCACTCCATCCTTTGCCAACCTTGGCCGGACGGCTCTGAGCACCCGTGGGCCCCCAAGGGGTGGGCCAGGTGGGGAGCTGTCCCGAGGGCCGGTGAGTGGGACTGCGTTGAGGGTGGGAGGTCCTGGGCTGGTGAGGGCTGGGGGCTGGTCCATCCTGGAGGTGTGGTGGCCTCATGGGCTGTGGTGACTAATTACTTGTTTTGTTGTCATTGTCACTCCTTAGCAGGCTGGCCTTGGGGGACCCAGGCGCTCTCAGCCAGGCCCCCGGAAGGAACCCCGCAAGATCATAGCCACAGTGATGATGACGGAGGACATCAAACTGAACAGAGCAGAGAGGGCTTGGAAGCCCAGCAGCAAGCGCACGGCGGCTGACAAGGACCGAGGGGAGGAGGACACGGATGGCAGCAAAACCCAGGTACTGGCGGGTCTCACTGTCGGTGCCCGTTCCTCCTCAGTGCTGCCTTCAGGCCCAGCGCAGCCCTCTGCAAGTCCATCCATCCTCGTCACTCTCGTGTCCCTCCTGTGCCTCTGTTGTGAGGACTCAGGGGATCTGGGTTTTGTCTCTGTCCCTGTGGCCCCCAGGACCTGTTCCGAAGGGTGCGCTCCATCCTGAACAAGCTAACACCCCAGATGTTCCAGCAGCTGATGAAGCAGGTGACGCAGCTGGCCATCGATACCGAGGAACGCCTCAAGGGTGTTATCGACCTCATCTTTGAGAAGGCCATCTCAGAGCCCAACTTTTCGGTGGCCTATGCCAACATGTGCCGCTGCCTCATGGCGGTCAGTGTTCCACTTGTCCTCTGCCTGTGCATGTGGTGACAGGAGGCCCAGCGGGGGCCAGAGGCCTTCCTGAGCCAGTCGTGAAAGACCCTTCGAGGGCCTGTGGACCCCCTGGTGGCGCAGTGGTTAAGAGATGTGACTGCTGACGAAAAGATCGGCAGTGTGAACCTGTAGGCGCATCTTAGAGACTGCAGGGTGGTCTGCCCTGTCCCGTGGGGTGCTGTGAGTCGGAACCGACTCGGTGGCACTGCGTTTGGTGTAGAGGGCTTTCAGGTTGCCAGGTGATGCAGGCAGTTTGCGCTGGGCTCCCAGTGAGGAGGATGGCTGTTCCAACAGGCAGCAGCACTCTGGGAGGGTTGGTGGCCTGCTTCTGTCAAGGTCCTAGTCAGATTCACATGCGGGACACGTGTGCTCCAGAGAATGTGAGTCACCATGGGTCAGCGTTGCCTCGATGGCAGTGCTCTTGTCTGGTAGTTCTGAAGGCGATCTGGACTGCTGTGGGGCCCTGGTAGCTCAGCTGCTAGGGTCCCAGCTGGTGACCAGAAGGTTGGCACCTCAGTCCACCAGACAGTCCTCGGGAACCCTACGGGTGGCTCTGCTCTGTCCTGCTCTGTAGGGTTGCCGTGAGTTCAGCTGACTCGATGGGAGCAGATTTGGGTTTTTTCTCAGTGCTTTGTTTTAATCTGTCATTCTTTTGACTTACAGCTGAAAGTGCCCACAACAGAGAAGCCAACAGTGACCGTGAACTTTCGAAAGCTATTGTTGAACAGATGTCAGAAGGAGTTTGAGAAAGACAAAGATGATGATGAAGTTTTTGAGAAGAAGCAAAAAGAGATGGATGAAGCTGCTACGGTGAGAGGAGACTGCGCCAGCCCTCCTCCGGCCAACCGTCCTCTGGCTTAGCCCTCTTCTACCCAGCCGTCCTCCAGCCCTGCCCTCCTCCGGCCCTGCCCTCCTCCGGCCCAGCCCTGCTGCGGCCCAGCCCTGCTCCAGCGGTCCAGCTGTCTGGTGGGGTGGGGAGAAGTCAGTTGTAGTGGTGTCAGTCTCAGGATAGGAGTGCTGTCGGTGGGGAGGGGGGCTTCATGGTCTGGCTGAGGGCCACCTTGATGTTACTGCTGTACCCTGCCGGGCAGGCAGAGGAGCGAGGGCGCCTGAAGGAAGAGCTGGAAGAGGCCCGAGACACAGCCCGGCGGCGCTCTCTTGGGAACATCAAGTTCATCGGGGAGCTGTTCAAGCTGAAGATGCTGACCGAGGCCATCATGCACGACTGTGTGGTCAAGCTCCTGAAGAACCACGACGAGGAGTCTCTGGAGTGCCTCTGTCGGTTGCTGACCACTATTGGCAAAGACCTGGACTTTGAGAAAGCTAAGGTGAGTGCGTGGGGGGCCTGCCTCCTTGTCAGCCTGGGCCACCAAACCGGAGGGGAGCCGAGGGCCTGCTGCTGGCTTGGAGGTGTTTAGAGCTGCCTTTGCTTTGTCCTAGCCACGAATGGATCAGTATTTCAACCAAATGGAAAAAATCATTAAGGAAAAGAAGACGTCATCCCGGATCCGCTTCATGCTGCAGGACGTACTAGATCTGCGGCGGGTGGGTGTCCTCCCTGTCCCTAGCACCACCACCACGAGGTGCCTATCTTGCTCCCTGAGGTGATTGCCGTGTGACTGGCTTGTCTTCACAGAGCAACTGGGTGCCACGCCGAGGGGACCAGGGTCCCAAGACCATCGACCAGATCCACAAGGAGGCGGAGATGGAGGAACACCGGGAGCACATCAAAGTGCAGCAACTCATGGCCAAGGGCGGGGACAAACGTCGGGGTGGTCCCTCGGGCCCGCCCATCAGTGAGTTCAGGGTCAGGCTCCAGGGGCTGAGGGTCCAGGGCTTGTGCTCTCCACTGATGATCTCCTGTTAGTGCCACGTGTCTGGGCCACTGAGACCCTGTGGTGAAAGTGAGGATCTGAGGAAGGGTGGGAGGTGGTGGCTCTGGGGCGGGGCTGGCACTTAGCCATCATCCCAGTGTGCCCTCCTTTTTGTCCCAGGCCGTGGTCTTCCACTCGTGGATGATGGTGGCTGGAACACAGTCCCTATCAGCAAGGGCAGCAGGCCCATTGACACCTCACGACTCACCAAGATCACGAAGGTGGGGTGGTGTGTGTGCCAGACAGGGTGGTCGTGGTGGTGGGAGGCGGGGCTTCAGGTGGCGTTGCACACACAGTTGGGTCTTCTCCCTCCTTGGCTGGGGTGGGAAGGTGGTGGCTCAACTTTCCCCTCTGGCTGGTCGCATCACCAGAGATGGTGTATACAGGGGCCTGGGCCTGTCTCTGAGCACCCAGCTACTAAGAGAGCTTTTTGTGTGTTCAAACGTGGATGAAAGAATGTTCTCTTGTGACATGAAAACAGTCACGTCGGTATCCGTGAGTGACTCAGTGCTGGAATATGGCTGGTCTGTTCCTCTGAGACTTGTGGAGTTGGGGCTTCTCCGTGCAGTGCTTTCGTCTGACAGCCTGAAATACCCGCTGTCAGGCCTTGTGAAGGAAAGGCTGGTCAGCTTTCAGCCAAGGCCATTGACAGCCCGTGGGGCCATGTGGTGCGACTCTGGGGGTGCGGCTGGGCTTGGCCAGCTTGCTCTGTGACTCGCCTGTCTCTACTTTTTCCAGCCTGGCTCCATTGATTCTAACAATCAGCTCTTTGCGCCTGGAGGGCGCCTGAGCTGGGGCAAGGGCAGCAGCGGAGGCTCCGGGGCCAAGCCCTCGGATGCAGGTAGGGCGGCCAGACCCGGGGCACTTGTCAGGGTGAGAGGGCTTGGGGCTGAGGGGTGTCTGCAAGGGAGGTCATGGTGGGCATGGTAGGTGGTTGGTACTGGGTGGTTGGTTGGTGCGAGGAAGGCTGTCGGTACCAGGTGGCCGGTTGGTGTGAGGGAGGCTGTTGGTACCAGGTGGTTGGTTAGTGCCGGGGGTGTGCCCTTGGACTAGGGGCCGAGGTGCTTTCTGCTTGGGTCTGGGACCAGGCTTCCTAAAGTGAAGTCGGAGGTAGAATTCAAGGCCGTAGAAGAGAGCTTAAGGTGGTCTCCGCCTCTCCAGCATCAGAGGCTGCACGTCCGGCAACAAGTACCTTGAATCGTTTCTCGGCCCTTCAGCAAGCGGTGCCCCCAGAAAGCACAGACAACAGACGCGTGGTCCAGAGGTGAGCTTCCTGCTGGAACCCCTCAGCCGAGTTCTGGATGCTGGAGCGGGAGTTCTCGAACCTGCGGTGCTTGGGGTCCCGGGGTGAGGTCAGGGGCGTGTCCCGCTGCCCAGAGCAGGCTCCAGCTGCTGCGGAGTGTGCTGGGTGACTGCACGAGGGAGCACCCGGGCTGAGTGGTTGGGGGACCTGCGCTTGTTTTTCTGTAGGAGCAGCTTGAGCCGGGAACGAGGCGAGAAAGCTGGGGATCGGGGAGACCGCCTAGAGCGGGGTGAACGGGGAGGTGACCGTGGGGACCGGCTGGATCGTGCACGGACCCCGGCTACCCAGCGGAGCTTCAGCAAGGAAGTAGAGGAGCGGAGTCGAGAGAGGCCCAGCCAGCCCGAGGGGCTGCGCAAGGCCGCCAGCCTGACGGAGGGCCGGGACCGCGGGCGGGAAGCCGGTCAGGACCCAGGGAAGGGGCGGGGGGGCGGGGGCTCACCAGGCCGCGGATGGCTGGGACACCGAGAACTGATGAGGCTCTGCGTGGGCTTCCGTTTCCTGCAGTGAGGCGAGAGGCCACCCTGCCCCCAGTCAGCCCTCCAAAGGCAGCGCTGTCCGAAGAGGAGCTGGAGAAGAAGTCCAAGGCCATTATCGACGAGTACCTGCACCTCAACGACATGAAGGTGAGGTGGGCAGGGCGGGGACGGCTGTGGAGCCCAGGGCCCGGAGCCCAGGCTGGCCCGGGGTGCGGGCTGACGGCTCCCTCCCGTGCCCCTGCAGGAGGCGGTGCAGTGTGTGCAGGAGCTGGCCTCCCCCTCCCTGCTCTTCATCTTCGTGCGGTACGGGGTCGAGTCCACGCTGGAGCGCAGCGCCATGGCTCGCGAACGCATGGGGCAGCTGCTGCACCAGCTGCTCGGTGCCGGCCACCTCTCTGCCGCACAGTACTACCAAGGGTACGGCCTGGGTCTGTGACCAGCCCCGGGGGGCCAGCAGTCCTGGGTGGGTGGGAACCACCGAGGGCCAGAAAGGCAGCGCGTCTTACCTGACGCCCTGGGCTTGGCGTCCCCGTTGCAGACTGTGTGACATCCTGGAGCTGGCCGAGGACATGGAGATCGACATCCCCCACGTGTGGCTCTACCTGGCGGAGCTGGTAACGCCCATCCTACAGGACGGCGGGGTGCCCATGGGGGAGCTGTTCAGGTAAGCCCTCCAGGTGGGATTGTGGCCAGGGTAAGAACAGGAAGAGGAAGCCTGGTGACAGTGGTTAGTGCATGGCTGCGCATCGAGAGGCGGGCTGTGCAGAGATGGCAGCCGCTCCCTGGGAGGAAGGCATGGCAGTCTTCTGCATCCATGTAGATTACAGCCCGGTGACGCAGTTCTGCCGTGTCCTGAAGGGTCCGTAGGAGCGGAATTGACTCGAGGGTGATGGGCGTGGTCTTGAAGACAGGAAAGGGGAGGCAGTCGGGAGGCCTGGAAGATGGGTCCCTGGGTTTAAGGGTGGGGAGAGGGTGATGTTGGGAGGACTCAGGAGAATGATCTTTTCTCACAGAGAGATCACAAAGCCTCTGAGGCCCTTGGGCAAAGCTGCTTCTCTGCTCGTGCACATCCTGGGGCTGCTGTGCAAAGGCATGGTGAGCAGGGGCTACCGGGAGGGCGCGGTGAGCGAGGGCCGCTGGAGGGCACGTGTCCAGGACTCAGAACTGTCACTGTGAGGTTTGGGCTGCTGGTGGTGGCCCTGATGCTTCCTGGGCCTTCCTTGCTGGGGCAGGGGTGATGGCAGTGGTAAGGCAGGTGGCGACCTGTGTGCAGGAGTGCTGGGACTGGCAGCTGAAGTCTGGCCAGCGCTGGAGAGGGGTCACTTTCTGGCCCCTGACGGGTCCATTCCCTCAGCTTGCAGTGTTTGCATGTTTACTGTACGTGTATCTACTACGCATTGGGGGCGCAGCAGTGAGGAAAACAGGAAACTAGTCGGCAGAGAAAGAAGTACAAGGTGACAGCTTAGGGAGAACGAGGGTGCAAAGGAAAGCGTGAAGTGGAAGGGTTGGAACGAGTGTCTGAGTCTGTGGGGCTGCCAAGCAGGTGTTCTGGGAGGAGCCCTCAGCGGCTCAGGAGAGGTGACAGTGACAGGTGCCTGGCAGTGTGAGGGGTCGGAACGCGCTGCTGCCGAGCAGCTCAGCCAGCCCTTGGGACCTCGGGTGGTGAGACTCAGAAGAGGAGGTGTTGGTTCTGCGTCGGTGTCCTGGACATTTCAGAGGGGAACACGGACCAAGACGGTGTCCAGTTCAGAAAAAGAACATGGTGAACAAATGAAGTGTTTCTGTTGAGATGTAAGGTGTGAGAGGTTGTAGAACACAGCGGAAAAGGCTCTAGAGTCGTACTTTGAAACCGTAGAAGCATGCATTGTGACCCTAGCCACTGTCAGCGGTCCCCAGATGTGAGGACGATGCAAGCAAACTCCAGTCAGGGTTGGTGGGTCACTTGCTGACAGACAGCGTGAAGTAATGTGGGGGAGGGCAGGGGAGGGGGTCAGTGCTACAAGGCTGCAGGACAGTGCAGAGTGTCTGCTGACGCTGAAGCCACATGGCACATGGCATCAGGCCTCTTGTCCTCGTAGAAAAGAGGCTCAAATGGCTGTTTCTTGTGGATTTGTGAGTGTTCTTCAGAACTTAGGAACCAGTCATTGTCAGCAGTGATTTTTCTCCCCTGAGAACGTGAAGTCGGGAGTCACCAAGCTGTTTTCACAGAAAAATAAAGAGGTGGGTGGAATCAGGTCAGGGCCCAGTACTTGGATTTGGTCGATAACCTTTTGGAGGTCCAGTAACTTACGGAATCCTGGAAAAGCCAGCTGCGTCTTCTTTGGAGGCTCTCGTGACCGAGAGGTCACCTGCGTGTGCTTGTCCTGCGGCAGGGCTCCTTGGGTGGTGCCGAGGGTTGGCCGCTCTTGACTGCTAGCCAGAAGGTTGGCGGTTTCAGTCCACTGTTGGTCACTGGAAACCCCGTGGGGCACGGTTCTGATGTGGCACACGCATAGGTCACCATGAGAAGCTAGGCCGCAGTGGGGACTGTTGGTCTCCAGCGCCGTGGGGGGTGAGTTCTTGGTTATTTGGCTGACACGGGGCCCAGCTCTGTAAGTGCGGACAGGACAGTGCCTGGTTGGTGTCTGTGGCATCTCTGTGGTGGTACAGTGGTTAAGAGCTCAGCTGGTAACTGAAAGGTGGGCACCTTGAGTGTCCTGGTGCTGTTTGGAAACCCTCTGGGGCAGTTCTGCTCTGTGCTGTGGGGTTGCTGTGAGTTGAAATTGACCGACAGCAGCAGGTTGGCTCGGTGGGCCGTGCCACCTGTGCTCCTGCTGGGCACGTGGTGGACTCCCTGGGAGCAACCTTGTGGATGCCTAGTGTGGAGCTGTAGGTCTTGGGGGAGAGAGAGAGACGGGGTTACTGAGTAGGTCTCATGTTTTTCAGGGTCCCAAGAAGGTGGGGACCCTGTGGCGAGAGGCTGGACTCAGCTGGAAGGAATTTCTCCCTGAGGGTGAGGACGTCAGTGCCTTCGTCGTGGAGCAGGTTTGTTGGGGTCTTCTAGCTGGGTCTTCCCCGTCGCTTCACTCGTGCACGCACATGGCTCCTCTTCACTGGGCGGTTTCGGTTGCAGAAGGTGGAGTTCACTCTGGGGGAGAAGTCAGAGGCCCCTGGCCGGGGGCCCCTGTCCCCTGAGGACTTGAGCCAACAGCTGGAGCGGTTACTGGAGGAGAACAGCAGCAATGAGAGGGTGTGTGACTGGATCGAGGTAGGTGTCCCTGGGGTCAGGGGACGGGGAGGCCACTCTGTCGGGCCTGAACGGGTCAGGGAGGGTCTGGGGGTAGCATGCTAGCTGGAGGGCTGGCTGGTCAGACCCACCTGTGGAGTGCAGCTTTGCTTTGTCCGTGTGGGGCCACCAGGCTTCAGGGTCACTGCACGGTAGTATGGGGACTTGGCCCAGCTCAGGGTTCACAGACTGCTTGTCTTCTCACAGGCCAACCTGAGCGAGGAGCAGGTCACATCCAACACGTTAGTCCGAGCCCTCATGAAAACCGTCTGCTATTCAGCCATTATCTGTAAGCGGGGCTCTGGAGGTGGTGGGTGACCCTGTAGCGGGGACTCAGCCGTGGCCTCCCAGCCCCTCAGCGAGCTGCCCCCCCCGGGCCTTGTGCTCACAGCTGTCCTGTAGTTGAGACCCCCCCCTTGCCCCGGGGCCTTGGCTAATGGCCGCCGCTGTCCCGTACTCGAGAACCCCCCTTGTCCCGGGGCTTTGGCTGACGGCTGCCGCTGTCCCGTAGTTGAGACCCCCCTGCGTGTGGATGTGGCTGTGCTGAGAGCACGAGCGAAGCTGCTGCAGAGATACCTGTGTGACACGCAGAAGGAGCTGCAGGCGCTGTACGCCCTCCAGGCCCTTGTTGTGACCCTGGAGCAGCCGGCCAGTAAGAGCCGGGCGCGGGGAGGGTGCAGGGAGGGTGCAGGGGTGGGCGGGGACAGTCGAGTGGCAGGAGGTGGTGTGACAACCCAAGAAAGAGGGGCAATCTTCCTTTGAGAGCAGTATGCTCTTAACGGTTTGGTTCCCCGCCCCCGCCCCCAGCACTGGTCTCCTTACCTGCAAGTAGCAGGAGCCTGAGAGCTTAGTGACTGCCTGCCCTGTGGCTGTCCATCTGCTTGATGCTGGGAGTGCAGAGTGGGGTCTTGTGCCCCGCTCCTGGGCACAGACAGGATGGGGGAGCTTTGCTTACTTGTCTCGTTTAGTGGTCACTGCGGTGGTCACAGTCACGTCTGAAGAATGAAACTTAGGTTAACCTGCCGGAAGCCATACTCGGTTGGTAGACAGGTGTGTGCTGGGCACGGGCCAGCAGTGACGGGGGCTGAGGGTTGGATGTTGAGCCCTGTGGGGTACTCTCTGGATGATGATGGAGAAGCGCTAAATAGCAAGCGGGAGGAGGAGGGGAAGACGGGAGACAGGGATGGTGTGTGTGAAGGCCGGTGCAGCAGCCAGTCGTGAGTAAGGCAGAGGGCTGGAGAGAGGGCCAGGGGCTCAGGGTCATGGGAAGAACTGAGGCTTGTCGTACCTTGCTAGAAGGCCTTTGCAGGGCTTTAGA
The DNA here is from genome assembly GCA_028571685.1 of Heterohyrax brucei. NCBI lineage: Eukaryota > Metazoa > Chordata > Mammalia > Hyracoidea > Procaviidae > Heterohyrax > Heterohyrax brucei. The sequence goes on along the minus strand of CM053157.1, from coordinate 85,165,993 downwards.
TGTGAAATAAAAGTGGTTTTGAGTTTCAAGTCATCCTGCAGCTGCGGAATGAGTGGTTTGGAATGTTGAGGGACGTGTAGGTTCAAGAGGCTTTTAGGAAATGGACCTGATGGTCAGCAGCCTAGGGAGTGGCCAGTGAAGGATCAGAATGGGTCAAGGATGACCGTCAGGATGGTTCCAGCAGGTGAGGCCATCTGGTGGAGCTCTTCACTGCAGGAGGGAACACTGGATGAGGATGAGTTGGACCATACAGATTTGTGGTTCCAGAGGTGTAAACAGGTGGCTTAGCCACAGCTGGATACGTGGATCCACTTGGAGAGGACGACGACTGTGGCTTGAAGTCGTATGTGCCGTGAAAATCCTGAGTATGTGGTGTAACCCTAGGGAGAGGGACGAGGGCCAGGGACAGAATCTGAGGAGGTGGAGGACGGGGCCTCCTAGTTGCAGGACAGCAGAGGAAGGCTGGCTGTCAGGGCCCAGAGACACGGGAGGTCTCACTGGCAGAGGAGTACTGGTGGAGCACGGGGCAGAGCAGGGCTGGGGACGACTGAGGAGAGCAGGTGCGGGTGAAGCCTCTTGATGGCTGTAGGAGACGGTGGTGGGGGGGAGCGGGGGCCTTCTGGGTTCAGATGGTGAACCTGGGCAAGAAAATGGGGGCCCAAGGGATAGTGGGTGGCCTGGGGCCCCAGGGTGGGTGGGCATGGTGTTTGGAGCACAAGTCTGGGATGAGGGGCAGGTTTGCACCTGGGGCTGTGGTGGGGTGGTGTCCCCGAGGAACACGCTAGCTAGCTCTACACCGATGGGTTGGTTGGCTTTCTCCCAGGTCTGGACTGGATTCTTCTCACGCCTCTGCCACTGCTTTTGGGGTCTGAGGTGTAGTTTGGAAAGGTGGAGCACACGGAGCTGGACACAGTGGCCTGTGTTGGGGTGGTCCCAGAGCAGATGCCTAGGGAGGTTGCAGGAGAACCTGGTGGGTGGAGGAAGGAAGGTCAGAGCTGGCGGTGGTGGGGTTCAGTCTTGAAGGAATTTGCTGGAAAGGTGAGATGAAGGATGGTCCTCACCAGAGATGTGGCAGGTGTGAAAGCCCGGTGCCCAGGCGATGCCGAGCGTGCAGGAGACCGAGGCGGTGAGGACTTGGTCTGTCAGGAGCAGGGTGGTCAGGAGACTGGCTGTGAACCACTAGGTTGGCAGCCACTCTCTAGAAGCCCTCTGGGGTGGTTCCGCGCTGTCCTGGAGGGTTGCCGTGAGTCGGGGTTGACTCCACAGCCATGTCGGCTTGGTCTGGAGTCTGCAGGCCAGGGAAGTGGTCCAGGTTACACTCCTGACATTCGTGACGGTGGCTTTGCAGCTTTTGTGATGTCCCCAGTTGAGGATGATTAGCTTGACATGCCCTCTTCCCTGCTGATTGCATTGTGAGTGGGGAAGGTCGGAGTGGCCGAGAGGCAGCTGGGCCAGTTGGCGAGGTTTGTTCCGTGGCCAGGTGACTCATTCCTGCCCAGCAGTCTGCATCACAGGAGCAGCGTCTGTCTGACATTTGGGCCGGGTCAGAGCCTACTTAAGTGCCAGGACTGTGGGTTAGGTTCTCACTGGAACAGTGGAGCTCCGGCCTCCCTGCTCAGGAGTGAGCCCTGGGCATGGGTTGGGTGGCTGCGGCCAGCTGCCCCTCACAGCCGACCCCCGTTTGCAGACCTCCTTCTAATGTTCTTCGATGCCCTGTATGATGAAGACGTGGTCAAGGAAGATGCCTTCTACTGCTGGGAGATGAGCAAGGACCCTGCCGAGCAGCAGGGCAAGGGTGTGGCCCTCAAGTCTGTCACAGCCTTCTTCAAGTGGCTTCGTGAGGATGAGGAGGAGGAGTCTGACCACAACTGAGGGCGGGTGGGGCCGGGGACTCGAGCCCACGGACAGGAGGATGGCCCCGGCCAGCTGCCTGGACTGCAGGGGGGTGGCAGCGGCGGCGGCGTGGGCGCCTGTAGTGCGGTGTCTGAGCTAATAAAGTGGCTGAAGAGGCAGGCTGGCTCCGGCTGCCTGGGCCCCCCTCCAGGACGCTGCAGGGGCCCCTCCCCTCCCCTCGGACACAGAGATATATATAAAGTCTTGAAATTTGGTGTGTCTTGGGGGGGGGCACCACTGCCTCTCCCTGGGGTCCTTTTTTTATTTTCTGAAAATCACTCTTGGGACGGCCGTCCTCGCTGCTGGGGGCATATGCCCCAGCCCCCACACCACCCCTGCTGCTGCCTGGGCAGGGATGAGGGGGGGGCACGGTGCCTGTAATTATTAAACATGAATTCAATTACGCACGCTGCCTCTGCTTTATGGCCGGCTCCTTCTGCAGGAAGGCGTGGAAAGCTGGGCAGCCTCGAGCCGGCACCCTTCTGCCTTCTTGCTTGGCCAAGGCCGCGGGGGCTGGAGCCGAAGAGGCAGCCGCGGGCCGGAGAGCGCGGGCGCCCTCGAGGGGAGCCCCGGCGCCCGCCTGCGCTTCCCGCCGTCGGACGGGCCTCCCCTCCGCGTGGTGACGTCGCCCCGCCCCGCCCCGCGGGCGCTGACGCGAAGGCCCCGCCCTGCCCTGACGTCACAGCCGTGTCCCTCTCCCGGCAGCGCGGCGGCAGCGGCTCTCACCCCTCCCCTCACGGGCTGTCCCCTCCCCTCGCCGGCGGAGGCCGCGGCTTGACCCTCTGCCCCGCGATGGCCCGAGACCCGAGCGCGGGCTAGGGGGCCTGGGGGTCCGGCCATGGGCTGCGTCGGCTCGTGGCGCCTTGCTGGTCGTGGTGAGACTCGGAGGCCGGCTTGGTTGGGGAGCTGAGCTTCAGCCCTCCGGGGCGGGCGCGGGCTGCGCGGGGGTGGGGGTGGGGGTGGGGGTGGGGGGGTGGGGTGGGGAGGGGGGCTGAGCTGGAGGGGGGACTTGAGGAAGGGTCGCGGTCGGGGGCAGAGGGAGGAGCCTGCGCCGGGGAGTGAGCCGGGGAGGCGGGCCGTCAGGAAGAGGGGGCGGGGATGGGGCTGAGCCGGCTTCGGTGGCTCCGGTGGCCGCCAGCCTGCCTGCCTGCCTGCCGCCCGCATTTCCACCGCAGAGGGTAGCAGGAGGCGCACGGCCTTAGGAGGGGCGAGCCGACTACCGCCCTGACCCCTACCCCTGGCGACTGGCCTTGGCGCCCGCACAACCTCCCCCCAGGGCCCCGCCCTCCCTGTCCTGGGAGTGGCCCTCTGCCCAGAGCCTGCCTTCTGTGGCTGTGTGTCCCTCATATTGTAAGGAGGTGGGCTGCAGACACTGGTCACCACCCAGCCACCGAGTCTTCGCCTACAGCTTACTGTCCCTTTCCGAGTCGGCTGGTTGCTGAGGAGGGCCTCAGTGTCCCCTGGAGCACTTGGGAGCGCCTGGTCCCATTTCCCCTCTTACAGCTGTTTCAGTTCTCTTCTTCCACCCTCCTCCCCACCCCCAGCAGCAACCAAAACTCCACTCCAGGGGGCGGCCACCCGTCAGACCGCCTTTCACACCTACCTGTCGGCCCCTGCCCAGGGTCCCATGGACGGTGGTGCCTGCTAGGGCCCGGCCCTAGTCCCCTCCGTTTGAGGTTGGCCAGCTTCCTTTCCTTCTGTGCTTTCCTTGAGTTTCTCTTAGTCGGAGACCAGGCAGGGTCTTGTGACTCTGAGGGCTGGCTTGGCAACGGGCGGCAGGTGTCAGACACACAGACCTTGGTGTGGTTGGTACCTGAGGTTCTCTGGAGCTGAGACTCTGGCTGAGATTGGCACTTCCCTTGTGTGCCTATGAGGGATTGTGGGGGTTGTAGTCTGGAATAACCTCACGGCTGTTGAAGCTGGAAGCTGTGACTGCTGGTGACTCTGGGCCAGCTAGGGCTTGGAGTTCAGGAAGGCTGTAGTCGGAGGAGTTAGGCTGACCTCAGGAGTGGCCTCGAGAGCCCCGATAGGGGACCAGTTTGCGGCCGGGGGTGGCTTGTAACCTCATGTCTTCCTTCAGGTTGGTAGTGTTTCTGGGGACCACCAGCTGGCTGAGGCTCAGGCACAGGGACAGCTGCTCCGGCTAAAGGTCAGTTGCGTTGCACGCCACCCCTTGGCACTGTCTAGGCAATGGGGCTCTCCTCCTTGAGCCCCAGAGAGCTGGGTTGGGCTGCTAACACCCCCACCTCCTCGAAGCCACGAGGCAGGAAGGTTCTCCTTCTGTGACTAGGCACAGGTTCCAAGTGGGGAGGGGCTGGCTCAGCATCCGGAGCCAGACCAGGAATAGAACTGGGAGCGCAGCCGGGAGTGGGTCTGGGCTCTTGGTTCTCAGCTTCCACACAGCCAGCATGCCTATGATTTCTGTGCTGGGCAAGATGTTTGTGTGGCAGCGGGAAGGGCCTGGAGGACGATGGACCTGTCAGACAAGTCGCAGAGGTGACACTAGGCAAGGTGGGTGTGATGGGGAGGTGACGGAAAGCTGAGGAGAAGGGCGCTCCGGTGGCAATCAGAAAATCACTCTAGATTGAATGTTGGGGACCAGGCAGAATCAGGGGCTGGTCCTGGGGCCAGAGAGGACATCAGGGAAGGGTTTTAGGGGACTGAAGTGAAAATCGGGGGGAAAAAAAGAATTTGTCATTAAGGAAGGGTGAAGAGCTGCCTTCCAGCTGAGGCTGGCGAGAGGCAGGAACTGAGGCAAGAGGAGGGAAGGAAGCCAGCCTGCCTAGGGTCCCAGCTGTTGGTGGGGCAGGGGCTTAGTGATGGTGGTGGGGGGTGTCCTGGTGCTTGTTTTAGCAGAAATGGGTGGGCTGAGTCATTGGGAGAAGAATCCTAATTTATCAAGGGTTGGGGTTTCTTTTCGGGGTTTCCATGGTAAACATCCAGAGGAGGAAGGGGACCTATGACCTCAGGAGAGTGGCCGTAGTGGTCTAGGGTCTGAGTTGTGGGATAGGGGTCTTCAGTTAGGGTATCCATTGGTTGCTGATAATTCTGGGAGGTGGGGGAAAGGAAACTAGAAGTGATACCTCTACACTGGATGAAAATGGGGGGTCCTGGCAGGAGGGGGCCCCAGCTGAACAGCCTCCCCCTCCCCATAGCCTCGGACCCTGCGTGGGCTGTGGAGTGGATCGAGCTTCCTCGGGGCCTCTCTCTAACCTCCTTGGGATCTGCTGGGACCCTCCGAGGCTGGAGCCGGTCCTCTCGCCCTTCCTCCGTGGACAGCCAGGACTTGCCAGAGGTGCTGGGCCCCTGGTGTTGGGGGTAGGGGACACGTTCGCTGCGAGGGGATCTGCGGCTCGGCATCCCCACCCCCGCCCTGCCAGCTTGCTTCTGGCTCCCTTCTCCTGCGCGGAGGCGCTATCCGGCCGGTCGGGCCGCGCGCAGAGACGCCCCCGCCGGGTCTGCTCTGCTCGGCGCGGTGCCAGCGGGCGGGCCAGCTCGCCCCTCCAGCGCTGACGTCAGCGCATCCCAGCCGTATCCCAGGAGACCCTGTTGCATGGTGATGGGTTGCCAGGGAGACGTACACCTTTTTGCTGGGCCTCAGCCGGCCGCAGCTGCGCAGCGTTGGGCACGGATGGCGGCGGCTAGGGGGAGTAAAGGAAGGGAGGGCGAGCCAGCCAGGAAACACCCAGCCAGAGCGCCTCCCCCAAGGCCTGGCCGGAAGCTGCCGGCGCCACCCTGGGGGCCCTGCCCATCAGGTACCTAAAGTGGGGGCTCTGGGCGGACCGAGGTCAGGGAGCAGGTGAAGGCCGCCGGTGAGGGCGGGGATCGTGCCGGAAGAGCTAGGCTGTGCGGGGACTGGGCTCTGTGCCTTGATTCCTTCCAAGGGAGGAGCCTTCGCTGGGGCTGGCAAAGGCACCGAGCCGGGTCAGTCGGGTTAAGGCTTGGCTACCTGAAGTTGTCTCGGGAAAGAAGGCTGTGTGTGTTTGTGCGTGTGGGGCGAAGGTGCAGAGGATGCAAAGGGGGAGGGGAGGACACTGGGCTGAGGGCAATGCCACTGAGTCTGGGCAGAGATGGTGGGGAGCGTGTTGTCAGGTGAGTCCAGGAGAAAGTTGGAGTCCTTTGCCAGGGGGAGGGCTGCCCCCTGTCACAGGAGGTGGAGGAGTGGGGCCTATTGGATAGAGGAGACGAGCAGTGGGTCAGTACCAGGTTGGCCTAGGGGAATGCAGGGGTCTCAGAGTTGGGCGTTCAGTACCTGGCTCCTAAGCCTGGGCCAACTTCATTGGCCATCAGGCTCCCTGACAGGGTCTCCCGTGAAGATGTGCTGTGACTGGTTGTACTCCAGGAACACGCTCTGTTCACCTGCACACGTTCAGTTAGTCTGTGTGTTGGGAAAGGTTACCGTGGACCAGGCACCGTTCTGGACAGTGGGGTACAGCAGTGACCAAAACAGAGTGCATTCAGAGAGCCACAGACACTGAGGGAGACCCTGGATACAGGAACCCGTACGGAGCAGACCTGTTAGCACCACACTGTGATTAAGGGCCACGAGTGGGGCCCCTTGGTGCCCCTTGACAGAGGATGGTGGTGTCAGAGATGACCGGGAGGGTGGGCCCCTAACGGTGGCTGGGAAGGCTTCTTAGAGAGGCCATAGATCAGCCCAAACCTAAAAAAGGAGAAGGGGCTGTCAACCAGCCATGGGAAGAGAGACAGAGAGGGACACTGTGTGTGTGTGTGCGTTTGTGTGTCTGTGCAATTGCACACACAACATTCTAGGCTGAGAAGACAGCCTGAGATTGGAGTAGGCTAGGAACCAACCACCTGTGTGAAAGTAGGCGAGGAAGCATTGCAGGGTCTTGAGAAAGGGCATTGTTGGAGGCCATTTGGAAGTGGGTTCATTATGTCTCATCAACAGGCATGGGCAGGCAGAGCTTAGGGGACAGCTGACGGCAATGCCAAGGTTTGGAGGCAGGGTGAGTGCAGGAACAGTGGTGAAGGACGACTGAAGGAATTGAAAGACTCAGGAGGCAGGGCTGGGTGTGAGTCTGATCGTGCTGAGCGCGGTCCGGTAGACATCTGCCCAGAGGTGGCTGGAACAGCGGTCTGAAGAGTGCCAGGAGGAGGGTCAGAGAGGAGAGAACCTGAAGAAGTCCGTTACACGGCATAGAGACGCACAGACACACACACACACACACAGTGTCTCCCTCTATCTCTGTCTCCTCTCCCAGGCCGCACTCCTCCCACGGGGCCTGCCAGGGTCTCCATTCTCCCTGGGGAAGACAAGCTTCCCCTAGCTCCGTAGCCCCCTCCACTTCCTGGCAACCACAAGGCCATGTGTGCTGCCCAATGTCCCTTCCCGGCTCTTGGTTCCTAACAGTGTGAGCAGGATGTGAATGTGGGGGTCACTGCTATACACCAACCCTCTAATGACTGTCCCCCCAGGTGAATGTTGGAGACACAGTCGCGATGCTGCCCAAGTCCCGGAGAGCCTTAACCATCCAGGAGATCGCCGCGCTGGCCAGGTCTTCCCTGCACGGTATGCCCCTGCATTGCCTTTGGTCACTGTCTCCTCTGTCCTGCCTCTGATGTGCATTTCTCACATAGACCCAAGCACCACCTGCTGGCGCTCCCTGGCACGTGTCCTCGGCAGGCTTCTCCACTCTCCTCCTCCTCCAGGTATCTCTCAGGTGGTGAAGGACCACGTGACCAAGCCCACGGCCATGGCCCAGGGCCGAGTGGCTCACCTCATCGAGTGGAAAGGCTGGAGCAAGCCCAGCGACTCACCAGCCGCCCTGGAGTCAGCCTTCTCCTCCTATTCTGACCTCAGCGAAGGCGAGCAGGAGGCCCGGTTTGCAGCAGGTGGGTGGCAGGAAAGGGGCTCAGCCACGTGTGGCATGGGGAGGCTCCCTGTCCTTGGCTGCAGCCTGGTGCGGGGCCCAGAGCCTTCCACACTGGCGTGTCTCCCTGGTCCTGGCTCCAGGCCAAGCCTCCTCTCTGACCCCCTTCTGCTGAGCACACCGTGTCCCCCCCGCAGGAGTGGCTGAGCAGTTTGCCATTGCAGAGGCCAAGCTCCGGGCGTGGTCCTCGGTGGATGGGGAGGACTCCACAGATGAGTCCTACGATGAAGACTTTGCTGGGGGAGCTGACACAGGTGAAGGGGGGCTGTCCAATGAGCCCAGTGATTCAGAGCTGCCCCTGGATGACCTGAAACCTTTGGGAGGGGAGGCCAGAGGGTTCAGGACTGCGGGGCCGTCCGTCCACACCCAGGGGTGGGTGGTCGGCCAGGGGGTGTGTCTTGTCTGGCACTTTCTCTGCAGCTGGGTCTCTGGCAGGGTCTACCTGTTGTTGGGAGAGGGGTCCGGGTCCTGTGGTCCCAGGCAAACAGGGAAGCATGCTGGGCCTGGACCGGCTCTGGCTCTGGTACTAGCCTCTCACCCTTGCATTCCAGCTGAGACCCACCTGCAGGCCTTTCTGTGGGCCTCTTACAGGTGGTAGGGACCCTGTGGGGCTGTGCACAGCTGCCCAGCTGCCTTCCATCACCCCATTCCCCACATCACGTGGCCAGCTCTCTGCAGCTTCTGGGCTCCAGCCTGACTGATCTCCGGGCCCCCTCCTTGTCTCAGAAGTCTGCCTCTACCGGCTCCCACTCCTCCGGCTAAATTAACAAGCCCCAGGGTGGCAGGCTGCTGCCGTGGTCCGAGGGGTCCTGATCTGGATGCCCAAGGCTGAGACGGAGCCCTGGGCAGGAGCATTCTTGTTTGGCTGAGTTCCAGGCCTGCTTCGACCCCTGGGATAACGACAATAACTGATGTGTATCTCGGGCCGTTGCTGACCTATGTGGAATCTTTGTGCAGTGAGAAAGCACCCCTCTCCCTGAGTGGTGTGCTGCTTGGTGGGGGCGCAGGGGGGTAGGCTAGCCTTGGGACCCTGTTTGGGTGCTGGCCCTGCCTTCACTGTGTGCTCGGGGGGCCACCTTTGCTCTGTGGCCACCCTGGAAGGTTCAGTAGTAAGGAAACCCAGGCACTGAGAGGTTATGTGCCCTGCCCGTGCTCCCCCACCCCAGTGCTCTCAGGGTGAGCAAGGGTGCTGGGCCTGGGAGGAGGGGCTGGATGTAGTTCTAGGAAATGGGCCAGCAGGGCCGATTTCTCTCTCCCCTCTCCCCGACCAGATGGATCCGGGCAGCTGCCCCTGGGGCCTCACCTCCAGGACCTGTTTGGTGGCCGGCGCTTTTCCCGGCCTACACGCCAGGGCTCCGTGGAGCCTGAAAGCGACTGCTCGCAGACCGTTTCCCCAGACACCCTGTGCTCTAGTCTCTGCAGCCTGGACGAGGGGCTGCTGGGCTCCCCTGCCCGGCTGGCCTCCCAGCTGCTGGGTGATGAGCTACTGCTCCCTAGACTGCCCCCCAGCCGGGAAAGTGCCTTCCGCAGCCTGGGCCCACCGCCCCTGGAGGCCCGGGACTCTCTCTACAGCTCGTCCCTCACGGAGTCCTGCCTCTCCCCCGCCGAGGGGGAGCCTGCCCTCTGCGAGGACTGCCAGGCCGCCTGCCCGCTGCCTTCAGGCAGCTGGGAAAGGCAGCAGCAAGCCCCCGACGTGGCCTCCTCTGGGGTGCTGTCCTTAGGAGAGGAGGAGACAGGGCCGGAGGAACAGTGACCCAGATCCTGCCTGGCGTGGCACGGTCCCCTGGCTGCTGCCCACCTGGCCTCCAGCAGAGCTCCACAGCCTGGCTCTCCGGCAGCAGTACTCACTCCTGCGTTGTGTGTTTTGCATGAAAGTGTTTGGAGAGGAGGCCGGGCCCGGGCTGGGGGCGCATGTTCTGCCCCCACTCTGGGGGTTTGCCGGGGATTGCCCGGGGCCCCTGGGGCATGGCTACAGCTGTGGCCGCCAGTGCTGTTCGTGTTCTGAAATCGAAAAAGCCACACACGTTCCCTCCTTGGGGGATGTGGACCCTAGGGCATTGTCTAGACTGGGCTGGGGGGCCAGCTTGAGCAGGGGGTGCCTGGCCTGGCCTCCCCTCCGACCTCCCCTCCTCCTGCTTCTCTCGTCACCTCCTTGTGTACAGTGCTTGATGGGGTCTGCCGTCCCGGGGGCGCTGGCTCCTGTGCCCTCCCGAGGCCCCCCGCCCAGCGTGCGCTGTGCTTTGTGCCCGGTCATCGTCGCCATCGGCTCTAAACCTGCTGCTTTTTACCTAAAGAAAGAGGGTTTTTGGTCTCTTCTTTTAGTCGGCCTTCCTTGGGAGGTGTTGGAACATAAAGGAGGCACCCTCAACGTGTTTTCCTGCCTCCCTACCCCCGTGGGGCCTGGGCCTTTGCCAGCCCTCTGAGGGCCCTGGGTCAGGCAGCCGTCCCCGGGATCTCTGGGTGGACTGGGAGGTGCGGCCTGGTGGCTGCTGCCCTGTGACTTTCATGTTTTTCCAGAGAGGGCCACAAGGGGGCAGAGGCCTGTGTGAGGCCCGGTGTGCCAAGGGATGACAACCCAGGGCAGTGTCTTTCCCTGGGGAGGAAAGAGGGTAGTGTCTTTCTTGGCCAGCTGGAAGGCCACAGCTAACCTGGGGACCAGGCCTCCGGTAGGTCCTGTGTCCCATGGATCCATGACTCTAGGTTTCTGTGGCCATGGGTAGCTGCAGAATGCGGAGCCTTGCAGGCTTCGGCATGTCAGAAGGCCCAGGTCAGGACAGCCAGCGGGCACAGGTGGTCTGTATATAAGTGGCTCATTAGGTGTTTATTTTGTTCTATTTAAGAATTTGTTTTATTAAATTAATATAAAAATCTTTATAAATCTCTACATACATCTGGTCATTGGAAGTTCCAGTATAAACCCATCTTAGTTCGACCGTCTCCTCTCTGAGGGGAATTAGGGCCCCGTGGCCCCAGGCCGCCAGGGCAGTGCTGGTCTTCCTGCACCAGGATGCGCAGCCCATGGGTGCTGGTTCCCGTTCCAGGTGGGATGGACAGGAAGAGGCTGGCACCCCCCACCTAGGAGGGGCCGGGGCTCCGGCCTCCACCTGCTGCCCGCTTTCCCAAGGCAGGAGCACCATGAGTGTAGGGTGCAGGCCCACGGGCCACCTGTCCAGGCGGTCACTGGCACTTGTCGTCGCTGTCAGAAGGACTGCCCTCCCCGGGGAGGCTGTGGCGGGAGCGGGGCCCCCAGAGTGCGTGTACCTCGGTGGTCTCTGTGTCACTGCTGCTGGTGGCGCTGTCACGGAAGCTGGCCAGAGGCGGCCGGACTTTGACACCTTGGGCTGTGACGGAGCCCTCGATGGCCTTCTGCAGCTGGAGGGTGAGAGGAGTGGGTGTCAGACACCTCCCTGACACTTTCCCTGGGTGAGCTAGACATAAGCCTCTGTGTCTTTGGAGAAGTGGAGGTGGCCCTGGCAGCCATGTCACCTCACCTCCTTTAGTGTGACAATTCCGATGAGGCGGCCGATGCTGGTGACGTACGCGTGGTCCACTCCCAGGAGTGAGAAGATGGTGTGGGTCTGCGGGGCGGGACGAGACGTGGGCTTAGTGTGCGAAGGACACCTCATGGCGCCAGGGGACACGAGGTGCCGCAGGCGGAGGGGAAGGGCAGGACCACTGGAGGGGACACAGAATGACACTGTTGCTGTGCCTAGGCCTCAGGGGCAGGATAGGACCCTAGGGCTTTTTATGATGATGGGAACAGAGGCAGAGAAGGAACAGTACCCCATCCTGGCATGGAGGGTAACAGACCAGGTGTTCACATACGGCATCAAATAATGTGCCAGGTACACGCTGTGTGTGACATCATCACTTCATTGTTGTCCTGACACGCGGGCCTTAGACCCATTCTACAGAAGTGACAACTTGAGGCTCTGACTTGCTCTAGGTCACCACTACCAAGTGGTTCTGCAGCCCAGGCTGCTTGTCGTCCCACTGTGGCTGCAGGGAGGAAGCCCTGCCCAGTCCTGTGCAGATGTCCCATCAGTCATGGACATAGCCAGAACGGGTGCTCTACATCCCTGTGGGGGCACTGGCCCCTGAGTCCTGGGGCCCTCCTACCTTCTAGTGGCCAGCATACATGCAATGCTTTCCATTTGCCCTCAGGGCTGGCTAGCCACTGCTGCTGTCCCCACCGTGGCTCCAGAGAACCCCATCTTGCCTCACCCATTGTACAGCTCTCGGTTGGCCTGGCTACAGCAGCATCTATGTCTTGCGGGGACTCAACAGTCACCCCTCCCCGCTGTGTTTTTCTAGCTTTGGGTCCTTCCTTACTTTGAAACGGAGTCACCGAAGCTCAGGAATTGCCAGCCAGGACCACCAGTGCTGTGCGAGATTTTCTTAAAAAACATTCTCCTGACTCAGCAGTCCCTAGAGCTTCTGACTGGCATCCGTCTCCCTGTTTGGAGTTCTCTTGTAAGTTTCCTGGCTTAATGCTTGAACCAAAACGGGCTTCTTGAGTTATCAGTTACTCAGAACTCATCTTAATTGTTTAATACTTTTTAAATGTTTTCTAGCACAATGGCTACATTTTAGCTTTAGGGAGGGACTTCCGGAACTCTCCAGGCCTTCCCCCTGAAGGCCTGGTGGAATTTAGAATTCAAAGGGGCTGGAAGGTGAAATTTTCAGAAGAGGCTCCCCTGTACATCTTCATGAACTGACCTATGGACCTCCTTCCTGTCCCCAGTCCTGTGTGCCACAAGTCAGCTGGGAGCCCACTATGTGACTGCAGAGGGAAACATCGTAATCATAAGAGCTCCCATTTTCATAATCCCTGAGCTTGTTCTATGGTTCGGTAATCACTCCTCTTCCAAGGAGCCTACTGAATAGTTCCCTTGGATCCCCCCATCCCAGTCAGAACGAGTGATGGCCTTGGTGGGGCACTGGCTACGTGCTCGGCTGCTAACCAACGCCCAAGCCCACCAGCTGCCCTGTAGGAGAAAGATATGGTAGCTTCCGTCAATCTTTGCAGCCTCAGAGACTCTATGGGGCAGTTCTGTCACCGTCGGTCACGGTGACTCATAACGGACGGCCACAGGTTGGGTTTGGTTTAGGCCTTTTCAGTGGGCAACCTGTCTGTCCCTCAGCAGTCCCCAAGTGTCACCATCTCATCCCTCAGCATCCTGGCCGTACCTGCAGAGACAGGACCAGCACTTCTGCTTTCTGCCCTGCTCCCCTACAGCTTGGCTCTGCCTTCCCAGGGTCCCGAGGCTCCCCAGGATGGCCGGCAGGCCCTTCCCAGAGACCCCAGCCTGTCTCCAGCCTCAGATTCCTGTGCGCACCCCAGCTCCCAGCCCTCCAGCGTGACTCCTCCACACTACACTCCACCCATTACACTGTCTTTTTTAAAGTCCCACAGATCCTTCCAGGGAACCCTGGTGGCCCAGTAGTTACGCTTTTCACTGCCTAATGAAAGGTCAGCAGTTCTAAGCCACCAGGTGCCCCTCGGAAGCCCCACCAGTCAGTTCTCTGTCTGCAGGGTCCGGGTGACAGGGCGTCAACTTGATGGTGGTGGGGTTGGGTTTTGTTTAACCCTTCCAGCCCCCTCCATCCAGAAAAAGAGAAAGAAGAACCCACTGCTGGAGCCTTTGTCGGTCCTCAAAGTGGGGAGTGTCCCTCTCCATGCTCCTTCCACACTGAGTGCTTTTCTCTGCTGGAGGCTTCAGTCTCAGCAGAGTACAATCACTGCACGATCTGTCTGTCTTCCTGAAGGGACCGCTGTCCTTGAGGGCAGCAGTCCTTTTTCGTTCACTTCCTCTGTCTCTAGGTCTAGTGTGGCAGCTATTCTTAGTACCGAGTACTGTGCTGGACGTAGTGCCAAAGGAATTCACCCTTTTAACTCTCAGAAATACCCGGGATGTAGGTGCTATGTTATTCCCATTTTACAGACAAGGAAAGGGAGGCCCAAAGAGGCTGAGGGAGTGGCTGAGGTCACACAGCTAGCTAACTTGGGGCAGAGCCAGGATTTGGGGCTGCCGTGGTTAAGAGCCCAGCTGACCCAAAGACTGGCAGTTCAGACCCACCAGCTACTCTGTGAAAACCCTATGGGGTGGTTCTACTCCATCCTGTAGGGTCGCCGTGAGTCAGAATCAAGTCTGATCCTAGCGCCAGCCCTCAGTCTGCCCCAGCCCCACTCTTCTGTAGGTGGCCTCTGAATGAGTGGCATGCTTATGGGGTGTCAGGATCGCTAACCAGTCTCCGATGCACTCTGTCTCCTCTCTGAATGTCCCCTCTGAACTGGGCTACCACTCACTGACCCCTCCAGCCTGCAAGGGCCTTCTGATCTTTGAGGTTCTTATCGCCTCCCATTCTCTGTGCTTTTTCTTAGTCCCTTCCTCAAAGGCTCCTTCCCTAGCTGATTTTTAAGCCTCTAACAAACACCTACTTTGTTCTTGATTTTAATTTAATTAGACACCAGGGAGCCCACTGGTGGGCCGGCACTTCTCCGGCTTGGGAACACTGAGTTGACAACCAAAGGGACAACGTGGGCTTTTGAAAGAACCCTGGGATCGGGGCCAGGATATCTGGGCTCCGGGCCTGACTGCTGTGTGCCGACTGGGGCCAGTCACTCCTCACTGCAGGCCTCAGTTTCTCCACAGTGAAGGCCATCTTGCATTCCAGCCCCAGGTCTGCCATTCACTAGCGGTGTGACCTTGGGCAACTTGCTAAATCTCTCTGAATCTTAATTTCCTCATCTGTAAAAACCTTGATATGGCAGAGCTTACAGTGTGGCTGTGAGGGTCAGAGGTCTCAGGAAGGTTTACCTAAAAAGCCGATGGTACTACTTCCAAGCCTGTCTCCTTTTGATCTGCAGTGCTGTCCCTGAGGTCCCCCCACTCACTTTGATCTGAGGTCTTTATCCAAAGGCTGTGAGTTTCCTGATCACAACCATTGGACGTCTTGTCTCTCTTCTGTCCCACATCCTTCCTGACTCAGCCCTGCTTGCCCGTGCTGTGCTGGCTCTGAGGCCACACAGTGGGAGCTGGGGGCCCAGGCTGCAGCCTTGGGGGTTGCTCCCCACCGTCTCCTTCTCCTCAGCCTCGGAGGCTTGCACACAGCCACTGCTGGAGATTTACCTGAACAGCCCTCAGCCCCTACTGATGCCAGGAGCTCTGCCACCAGCCTGCTGGAGGCAGCTGGACGTCCTCCCTCAGCTGGGGCTGTCGAAGCCAGCACCCCGGTCTCGGGAGCCCTGGGAGTGGTCCCCGCGAGAAGCATGCAGCCTGTCTCTCCCACCAGCAGCCTGTCTGTATTTGGCGTCTCTCCCCTTCCCTGCAGCCTAGAGCCCTGGTGGTGTGGCAGTTACGAGCTCAGCTGTCTACCAAAAGGTTGGCCGTTCGAATCTACCCATTGCTCCTTGGAGACCCTAGGGGGCAGTTCTATAGGATTAATGGGAGTCAGAATCGACTCTGTGGCTCTGGATTTCTGTGGCTTCTTCTAGCAAGGCTGCTTTGCTGTTCTGCTATGCTGTCATCCCTTCCTGCGTCCCCACCGGCTCCCCTTTGGCCAATGCTGAGTCAGACTTTCTGGGGTCTGACATTCCAAGCCCCTCTCCGGGTGTTTCTCATCTTTGTTTATCTTTGCTCTGCAGGGTCCTCACCCCTACTCGCGAGTCGGTTAGCTTGTTTATGAGATTTTCTTATCCCGCCTGTTTTTCACCCATTTTTTTTTCTGTGTGGGCGTGTCAGCCTTGTTGGACTGGTGGCCTCCCGCCCAGCTCTGACCCCGGCCCACCTTCTGGCTGCCACCCAGCTCAAGGCCTGTCTCTGTTGCTGCTTTGGTCCCGAGTTTCCTGGGGGCTGGGCTGAGCCACAGCAGGCAGAGGCCTGGCCCTGCTGGACAGCAGGAAGAGGTGAGGGGGTCCTGGCTCCCTGCCCCCCACGGCTGCAGCTATTCCCAAAGCCATGTGGTTGAAAAACATCTCAGCACGGGGCCTGCTCTCCACTCCTCCTTCCTTTCCCACAGGCCTGAGCCCAAACTCGGGGGTGTGTGTGCCTAGGTCCCCACCCTGTCCCCTGGAGAGGCCATACTGTGGGCCCTACCTTGTGCAAAGACGTCCGCTCCACCAGCTGGAAGGGGGCAGGGTCAATCTTGCAGTCACTGAAGTTGACCAGCTCGTCCAGCTGCTGCTCCTCCCATTCTAGAATCTGGGGGGCGAGGCCAGGAGCATGAGGGGGATGGTGCCAAGAGCTGCTCTCACCCCCTCCCCCCGAAAGCCGGCCTGTCTGTATTCCTACCCAGCAATCCCTCCCACCACTGGGAAGCAGCCAAGATGATGGCTGGCCACACCCAGGAGGAAGTAGGGTCCAGAGTGCAGCCATACATTACCTCCTGAGGGGTCATCTCCCCTTCCAGGTCCGAGTCACTCTAAGAGAGAAGGAGGGAGGTTGGCAGGTAGAGGCTGGGAATGGCGGGTGTCTCCCCCCAGCACCTTCTGCTCTGGGAGTGGGCTTCACCCAGCCAAGACCCTGGCCCTCGCTTGTCTAGTGGTCCCCTCCGGGCAGCAGGAAAAAAGGGACCGCTTACTGCCAGGGAGATCCGGACCCGCTTCAGCTTGCGCTTGTCACACGACTCCGGCTTCTCCAGCTTTGCCAGAGCAGAGAAAAGGGGAGTGATATTACGGGGCGTGTGCATGTGTGTGTGTGCGCATGAGCGTGTGTGTGTGTGAGTGTGTGAGCGCAGGGTCAGAGCTGACAGCTGGGAGTACACAACGGCAGGGAGAGTGGGGCCCAGCCCTGCAGTTAACCAGACTCAGGTTAGACAGGGCGCTGGGGAGGAAGACCACCGCAGAGCCCCACAGCTCACCTCGGAAGCCCCCTCGGGTGGTGGGCTGCCACAGAAGAGGCTCCTGAGGGCGATGCCTGGTGTCTCCCTGCTCCCTGTGGGCCAAACACAAGGCCCCAGGGCCATGTCACCTTTGGAAGGGCCAGGAGCAGTGACATAGGCAAGGGGAGGTGTGTTCCTGCGCTGCCCACCCAGTTGCACAGCCTCGTCCACCTGTGACGCGCTCCACAGGACGGACTGGACAGGGATTTAATGGGGCTCAGTGGCCAGGCCAGGGCTCCATCAGTGGGTGGAGAGGATATGTCAGTGGGACACGGCTTACCTATGGGACTCCCCCCAAGGTTCATGGTGTTGCTGGACCCCCGCTTGAGAGCAGGCTTCAGGGGCTTGTGACTCTCCTCTCGGGCTGCAGGGAAACCTGGCTCCTCTGTGTTCGCCTGTGTGGGTGGGACGGGGCTGGCGAGGCTGTGGACCAGGCCCCCTGCTGTGCTGCCCTTCCCGGCTGTCCACATAGAAATGATGTTCAGGAAGCGGGGGGCCCTCTCCCTCACCTGGAAACAGACGGACGACTCAGGGCCAGGAGGGCTCTCCTGACTGGACGGTGGCGAGGTCTGGGCGGCTCGACGCGCCTGTAGGTACTGCCGCCGGCGGGCTGGGCTCAGCTGGGCCCCCAGCAACGCCACCACCTGGGAGCGCTCAATGGAGCCCAGCAGAATCATGGACTCTGGACAGGGCAGGTGGGAGGACTCAGGAGCTGGGGGCGGGGGGCCTCCCACCCTCCTCAGCCTTCCCTGGCACTCAGAGTGAGGCCCTGGACACGTGGCAGTGTGGCCCCTCTCCTTGGGAACCAAGAGACTGGTCGTCAACGCCTGTCTCTCCCCTTCCTGAGCATCAGGCCCTGGGAGATGGCCCTAGTACCCGGGTCCTGACCCTGGCCTCACCAGGGGACTCCACTAGGGCTAGCAAGCGGCCCTTGGTCCTGTGCAGGGCTCCCTGGAGGTCCCGAAAGGTGCTGTTGAGGGCCACGTGGGGCACGTCCCGCACCATGATGTCTTCCACTCGCACCCGGTACTGCCTGGGGGCAGAGGGCATTGGTTTCTGGTTGGCATGGGAGGGCAGCCCAGTGATCCCCTCTCCTAGGGCACGGAAAGGTCTGGAGTTGGTGAGTACAGAGACCAACAGGCAAAGGCCAAGGTGCATTTTCCGACCCTCTGTCTGGCCCGGAGGGCTGGCTCCTGAAGGTGCAGGGCAGGCGGCTCCAGTGGCTGCTCTCCTGGCCTCGCGGGCTGCGGGCCTCGGCGGCGGTGGGTGTGAGGGGGGAGCACCCGGGTCGCCGCCCCACGGTCCTCCGCCCCGCGGCCCACCCCACGGCCCTCCCCACGGCCCGCCCCGCCCCCTCCGGCCCCAGCCGTCCTGCCGTACTGGTGGCGGCCCCAGCCCAGCTCTGGCAAGTAGGGCAGCTTCTTGATGCGGATGATGCTGTCGTAGAGCGAGGGCTGCAAGCTCTGGGCGACGGCGTTGGCCAGGATGACGGCGATCATGACGGGCAGGATGTGCGCCATCTGGCCCGTGAGCTCGAACACGATCACAGCCGTGGACACTGTGTGCGTCACTGCCCCCGCCAGCGCGGCGGCCCCTGGGGACAGCTTCCGTCAGTCTCCCAGGGTGCCAGGCCTCAGAGGACCCTGTCCACCCCCAGGGGCAGGTCCTGTGGGGGGCCCCTCCGGGCTGCGAAGCCGGCCCCGCAGATCGGGTCTCCGCACCTGAGGGAAGGCCAGCGCTTGCCAGCAGGGGGCACCAGATCCCCCAGTCCTGCCCCCAGGCACTCACCGACCACCGCGTAGCCCCCTGGCACGATCCGATAGGTGCTGCCGTCTGTGTGGATCCCATCGGGGAACCAGGCGGCCATGCTCTCACCCACCAGACGCCCAAATGCTGCTCCTTCAGGGAGGGGGTGGGAAGAGAAACAGGTAGTGGAGGGGGAGGGCAGGGGCACTAGGAAGAGAGAGGGTCGGAGGGTGGGGGAGGGGCCAGCGGGTCATTCACTGCAGGGGACAGCCCATAGGGTGAAGGTGGGGCGGGGCCGGACCAAAACCCACTCCCCAGCAGAGAAGGAGTGGAGTCAGAGGGTGAGGAGGGCGCAGGCCGGGAGGACAGGCGAATGAACTCACCAATGACAAAGACAGGCATGAAGGCCCCACAGGGGACTGGGATGGTGGTGGCCAGAGCTGACATCCAGAACTGTGGGCAGTCAGACAGGCCAGGGGAGGTCACAGGGAAAGGGACAGGGAAACAAGGGGAAATGGAAGGGAGAGGAAGGGGCGGGGAGGCGCGATGCAGGGGCCGGGAGGTGCGATGCAGGAGGGGAGGTGCGATGCAGGGGAGGGAAGGTGTGAGGGGAGGTGCGAGGAGGGGGAGGGGGTGCGAGGGGGGAGAGGTGTGAGGGAAGGGGAGATGTGAAGGGAGGAGGGGGAGGAGGAGGGAGGCATGAGGAGAGGGGAGGGGAGGAGCGAGGAGGGGAGGGGAGGCGTGAGGGGAGGGGAGTTGGAAGGAAAGGTGGGAGAAAGAAAGCAGAAGGGAAGGATTCTGGGTCCAAGCTGGGTTCAGATTCTCACTGTCACCTGTGTGACTTTGGGCCAACCTGAGCCTCAGTTTCCCCATCTTCAGCATGAGGACAGCACCTGTCTCAGGTGTTCACATACAGCACTGCCCGGGCTATGCCTGGTATCTAACGAACTCCACCAGACCCACTGCCCTCCCTGAGCCAACAAGGCTGAGCACACCCACCTTCATGAGGATGAAGACGACCAGCGTAAGGAAGACGTTGGCGCGCGGTGGGTTCCAGGCCTGCGCGGTACTGGGCAGCTCCAGCTCTTCCACCAGACCCTGGCGGACCCACGTTCTGTTGTCAAACAGGGTGACCAGCGTCTCCTTCTGCGACAGCTACAGGGGAACAGGGCAGGGAGCAGACGGGATGAAGGCAGGGGCCCATGACAACCCCACAGTCCGCTGGGGCTATGTTCAGAAAGGATAGGTCCCGAGGCACAGGTCCCGGTTCAGCTTGGTGTTACCTGTCCGGCCATGAACTGTCCAAAGCCAGGAGGGAAGGTCAGAGTGGAGATGATCAGGGTCACCAGAGCGGGGAACAGCAGGCGTCTAGACACGCAGGGTTGACAGTGTGAAAGGAGTGGACACTTACTACAGACTGGTTACAGGTGGGGCGTCCTCACGCCCTCCAGGGCGGAGTCGGAGCAGAGCCCTGGCTCCCACATAAAAGCACACGCTGCTGAGAGGAGCCCCGTCCGCTGCTAGTGGCGTGACAGCTCCGGGGTGACCCAGGCCTTCCTGTCAGCTCTCGACCCCACAATGGGGCGGCGGCGGCAGAGAGTGCACCTCCCAGCCTCTCTTGGACACCTCTCCCCTGTGATCCCATCCCCCACCCCCAGAATCCTCAGCTGAAGAGCGCTTTGTGTTGAGGGTGTGGAAGACTTCTACGTCCATGTTCCTCTGTGGTGACTTAGAGTGAAGGTCAGTGTTGGGGAGGGCTGGGGTCACTCACAGCGGTTGACCCAGTTGCCATAAGCAGCAGGTTTAGCTGGCTGTCCTCTCCCTGAAGGACATCAGTCCCCAGGGATGTCACATTTCAGGGCTCCTTCTCTCAAACCTCAGCCACAACTGAGAGCAAGCCAGAAAGGGGCTCTGGAGAGAAAAGTCTCATCCATCCCCGGTTCATGGGGGAAACTGGGGCTCAGAGGACCCCTTCTAGAGAGCACTGCTGCCTGGGCAGGTGAAAGGGGCCCCAGGAGCCCCAGTCTCTGATCCAGATGCCCTCTGCTACTAATAATTCAAAAGTGCCATTTCCAGCTAATTCATGTAAAATCCAAAATGTTCAGTCAGCCTGGGAGACACTCTGGGCTATTTTGTCAACGGGATACCTGTTTCTGACAGGGCCACTGTTTGCCGTCTGCTTGTGACCGTCTCCCCTCCCCAGCGTGAGCCTCACGCAATCTAGAGGCAGCCTAGAAGGGCCCTAGAGCCGACTCACTTCTTCATGAGGAAGCGGTTGATGGTCTTCTGCTTCCTCATCACCTGGACGATCTTCCGATTCAGGTAGACGAAGAGGGCTCCCCCGAAGCCACTGGCGATCCTAGCAAGGGAGGAAGTGAGAAGGGGAGAGCAGTCTCCCCCGGCGGAGACCTCTCTCCTCTCCCGCAGCCCCGTCGCCCCGGCTCCTCACCCGATCACTGCGAAGGCCGGCAGCTCCTGCAGGTCAAAGGGGAAGTCCAGCCGGAACCGGGTTTTGAAGAGGGCGGTGATGGTCTCTGAGGGCAAGGCAGAGGAGGCAGGGCTACCTCCTGGGCCCCTCACTGAGCCACCTTGGGGGTTCTGCTCAGCAACCCCCCAGTACCTTCGTCACGGTTCCAGACGGCCAAGACCCGGAAGATGAAGGCGCTGAAGGTGGCGGCAAAGAAGCCCCGCCAGTAGTTCCTGACAGCGAAGAAGGTGGAGGTCACCTCGATGCTGAAAAGGACACCTGTGACGAGGCAGGGGGCAGGGGACAGTGCTCCTTGAAGCCTGGGCTGCGGCGGCGTGCAGGGCGGGGCAGACCACCCGAGGGCCTGGCCTACCTCCGATGGGCGCTGCGAAGCAGCAGCCCACTCCCACGGCGCAGGCAGCTGCCAGCATCTCTGTGTTCCGGGATTCATTCTGAGGACAGTGGCAGGAAGGGGGAGTCACCCGTGGCCCTGCAGCACACACCTCCTCTTCCCGAGTGCCCCTTCCCTCACTAAAAAAGACAAAACATCAAACCCAAGGCCTTCAAGTCAGTTCTGACTCATAGGGACCCTATGGGACAGAGAACGGCCCCACAGGGTTTCCAGAGAGGGTTTGGGTTAGCAGATGAGGTTAACAAACTGCTTGCTAACAGAGTCCCCCTCACTGCCCAGCAAAGAGAAACCCACCAAACCTACTGCCATGGAGTTGACGTGGACTCACAGGGATCCCAGGGACAGAGGAGAACTGCCCCATAGTTTCCAAGGAGCGCCCAGCGGGTTTGAACTGTGCACCTTTTGGTTAGCAGCCCTAGCACGTAACCACTGCACCCCCAGGGTTTCCCCTTACCTCATAGATGCCCCCAAAGAGAGAGAGGAACTTGCTGAGCAGGGCGGCACACATGCTGGCAATGTGCACAAAGGGGCCCTGGAGGAGCGGGCAGGAAGTGAGTGGGGTCGCGGCCGCCCTGACCATGCTTGGCCTGGCTCTCCCCCCTTGCGGAAGGGCTCCATCATTCCCCCACCAGCAGTCACCTCTTTGCCGAGTGGCATGCCGCTGCCCAGGGCACAGGTCAGCCCGATGACCTTGGCCACAAAGGTCTTGAGAGTGAGGTACTCCTTCAGCACCACTCCCCGCAAGATGGTCTTCATCTCGGGGATGCCAGACCCTGGAGGGGTCCAACCCCATGAGAGTCATCTGAGACGCTCCTTCCAGGGGTGCCCTGCCACCCTCCCCTTCTGCCCCATCGTACCGACAGCCTGAGGTGCCAGGATCTGGGTAAATCCTGCTGAGAAAGTGATGAGGACAACAGGGTAGGTGACCCAGGCCAGGTACTGGAGCAGGATATTGGTGTTTAAGCCCCGGGACATCCACTGCTGAGCTGTGGGAAGAGGACACACCACTGGACTCTGGGTGGCCACCCTTACCAGGCCACTGGGACATGTAACAGGTTCTCCCAGGACTATCAGGGGACGGAGTATTACTGGGACCCAGACCAGGAGAGGACGGGGGCTCAGTGGGAAAGGGAAGCAGTCAGGGGCCAAGACGCTAAGCCACCTGGACAAGAGCAGCATGGCGGAAGCAGGTGGCTTTTCCCAGTGGCCCCACCAGCTCTTGTCCTCACCCTGCAGACAGGCAGCAATAGCATAGTCCATGATCCAGCTGACCAGGGCCATAAGGAGTCCCAGCAGGACCAGAAAGATCCAGTCCTCACCAACCCTGGACACCAGGAACTTGTGGCAACGGATGGAACAGACTGGGAGCAGGAAGGGAAGAGCGGGAGGTTGGCACCCAGGCATGCCAACCATGCCCACAGGCAGTTCCAGTGGCGTCCCTTTCTCTCAGCCCAGCCCAGCCCAGCCACCCCAACGAGCTCTCACTGCGGCACTGGGTGCAGTGGTTCTGTCCATATTCCAGGAGCTCTGGGGAAGTTCGAGGGGACGGGGGTCCCCGCCGAGGCTCAGGCCCCCCTAGGCGTATCCGAGCAGCTTCCTCTTTGGCAAAGGCCCCAAGGTCCTGAGTGTAGCGGCCATACATCTGGGGCGAGGGGAAAGTGAGGCATCAGCAGATGTGGGCTCTGCGGGAACGCACTGGGCCTCACCCCTCCTCCCAGCCCCCCACATTGCACACCCCCTCTTGAGACCCCAGTTCCCACTCCTTCATGGGGTGTGGAAACAGTGCACTCTGCAGGCTGTGTGGGCTGTCCTTAGCCAAGGTACACGGCTCTGGGGGTGGCAGAATAATCAGTCCCCTTCTCACAGGCTCTGGGGGAGGGGCAGTGAGGGCGAGTGGGAGGGAAGGCCCCAGAGGAGGAAAAGAAAACCCTAAGGCACAGAGCCTGAAAGTGGGAGGTGGAAGGTCAGGGAATGAAGGATGGTCAAGGGCTGTGGTCAACAGCGAGGCCTGGAGCAGCCAGGGCAGCTCAGGGCTGGGCCGAGGAGCAGGCGGGGCCCAATCCTTATCACGTTCTTGCCGGGCCTCTGGCCTGTGACCCACTCGGTGGCACTCCCCACCTCCTAATCCCCTTGTCCCCATTCCCCACCCCAACCCCCACCAGTCTGCCAGCCAGCTGGGGGCAGACAGCCTCCAGGGACAGGATGGGTAGAAGAGGGTGTTTGATGGCCTCTGCCCCATTCTGGAGAGGCCCTGAGACCAGCCGCGGTCTGGGGGACATCAGGGCTGCCCGAAGGCTGGGAGGCTGGGACTGGATGCTGGGGCGATGGGACAGGATGGAGAGTGGCTGAGGCTGGACCTGCCAAGCTAGGCATGTGTTGGGGGGGTGGAGAGGCACAGATTCCGGCCACCACCCGCGGAGCTTCAGGACACAAAGGGCTCCTGTTGGGGCTGGGCTGGGGAGAGGAGAGGGAGGGACAGAGAGAGAGACAGAGAGAGGGAGCGAGATAGAGAGAGGACGGGAAGCGAGCCCAGCCCAGAGGAGAAAGGAGAGGGGTGAGGAGGAAGTCGGAGGGAAGGCAGAGAGAAAGTTGAGCAGGAGGAATCCAGTGAGGTGCAGGAGGTGGGAGGTGTGCGAGAGAGAAAGACAAAGGGACCAGAGGGAGGGACAGCTGGAGCAGAAGGATCCCCAGAGAGCGTCTGACTCCGAGGCTGTGTGTTCCGGAGACAGGAGATGCCGCTGGGCACAGACTTCCACGTCACAGACAGGTGCCCTGTCCTCAGCCAGGCAGAAGGAAACCTCCTGCCCTGCCCCGACCTCTGGTTCCCTTTTCCCTCACTGCCAGGCCGCTCCTGCCACCTCTCCCAGTCACCCTGTTTCACTGGACCACTCTCTCCTGTCACCGGCCACGTCCCAGCCTCAGTTACAGCCTAGCGCCCCTCCTCCCTGGAAGGTTCCCTCCCCACCACGTTCCCGGGCAACTTTCAGCCCAAGCTGATGAAGAGACAAGGGGCCCATCGCCTTCCCTGGGGCTTGGTCCCTGAACTCCCCCCTCCCTGACACAGTGACAAGCAAACGGCTCCTCACACACTAAATGATAGTGGAGGCCATAAGTCCGCTCAGAGCCCCAGGACCCCTACTTCTAATGAGGTCAAGGGACACCCCTGGGTGAGTGGGGACCCGATACCCAGAGTCAGCATGGACAAAGGTCCCATTCCTAGACCCAAAGTTCCTGTCGCCTAAGGTGGCAGGCCACCCTTTTTTTCTATTCACAGTGGCCTGAAGGGCTCCAGCCAAGGCTGGCTTGCCCACCTGCAGGGGTAGGGCTGGGGCTGGGTTTGGGTCTGATCACGTCTGCACACCCCCTTGTTTCTGTGCTGGCGCCATGCCATGCACACGGTGGGGACACAGGGACTGTCTTGGATGGTAGGGTCAGAGGGAGAGAAAGTTCAAGGTGATGAGGGGTGGGAATGAAGGTGCCCGGCTCGCGCTCAGGTGGTCAGGGGAAGAGGAATAAAATGTGGCGGGGGTGGGGGGTGGGGGGAGGGTACCCGGGACAAGTACCTAATGTCCTTGGCCTCTTCAGACCCCCAGCCTCAGCCAGAAATCCACAAGCCGCTTTCGGCCCACTTGACCCTTCACCTTCTTAGTCTCCCCCTCGCCCAGCCTCAGTTTCCCCAGCTCGGAAGGCTGGGGAGGGGTTCAGGCAGGCCTCGCCCCCAGCGCTCCCGAGGGGAACGTGGAGCAGCGGTCCTAAGGCGCGCGCCCCACGGCAGGGCGCCGCTTCGCTTACCAGGGTCTGCTCGTACTGCAGCGCGCGCGGCTCCATCCCTCCCCCCGCCGCGGCCGCGGCCGCCGCCGCCGCCATCCCCTCACGCCGCCCTCCGGCCTCCGGCTGAGGCTCGAGCTCCGGCCGGCACCCGGCTCCTCGTCCGCAGAGACTGCTCCGGAACCGGGCTGGTGCCGCGGCCCGGACCGCCGTACGCAGAGTGCGGCGAGCCCGAGCGCGCGCGGCCGGCGCAGCCTGCAGCTCTTGTACCCTCCCCGGCGGGCGGGCCGGGGGCGGTGTCCTCTGCGCGCTCCGCCCGCGGGCCCATCCGGAGAGGCCGGCCCAGCCCGGCTGGGGTCTGCCTTGGGGCCGCCTCCAAGCTCCGGAGAGGCGGCTGCGGACGCTGGGGTCCCGCGAGGCCGCGCCCCTTCCCCGCCGAGGCCGGGACAGAGAGGGGCGCCCGGCGGCAGGTCGGGGGCGGGTCCTCTGACACGTGGAGGGCTGGTCCGATGCGCGGTTCCCGGGGCCCGGAGTTCAGCTTGGCTCGGGGTCCGGGGCTGCAGAGCCGTCCAAATTGGACTCTTCGGGCACAGTCCCGCTCCCCTCTGCTCCTCGGTGGGGGTGAGCGGCTGAGACCAGCCTGCAGAGGCCTCCCTATCCCGCTCGGGGTGACAGCAAAGCTGCGGGGACTCGGAGGGGAATTCTGGGCCCAGAAGGGGCGGGGACAGGAGGATGCTCAGAGCTGAGACCCTCGGTCTCTTTTCCCCTTCCTCCAGGTTCCCCGGGGAGGTGCACCGAGGAACCTCGCCTGGGGTTGTGCAGGGGTGGCGGCGGGGAGGGGCGGGGAAAGGTGAGGCCGGAGAGCGGGAAGGTCTGCGCGCCCGACAGGCCACTCCTGGGAGGCGGGCGTGTAGGGGCAGAGGTCGCTCCTCGCTGGCAAGGCCCAAGGAGAAATCCGAGGAGCTGCTGACGTCTCGCTGCACTGGCGGAACGGCTTGCGGAGCTCTGAGTCCCCAATCAGAGCCTCGGGAAGGATAAGGGAGAGGGTAGGGTGAGCACAGGCTGGGTGGGCAGCGTCAGAGACCGGGCATGAGAGGGGAGTGCCCCGGCAACGGGGTGCGTGTGTGCTGAAGGCGCACGCGGAGGCAGGGGCGGTTCTCAGAGGTAGGCAGCAGTGCCCAGGAAGGGGGACAGTGTGAAGAGGTGACACCTCAAGGGGTGGTCAGGACCAGGATGGGGGAAATACAGATCAGCGTGCAGGGGGAGAGGGCAGTGGTGAGGGGACGGCCAGAACTAGGCTGAAGGGGCGGTGCGGGGAAAGAGGGCGGCGGGGGGCGGGGGCAGTGCCGGGGGACCGCATACTGCAGGCTTTCCTCTTCCCCGTAGTGACATCATGGCAAATTCCCAAACTGGATAGCCCCGGCTCGGGTGACATCCAGCCGGGCCCAGCCGATCTGGGGCGGGGGGTACCTCAACGCCTGCCGGAGTGTCTGGGCTCGGCGCCCTGCCTCACTACGACGCCGCGGGCGGGGTCCTGCTCCGCCAGCCCCAGGCCGGACTGTGCCCTCCGCGGACTCGCGGACCGACAGGGTAGGGCCAGGGCCGGGCTCTTCTGGGCCAAGGATCAAGGTCCTCACCTGGGATAGGCCCCCGCGTTAGTCTTGAGGAGCCAGGCTCCGAAGAGGGCGCGGTGGAGGAGCCTCAGCCGAGCGCCGGAATCTGTGCCACCGCGGCTGGAGGCGGGCTTCACGGCGCTCCCGCCCAGGGGCGGAGTCACCCGGGCCGCGGCCCGCCCTCAAAGCGGAGAGCTGGTGTGCCCTCACTCGGGGCGGAAGTTAGTGTGCCCCGAGAGGCAGGCGGCGGAAGCGGGGACGCTACAGCTCGCCTTTGCGCTTGCGCCGTCCGGGACCCGTCCTGCAACTCAGGCGTTCTGTCTTTCCCTGGTGTCTTCCCCACGCGAGGGGGTGCGCATCCCCCTAGTCTCCGGCGCGCACTCAGCACATCTTTTTTCGTGGCCCCGTCGCGATGGCGGGCATCCTATTTGAGGATATTTTCGATGTGAAAGACATTGACCCAGAAGGCAAGAAATTTGACCGAGGTAAGTAAGGTCTGTAGGGGCGGTTTAGGGGACGAGAGGCACGGCTCCGGGTTCTCATGCCGCCCAGCTCACGTGGCCTGCGCTTGCAGGCCGTCAGGTCGGGGTCTCCTTTAGGAAACACTTTATAGACAGGAAGAGTGAGACTGCGAGCTTGTCCTGGCTTCACGCGTGCCATGCCCGGTGGCTGGGTGGGTTTTTGGTCATGGGCCTGGCAAACTCCGGGACGTCTTTTGTAAAAGCTGTCGCCACTTACTTCGGTAGACACTGCAGGGCACCCGGCACACACCTCGTCTTCATTGTTCTTGTCAACGGCCCCCAGGAGGTAGAAGACACTTTCCCTCTTTTGTTCCTAGAGGTTAAGTGGCCCGCCCGGGGCTGCACAGAAAGTGCTCTGACTTCAGAGCTTGTCGTTTTGTGTTGCCTTTGAAACCCATGGATCCTTGATTGCCCAGTGACTAAGGGCTCAGTGGCCAGCTGAAAGTTCAGCAGTCCACATGGCTCTAAGTCGCTCCTGGGGCCGTTTAGGGTAGTTCTCAGTCCCATAGGGGTCGTTGTGAGTTGGAATCAGCTGGAGCGATTTAATTTTTTTTATTTTTTTTAGCTCTTTGTGAAGTACTCTTTGAGTTAGGATTAACTCACATTTACTCTTCATTCTGTCACTGATGAGTCGTTGTTTCTGCTTGATGTCTTCTCCTTTGCCTGGAGACTGAGATGTTCTTTGGGACAATCACTGGTTCTTATGTTGTTAGGTGCCGTCGAGTCGGTTCCGGCACATAGCGACCCTATGAACAACAGAACAAAACCCTGCCTGGTCCTGCGCCATGTCCACAGTCATTTTTATGCTTAAGCTCATCATTGCAGCCGCTGTGTCAGTCCGTCTGGTTGAGGGTCTGCCTCTTTTTCGCTGACCCTCCACTCTACCAAGCCTGATGTCCTGTTATCCCTGTAGACAACATGTCCAAAGTCCGTAAGACGCAGTCTCACCATCTCCTTGCTTCCAAGGAGCACTCTGATTGTAATTCTTCCAGAACAGATCTGTTTGTTCTTTGGCAGGCCATCTGCATTCAGTATTATTCTCCAACACAATTGAAATGCATCGTTTCTTCTGTCTTCCTTGTTCATTGTCCAGCTTTCACATGCATGTGATGCGATTGAAAATAACCACAGCTTGGCTCAGGTGTACCTTAGTCTTCAAGATGACATCTTTATTTTTCAGTACTTTAAAGAGGCCTTTTGTGACAGGTTTTCTTAATGCTGTGTGTCTTTTGATTTCTTGACTCCTGTTTTCATGGGCATTGACTGTGGAACTAAGTGAAATGAGATTTTTGACAACCTCAAATCCTGTCTCCATTTATCATGATGTTGTTGACTGGTCCAGTTGTAAGGATTTTTGTTTTCCTGATGTTGAGGTGCCATCCATACTGGAGGCTGTGGTCCTTCATCTTCATCAGTGTTTCAAATCGTTTTCACTTTCAGCAAGCAGGGTTGTGTCATCTGCATAGTACAGGTTGTTAGTGAGTCTTCCTCCAGTTCTGGTGGTGTAATGATTAAGAGCTATGGCTGCTAACCAAAAGGTCAGCAGTTAAATCCACCAGCTGTTCCTTGGAAGCTTTATGGGGCAATTCTGCTCTGTGTTGCAGAGTTGCTCTGAGTTGGAATTGACTCCACGGCAGTGAGTTTTCTGGTTCTTAGACATTCTGCTAATCCCCTCAGCATGGTGCCTGGCTTGGAAAGACTTAACTCTTGAATGAAAGAGTAACGTGCTCTAAGTCAGGTTGTGTTGTAGCTAGCTAGGCAGGGCTAGACCCTGAGTATTATTGCCAGCCAGGGTACTTTTGATTCTTTTTTAAAGAAAATAACATTTTATTGTGTTTTGAGTGAAAATTTACACTGTTTATTCGAGTCCCACAATTTCTATATAAATTGTCAGTGGTACTAGTTACATTTTTTTCTTTGCCTCTTTTCCGGGGCTTCCATTTCCTCCAAAGAGTTTTCCTGTTTGTGGGCGTGGTTCTGATTGAGTTTCCACTTTGGGGAAAGTAGATGAGAGGTCAGTGGCTGCGGGATGGTCAGGTGGAGCCACTGTGTACAGCCTCCCAAGTGAGGTCTGCGTGGACCTGGCCGTGAGCTTGACGATGACAGTAGCCTTGACAACTCTTGCTGTATTTTTTCCCCAGTGTCTCGACTGCATTGTGAGAGCGAATCGTTCAAGATGGACCTCATCTTAGATGTAAACATTCAGATCTACCCTGTAGACTTGGGTAAGTGCTGATCGCAGACAATAATAGCAGGGACTTTCTGCCGTTCGGCTGTCATCAACTTCAGGTATTGCCATTATTTCAGGTGACAAGTTTCGGCTGGTCATAGCCAGCACTTTGTATGAAGACGGGACGCTGGATGATGGAGAGTACAACCCCACGGATGACCGGCCGTCCCGGTGAGAGCGGGGGCCGAGGGTGTTTGAACCACATGCTGGAGAGTTAGTGGATGAGTGCTACAGAAAGGTTCTTATTTAATTATTGGAAGAAATGATGACTAGCAGAATCTGAGCAGGAATGTGTGTTGCACTTGAAATGTTCCAACCACTGCTCACATACACAGAGGCATGATTGCGTGCTTCTGAGTTGCAGCGCTTTGAAAGCTGGAGGACAGACTGCTGAGTGACCGAGGTTGTATGGGCCCTGTGTCTTGGGATGTGGAGGGGCTGTGGAGTGGGACTGAGGTCAGATCTCAGCTCTGCCTCGAATTTGCCAAATAATCCTCTTTCAGCCTGAGTTTTCTCATCAGGAAGCTAGAGGGGGTTGTGTCCAGCTCACAGTGCGGTTCAGGACAGGATGGCGTCCTGTTTACAGAGGACCTGTTTTTAAAATACTGGCATATGGTTACCAGTGACCATATTTAAAGGATCTCTTAGTTGTTAATGACTATCCAGACTAACTGGTGCCATCCCCCCCAGGGCTGACCAGTTCGAGTATGTGATGTATGGAAAGGTGTACAGGATCGAGGGTGACGAGACGTCCACAGAAGCAGCAACACGCCTGTAAGTTCTGTGGTCTTGGTAGAGTCCTCTGTCCTCCCTCCCTGTTCTGAGAATCGGGGCCCTGCTTATGTTTCCTGTATAGGGCCCCTCTCCCCAGGCGCTTCAGACTTAGGTGAGAAAACTGTCTTAGGAATGGTCCGCAGCCTGTCACTGCCTGGGCTCAGACGCTGGCTGCTCACTGCTCTGTCAGGAGCTGGAGTCCCAGCAGCCTGAATGAGGAGCTGGCACTCTTGCCTAGTAAAGTATACAGAGGACACTGCCCACCTCCCCAGGGACTGGCTGCAGCATCAAGCGACTACACTGTTAAGCTCTGTGTGTGTTCTCCTGTGCGTGTGCACGCACTTGTGTGTGTGTGTGCACATGCATGTGTGTTTGGTACTCTGCAACGCAATCCCTACATCTTTGGTTTCCCTGCTCAACTGTTTTTTTTCTTCTCTTTAAAATCTTACTAAAACAATATGTGCACATTGTAAGAAATTCAAAGAGCACAGAAAAGTAATGTGATGGAGAAAAAGTCACCTAGAATTCCACTCCAGAGGGAGCCTCTCCCAGAAACAGTTTTGAGTATTTTAGTTGGTTTCCTTCTCCTTTTTCCGCACAGAGATTGTGTTGTTGACGATGGTGGTTTTGCCCTTTTGCTGACTATGGGGTAAAACACATTTCTCCCTGTCAATTCAGAACTGTTCCTAAACATTTTGGTAAACGGGTAGATTTTTTTTTTTTAAAGCTTTGCCTCTCTTTTTTAATTTAGTTTTTGGTGTTGTTGAGAATATAGACAGCAAAACATTCACCAGTTTAGCAGTTTCCACACGAGCAGTTCAGTGACGTGGGTGACCTCCTTCCAGAAGGGCAGCCGTCCGCACCCACCTTCTTGGAGCCGCTCGTGCCCCGTGGACACAAACTCCCTGCCCTACGCTTCCCATTCCGCCTTCTGAGTTGCTGATGTCTTCTGAGTTGCTGATGTTGGTGCGACCCTGAGCAGAGATGCCTTTTGTCACAGGCCCACTGGGCCCTATTGGGGCATGTCAGTGCTTTCCACCACTGCTGACATGGAGAGTGCCATTGTGCACGTGCCTGTGCCCTATCTTTGTTTGAACTTGAGTTCCTAGTGACAAAACTCGAGGAGGAGGATGGAGAGCCTGGAAGTAGGAGCCACTGTGGGGTGGAGACTCACAGACCCGGGGCCTTCTCTTTCAGGTCTGCCTATGTGTCCTATGGGGGTCTGCTCATGAGGCTGCAGGGAGATGCCAACAACCTGCACGGATTTGAGGTGGACTCCAGGGTTTACCTGCTGATGAAGAAGCTGGCCTTCTGACCCGCCTGCGGCACCCGCCTGGCGGCCTTGCTCTGCAGTTGCTCAGGTTGTGGACGTGCTGTCCCAGACTCCCGTCTGACCTGATGCGTTGAGAGCATCACCATCCAGACAGCGTCCCCAGGCTTGAGTAGCAGTTGCTGGGGATCACCTGTTTGGGAGGGCCTGGCCCTTTGGCCACGGTGGCCACACCTTTTGGTGGGCTGAACTCAGTGGCAACTGACTTGCCTTTGGAAGGCCTAGTGGGAGAGCTTTAGGTGAATCCAAAGTTGTTTTGTGAATAGAATTTTTTAATTAAACTTTGCTTTTTCAGATGCCCTTTTTTAAAAAAAAAATAAAAAGAAAGAAAAAGTCTTTTGTATGCTTTAAAAATCACTTCATTCCGTTGTGTGGGGTCTAGTACATCTCTGGCCCATGGCCTCATGGTCACGTGTCAGGACAGGCTCTGAGATCAGGGCTGTCTCAGCCTGTCCAGTCCCAGCATTTCCCCTCCAGTGTGGCTTTGTCTCAGGGACATAGACTGTTGTGCCTTTGGCTCTGGAGGGCACCCCAGGCCCGGAAGATGCCATGCATTGTGCCATTGCAGTTGGCCGTGAGCCCCACTCACGTCCTCTCAATCCTTTAGTCTCTTAGGAAGTCAGTTCACGTTCACGTGACTGCGTTGCTGGCACAGGCTGAAGTGTGCTTGTGGAATTGTGTGGCATCTTTGGGTGGAGACTCTTACACACAGGCACGGCCCACCACCAAGAGAGGAGGGGGAGGACGTGGCTATGGAAGCTGAGCCCCCTGCCCTGCTTTCTGGTGGTGGCCTGGACAGAGGGTCAGTGACAGTGCTTCTGACCACTGCCGCTCAGCAGGGAGCAGCTGCACAGACCAGTGGCGTGGACAGAGCAGCAATGCCAATGAGGCTGGCAGTGCAGGGCCAGTGCTGGGACAATGCAGCCTCTGCCTGTGGCCGCTGGCCTGTGAGTGGGGGAAGGGAGACTTCAAGGATGGGTGGTGATTGCTAGGACGCCAGTGTACCATCTGACCCTTCAGTCTGCTGTTAGTGGCCTTTGAGAAGGTCTGTGAGACTCTTTTCCCCCAGGAAAGCTGGGGTGACAACCCAGAAGCATTCTTGGGGAGCCTGTGTTAAAGTTGTTGCTTTTGATCTCCTGGTTTGACCACAGGAGTTGGTGCCCTGCTGGGATGCCTGGGGTATTTCCTTCCCTATCATTTTCAGGTCTTTTGGTGAGGTGTTAGAATGAGTATTTAGGGAAATGGGTTGAAAATGACCTCTGCAGGGAGCTGAGAAGGTGTCTTTTCCCTCACTGTAGGGGAGCTGTGGGGGATGGAGGGCTTGTGGAGAGGAGGTAACAGTGGGGGCAGGGTGACTTTTTGTGGGGGATCCTGGAATCTCTGGGAAGGCCTGGAAAAGTATGAATTTCTGGTGGATGGAGAGAACTCAGTCCCAGGAGTGGCTTGAGGGTTCTTCTAGCTGGATGTCCTGATGCCCTAGGCCCGCAGAAGGTGGAGAGCTGGCACATACTTGAGTGGAGATGGGAGTGTTTGACTCGTGAAAGCTTTTCACCTTTTATGTCAAAGGGAAGAAAGGAAGGGGTTGGCCAAGCTGGGGTGAGGGTCTCCACAGGGTGATGTGTCACCCTGGAGAGGCTGTGACTTGTGTGTGTGTTGGCCCTGGCCACGAGGGATGCCTGGAACTTCCTGGCTCCGTCCTTCCTGCGGCTCTGCCCCCGTGCCTCACTCCATCTCGGCCTGTTTCTGGGGCTGGGCCTTGCCCTGGGTGTTGGCTCTCCTACGTGTCACAGAGTGTTTTTGTTGGATTGTTACTCATTTCACTGTATTCTCGTTCCCACTTGCCGGTCCTGGAGCTACCTTCTGGAACTGTCAGTGGAGGAACTCATTCTCTCCCTGCTGAAACTGCCCAGAGCTGTGATTGGGACTGCACTCTGGAGCCTTGGGCCTCTGTTGGTTTCATCTCCATGGCAACCGTTCCATCCTGAGGGGAGACACAGATACCTCGAGTCGTCAGACCCTCCTCTAGAGCCTTGGTTCTTTACCCAGAACACTCTAACTCTTGATGTTTACTCCCCGAGGACTCAGAATCATCTAGAATCAGCAGATGACATGGGATGGTGCATCAGAGCAGAGTCCAGACTGCAGAGTGACCTAGATGAGGGTTTGCCTTGTTTTCTTGCTTACAGGCTGTGAAGCCCCTGGCAACTCGCCTGGCTTCTCTGAGCCTCGGTTTCCTTGTCTGTGAAACAGAGACAAGGCCTACCCTGTAAGCAGCTGGGATCAGGAAGAAGGTAACAAGTGCCAGGTCTCCAGCACATGGGCTTCCACCGTCCTGGTTGTCGGGGCCTCCGTGACCCTTCGGTATCACTGTGACATCTTTGGGTTCCTGGCAGCACTGCTTGTGGGGTGACCTCTTTATCTCCTTTCCTCAGGGTGTGGAGGAGAAGGCGCCACTGTGCTTCAGGGCGCCAGCTGCTCACCAGGTCAGCAGTTCATGTCCACCGGGCTCTCCTTGCAGACTCTATGGGACACTTCTCAGCCATCCTGTAGGGTTGGCTACGAGCCAGGATGGACTCAACGGCAGTGCATCTGGTTTCAGTTGGTTTAGTCTTTCTTCAGGAGCCTCTAGTGGCAGGTTGAACTTGGCCGTGGACTTGGTGTTTTGTGCAACCTGAATCTCCCCTTCCCGAGCACTGAGACAGCCTAAGCATTTATTGGCCAAAGCCTGTAGCCCGCCCCAGGTTCTCTCCAGCGATGCCCAGCGCAGCTCACGGGGGTCGTGCAGGAGTACCTCTTAGACACCAGGAGCTCCCGGGACTGGGGAGCAAGCCATCAGTCTGCACCTGCCTGACTCTTGTCCCTCCCTCGGACAGCCCGAGGAGCCTGACTCGGGCCACTGCCTGCACTTCCCCGGGTCTCCACGGGAGGGAGGCAGGGACCTGTGCCTGGTGAGGCTGCCCACGGAGTGGGCGGCTGAGGCTGCAGCTGTTTGCTCAGCTGTCCCCTCCAGGTCCTGAGCTATCTGCCCAGTCTTATACCTGGGGTGTGAAGTGCCGCCCCCAGGCTTCCTGTTAGCTTTCCTGGTGGGGGGTCAGTCGTTGTCCCCCTATAGAAGGATACCTCTCCCTGCTTTTCAGGTAGTTTTGGGGTGCCTTCATCTCTTTTGTCTGTAGCGTAGGGTCAGTCTTTCTGAGAGATGACTTCCCATTCATTTCTCAAGAGCAAGGATCGGAGCCCACCAGAGAGCCGTGAAGAGCGGGAGGCCATCAGGGGCCTTGAGCTCGAAGCGAAGGCAAGCCCCCTGTCTGTTTCCTGACTTAAGGTTTAGTCTCTGCCTCTGTTGAGAGGCCCAGCCAGTCCAGGCCTTTGCAGACTTAATGAAAAGAGCTCGGTGGATTCAAACTGCTGACCTTGTGGTGAGCAGCCAAGCTCAACCACTGCATCGCCCGTTTCCTTGTCTGTCCTCTAGAGATCTAGTAAGTTGTAGATACGTAAAGACAGTAGACCAAAGAGAATGAGCTGCTCTGATGAATATTATTGATAGCTTAAAAAAATAGCTTCTGAAGTTTTATAATACACCATGAAAAAAGACCCCCTTTTCTGTCCCGTGGGTCCCCTTATCAAGGCTTGGGGTTTCGGGGGAAAGCAGGAGATCTGGCAGAGCCGCAGCTGGCTGCCAGGGCCCCACTTCCTCCAGGTGAGGAAATTGTACATGAGAGAGAACACACATTGGGGTCGATTCACACCTTAGCCTTCCTGAGACAGATGCTGGGCGCATGAGGGGGCTTGGGGACAGAGGAGGCTGGGCTAGGGGTGGGGCTGGGCCGTGGGGGTGGGGGTCATGGGGGAGGGAGAGAAGGGCGGGTACTGGCCGGTAAAAGGATGAGTGGGGAGGGGGAGAATCCGGGCCAGGGGGTGGGTGGCAAGGAGCCTGTGTCTGAGGTTTCTGGAGGTGTGTCTGAAGCTCCCAGGGCCCCGGCTGAGGCGCTGGGAAGGAGTCCATGAGTTCCATTGAAGGGTCCATGTGTCCTGTTCAGGTGTCCAAGGATCTGGTCCAGGGGCTTGGAGGTTTGGTTCTGTAGACCAGGAATCTTGGCTTGGAATCCCTGCAGCCTGTTCAGAAGTCCAGAGCCAGAAGTCCTGGCTGAGGCTGTGAGATTTCTTTCCAACAATCCAGAAGTCCTGTCTGGGAGCTTGTCGAGTGTAAGGGGCAGAGAGGCACTGCTTGGGACAGCTGCGGCGGGCAGGGCCTGCCTGGCACAGAGGGTGGGCCCTGCCATGAGCAGCAGGAAACGCACCTTCCCTCGGAGCAGCTGGTGGAAGGTCAGGAAGATGGCGCCAGGGTCCTGGTGAGCAGTGGTCCTGCCCTGTGGAGGATGCTGAGGGCAGGGGACGGGCCTGAGGCCAGAGACGGGCCAGAGGCTGCACCCGCTCTGCCTTTGTGGGGCGACAGGGGCCTGGCACCCAGGCATGCAGATTGGGAGTGAACATTTCTTGATGGGTCAACTCCTGCCCTCAAAACCCCTGAAGTACCCCCCTTGCATGTGTTCTAAGGTCACTGGGTCAGAGACTGGTTCTTCTCGAGATCCCTTGACTGAGGGCTTACCTGGGCTCCCAGGAGGCTCTGCAGGGCCCCCAGGAGGAGGCGGATCTGTCCAGAGAGCTGTTCCATTAGGGACAAGAGGCAGCTGGGCTCCAGTTGTCCCCGTGCTGTCATCACCCCCTCTAGCAGGAGGGTCACTGCTCCCAGAACGTCCTGTGCCTTCTTCTGCTCCTGGGAGAGAGAGGGCAGAGAGAAGGGGGCCGCTCCTCAAAGGGCGTGCTAATGGCGGGTGGGGAGAGGCTGGGAGCCTCCAGCAGGATGAATCACAGGAGCTGAAAACTGGACAGGACCAGGGTCCCACCCAGCACAGGAATTCCTACACAGTCTCTGGACAGCTGGTCATCAGCCTCTGCCTGAATAACTCCAGTGTCCACTAACCCAGCCTGGTGTTATGCTTTGTTTTAGAAAAGGTTTTTCCCTTTTCCCCTTATGATGCACTGAAATTACTCCACTAGAATGGTGAATTCTTGCTCCTAGTGCTGCAAACCTATTCTTTCTGCAACCAAACCTTAGGATCCTCTAATTTGGGGATCTGTAAGGAAGCCTGAGAGGCTCTGGTGTAACTTAGACAGATGTGTCCTCTGGACACGTGCTGGCGTAACATGGTGTTTAATTGACAGCAACACAAGTACTCAATCCAGTACATTTTAAAGCCTGGCCAGAGCTGAGTTTTGTGGGCATATTTCCACCATCTGGATCCAGACCCTAAATAGTGAAGGACAAGGACTTGCCAGTGATGGACACAGCTGGCATTACCTTCAGCGAGCCATGGGGATGGCCCTTTTCTCTAACCCAGCCCCCTAGGACACCTGAGGAAATGGAGGGGAAGTCTGGGGATTATTTTGAGGGTGGGGGTGGTACAGAGGTTAATGTGCTTGACTGCTGACTGAAAGTCTGGGGGTTCAAGTGCGCCCAGCGGCACCACAGAAAAAAGGCCTGGCGATCCAGTTCTGCAATATCAGCTCCTGCAAACCACACGAGGCACACTTGGACCGTGACACATGACACCTGACACCCAGGCAACGGCAGCTGGTGACCGGCTGAGGGCAGATGCGTCGACCTTCCGAGGACTGCTTCCCTCCTGAGCCCCAGTCACTTCTGTGGCACCACAAAAACCCCAAACCGCACGTGCTGCTGTCGAGTTGATTCTGACGTCTGCTGGCCTGTGTGCTGCAGAGCAGAACTGCGCTCTGTGGAGTAGCAGACGGCGACCTTCCTGAAGCAGGCTGCTCCTGAGGCACCCTTGGGCGTGTTTGGTTGGTAGAGCAGTGGTTAGCTGTTTGTGTAGGGTCTCTGCTATTCCCCACGGCTACCACTTTTCAACAAGCTAATGAGAAGGTTCTTTTTTTTTAAAAAAAATTATTTTTCCTTCAAACTTTGCTGAAAATCTACCCAGCAGGACATATACCCATTCATCCATTTCTGCATGTGCAAGTCAATAAATGGGGGTCGCGTTCTTCACGTTGTGTCCCCGTCCTCACTATCTCTGCTTCTATTGTTTCAACAGCATTGATTTAGGGCCCCCCCAAAAACTTCTCAACTACTACACACTGGAATTCCTGGTGACAACTTGATCTCATATAAACAATCCTTTAAAGGTGTGCCATGCTCAGGCCAAACACTGCCTAGTCATTTAGCTAAACAGTTGTTTCATTTAAAGATGACTTGAGGGGATAAGTTAGGGTTTCGGTTAGAAGATTTTCTCGCAACAGTTCTGGAGGTCCTTCCATCTCAATAGATCGGGTAAGTCTGGAATCTTCAAGAATTCCAAGATCTGTTCCACGTTTCACCCCTTTTTCATCAGAAGCCACCTCTTGATTCCTTGATGGAATTGTTCAGTCCTGAGAGCCAGGCACCACTCAGTTCTTCTGGTCTCATGGCCAAGGGGACAGGTCTGTGGCCCAGCACCTTCTCCAAGTCCTGGGTCTCGTGTTGTGGCTGCTCCAGGAGGTTAGAGACCAACTGCTGTACCCTAGATGGCTGTGTACAAGCTTTTAAGACCACGGGCAGATTTTTTAAAAACACTATTTCTCACAAGACATGTTCTCTAAGTTCTCACTGTTGAGATTGCCTCCTTCTGGACACACGCTAGGTTAGCATGGTCTTTCTTAATTAACAACAGAAGTACTCAATTCAGTACTTTTTAAAGTCTGGTCAGTAGAGTTCTGTAGGAATATTTCTGCAATCTGGGTGAAAACATCTATAGTAGGCTACAATTGCTAGCTTTTAAAACAGCTGCCTCAGGAATGTAATATGCTAAGATGGGTCAACTTCATCTCTCCCAGATCTTTTTCATAGAAAACGCTAGGGCTGGAAGTTTATATGAACAAAGTAGAAGCATTTATGGCTTGAGAGCTGGAATAGGACCTCAGTCCCTTAACTGACACAGGCAGAAGTTTATATATATCTCTGTTAAATTTCATCTTGTTTCTGACCTAGCCTTTCAGCAATCTGAATCTCAATTCTGCCTCTTTTGTTATTTTAGCTATGCTTTCTAGCCTTCTGTCACTTTGGATGACAGATTGGTCTTACTTTTTCACGCCAATTTAGAAAGGTCAAAGACATGGCTACAAAACACCTCCACCCAACTTTTCCTCATCCTTGACTCTGAATCTGGGTAACAGTTAGGCTTGGTAGCCCAAGATCATTCTTGTTCATGGGCTATCATCCTAGGAGAACGTGGGCCACGTGAGGGTGGCCAAGCTGAAGGCAAGGACATATTTTTAGGGTGCTCAGGAATTTTGGAGGATTTATGGGAAGCAGTAGGATGCTGATGAGGACAGGGCTCAGGAAAACCCAGGGGAAGAATGACGTTTCTCACCGTCTGGGTTTTCCATTCTCCCAAGCTGAAGTCCACTGCAGGCAGCAGGACAGGCGTGGACAGAGGGTTGAAGTCGGGGCACTGGCTCTGTGGGAAAGGACTGGTTGAGAGGAGGAAGGAGCTGAAGTAGAGGAAGGGAAGTGGCCCGATGACCAGGAC
This sequence comes from Heterohyrax brucei, assembly GCA_028571685.1. NCBI lineage: Eukaryota > Metazoa > Chordata > Mammalia > Hyracoidea > Procaviidae > Heterohyrax > Heterohyrax brucei. The sequence goes on along the minus strand of CM053157.1, from coordinate 85,126,879 downwards.
AGGCTTCCATGGGGACAGTGTCCAGAGGAGAGCTTCTAGAAGAGGGTGCTACTGCAAATCGCGGTCCTTGTCAGGGAGGGAGGGTCAGTAACTGGAGGGGGGCACCTTACTGCAGACCCCAGGGGGTGGGGAGGCACAGCCAGGGCATTGGGCAGTGAGGGCAAGGCCATCGGTGGTGGGTGTCATACCAGCAAAGTGGACAGAGGCACGGTGCCTGTGGGGTTCTCACCAGCCGGCTGTGAAGGGCGTGGGAGTCACGAAGCAGCTTCCGGAGGAGCCGGGGGTCACAGGCCGCAGGAGCCGGGCTGGATGGGCTCGGTCTTGCAGTTAGAAGGAATATGACCACCAGGAGCAATTCTTGGGCGAGCAGAGGTGCGGGTGAAAGGGGTGGGTAAGGACGGCATCACTGCGGGCAGTGAGCCCGGAATCCTGCCTGGAACCCAGACCTGAAATCTGGGGACACACTGTTCCTGGGGGCCGGGCCACCCTCGCACCCCCCCCCCGGCAGCTCCCAGCCCTGCAGTGTGTCTCCTTCCTCTTCCACCCTCTGCTGCGTTCCCACCTGACCCTAGGTCCCCCAGGCGTATTCTCACCACTCAGCTCCATTCTGGCCGTGCGGTCCGGCTGGAGTGGCTCCCTGGATGGGGCCCCTCCCCTGATCCCGTCCCGGGGCCATGGAGGCGGCTGGGGCTCTGACACTCCTGGTAGAGCGGGCTGGGGCACAGGTGCGCCGCAGAAGAGGGTCTGGAATCTATCCTAAGGTGACAGGAAGGGTGACCGCTGAATCTAGGTTCAGGGGGAAGCGGCGGACTCTGCCTCGCAGAGGGGACAGACACCTGGTGGACCTGAGACGCAGACCAGACCGTGACAGTTGAAGCCTTCATCAGTCCCACGCTTCCCCGGGATGGCACCCTCTGGTGTCCCCTCTGCCAGGGGGGCTCAGTGACTCTCAGGGGTGTCTGGCACCCCAAGCATCCCCCAAGAGCACAAGATCAGGATATGTACACACATGCAACTTAACTGCCCACAGTTCGGAGCAACCTCGGTGGTGGTTTGGAGAAAATCCAGGATGAGACGAGGGGCAGCAAGTGCTGTGGCACAAGCCTGGAGAGGAAGGTGGAAAAGGGGACGCGGGGCGGGACGAGAAGCCCGCCTGCACAGCTAGTGTGTGGACGGACAGCTTTGGAACTCAGGTGTAGGCAGAGGCGTCGGGGACTCCTAGAGGCCCGTAAGCAAGACGTCAGAAGATGCAGGAGAGTGACCGTCTCGTCGTTGCCGTGCTCACTGCTGCACATCAAGCCTCTGGGAGTTTGTCTTTGCACCCCAAGTTCTGAAATGCCTGGTGGTGTGTGGCGAAGAGATGGGCTGACAGCCCTGGGACCCCCTCCTGGGGCAGGGGGCGGGGGAAGAGGCACCTGCTGAGTGCCTTAGGGAGGTGGTGCACTGGGGCTACCACCCCCAGGTTCCCACCAACTGGCCTTTCTTGGCCCGCATCTTCCTGCCCGCCTTCTCTGCGGACCCGTTCCGGTTGCTGCACAGGACCACCCCCCAGCTTCTTCCTTCTTTCACAAGTTGTGCAAAGAGGGCTGCACCTGATTCAATATTAGGATTTCCTGGATGTCTGTCAACAGGCAGGAGCCCTCTTCTCACCACTTCTTGGGCCTTGGCTTCCCCAGCCCCAGGAGCCAGGGCCTTGAACTAACAGGGAACGACCTGGTCAACGAGGATGGGGGCTGAGTTCCCATTTAGGGCCTCCTCTTCTCTCCCTGGGCCCACTTTCCCTTTCTGCTGTATTGCCCCAAGTCTGTGACCAGTCCCTCAGAAGCCAGCACCCCACCCCCTACCCCTGCTCACCCTGCTCCTCCCCTTCTGGGAAGGCAACACTCTTCTCTCAAAGGTCAGTGCCTGGAGGTTCCAGCTCGCCTGCCCCTCCCCCAGCTGAGGGCCCAATTCCTCTTTCCTGTCCCTACTGCCCTCCCCTAACCCCACAGCCAGTGTGCCACTCACCAGGTGGAGAAGGGCCCAGGGACCCAGGTGCAGAGTGTGCAGGGCTCCGGGCAGCAGGCAGGTAGGAGGGCATGCGGCGTCCCCTCCACAGCAGTGGGGTCACCCGTCTGCCCTGGCCACCTCTGCCCAATCAGAGAGCAGGGAGCCTTCAGACACTGGCGAGGGCCCCCGGAAGTGACGCCTTCTCCTCCCACCCACGCTGGACCCAGAGCCCCTGTCTGGGCCCTGATCTGCCCACACACCACAGGGAGGATTTGAACTAGAGACAGGAGACCCGGAACCCAGTGCAGACAGAGATGGGTGTGAGCAAAGGATTTCTTTCCCTCTGGGGATGAATACAGCAGGACATCTTTGATCTTGTTTTAGATCAGTGGGTTTTTAAGTTCTTGGCTGTCCCAGTGTCATCTCTCTGGACACCACACCTGCTGCTGAAATGCTATAGGACTGTGGCTTCCCTGCCTTCTCTCTGATTAACCACCTAAGGTGTCCTGCCTCATCAGCTCCCTTTCCAAGTGGGAACTGGGGTATTACCTGTGCTAGAGAAGGGTCCAGTGAGAGGCCAGTGTTAGGGAAAGAGGCTTTGGACATTGTGAGGGGACTGAAGTGACATGTGTGTGGGTTAAGCCTAGGCTCTGCTGGGCCCTGCTGGTCTGGGCCCCTAAGGCCTGCTTCTCTCTCTCCTTGCCCTCTCCTTCTCCCTTTTCCATTTTCTGCCACTCCACAGTGACAAGAGGAAAAGCAGGCCCATGTGTCCCTGTGTTGGGAAAGACAGTTACTGACCTCCTCCGCAAATACCTCCCTGCTGGCCCCTTCTTCCTTGGGCCCAGGCTCCAGGGCCCAGGCTCCAGAGCCTCCTGGCCTGACCTTGCCCCCAGCAGCCCCCACGCCAACCTCCACCTCTTCCTTAGGCCTTCTCCTGCTCCTCCTCCCTAGGTCAGGGCTGTCTCTAAGGAGGATGGCCTAGATCCCAGAATGCTCCAGTTCAGCCGGACGAGATGCCTCCTGAGATTAGTTTGGGAAGGAGGGTGCTGGGACTGCTGAGACGTTGGTGGGCCTGTGGGGGCTGTGGGGGAGAGGCCGGCAGTCAGGACCAGGAAGCCCAGACAAAGGAGGTCTGGGGGTGAGGGGAGAGGCAGAGGGTCCCTAGGTGAGAGGGCACTGAGTTTGGCGCAGTGATGGCAGGACGACCAAGGACAGGTCCCCGCGGGGCGGACACGCTGGAAGGAGACAGGCTGCTCTTTCTGGCTCCGCTCCTGTCCTGGGGAACACTAGGTCGAGAGACAACAAGTCCAATATGAAACACTCTTCTTTGTGCGTCAGAGAAGCGCCAGTGTGGGGACAGAGGCAAGGGTAAGGGCTTTGAGGAGTGGCAGGGGTTGAGCCGGAGGGTGGGAACAGCCGAGGGGTCTTGCTGCACTTTGTCATCCTCAAGTCAAGCCCCCGGTCCCGGGCAGTGGCCGGCACAGGCCTCAGGCCCAGCCTCTGCCCCCTCCTGGGCCGGACACGCACCTCCGGGTCGGTCCAGCGCCCCTACGGCCGCCGGCAGCAGGGGGCTCCGGCCCGCCTCTCCTCCCCTCCTCGCGCCCCCTAGTCCCTCCCCTCCCCCAGCAGCCCCTCCCTCCTCCCCTCCCCCCTCGCGAGCCGGGCCGCGGCGGCTGGGCCGGACCCCCCCTCCCCGGGCTGAACCCGGCCCCTCGCCGAGCCGCCGCCGCCGCCCCGTTTGCTGAGTAGGAGGCCCCCGGCCGGGGCGCGGGGCGCTGGGCATAAAACGGGCCCGAGCCGGCGCCCTGGGCACCAGCGCCGCGCACCGCCCGGCCAGCACCCGCCCGCCGCGCTCCGCCCGCCTCCGCCCGGCCCGGCGCCGACTCCCCGGCCGCCCGCCCGACGCGCCCCTCGCGCAGCGCCCGGCCCCGGCCCCGGCCCCCGCCCGCCGGCCCGCCCCCGGCCCGGCCCGCCTCCCGCCCGGGCCCCCTCCTCCCGCCCGCCTCCCCAGCTGTCCCGTCCGCGTCATGCCGAGCCTCCCGGCTCCGCCGGCCCCGCTGCTGCTCCTCGGGCTGCTGCTGCTCGGCTCCCGGCCGGCCCGCGGCGCCGAGCCCCCCGCGCTGCCCATCCGGCCCGAGAAGGAGCCGCTGCCCGTTCGGGGAGCGGCAGGTAGGTGGGCGCCCCGGGGAGGCGTGGGGCCGGTCCGCGCCCGCCGAGGGGGCGCCAGGTGCAGGTGGCTGGGCGCAGAGAGTCTGGAGGGGTGGGTGCGGGCCGCGAGGCGCGTCGTGCGCGCGGACCCCGGCCCGGCGGGCAGCGCCCGGGGCGGGCACACAGCTGGCAGGAGCGGGGCAGCGGCCGACAGCCAAGCCGGTTCCCGCAGGCTGCTCCTTCGGCGGGAAGGTCTATGCCCTGGACGAGACGTGGCACCCGGACTTGGGGGAGCCCTTCGGAGTGATGCGCTGCGTACTGTGCGCCTGCGAGGCGGTGAGTGGACCCCATGGCTGCAGCCGGGTCCCTCGGGCGGGCATAGGGGAGAGCGGGGGTTCTGGGCTGTCGGAGTGCGCCCGCAGCTACCGCGAAGCAAGGGGCGAGTCCACCGATGGGCACGGGCTGGGATCTTTTTCCCAGGGGGATCATCTCCTTCCAGTCTCAGGTGTTGACCACCATCAGTTGCCCGCTACGTGTCCGGCTAGTGCCAGCCACGTTACGTGTACCTCGATTCCCACTGCGAGACACAGACTATTATTATTCCCACTTTCCAGACAGGGACCCCAAGGCCCAGACAGGCTAAGTTTGCAGTTTGTAGGGGGCAGAGCGGTCCGACTCAGCGGGACGACCCTGCCCTGGTCCCAGGACCCTTGCCTGCCGCTCCTGGGCCTTAAGGCGGGGATCAAGAGCTCACCTCACTTTCTGTCTTCTCACAAGCAGTCTCAGTGGGGTCGCCGCCCAAGGGGCCCCGGCAGGGTCAGCTGCAAGAACATCAAACCCGAGTGTCCAACTCTGAACTGCCGACAGCCGCGCCAGCTGCCAGGCCACTGCTGCCAGACCTGCCCCCTGGGTAAGGCCCGCTCTGCCGCGGGGGGAGGGCGGCAGGGCCGCGACGCTGGGTCCCGGGCTCCGCGGATCGCCGCGGCCAGCGGATCCTCCCCACGGCCAGCTGAAGCCCGGGTCCTCCACCCTGGCGCAGAGCGCAGCGGCTCCGAGCGACAGCCGTCGGGCCAGGCCTTTGAATATCCGCGAGACCCGGAGCACCGCAGCTACAGCGACCCCGGGGAGCCGGGCGCTGAGGATCGGGCGCGCGGCGACGGCCACACGGGTAGGCAGAGGCCGAGGGGGTGGGCCGTGGTCGGGGCAGCCCGCCGCGGCGGCTAAAGGTGTTCGGGCCCTCTCTCCCCGCTCGGCAGACTTCGTGGCGCTGCTGACCGGGCCGAGGTCGCAGGCGGTGGCACGGGCCCGAGTTTCGCTGCTGCGCGCTAGCTTGCGCTTCTCCATCTCCTACCGGCGGTGAGAAAGGAGAGGGAGGGAGGAGGGGTCAGCTGCGGGGCGGAGAAGGAGAATTGGGAGAACGGGGAGGGGCTGCTTCCCAGCCTGGGCTTGGAGCCCCGCCTTACTCGACTCCTTCGTCCCAGGCTCGACCGCCCCACCAGGGTCCGCTTCTCAGACTCCACCGGCAGCGTTCTGTTTGAGCACCCTGCGGCCCCTGCCCAGGAAGGCCTGGTGAGATGATGCCGTTTAGGGCGCTTGTCCAGCCTGAGCGCCGTGCCAGGGCTAGCAAGGCATGGCCTCCTTGGGTCCTTACAGCCACCCAGTGGGAGGAAGGCACTGACGTTATGATGCCCATTTTACAGATGAGGGAACCGAGGCTCACTAGCAGAATGTGATTTGCTCAAGGTCACACAGCTAGTAAGTGGTGGAATCAGGATTTGAACCCAAGCATCTGGCTCCAGAGCCCCCTTCTTAAGCCTGCTACGAAGAGCTGGGCTCTTCAGTCCTCCTGCTTCTGGCTTGCCCTAGCTGCAGTCTGAGCAGGGCCCCCTTGTCTCTCTGCTCCAGGTCTGTGGGGTGTGGCGGGGAGTGCCGCGGTTGTCCTTGCGACTCCTTAGGGCTGAGCAGCTGCACGTGGCTCTGGTGACACCCACTCACCCCACAGGAGAGGTCTGGGGGCCTCTCCTCCGGCACCGGGCCCTGGCTGCAGGTGAGAGGAGTCAACGGCCTGGATCTGAAGTTCCCATCGCCTCTGTTTCCAGCAATGGGGTGGGTTGATGAAGGGGCATTGGAATCAGCCTTTGTGGCCCCCCCTCCCTAGAGACCTTCAGTGCCATCTTGACCCTGGAAGACCCCTCACGGCAGGGCGTGGGAGGCATCACCCTACTCACCCTCAGTGATACGGAAGACTCCTTGCATTTTTTGCTGCTCTTCCGGGGGCTGCTGGACTCCAAGACTGGGGGTAAGCGGGGTAGGGGTGAAGCATGTGAGGGAACTCGGGGAGCCCCTGCCTCTCAGAGGCGTCCACATGGATGGCCATTGCAGGACCAGCCCAGGTCTCCTTGCGGCTCCAGATCCTACACCAGGGGCAGCGGGTGCGAGAGCTCCAGGCCAATGTCTCAGTCCAGGTGGGTGAGGGTCTGGATCTGGCTGCCGCCTCCTCCAGCCTCTGGCCGCTGCCCACCATCCTTGTTCGGTCCCTAGGAGCCGGGCTTCGCTGAGGTGCTGCCCAGCCTGACAGCCCAGGAGATGGACTGGCTCGTTCTGGGGGAGCTGCAGATGGCCCTGGAGAGGGCAGGTGGACCAGGGCCACGCATCAGTGGGCACATTGCTGCTAGGCAGAACTGCGACGGTGAGGCAGAGAGGGGCCTGGCAGGGGGACAGACACGCACAGCTGAGAGGTGCAGTCAGGGGCTGGCATAGGGGCAGGAGGAGGGGTGCTGCAAGTGTGGGTGGCCTGGGCAAGCCTGCCTCCTGTCCTGTTGCTCTGCAGTCCTGCAAAGTGTCCTTTGTGGGGCTGACGCCCTGACTCCGGTTCAGACGGGTGCAGCCGGCTCAGCCAGCCTCACGCTGCTGGGGAACGGCTCCCTGCTCTACCAGGTGAGAGTTGGGGGGCCTCAGGAGATGCAGAGGGAGCAGGGCAGGGACTCAGCCTGCAGTGGCCAGCACCAGCTGTCCCCACTCACCCTCCCCCAACCCTGCCCACCAGGTCCAGGTGGTAGGTACGGGCAGTGAAGTGGCGGCCATCACATTGGAGACCAAGCCTCAGCGGAAGAACCAGCGCACTGTCCTGTGCCAGATGGCTGGACTCCAGCCTGGAGGACGTGTGGTGAGGACCTCAGGCAGAACCAGCCTCCGCTGCTTGGTTGTCAGCCCCTGCTCCTGGGCTGCGGGGGCTCGGGCTGGGGGCAGCCATGAGGCTGAGTGGGGGGGCATTGAGCATCACCCACTCACACGTTCTTCCATGGATTCATCTGACCCATTTTTAGTGGGTCCCAGGAGAGGAATTGGCGTACAGAGCCAGTCTGAGGTGGCCTCTGTCCTCGGCCCATTCACAATCCAAGGAAAGAAGCTAGACAGGGGGACCAGTGCAGTCAGCCGAACAGTGGCATGAGCTCTGCCAATTCAGTTCTCAAACTCATCCTGGAAGGCGCACTGCGCACCTCACTGCTATCACCATGGTCACCCCCAAGGGACTGCCCTCGGGAAGCTACGCACCGACGCCAGCACCCAGTCCACCCTTCAAAGCCACTTTGGAACTCTCTCTGGAATGGCGATTAGAATTGTCATCGTATTACCCTTAGTGTCCTGAATGTCATAAAAATGTCTTCCTTTCAATATTTACTTTATCTGCGGGTGAAGAAAAAAGTCACTGGGGGCCAGGGGGAGTGAGTAGGGAGGGTGTACCAGTACAGTTATTTGCTTACTGGCGAAAACCCCCCTCGCAGACAACTAGGCAGTTAAGTTCATGAACTTGCCACCTTGCTGCTGTGCGCAGTGGCCGTTCCAGAAAGAGTTCCCAGATGGCTTTGAAAGACGGTCTAGGTGCTGGTGTGAGTGCATAGCTGACACAGTGGTGTTCAGCAATGAGGTACGTAGCACTTAGAAAAATTAAGTTTGTGGACTTACTTGTCAGAACTTGTAATGGGACAACAGTGGTTGTCACGATCAGAGATTGCACTGGTTGCCTTATTTGTGTGTCTCTGGTGCTTGGCGTAGCCGTTGTATAGATGGGGAAGTGAAGGGTCAGAGAGGCTAAGTACATACCTGTTGAGGGCACGTAGCTAGGAAGTGGCAGAGAAGGGCCTTGAACCTGGGCCGCACGGCTCTTATCCAGCATTACTGATATTGTGGGAAGTGTGTAGTGGGGACATGAAATGTGGGAAGGCTTCAGAATCTTCAGCTTGTGTGACAGCCGGGGGGGATTCCTCTAGGATCGAGCAGGCCCTGGCCCCGGCTCATGCTTCCTTGCCCCTCAGGCCGTGGGTATCTGCCCGAGGCTGGGTGCCCGGGGGGCTCACATGCTGCTGCAGAATGAATTGTTTCTGAACGTGGCCACCAAGGACTTCCCAGACGGGGAGCTGCGGGGACATGTGGCTGCCCTTCCTTACAGCGGACAGAGTGCCCGCCATGATGGTGAGGGTCCCCTGGGTGTCTTGCAACCTGTGACTCAGGCATGGGAGGGCTGGTGCCAGAGGGTCTGAGCCTGGCACATCCTGTGTGCTCCACCTGCAGGCTGCCTTTGGGAGCAGGTGGCCTGGGGCAGACTGCCCTGCTGTTAGGGTGCTGCTTAGGGGTCTTGCTGTGAACAGTGGGCTCCATCCCACAGCGTCTGGGTCGGGGACCTGGGGACTGCTGGGGCTGAGGGGCTGCTCTAGGCCACCTTCTCATCTGTCACTCCTTCTCTGGATCCAGCACTGCCTGTGCCCCTGGCGGGAGCCCTGGTGCTGCCCCCTGTACGGAGTCGGGCCGCTGGTCATGCCTGGCTGTCCCTGGATACCCACTGCCACCTGCACTATGAGGTGCTGCTGGCTGGGCTGGGTGGCTCAGAACAAGGCACTGTTACCGCCCACCTGCTGGGTCCCCCTGGGACACCGGGACCCCGACGTCTGCTGAAGGGATTCTATGGCCCAGAGGTGAGTGAGTGCGTGACGGAGGGAGGCAGCTGGGGAGATCTCTCTTCAGCATGGAAGTCTGTGGGGGCCTGTGGCGAGAGAGGCAGAGAGCAGGTGGCACGGTGTGACCGAGCTGGCTTGGGCTCAGGAGTTAGACAGGCCTGGGTACGTGTCTGTCTCTGCCACTTACTGGCTGTGGGATCTCACGCAAGTGACGCAGACTCACTGAGGCAGTCTGAAGAAAGCGCTCACAGTAAAACAGCTTTTGCTATGCGTTTTCCCCCCTGGTCCTTCCTTGGACAGTATGTAGCGTCCTGGCCCTTCATGGGGACTGGGGGGGCTGGACCTGCCCTCACAGGCGGGCGGGCTGCAGTGGCTTGGACTCAGACAGCCACACCAGTGCTACCAGGTGTCACTGCCCTGCCCCTGGGCCTCAGTTTCTTCCTCTGTCAACTGGGGACAGTGGGCTCAAGCCTGAGGCATCCTGTTCCTGTCCCTTCCCTGTCCCCATGCATGCAGGCCCAGGGTGTGCTGAAGGACCTGGAGCCCGAGCTGCTGCAGCAGCTGGCCGAGGGCACGGCCTCCCTGCTGATCGCCACCAAGGGCAGTGCCCGAGGGGAGCTTCGAGGGCAGGTAGACGGCAGCGTGGGCGCGGGGGCACTGCGGAGTCGGGCTGGCACTGCGTCCCCTTGGCTCAGGCCCTCTCGCAGCTCTGGGGGTGATAGTGTAGCCCCCTCTCTCTGCTGGTTGGGAGGATGAAGCCAGACAGGGTGTATGAGGAGGCTGGCACATGGCAGACAGAGGTGTCACTGATAGCTGAGTGATGGCTGTGGTTGATGGCATCCTCCTGGGACACCTGGCAGCTCAGGGGCGGGTGAGGGGCCGGGTAGCTTAGGCTGCCTGGCAGGCTGCAGCTAGCACAGACACGAGGACGAGCCACGGTGCCACCTCTGCTGGCCTGTCTTGCCAGGTACACATTGCCAATGGCTGCGAGGTGGACAGCCTGCGCTTGTCTGCAGCGGGGGCCGAAGGGGCGCAGGAGCCTGGAGGCCCGAAAGTGGCCGCCCCGCCTGTACTGCCTGCCGCCGCACCCAGCCCTGAGGTGTCGGTGCCGGCCAGACCTGGCGGTGCTGGGCGGCCTCGGGACTCCAATTCATGCTTCTTTGAGGGGCAGCAGCGCCCTCACGGGGCTCGCTGGGTGCCCAACTATGACCCGCTGTGCTCACTCTGCACCTGCCAGGTAGGAGGCTGGGGTGGGGGAGGTGGCGCTCTGGGACCTGGAATCCAAGGCCAGGGGACAGGCACCCGAGTCAGCTCCATACCTGACCCTTCAGAGACGCACCGTGATCTGCGACCCGGTGGTGTGTGTACCGCCCAGCTGCCCTCGCCCCGTGCAGGTGCCTGACCAGTGCTGCCCGGTGTGCCCGGGTGAGTGCCTGGCTGGGGTGGGGGGGAGTGGAGGAGGGCAGCGAGCAGTGGAGGGTCTCAGGGGTGGGGGGGAGGGGGCATCACCCTCTGCCCTAGACCTGCCTTTGGCTCTACAGAAAAACAAGACTTCAGAGACCGCCCAGGGCTGCCCAGAGGCAGGGACCCCGGAGAGGGTGAGCTGGGAGTATGTGTGCAGCCTCAGGGGTCTCAGGAGCTGCTTGGAGTAGCGAGAGGGGAGAGGAGGATGAGCATGTGTGCAGGCAGGGTGAGGGCTGAGGGGCTCAGGTTCCTAGGGACACTTGGCAGGCCTGGTCACTGTGACTGGCCCGTGAGTTAGCCCTGAGGTTAGCTGAGTGTGGGGCTGGCTTGAGGTGCAAGTCTTGCTTGGTTTGAGCTCAACTGATGGGCTCAGCATTAACTGCTGCTGGGTGCTCTCACCCACCAGGCTGCTACTTTGATGGTGACCGGAGCTGGCGGGCAGCGGGTACTCGGTGGCACCCCGTCGTGCCCCCCTTTGGCTTAATTAAGTGTGCCGTCTGCACCTGCAAGGTATGATTGCCCCATCCTCTCCTGTGCCTAGCTCTGGCTGGACCCGTCTCCGCCTTCAGGGGGTCCACAGAGGTGGGGAGGTGGCTGCCTGCCCATGGTGGGAGGAGTCGGGGACTGAAACAGTGCCGGGACAGCTCCTTCGGCTTTGAGAGCCAGCTTCTTGTAGGAAGAAGGCAAGGCTGACCGGGGTGAGAATTCTGACTCTGCTCTGTGTAGGCTGGATGTGCTTCTGTGCCTCCCTGAGCCTGACTTCCTGCTCCTAGAAGCAGCAATGAGGGCATCTGCTTTGTGGGGTGACAGTGAGGGTTGCAGTTTAAGGATACAAAGTGCTGGGGACTCTGAGGAGGAGGGGGTGGATATTTGATGCTTGAGGGAATGGAGAGGAAGGAGCAGGAGGCAGAAGTGTCCTCTCTTTCCTGACACCCCTTTCTCAATGGGTCCTTTCAGGGGGGCACTGGAGAGGTGCACTGTGAGAAGGTGCAGTGTCCTCGGTTGGCCTGTGCCCAGCCTGTCCGCGCCAACCCCACCGACTGCTGCAAACAGTGTCCAGGTAAGGTGGGTGTGTGCTGAGGCCTCATGGGGCAGTTGAGGGCCTTCACTGCGTTGTCTTGGGTGGGGGATGGATATTGAAGGTGGGAGAGAGGATTTCTCAGCTAATCCAGCACTTACTGAGCACCACTTGGTGTCTGGCTTGGAGCCATGGCTCTAAAACAGGGAAAAGGCTGTACACGTGTCATGGGGTGTGATGAGTTACAGGTTCCGCTCGGTGCACTCCTTCGTCCTCCTGCCCACCTACCCATCTGTCCGTCTGTCCAACCATCCATCCCTGTGTTCATCCAACTGTCGTCTGTCCGTCCATTCATCCACCCTTCCACCCGTCTGTCCACTCGTCCACCTTCCCACCCACCTATCCATCCAACTATCCATCCATCCGTTCATCCAACTGTCCCATCTGTCTGTCTGTCCATCCATCCATCTGTCCATCCATCCACCCATCTGTCTACCTGTCCACCCACCCACCTATCCTTCTTTCCTTCCCCACCTCCATCCATCCGTGGAAAGTTACCACCTATGGAATACCAGAAACTACCAGCTGGTGGTGATTCAAAGGTGAATAGAACATGGGCGGCTCTGACAGAACTCACATCCGCTGACCTCATCCGCTGACCTCATCAGCCTTGTCCCCTTTCCTCCCTCCTGGCAGTGGTGTCGGGGGCCCACCCCCAGCTGGGGGGGCCCATGCAGGCTGATGGGCCCCGGGGATGCCGTTTTGCTGGGCAGTGGTTCCCTGAGAGCCAGAGTTGGCACCCCTCAGTGCCCCCTTTTGGGGAGATGAGCTGCATAACCTGCAGATGTGGAGTAAGTCAGGGGTCAGGGGCTGGTAGGAGTTGGGGTGGGGGGCTGGGCGGGGCAGCGAGAACTTCCCAGGGAGGCAGGCTGCCGAAACAGGCTCCCCTAGAGAGGCCGCCGTAGAGCCTCAGGGGACCTCCAGTGTCTGTGCTTTTCCAGGCGGGGGTGCCCCACTGTGAGCGGGATGACTGCTCGCTCCCACTGTCCTGTGGCTCCGAGAAGGAGAGTCAATGCTGCTCGGATTGCACACCCCGGAGGCGTGAGTGAGGCTCCCCCAGAGGCCTGGGGCGGGCGGGGCCCCCTACGGTGCCCAGGGCCCCCTACGGTGCCCAGGGCCCTGGCTGCTTGCCGCACAGACAGTCCTGTCCACCCTCACTGCCGCCTGGTGGCGCTGTGATTTATTACTTGTGTTGAACAAATGACGCTCCTTTTTTCCTTTTCCTTTTTTTAAAATTGTGCTTTAGGTGAAGTTGATAGCTCAGGTTAATTTCTCATACAAAAATCTATACACACGTATCTGTGACATTAGTCCAAATCCCCACAGTGTGACTCCACACGCCCCCTTTCCCCCCGGGGTTTTCTGTGACTGTTCAGCTGGTTCCTGTCCCTTCCTGCCTTCTTGCCCTGCCCCTGGATGGGAACTGTACATTTGGTCTTGTGTTCCCTGACGGAACAGGAAAACCACCCTCAAGTGTGTTCCTCTTTGTGTTACAGGCCTGTCTAATCTTTTATCTCAAGAGCAGCTTCAGGAATGGCTCAGTTCGGGGTCATCAGTGTGTCTGGGGCCTTAGTTTTGGGGTTTCCTCCCATCTCTGCCAGACCATCGGGTCTGCTTTTTTCCCGTGAATCTGAGTGCTGCTCCAGCCTTTTCTCCCGCTTTGCCCCTGGCTCTGTGTATGATCCCAGTCTGGCAGTCATCAGTGGTGCCAGGCACCATCTGGTTCTTCTGGTCTCAGGCTGGTCGGTCCAGGTGGTCCGTAGTCCCTCGGGCTGAGACTTTCCTTGTGTCTTCAGTTTCTTCATTCTCCTTTGCTCCAAGTGGGACAGGGCTGATCCATGCGCCTGACATGGCCACTTACTTGCAAGCTTTTAAGACCCCCAGATACCACTAAGGAAAGTGGGATGCAGAGAATTTTTTTTTTCCTGCTCTCCATTTTTTATTTTAAGCATTCTCAATCAAAACATATGTACTGTTAATTTGTACTATACTGTAATTTGTAATAGTTTTCTGTGAATATCTCAGTCCTTGTCAAAATAATTACAGATTTCTAAGTTTTATCATAACATACTGTTAGATGTACTAATTTTCATCACAGTAGTCTGCCACTTCTTGTATACTTTTTCTTTTTTTTAATTGTGACTGAGTGAAAGTGTACAATCCAGTTTAAATTTGCATGCCTGCCTATCTGGAGCTCCTTCTGCTCTCCTTGCCCAGTGACAGCACACTCTTCCTTTCCGTTCTGTACATGTCATACCCTCTTAACAATCTGTCCGCTCCTCCCCATCCTCTCCACTCCCCTCTAGTAAGAGGCCAGTAGGACGACATCCTACAGATGCACAGAACCATAAAGTGCACACACGATATGGGCATTCTGTAGAACATTTTCTTAATAAACTTTGAAGAAGCAGTAGTTACAGAGCTCAGAGCGATTAAGCAGCTAGACTAAGGTCACATAGCTGGCGTGCAAGGACCTTTCTGCGACCGGAACAGAAAGGCTGGGCTCTGTTTTCCCACCTTTCCCTGTGCCACTCCCCCCTTCTCTCACCCTCCCACTTCACCCCTCTGTCTCCTGCAGCCCCAGAGACCAGGACTGCTCCAGAGCTGGGGAAAGCCACTGAAAGCTCATAGGGAGGAGCCAGAAGGCAGCCTGACCAAGAGGATGGGGTCTGGGCTGGGGAAGGGCTGGCACCGAGGACCCTGCACTCTCCTGGGGGAGCCTGGTGCCTTTGGCTCCCCTTCTCTGCCCCTCCCCCTCCCCCACTACCTCTGGGAAACCCAGGGGGCGGGGCAGCCCCTTTGGACCAGACCAAGGCCATATTCACTCCAACTCCCACCCTGTCACCCTCTGGCCTGTCCCTCCCGGCTCCGCCCTGGAAGCCAAACCCCTCTCCCTCTGTACATAATGTCACTGGCTTGTTGGGATTTTTAATTTATCCTCACTCAGCACCAAGGGTCCCCCCACTGCACTCCTGCTGCCCCTGAGCTGAGCAGAGTCATTATCGGAGATTTTTGTATTTATTAAAAAAATTTTTTTTCAGTCTTTGGGCTTGTGGTTGTCTTTTTATGGCTGGGGACCTGAGTGCAGGCAGTCTGAGAGGGAAAGAAGGAGAGGAGCTACCCTCTGACCCTTGGGGATCGAGGAGGGACCTGGAGAGGGGACAGGATGGTGGGGCAGTGGGGTGGCCCGCCGGGATTTCCCAGAGAGAAGTGAGATTGTCCCTGAAATGTCTTACAGCCCTAGCAACTCAGGCAACCTTGGGCAGGTTTAGCTCGAGTCTAGCCACATGCGGGCATCGTGCTGGCTCCATGATTCAAGCTGCTCCAAACAGCAACAAAGGTGTCCCAAACTTTGGCTTTCTCTGTGAGAGGAAGCAGAAGTCTCCCTATTATCCATCTTTCCTGGAAACTGATTGTGTTCTGGACCAGTTCTGGGGCAAGTCTGTATCCAGCTGGGCTGGGATCATCTCTGGTCCAGCTCTTGGCCGAGCTCATTGTGGGACCAAGTAAGAAGTCCCCTTGTCCCCATTCCTGCCACCAGGAGCTGGTTGTTCCTGAAGCCTCACAGACTACAGCAAACAAGGGCATGAGAACAGGAAATAACATACAGGTGAACTTGCAGATCTAGTTTCTCCATCAACACTGTGGGATACACAGGTTCTGAAAGTCGTCAGTGACCGGTAGGGTTGTCGGTAGGTGCCACTGTGTCCCTTCTCGACTCCCATGACCCTGCGAACTGCCTGTAGGGTTTTCCAGGCTGTGATCTTTATAGGAGAAAATAATTGGGTCTTTCTCTGGTAGGGTTGTTCAGGGGATTTGAACCACTGACCTTTTGGTTAGCAAATGAGCATTTAACTGTTACATCACCACTACCTTTGGCAGGGTGAGAGGATGGAAGTCATGGAGCATTCCGTGGGTGGTGAAGTCACCGTCACAGCCTTCAGAAGCACTGTGTTCCGGATTCACTCAGCTAGCTGAGTGACCTAGCACTCACCTACTGCTCTCTGTTTCGTGGCAAATATTTGGGTTTTCCTTCTCTGTCAGGTTTCCACCTTACAAGGTTCTGGCTTTGGGAGGTTATAAAATTGGGACCAAGAAGGGGTTCACCAGGCAAGTCGGAAAAGACTCATTTTAGCTCATGGGATTTAAGGTCATCAGAGATGCTGTGTGAAGGAAAAAGGTCACGGCAAATATGGACTGGTGATTGTCTGATGGTGGCCCTTGGAGAAGGGAGTGCTTTCTGACCTTGTGTGAGACATGTGTTCATATTTAAGGGGAGGGGTGCCAGAATTATTTCTGCTCCTTATAAAAGTCAATCGTTGTGAATGATGGTAATACAAAATGTGTGGAAAGAAAGAAGCTGTCAGCTGTCCCTCAACCCTGGGTTAACACTTTGAGACGTTTCTGTTGAAAGTTAAAGAAATACACGTAAGTATATTCATAGGTGCATGAATATCTACTGCAAAAGACCTCAAAGTGTTAAAAAGTGAAGATGTCACTTTGAGGACTAAGGTGTGCCTGACCCAAGCGTTGGTGTTCTCATGTGCCTTCCATGCAGAACATTGGCAGTTCACATCTGCCAGGCACTCCTTGGACACTTGATGGGGCCATTCTACCTCGACCTATAGGGTCACTATGAGCTGGAACTGATTCAATGGCAGCGGCTTTGGCTTTTTGGGGGGCATATACACGTAAAAGTTGGACAGTGAGTAAGGCAGAGTAAAGGATTGATGCCTTTGAATTATGGTGTTGGCAAAGAATGTTAAGTATACCAGGACTGCAGGAAGAACAAACAGATCTGTCCTGGAAGGGGTACAACCGGAGTGCCCCCTAGAAGGAAGCCTAGTTCTGCCAACACATGCCCAGAGGTACCGGGTCCTGCCAACAAGCTGGCTGGCTCTGTGGATGGACACACCGACGGTAGAGGCTCACGCCAGCTTCCCGGCTCCACTGCTGCTTCTCACCAGTTCACACCGTATCCGTGGCTATAGGTCTTTCTTTCTGTCTCCTGGGTCTAGGAGTTCCCAGTGCAGGGACCCTGGGTCCAAAAGATGTTCTCTACTCCTGTCTCTTCTTGGTGGTTATGAAGCCCCCTCTCTGCTCTGAGGTCAGCTCTCTTTTAAGACGAGTGGGTGGCAGAACTGACCAGTGCTGCTGTTGGGATTCCATACCCCTTATTTGCATGATTCTGCCTTCACAGGGTTTTGCTATATTAGCAGGCTGCCCAGTCCCTTTGTTGGGCACAGACACCTTCACTGCTTAGTCTCATCAAATGATTTTATGGGGGTCACAAGGGCATGTGAGAAAGGCTGTATAAATGAAAATTCATCTCACTGCTGTTTGTGAGATTTTAGGACAGTGTTTCCCCCTCTTTGGAGTTAACAAGTCTCCTTTTTTAGAACAGTTTCATTGAGATGTATTTCCTGCACCGTCAAGTTTACTCCTTACTTTTACGTCCTGTTGTCACTGCTGCCAAGGCCAGGGCATTCCTACTCGTGGTGACTGCCCTGTGTGCAGAGTGGAACCTTAGAGGACGTTCAGAGCTGTGACTTCAGGAACAGCTTGCCAGGCCTGTCTTTCTAGATGCCTCTGCGTTGATTCAACTCATGAAGCTTTCAGTCAGTGGTTGAATGCTTAACCACTTGGAAAAAAAACAAAACAGAACTCCATCACTGAGAGGATTTCAACTCATAGAGACCGTATAGGAAAGAACAGAACTGCTACATAGGGTGTCCAAGGCGGTCATCTTTATGGGGAAATCGTGGTGGTAGAGTGGTTAAGTGCTACAGCTGCTCACCAAAAGGTCAGCAGTTCAAATTCACCAGGCACTCCTTGGAAACTCTATGGGGCAGTTCTGCTCTGTCTGTAGGTTTACTATGAGTTGGAATTTACTCAGCTGGCATTGGGTTTGGTCGACTTTGAAACCTTTGTGGGAGCAGACTGCTTCATCTTCCTCCAGCACAGTGGCTGGTGGTTCCGCTTTGCATCTTTGTAATGACTAATGACGTTGTACCTCTTTTCATGTGCTTATTGGCAGTTTGTACATCTTCCTGGGGATTACAGTGTCTTTGAACATTAAAAAAATTCTGTGTTCATGGATTTTTAAAATTTAGTAAACAGTTTTTAACTAAAGATGTTAAAATCGTGATTACTGTACCCTTTTGTATGCCATGTGCATTGCATATTTTAAAACTTTGCGTTTTAGCGTTCTGGAATTTCTTTTTCTATGTTAAATTTAAACATTTTAGTGAGGCAAAAGTTTCAATCTTTTCCTTTATGATTTATTTCTTGGCATCGTAATTAGAATGTTTTGCTTTCTTCTCAGAATGGTATAAATGCGGAGGGGGAGCCATCGAGGACAGTAATGACGAAAGCTGCCGTTTCCTGAACGCTTGGTCTGTGTCAAGCACTTTGCTCACATGATTCTGTTCAGATCTCGAGACAATCCTGTGACATATTGAGACTGTCATTCCTAATCTACAGATAACGAAACTGAGGCTCAGGGAGAGAAGTGACTTGTCCAGGGCCACAGAGACCATCAGGGCAGCTGGAACTTAGCTGGGAGGGTGGGTAGATGCCAGAAACCAGTGTAAGCAGCCTCTGCCCTGCCATTAGAGGGACTCAGCCATCATCTTTACATCTGACTTCCTCATGTGACTTGCTGAAATTCCTGGGGACAACAGCCACACCCCTGGAGGAGCTAATGAGAAGCTGCCATGGAGGACCGCCCAGACCCATCCTCTGCCTGGGCACCTGGCATCTTTCTCACCTCTCCTCATAGGATTGTGGGGAGCTTCAGGCTGGGAACAGAGCTGCCTGCAAGCGGGTCTCAAGGACCCCAATTTTGCCTTGGTAGGACCGAGATCTGAGCAAACAAAACAGGAGACTACTGCTGTCTCACTAGGAATGTTCCGTCTGTGGGGACCCCCTGCACCAGTGGGGAAGCCAGTGAATATATTAAAAATCAACTCTGAAAAACCCCAAGAGTTGGAACGACCAGTTTGCAGAACTGATTCACCAAACAGCCAACTCACCGAATCCCTGAGGACTTTCTGGCCCTGCCCCAGCCCCGGCCCTGGCCCTCCCCCCAATCTAGGTCCTTGACCCCACCTGTGAAATACGTGTCCTTGACCCAGTGTTAGGTATTTGCGGGTACCGTGTCTGCACATACAGAGAAAACCTTAGACTGTGTTTCTGGGAGGACTGACTGTGTGACTAAAATGACTGAAAAGCCAAGCGAGGTGCCAGGGTGTCCACTGCTACCCATGGCCATCCTGTGTGCCAGAGCAGCCTTGCTCCACAGGGTTTCCAAGGCCACGACCTTTGGAGAGAGATTGCCAGGCCTCTCTTCTGAGGTACCTCTGGGTGGGTTCCAAAGGCCAAGCTTTCATTTAGTGGCAGACTACTTAGCCAGGCATGCCCCCTGGGGACTCCTTTTAAAATGAGAAGCGATGCAAAACCAGAAGCAAGCAACCAACAAAACAGAAGACCCTAGAAACTTAAAAAAAATCTTCAACAACTCAGAGAATTTGGCAAACTGGCATTCCACAATTTGGCTTCCAGTGTATTGACTGCACTGCCCCGTTGGGGCCCCGGCCCCCCACCTAGTGGGTTTTGGGTGAGCCTGCAAGTTGCCCTGTCCTTGGGTGGGCAGCTGGGGTTGGCAGACAGAAGCTGTCTCCTGGGGGGTCAGGACCCCATCCTTGCCTCTGTGGAGTTGGTCACTGTGTCTTCTTGTCCACTCCCTTGGTTGGGCTGGCTTGGTGGGACCCCTACTGGGACCCCTGCTCTGGGGTTCTTCCACCTCTTTCGAGTCTCCCCTCAGCCCTGTAGAAGGTCAGCGAAAGAAAGGAAAATACTCATCAGGCAGACTGACGCAGCGGCTGCAGCCGTGGGCTGGTGGGCTCAAGCAGACTGGCGATTCGGGCGTGGTGCGGGACTGAGCAGGGCTTCATTCTGCTGTGCAGGCCGTCGCTGTGAGTCAGAACCGACTCCATGGCCCGGAACGGCAGCAGCTCTGCCCCGCTGGGGGCCCCACTGGTGCAGTGGCTGAGAGCTCAGCTGCTAACTGACAGGCTGGCAGTTTGAAGCCACCAACTGCTCCTTGGAAACGTGGGGGCACTTCTACCCCAGAATCATCTTGATGTGACAGCTACGATATTTTTTTGGCATGGCTTGCCAAAGTCCCTGGTTCTCACGCTCTTGTTTCTGCAGGGGCACAGGTGGAGGTCACAGGTGCCGGTGGAAGCGGGCAGAAAGGGAGCTGCAAAGTACGGGGGTACTTCTCCACACAAGGGCTGGGTGTCTGCTGCTGGGGGGCTGAAGACAGTGCCACTGAGCTCCCACCTGCCCAGCTCAGCAGTGCCACTGTGTTGAGAGCTCAGCCCGGCTGATGGCACAGCGTGGGAGCCCACAGCAGGGGGCTGTGGCTGTGGCTTTGCACACTGGTGACGAGAGTGACCCAGGGTTCTGGGGTCACAGTCTGCTACTGCTGCCTTTCTGCTGGCTCTGGGGCTCCCTGCTGGGGCCTGGGTCCCTGACAGCCCCCGCTCTGGGTGGAGGTGAAGGGTGGCGGGAGGAAATGCAGCCGGAGCCGTGCCTTTGGAAGGTATTTGTTGGGAGCGTTAGTGTGTATTTGTGTGTGCACATACACACGTATGTGTGTGTGTGTGTGTGTGTGTGTGCGGCTGATGCATGTCCCGCGTGGGAAAGTGGTTCTTTTTAAAGTTATTTGTTGGGAGCATTAGTGTGTGTCTGTGTGTGCACACGTGTGTATGTGTGCAGCTGACGCATGTCCAATGTGAGCGAGGGGAGCATCCACACTGCTTTCCGGTCGACACTTCTGTTTGCTGCCCTGCTTCCTTCTCACCTGAAAGGACGTAAAAAATGTGAAGAGCCTGTCCTTTAAAGCCCCAGCCTGCTGTCGTCGTTTCTGCTTTCTGAGCAGGGCGCAGGAGAGACGCCTCTGTACTGGTCTGGAGCGACAGTGAGCCGTGAAGCAAGAGGTATGGGGAGAGAGGCTGCGGAGGAGCGCCCCGCAGAGCGGCAGCGGAAGGCCTGTCACTGCGCGCTGTTTGTATTACAGGCAGGGGTGGTTCCCAGGCAGAGTTCTTGCCTTCCGTGTGGGAGACCTGGGTTCAGCGCCCAGCAGCGCACTTCATGCCCATGGAGTCTGGTGTGTTGCTGGGATGGCAGAAAGGTGTCGGGAGAAATTCTAGACGAAGGCAGACTGCCAAGAAGGCCTGGACATAGACTTCCAAAAACACTCCAACGACACTCCTGTGGACACGCTAGGACTGACTCAGTGGTAAACAACAGCAACTTGACAAACAATTGATTTCATCACCTTTGGACAGGTAAAAAAACCATCAACTGTCACTGAGTGTCACCTTTGGGCAGGTAAAAAGAACACCAGCTGTCACTCACCCTTGGCTAGAGGATAAAACCACAGCGGCCTCTGAGTCAGTTCCGAGTGGTGGCGATCCCATCTGCTGTAGAGGTGAATGCTTCTCCAAAGAGTTCTCGATGACCGTGATCCTTGAAAAGCAGGTCACCAGGCTTTCCTTCCGAGGCACACAGGGACAGATTTGAATCATCAGCCTTCCAGTTAGCGCTCAGGCATGTGCATCTTGCAGGGACTCATGAATGCAAAAGATACAAAACAGTACCCAGGGAATTCAGTTCCCCTCCCTCCCACACTCCTCCCTTGTCCAGGTCTCCTCCCTGCAAATGCCCACTGTAAGTTCTGACTTAGAAAGGTTTTTCAGAACAGGGGAGTCTAAGATCCACGGCTAAGTTGCTCGCATTGCTGTAACTGGTTGTTGTTTCATGTTGTCCAGTCACTTCTGACTCACGGCGACCGTGAGCGCAGCAGAAGACGCACTGCCCGGCCCCGCGCCATGCCCACGACCCCCACTGCGTCTGAGCCTACTGTTGCGGCCCCCAGGTCAGAGCATCTGGGTGAGGGTCTTCCTCTTTGGCACTGACTCACTCCCTCACCAGACATGAAGTCCTTCTCCAGGGCCCGGTCTCTCATAGAAACACGTCCGAAGTATGTGAGATGAAGTCCTGCTGTCCTTGCCTCTAAAGGGCCTTCTACCTGTGCTGTGATACAGACCAGTACTTTTCAAACTGAGCAGGTGTATGGATGATCTTTTGGTGTCTTGGTTAAATGCAGATTCTGAAGATCTAGGTGACATCTAAGTTATCTAATGCTTGCATGACAGGAATACCACCCGGGAGATATTTAACAAGCGGAAGTTTATTTTCTCACAGTTTATAAAGCTAGAAATCTGAAATCAGGGCTCAGGCTCTAGGGAAGTCTTTCTCTCTCTTTTGGCTCTAGGGGAAGGTCCTTGTTTCCTCAGCTTCTCTTCTTTGGCTCTTGGTGACTACCTTGTGGCATGGCATCTGTCTTCCTTCATCTCTGTCCACTGGCTGACTTCCTTGTTTCATCTCTTTTATATCGCAAAAAAGATTGTTGTAAGAGACCCCCTACATGAAGACTGTCTCATTAACATAGCAAAGAAAACCCAGTCCCAAGTGGGATCACAACCATAGGTACAAAACCCAAGAAAGCAAACCCACTGCTGTCAAGCCAGTTCCCACCCCTGGGGACCCTATAGGTCAGAGTAGAACTGTCCCATAGGGTTTTCGAGGAGCAGCTGGTGGATTCAAACTGTTAGCCTTTTGGTTAGCAGACAAGCTGTCAAACTCCTGAGGCACCAGGGCTCCATCACCAGTGACAGAGGAGTCACGGCTTCTCACACCCTTTGGTGGGACAGAACTCAGTCGACCTCAGGTGAGGCCTGAGGTCTTGAGGTGCCACACTGCTGACACTCTCCCAGGTGTTGCTGATTTTCCTGGCCCGGGGCCATAGGGTGTTCAGCAAGGATGCAGGAACCTACTGTCCCATACCTTCTGCAAAACCGGCCACACAGCCAGGGCCGGTTGTTAGTGAGCACATCTCTGCGCCAAGCCCTGTTTCAGATGCTGATGTTTTAGATCAATGAAGCTGACCAACAAGGCTGTTGTTGTGGAGTTTACAATGTTGTGGGGCTAAGATAGTCAATAAACATAGTAAATAAGTCACTTACATCACGTGCCAGAGATAACAGTGCAGTTGAGAAAAACAGCAGGAGAAAGTGTGCTCAGAGTTCAAGGGGAAGAGGGTGGGAGTATGCGGGCGACCGAAAACAGGCAGTGTTGGTGAGTGGTGCCCGGGGTCTTAAAAGTCAGCCTGCTGCCATCCAGGGACCATTGATTTATCCCAACCCACCTGGAGCAGATGACAACTGAGGACATCAGAGACGTGAGGAAAATGTGAGCCCAGGAGACAGAGGTGACTGGGAGACCACCAGAGCTGAGACCAGTACTGAACTGGATACTCCGGACAAAGAGTGGACTGGACTATGGGACCCAGCGTGATGCAGGTGGTGTGTGTACTTCTTGGCTTTGTGTATGTGTGTGTGTGTGTACATATATACATATATATACGTATATATATATAAGGCTGTCCAACTGGTTCCTCTGTAGAGAGGAGAGAGGAGGGTAGAGAGGAGGGGACAGTGTCAGCTGAGTGGATCCTGGAAGTAAAGAGTGGGCAGGAAGAGTGTGTTGTCACAGGGTGAGGAGAGCAGATAGAGCTGCAGAGAGGCAGGCGCTTGGGGTTTGATGTGGCAAATTGTCTTGGATTATAAACTTTCACTTAACACCATAAAAATTAAAAAATATATATATGGCGACAGAATATCCTAGTGAGGTGATGTCTGAATAAAGATTTGGTGGCTAGGAGAGAATAAGCCATGGGGATATGCCATGGTGTAAAAACAAATTCTGAATGAGGTGAAGTCCGTGCTAGTGGAGAAGAGAGGAAGAGAGTCGCTGTCATGGTGAGACGCAGGAAAGCCCAGTAGGTTAACTGATCGTGGGACTCGCAGTGAGAAGGGGCTGTCAGAAAGAGGTTCCTGGAATACTAGAGACAGAACAGGGCCTCTACAGGAACAGGAGAAAACCAAAAAGTGAAAAACCAAACCCATTGCCATTGAGTTGGTTCTGACTCATAGCAGCCCTATAGGACAGGGTTGAATTGCCCTATAAGGTTTCCAAGGAATGCCTGGTGGATTTAAACTGCCGACCTTGTGGTTAGCAGTCGTAGCACTTAACCATTAGGCCACCAGGCTTTCCACAGGGACGGGAGAAGAGGCTTAAATTCTCTGTATTTAAATCTCAAAAGATATGGAGCCTCATCCGACATTTGGATTAATGCTCTATGAAGAAATATGACTAGAGTAAGATTTGTCTATCTGGTACAATTAGGCCACATACACAAATGAGCCAGTTGGGTCTGCATGAGTTGGTGCACAAGACACCACCCGCCCAGGCGTTTGTGAGTCTGGAAAAGGAGGAAGAATGAAGGAGGTTTGACTCACGGAATGCAGAGAAACCCTAGAATAAAACCCCCACTAAGGAAGAGGCTGCAATTCAGGCACATACTTGTGGTGAGAAACATTGTCAGAGGCCAAAGCGCCACACGGCATACAAAGAGGTTGCCAGACTGGGAGACGAGGCAGGATGAGGCTGGAAAATCCCACAGAAGGCCACCTCAAGGGGTTCCGTATGCTGGAGACACCCTGCGAGTATGGCCTCTGGACACCCTTTGAACTCAAAGTCACTTCTGAGCTTACCCTCCCAGCCAAAGATAAGAGAGGCCATAATGCAAACAGTACTCATAGTTCGGCTACA
This sequence comes from Heterohyrax brucei, assembly GCA_028571685.1. Lineage (NCBI taxonomy): Eukaryota > Metazoa > Chordata > Mammalia > Hyracoidea > Procaviidae > Heterohyrax > Heterohyrax brucei. Next base: position 85,102,501 of record CM053157.1, on the reverse strand, counting down.
TGTAAGGGGACTAAAGGGACATACCAGCCCAGGGCCAAGGACGAGAAGGCAGGAGAGGACAGGAAGTGTCGTCACAGAGAACCCTAAGGTGAGAGGGGTTGAGTGTTGACACACCACAGGGTGGGCGGGCAGTGTTACAGAGCAATATGTGTATTAACTGTTTAATGAGAAATGGATTTGCTCTGTAAATGTTCATCTAAAGCACAATTAAAAGGTAATAAATCAACTCAATATGCTATAGAAAAAGTAACAACAAAGACACGCCACGCTTGAAGGTACAAACGGTGTCCCTGGAAACTCTGGGGCAGGTATTAATGAGAGAGGAGGGGAGGAAGATGGGAGAGGTACCAGGGAAACACTTCAGGGAGGGTAGAGGCCAGGTGCTGGGGGACAAAAGATGCTCATTCTGCTCCAGCAGCTCTACCAGCTGAAACCGGGCCGGCTTAGCCTTCTCTCCCTGGACAGCAGGGATGTAACTGGGGAGAGGCCCAGAACCTGTCCTCATGAGAGATCTCCCTTGACACTGCTGTGCAGTTGGTTCCAACTCATAACGACCCTATAGGACAGAGCAGAACTGCCCCACAGAGTTTCCGAGGAGTGCCGGGTGGATTCGAATGGCCGACCTTTCGGGTAGCAGCCGCAGCTCTTAACCACTAGGCCGCCTCGGTTTCCACCCTGCTGTCCCTGGAGGTCTAAACCAGATCTGCCTTCAGGACCCATCCCCCTCCACCCCTTGGCAAATGTCTCTGCACCTGCTGGCCGATGACCAAAATTCCTTCAATAGGTTTTTCCTTGCAGAGCGGAAGACGGGGAGTTTTAAAATGCCAGCGATGGCTTCAGGTATTTAGTCATCTGCTGAATTAAAATCCTCCAGTCAACAAATGATTGCCGTCAGATATTGCTCCTTTCTGACACGGGGAGCACTGGAGACAGGGCCGAGGCGAGGCTGGACCCTCGCAAGGTGAGGGGTGGTGACTTCACAGCCGGCCCTCCATGCTGGGGAAGGGCAGAGGCAGCCCAGGGGACAGACGGCTGCCGGGAGGAAGGGATTTCTGCCCTGGCCATCTGTGCTCTTACCCAGCCTGGCGAGGACGGCTGCTCAGACATATGATTCACATCAGCTGTGTTTTTCATGAGTTTTGGAGGCTTTTTTTAAAAAAAAACCAAAAAAAAACACAAAGCTGACGTCATTATGAAGGAACTTTTTTCTCCTCTGCTCCAGTGCAGGTATCACTTCACAGTGCTTTTCTAGGGAAGACCTCAGACAAGTAGCTTTTTTTTTCTCTAGAGACGGATGACTGAGGGGACCTCCCGACAGACATAAAAGAAATAGCATTTTATGTTTGTCTGATCATAAGTGTAACAATTCTTCATGGGAGAACTTTAGGAAAACAGAATAGTTAAAAAAAAAAGAACAAGAAAAAAGAAGACATTTTAAAATTAATCACTTAGCAAACTTAAAACTCCAGTTCAGAAATAATTATTTGTCTTTTTTTTTTCTGAGCACAGACATGTCAGGATTTGTTTCAGACTCTCAGACGGTTCAAGCAAACGATCTTTTTTAATTATAAAAATGCCAGCTTGAAACAGAAAATTTGGTAAAACAAAAGCAGGAAAAGCAGAGAGACGGGAAGTTTTTTTGGTGACTTGTGTTGGTCCTTCTGTGTTTGATTGAGTTTAGCCAGTTGTAGCTGTGTGTCTCTCTTTCTGCTTATCCTTATTTTCTCACATGTCACAGACTTTCTTTTCTCGTTTTTGTTCCCATGGCTTGCTGGACTCTTCAGAGGGACAACGCCAGGTGGCTGCTGTTGTGCTGTTTCTTAACATCTGGATGGAGCCAGACGCAGAAGCTGGACTGACTGTTCCAGCAGCTGGGGTGCCATCTCAGTTCCACGGGTGAATGCCAGGGCGGATGCTTGGCTCACGGTGCCCTGGATAAAGAGGAGATAAATGTGGGCACCTCAAGCCAACCGCAGTCAGGAGCAGCGGGAGCCCTCTGGGAGCTAGAAAGTGTGATTTCTAAAGAGGGGGCTGTTGTCAGAGAGAGTCACATGTGTCTCCAGAGGAGAGGAGGGGCTGCTCCCCGCCACCAGTCAGATGCTGCTCTGAGCTGGAAGCGCTGTCCACATAGCTGTGGTTACCTTAATCGTTTGCAAAGTGCCTGTTCCTTCTGGCTGCCAAGAAGACTCAGCTGAGCAGATCTGGGCTCCACAGAGGACATTTCATGAGACGAGTGGAGACAGCGAGGGGGGAGAATCTGCTGAGCAAGAAAAGCCTTCTCTGCTAGTGACTTGTTGGGTCATTTGGCCTCCACTGTGCTCGGTGGACTTTCTTGTGCAAACTTCCCAGGAATATGGTGAGTCTTCAGCTGGCAGCTGCCCTGGTGGCATGGTGGTTAAGCACTACGCCTGCTACCTCAAAGGGAGGCAGCTGGAACCCACAGGCTGCTCCTCAGAAGCTCTGGGGGGGGCTGTTCTGCTCTGTCGATAGAGACGCTGTGAGTCAGCAACACTGGACGGCAGTGGGTTTTCCAGTACAGTGGTCTGAATCCGAGCTCTGAAACGTGTTCTGCTGTGTGACCTTAGGCAAGTCACTGGACATGTCTGAGCCTCAGGTGCCCCCAAAATGGTGATAGTGATGACCCACCTGGTGCTTGTAAGGACTGTGGAAAATGCAAAACTTTGGGAGGTGGGCACCCCTCAGTAATATGTCACCATGCTGACATCTGGTGTCGGGGCGAGGGCCGCTAGGGAGGCAGTCTCTGTGATGTGATGAATAGAGTGTGAGCACAGCCTTCCGTCCTCTGTCCCTGTCAAGAGAATCAGCCTGATCTCTCCTTTCCCGTTCCAGAGAGGAAGAGTTCTTTCTTGCCTGGAATGAGGCTCAGTCAATCTGCCTAATTGGTTGTCGAGAGAGCTGGGCAAAGGCTCTGGGAGCTGGGGTGGAGGCAGATGTTCTGAGCCTGGGTAGTGGCGGGCACTGGGGAGGACTGGACAGAGGCCCAGGTGGGGCATCAAGGAGGTGGGCACTGGAGCTAACAGATTCTAACGTGTTGCTGTGGACTACGTTTATGGGTCTTCTGTAAAATTTTTCAAGAAATGAATAAAAAAAAGGAAAGCAACATTTGAGTGCCTTTGGCTATCATGGTGACCCTCTGGGGACATGGTAGAACGGCTTCACAGGGTCTCCGAGGAGTCGCCGGTGGATTTGAACTGCTGACCTTTTGGTTTGCAGCCTGAGCTCTCATCACCGTGCTGCCAGGGCTCCTATTCTGTGACAGTCCTCCCTTTAGTGAGGCCACTGCTTTGTTGGAGATGCTCAATTACTTGTTTCTAGAGAATGATCCACATTCTAGTTTTACTTGTTACTTCCTCATAGTTTGATTTAATTTATTCTACCCTCCTTTTTCCTGCAAACTTGAAAGTTAAATATAAAGTCTTAACTGGCTTCTAGTTCACATGTGAGACAGGCTTATTTCAGAAAATGCTCTGTGCTTCTCAATGGATCATATCAGGAGGCACAAAATGTACTTCTTATAAATGAATGCACTCTGAGACACCTGCACTTATCAGGGTGAGAGCTCTTGGAGATGAATGTCACGGGAAAGGAGCAGGGCCAAGGAGGCAGTGTTAGTGGCTGTAGTGCTCCTCCAGGCCAAGTGCCCTAACCTACCCAAGCGTCCCTAGAGACCTGGGCTAGTTCAGAGCTCTGAGATGAAACTCAGGTGCCCAAGTGCATCTGGACCTGAACCAGGGACAGAGGAGAAAGTAAAACATAAGAAGCGAGAGCTCTGCATCCCTCTTTGGGCTTTGAACATAGCTGGTGCTCAGGGAATGTTTATCTGTCTGTAGTGATGATGCTCTATGGGTGAAGCGAGGAGAGAACAAAAAAGATACCGTAGACAGTACCTAATGGTGGTGAGGATGCAGAGCCACTGGAATGCTCTTGCTTTGCTGGTGAAAATGAAAAATGGTAGAGCCACTTTGGAAAAATCATTCAGTAGTTTCTCAGAAAGTTAGACATAAACGATGCAACAGTTGCACATGTAGGTTTCTGTCTAGTGAACTGAAACCTTATGTTGCTGTAAAAATGTGTCTGTGAATGTTGATGGCAGCTTTAATGATACCTGTCAGCAGCTGGGAACAACACACGTGCTTGTCCGCAGACGTACAGATGAACACACTGGTACATCCAGACAGCAGAACAACACTGCTCAGCAACTAAAGAACTGTGAATGCTCACAATGGCAGGAGCGAATCTCAAATTCATCATGCTACGTGGGAGCAAGGCTGGCCTACGTGGGAGCAAGGCTGGCGAGACTGTGCCTGACATACTTTGGACGTGTTCTCAGGAGGGATCCTTCCCTGGAGAAGGACGTCATGCTGGGTGAGGCAGAAGGTCAGCAGAAAAGAGGAAGAATCTCTAGGGGGAGAGCTGACGTAGTGACTGCAGCAACGGGCTCAGGCACAAGGACAATTGCTAAGGTGGTGCCGCACCGGGGGGCAGGGTCTCACTTTCTCGTGCACCGGGTCACTGTGAGCTGGGAACAACAACACAACAAGTGGAAGAAATCACGTGTAGCAAAGGACAGACTGTGTGATTGAATTTGTATGACATTCTGAAAAAGGCCGAAGTGTAGGGTCAGAAAAGAGATCAGCGGTGGTCAGAGACTGGGAGCTAGGCTGAGCAAGCAGCAGCACAAGGAGATTTTTTGGGGGTGGTGGAACTCTTCTGTATTGTGACTGGTATTTAGACAACTACATCTACTTGCGAACTCATGGAACTATACATTAAAACTTGAATTTTATTGTATGTAAATTATACCTTAATGGAAAATGAAGGAAGAGGGAAGACAGCACAGAGATGGCTTGTTTTGAGGCTGCCAATCAAGTCTCCCAGTCCCACTGACTCTCAGGTCACCTATGTGTGGGGTCCATCACCAGGAGACATCTCGCTAAGAGGTGTGCCCACCTTCCACTGACACAGCCGAGAGGGCCTCTTCTCTGTCTCCCTGATGTCAACAGGAGCTGGGCTCTGCCAGCTGGATGCCCTCTCTTGGAATCTGAATGTCGAGTACAGGTAAACCAAGGTGGGAGGATGGTTACAGGTAAGTTCCATCATATCAACAGGAGCAGCACGTGGACAGACGGTTCCTGTGCCTTGACTTCCACCTTCCTCTTCTGCTGTCAGGGGCTTCCCTGCCTCCTCGTCCCCCTCCTGTCCACTCCTCTTTTCTCGTAATGCCTGGTTGATGTGTGTTGTTTGCAGACTCAAGAGCCTTGAGTGATACAGGGAGGACGAGAGCAGGCAGAATTGGGGAGAGAGTGCAGGAGGGGAGATGAGAAAACGGTAGTGAGGAGAAAAAGCTAAGTAAAGGCAGGAAGAGGAAGCCGTGAACACAAGGCAGGCCCCAGGTAGGAGGGCCGGTCATCAGCGCCTGGAGGGTGTTGGATTGGGTGCTGATAATGCTGGATGCTGCAGTGTTGTCTGATTCACCCACTGTTGAGCTTTGTGGAGGTGGTAGCATGCCCGGTGGCTTCTTAAAGCAAGTGTACCCATGTGCTCATTCCATTCTTTCTGGTCTGGGGCTGCGGGGCGGGGAGGAGTGAATAACAACAGCTGTCATTGATCAGGTACCTCCCCTGTGCCACCCACTCATCCACAATGCTCTGGGGTAAGTGCTATTATTCCCACCTTACAGAAGAGGAAAGTGAGGCTTAGAGAAATTGAGGAAGACCTGCAAAGGCATCATAGGTCAGTGACTGAGCCAGGATTTGAACACAGGCCTTACTCACGGAATATGTTCTCCAGGGATGATTTCAGCTGTGAGAGGGGAGTGCCTGTCCCAGGGCCACATGCTCAGTGTCCAGGGCCTCGGTCCACATGAGGAAGGATTCACTGGGCCTTGCTGAGCAGTTCACAGAGTTTCCGCTGCAGGTCTTTGACAGGTGCACCAAGTACAGGTCACCTAGAGAGTTGTTCTCGCCTGGGGAGTTTTTACAAAATGGCTAGCGGGGTGCAATCCTGGTATCAGCTGCTTAAAAACACTGCCCAGGGGATGCTGGTGCAGCTGAGGGTGAGGGCCAAGGCCAGTCCTAAACGCAAGGTGAACAGGTGTCCTTCGCTGGGGCCTATCTCTTCCTGAGAGCAGCCAGCCGGAAAGGGTGCCATGACTGAGGTGTCTGGTTGTTACGAACAACCACTGTGATCTATTATTTGTGCCTGTGAGAAGACTGATTGTTCTGGGTGGGACCTCAGACCTCAGAAATCCACCACGAAAGTCTCGTAAATGCTGTTAGTATGTTCTGAGTCAACTTTTTTTTTTGTCCCCCCAAGTCTACTGGGCCAATTGCCACCGTTTACAGATGGGTAGGGCAAAAGATTTTTCCTTTATTGTGATTCTCCAAGTGTCCTGGGGACAGTGATTAGATGCGGAAGAGGGGTGGGATGGGAAATGTCGTTTAAGTTACGGCAGCTCTCTGAAGCTCAGTGGTCCCTTTTCTCAGCTGCTGTTTTTGCCGTCTCTGTCGCCCACGTGGGACAATGGTTAAGAGCACGGCAGCTAACCAAACATCTGCAGTTCAAATTTACCAGCTGCTCCTTGGAAAGTCCGTGAGCAGTTCTTCTGTGTCCTGTAGGGTTGCTATGAGTTGGAATCAATTCAATAGCAAGCTTAGTTTGGTTTTGCTTTCTGCTCCATCGTCCACTGAGGTGGGGGCTGGAATAAAAAGAGCAAGAAGATCTTCAATGAGATGGAGTGACACAGTGATCACCACAGTGGGGTCAGGATAGCAGTCATTGTGAGGATAGCACAGCACAAAGCTGCGTTTGGTTCTACTGTACACAGGGTCCCTGTGAGTCAGAACCGACAAGGCAGCATTTAGCAAAGACATCCACAGTCTGCTCTCTCCTGTATCCCTGCCACGGTCCTCTGTCCCTGCTGTTTTGATGATCACTTCTGACCCTTAGTCTCTGAGCACCCTCTACACCTCTGTCAGGCATCTCTTGTCACCCAGATTCTTGGTGCTGGTTGTCTGTGTGGCTTTGATGACCCTCTTTTATCCTCTGTCCTTGGGTGACAGGGCAATGTCCACTCTTCTCAATACCCAGGATTCCTTGTCCCCTGTTCCCAGATCTCTGGGGGCTCGTGTTCCTCCTGTTTCAATTTAGCTTTGGGAGGGAAGTGTATGGATGAGGTCTGACAATTAACTCTGTGAACTTAATTGTTCTAAGTGCTACATACCTCACTGCTGAACACCACTATGGTCACCTTCAAAGTACTTCCCTTGGGAAGCTATGCACAAAGGCCAGTGCCTAGTTTGCACTTCAAAGTAGTCTTGGAAGGGGCGTCTATGCAAAGCCAACCACCTATATCATCCTGAATGGAGAGAGACTGAAAGAATTCCCTTTGAAAATGGGAACTAGACAAGGATGCCCACTCTTACCACTTCTGTTCAACATTGTACTAGAGGTTCTAGACAGAGCAATTAGACAAGACAAACAAATAAAGGACATCCACATTGGCAAAAAAGAAGTAAAAATCTATTTGCAGATGATATGATTGTATATACAGAGAATCCTAAAGAATCTATAAGTAAACTACCAGAACTAATAGAATAGTTCAGCAAAGTATCAGGACATAAGATAAATGTGAGTGAATCAATGGGATTCCTTTACAACAATGAAGAGATCGTTAAAGAAGAAATCATCAAATCAATGCCACTTACTATAGCCCCCAGAAGACAAAGTACCTAGGAATAAAGTACCTAGAGAAATAAGAGACCTATACAGAGAGAACTACGAGACCTTACTGCAAGAAAACAAAAGAGACTTACATAAATGGAGAAACTTACCCTGCTTATGGATAGGAAGGCTTAACATTGTAAAAATGTCTATTGTACCCAAAGCAATCTACACATACAAGGCAATCCCAACACAAATTTCAGTGTCATTTTTTTTAATGGGATGGAGAAACAAATCACCAACTTTGTTTGGGAAGGGAAGAAACCCCGGATATGTAAAGCACTACTGAAGAAGGGGAACACCATGGGAGGCCTCACACTACCTGACCTTAGAACCTACTACACTGCCACAGTAGTCAGACACCCTGGCACTGGTACACCAAGAGACAAATAGACCAATGGAGCTGAGATAAGCCCCCAGAGGTGCCACTACCCTCTTAGGAACGGCTGATATTCCACAAAGGCCCTAGGATTGTAAACTGGGGTGAAAACAGGCTCTTTAACAAATGGTGATGGCAAAATTGGTATATCTACCTGCAAAAAAATTGAAACAAGACACATATCTCAAACTTTACACAAAAACTGACTCAAAATGGATCAAAGACCTAAATATCAAACCTAAAATGATAACAGATCATGCAAGAAAAAACAGAGTAAACAATGGAAGGTTTTTTTTTATGATTGAACAGAAATGTACATTCCCATGTAAACTCGCATGCTCACCTATATGCAGCTCCCCTTGCTCTCCCTACCCGGTGACAGCACACCCCTCCTCTCTGCTCCATACATGTCCTATACCCCCAACAGTTTCCTATCCCCTCTTCTCTACCCACTCCTCTTCCTCCAGCAAGAGGCCAGCAGGATGACATCCTATAGATGCACAGAACCATAAAATTCCCACAAGGTACAGTCACTTTGCATCACCAAGTCCAATCCACTGCTGTCCATTATGATTATCCATTATTCACTGCTTCATTATGATTTACTGACAAGGTCAGCATCAGAGCCAGGGGCCATGCTCCCAGGGGAACCCTGAAGCCCATGGACCATCAACTGCTGTCTTTTGACAATGGAAGTTTTAATACACCGCTTAGACAGACTTCAAAATCTGACGAAGCACGATCAACAGAAGATAAAATAGATAAAGGGGAACTACTAAGAATCAAACACTTTTGCTCATCCAAAGGCTTTATCAAAAGAGTTAAAAGACCACCTACAGAACGGGAAAAAATACTTGGCAATGACATGTCGGACCAATGTCTGGTCTCTGTAATCTACCAGACACCACAAAATACCAGCAAGTAAAAGGTAAGTAACCCAATTAAGTGATGGGTGAAGGAGATGGGCAGGCACTTCATCAAAGAAGACATTCAGGCAGCTGAAAGACACATGAGGAAATGCTCACAATCATTAGCTATTAGAGAAATCCAAATCAAAACTACAGTAAGATACCATCTCACCCTAGCAACGTTGGCCATGATACAAAAATCACAAAACAACAAATGCTGGAGAGACTGTGGAGAGATTGGAACTCTCCTACACTGCTGGTGGGATTATAAAATGGCACAGCCTCTCTGGAAAGCAATTTAGCTCTTCCTTAAAAACCTAGAAATAGACATACCACTTGGTCCAGTAACCCCACTGCTCGGAATATATCCTACAGAAACAAAGGCTGCCACGTGAACAGATACATGAATGTTCATCGCAGCACAGTCTACAATAGCAAAAAGATAGGATCAACCCAGACGCCAATCAGCAGAAGAATGGGTTAACAAACTACGGTACACATACTCAATGGAACACTGTGCAGTGATAAATAACAATGATTTTAGGAAGCATCTCATAACCTGGTTTCAATTGGAAGACAACACGCTGAGTGAAATCAGTCAGTGGCGAAAGGACAAATATTGTATGAGACCCCTGCTATGAGGACTTAAAAATAGAGTTATGTACAGAACAAAAGACTCTTTCATGGCTGCAAGGGTGGGGAGGGAGGGAGAAGATTGGTCATAGGTTAGATAGCTGATAGAAATTTGGTTGGATGAAAGCAGTGACAGCACACACTAGAAAGTGGATCAGCTTAACTGGACTTCAACATAAACTGAAGTCTTCTAACCTTAACCCAATATTGCAAGGACAGAGTGGTGATGGGGGCCTCTGGGACCATGCCTTCAGGAGACATAGAGGCCAGTGGGCATAACTAGCCTATTGCTAAAAGAATCTTATGCATCCCATATTAGTGTGTGGCATCTGGAGTCTTAAAACTAGCAAGCTGTCATCTGAGGTACACTAAATGGTCCCAACACATCTGGAGCAGGTAGTCACCAAGAACAAAAAAGACTGAGAAAAAAAGAGCTCAGGAGACAGAGGACCCATGTGCATGGGTGACTGCATCAACATGTGACCAGAAAAGCCGGACGGTGCCCGGCCACCACCACAGACAGCTGTGTTGGGGCACTCAATATTGAGTCCATGTGGCAACATGAGAAAAAGAGGGGTGCATCTTAATAACTTTACTAACAGACCACAGTTCACAGTCTGACTGCCTAGGGGTTCCCCTGGGAGCCTGGCCCCTAGACCTACTCCTACCCCTGTCCAGAAAACACTACTGAGGTCAACTGTTCGGACAAAAATGCACTGGACTTGGGGACACATTGTGATCTATGGTGTGTGTACTTTATGGTTCTACGCGTTTGTAGGATGCTGTCTTACTGGTCTCTTTCTAGATGGGAGAGGAGAGGGTGGAGAGGAAGGGACAGGAGCTTGTTAAAAGGATATGACAAGTATAGAACGAAAAGGAGGAGTGTGCCGTCACCAGGCAAGGCAAGCAGAGTGACCTGCAAATAGGCGGCTATGAAATTTACTTTGGATTGTATACTTTCATTTAATCACAATTAAAAAAAAAAGAAAAGAGCAATCTTGGAACTCTTTTTGGAATGGCTGTTATGCATGGTGGCACAGTGGCAAGTTTGCAAACTTAGTTGTGTAGATGTCTGTAAGGGAGTTTTTAGCCAGTAAACAAATAAGTGTATTGGAATACCCTCTCTACTCATCTGATCTGGCCATCAGTGACTTTTTTCTTTACCTGGAGATAAAGGAAGTGTTGAAAGGAAAACATTTAAACAACATTCAGGACATCAAGGGTAATACAGTGACAAGCTCTGATGGCCGTTCCAGAAAGAGTTCCAAAACTGCTTTGAGGAGTGGCCTAGGTGCTGGTGTCAGTGCCTAGCTTCCCAAGAGAAGGACTTCGAAGGTGATCGTAGTGATATCCAGCAGTGAGGTATGCAGCACTTTTTCTAGGGTGAGTTAGTGACCTGAACTGGCAGTCCTCGTATCCGGCCCCGAGCAGAGCTGCTGGAGATCCTCACGGTGGTTCTCCCTCCCCGGCCCCCGTGTTTACTCCACAGCCGCGTCTCCCTTCTTCATCAACACCACAGTGACCATTTTTGATTCTTTCCCGTGAACCAAGCTCTGTGATAAGAGCTTAGAATTCATGTTACCATCTCATCCCATTTAGCAGATAAGGAAAACAGGGTAAGTGGAAGTGCAGTCTTTTTCCTCAGTAACACTTGGCTTGGCTGGCTAATGTAGCCGAGCAGGTGCCCTGTGATACATGGTTCTCTCTCCATTTTAACTTCAGATCTTTGCATTCCGGGAGCGACATGGGTTTGGAGGGTTCAGTGGTAGCCTCACAGGGCACCTTGGTTCCAGCTGCTCCCCTGACCTTCACACCGCAGTGCTGAGCCTAGCCTACGTCCTCCCTCACTGTGATTTCCTTCTTGGGTTCCAGATGCCATCGTGTCGTGGACTTCTATTGGCTCTCCTCATCACTTGCCCACCTAACTATACATTACCGCTGCCTGTACCTTTGCGAACTTCCAGTGTGAACGGAAGACCAAAACCAAACCCACTGTGGTCGAGTAGATTCCAACTCGGAGCAACCCTATGCGACAGAGTAGAACTGCCCTGTGGAGTTGCCAAGGAGCTCCTGGTGGATTTGAACTGCTGAGCATTTGGTTAACAGACGTAACACGTGACTACTATGCCCCCAGTGTGAATAGAGCTCCAATTATTTTCCATGGGGATCCCAGGTATGTGAAAATCAGGGAATGTGGCAGGACATATCTTTTTTTTTTCCTTTGCTATTATTGTGGGGAAATCCCGGTGACGTAGTGGTTAAGTGCTATGTCTGTTTACCAAAAGGTTGGACAATCAAACCCACCAGGTGCTCCTTGGAAGTTCTGTGGGGCGGTTCTCCTCTGTCTATGAGGTCGCTATGAGTCAGCATTGACTCAGCAGCACTGAGTTTTATTGTTGTGGAGCATGCACTAAGCAAAACACACAGCAGTTCACTTTATGTCTATTTTTTTTATTATGATTGAGTGAAAATGTACATTCCCATATAAATTTGCATGCCCACCTATGTGCAGCTCCCACTGCTCTCCCTACCTGGTGACAGCACACTCTTCCTCTCCGTTCTGTACTTGTCATATCCTCCTAACAATCTCCTGTCCCCTCCTCTCCACCCACTCCCCCGACTCCAGTAAGAGGTCAGCAGGATGACATCCTATGGATGCATAGAACCATAAAGTGAACACACGATATGGTTACTCTGAGTCACCAAGTTCCATCCACTCCTGTCCAAAGAGTTGACCTCCATTATGATTTATGGACAGGGGCAGCATCAGGGCCAGGTGCCATGCTCCCAGGGGAACCCCGAGGCTCCTGGACCATCAACTGCAGTCTTTTAGTGGAGATCTCAGGGTGCACCCCTTTTTATTCTTGTATTGCCAGTGAGACTCAATTTCATGAGCCCCATCACGGCTATTGCTGGTGGTGGCTGGGCACCATCCGGTTCTTCCAGTTACATGTCGATGTAGTCACCCACTCACAAGGGTCTCTCTGTCTTCTGGGTTCTCTATCCCCCATGTCATTTTGTTCCTTGGTGATCATCTGTTCCTGTTGAGTTCATTTGTTGCACCTCAGATGGCAACTTGGCAGCTTTTAAGACCTCAGATGCCACTCACTAAAGTGGGGTGCAGAAGGCTCCCTTAGCAAAATGCTGGTTGTGCCAATTGGCCTCAATTTCCCCTGAGAGCCCCGGCCCCCCTGCCCTAGCTACTCTGTCCTTGCAATATTGGGTTAAGATGGGAGGAGTAATCACGTCATGTTGAAGTCCAGTTAAAAGTGATCTTCTTTCTAATGTGTGCTGTCAGACTTCACCCAACCAAATTTCTATCATTTAATCTATACCCCACCCTCTGCCTCCCTCTCTCCCTACCCTTGCAGCCATCAAAGTCCTTTCTTCTATGTGAGTCTGTTTTGAAGGTCTTATTGCAGGGGTCCCATACAATATTTGTCCTTTTGTTGCTGACTACTTTCACTCAACATAATATCCTCCAATTGAAACCAGGTTACGCGATGCTTCCTAAAATCATCACTGTTCTTATCATTGCGTAGTTTTCCACTGAGGGCTGGCCATATATACCATAGTTTGGCTTGGCTACCTATCTATTCATCTGTTGTTGGGCATCTGGGTTGATTCCATCTTTTTGCTATCGTGGACTGTGCTGATACGAACACACACACAAATTCAACAAATTCCTGCACATACACTTCAGTGACATTGATGACATTCTCCTTTTCTGAGTTGTTTCTCCCCCATGAACATAAACTCTCTGTTTCAAAGTTTCCTATCTTATCCTTCAAGCTGTTATTCTCAATGTGATCCCATATAGACTGTGCTTAAAAGAGCAGAACTCTCACGGCAGACAGTTTTTTACTTGTTAAGTTAAACCATTGTTCAGTTTTAAGATGACTTCAGGGGATATTTGTCTTGCTTATCTAGGTCTGCTTTACCACAAATTCCACAAGTGGACAGCTTTGACTAACAGAAATTTGTTCTCTTACAGTTTAGAAGGCTGGAAGTTGTAATTCAGGGTGTTATCTCCAGAGGAAGATCTCTCTGTTGCCTCTATATAAGAGTCATTGTCATCAATCTCTTGGAGGAGGAGCTTGTCATATTGGGAACCCAGGTCCAAAGATGTACTCTGGTCCCTGTGCTTCTTTCTTGGTGTGATGAAGTTCCCATGTCTCTGCTGGCTTCTCTCTTTTATATCTCAAAAGAGACTGGCTTAAAAAACAACCTAATCTTGTAGGTTGAGTTCTGCCTCGTTAACATAACTGCTGCAGATCCTGCCTCATCAACATCATAGAGGTAGGATTTACAACACAGAGAACAGTTACAACCATGACAAAGTGGAGGACAGTCACACAATACTGTCAACAAGCCAAGTTGACAGATGTCTTTGGGGGACACTACTCATCCATAACAATGTTTTTGGTTTAAGATTTGGAGATTAACACAGGGCAATCATTTCAGGGGTTCATCTGAACTTCATGGCTCCGCAAAGTCTGGAGTCCATCAGAATTTTAAATCCTAGACTGCATTTTCCCTCTTTCCGTCAGCATTGTTCTATAGAATCTTTTATTAAAATGTTCAGCTGTACTAGCCGGGCACCATCCAGTTACTCTGATCTCAGGGCAAAGGAGCCACAGAGGTGATTTCCTGCCCACTCCATCTCCTCTGCTTTATCTTGACTGTCCTTCTTCTGTTGTTACGGGGGAATAGAGACTGAGTGTGCACTGGATGGCCACTTACAAGCTTTTAAGGCCCAGGCACTATGCCACAGTCGAGGAGGTACTACGGAAATAGCAGCACGTTACTAGGCCAATCAACCAGGAACCGTTGAAACCACAAGCCTGACCCTCCACAGCAAGGAGCCAAATCCCATGTGCTGTTTGGTTGTGCAGGAGTAGCCTCAGTGGCTATTGGTTTTTTTTAATCATCATAGATATTACAGGACTTTGGCCAATTCAAATTTTTAGAATTGTATAATTTATTGACAGCTGTGCAACTCTGCTTGTAATCACTGTGCAACCATCCCCTGGGGTTGTCGCTGTTAGGTGCCATCGAGTTGGTTCCGACTCATAGCGACCCTATGAATAACAGAACAAAACACTGCTCAGTCTTGCACCGTATCAACGGTTGATTTTTATGCTTTAGCCCATTGCTGTGGCCACTGTTTCAATACATCTCATCGAGGGTCTTCCTCTTTTTTGCTGACCCTCCACTCTCCCAAGCATGATGTCCTTCTCCAGGGACTGATCCTTACTGACAACATGTCCAACATATGTAAGAGGCTGTTTTGCCATCTTTTCTTCCAAGGAGTGCTCTGCTTGTACTTCTTCCAGAACAGATCTGTTTGTTCTTTTGGCGGACCATGATACATTCAACATTCTTCTCCAGCACCACAATTCAAAGGCATCAGTGCTTCTTCTGTCTTCTTTGTTCATTGTCCAGCTTTCACATGTGTGTGATGCGATTGAAAATACCGTGGCTTGGCTTAGTCTTCAAAATGACATCTTCACTTTTCAGTACTTTAAAGACATCCTTTGGAGTCATCCTTTAAAGTCATCCTTTGGAGATTTTCCCAATACAATGCATCTTTTGCTTTCTTGACTGCTGCTTCCATGGGTGTTGATTGTGGACCCAAGTCAAATGAAACCCTTGGCAACCTCAATCCTTTCTCCATTTGTGAGGATGTTTCTTACCGGTCCAGTTGTGAGGATTTTTGTTTTCTTGACGTTGAAGTGCAATCCACACTGAAGGCTGTGGTCCTTGATCTTCATCGGTAAGTTTTTCAAAGGCAGGTAAGTTGTTTCTACCTTTTGGCTGTTGTGAATAGTGCTGCAGTGAATATTGGTGTACAAGTCTCTTTTTGAGTCTCTGCTTTCAAGTCTTCTGAGTATATACTTAGGAATGGAATAGCTGGGTTTTACGGTAGTTCTAGTTGTTTGAGGAATTGCCACACTGTTTTCCACAACGACTATACTGTTTTACATCCCTAGCAGCAATGGATAAAGGATCCAGTTTCCCCACATCTTTATCAGAATTTGTTACTTTTTTGTTTTTTTTTAATGTTAGCCATCCTAGCAGGAGTGAAACAGATCTCATTGTGATTTTGATTTGGGTCTCTCTGATGGCTAATAAGGGTGAACATTTTTTCACGTATTTGGTGGCCAATTGGATGTTCTCATTGGTGAAATGTCTGTTCAAGTCATTTGTACATCTTACGACTGGGTTATCTGTCTTTTGGTTGTTAAGTTGCCAAAGTCTTATATATATATATTTTTTGGCTATTAGATTCTTGTCACATATATAGTTTTCAAAGATATTCACCAAGTTGGTAGCTTGTCTCAATTTTTTTTGATAAAGTCTTTTTTCCTTCTTTTTTAGTTATGATTAAGTGAAAGTATATAATCCAAATCAATTCTGCATGCCCGCCTATTGTAGCTACATCTGCTCTCCTCACCCTGTGACAGTACCTTCCTCCTGTTCGCTCTATACTTCTGGTACCCACTTAATGAGCATCCGTCCCCTCCTTTCCACCCTTTTCTCTCACATCTAAAAAGAAACCAGTATGACAGCCTCCTGTAAATGTATAATACCATAAAATACACACACTGTATGCTGCTACTGTGTCCCCGGGTCCCGTCCATTCTTGTCTGAAGAGTTGACCTCAGTACTGGTTTCCGGTCTGGGCCAGGAGCAGGTCTAGGGGCCATGTTCCCAGGGGACACTCCAGGCTATTGGACCATCAGTTCTGGTCTTTTAGAAGAGTTCTTGATCCGTACACCTCTTTTTCTCGTGTTATCTCAAGGACTCTAGATTGTGTCCTGCCATCACAGCTGCCTTTGGAAAAGTCTTTTCATGAACAAAAGTTTTCAATTTTTATGACATCTCATTTATTTATTTTGTCTTTTGCTGTTTTTGTGTTTTTATGTTAGATAATTTGTTTTTACATTAGATAATTCATTATTGAAAGCTAGGCCTGAAAGTGTTGGCCCTGTTTGTTCTTCTAAGAACTGTATGCTTTAGTTTCCACAGTTACGTCTTTAACCCATTTTGAATTTGTTTTTGTGTATGATATGAGGCATGGATCCTATTTCTTTTTTCTGCATGTGGAAGTCTAATTTATCTAACACCTCTTATTGAAGAGACTTTTCCCCCCCATTGAATGGACTTAGCACCCTTGTCAAAAATCAGCTGACTATAGATGTGTGAGTTTATTTCTGAACTCACAATTCTATTTCATTGGTCTATGTATCTATTGTTATACCAGAACCAGGCTGTTTTGAGTACTGTAACTGTATAATGTGTTTTAAAATCAAGAAGTGTGAGTTTTCCTAGTTTGTTTTTCTTTTTTAACTTTGTTTTAGCTGTTTATGGCTTCCTGACCATTCCAGATAAAGTTGAGGATTTGTTTTTCTACTCAAGAGCTGCTAGAATTTTGATTGGGATTATGTTGAATCTATAGATTGCTTCGGATAGTATTGACATCTTAACAATGTTAAGTCTTCCAGTCTGCAGATGTGGAAGATCTTTCTATTTGTTTGAGACTTCTTTAATCTCTTAGCAGTGTTTAGTTTTTAGTGTGTAAGCCCTTCATGTTTCTGGTTAGATTTATTTCTAGGTATTTTATTTTCTTACATGCTGTTGCAAATGGAACTGCTTCCGTAATTTACCTTTCAGATTTCTCATTGCAGCACAACTGATTTTTGTTTGTTGATCTTTTACCCTGCAACTTTGCTAAATACCTCTATTAGCTCTGGAAGTTTTCTTGTGTACTCTTTGGGATTTTCTATAATTTAAGATCACAGCATTTATGAGTACAGATAATTTTAATCTTCTTTTCCAATCCAGGTACCTTTTATTTCTTTTTCTTGTCTTATTGTGCTGTCTAGGACTCCTAACACAATATTCAGTAGAAATAGTGAGAGTGTGCACCCTTTCTTGTTCCTAATTTCAAGTGGGAAAGCACTCAGTCTTTCTCCATTAAGTATAACGTTGACTGTTAGCTTTTCATGTGTACCCTGAATCATACTGGGGAATTATACTTCTATTCCAATCTCCTTTAGAGTTTTCATCAAGAAATAGTGTGTGACACTTTTAACACATGTATGCTGTTGGATTCTGTTTGCTATTGCTCTCTTGAGAATTTCTGCAGTCTATATCCCTAAGAGATATTGGCCTGTAGTTTTCTTGTCTTGTGGTATCTTTGTCTGGTTTGGCTGACAGGTGATGTTTGCTTCATATAATGAACTCAAGAGCATTCCTTCCTTCTCTATCTTTTGGAAGAGTTTAAACAGTATTGGTACTCATTTTTCTCTAGTGAAGTCATGTGGTTTAGGACTTTTTTTTTTTTATTGACAGATTTTTGATCACTGATTTAATGCCTTCATATGCTATGGGTCTATTGAGATGTTCTATTTCTTCTTGAGCCAGTTTGTGTAGACTGTACTAAGTATTTGTCTATTTTATCTAGGTTGTCTAGTTTATTGTCATATAGTTATAATTCTCTTTATTTCTACTAGGCCAATTATAATGTCCTCTGTCATTTTTTACTTTGGTTATTTGCATCTCTTCTTTGTTATCTAGCTAAAGATGTGTCAATTTCATTGAGGTTTTCAAAGAACCAATTTCTGGTTTTATTGATTCTATTGTTTTTCTGTTTTTTGTTTTCTTTATTCCTGCTCCGATCTTTGTTATTCCTTTTTCTCAGTAGGCTTAGGCTTAGTTTGCTCTTCTCTGTCTAGTTCCTGGAGTTGTTGAGTTAGACTGTTAATTTAAGATCTTTTTTATTTTTTTGTGTAGGCATTTGTTGCTATAAGTTTCCCTCTGAACACAGCTTTTGCTGCATCCCATAAGTTTTGGTATATTGTGCTTTCATTTTCATTTAACTCTAAGAAATTTTTGTTTATTTCTTGACTCACTGGTAGTTTAATAATGTATGGTTTAACTTCCATATGTTTGTCTATTTTGCTGGAAACCCTGGTGGCATAGTGGGTTAGGTACTACGTCTGCTAACCAAAAGGTTGGCAGTTCGAAGCTGCCAGGTGCTCCTTGAAAACTCTATGAGGCAGTTCTGCTGTGACCTTTAGGGTCTCTGTGAGTCAGACCTGACTTGACAGCAGTGGGTTTTTTGGGTCTATTTTCCAGAGTTTTTTTTTTTTTTTTTTTTTTTTCTGTCATTGATTTCTAGCATCAGGCCATCGTGGTTAGAAAAAATAGTTTATATGGCTTCAGTCTTTTAAAATTTATCAAGACTTCCTCTGTGACCTAAAATGTGGTCTATACTGGAGAATGGCCCAGGCACACTGGAGTAAAATGTGTAATGTACTATTTTTAGGCAGAGTGTTCTCTGCATGTCTATTGTCTAGTTGGTGTATAGTGTCATTCAGGTCCTTTGTTTCTTTGCTGATCTTCCAAAAAGGCACATCTTTTAAAGTCCCCACATCATGTGACAATTAAAGAACACAAGGGTACTTCCACAATGGGGTCTCCCAAGGCACAGGCCAAAGTGTGTGCGAGTGTGTGTATAAAATGAGATGCTGAAAAGTGGAAATGTCAGTAATCATGATCTCTGGGTGTCAGAGTTCTTGCTGAAAAACTTATTTTTCCATTACAATTTCCGTATGTTACTATTTAATCCTTGTACAAATAAAGTAAAATAAATGCTGTTGTCTTCTCCCACTTGTGGTGACCCCACACTTACAGAGCAAGTGTTCTCCCTATGCTTGTCAAAGCTGTGGCTTTTCAGAAGCAGATCAGGCCAGCCTCCTGAGGCTACCCTGCACGGTCCAAACCATCAGCCCTTTGACTACTAGTCCAGTGCTTAGCTGTTTGTGCCACCCAGGGACTCCTAAACTAAATGGAAACTGCAAGAAAGTTATGAAGCATAGAGAGGAGAGAACTAAAACCACCTATCATTTTAATAACCAGAAATAACTACGTTAAGGTTTTAGTGTACCCATGTAGATTTTTTTCCAGGATCTCATAGATATACATGATTGAGGTCATCTTGCTCTTTTGGTCATCAGTACCAGAAATTAGCCAAAAAACAAAATACATGGGGTGGATGAAGAAGATTTGTATAAGTACTGCCCTTCTGAGGATGGAACCAGGAGTTAGGAAACTGGAGCCCACGTCTGGAGCCAGGTGTTTCTTTCTCTGCTTCTGGGCAGAATTGGGGTAAATGCGCTTTTTGGTAGTTCTTCAAGCTTTCCCAGCTCCTCTTCTAGTTGCTCTGGGGACTTCTTTCCCAGTCCCTGTGGTATTGGAGAGCCTATCAATCAGTCTCTCCTGAAGGAGAAACAAGATTTGCAAAGCTCAACATAAGCGCCCTCATGTGGTCCCCTCGTTCATTACAGTTTGCAAAATCATCCTTATGTAAGTCCCTGGCATGTAGCCACGATTGTCCATCACCACTATCAAGCCTCTGACCTCCTGCTTCAGGGTACAGAGATTTGCTCTGGTCTTGTATCAACCCAGGACTTGGCTTTACCTCATATGTAAGTCTCCCTAATAAAACTGCTTTGCTGCCACACAGAACTAGCTCATTTCTTTCCTTGGTTTCCTGGTACCTTTTATTTTTGTAGGCAAATTTCACATTACTGGTCCATGACCGGACACCTCTCCCACCCTGCTAATGCACTTGGACATCTAGGGGACTGCATATCCATCGGAACACCTCGTCCTCTGTCTTCCAGCTGTTAGCTCAGTGTAGACCAGAGTCTTCCTTGAGACAGATCATGAGCACGGGGCTATTAAACTGGAGGCGGCAGAGTCTGGGACTTCCAAAGGCCTTCATACCCAGGATGGGAAAAGAACTGGATTCAAGCAGAGTCAGGAAGTGAAGAGATAGACTGCTTTAATCCAGCTGGGCCTGAAGCAGTACAACTTGCTTAATTTGCAGTTGGTAAGCCAACATTTTCCCTTTTCTGCCTAAGCTGGTTTATCTCGGTTTCTAAAAGAGTCCTGACTGATGCCACTTAGCTCATGTGCTATAGTCCCCTCTTCTGGGTATGGGTCTCTGCTGCTTTTCCAAGTGCGGGTGGTGTGTCCACAGCTGATGAGCGTATACTCAGCCCAGCCATGATGAGAGACTCTCTGTCTGTTTTTGGCCCAAGTTCCCTGGAGAAGGAGTTTGATCAGAGAAGAGTCTCATGGGAAAATTGTGGCTGCCAGTCACTTCTGTGGGCATGCAGGTGGGTGCAGGAATTCACAGATGAATTCAGAGGTGAAGAGCCAGCCAGGTACCCTGAGGTATTTCCTAGGGACCAAAGTGTACATACGGGATGGGTGCAGTTTTTTGTGGGTGGCACTGGTGTGGGTGCACCAATTCTTGCCAAGACTTGACTTTTACTAGGGTACCCGGCCTCGTATCTCCTGCACTGGGACACCCTGCTCCTTTCCTGAGCTCCCCTACTCCACCCCTACTCTGATCAAGTCCCTCCCCAGGAGGAACCTTGCCTTCTCCATTCTTGGTGTCTAGTTGGGGAGACCCAACATGCACAGAGTGTGAGAAAGGTCACGTATAGGACTCCAGAGACCCAGGGGGGCAATACGGTCCTGACTGGAGACTCAGTGCAGACTTCATGGAAGAAGTCATGCTTAAGCTCACCCTTGGATGATTCTTCCTGTGCCCCCTGAAATCAAACCCACTGTGGTCCAGTTGATTCCAGCTCACGGAAATCCCATGTGTTATACCATAGAAATGCTTCATAGGGTTTTCTTTGCCATAGTCTTTACAGAGGAAAACAATGGTGACATAGTGGTTAAGAGCTACAGCTGGTAACCAAAAGGTCAGCAGTTCAAATCTGCCAACTGATCCTTGGAAATTCTATGGGGCAATTCTCCTCTGTCCAATAGGGTCACTATGAACTGGAATTGACTCAACAGCCATGGGTTTGGTTTGGTTTAGCAGTTTGTTGGGCCTTTCTTCATTGGCCCCAATGGGTGGGTTCAAACTGCCAACTTTTTGTCACCCAGGGAGCTGGAGGATTTTTAAGGTCCTCCCTTTACCTCCTCAGGGCTTGCAGACCAGCTTTAGTATACCTGAGCCGTTCCCAGTGATGTCCTTTCTTATCTTGGTAGGTACGATGATCTTTTTTCCCTAGAACGAGGACAGGTATGAAGGAGACTATCTTCGTCACTCAGATGGTGAGGCCCTCATTCCTCCTGCTGGTGGTAATTGGAAGGCAGGGTGCACTCTACACGGAAGAGATCACACAGTAGGAGCTGAGGCAGTCTGGCCCAAAAGGTTCTAGAGAGATCATGGTTGGAAGAAGTTGTTTTAGGTACATGCTAAAAAACTTGGAACAGTAAATTTCACATAAACCAGAAGCAAATTATTGCTTGTGTGTCCCCTGCGCACACTGGAGAAGTCCTGATTTGTGGTTGGCATCAAGGACATACAGTCACAACCCTTGAGAAGTCTCTGGAAACTCATCCTCCTGGGGTTGTGTGTGTGTCCTTGTGTGTGGGGGTGACGCAGTATCCCAAGTAACCATGTGGCCGACAATAACAGCGCCAGGAAACTGCAGAGGCAAGGGACCTAAATTGTTTCACCGTGACTAGGGTTTGAGCAGTCACAGCGCTGTGGGTAATAACAGTCTCACTGCCTTTTCCTCAAAGTGGGAGATAGGAAGTTGGCAGGGGTGGCTAACTCCTGTGACCACAAGGAGGAGACACGGCGGCTGGCCTGAACACAGAGGGAGTGCCTGCGTCCTACAGAGGCGTTCTGACCAGACAGTGAACCAGAGCGTAAGCACTTCCTCCACCCGTTGCTACGCCTGACATGAGCCTCTACGTTTTATAATACATTTTGAAGCCAAATTGTCTGTGTAGGCAGGGGCTCTGAAAAAAATATTTGCCCAGGGACTTGAATACTCTATGAGTGACCCTGTGTTGGGAAGTTGTTGCGAGACCACTGCCCCTTCTTCTTCCCCCTGAGAGCAAGCCCATCCTTCCTGGTCCCTGCCCTACTCTGGGACCAAAAGCCCAGCATCCTGCACCGGTGTGCTTACCTGGCTCCTGGTACCAGGTGGGCACAGATGATAAGAGAGGTCTGATGGCATATGAGGCTTGGAGTTGAGGAGGAAAAGGTACCAAGTGGAAGAAAGCTGACAGGCCAGTCTCTTCAGAAGCAGCCCCAGACAGAGGCCCCGTACCAGGGTGCTGTCCTGAGGTCCTCCATCCGCCACCCCGGTCTGTCCGCTGCAGTGCAGCCTCTTGCGGAGCTCCTCAGCTCTCCTCTTCCTCCACTGCAGCTGTCGGCTCTGAGCTGGACCCTTGCAGCGGCCCCTGGACACCTGCCCTGCTCTCGACTCCACCTTCCTGTGTCTCTCACTTTTCTCCTTCAGATTTGGTTTTTATTTGTACCACAAGTTTATATGCATTTAGCTTAAAGAGCCAAATAACTGAATGAATGCTTTACCAAAAGCAGCCGCCAGGCCCATCCCTCCCTCGCCTGTTTCCTGCTCCTCCGAAATAAGTTTTCAGTCACCGGACTGGTTATCTTCTTATTTACCTGTGAGTGTCTGTGAGTGTGCGCGAGCGCCTGTAAGGGAGTGTGCATGAACGTGAGTGGGTGAGTGGGTGGTGTGTGTCGGGGTGGCACTGTGAGCATCACTGCAGGCCCGGTGGGCTGAGTGTCTCCCAGACAGCACGGGGCCCAGACGTCTCTTTCTTGTCAAGTTCCTGTAGACGGCTCTTCCGCTGTCCCGGCTGGCGCTTGGGAGCCCAGGCTGTCAGTGACAGGGAGCCACTGGGGAAGGGGCTGAGGATGGGACATTCGGCATGTACCCCTCATATGATCCCCGGTGTGCAGTGGGGCGACCCTGCCTCAACTCTGCCAGGCCACCGGTTTGGAGACTCTTCATTCTGTCCTTGCAGAAGAAGACATCTCCCATCTCCTGTCAGAATGACGGCGGCCTGGGGGGATGAACCCTCAGTCTTCCTGGTTTTGTGTTCACCTTCCCCAGCCTCTCCCTTGCAGAGGTACCTGTGTCCCCAGGTCTGGAATCTCTTGCAGTCCTGGGATGTGACCAGGGTTGTTCTGCACCTGCCCCGCTGTGGCTGGCTGGCTGGCTTTCTCTCTCTCTCTCTCGTTTTTGAAAAAGAGGACTTCAAGAGGGCATGGAGATGAATGTGTGTGCCTGAGCTGCTGCCTCTGAGCCATTAGAGAAAGCTTTCTACATTTAGATCTGACCGTGTCTCTCTCCTGCTCAGAAAACTTCCACGGCTCCCCGGTGACAGCAGAATAAAAACTAGAAATCTTCTCTGGCATTTTTGTGGGTTTGCCCCAAGTTAGGATTTACTCCCTTTGTGGGCCAACTGTATTTGATTCTATTAATTTCAATAACACAGAAATTTCGGGACTCCTGGGACAGAACCTGATGGCACAGTGGTTAAATGCCACAGCTGCGTCACAAGGTTGGCAGTTCGAATCCACCAGGCATTCTTGGGAATTCTGTGGTGCAGAACTGCTACTTTAGTTATCACTAAAGGAGAAAATACGTGACAACCCTCTTTTGGGTGATCCTGCCCACGCCCAGTGACATAGATATGTCCCCAATCCCAATCCTGTGTAGAGAGGTGGGAGATGAACATTCCAGGCAGATGGAGCAGCCGCCGCAAAGGCTCTGCGGTGGGAACACGACAGACATGATGGAGTCACAGCAAGTGAGTCAACGAATCTAAAGTGGAGACAGTCGAGAGTAGAACTACTCTGGCCATTGGTTTCCTGTGAGTTGGACTTGAACCCACAGCACTGAGTGAGTGAGCAAGGGACAGAACTGGTGAAAGGCTAATTACTCTCTATGAAACGCCAATAAACGGTGCTGAGCTGTCCCCTGTACTGCTCTCAGCCCTTCCTCTTGGGCTAGGCAGTTCTGCGCCTCGATCCAGCATTACTTGCTCAGGCTGGGATGTGTGTGTGTGTGTGTGTTCACACCTGTAACTCATGGCCTTGAGCCTACTGCAAGGAATTTCCTGTGTATGTCGCCAGCAGCTACAAGACAGGCTCTTGTCTGTATTCTTTCCAGGCGTGAGCTGTGGCCGGTGATGAAGTTTGTTCAGCGTCTCTCACCACTAAATCATCTGGACCATAGATAGGCTTGGCCTGGGTAATCCCTGGAAACCAAAACCAAAGTGATGGGCTCTTCCCCAGATGGAGTCCAGAAAAACGAACACTCCCCAAACCCCCAAAGAAACCAAGCATGTTGCTGTCAAATTGATTCCAACTCATAGTGACCCTGGAGGGCAGAGTAGAACTGTCCCTCATGCTTTCCTAGGAGCACTGACCTTTGGTTAACAGCTATAGCACTTAACCACTGTACCACCAGGATTTGGATTAGGGACACATATGTGTCGTTGGGGGTGGGAAGGATCACCCGAAAGACAGAGTTGTCACATGTTTTCTCCTTTAGTGATAACATGAAGGAATTGTCATGACTGAGTTCCCTCTTGCTCAGGAAGGGATGCATTAGTTTGTTAACTCTGTTACCATATGTCTTGGTTATCTGGTACTGCTTTCACAGAAACACCACAAATGGATGGCTTTAACAGACAGAAAATTTTTCTGTCACTGTTTAGGAGGGTAGAAGTCCAAATTCAGGGTGCCAGCTCCGGGGGAAGGCTTTCTCTCTCTATTGGCTCTGGGAGAAAGGGTTTCTCATTAGACTCTCCTTGGCCTGGGAGCATCTCAGTGCAGGAACTTGAGTCCAAGAGATGTGCTCTGCTCCAGGCACTGCTTTCTTGTGTGTGGTATGAGGTCCCCTGTCTCTCTGCTTGCGTCCCTTTCCTTTCTTATGAGACAAAAGGTGGTGCAGACCATATTCCAGGGAAACTCCCCTGACATTGGATCAGGGATGTGACCTTGCTAAGGGTGTTACAATCCCACTCTAATCCTCTTTAACATAATCCAGTCTTGCCCCACTAACCACAGGCAGAGATTAGGATTATGACATATGGGAAATTTACAACCACAAAATAGAACCCAACTATGCAGTACTGGGAGTCATGGCTTAATCAGGTTGACACACATTTGGGGGGGCTGCGGTTCAATCTGTGACGTCATATTAAGGAACAACACACCCAGGAACGGCTCCCCTGAAGGGTTAGCACCCGTAAGGCCACGTTGCTGGAATCTAAGAGGCAATGAAGATTCCATCACGGCATATTTCCCACACACTCGTCCCACTCCCCTAGACTCTCCAGTTCTACTGTGAAGAAGCACTCGTACCTGGTGACGGCCTGCTTTCTCTCTCGGGAGGCCCCTCGCAGTCTACTCCCTCTGCTTGGAAATCCTACTCCACCTTCTCCACTTTAGATCTGTTGACTCGCTCGCTGTGTCTCCATCGTGCCCGTTGCGTTCCCACCCCTGAGCCTTTGCAGAGGCTGCTCCATCTGCCTGGAATCTTTGTCTCCCACCTCTCTACACTCTGCCTCTTCCTTCACCGAGTCTCTGCTCCGACTCGCCTCTTTTCTCACTGCTATTGATGTCCTCCAGGCCGAGACCGCCAGGAACATACCCACGGATGTCCTCCAGGCCAAGACCGCCAGGAACATACCCACATCTGAGCAAACAGGGTACATTGCCCGTGGCTGTGAAAGAGAACACACACCGTGGGGCTGTGGGCATCTTAGTAAGAGGGTGTTGGAACCATGGGGGGTTGTGGGTGCCTTAATAAGAGGGTGCTAGAACCATGGTGGCTGTGGGTGTCTTAGCAAGAGGGTGCTGGAACCATGGGGGCTGTGGGCATCTTAGTAAGTGGGTGCTAAAAGCACTTGTAGAGTTCAGACTTGTTTTTTCTAGATCCATCGTGGTCACAGAGGGGCCTTGTCTGATGCTGCGTTCAGTGAAATGACGTTCAATGGGAGAGCACCTTGCTCGGCTGACACCCAGCTTAGGACCCAGATGCCAGGGACTGTTCTTCCCTTTCTCATCACGGAGTTTTCAGTGGGGAGAACACAGCCAGTGCCACAGACTCCTTTCTGACTCAAGGCAGCTCAAGTGGAGCTGTGCTCCCGCGAGGTTTCTTCCCTCCGTCTCCCACCCCGTCTCCCTCCCTCTCTCCCTCTCCCCCCTTCCCTCCAAATGTGTTGAATGAATCAGTGCAGCAAGTCTGTCCTGTTGGAAAACTCTGACTTCACATTCAAGTTCTCACCCAGAAACTCTTCTTGGGAAGCTGCTCTGGTTAAGTAGTTCGCCCAGAGACACACAGCCGGCGAGGGACAGAGGCGGCCCTATCCGAACTCCAAACCCACTTCCTGGGCTACCTTCCTGCAGTCCTGCTTGTGGTTTTCATGGGGCGTGTGGACACCGAGTTAAGAGCGCGCTGGACCACGGGACCCTACTGCACTGGAGTCAAGGTTCAGATGCTCAGAGGGGCAGGGCAGGAAACAGCCACCTTCACAGGACAGGCTGGAGCCGGCAGAGCTCTGGTCTGACAGAGCTCAGGAGACAGGAGACCGGACAGAGACTCCCAGCTGGCCCAGGGAGACAGTGTGAGTGGCACCTCTGGGCTGCCTGGGCCACCTTCACGGGTCCCCGCTCTGCGCCGACGGGGTGTAGGGAGAAAGCCCTGCCCTCCCGTCGGGCTTGTTCTTGGTCGAGGGCACCGCAGCTTCCTCTGGTGACCACCAGGGGGAGACAGTCCTCTGGAAACTGCTGAGAAGCCTCGTCCCCTGGTCCAACTTCAAGGGCATCTGTGGTCCCAGGGGCCACCCCCGCTGTTCTCCTCAGGCCCAGTCCAACTCCGAGGAGCGAGGAGTGGGTGCTGACGAGGGCCTGCCTGCATCTTGCGGCCTCCCTTTTCAGAGAACGACTCACGGTTTCCAAGCGTGGAGTCGGGTTGTGTGTGGGGGTGCTTTAGGAGCATGGACCTCCCTTCTCTTCAATCAGGAGGCATTACACCTCATAGCAAAGCCTGTGAGCAAAAGCCCGCTGAAGTTCTAGGAAGCCATCTGTCCTCTTTTACAGTATCAATAAAACAAAAACAAGCACCCCAGACCCACGGGGCTTCCCTGCAGGTACGGCAACCACAGAATTCAGTTCTCAACTTCAGTCAAGGCAGCACAGTGAGTTCCTGTGCTGTCCATTCTCTCTGGTACAAAACCCAGCAATAACAAATAAAATAGAAGAAAAAAGATAAACAAAGGACATAGTTGGACTCCACACCAAGATGGATATCTGTGTAGCAGAAGCAGGTCAGAAAGGCAAAGGGATGAGTGAGGCTGAGGGACCGCTGGCCTCGGGGACACAGAACCAGCTGCCTGAGCTATGGCCCTAGTCACGGAGCTAAGTGCTCCACGCAAGACAGGGACAGCAGCCAGGCTCCTCCGAAGCCAGTGGTGGGGTGAAGCTCTGTTTGAGAAAGGAGGTGGTGGTGGGGGGAACGGTGTGAGCTGTCCCCTTGCAGCCTGGACCTGAAGACCTGGGAGGCTGAAGATAGCTTCGACCAGGAGCTGAGCCCAGCCCCTCTCCAGCTAGGCACCTGGCCTGCGGTGTTCTCATGCCAGAGTGGACTGGGAACCCTGAAAGTCTGTTACAAGACCAGGTTCTGGTGGACCTGGGGTCTCAGCTCCAGACAGTTGGAGACAGAGTGAAAAACAGATGGTAAAACAAAATCAAAACATCTTTAACTCACTGTGAGATTGTAAAACTCTGTATGAAAAATACTTAGTATTGAAGAGTCAACAAGATCAACATTTGGAATGTTCATTCAATCCAGATTAACTTTGTGGAAGTATCACAGAGAATTAAAAGTAACATTTGGGATGCTCAAAAATGTGAATGAAGATGTGACATCTGTATCTTAGGGGGGGCTCTCTAGAGAAGCAAAACCAGGACAGCGCAGAGACGCGCATACAGCGAGATGTCTTTCAGGGAGATGGGTCACATGTTTGCAGAGGATGGACTGTTTGGAGTCCGTGAATGAGGGTAGAAGACTTTCCCAATTCACGGAGTCACAGAAGCTGGAACTGAACATCAGCAGGTTGGAGAGCAGGTCTCACGCTCACAGACTGTGTAGGGTGAGGACTCCCAAGGCGGGCAGGCAAGATGGCACAGTCTCTGCTGGTTCACGTAGCTGCAGGGGCTGGAACACCCAAGATCAGCAGGTCGGGAAGCAGGACTCTTGCTCGCAGGCTGTGAAGATCCACAAATCCAAAGCTGCTAGCTCAAGTCCCAACAACTGGAGGTCAGACAAGAGGCAGCTGGTGGGTCCAGAACAAGCCTTGGCAAGGTGAGCAGGAGGGAAGTAGGAGGTGGAAGGCAGAGAGATGAAGGCTCAGGGGTGGGGAGCTACCACAGACCCCGCCCCTGTAGGTACCGCTCAGCAGATCCCGTCATGGGGGTGATCACGTCTCAGACTTCAGCAGGGAAGCAATCACAACATTATACAGCTGCCCAAACCCTGAGAATCCAGGCCCAGCCAAGTTGACACACAGTCTTAACCACCGCAGAAAACGAGACGTGAACAGAGGCAGATAAAAATGATACAAGAAGAAGTAGACATAGAAAACCAATTAGAAAGCTTGGAAAAGTTTGAGAATTAAAAGGAAAAGCACAGTAGACAGCATAAAATGAGGTTAGACATTGAGAGAATTATTGAGTTAGAAGACATTGCTCAGGAATTAATGCCACCTGGACTCATATCCAGCTACCTTATAGTTAAAATCAGGGAGAACAGGGGGTATTTCCATGTGTTTAAAGTATATCCGTCACTGAAAGAATTGTTATTGGATGCATTTCAGCCAGAAGCAAAAGGAACCCAAGAAGAGAGGGAAGGATGTGAGAAACAACGCTAAGCACAGAAATCGATAAAAAGTGTTGGTAAATCTAATGGGCCTTGGCTATAAATAAAGACTCTTTTTAAAATTATCATTTTTGTTAAAGATATGCATATACATGCTTCTAAAAAGTCAGATGATTCCACATGGCTTTTGTGGCATCAGGTTTCAGGGTGGCCCCCTGAGCCTTGCCTCTCGGTGTGTACATCTAGTGTTGTCCCTGCCACATCGAATGGGGACAACTGTCTAACCAACAGGGTGCTGCAGGAGCAATGATGCGTGGCTTCCGAAGTTCAGTCAGGAAAGCATTGGGGCATCCACCTGGTTTTCTCCTGGGTCACTTTCTCCAGGGGTAGCAGGCCACCGTGTGGGGAGAATGTTTAAGCAGCTCTGCGGACGTGTCTGTGGAGCTAGGGACTCACGCCTCCTGCTGTCAAGACCGATACAAACTTGCCAGGTGTGCGAGTGAGCCACTTTGGAAGAGGCTCTTCCAGGCCCAGTCCAGCCTTCGGATGACAGCAGTCCTGCCTGAAATCTTGACCCAGCCTCCGGAGATGCTCTGAGCTGGAAGTGCCCAGCTGAGCTGCTCCTGGGCAAGACAACCAGCGAAGATTGCTCCAGAAAGCTGCTGAGCTGCGAGCAGCTCTGTCCTGCTGATAGAGCTTTCGTAGCGTTTATAAGGAGAAATTGAAGCCTCTGCCTTATTTCACTCCTTTCAGGTTTCCACACCCTACGGGCAAATACTTTCAACTCCTTTTAGCTTCATTTATCTACTTATGTATTTCCATATGTTGTGGTGGCTCTTAGGTGCCACTGAGTTGCTTCCAACTCATAGTGACCCTATGTACAACAGAACGAAGCCGTGTCCCCCTTACCTCGGCTGCTGTGTTTGAGTCCGTGGTTGCAGCTACTGTGTCAGTCATCTCACTGAGGGTCAGCCTTTTTTTGCTGACCTTCTACCTGTTTTCATATACCCCGTTTGCACTTTTCTTCCCTTTTCCATTTTTGACATTACATGCCTGATTGATATGATTTATTGATTTCCTATTATGGCAAACGATTGCCATTTTCCCAAACCCTCCACTCCTTCCTGTCCTGTGTAGTTATGTCCTATTGTGTTTTCTTTCTTGTACAGCTTTTTGTTTCCCTTGGTGACAATGATGGCCTACCTTTTCATGGGTGTGTTCATGTGATTTCTATTCTTGTGAATGATCCAATTTCTCTCGATGTGTTTGCGTACTTTAAGTGTTAATTTCCTTTTTTCTTGGGGACTTCTTCTTTTCAAATCCCTGTCCTCTTGCTACAGTCTGGAAGAGCTGCTCTCTAGGTCCGTGGTACAGCTGCCATCCTGGGACATCTCTGTCACCCTCTGCCTACTTTCTGTGTCCTGTCCCCATCTCCTCTTCGGCTTATGCTCTTATTTTGGTACCATGCATTCCCCAGTGGTTTCCTGGTTAGGGTACCGGAGACTCGGGAACATTGTTTGGGAACTTTCACCTCTGTTCTAATGCCTATTCCACTCTTCACTTGACTCGTGACTAGGCTTTCTGTGTAATTCTGGGTTGGAAATAACTTTCTCTCACAGTTTTGAAAACACTACTCTGCTATCTTCCAGCTTCCAGCATTGCTGTTTAGAAAGTTCATGGCCATTTTGATTCCAGATTCTATGAACAGACCCTTTTTTTTCCTTCTGGGAGACTTCTAAGCTCTCACTTTTATTCTCATCATTCTAATGCGTTGGTGAGACTTCTTTCTAGTTCATTGTCCTGGTAACGTGAAGACTCTTAATCTGGAAACACATGTTCTTTCTTATTAGAAGATTTTCTTGAATTAACTTCTGTCATACGTCTCTCCCTTCTATTTTCTCTGCATGAATTTCCCATTATTTGGATATTGGGCCTTCTTAATTGATCACTAAAGATCTTATATTCTCTCTCCTATTTTCTGTCTGTCTGGTTTACTTTTGGGGAGATCCCCTGGCTTTACATTTCAAACATTTGCCTACATTTTTCGTTTCTTCTTTCGTGTTTTTAATATATAAGGGTTTTTTTTTTTTTTTTTGAGGAAAGGGTGTCTTCGTGGTGGTCAGGATTATGTCAGTTTGGCTACTCCATGTTTGGCTGCTGTATCAAGTGGCAGGGAGGGGCCTGTGGTGGCTTCCCACCCCTCAGCTCTCATCTCTCTGCCTTCCACCACCTACTGCCGGTCTGCTCATGTTGCCAGCAGCTTCTGCTCTCTCCTGGAGTCTGGTTCCTGGACTTGAACTAGCAGCTGTTGGATTCATCAACCCTTGCAGATGGCACTTGAAAGTCTTGTTCCCTGACCTGCTGATCCTGGGTTCACCAGCTTCTGCTGCTCTGTCTCACCACCAGCTTGCAATCAGCCAGTCTACACAACCGGTGATCTGGAACTCTGCTCTCTGACCTGCTGACCTTGGGTTCACCAACTCCTGTGGCCACGTGATGCTTGTGACAGGACTTGGGACATTCAGCTTCTGCAATTGTGTGAGATGTTTCCTATATATGTATGTGTATATATATATATCTTTCCTCGTATTTTGTATATAAATCTTTCCTTGTTCATACACATGTTATTGGTTTTGCGTCCCTAGAAAACCCAGCCTAAGACAGTCTTCCACACTGGAAGTTCAACTGTCTGGCAGTCTTGCTTGTTCATATCTAGGATAAAGGATGAAATAACTTAAAGGGAGCTCTGTGGACATTTAAGGGTTGTCCTAGGTAAGGTGGTCTGGCTGGACCATTTTCTCAGGGACTCAAAAATGTTGATATATTTGAGTTCATATAACTAGGGTTAGCCAGCTTGCCCAAAGGGGACTCTTGTTAGCCTGCATGCTGTAGCTGCAAGCTCGCTGGGACCCCACTTTGTGTTTCCCCACTAAATTCATTTACCCTGAGTCGATTGCGACTCACAGCAACTCTCTAGGGAAGAGCAGAACTGCCACATGGAGTTTCCCAGGAGTGGCTGTTGGATTCAAATTGCCAACCTTTCAGTCTGCAGCCAGGCTCTTAACCACTGTGCCAGCAGGGCTTTATCCCGTGTTTCGTCCGGCTCACATGCCGTTCCCAGAAATACCGCTAGTTTCCGTGACTTTTCAGAATTACACACATGACAACCAGCTTCTGTGTTTCCTGTGGGTTGGCTTAATTTCAGCTTTGTCTGTTGTACCGGATCTCTCCTGCTGTACTGGATCTCTTATTCCTTGTCCATATGCTTTCCAGCTTCAAGAATTTTGTCGGTATTCTTTCATCTGACACTCTTTTGTGGTGCCATACTTTATAAAAATCGTTTCAGACATTTAAAAAAGGGAGATTGGGGAGTGAGATGAGGGGATAATCTACAGCTATTTTTTGGAAAGGGAGATGTTAAATGATGTTGTTTTAGGTGTCATCGAGTTGGTTCCAATTCATAGAGACAACGGAAGGAAATCCCGCCACATCCTGCGCCCCCTCAAGTTGCTGTTGTGGCGGCCCACTGGTGCAGCCACTGTGTCAGTCCTTCTCGTTGGTGGTCTTCTTCTTTTTCACTGATCGTGTACTTTCCCTGGCATGAAGTCCTTCTCCAGGGTCTGATAAGATGTCCAATGTACATGAGATGCAGCCTCATCAACACTAGAGTTTAAACACATTAATTCTTCTGTCTTTCTTATTCATTGTCCAGCTGTCACATGCCACGTGAGGTGACTGAAAACACCACGGCTTGGGTCAGGCACACCTTGATTCTCAAAGTGGCATCTCTGCTTTATTACTATTATTTTAATTATTATCTTGTGGTGTCTTTTGTAACAGATTTGACCAATTCAGTACTTTGATTTCTTGGCTGCTGCTTCCATGGGCATTGATTGTGGATCCAAGTAAAATGAAATTTTTGTAACTTTAATATTTTCTCCATTTATCATGTGTGATGTTGCTTATTGGTCCAGTTTCGAGAATTTGTGTTTTCTTTACATTGAGGTGTAATCTGTAATCTGTGGTCCTTGATCTTCATCAGTAAGTGGTTCAAGCCTTCTTCACTTTTAGCAAGCAAAGTTGTATCATGTGCCTATCACAGATTGCTGACGAGGCGTTGCCTAACCCTGATGCCCTGTTCTACTTCATGCAGTCCAGCTTCTTGGATTATTTGCATACAGATTGAATAAGCAAGATCAAAGATACACATTTGATACACATTTTTTCTGCTTTTAAACAATGTGGTACCCTCTTGTTCTGTTTGAGTGACTACCTCTTGGTCTGTGTTCAGTTTCCTCATAGATCATTTTTTAACTTATCTTCAGCAAAATTTTACTTGTGTGTGAGATTAATGATACTGTTTGACAATTTCTGCATTCTGTTATATCACCTTTCTTTGGAATGGGCTTAGATGTGGGTCTCTTCCAGTCGGTTAGCCAGGTCACTGTCTTTCAAATTTCTTGGCAAAGATGAGTGAGTACTTTCAATGTTGCATCCATTTGTTGAAATATTTCAGTTGATGTTCTATCAGGTTCTGAAGGCTTGTTTCTCACCAGTTGTCATGGATTGACTTGTGTCCCCCCAAAATAGGTGTAGCCATGTGGCTGGGCCATGATTCCCACTATCTTGTGACTGTCCTCCATTTTGTGGTTTTCCTTTGCTGTATGTTAAAGGATTAGGGTGGGACTGTAAATCCCTTTATAAGATCACCTCCCTGCTCCACTGTAAAGAGAGTTTCCCTGGAGTATGTCTTGCCCCACCCTTAATCCTTTCATCCTATGAGAGATAAAAGGACAGAGAAGCAGGCAGAGAATTGGGAACCTCATGCCATCAAGAAAGCAGCACCTGGAGAAGAGCATGTCCTTCAGACCCAAGGTTCCTGCACCAAGATGTTCCCTGGACAGAGACTGATACAATACCGGACTTTACTCCAGAGCCGACAAGGGGGAAAGCCTTCCCCTGGAGTGGACATCCTGAATTTGGACTTGTAGCCTACCAGACTGTGTAAGAGTAAACCTTCCTTTGTTAAAGCCATCCACTCTGTGGTGTTTCTGTTAGAGCAGCCCTAGCTGATTAAAACACCGGTGCTTCAGTGCAGCTTGAACCTCTTTCTGCAATATCATAGGTTCTTGATTAGATTAGAATTAGATTAGAAAAATACTTCCTGAAATGGTTGAATGTTGACCAATTCTTTTTGATACAGTGGCTCTGTTGCTTAAAGGCACGAATCTAAAACAGAACCCATGTTCAGGCATAAAGGTTGAGATTCAAATCATGAAAAAAAATCTCTATGCAAATATTAGCTGAAAGAAGCTTGTACAGTAGTGTTAATGTCAGAAACAATCAAGGTGAAGAGCATTTATAGGGAAGGAAAAAGGGGATCTTACACAAGAATAACAGAACCATCCACCAAGCTGATACAACAATCATGAATCTCTATGCTCCTAGTAGTGTAGCAAAAACTGACAGAATTATGAAAAGAAGCAAAGAAATTCCATAACAGGAGATTTTAACCTGTCTGTATCAGATACTGGAAACTCTGCTGCTGTACAGGTTAAGAGCTCAGCTGCTAACCAAAAGGTCAGCAGTTTGAATCTCCGGGGTTCTCCTTGGAAACTCAGTCAGGCAGTTCTGGTCTGTCTTACATGGTTGCTATGAGTAGGAAGTGACTCTAGGCAATAGGCTTGGTTTTTGATTTGTAGCAGGAACTGATGCATCTGGTAGGCAAAAATATAGTAAATATACAGGTGATTTTCACCACAGAATTATTAAGACTAACCTGATGAGCTGGCTTGACACAATAGCCAAAATAATGGGTTGAAGCATACCAAAGCTCATACAGATGGTGAAAGACTGGGCAATGTTTAGTTCTGATACATGAGATTGTCATTAGTTAGAGCTAACTGGACAGCAACTAGCAACTGTAATAATTCACTCAACAAGTTCAGAACATGCATTGTTTCAAATATGCACAAAGAAAGGGAAATAAAGTGTGCAGGGAACCCTTATGAAATAGCCACCACGTACCAGGTGACAGAGGACAGTAGTCAGAATCACACAAATTATGTTGTCTGACCCCAAAGCAAGTAAGTTAGGAATTCATAATAAAAATAACATTAAATACCCCTTATGTATAAAACTCTAAGAATCACTCTTAAAGAAATGAGTGAAAAATATACTGGACGGGAGGGACCAAAAGTACTACAAGGAGAAAATTGTGGGAGAAAACAAAAGTACTTCTAATTTTTAAGGCATTTATTGCAAACAAAAAAGGTTTACAATGACTTAATTAGGCATTAAATACAAGGAACTAGAAAAAGTACAATGAAGAGAACCCAAGAAAAGTCACAGGAAAAGAATAATAAAAGCAATGAAAGTTAGTGAATTAGAAAATAAAGACACAAAACCCAAAAGGTGGTTCATTAAACAAACAAACAAGCAAACCAAACCTAAGAAAATAGAAAAACTTCTAGCAAGATTGATAAAGGGGAAAAAAGTCATAAATAAATGATATTAGAAACAAAAAATGGGTGTCACTAGAAATAAACTATAGATTTAAAAATAGTAAGAGAACGACAAGAACAACTTCATGACGATGGCCTTCATAACAGAGGAAGTAGTTGTTTTTTGAAGAAAATACAAATCATCAGACTTCACTGAAGAGGAAAAAGAAAGTTTGAATTAATCAATAGTAGTTAATCAGAAATCTCTCCCTCTCAGAGACAATGATTTTACAGGAGGATTTTACTGAACTCTCAAAGAACTACTTCAGAAAATTTTAAATGGGATAAACTTATTTTATGAGGCTGGTGTATTCTTGATGCTAATCAAAGTCAGTACAAGAAAACAAAATTATAGACAAATCTTGCTGTGGTAGCCAGTGTCCAAGATGGCCTCCAAAGATCCTCTGTAGACCAAGCTCACTGTGGCATCCAGTCTTTGAGAGGGCCCCTAAAGATCCTCAACACCTAATATTCATACTCTTGTGTAGTGCTGTCCCACACATTGAACTGTGACTTGTCTGTGTGTCCCGCAGAAGGTGACTGTGACTTAAGAAGCATGTTGGTAAAAGATATTGCAGCTTCTGCCGTATCTTTGGCTAAAGGTATGCTAGCTTGCTCTGGAGGAATGGAGCTGTTGCGTCATGAACACACTCAAACAGCATTACAGAGAGGTCTGCATGGTGAGGGACTGAGCCTTTTGCCAACCGCCAGCACTAATTTGTAGTCATGCCAGTGAGTCACGCAAGAAGTAGATGTTCCAGATGGCTACACCCCTGGCCAATCTCTTGACTGCAACATCATGGAAGACAGAACCATCTACCTAGGTTGCCCCCATGTTTCTTACTCACAGAAATTGGCAGAGATAATAAATGTCTATTCTTCTTTTGAGTCCATGTGTTGCACAGTTAAGTGCCCAGTTGCTAACTGAACGGTTGGCAGTTCAGGTTTACCCAGAGGTGTCTCAGAAGAAAGACCTGGCAACCTACTTCTGAAAGAGCAGGCCTGTAGAGAGCATGGGTCTACTCTGGCCCACATGGGCTCGCCATCAGTCAGGGTTGGCTAAACACCAACTGATTCATACTGTTGTTTTAATCAGTTCACTGCTGTTGTTGGTAGGTGCCCCTGACAACAGCTAGTTTGAGATAATTGTTATGCAGCAACAGAGAACTGGCACATTCACTCGTGAACCTTGATGTAAAATCGCAAATGGAATCCTTTCTAAGGAAAATTAATTAACAGGTAATTAGAGTTCACCCCAAAATGTAAGACTCTGTTAACTTAGAAAAATTTATTAACGTAATTCACTGTAGTAGAAAATCAAAGGAGAAAATCTACAATCACCTTAATAAATGCAAAAAGCATTTGATAAAATTTGAAGTCCACATGATAAACCTTAACAAACTGTGAACAGGAGGAAACTTTTCTAACCTAGTAAATGTTATCCATCCATAATTAGCAGTACATATGCTCACATGCCACAATTTCAGTAGCATTTCTCTCAAGATTGGATTAAGACAAAGATGTCTGCTCTCATTGCATCGTTTCCACCTATGCAATAACACAAGACAAAGAGATAAGTGTACAAGAATTCAAAGGACATGGAGAATGTAATTGTCTTCTTAGAGAATTCAAAAGTATCTACAAATAAGCTATTGGAATTAAAAGGTCCTCCAAAAAAGAAGCCACAAGCCAAGTGTCATCGAGTTGGATCTGACTCATGGCGAAAGAAAGGTGTTTTATATCTCAACTTGAGGAAAACAAGTTGGGTAAATGATGCAGTTTTAATTGTTTTCTAATTTTGAAATACATTTGATGGCATTCTGTGTGGAAAAGAGCTCTGAGTAAGTGGCTGCCGTAGCTCCATTCGGTGGCGCGTACCTGGAATGTCCAGTTTTTGATGACAGCCTCACGTAAAGCTGACTGAATTTCATGAATGATGCGCCCGGCGTTCTTTAGGTCACCAGTTGTTTACAGTTGACTGGC
The DNA here is from genome assembly GCA_028571685.1 of Heterohyrax brucei. NCBI lineage: Eukaryota > Metazoa > Chordata > Mammalia > Hyracoidea > Procaviidae > Heterohyrax > Heterohyrax brucei. The sequence continues at coordinate 85,064,604 of CM053157.1, read as the reverse complement.
ATAAACCGAGAGTCAACGTAGCCCCATAAAAAGGCTTTGAATCACGTGGTCTTGGCAGCCAGTTAACTTTCCCACCATGTGAGATGACAAAGCCTTCAAACTTCTCCAACAAGTCAGTTGTTTCAGGTGCAGCGTGTCACGTAGTGCTGTCTTGTTGAAACCACACACAAGTGAGCTCTACACCTTGCAAATGGAGCCCTGGGTAATCACAGCCCAGTATCTTTCACCATCAGCAGTCACAGTTTCTCCTTGTTCATCTTGGAAAAAAACTGGGCCAGTGATTCCAGTGGATGGAAATGCACAACACATGGGAACTTCTTTTGAAAGAAACGGACCTTCACGAGTCTCCACTGGATTCTTATCACTCCAAATAGACAGTTTGTTTGTTAACGAAACCATCCATCCAAAAACGAACCTCGTTGCTGAAGACGATTTTTCAGCCCAAAACAGGGTCAACATCCGATCACTCCAGAGCCCAGTCAACACATATACAGCACATTCTATGGTTTTTGGGCTTCGATTCTTGAATTAAAACAATTTTGTAAGGATAAAGCTTCAAGTCCAGATGCAAAATCAGCCAAATTGTGATTAATAAAAGGCCCAGTTCTTGTGCTTGGTGAGATACTGGTTGGGAGGGGTTCTCATGTCCACTCTGACTAATGGTGGTGATGTTGTCATTGGAACATGTGGTTCATGGACACACGGGAGTTGTCTGATGGGCCACAGACCCGCTGTCCCAAACTTTTTGATTAAATGTCAGATTGTTCTCTCAGAGGCATGACTATGCACATCACAAATTTCGCATAACACACAAAATGTTTAGCAAAGGGAACACCTGTTTTGATAATAACCTTTAATACTTTGTATGTGTTGTGGAATTGTGTAACTTTTCACAGTGATTTGTCAAGACTATAAAAAACGTGATAAATACGACTGCCATAGCTTCACAGACGTGGTTGTTGTCAGCTGTTAATAATAGGACAACATGACTGGAAGAGCCTTTATTATATGAATTCCCCAGTATTACCAGACATAGACCACTAGTCTTCTTATCAATAAGAATCAATTAGAAAATATAATGGGATGCATGAGTAGCTCATTTATAATGGAAAGTTAAAGTATGAGGTATTCAGTGATCAGTCTAACAGAAGACATGAAAATGTTTTTGTAGAAAATTACAGTGCATTGTGGCCAGAATATGGGAGCCACACGCTCATGAGTGGGAAGACTTAATTTCCTCAATATGGCAATTTCCCTCAAAATAATCTATAAATGCAATTAAATTTTAATTAAAATCCCAGTGAATTTTTTAAATGCAACTTCAGAAGCTGAAATTAAAATTCATAGGGAAGAACAAGTACTAGAGCATTTTGGAAACACAGAGGAGGGCGGAGTGGCAAGAAGAAGTACTCCACAAGATAACAAGACAGTGACATTGTTAAAGACGGTGATTTGAGAGTGAGATGGTAATTTGGAACAGAGAGCCCAGGAAGAGACCCACGCACATTTGGAAAGGATATACAACAGCTGACATTTCATATCAGTGGGGGCAAAGAAATTAATTTTAAAAATAAAGCATGCTTGGAATATTGGTTTTGCATGTGGAAGACCTAATTTTAGGTTCCTACTCCCTTCCCTGGAGGTGTAGTAGTTAACTGACACAGCTGCTAACCAAAGGGCTCTGCAGTTCGAATCTACCAGACGCTCCTTGGAGACTCTGTGGGGCAGTTCTGCTCTGTCCTGCACAGTCACTATGAGTCGGAATTGACTTGATGGCACCGGATGGTGGGCTCTGGGACTCCCGTCCAAAACATAAAACTAGTTGCCATTGCATCAGTTCTGACTCAAGGTGACCGCGTGTGTCTTAGAGTAGACCTGTGATCTGTGAGTTAGTTCAGTGGCGGACTTTTCTGGAAAGAGATCACCAGGTCTTTCTTCTGAAGAGTTTCCGGTTGGGTTTGAACCACCAACAAAAACAAAACCCTACAGTATCTACACGTGGCTTTGTGCCGTTTTGTCAAGGCAGATTCCCCTCGTCAGTGTGATGTTTGCGCTTCTTCTCTTCGCTGGGTTGTTGCTCGCCATCAAGTCAAGTCGACTGTGACTTCCAGAGACCCCGTGCACAGCGGAGCCCCAAGTGCGGCCTTGCCTGCTCCTCTGCCGCCTTTGCCATCACTGTTACGCTCGAGTCCGTCGTCCAGGCCACTGTGTGTTTTGAGTGTCCTCCAACTTGGGGCCGTATCTTCTCATACGAGGTCAGATAATATTATGTTGTGACCCGTGGAGTTTATTTTATTTTATTCATTTTATTGTTCTAACCACCCCTAGAGTTTACACTGGCTAATTTTGGGAAATAACCAGCCTGTTCCTTCTCTTCTGTCTCAGTCTGGATGCTCTGCTGAAACCTGTCCCCAATGGGTGACACTGCTGGCATTTGAAATCCTTGTGACATAGCTTCCAGCATCACAGCAACATGTAAGCCACCACTGAATGACAAACTGACAGACCAGTGGTTGGTCTTTACTGCGAGAAGTGCCCCAAACACGTTTTGACCTCTTAGATGTAACCCTGCCAGAAGCTGGGAGCATGAGGCTGGGGTTTCCTAGAATCACAAAGGGGTGTGTTCAGCAGAATGGGGACCCACACGGCCCCTTTGTCTGCAGAAAAGGGGTGGGCTGTGATGACTCTCTCTGTCCTTAGATGGGATAAAACACCAGCTGACAGATTCCAGAGAGAGGACACAAGACAGATGGAGACGGGTGGCTCTGGGCCCAGGAAGTGGGCTTGCTCCTGAACCCACACTTTTGGGTTAGTACAAGGGTAAACAGGGAAGTGCTTTGAAGGGGTGTAATCCCATACCCCACCAGGTACCCAGGCTGCTTTTCCAGCTTTCAGCCCAGTCTTCCAGAAGCAGTTTCTCAAGCAAGACCTTGCCCTTACAAAGACAGGATTGTGCAGTACACAATTTTGTAACTGATTTCTTTTACTTAGGAATATATTGCGAATATCTTTCCACATCATCAAGTATTCACCTGGTGGTGTTGTTCCCCTGTGGGACTCTGGCTTGTTAACTGCTCCCCTGTGTTGGCAACAGAGACCTCAGTGGCACAAACATGTTTGACTACTAACCAAAAGGTCGGCAGTTCAAACCCACCCACAGCTGCCTGGCAAAAAAGGCCCAGTGACCTGCTTCTGGAAGGTCACATCCCTGAAGACCTTATAGGCTGGGGGTCTCCTGTGCCATACACAGGATCTCCATGAATAGGAATTGACTCAACTCAAAGGCAGCTGGCTTTTGGAAATGCTCACCAGCCTGGGCTTCCTTGGATGCCAGACAAAGCCTGTCTTTGGAGTTGGTCAGTGCTGTGCCCCCTCCCCCATCCCTGCAAGGACCTGCTAAGCTAGTTCCTCACCTGCCAACACCTTCCTGTGTGGCTCTGGACCACCTGTTGAAGACTCCGCCTGCCTGCTCCTGACTTCACAGAAGTTATGGAAAAGGATGCCCAAACACTGTGAAAGCACCACGGCAAAGTCACAGGAGGGATCCTGGGGCAGACTCCCTGTCCTCCTGCAGTTAAGGTCTTGGCCAAGCTGAGCCTTTTCCCTGCAGTGTTTGACTTGGATGCTAGACCAGGTGAGTCAGCTGTCCTGGCACCCTCCTTCCAGCCAAAAGCCACATCCAGGTAGAGCCAGTGCCAGTTCACTGAAATTGTCGGTCTCTCCCACAACCTGTGTCTTCCTGGTTCTCTCTTTGGAAGGAGATCCCAGGCTGTCTTGGTTGGGCAGAACCAAGCCACAGGAGCCAATGTATATCAGCTCTGTGGTAGCCTAAAGCCTCCTGTGGTGGCCTGGGACACAGCTTCTTAAGTGAGGGAAGCATTTCCCTCTGTGTTCCCAAGTCCCTCCCTTGGCCTCGAGCCCAGTGACACACATCCCCCAGATGATGCCAGACAGTCCTGGCTGTGCTCCCAGCTCCATCACAGACTGGTGGTGACCTTGGCCTTAGCTCTTCAGCCCTCAGAGAGATGAGTTTTCTTCATCTTTAAAATGGAAAATATTGTTCATTCTCAGGAAGATAAAAAGAGCCAATGCCTATAAATTTAAAGGAGTCTTAAAACTAAGTTTTCCAGCAGGCACTAATACTTACAGTAGACGTGTAAATCCAGAGGGAGGTGCCAAACCACCTTACGGGGATTTTCTAAGGGAAATGCCAGAAATCTGTTCCAAGATTTTTGAAACCCCTGCCCTCTTTGAAACTCTAAGAAAGTCAGGAAAGTAGAGATGGGAGGATTTTGTGAGGAGGATTTCCTGAAGGAAGCTGTGTTGTGAGGCCCATCTTGAGATTCTGGGGCTGGGGTCCTGCTTGGTCCCCTCAGACTTAAGGAAGATGAATGTTGGCAGGTCTGGGGGCTGCCCTGAGAATAAGCTCTGTTGCTCTAAATGTGTGAGCTCTGTGGGACTGGATGTGAAAGTCCTGCAGTACCAGACTGGGATTTGTCGGTCTCCGTGGCCTGTGAGCCAGAGCCCTGCTGTCTCACCTACTGATCTTGGGTTCACTGGCCTCTGCAGCTACATGGCTCAGGAGAAGCCTCCAACCTGACCCACAGACTTGGGCTTTCCAGCCTTTATAACTGTGCTGGAAACCCTGGAGACGTAGTGGTTGAGTGCTACAGCTGTTAACCAAAAGACTGGCAGTTCGAATCTACCAGGTGCTCCTTGGAAGCTCTGTGGGGCAGTCCCACTCCATTCTATAGGGTCACAGTGACTCAGAAGTGACAGCAATGGGTTTTGTTGGTGACAGCAATTTGGTTTGTTTTTATAACTGCTTGACCCATTTCCTTGATATACATCTCTCTACGTCTGCAGAGAGAGGTAAGAGGTCTGACAATTAAGTCCATGACCGTAATGACTCTGAGTGCTACATTCCTCATTGCTGAATGTCACTGCTGCCACCTCTGAAGCACTCCCCGTGCACCAGTGCCAGCACCTCGCCCACTCTTTGAAGCAATTTTGGAACTCTTTCTGTGACAACCATTGTGCAGGGTGGCATGGTGGCAGGTTCTTGAATTTAATTGTGTAGTTGTCTGTAAGACACTTCTTAGCCAGTAAACAGACAGCTCTCCTGGTCTGGCCCCCAGTGACTTTTTCTTTACCTGAAGATAAAGAAGATATTGAAAGGAAGACATTTTGATGACATTCAGGACACCAAGGGTAATACGATGACAGCTCTGATGGCCATTCCAGAAAGAGTATTCCAAAATTGCTTTCAAGGGTGGACTAGGTGCTGGTGTTGGTGCACAGATTCCCAAGGGGGGACTTCAGAGGTGACTGTAGTGACATTCAGCAATGAGGTATGTAGCACTTTCTCCAGGATGAGTTCAAGAACTTAAACAGCAGTCCTCGTACGTTACTGGTTTTGCTTCTCCAGAGAACTCGGCCTAAGATACTAGCTCTCTCGGGCCTAACCTCCCTAGCAGCCTGCTGGTCTCTGTGACAGGCACTCCCAAGGGAGAGGAAATTTGAAGTTCTTTCCTGATTTCTCAGACAGAAACACTGCTGTCCAAAGAATCCTGCCAGGAAACGGAGCCAGACTGACTAAGCTCTGCTATTTGGAGGACAGATGACCCCACCGACAGACAGACTCCCAGCTCTGCTGGCTGCTCGCCTGCAGGGAGAGCTGGTAATAACAGTGCGGACCTCACAAGGCCGAGAGAGCGAGACGAAGTCATGTGCTAGGGTGAACCTTGGTGTCTGACCACCGCCCAGCGGTTTTGTAAGCTGCAGAAGTGTAGTCACAGACGGTGGGCCCTGATACATGGGCAATACTTTGTAAACCTTAAATTATTCGTTTATTGTGTTAAACAAGACAAACAACAATAATGTGAAATGGAGATGACACAGTTCGGCTCAAGAGCTTCCCTGTTCTTTGCTGCTTTCTCCCGCACCCAAACACCTCCTCTCTTCTAGGCCTCCCTGCAAAAACAAGCACGAACAACAAGCCCCCCTGGACACCCAACACCCCCAAACAGTCATATCAGAAGGTCTTCCAACTTCACTACAGTATATCTAAAGTGATCATTGCCTATAGTCATGCTGCTTAGAAACCATGGTGGCGAGTGGTCAAGTGCTGCCTCTGCTCACCAAAAGGTCAGCAGTTCAAATCCACCAAGTGCTCCTTGGAAACTCTATGGGGCAGTTCTGCCCTGACCTCTAGGGTCATGAGGAGTCAGGATGGACTTGACACCAGTGGATTTTCTTTGGTTTAGCTCCAAGTAGCCTCTCAGTTCTGAAGACTCATCTTTTTCTTCAGATTTGGGAAATATTTCTTTATTAAAAAAAACTTTCTTTAATTGATAACTTAAAAAATATTTTATTGTGTCTTAAGCAAAAATTTACAATCCAAGTAAATTTGTTATAAAAAAGCTTGCACGTGTGCACACGCATGCACCCACACACACAGTTATGTAACTCTAGCTGCTCTGTGACAGCACCCTGTGACACCCTGTGACAGCACACTCTTCCTCTCTGCCCTGTATTTCCCACGTCCGTTCAGCCAACTGCTGTCCCCTCTGCCCTCTCCCCTGGCCTCTGATCAGGAGCTGCCCAGTCAGCCTCAGGTATCTGCTTAAACCAAGAAGCTTACTCTTCGCCAGAATCGTTTTACGTTCTAGAGTCCAGTTCAATCTTTGTCTGCAGAGCTGGCTTTGGGAATGGTTTCAGCTCTTTAATTGATAAATTTGATTATAAAGAATTTAAAAAATTTTGAATAATAAAAAAGATACTGTAAAAACAACTGGAAAAGGGATGCATTCAGAGAAACAATTCACTGAAAAGAAATTCCAAATAGTCAACTATGAAAAGCTGTTCCACCTTACTAGAACTGCAGGTCAAGCCGTTCAAAATGATAATGAGATATAAATTTCTCAATTTCGTTGCAAGATTATACTTCTCAATTTAATTGCAAAAGAAAAAAAGGACTGAACATATTAAATACTAGTGAGTATAAGCGAAAATGGAGAGAGTCCTAGATTGCTTGTCAAGTACTGAGTAAAATTGGAAATTGGTGTATCTTATGGTCTTGCAATTCTATTTCTAGATACATACTTGCAGAAGCTGTCATGCATGTGTGTGACACAAAATGTATGATTATTCCTTTGTTTCATAGTGGTCCAAAATTGGAAATAATGTATTAGGCCATCTACAAATAAAGCACAATAGAAGAACGTGGCATGGTCAATTACATAACGGGATATTGTGTAGCCATCCAGAGAAATCCCTGGCTCTTCCTCTATCCATACGGAGAGAGCTCGCCCTCACCCTGCTGACTGAGAACAGCAGATTGCAGAACCTTCTGTGAGGGATGTTACTACTGAGGATGTTACTACTGACGCAAAACTTCAGGCCACATGCAAAAATATTATATACGCAACCTGATACACGTATTTAGAACATATATCATATGTAATACCATGTATCATACACGAAGTGGTTAAGAGCTCAGGCTGCCCACCTAAATGTCAGTAGTTGGAATCCCTCAGCCACTCCCTGGAAGCCTTGGGGGGCAGGTCTGCTCTGTCTTCTAAGTCACTGTGCATCGGAACTGACTCGATGCAACGAATAAGAATGCACTTTATACTCACGTGCATGGCTGTACGTATTTAAAGAATAGAGGACTATTTCTCAAATCTGAAGAACAGATAGATAGGTAGCTAGATGACAGACAGACAGGTAACATACATACAAAGTCGTCATGGTGGTGGCCTCCTCGGGAAAGGAAGGAGGCAAAGTGGGTTGGGGTCAGCAGAAGGACCTTTGGCTTTATCTACAATGCTTTATTTCTTTGAAAAAAATTACTTGAAGGACACATGCCAGAACATTACAGGTCATCAGTCCTGACTGTGGGAACAGAAGGGTTATTTTCTTTTCTCCTTTATAGTTTTAACATTTGTTTAAAAATTCCATCTCTGTTCTGTTTTATCCTCCTGGAACACATCTTAGAGCAGTGCTGGAGGGTCAGGATCTTTCTCCCTGTCTCTTAAACACACGAAGTCAGGTTCACTTTCTCTCTTGCTACATTCCAGAAGAGCCCTTAGTTGAACTTCCCAGCTCAGGGGTGTTTATAAACTCTCGTCATACGGCTGTCGTTCACCTGCTTCGCTTGTTATTTGCAGAATTGCATTTCTCTATTTTCAAGGTTGCTCATTTGTTCTTTTCTTTTTTAAATCATAGACTGCCTATTCTTGCTTCTTGGATGCCAGACCCCACCTTATTCTTCTGAGGATGGGGATTATATCTAAGTCTTGGACACTTTGCCTCTGTAAGCTTTTGGCTATCGTTTGTTCTGCTTCTTTCATGGTGTTCACTTGGTGTAAACGTTTGCTGATTGATGACTGTGCTCCTCTTTGTAGTTGAGAGCGTGACTTAGACTCTCCAGTGTCTGTTTGTCTTGCTTGCCTGTGGGGACTGGGAGGGAAGTGAGGAGGAGGTGCGGGCGGGTGGACGGCTGGAGATGGAGTACTGTAGAGGCTGGGCTCTGGGCCTGGACGCTCAGCTCCCAGTACACCCAGGGCCGGCCTCATCTCGCTGACCTAATCCTGCAACGCTTCACTGCCTGGAGGAAGACGCCCAGTCCTGTCTGTGTGTCTGAGCACTTCTCTGTTCATGGGCAGACAGACCAAACACACGGCGGCTCCCTTTGGTGAAACTCCCTGTGGGTTGTCCTGGGTCCCTCTAGCAACTCTGGCCACAGTCATCTTCCATCCTAATTTTGGATTGTGGGTTTTCTTTTTTTTTCCTTTTTTTTTTTTCCTCACTCCAACTTAGTCATTTCACAGCATTTTATTTTAGGAATTTTCTGCAGTCTCTGGTCCGTGGAGGAAGTCTTTCATTATTTTTGAGTTGTGTATTTTTAGAATACCTTTGGTTTCATTTGTCAGAAAAGTATTGTGTTTCTATTTCTAGCTTTAGAAGGTCGAGCCGTATCATTTCCACAGTGGTTGTACCATTTTACATTCCCAGCAGCAGTGTACGAGAGTTTCAGTTTCCTGGACTAATGGACCGTGCCTACCACGGCCTCTACCAGGCAGAAGCCAGAACAGCTAGATGGTGCCCAGACGCCACTACGGACTGCTCTGACAGGGGTCCCAACGGAGGGTCCCAGACAGAGACGAAGAACAGTATAGGACAAAATTCTAACTTGCACACACGCAGACCAGACTCATGGTCTGACAGAGGCCAGAGAAACCCCGAGAGCGTGGCTCCTGTGTTACAGCGCAGTCGTGAAGTCACACTCCTGAGGGTTACCCTTCAGCCAGACAGCAGACACACCCTAAAACAAAAGGAACTAAAGGGGCTCACCAGCCCAGGGGCAAGGCCTGGAGGGCAGGAGGGGACAGGAAGGCCGGTGATAAGGAACCCAAGTTTGAGGAGGGACAGTGCTGACATGTCGTGGCATTGCTGATTAATGTCATAAAACAGTCTTGGCTTGGCTTGGCTGGCACTAACTGTTTAATGAGAAGCTAGTTTGTTCTTTAAACCTTCATCCAAAGTTTGATTCAAAAACAAAACAAAACAACAAACCCAGAAGATTAAGGGTAGGGTTGCACAGCCAGTTATTTTAACTGCTGTCTGTAAGTTGTGCATCTGTAAAGAGTTGAATTGGCAAACGCTCTGTGATGTATTTACAGCAACAAAAAAGGAAAAAAGCAGCTGCTGTGGCTGACTGTGTGGCTGTAAACACCTCGTGGAGTCTGGCTCCTGGGTCTGGAGGTTTAGGGACGTGCTTTCCTGGGACTTCCCAGTTCATTGGCCCGGTGGCGGGTTTAGTGCTCCGCTCTAAGACCCGGTTTGTTGCTAAGTGTCTGCAGTCTTAAAAGCTTCTAAGAGGCCAGCCAAGGCACAACAATCGGTCTCTACTCACCTGGAGCAACAGAAGAAGAAGGAGAGTCAGGAGTCAGAGGAGCGTGTGGCATGCGTGGCTAACTGCCTGCGTCAACAGCCCCCTCCTTTGCCACGAGACCAGAAGCCCTGGATGGTGCCCAGGGACCAGTACTGCACCTTTCAACCAAAGATTCCACAGAAGAATCTTGATCAAAGGGTGGGGGTGGGGGTGGGGGTGGTGGAGAACAGAATTCCAAATTTTCATGGACTCCAGACTTTGCAGAGGCTGGAAGAACCCCTAAAACTACTGCTCTGTGTTGATCATTAAACTTGAAACCAAAAATGTCTCCTGAAGTTATCTTAAAGCTAAACAAAAGTTTAGCTTAACTAGTGAAAAACGTTTGCCATGTGCGTTACAGAGACCCCGTGACATAGTGGTTAAGTGCTAGGGCTGCTGACATGAAAGGTCAGCAGTTCAAATTTGCTAGGTGCTCCTTGGAAACTCTATGAGGCAGCTCTACTCTGTTCTGTAGGGTTGTTATGAGGCAAATTGATTCGACAGCAATGGGTTTGATTTGGTTGACTTATGAACACGATACTCTTTTAAACACTATCTGTGTGGGATCAAATTGGCAACGGCAACTGGAGAGAGTAGATAAGGACCTTAGGGGACAATGAGTTTATGTTCATGGGGGAGGGGCAACTCAGAAAAGGAGGAGACGGGGCTGTACAGCTCCAGGGATGTCACTGAATTACACACGTAGAAACTTGTTGAACTGTTGTACGTTTTGCTGTGTGTGTTCTCAACAACAACTATGAAATAAATATGATCTATGGAAAAAGAAAACTCTATGGGGCACAGATCTATCCTGACACACACAGGGTCAATCGCACAACCGGTTTCTTGCAGCCATCCAGCACCGAGAAAGAAGCGGACTGAAATGATCAAAATCTATTTATAAAAGATGAAATGGGTCAGACAGGAAGACCTGTATGTGCAAAGGCCCAGAAGCAAGTCTGTGGCACATTTGACTAACAGCGTGTAGTTTTTTTTCTGGACAGCAGGGCCGAGGATGAGTTGGTAGCAAGAAGGGGAGGTGAGACAAGAAGGGAGGATGCCTGTCGGGGGCTTTCGGACGTGTGCTCTAGGCTGAGGCAACGAGTGGGCAGCCACCGAAAGGTCACAAGTGGGAGTGACGTGACCACCTTGACATCCCACAGAGGTGGCTCTGTGGCCATGTGGGGCCTGGGCCATGAGGAAGACTGCATCTGGGAAGACCAGTTAGGAGACAGGCGTGGTCCAGGCAGGCAGGGACCAAGGCCTGAGCTCTGTCAGCTGAGAACTCTTTTTCTGGAACGGCCATCAGAGCCATCATCGTGTTACCCTGAACGTCATCCAAGTATCTTCCTTTCAGTATTTCTTTTACCTTCGGGTAAAGAAAAAGTCATTGGGGGCCAGATCAGGTGAGTAGAGAGGGTGTTCCAATACAGTTACTTGTTTATGGGCTAAAACTTCCTCACAGACAACTGCATGATTAAGTTCATGAACTTGCCACCGTGCCACTGTGTGCAATGGCCATTCCAGAAAGAGTTCCGAGATGGCTTTGAAGAGTGGACTGGGTGCTGGCATTGGCACGTGGCTTCCAGGGGAGTACTTCAAAGGTGACTGCAGGGATAGTCAGCAGTGAGGTGTGTAGCACTTAGAACAGTTAAAAATCAAGGACTTAGTTGTCAAACCTCATATGCCTAACACGGAAACAAGCCCAGGAGACAGGCGTTATTAGCTCTTTTGTAAGATGAAGAAACCAAAGCCCAGAGGTGGGTACCTTGTCGACTGACAGTCACTCAGATGCAGAGAATGCAGCAGAGGTAGGGGTCAAACTCATTTCACACCAGACTCAACTTTGTGTTTGTAAAAACTGTGGCCCAGGAGCTGACCGAGGCCAGCTCCCGAGACGAGTCCTACTTGGAGCTGGCCCTGAGCCCTGCACCCAGTCCCCATCCCCCCAAGGAGGATTTCACGGCTGCTGCCTCTGGGCTCCCGTGGCCTCTTGTTGATGACAATCGTACTCTGATTTTAGGCAGCTTTGGGTCTGGGCAGTCCTACGGCTGGTTCCTGCTGGATCTCAGAAAATGACCTCCAACCTGTTCCTGGGCCTACCTGTCACCTGGCGTTGGTGGGAGGGAGGAACCCTGAACGCTGTTGACTTTCCCTCTTTCCTGAGACACCCGCTTTCTCAGACTTCCCACCTTTGGGCTGCTCCTCGTCTGTCTCTTGGAGTCTCTTCTACTTTCCAGGCTTTGAGTGTCTGTGGTTCTTTGACGTTGTGACTCAAGGCTCTGTTATTATGCAGACCCCGCTGACAGCTGAGTGATCGCTCACGTCCGGCGGTTTCCCAGCCGTGATCTGGATCCCAGTCTCCTTCACGTAACCGTCTACCTAACCGACGTCTCTGCTCTAGCGCTGGATGTGGGGTCCCGAGTCCATCATCTTTCTCTCCCTCTTTCCCTCATTCGTTCCTTCCATCACTGGTGGCCCCTCAGCCGGCCTCCCTAGGGCAGAGCCCAGAAGCTGGGGTGCCATCCTTGATTCATCTTCCCACAACTCGCAGCTTCTTCTGGCCAATGAACCACCTGGCGGCTCTGTAGTTCAGACCTTGGCTGTTAACCAAAAGCTCAGCTGTTCACATCCGCCAGCCTCTCCTTGGTAACCCAATGGGGCAGTTCTACTCTGTCCTACAGGGTCTCTAGGAATCAGAGTTGACTCCACGGTGGTGAATTTTTTCTTTCGTTCTTTTTGACGGCGCTGTTGATCTTCCTTTTAAACATCTCTTGAATCATCCACCCCTTCCATCCTGACTGTCACCCTTTGTCTGGTGGACTATTACAGCTTTCTTATTGGTTTCACTTCTTCCAGCTAGTCTCCTCACATTAACCAGAGACATCTTTCTAAAATAGAGAATAATTTAGATCGGATGGGTCCCAGACCCCAGAGCTGGGCTGTCCGGGTTCATACTTCAGCTCTGTTACTTACTGCTTACATAGCCTTGGGGAAATTACTCATCCTCTCATGCCTCAGTTTCCTCATCTGTAAAATGGTGAGAATAACATCAGTCTAGAGCCCTGGTTGCCCCACTGGTTACAGCTCAACTGCTAACCAAAAAGTCACCCGTTTGAATCCACCGGGTGCTCCCTGGAAACCCTAGGGAGCAGTTCTACTCTATCCTGTAAGGTTGCTGTGAGTCAGAATTGACTCAACGGTAATGGGGCAGGGGTGGGGTTAGCGCCCCTGGCCTACACCCCAGGTCTACAGCTCTGCAGGTGTCCCCGGGTGGCCCGAAGAGCGAAGCACACTGCTCGTAACCTAAAGGTCAGTCCACACGCACCGAGACACGCCTCGAGAGAAAGGCCTGGCAATCCCTTTCTGAGAGGTCACAGCCGCTGGGAACCCTACGGAGGGCACGCAGCTCTACTGAGAACACACGTGGTCGCCCTGAGCTGGAACCGACTGTGGCAGCTGTTGCAATTGCTTATGCAAAGCCCTTGGGGCCGCACATGTTTTAGAAACCAGCAAGTCTGGGGTTTGCAAAAGGCAGCTCTCTGCATATGCCGTGTTTTATAACACCCTCCACCCCCCGCAAGGTGCAACCGCCCTGCCGCCCAGCGCTTTGCTATTTCTGCCCCGAAACATCGGGATATTTGCATTAAGCGGGGGCAAATAAAGACGTAAATAACTTCGTGTCAGTTCAGCTCAAATTTTGCTGCCAAAGGAATTATAAAAATCTGTGGGTTTTCAGAGTTTTGGACTGCTGAGTGGAGAACAGAGGATTGGGGACCTGCTTCCTAGGGCTTACAGGAAGATTCAATGAATTAAATGAGCTGGTAATTTTAGACGGCCCTTTGAGAGGGCCGGTTACACAGTTAGGCCACGTACGTAAGATTAGAATGGGTGACCCCTTGTCCAAGACCTCCCAGGGGTCCCCTGGGGTTCCATGCGGCTGGTCTGTTGGCCTCTTCCTCTGCTGTCCCCTGTCCCCACCTCCCTCGGCAGGGGGGTGGACAGCCAGCTTGGCCACATTCTTTCAGCACCTCGTGTCTGTTGACTCAGTAGACTGAAGCATCCACCATCCACCTCCCATTGACCTCTGGCTCCAGGGAACCCTCCGGGCCCCCAGGCCCCGCCTGTCCATGCGGGGCCCCCTCACGGTCATTGCTGCTTGTCAGCAAATGTCTCCTTAGCTTGTCTGTCTCTTCTACTGACCTCTAAACGCCTTCAAAGAAGGAACTGTGGTCTTATTCCCAGTTTCTGACATGTAGTATGCCACAAGTATTTACTGGGAAAGTAAAGAAACCACTTGGACCGGTATTTGTTAGACATCTGTGTGCACCAAGGAGATGGCTACGGGTGCTGACCGGGGCAGCTGGACTCCACCCGGCACTCCTTGGGGACCCTATGGGACAGTTCTGCTTGGTCCTACAGAGTCACTGTGAGGTGGAATTGACTCACTGGCAGTGGTTTGGGTCTGACTGTGTGCCCAGGCTCGGGGTCTGGGACTTTGGAGTCACCCCCACCTCTCAGTTAGCATTGGAAGCCCCTCTTGCCTTGGGAGCATGCGCTCTCCAGCTCTCCCACCTTCTTGCCCCCTTGCATTGCCCACTGAGGAGTTTGGTCGTGACACATGGGTCCCCAGCCAGTGCAGGTCCTTCCTGAGTCTCCAGCAACAAATAACACCCTTGTCCTTGTCCAGGCCCCACCCGCATGCTGACATCTCTACTCGTGAATATTCTTGTCTTTCAGAGACTTGGCACACTTCAGACATCCACTCCTGGAGGCCACACCCCATGACCTCTTCTTGCCTTGTCCCGGAGTCTTTCCCCTTCCTGCTGGCCTCTGCACCCTCACGCATTTCGGTGTCTTTTTATATGTAGCTGCCTTCTGGCACCAAACCATCAGCGAACACACACACACAAACCCATTGCATCCGGTCTACCTCAACACGCAGTAACCACACGGGACAGAGCAGAACGGCCCCGCAGGGTTTCCAAGGAGCGGGTGCTGGATTCGAACTGTGGACTTTCTGGTTTGCAGCTGAGCTCTCCACCAGGGTGCCCCGAGGGCTCCCCCACAACCCTAGAAGGTGTCTATTACTCTATTTTTTTTTTCAGATGAGAAAACTGGGGTTCAGAGAGGGTAATCAATTTGCTTACTATCACACAGCTGGAAACAGGCAAGGCCTCGTAGCAGCCTGAGCAAACATCAGCCAAGACCCCAAACCCTTTGGGCCAGACCCTGGGGGGGGTGCAGGATGTAAGCCCAGTTTGTGAGGGTCCCTAACACCTGGGACCAGACATGTCTTCTCTTATGGGAAGCCAAACTCTGCTTCCTAGAGTTTAGTAGACTTACAGCAAGATTATTTTTTCTTGATTGGGTTTTAAGACAAAGTTAGGTTCTCACACAAACACGTATACACACATTGTTATGTGACCCTAGTTGCTCACCCTACAAGGTGACAGTACACTCCTCCTCCCTACCCAGTATTTCCTGTGTCCCTTTAGCCAGCTCCTGTCCCTGCTCTGCCTTCTCGTCCGGCCTCTGGACAGGAGCTGCCCAGTTAGTGCCCTGTACCTCTTGAGCCAAGAAGCACACTGTTCATCGGCATCATTTTGTTTTAGAGTCCAGTCTAATCTTTGTCCCAGGAGTTGGCTTTGGGAAAGGTTTCAGTCCTGGGCTAACAGAGAATTCAGGGGCTGTGTTTCCTGGCATCCTTCCAGTCTCAGCCAGACTACTGAGTCTGGTCTTTTTTACTAGAATTTGAGTTCTGCACCCTGATTCCCTTCTGCCCCATCAGGGACTCTGCTGGGCTCCGTGCCAGGGCAGTCACTGGTTGTGACCGGGCCCCATCTCGTTCCCCTGGTCTCGGGTTGATGGAGTGTCTGACTCACGTGGCCATTTCTGCCTCCTGGGCTGATGTTTCCTTTTTGTCTTTGCTGTCTTCTCTGCTCCAGGTGGGTTGTGACCTGCTAGCTTTTGAGACCCTAGACGCCACTCACCGAAATGGGATGCAGAATGTTTGTGCACCAAGATGCTTGAAGGGCAGCTCCTTGCTTATAAAACTCTCATAACCTAAGTGGACAGAGTTGGGGGTGGTGAGTGATAACCAGGTCTGGAATGATCTAGAAATGCAAGACGCATGAAGCAGGCCCAGCACCAGTGGATAGAATTGAGTGGGATCAGGTGTGATGACGGAGGGAGGCAATGGAAGCCTATAGGGTCTGTCTTTGCTCCCTTGGATCAGCTGGCCAGGGTGTTTGGGGCTTCAGTGGTAGAACTGTTGTCTTCCAGGTGGGACACCAGGGTTCTGTTCCCAGCCAGCGCACTTCACCTTGTTGGTGGAAGCTTAGGGGTCGCCAGGAAGCTAAGCAGATTTCAGCAAAGCTTCTGGACTAACACAGATCAGGAACAAAGGCCCTGAGATGTACTTCTGAAAACCAGCCAATGAAAACCCTATAGACAAAGTCCCTGTGGATGGCAACGGGTCATGGGATGCCACGAGACTGGGCATCGCTCCCTTCTGTCGTGCCTGGGTTATGAGTTGGGGGCCACAGAGACAGTCTCTATCAACAAAGACAAGGGCTTCTTCCTTGCAGGAGCTTTGGGACAGGCTGGGGTTGCCTCAGGCCCTGGGACGAGGGGCCTGCACCCTGGCTCTGGAAGCAGACCTGCTGCTGCTGCGTCCCCTCCGCTGGCCCCCGCCTGATGCCCTGTGGATTCGCCCCATCCCTTACTTCTCTCTAGGAGACAAACACTTCATCGCCACCGCTGGCACTTCTGCTCCCCTAGCTCTGGCACAAGGCAGACCGCACATCGGCCCCAGACTTGACCTCTGGGACTCTCTGTCACTCATCTGGAGCGCTCCCAGCAACATGCCGAGACAGAGGAGCGCTTGGGCTTCTGAGAAGGTCTTTTCCCTCATGCAAGCGGAACGGTGGCCTTGGGTACCTTCTCTCTTGAAAATCTGACACTCCGCGTGCTTTGATAGGGGCTAAGGGAAGAAATGCAGGATTCAATCCGGCAAAAGCCGTGAACCGAGCTCAGCTGCCCATGAAGGGGGCGGGGAAGGGTCTGCACACCTGGGAGGGTCACCCTGCGGAAGCAAAGCTAAAAGGTGGGCGATTTGAACCAGACGTGCATTGGCAGTAAAGCCTGGCAGTCTGCTTCTGAAAAGCCACAGCCTTGAAAGCCCTGGGGCAGTTCTGCTCTGCACACACGGGGTCATCACGAGTCAGAAGGGACTCGCCGGCAGCCACAGCAACTGCGACGGCGCCGTTAGGGGGACGTGTCTTCTTTACCATTCTGTGTGCTCCACGGTTTCTCCGATGAGCAAGTACTGCTTCCTAGGAAAAAAAAAGGTTGTTAAAAAAAATTTCATACTGGTCTGACAGACACTGGAGAGATGCCGAGAGCCTGGCTCCTGGACCCCCTTTCAGCTCAGTAATGGAATCTCCCGAATGAAGTCACCTTTCAGCCAAAGATTGGACAGGCCCACGAGACAAAACAAGTCTAAACGGGCACCGCAGTTCAGAGGCAGAGACAAGAAGGCAGGAGGACCCACCAGGCTCCTCTGTAGCAAGGCAGCCCTCCAGAAAAGGACAGGGCTCCGCAGCAGCTGGGTTCCCTGCGGATGCTCCGAGATCTGCCTGTGAAGTCCTCAGCACGCAGGACGTTGTCTATAGATGGCATTTGTCATCATTCGTTGCTGCTGTGCCTGGGCCGTCCGGGTTCACCAGTTGGTGGATACTAAGCCCTGATGGCCAAGTTCTCAGCCCCTCCCCAGACCCCTAGGATAACTCTCCTTTCCCAGGTAACTCCTTGTCTGCAAGGGAGGGAGAGCCCTGGTGACCACTGAGTGAAAGGTTGGCAGTTTGAGTCCCACTAGCCCCTCCTGGGAATCCCTAGGGGCAGTTCTATTCTGTCCTACAGGGTTGCTATGACACAGAACCACCTCGATGGCAGGTCTAAGGGAGAAGCTGTGGGTTAGGTCCTGACCACTGCTGTCTGCTGCCCCGGATCTGCAGCAGCACCGTTTCTGAGCCTCAGCTCTGCATTTCTGGCACTGACGGTGGTGTCAGTGCAGCTCCAGGTCAAGACATGTCACCGCAGTTGCCACTGATGGCTGTCATGGAGGTCACTGCTGCCGGGATTCCCTCTGTGCTGGAGACCCTGCCAGGGCTGCTCACTGAGCTGGGACGCTGGGACACTAACAACCGCTGTGCTAAGCTTGGTTGCCTCACAGTTTGCCCTGAGCAGTGATGGAAACTGCTCGAACAGCTGCACTGTGTCCATGTGGCTGAGCGGGCTGCTTGGGCTCCCCAGGGTAACGGGAGTTTGGAGACCATGCTTTCCATCCACCTGCAGACCTTCTTTTCCTTCATGAATCTACCTGGGGTGCAGGCGACTGTGGCTGCGTGGGACCTGGTGCAGCCCTGGCTGGCTCCAGCAGTCTCTGCCTCCTTCACGGCAAGTTCTTCCTTAGGGGCGTGTCTCCTTCTGCGTGAGTTAGTCTTTGTCGGGCACAACCGGTCCTGCCTGGCTCCGGATGTCGGAACTGTCTACAAACCTCTGAACCTTAAAATAGAATAGTGACAAAAGACACATGTGCTTTTGTACATATCTGTCACATACGTGCATTCATGGTGGCACAGTGGTTAACTCCTAAGTCAGCTAACCCAAAGGTCAGCAGTTGCAATCCACCAGCCGCTCCTTGGAAACCCTCTGGGGGCAGTCCTACTCTGTCTTACAGGGTTGCCATGAGTTGCAGTGCACTGGACAGCAGTGGGTTTGGTTTGGGGGGACAAATGGTGGGTGTGCCCAACCATTAGCTGAAGGCTGGGGGTTTGAGTCCATCCAGAGGTACTCAGGACAAAGACCTGCAGATCTGGTTCTGAAAAGTCAACCACTGCCCACCCGGGGGAGCCCAGTGTCACGGTGCCGTGCACAGGTGACCGGGAGCTGGCGTCAGCTTGGCAGCAGGCGCTCTGGCATTTCGGTTGGTTTGTTCACCCAGCAAGAGTCTCTTCTGCCATCAGGTTCAGTGGCCCCTTTTACAGGACACATGGCGATGACTCTGGATGCAGCTGAGTTTCCTATCTGCATCAGTGAGAAAACCTGTTGTACACACACCTGCAGGGACTTGAACACCACAGCACCAGGTTCCCGCTGCGTACACAATCTCTTATCGTGTTGTTTCTTCCTGGTCTCACTGTTTCTCAGGACTCATGACCTCAGCAGATACAGTTCTCAGTTGTATTACAAATGACTTTTCATTAGATGACAAAGCATGTAGGTTTCTGCTGTCAGTGTAAAACCCTGTCACCGTGAGCAAAGCTTCCAGGAGCACAAACAGCTGGGACACTCAGTTCCCTTCCTCGCCAGCCTTCTTGATGGCTGCTTAACTACAGGTGGTGTGCGCCCAGCTGGAACGGCTTTCACGAGCTCAGCTTTGCCATCCGACAATGGAAGTGCCCAGAAAGGTTTAATTAGATTGGGTAGTGCACGCACGCACGCACGCACGTTACTGCAATCGTAATCATCCTAGAAAAAGTAGCACACATAATAGCTCTCGCCGTGTGACAAGGCCGTGTTGTAAGCCTTTTACGTGCAGAGTCAAGCCTGTTAGAGGAGGAAGGCGCCAACATTTCTGACTAGATAGAGTGCGACAGAGAAGTGGTGACTGCACCCTATCAAAGGCAGGCGACCGCGCACCCTGGGAAGCCAAGGCGGTGCTCATGCACGAGTTCCGTCTCTCAGAGGTTCTTCTGTGTAACCTTTGCAAGGACTCGCGGTAACCCGCCCAGAGCCACCTGGCCGGTGCGGATACCACCTGGGCGGCTGCCCTGCTCATTCTAGGACAGGCTTCCCGCAGCTGCTGTCTTTGTATTTCCGCATCTTTCCCTGCTTGCAAGAAACAGAGAAAAGACAGAACCTGGCCACAGGTGAGCTATGTAACCTTCCACTCACAGTCTGCTTTCCTCTGTTAACTCTGGCTTCTGAAGAGTCTCGGT
Organism: Heterohyrax brucei; assembly: GCA_028571685.1. NCBI lineage: Eukaryota > Metazoa > Chordata > Mammalia > Hyracoidea > Procaviidae > Heterohyrax > Heterohyrax brucei. The sequence goes on along the minus strand of CM053157.1, from coordinate 85,044,663 downwards.
GTCCATTTTACAAGTAGAAGCCCTGGTGGTGAAATGGTTAAGTCCTCAAAATCACTAAAAGGACGGCGGCTCTGGGCGACCAGGCACTCCTTGGACACCTCATAGGGCGGTTCCACACTGCCCTATAGCCATGCTGTAGGGTCACATGAGGCAGAATCGACTGCAAGGCAACAGGTTTCTTTTTTGATCTATTTTAGAAGTGACCCTGCAAGGCACCCTATAGCCTGGTGTCCTCTGCAGCAGGGTGTCCTGGGATCTGGCTAATCTCCAGAGGCTATCAGACAAACTCAGGTGTCTCACTGGAGAGACACTCAGGGTGAAGGTCTGCGCCTGGGCACAGCGGGGACCACGGTGAGGATTTCCTGAGGCCTGCGTGCAAAGGGAGTGACGTACACTGTGTGTTCAACTTATGGTCACTGTCTTAGTTGTCTAGTGCTGCTATGACAGAAACGCCACATGTAGACAGCTTGAAAAGAGAAACTTTATTCTTTCAAACTCCAGTAGACCGAAAGTCCAAATTCAGGGCATCAGCTCCTGGTGACGGCTTTCTCTGCCGGCTCTGGAGGAAGGTTCTTGTGGTCCATCTGTTCCTGGATGGGGGAACCCCTGGTTCTTTCTGAAGGATGTGCTGTGCTCCCAGCGCTGCCTTCTCAGTGGCAGGCCATCTCCTACTCTGTGCTTGCTTCCCTTTATTGCCTGAGAGACCACCTCAAGGCACTGTACAGTCTTACAGATCGAGTCTTACCTCACAGCGTGACCACTACCCATCCTCCTTCATTAACATCATAGAATAAGGATTTAGGAACATGTAGGAACATCGGACAATACCAGGAATCATGGCCCAGCCAAATTGCTACACGTATTTTTCAGGTGAAATAATTCAATCCATGATAGTCACGGTCATGGAATGAACTGTGTCTCCCCAAATACCTGTTAACTTGGCTTGGCTGTGATTTCCAATATTGTATGATTGTCCATCATTTCTCATCTGACGAGACTGTGCAATGTGTTACAAATCCTCTCTCTGCTATACTAAGGACACAGGATAAGAACCGGTTAATAAGGTAATAATATACAATATCAGGTTGTGTTTTAAGCCTATCTTTTTTTCAATATAAAAGACAGAAGTGAGCAGAAAGATACAAGGACTTCATACCACCAGGAGATGAGCTGAGAGAATAGCACTTCCCTCGGACCTGGGGTCCCTGTGCTGAGGACGGCCCTAGACCAGGAGAAGATTGAGAACAACGACCCTCCTCCAGAGCCAACAGAGAGTGAGCCTTCCCCTGGAGCTGATGCCCTGGTTTTGGACTTCTAGCCTCCTAGACTGTGAGAGAATAAATTTCCATTTGTTAAAGCCACCCACCTGTGGTATTTCTGTTACAGCAGCACTAGGTGACTGACACAGTCCCTGTGATTCATGAAGAGAGGGTAAACAGGCTGGGGAGATGGACTCTTCTCAGCCTGAAGGGCTTCACACTGCTTGGTCCCTGTACAGATACCAGTAGCCACAAGGTCTGTGTAGGACTGGGTGCACTGTGGGGGTGACAGGGGTGGGGCTGTCACTGAGCCCCGGTTCCTCTTGCCCTCAAGGTCCTTCCACCATTCCCTTGCTCCCTGATGCCCTCGCAGCATCTTGGATCACCTTCTTTCTTTCCCTTCCACTCCCCTACCTGGGGCAGGTTTTGTCTTCCGGGTTCTTTCCCAGTATATAAAATTCCCATGACTCTGGTCAGAGGGCCATGAGGACAATATGTGGGGCCTATAGAGACCAGGGTGGGAGACACAGTCCTGCCTAGGGACTCACGATGGACTTCATGGAGGACGTGACATTGGAATTGGATCTTGATGGATTCTTTAGGTGCTGTGGTGGAGGGCCCCAAGTGGGAATCACAGGGACAGTGTGTGTTCTGGGGGCTGGATTGAGGGACACAGTTGACAGGAGAAAAGGCTGGACAGGTGGGCTAGACAGCCGGGGAAGGCCCTCCACTGTTGGACTACCCATGCCTACAGGACTGAGAACCCAAAGGCCAGGGCTGAGAGCCGCTGTGGGCTGGGCCCTGAGGAGTCAGCCTGCTTGGGCATGCCAGGCAGCTTCTGGCAGGGAGCCTGGTCTCTTGTTCTCATAGGGTGGGGGGGGGAGGAGACCAGTGGGAGGAAGGCGTGTGGGCCTGTCTCTCTTGGCACCAGGTGAACAGCCCCAGTCACACTCCCTGGCCAGCAACCATGGTGTGGTCCTGGACTTCTCCTGCCCCTCACGTGCCAGCTTGTTGCCCACTGTGGCCAGCCAGCTCCTGTGCCACTGGTGCTCTCTGGCCTCTGCCCCCATCACTCCCACTGTAGTTCTCTCCTGGACCATTGCAGCCCCCTCCTGGCCCCCACCACCCTCTGCCTGCGGGGCTTTCTTTCCCTGGCAGCTGCCAGAGCGGGCCTGCTAACACCCTCACCCGATCACGCCATTTCCCGGAGGGACTCCTCTGCTGCGCGGTGTCCTGTGTTGGCTGCAGGACGGAACCAGAGCCTGTATGTCTCAGACACCTCGCTGCCCAGTTGCCCGGAGCGCCGTGAGCTGACAGGTTAGCTGTAGACTCCTCCCAGGCAGGTCGGGTCACATCCTTTCCAGGGCTAGCCCCCAGGCCAACAAGATGCTGGGTGACCTGGCCCCTTCTGTCACCCAGGCCTGCCTCCCTGCCTGCCCAGGTTTACACTTTAGCTCTAGTGGCCTGTCTGCGTTTTCGTAGGTGAGACCCATGTTACGCATCGCCTTGGTCTTTGAACACTGGGTCCCTTCTCCCTGCAGTCTCCTCCCACCTTACTTTCTTGGGTGCCCTTGGCTCAAGATCACATCATTAACTGGAAAAATGACTTGTATGGCTCACCCACACGCCACATACACACAAGAAGAAAAAAACCCAAACCCATTGCTGCGGAGCTGATTCCTACTCAGCAACCCCACGGGACTGGGTTGAACCACCCTGCAGTGTCTCTAAGGAGCGGCTGGTAGACTTTTTTGAAGCAACATCTTCTGAAAAATATTTTATCGTGCTTTAAGTAAAATTTTACAACCCAAGTCAATTTGTCGTACAAAACCTTGCACACACACACAGTTATGTAACTCCAGCGGCTTCGCCCACCCAGTGACGGCACATGCCTCCTTTCCGCCCTGTATTTCCCATGTCCATTCCACCAGCTCCTGTCCCCCAGCACCCTCTCATCTCACCTCTGGGTGGTAGCTGCCCCCGTTAGCCTCACATACCGACATAAGTCCAGAAGCACACTCTCTGTCATTGCCATTTTGTGTTTATAGTCCTGTCTAATCTTTGTCTGAAGAGTTGGCTTTAGGACTGGTTTCAGCTCTGGGCTAACAGACAGTCTGGGGGCCACATCTTCTGGGGACCCTCCAGTCTGTTGGGACATCGTCTGGTCTTCTTAATCCAGTTCCAATTCTGTACCCATTTTTCTCCCACTGTATCAGGGACTCTGTGTTGGGTTCCCTGTCAGGGAAGTCATTGTTGGTGGCTGGGCAGCATCTAGTTCTTCTGGTCTCAGGCTGCTCTAGTCTTTGGATTACATGGCCTTTCCTGTTTCTTGGGCTCGTATTTTCCTATGTCTTTGATGTTTTTCATTCTGCTCTGTTAAGCGGGTCAGGGCCAACTGATGTTACCTTGAGGGTTGTTAGCTTTAAGATGAAGACGCCACTCACCAAAGTGGGATGCAGAACATTTTCTTTAAAAGACTTTGTTATACTGATTGACCTAGATGTCTCCTGAAACCATAGTTCCCAGAGCCCTGTCCCACTACTTCTGTCCTTCCAAGTACTGGCTTATATTTAGGAAACTGCTTCACTTTGGGGTTAGGCTAGTGGTATTGATCTCCTTTCTACGGCACGCTGTCACTTCCTTCTCCTAAATCTGTTCCTGTCTACTCTCTGATCAATCAAGAGCCTCTCTGTCCCTCCCCACTCTTGTAACCATCAAAGATTAATTTCTTTTGTGCTTAAACCTTTTCTTGAGTCCTTATACCTGTGGTCTCGTACAATATTTTCCAACTGACTAATTTCACTCAGTGTAACGTCTTCCAAATTCCTCTGTGTCACGAGATGCTTCGCAAGATTACTGTTGTTGTTTATCATTGCATAGCTTTCCATTCTGCAAATATGTGCCTGGTGGATTTCAACTGCTGACCTTTTGGTTAGCAGCCAAATTCTTAACCCCTGCTCCACCAGGGTTTCAGCAGGCTGCACAGGTTGCACTAAGGCTCTTCTGCCCATGGACATGTGCCTCTCACATACTGTGCTGAGCCTCAGGGAACTCAGATGCCTTTCTGCCCAGCTGCCATGAGTGTGGTGAGCTGAGAGCTCAGCTGTAGGCTACTCCAGGGTGGACTTTGGCTTTCTAGCTGAGGTCACACCTTTCCCAGGATGGCCTCCAGCCAACAACAGAGCAAGGCAGTGGTACGAGGGCCTGGCCATTTCCCCCAATACTGTGCTCCTCTGATGCATGACCCTTGCCTTGCTGCTTCCACTGAGTGATTCTCCCATTGGGTGGTGCTCCTCATTGGGTGATACTCCCCACTGGGTGGTGCTCCCCATGGGGTGATACTCCTTGTAGGGTAGTGCTTCCCCACATTAGTAAGCCTATTGGATGGTATTCTCCATACACCAGTGCTCCCCAGTGGGTGATACTCCCCATAGGATAGTTCTCCCCATAAGGTGATGCTCCGCATAGGGCAGTGCTCTCCCACGTTAGTGTGCCCACTGGATGGTGTTATCCATAGGGTGGTGCTCCCCACTGGGTAGTGCTCCCCACTGGGTGATGCTCCCAGTAGGGTAGTGCTCTCCCACATTAGCACACCCACTGGGTGGTGTTCTCCCTCAGTTAGTGCTCTCATTGTGTGACACTCCTCCTTAGGTTTTGCTCCCATTGGATGGTGCACCCTACGGGGTAGGCAGGCTGCTGTGACAGCTTTGTTACTTAACCTTCCCCCTGCCTACTCCTGCTTCTGCCCCTTTTCTTTCACAGGTGTCCCTCCCCAGGAAAAAGCTACACCTATCTGTATCTCAACACCCATTTCTAGGAGTGGGCTAAGAAAGCAGCCCCTAAGTTGGGTTTTGGGACTAGATCAGTCCCCACTCAGACGGCAGTGAGGACCACATCCCAGGAGGGAGGGGAGCATGGACAGCCCCCAGGACATGTTGGTGACTCAGCTGTCACAGGTGTCACTGGTTGTCTCTTGGGAGAAAATGATGCTGGAGAGAAATAACTTGTCTGCATGATGATTCAGGCATTTCAAATACACACAGGGGAGAATAATATTCACATCTATGTCCACATCCACGTGTGCAACTACGTCCACACCCACAGCCGCACCTACGTCCACACCCACACCCATGCCCGCGTCCGCATCCGCCCGTACCTACGTGGTATGAGTTCTTGCGTTGGTGATCCACAGGCCTGTAGTGGGAAAAAAAAAAATAAATCTACCCTCTTGCTGTCGAGGTGGTTTAGACTTGTAGTGACCGTGGAGGGCAGACTTGAACTGCCCCCTGGTGTTTCCAAGGCTGGTATCTTTACAGAAACAGGGCCCACACCTTTCTCTCACAGAGTGGTGGTGAATTTGAACTGCTGACCTTACAGTTAGCAGGCTTGTTTTAACCACTTTGCCACTGGGGCCCTTCTCATATAGTTAGTGAAGAAAAAAAAATACTAGATTTAAGCCTAGAGTAAGCCCAGCATTCAACAGCTCCAGCCACTGAAGTCCAAAGCCGGGTGAGTACTTAGCCAGCGTGGATCGTGGGGCCCTGACCTGTGGGGTGGGAGCTCGTGAGCTGCCTCTGGAGAGTGGGACCCTCTACATCAAGAATGCTAGCTTCTGCCCCACCTGACCCCGTGTAAGGGGACAATCCAGAGGTCTTCCCCTTAGGGGCTGCCCCCACCTTTCTGGTGCCAGACTTACAACTGGTGTTGCACAATTTGTCTGGAGATGTGCTAGCTGATAAAGGAGCTGCCTGACCTCCTCGTGCACACCAGCAAGGCTGGGAGGACTTGTGGACCGGACTCCCAACTTTCGCAAAAGCTGATAAGGCACTGCAGGAATTTCTCTCAGTCTGGAAAGGACCCCAGGGAGGGTGCCAGCTTACTGCGACATAGACACCTGGAAAAAGGGATGGTCAAGCTGAGCCCGCTGGAACTGGGCAGACACTAGAGGGAGGGATTAAAAGCCTCAGGGCACTGGGTGGGCAGCCTGGGCTGGATGTATTATGAGGCAAGAAGACACACGAGAGGGAAGTAAGTACTCTCTGGGAGGGCCGGAGAACACACCAGTCACGAGGCCATCTCTAAGTCACTCACCGTGTTTCCTCTGCAGGTTGGGGCTGAAGTGACAAGAGGCAGGCATGGAACCTGGTCCCCTGACAGTAATGGGGATGCTAGGCTCCCAGGGCAACAGAGACCAGGTGGCAGAACTAAATGGCCAAGTCATAGGGTCACAATTACTGCACCAGCTGAGAAGGTCAGTGTAGCAGTCACGGGGAGGGTGACCTTTAGAGAGACGTGGAGATGGTTAGCAGAATGTCATATCCTCAGTGGAATGTAGATGGCCAGTTCAAAGGGTGCTGCTTAACATATGACTCAAAGAGACAAAAGTGAATGAGCAGGCAGCTGGGGTAGTTACCCCAACAGAATGTCAGAATCCACTGCTGAGTTTCTGAACCTCGGCTAGTTTTCAGGCCCAGAAAATGCTGACTGAGGAAGTGGCTGGTGATATCACGGCAAACAGGTGTTTAAATGACTCCCCCTTCCCCAAAGGGACCCTCATCGACCCTGGTGATTATACCTGGAAGAAAGGAGAATCTGTACACATGTCAAAGACTGCTGAATACCGTTCTCACGAGGGACAGTAAATCCACCACCGCTACTCTGATCCTTGGTTCCTGGGCCCATAGGTTCTCCCAGCTGGAGACACGGCACTGTGTAGACATTTGTGATTTAGTAAGTACGCTGTGTTCTGGTGTAGAGGACACCCTGGTGGCACTGTGGTTAAGTGCTATGTCTGTTAACCAAAAGGCTGTCAGTTCGAATCTGCCAGCTGCTGCCTGGAAACTCTACAGAGCAGTTCTACTCTGTCCTATAGGGTCACTATGAGTCAGCATTGACTCAGTCACACCGGGTTCGGTTTTTGGATATTTTTGATTCTGGTGATGATTCGCATGTGCAGAGGGGACTGCCTCCAAGCTACTACTTACAGCTGTGCTTTTGGCAAGCCATTCCCAAGCTCTATTATCCCAGAAGCTTCTGGGTGGTACTATTATGTGACATGACCAGAGAATTCCACGATCATTGCTGTGGAGAGGATTCCTGGGCTGGCTGCTGTGTGGTGTGAGATTCCATGCCTGTGAATCTGGTCTTCTACAAGCACATGGAGAGTGGTTCTGGCTAAGACCGTGCAGGCAGGAAGGCAAACCTATACCCAGAATAGATATCCACTCTTATGAGAATGAACTACTGACCTTCTAGGAAACAACAGGCCCAGTGCAGCCAAATTGCAACCACGTGTTCGGCGGGTGTCCTTGAAGAATGGTGTCATGCCGGGAACCAGCACGGGTCTACGTGGCTGGCAGACTGGATAGCGAGAAGCATCAGAAGCTGAATCCCTGCTACATCCCCGCTACAGCTGAATCCATGCTGTTGGCCCATACACAGCCTCAGTTCCTGCCTCCGTAGACGCTTGCTCGTGTGCCCACTGTGCTAGCTTTGAAGCGGCCACCATCAAAACCGGGCTCACGTCAACGGCCGAATCATTCTGTCCACTTGGCTATTGGGTACCTTCTCCATGGTGGATGCTTTCCTGGACCATTCCTGGTCCTAAAGGGTTGCAGGCTGAGCTGTAAGGGAAGTAGCTGCTGAGATGCTTAGTTTCATGAAAGTTGTACTGGGGAGTAATAACTGAAAGCAAAAGGGGGAAAATAAGATTGAGCGGGAACGGGGTCCCTTTGACGGCAATGCAATCTGATAACGTCTCAGCCAGCCTTGGGGGGAAAGACAGGTGCGAGGCTAGGCTCTCATACTGCAGTGTTGCTCAGCTGTTGGCTGGGGCCCACCCGGAGACAGGGATGACTGTGCCCCCAGAGCTGATGCAGACCCTGGTGAAGCTCACCGCCGAGGGCAGTCAGCCACCCACATCGCAGGCAATCAGGAAGTGCGTCTGTCTTGTTACCAAGGGCTCTGACCAGAGCCCTGTGTATGGAGAACAGCGCCCACGGCAATTAGCCCTAAATTGCTGAATGACCTCTCGCAGCTGGTGACGGCTCTTGTGATAGTAGGAGCTGCACGTGGGTGCCAACCTCAGGTGGGGCCAGGGCATGCACCCCACCTGTTCTCTCCCTCCCCAACAGGCCTCTGGCTCAGACGCCTTAGAACAAGGTCTTGGGTCATACCACAGGTGACCCCTGTGACCAACCAGAGGGGCTAGCTCAGGATGAGGGGGGATTACAATGAATCGAAGGAGACGAAGAGGTTGAGCACGTGTTGTGACCCCTTAACATCCTTCTTCTAAGTATGACTGATGGGACAGAGGCCAGCCAGTGCTCCCTGGGAGCTGCTCTCTACGTGTGAGGGAGAAGGAGGTTCACGAATACAGGGTGGGGACGGTGGCAGAAGGGGCTTGCGAGAGGTGTGGTGAGCTGCCAGCTTCAAGATCGCTTCAGCTTCTGAGCCGAGAACGTGTCTTTTGTAGGGTAGCCCCACCAGTGGGTGTGCGTGATGGTGATGGTGGTCGAAGGACCTCGCCGTTCCTGCCCAGGGACGGACTCTTCGAACGGGAAATCTTGGAAACCCTTGCTGCAGAGCTCCCTGTGGGACTGGTAGGGTTTTTTTCCAGTTGCATTGTGGTCTGACAGTCTCGGGTCCCAGTTCATCTCCTCTTCTTTCTCAATGGATGTTCTTCCCCAATGAACCTTGGCTGCTCCCAGGTCTGGGCCAGCCTCTGCTTCTCAGGGGAGCCCAGCAGTGCGGTCCCTGTAGCCTCAGAGGGGTTTGGGAAATTGTAATTAAAAATGAAATCTGCTCTTGATCCAGAAAAACCGTGGTCGGAGAGAGTGAAAACAACTGTATCATCGAATAAGCATTAAACCACAACGGGACAGATCCCAGGTGATCCAGTAGAGAGACTGCAAAGGAATCTGATCCTTTGTGAACCAAGTACATGCAACTCGGTTAATACATGCTTTAAACTCAAGGACAATTAGTTCTCCTGTAAGAAGATTTAGACGCCACCTCTTACACAAGAGATCTGACATTTAAGTTTGCGGACTTTTCCTAGAGAGAGAGCTACACACCTCACTGCCGAATGTCACTAACGTCAGCTTTGAAGTACTCCCCTTGGGAAGCTACGCACCAACACCAGTGCTTAGTCCACCCTTCCAAGCAATTTTGGCTCTCTCTTTAATGGCCATCAGAGCTGTTGTATTATACTTGATGTCCTGAATGTCACCCAAATGTCTTCCTCTCATTATTTCCTTCCTCTTTGGGTAAAGAAGAAAGTCACTGGGGGCCAGAACAGGTGAGGAGGGAGGGTGTGCCAATGAAGTTATTTGTTCACTGGCTAAAAACTCCCTCACAGACAACTAGACAATTAAGTTTGTAAACTTGCCACTGTGCCACTGTGTGCAATGGCTGTTCCAGAAAGAGTTCTAAAATTGCTTTGAAGAGCAGACTAAGTGCTGCTGTTGGTGCGTGGTTTCCCAAGCGGAGGACTTTGAAGATGACTGTAGGGATGTTCAGCAGTAAGTTACGTAGCACCTAGAACAATTAAGTTTCCAGATTTAACTGTCAAACCTCATGTGTCGTTGAGGTCAGCTGCTGTCTTGTTGTCCCCATCTTATGGTGACCCTCATGTGTGACAGAGCAGAATGGATCCCTAGGGTTCTCTTGGCTATAATACTTACGGAGGAGCCCTGGGGGCACAGCTGTTAAGGGGTCGGCTGCTCACCAAAAGGTTGGCAGTTCAAATCTACCAGCTGTTCCTTGGAAACCCTATGGGACATCTCTGCTCTGTTCTGTAGGGTTGTTATGAGTTGGAATTCACTTGACGGCAATGGGTTTGGTTCTTTGGATTTAATATCGATGCAGGCCCACTGGGCCTTATCTATCAAACCTGCCCCACTACAGGCCAGCAGCCATGTGCTGTCACCACAGCAGCCCCAAGGCCCCTTTTCTTACTCCTGATGCTGTATAAATGTATCTAGCAATCAGGACGTCCCTGTGTTTGTTAACTGTTTTAACCCAAAAGGAAAAATAAATGCTGTATCTGGAGGACAGGAAATAGCTTTGTTACTGGGAGCAGGGCGGGCTGAGACCTGGGGAGTCTACATTCCCACAGAACCTTGGAGCTGGAGCAGGCAGAGTTCTTGGTGACTCCCTTTCAAAGGGAGGTTCTCAGGTTCTGGAGGAAACATTTCAAGGTATTAAAACTGGCAAGAAGTTGAGTTACTCTTCTGAAAGTACTGATACCCATTTCAAAAGAGGCAGAGAAAAAAACTGATGTGTTTTCTAAAGTAAAAGTTCTAAGAAGAGAAGTTTCTTACCCTTCCACCCTGATTTCCCACCCCGTCCTGCCTTCTCATCTTTGCTTTTAGGCCAAGAGGGTCCTTCTGACCTCGTGTAACTGGTTGTTCTAAGGAGCACATTCTTCTTGGGTGTTAGTGTTCAGTTTATGGGACTGTCTGCGGTTTGGCTGAAAGGTGGTCTCCAGGAACTTCCTCAGTTCCAGCACCAAAGGGTGTCTCACGGCCACAGTCTTTGCGCTTCTTGCAGTCTCTGTCAGTCCAGTAAGTCTGGTGTTATTTTTGTGAATTTAATGTTTTGTTCTACTTTTTTATCTCACTCTTTCTGGGACCCTCTGTTGTGATACCAGTCAGGGTGGTTGGTCATGATAGCTGGGCCCCATCTAGTTCTTCTGGTCTTGGGTCAGGCAGGCTGTGGTGCTTGTCATCTGTTAGTCCTGGGCCAGGTACGCTTTGGCATGTGTCGTCTGTTAGTCTTGGGTTGGGTAGGCTGTGGTGCATGCCACGTGTTAGTCCTGGGTCAGGTAGGCCATGGTGTGTGTCGTCTGCTAGTCTTGGGCCAGGCGGGCTGTGGCGTGTGCCGCCTGTTAGTCCTGGGTTAGGTAGGTTGTGGTGCGTATCATGTGTTGGTCCTGAGTCAGGTAGGCTGTGGGTCATGTTGTCACTCTCCTTTGCTCCAGATGGTAAGAGACCCATAGCTGCATCTTAGATGGCTCCTTACAAACTTTTAAGGTCTGTGGGGCCCTCTTTAGTAAAAATAACACCCCCAAAATTGACTGCTGCAAATTTAAAAAGGATTAATGACTTTTCCACCTCCCTCTCTACCCTTGTAACCATCAAAGACTGTTTTCTTCTGCATTTGAAGCTTTGCTTGAGCCCTTATAATAGTGGTCTCATACAGTATTTGTCACTTTGTGACTGACTAATTTCATGCAACAGAACACCTTCTAGATTCCTCTATGTTGTGAGATGTTTTCCAGATTCATCGCTGTTCTTTCTCATTGTGTAATACTCCTTTGTGGAAATCTACCTTATCTTTGTGTACCCATTCATCCGTTGGTGGGCACCCAGATTGGTTCTGTCTTTTTGTGATTGTGGACAGTGCCATAGTAAACATTTCTGTATGCGTATCTATTGGTGTGGCAGCTCTTCTCTAGGATGTATTCCAAGCAGTAGGATTGCTGGATCATATTTCTACCTTTATAGGAAAGTGCCAAATCAATTTCCAAAGTGGTTCTACCATTTCCCACCTGTCTGCAGATTTTGCAGGAAATACCCATACAAATATTGTACTGAGGTCTATTCCAGGCTTAGATGGGGCTTGTGTATGAGAGGGTCCTGAAGCCTAAGTTCCATCAGCTCCAGGGAAAATCAGCTTCTGTGGACCAGGAGGGTAAGGGTCTCATGTCCCAAGTGGCAGGAAGCTGTGCCGTCACAGAACACAGCTCGGTCACAGCCAAGGAGACAGTCCATAGAGCCATGGGTTCTACCCAGGACCCAGGGAAAAGGCGTCAGCAGAACCTCCCGATTGTCTGTGCCTTTTCCACAGTCATTCTCTGCAAAAGGGGTCCCAGGACTGCAGGAGTTGGGGTCGGGGGGTGTATGGAAATCACCTTTTATGCCTGTTGGTGTTTCCTAGGCTGGGGGCTCTGCAGCTTCCCCTTGTGGCCACTAGGGGGAGACGCTCCCCTGGGAATTGTCCACAGCCCACCCTCGTCTTTTCAATTACATTTCAAGGGCACCCCCAGTCCCAGGGGGCCACTCCCACTCTTCTCCTCAGGCCCAGTTCACTCTGAGGAGAAAGAGTGGGGACAGTGGGAGCCTTCCTACTTGCATTAAGCAGAAGAGCTACTGGCCCGACAGAAAACTCCCTAAATAAAAGCTAACTAGATATTTAAGCTAGAGAAACATAACATTTCATTCACCTTTGATTCCAGTTTAAAGAGTAAAAACTAGCAACGGTTGCTGTCTAGTCCATTCGAATCCACGGTGACCCCGTGTCTGCTAGGGTAGAACTGCTCTCCTTAGGATCTTCAATGGCTGCTGTCTTCAGAAGGTGGTCACAGGCCTTCTTTTCAAGGCCCCTCTGGGCGGACTCCAGCGGCCAGCCCTTGGTGAACAGCCATGCTTGCTCACTACTTACACCATACAGGGAACTGCAGTGTTAATAACTAAAAACCAGCTAACCTGTTGGCCAGCAGGTTGGTTCTGGGCATCACACTACTGTGTAGGCACATCTGGATTCCATGATGTCAGTTTGGCAAAGAAGGACACATCTCCCACAGCTCGAACCCAGGACTGCTCTCCGTTAACTTGACACCCCTTGGCCCAGCACACAGCCCTGGTAGTGCAGTGGTCAAGAGCTCGACTGCTGACCCAAAGGCTGGCTGTTCAAATCCACTAGTCTCCCCTTGGAAAGTCTAAGGCACACTTGCCCACGTGCCACCGTGCACAATGGCCATCCTACAGGGTCTCTGTGAGTCGGAACTGACTCAACAGCAACACGTTTGGTTTGGTTTTTAGCCCAGCACACGACGGCTCTCAATCAGTGTTTCTGGAATAAACAAGTGAACAGAAATAGAAGGGGACAGAAAGTGGGAGAGGGAGAAATGATGAGAGAAGTAGGAAAAACCTGCTGTGGTTGACTTGAAGACCTGCGCCTGTCTGTTCTGCTTAAGCTTTAGCGGTCAGGAAGAGACGGGGGTGCACAGCTAAGCAAGTTGGCAGTCCTGCTCTCTGAGTTCACCGCAGCTGCTGACCAGAGCTCAGAGGTTCGCGTCCACCCGGGGCGCCCTGGAAGGCGATCTACTTCCGGAAAGGCAGCCACCGGAAAGGCAGCCACCGGAAAGGCAGCCACCGGAAAGGCAGCCACCGGAAAGGCAGCCACCGGAAAGGCAGCCACCGGAAAGGCAGCCACCGGAAACGCTGCAGGGCGCACTTCCGCTCCGACCCGTTGGGCTCATTGTGGGTCACCGCCAAGTCCGTGGACGCCGATTTCCTGTCCTCGGGTAACTCACTGTCTTGTGAAAAAGAGAGGTCCGTGGTTCTGGCAAAGCCTAAGGGCGGTGCTGGAGAGAGGCCCGGCCTCCCCGCCCCCCAGGCCTCCCTCTGAGGGGCACACCCCTCCAGGGTCTCCAGGCGTCTCCTACGCCGGCTGAAAAACACTCGACCTGGTGCTTGACTCCTGTTCCTTTGTAAGTGATGCCGTGGTGTATTTGTCTCTGTCTCTGGGATCTTTAAGGAGCGCTGTGTCCCCAGCGTCTTGAACTCCTGTAATAATGACGTCGGCGTGCCCTGGTGGAGTTCGTCTTCGTTCACTGTTCTGGGATCTTGGATGGAAGTCAAAATGTTCTTCGTTTTTGTAAACACCCCCCTCCTCCTGGTATGTTTCTGTTCCAGTTTCCAGGACCACCGTTGGGTCCTGGAGGCCTGGATCGGCCCCATATAGCTTCACTCTTCTCAGACTCTCCATTTTGTTGGCATTAATGTTCTGAGCTACTAACCTTTCTGCTGAAAAACTGTCAGGGCTCGTGTTTTTCGTCTCAAGACTTTTATCTTGTTGACTGCACTTTCTTCTTTTAGAGCATCTTTTTCTATTCTTGTAACGACTTCTTGAATTTCTCTGAAGATGCTATATGTATACTTTTAAGTTTTCCTTTGTTACCCAAGTTGTCCTTTTTCTAAGGTCATTTTTCCTATTTTATTTTTCTGTCAACTTAAATTTTTTCTCAAACTTACATCACGTTGAGAGATGGGTACATTCTAGTATTAATCAGACTACCGTTTGTCTTCTCCCTGCCCACTAATCATTATTGTTTTGCTGTATATTTCTTTTTTATTCTGAATTATTTGAAACTAACATGACATTTCATCTCCAAGTGTTCTAGAATAAGGACAGTCATTAAATAATGTCTTCTAATATATGGAAATCCTAGTGGTGTGGTGGTTAAGAGCTATTACTGCTAACCCAAAGGTCGGCAGTTCAAATCTACCGGGCGCTTGGGTGATTCTCCTCTGTCTTGTAGGGTTGCTTTGAATCAGAATTGATTCAACAGCAACAGGTTTGGTTTCTTTGGGCAGGATCCTTTTAAAATACAGTTCAAGTTTAAATTCCCCTGCTTAACATCAAAGATACTTTAATACATATTTTTTTATACAGGGTCAAGAATTGAATATGTAGTTTTTTTTTTTTTAAGGAGCCTTGATGGCATAAGGTTCTGGTGCTTCGCTGTTGTGATAGTTATGTGTCAGCCTGACTAGGCCATAATTAAAAGTATTATGTAATTAAGCTACGTTTTGTAATCTAGTGCAGTTATCCTCCATTTTGTGCTGTAATGCGATCAGCACCATGATGTAAACTGATGTGATAAGCCAATCAGCTGTAAGGGGAGCTTCCCCATGGGTGCGACCTGCACCCAGTACACACATGGATGTTCTGACAAAGCTTGCTTGCTTGCTCTGGATCCTGTTTCTGGCTCATAATCATCTGACCTCTGATTCTTGAGATTTGAACCAGCAACCTATTGCCTGATCTGCTGGCTTTGGGATTTACCAGCTTCCACAGCCCTGTGAGACGACAGCCTGCTATCTGGCTACTTCTGGGTTTGTCAATCCCTGCAGCCACAGGAGTCTGAGAAACCTTCAGTCTGATACCTGACCTGGGGACTTTGGGGCTTGCCACCTTCCACAACAGTGTGAGCCATTTCCTTGAAATAAATCTCTTTCTCGCCACAAGTGCATGCATGCACGCACACACACACACACACACACACACACACACCCCTATCTGTATATGTTTACACACATATATACACATACGCACGCTTCACTGGTTTTGCTTCTCGGAGAACCCAACCTGAGAGAGTGGCTCACTGAAGTGCTGGTGGTTGTGAGAGAGACTTGGCAACCTGCCCCCTTAAAGATTACAGCCTAGGTCACCCTAGGGACATTTCTGCTGTGTCTCATGGACTTACTGTGAGTGGAATAGACTTGCTGGCACACTACAACATTATGTTTATTTCCTCTTTTCCAGTCTAGAGCAGACCCCTTTCCAATATTTTCACTCTCTTTTTTTCACGATGTTGTTTTTGGAGAGCTCAAGCTAGTTTTCTTGCGGAATGTGCTATACTCTAGGTTTATTAGATTATCTAAACAGGTTACAGTTTGGGCAGAAAACCTCCATGGGTGAATTTTGTGTACTGACGATTGAATCTCATGAGGAGGCATGTGTTTCCTCATCATTGGATTTGGCTGTGCACCCCTGGCCAGTATACAAATGATGTGTCCCTCTCAGGGTATCACATTCAGAGGCACATGATGTCCATCTCACCCTCATTGGCATGTTGATGTATGTATATATTTTAATTGTGGAATGAGAATTTCAGAACACTTAATTGTGCTCAAGCAGAACCTAGGCGTAGACCAAGAGGTAGTCTTTTGAATAGAACAAGAGGCTACTCTGTGGTTTAAAGTAAGTAAAAGTGTGTGTCAGTGCTGTATCCTCTCACCATGCATGTTCAGTCTGTATGCCGAACAAACAATCCTGGAAGCTATACTCTGTGTGGAAGAATAGGGAGTCAGCATTGGAGGTGGACTCATGAACAATATGCGTCATGCAGGTGACACAGCCATGCTTGCTGAAAAGAGAAGAGGACTTGAAGTGATGAAGATCAAGGACCACAGCCTTCAGCATGGGTCCCGTCTTAACATGAAGAAAGCAAAGATCTTCACAACTGCACCAGTAAACAGCATCATGACAAGTAGAGAAAAGACTGAGGTTGAGAATTTCATTTTACGTGAATCTGTAATCAATGTCCATGGATGAAGCAGTCAAGAAACCAAATGACATATTGCGTTGAGCAAATCTGTTGCAAAATACCTCTTTAATGTGTTAAAAAAGCAAAGATGTCACTCTGGGGACTATGGATCATCTAACCCAAGCTGTGGTTTCCTCAGTGGCCTCATGTGCATGCAAAAGCTGAACAATGAATAAGGAAGACTGAAGAAGAATTGATGCTTTTGAATTATGATGTTGGCAAAGAATATTGACTATACTGTGATCTGCTAGAAAAATGAACAAATTTATCTTGGAAGAAATATAGCTAGAATGGTCCTTGGAAGCAAAGATGACGAGATTTTGTCTCACTTACTTTGGGCGTGTGTTATCAGGATTGATCGATACCTGGATGTCTTAGGCTGGGTTTTCTAGGGAAGCAAAACCAGTAATATGTGTAGGTACAAGGAAAGATTTATAATATATATATAGATAGATACAAATATAGGAAACAGCTCACATAATCACAGAAGCTGAATGTCCCAAGCTCTGGCACAAGCCTCACGTGGCCACGGAAGCTGAGGAACCCAAAGTCAGCAAGTCAGAGACCAGAGTTCTAGATTACCGGTTGTGTAGGTCAGTGGATCCCAAGCTGGTGGCGAGATGAAGCGACAGAGGCTGGCAAAACCAGGATCAGCAGGTCAGGGAGCAGAAGCAGGCAGAGGCTGGCGAACCCAGGATCGGCAGGTCAGGGAGCAGGAGCGGGCAGAGGCTGGTGAACCCAGGATCAGCAGATCAGGGAGCAGGACTCTCAAGTGCTGACTGTAAGGACTGATGAGTCCAACAGCTGCTAGTTAAGTCCCGGGACCAGATGCTGGAAGCAGAGAGCAGGAGCTCCTGGCCACGTGAGAGACCAGCAGCCGTAGTAAAAGGTTGCAAGATGAGAGCTGAGGGGCAGGGAGCCACCACAAACCCCACCCTGCCACTTAATACAGCAGCCAAATATGTAGTAGACAAGTTGACATAATCCTGACCACCACAGTCCACCCCTTGTCAACTTGGCATCTGCACACATCTCACCTTACCATGCACAGTCTCTGAAGAAGTACAGTTAGAAAGTCATACTTATGTCAACATGATATAACTAACACATGTACAACTGAAAATGCATTAATCCGTTTACATCTTATGTTTCATGAGTAAACAAAATATCCAGTACACACATACAAAGCAGGAATATTCATAGCAATTACAGTCCTCGTTTCTGCAACTGGTCACAGGGCCATAACTGATATTTAGAACTACCTTCTTCTACAACCCATTCTGTATTCCCTTTGCCCTCAGTAAGTACCTCAGCTGGTTGTGGTTCCTTGCCTGGTGAGGTGACCCAAACCTTCATTCCTGAAGGGTCTGGGCTATTATCAATCATTTTGGAGTTAGGTTGCTATAGTTTTCCATTGACCTTAATCACAGGACATGGTAGTACTAGGAGGCGTCCTAAGGGATCTCCTGCATTCCAAACATACTCTTCTTTACTTCCGTTATGTAATGTCAGTCCAATTTCATCTTCATAGTCAGGATCAGTCACACCAGCCAGTATTGTAACTCCCTTCTTTGTCTGTTGATCCAGAGGTAGAAGGAGCCCAAAATGGCTTGGTGGCAATTTTAGCTTCCAGTTCAGTGGAATCGTTGATGTGTCTCCAGGTGGCAGCATTCCTCCCTGTGGAACTAAGACATTTAATCCTGCAGAGCATAAGGTCATGGGGACAGGAAGCAAAAATCATGCAAGTGGGTCACTAGGGGTAACAGTTAGTGGTGCCACTCCCATTTCCACCCCTTGATTCCTGGACCCATGAATCCTGGTGATAGGAGAAACAGCACCGTATATTGGACGCTGGTTTAGAGACACACAGCCTCCTGGAGAACACTTCTTCAGCCCTGCAAGGTAGTGCCACCTAGCTGGCAGCGTAATTGTGTCTTCAGGAGACCATTCCATCGTTCTATTAAGCCAGCTGCTTCAGGATGATGGGGAACATGGTAAGACCAGTGAATTCCGTAAGCATGGGCCCACTGCTGCACTTCATTTGCTGTGAAGTGAGTCCCTTGATCAGAGGCAATGCTGTGTGGGATTCCATGACGGTGGATGAGGCATTCTGTAAGTCCACGGATGGTAGTTTTGGCAGAAGCATGTCGTGCCGGGTAGGCAAATCCATATCCAGAGTGAATATCTATCCCAGTAAGGACAAAATGCTTTCCTTTCCATGATAGAAGCTGTCCGATGTAATCAACTTTCCACCAGGTTGCCAGCTGATCACCTCGAGGAACAGTGCCATATTGAGGACTCAGTGTTGGTCTCTGCTGCTGGCAGATTGGGCACTCAGCAGTGGCTGTAGCCAAGTCAGCCTTGGTGAGCGGGAGTCCATGTTGCTGGGCCCATGCATAACCACTGTCCCTGCCACCATGACCACTTTGTTCATGGGCCCACTGAGCAATGACAGAGGTAGCCAGAAAGAGGGTGATTGGTTCCCACAGAACAGGTCATCCTATCCACTTGATTGTTAAACTGTCCTCTGCTGAGGTTACTCTTTGATGAGCATTCACATGAGACACAAATATATTCACTTCTTTGGCCTATTCAGAGAGATCTATCCACATACCTCTCCCCCATAAATCCTTGTCTTCAATCTTCCAGTCATGTTCCTTCCAAGTCCCTGACCAACTGACCAAGCCATTGGCCACAGCCCATGAATTGGTATACAGCCGCACATCTGGCCACCTCCCCTTCCAAGCAAAGTGAACAACCATATGCACTGCTCGAAGTTCTGCCCACTGGGAGGATTTGCTTTCACCACTGTCCTTGAGGGAGGTCCCAGAAAGGGGCTGTAGAACTGCTGCTGTCCACTTTCGAGTGGTGCCGGCGTATCGCGCAGAACCATCTGTAAACCAAGCACGAGTTTTTTCTGCCTCAGCTGGTCATAAGGAATTCCCCATGAGGCCATAGGTGCAAACTGGGAGACAGGAGGTAATGTTACAGGAGTGGAGACCATGGGCATTTGGGCCACTTCCTCATGCAATTTACTTGTGCCTTCAGGTCCTGCACGGGCCCAATCTCGTATCTGCCACTTCCATTTAATGATGGAGTGCTGCTGTGCTCGTCCAACTTTATGACTCTGTGGGTCAGACAACACCCAGTTCATGATAGGCAGCTCAGGACGCATGGTGACCTGGTGTCCCATGGTTAAGCGTTCAGTCTCTACTAAGGCCCAGTAACAAGCCAAAAGTTGTTTTTCAAAAGGAGAGTAGTTATCTGCAGAGGATGGCAGAGCTTTGCTCCAAAATCCTAAAGGTCTGCGCTGTGATTCGCCAATAGGGGCCTGCCAAAGACTCCAAGCAGCATCTCTATCTGCCACTGACACCTCGAGCACCATTGGATCAGCTGGATCGTATGGCCCAAGTGGCAGGGCAGCCTGCACAGCAGCCTGAACCTGTTGCAGAGCTTTCTCCTGTTCTGGGCCCCACTCAAAAGTAGCAGGCTTTCTAGTCACTTGATAAATAGGCCGAAGTAGCACACCCAAATGAGGAATATGTTGCCTCCAAAATCCAAAGAGACCCACTAGGCGCTGTGCCTCTTTTTTGTTGTCAGAGCAGTCAGGTGCAATAACTTATCCTTCACTTTAAAAGGGATATCACGACATGCCCCACACCACTGGACCCCTAGGAATTTCACTGAGTTGGAAGGTGCCTGAATTTTTGTGGGATTAATTTCGCACCCTCTTGCACACAAATGTTTAACTAATAAGTCCAGAGTCACTGATATTTCTTCCTTACTAGGTCCAATCAGCATAATGTCATCTGTATAATGGACCAGTGTCACATCTTGTGGAAGAGAGAAGCAATCAAGGTCCCTGCAGACTAAATTATGACATAGGGCTGGAGAGTTAATGTAGCCCTGAGGCAGGCAAGTGACAGTGTATTGTTGGCCTTGCCAGGTGAATGCAAACTGCTTCTGGTGGTCCTTGGAAACAGGTATGGAGAAGAAAGCATTAGCCAGATCAATAGCTGCATACCAAGTACCAGGAGATGTATTAATTTGCTCAAGCAGTGAAACTACATCTGGAACAGCAGCTGCAATGGGGGTTACCACCTTGCTAAGTTTGCAGTAATCTACTGTCATTCTCCAAGATCCATCCATTTTTTGCACAGGCCAAGTAGGCGAATTGAATGGGGATGTGGTGGGAATCACCACCCTTGAGTCCTTCAAGTCCTTAATGGTGGCAGTAATTTCAGCAGTCCCTCCAGGAATACGGTGTTGTTTTTGGTTCACTATTTTCCTGGGCAGTGGCAGTTCTAGTATCTTCCATTTGGCTCTTCCCACCATAATAGCCCTCACTCCACTTGTCAGGGATCCAGTGTGAGAGTTCTGCCAATTGCTGAGTATATCTATTCCAATTATGCATTCTGGAACTGGGGAAATCACTACAGGATGGGTTCGGGGACCCACTGGACCCACTGTGAGACGAACATGAGTCAAGACTTAATCAATAACCTGACCTCCATATGCCCCCACTCTGGTGGGCCGCAGTGACGTTTTGGGTCTCCTGGAATTAGTGTCAATTCAGAGCCAGTATCCAGTAGTCCCCAAAAAGTCTGATTATTTCCTTTTCCCCAGTGAACAGTCACTCTTGTAAAAGGCCGTAGATCCCTTTGGGGAAGGGCAGGAGAAAGATGAATAGTATAAATTTTTGGCAGGGTATCAGAATTCTTCCTCAAAGGGACCTGGCCTCCCCTTCATTCAAGGGGTTGTGGGTCCTTAAACTAGCTCAAGTCTGGGAATTGATTGAGGGACTGCGACTCTCTCTTCTGGCGGTTTGAGTTAGGCTGCTGTTCACCTGACCTAGAATTCATCCTTTCATACATATCAAGTAAATACTTAGTAGGCTGATCATCTATTGCACTGCTAGGGACACCATGGCTAAGTAGCCAGTTCCATATGTTCATACAAGTCAGACTATTATGATTGCTATTTTGCCTCCACTGTCCATTGGTAAAAGCATGCCCACCTTGTCTTTGTTGATTGAGTGCAGCCACTTGATGCCTACCACCATGGGATCCAGTCAGCCCCATTGTAGTTAGGTGTCTTAATTCAGCTAGGGCAGCTCCCACTGTCATATCTGATTTACATAAA
Source organism: Heterohyrax brucei (assembly GCA_028571685.1). Taxonomy (NCBI): domain Eukaryota; kingdom Metazoa; phylum Chordata; class Mammalia; order Hyracoidea; family Procaviidae; genus Heterohyrax; species Heterohyrax brucei. The sequence goes on along the minus strand of CM053157.1, from coordinate 85,023,144 downwards.
ACGGCAATCACAGCAGTCTTCAAGGACTCTGGAGCTCCCTTCACAAATTTGTTTCTCATGGTTGTGGTGAAAGTTGTGTCCTCTGGACATGCTATGTGTGGATTTGAAGGCCTAACCGAATAAATCCACTCTAGCATGCCAATCTCCCTAAGCCTTTGGATACCCTCTTCTGCGGTACCCCAAGACAAGTCTGGCAATTCAACTTGATTTAGTGTAGGCCACCGCATCAGCCATGCTTCAGCAATCCAGTCAAACAAACTGTTAGGTCCTCTCCTAACTTCTTTAGCTGAAACATTGAATGAAGGGTCTGTGCTCAGTGGACCCAGGTCAAGAAATTCAGACTGATCCAGTTTTATGTTCCTTGCATCATTATCCCACACCCTTAACAGCCATTCCCAAGCATATTCCGCAGGTTTCTGTTTGTATGTGTTAGAAAAGTCAAGTAGTTCCTTTGGCTTATAGCGTATCTCCTCCTGGGTCACACTTTGTACTTCACCTTTTGGGGCTTGCGTGGACTTAAGTCTAGTTACAGGTCTAGAAGCCAAAATTGGCAGTGCCGAAGTGTTCTTAGAACCTTCATCGTGCTCTCGTAAAGCCTCTGCCTTAGGCCGTGCCCCAGGCAATGGCTCTGGCAGGCGCTCTTCAGCGGCAGGAGGGGCTACAGCTAATCTCATTAGGTTGGAGCGGAGGGGATAATGGCTTTACTGGGTGGGGTGGCTTCACAGACAAAGGCGAAGTAATCCCTTCACATGGGTGTGGTTCAGCTGACAGGAGTGATTTACTGGAAGTGAGGGGCTCAGCATCCCCAGCTTCCATATCATCCTCCCATATGTCTCCATTCCAAGTCTCAGGGTCCCATTTTTTCCCGATCAGTGCCCTCACTTTAATTTCAGATACTTCTCTAGATTGGCAATTGAGCTGGCGTTGCAATTCTGCCACTCTAATGATAAGCATCTGGGTTTGGCTTTTAGCAGTTTTGGCTCTGCTATTACAGGTAATGAGGTTTTCTTTTAAAGCACAAGCAGAAGCTTTGACATCTTGTACACGACATGAGAGCTTTGATTCCAAGGCCCTGAGCTCATCTTTTTCCTTCACCAGCTTATCTAATGCAAGTAGGACCAGCCAACCAACTTCCTTATACTGCTCGTCCGCACATAATTTTGAAAGGTTATCACACATGTTTTCACCCTGAGGGTCACCTTTCGCCAATATCTGATCTATTGGTGGGGCTATTTTGCGGATGTGTACCGCTACCTCAGCCTACGGACTAGCAGGGCACTTGATACTGGTAGGAGCAGAGTTAGCAACAGTGTTACTGTTAGCCAGACTCAAGAACCACTTGAAAGGATTCATTTTCACAATTTTGTTTCCCTAGAACCACTCCTGGTACCAAATTGTCTTAGGCTGGGTTTTCTAGGGAAGCAAAACCAGTAACACGTGTAGGTACAAGGAAAGATTTATGATATACAGATAGATCTATAGATCGATAGATCGATAGATGATAGATAGATAGATGATAGATAGATGATAGATGATAGATGATAAATGATAGGTAGATGATAGAAGATAGATGATAGATGATCGGTAGATGATAGATGATAGATGATTGATAGATGACAGATAGATGATAGATAGATGATAGCTAGATGATAGATGATAAGATAAATTGATAGATTGATAGATGATAGATAAATGATAGATTGATAGATGATAGATAGATACATACATACAAATATAGGAAACAGCTTACATAATCACAGAAGCTGAATGTCTCAAGCTCTGGCACAAGCCTCATGTGGCCGAGGAACCCAAAGTCAGCAAGTCAGAGACCAGAGTTCTAGATCACCGGTTGTGTAGGTCAGTGGATCCCAAGCTGGTGGGGAGATGAAGCGACAGAGGCTGACAAAACCAGAATCAGCAGGTCAGGGAGCAGGAGCAGGCAGAGGCTGGCGAACCCAGGATTGGTAGGTCAGGGAGCAGGACTCCCAAGTGCCGACTGTAAGGACTGACGAGTCCAACAGCTGCTAGCTGAGGTCCCAGAACCAGATGCTGGAAGCAGAGAGCAGGAGCTCCTGGCCACGTGAGCGACCAGCAGCCATAGTAAAAGGTCATGAAATGAGAGCCGAGGGGCAGGGAGCCACCACAAACCCCACCCTGCCACTTAATACAGCAGCCAAATATGTAGTAGACAAGTGACATAATCCTGACCACCACACTGGAGAAGGAGATTCTACTTGGTAAAGTAGAGGGTCATCAAAAAAGACCTTCAACAAGATGGACTGAGACAGTGGCCACCACAGTGAACTCCAGTACAGCAGCCACCGTGAAGATGGCAAAGGATGAAGCCATGCCTCCTCCTGTTGTGCGTGGGGTTGCTAGGAGTTGGAAATGACTCGATAGTGTCTAAAAATAACATATAGGTAACAAAACATTTGCCGTTTCAGCAATCTTCACACGTGCATTTTATGTGACATTATTGTTCAACCATGGAGATGTTGATTTTGATCACCCTGTCGAGGTGTCTTCTCATAGTTATTGATTTATATTGTGGTTAAGTGAAAGCTTACAATACAAATTGGTTTTGCATGCCCATCTATCTGCACCTCCCTCTGCTCTCTACACCCGATGGCAGCACTCTGCTTTTTTTACTCTATATGTCTAGTATCTTCTTAACAAACATCTGTCTCCCCTTCTCCACCCACTTCTCTCCCATCTAACAAGAGACCAGTAGGACAGCATCCTGTAAATGCATAGAAGCATAACGTACACACACAGTATGGTCACAGTGTGTCCCCATGCCCAGTTCATTCTTGTCTGAAGAGTTGACCTCATCACTGGTTTCCAGTCAGGGCCAGCAACGGGTCTAGGGGCCATGTTCCCACGGGACCCTTCAGGCTGTTGGACTGTCAGTTCAGGTCTTTTAGTAGAATTCTTGGGCTGTGCACCTTTTTATCTTGTGTTGCCTCAGGGATTCTACTTTGGGTCCCCCATTATGGCTATCTTTGGTGGTAGCCGGGCACCATTTGGGTCTTCTGGTCTCATGGTACAGTCTCCCTTTCTCATGGGTCCTTCTGTCTCCTGGGCTCTTCTTTCCTCATATCTTTGTTGTTCTCAGTCATCTGTTCCAGATGAGTTGGGACTGTTTGGTGTACCTTAGATGGTAGCTTGCTGGCTTTTAAGACCCCAGATGCCACTCACTGATAACTCCTGTTCTAGTCATCTAGTGCTGCTCTAACAGAAATACCACAAAGTGGATGGCTTTAACAAAGGAAAGTTTATTCTTATGCAGTCTAGTGGACTGCGAGTCCAAATTCAAGGTATCTGCTCCAGGGAAAGGCTTTCCCACTGTCAGCTGTGGAGGAAAGTCCTTGTATTGCATCAGTTTTTGGTCTGGGAGCATCTTGGCACAGAAACCTCAGGTCTAAAGGACATGCTCTTCTGGTACTGGTTTCTTGATGATGTGAGGTTCCCAATTCCCTGCTCACTTCCCGTTCCTTTTATCTCTTGTAGGATGAAAGGATCAGTGGTGGTGCAAGCCATACTCCAGGGAAACTCCCTTTACAGTGGAGGAGGGAGGTGATCTTATGAAGGGATTTACAGTTCCACCCTAATTCTCTAACATACAGCATAAGAAAATCACAAAATAGAGGAAATCGTAAAATATTGGGAATCATGGCCCAGTCATATGGCTACACACATTTTTGAGGGGACACACAGTTCAATCCATGACTTTGTGTTTTTCAATTCTAAAACTTCTATTTGGTTCTTTTTTAAAAACTAGTGTCCATTTATCTACTGAATTTCCCTATGTATTCATGCATGTTTGTTTTTTCTTTTGAACCTTTTATTGTGTTTTAGGTGAAAGTTTAAATAGCAGATCAGCTTTCCAATCAATAATTCATGCACAACGTGTTCCGTGACATTGGGTTTCCCATTTCCATTCCTCCAGTTTACTTGTCCCTCCTGTCTTCTCATTTTTGGTTTCAGACAGATGGTGCCCTTTTGGTCTGGTATAGTTGATTGTTCTAAAGAGCACATTCTTTATGGAGGAGGAATAAATTTTATTGTAGTTTAAATACAAGTTTACAATCTATATCAATTTGCCATGTAATACCCAGAGCTTTCACTGCAATTCTACTCTAACTTCTCTTCCTTTTCCTCTGCCCCGTGAAAGCAGGCTCCCCCTTTTCATCCGGAACTACCCATGTCCATTTGACCATGATCTGTTCTCCCTCACCCTCTCATCTAAACTCCAGCCGTGATCTTCTTGGATGAATTTAAGTCCAAAAGTTTGTTCATTGACAGTCTCACTCCATGTTTTGTATAGTCCAGCTGAATCTTTCTCTGGGGAGCTGGCTTTGGTGCTGGATGTGGTTTGAGGTTACAGAGCCTAGGGGTTACATTCCCAGGGGACCTTGCAGACTGGTGGACCATTAAGTGTGGTTATTTGGTAGAGTTCTAGTTCTGCCCTCTAATCCTTCTCCCCTATGTTTGGGGCTTAAGGAGCACATTCTTCATGGATGTTGTCACTAATTTTCTTATTTGTGTTTTATTTGGCTGAAAGGTGACCTTTGGGAGTGTCTTTAGTCCCAGTGTAGAAGGTTGTCTTAGGGTAAAATTCTTCTAGTTTCCTCTAGTCTTTTTGAGACCAGTAAGTCTTGTTTTTTTTTTTTTTTTTTAATTTGAATTTCGTTCTACATTTTTTACTTACACTAACTGGAAACTTGTATCTTGAAGTTGTAGCGGTAGCTGGGCACCATCTATTTCTTTTGGTCACAGGTTGGGGAGGCTGTGGTTCATATCCGTTAGCCCTCTGTACTAATTGCTTCCTTGATTCTTCAGTTTACTTCTCCTTTGTTCCAAGTTGGGAGAGGCCAATATTGCTGTTTTAAATGGCCATTGGCAAGCTTTAACACCCCGGATGCTACTCACCAGACTAGGATGTATAACATTATGAACTGTGTTTTGCCAGTTGATCTAGATGTCTTCTCAGACTATGGCTCTTAACCTTCTGTTCAAAGGCACCCAACAACAATAATTCATTTTCCCTTTTATTAACTTGTAGATTATACATTATTTCTCTATGCTTTTATTTTGTACTTGAAATTATGCCATAGGATGACAACCAGATTTTCTTGTACTTTGCGTGTAATTTGGAAATTTTGCCAAGAGAATTTTTTGCCTATGTCTTTATAATAGTTTTTATTCAGCTCTTGGAGCTGGCCACTCTGTTGAATTTTCCTCTGTACTTTCACTATGTAGATTTTAGGTCTTTTTTATTTCCTCAAGGTTTTCTTGGATTATAAATTTTGTGATTAAACATTTGCTATTTTTCTAAATCATATATATGGTGGTATAAGTTAAATATAAAATTAATCGATTTTAAGTGTACAGTGTGATGGTTAATGTTTTGTGTTAACTAACTTATGGTGCCATCGTTTGGTCAAACACTAGTCTAGATGTCACTATGAAGAATGTACATGTGATTATCATTTCAATCAGCTGGTCTTGAGTGAAGCAGATTAACCTCCATTGTGTGAGTGGGCCTTACCTGATCAGCTTAAGGCCTTAAGAGCAAAACCAGACGTTTCCCAAGGGAAGATTCTGCCTGCAGACTACAAATAGACGTTCTGCTAGAATGCAATATCAGAAATGAAATTTTCACTGAATGCGGATTATTTGCAAGAGGGATGTTGTGGATCACTGCTTGACTTACTACTTTGGACTTGACAGTGCCACAGTTGTGTGAGTCAGTTTCTCAAAATAAGTCTCTCTCTCTCTCTCTCTCTCTCCAGACCCTACTGATTGTTTCTGTAGAGAACTTTGACCAAGATACATAACTTGGTAAGTTTTCACAAACAATATATAGTCGTGTAATCACCACCACAATCATAATTCAATTATAGTTTTAAATATTAGTTCTGTTTAGTTGTTTCGTTTTGCTTATTCAGCAACTTACATTACCTATATAGGGATCTTTTTTACCTCTATAGCTATCTCTTTTTCTATGACGATTTTTACTTTTTTTGTCTGTTTTCATTCTCTCTTGGCTATGTCACTTGTTACATTTGCAGCTGAAGTTAAATGTATTCTCCTTAGGACGTCTTATAATTTAACCTTTACTTCTGTCATGAGTTACTTTTTTCTTCTACTTCTTTTCTGAGTTTGATAAACTCACTTTGCATCTTGCTTTTTATCCATTTCTAGTCCAAGTTTTTAAAATTTTGATGTTCTTTGTTATCTTCAAATGCTTGTTGAATAACATTTAATTCCTTTTGGATGTTCCACCACAATTTTCTTCTGTATTTTAATTGCTTTATAGGAGAGTAAATTTATCAGCTAGAGATACTAGACTCCCTTTCTGTTTTCTTCTCTTGGTGGTTTTTGTAAATTCTACCAGCCATTTTTGTTTCTTTGAAAGTATTTTGAAACAGGGGAGGATAACAGAAAAAACAGAGAGAACTGACAAAAATTTGTTTGCAGAAAAATTCTCTGATATTATGAAAAATGAGAAGATATGTATCCAAGATGCATATCAAACTCGACATGAGGTAGATCTCAAAAGAAAATCAAAGACATATTATCACAAAACTTGCCAAAATCAAAGACAAAGAGAAGTTTAAGAGCAGCTAGGGATAAACAAAAGATAATCTACAAAGGAAAGTCAGTAAGACTAAGTTTGGACTATTCAGCAGAGACCATGCAGTCAAGAAGCCAATGGGATGACATATATGCAGCCTTAAAGGAAAAAAACCTGGCAGCCAAGAGTTACATATTCAGTATAAGTGTCTCTCAAATATGATGGTAAAATTAGGACATTTCCAGATAACAGAAGTTTAGAGAATTTGCAAAAGCCAAACCAAAATTACAAGAACTATTAAAAGGAGTTCTCCAATTAGTAGCATCAGATAACAAACCAAGGATAGAATGCAGGATGGAGCAATCAGGTGTCATCCCACGTAAGAAAATCACACACACACAAAAAACCCAAAGCTAAAAGACTGAATAGAGGGAAACAGTGATGTTATTCTGTAAAAGATGACAACACTATAACAAAACAAGGACTAAAAAATGTAGTCATGCATCTTTCATCTGGAGAGGAAGTTGAGGTGTTACAAAGAAATTAAAAGATTGGTTTAAACTTAGAAAAATCAGGGAAGATATTAAGGCAACCACAAAGAAAATTAACAATCCTACACAGAAGAAAAACAGAGACTCAGCAAATACAAAATCAACAACATAGAAAAAGATGAAAAGAAAAATACATAAATAAAGGTATCTTGGATTCTCCTGGCCTGTCTTGAACAGGTGTTTCTTCTCAAGTGGGGAGGGGCTTGCAGGGTTTACTAAGATTCTCAGTTCATGAGCACTCTCTTCCATTGGTACCTGGAAGTTAAATTTATTCAGTAGATTACACTTTTGTGAGAGGGAAAGGTTGGTGTTTGTCATCAGGTCAATTTGCAGCCTGTGTCATTTTCTGCCATTAATCCCTCCTGGTTGCCTCTTTTCACCCAGTTTCTGACATGGTTACTCCAGTTTTATCACTCAGCCTCTGAACAGTCATGGTCTCCAATTGGCCTTCCCAAGAAGGCCCTATATACTTCCCATTACTGTCTTGTAGCCCAGTCTCTCAATGGGGTAGTTATTTCTTGCCTTTGCTTCCACTCTCCGTAAAGTTTCCCATGATAGAAATCCACCCTTAACTAATGTTCTAAAATCCAAAAACCAAACCAGTTGCTGTTGAGTTTGTTCTGACTTATAGTGACCCTGTGTACAACAGAATGAAACCCTGCCTGGTCCTGCACTGTTCTCACAACTGTTGCTATGTTTGAGCCCATTGTTGTAGCCACTGTGCTGTACCATCTTGTTGAGAGTTTTCCTCCTTTATGCTGACCCTCTACCAAGTATGATGCTCTTTTCCAGGAACCAGTCCTTACTGATTACATGTCCAAAGTATGTGAGATGTAGTATCGCTATCCTTGCTTCTAAGGAACATTCTGGCTGTCCTTCTTCCAAGACAGGTACGTTCATTGTTTTGTCATTTTCTAATATATTCTGTATTTTTTGCCAGCATCACAATTCAAAGGTGTCAGTTCTTCATTATTATTCACTATCCAGCTTTCACATGCATATGAGGTGACTGAAAACAGTGTGGCTTGGGTGAGGTGCACCTTAGTCTTCAAGGTGACATCTTTGCTTTTCAACATTTAAAAGAGATCTTTTGCAGCATATTTTCCCAGTGCAATGCATCTTTTGTTTCTTGATCGTTGCTTCCATGGGTGTTAATTGTGGATCCAAATAAAGTGAAATCCTTGATAGCCTCAATCTTTTCTGAACTTACCATGTTGCTTTTTGGTCCAGTTGTGAGGATTTTTTTCTTGACGTTGAGCTGTGTCCATACTGAAGGCTGCAGTCTTTGATCTTCATCAGTAAGTACTTCAAGTGCTCTTCACTTTTAGCAAACAAGGTTCTGTCACCTGCATTTTATAGGTCGTTACTGAATCTTCCTCCAAACTTGATGCCCTGTTCTTACTCTGTTGGTCCTGTGAGCCCTAAATTCCATTTGATTCCTGGTCTTCTGGTGTGAGTCTCAAGTTCTTATGTTTTTTGTCAACTGACAAACCATCCAGGACACTCACAGATGCATTTGGGTCAAACTTAAAACAGTGTTTCTTCTGATCCTGTGATTCTCTTTTGTTTCTGTAGAACCCCTGCTTTCCACCATTTTTTTCCTTCTCTTTCTCATCACCTCCGTGTCTTTAAAGAATGCTTCTCCTTTTGAACTGGTTTTTCTCTCCCTAGAAGTGGTCTTTCCAATCGTTACTTGTGGTCCTGTGCACTTTTGAATCTCTTCATGTAGATTTCTGAGTACTCAGTGCTGAGACCCACAGGTTGCACATCTGTCCTTGGTGTTTTTCCACTGCACATGAGACCCTGTATTTCAGAGGTGATGATTTTTGTTCTTTTTCCACTACTAGGAAACCTTGGAGACCGCAGTTGTGTATTAGCTAAGTGCTGCAGCTGCTAACCTAAATGTTAGCTGTCTGAAATCACCAGGTTCTCCTGGGAAACTCTATGAGGCTGTATTACTCTGTCCTATAGGGTTGCTATGAGTTGGCACTGACTTGATGGCAGTAGGTCTTTTTTTTTTTCTGTTTGTTTTTTTAGGATCTCTCTGCCCTGTCTTCTCTTCCTGACCATTTACCTTGGAGGGGCTCCAGAGCCAGCATTAATGATATCATGTGTTTATTCTCTCTCTTATATAGAATGTCTGCCTTGTAGTTATAGCGTAGATATGAACTATGTTGTCTAAATTGCTGTCCTTATTAAGTTGTAAGGCAGGTGTGTTAAGAGATTTAAACAGAGACAATTGTCATTATCATATGGGACCTAGTAGAGTTATATATGTACTTTAAACTTATTGTTTACTTGTTTTGGAGCTTTCCTCAAATTTCTAGTGGTGCTTGATTAACTACGTGTTTAAGAGTATGGTACTAAAAGGCTATTAGGAGTCTTGTGTGTGTATGTGTGTGTAGGCTAGGACTGGACTTTGTTTAAGCCTGAGTGCTCAGAAGCTGGTATTCTTGTGGGGTATGCGTCAGTGTCACTAGATGCAGTTCTTTCTTCAAGGCCCACTCACTTCTCTAGGGAAGAAACCTGTACAGTCCTCCCTGGAGGAGGATGGATGCCTGCTTTCATCCACAGGGAAACAAAGAAGGGTGAGAATGAGGGATTATTTGTGTTCTACAGACTTTTAGTGGTTGCTTTTAGTCACATTGGGTTGGTTCTGACTCATGGTGACCCAGTGTATCACAAAATAAAACATTACTAGATCCTGTGCCATCTTCATGATGGTTGGGATGCTTAAACCCATTGTTAAGGTCAGTATGTAATCTGAGTGTCGGTGAATGTGGGGGGGTGCTCATTTTTGAGCACCATAGCAAACAACATTATGTTGGAATCCATAGGATTTTCTTTGGTTAGTTTTGAAAGTAAATTGCAAGGCTTTTCTTGTTGGTCTGTCTTAGTCTGGAATCTCCATTGAATCCTGGCTACCATGGGTGATTCTGCTGGTATTTATAGTACCAGTGGCCTAGCTTTCAGCCTGATAGTAACATGCAAGCCACTACGGTGTAACAAACTGATAGGCAAGTGGTGGATCTTTTAATTAGCCACCCTGTTTTCAAACCTACATGTCACTCCTGCCATCTTCTGGGCTGTAGCTTCTTCTCAGCAACCTGAGGCTTTCTGATGCTCTGTAGGGCTAACCAGCTCTTCTTTGCATTTGTTTCCTTTATGCCAATATTCAGAGCCTTGGTGATGCAGTGGTTAAGAGTTCAATTGCTAACCAAAAGATTGACAGTTCAAATCCACCACCTATTCCTTGGAAGCCCTATGGGGCATTTCTACTCGGTCCTAAAGGGTGATATGAGTTGGAATCAACTGGACAGAAACAGGTGTGTGGTTTTATGTGTTCTGCTGGTGGCCCTTCTCTTTTCTCTCGTGGCTATGTGCTTGTTTTTTCTGTTTCTTCACTTTAATTTTGGTGAGGGCATAGGAGGAAATGAAAATCCTCAGAATTTTTTGTGTGCGTGTGTGACTAAGTAAAAGTATACAATCCAAATTAATTTTGCATGCTTGCTGCGATAATTTCTCTTGTTGAGTGGACTTGTAACTTATAAATGGATTTGTGGCTTATCACACTGTGACAGTAAAGTTTCTCTTCATGAAACCATCCACACCTGGTATTTCTGTTAGAGCAGTGCCAGATGACTAAAACAGAATTTGGTACCAGGAGTGGGGTACTGCTCTGACAAATACGTAAAATGTAGAAGCTTTTTTTAAAACTGTGAAATGGATGGAAGAAAGAATCACAAAGAAATGATAACAGCTGAGGAGGCAGCAGATGGTGAAAAGAAGGAGCAGCAGCAGCAAACTGGCAACCACAGAACCAGGAGCTGACCCACGGAGTGAGAGAGCGGAGTGCCTCTGCACAGAGTTTTCCTGGTGGAGTGGGATGCCTCTGGGCACTTGAATTGGTGGAGCTAGGCTTGCTGACTCATGGAACAGGAGAGCAGAGTGCCTGGCTGAGTGTCTGTGCTGGCGGCTTCCTGGTAGAGTGGGGTGCCTCAGGCACTTGAATCAGTGAAGCTGCAGAGCTTTGGAACACTTGCCCCTGCAGGGCAGATGTGGGCTTGAGGCCCAGGCCACGAGGCCATGAAATCTGAAGAGACAAAGTTGAGGAAAAGCTGAATCACCTCGGTCTCAAAAGGTACAGCCATGACCTCAGGAGTTTGAAAGGGTGGAGCCATGACTTCCTGTGTTTGTAAGGGTGGAGTTGCCACTCATTTGGACTTAGGTTGCACCTAAAGCTGAGGGGGCAGAGTTGCTGTCCAAGTGGGCCTAGAAAGCAACGTCGTAGTACAGGGCTGGAGATCTCCACTCAGAATGCAAAGAGTGTGGCCAATACCTCAAGTCTGGAGCGCAAAGCTACTGTGTAAAATGTCTCAGAATGGAAGATTATTTTCAAAGCTTTGGGGCTAATGTAATGTGTTCTTCTGACTTGCCTGTTGCCTGTTAATGCTTTCTTTCCCTGCATTTTCTCCATTTATAATGAAAATATGTAATTGGTGTCTGCCTGTTATACTGCTGTATTTTGGAAAGGTAACACTTGTTCTGGATTTCACAGTTGAAGAGAAATTTATGGATTTTGGATCTGGACTTAACACCTGTTTTGTGCTATAAATGAATACATGTTTCCTAATGATAATGATTTTTTTGGGGGGGGCAAAGGGTGGATTGTCATGGATTGCTTTGTGTCCTGCCAAAATGTATGTATTGCTTTGACTTGGCTGTGAGCCCCAATATGGGTGCAGTTCTTCTCATGTGTAGTGAATCCTGCCTCTGTGATGTTAGTGACAGGGAATGGGCAGCAGCTGTGCTGGTAAGGCAGGACTCCAGTTACTAGCTGTGGGATATGAGGGAGAGAACTGAGCATAGAGTTGGGAACCTTACACCACCAAGAAGTGGCACTGAGAGCAGAGCATGTCCTTTGGACCTGAGGTTCCTGTGCCAAGATGCTCTCATTAAATTTGGACTCAACCTACCGGACTGCGATAATTTCTCTTGTTGAGTGGACTTGTAACTTATAAATGGATTTATGGCTTACTGGATTGTGACAGTCAAGTTTCTCTTCTTGAAACCATCCACTCGTGGTATTTTCTGTTGGAGCAGTGCCAGGTGACTAAAACACCTGTCTGTCTTCAGCTCCTTCTGCGCTCCTTACCCAGTGACAGAATGCTCCTCCTTTTCATTCTGTACTTGTGGTATCTTCTGAACAAGTTCCTGTTCCCTCCTCTCCACCTTTTTCTTTCCCATCTGGGAAGAGACCAGTATGACAGCATCCCATAAATGCATAGAACCATGAAGTACACACACCATATGGTCACATTGTGTACCTGAGTCTAGTCCATTTTCATCCAAACAGTTGACCTCAGTTGTGTTTTCTGGACAGGGGCAGCAGCAGGTCTAGGGGCCAGGCTCCCTGGGCACCCCTCAGGCCATCAGACTATCATTTATGGTCTTTTAGTAGAGTTCTTGACCTGCACCTCTCTTTTTCTCGTATTGCCACAGGGGCTCAACTTTGTGTACTCCATCACGACTGTCTTTGGTGGTGACTGAGTACTGTTGGTTCTTCCGGTCACAAGTTGATAGTCTCCCATTCACGTGGGTCCTTCTGTCTCCTGGGCTCTTTTTTCCTTGTGTCTTTGTTGTTCTTGGTGATCATCAGTTCCAGATGAGCTGAGACCATTTGGTGTACCTCAGATGACAGCTTGCTAGCTTTTAAGACCTCAGACACCACTCAACAGTATGGGGTGCTGAAGACTTTCTTAACAATAGGCTAATTATGCCAGTTGACCTTCATGTCCCCTGAGAGTGTGGTCCCCAGACCCCACACCGGCCACTCTATCCTTGAAATAACTGGATTGAGATTAGAAGAGCTTTCGATTTATGGTGAAGTCCAGTTAAGTTGATCTGCTGCCTATTGTGTACTGACACTGCTTTCCCCAACCAAATTTCTATCAACTGTCCAGTCTGACCAACCCTCGCCCTCCTTCTGCACCCTTGCAGCTATTAAAGAGTCTTTTCTCTGTACATAAGTCTGTTTTTTAAGTCCTTATAGCAGGGATATGATACAATATCTGTCCTTTTGCTACTGACTGATTTCACTTCAGCATAATGTCTTCGGATTAAAACCAGGTTATGAGAATGCTTCCTAAAATCATCATTGTTCTTTATCATTACATAGTGCTCCACTCAGTATGTATACCGTAGTTTGTTTATTCATCTGTTGATGGGCGTCTAGGTTGATTCCATCTTTTTGCTGTTGTGGATTGTGCTGCAATAAACATTTTTGTGCATTTATATATTCACGAGACTATTTCAATTTTTGTAGGATATAGTCTCAGCAGCAGGATTAGTGTATCAAATGGTATATCTGTTTCCAGCTTTTTAAGTGCCCAATTGCTTTCCAAAGAAGTTTGTCATGGTTTGAATTGTGTCCCCCCAAAAATGTGTGCAGCCACGTGGCTGGGATATGGCTCCCCGTATCTTGGGACTGTCCTCCATTGTGTGGTTTTGCTAACCTGTATGTTAAAGGATTAGGGTGGGGCTGTAAATTCCTGCTGTAGGGGGAGTTTCCCTGGAGTATGGCTTGCCCCACCTTAATGCTTTTAGCTTGCAAGGAATAAAAGGAAAAAGAAACAAAAGACAATTTGAGAACCTCACTACCATCAAGCAAGCAGCACCGGGAGCAGAGCATGTCCTTCAGACCGGAGGTTCTTGCGTGAGGATGCTCCCTGGACAAAGACTGATGCAATACTGGACTTTCCTCCAGAGCCGACAAGGGGAAAGCCTTCCCCTGGAGCGGACACCCTGAATATGGACTTGCAACCTACTGGACTGTGTAAGAATAAATCTTCCTTTGTTAAAGCCATCCACTCTGTGGTGTTTCTGTTAGAGCAGCCCTAGCTGACTAAAACAAAGTTGTACCATTTGCAGTCCTACCAGCAATGTAGCAGAATTCTGATCTTTCCACAGCCTCTCCAGTATTTGTTGTTTGGTGTTTTTTGGATAATGGCCAAGCTTGTTGGAGTGAGATAGTATCTCATCATAGTTTTGATTTGGAGGAAATTCTCAGAAATATTTAGTCTGCCATCTTTAATTTAAAATTCCTTTTCTTGTAGTTTCAAATGTTCAAAAGAAAAGTTGCCTCTATTAAGAAAGGAAAGATGAGGGGGCTGTATGGCCATGGGGAGCCAGAGCTGATCCTGGCCATCACTCCCAGACTAGCTGGACATCTAGGGGGTTTGTGCCTGAGAAGTGGAAGAACTTAGGGCCGAGGGCTCACAGGAGAGCCTACGGTAGTGGCTGAAGCAGACTGCACCTCTGGCTCTGTGGCTTCATGTTCTGTACACCGTGGGCACACCTCTCAGACTTAGCAGATGCGTGGTGAGTGTCTGCTGAGCATCCTTCCCTGTCACAGAGTGTCTGTGTACTGTACAGCATGTCCTTTATGGCTGCTTTCCATCCCATTGTGGGGAGCCCATGTGCTGCAATGGTTGAGTGCTTGTTGCTAAAGAGGTTTGCAGTTGGAACCTAGCCAGCAGCTCTGTGGGAGAAATGACTGCCAGTCTGCTTCTGTACAGATTACAGCCGAGAAAACCCTGTGGGGCAGTTCTCTGTCATGTGGGGTCACTGTGAGTTGGAATTAACTTAAGGGCACCCTGCACCTCTGTCACGAGAGGTAATGTTAGGAGAAGGGTCCATGGCTGGCCCTTCACCTGCCACCCTGGAGCCCTCATCAGAGACCCTGGGCCCAGGGCACTCTTTAATAAGGGAAGCTTGGAACCACAATTTTCTGTCTGTTCCAGCTTCTTTTCCTTCTCAGGGCAGCTTTCCTGCCAGTTTTGAGTGCACAGTAGCTTTCTCTGTCCCACTCCTATGTGGGTACTATATGGCATCTGGCCAGCCGCCTTTGTTTCTCTGTCCCCAGAGGGGAGAGAACAGGTCTCTTACCTGTAGCACAAGATAGCTGTGTGTATAACATCCACACTGAATTCTGAAAGCTGCTCACCAGGGTGGACGATGGGTGTCTGCTGGGAAGCTGGCTTTGCTCTTTCTTCCTTATGTAAGGAAAGCACTGTTAGCAGGCCTGTGAGAGCTTCCTGTCTTCTGTTGACCACCTCAGGGACTGGCCTGGTCAGTCCTCTGGTTTAATGAAGTGAGCTCTTTGTGTTGAACCCACCCACCAGACTGGATGTCCTCTGCTGGAGCACCACACCTGGGTTCATCGCACCCTGTCTGTCCCAGAGCCACATCAGCTCCTTTGAGTGTGTGGCTCTGCCTCCTTCCTTTCCCTTGTGGACCACCTGTTAAAGTCCTAGCATGTTTTGCTCATAAGCCCACAGAATTAGTTGCGAAAAGGAAATCCAAACACACTAAGAAAACAGAAGAAAAGCCATGGCTGGGATCCCAGCATAGGCGCTCGACTTCCTGTAGTTAAAGCTTAACCACAGATGTTGGCCGAGCTGTGCTCTTTCCTCACACTGTTGGGCTTGGGTACTAGACCAGGTGAGTCAGCCATCCGGAGTCCCTCCTTGGGGCTGAAAGAGCCTGGGTCCCAGGCTTTTCTGTGAAACAAGGGCCCAAACCCTCCCATGCCCTGGTCTGCATGATGGCACATCAACTCTCGTTCGTCCTGGGCTCCAGGGACCCCGAAGAGCTTGCTCTGGGGCAAAGCAGAAGGCCATACAGCTTTTAGTGTCTCTTAATTGGGGCACAGTTCACATGCAGGAAAGTATTCTAATTTTAAGGGTACAGTTCAGTGCATTTTTGCAGGTCTATCAACCCAAACGACCACTCTGCAGACCAAAAGAGACTGTCTGCCTCACCCCTCAAGGTCCCTCTTCTCCCTTCCACCCAAACAGAAATTAGCATCATGACTCTTACCTTCATAGATGCCTTTTCCTCTTTATGGATAGGTAATAGGCATGGTTACGGTGCTTGACTGCTAACTGGAAGATGAGCAGTTTGAGTCCACTCAGAGGCACCTAAAAAGAAAGGCCTGATCTACTTCTGAATTGTATGAGACCAGGCAGTGTTTCGTTCTGTTGTACAGAGGGTACCTGTGAGTCTTCACTGACTCGACAGCACCTGACGCCAACACCAACAGTATTTGCTCTATGGTACCTGGCTCCTTTGGCTCATTATGTGTCTGTGATAGTCATCCACATTGTGGTGGGTCAGAGTACCAGAAGACTCTTTGAACAAAAAAGAATGAGAAAGAAAACCGCCCCATGATGTCTACTCGACTGTTTCCTGTGAAAACATGACTGGTTACTAGCATACCTACATACCTGCTACCCGTGATGTAGGTTTATGGATGCAGACAGACCTCGAAGATACCGTGAGTTCAGTCCCAGACTGCCACAATAAAGCTGCTATGACAGTAGAGCAAGTCACCCGGGCATGTAAAAGTTATGCTTACACTATATTGTAGTCTGTTAAAACCCTGGTAGTGTAGTGGTTAAGAGCTGTGGTTGCTAAGCAAAAAGTTGGCAGTTTGAATCCAAAAGGTGCTCCTTAGAAACCCTCTGGGCAGTTCTGCTGTGTTCTATTAAGCTGCTATGGGTCAGACTTGACTTGATAGCAGTGGGTTTTTTTGGGTTTTTTTTTGGTTTGTACTCTTAAGTGCACAATATAATATTACTTCTGAAAAACATTGTACCTACCTGTGGTGGTTAGGATTGTGTGTCAGTTTGGCTGGGTTATGATTCTCTGTGGTTTGGCAGTTATGATGCAGTTTGGTAGTTATGTAATGGTGTAATTGTCTCCATAATGAGATCTGATATGAGCAGTCAATCAGTTGAAAGGGAGTTTCCTTGGGGATGTGGCCTGCATCCAAAATGGGTGAACTTTCTGGCAAGTTCACTGGCTTTTGCTGGTTCGGGACCCTGCAGCTGGTTCCTGTTCATCTGTACTGTGGTTCTTGGGACTTGAGCTAATAGTTAACTGCTGATCCTGGGATTCATCAGCCTCTGCAGCCTGTGAGGCAGAGGGGTGCTGTCAGACCTGCTGATCTTGGGTTCATCCAGCCCCCGCAGTTATGCGAGTCAAGAGAAGCCTGAACCATGGATTAGAATTTTCCAGCCTCTATAGCCTGTGAGCACTTTCCTTGATAATAAATCTCTCTATATTTACATACTTTGTTGGTTTTGTATCTCTACAGAACCCAGCCTAAGACAGTGCTTTAATTATAAAGTCCTTTACTGCTAAAAAAAATTACTAACCATCGTGTGAGCCTTCAGTGAGTCCTAATTATTTTGCTTGTAGAGGGTCCTGCCTCAGTGTTGATGGCTGTTGAGTGATCAGGGTGGTGGGCGCTGAAGGCTGAGGTGGCTGTGGCATTTCCTTAAAATAAAAGAACAATGAGGTTTGCTGCACTGATTGACTCTTTCTTCATTAAAGGCTTCTCTGTAGCATGTGATGCTGTTTGGTAGTGTTTCAACCACAGTGGAATGCTTTCAAAATTGGAGTCAATCCTCTCAGACCTTCCGTTGCTTTATTGACTCGGCTAATGGGATATTCTAAGTCTTTCGCTGTCAGTTCAGCAGTGTTTGCAGGCCCTCACCAGGAGTGGATCCTATCTTGAGAAACCATTTTCTTTGCTCATCCATAAGAAGCAACTCCTCATCTCTGAAATGTTTTATCATCAGCTTTCAACAATGCAGTCACGTCTTAAGGCTCCGCTTCAAGTTCTGTTGCTATTTCCACCACATAGGCAGTTTATTCTTCCAGCTGAAGTCTCGGACCCCTTTAAGACATCCGTGAGGGTTGGAATCAACTTCTTCCAAATGCCTGTTAATGTTGACAGTTTGACCTCATCCCAGGAATCATGAATTTTACTAATGGCATCTACAGTAGTAAATCCTCTCCAGGAGGTTTTCAAGTTACTTTGCCCATATCCATCCAAGGAATCACAATCTATAACAGCAGTAAACAAAAAACCAATTCTGTTGAGTTGATGTCAACTCACAGTGACCCTATAGGACAGAGTAGAACTGCTCCATAGGGTTTCCAAGGAGTGCCTGGTGAGTTTGAACTGCCAACCTTTTTGGTTAGCAGCTGTAGCACTTAACCACTGTGCCACCAAGGTTTCCATGACAGCACTAGCCTTATGAAGTGTGCTTCTTAAACGATAAGGCTTGAAAGTCAAAGTGACTCCTTGATCCATGGGCTGCAGAAAGGATGTTGTATTAGAAAGCATGAGAGCGACATTCATCTCCTTCTGCGTCTCCATCAGAGCTCCTGGATGACCGAGGCACTGGCAGTGAGCAGTGGGGAACTTCGTGAACACTGGTTCAGCTTTGGGATGCTAACCAAAGGGTCTGCAGTTTGAATCCACCAGCTGCTCCTTGGAAACTGTATGGGACAGTTCTACCTGTTCTAGAGGGTCACTGTGAACTGGAATTGACTCGATGGCAATGGGTTTGGTTTTTATTCGTTCATTTAGGGCCTCAGCTGTGGGCTTAAAAACAATTCAGTAAACCGTGTTGTAAATAGGTGTGCTGTCATCCAGTCTTTGTTGTGCCATTTATAGAGCATATAGTAGGTTTAGTATTATTCTTAAGAGCCCTGTGGTTTGGGGAATGGTAAATGAGTGTCGACTTTACCTTAAAGTCATCAGTGGCACCAGCCCCTAGTAATAGACTCAGCTTTGAAGCCAGGCACTGATTTCCCCTCTCTAGCTATGGAAGTCCTAGATGGCGCCTTCTGCTGACTGTTGTGTTTGCATTGAAAATCAGTTATTTAGTGTAGCTGCCGGTGTCCGTTATCTGAGCGAGACCTTCTGGGTCACTTGCTGCAGCTTCTCCATTGCACTTCCACTTTCATGTTCCTGAGATGGCATCTTTCCCTAAACCTCATGAACCACCCTCTGCTAGCTTCAAACTCGGATTCCTGCAGCTTCCTTGCCGCTTCAGCCTTCCTGGAGTTGACAGGCATTAGGGCCTCGTTCTGGGTTAGGCTTTGGCTCAGCGAAGTGTTGTGTCAGGTTTGATCTTCTGTCCAGACCACTAAGGCTTCCACCTTATCAGCCATATGGCTATTTCGCTTTCTTATCATTTCTGTGTTCATTTTTAATATCCTTTGAATTCTCAGCTTGGCTCACCCTTGGGCACAAGAGGCCTAGTTTTCAGCCTATCTCAACTCTCGACACGCCTTCCTCAGGAAGCCCAATCATTTCTAGTTTTGGATCGAAAGTAAGAGACAGGAAATTTCCTTTCCCTTGAACTTAGAGGGTACTGTAGGGTGATGAATTGGCCTAATTTCAATATTGTCCTGTCTCAGGAAGTAGAAATGGGGGAAGGGCCAGTCTGTGGGGCAGTCAGAATATAGTGTTTATCACTTAAGGTCATTGTCTGGGTGTGGTTTGCAGGGCTCCAAAAGAATCCAAACAGGAATAGCTAAGATCACTGATTCCAGATCAACATAACATGCAATGGTAATGAAGAAATCTGAAATATTGCGAGAGTTAGCACAACGTGACACAGGTGTGGAGTGAGCACACGCTACTGGAGAAGTGGCCCCTGTGGACTTGCTCAGTGCCGGATTGCCACATGCCGTCAGTGCGTAAACAGTGCAGTGTCTGAGAAGCACAATACAGTGAAGCAATAAAGCAGAATGAGCCCCGACGTTTTTAGGGCACCAGCTGAGCAGCAGCAACCCTTCACCGGCTGGGCGACGCTCCACTGTCTGGGCCCAGCAGCCTCCGGTAAGCCAGGAAGCATCAGAACAGGGAGAAGCAATCTAGTGGGTGGGGCAGCGCCCACGTCACCCATGGGTGGGTAAGTCCGGAACTGGTCGGGTGAATACAGGTAGAGGACTGCAGGAAGCAGCTCCAGCTGTTTGATGGATGGGGCTTGGCTGGAGCCGAGTGGGCTGGAGTCAACAGTGGGGCTGGTTCCGTTGAGAGACTAGGCAGGCCCCTGGGGTGTCCTGGAGAGGACCTGAGGCAGAGGCCAGGCCTGGGAGACCCTGGGGTTTGGTGGCTGTGACTCATCGGTGACCAGTGGCCAAGATAATAACCAGCATAAACTCAAAATCCTCAGTCAGTTTTTTCCTTCTCTGTTCAGTTTTGACCTCAGCTGACCATGCCGTACTTCATTCTCTGTCTGAGCCACCTGAAGCTAGGTCGGATCTCACAAGCTGAAAGTTCTTCAGATGGTCAAATATTCAGACACCAGCCGTGAATGAGCTCAAGGCTTCCCCATGAATTCCCTTACGTCTCACCTACCGACTTCAGCAACTCCTCTGAGTTCAGTAAATCACTTGAACACCTCACAGAACTCACAGAAAGTGCTATGCTTTGGGTCATGGATTTGTTACAGCAAAAACGGATACAGACAAGAGCCACATACAGCGATGTTGAGGATGGTTCGTAGAGTGACACTGCCGTGTCCCAAGGATGTGTGCTGTCTTCCCAGGCGTGAATGTCTGTCACGAGAATGTAGGTACTGCAGACTTCAGCCCCCCTCCCTGAGGAGAGTCGGTATCCTGAGGTAATCTTGAGGTGTTACATGGGCCTTTCTGGCCTGGGCAGTTCCTAGCTGAGAGTCGCTGCATCACCTCACGTAACGTGTTTCTTAGGTGAGGTCTCGGCTCTTTATCAAAGGCAGTGAAATTCCAAGGTTTTCTTTAGAGCCTTTTCTCTTAAGAAACGGATGACAAAGACCATATTCTTTGGGTAAAGTTCATGTAAACCCCGCACTGACTGACAGGCCCTTGGGTATTGCCTGTCAGTGCCAAGATGGGCTGACCGGGAGGCTGGATCAGCTGAGTTGGTGCTTTTTGCTGCTGCCAAGCGGCTAGACAGGTGACTCAGGGGACCTCAGTTGCAAAAAATGCATTGATTGGAAGGACCTCCATGGATGTCATGGAGCCCAGGAGGAAGGGTAGGAGACCTCTGAAAGGGTTTGGGGACTGGGAAGGCAGAGGCCAGGTTGCGTTCTCTCATTTTTGTGTATATGTATACATACTCTGTCTTTGTCAAGGTCACTCTCTGGTTCTACAATATCTCCCTTGTCTGTTCCTCTCAGCCTGTGTATCTCCTTTTTGCACAATAGCTTTCTGTCCTTTACCACATGCCTGGGACCTCCAGGTCAATGGCTCAGTAGAGTGTCTAGCTCAGTCACAAGGAAACAAACTGGATAGTGACACGCAACTGGATGCCTTGGGTCCTGGGTTCCAGACAGCCAGGATGTGGAGTGACTTGGCCAAAGGAAGGAAACCACAGCTCCAGGGTTGCAGGAGAAGGACTCTCTAAACAGACAATATGGTCAAGAGAAAAGCAGAGTGACTTTGGTGCCCAGGAAAAGAAGGGGGAGAGGGCTGACACGAACGAGTCAGGCCTGGCATCGGGAACGTCATGCTGCCGCCTCCAGTGTCCCATTCACCATGCCTCCCTGTAGCTGGCTGTGTTCCGGTGAGCACTGAAGGCATCACCTGGCTCTGGAACGGGACAACGGTGGCTGTAGCGAAAGACCAGTTACACAGAGCCTGGGAAAGTGCCCCTCTGGCAGGGCAGGCGGACACCTGCTGAGCTGACATCACTAGGGAAGGGAGTGTTACAGCAAGAGAGAAGGGAAACCCTGAGGCATCAACACTGAGCCCACGAGAGGCGGGTGACAGGGACAGGATTTGGAGCTTTAAAGACCGGCTTGGACTCAGCTGTGTGGTTGCCTATTCGTATTAATTAGAGCAAGTTACCTGGCAACCCTGAGAGCCAGTTTCCTGGTCTGTAAACTGAGGTAACAGCCACTCTACAGGTGGACGTGGTGATCAGAGATATGGTTTGTAATGTCCACAGCTTGAGGTGATCTGAAAGCTGGCCACCGTCATTATTCTAGTTTCTGCCAGTGTGCATGTTGAAAAGACAGATGGAGCAAGAGGGTGTGTGCCCTTACGGGTCCTCGTGGTTGCCTGGAAAGCACCTGACCGAACTTGTGAATCAGACTACACAGCTGTAGGTGCCTGGCAGTGGAGGCCTGGCACTAGTGGACCTTGCGAGGGCTTTACAATAAGGTTGAAGGCCCCAAATTCACCAGTTGGCTCAAAATACAAAACAAAGATCCCATCGCTGAAGTCGACAGGGGTGAAACTGAAGTTAAAAGTCATCTACAACTCAACTAACTTGTGAGTGATATCCTAATCTTTTTATTTGATTTTTGTTGTGATAAAGTGAAAGTTTATGATCCGAGTCAATTTGCCCAATCAAACGCTGAACACATGCCTCTCTGCAGCCCTGTCCACGCTCCTCACCCTGTGACAGCGCCCTCCTCCTCTCCGCCCTGTACTTTTGAGTGCCCACTCAACCAACATGTGTCCTCTCCTCTCTGCCCTCCCCCCCAAAAGAGGAACCAGTTGGACAGCCTCAGATATATATATTAAACCAAGAAGTATACACACCACCTGCATCACCATGTGTCCCATAGTCCAGTCCAATATTTGTCTGAAGAGTTGGCCTCAGCACTGGTTTCAGCTGTGGGCTAGCAGCGAGTCCAGGGGCCAGGTTCTCAGGGGACCCTTCAGGTTCTCGCACCGTCAAGTCTGGTCTTTTAATGGAGTTCTAGATCTGCACTCCCCTTTTTTCTTATGCTATATCCAGGGCTCACCATTGTGTTCCCTGTCAGGGCCGTCTTTGGTGGAGGCTGGGCACCATCTGGTTCTGCTGGTCTCGTGCTGATGTGGTCTCCAGTCATATGGGCCCTTGTGTGTCCTGGGCTCTTGTTTTCCTAATGTCTTTGGTGGTCTTAGTTTTCTTCTGCTCCAGTTGGGTTAATGATTCTTAACTATAAAGCTGTGAGAGTTGTATAGGCTATGGTATGTTGGCATCAGAGTGTCTAGCTTTGTATTTTGCATTCACCATGTATTAGCTGTGTGATGGGGAGCAAGTTACTTAACTGCTCTGGGCCTATTTTCTCATCTGTAAAATGGAAATAATTGTAGTGACTGCTTCAGAGGTTGTAAAATACTTTGAATTGTACATAGCACTTAAGAAGTCTGGTTACTGTTACATTTACAGTAGGATGAGGGTACAGTCTAATATGCCTGATGTCAGAGCAGAGCCTCCAGAGGAGGGCCTGAGTCTCCTAAAGATCTAAATCAGCCATGATTATGTCTGCCTGAATATGTTTTTGTGTAAGTCAGGTGTAACTCATATTGCAAACCATAGGTGTGTGGCTGTGTATTCATAAAAATCTGTTGTTTTCTGCAGGATAATACAGCTCCTAGGGAAATTTTGGAAATTTGTGGGGGCTTTCTTTTTGTTATAATGAATGGAGGCAACTGCTGGCATTTTGTGGGATCAGGACAGTAAAACAAAGATTTCTCCTGTCTTCCTCCAGACTTGCAAAGGAAGTCAAACCCTGTTTGTAATTATCTGAATCTAGAATCTAACTGAACCTACAATTACATGGGTGAACCAAACCCATTACCGTTGAGTTAGTTCTGACTCAGAGAACCTACAGGACTCAAAGAACAGCCTCATGAAATTTCCAAGAGTGTGATCTTTATAGAAGCTAGCTGCCACGTCTTTCTCCCATGGAGTGGCTGAGGGGTTTGAGCTACCAATCTTTTAGGCAGTAGCTGAGCATTTAACCACTGCAACACCTGTTTATAGTGATTTGAACCTAGAATTCATTCCATTTTGCAAATGAATCCAAAGCTGATTTTTTGGCAAGATGTAATAAATACTGAATTAACTAGGAATGCAAAGACTATCCATCAAGGAACGGTTGTTCTTTGTTTTATTTGGAACTTGCCTGATCTGAGACCACAAATCAGTCTGCACTGTGTCTGTCATCTTCGCAGTGATTCCACACTTACCTAGGAAGATAAGAGATTTAGCCTCTGTTACAAGAGTCAGAATTTCAAAATACTAGAAATTCAAGCCAGATTCAGAAGAGGACTTGGAATGGGGGAATGTCATTGCTGATGTCAGATGGATCATGGCTGAAAGGAGAGAACACCAGAAAGACGTTTGCTTGTGTTTTATTGGTTACACAAAGACATTCCACTGCCTGGATCATAACAAATTACGGATAAGATTGCAGAGAAGGAGAATTCCAGAACACTTAATTGTGCTCATGTGGAACCTGTAAGCAGACCAAGAGGCAGTTGTTTGAACAGAACAGGGGAGTACTGTGTGGTTTAAAGTTGCGGAATAGACATGCATCAGGGTTGTATCTTTTCACCACACTTAATTCAATCAATATGTTGAATAAATAATCCAAGAAACCAGACTATATGAAAAAGAACAAGGCATCAGAATGGGAGGAAGACTTATTAACGATCTGTGAATGCCGATGACACAGCCTTGCTCACTGAAAGCAACGAGGACTTGAAACACTTAGTGATGAAGATCAAAAGACCACAGTCTTCAGAATGGGTTATGCCTCAACATAAAGAAAACAAAAGTCCTTACAACTGGAACAGAAAAAGCAATTAAAATTAAACAGAGAAAAGATTGGTGTCTAGGACTTCGTTTTACTTGAATCCACAGTCAACATCCACGGAAGCAGTAATCCAGAAACCAGGTGGCGTATTACATTGGGCAAATTTGCTGCAAAAGACCTCTCTAAAGTGCTAATAAAAAGCAAAGATGTCACTTTAGTGACTCAGGTGTGCCTGAATCAAGCCATAGTATTTTCAGACACCTCATACGCGTGTGAAAGCTGATCAGTGTATAAGGAAGACTGAAGAAGAATTAAAGCCTTTGAATTGTGGTGCTGGCAAAGAATACTGAATGTGCCACTGACTGCCAGAAGAACAAACAAATCTGTGTTGGAAGAAGCACAGCCAGAATGCTCTCTAGAATCAAAGATGGAGAGACTTTGTCTCACGTAGTTTGGATGTGCTATTAGGGAGATTCAATCCAGAAGGCCGTTACACTTGGTAAAGTCGAAGGTCAGTGAAAAAGAAGACCCTCCACCAGATGGATTGACACAGTGGCTGCAACAGTGGGCCCAACAAGCACAGCAGTGATTGTGAGGTTCACATACGACTGGGCAGGGTTTTGTTCTGTCGTATGTGGGGTTGCTATGAGTTGGAACCAACTTGACAGCACCTCACGACAATCACATGTCAAATACAAAGGTAAAAGTCAACAATATTCAGCTGAACATTGCAAACTTGCTTTATATACGCCCTTACCTGTCTTCTTTGCATTTCTGTCGGGATACATTGCATATTTTATAAATGCATTCTGAGCTAAAAATTTGAAAATTATAACTCAGTCACTGAATATTAAAAAGACATGTTTGAGTAGAAGGTAAAGTTGCTGTTTCTTTCAGAATACTAGAAATGATTACTGAGGGGATTCTGTCCCTGGATTGCAGAAAGGTTGGATGTAAGCTGTCTTCTCTTGCCATGTCCCTGGATTTCAGAGAGGCTTTGGTGTAAGCCATCCTCCCCTGCCATTACCCAAAAACAACCCACAGGAATTTGACCACAAACAAAACTTTATACCTGCCACTGCCACCCTCCTAGGCAAAGCTCTTGTCAAATGTGTGGCCATAAGGAAACCTTTCCCCTTTCCTCTTCCCCCTTGTGATCAACACTTCTTCCTTATCAGACCATAAATCCCCTTACCAGAGTTTCTTGCAACCCTCTCTCCTCTTTTAATTAAAATTCTTTCCTTATCAAACCACATGTCGCCTCACCTAACACTACGACATCAAAACTTTAGAACTATAAAAACCTGCCGTACTGGCCAGGGGTGGGCTAAAGCACCCTCTGCTCAGATCCCACCCTCTTTCTTTTCCAATAAACTTCTCTGGAACCCAGGCTGGTGTGTCTTCTGCCTCTGTTTTGCACCCTTCTCTCCCAAACAGTTACAAATATTGGCAAGTCATGTACTATGGTAGGAAGAAAGCCACATTTCCAGGGATTGAGAGGTTATTGGAATGATGATGAGAAAAATCCAACCAAAATGATTTCTTCTATGCCGCTGAATTCTGATGATACTGTTTTAGGAAAAATCAATGAGATGACACAGAGAGTTGTGTAATGAGGTCTGTCATGCTAAATTTCATTTGTAGTGGTGAAAATCTCCTGTGAAATAAAGAAGCATCCCTGCTCACACAAATAAAGTTGAAGAATGGGAAAAAAACCACAGAGGAAATTTATTTTCAAAATTACTGATAATGTATACAGAGGTGTTGACAGTATTTGAAACCCTTAGAAATTATTTCATGGAAAAAAGAATTTCCTCTTTCAATGTCATTGCATGTACCACAGATTAAACATCAGCCATAAATTGTTGGCTAGTGAGTTTGTCGTCCATTACGGAGGAAAAAAAAATCGCCACCAGATGTTTAGTACAAGGCAAAGGAGAACATTTTGTGGAAATTGCGTATTATTCTATTTATTTTGTTTCTTGCTATTTGTCAGAACATCTTGCTGTCACTGTGCTGCGGTCCCAAGCAGTCCTCCTTCAGACACCCCACCTCTCTAAGACTTCTTGTTTTGTGTCTTATAATAGTTTTCTTTTCCAGTCCAGCATCTGTTTTCCACACCAGTTGAAATAAAATAGCCCCCAGCCCCCAGCCACAAGGAAATACATGGGGTCCTAGAGGGTCCCTGGATGGTCCAGTTGGTTAACAAACTGAGCTGCTAATGGAAAAGTTGAAGGTTGGAATCCACCCAAAGGCATCTCAAGCTTGGTAAAGTGGAGGGTTGGCGAAAAAGATGAAACCCCCCACGAGATGGGCTGACACAGGGCTGCAGCAGTGGGCTTCAGCAGAACAACAGTTGTGGGGACGGTGCAGAGCTGTGTCCATTCTGTAGGACATAGGGTCACTGTGAGTTGGAACCTGCTCGATGGCACCTAACAACAGCAACAAAAGCATCTGCGAAGAAAGGCCCAATGATCCCTTTCTGAAAAATCAGTCATCGAAAACCTTGTGGGTCAGAATCCTACTCTGGCACAAACACGGGTAGCCATGGGTCAGGATCAGCTCTACAGCAGCTGCTGTGGTTAAATGAAGGCTAACCCAAACCAAACCCGTTGCCATCGAGTCGATTCCAACTCATGGTGACTCTAGAGGACAGAGTAGAACTGCCTCAGAGCTTCCAAGGAGCACCTGGTGGATTTGAACTGCCAGTCTTTTGGTTAACAGATGTAGCACTTAACCCACTACACCACCAGGGTTTCCAAATGGTGTCTAGGTTACCGAATTCTCACCTTCTGAGCTTGAGGAAGATCAGGGTTTGATTCCCTGTCAAGGCACCTCGTGCACTGCCACCAGCTGTCTTTTGGTGGAAGCTTATGTATTGCTAGGATGCTAAGCAGGTTTCAGTGGCGTACCCAGACTGAGGGTAGGAAGAAAAGCCTGGTAATCTTCAAAAAAGCAGCCAAGGAAAACCCTCTGAATCATAACTGTCGGGTCAGCAGCCAGTTATGGAGGTGGTGCAGGACTGGGCAGTGTTGAGCTCTGTTGTGTAGGGGGGTCATCATGAGTCTGGAGCCAGCTTGGTCAGAGCTGCTGACAGCAGGAACAAAATCTTGTCAAGTGCTAGGTTGCATCATTGTGATGTTAATTAAAAAAAACCTTTTAGGATATCTGTACTCTAGTGTCACCCTGAGTGAGGATCAACATCACGATAGTGGGTATGATCACAAAAAAGTACGAAAGCAAGAGCAGTAGAGCATACTGTACACAACAGACTATGTACCTGACTGAGTTCTGATGTAGGCACTTGCCAGTCTGCCCTTCCTCCTGCCCCAGCCTGTAGCATGCCTGTATTGCCCAGTACGAACAGCTAGTACGAGGCCTGTATTGTCTGAAGCCAACAGTCGTATTCGTGTGTGTTCAGTCAGGCAACTTCCATGCAACCATGGAGAAACATGCATGTGCTCACCATCTCTGTTACTTCAGTGTTGGTGTGCGGGCATGACAGCTCACCCAAACCAAGATAACGACAGTGGGTAGCCCTTGGGATGCTAGGAGCCCTGGGTATCACAAGCATCTCTACCCTTGCACCAGCCTGCTGATGTGGGGTGAGTATCAGAATCCTCTACTCCACCTGTGTGAGAATCAATTTGAGGAGCCAACAGTGTGGAGTGGAGTAGCTGGGCCTGGAAGGGTCTCATCGTGTTCAAATTCACAGCACCATGGCAGCTTACTGTCTCCATGATCTTTTTAAGTAGCCAATGCATGCCTTGAGTTGAGTGTTGAAATTTTAAGACAGGAGATAAGGTTTCTAAGATATTTCATCATTGCCTTGTTCCCTGTTGTAACAGAAGAATTTTTTTGCCCCTGCCTTTAGAGGCCAGATGCTGTCAGGAGAATATGACTTCCATATTTTCCTCTTTGATAGCCTGTGATTTGCTTATCATTGTTAGTCTTGTGTCTATGAAGGTTATCCTCTCTCTCATCATACACAAATGAGCCTGGTGCATGAATATATAAATAGCAGCTTTAATCCCAGTGCCTACTGGTGTCTCCCTCTCATTTTTCTGTTGTATTTGTAAAGAAAAACCCACCCAGAATTCTGATTGTCCAATCCAAACTGACTCGCGTGAGAAGACGCAGCATCAGGCCCTATCCTGCACGTTGTGTTGCTGCGTCGACACACAGAAATGCCTGTGTTTCATTACCGATCATTTTTAAGTTTCCCTTTCACTAGTTAGGACGTGAGAAGGAGAAAAGCAGCCCCTGACATCTGGATACTGGCCTGGCACAGCTGGAGCGTGGCATTCTCTGGGTGCACGTAAACACTTTCACAGATGAAGCCACTCTGGCTAGGAGGCATCTCAGCAAAAAGGAGCACAGTCCATGATGGTGTCCGAACACAGCCACAGCATGGACCTTGTCCAAACCACAAAGAGGATGAAACACCCCTATTCTCACTGGTATGAGTAGCTGCTGCTTCTTGGCCCTGATACCTGGAGCTCCCCTCCTTCCAGATTAACTTACTGGAATACACAACCAGAGAACGACCCCTTTTCCTGACAGCAGCCAATGCAAAGCAAAGCAAAGCACCACATCTGTGAATCACCTTGCATAAACCTACACCCCTAGGTTCTTCTGACACCCTCAGGCTGAGAAGTCCCAAGTTTCCCCATGAGAGGGGCTTTCTCTGCTTGTAAGGAGCAATAAACCCAACTTGGCCAACTGCAGACGTGCCCCTGGTGGTCTTTGGCTGGAATGTGTTGGCAGATACTGTGGTGGCCGTCTACAGTTATACATGCAGGTAGATTTGATTGTGAATTTTAGGATAGTTAAAGGACTTGACAAAACACTTGTTATAAAAATGGGACATGGAGCCTGCTGGAACTCCTGATTTTCCAAACATTACCTACAGGTAAATTGCAGGTATCTTACTATATCTCTGTAAAGCAGGGGGGAAGCCTTCAGCACACCAATTGTAAAAAGAGAAGTTGAAATAGACAGGATTTAATTGTTTTTGTAAAATTGACTTTTTCTTCATCTTTTCTCCTGTCTTAAAATTTCCTGTATTCTTTTAATAGGCCCTGCCTCAGGAATTCACACATTAACTGACAGAAGCCACTGAGATCACAGTCTTTGCAGCCTTTACAGCTTTTTTAGGTACGTCAGAACAAGTGGGGAGACCAGTGAACACGTGCAAGCACTGTTATTCTGAGATTGCCCCAGGAGATAGCCTGAGCATCTGGATCCCAGCTTTGATGTACATACGTGACCCCAGAGGCCTGTTCGAACTCCTGAGGCCTGCCCTCAAACAGGGGTCCCTCCCAGCTGCTCCCACTGTGCTCCTAAGGCCCCTGTGCTGGCGTGCAGCACTTAGTTTCTCCTATAAAAACCCTGGATCTGCCTGACTAACTTGTACAGGCTTGGAGAACAGACATGTTATCTATTCTTCATGTTTATTTGCCGCAAACACAAAAAAATAATAAAGCCTTTGGTGACTCAGCCAGATACCTGACTCAGAGGGTGGCTTTTGGGAGCAGGTAACAAGAATCTGGAAACCTTGTCCAGTAGCCAGCCAGCCAGCCAAGTAGCTGTGTTATATAAATGCTATGTGTAAGTGTGAGCTCTGCATGGGAGTGCCATTTAATCAGTGGGGAGTGTCACATTGGTCTGCCACCTTGAAATCACTTGTTAGCCAAATACAGCCCAAACTATTTCCTGTGCAGTTACAGAAAAATGGCTGACAGGGATCTACCTGCAAGTCAGTCCAGTGCTCTGGTTCTGATTCCTTTTGTCGCTGATTCATGCTTGACATGTTGGGGGCTAGTGTCATCTAAGGAGTCCCTGGGTGGTGCAGTAAAGCGTGGGACTGCTAGTAAAAGGTTGACAGCTGAAACCCATCCAGAGGCACTTCAGAAGACAGGGTTGGGGGTCTACTTGTGAAAGGTCACAACCTTGCTCTGTTCATCTGGGGTCTCCATGAGTCAGAACCAAATTAATGGCCACTAACAACAGTAATTGTCACATAATGTTTCCATTCCTGTCTCATGTGCTCATGCATCCCTGTCACCTGTTTCCCAGGTGTGTGCTTTTCCTTCTGTTAGTAAGCACATCTGGTACCTCAACCTTCCTGGCATGAACTCTGTCGTGGATTGACTAGTGTTCCTCCCAAAATCTGTATCAAGTTGGCTGGGCCATGATTCCCAGTGTTGTGTGGTTGTCCTGCATTTTGTGATTGTGATTTTAGTGTATGTTGTAAGCACTAATCTCTGCCTGAGCCTAATGCGGCCAGACTGGATTATGTTAAAAGGATTAGGGTTGGGCTGTAACACCCTTACTAAAGTCACATCCCTGACCCAGTGTAAAAGAAAGTTTCCCTGGGGTGTGGTCTGTGCCACCTTTTATCTCTCAAGATATAAAAAGAAAAGGGAAGGGAGCAGAGCATGTCCTTTGCACCTGAGGTTCGTGCACTGAGACATTCCCAGACCAAGGAAAGACTGATGATAAGGACTTTCTTCCAGAGCCCACAGACAGAAGATCTTTCTCTGGAGCCGGCACCCTGAATTTGGACCTCTAGCCTACTGGACTTGAAGACATGAACTGCTGTTTGTTGAAGCCATCTGCTTGTAGTATTTCTGTTAGAGGATCAGTAGACGACTAAGATGAACAGTTTGAAATGGATGACAGTATTTTCATGAGGTTCGCATGACCATCTCAGTCATGGCCACAGAGGCATTTGACAAAGTCCAACACTTATTCCTGATTTTTAAAAGTCTCAATAAAAGAGGTACAGAAGGGAAATTCCTCAACATAATAAAAGGCATTTATACCAAACCAACATCATTTTTAATGGAGGGAGGCTGAAAACATTTTCCTTGAGAAGAGGAACAAGATAACGATGCCCTTTACCATCATTCCTATTTTACATTATCCTGAAAGTCCTAGCTACAGCAGTAAGTCAAGAAAGACAAATGAAGAGCGTCCAGATTGGTAATGAAGACGTAAAACTGTCCTTGTTTGTGGATGACATGATGCTGTACATAGAAAAACCTCAAAGACTTCATGAGAAAACTGCTGGAACTAGTAGACTCAGCAGAATAACAGGATACACATCAACAAAGAAGATGATGGAAAGGAAATCAGGAAAAACAAAAGATAATGGTCCCTAAAAAATAAAATAAGAATAAATTGCCATGAGTCAGATCTGACTTGACGGCATTGGGATTTTTAAAAACGAATCTAATCAGGGATGTGAAAGACCTATACAAAGAAAACTACAAAGCACTACTGCAAGAAACCAAAGAGGTCTACATAAATGGAAAAACATGACATGCTCATGGGTAAGTAGACTCAACACTGAAACTGACGATCTTACCCAAAGTAATGTACAAATACAATGCAATTCTGATCCAAATACCAACAACATTCTTTAAAGACATGGAAAAACTAATCTTTACATGCAGAGGGAAGAGGCTCTGGATAAATAAAGCACTGTTGAAGAAAAAGAATAGAGTAGGAGGACTCTAATACTGTGTACCTAGGTTTGAAGTGAGTTCCCACTGTGTTGTCTGGAAAACCACTCAAGTATTTCTTGTGAGTATGCTGAGATTCCTTGTTTAAAGCTACAATAGCATGTGTTCCTCCAGCCTCAGTTTAAAAAAAAAAAAAAAACAGTAACAACCAAAACCTACTACATAGCTGTCTTCAGAACCTACTATGTAGTTACAGTAGTCAAAACAGTCTGGCATGCCTGTAACAACAGATACATTGACCAATGGAACAGAATGGATAAATTGGATATTAATTCATCTATCTATAGCCACCTGATGTTTGACAAGGCCCCAAAGTTCGTTAAATTGGAGAAAGGTTAGCCCTTTTAACAAATGGTGCTGGCACAACTGGATGTCCATTTGCAAAAAAAGAAACAGGACCCACACCTCACACCACACAAAAAGACTTAATTCAGAATGGATCAAAGACCTGACTATAAAACAAAAACTACAAAGATCATAGAAGAAAAAAATAGGAGCAGTGCTACAGGCCCTAATACATGGCATTAACGGGGTACAAACCATAACTAACAACATGTAAACTCTAGAAGACAAGCTAGATAACTGGGATCGTCTAAAAATTAAAAACTTATCAAAGACTTCATCAAAAGAATAAAAGAGAACCTACAAACTGGGAAGAAAAATTTGGCTATCATTACAAATCTGACAAAAGTGTAGTCTCTAAAATCTGTTGGAAAATCCACCCCCTTTGTAACAAAAAGACAAGCAATCCAATTAAAAAACAGGCAAAGGAAATGAACAGTTACTTCACCAAAGAAGATAGGCAAACAGCTAACACATGTGAGGAAATGCTCGCGATCACTAGCCGTTAGAGAAAGGCAAATCAAAACTACAAGGAGATACCATCTCGTTCCGGCATTACTGGCAGAAATCACCAAAACATGAAAGAACAAATGTTGGAGAGGCTGCAGGGCAATGGGAATTGTTATGCACTGCTGGTGGGAATGCAAAATGGTACAACCATTTTGGAAAACCTCATGGAACTACCTTAGAAAGCTAGAAATAAATATACCATATGATCTAGCAGTCGTATTCCTAAAAATATATCTTAGAGAAATGAGAGTTGTCACAGGAGTAGGCATATGCACACCCATATTCATTGCAGCATTGTTCACAATCAAAAAGATGAAAGCAACCTAGATGCTCATCAACGGATGAATAAGATAAGCAAACTGCGGTATATACACCTAATGGGATATTACTTAGTGATCACTAAAGAGCAGTGTTGGATCTATGAAACATCTGACAACATGGGTGAATCTGGAAGGTGTTAAGCTGAGTGAAATAAGACAGTCACCAAAGGAAAGATATTATTTGAGACCACCAGTATACAAACTCATGAAAAGGTTTACACACCAAAAAAAAACAGCCTTTGATGGTTATCAGGGAAGGGAGGAGTGAGGACGGAAAAACACTAAAAAGACAATAGGTACGTGTTAACTTTGGTGAAGGGTAAGACAGTACACAGTACTGGGGAAGACAGCACAGCCTGGATAAGGTAAGGTCACAGAAGCTCCACAGACCCATCTAGACTCCCTGAGGGACTGAATTGCTGGCCTGAGGGCTATGGGAACCATGGTCTTGGGAAACATCTAGCTCAATGGGCATAACACAGTTCATTTAAAAAATGTTCTACATTCTACTTTGGTGAGTAGCTTCTGGGGTCTTAAAAGCCTGTGAGCAGCCACCTAGGATGCTCCACTGGTCTCACCTCTTCAGGAGCAAGGGAGAAGGAAGAAAACTAGACACAAGGGAAGGATGAGTCCAAAGGTCTGATGGACTGTTGAAATGAGGCATACGTGACAGCCTTTGAGGAAGGGTGCAGTAAAAATTCAAGATATTAAAGAAAGCCCCAGGAAACAACTTAATAGCAGAAAATACCATAGAGTAATCTCACCTTTGTCTTACAAAACACTGTCACAAGACAAGCCTGTGGGCAGCCTTGCAAGTGACCCCTAGACCTTGGCCACGGACAGCCTGCAAGTGACCTCTAGACCTTGACCACATTTCACAACTAATAGGAATTCCAGGTGTCCTTAACCAATCAATGTAAAGGTCAGTTCCCCCTCCCTGCTTTGCAATCTCATGACTTAAATACTGGGCGCTGAGGAAACTCGTGGTCGCCCCCTGCTCTGTGTAGCTTGGTGTGCATCCCTGGTGCACCAGTATTTTTCCTATTGGGCATAGTTTTTTAATAAAATTTAACCTTTAAAGTAACAGCGTCGCATCTTGAAAATCACGGACCCTAACAGGACCACAGCTGCCACAGCCCCCACCAGACTGAGGCCAGTACAACCAGATGGGGCTGGCTACCACCGCTGGCTGCTCTGACGGGGATCACAGTAGAGGGTCCAGGACCTAGCTGGGGGGGAATATAGAGCACAATTCTAACTCAAGGAAAAAAAAAAAAAAAAAAAAAAAAAAACAAGAAAGAAAGCAATAGGAAAAGAAAGACTGGAGTTAACTGGCCTGGCAGAGACTGGGGAAACCCTGAGAGTATGCTCCCTGGACACTCATTCAGCTCAGTGATGAAGTCACTCCTGAGGTACACCCATTAGCCAAAGGTAAGATGGGTCCATCAAACAGAGCAAGACCAAAGAGGCATACTAGCTCAGGGTCAGGGATGAGACGGCAGGAGGGGACAGGAAAGCTAGTAACAGGGAGCCCAAGGTCAAGAAGGGAGAGAGTTGACATATTATGGGGTTGTTAACCAATGCCATAAAACAGTGTATGTACTATTTAATGAGAAGCTAGTTTGTTCTGCAAATCATCGTCTAAAGTATAAAAAAAAAAATTAACTTAAAAAAAAGTGTGTCATGACCTTGTGGAATGCTTCTTCCCCCCTTTCTTAACTTTTTAAAATATTGGCAGCTTATGAGTATTGCCAATTAAGTTCATAAAATCATCCTAGAAAAAGTGCTACATACCTCATGGTTGAATATCACCAAGGTCACTGTTTTAGTCAGCTAGGGCTGCTCTAACAGAAATACCACAGAGTGGGTGGCTTTAACAAAGGAAGGTTTATTCTTGCACAGTCCGGTAGGCTACAAGTCCATATTCGGGGTGTCTGCTCCAGGGGACGGCTTTCCCCTTTGTCAGCTCTGGAGGAAAGTCTGGTATTGCATCAGTGCTTTGTCCAGGGAGCGTCTTGGCGCAGGAACCTCAAGTCTGGAGGACGCGCTCTCCTCCTGGCGCTGCTTGCTTGATGGTAACGAGGTTCCCCATTCTCCACTTCTCTTTCCTTTTATCTCTTGCAGGCTGAAAGGATTAAGGGTGGGGCAAGCCATACTCCAGGGAAACTCCCTTTACCGTAGGGCAGGGAAGTAATCCTAAGAAGGAATTTACAGTCCCACCCTAATACTTTAACATACAGTTTAGGGAAACCACAAAATGGAGGACAGTCACAAGATACTGGGAATCATGTCCCAGCCACATGGCTACACACATTTTTGGGGGGACACAATTCAACCCATGATAGTCACCTTCGAAGTTCTCCCCTTGGGAAAATATGCACCAACATGAGCACCCAGTCTACCCTTGAAAGCCATTTTGGAACTCTTCTGGAATGGTCATCAGAGCTGTTACCGTATTACCCTTGATGTCCTCAATGTCACCTAAATATCTTCCTTTCAATATTTCTTTTATCTTTGGGTAAAAAAAAGTCATTGGGGGACAGATCAGGTGAGTAGGGACGGTGTTCCAATGCAGTTAAAAACTCCCTCACAGACAACTATACAATTACGTTTGTGAACTTGACACCATGCTGCCGTGCACAGTGGCCATTCCGGAAAGAGTTCCAAAATTGCTTTGAAGGTGGACTAGGCACTAGTGTCAGTGCATAGCTTTCCAAGGGGAGGACTTCAAAGGTGATCATAGTGATATTCAGCAGTGAGGCATGTATCACTTAGAACCATTGAGTCTGTGGACTTCGTTGTCAGACCCCGTATACCAGCATTCTGTTTCTCACATGCGTGGTGCTTGCATAACAGCTCACTGCCATGCCCTCTCTGTAGCCGTGTGCTTTGGCTGGTTTCCTTGATGTACGCTGGAGAACAATTTGACTCAGAAATTTTGCTTTTTTTAGTAGCTAGAAGAAAGTAGTTTAGGTTCACTGTTTCTGTGTGTCTTCCAGTGATACCGACCTACCGTGACCCTGTTCACAGAGTAGAGGTGTCCCATAGGGTTGCCTAGGCTGTAATCTTTACAGGGGAAAGCCTGATGGTGCAGTGGTTAAGAGCTATGCCTGCTAACCAAAAGGTCAGCAGTTCAAATCCACAGGCACTTCTTGGAAACTCTGTAGGGCAGTTCTACCGTGTCCTGTAGGGTTGCTATGAGTTGAAATTGATTTGATGGCAACAGATTTTTTCTGGAATTTTTAGAGCAACATTGCTGGGTCTCATCTCCCACGGAGCTGTTGGTGGGCATGTTGCCAAACCAAAGGCAAGTTTGTTCTGCCTGTCACTGCAGCCGGACTCAGAGATGGGGGAAAAAGGTTCAGGTATGCTTTATTAAAAGACAAGCATGGGGATCTGGGGAATAGTGAGAATAATTTCTCCAAGACTGTTCTGCTTGGGTTAGAATTCCAGCAGTCTTTATAGCCAGGTTGCAAAGGGATTTGCATCTGGAAAATATCAAACCTTGTCACAGGATAGAACAGGGAGTCAAAAGATTCCTTTACATCTTATCAAACAATGTCTTTACCTCCCTGAAGGTTTGAAGTAATTGATTGACTTCCCTGGAGACAGGTAAAGGAATGTACGTCTGTTGATCTGGTTCAGGACAGTGATAAGAGAAGGAATGAAATGTAGTTTTGCAATCCAGATGACCTTCATCCACTAACATTCCCCACTCTTAATCAACAATTTCAAATCTATGAAATAGGTTTAAATGAAAACAGCTGTTTTGATTTATAACATTAACTCTAGGATCAAATTTCAGATTGTGGGCTAGCTCTCCACAGCGTGTGGTACAGTTAGTTGTGAGGCAGGGTGCACATTGTATACAGCAACAAATAACACACAAATAATAATGATTCTGATTACTGGTATTAGTATGCACAGTCAACCTGGGTTAGGGAGCTATGAGAATGATTTTTCAAACTCCAACTTGAAGAAGCCTTCCCACTGTTTGATGTTATTCACAATATCCTTCATTGTTTTTAATTTTTTTAAAAATCAATTTAAAGCAACACATCCCTTTAAGATCTTGACATCTATGATTATGTCTGAGGAGTAAATAGTTTATAGCTGTTCAGTTTTCCAGAACTGCCTCTCTGGCTTGTCCCAACTCAGTGCTTCAAAAGTGCTTATGGCCTGAGAGTTAGCATTTCAGGCCTTAACCATGGCACAGGCTAGCCTGTTCATTTTAATATTTAAATGTCTCATCATGGCAGGTATGACAAATAGGGACAAGGATACATATTCAGCTGTACTGACCGGATGTAAGTCACTATGGCACTTTTTGGAAGATTAATTTCTCATACAGTTTGGGCATAGTTAGGTCAGATGTCTTTAATCTAGAGCCCTCCCAAGGAGCAAGATCCCTCCACAGCGTTGGCAGCGATGTATGAAAAGGCCCAATTTCCACACAGCAGGAACCATCCTTCAGGTAACTTGCTGTGTTGATAGGACACCATTTTACCTCTGTTACATTTGAGGATGGGGTTATTAGGATCGTAACAGAAGGAGGGGCAGATGGAAAATTTGACACAGTTTGTATTAGGAGTGACAGTATCAAGCTGGATGAAGAACATCTCTCTGTCCTTTTTTTCTTGACTAGTCCCCAGTTATAGATATCCCCATAAGTGATGTTCTTTGGAACATGTCTGAACAAGGTAAAATTTCTAATCATTTCCAGAGGAGTGCATATACCAATTAAACACGAGGTAAAAGTTTGTTCCATATAAGTACCTCCTGATAGACAGAAATCAGAAATGTTCATTACACTTTGTGCAAGGTAAGTCCATACGTTTTCATTTCATCAGAAAGGAACAATGTCTTGTGAAAGTTCTAAAACTAAATTGAGTCTAAGGAAAAGAGAGGGGATTCTGGAGGACATTTCTGGAACTTTGTTCTGATTTCTGGGAGTGGCAGTCCACCCCTCGTGGTGTCAGAATGTGTCTTGTCTGTGTCTGCTGAGGGGTATGGCTTCATTTGGGTTTGATGTGTCCAGGCCTTCCGTCTCGCCAATTTCACAGCAGTGGGGGTGATCAGGAGGATTTGTGATGGGCCAGTCCATTCCTCTTTCAGCTGTTTTTCAGACCCCTCTCTCCAAGTTTTTAAAGGAAGCTTACCCGGTGGCTGAAAGGAATGTAAATTACCTGAGGGGTAGAGTGAAGACCTGGGGAAAGAAATCTGGCGAATTAAAGACGGAACTTGTCAGAGGTGTCCTACATATTTCTGAACTTGAAGGTCATTTTCTGCCTATGTGGAAAGCTGTACTGAGGCAGCCTGGAAGGGTCTCCCATACACAATTCCACAGGGGCTCAATCTGAGCGTGCTTCTAGGGGTTACTCGGATTCTAAACAAGGCAACAGGCAAGACCTGATCCCATGTAAATGAGTCTGTTGACATAGCTTGGAGATCTGTCTCTTTGAGGTATGGTTCCTCTTCTCAGCCTGTTTTGATAACTGTGATCTCCAGGCTGTGTGTAGTCTCCTATCTAATGCTCAGGAATGTGCTCACTTTCTGATTGTTGACTTCTCTTGGCCAGTCAGGCTCTACCTCCAGATGCTGAATCAGAAGCTTCCAGGCATTTCCATGAGGTACTTCCATCTGGAGACTCTTCTCAGGGAAGAAGGTGATCTGGGCATTAAGTTTAGATAGTAAGTCTCCTACGAATAGCAGGACAGTAGTCTGGCATATACAGTAGCCAGTGAGTCGTCTGCTTTCCTTCAACATGACAGTCAAGAGGCTGTCGGAAAGCTATGTTCCAACTGCCCCGTTGTTCCCGTCACTCGGACTGAGTAGTCCATTGTGAAAGGGGCTTATTGAGGGCTGAATGTGTGGCCCCAGTGTCTACTAGGAGATCTACCATTTGTCCTCTCACTCTTGGTTCTACCCGAGGTTCCTGGGCAGGGGGAAAGAAAATGCCAGTAACTAACTCTAGCTGTAGCCTCCAGCCTCTTCAGTCGTCTTCCATTTCTGACAGCTCAGCCATTTGGTGGCCTGTTCTACCCGTTTTGGCAGTCTTTTTCTTAGAGCGCTCATTTTTCCTGTCCTCTATTTCTGTGTAATATGTGTATTGATTTTTCCTGATGGGAGCCCATCATCCCAAGATCCCTGTTAGGCACTTTTGTGTCCCTTACCATACATTGTCTCCAAGAACATGGTGGCAGCTTGGGTCTTCCTGAATTTCCCATTATTAAAGTACCTTGAACGTAATGTCCACCACTGGGGCAGGATTCATTCTCAAGGTTCTATCCAATTTTCATGGCTTTTTCCAGATTTTGATGTGCTTTGGGAGATAAAAAGCATGTTTCTTATTTTCAGGTCCTTGGGGGGTCCATATCAGCATAGTTACAGCAGGCATCATAGATTCTTTCCGAGAACCTAGATGGGTCCTTGGTGGCCTTTTGCTGAACTTGCACCACGTTCAAAATTTTCTGCTTAGGGACCCCTTTTTGGAGACCTGCTAAAATATACCTTTTATAATGGCTTAGGAGAGGCAAGCCCTCATAATTGGGGTCCCAGTTAGGCTCAGTCACTGGCATGGGTATTACTGGGTCGGAAATGTCATTCAGGCTTTCGGACTAAGCCTCTTGGCTTCTTCCTTTGCTTTACCCAGGATAGGTGCTTTTCATCACTAGTGAGAAATACATTTAACAAAGGCTGAATATTGGCCCAATTGGGGTTATGAGTGGCAAAGAGGGTGGTTATTAATTCTGTTATCTTGTTAGGGTCTTCTCTGTCTGAGTTATTTGAACTCTTCCAGTTTAATAAGTTGGAGGTGGTAAATGCCACGTATTCACAATAATGTCCAACTGGTTGCCCTCATTGATGCACTCCAGTTGGGAGTTGTCAAAGAGGGTATCACTCTGCTTGTTATCCCAGTTGAGTTTCTTGCCAGTGTATGATGGTGAGCATCTAAGCTGCCCTTAGCACGATAAGAGGGAGCTGTTTCCTCTGGAGAGGAGGGGGATGTTGGTGTTGAAATTATAACAGTGTTCATAATAATCTGATTATCTAACATCTCCTGTTTTCAAAAACATTTTCATCACAAATGGGTGAAGCCATAGGGGAAAAGAGGCATTTTACAAGGCACCAAGCAGTTGTATAGAACATGGCACATTTTACACAGTGCCCCTGTCCTCTCGACTCTAGGTAATGGCCCCCTTTTCCAGATTCTGAGTCGAAGAAGCCTTCTGGCCTTATCCTATAGCCGTACATTCCTGGCTCACTGGGACAGCACCTCCTGTTCCCTGGGCTTCAGGCACACAATTTTTCAAGACCACAGGAGTGGTAACTCCACACTTAGGAACATGAGGGAGTGTGGCCCCATTTTTCAAACACTTAAGGTATACCTTTGAAACTGAGGTAGTTCAGCTTCCAAGTTCACTTTTGTTTACTAGCCAGGTCAAATTAACCATTTAAAACGGAGTCAAACCCACTGTTGTGGAGCTGATTTTAATTTACAATGGCTGTATAGGGCAGGATAGAACTGCCCTGGCAAGCAGCTGGCAGATTTGACTTTCTGATCAGTAAAACATAGCACTCATTGCTACGTGACCAGGGCTTTCTCCAGTTAGCAACTGAGAGGTAACAAAATCATGACTTAATATTATGTATTTGTTAGATTATATTAAGAAGAAACAAAGAATATATATACATTTTAGCCCAGTAAGAACCAGGCACCCTTTGATTCCAATCTATGCCAAAACCTTTTTCCACAACTTGTGGCTTAGTTTTGACTCAGGAATATTATCCTAATGAGAGATAAAATCTTTGCCTTCAAGGGATAATTCAACTGTTTCACTCAGAAGTCAGAAAGTTGTTCTTTAGCAGTGAAAAACCCAATTTTTTAAAGTCAAAGTTCTTAGAAATTTCATGAATCAAACTGTTAGATTATTAGACAAACGAAAAACTTTTAATCAGACCAAGTAAACGTTTTCAAAAAACTTTTACAGCATATTCCTTAAACAGCAAAAAATAGGCTCTCATTAGGCTTATAGTATATATATAGTCTTGTTGCTTGAAAAGCAAGCAGTGTATAAATTTGCATTGTGCTAGGTATCTATTAACTCAATTACTCCAAAGTCCAGAGCTGAAATAAGTTTGCTTAAACATTCTAGGTGTTTAAGATTTGGATCCACCAAATTTCTGATAAGTAAAGTAGCAATTCTTATCCGCTTTTTGTCTTAAATAGAGGTCTCTACCCGATTATAAAGGATTTTTCAAAAGCCACCTTGGATCTATGACTTGAGGCTGACCTTACCCTGCCCTTGACTTTTTCCTGGAGGGCAAAGATCATTAATTTCTATTTTGCTGTTCTGGAATTACTTTCCTTTAAGACACAGCTGTGCCCTTGACCAAGGGCTGTAAAGTTAGGGTTTTTTTTGTTTTGTTTGTTTTTTTAGCTCAGAGATAGCATGTCTGGATCTATTTGAAATTCATCTTTCTTATCTATTTTAGCTTAAGCAAGGCTCTCCACCCCTGATTAGGAGGATCTGAGCATGAAAGACATTTTCTGACCTGCCAAACAGTTTTGTCTCGAAAGAATTAAAGCAAGAAATATCTTAAAATTAGATACATTGGTAATGACAAGACATAAGACACTTAACAAGCAAAAACTGCTTTAAAAAAATAGAGACTTTGAATAATACTACACTGGGGAAAAAAATATCCTGAGGTTGAACTGGCCAAATGTGTGGCTCAAAGCCAAACTTGTAAAGTGTTGCATAGATGTTAAACACTCAGTCTATAGGAATCAGACACTTTTTCACCAAAAACTACAAATCTGGGGTTCCTACAAACAGCTTGTGTAAGTACAGTGACAAAGATGTTTCCAAAACCTCACAAAGGCAAGTATAAAACCATACTAGAAATGCATTTATCTTATCAAACACACAGGAGGCCTCATGTTGACACACACAGCATCATATCTTAATTAAATTGAGCTTGACGAGTACTTTCCTGATTTTGGCAAAAGACCTCTAATTGAAGGATGGTAGAATA
This sequence comes from Heterohyrax brucei, assembly GCA_028571685.1. Taxonomy (NCBI): domain Eukaryota; kingdom Metazoa; phylum Chordata; class Mammalia; order Hyracoidea; family Procaviidae; genus Heterohyrax; species Heterohyrax brucei. Next base: position 84,980,889 of record CM053157.1, on the reverse strand, counting down.
ATTTTATGGACCCATTCAATCACTAACTTTCTTCAGAGTCTAGCTGGTACCTTGATGAAGTCAAATTACAGTAAGAATTCATTTGGTCTTTAGTCACTCATACCAAACCAGATAGACAGAATCCATGTCATCAGGCTTTTCTTAGGAACAGAGATCTTATTTTCCATATTACAGAGTATACAGATACAGAGAATGTTTTCTTAGTTGGGACAGATGTCCCTTTGTTAACACACAGACAGAACCGAGACAGAAGTTCAAACCCTGATGAGAATCTGAGTTCTCTGCACACAACCAGAATAAAGCACTTGAACCTTTTTAGATTTGTGAGTCAATGCAGGTCACAGATGAGTGGCCTTCAAAGTTTCACAAGGAAAATGTTCTTGCCAACTCTGCTTAGAGCATTTGGAAGCTGCACCTCTGGCTCTGTCTGTACAGCTGGACAACAGGAACTCCTCCAAGAAAGTTCCTTCCACCCTGGGCACTGAGCCAAAGAAGAAAGGAGAAAAGGAGAGGAGGCCAAGGAATCTACCTTCTACCCTGTTAGGAAAGTGGAGGTCCAAGGGGATGGGGGTGTGTTTTGTTTGGACCAATATTTTCCTCATGTTTCATGGAGTTCACCTTGCAGAGGGTGGATGCTTTCCTCATCCTTTCCACGTAACTCTTATCCTGTCACAGTAGTCTTCTAGTGGCGGACACCCTATTGGCTCTTAAGTGCCTGACCCATGCCTGCAAATATTTTATGAACCTTATCCTTGGCCTTTGAACAGAACAGATAGATACCCTCACCTGTCTGGGCCAGAGTTACTGAGGCAACATGAGCGACTCTCTCTTTGGACCTCACCAGAGAGTGGCCCTGGTCAGAGTTCCTTAATTGCTCTGCCAGTCATCTGACTTTTCACTGAGGGATTTTAGAAGTGAAGCAAGAGAGAGAAGTCAGCTCTACCCTGGGCAAAAGTTACCAGAGAGGTCCCTAAGTCCTGCCATGGTCCCCAGAAATATTGCTGAACTAAAAGCAAGCTAGTTATGTCTGTCACTGCAGCCAGACTCAGAGACAGGAAAAAGGTTCAAGTATGCTTTAACAGACAAGCATGTGGACCTAGGGAACAGTGAGAATAATTTCTCCAAGACTGTTCTGCTTGGGTTACAATTCCACCAGCTTTTATAGCCAGATTACTAGGGACTTGCATCTGGAAAATGTCAAATCTTGTCACAAGATAGAGTAAGGAGTCACAGGTTTCCTTTACATCTTATTGGACAATGTCGTTAGCTCCCTGAAGGTTTGAGGTCATTGACTGACACTCCTGGAGACAAGTAAAGGAGTGTAAACCGTTGATATCGTTTGGGCCAATGATAAGACAGGGAATGAAACATATTTTAGCAATCTAGGCGACCTTCATCCACTAACAGGTGCAAATTGCCAAAGGGAGTTATCAGCCAAGTGTGTGATAACTGCACCGGTAGTGCTCCTCACGTTTACGTTACTTGAGGTGACATAGCAACAAATTATTAAATTCATTCTTTGTTTTCTAATTAATCTTCCTCCACCTCAAGTCCATGAGGGTGGGGACCTTTGTTTTGTTTGCTGATGCCCCCAAGTTTATGAGATAAATATCTACTGCACACATGAATGAGTGGATGAAACAGTCAATCAATTGACCATTGATTTGTCATCTTCTGCAGGTCCCCAGGCATGGGTTTTAACCCTGAGTCTCAAGGTCTGGGATCCCTCAAGTCAAGCCAGCTCGGATCCTCACCTCCTGCACCCACACTTTGCTGTGGGCAGCCTCTGCTTCCGGGAACTGGCTGAGGATTGAGGCCACTGACAGGATAGGCGGACACCGCACTGTCTCACAGGGTGGGAAGGAGTTGCAGCAGGTGTTCGCCTACCTTTGCTGACCCCTGGAAACTGTGTGTTCAGAGGTGTGCCCACTACTACTGTCCCAGCTCCAAGGAAGGGAGAAGGTGTCACGCAGTGGGGACCAGCTCAAGCACCCTGGCCATTCTCAGACCAAAAACCAAAACCCACAGCAGCCGAGTGGATTCTGACTCATAGTGACCTTATAAGACCAAGCAGAACTGCACCATAGGGTTTCCAAGGAGCACCTGGTGGGTTCCAACTGCCAGCCTTCTTTTGGTTAGCAGTTAGTTCTTCAGCACTGTGCCATCTGGGCTCTGCTCTCCTTTAAAGGAAAGGTGGAGGTGGGGGAGAGGGCACAGCCATAGGGGAGACAGCCTGACAGAACTGCACTGTCCTCCTCACAGGGGACCAGTTAATTTTGCACCCTTGGCAAGCTTTTTTCAGTATTTTGTTTTCAGTTGCTTAAAAGATTAAGCACATTACCTTATTCTCTTTTTCCTGTGTAGTAAAATAACCCCAAAGTACACAAAGAAGTGAAAAGCAGGTTTTCTTCTACCTGTGTCCGGGTCACCATGTCCCTAGTTTCTTCCATGGGGCACCAGGATGGTTGATTGACAAGAGAGTGAGGAGACAGCCACAGCACAGGTGCACTGTCCCTTTTGGAGACAGAGACAGGGTCCTGGGGTTTGCATCTTCTGGGGGGGTATATGAGGACATGGAAAGTGTTGCTGTTGGTTTCCTAGGGGTCCCTTCCAACTTCTGATGACCCCAGGTGTACAGAGGAGAACTACTCTGCAGGATTTTCCAGACTGTCACCTGTAGGAAGCATATCTGGGTGGGTTCACCAACCCTTGACTGAGTGGTCCAGCATTTAGCTGTTTCACAGCCAGAGACTCCTGAGGGGAATTAAGAAGCTGTTTTCCTGAGGGTCAACGGGAGTGGGTGCATAGTGCAGGGAGAAGGACATTCTGCCATGGGAAGGCAGGGTCTGCGCTGTCTGCAAGGAAACATCAAGACAGGGAAGAACCTCCTTACTGTGGAGACAAGCATGGGGAAGAGTTATCTCCCAGACAGGGCTTCCGTCCTAGAGCAGTGCGCTCTCTCTCTCTCTCTCTCTCTCTCTCTCTCTGTGTCTGTGTGTGTGTGTGTGTGTGTATGTGAGAGAGAGAGAGAGAGAGACAGAGAGAAAGAAAGAGAGAGAGAGAGAACTGTGTGCCCTGAGGACAGATATTAAGGGGTAAGGCTCTAAGGGGACCTAGAAATATGGCTCTTCATCCTTCTTGTGGGAGCTCCAGTGGCACAGTGGTTAAAGCACTAGGCTGCTGACTGAGAGTCGGGGTTTGAACTCACGAGCTGCCCCAGGGGACAAAGCCATGACCATCTGATTCCCTAAGGGTTAGAGCCCTGAAAACCCTACAGGGCATTTCTGCTCTGTCCTATAGGGTGGCTCTGAGTCAGAATTACCTTGCTGGCAGTGGGTTCGGTTCTTTTGGATTTATTTTTCTTTTCTCTGTTTGTAATCCTGAAATAGTGAGGGGAGAGCAACTTTAGTATATGGTAAAAAACAAACAAAACCCCCAAACCCAGCCCGTTCCAGCTGACTGGATGGATGTTGGCTCGTGGTGAGCTCAGATGCCCCAGAGCGGAACAGCTCTGTGGGTTTTCTGGGCTTCAGTCTCCATGGAGCCGGATGGCCAAGCCTTCCATCTGCAGTGTTGCTGGGTGGCTTTGAATGGCCAGCCTCTCAGTGAGGAGTCAGGTGCAAACTGTTGACGTCACCCAGATAACCTTCGGCATGGCCTCTTGCCATCAAGTCGGTTTCCACTCCCAGTGACCCTACAGGGCAGAGCAGAACTGCCCCATGCAGTTTCTGAGGCTGTGACCCTTCTGGAGCAGACTGTCACACCCTTCTTCCCAGGAGCAGCTGGTGAATTCAAGCCACTAGCCTTCAGGTTGGCAGCCGAGAGCATAATGACTGCGCCGCCAGGGCTCCTTTGGCAGATGGCAGACACTGAGTGATTGGGGCCAATGAGCTAAGTAGCCACCTGTGTCACACACACCCATTAAGCTACAAGTGGTACTCAACGTGGCCCTAGAAGTCACACCTGGTCCGACTTCACTCACACACTGGTGAATTCCTTGGCAGGGTGTGACTTAGGGAGAAGTCCCTGTCCTGAGCCTATCTGTGGCTCCCTCTTCCGTTGTCATCCAAGGTCTGTGTGTCTGGGCACTTTGCTGAGGCAGCCTAGCAGCATTCTGTGGAGGAGGTGGGGCTTGTTCCCACCAGTTTGGGGAAAACAGGTTTCCTTCCCAAACCTGGGGGTCACCTGGGCAGAAGGCACCAGCAGGCCCTGCTCTGGGTTCTCAGGGGCTCTCATTTTCAGTGTAGGGTTTGCACCCCACACTCCATGACACATAATCCATCCCAGATGGATCCACCCAGATCTGGGAGCTTCATGGACTTCCCCCAAATGGCACACACGAGACGTGTGGACTCGCTACAGCCTTTACTGATAGAGTTGGAAGAGACTATTTTATATCACAGCAGAAAACACCTTCCGTTTGTGTTCAGTTCGTCCTTGTTTCTTACAACTTCTCCACGTATGGTGGCCTTTCTCCCCTGACTTGAGCCCCTGCTACACTGATGGCCACCCCCTCCCCATACACTCTTCCCCTCTCATCCTTGCCACCCTCCAAGGCAGAAGTAACCTTGTTCCTTTCAGGTTTTCAAAAACAGGTTCTTCATCTTGCTGTATTTAGTGTGAAGAATAATACTAATAAACAGAGATAAACAAAGGAGACAGAAGTCACCGCCATTGTACGAAGACGGGCCCCCCCGCTTCACACACCCCAGCGCTGTACACACTGGTCCCCTCCTGCTCGAGACAGAAGCCATGCTCCCCAGGCCTCCACTGACCCTCCTTCACGTCCCTCTGCTTCTTCATTTCATCTCTTCCTCTTGGGTCTCAAAGTTGTCAGAGAGGCCTTCATCCCTGTCCCCTCTTCATATACGTGCATGACTAGGAACCCAAGTGAATAGTGAGGCAGTAAAGAGAGAGACCTGGGGAACAGAGCCAAAGGAGGAAGCCACCCCAGAGGTGGAAGGTTTATTTAGGCACAAGGAAGATGGCTCTTGTGAGGGGAAGCCAAACTGTGGAACCCAGGGAGTTTCCACTCAGCACCCAGTAGGTATCCTTGAAACAGTCATTAGAAAAGAAAGAGGACAAAGAGTTTCTGTCCCTAGATGCCCCCATCCTGCAGCCTGGTCTCTGCCCTGAGCTTCTGTAGCTCTTCATTGCCAGGGTCTGTGGGGCACAGCTGGTACCTGGTATGCAGGACGTTCCTGTGGGAGGAGCAGTGGCGGTGCCAGAGGCTGCAGAGGGCATAGATGGTGGCCAGCACAGCGGCTCCGAAGGCCAGGTGCCAGCAGAAGAAGATGGTGAGGAAGGCAAGGTCCACGGAGCTGTCCGCTCGCCAGGGCTGCCCGGAGGGAGGGGCATACAGCACCACGGCCAGCTGCAGCATCCAGTTGCTCAGCACCAGTGCCATCCAGGTTCTGAGCACCCAGAGTGAGGGCTGGTCAGGGACCCAGACCTCAATGGTGAGCACCAGGGCCACAAAGAAGCAGGGCACCAGAAACAAGATGTGTGCTCGGATCTCCAAGGCACTCTTGTTCTGAAGGTGGTCTGCCATTAGCAGCACCAGTGTGTAGAAGGCCAGGGCCTCGGCTGCCCGCTCCAGCTTCATTTTCTGCCGTGCCTGACATGCCTGGCTCACAATGTCCACCACACCACTGAGCAGAAAGAATCCATACATGGTGACATGTTGCCAGCTGTCCTTGAACACAAATGGCCGCTGAGGGTCCTTCCAGTCCACCATCATCAGCTGGTTTACCCCTGGAGAACAGAAGAACTCCAGTATGATGCCAGCTGTGGTGAAGACCACCTTCATCATCCCTTCTAGAGGCACCAGCTGCCACCACTTCTGCCCTCTCTTCTCTCTTGGGGGCAGAGGAAGCTTGAGGGACCTCTGCTCCTGTAGCAGAGCCATGGACACCAGCACTGAATAGTAGAATGAATAGGCAAGGAAAAACATCCCTGCCAGGAGATGTCCTCCGAGGGTGCCCATGGCTGAGCTTGATGTGTGGATCAGGGCTGACAAGGAGAGCTCTGAGGCTGTCGTCACCAGCAGGAGTGGCCACTAGAGAGCTGTGTACAGATTCCCCGCTTGGCTCTTTCCACACGAAGTGCACCTCCCTGCTTGCCTTGTGCCATTACTGGGAAAACTGGAAAGAAGATCAATCAGTCTCTAAGGTGGAGCCTCTTTAAGAGACGGCACTTTCCTTCACCCCCGTTTCCTGATTAAATCTTGCTGTAATCTGCAGGCTGTGAGATTCCAAACTCTGCCCCTCACAGCAGGCAGCTGTGCCACAGGTGTTTGGCTTACAGCCCTATGGAGAAAGACGCAGAGAGAGCTCAGGTGCCCCAGCAAAAAGAAATGGTGGGCTGCCTCTCATACTGTCTGTGCCAAGCACATGACATACGGTTTTCTCTCACTGAAATTTCTTTGCAGCTCTCAGAGGGAGATAGGACTGAACTAATTTTCTAGGTGAAGTTGAGACTGGGAGGGGTGAGGTTCATGCACCAAGTGACACACCTGGAAGCCACCACAGCAGAGTAGGATCCAGGCTGGTCCATCTGTTACAAAGTCCTGAGTTTGTGCACAGCAAAATGACTGAAACTTAGCTCCAGCACCGAGGAGACCCATAGCCATGGGCCAGTTACTTTGTCTCTCTGAGCCTAATTTCCTGATCTGTGGACTGGAAATCATAATTACTTCTTAGGTCTGTCATGAGCATTAAATAGGACAATGTCTTATAAAGTACCTGGTACATAGGAAGTAGTAAGTAGCAACAATTATAAATAATTTTTACTGTTGTTATTAATAATGATTTTTACTATTGTTACTATTGTTTCCTTGCTAAATTTCTATGATCCCAAAATTATTCAAGTCATTTTACTGATGATACCAAATCAGGAACTATAAAAATAAAAAAGTGAAATAACTGTTATGGATTGAGTTGTCTTCCAAAACATGTGTGTTGTTTATCCTGACCTCAACACTTGTGGTTATGATTCCATTTGGGAATGGTTGATATTTTTATGTTAATGAGGTTAATATATAATGGGGTATACCTTGAGTTAGTCTCTTTTGAGACATAAGAGATGAAACAAGCAAGCTAGGAAGCAGAGATGAGGTGAAATAAATGCCAAAACACATGGAGGTCTCCAAGGAACTGGGTGACAGAAGGTGAAAAGACAAGGGCTTTCCTCTGGTGCCAAGAGAGAGAGCTTCCCCAAGGGCTAGCACTTTAAATTCAGACTTCTAATCTCCTAAGCTGTCAGAAAATGAATTTGTTAAAGCAACCTACTTGCTGTATCTCTGTTTCAGCAGCACTGTAAAACTAAGACATCTATTTAGAAATTAGAAGTTTAAAATTTATTAATAAAAATTAAACAATCCAATTAATAAGTTATTAATTGGCATATTAAAACTAACCCCTTAGAAGCCAAATCCATTGCCATCAATTCAATTCTGACTCATAGAAACTTACAGGACAGGGTAGAACTACCTATAGAGTTTCCAAGGAACTCCTGGTGGATTTGAACTGCTGACATTTTGGTCAATGGACGTAGCACTTAACCACATTAAAACTACAGTTAAGAAAAAGAAATTTCAAAAGGAAATAATAAACTATAAAATATTATGCTTATGTCACAGAGAACTAAACTTCGTACAATATAAAGAGCTCTTACAAATCAAAAAGTTAAAAGAAACATCTCAGTAGGAAAATGAGCAAAGGCCATAAAATGGCTATTCACCCAAGGAAATCTATAAACACCTAATATCCCAAACTAAACTAAGCCCACTGCTGTCAAGTTGATTCTGATTCATATTTGAAATTCAAAATATTACAGGTAACCAAATAAATACAAATAAAGTCAACATGTTATTTCTTCCTTTTTTTTTGACTTGATCACAAAGCCCTCAGTATTGCAAAGAGTAAGAAAACAAATGCCTTGACTCACTGATGATAGACTACATTGCTACATTACTGGAGGCAAATTTGGCAATATATATTATAATCACAGGTGTGTATATCTTTTACCACAGAGATTAATCTCCTACAGAAATAATCAGATAACTTCCTTCATAGTTACATACAAATATTTTCATTGCTATTCATTTTTTTAACTTCTACATGTCTTTTTAACTTCTTCATCTGAAAGGACTACAATTACTTTAGTATATTCCTCTTTTTAATGTAATGGTGTCATAGTTTTCGTGATATGATCACTGGTTCCTTTCTTTTAATATTATAGCTTTGACTGAGTTTTATGCCTTGTCTACCCGAGTAAGTTTCTGGTTGTTGTGTCCTGTGTTGCCTTCTTAAGTATACACTTAATAGTTTTTGTTTTTCTAAGCAAAGAGCTTCTTTCAGGGTTTCTTGTAGTTTTGGTTTGGTTTTCACATGGTCTCTAATCTTCTGTTTATCTGCAAACGTCTTAATTTCATCCTTATATTTGAAGGACAGTTTTGCAGGATATATAATTCCTGGTTGTAGGTTTTTCTCCTTCAAGGCTTTGAATGTGTCATCCTACTGCCTCCTTGACAACACAATTTCTGCCACAAAGTCAGACAAAAGCCTACAGGGCTTCCCTCTGAATGTTAACTTTGCTTTGAGTCTCGCTGTCTTTAAGAGTTTCTGCTTGTGTTTCATTTTCACTTGGCTTGACTTGGCTGATTATAATATGTCTTAGTGTCTTTCTTTTGGGGTCTGGTTTTTGTGGTGTTCAATACATGTCTTGGATATATATGTTCTCTTCTGTCATAATTCCAGGGAAGCTTTCCGTCAGCTACTCAGCAATACTCTCTGTGTTTTCAGCTATCCCTCCTTGTTCAGGAACTCCAATTTATTGTGGATTATTCCTCTTGATAGAGTCTCACATGTTTCTTAAGTCCTCTTCATTTTTCTTATTTCTTTTCTCTGATTTCATCTTGTAAATGCTGGTGTCAGTTGCTCCATCCTCCAGGTCACTGAGTTTGACTTCCAGTTGCTCAGTTCTGCTCTTTTGGCTTTGAATTGAATTGTCTAATTGTGTAATTTTGTTATTGATCTGTTGGATTTCACAACATTGATGTTCCGTCAGTTTAAATAGTTTGCTTAATTTTTCATTTTGCTCTGCTGTATTTTGTGTAATCTCTTGGAGGGCTCTCTATATAATTCTTTTATACTCAACCTCCAATAGTTTCAGAAAGGCTTCTTCATCTGCGAAGTTTTTTGATTATTTTGGGAGTTTTCAGAGCCATGGTGGGTTGTTTCTTTAAATGCTTGGCAACGGTCTGTTGCCTACGGGCCATCTAGAGGCTGTTTAGTTTCTGTGGCTGTTTTAATCAGCTAGGGCTGCTCTAACAGAAATACCACAGAGTAGCTAGTTTTAACAAAGGAAGATTTATTCTTACACAGTCTGGTAGGCTGCAAGTCTGTATTCAGGATGCCCACTCCAAGGCAAGGCTTTCCCCCTTGTCAGCTTGGAGGAAAGTCTAGTATTGCATTAGTCTTTGTCCAGGGAGTGTCTTGGCATAGGAACCTCAGGTCTGAAGGACACGCTCTTCTCCTGGTGCTGTTTTCTTGATGGTGCGAGGTTCCCAATTCTCTGCCTGCTTCTCTGTCCTTTTATCTCTCATAGGATGAAAGAATTAAGGGTGGGGCAAGACATACTCCAGGGAAATTCCCTTTACAGTGGAGCAGGGAGGTAATCCTATGAAGGGATTTACAGCTCCACCCTAATCCTTTAACATGCAGTTTAGGGAAACCGCAAAATGAAGGACAGTCACCAGATACTGTTAATCATGGCCCAGCCACATGGCTACACATATTTTTGGGGGGACACAATTCAATCCATGACAGTGGCGTTGCCTCAACAGGAGCTGAGGTGTAGTTCTGAGAAGGGAGTTGGTCAGAAGCTGCCTCTGTGTACTCTAGTGACTGGCCCCAGTTGACTCTCTGGGGTGGCAGGCTGTGCCTTCTGGCTGGCGAAGACACCATCCTACTTACAGAATCATGGGGAGGCTGTCAACCAACCCATGTGGGTCGGTAAAAGCTGGAAAAGATGCTGTTGGGTTGCACAGTAGTTATTTCTCCAGGCAGTCTTATTTTTAAAAGCTAAAAGCTATCTGACAGCTTCCAAAATGGTGTGGCAGGCCCTGCCCTCTGGTTGACAGTGGAAATGCCGCTTCAGCAGTCCCCAGATCTGTGATGTAGTTCAAAGTAGGGAAGGGATACGGCTCTGTTGCCATGCTCTGCTGGACCCTACCTGTAAGGCAAGACTGTGCTAAACACAGCCTTTCTGCTGGAAAATCACTTCCCAGACTAGCACTGCCTCCCAGCCTGGGAATTAGCCCCTGATGAGGCCTCTGGTTGGGTGACTCCACCTCCCAGCTGACCAAGATGGTGTCCTGGTCAAGCTACCCCTCCTGTTGCAAAACAGTAGCATCTGTGGTGGAGCTCAGAAAAGAGAGAGTGGAGAGGCTGTGGCGCTCCTCATTCTGTGGCCAGGCTGTCAAAACACGGCTATTCCATGTACTGTGTCTCTGCTGTGGCACACACTGTTCACTTCAGCACTGCTGCTCAGCCTATCTACTTACTCATGCTCAGCCCCTGCCTAATGACCAACAAAAAGAAAAAAAAAAGCATCCATACCTTGAGTCCACACAAGTGACTAGACAGCAGGAGCAGGACTCAGTGAGAGACAGTTTCCCATTTAGTGGCATGTAGGCCAACCCAACAGCCCTATGCTGTGTGCTAGGGCCCACTGGGTGTTCAGAAAGCTCTGTTCAATTATCAATACAGGCCTTAGTTTTCAGAAGGAAATGTGTCTATTCTGCCATGTTGGCTCCAGCCCCCCACTGCTATTCTTGAGAGAAGGAAACAGTGGAAAATACTAACCTGTCTATCAAAAGGGACATAATTAAAAATTTGAAGCATATCAATTTTTGCTGACATGTAAGGATGTTCATTATATATTGCTAAGAAAAGCACTGTTGGGGGATTTGGGATTGCAAGCAACAGAAAATGACTGGTAACTTAAAAAAGACTGTTTGAAAGGAGGCAGAACAACTCACAGAATCAAAGGTAAAGTTGAAGAACTGGGCTGAGAAGTACAGGAATCAGGACAACTCTGGGGAACCAAGCAGCATCAGCTAGAGGGCTGTCTGGTCCAGGCACCATCATTGGGATGAGAGGGGTGTTGACGTCCCCAACTACGACTATGAATTTGTGTGCTCTTCCATTAATCTCCCAGTTTTTGCTTCTTGTATTTTGAAGCTGTGTTATTAGATATATACATTTATGACAACTACATACACACACAATTTACTTCCAATCTATGTTTAAATGTGTGTTCCTTGTGGACAGACTATAACTGAGTTTTTTTTTGGCTAATAATCTATTCTGACAACTGCTGTCTTTTAGTTGGAATGTTAATACATTACAATTTAACTCCATTTTAAGTATGGTTGGATTTAGATTTACTATTTGTTTTCTGCTAATCTTCTATTTTGTTGTTCTTTTCTTTATTTGAGGATTTTTTAAAGAATTCCACTGTAGTTTACCTAATTTTTTGCTAGATACATACTCTTCTTAATATGAAAAGGCTAGTAGCTTCTCATATATTCTTTTGTGTAAGACTTTTATTTACTAGGCTAAACAGGTTATTCTTCTCCACAGTATTTAAAACACCTGACCAAATTCCAAAATATATTTTGATAACTTTTTAGCTCTAGCAGTTTTCATGTTTCTAGTGGTTTCTCTGAGATGAGAAGTACAGTATACAAGTTTAAGTTTTCAGAGTTTACTTTGAGTTAATATTATACTACTTCACGTATAATTTAACAAACTTGCAAGTGTTTCTACACATAGATATGCCCATTTATCCCTCATCTCATCTTCACACTCTAGTTTTCATAGATACTTTATCTACATGTGTTACACACCTCACAGTACAAAGTTATTGTCACATGTCTTCTAAGTAACTAAGAAAAAGCAATATTTTTGTATTAACTCAAGTTTTTACCAAGTTTCATGCTCTTCATTCTTTGCTGAAGATATACGTGTTCATGTATTTTCTTCTTTTCTGAAAATTTTCATATTTTTTGTTTTCTTTGTGCTCTTCATTTCTCTCATATCTTTTTATTTTCTTTAAATCTGAAGAACTTCCTTTGCATTTGTAGTCTAGGTCTGCTGCTAACGTTTTTCTTAGTTTTCTTCTATCTGGTCTTACTTTGCCTTCATTCTTAGAAAATACCTTCATTAGATACAGAATTCTGAATCGACAGTATTTTTTTTCTGTAGCCCTTTAAGGTGTTGTTTTACTGCCTTCTGGTCTTCATTGTCTCTGAAGAGAAGCCAGTGGTATTTTGAATCATTATGCCTGTGTGTGTAATTGGTAATTTTTCTCTCTCTGTTGTCAAGGTTTCCTCTTTGTCTTTGTTTTTCACAAGTATGATATCACAAACCTGGGGTAGTTTTCTCTGTATTCTCTTTACAGTTTACTGAACTGAATGGGTCTATAAATACATGCCTCTTACCAATCTGGAAATTATGGCCCTTATTTCTTCAAATATGTGGCCAGACAATGAAGTTTGCGAACTCACTCTAGAAAAAGTTCTATATACCTCACTGCTGAATATCACTAAAGTCACCTTCAAAGTACTCCCCTTGGTAGGTTGTGCACTGATGCAGCACTTAGTCCACCCTTCAAAACAACTTGGCAGCTCTTTTTCTGGCATGGCCATTAGAGCTGTTGTTGTATCACCCCTGATGTCTTGAATGTCACCCAAATGTCTTCCTTTCAGTATTTCTTTTATCTTCAGATAAAGAAAAAAGTCATTGGGATCAAGAGCAAGTGAATAGGGAGGGTGTTCCAATACAGTTGTTTACTGGCTAAAAACTCCCTCACAGACAACTATACAATTAAGTTCATGAACTTTTCACTGTGCCACCATGTACAATGGCCATTTCAGAAAAAGGTCCAAAATTGCTTTGGAGGGTGAACTAGGTGCTGGCATTGGTGCATCGCTTCCCAAGGGGAGTACTTTGAAAGTAACCGTAGTGATATTCAGAAAAGAGGTATGTGACACTTAGAACAAGTAAGTTCACTGACTTAATGGTGTGACCTTGTGTATATATTTTTTTATGCCTCATCCTTTCTCTCCTCTACCTCTAGGACTCCAACGCATGTATGTTAGATGTTTTGAAATATTGTCTCATTAAGGCTCTATTAATTGTCTGCTCCCCCAACAGTTTTCCTCTTTGTTCTTCAGTCAGGATCATTTCTACGTATCTGTCTTGAAGTTCGCTGGTAGTGTCCTCCATCTCTGAAGCCTGCGTGGTGTATCTGAGTCTTGTGACCAAGCTATCACACACATCATGGTCAGTGATCCAGTGAAGGAAGTCTTCAGTTGCTCAGGGTATCTGTTAGATAGTGTCATCAGGAACTGGAGATGAAATTATGGAGTGGGTTTGGGATCTCACTGAATCCATCTTGAGGTGAACTGATCTCAAAATTCAAATTGCTGTTCATTAACAGACATTCTTTGGTGTGCAATTCTTGTGGATGCAGAAAACATTGGGTTGGAGCTGTTATTCATTATTTCCTAATAGCTTTAGCTGTGAACCTTTACCAGGGCCAAATGGAGAATATGATTGAAATTTCCAGGGTTTTCCAGAACCAGCAAGAGCCAAGGTGGGATTAAGTCAGTCAGGAGAACCACTGTTCTTCTGACTCACCAAAGAGAATGATGTAAGTTCACACCTCAGGGGATAGCAGTACTAGGGCTCACATCCTAGAACAGACACCATACAGCAAAGGTGAGTGAGGGTCTGAAATACAAGGCACAGACTCAAACTTTCTCCTTCATTGGTACAGGTTCTATATGCATCTACCCTCTCACTCCATCGACCCAGACACCATCTAGGGTAGGAAAAGTGGAAGAAGGAGAAAGGCCAAATGGAAGAATTGGGGTTTAATAGAGGTTGAGTCACCTGAAAGAAATCCTGTAAAGGGAAGAGATGAGACCTATTGACTGACAAGTGCAGTAACTATAACCACACCCTGAGCTAGGTAGAGACTTCTTAAAAAGATAGGGTCAGCTCCAGAAGAGAACAAGCTACATTTTCTTCATACATCTGTGTTGAGATGTCATATCTGCAACTCTTGCAAACCTGCCTTCGTAACCACTAAGAATGTCAAGCAGGAAGTGCCTAGTATTGATTTTGCTTTGCTTAGGAGCAGAAGAGGGTGAAGCAAGCCTTGATGTTGAGTGAGGATAAACAAAGACATCTTAACAAACAGTGATATCTTGTACATGAGCCCAAGGGCAAGTAGGGGGACCTGGATCAAGTTCTGGGAGCTTCCAGGGGAAAGACTGAGAGGAACAGGCCCAAAAGGCAGAAAAGCTGGGGCTGGAGAGGATACTGTCATGGTGTGTAGTGCAGTCACAGCTCCCAGGGAAGGCTGAGGATGTCAGCAGGAAACAGTGAAGAAGACTCAAAAGGCACTGGCTTCCTGCAAGAGAATGCAGGGTCAATAGCACTCTCCTCTGCAGCCCAGGCCTGTGCTCTTGGTGGCTTGGCATCCTGATTGCCTCTGGGTGCCTTCAGCTTTATTGCCCTGCTCTGGAACATCCTTGTTGCCAGGACTGCTGGGGCCAGAAGAGAGCTAGAGCTGAGGACAGAGAGTCATGGCAGGGGAGACGGAAGAGGTGACGTGGAGAAAGGCAAGGAGTTGGCGGAGACCCTTAAAGAAAATTCAGCTTGTTCTCTTCTGTAACTGATCCTATGTACCACAAAAGTATATCAGGCTTTGGCCTTTTGGGACAATTGGAAAAGGAAACACTTCTCAGGGCAGAACTTTGAGCAGAAGATTTTAAAAAATGATTTATTTTTAAAGATGGTTTTAGGTTTATACAAAAATCATTCACAAATGCAAAGTTATTGTTCTCAGGTGCTGTTGAGTCAGTTCCAACTCATAGTGACCCCACATACAACAGAATAAAACACTTTCTCGTCTTACACTATGCCCACAGTCTCTGCTAGGCTTAAGCCCATTGTTGCAGGCACTGTGTCAGTCCATCTTGTTGAGGTCCTTCCTCTTTTTTGCTGCCCCTCTACTTTACCAAGCATATTGTCCTTCCCTGGGGATTGATCTCTGCATGCAGGGAACCCATATGTCCTTGCTTCCCCTCACACACAAGGTCTCCTGATAGCAACCTCTTACACTAATATGGTATTTTTCTTACAACTGATGAACTGGAGTTTGTAGTTCACAATAGGGTTCACTTTGTGTGGGGTGTGATTTTGTGGGTTTTGACAAATGCATAATGTCAGTGTCATGTAGAAGTTTCAATGCCCTTACAATGTCCTGGGCTCCATCTATTCTTTCCTCTTCTTCCTTCCCCTGGCCCCTGGCAACTGCTGATCTTTTATTGTCTCTATCATTTTGCCTTTTTCCAGACAGTCATATTTGGAGTCAAACAGTATGAAGCTTATTCAAGCTGGCTTCTTTCACTTATCAGAACATCTTTATTTTCCACTTTTTGTACAGAGAAGACTCAAAGGCCATTTGCTGCTAAATCATGAGTAGTGGTTAAGATCTGCGACCTAGAAGAAATAAAACGAGAGTATTTGTAACAGGAAGGCTTGGGGGAACTCTCAGAATGGGCCCAGAATATTTGTGTCTCGTGTGAATGTTCAGCAAGATGCCTGCAGGTGGAGGATGATGTCAGTAACAGGGACCAGGGTGGCCCACTCTGTCAATGTCATCCTGCCTCCCTCCCCAGCCATTCCATGGCATGTTCACAGGGCTCATGGACAGTGTGATCATGGTGGCTAGTGGGGAGCTCATCAGTGGGCTTAAAAAGACAGACATCCTCCACAGAGGGTGACACAGCTTCCCAACTCCTTAATGTCAAACAAGAAAAGTAGTAAAGGATGGTGACTGATAAGCTAAAAATATTTAAGGCTATTGTCCTCATAGTGAATGGCTATTATAAATATTTTCCCAGACACTGGACTCTGATGTATCAGATTTCAGTACCAAAGGGAAGAACATACCCATCAAGGGACACACTGATGACTTCTTTGGATTGGAAGCTGAAGCAATGACCTGGATAGGTCAGGATCTGCTGAAGCCCATCACCCACAAAGACCTCTGTGAGAAAAGCCACAAGCCTCTATGATGGCGGACGGATGCATCTCACCCCTGACATATTTCTAGCTGTATATTTTTCATCCTAATTAAACTCTTCTCAAAAATACCCCCTCATCTCGAGGCACAAGGACAAATGCTGAGCCCGGGAACACCCAGCCTGGGAATGCCCAACCTGGGAATGCCAAAGCCGGCCCAGCTCCGCTGACTTCCCCCAACTGCACATCCCCCCCATGTGAAAAGAATTACCCTTCTTAAAACAGTTTAAGAAAGGCATAGGGTGGGGGACGGTAGGTGTTTACTATCCCCACAAGAAGAGATAAAATAAAGAGCAAAGTAGAAACAAATAGAGATTATAATCTTTAGAACCCTCCTCCTGTACCTTTTAACCTTGAGGTATAAGTAGGGCTGATTGAGCTTGTTTTCACTGTCAATTATCACCACAACACACCTGCCTCGGGCCATTATCTAGAAGGCCTTGACAATTAACAAGAAAAAGATCACGAGGTTTTGGTTTCAAATTAGCCAATAGCTTGTGTGGTCAGGGGGCAGGGTGAAAATTATCTCATCTCAACTATAAAAATAAAGAAAGACAGACCTTTACGGGGCTGCCATTTTCTCCAAAACTCTTTCCTGTCTCTCTCAATTCATTTCTTCGCTGACGCCTTTCACTCCCTCCGTGCAGACCCAAAAAAGTTGTCGGGGCTGGCTCCCGGCAAGGCTCCAAAGACTGATGGGTAAACCAGATGGCTGTGGTGCTGGCTGCCGTTAAGTGGCTCTTTTTAAGATGAGAACTAGAAACTGCTGCCACAAGAGATGGCAAGCAGGAAGGTTGACTGGGACACAGAGATTCCATCACCAGATTGCCTTCCTACGTTGTGTGTCTGGTGGTAGTCAAGGGAATGTAATTCCACCTTCCTTTGTAAGCAGGACCATCAGAAGCTCTTGGATTCACGCATCCATTCAACAATGTATACTAGCATATGTCACACACTGTTCTACATCCTGAGGATACAGCAGTGAATAAGAGCGACAAGGAACAATACACAAACGAACAAGAAGAAGGGTGATTTGTAAGCCCCCTCCCCACAATATAAAAAGCAAGCATCATAGTGTATGGCTACTTCAGACTGAGCTATCAGCAAAGATTTCTAAGGATATAACTTTTAAAACAAGACTGAATTGGCATTCTGGGCCAACTACAGCAATACTTGACTGAATATTTGGGTCACTCCAGCACAGAAAGACCAGACAAAGGCCAAGCTCACTGCTGCTGAGTTGCCTTAGGACAGAGTAGAACTGCCCCGTAGCGTCTCCCAGAAGCTGCTGTGTGTTCGAACTGCTGGCCTTTTGGTTAGGAGTGAGTTCTTAACTGCTGTGCCACCAGGATCCCGGTCCTCTCACCTTCACACTAGTGAGGTATGCTACTTCCACTCTTTCTGATAATGTTCTTCTTTGTTCAGAACAGATTTGGTTGTTTGGTGGAGCTCTCTAGGAAGTAAGACAATGAGTAACTTATATTCGCTTACGTATAATTTTCTGCATATTTTGTGTTATTTTTGTAGTCAGGAACAGTCTGCAAACTTGAAATCAATAATGCAATTATAAAAAAAAAAAAACAAACCAAACTCACTTCTGTTGAATCGGGTCTGATTCATAGTGACTCTAGAGATCAGAGTAGAACTGCCCCATAGTTTCCAAGGAGCACCTGGCGGATTTGAACAGCTGACCTTTGGGTTAGCTGACATAGCACTTAACCATTAGGCCACCAGGGTTTAGGGTAGGAAGTATTCTTAACTAACGAGGTCTGACAATTAAGTTCACAAACTCGCCACTGTGTGTGTACATTGGCAGCACTGTACAGACCACTCAGTAGGGTTTCATAACCTTGGCCCACCAGTGTCTCACAGGTGTTCGTGTCCAGTGGTGTGGCAGCCTCTTGCTGAGTGGCGTTCGTTATTTTTGTTGTGTGTTTTTGTGTGCTGTCGTGAGAGTGTCAGAGCTTGAATTAGAACAGTGAACAAACACTAAATTTCTTTTAAACTTGGCAAGAATGGAAGGGAAATCAGGGACATGTTACTCCAAGTTTATGGGGCTAATGCCATGAATAAAATGGTGGTGTACAAATGGATTAAATGTTTTTCTGAGGAGAGAGAAAGCATCACCGATAAAGAGAGGTCAGGGCAGCCAGTAATGAGCAGAAGCGATGAAAATATTGCAAAGATTCATCAAGTTGTGAGTCAAAATCATTGGCTGACTGTGCGGAGCACAGCAGATCAAGCAAGCATCAATAAACAGGAAAATCTTTTTTTTTTTGGACTTTTTTTTTATATAACATGACTGAGTGAAAATGTACATTCCTGTATAAGTTTACATGCCCAGCTATATGCAGCTTCCACTGCTCTCCCTGTCCAGTGACAGCACAGTATTCCTCTCTGCTCCATACATGTCTCATCCTCCCAACAGCCTCCTTTCCACTCCTCTCCACCCACTCCCCTTCCTCCAGCCAGAGGTCAGCAGAATGATATCCTATAAATGTATAGAACCATAAAGTGCTTCCAATATATGGTCACTCTGCATTGCCAAGTCCATTCCATTCCTGTCCAAAGACTGGACCTTCGTTATAATTTATGGGTAAGGGCAGCATCAGGGCTGAGGGCCATGCTCTCAGGGGAACCCCAAAATTGCTGGACCATCAATTGAGGTCTTTTAGTGGAGATCTCAGGATGAACTCCTTTTTATTTTTGTGTTGCCAGTGAGACTCCTCTCTGTGAGCTCCATCATGGCTATCACTGGTGGTGGCCGGGCACCATCCAGTTCTTCCGGTCCCAAGTCGATGTAGGCACCCACTCTTGTGGGTCTCTCTGTCTTCTCGGTTGTCTTTACCGCATGTCATTTTGGTCCTTGGTGAGCATCTGTTCCTGCTGAGTTGGGGCCATTTGCTGTGTCCTCAAATGGCAACTTGGCAGCTTTTAAGACCCCAGATGCCACTCACCAATGTGGGGTGCAGAGAGCTCTCTTAGCAAAACGCTAGTTGTGCCAATTGGCCTCGATTTCTCCTGAGAGCATGGTCCCCTGCCCCCTGCCCCAGCTACTCTATCCTTGCAATATTGGGTTAAGATGGAAGGAGAACTCAAGTTATGCTGAAGTCCACTTAATGTTATTCTTGTTTCTAATGTGTGCTATCACTGCTTTCTCCCAACCAGATTTCTAGCAACTATCTAATCTAAACCCTCCCCCCCAACGCTCTTTCCCTCCCCTCCCTTGCAGCTGTCAAAGAGTCTTTTCTTCTATACACAAGTCTGTTTGTGAGATCTTATCATAGAGGTCTCATACAGTATTTGTCCTTTTGTCGCTGACTACTTTCACTCAGCATAATGTCTTCCAGTTGAAACCAGGTTAGGAGATGTTTCCCGGAATCATCATTATTCTTTATCATTGCGTAGTGCTCCATTGAGTATATGTACCATAGTTTATTTATCCATTCTTCTGTTGTTGGGCATCTGGATTGATTCCATCTTTTTGCTATCGTGGACTGTGCTGCGATAAACATTCTCGTGCATGTGTCTGTTGGTGTGAAAGGCCTTGATTCTGTAGGATATATTCCAAGTGGTGGAATTGCTGGGTCAAATTTTATATCGATATCCATTTTTTTAAGAAAGCGCCAGATTGCTTTCCAAAGAGGCTGGACCATTTTGCAACCCCACCAACAGTGTAGGAGGGTTCCTCTTTCTCCACAGCCTCTCCAGCATTTGTTGTTTTGTGTGTTTTCTGGATCATGGCCAATCTTGTTGGGTAAACAGGAAAACCTTAACAGAAAATCTTGGCATGAGAATGATGTGTGCAAAAATGGTCCCGAATTTGCTCACCAATGAATGAAAGCAAAGGAGAGTCAAAGTTCATCAAGGTCTTTTGCAGAGGCAAGATGATGCTCTGGGCTGTGTTATCACTGGTGGTGAAACACGGGTGTACCAATACAGCTCTGAAAGAAAGCGTCAAAGTGCACAGTGGAATTCAGCTGATTCTCCCTGACCAAAAAATTCTGCAGCCCAAATCAAGAGTCAAAACAATGTTGCTAACCTTTTTTGAAATCAGTGGGAGTGTTCATTATGGATTTGTAACAACTGGACAGTTAACCAAGTTTACTATTTGAAAGTGCTGAAAATGCTTCGTGAGAAAGACAAAAGTGACCTGAACTTTTCATCAACAACTCATGGCTCTTGCATCGTGACAAGGATCAGCTGACATGGCACTGTCTGTGAGAGAGTTTTTAGCCAGTAAACCAATAACTGTATTGGAACACCCTCCCCACTCGCCTGAGCTGGCCACCAATGACTTTTTTCTTTACCCAAAGATAAAGGAAATATTGAAAGGAAGATATTTGGATGACACTCAGGACATCAAGGGTAATATGACAACAGCTCTGATGGCCATTCCACACAGGGTTCCAAATTGCTTTGAAGGGTGGACTAGGCCCTGGCTGGTGCACAGCTTCCCAAGGGGAGGATTTGAAGGTGACGGTGGTGATATTCAGCAGTGAGGTCTGTAGCACTTTGACTCGGACGAGTTCATGGACTTAATTGTTAGACCTCGTATGTCTCCATTTTAAGAATATTTTTCAAATATTCCAGAACCATACTTTATTACTGTTATTTTATGGTAAGTTATTAATATTATAAACTTTAGTAAGAGCTCTTCTCAGTCTTATATTTCTTTATACATATGTACTTAGGAAAAAAAAAAAAACCCAAACCTGTTGCAGCTGAGTATACATAGATGTCCAGCTAACACCAAACCTGTTGCTGTCAAGTTACCTCCAACTCACAGTGACGCCGTAGGACAGACAGGACCCACCCCACGGGGCTTCCAAGGAGGACCTGGGATTCAAGTTGCAGACGCGGCTCTTAACCACTGAGCCGCTGTGGTTTCCATAGATACATCTGTATAGGATGCTGCAAACTTTTAAGGACACAGAAAAGCACGGAGACAAGTAACAATAATAAAATAACATAACAAACGCCAGCTCATATAAACAACTGACTGTCATTTTGTCATGTTTGCTTCCAGGACTTCCAAAATAAACAGAACTCGCCGATACTTCCAGTCCTCTTCCCACTCTTTCTTTCCTCTGTGGGGGAGGCACTGTCCTCGGGTTCGGTGTGGATCAGCTCGGCCAGTGTGCCATTTTGTGTATCACTGTCTGTCTGTCCACGTCTGCGTATTGCTACGTCTGCAGAAACACGCAACAGAAGGAGCCTTTCTTGAAGAAGGCACCGGTTACGCTTCAGTTAGAATCCGTGTCAGTGAAGTTCCTTTGTAATGAAGTCACTGCAGTTACAAAAAGGGGGAGCGGAAGGTGAAGTCGTGCACAAATACCGCTGATGAGAACCACGTGTCGGAGCGGCCACGTTCCAGGAAGCCGGGCAAGTGTGCGTCCCTCTCCTCCCACCTCCTGTTCTGTCCCCAGGGTGACTGAAGGTAAACGGGATGGACCTGCCACCCTCCTCCCACCTAAGGGCGACTGTGGGTCCCTGCCATGTCTCTAACCGTTTCCCCATCTCCCCTGCCAGCGGTCACTCATCACCCGCCCACTCTGAGTCCTCCTCGTCTTCAGAACGGCCGGTATCTGATCATAATCACTTCACACCTGCTGTCTGATAGGTCAGTAAGGGATGAGGCTCAGTGACCGGTATCTCAGTCAGTCTGACTGGTTTCAGTTCCTTGTCTCCAGCTGGAAGAAGAAGGAGACTCTTAGCTTTATCCAGGACTGGAGAGATTTGGGGACAGTTCTACTCTGTCCTATAGGGTCGTTATGAGTCAGAATAGACTTGACCAGGGTGGGGTTTTTTCTGTCCTTTTTTTTTTTAAACAGGCCTTTTAGGCATCAGCCAGCAGGTGCAGAGATGTGTTTGCTAATAGGGGAGAGGTCCCTGAAAGTCCTGAAAGTCCCTCTGATTTAGATCTTGATTTTCAAGGCTGCTCCTTAGAATCAGGGGGGTGCACTTGAGTCACTATGGGAGTGTAGGGTGTCATTGTCTAGAGGTGACACTAAATTCAGTATAAATTTTTTTTTGGCAGAAATTTATGATTTTTTTAAATAAAAATATCCTTGTAGTTATTTCTAACAACAAAAACTTTTTTTGTAAGACCAGCTTATAGATCTATCAATAGACTTACAAGGCTAAAACTGTCTGCTTTTGAACCTTCTCATGAGCTCTGGTCAGAGCTGTCACTGTTACCCAGTGACAGTGATGCTTTGAGTCACAAGGTTTCATCTGCACCAGCTAGGAGCACGCGCTGTTGTTTAACTTGCTACCAGTGTTTTGATTGTCACTGATCTGGTCGATTGTTCTGGTGTTTTGGCTACACTGTTATGGTGAGTAGTATTTGTGAACCTATATTAATAACTTTTTAGAGAACCAAGTGGCCATGAAAGGGAAAGACTAAGAGTCAAAAAAGGCTTCCACTCAGCTGATAAGGGTGTAGCTACTAATGTTGTGATCCAGAGCGGATTTTACAAAACAATGTTGTGTTAGTGTGCATATAATCTAAGAAATACCACATCTAAGCAATGTATAACTATTATTTATCACATATTACTCTATTATTAAAATTGATAATAGGTGTGACTCAGAGTTGTGTGTGGCCAGGTACAGAAGGAGGTCCATGGGGGGCAGTGACACCCTCCCTAGTGCACCACTGGTAGAGAGCTTTTTAAAATAACGCCCATGTTTGGGCCCTAGTCCCAGAAATTCTAATGTAATTGATGTCAGATTGGGTTGGGCTTAGTCACTCACTTTTTTAACAATCTGCTCTAGTAATTTGGTAATTCTGTTTGACCTGTGCCATCAGGTTGAGGACCTTATATTACTGGGTTTGTATTGGAAGGATGGATGCTTCTGTCTTGCTTGAGATGGTTCCCCACACCCTTGGGCACCCCCCATACCCCAAGGGGGCTCCCCACACCTCTGGGAGGCTCCAGCTGCTGCTGCTACTGGAGACAGAGAAGGCTTTATTTTTCCTTTAAGCTTTGGTCTGCTCTCTGTGAAGGCCTGGTCCTGAAACCCTCTCCTTAACCTCTCCTGTGGCACTTCTGTCTCTGGTAACACCATTTCTGAGCAGGTGGCTCAGCAGGCATTTTACTGACATGATGATTTGGGGGAGGATCATTGAGCATATTGTGATGTCCATACTTTTCTTTGTGTATGTTACGTTTCAATAAAAAGTTTGAGTTAAAAAAATAAAGAACAAAGATCACACAAGAAAAAATGGGGTCAACAATAGAAGCTCTAATACACAGTGTAGACAGACTTCAAAATATGACAAACCACGACAAAAAAGAAAAAATAGATAAATGGGAACTACTAAAAATCAAACACTTTTGCTCATCCAAAGACTTTGTCATGAGAGTTAAAAGAGTACCTACAGATTGGGAAAAAATATTTGGCAATTGTGTGTCAAAGTGACGTCTCATCTCCATAATCTACAAGGTACTGCAAAATATCAACAAGAAAAAGGTAAATAACCCAATTAAGCAATAGGCAAGGGAGATGGGCAGATACTTCACCAAAGAAGATATCCAGGCAGCGAAAAGACACATAAAGAAATGCTCGCAATCATTAGCTATTAGAGAAATCCAGATCAAAACTACAATGAGATACCATCTCACTCCAACAAGGTTGGCCATAATCCAAAAAAACACAAAACAATTGCTGGAGAGGCTGTGGAGAGATCGGAATTCTCCTACACTGCTGGTGGGCTTGCAAAATAGTACAACATCTTTGGAAAGAAATTTGGGACTTCCTTAAAAAGCTAGAAATACAAATACCATATGATCCAGCTATCCCACTGCTTAGAATATATCCTACAGAAATAAAGGTGGTCACAGAAACAGATACATGCACACAAATGTTTATTGCAGCACAGTCCACAATAGCAAAAAGATGGAATCAACCTAGATGCCTGTCAACAAATGAACGGATAAATAAACTATGGTACATACACTCAATGGAACAGTATACAATGATAAAGAACAATGATGATTTTAGGAAGCACCTCATAATCTGGTTTCAGTTGGAAGGCATTATGCTGAGTGAAATCAGTCAGTGGCAAAAGGACAAATATTGTATGAGACCCCTGCTATAAGGACTTAAAAATAAATTTATGTACAGAAGAAAAGACTCTTTGATGGCTACGAGGATGTGGAGGGAGGGAGAGGGCTGGTCACAAATTAGATAGTTGATAGAAATGTGGTTAGGTGACAGCAGTGACAGCACACGGTAGAGTAATCACCTTAACTGGACTTCACCAGTAACTGGAAGGTTTTCTAAACTCAAACCAATATTTCAAAGGATAGAGTAGCAGGGATGGGGGTTGAGGGACCATGTATTCAGGAGACATTGAGGCCAACTGTTATACCTAGTATATTGCTAAGAGAGTATTCTGCACCCCAGATTGGTGAGTGGCATTTGGGGTCTTAAAAGCTAGCAAGCTGTCATCTGAGGTACACCAAATTGTCCCAACTCATCTGGAACAGATGATCACTGAGAACATCAAAGACATTAGGAAAAAAGAGCCCAAAAGACAGAAGGACACATATGGATGGGAGACTGTATCCACAGAGCAGAAGAACCAAATGGTGTCCTGCTGTGATGTGGGACACAACGTTGAGTCTCCCTGTAACAACATGAGAAAAAGAGGTGTGCAGCCAAAGACCTCTACTAAAAGACCTGAACAGATGGTCTGACAGCCCAGAAGACCCCCCGTGAACATGGCCCCTAAACCCACTGCTGTCTGTGACCAGAAACCAGTAAAGAGGTCAGCTCTTCAGACAAGACTGGACTGGATTCAGGGACACAGGATGACTGTATGGTGTGCATACTTTAGAGTTCTATGAATTTTTAGGAGGTCGTCCTATTGGTCTCCTTCTAGATGGAGAGAAGAGGGTGGATAGGAAGGGACAGATGCTTGTTAAGAGCACACTAGAAATACAGAATGAAAAGGAGGAATGTGCTGTCACTGGTTGGGGAGAGCAGAAGGAGCTGCAGATAGGTGGGATTGTATGGATTGTATATATTGATACGGACTGTATACTTTCACTTAATCACAACAAAAAAGAAAATGAATAAAAAACAAATGTTCTCTAGGAACCTCACGCCCGGGAATCTTGCTGAGCTCTTTCTTTATTTTCCCAGATGTTTGTAGAGAATACCCTCCACCCAACCCTAGCATCTGCATCCCACAGGGCAGGCGTGGCTACAGCCAGTTTTAGGTTTGGACCTGTCAAAAATAAATGTTTTGCAAAATGACCGAGAGAAATGGAGACATACCAACATGTGGTCAGTGATGGGCTCCATGCAGACGTGACCCGTGCCTTGGTCACCCAATGCTGCTATGACAGAAATACTGCAGTGGGTGGCTTCAACTAAGAGAAACTCTGCTGCGGGCTGCTAGGAAAGTGCTTTCCTGTCTATTGTCTCACTGATGTAGGTTTAGGCTTTTCTCAGGCATGGCAGAACCTCCGGGAAAGCCTGATCTTTGTCTCTCTCTCTCTTTCCTCTTATCTCCCACCTTGCTGACACTTCTGCACAAATGTTTAGGCTTTTCTCAAGTATGACAGAGCCTCTGGGAAAGCCTGACCTTTGCCTCTTTCCCCTACCTCGTGCCTTGATGAAACTTCTGCGTATGGGTCAGCCAATTATGAGATGCCCCAATACCATTGTAACCATTTTTGGCAAAATAGACTGCCCTGCCAACCTCCTCCTAGTTGAAATGCTATAAATAAAGTTTCCTATTGAGGAACGGTAGCCATTGCTCTCCATCAGAGACCTTGGTCCCACCTGGCTTCAACTGTATCTTGTCCAATGAGAGTGAGTTTTTTTCTCATCCCCTTTCCTGTCTCCCTCGGATATCGGTTTTTCCCAGTGTTGGTCACTGGGGTGCCGGACACAACGAAATTTATTCTGTCACAGTCTAGTAGGCTAGAGGTCCAAATTCAGGGCACTAGCTCCAGGAGAAGGCTTTCTCCTACTGTGGGCTCTTGAGGAAGGTCCTTGTCATCAATCTTCCCTTGGTCTGGGAGCATCTCAGCACAGGAATCTCAGGTCCAAAGGACACATTCTACTCCTGACACTGCTTTCTTGGTTGTATGAGTTGTCTGTGTTTCTCTGCTAAGACACCATCTTTCTTCGGCTGAGTTCTCCAGAGAGCAAAACCAGTCAAGTGTATAAATTAGTAGAGAGAGATTTATATCAAGGAAATGGCTCACTTTGATTACAGAGGCTGGAATGTCCCAAGTGCGTGGATCAGGCAGCCACAGGAGCTGGGGAATCGCAGATCAGTAGGTTGGAGAGCTGGGCTCCTCTTCTCAGGCTGTGAAGATGGACAAGTTCCAAGATCTGTAGATAAGCTGATGGTTCACATTCTCAGTGCCAGAGCTCAGATGAGCAGGAGGCAGCTGCAGGATCCAGAGCGAGCAAGAAATCAGAGCTTCTGCTTATATATGGACGCAGGCCACACCTCTGAGGAAAGTCCCTTTAGACTGATGGGCTACTCACAGCAGACGCAGTCACAGGAGCGATCACATACAAACACTGAGGATCATGGCCCAGCCACGCTGACATACAGCTGTGACCGTCATAGCCCCAAACTCCTCCTGCTTCACGCGCATCCTTACAGCAATGCCATTGGCAAGTACAAGTTCAGTCATCCCTGAGTTACGAACATAAGGAGTGACCAGTGGTACTTGTCCTTTAACATTATGTAAATTTGCCCTCACTTTGAAATAACTGAAACAACTCTTATGGAAACCAAAAAACCAAACTCATCGTGACCCTTTAGGACAGAATAGAACTGCCCCCTGGGGTTTCCCAGGAGGGACCGGTGGATCCAAACTGCCATCCTTTTGGTTAGCACCTGAGCTCTCAACCACTGCGCCACTGGGACACTAAACGATCCCCTGCTCACAGCAAATTCTTCATCACAACCATCTTGCTGTGCACGCAGCTTTTAAATTATTTTTGTTATCCAAGACTTTTTTTCTTAGTTGTGCTTTAGGCTAAAGTTTACACCGCAGGTTAATTTGTCATATGGCAATGTCTGCACGTACTGTTTTTGTGGTTTTCAGTACAATTTTCACAATGTGTACACTTCCAGCTTTTAAACCACCAAAAAGGGGTGAATTCTGTTTTTGCATTAACCAAATCAAACCTGTTTCCTTTGAGTTGATTCTGACTCATAGTGACCCCACGGGACAGAATGGAACTGACCCATAGGGTTCCCAAGGAGTGACTGGTGGATTTGAACTGCTGACCTTTTGTTTGTTTGTTTAGCAACTGAGCTCTTAACCCTTGCACTGCCAGGGCTCCTTTCTTGCTCTAAAGTAAAGTTAAATAAGGACCATATGCACCTGTTCCGGAAATCCTGGTGGCAAAGTGGCTAAGAGCTGTGGCTGCTAACCAACAGTTTGGTGGTTCAAATCCCCTAGGTGCTCCTTGGAAACCTTATGGGACATTTCTACTCTGTCCTGTGGGATTGCTATGAGTTGGAATCAACTCTACAGTGATGAGTTACAACTTTGCACCTGTTCTGACTTAGCTTCAGATCCAACTTGGAGACACACTTAGGAAAGATTCTCATCCATCAGCTGGGCACCGCCTGTACCTGAGAGGCTCACCCACTGCCTACTACCCTCAGCGTTCCCCTAGATCCATTCATTCCTCTACCCCTGCCAGCCCCTTCTTTGGAACCCCCAAAGCCATCAGAGCAGAGGCTCTGTCTCCACTTTGGACCACCCAGAGATGCCGAGAAGCCACCTCTGACCAGATAAACAGACCAACTGATGACCCTGAAGCCATCCCAGGAGGTAAATAGCTCCTGGAAAACAAGTATATAGCTCATGGAAGGAAGTTGGACTGTGGATCTTAGGTGACTACAGTCTGGCAATGGGTGTGCTTATGATGGGGTCACGACTCAGCACAGCAGGGGACAGAGGACAGCTTTGAGCCTGGACACCCTCAACCTGCAGCTTGTCTTTTGCCCTCAGTTTGTTGAGCTCTCCACCTCCGGGGTCCCAAGGAACCAAGTGCCAGCACCCACCTTGCCCACCCTGGAGGGGCAGTGATGGAGAAGCCAGCGGCTGCAGTGTCTGCCAACAGTGCCAGCAGAGGATGGGGAGGAAGCTTGGAGTCTCCAGTGGTTTGGGGGGTACATCAATGCTCACAGCTGCAGCAGCCAGAGCTGATCAAAAACCTTTCCGTGCCAGGAACATGTCGGTCAAAGGCCAAGGCCTTGGCAGCTGCCCTAGCTTCATGTTCTGTGTGCTGGCCACATCCGGTCCAGCAGGGATGACCCCAGGCCCAGTGACCCGCTGCTCTGATGTGTGGAGGAGGGCCCCCTCTGAGGTCCGCTGGGTCCACCGTCACTGTCTGCTTTATCCCTAGAGGGCAGAAGGACTGAGCAGAGATGAGATTTAGGAGGCAGCCACCTGCTTCATCTCTTTCATAGGCACCTGCTGCACAACCTGTTCCCGTCAGGACAAGGAATTTCTGTGGCCCCAGCAGGACAGGGCTACCAACACTGAGGAGAGGGGCCTGAGACTCTTCTCTGAGAACGCCTACCCTTCACATGGCCAGGGAGGTAACGATCCCATCGCGGTGGGTGAACAGCTGGGCTCGCCTCTCAGGTGTGTGCTCCTGGAGGCCTCAGTAATACCACCTGGCTCCCTTTGGAGGCCTGTGTGTTGACTTTCCCTTTTGCTCTGTTCAGCCCAGGCAGTTCAGCCGGTCAGTGCGAGCGGTCAAGACACGGTCACTGTGTTCATCATCACGACCTTGGTGCACTGTCACACCGGATTTCACCAACCTGGGTCTACTCCTCCAGGGTCGCCAACATGCACACTTGGCATGGGCCTGGCTCTCAGCTCTCACTTGGGGTCTTAGGACCTTGCAGAGTTTGCCTTCTACTCCTGTGCTGAGGGAAGCTACGGCATCCCACCTGCCGAACAGTCGCTGTGTTCACCGTGGTGTCCGTGCGGTGCTGGCCCGGTGCAGACCTCCCTGCCTGTGCCGCTTGCAGGGCCGTGACTGTGCTCGAGCTGCCCTTCTTTGCTCAGGGAAGCTGCAGCTGCTGGGCCCTCTTCCTCCTGTCCCCTTGTGCCTGTAGCATGGCCGCCACCAGGGGTCTGCTCTTGCTGCTGGTTGGACTCAGCTTGACTCTCCAGGTGATGGTCTCCATAGGTGGGAGGCCCTGTCCTTGTTTTTAACAGACCACAGGCAGGTGTGATCTGAAGACCTCATTGAAGATGCTTTAGCCACTAGAGAAATTCTGAGGTTCTAGAGGCTATCAGTCAGGAACCAAGGACAGTGACCAAATTCTCGGAAAAGTGGATGAAAGTCCTACAGTGACTCTCAGCTCGAACCTTCTAGAAAAAGAGTTATCTTTCCTTCTTTCTTTTTTTTAAAAAAAACCTCAGCAACATTTCAGCTCACTTAATAAGGTATGCTTGCCTTGAACTTGTGTTCTTTTAAAGAATTATGTGTATGAGATTAAATGGACAAGAATAACCCCCAAACAGAAGACAATGTTAAGAGGAAACACGGGAGAGACGGTGCCAAGGATGACCCAACGTGAAGTGTGTACCCACTGTCAGTCAGTTATACTTCTGAAGTTGGATGGGAATGTATTTTTGTGTGTATAATTTCACTCTTCCCCAACTCTACATAAAGGTGGGAGGAATCACAAAGCATGATGTGAAGTGATTTCAAAGACACCTACCTGGTTATAAGTTCTCCCCGTACTCAACTCCCTGCCAAACAGTGTTTCAGCATCTTCTGGAACACCCCCAGTAACAGGGAGCTTACTACCTCCTGAACTAGTACTTTCTGTTTATGAATACCTGTTTTTCCTTCCTTTGAGTTGAGCTCTATCTTCTGGTGGTCTCCACTCATCAGTCCGTTAGACACGTCCTGATGTCACACATGTGACAGATGTACATCTCATTCTTCCTGCCCATGACAGCTCTTCACATATTTGAGCTTTAATGACTCCTGACTCTTCACTTTTCTAAACAGTTACTCTGTGATGACACTTGTTGGTTCTCTTTCTCCTCCCTTTTCCTCTTCTCTTCCTATCAAGAATGGGCTCTCTCATTTTCTCGTGAAGTCTTCTCATGACTGACCCAGCCTGAGTGCCCTCCTGAGACTAGTGGGGCCAGACGACCCTCCAGCTGAGCTCTGGCCATGCAGGAAGCCTGGGATCTTTGATCCTCATCTAAAGTACGTACTGCTGCTGTCACAAAAAATGCCACACGTGGTGGCTTCACGTAACAGACATTGATTTTCTCAAAGTTGAGGAGACTAGAAGTTCAAACTCAAGGTGTGGTTCCAGGGGTGGGACTCTCTGTGTCTATTTCAGCTCCCAGTCACTGCCAGCCGTGCTTGGAGCTCCTGGGCTTAGAGACACATCTCTCCGTGGGCTTGTCTTCAGACGTGTGTGGCTCTGTGTCCATTCCGGTCTTCTCGTAACTCAGAAGTGATGAGGTTTTGGACGTACTCTGCTTGGTTATACCTTGTTCTTGTTGTTGTTAGGGGCCGTTGAGTTGGTTCTGACTCATAGTGACCCTATGTACAACAGAATGAAACACGGCCCGGTCTTGCACCATGCCCATGTTGTTATGCTTAAGCCCAATGTTGCGGCCACTGTGTCAATCCATCTCATTAAGGTTCTTTCTTTTTGGTGACACTCCAGTTCACCAAGCATGGTGTCCTTCTCCAGGGACTGATCCCTCCTGACAACATGTCCAGACTGTGTATGATGCAGTCTTGCCATCTTTGCTTCCAAGGAGCACTCCGGTTGTACTCCTTCCGGAACAGATCTGTTTGTTCTTTTGGCAGTCCATGGTATATTCAACATTCTTCTCCAACACCACAATTCAAAGGCATCAGTTTGTCTTCTGTCTTCTTTATTCATTGTCCAGATTTTGCATTCATATAAAGTGATTGAAAATATCATGGCTTGGGTCAGGCGCACCTTAGTCTTCAGGGTGACATCTTTACTTTTGAATACATTAAAGAGATTCTTTCCAGCAGATTTTCCCAGTGCAGTGTATTTTTTGATTTCTTGACTGGTTATGCCTTAATTAATGTAACAAAGCAAAGTATGTTTCCAGATAGGATCACATCCAGAGGGATAGGGGCCGGGGCTTCCAAACCTATTTTTGGAAGGCATGATTCCATCTACTACAGTCCTGCTACTCAAGCTTTTCTTTGGGGTTGGTTCAGCCCTGCTTGGCCTCTGTACGCAAGTGAAAGTGAGAGACACTGAGTTGGGGACGTTTTGCACACGAAGCAAAGCTGGAGATACTTTCGATCCTTGGATGCTATAACAGGTGTTCCCTGCTGTCAGCCTGCCCAACAAAGAGAACGGAACACAGCACAGGTGACATCACAAACATAGCACAGGCAACCCCACAGACAGAGGGAGAGAGGAGGCTGATGTAGTCAATGACGTCACAAGAACATGACAGTGTGAGAAGCAGGCCCTGTGGCTAACACCGCACACAGATATGGACTCCGGGTGGGGCTCACAGCTAGATGAACAAGGTGAGCTAGTTGAAGTGGTGGCCTTAACAAACAGAAATGTATTCTTTTACGGCCCAGTAGGCTAGAAGTCAGAATTCAGGGTGCAGGCTCCAGGGGAAGGCTTTCTGTCTTTGTGGGAAGGCTTTCTGTCTTTGTGGGAAGGCTTTCTGTCTTTGTGGGAAGGCTTTCTGTCTTTGTGGGCTCTGGAGAAATGTCCATGTAATCGATCTTCCTCTGCTCTAGCAGCTTCTTGGTGCAGGGACCGTGAGTCCGAAGGATGCACTCTGATCCTGGCACTGCTTCCTCGGTAGTATGAGGTCCTCTACCCCTCCATCTCTGCTTGTTTCTCTTTTTTATATCTCTAAAGAGACTGAGTCAACATCCAGCCTAGTCCTGTAGACTGAGTCCTGCCTTGTTAACATAACTGCCTCTAATTCTGCCTAATTAATGACATAAAGGAGAGGATTTGCAACACATGGGGTAATTACAGCGGGTCACAAAATGGCAGACAACGCACAATACTGGGAATCATGGTCTAGTCAAGTTAACACACATTTTAGGGGGACAACTTTCAACCCGTAAAAGCTAAATTTACTGACCTAAAGACTGTTTGAACTCACCCAGCAGCATGATGGGAGAAAGACCCAGTGATCAGCTTCCATGAAGATCACAGCCAAGAAAACCCTATGAAGCCATTCTACACTGCAGCATACCGGGTCTCCGGGAACTGGAATTGACTGGATGGCAGTGGGCATGCAGAAGTTGGACACTGTGAGCTAGATGTCATGTAGCAGCATGGCTGGATGTTAGAAAGCATTTCATGACAGAAAGGAGGAAATGGAGAAGACATACGATGAAATATGTGCACATAAATCAGCAGTACATATTTTGCAAGAACGCCTTCAAATAAAGATGACATTGACACAGTATAATAGCCACCTAAGAGAGAGGAATGTATTCTTCCCTTCTGGTTTTCCATTTCCAGTGCTTTGCACGTTATTGTAATAATTTCTTTTGTCTTTTCAAGCTGCTCTTTGAAATCTTCTGTTTAGGTTTTTTACTTAGCCATTCCTTCCTTTGCTTTAGCTGCTTCATGTTCAAAAGGAAGTTTCGGAGTCCCTTCTGACATCCAATTTGGTCTTTTTTTTCTTTCCTGTCTTTTTAACGACCTCTTGCTGTCTTCATGGATGATGTCTTTGATGTCATTCCACAATTTGTCTGGCCTTTGGTCACTAGTGATCAGCACATCAAATCTGTTTTTGAGATGGTCTTTAAACTCAAGGGGATATACTCAAGGTCACACTTTGGTTCTTGTGGACTTGTTCTAATTTTCTTCACTTTCAGTTTGAATTTGCATATGAGCAGTTGATTGTATGTGCCACAGTCAGCACCTGGTCTTGTTCTGACTGCTGATATGGAGCTTTTCCGTGGTCTTTTTCCACAGATGTAGTCAATTTCTTTCCTGTATATTCCATCTGGGGGGTCCCCATGTGTACAGTTGCCATTTGTGTTGCAGTGAAAAAGTTGTTGGTCTTGCAAAATTCTCTCATGCGATTTCTGGCACTATTTCTATCACCAAGACCATATTTTACAACTACTGATCCTTCTTTGTTTCCAACTTTTGCATTCCAGTCACCAGTATTTAGCAATGCATCCTGATGCGTGTTCGATCAATTTCAGAATGCAGAAACTGGTAAAAATCTTGTCTCTTCATCTTTGGCCTTAGCAGTTGGTACATACATTTGAATGACAGTTATATTAACTTGCCTTCCTTCTAGGTGTATGGATATTATCCTATCACTGACAGCGTTGTACTTTAGAACAGATCTAGAAGTCTTCTTTTTGTTGATGAATGCAACACTGTTCCTCTTCAAGAACAAGGGGACACTGTGTGGTTTAAAATCAGGAGAGGTGTGCATCAGAATCGCATCCTTTTACTATACCTTTTCAATCTGTATGCAGAACAAATAATCTGCGAAGCTGGATTATATGAAGAAGAACAAGGCATCAGGATTGCAGAGTGACTCGCTACCAACCTGCGTGATGCAGACAACACCACTTGCTGGAAGTGAACAAGAGTTGAAACACTCACTGAGGAAGATCAAGGACCATAGCCTGGATTGCACCTCAACATCAAGAAAGCAAAAATTCTCACAACTGGATAAGTAAGCAATGTCATCATAAATGGAGAAAGGATTGAGGTTGTCATGGGTTTCATTTGCCTTGGGTCCATAACCAACGCCAATGGAAGCAGCAGTCAAGAAATCAGAAGACGCATTGCACTGGGAAAACCTGCTGCAAAGGATCTCTTTAAAGTATTGAAAAGTAAAGATGTCACCTTGAAGACTAAAGCGTGCCTGACCCAAACCATGATATTTTCAACTGTGTCATATGCATGTGAAATTTGGACATTAAATAAAGAAGACAGAAGAAGAACTGATGCCTTTGAATTGCAGTGTTGGAGAATGTTGAATATAGCATGGACCACCAAAAGAACAAACATATCTGTTCTGGAAGAAGTACAACCAGAGTGCTCCTCGGAAGTAAAGATGGCAGGACTGTGTGTTACACACTTTGGACATGTTGTCAGGAAGGTTCAGTCCCAAAGAAGGACATCATGCTTGGTAGAGTGGAGGATCAGCAAAAAAGAGGAAGACTCTCAATTAGATGGTTGAGCACAGTGGCTGCAACAATGGGCTTAAGCATAAAAACAATTGTGGACATGGTGCAAGACCGGGCACCATGTTTCGTTCTGTTGTTCACAGGGTTGCTATGAGTTGGAACAGACTCAGCAGTGCTTAACAACAATAAGAAGAGGGAGGGGAATGAGAAAACAGAGATAGAAGAGGATAAGCCAGTTGACAGGGTGAGCAGAGACTGCTATGCAGGGCAAGTGTAAGAATGTGAGGTGAACTGAGGAGTAGGAAAAATTCATGCCTCTTCAACAGAGGCAAGTACAACAAAACAAATAAAACCACCACTGAAAGGAAAGGCAAGTCGTGGTATGGGGGAGGTCAGCACAACATGACCAAGGTGAGGGAAGACGCGGAGAGGCATGCAAGAATAAAAGACAGCTACAGTCAACACTGCAACATACACAATTCTGCAACAACAGTGATGATCAACCCTAACTTGGGGACACAAATAGATAGACATGCTAAATAGGTGTGGGAGGTTGCACGGAACTACACCTGTGCGCCTAATAGGTACAGGTGTGGATTTCTCTACATATGTACTTGTGTGTGCTGCATGTATATTGTTTCTATGTAGCAGAGCACATGGGGGCACAGAAATGGAAGCTTCTTAGACCTAACAACATCGGAGGATCTGGGCTACAGGGCTTGGAGGCTAAGGACTCTAGTCTTGAGAGACATCTAGATTGATTGGTATAACATGGTATGTAAAAGCAATGTTCTACATCCTCATTTGGTAAGTAGTGCCTGGGGTCTTCAAATCTTTTGGGTGGTTGTCATGGTTGGAATTGTGTCCCCCCAAAAATGTGTGCAGCCACGTGGCTGGGATATGGTTCCCAGTATCTTGGGACTGTCCTCCATTGTGTGGTTTTGCTAACCTGTATGTTAAAGGATTAGGGTGGGGCTGTGAATTCCTGCTGTGGGGGAAGTTTCCCTGGAGTATGGCTTGCCCCACCCTTAATGCTTTTAGCTTGCAAGGAATAAAAGGAAAAAGAGACAAAGGACAATTTGAGAACCTCGCTACCATCAAGCAAGCAGCACCGGGAGCAGAGTGCGTCCTTCAGACCAGAGGTTCTTGCGTGAGGACGCTCCCTGGACAAAGACTGATGCAATACTGGACTTTCCTCCAGAGCCAACAAGGGGAAAGTCTTTCCCTGGAGCGGACACCCTGAATATGGACTTGCAACCTACCGGACTGTGTAAGAATAAATCTTTCTTTGTTAAAGCCATCTACTCTGTGGTATTTCTGTTAGAGCAGCCCTAGCTGACTAAAACAGTGGTCTTCTAAGATAAAACTAACAGTCTCTTCCGGCCTGGAGTACTGGAGAGCAAAGAAAGCCAAAGATTCAGGGAAGCAATTAGTCTACAGCACTAATGAGTCACGTGAACCACAGCCTGCTCTAGCCCGAGGTTGGACTATCTAGACAGTGGGGCCCCCCACTCCACCTGCAGGCTTCTTGCCTGACAGTGCTCTGCTTTCTTGCTCCATGGGCCAGGAGGCCCATCATGCCATCTCCGGTGGGTCTCCTGGTTCTGCTGCCACTGTTTCCCTGCCACTGCTTCTCGCAGTCTCTCTGTGTCTCTGGTGCTAGTGTTCTCCCCAGGTCTCTTGGGTCTAGGAGGTTCTCAGTGCAGGGATCTTGGACCCAAAGCATGCAGTCAACTCCTAGCTCTTCCATCTTGGGGCCAATGAGGTCTCTTTTCTTTCTGCCTCTGGGATGACTCCTTTTAAGCCTAGTGGGATGGTAAAATTGACAAATCCCCTTGTTAGGGCTCCATGCTCCTTATTTACAGGGTCCCATCCCCTTGAAGATGTCAGCCCCTTATTTGCATTGTTAGCAAACTATCGAGTCCCTTTGGTGGGCCATAAGTGCTTCATTTGCATAGCTCCATGCAGTCAAGAAAGACCATATAAAAGGGACCCATCACACTGCAATAATTAATGGGGTAGAACGGAAGGAGGGTAACAGCCTAACCTGGTGACCTCCGTAGTTCACTGGAGATATATTCACCCAGTGGAAGGCAGCTAAGAAGTCACGCTCTTTAGGCTAGTGGGAGGGGTGAGACTGAGATTTCCTCATGTCCTGGAGGAGCACAAGAGTCACCTGCTACCCCACCCCACTGACTTGTCTGCCCCGGGCTGTCTGCCAGTTCTCCAAACTGTGCAAGGTGAGCCATGCTTTCGGCTGGACTCCCAGAGCTAGAGGGCAGGGGTGGCATCCGCTGTTCACCAATGGCTGAAACTCTTTCTCTCGGCAGGAACCGCAAAGGGCTGCATGCAGAGGTAGGGGTAGATACTGACTCTGTTGTCATCTAGAATATCCCTGTGCCTGGACAGCTAGTGCCCTCCAGTGACATCGAGGAGCAAGAAAAAGATAAGAGGTGGATGGAAGAAGGAGCCCCTGGTTAGGGGAAATGGTTAGTGCCTTAACCACTAACCAAAATGTAGAGGTTGGAGCCCACCCACCCAGATCTACCTCAAAAGAAAGTCCTGGTGATCTACTTC
The DNA here is from genome assembly GCA_028571685.1 of Heterohyrax brucei. Taxonomy (NCBI): domain Eukaryota; kingdom Metazoa; phylum Chordata; class Mammalia; order Hyracoidea; family Procaviidae; genus Heterohyrax; species Heterohyrax brucei. The sequence goes on along the minus strand of CM053157.1, from coordinate 84,943,984 downwards.
CAAAAATGCAGCCATTGGAAATCCTTCGGAACACACAGTTCCACTCTGACACCCGTGGGGTCGCCAGGAGTCAGAGCTGGCAGGACAGCAAGGGGTTTGGAAAAGTCTCCCTCTTTTCAGTGAGCTGCACGCTGGGCAAGTCAAGTCACTTCCCAGCCTTTTCAGTAAAGTGGGGATAATGGTGGATCTTCAGAACGCTGTTTTATTTTAGAAGATTATCTCTCGGCTCCTGGCGAGGAGTAAGTCAATAAACAACGGCTGTTATTGTAGGCTTTGTGGCCACAGTGGCTCCATCCCGGTGACCAGCAGCCAGAAGATCCCCTGCCATATTACCAACGTGCCACTGAGTCTCAGGTTAAGGAACTGTCCTTGGATGACATGTGGCTGACACATGTGCCTTTTGAAAGGGGTCTTCTGTAGCAAATGCAGGGATTCTAACGCGGAGGGGGGCAGGCTTGGGCATGGAGAGCAACTTGGGAAGACTGCTTTGGAGCTGGGGTGTGGAGACCTTGCGGACTCAGGCTGCGCTAGGCAGCCCTGATGTGCCCCACGTCGCACACTCAGGTGCGCTCTAGGCAGGGCCCCCAACCAGGTGCTCCTGCCGCGGGGCTGGTCACTGGCCCCCCCACTTCTCAGGTATCTAGACATGGGGTAGAGGAGCTCCGTCCTGAAGCGGGAGAATCCAGGCTTGGCTGGGCCTGGCCTCCGCTTCTGCCGCCGCCCAGACTGGGCTGTAGGCGCCGGGAGCTCCCGGGGGGCCGCGCCCCGGCCGTCACCTGCACCCCACGCCGCGTCCCGGGCCCCCTCCCCGGGCGGGGGCCAGCGCTGCCCAAACGGCCTCCTCTGGAAGCGCGCCGGCGCCCTCTGGTGGCTCGGCCCTGAACTTCCCGGACGTGAACCGCTGGGCCAGCTGTGCGGTCCCCCATCTGCAGCCCTGCCCTGCGGGGAGGCCAGCCAAGAGGGTCGCCCCGTGAGTGTGGGGAACGCGGAGCTGATGCTGGGGACACCGAGGGTGGTGCGGACCCGGAGAGAATCCGCTCGGAGTCAGCCCTGACCCAGGAAGTCAGGGGGCCTCCTTCTCTGCAGTCCCGTCTCTGTCGCCCACCCTCTGGAGGTTAGATTCCGCCCAGAGGGGCCTCAAGAGAAAGACCCGGCCGTCTCCTTCCGAAAAACCAGCCATCCCAAACCTTGCAGGGCACTGGTCTACCCTGATACGCGTCAGGTGGCCATGAGTCAAGACTGGTTTGTTAAATGGTGACTCGGGGATGGAACTGTCACATGGAGGGACATCTCGGTTTGATCCCCGGCCATGGCACCTGTCGCAACCACCCATCTGTCCCTGTAGCCTTGTGTGTTGCTATGACGCTGAGCAGGTTTCAGTGGCACTCCCAGGTCAAAAAAACCTAGAGGCCTACCGTGCAAAATCCACCAGTGCAAACCTGTGGCTTCCAAGGGTCTGATCCGCAGCTGGTTTGTTCTGCTGTGCACGGGGTCAACCTGAGCCAGGCCGGCTGGAGAGCTGCTCAGACCTCCAGGCTGCGGCCCCCAGCCCGGCCTTCTCCCTACCTGCTGCAGCCGGCACGGCTTTCCCACGCTTCTTCTATCCCACGCTTCTTCTATCCCAGGCTTCTTCTAATCACCACGCTCTGCTGTTCCTGCTGGCCTGCACTGTTCCCTCTTCCCGGGAGCTTTCGGGTCTAGCTTCAGGATCTCCTCCTCAGAATAGTCTTCTTTAATTATTGTTCTTTAATTTTCATTCAGCTCTTAAATATTTTTTTTAGTATTTTTCTCACGAGTTCTTCCTTGATCTATTGGTTATTTAGTAGCATGTTGTTTAACTTCCACATACTCGTATGTTTTCCCTCTATTATTTCTAGTTTCATTCTATTGTGGCTGAAGAAGTTTTGTAAGATTTCAATATTTTTAAATTTGTTGAGACTTGCTTTATGACCTACCCTGTGGTCTCTCCTGGATAATTATCCATGTGCATACTGCCTCATTCTTGGATGGAGTGTTCTATACACGTCTGTTAGGTCTGGTTGGTTTATAGCATCATTCAGATTCTCTGTTTCTGTATTGACCTTGCTTGGTGGTTATGCTCGTTATTGGAAGTGGTGTACTGATGTCGCCAGCTATTATCGTAGCATTGTCTATTTCTTCCTTTGTGCTGTCCGTGTTTGCGTTATCGATTTGGGCTCTGATGTTGGATGTTTATGTGTATATAACCTTATATCACCACGTAATGTGTTCGTCTCTTATAATTGATTTTGACTTGAAGTCTATTTTGTCTGGTATTAAAATTGCCACTTCAGCTGTCTTTTGGTTACTGTTTACACTGAAGATTTTCCCCCAATTCTTTCACTTTCAGTCCATTTACATCCTGGGCCTAAGCTATATCTCTCATATACAGCACGTAGTTGGTCACCTTTTTATCCATTCTGCCACACTCTGCCTAGGGTGAGGTTTTCATTGGACTATGATTTTAGCATACCAAAACACAGTTTCATTACCTTCTAGGTAGTTGCCAGTCTAGGACATTAACAGTTTGAACTCCCCAGGGATTCCTGAGCCATCATTTAAAATCAAACTCACTGACTCTGAATCGATTCTGACTTCTAGCGACCCTGTAGAGTTTCTGAGGCTGAAAACCTCAGCAGACGGAGGCTGCTGCATCTGTCTCCCACGGAACTGCAGGCGACTGGGAACTGCTGAGCTCTGGGTTAGCAGTCCGTCACTTTAACGGCTGCAGTACCACGGCTCCTGAACCACCGCCTAGAATATTTGATTTTACTGTGGGCTGAGATTATTTTACTGCATAACAGATGGTGAGAACAGACGGTGGGCTGGAAAAAGAATCCGTAAAACAAGACAATATGAGAGGTTGTCTTCAGTAGTAAAGGTATCTAAGGCTGAGGTTTTCCTCTAAATGTGGCTTCCACACCTGAAAACCTTGGTTTCACGGCTCTCTAGATGGTTTAAGACTCTAATTTGGACTTATGTACTTATCCATAATTGAATGTCAGTATAGTTAATACTTTGGGACTATCTTTCTAAATAGCTAAGGAAATTCTGTGCGGCAGTTCTGCTGTGTCTTATAGGGTCCCTATGAGTCAGAATCCAGTCTCCGGCAGTGGGTGTGGCTTGGTTTTAACAACAGTATGTGATCTCCCTTTTACTGCTCATTTGCATTTTAAAATGTTGATCAGAATATATCTTGAAAAGCCTTCACTTTTTTGAAGTTGTCAAATTTTATTTGTGGCCAAGGGCATAGCTGATATATATATTTTTAACTTTTCCTAGGCGTAAGGAACAAAGGCTTGCAGTCTTTGTGGACTGCAGGTGTTATCCACACAGCTCTTAAGTTGGATGGGTTGCTTACAGTACTCAGAGCTTCTTGTCCCTGCTAATTTTTCATCTTGTAGGTTGTCAGAGTTTGAAAGACGTGTTAGGACCTTTCATTCTGATTGTGTCTCTCTGTGAGTTTCTGACAGGCTCTCCGTGTATTTGTGATGGTTGTCTGTCTGTAGAAACCCTGGTTGCTTGGTAGTTAAGTGCTATGGCTGCTAACCCAAACAGTAGTGGTTCAGATCTGCCAGCTGCTCTTGGAAACGCTGTGGGGCCGTTCTGCTGGGACCTAGAGGGTCACTATGAGTCAGAATCAACTCAGTGGCAGTGGCTGGCTTTCGTGTATCTGGCTGCCAAGATATTTAGTGTTTGGAAGTCTGCAACTCATGTCTTCTTAAAGTATCTTTTATCATTATATACCATCCCTTTTTTAAAACAATTGTGTTTTAGGTGCCAGTTTACAGCTCAAGTTAGTTTCTCATTCAAAAATTTATAGATTTGTTGTTCTGTGAAGTTGGCTGCAGTTTCCGCAGTGTGGCATGCTTCCCCCTTCCACCCTAATTCCCAGTATCCATCCGTCCACTGTCTGTCCCTCCCTACCTTCTTGTCTTGCTTTTGGCCCATCTGGTCCACATACTTGATTGAACTGAGAAGTGCATTTGTCACGCGTGCTGGTTTCAGTTTTATAGGACTGTCTAGTCTCTGTCTGAAAAGTGAGCTTCGGGAATAGTTTTAGTTCTGGGTGAGCTGAGTATCTGGGTGCCGCAGCTTAGGGGTTTATTTAGTATTTTTAATCTTGAGTGTCAAATCATCTGTGTTGCCTTTCCTGATTTCTCAGGAAATTGGGAGCAAAAACTTCTGAGGTTTCCTGGAGAGGAAGGAATTTTGCCTCAAGGCTGGGACATGCAAATCTGTACTGTGTTTCCAGCCTGCCACCCATCCCTACAGATTCCGGGCTCAAGACTGGGACATCAGTTGTCGCCTGAGTTGGCATCCTGCTGGCCTGCCTTCCAGATTGCAGACTTGCCAACCTCCACAATTTATTGAGCTGGTTCCTTAAACCAAACAGCTAGTCCCCTATTTGTTCTATTTCTGTTTATGGATAATCCTGATTGATTTATACTTCTATTATAAATTACTGACAACACTGTTTTAGTCATCTAGTGCTGCTATGACAGAAATACCACAAGTGGATGGCTTTAACAAAGAGAAGTTTATTCCTCCTCTGCTTTCCCGTCTCTGAAGACCAAGCACACCTCATCCCTACCTTAAGCATGGACCTGGCTGTGTAACTTGCTTCCACCAACTGTATATTAGCAGGCGTGAAAAGTGCCTGTGCCATGGGGTTTATCCCCTCGTACTTCTGAAATTGCTGCAAGACCATAGAGAATGTGGAGTGAAAAGTTCCCAGCGAGACCCAGAGCTACTGCGTCTGCTGCTGCTAAAGCTGAGCCACCAGCTGACCCACAGTGTGTGATCAAGGACCGTTGTTTTCAACTATGGAATTGCAAACCAAAACACCATTACGCTGAGTTATCACAAGAGCTCAGATGAATAGCTGACAAAAAGAATAGATCAGTCTTAGAACTAGATTTTATGAAAAATTATTCAAGGTCTCTCTGAAGAAGGGAAACCCCGGTGGCCGAGTGGTTAAGTGCTTTGGCTGCTCACCGAAACGTTGGCAGTTGAATCCTCCAGGCACTCCTTGGAAGCTCTGTGGAGCAGTTCTGCTTTGTCCTCTGGGGTCGCTATGAGTCAGAATTGACTCAGTGGCACTGGGCTTGATTTTTTTGGTTATGAAGAAAGCTTTAAAAGAGCACTTAGGGACACCAAAAGACTTCAATAAAGGCAATGGCCTTGGTTAGGAAGTCAGCCACAAAAATATGCCAATCTATGAATGTAATAGGTTTCCAATTAAAAAAGGATACAACCTCCCCCATCTCCCGGAATTAGATAATTGGTTTTGAAGTTCATATGGAAATATGAACAAGAAAGACTATTCAGGATTCTTATTAATTTTTTTAATGAAGAACAAAAACGCTCAGAAAAGTCTGAAAAAACAAACGTAGTAAGAGGATATAGGCTGTCTTAGTCATCCAGCACTGCTGTAACAGAAATATCAACAGGTAGATGGTTGTAACAGAGAATTTTACAGTTCAGCAGACTCGAAGTCCAAATTCAGGGCGTCATCTCTCCGTAAGCCTTTCTCTGCTGGCCCTGGAGGGAGCTCTTTGTCATTAATCTTCCCCTGGATGGGGGACCCCATCCCTGGATCAGGGACCCCAGATCCAAGGGACACGCTCTGCTCCTGGTGATGCTTTCTTGATGCTGTGAGGCCCCCCTGTCTCTCTGCTCCATTCTCCCTTTTATGTCCCCCAAGAAACCATCTCAAAACATACTCCAGTCCCGCAGACTGAGTCCTGCCTCATCAGCACGACCACGGCTCACCCTCCCTCGTTGGCATCACGGAGGCACGATTTACAGCGCTTCAGAACATCACATCAGATGACAAAACAGCGGACAGTCACACAGTACTGAGGATCATGGTCCAACCAAACTGATAGACCTTTTGGGGGGACACAGTTCCACCCACAACATAGGCCTGTAAGAAATTTAAAACAGGTTATAAAGCTATAGTAATTAAAAGCAGGTGGTATTAATCCATGAACAGACAGACAGATACATGGAACTGACTAAAACATGCAGATATAGATCTAAAGATGAACATAAATTTAATATTAATAACATTCTGAACCCACTGCCTGAGTCCATTCTGACTCATAGCTGCCCTATAGGGCAGAGTAGAAATATCCCATGGAGTTTCCAAGGAGCACTTGGTGGATTTGAACTGTTGACCTTTTGGTGGGCAGATGTAGCATTTAACCACTATGCCACCAGGGTTTCCATTAGCATCAGTAAAATTAAAATCATGAGGCAATTCAAATCAGTGGGGAGAGACAGGTCATTTATAAACAGTGTTGGACAGCTGGCTAGCCATGTGGTAAAAATAAAAAAAGATAGACCTCATTCTGTACGACAAAATAAGTTCCATATGGATTAAACACATAAATATATCAAATAAAATCATGAAAGTTCTGGAAGAAGCCACAAAATATTTTTCAAACATTATCTCAGTGTGTGGAAGCCCTTTATAAGCATGACACAAAAGTCAGAGGTAGTCATAGTTTACTTTTATTTTATTTATAAAATTGACTACATTAAAATAAAACACTTCAGAGAGGAAAGGAACTAGAGCTTGACGGTGTTGGAGGGAACATGAAGTCACGCAGTCAGCGGAGAACTTCGGCAGCTTCTAAGGACATTCAGCACCAGTCTACCCCACCACCCTTGCTGTAGTCAATATTGCCAACATCATGATTCAAAGTCATAAATTGTTTTCGATCTTCCTTAGCTGTTGTCCGGCTTTCACATGCATCTGCGGTCATTCCAAACACCGTGGCTTGGGTCAGTCACACCATAGTCCTCAAAGGGACTTCTTTGCTTTTCAACACTTGAAACAGATCTTTTGCCACAGATTCACCCAATGAAATATGTCTTTTGACTTCTCGACTGCTGCTTTCATGGCTGTTGATTGTGGATCCAAGTAAAACACAATCTTTGACAATTTCAGCACTCTCCGTTTGTCATGATGTTACTTATTGGTCCAGTTGTAATGATTTTTGTTTTTTTACATTGAGGTGTAATCCATACCGAAAGCTGTAGTCTTTGATCTTCATCAGTAAGTGATTCACATCTTATTCAGTTTCAGTAAACAATTGAACAATCACGCAACACCAGAAATCCAAATAAATTGACATACACATTTCTGGGGGGACACAATTCAACCTACAGTACAGGCCTATGTGTCATCTGGATACCACAGGTTGTCAATGAGACTTCCTCTACACCTAGTGCCCTCTTCTTCGTAGAGTCCAGCTTCTTGGATTATTTGCTCAGCACACAGAAGAGTGTGGTGAAAGGATATAACCCCGAGGGACATCTTTTCTGACTCAAACCGCATAGTGTCCCCAGTTCTGTTTCAGTGACGACCGATTGGTTCATATACAGGTTCCACATGAGCACAATAAATTGTTCTGGAATTTCCATTCTTTGCAGCGTTATCTGTCACTTGTTATGATCCACACATAGCATTTGCACAGTCATTAAAACACAGGCAAGCATCTTTCCGATATTCTCTGCCTTCAGCCAAGAGCCATCTGACATCAGCAATGATATTCCTGGTTCCACGTCCTCCTCTCAGTCTGGCTTGAATTTCTGACACTTTCTTGTCAGTATATGGCTGCAGCCGACTTTGAATGATCTGTAAAATTTTGTTGGCACATGATAGCAATGACATTGTTCAATAATTTCCACGTTCTGTGAGATCACCTTTCTTTGGAATAGGCACAGATGTGACATATCCGAATGACAGTGTTGGTGAATATGGAACCTACCACATATTGTTGGAAAAACAGAAAAGTCTGTGCAGTCAGAATGGTCTTTAGAAACAAGAACGGTGAGGGCTCGTCTCGCGTACTTTGGATCCATGACAGGGAATGTCCAGTCCATGGAGGCGGACATCATGCTTGGTAAGATAGCCCACCCTGTGCCGTGGAGTCAATTCTAACTCAGAGCGACCCTGTAGACAGAGTAGAAGCGCTTTATAACAGAGGGTCTCTCTCTCTGTCTCACACATAAATACACACACAAAGAGAGGCCCTTGCTGTCGTGGCCTGATGCACTGGCTGCAACAACGGGCTCACACACAGCTGCCATTACGAGGATGGCATAAGACCCAGCAACGTTTTGCTTTGTAATGCCGGGGGTCACTGTGAGTGGCGACTCTACGAGAATGACTGAGGCAGTTTTAGTCCTAACAAGCACAAATTGCTCATGACGTACCTGGGCATCAACAGGAGAACAGCTAATCGCAAATTTCTGTTCAGCGACAACGAGCAGACTGATCCATGCAATGTGACTGAATCTCAGAACGCTACGAGGGACGAAAGATGACCCAGGAACACATGCCGTGGTTCATTCTCATGGTTCTCAAGCTGAGAACAGTGAAGCCCACTGCCACCAAGTCGATTCTGACTCACAGTAACCCGATAGGACAAAGAAGAACTGCTCTGTGGAGTTTTCAAGGAGCTCCTGGTGGATTTGAACTGCCTGCCTTTTGGTGAGCAGCCACAGCACTACACCACTACACCACCGGCGTTTGCACGCGGTGTCCAGGAACAGATCAAATAGGCTGTGGGGAGAGAACTTGGAAGAGTCGTTGCCTCTCGAGGACGGGTGTGAACTGGAGGGAGAGCTAGTAACAGATGTGAAAGCATTACCTGTCTTGGTTTGCGTGTGGCCACCCAGGTGTGGGTGTGTGCGTATGCATGTGTGCACACATGCATATACGTATAAAAGACACGAGCTACGCACTTGATACTTCACTGTGGATGCTCACTGCTGCTGAGTGGACCCCTCCTTCCAGCGACCCCGGGGGCAGCAGAGCCAACACCGCCTGGTCCCGCCCCCCCCATGGCTGCCATGCTTGAGCGCATTGCTGTGGCCGCTGTGTTGTCCCTGGCCAGCCTTCCAGCCTGGCAGAGCTCAGCTTCCAGAGTCAGATCACACGAAGCTCCACTGCTTTCTGCAAGGCTTCACTGACCCATTGTTTCAGAAGGGAAAAGAAAGAAGCAGGTCACCAAGTCACTCTTCCCAATCTGCTGACATCTGGAAGCCCAGCTGAAACTGGCCCTCCACGGGCGACCCTCCTGGCATCTGAAGACTGGTGGCATAGCTTCCAGCATCACAGCAACACGCCTGCCACCACAGAAGGACACACTGACAGGCACCACAGTTAGGATTTCTGCTGTGTGTAAATTATACGTCCACAAGGCAAAATAGCAGGGGCCTGCAGGTTACACCTTAGCAGAGTCAAGGACAAAGGACAGGTTGGGAAAAGTATTTATAGTTCAAATCAGATACAAGGGATGCTTTTTTCCTAACATATAAAACAGTCTTTCAGATCAGTCAACACCTCCAGTATAAAACACAAAGACTACCGACCAACAGTTCGCAAATAGATCTCATCTACTGAATCGGCAAATGTAAAAACTGAACACGCGAGGACTGTCAATGAAGTTTGCGAACTCATCCCAGAAGATGGCTCCATACCTCTTTGATGAATATCACCACCGTGGTCTTCAAAGTATTCCCCTTGGGAATTTATACAGCCAGTGCCTGATCCACCCTTCAAAGCAATCTGGGAACTCTTTCTGAAATGGCCATCAGAGCTGTTGTCGTATTAGCCCTGATGTCTTGAATGTCATCAAAGGGTCTTCTTTTCAATATTTCCTTTGTCTTTGGGTAAAGAAAAAGGTCACTGGGGGCCAGATCAGGTGAGTAGGGAGGGTGTTCCAAGGCAGTTACTTGCTTAATGGCTAAAAACCCCCTCACAAACAATTGTCCAATTAAGTTCACAAACTTGACACCTTGACACTGTGTGCAGTGGCTATTCCAGAAAGAATTCCAAAGTTGTTTGAAGGGTGGACTAGGCGCTGGCTTCCCAAGGAGAGGACTTCGAAGGTGACCGTAGTGCTGTTCAGCAGTGAGGTCTGTAGAGTGAAAGCCAAGTGCCTAAGAACAATTAAGTTGGTGGACTCAATTGTCAGACCTCGTACGACATTGGCAAAGGTGGGTAAAGTAGGGGCCTTTATGGTAAAGGCACAACTGCTGCTAAAAAAAGAAAACAAAGAAAAAACCCATTGCCATCTAGTTGATCCCGACTCACAGGGACTGTAGGACAGAGGAGAGTGGGCCTGCTCCCAAGGCCACCACCTTTACAGAGATGGACAGCCACATCGTCTCCTGTGGAGCACCTAGTGGGCTTGAACCCACGACCACTCTGTCAGCAGGCAAGTGGGTGACCACGGCACCCCAGGGCTCCCTACCATTGCTGTACAGGGTGATTTTCAGTGTCAAAAGTACAATGACATGTCACCTTTAACCAAGCAATTCTGCCCCTGAAATTTGTCCTTATGGATATACTCACCTGTGTCAACACACACAGGCTAAATGCGTGGACTGAAAGGCCAAGTTTGTCAGACTGGACGGCCAGGAAAAATCACATGTTGCTTGCTGGTTAAACATAAAGACACAGAGAGGGTGAAAGGAAAAGAACGGGGAAAAAATACATCGCTTATAAATACAAGTCAAAATCCTTACTATTTTGATGGGTAAACAGAGAAGCTAAGTTGAATTGTTGTGGGAATATCTTTCCCCCAAGCGCCTGTCACATGTTTGCAGAAGGGGAGAAGCATTACTCTCTGGGGTGATGTGGGGGCCCCTTGTGTTTTCTGTGTGTGGGAGGTAGTATGAGGCTGAGAGGTCCCAGGTTTCAGGCCGGTGGCCCTTGGAAGGCTCCTGCCTTTGTGTCTCTGGGATTCAGCAACCCCCAGCCCTTACTGGTCTCTGGAGCCTTGGGGAGCTGGGTCTGGTGGAGGGGAGCCCAGCAGCCCCCAAGCACACTGAGGCCCCCCGGGGTCCAGTTTGCATTTCACTGACATTCTCTCCTGCTCACCCTGTTGCTGTGGGTTTGCCGCTGGGTCTGTGGGCCGCTTATTTCCAGGACTGTGTCGGCAGCTGTCCTGGGGCCCCTGTTCACCCAGTGACACACGGGCCATTGACTTCCACCCACAGAGCAAGCACACAGGGCCCATTCACCCTCCCCAGGCCAGCTGAGCAGGTGGGCAGGCCAGGCATCCCCACCCCGAGCCAGCAGCCACCCCCCACCCCCGCCCCCGGGCCACACACACAGGGAAGGCGGGACCAGATGAGGTTTTCCTTTCCCATGGAAAGACTTGGAATTTAGGGGGGAGATGAGAATTGAGGAAGTTGGAAACAGAGTAGAGGAGGAGTGAGGGAGGGAGAGGCTGTTTCCAGAGCAGGGGTGTGGGGGGCAGATGAGGGGGGCTCAGGGGGATGAGCTGGCCAGAGGAAAGCGGAGGGCTGCGGAGATGTGATCTTGGGAGCAGTGTGGGAGGGCATGGGCATTCTGCCTGAGCCAGCCTGCCAGAGACAGAGGGAGTGAGAGAGAAGGACGGAAGGAATCGCGGGGCTGCTCCCAAAGCTGGGGAGCCAGAGGGAACGGGCGCTGCCAAGTCTGGTCTGCCCACAGGAGGCCTGGTCAGTGCCTGGAGCCAGAGGGCTCTGAAGGGAGCCTGGACAGGACCCTGGTCCAGCGGAGAAAGACAAGGATGGATTAGCCCGCGAAGGGCAGGCGAGGACAGTGCTCCCCTATCAGCTGCAGGGCGTCTCTTGGGGATGGACTGGGTGGGCATCATCTGGGAGAGGAGAGGCAGGGAGAAAGAGAGGAGGAGCATCCTGCTACGGGGAGGACTTGGAGAACCAGGAGACCACTTTGGGAAGTCCAAGGTCCAGGACAAGCTCCACTGTGACAGAGGCCATCCCCATCCCAGCAGATTAGCCACACGGTGGCTTTGTCTTGTTATGGGAAACCAGGTAGCCATGAAAAATAACACCATGATCACAGCTAGATGGTGCCCCAATGCCACCCCCAACTGCTCTGGCTGGAGTCACAGCACAGGGTCTCAAGCAGAGTTGGAGAAAAATAGAGAACAAAATTCTAATACCCGCCACCACTCCCCTACACACACACACAGACTAGACTTTCTGGTCCGACAGAGACGGGAGAGACTCCTAGAGTGGGGTCCCCGACACTCTCTTCACCTGGCACTGAAGTTGCTCCTGAGGTTCACGCTTCCTCCCAACCTTAGACAGACCCACAGAGACAACGAGACTAAGGGGCCTGCCAGGCCAGGCGCAAGGACTAGCAGGCGGGAGAGGCAGGACAGCTGGTCACCGAGAGCCCAGGGCAGAGGAGGGAGGGTGTTGACATGTCGTGGGATTGACAGCAAGCTCACAAAACAACACGAGCTGTTTAAACAGAAAATAATTTGCTCTGCAAATCTTCATCTAAAGCACAATTTCTTAAAAAAAAGAAGAAAGATGCTATTAAGTGATTCCACTCCAACTGAACTGGGAATGTGCGTCTTCGGATGTGGCAGGTCTGGAACGTGGCCCATCCCTGGGTGGCCAGAGGGATAACACACTCAGTGGCTAACCAAAAGCTGGGAGGTTTGAGCTCACCTGGAGGTGCCCAGGAAGAGAGGCCTGGCAATGTAATTTTAAAAATCAGCCACTGAAAGCTCAATAGAGCACGGTTCTACTCCTGTCACACACGGGGTCGCCAAGATACGGTCAATTCCGTGTCCGCTGCCTGGTTTTGAGGGGTGGAGCCTGAGATTCTGCGTTTTTCACATGCTCCCAGGGAACGTGCGTGCTCCTGGCAGGAGCACACTTTGAATGGTGAGGACATAATGAATTATGCTTGCCGTGGAGGGACACTGAGGTTACACGGTACAGTGAAAACACAGCTATGGGATGAGCCCTGTCATCTGGTGCTGCTGGAACAAAAATATCACAAGGGGATGGCTTTGACAAACAGTAATTTATTCTTTCACAGTTTGGGAAGCCAGAAGTCTGAATTCAGGGGCCCTGCTCCAGAGGAAAGCTCTCTGAGTCTGTCGGCTCTCTGAGAAGGTCTTTGCCATCTGTCTTTCCCTGGCCTCAGAGCTTTTCAGAGCAGGGATCACAGGTCCTAAGAATGCACTCCACTCCTGGCTCTTTTTGCTTGGTGATAATCAGGTCTCTCTCCTCTCCGCTGGCTTGTCTCTTTAGTATCTCAAAAGCGACTGACTCAAGACACAACCTCATCTGTAGTTAGAGTCCTGCCTTGTGAACATAACTGCCCCAACTCCGCCTCGTTAACATCACAGAGGTGGGATTTACAACACAGAGGACAACCGTATCAGGTGACAAAAAGGTGAACAGTCATACAACACTGGGAATCTTGACTTGGCCAACTTGACACACACTTTTTGTGGGACAAGGTTCAATTCTTAAAAAAAGTTTTAGTTTTTAAAAAATGTTTATCTCAATTACACACACATACATACAGCACACACACACACACACTCACACACACACACACGAATGCTCACGTAGGAGAAGATGTAAAAATACGACAACTACCAATTAAGTTCGTGAACTCATCCTAGAAAAAGTGCTCCGTACCTCGCTGCTGAATATCACTACGGTCATCTTTCAAGTCCTCCCCCTGGGAAGCTGGGCACAGACACCAGCACCTAGTCCACCCTTCAGAGCAATTTTGGAACTCTTTCTGGAAGGCCATTGTGCACAGTGGCATGGTGGCAAGTTCGTGAATTTAATTGTATAGTTGTCTGTGAGACAATTTTTAGCCAGTAAACAGATAACTGTATTGGAACACCCTACCTATTCACCTGATCTGGCCCCCAATGACTTATTTTCTTTACCTGAAGAAAAAGGAAATATTGAAAGGAAGACATTTTGAAGACATTTGGGACATCAAGGGTAATACGATGACACTCTGTTGCCCATCCAGAAAAGGACTTCTAAAATTGCTTCGAAGGGTCGACCAGGTGCTGGCATTGGTGTGTAGCTTCCCAAGAGGAGTCCTTCAAAGGTGACTGCAGTGATATCAGCAATGAGATAATGTAGCGCTTAGAACAACTAATTATTAGACCTCACATACTCTTACTATATTCCCTGTAGGAGATGAGATTCCTGGTAATCTTAATTTTCTATCTTCTGTTTGTCTCTATTTTCTGAAGTTTCTTCAATAAGCATATATTCCTATTGTAATAAGAAAAAAGATTATTTCAAAACGACCGAAGTCATTTCTTTTTAAGAGAGAAATTGCTAAAATAAAACAAAATCAGAACTCCCCTATGACCCAGCAATTCCTCTCTAGATATAGTCCCCAAACACTGGAAAGCAGAGATGCAAACACAGGCTTGTCCCGCAGTGGTCCCTACAGCAGATTCGCAATAGCTGAAAAGTGGAAACAGCTTCAATGCCCATCAACAGGAGGATGAATGAACACAAGCTGGTACACATATGCAGTGGGATTGTGGTGTTTCCGTTACAGCAGTGCTTGACGACAAAAACAGTGTATTTCACCAACCTTGCAGTTCAAAGGCATCAATTCTTCTTTGGAAAATGAAGTCTTGATAGATGCTAAAGTATGGGTGGAGCTTGAAGACATAATGCTGAGTTAAACAGGCCAAACACACTAGGACAAATATCAGATGGCCTCTGTTATATAAAAAGATGAGAAAAGGCAAATGTGTAGAAACCAAAGTTCACTAGTGTTTACCAGGAACAGATTTCCTGACTGCTGCTTCCATTGATTGCAGATCCAAGTGAAATAAAATCCTTCACAACTTCAATATTTTCTCTGTTTATTATGGTGGTGATTCTTGTATTGGGCAAATTTGCAGCAAAAGACCTTTTTAAAGTGTTGAAAGTAAAGATGTCACTTTGAGGACTACAGTGTGCCTTACCCAAGATGTTGCAGTCTCCACAGCCTCATGTGCTTGTAAAAGTTGGACAATGAAAAAAGAAAATCAAAGAAGAATTGGTGCCCTTGAATTGTGGCGTTGGTGAAGAATGCTGTGTCAGTCAGCTAGTGCTGCTCTAACAGAAATACCACAAAGCGGATGGCTTTAACAAAGCAAAGTTTATTCTTAGACAGTCCAGTAGCTTACAAGTCCAGATTCAAGGCGTCTGTTCTGGGGGAAGATGTTCCCTCTGTTGGCTCCAGAGGAAAGTCCTTGTGTTGCCTCAGTCTTTGGTCAGGGAGTTTCTTGGCCCAGGAGCTTCAGATCTGAAGGATGCACTGTACTCCCAGTGCTGCTTTCTTGATGATGGGAGGCTCCCAAATCTCTCTGCCAGAATTTTCCCTTTATAGCTCAAGTGACCGCCTCAAGGCACAAAACAAACTTACACGTTGAATCTTGCTGTACCAACACAACTGCTGCCCGTCCACCCTTACGTAACGTCATAAAGGCAGGAATTTCAACACAGAGGAACATCACACAATGCCAGGACTTATGGCACAGCCAAATGGTTACAGATTTTTTAGGAAAAGGATTCAATCCATGACAAACATTGACACCATCGACTGCTGGAAGAATGAACAAATCTTGGAAGAAGTACAGCCAGAAGAAGTGCAGAGGTACAGAAGGAAGGATGGCAAGACTGCTTTGAACACGTTATCGAGAGAGACCGGTCTCTGGAGAAGGACTTCGCGATTGGTAAGGTGGGAGGTCATCAGGAAGAGGAAGACTCTCAGCACAGCAACTGTAACAAGGAGCTCCAGCATAGTAACGATGGTGAGGACGGCCCGGGACTGAGCCGTGTTCCATTCTGTCATATACAGGGTCACTACAAGTCAGAAGTGGCCCACGGCTCCTAACAACTGACGGGAGTGGGGAGGAGGACAAAAGGGGGGGCAGTGGTGATGGAAAATTTGCATTAAATAAGGTCAGAGTCACATGGCCAACTACTGAAATTACTGTCAAGAAGTTGTACATCTGTAAATAGTTCAACTGGCGAAAATCGTGTGACAGATACATTTACAATGACCAAAAAAAAAAGGAATAGCTGCTGAAGCTGCTTGTGTATAACTAAAAACCTCATGGGGTTTGGCCTCATGGTTTAGGGTCATGGTTTCAGGGAACATCCCCCTCAACTGGCTTAAGAACATACTTTGTATTTCTGTTCTACCTCTTGGTTTGTTGTGTCATGCCCAGGGGTCTTAAAGGCTTGCAAGTCACCCAAGTTATGACAATTGGTCTATGTTCTCCTTTAAAAGCAACAGGAGAGTCAAGACTAGGTGGAGGACACGGCATGGGTGGCTCGTCACTTCTCTGGCCCCGAGAGAGAAGAATGGGATGGTCCCCAGCAACCAATACTGAGCATTTTGATCCAAGCTCCTGTGGAAAAATAGGGAGGAAATACTGAGACCATGGGAACTAGATGAGCCACTGAAATTATTGCCCAGAGATAATGGTTAAACCTTAAGCCAAAAACATCCCCTGAAGTCTTCTTAAAACCAGTCAACCGACTATCCAACCAACCAAGGCCTAAACCAAATCCACGGTCTTCCAGTCGATTGCAATTCATAGTGACCCTATGGGATTGTCCCCTAGGGTTTCCAAGGAGCAGTTTGTGGATTTCAATTGCTGACCTCTTGGTGAGCAGTCGTAGTTCTTAAAAACACTGCCCCACCAGGGCTTCCTAAACACCAGTTTAGCTTAACTACTAAAGAACATCCACTGTGAACGTGATGCTCCTTCAAGAACTATCTCTATGGGACTGCAGTGACAACAGCTACCTGAAAGGTCAGACAAGAACCTTGAGGGGCAGTGAGTGTATGGTAACGAAGGTGCCACAACTCAAGAAAGGAAGATGAGGACGGTGGCACAACTGGAAGAATGTCATCAGCGTCACTGAACTGTACCTGCAGAAACTTGCTGAATTGGTGGACAGTTCACTGTCATATTCTCAACAACAACAAAAGAAAGAAACACTTGGTAGGGTTCACAGATTTCCTTCAGGTGGAATTAACTGTCAGTGTTCTCCCCATCCTCTCAGAACACGTCTCTACAGTGATTAACAAATTAGGTTCTAAAGCTTGTGAGTGGCCACAGGAGATGCTCCACTGATCTCACCCTACCTGGAGCAAGGGGGAGTAGAAAAAGAGCAGAGACACAGGGGAGAGCAGAGTCCAGAGGGCTGAAGGACCACAGCTACCACAGCCTCCACCAGACAGTCCAGCTCACCTAGATGGTGCCGGGCCACCACCAACTGCTCCAAGCTGGAGAAAAATGTGGGGCAAAATTCTAACTTAAAAACAACCCAAAGGCCAGACTTACTGATCTGGTAAAGTCTGGGGAAACCCCAAGAGCATGGCTCTCGGGCATCCGTTTAGCTCAGTACTGAAGTCACTCCTAAAGTTCACCCTTCAGCCAAAGATTAGACAGGCCCATGAAACAAAACAAGACAGAAAAGGAATGCCAGCCCAGGGCCAAGGACTAGATGGCAGGGAGGGACAGGAGAGCTTGTATAAGGGAACTGGCGGTTGAGAAGAGAGAGTATTGGTGTGTCGTGGGATTGTTAACCAATGTCATAAAACAGTATGTATATGAATTGTTTAATGAAAAGCTACTTGATTCTGTAAACCTTCATCTAAAGTACAATTTTAAAAAATATTACCCAAATCTTGCCTCTCGCTAGTTGTTAGCTGGGGCCAAGTTGATTTAACTCTCTGAAGTTGGATTTCTTCTTCGTAAAGAGGGACAACGATACTACTTACCTCAGAGGGTCGGATGAGATCACTAAGAAGGTGTACGAAACAACAAATCTGTTTACACACTACGTGGGAGGGTGCTCCGCCAGGGTGGCTTGCTGCTGGTCTCATCTTTGTCCTGCTAGTTCTTTCTGTGTTGGGTGCCATCAAGTTGATTCTTACAGTGACCCGGTGTGGCAGAGTGCAACTGTCCCATAGGTTTCCTCAGCTACTTTCTTTTGGATCACAGGGAGCACCTGGAGCTGCGGGGTGCCTTTGAGCCGTCTGACCCTTTTGGTTAGCAGCCGGGTACTTAGCCATTGTGCTACCAGGGCTCCACAAACCCAAAACCCATCGCTGTCAGTCTGTTGCAACTCATAGGGACCCGACAGGATGGAGTGGAACTCGCTCACAAGACTTCCCAAGGAGCGCTTGGTGGATTCAAACCACTGACCTTTTGGTTAGCAGCCTGAGCTCTTAACTACTATGCCACCTTCGTTTCCGGGGTTCCACTGTCCCTCAGTAAATGCGGTTTCAGCCGAATGGGTATGAGCATACTGAACACGATCTGACTGAGGTAAGTTTGATTATAGCTTTACATTGTTGTCTTCAAGTCAAATTTTCTTGTTGGCTGTTGCTTATATTTCTTCTGTGGTGTGGGTTCTCTAAGTCAGAAGATCTTACTGTTATATTTATATGCCATTCTGCAATTTAGACTTTCTTGTCCATCACCTCATTTAATGATGTACGTGCTGTCATCGTCCCCCTGTATAGACACTCAACCACAGGAAGTAAAGTTGCCCCAGGGAAGAGCTAGTAAGAGGCAGAGAGCTGGGCTTTTTTTTAACTCAGAATGTCTGACTCTCAGACCTAATTTCTTAACCCCTGAGCCATGCTGCGTGTCCCTGGAGCACCGGCCTCAGTTCCTGCTCTTCCGGTTCGTGTGTTTTCTCCTTTATAAACTCAATTTATGAACTCTGTTTTCTCCTTTATGAACCCGGGGCGATGAAACCACTAAAGCATACTTTGGCTTCCAGTGACGGGGGAGGCATGGTTTTACTTGGAATGCAGTTGGGCCCACAAAGCGGTGACGGTGACGGCTTGGGTGTGGACGGTGATGTGGATGGAGGCTGGTGATGCTGGTGGGTGTCTCAGCAATCTAGTGATGCTGTAAAAAAAATACCATGAGAGATGGCTTTAAAAAATAGGAATTTATTTTCTCACAGTTCAGAAAGCTAGAAGTCCATTTTCATTCAATCATAATAAGAAAAAAGAAAGCTAGAAGTCTGAACTCAGGGCATGGACTTTGGGTGAAGTTTTTTGTCTGGAGGAAGATCCTTGTCTCTGTGGCATCCCAGTTCTTGGCAGTTTTCACATGGTATCTCTGCGTCTGTGCTACTCTCTGCATTACTCAGGAGTGATTATCTTTAAGATATATCAATAGGGCCTCCTAAACATAACAAAGACGAATATTATTTACAGATAGGCTTGCATTCAAAGCTGCATGCCTTTGTGGGATACAAATCAATCCATAAGAGTGCGGATGGTGAGGATGGTGGGGACAGTACTGATGATGGGGACGGTGATGACAGTGGGGACGGTGATGTTGGTGATGACAGTGGGAATAGTGAGGACGGTGGGGACGGTGGGGACGGTGGGGATGGTGAGGATGATCAGGATGGTTAGGATGGTGGGGATGGTTAGGATGGTGGGGATGGTGGGGACAGTGAGGATGGCGGGGATCATGAGGATGTTGTGGACGGTGATACTAGTGGGGAGGGTGACAATGTTGTGGACGGTGACGCTGGTAGAGATGGTGATGGCCAGCCAAGCCAAGTGTGATGGCCATCATGACTGTATTCATTTAAAAGAAGTCTTGAAAACATGAATAAGAAACGAGAAACAAATTATTGGGAGTCATTAATTCAATATCCTTGAACCACTTTTTTTCTTCTCTGGGCCTCTTCTCTATGTAATAAGAAACACTTTTATTAAATTTTCTTCTATGAGATAATTTAATCTATCAAATAAATTGCATTTGTTGACCAATCACTAGTTTTCTCATTTTTTACTCATCAAAGTTGTTTGTCACTAGCTGAGCTTCCAATCAACATGAAATTTAAATATGGCTACAATTCCAAGCAAAAGAAAAGGAACTTGACATTTTAGTTGTCTTATGCAGGTTTATATGATGCAAATGTTTAATTGTTGCTAAAGTTTTAAAATAGCACAAAGGGCTCATGGACCATCTTAGAATATGTCCTAAAAATGGTTTAAATTGAAGAAAAAAAGACGTACTTACAAAACTGTTCATTGCATTCTTTATGACACCTTAACAACAGAAACCCACTAAATATTCATCTGTGAATAAATTAGGTTACATTTGTATATTTATGCAATGTCATACTAATGGCAGTGATTAAAAAATATGTTTAGTTTTAGGGTGGGGAAGGACTGTACACTCAGGGGAACAAGGCCAAATCCATTAAAGAAAAGTTGACAGATTTGACACATAAATATTAAAAAGATTTGTCCTTGAAAGACACCATAAACAAAGTAAAAATATGGGTGGCAAACTGAAATAAGATACGCAACAGGAGCAATATTAAATCTGCGTATTTTTATTTTCCCTGTAAATCATATTTCTTTCAGCTTCTTTCCTCCAAGGCTGGGCCTCAAAACTCATTACCCTAGGCAAGAGGGGGCAGGAGGTGCTTGGGACAGACAGGCCCTCAATACACTGTAAGTGTCAACCCTGCTTTCCTTAACTCCTTTGGCAAACAAAGACCTCGAATGTCAACCTTTGTGGAGAAGAGGAAATGAATTATTTTATCTCAAGATTTCTCTTTAATAAATCAAGACCAACCTTGGTGGACTGGATCATAAAATTCCACATGAAGAGCTATGCTATTAGAAGAAGTGTAGAAGAGAACCACCCTTTCCCGAGTGGATTGGGGCAGGAACGGGAAGCTGGCAGCAGAAATAGTGGGTCAGAGACATGTGACCATTGTCATTTACTAGACCTGGTTTTACAGAGATGCCAGGTTAGGTAGATGGAAGGAAAGGTCAAAAGCAATGAGAGGTTTCCGACCCTGTTTCTGTTTGGGACCGTAGGAAGAGAGCCTCACCAGGTACCAGCCTTTATCAATCTGTCTGGCTGTTTGGGCAGCAAGGAGACCAGCATTTAGCTGTCCAGAGTCTTCCCTGGCTCTCATGTGTCAGGAAAGACACCCCGAATTTCCTGGATGCCCTTTGGAAAGACAAGTTTATGTCAGGGGATGTCACCCTGTAGATGAGGGTTACACAGTCCTCCAGGCTGGAAGCCAAATGGTCGTTGCAGCCCGAGATCCAGGAGGTTCCAGTCACCAGCAGAGTGGAGACAGAGAGGAGTCAACAAAAGAGCCAACACGCTGAAGGGCTGAGAACGAGCAGATCTTGAGATTCTTAGCTACAGATGGAAGCCAAGGCAGCCTGTGCAACCCAATGGGTGTCCAGTGACCAGGCCGATGAGAGACACAGAGCAGCACAAGGGCCTGTGCTCGGGAGACACAGGTCCCCTTCTCCATCTTCACCATCAAATCGTGGGAGTCCCATCTCCCATACACCCAAACCCCGTCCTAGGGACTTGGTAGGAGAAAGAGTACGAGTTAGGGTCATAGGCAGAGCTGCTGCTGGGAGGTGCCGTCGAGTCTGTTCTGGCCCATAGCGACCTCGTGGACAACTGACCCGGATGTGCCTGGTCCTGGGTCTTCCTGGTAATCATCACTGTGTCGTAACCCCTCGTTGCAGCCCCCGCGTCAGCTCTTTTTGTGGAGGGTCTCCTTCTCTCGGCTGACCCTCTGTTTGCTCAGTGTGATGCACTTCTGCAGAGACTGGTCCCCCCCGGTAACACGTCCAAATTGCAGGAGATGCAGTTTAACACTTTAAAGCTCATCTTAACTTCTAAATCTCATTCTGGCTGTACTTCTTCCAAGACAGGTCTGTTGGCTCTTCTGACAATCCGTGGTGTATTCAGTGTTTTTTGGAAACACCGTGACTGCACCACTTCCTGCTGGTCTCTTCCTTATTCATTGTCCAGCTTTCACACGCGTGTGAGGCACCTGCAAATACCAGGGCTTGGGTCAGGTGCACCTTGGTCCTCAAGGTGACATCTTTGCTTTTTAATACTTTAAAGAGGCCTTCTACGGACGATTTGCTCTGTGCAATATGTTACTGGATATCTTGACTGCTATTTCCATGGGCAGAGTAGCTGTGACAGAAAGATCCCAGCCTACAGTGGTTTCAAACACGGAAGTTTCTTCCTCTCTCGGACAAAAGTCCAGGTGAGCAGAGCTCTGGCAGGGGACCTTCATGAGTGAGGGACTGTCTTAACTTTCCAGTGCTGCTGTAACTAGAAGACCCCAAGTGGGTAGGTTTAACAGACAAATTCTATTCTCTCACAGTCTATGAGGCTAGAAGATAAAATTCAGGGCACCGGCCCCAAGGGAAGGCTTTCTGTCTCTGTCAGTTCTGCAGGAAGGTCCTTCTCACCAACCTTCCCCTCATCCAGGAGCTTCTCATCCCAGCGACCTGCGACCCAAAGGACACGCTTTTCCCCTGACTCTTTGTTTCTGAGTGCTAGGAGGTCCCCTGGCCCTCCACTGACTTCTGCCTTCTGTATTTCAAAAGAGAGCGATTCAACCTAGAACCTAATCTTGGAGACCGAATCCTGCCCTCGTTAGCATCGTGGAGGCACGACCTGCGACGTGTAGGACAATCACGTTAGATGGTAAAATGATGGGTAGTCGCGCACTGCCGCGGGTTACGGCCTAGCCAAGGTGACACGCATTGTTAGGGGACGTGATTCAGTCCTTAACAGGTGCCCACATTCTAAATGCTAGAACCAATGTATTCAGCCATCCGTTTTCTAGGCATTTACTCCATAAATGAAAAGAAAAATTCTGCAAGAAGACTTGTATATGAAAGTGCACAACATCTTTATTCACTATAAAAACAAAACAAAACAAAAAATTCTAGAAATAATCAAGCGTCCATCAGCAGCAGAACGGCTGATAAACAGCTGTGGTGTATCCATACAACAGAATACTATTTTGCAGTTAGATAGTATGACTAACAGATACAAGCAACAAAATGCGCTAGTCTCAAAAACACTGCGAAGGAATGAAACGAAAGAAACCGCACATGAATGTGTACGCGGCGTGTGATCCATTCACACGATGTCCAAGACCAGCCCAAACTGACGGATGGTGGTAGAACTGGACAGCTGGTTGTGTGTGGGGGTTGTACACAGGCAGTTTTGTTCCAGGGTGATGAGTCTACGTTTTGATGAGTACGTTGTTTACCAAAAGGTCAGTGTTCAAAACCCACCAGCCATTCTGCGGGGAAAAAGAGGGGGCAATTGGTTTCCATAGAGACTGACCGACTTGGAAACCCCATGGAGCAGGTCTGTCGTGCCCTGTGGGGTCACTGTGAATCGAAGTCGACTCAGTGGTGCCAGATTTGGTTTTCCTGATTTTTATACGGTTTTTTTTCTTGTTTTGCTGTTAATGTTTACATATTTTGGCATTTCACTGGACATAAATTTTTCAGTTAAAAAAGAAACAGTCAAAAACCAACGATTGGCCTCTGGAATGCCAAATACAATTTGGAAACCCTGGTGGTGCAGTGGTTAAGAGCCACAGCTCCCCAGAAGGTCAGCAGTTCAACTCCATCAACTGCCCCTCAGAAACTCTTTAGGGCAGTCCTACTCTCTGTCCTATAGGATCTTTATGAGTTGGAACTGACTGAACAAAAAACATCGATTTTTGGAAAAGCATTTATGTACCCTATTTCATTTTTTCACTTAAAGAAAACACCCACAAAGACAAAAACAAAACTGTGCAGTAGCTAACAGCTTGCTTTTATAATTGATAAATCCCAAATGTCCACTGTCCTAACAACAAAATGTTTTTCATTCACATAACGTCCAAAGTTGATGGTCGAAGTGCTGACTTAGACTCTTCAGATTCTATCATCTCCAACATACAGTTCCAAAGTCTGTGTCTTGTTTGCATCAAGCCAGTACCTAGGCAGGGGCTGGCAGACAGGCACGTGCCTTTCAGCTCTCATTCTGTTGGCTAGAAATCCTCACGTGGCTACTCCTAGCTCAAGGATACTTTGTATTCCAGCAGGAGCCCAGGAAGAAGACAAAGGGAATTTGATGATAAATTTGCAGTTTCTGTCACACTGTTACTAAAATTGTCTCATATTATCAAACACGTATTAAGGACTTATTATGTGCCAGCAGCTGTTGTAAGAATTTCTCCTCTAATCTTTTGCACTTGTGAGGTACAGGCTACTTGAATCCCCATTTCAGACACGAGAACAGTGAGGCACGCACAGCTGGTAAGCCCTGAAGCTGGATTTGAAATCAGGCAGCCTAACTTCCTTTAAAGAGTGCATAGTAGTCCAATATTTCCACGAGGCAAACTTTATGTAACCTTTTTCATGTTGTTAATGATTTATATAATATATAGTTTGGGGGCTCTGCAGGTAATGCCTTGCTGAGTAGCTTAAAGTCTCCCACCACCCCCCCCCCCCCCCGCCGCCCGCATTGTGGGTTTATTCCTTAGGGCAGGTTCTTTTTTTATCTTTGCAGCCTTGCTAATTTTGGCAGAACAGAGTCTGTTTCCTCCCTGAATTATGTACTGCATGTAAATGATCTCATCATTGACAAGACGTTCATCACTGGATGCTAAATGCTTCGGTTCAGTTGTCTCAGATTGCAAATTACACTTTGCAAAATGTGAGTCTGCTTCTGTCAAGGGCTGTAACTTAAAGATGCTTGAGAAGACAGATCTCAGTTCCTGTCCTAGCCAAGGAGTCACATCATTTTGCATTGAAAAGGATCTCACAGGTTATTTAGTCCACTTCTCTACCTGAGGCAGACAGGTAGCTCTGGAAACAGCTGAACAAAAAAACAAAAGCTTTACCAATTGAATTATTTTTAGTTTACTAGTTTGCCCTTAAAGAGATTTTATAATAAATGTTTCAGTAACTGAAAGTTTAGTTTGTGGCAATTCCTACTGTCACTGAGACTCACAGCGACCCTCTAGGACAGAGGAGACCTGCTCCCTAGGGTGTTCAAGGAGCAGCTGGTGAACTTGAAGCGGTGACCTTCTGGTTAGCAGCGGAGCTCTTAACCACTGCACCACCAGGGCTCCTTCTGAACAAGTAACAGTCACTAAAGCCAAATGCAGACGGACTCAACTGTGAGCTGACAAATGGGACTTCAGCTTTGGAAGGGACTTGGCTGTTACAAAAGAAGCTTAACCTTTAGGGAATGCTCCCGCTGATCAAACACTGTGCTCACACTTTCCACCTCCACTCTCCTCTGCGCCTTGTGGCACACCTGTGGGGTGAAGGCTGCCGACGCCCCAGTTGTACAAAAGGGGAAACAAAATAGTTCAGGAACCCTCACAGGCATTGTTCGGTTCTTAGATACCTCGCTTGACAGGACGGGGGGGCACGGTGCAGTAGTAGGAATTCCACTCAGGTGGAATAATCCCCGGATCCTAGAATTCTCTGGATTCTCCAACATGGAACAGGAGAGAAAGTTGGATGGTGAAAATTTATCTTTCTTGATAACTGAGGGGAAGGGGTGCGAGGGGGCATAGGCTGTGTGAGGTTGGTTAGTTGATTGAATGACTGTAGGTTGATGGATGGATGGACGGCCTTCCAAAGAGGGGAGACCCACCAGGATGTCTATGGCAGTTTCTACTGCTTGTCACTTGCTCACTCTTTATTTCAAAGTCCTCCCACCAGGTTGGGCTCCCCCTACCTTCCTCTTCTACCCTCTCTGCCCTCAGCCTCCTCTCCCAGCCTCCCCCAGGCCCAGCGTCCCTTGGCTGCCTCAGTTGTGACTTCCCTGTCATTCAAACCCCAACCCAGTGGCACCATCTTCAACTTCTCCAAAGGGATGGGCTGACTTCCACTGCAGCCATCTGTTTAAATGAGACATTCCTCCCTGGATCCCAGTCCTCATGCCAAGAAGCACGGTGTCCTTTCCTCATGTGTAACACATGTACGCCATGACAGCTGTGTTTGTTCCTTGATGAGTGTCTTGCAATCTCAGGTGCCACAGGAAGCTGAGCTCTCCACTGCGGCTGGTAGACGGAGGAGGTGTGCCACAGAGATAAGGAGCTGTGGTGTCTTCCTGGCACTGCTATCAGCTCGGCGTGCTAGGGCTGAGGACAGTCAGACATGGGTGATGTCCTGCATCCAGAGTGCCATGCGCTGTGCTGTCCACACCTGTAGCCCACCTGAGCGAAACAGGCTTACAACGTCTGGGGTTGCACAGCGCAGGTGCAGCGTGGAAAGGACCTCGGTTCCAGGTACCTGGGTCTCTGTATCCATCCCTGAGCAAGGCATGGTGAGCCCGGCCTGGCCAAGGCCACTGGGAGTGTTGGCTACGACCCTTGGGATCTGTCTTCCTCAGAGAGCTCCCGGTCTCCTTGCAGGGAAAGACATGCCATGTGGGCTTGCTCTCACACACACGCAGTGTTCACACGTGAAGCACGGAAGGGTGGGCAGACAGCCCAGACACAAAAAAAGAACTACTGACTTAGGGGCCCAGTGACTCAGCGAGCAGGTAGCTGTGGGTGGGGGATGAGGGAAGGGTGGGAAGGTTTTCTAGGAGGCCCTGGCACTGCAGTTCAGGAGCAGGAGCTACAGAACTGGATTGGGACTCTGATGGTGCCACTGGTTGATCTTAGGCTGACTGTTGAACCCTAGTTCCACACCCGCGGAAGCAGGGTGTTACTGCAACCTTGTGGAGCCCTTGGGTGGCACCAGCGGTCACGTGCTCAGCTGCTGGTCAGCAGGCTGGCAGTCGGAACCCACCCAGAAGCGCCTGGAGAGCCAGTCCTGGAATCTGCTTCCCAAGGTCCCAGCCTTGAAGACTCCGTGAGCAGCTCCACCCTGCACACATGGGGTCACCGTGGGTTGGAATCATCGTGTCAGCAGCTGACGGCCGCCACCACCACTGTGCTTCCTCGCACGGTGGTGTCTGGTTTAGAATTAAAAGAAAAACGGTGCGGAGGAGCCTGGCTCATCCCCAGGCTGCCGACCCTTCGGGGAACCCGGATCCGCTGCATCCTGGGGTTGGTACGGGCTGCACAGGGAAGCGGCTGGCCCAGAGGCACTCCTGTGAAGAACACACTACAGCACAGAAAACTGGGAAGGGCGTCACCTCCTGGGTGCAGGAGGTCCTGGGGTGCTGGCCCGGGAGAAGGAAGGGAGGGACACCAGGTTTTGAATCTCATATTATTGAATTATATACAAACACATAGTGTTGTCTGTTTATGTGTAATCGCACAGAGTCGGCTCTGACTCCCAGCGACACTGTGTGCGACGCAGCGGCGCACGGCCCCGTCCTTGCCGAGCCCACAGCCATCGTCAGGCCTGAGCCTGTTGTCACAGCCACTGTGCCCGTCTACCTCGAGGGTCTTCCTCCTTTTCGCTGATCCTGCACTTTACCGAGCATGGTGCCCTTCTCCAGGGACTGGTTCGCCAGGTAACAGGTCCAAAGTGAGGGAGACGAAATCTCACCATCCTCGCTTCTAAGGAGTGCCGTGTTGGGCTCGTTAGCTCCCAGGCAGCCTGTGCTGTCATCACTGTCCTTCTCCAACACCACCATTCATGGCCGTCAGGGCTCCTTGGCCCTCTTTCCTCACCAGCCAGCTTCCACATGATGAGGTGACAGAGGAAGTCACGGCTGGCTAAGGTGTGCCTGGCCCTCAAGGTGACAGCCTCGCTTGTTAACACTTGAAAGATGTCTTCGGTGGCTGATCTGCCCAATGTGGTAAGTTTGATTTCTCTCCTGTGACCCCTGAAACTATGGGCCCTGGACATCCCACTAATTCAGAAGTGAAGCCACTCCCAAAGTCCACCTTTCGGCTGCAGACCAGACATGTGTCGTTGAAGCTGGGAGCCTAACTGGGGACACCAGCCTAAATGCAGAGACGGGAAGGCAGGAAGGGCTAGGAAAACCACATGAACGGAAGGAGGGAACCCCAGGTCAAGAAGGGGAGACTGCTGACACCTTGTGGGGTTGGTACCCATGGGACACAGAAATCTGTGTATTAATTGCTTAACGAGAAAATAATTTGCTCTGTGAACTTTGACCTAAGGTGCGCGCGCTTACACACACACACACGCAGAGAATATACTACTGTGTCAGTGTTCAAAAAGCACCTGCACATACACTATTTGAATTCCAGCCTCAAAACAATCTTGAGAAGCAGGTACCATCCTCAGTGTATAGATGAAGAACAGGAGGTCAGAGAGGTCAGCTGACTGAGGGTCCCAGCTGGCAGAACATGGCCCTGGGCCCAGGGTCCTCTCAGGCCAGTGGCCTCTGTTATGAAAATTACAAACACACACCTGAGACCCTGTCCCAGGGCTTCCATGCCTGGATTTGTGATCCTCTGAGAGGCCTAGGTCTTCTCTGTGCCTCACTTTCCCTCTGTGTCAACTATCCTGCTGCTTCACGAAGAAAGATATGAAATAATCCTGCTCCCACCATGGTTCAGTCATTTAAGGGGTGCCTCTGTGCCGGGCAAAGGGGGCACAAGGGGAGCAAAACCTCAGCTGTGCCCCCCAGTTATGGGGCGAGGGTGACGTTAGCTGGGGTGGGGGCTGTGGAGTTGGAGGTAGGGTGCTCGGGCTCCTTGTCTCTGAGAGTCTCTCAGGCTGGTGTGGGCTGGGCCTGGGGTCTCTGTGAAGTTCCCCAGGAGACACTACTGTGCTGCTAGAGTTGCTGGAGGGGGGCTCCTGGGCAGAGTGGGGCCCACGTCAGTGGGGTGAAGAACCTCACCTCTGTCGGCCTGCAGTGGTGGGCTGGGAAGTGCCAGACTAAGGCTCTCTGTGGGGAAGCCTGGAGCGCCAGCTCCCACCAACTGGCTGCACAGGCATAACCCCAAATCCCAAACCCCCTGCTGTTGAGTGGGTCAGTGACCCTACAGGACAGAGTAAACTGCCCCACAGGGCTTCTGAGAAGGGGCTGGTTCAATCCACCTGCCTGCCTTTTCATCAGCAGCCCAGTTCTTAACTACTGAGCCACCAAGGTTTGCACTTGAAAAATGAGAACTCGGCTTACCTCATTCTCTTCACTTAGATGGAAACTGAGTCAGAGTAAGCCTGAGCATCTTGCAAAACCAAAACCAATCCGCTGCTGCTGTGGAGACGATTGCAACTTATAGTGACCCTACAGGACGTGGTACAGCTGCCCCATGGAGTTTCCAAGAAGCCCCTGGGGGATTTGAACTGCCCACCTTTTGGTGAGCAGCCTTGCACCACCAGGGTTTCTGAGGCTCTTAGGGAGGACCACAAACCCAGCTGTAGAGAGGCTGAGTCTGGATCCAAGTCACTGGACTCAGCAGGTCCTGTGTTCAGCCTCTTTGGCCAGCTGTGTGACCCTGAGCAAGTTAGCTGAGGTCTCTGAACCTCAGCCTATCTGTGAAATGGGGACAGTAACACCCAGTTTCTGAAGATGGTTTTGGGGCTTGACTATCAAAAGCTACTGGAGAGTGCTTTGAAAACCTAAAACATTAATACAATAAGATGAATTACTGAGCAAAAGAAAATGAAAGGGAAAAACAAGAAGAAGGAGGAAGAAGGGAAGGAGGAAGGAAAGAAGAATCCTCTCCACCTTCACGTCAGCAGTCGGGCTTCTCATCTCACTCTCTGACACCCAAGGGATTTTCTTTACCCAGCCGGCCCTGGGCACAGGTTGGTTCTCTCCCTGTTACCCGGGTTCCCGGACCTGCCACAGCCCTGCCCTCTGTAAGCAGCAAAGGAAACAGGCCCCCTTCTCCACCCCACTTCCCCGGACTCCGGGGATCAGGGCCCGCGCAAGGCCGGAGCCGTTCAGCCGGCGCCTCCTGGCGGTAACTCGCGGAACCGCTCCGATCCCCGGTTCCAGCCCCAACAGCCACCGGTTCGTGGGAGAGCGGGACCGGCTGCACCGAGCCCAGCCACACCGAGCCCAGCCACCAGCACCTTCTCCTGCTGCCGGCGGGCCCTGCTTCTAAAAAGGGATTTTCTGAATACCAAAGCAATGTCTCTATTTTGAAAAAACAGAGAAAAGCATAACGCTCTGTAACATGTCATATGGTGGTAGTCATGGGAACCCTGGGGGCTTGGTGGTTAAGAGCTATAACCGCTAACCAAAAGGTCAACAGTTCAAGTCCACCAGGTGCTCTTTGGAAACGCCATGGGGGAAGTTCTGCTCTGACCTATCGGGTTGCTGCGAGGTGGAATGCACTCGACGGCAGTGGCTTTGGCCTGGCTTTACGGGGACAATCACTGTGGCAAAGACAAAGCAGAGAGCGGAGATGGGAGTGCTGGGGAGAGGTGAAGTTTTTAAGTCAAAAATCAAACATGCTGACCTTGAGTTGACCCTGAGAATGCCCTTAACGGACAGAGCAGAGCTGCCCCAGAGGGTCTCCAAGGAGAACCCAGAATCCAAACTGCAGACCTTTTGGTAAGCAGCCAAGCTTCTAACCACTGTGCTACCAGGGCTCCCAAGTGACCAGGGAAGCCACCAAGTGACAGAATGAGTGTCTCAGGTTGGGCTGTCTGGAAACAGGTACGGAGGCAGAGTTTGGGATGGAAATCGTTCACCAGGAGTTAGTGTATGTGAAGAGAGGCAGGGGAAGGAGGCTGGCAGAGGACCTCCTGAAACTGTGACTCAGCTTGTGACGCAGAGCATCCCCTGGAACTGTGACTCAGCCTGGGACACAAAGAACCTGCTGAAACTGTGACACAGCCTGTGATGCAGGGGACCCACTGGAACTGTGGGGCAGCCTGGCACGAGCTTGGACAGCCTGGCAGGAAGCTGTGCACTGAGAGCTGCACCCTGTCAGTGGCCAAAACAACTGGGCAGCAAGTCCCCCTCCTCCTAGGGCGATCCAGGCAGGACACCTCTATGTCTATCGTGGGCCACCCCGTGATCCTCAGAGCCCCTTTGGGGAGCAGCTGCTTTGCAAGGCTGCAGGGAGATAGTACACACCTGGGGCAGGGGGCTTCGGGAGCACCATTTAGCCCTGTAGCACCGGGAAAAGCATCTCCTTAGTCGTTTATTGTCTCTCAAGCAACAAACCAGCAAACTGGGGAAAGTGACGGTAATAAGAATAGACTAGGACTCTTGTCAGCTGACACTTCTGGATAGCTTGTACTGCTCATCCGTGTGTGGTGGGGCACCTGCTGCTGTCTGCATTGCTTTGGATTCCTCCCGTGGCCCCCACTGGCATGGCTCGCCTCCTAAGTCTCCTGCACTCATCCTAGCACGGCATGGACTTCCTGTATGAGATGGAAACAGGGATAATTCCTTAAACCTGAGAGTATTTTCTGTAGATGAGTGTCAGTGCACCCCACAACACCCGAGTGTATAGTTTGGGGCCATCTATATAAACTCTGTATGTAGTGTGTGCATGCAGACTATGCGTGCAGCCTGTATATGTGGGTCTCTAGAAGCAGGGGAAAGCCACAAACTGACCTTGGCTGCGCGCCACCTCCTCACTCACCTTGGGGGGCTCTGAGCCCCTCTTCCCTCCCCTACTCGAGAGTGGGTATCCTCTGTGCCCTGACCTTAGAGCTCAGCTCAGCACAGTGCTACCTGTTGGCTCTTTGGATGGAAAAAAGCCGACTGCGGCTCTTCTCTGGGAAGTGCTGCAGTGCCCTCTAGTGGGTGCTCTGGTCCTGTGGTTACCCCAAACCTTGGGCTGTAGAGGCGTCTGTTCTGGGAACTCGAGACAGACTTGGTTTCTGAGCAGGGCGCAGGGCCCAGGGCCCAGAGGGCGAGGCTGGCTCAGGCTGGGGAGAGGGCGGATGCTGGAGACCGGGTCTGATCCTGCCTCAGCCCACAACGGCAGGGTTGTGGTTGTGGTAGGTGCCATCAACTGGATTCCGTGTGGTGGAGTAAAACTGACCCCTAGGGATTTCTGGATTGTCACCTTAGCCTTGGTGGCGCAGAGGTCAAGAGCTATGGCTGCTCACCAAAAGGTCAGCAGTTCACACCCACCAACTACTCCCTGAAAACCTGATGGGGCAGTTCTATTCTGTCCTGTAGGGTCACTCTGAGTTGGAATCAACTGGATGGAAATGGGTTTAGGGTCTCTGGAAGTAGCTTTCGAGGTCTTTCTCCTGTGAAGCCGCTGGGTGGCGTCACCACTGTTTCAGTCAGCTAGCGCGGCTCTAACAAGGGAAAGTTTACTCTCATGAAGTCCAGTAGGCTACAAGTCTGAATTCTGGGTGTCCACTCCTGGGGAAGGCTTTCCTCCTTGTCGGCTCTGGAGGAGAGTCCTTGTGTTGCATCAGTCTCTGGTCAGGGAGCACCGTGGTGCAGGAACCTCAGGTCTGAAGGACGCACTCTTCTGCTCTCTTGATGCTATGAAATTCCCAATCTTCTGCTTGTTCCCCTTTCTTTTATCTCTTGTAGGATGGAAGGATAAGGGTGGTGCAAGCCACACTCCAGGGAAACTCCCTTTACAGTGGAGCAGGGGGGTGATCTTATAAAGGGATTTGCAGTCTCACCCTAATCCTTTAACATACAGCATAGGAAAACCACAAAATGGAAGACAATCATAAAATGCTGGGAATCATGGCCCAACCATACAGCTACACACATTTTGGAGGGACACAATTCAGTCCATGACAACCACCAAACTTTTGGGTAGCACCCAAGAGCTTGTGCGTGGCAGGAGAAACAGAGACTGACTCTTAGACTCTCTCTTCTCTTCTCAGGCAGAAATGACTCACCAGATGTCCTCCAGGTACGGAAGGAAGGAAGAAATGAATATTTACAGGTCAGACACTTTCATAAGTAATTTATTGAAGAGGAAAAAGGAAATCCAGTATGAGATAAGAAACAAATAAAACTTGACAAATCCAGAGTGAGGAAAAAAAAAAGGGGGGGAACAGCCAGGAAAGAAAAAAACCCGGCCAGGAAACAATCATCAAAAGAAATGACCACAGCACTTTGAATAGATGAAATTGTCCATTCTCTCAATGTTTGGTCGGTTAAATCTAGCTACTTCTTGTTAATAAAAGACGACACTCAAAACAAGCTGGCACACACGAGTAGGAATTCTCTCTGTCTGGCGAATGCTGCCACCCTCACACCTAACCCCTGCTTTGGTCTTGTTGGCTTGGGGCCCCAAACGCATCCCGAATCCATCGTCACTACCAGCACCACGGCCTGGGTCACCGTGGATTCCTGTCTGAATGATCTCAAGCTGCCCAGCCTACCTCCTGTTCTGTTTTTATTCCCTGTTACGGATTAAACTGTGTCCCTCCAAAAGTGCATGCCAACCTGGCTAGGCCATGATTCCCGATGGTTATCCACTGTTTTATGATCAGATGTGTTTTATGATCTGATGACTCTGTTGAGTCATTTCTGCTGTCGTAAATCCTACCCTCTGTGATGATGATAAGGCAGCTTGGATCCAGCAGCTGTTCTCCGGAAGCCCTATGGGGAAGTTCTGTCATACCCTACAGGACCCCTTTGAGCCAGCAATCCCTTCGATGGTGATGGCAATGGGTTTGGATGACGTCACCACAGGGAGGACCAGAGGCAGTTATGCTAATGAGGCAGGGCTCAATCCACAGATTCAGGTTGCGTATTGAGTCAATCTCTCTGGAGATAGAAAAGAGACAAGAGAAGAGAGGAGAGGGACCTCCTACAACCAAAGTAGAGCCGGCAGCAGAACACATCTTTGGATCCAGGGTCCCTGTGTGGAGAAGCTCCTAGACCAGCAGAGGATGGATGACAAGGACATTCCCCCAGAGCTGACAGAGGGACAGTTTCTTTCAGGAGCTGGCACCCTGAATTTTAACTTCTATCCTCCCAAACTGTGAGAGAATAAATTCCTGCTTTTTAAAGCCATTCACTTGTGGTATTTCTATCACAGCAGCAACAGACAACTAAGACACTTCCCTGCAACCTAGACTCCACAGGTCTGAGAATTTTCTTTAAAAACACAGGCCAGATGACATTGTCATCTGATTAAGAAAGCCTTATTCCTCATGCATTGTAAAGATGTACCAATGTCACAGAATAATTTGTGTAGAAATTGTTGAATGGGAACCTCAACTGCTGTGTAAACATTCATTTGAAGGAATATCACGCAGGAAAAAAAAAAGATTGGTTTGCTTTTTGAATTTCAAGCAAGTAGGTTTCTGTTGTATGCTTCAAGGCAAGAAAAGCCAGCACCCATCAGAGGGAACTTTCCAGAATGGATGTTGCAGGGAGCTGGTGAGTGGGCAGCTTGGTCCCCTGGCTGGTAATGGCCAGCTGGGTCCACTCAGTGAGTGGCAGTGGTGGACAGGGTTCAACAGTGAAGGGGCTGAGTGTGGACATGCTCTGTGGCCCCTGATGACCCAGCCCTTGGGGCTAGAGATGAGAGACAGGAAGAGCTGGCTGGTCCAAGTAGAAAGAGTGTGTGGACTCTCGAACTTGATAGGCAGAACCCATTACCTGAGCCCAAAGGGGCCAGGGGTGAGAGTAGAGGGGCATGTCTGAAGTGCTAGGAGGTGTGTGTGGACTTCTGAGTTCTTGTGACCCAAGGTGGAAGGCCAGGGAGGAGGTGACAAGAACCTGACTGAAAGGACAGAAGGATGTTTGACATCACGAGAGCTGGTGTCGATGCTGCAACCTGATGGCTCGCTCTGGACTGGACTTTGCTTAGGGCTGTGGATGCTCTCAAGTTCCAACGGAACAGAGCGTCTTTAAGACCAAGCGCACGTTAATTCCTCGGTTCCGATTTCACGGGGACGGGCAGTTTCAACACTGGCCATCTAAAGTGGGGCGAACCTGGGGGCATAGTGGTTAAGTGCTACATCTGCTACCCAAAAGGTAGGTCCTTCAAATCCACCTGGCGCTGCTTGGAACTCTATGGGGCAGTTCTACTCTGTCTTATAGGGTTGCTGTGAGGTGGAGTCAGCTTGACGGCAGTGGGTTTGATTTTGGTCTATCTAAAACGGGAGCAGATAAAGGCATGAAGTGGCTGGCTTACACGCTTTTGTGGGTGTGCTAACATTACATCATGAGGGGACAGGGATCTCCACTAAACAGATGCCTATTTTCCTGACGTGTCTATGGAAGAGAACGTGGAAAAAGATGCTGATAGGATTTTTATGATTCAACTGTCACTGTTGGCTGTTAACAGGCTTAATTGTGACTGTAAAAACTGTAATTGTAGAAACTTTAACTGTGAAGGAGGATACTGAGGGGGAGGCACTGGAGGACTGGAGTCCATGGGCCAAATCTGAAGTCCCTGAGAAGTTTTGCTCTGTTGAGACCTCCTGAGGCTCAGAGCAAGGGAATCATCTTCTCTCAGCTAGACTTTCTCAGACTCCAGGAAGGACAACACTGAGAGGACTTCGGGAGAAACTTATCAGATCAGATGGACACCTGCAGCAGACTCAAGTGGCCGGAAACTTCCCTGAGGAACCTCACCCCGAGGACTCTTGGCCCTGCTGAAGGACTAATCGTTAACGACTGTTTGGACTGGTAACCTGATTGGGAGGGGGAGTGATCCTCCAAGTTGGAAAGAACCGTGGCTCGAAAAGCCAGTGGGTAGTCTGTGGTGTAACTGGGCACTTCTGTGTGGCCTTTCGGGTCATGGTCAGAATTGGAAAGGCGGCAGAGGGCATGGGCATATCTGAGCTCCACCCCACAGGAATCAGCCTTGAGCTGTTGACCTTGATTCTTCCCTCTGTGAAGTCAGAGGAGGTCAGACACCAGCCCACACCACTTCTGCAGGGACCAGTTCTCCTTCCGGTGGCACTCCACTTCTGTGATGGGCTCCATAATTCATTGCAATGACCACGTGACGCTCGCAGACCATACCCATGTGTGGTAGGCTAGTGTTGGTGGGTGCTACTGATTGGTTCTGATACACAGTGACCCCGTGCACAACAGAATAGGACCCTGCCTGGCCTTGTGCCCACCTCACAGTCATGGTCATGCTTCTGCCCATTGTTGCGGCCACTGCATCCATCCAGCTCCTTGAGGGTCTTCCTCTTTTCCTTCCCTGTACTTTACCAAGCAAGATGTCCTTCTTCAGAGACTGGCCCATCCTGATTATAGATCCAAAGCATGTGAGACCTGCTCCCACCATCTTTGCTTCTAAGGAACACTCTGGTTGTAATCCTTCCAAGACCGATTAGCTCGTTCTTTTGGCAGTCCACGGGACATTCGATATTCTTCACTGATACAATTCAGATGCACGAGTTCTTCTTCTGTCCTCCTGTTCATCATCCAGTTTTCACGTGTGTATCGTGTTCTTGAAAGTACCATGCCTTGGGTCAGGTGTGCCGTAGTCTGCAAAGTGCCGTCTTTGCTTTTCAACACCTGGAAGAGATTTTTTGCAGTAGATTTGCCCAACACGATATGTCTTTTGATCTCTTGACTGCTGCTTTCATGGGTGTTGATCATGGATCCAAGTAAAGTGAAATCCTTGACAAATTCAATCTTTTCTGCTTACCATGATGCTGCTTATTGCTACAGTTGTGAGAACTTTTGTTTTCTTGATGTCGAGGAGTAATCCACACTGAAGGCCGTGATCTTTGATCTTCATCAGTTAGTGTTTCAAGCCCTCTTCACTTTCAGCAAACAAGGTTGTGTCATGCCCATAACACAGGCTGACGAGTCTTCCTCCAATCCTGATGCCCTATTCTTCTTCATATAGTCTAGCCACATTAAGGAAGTGAGAGGTTACAATTCAAATTCAAGAATACTCAGGATGTGATTTTTTGATTAGGACAGACTTTTGTAAGTCATTTCCACAGGCCTATTCTCTCTAGCCCCTTGGCCTCTGCCCTGCTCAGACAGGTGTTATGAAGCTCTTTTAGCTCTGCCAGTAAGTGCCCAGCACCCCACTCCACCGGGAAGCCTCTTGCCTTAGGGTGCTCAGCTCTCTCGTTTGGTGGGTCAGCGTACCTACTGCAGTGGCCTTGCTCTTCGGGCCAGGAAGTCCAGCATGCTATCTCCTGCTGGTTTCCTGGTTCTGCAGCCTCTGCTTCTCACCATCTCTTGCTCGTCTCTCGTGTTGTATCTCTCTGTCTCCTCATTCTAGGAGGTCTCAGCACAGGGATCCCAGGTTCAGTGCACATGTTCCACTTCTTGCTCTTTTTTCTTGGTAGTGTTAAGTCCCCTCTGCTCTGGAAATGACTGCTTTTTAAATCTAGCAGGACAGCAAAGCTGACCAATCCTCTCAGTAGGGTGCGACACACCTTATTTGCATGGTCCCACCCCCCAAGGACACATTATTATCAAGCTATCCAATCTCTTGAGTGGGTCACAAGCACTTCATTTGCATAGTCCTCACCCAGTCATTTGGCGAGAATTACAAAGATGATGGCTTAGATAAAATAAACCAGCTCACTTGCTGTCAAGTTGATTCTGACTTGTAGCAACCTCATAGGAGAGCTCAGAGCTGCCCTGTACAGTTTCCAAGGAGTGGCTGGGGAACTCCAAGTGCCAGCTTTTTGGTAGGCAGCTGAGCTCTTAACCACTGTGCCACTGAGGCTCCTAGCCTGTGGCTAGGAGTGTCATGTTGAAAAATTCACTGAAATAAATAATAAAAATGTCATCAAAGAATTTCCAGAAGAACCCCGGGAGATGAACACACTCTGTGTCTCCATCACAGCAAAGGAAAGGGGTGCCTGAGAGGTTAAGGGATGTGTCTAAGGCCACCTGACAGCGAAGTGCTGAGCTGGGATCAGAAGGCAGAGCTGTCCCGTGCACAAGCCCAGTTCCACCACCAAACTGGGAAACAACAGATCACCAACACAATTAACATCTCCACCTCCCCTTTGTCATCCCCGGACCTTCCCGACTCCAACCACTGTCTTGGATTTGGGTTTGGTTTGGGGTATAGCATTCCCAGGAGCGGAGTCACTGGCTGAAAGGGATTTGCTGAGCTTGTTGGACCCCTGCGGCCGTTGAGCCCCGTGCCAGCACCTGTCTGAGCTCCGGCAGCTCTGAGTCCTCACCCACACTTGGCCGGATTTCACACATGCAGCCTCTACTCTTTGTACTGTAGTCAATGGCCCTTTGTGATAGAAACAATGGAGGAACCGTTATCCAAGAACTACATCCAGCCTCTGTTCTTGGCTATCAAGTCCTCAGCAGAGTCTGGCTGGAGGTGGCCACAGCAAGCTGTGTCATTATTAATTGAGAACATGCTGCTACAAAACATGGCGTGAAAGACAAGCGGCCAACCGGGGACTTGGAAAGGCGCGCCGGCCCTTCTCCCCCAACCGTCTGCTTCAGGGCAGCATCCCTTTGTTCTGACCTTTGGCTGAGGGTACAAGAATGCAGTCCCAGCTTCTGGGCTTGCTGGGGAGGTCCCAGGTGAGGCACATTTTCCCAGCACCCTTATTAATGGCTCCCCTTGGGCTCTCCCAAGTGTTTGGGTCACCCTGCTGTACCAGCAGCAGCTCAGATCAATTCCCTAGTCACAGACTCTTACACTCTCTGTGGGGGCCCTGGGTGGTACAAATGCTTAACACACTTGGCTTTTAACCGAAAGGCTGGAGGTTCAAATCCACCGAGATGCACTTTGGAGGAAATACTAGACAGTGAAAACTCAGTGGAACACAGTCCTACTCTGACACACGTGGCATCACCGTGAGTCAGCACATGGCTTGACAGCAGCTGGTTTGTGCTGTGGTCACTGTGGGTGTGACTGGTGGCCAGGGAGCCTGCAGGTCCCAAATCATAGAGGCTGTGGTCACCGTGGGTGACTGGTGGCCAGGGAGCGTGCAGGTCCCGAATCACAGGGACTGTGGTCACTGTGGGTGTGACTGGTGGCTGGGGAGAGTGCAGGTCCCGAATCACGGGGGAAGAACTGGCAGTTCTTGCTACAGAGGTTTATGATGGGAGGAGGAGACCTCAGAGTTGTTCAGAGAAGGTGCTAGCCACAGCCCAGAGGCCTTTCCCCATCACTGTGGAGTCCTGGCTTGGCTTCATGGCCACTGCCCATGAGACAGACGGCTCCCAAGGCCAGGTGGTGCTGGATAGCCTGGCGGGTGCCTCTGTTCCCCCAGCCCTCATTCTC
Source organism: Heterohyrax brucei (assembly GCA_028571685.1). Taxonomy (NCBI): domain Eukaryota; kingdom Metazoa; phylum Chordata; class Mammalia; order Hyracoidea; family Procaviidae; genus Heterohyrax; species Heterohyrax brucei. The sequence continues at coordinate 84,905,284 of CM053157.1, read as the reverse complement.
CTCAAGATCAGAATCCGTTCCAGGCCACCAGACAGAGCCGCCTGGCAGGACTTTCACGAGAACAGTTCCTGGATGGGCTCGGTGAGTGTGGCCAAGCTCTTGTGACGATACCTCCTGGAATAACAAAGATGGCCTTTGTGGGCTTTGGGCTCCAGCTAACAGCTTGTGGATGGCTGGACTCCTTTTGGCACTTTCTTTGCTAGACAGCACCCCTCCCCTCACTGCCATCCATTCAATTCAAGACAATCTGGGATCCTGGACAGATAATCCGGCCATTTGATCAACCTGAAAAGGTAGGCCAGGGTGGTCTTCCAACCCAATAACTTCCGGAGGAAGCCTTGGGCCACGGTGTGAGGTCGGTGGTGGGAGCCACTTGGGCCCCTAACTTGGAGGGGTGGTTCCTTCCAGCTTTGTGAAGCCCCCCGGTGAGCAGCAGTCTCACACAACAAAGGCTTGTCCTCAGAAACAAGTTCAGAAAGCACAACCAGCGGAGAGGCTTCTGAAGCCTGAGTGCTTCCTTTGCAGAGCAGACCCACTGGGAAGTCCTCTGACCAGTGGAGTCCCAAGACCCCTCTGGAGACCACCACTCTGTGCAGGCTTCGTTGGGCTGCTCCTGTCCACCTTGCCCTGACTAGTACCACATCCCCTCACCTTGGCACAGGGTTCAGGTGCCATGATTGCCAACCAAACCTGGCAGTACACAGCTACCAGCCAGTCCTAGGAAACCCTCTGGGGCAGTTCTGCTCTGTCCTGTAAGGTCACTGTGAGTCAGAGTCGACTTGATGGTAACAGGTTTGGACTAGGACAGGACCAGGGCTTGCCACAACTGTTTGTGGCCCTGCTCTCCTGGCTCAGCACCTAGGTCCCTGGAGAAGGACTCTGATCAGCGTGACTCGGGCCATCTGCCTACCCCTGTGGCCAGGGATCAGGTTCTGTGATGACACCAGGTGGCAGAACTTCACCCAAAGGAAAATGGAAAAGACAAGCATACTGGAGCAGACAAAACCACCAGCAGTGTACCATGTAAGTACTGTTCTTGTCTCCGCTGAGGCTTAGAGAAGTTAGACAACTTTATCAAGGTCACAAGTGTCGTTGAATGACAAGACTTAAACTCAGCCTTCTTGATTGCAAAACTCAGTCTTAATTCCTGTATCTGCTCTCCAACCCAGGAAACTCGGGTGGCATATTGGTTAAGTGCTATGTCTGCTAGCCGAAAGACTGGCAGTTCAAATCCACTGGCTGCTCCTTGGACACTGTGGCGCACTTCTACTCTGTCTATATAGGGTCTCTATGAGCTGGAATTGACTCACAGCACTGGGTTTGGCTTCTGTTGTTGCTGCTCACCCAGGTAGGAGTGAGTGGGGTCGGGGGCGCGGGGACCACTCACTTGATCATCAACAGTAGTACAGCAGAGTAAGAGCAGTTTACAGTTTGGAAACCAGTGAGAAGGTCATCACAATGGGACTGGTAGGAGAGGAAGAACTGCTAACATGGCCAGGAGAGGCTTAGAGAGCACGAAAACAGAAGTTAGACAAAATCTACCAGGATTGCTAACTCGTCGGCCAGACCCAGAAGAGTCGACTTGACCCCAGGGTCCTTCTTCAGCTTTCTTTACCTGTGACGTTGGGTCACTAAGACGGCCTGGGCTCTCTCAGGGCTGGAATCTTCTCCTTGCCCCATGAGTCCCAGCATTTGGATGGGCTCTCTGTTTGGCGTGGCCCAGGTCTGGATGATGAAGTTTAGGCAGGAGCTCCCCCACAGCTCACGGAGCAGCCTGCCTGGATTCTCATGCTGTCACCCTGCTAAGACTAAAATGCCACATAACTTTCTTATTGACATTCATCCTCCTGGCCTCAGGGGCTTAGAAAGAAGGATGACTGCAGGTCAATGACTGGTCTTTTCCAGGGCCTTTGGTCAAATTCCAGCTAATAGACGCGCCACCTCCTTTACGTCCCAATCCGTGAACGATGGGAGGAAGGACCGAGATGAAAGAGGAAGGAAAAAGAGAGAAAAAGGAAGGAGGGAGGGAAGACAGAACGGAAGAAGAAGAAACGAAAGAAGACGAGAAGCAATGCACAGACCAGAGCCGGCTTCACCCTCTAGTCAGGACCATTTAGGAAGATTTGTCCTCAGGAGGATCCTCAGACGGTTCAAGCGCAATGCAAATCCCGGGCTTGGCTCCCGTGTACACCGTCCAGGGGCTGTGTGCCTGACACCAGGTGATGCTAGCACAGCCCCCCGGCCCCACCCTGAGGCCTTTCCGAAGGGTGCCCTGGCAGCCAGCCAAGCAGTGGCGAGACCTCTCAACCTGAGCAGGAGTCGGGACTCCTGGAGGACCTGTTAGATAGCAGCATTTCCTCAACCCACTGGAGGCCTCGAACCCCACTAACAAGTCCCTAAAGTCTACCCCTGCAGGTGCTCACAGCAACCCTGCAAGCTGGGTATCACCGTCTGCCCCCTCTTCCACACAAGAAGACCCTGCTAAGGTGCAAAGAAATTCTGTAATTTACCAGGCGCCCGTTGCTAGTAATAACAATAAAATAAAAAAACAAGCCTGTATACTCACCGCAACTCAAACTAGTTGCCATCAAATAGATTCCCACTCATAGCAGCCTTACAGGACAGAGGAGAACTGCCTCACAAGATTTCCAAGGAGCAGCTTGGTGGCTTCAAACTGCCGACCTTTTGGTTAACAGCAGAGCTCCTAACCAGTGCTCCTCCTGGGCTCGTAAGGGCAATGGAAGCTGCCCTGGATGAAAAACCTACTATGTGCTGGGCTCAGGCTGGGCTTCCTCCTCCTCCTCCTCCTCCCTTTTCACCCTCACATCTGTCCCCAGGGGCAGAAGGCATTATTTTACAAATGAGGAAACTGAAACTCAGAGATTAAGTAACTGGAGGCCCCCAGAGCTAATGAGAGCTGGGGTCAGGTTTCTAATTCAGGTCTGTCCGACTCTGAAGCCCTCCTCCCTTTCACTCTGCCACCCCACTTCCAGCTGATGGCAGGAAACACAGCGCAGATTGTGAGGGGAGCAGGAAGGACAAAGCCCACACAGAGCAGAAACAGGCTGCCAGGCCTGACTCCACGGGCCGCCTTCCGGACACAGGCAGAAGAAGACGCCAGGTGTAGACTGTGCTCGCTGGAACCTTGGGGCGGAGCACAGGTCGTTTCTGCCTGGGCCTGGGGAGAAATCAGCCAAACCAGGGGCGAGGGGCTGGGGACAAGAGGGAAAAGGGCCAGGCATACAGGTGACCTGTGCTCCCCCAGAGACAGGAGACAGGGTTGGCAAAATCCTCTAGCCCTGCCCTCTGCCACCAGCAGGAGGCAGTTCCTTTGCCAAAATGAGGGCCTGGGAGACCTCCAAGGTAGTTCTCTCTCAGGTAGTCATGAGGAGGGTGAGGAAATGCTAGACTAAGGTCTCCCCAAAAGGCACTGTTCTGAACAGCAAATGTGACTGGATTCTCTGCTGCTTGAAACCATAAGCCCCACCAGGGGCCTTCTGTCCCCTCAGGCTGACTCTGAGCACCCTCCTGGGGCTGATAAAGCCTTCTGCAGTGTGACCACAGCTGACCCACCAGCGCCCCCTGGACTGTACTGCCCCCGCCCACACTTCAGGACCTAGTGGGTCCTCTACATACATCCACAGTCCCTTCACCAGAGCCACTTGGTCTCAGGCTCTGCCCCAGGTGGTCAGAATTTTGGGGTGGACATCTGCCATTTTTAAAAGCTCCCCAGGTGAGGTCAGTGGCTAGCCAGGGCTGAAAACCTCTGCTCCTGGAACTTTCTTCTCTGTCGCCCTCTCCTGGCAAATGCTTCTTTGTCCCCAAGACCCTGTGAGGTCTCAGTTCTGCCTCAGCTTTCTAGGGACTCCTTTCCCTGAGTGTCCTGTGTTCCCATGGTGCATTGTGCTTGCCCAGTGAATGCTTGTCACTCGTGCTCCCCTCTGAGGGCAGGGGCCTTGTTAACCATCACACAGTTGTACCCAGCACCTGGCATATAAAACCAGCTCAATAAATGTGAGCTGAAATGCTACACATCAAGTCAAAACCTGTCTCCCTAAAAATTTCCCAGAGTCCCTTATGTCCCCGCCTTCCTAGTTAAACACAAACACACAAGTTCTCGGTGTTTTTACCTTTTCCTGGTCGGTGTCTAGAGGTATCGGTGTTTAATGAGCACTTTTGGATGGATCCCCTCTGGGTCCCTGAGCGGGGAGCTAACTCTCTGTCCCTGCAAACATGAGTGTTTCCCCAAATAGCTCCTAGAAAAGAAAGCACCGCTTCTCCACACACACACACACACACACACAAAACAGTTTGCAAACAAGGGCTCAGCCCAGGCGGGCTCAGAGGTAACCAGAGCGCTCCCCTTTCTGGAAGCCATTTAAAGCACCTCTACTTCAGATCACAGGGAGGTTCAGTCAGTTCTCCACTTCCTGCCTCCATCCAGGGAAGCCAGGCTGAGCTCCTGTCAGCGAGGGTACCGGCTACGGAAGAGCTTCAAGGGACTGGAGGGGATGATCCATGTGGGATCGGAAGAGGATGAAGGTGAGAAGCTGCCAACCGGGCATTAATTGGCACTGGTACAGCTGAGAGCCTCATCCTGGCCCAGATGACCTGAGGCAATTTCTGAAAGCCATGGTAGAGGAAGAGGCCTGCATCTTCTCACCTCCTTTGAATGGGCTGCTCGGAAGTGGGAGAAGGCGCCAGCAATCTGTGGGGTATTCTCCTCCCGCCAACTGCCCAGGGCCTGGAGGAGAGCCAGGCTGCTAGCCTCCTGGGGCTTGGGAACGTGCCTGAGTGTGGGGAAGCTGCAGCCCGGCTCCCCATCTTTGAAAGGAGGTGCTGACTGGTGTCCTGGTGAGGCTGGGGGACCAGGTGGTCTGCGGCCCAGTGCTGGGGACAGATCATCAGTCTTTGGCTTCTGTCTTCATTGGTTTTCTTTCTCGGAGCCCAGTTTCTGAAAATGAGGATTTTGGGGGACCAGATGTCAAAGCTTCCTTCTGGCCTGGCCTTCTGGGGTTGGCAAGAAAGTGGGAGAAACAGAAACCAAAACCAGGCCCACTGCCACTGAGTTGATTCCAGCTCCTAGCGACCCTAGAGGTCAGAGTAGAATTGTGACTGCTAGATTTGAACTGTTGACTTGGTGGTTAGCAGATGTAGCTCTTAACCACTGCACCACTAGGGTTTCCAGATGGAGGGAAAATTGAGGAGCGGTTGTGACCAGAGAGAGACGGAGGACCAAGTCAGCGCTGTGGGGAGGACCTAGCATGTCTGTGCTATGGCCGTTAGATCGAGGCCTTGCAGGGAAAGCAAAGGTGAAGAAATTGCCTCCAGCATCTTTTGTGAGAGATCAAGCCAGGAGATAGGCTCAAAGAGCCTTCAAATACTCAGACAAGGTCACTCAGTGAGGCCGTGTGTCGGCTCCCTGGTGGAGCTCTCACCTTCTACACGGGAGACCCAGGGTGGGTCCATGCCCTGCCGAAGCGACTCTGCGTGGCCACTGCCGTCCGTCGGTGGCAATGGGCCGGCTGCTATGATGCTGAACTGCACTCAGTGGAGCTCCCAGACTAAGACACAGCAGGAAGAAAGTCCTGGCAGTCACCTTCCAAATAACCAGACAACAAAAACTGTCTACAGGCTACAGCTGCTTATCGCAGGTGTTACAGCTTTGGCTTACTTTGTGGAGCTGGAGTGAGGGCCCATGAGCCCTGAAGACTCATGGTGCCAATGAGGTCAATGTTGTGTGTTCCGCGGTGTCTGCAGGTGACATACCCACTGACGGTGAGCAGGAAGCAGGGCTGGAGGGGTGGTCCCCACCACCACCCGGCAAGGACGGGGTCCATGCAACATGTGTCCCCCGGTGGCAGCTGCAGGCACCAAGCAAGGCTCCTCTATCACCCACAGTGAAGAGTGACTGCGTCTGCAAAGGGGACAACCGTCGTCTGGTTCTGGCTGCACCGAGGGGAGGCCCAGTAATGCCGTAATGCCGGAACCCCCTGTGAGCTGTGCTCCACCGTTAGCCCACTGAGCCCCTAGACCCACCCACTCCGAATGTTCTGCCAAGTTTTCTCACACAGACCAGCCACCGCACTGATTCCTCCACAACAAGAAAACAACCATGCATGACAATGGTGCAGTCTGCCACTGATCCTGGGGAAGGCGCAGGACCAGGCCACGTTTGGTTCCTTTGTGCAGGGACTTTCACGAATCAGGGTGGACTTGACAGAGGCTAACAACACGGTCACACAGGTAGTCACTGGGGGAGTTTTATCCACTCCAGGGCTGTCAGGGAGGTACAATCTCATGTGCCGACTCTGATAGACTGGCAAGGGCTGCTTGGAACATCGTGTTAAGGGTAGAGTTGGTGATCAATTAGCAATGTCTGCCACAGGCTGGGGATTAGACAGGGGCTGCACGAATACCACGTATTTGCTGTGCTCGCCCATTTGTTCAGTATGTTGTTACTGAGAGCCTACGTCATGCATGGCACTGGTCCTCCTGCTAGGAATTCAGTGGTAAATGAGATAAGGTCCTGCCTTCAAGAAGCTTATGTTCTAGAAGAGGAGACAGATGATACATGTAAATAAATAGGTAAATAGCATAATCTAGGCTGGTGACAAGTAGGGCAAGGAAGTTAAAATTGTACCATGCGATAGATGGGGATGACGGGGAGGGGTCAGTGTGGCCAGGGAGGTGACCTTTGAGCTGAAACCTAACCCTTGAGAAGAAAGCAAACTCATGAATGGCTGAAGGAAGAGCACTCAGGCTGAGGCGGTTCGCCCAGTCACAAAAAGGCCAAAGTCAAGGCTGCTTAGAGGGAGAGGGAGAGGACAGCAGAAGACGCAGAAGCGGTGAAGAAGCCAGCTGTCTGCTCAGCGGGCCTGTGGGGATGACAGGCCTTGCAAACTTAGCCGGTTCAAAACGGAACCTTCGGTACCTGCTCTTCCCTCCTTCCCCCACCCACTCACACAGCCAACACTCTGGGTAAGTGGCCCCAGCACTTGCTCCATTGCCCAGGCCCCCATGTCACACCTCCAGCCTGGTCACTACGCACTCTGGCCTGTGGCCTCCTCGCTGATATCTGTGTCTCTCCCCTGGTCCCCAGCAGAAGCCCACAGTTCATTCCGTCAACCAGCCCTGCGGTTCTTCCCTTCCTTGTTGCTCTAAAGCTCACTTTCTTTCCAGTCTTGTCTTCCTGGCGATGACCCTCAACTCCCACAAAGCTACAGACACAGAACTGACTGTCTTTTTAATACACATCCTGGTGTTGGTCACAGCCATGGGGTAATAGGCCCCCTATTCACATACACCTCTGCTTGTCCCCAAACTGACAGTGTATCCAGAGAGGTTCCGTGACAGGCCACAGGTTGTCACAGGGACCATTTATCAGGCATTTGCAGTGTTTTGGACCCTGTGGCCAGCACCAGAGTAGCCACTATCTGACAGTCACCAATGTGGAGACTTGGACTGTGAAAGAGTTCTCTTCTTATTCTAAGTCCTGCAGCTCACAAGTGGCTGGCCAGGACCTGGACTCAAGTCTCTCTGGTGCCAAGCCCAGGCTCCCGCTTCTGCATTAGGCTTTGTCCTGGACTCAGACAGGTGAAGGCCGACGGCCTCCAGGAGAGATGTCTTGGCCTCAGCCTGGTATCCTTTCAAGCTCCAAGGTCTAGATAGAAAAGAGTGTGAACCTTCTGCCCACCTAGCGCCAAAGAGATGGGGGTGTCCCAAGCCCTCCTGAGTGGGGAGGCCCCAGCACAGGCAGCAGCCGCATCTTGTGGCCTCCACTAGCCTGGATCTCAGTCCTCATCTTTCATCTGCTCTCCTCCCACCTTCCCCCGTGTGTCAACTGGTGCTGTCACTTTCCATCCTCAGAGTTTTGTAGCTGGTACTGGGTGCCCTCCAGCCTGTCAGCCTCTTGATCAGGAAGCATTCCCGTGGGAACCATGGTGCCAGCATCCGGTGAGGATGGGCCCTCCTTTACCCGTGCTGGTGCTGCGACCGCCGCTATCAGGCCCCAGAACAAAGGAGCTTGGTCCTGCCGCCTGGCTGGCTCTGTTTGTCCAGGGCGAGGCCTAGCCTGGCACAGGTGCTGAGCAAACAGGACTGTCGGCCTCACAGATCTGCCTCAGAACCAGCAGGGCTTCAGCTGCAGACTGTTGCTGCCAGGCCACCTGCTGGAAGTCCAACCCCAACAAGTGCCCCAAGGCAGAGTGACTGTAGGGCAAATTTGTCCCATTGGGGCCCCAGGCTCTCCAGCTCTCTGGTGCAAGCTTAGATCAGATGATCCTTAAGATCCCTTCTGTGGTCCAGAACCTGGGGATTTTGCTGGAAGCCTCTAGGATTCAAGAACAGACCTGGGAGGCAGAAGCGCCTGGAGGGTTGAGGTGATACCTGGCCTGTGTCTCCTGGCACACACCCTACCCCCAGCTTCAGGGACCTGCGTGTGCCTGTTTCTGGGCAGGAGGGCTCACCTGTCATAGTAGTGTCCTCTAACACAGGCTCCATGACCTCATTCACCCTAATGGTGTGGCAGCACTGGAAGTACAGCCCTTGACAGTCCGAGGCTTAAGTGTGACCATCTGCTTCTGAGGCCACTTAGGATCTGACCGACCACTCTCTGTCTTTAGAGATCTGAGAGCACCCAGAAAGGGGATCAGAAGGACCACAGAGGGATGTTTCTCCAGCTAGGGCAGTCAGAGGCTGCATGGTGTATCAGAATCTCCTGGGATGCTTGTTGGAATGCAGATTCCTGGGCCCCATGCTCCAGGGATGCTGACTCTCATGGTCCAGGTGAGCAAGCATGGCTCAGGGTTCTGAGTCCTTAACAAGGTGATGCCTGGAGTTCCTAGATGGCAAAATTGGTTAACAGGCTTGGCTCGTTCAATCAAAAGGTCAAAAGATTTGAGTTCATGCAGAGACACCTCAGAAGAAGGTCCTGGTAATCTACTTTCAACACATCAGCCACTGAAAGCCTTAGGGGGCATAAATCTATCTGGACACAAACAGGGTCACCATGAGTTGGAACTGATTCTGTGTCAACGGGTGGGTGATGCTGAGATTTCAAGTGAAATGGGATGTGTGTGTCTAAAAGCTAGATTCAAAGTCCCCCTCTGCTACTTATTAGCTATATGACTTTGGGCAAGTCACTAACCCTTTCTGGGTCTAGTTTTGTCTATAAAATAAGAATATAGTAACAGCTATCTTTTAATAAGCGAGGTATGTTTCGCAAACACACTGAACAAGAACAGGGCATCCAGATTGGAGGAAGACTTATTAGGAACTTGCACTATGCAGATGATACAACTTTGCTTGTTGAAAATGAAGAGAATTTAAAGCACTTGCTGATGAAGGTCAAAGACTACAGCCTTCAGTATGGATTACACCTCAGCAAGAATCCTCACAACTAGACCAATAAGGAACGTTGTGATAATTGGAGAAAAGATCAATCTTGTCAAGGATTTCATTTTACAATCAATGCCTGTGGAAGCAGCAGTCAAGAAATAGAACAATATTGGTCTAGTCTGATGCCAAAGCTCTCATCCAAGTGTTCAAAAGTGAAGCTGTTGCTTTGAGGACTAACATGAGCCTGACCCAAGTCACGTTATTTTCAATGGCCTCGTATTTATGGGAAGGCTGGACAATGGCTAAGGAAGACTGAATAGGAGCTGATGCCTTTGAAATACGGTGTTGGCGAGGACTATTGAATACACCATGAGCTACTAGAAGAAGGAACGAGCCTGTCTTATAGAAGACGCACAAACAGATTGTCCCTCAGAAGCTAGAACAGTGAGGCTTTGGACACGGTATCAGGAGGGACCAGTTCCTGGAGAAGGACCTTATGCTTAGTAAAGCAGACGGGTCATTGAAAAAGAGGAAGCCCCCAACAAGACGGCTTGACAGAGTGGCTGCAACAATGAGTTTAAGTGTAAAAACCACTGTGGGCCTGGCACCGGGCTGGGCAGCGTTGGGTTGGGTTGTACGTGGTAGGGTAGCTACGAGTTGGGACTGACTTGGTGGCACCTAACAGCAACAATAGCTTCAGAGCACTGACTGGGTTTTGTAAACGGCTGGTTAATGAATGGGGCAGAAGTCCATTTGCCCTGATCAGAATCCTAGGTGTTCTCCTTGACTTCGCCACCAGTTACATCTCTGTGAACCACTCAGTCACAAGTGCCAGGGACTCCACCACCTAAGTCGTCTTAAATCTCCCGTTTCTCTCCATCTCTACAGCTGTCACCCTAGTCCAAGCTGCTATCTTCATCTTCCCCTGGGCGTCTACTGCTCAGCCTCCCGACTGGTCCTCCAGTTCCCATCCACCTCCCACCCACGCTTTCCAGAGGGTAAAGCCCTTCTTCAAGCCCTGGCTCTCAGGAAGACTTTAGCATGAGTCTAAAAAAACTATTTTTAAATCCTCTGATCCCATACCACCTACTTCTAAGCCTCCTTTCAACCCTTCTCAGCCTTTAATGCGGCACTCAAGATATTCTGAGATTCTTTCTTCTTCTTCCAGTGAGTCACGTTCTCTGCAGCCCCGTAGGTCTTCATACAAAGCGAGTTTCTCTGCCCGGAAGAGGCCCCCTCTGATAAACACACATCCTTCACCTACTACACTCATTTATCATATTTCAGCTTGAAGGTCATTTCCTCGGGACCAGACACAACCATCCCCTTCTCTTGCCCTTCCACAACTCTCTGTTGTCCCTCTATGACAATACTTTTACACTCGACTGTCATGACTCGTTTAACACCAGCCTCCTTCACTAGACCAGTCCAGAGATAACACAGATGTCTGTCTTATCCATTGTTGTGGCCCCAGAAAGTACAAGAGTCTCGGGTGAATTGTGGGCGTTCAAAAATATTTTTTGAATGAACAATTAAATACGTGTTTGAATGAATGCACGGGTGAGTGAATGAATGAACAAGAAGGCCCTGTTGGCAGGACATGTCGCGAAGGTCGCTTCAAATAGTGCCTAAGGTCTGTGTGCAGGGTCTTTCAAAGCGACTGGAGAAAAGACGGCCACTCGGGGGCGTCCCCGGGCGCGCGCGGGCCACAGGGGGGCGCCTCCCGCTCGTGGTATCCGCCTGGCACCGCCTCCGAGTCAGCCGGGCTTACTATCCGCCAATGGGTGGCATGGGGAGGGGTTACCCTCTGATAGACAGCATCGCTCCGCCCAATCTAATTCATCTTTTCTTCAGCCCCGCCCACGGAGGCCCTGCTGGAGGCACCGCCTACTGAACGCCAGCGGAGCCCAACCAGCGCTGCCGGAGGTCTGTGAGTGGGCGGCCCGCTGCGGGGGGCGGGACCTCTGGGTGACGGGCAGGCCGAGGCCCCGCCCCGCCTGCCCAGAGCGGCCGCGCCAGCGCGGGGACCTCAGAAGTGAGGACGTGAGCGGAGCGGCGCGGCGTCGCGGGATCCCGGCTCGGAGCCCGGCTCGGAGCCCGGCTCGGACCCCGGACGGCGCGCGCTCCCGGAGCCCCAGACCCGGGTCGGTCCGGCACCCGGCCTTGGCTTTGCTGTGCCGCCAGAACCGCGATCCCTGCGCCTGCTGCCCTGGTCCTCCGGCACCGAGCCCCCGGGACCCTCCTAAGCCGGTCGGTCCGGATCTCCGCATCCTCGAGGTGGCGCCCCCACCTCGGGCCCGGAGCCACCGCCCGGACCGCACGCCACTGGCCTGGACCTCCCGGGACCGGACGCGAGCCTCGCGCGGAGCCCCCCGAGCGGACCCTCTCCGGCTGCCCGCGGCCGCGCCGGCGCGCCCGGCCGGGCCATGGCTCCAGCCCGGCCGCCGCCTCCGCCGCCGCCGCCGCCGGGGCTCCTGCCGCTTCTGGCCCCGCTGCTGCTGCTGCCGCTGCTGCTGCCCGCCGGCTGCGGGGCGCTGGAAGGTGAGCGGCGTCGGGGGCGCGCCCGGGGCTGGGTGCCGTCGGAGGGGGCTCCCGCTGGCCCCTGGGTGGGCAGTCCGCGGCTGCGGGGGGTGGGCGGCGCGGCTGCGGGAAGCGTCCGCGAAGAGCTCGGCCCTGCCGCGAGCTTTGTGGGATGCCCCTGCGCTCACGGCCAAAAGCTGGGTCTTCGGCACCCCGAGAGGCGAGCAAGTGTGGGCGACGCACGAGACAAGGCGGGGGGTGGTGCTCCGAGCCTGCTGTGCAGCTGTCGCAGGTGGGGGCGATGCCGAACTCCCCTGGTTAGGGGGCGGCCGCTGGTTCGGAACCCGTTGGAGTTAACTGCGAGAGTGTGAATGCCTGCACCTCGCCTTGTCAGGGGACGGCTGCGGGGGTGGAGACGCGGGGGCCGGTTATTGTTTATGGTTTACCCAGCACCAGACACACGCGAGGTGCACTGTGAGCGGGCGTTACAGCGGTCTCGTCCTCTGCCCCCCCCCAAGTGTTCGGGCCTCCAGTGAACCCCTGAAGTTGTGGAGATCGTCCCGGTAGCGCTGGAGCCGGGTGCGGTATGCTGTAACCGAGGGAAAAGGCCCAGCTCCCGACCTGGTTTGTGAAACCTTCCAAGAAGGTAGCCCCAACTTGTAGTGCCTGCTGGACAGACAGACAGGCCAAGTGCTGCTGGCCCTGGTGGGTAAGAGCCCACCGTGCCACTTGACACCAGCTTTCGGGGACAGAGGCGGGACATCTGTGTCAAACAATGAAGAAAGTCATGCACCGTTTCCAAAAAAATTGGGAGCCATGAAAATCAAACCAAAAATAAAAGCCTTTCTTACGCTCTGTGTGTGGGGTGTGTGTGTGTGTGTATGTGTGTGTGTGTAAGGGAGCACCACAGCAATTTGGAAGACTGTGGAATATAGGCAGCATTTATTTTAGGCATCAGTAACAAACCTGGTCACTTTCTGAGTTTAGGGACAGAGAGCTCAGTTCTGTGTCACTTGGCCGCTCCTCTGTTCACAGCTGGTGAAACAGGAAGGCTGGAGGGAAAAATGAACAGCTCAGAGCAGAAGGCGAGTTCTCCTTTCTGTTTTTCTCCAGGGAAAGAAAAGGTTTCTGTGGTCCACCCCCCGCCCCATTTTATCTGAGTCCAGGGGTGCTGACAAATTGATTCACACGGGTGGACCCACACAGATGCAGACAGACAGACAGAGGCTGCGCCCACACTCGGAACACGCTTATGCACATTCACGCTGTGAGTGCGATAGGATCACAGGCATGAGAAACCTGTGTGTGGCTTTGTTGTTGACTGCCTGAAGGGTGTGATCAAGGGCCGGTTCCCAGGTCTGTGCCTACCTTGGGAGAGGTACACACTGGAGCGTCGGTGCTTACGCACTCGCTGGGCTGCGTGTCACTTGTGTGTACCAGGTCCCGAGGCCCTTGCAGTGGAGTGTGGTGGGAGCCAGTGCTCCGAGTGGAGGGGGGTGTGGCTGGGCCAGGGGAGCCAGAGCCCCCGAGGGAGGCTCACCCCGTCGCCCTCCTTTAGGTCCGTTTGTAATCTGAAAACCCTTCCCAGTCTCCCAGTTGCCAGGCCCTAGCTGGGAGCTGGTGTCCAAGGCCTTTGGCCCAAGCAGCTGTGGGGCTGACCGGGGGGCAGAGTTCAGATAAACGGAGGCAGCCCAGGACAGAGGGCCGAAGGGCCCCCTACCTTGGTCCCTCTTGATGTGGGGCGGAATGTGTCTGGGAAAGGGGCTGGGAGGCTGCTGCGGGGCTACTCCTGGGAAGTGCCGACTGCTTCAAGGGAGCCATAGCTCCACCCACGGCCTGCAGTTTGAGAGTGAAAGAGAAAGCCAGACGCCTGGGGGTCAGCCCAGATCCTCCTCTTCTCCCTCTGGGGACTGTGACGGTCCCCACCCCACTGTTGTTGCTGGATGATGAACCTGGGTCAAATGCTTCACACACAGGTGTGTTCTTTGGGGATGGGCTGTGATGGGTAATGCCCTGGGATCTGCTTCCTGGGGACCTGAGAGGGGAACCTGGGACTGTGGTGGGTCTCATGTGTGCCCTGGTCCCCCGAAGGGTGGGGGAGGAACGGGGCAGGACCCCTGGACAGAGTTCCCCTGGAGGCTGGTCTGAGGCCTGGGGAGAAGTTGTCCCTTTCTGCTTCTGTACTGCTGCAGCTCCGGGGAGGGCAAAGATGGAGAGAGAGCAGAGTTAGGGTGCAGCCGTTCCCTAACTCCAGCCTGCACCCCTTCCCCATTCTTAAGCTTGAAGGGCCAGATGAGTGGTCAATGAGAGTCCTCGGCCGTGACCAGAGGGCAGGGTATGTGGGATCCTTGACACTGACACTGAAGATCTCTTCAGCCCCCGAGCTTTATGGATAGGGGTCCAGCTCCCCCTCATTCTGCTTTCTACTTAGCTTTGCCAGTATTTGGTTTGCCCTTGGCCTAGGGCAGTGTTTGGCCGTCTGCACTTGGGGACCATTACAGTTAGGTCTGGGGTGCCCCTCATGTGCTCACTGGTTATATGCTGTGTGGCACCTGCTTTCTGTCCCCACTGTACACTTGTGGTTCCCCAGGACGGTGCCTCTAAGGACCTCTTTGATTTTCCGCTGTGGTTGGGACTAGGGCCTTGCTTGTCCTTTGATGGAAGAAACACCCATCTTTGTCCTCTGAGTGACTTAAACCCACCCCCTACACACCCACATTACCCTCAAGTTTACCCACAAGCCACAGGGAGACAGGGCCACTTTGTCACTTGTTCTTCTTTTAAGAAATGTCCCTCAGCTCTTCCAAGCGACAGTCCCTCTCCTTTCAGGAATATGGGTAAGGGAGTGGGGTCTAGTCCACATAAGTAGACCATGAATGGGGCCCAAGGTGAGGAGTGGCGTCTGGACCTTGGGGCCTCTTATGCTTGCGATAAGATGGGGAGGTCTGTGGCAGATAGACCCCTTTGGGTGAGCAGTAGGGGCCAGCGCAGCCCCCGTCTGGCTAAACCACGCCGGGTGGGGCCCTGCAGTGGTGGAACAGACCCCGAGGGTGACAGGGAGAGTGGGACTCCCTCTCAGAGTCAGCAGCAGTGACCTCTGAGCAGGTGGTGGCTGAATCGGGACCATGGCCTCGGATTTCTGCGGCTTGCTGGCTGGTCGGGGTTGCCTCGGCCGGCCCCCTACCCCCGCTGTTTGTCATGTGAGCAGGCCCTTCAGCGCTGCCTGGGAGGGACTGCAGCAGGTATTTGGGGGAACCAGCTGACTGTCGCCACCCTGCCCTGAGCCAGAGCCACTGTCGACCCAGTGGCCTCTGCAGCAGTGAGCCAAAGCTGGAGCTGCTGTGGGCACGGCCGCAGCCACCCGGCCTTACGCTAATTAAACAGCCGGGGAGGCTGAATCACCGGGCTGCATAGTTTGAAAATTGCAGCTCTCTGCCTGATGTGCTGAGTCAAACTGGTTTGTCGGGATTGGGCAGCTGGGGGCGGGGGGGAGGCGGGCTGGGCACAGCCGGGCACCTGATGGGTGGGAGAGACCCTGCTCCCAAGGGCAGGCTCTCTCGGACCCTGGCCAGATCCTCTGTGGCCAGAGCCCTGGGGAAGGAGTCAGGTCTGGACTGTCTGTCTGTCCATCCGTCTGTCTGTCCGGCAGGGCTAATCTGGGCTGGGGGCCGTGGGTGCTGAGCAGGAAGGCATTTGGGCTCTCTGCCCTGTGCGTCTGCCTCCTTCTCAGGGTTATTTTGTTCTAAATCCCCACGATTGGGGAAGAATGAAAAACAAAATGTGTTCTCAGTTCTGAAGTGCTCCCCTCCCTTGCTTCTCAGACACGGTGGCCAGGGGAGGGGGCCCTGCATGAGACCTTGAGGGGCGGACCCTCCAGGCCTCATGCAGGGTCCTCCCAAGACCCGTGTCCTCAGGCTGAACACAAGAGTGGGCTGAGTGGTACACGTGTGTGTACTCACTGACACGGGAGAGGCAGGGGGCCGAGGAAGGCTGGGACACCTGATTGCTTGGCTTGGCTGGCTGAGGGAGGGACCCCACGGTGAGGGGACCAGCTACAGGGGGACACGCAGCTTTCTTCCTCTCTTGGTAGGCCGTGTCTGCGTGGTGTCCTCCAGCCCCTGAGGGCTCTGCTGGCCCAGCCCTGCGCATGGCTTTCCTGCCTCCTCCTAGCCTCTGGTCTGGGGTGGGCTGGAGGCTTCTTGCCCCTGTCTAAGAGTGATTTGGGTGCCGAGGGCAAGGTGGTGCTGTGGCGTCTGGCAGCTCCATGAAGCTGTGTGGCCACCGGCCAGGGCAGGCCCACGGTCCCAGCTGGTGCCCCTGTACCAGGGAGAACCAGTGAGACCCTCAGACATGGCCTGGGTGCCATGGGCCTTGTTCTTAGGCTAGTGTGTGGACGAGTGCCACCTAAAGAGTTGGGGGCCACATCTCTTGCTGACACCATCCATCTTCAAGGGCTTGTGGGCCCTTGACAGCGCCACTGTGCTGGCCAGGAAGTGGCCTGCTATTTTGGGCAGAGGCCGTACCTGAGAGGCGGCACCTGGCCACACCTGGAGTCATCTTCATGCCCCTGCCCCACCCCAGCCTTGTGACCTGGCACCTCCTGCCTGAGCCAGGCAACAGGAAGCCGGTCTGGGTCTTGCTCCCTGCTGGTCACCCCTCTTTTCTTCCCTGTGCCCGTGTCCAGGGCTGCCTGATACCACACCTCGCTTTCTTGCGAGAGTGGCCTGTGGGCCCCACACAGATGGGGTGGGAAGGTGACCAGGAGCATGGAGAGGCCAATTGTGGTGACTTGCCTTCTCCCAGGGGTGCCCTGACAGAGCAGGGATTAAGTGGCTGGGTCAGCAGCGCCCATCCCCCAGGGCTCCTAGGATACCCCACAGGGCAGATCTACTCTGTCCTATAAGGTCACTGTGAGTCTAAGGGACTTCATGGCAGGAGATTGTTTTCTTTTGCCTTCTCCTAAGTTGACTGCCACCTCACATGAAGACTCATCCCACAGAGAGAACACGCTTGCAGTGTGTGCGCGTGTGTCTTGCGTGTGTGTGGAGGGTGCACTTGGGCTTTCCAGAAACTACCCCTTGATATACCATGTCTGCTTGTTCCTCGGTTAGCTGTGTCATGTCACAGTGCAGCTGGGCACCTGTGTGTTTGCTGCCTGACAGGAGCTGTGGCTGTGTAAGAGCATGTCACCGAGTCTCTACAGGGAAACTGGTATTTGTGTTTGCACTTTGCTACCCCCAAGCCTGGGACTTGTGGCTGGCAATTGTATGTGCAATTGAGTGTGTAAGCCGAATGAACTGCTGAGTGTGTCTGCTTTGTGTGTGCCTGCTTGTCAGGAAACCTGCACATGCGACAGGAGGACTGTCCGAGTGAGGCTTCACCCGAGGGTAGCCACATCTGTGCAGAAGGGAGACTGATCACTCTGCACCATAGCCATCCGGGCGTCGGGGCAGGCAGGCCGGAGCTGTCAGGAAGCCTACGTGTGTTTGTGGGTGGCTGCGGCTTGCCATGTGTGTTGACTTGCTGGTTTGGCTGCAGTGGGGTTGGGGGGGAGCCCAGCCACTGAGAGAACTGGGTGCAGGGTGTGCATCCGTGTGTGTGCACAGGCGAAAGCCGCCCGGCTGCTGCCACGTGGCTGTTCCCTGCCCTGTGGAGACCTGAAAGGGGTGTTGCTTCAGTCACTTGGGATCCTGAGCCCCAGAAAGACCCAGGCCAGCGCCCACTTCTCTGCTGGCTTCGAGACCCCTGTGTCTGGAGAGGGGTGACCTGCCTCCTCTCCAGTCTCCCTCCAGCAGCCACCATCGAGGAGGGGGTACAGCAGACAACTGGGGGAGTTTGGTGATGGCTCCCTCGTTCCCTTTCTGTCCCTGTCCCGTCCCTCCTATCTTTTCCCCAGCATGTGTCTGCACAGTCTCTCGCCACACACACAGCAGAGAGACTGGGCTCTGTTGGACCGGTTCGTCACCCCTCCCCCCTTCACCTGGCGTCCTTGTCGCCCAGGCAAGAGGCTGGAGGTGGTACCCAGGGGTCTTGGCCTCTCCTCTTGTGCCCAGGCAGGCTGAAGAACGCAAACCCCTTCGCTGCCCCTGGAGGACTGGGGAAACCGAGAGCAAGCCCCCGCCCCCGCCCCAACCAGGGTGACCAGAGCCCTTCCTAAGGCACACATGACTCGAAATCCAAGTCCTCTTCTCATTAATGGGAAAAATGTGCCGAGATGGAGCGATGGCCAAGGCTGAGCCGCGGCCAAGGGCCGATCCCTCCCTCTCTCGCTCCCCAGAAATTAAACAGAAATGAAGAGCCTCCCGCCCGCCGGCCCCCCACCCTCTCCCCCTCCCCGGAGCCGGCGAGCGAGCGCAGGGCTTGTTTTAAACTGTGGAGGAATCTGGCTGGAGGGGGAGGGGGCCGAATATTTGGGCTTAAACAGTTCCAGATGGGTTTGGCACAGGCAGAGTAGAAGGAAGTGAGGGCGCGGAGGAGGGAGGCGGTGCGCCGAGCGCGGGGAGCCGGAGCCGGCTCGGGCGGGCGGACCGGCGGGCCGGCGGGGGAGGGGGCGCGCTTGGCTCCGCCGCTTCCCAGGGACACAATCCTCGGGCTGCCGGCTGGGAAGAGGCCGCCTGGCAACCCCCCCGCCGTCTCCGTCTCCTCGGCCGCCCCGTCTCTCCATCTCGCCGGCTTTGTAGCCCGCCGCCGGCTATCCCGATGTCTGCTCCCGGCCAGCCAGCTCGTGCGCCTCTCCACCTCGGGGCCGCCCACCGTCCGCCTCCCAAGGCCCCTCTCTGCTCCGCCCACCTCGGCCTCCCTTCCTGGTGTCTGTCTGTCTGTCCGTCTGACGGGGTGTCAGGCCGTCCTGCCGCGGGGTTCTCCCGGGACCAGCGCTGCCGCAGAGGCGGGAGGCTCCGTGCCTGCTGCGCACGGCTGCTGCCGGGGCTCTCAGCTCCACACCAGCCACAGCTGCCGCGTCCACCGCTGGGCAGGCCACCTTCCTGCGCTCAGACCCAGACTCAGGAAGCCAGGGAAGGGGCACACGCGAGCCTGTGGGGTCCGCTCTTCCCACTCTGCCAGCCCCAGCTCACCCCACTGTTTGTGGAGACCCTGCCTCATTCCAGTGCAGGGCTGCGGGCAGGACTGCTGGCTGCCTGTCTCTGCGGCTTCAAGAAGAGTGCGGGCCCCTCACTGGCTTTCCTGCTCCTGGGTCTGAGCTTGGGGTCAGGGTGGCCTTTCAGAGGGCAGAGTTGGCCAGTTAGCACCCAGAACCGGGTTCCTAGGGGAGCTAGTTTATGTGAGAAACCCTAAGGAGTCCCCCCTCCTTGTGCCTCAGTGGGAAGACATGGAATGCAGGATTGGTGCTGGGACAAAGCCCCTGGCCCTGTGTGCATGGTGAAAGGCTTCTAAACTCTAACTTGGAGATGGAGTGAAGGCATCCTGGAGGAAGTGGCAGCTGAGATGGGACTTAGGGGATGCCCAGGAGTTTCCCAGGCTCTCTGTGTCCTCACTTAACAGAGGGGCTCCTGGAACTCCGAGGCCCTAGTAGTCACATAGACCTGGATTTGAACCCCGCTTTCAACCGGTCAACAACATTAATGTATGTGCACCCTCTGGCCTCTGGTTTTCTCATCTGTGATGGGGTATACCAGCAGTACCTTCTCCTAGGAACTGTAGCAAGACCAGATCTAGCTGTCTAGGAGCTGGATGGTTCCCACACCACCCCCCCAAACATTCCTGCCCCAGCACTCTTGGGTGGTTGAGTGGGAGGAGAGAGTAGAAGCTGGCTCTGGCTAATGCTGCCCCCCCTTCGCCAAGGCAGTGTGTGGGGCTGGGCCTTTGTGTGCCAAATGGAGTCAGGGGAGGCCAGGCAGCGAGCCGGGGTCTGAAGCCCACGGCCCTTTGTTCCAGGATAAAGGCCCTGCTGGCCCCTTTGTGTGGAGATTAGCAGAGCCTGTAGGTGTGTGAACCGGTCTGGCTCCCACCTCGTTAACCCAGGCCTGGGGTCAGCGGCAGACACCCACCCCCAGTGGGCCTGACCTGCCATCTCTGGGCTGGTGGCTCAGAGCCTTCTCCAGAGTGGGCAGCTGGGGCTTCTGGGCTTGGGGGAGTGAGTGCCGGGGGACCAGCCTCCCACAATCTTGCTTCCTGGGCGACCATCTCTTTTTCCTCATCCTGAGCCTCATCCTCGACCTTTTCCTGATACTCTTCCTCCAGAGACCCTCATGGACACGAAATGGGTGACGTCTGAGTTGGCATGGACATCTCATCCAGAGAGTGGGGTAAGACTTCCCCACCGTCTCCTGAGTGTGGGCTACCCACCAGACCGCCCTCCCTTCCCCACACCAGCCCCTCCTCCCCTCCTCCACTGACATCTCCTGTCCCCAGCCGCTGTCACCTTCCTTCTTGCCCACTGGACCTTCTCTGCTGTGTTCCTGTCTCTCCCTCTTTGCCCGCCTCTGCCCAGCCACACCGTCTCTTATCCATTCTTTCTCTGCTCACCCCTCAGCCTGCCTGCAGCCTGTGCTTGTCCATCTGCTGCGGACAGCCCTGTATGGATTCACACCTGAACATCTCCCTGCTTCCTGGGTCCCTGGGATGAGCACGAGCTTGGGAACCAGACACCTTGGTTCCAGATCTCAGACTTGCTGTGTCACATTGAGGAAGTCACATTACCTCTCTGGGCCCCCATTACATCTCTGTCATATCTTAGTTACCTTCCTGGATGGCTTTCATGCCTTAATTAAGCTCTATGGCAGACACTGAGGCAGGGTGGCCCAGCTGTTGCCAGGCCTGACCGTCTGGCTTTGGGCGAGCCTTCTGTGAGCCTTAACTTCCTCATCTCTAGAATGGGGACAACAGAAGCACCTCCTTATGGAGTTGTTAGGAAGAATGCAAGTGATGGTAATGCTGGTACCAACCCATTGCTGTCGAGTCGATCCTGACTCATAGCGACCGTGTGGGGCAGAGTAAAACTGTCCCATGGAGCTTCCAAGGAGCAGCTGGCAGATTTGAACTGCTGACCTTTTGGTTAGCAGCCAAGCGCTTAACTATTGCACCAGCAGGGCTCCGTAATGGCAGTAAAAACAAAACAAACAAACAAAAGAAAAACTGCCGTCGAGTCGGATCTGACTCCTAGCAACCCTAAAGGTCAGAGTAGAACTGCCCCATAGAGTTTCCAAGGAGCGCCTGGCGGATTTGAACTGCTGACCTTTTAGCAGTTAGCAGTTGTAGCACTTAACCCACTGCACCACCAGGGTTCCCGTGACAGCAGTGGCCGGTACTTATCAAATGCTGACTGTGCCGGGCACCTCTGCATTACGTGCGTGGAATGGTTTAATACTGCACTACCTCATTTCATCCCAGCCTGCCCTGTGTCACAGAGGAAGAAACTGAGGCGTAAAGATAATAAATATCGTAGCCAACACTGGCGTAGTACCGGCCACGTGCCCCGCCAGCAGTGAGTCCTTTCTGTGTCACGTGAAGTCATTTATTCCTCCAGGTCTCTGCATGGCTGCTGTGTTATGGGAGAAATGGAGGCGCAGGGGGGTTGGTGACCCACACAGCAAGCAGAGAGCTGGGATTTGAACCCAGACGGTCTCACTCCAGATCCTTGGTGGTGCCGTGATTAAGAGCTCCGTTGCTAACCGAGAGGTTACAGAAAACCCGCTGCTGTCGAGTCGATGCCGACTCACAGCGGCAACCCTGTGGGACAGAGCAGAGTTGCTACACGGAGTTTCCAAGGAGCGCCTGGCGGATGGGCACTGCAGCCTTCCGGTTAGCAGCCGCAGCACTAACCATTCCACCACCAGAGTTTCCAACTGAAATGCCCCCTAGAATTTCCCGGGAGCGCTTGGCAGATTTGAACTGCCGACCTTTGGTTAGAAGATGACACGCTTCACCACCAGGGTTTCTATTTGGTGAGCGGTCGGAAGCCACACCGCTCCTTGGAAAGCCACGGGGCAGTACCGCTCTGCCCCTCAGGGGCAGCTCTGAGTTGGAGTTGAGGCAGGGGTAGTGGGCTGGTCTCCCTGCCGAGTCTGTGTGTGTGACACCAGTGTAGCCGCTGGGGGCACGTGGCCAGCCCCGGAGCTCACTCTCTTTCTCGCCTGGTCCGCGCACAGTGGGAAGAGGTGAGCGGCTACGACGAGGCCATGAATCCCATCCGCACCTATCAGGTGTGCAACGTGCAGGAGTCCAGCCAGAACAACTGGCTGCGCACGGGCTTTATCTGGCGCCGGGACGTGCAGCGCGTCTACGTGGAGCTCAAGTTCACGGTGCGGGACTGCAACAGCATCCCCAACATCCCTGGCTCCTGCAAGGAGACCTTCAACCTCTTCTACTACGAGGCCGACAGCGACGTGGCCTCGGCCTCCAGCCCGTTCTGGATGGAGAACCCCTACGTGAAGGTGGACACCGTCGCGCCCGACGAGAGCTTCTCGCGGCTCGACAGCGGCCGCGTCAACACCAAGGTGCGCAGTTTTGGGCCGCTGTCCAAGGCCGGCTTCTACCTGGCCTTCCAGGACCAGGGTGCCTGCATGTCGCTCATCTCCGTGCGTGCCTTCTACAAGAAATGCGCGTCCACCATCGCAGGCTTTGCGCTCTTCCCTGAGACCCTCACGGGGGCCGAGCCGACCTCGCTGGTCATTGCCCCTGGCACCTGTGTCCCTAACGCTGTGGAAGTGTCCGTGCCCCTCAAACTCTACTGCAACGGTGATGGGGAGTGGATGGTGCCCGTGGGTGCCTGTACGTGTGCCACCGGCCATGAGCCAGCTGCCAAGGAGACCCAGTGCCGCCGTGAGTGGGGACTGGCTGGGGACGCGTGGGGGGGAGGGTCGGGGCCACAGCTACCTGCCCGCCCCTGCCCGCTGCCAGACAGGGAGGCCTGGCATCAGGTCTGGGGTGAAGGGAGGTGGGGGAAGAGTGGGTATCGGGTGCAGAGACTGCGAGGCCAGAGGTGAGAAATGATACAGGAGATAATAAGAGCAAAAAGGAAATTAGAGGAAGACAGAGATAGAAAATCAGAGGTAGACAACCAGGCACCTATGGAACCTGGTCAGGGACTCGGGAGGCTGGCAGAGATGCGGCTCTGTGCCCCCCCAAGCTTACGCTCTACCGCAGGAGCACTGGGTGAGTCCAGGGGGGCTGTGGGCACCCCTTGCTCGGGCGTCTTACCTTATCTGGGGTCTGACGTGCTCCTCGAGGTGGTTCACGTACTCCAGAGCCCCGTCCTGAAGTCCTGGCTGTGCCACCTAACACAGGTGACTTTCAGGGAAATAGCTTAGCTCTTTGAACCTCGCTTTCCTCACGTGTGAGAGGGAAACAGTGATGGCGAGTCCTCCCTGGGGTGACAGTACCTCGTGGGTTGTAGTACCTTGTGGGGTTGTAGTGGGGCTTCGGTGAGTCAGTACAGACGAGGTCCTTGGAACAGTGAGTGGCCCATGCTCAGCGTCTGCTCCTGCATCTCTGTGGCCCCGGAGTACACAGAGGAAGGGGTGATTCGGTCCTAACGCAGGAGGAGGTTAGGTGACTTGCATCAAGACCCATGATAAGACCTTACTCAGCTAGTGCTGGAGACCCTGGTGGCGTAGTGGTGAAGTGCTATGTCTGCTAACCAAAAGGTCTGTAGTTCGAATCCACCAGGTGCTCCTTGGAAATGCCATGGGGCAGTTCTACTCTGTCCTGTAGGGTCGCTGTGAGTAGGAATCGACTCGACGGCAGTGGGTTGGGTCTTTTGGGTTTTACCTTGCATCAGACTTTCCAGTGGTGAGCCCAGTCACCTAGGGTTTTCTCCTTGACTCCTCACCACGGCCATACGATCTATCCCCTCTATCTTGCCAAAGAGGAGGCCACATGGCTGGGAGGTGTTAGAGGGGCACCTTGTCTGTGCTCCGCCACAGTGGAAGTGCAGAGGGCCTTGTCCTCTGTGACCTCTCTCCCTGGGGCAGGTACCCGGCAGGACGGAGGGGGCTGGGCAGCAGTGTTTTCTAGGAGCTGTGAGCAGCAGCGTTGTCGGGGAAGGTGCACAGTGCCTAGCCTGGCCCCTCTCCACTTCTCTATGGGAACCTGCCTAAGACTTCCTCTTCCCAAGTGGAGACAGGCAGTGGGGGTGACAAGCCTGACAGCCTCCAGAGGGGCTAACACTCTGCAGGTCCCTGGCAGGAAATGCATGCTGGTTTCCATAGCAACCGGGCTGGCCTGGCCTCTGCCCCCTCCCCCACTGGTTCAGAAGAGCTGGGATGGAATATCCCCTTAGCCAGGGGACAGCAGGTTGAACCCCAGAGAGGGCACACCCCCAGCTCTGGGGGACCCCCTGCACCCCAGAGGTAGGCTGCCTTGTGCTGTAGTTTGTCTAGGACAGTTTGTGATTTACACGCATTGTCTCTGGTCTCCATACGTCTCAGAGTATTCCCGTTTGAATAATTAATTATGTGGCCACCCCAAGTACAGGGAATTTACCGAACCCGCCCCCAGGGGCTGAGTGGAGATGGGAGGACAGGAGATGGGCAAGCGGGGTGTTCAGATTGAGCCCAGGACTAGCTCTGGGGCCTCTGACCGCTGGGTGACTCCAGCTTTCCTGCCAGCTTCCTGCCCTCCTTTTCTCACCCCTCCTAAGCCCCCACCCCTGCCCAGGGGCAGAAGGGAGCTCTCTGTTCTGCTCCTCGTGGGTGGGGAGGAAGGTTGGTTGGGAAACACTGAGCCCCACCTCCTGGCTGTTTAGGGGTGCCCATGAGGGCCCTGAGGAATGATTTTCCCCGTGCTGTAGGGGCTGGTGGGGGTGTCCCTGCTGAGTGCAGGATACTGCCAGCCCGCTGGTGGTCTCTGTCCTGCTCCTCTTCTTCTTCCTCCTCCCCCCTCTGGTCCCTGCCCCAACAAGCCCAGGCTGTCCAGGTGATGGGGCTGATGCCTTCCCTTGGGAGGCCTCAGGGTTGGGGAGGAATCCGCTGACATGGGGTTTTCCATGGGGCAGTAGGCCCTTTGGTGGCTGCCACTAGATACGGGCAACCCGAGCATCGCCCCCACAATCTGGGAGGTGGAGGGGCCTGGAGCCTGGCGGGACCAGGTTCTCACGGACATGTAGGGGACTGGTGTCTGCAGGGTAGGGCGGGGAGGTGAACCTGGCCGTCTTCTTCTCCCCTGCAGCCTGTCCTCCTGGGAGCTACAAGGCGAAGCAGGGGGAGGGGCCCTGCCTCCCGTGTCCCCCCAACAGCCGCACCACCTCGCCCGCCGCCAGCATCTGCACTTGCCATAATAACTTTTATCGGGCAGACTCCGACACTGCCGACAGCGCCTGTACCAGTGAGTTGAAGCGAGATGCCAGGCTGGCCTGTCTAACCTGTCTGCTGGGGGACTGTTGGGGGGTGGGTACTGAGACAGCTGCTAGCCAGTCTGCATTTTCCAGATCGGGAAACTGAGGCTCACAGGGCAGCTAGGAAGTGTGTGCCCCTGAGCCATGATCTGGGTTAGCTGGTTTGTTCCTTCCTCCAACATTTCAGAAGTTCCAACTAGCCCCTCACTAGATGTCAGGGACCAGAGAGGTCTTCTAGTCCAGTACCCCTTCATTTGTGTAGAACAGCTATCCTCTTAGCCCGCCCCTCACCATGGAGGGGCCTCACATTCCTAGGGCAGCCCAGTGTCCCACTTTCTCCCTGCTCTGGCCTTGAATGTGCCAAGCAAGCCCTAGGTGTCAGGGATAGAGGGGAAGATAAGATGTAGTCATTACCCAGAAGGACGCAGAGCCTGGTGGGGAGGCTTAGAGGCACACCGATCACCGACCACGTAACGTAGAGCTGCTGGGCTAGGGAGATGCCCAGGGATTGTGTCAGCACTGTAGAGGTTCGGCAAAGGTTCAGTCAAGGAAAGCTCCCAAGAGGCGGTGACATCTGAAGTTGCCTTTGAAGGATAAATAGGAGTTTGCCATGCTTTGAGTCTAGGAGTGCTGTTCTGTTTGTCAAAGCAGAAGCAAAGGCGCAGAAGGAGAAACCACGTGGAGCGTGTAGGAATCTAGGTCCCCCCAGCTCACTGCCATCACTCTCCTTCCCCCGCCCCGCAGCGGTGCCTTCTCCCCCCCGGGGAGTCATCTCCAACGTGAACGAGACCTCACTGATCCTTGAGTGGAGTGAGCCTCGGGACCTGGGTGGCCGAGACGACCTCCTGTACAACGTTATCTGCAAGAAGTGCCAGGGGCCCCCTGGGGCTGGGGGGGCCTCGTCCTGCTCGCGCTGTGACGACAATGTGGAGTTCGTGCCTCGGCAGCTGGGCCTGACGGAGCGCCGGGTCCACATCAGCCATCTGCTGGCCCATACCCAGTACAGCTTTGAGGTGCAGGCTGTCAATGGTGTCTCGGGCAAGAGCCCCCTGCCCCCTCGATACGCGGCTGTGAACATCACCACCAACCAGGCCGGTGAGGAGCGGCCCGGGAGGGCAGGGCCAGGCCAGGGTCCACCGGGGTCCCACAGGAATGGGGCCCTCTGGAAGGGTGTCAGGGCCCGAGGAGCTCCTAGTGAGCCTCTGCTCTTCCCCAGCCCCGTCCGAGGTCCCCACTCTGCACCTGCACAGCAGCTCGGGCAGCAGCCTGACCCTGTCCTGGGCGCCCCCTGAGCGGCCCAATGGTGTCATCCTGGACTACGAGATGAAATACTTTGAGAAGGTGAGCACCTCACGGGGAGCCGAGCTGGGGGCAAGATCGCCTGCTGAGGGGACCGTGGGGTGGAGCTGGGTGGTCTCGGAGCCTCTGAGGAGGATGCCTGCTCTTCCTGGCCGTGCAGAGTGAAGGCATCGCTGCCACGGTGACCAGCCAGAAGAACTCGGTGCAGCTGGATGGGCTGAGGCCCGATGCCCGCTATGTGGTCCAGGTCCGGGCCCGCACGGTGGCCGGCTATGGGCAGTACAGCCACCCGGCTGAGTTTGAAACCACCAGTGAGAGAGGTACGGAACTCCCCCGATCCCTGTCCCCCTGCTGCCCCAGCCCGTACTCAGCCTGGCACCCCTCACTCGTTCCTCTTGACTCCAGGCTCCGGCTCCCAGCAGCTCCACGAGCAGCTGCCCCTCGTCGTGGGCTCGGCCACAGCCGGGGTCGTCTTCCTGGCGGCTGTCGTGGTCATCGCTGTCATCTGCCTCAGGTACTCCCAGCCCCAAGGCCACTCGCTGGGCTGAGGAGAACTTCCTGGTAGCAGCCCCGGGTCCTCAGCCCTGTGAAAACCTCTCGGGAGCCACCCTGGACCCAGGCTGTCCTTGATGGATAGGCCATGTCCTCTCATCGGGTGCCCTGTCCCCTGCATCACTTGGCAAATCCCCTCAGGAACCAAGCCCACTGACACCCTTTCCTGAAACCCCACTGGCTGCTGCCTCTGGGGACTGTGGAACCATGCCGTGCCCTGTGTCCACTTTGTCTCCTGGACCCCGGGACAAAGAGGGCTGCAGGACGGGTCTCCAGCTTCCCTTCTGTTCCCCTCCCCAGGAAACAGCGGCGCAGCTCAGATGCGGAGTACACGGAGAAGCTGCAGCAATACAGTGAGTCCATTGCCTGGTCCCCGCCTCTCGAGGCTCCTCAGGTCCCCTATGGGGCTCAGGGCCACCCTCTTCCCTGCCTGGCCTGTCACCCTTGAGAGCTTAGCCTGGAAGCTCTTTCCAACTTCCACTCAAGCACCGTTTCCTGAGTTTTCCTCACTGCAGGGACTCTGAGCCCCGTCCTCACTGCAGGAAATCCAGGCCCTCCCCACACCAGCTATTCGGAGCCCCTTCTCTCCCTGGGTACTCTGAGGCCCCTCCTCTCCCTGGGTACTCTGGATGACCCCCTCCTCTCCCTGGGTGCTCTGGACGACCCCCTCCTCTCCCTGGGTGCTCTGGACGACCCCCTCCTCTCCCTGGTTGCTCTGGGCTCCCTCCTCTTCCTGGGTACTCTGAGGCCCCCTCCTCTCCCTGGGTACTGTGAGGCCCCCTCCTCTCCCTGGGTACTCTGGGCTCCCTCCTCTCCATGGGTACTCTGGGCCCCCTCCTCTCCCTGGGTGCTCTGGGCCCCCTCCTCTCCCTGGGTGCTCTGGGCCCCCTCCTCTCCCTGGGTGCTCTGGACCCCCTCCTCTCCCTGGGTGCTCTGGGCCCCCTCCTCTCCCTGGGTGCTCTGGACCCCCTCCTCTCCCTGGGTGCTCTGGGCCCCCTCCTCTCCCTGGGTGCTCTGGACCCCCTCCTCTCCCTGGGTGCTCTGAGGCCCCTCCTCTCCCTGGGTGCTCTGGGCCCCCTCCTCTCCCTGGGTGCTCTGGGCCCCCTCCTCTCCCTGGGTGCTCTGGGCCCCCTCCTCTCCCTGGGTGCTCTGGGCCCCCTCCTCTCCCTGGGTGCTCTGGGCCCCCTCCTCTCCCTGGGTGCTCTGGGCCCCCTCCTCTCCCTGGGTGCTCTGGGCCCCCTCCTCTCCCTGGGTGCTCTGGGCCCCCTCCTCTCCCTGGGTGCTCTGGACCCCCTCCTCTCCCTGGGTGCTCTGGGCCCCCTCCTCTCCCTGGGTGCTCTGGGCCCCCTCCTCTCCCTGGGTGCTCTGGGCCCCCTCTTCTCCCTGGGTGCTCTGGGCCCCCTCCTCTCCCTGGGTACTCTGAGGCCCCCTCCTCTCCCTGGGTACTCTGGGTCCCTCCTCACCCTGGGTACTCTGGGCCCCCTCCTCTCCCTGGGTACTCTGAGGCCCCCTCCTCTCCCTGGGTACTCTGAGGCCCCCTCCTCTCCCTGGGTACTCTGGGCCCCTCCTCACCCTGGGTACTCTGGGCCCCCTCCTCTCCCTGGGTGTTCTGGGCCCCCTCCTCTCCCTGAGTACTCTGGGCCCCTCCTCTCCCTGGGTGCTCTGGGCCCCCTCCTCTCCCTGGGTGCTCTGGGCCCCCTCCTCTCCCTGGGTGTTCTGGGCCCCCTCCTCACCCTGGGTACTCTGGGCCCCCTCCTCACCCTGGGTACTCTGGGCCCCCTCCTCTCCCTGGGTACTCTGGGCCCCCTCCTCTCCCTGGATGCTCTGAGGCCCCTCCTCTCCCTGGGTACTCTGGACCCCCTCCTCTCCCTGGGTACTCTGGGCCCCCTCCTCTCCCTGGGTGCTCTGGGCCCCCTCCTCTCCCTGGGTGCTCTGGGCCCCCTCCTCTCCCTGGGTGCTCTGGGCCCCCTCCTCTCCCTGGGTGCTCTGGGCCCCCTCCTCTCCCTGGGTGCTCTGGGCCCCCTCCTCTCCCTGGGTGCTCTGGGCCCCCTCCTCACCCTGGGTACTCTGGGCCCCCTCCTCACCCTGGGTACTCTGGGCCCCCTCCTCACCCTGGGTACTCTGGGCCCCCTCCTCTCCCTGGGTACTCTGAGCCCCTGCCTTAGTCTAGGTACTCTGAGCCCCTTCCTCACTCCAGGTTCTCTGAGCCCCCTCCTCACCCCAGGAACTTGGAGCCCTCCTCCCTCTAGGTCCTCTGAGCCCCTTCCTCACTCTGGGTACTCTGAGCCCTCCTCATTCCATGTACTATTAGGCCCCCTCCTCACTTCAAGTACTCTGAGCCCCTTCGTCACTCCAAGTACTCTAATCCTAGCTTCACAGATGAATGAGACATGACCCCTGCCCCCAAAGGCAGTTAATCTTTTAGGAAGGGCTAGATACATGTACACAGGAAACAATTAGCAAGCCATTAGGTGTTAAGGCAGGGCTTCCTGTTATGAAGGACAGTAACTTCAGAGAAGAGGAAGGCTTCCTGGAGGAAGCAGACTTGCATGGAGCTGGGCCAGGCAGGATTCAGAGGGCTTAGAGAGATGGGGACAGCATTCCTGATGAGAGGAGCTGCTGGATGAGAGATGGTGGGTGGGGTGAGGAGGGTGGCCAGCTGTGGGGGCAGTGAGAAGACTGGTTTGACAGGGGCCAGGGGGCAGGGCTGGCTAGTTGCGGCCAGTCCTTGGAGGGTCGGGAAAGGCTAGCAGAGAAGTTTGGACTTGAATCCACCGTAGGTAATAAGAAAGGCTTTCAAGCTGGGGAGTAATACAATAGAAGTCTTGTTTTAGGGAGACAGTGGTATGCAGGATGGATTGGTGGGAAAAATGTCCAGAGGCAGTCAGCCCAGCTGGGAGGCTGTTGCAGTAGTCTAAATACTGGGAGTCTGAACAAGGTCAAGGGGACTGGGAATGGGGGGTATTTGAGAGGTCTGATGTCAGGAGAGGTGATGGGGAAGGAAGAGGAAGTGAACCCCAGTCTCTAGCCTTCATGGTCAGTAGGCCTTCCTCAGCAGAGTACTTTGGGCTCAGCTTTCAGAGAGGTTGCTGAATGTGCTTTCCACAGGGGGAGATTCTGGGGAGGGGGCAGTGTCCCAGAGCCTGAGGGTGAGGCTTGGAGAGTTCCCTGCCACTTCCTGAAGCTCTGCCTCCATCACACCCCCGCTTCTGCTTCTAGTCACCCCTGGCATGAAGGTGTATATCGACCCTTTTACCTACGAGGACCCTAACGAGGCTGTGCGGGAGTTTGCTAAGGAGATCGACGTGTCCTGTGTCAAGATTGAGGAGGTGATTGGAGCTGGTGAGTCCCCTGGGGCACAATGAGGATGAGAGGCTGGCAGCTCCCCCGGGATGGGCCGAGGCAGGCTGGGTCTAGTGGCCATCCCTGGAAACAGCTTCCACCCAGAAGCCCTGGTGGTGTAGTGGTTAAGTGCTATGGCTGCTAACCACAGGGTTGCCGGTTTGAATCTACCCGTGCTCCCTGGAAATTGTATGGGGCAGTTCTGCCCCATCCTCTAGGGTCTCTTGAGTCAGAATCGACTCGATGGCAATGGGTTTGCTTTGGGCTCCTGCAGGAGAGTTCGGGGAAGTGTGCCGAGGTCGCCTGAAACAGCCCGGCCGCCGGGAGGTGTTTGTGGCCATCAAGACACTGAAGGTGGGCTACACCGAGAGGCAGCGGCGGGACTTCTTGAGCGAGGCCTCCATCATGGGGCAATTTGACCACCCCAACATCATTCGGCTGGAGGGCGTGGTCACTAAAAGCCGCCCGGTGATGATCCTCACTGAGTTCATGGAGAACTGCGCTCTGGACTCTTTCCTCCGGGTAAGACCCAGCCCCAATGCTCCCCATCTCCCAGAGAGCAGAGGCAGGCCAGCCAGCGCCCCACGAGTCTGAGGGGCCCCGTCCAAGTCCACGAGTGCTGACTGAGGCGGCATGGTCTGGGGAAGCGGCTGGCGCTTCAGAGCCGGCATTTATGTCCTGACGCTGCCCCTTTCTGCCTGTGCAGCCTCAGGCACGTTACTTAACCTCTCTGAGTCTCAGCTGCTGTGATGTAAGAGACTGATGAGAGCTAATGGAGCCCTGCAGTGTGAACTGAGATGTCATACACACACGGAGCCCTGGTGGCATGCCTGTTAGCCAGAGGGTCAGCAGTTTGAATCCACTAGCTGCTCCTCGGAAACCCTATGGAGCCATTCTGCCCTATCCTGTAGGGCTGCTGTGAGTCCGAATCCACTGGACAGCAACGTGTTTGGTTGTGGCTGCACACCATACCTGGCACGCAGCAGGCAGCTTCCTTATGCAGTAGACACTGGACACAGTTGCAGGGATGGAATGAGGCGTGGTCTCTGACCCTGTCTCCCAGGAGAGGGTGGCAGGCAGGGCCCAGGCCTGGAGGGAGAAGATGGGCCCATGAGCCTGCCTGTTGCCTTCAGCTCAACGACGGGCAGTTCACCGTCATCCAGCTGGTGGGCATGCTGCGGGGCATCGCGGCCGGCATGAAATACCTGTCGGAGATGAACTACGTGCACCGGGACTTGGCTGCCCGCAACATCCTGGTCAACAGCAACCTGGTCTGCAAAGTCTCCGACTTCGGCCTCTCCCGCTTCCTGGAGGATGACCCCTCCGACCCCACCTACACCAGCTCCCTGGTACAAGCAGAAGCCGGGAGGGCGCCTGGGGGAGGGGCCAGCCACGCCAGGGCTCCGGGCTGGGGACCAGCCCCGAGTCACAGGGTGAAGGGAGTGTGCCCCCCACACCAGGGCGGCAAGATCCCCATTCGCTGGACTGCCCCCGAGGCCATAGCCTATCGGAAGTTCACTTCTGCTAGTGATGTCTGGAGCTACGGAATCGTCATGTGGGAAGTCATGAGCTACGGGGAGAGGCCGTACTGGGACATGAGTAACCAGGATGTGAGTGGCGCCCAGACAGAGCGCTCGGGAGGCGGGGGCCGGCTGGGGCGCCGAGCGGCAGCTCACTGTGGGTCCCTGCCCTCGGCCAGGTCATCAACGCCGTGGAGCAGGATTACCGGCTGCCCCCGCCCATGGACTGCCCCACGGCACTGCACCAGCTCATGTTGGACTGCTGGGTGCGGGACCGGAACCTGCGGCCCAAGTTCTCCCAGATCGTCAACACCCTAGACAAGCTCATCCGCAACGCCGCCAGCCTCAAGGTCATCGCCAGCGCCCAGTCTGGGTCAGTACTTCTGTCTGTCCTCCCTCTCTGCTCTGGAGCCACCGTCGTGCCCTGTCTCCCCTGCCCTCCGGACTCACCGGTTCCCTCTGTCCTCCCCACAGCATGTCACAGCCCCTCCTGGACCGCACAGTCCCAGATTACACGACCTTCACCACAGTAGGCGACTGGCTGGACGCCATCAAGATGGGACGGTACAAAGACAGCTTCCTCAGTGCTGGGTTCGCATCCTTTGATCTGGTGGCCCAGATGACCGCAGAGTGAGTGTGCCTCAGGGGCCGGGCATGGGCTCTGGCCTGGGGCCAGAGGAGTGGGGCATGAGGAGAGGGACTGACCCTGCCCTTGGTCTCTCCTGCAGAGACCTGCTCCGGATCGGGGTCACCCTGGCCGGCCACCAGAAGAAGATTCTCAGCAGTATCCAGGACATGCGGCTCCAGATGAACCAGACACTGCCTGTGCAGGTCTGACCCACAACTTCTGGGGGGTGCCCCCCAAGGGCCATACAGAGACTGACCAGCCAGCTGGACTTCAGGACTTTTGGATGCCTGGCTTGGCCGGAAGATGGATGTTTGGGGCAAGCCCCCACTGGTACTTCTCCAGGCCTGTGCTCCTGCCCCAGGAAATGTGCCCCAAACCTCTTCATATTGAAGATGGATTAGGGGAGAGGGTGATGACCTCTCCCCAGGCCTTTTCGGGCACTGGTCTTTCTGCTTTCCAGTGGGGGATCCCCACAGACTCAGACTCCACTGTGTTCCATGCTGGAGGTCCTGGAGGGGTCCATGGAGGCAAGGCAGAAGCCTGGGTTCCTCAGGGCCCAGCCCTGGCTGGGGTCTGGCCCCCCCAGGTAGGCAGAAAGCAGTCCCGCCCTCAGGAACTGGAGGAGGGGACCCCAGGAGTGGGGAAATGTGACACCCCTACCCCGAAGCCAGCTGGCGGCCCCAGTTTGCACAGGGACTGTTGTTCTGAGGGCTGCGGGCCCTGCCCCACCCCCGCCCTCGGTGCTGTCATAGAAAGGGCGGGCAGGGGCGGGGACAGCAGCCCCCTGCCCCCAGAGACTCTCAGAGCCAGAGATCGGGTGTGTGCGTGCGTGGGTGTGTGCGTGTGTAAGTGTGCATGCACTGGCCTGCACCGAGTGTGGGTGAGCGTGCAGAAAGCTTGGCCCTGTGCCCTGCAGTGGGCCGCTGGGCCGTCAGCGGAATAAAGGCAATAACATGATTCTCTGACCCCTTCTCTTTCTGCCCCTACAAAGCAGGACTTCCAGAGACTGCAGGTTCATCGTCGGGCCCCCTCCCTTCCGAATTCCCCAGGAATCATTGGGAGACCAGATCCAGGCTTATCCAGGATCAACTTACCTTTTGTACTTTGATCTTACTTCTTGGGGCATCTAACAAACTTCCCGGAAGTGGGGCAATCCATCTCAAGGAAGTGACAATAAGTGACTCCCTCTGAAGGTACCCCAGCCCTGGGGGTTGGGGGTGTGGACGCTTAGGCCTGCTAACAGACAGTCCTTTCACCCTCTGAGAGGAAAAGGGCTAGGTCAGTTTCCAGGGTCACGTGGCCAAGGACAAAGGGCAAAAGAGCCCACTGGTATTGAATTGTGCTCAGCGGCGGCAGCCAGCTCCCACCCAACGCCAGCCCAGAAGAGGGTCTCCTCTGTAGAGCGCTTACTATGTATGCTCCAGGCGCTGGGCTAAACGCCGCATTTACACGCGGATCGGATCTTACTTAATCTCAGCCAGAGCCCAGCCAGAGAAGGAAGTGTTTTATCTCCTTTTCGCAGAGCAGAGAAGAGAGAGAGGTTAAGTAACTCAGCCCCGTCCCTGAGCCGGTCTGTGAGGCCTGGGGCTGGGATCCCCACGGACACTGCCTGCACGTTGGAAAGATTCGGAGGCTAAAGGACGAGGACCACGGAGAGGGTTAGGAAAATAGCTTCTGGAAACGTCCAAGGAGGAAGCGTGGGGGCGGCTCCGAGGCAGCTTGGACGCAGGGACGGGGGAGGGGATGGGTCGGGAAGGCAGGTGCGGCTGCTGGAATTCCAAGTGTCGAGAGGGCCCTGGCGCTGTCAGCCTTGCAGGGCAGGGGACGCGTTTCCAAGGTCTCCGCAGAGCCCTGGCTACAGGGGGGTCGCTGGGCGGGCCCCGCAGGGGAGGGGCGTGAGCTGCGTACGGGTCAGACGCTGAGGTTCCGCGGCCGCAGCCCCTCCCCCCGCCCCCCGCGTCTCCCCGGAGTTTGCAGGCGGGGTCGAGCGTCGCAGGGGAATGCTAAAAAACGGGGCGGGGGCGGTTAGCTGGGGACTGAGATCCGCAAGCCGGGGACACCGGACGCTAATGCAGGTTACTGCCCAGTGAGGCTGGGCCCGGGGAGCGAGGCCGGCGGCGCGGCGCAGGCTCCCGAGACCACCCCCGCCCTCGGCGGCCCGTCTCCTTAATATTCCCCCCGCGAAGCCGAGCGCGCTGCAGAGCGGGGACGGCGGAGGGGGATGGGGACCGAGGCCGAGGGCGCCCTGGCTCGGGCGCCGGAGCTGTCAGCAGCGGGAGGTGCTGCGCGCGACCTTGGGGGGTGGGGAGCCCTGTGTCCCCCGCCCTGCATTTCCAGCTGAGGTCTCAGATAGAGGGGAGGGGGCACCCCAAGCTACTCAGGGCTCCATTTCCTGCTCCTGGGGTGAACCCCCTATCCTTTCGTGTTACCGACTGTCTTAACAAGAGTGGGCTTTGACTCAGGGGTGGGGGCTCCGCCGGAAGAGGTGAGACATCGCCCCCTACCGGGTCCGCAGGGAGGGCAGGACTGGGCACGGTGACCGCTGACGAAGGAGCGCCGCCCAACGGGGGGCCGCTTGGTGTGAGGACCCCAGGCTGAGAATCTCCAGAGACGTCTTGAGCCCTAAATCCGGGTTGCTTGGATGTGCCTTGTGCTGCCCACCACATAATTCACCCCCATGTGAATCGAGGTCCCATCGCCCCCCACTCCATACCTAGCTCTCTCCTTCCGCCCACCCAGAGAAACAGGAGACAGGGATGCGGTACCCCTATTCAAGCCACACCCACACCATGCCCCCCAAAGCGCCTTTCTTGGCTGGCTCAAAACTTTCAATCAGGGGACCTCTCCTGGTCGGCTGCTCAGTCCGTACACCCTCAGGACTTCCCAAGGCTGAGATGAAGTGGGAGAAACCAAGGAAGAAGGAGAGAGGCCTTCCTGGAAAGCAGCCACTCGGCACATGTAGGGGTGGACGCGCGGGGTCGTGAGGACGTGGGGGCGGGGCGGCTGACCCAGTTAACCTGCATCTCGTTTGAAAGCTTCGGATGAATCTTTAGATCCCTGAGCCGGGTAGCAAGGAGGGGCGAGGTGTGGTTGGGAAGAATGAAACAGCTGGTCTGTGCTGTCTTGTTAGTACGCACTTCTGGCGGTGTTAGGTTCTGTCCAATCCGTTCTGACTCAAAAAGGACCCTGTGCTTAGCAGAACTAAACCCTGTCGGGACCTGTGCCACGTCTACAGTCTTGGTCAGGGGTCCCTCCTGACCACATGTCCACAGTATGTGAGATGTCATCTCGCCATCCTTGCTTCTAGGGAGCACTCTGGCTGTACTCCCTCCAGGTCAGACATACTCTTAGGTGCTGAAAATTGCGTCTCCCAAGCTGGAGGGAGCAAGGAGCAGGGAGGAGCAGCTCACTGTCCTCCGCCTTATCCCACCTGCAGAAGGGGTAGGTGTGGCCCCTAAGGACACATTTCATGCATGGTCTGTGCCCAAGCTCAGAGAGCAGGGCCAGCTAGGGAGAGTGAGCTGCTCCAGGGGTGCTCAGCTGTTGGTCGTAGGGCCCTGCTCCAGGGTAGGCTTGGCTAGAGGGACCGGGTGAGGCCTTGAGTGGAAGTCTGGGTGATCAGATTCAGGGCTGGAAATCAGAAAATCTGAGGCAGCTGGGTAGGGCAGTGCAGTGGGAGGAGCTGGTGATTTAAAATCTCCAGTACTGTGAGACCTGGTTCAAAGCCCAGTTCTCCTGTAGCCCTGGCCTGTGACTTAGGGAGGTTTAGTTCACTTTGCTGTGCCTCTTCATTATACTCGCCTCATGAGATTGTTGGGAACACAGAGTTAGTTCATACATGTTGAGTATGTGCTAGAGTCATAGTAAAAAAGAACCCATTGCTGTCCAGTTGATTGTGACTCCTAGTGACCCTGTAGGACAGTGTAGAATGGCACCACAGGGCTTCAGGGAGAGGCTGATGGATTCAAACTGCTGACCTTCTGGTTAGCTGCTGAGCTCTCAGCCAACGCAGCCCTGGGGCTCTGGGATTGTAGTGAGGGCTCAAAAATATATGTATACCAGTGACTATTTTCAGAGGCTTGGGAGGGTCACAAGTACCCGGGGCAATCTTTAAACTGTGCCCCTGATTTCAGGATGAAAAGACGTTGATGATAGCACCAGAAATGCTTCTCCCTCTTGTCTGATGGCCTTGGTCAGTCACCTTTCATATTTGTGGCACCTTGGAACGTCAATTCTGTGCCCCACCTGGTGTCCCCCTGGGTGTGGGCCCAGGGGCAAGTGACCCCTCTGACCCCTTTGTTATGTCTCTATTTTTATTAATATGAAGTTTAAATAAAATGCAGGAACAGAGACAGAAATGCTGAGTAGTGTCTGTGTGTAGCAGGGGTAAACACACTCAGCAGAACCTACCAGCCACCTCCAGGAAGGGAGAAGTTGGGGCCCCACAAGCCTAGAAGAGGGTGAGGAAGCTATTGGCCACACAGAAGCAGGTCCTACCAGCAGGGATGCTGGACATTTTGCTGCAGGTTCTGTCTGGGTCCTGGACTGGCTTCCAGGACAGGGCTGCTGGGACCTGGTGGTTTGCAGGCAAGGAGGTGCAGAAGGTCAGTATGGGGTATAGCACCCAGCAAGTTGAGGGAACTAGGTTCTGTACTTCTCCTCTTAGTACACCGGTCCTGGGCCTGTCGGAGAGGGAGGACTGCCATCAATTTTTATTTCTTCTTCAAATACTTGCTGGGCGTCTGCAACGTGGCAGCCACTATCCTGGACACTAAGGACACTAGGATGGACTTAAAAGCTTGAAGTCCAACCAGGGGACGGATGGTGTTTAAATCACCCTACAAAGAAATTATGTAGTTATGGGCTGAAGCAGAGCTTTATGAGAAACCCCAGCTCCAGGGAGCTGAGCTGGCCCTGCGCAGTGAGTGAAACCGAACCATTTACGGTCGAGCTGATTCCAATGCCT
Source organism: Heterohyrax brucei (assembly GCA_028571685.1). Taxonomy (NCBI): domain Eukaryota; kingdom Metazoa; phylum Chordata; class Mammalia; order Hyracoidea; family Procaviidae; genus Heterohyrax; species Heterohyrax brucei. Next base: position 84,867,827 of record CM053157.1, on the reverse strand, counting down.
GGCAACCCTGTAGGACATGGCAGGACTATCCACCAGGGTTTCCAAGGAGCAGGTGGTAGATTGGAATGACTGACCTTTGGGGGAGCCGCTCAGCTCATCACTGTGCTATCAGGGCTCCTGGGCAGGGTGGGGATCCTCCTATCAGTCATCTGATGCCCATCCAGCCAGGGGGAGCATTACCGTGGGAGTCCCTCCAACTTCTGGGTGCCTGACCTCCTCCTCCACTCTCCTCCTCTCCTTGGTTCATTTATTCAGTATGCGTCCCTTGGGTCGTCCCGTGGGCTGGTTCCCATGGGCAGGGGCTGGGGATGTGGAGAGGAGCCGGCGACAGCCTCTGCTCCCCGGGGGGCTGTGCCGCTCAGGGGAGACTGCTGGTACACGTGCCAACTGACACAGTGGCAGCACAGTGGTCAGGAGTTACAGCCGCTCGCCAAAAGCTCAGACGTTCAAATCCACCAGGTGCTCCTTGGAAACCCTGCGGGGGCTGTTCTGCTCTGTCCTATAGGGTCGCCACTGTGAGTCGGAACTGACTGGACAGGAGCAGGTTTCAGGGGGGGTTTAATACAGTGTGGTGAAGTCAATGCTACAGCTAGGCGGGAGCCAGGCGCTGGGAGGGGGCGACTGGCTTCTCGTGCACGTCTGGCTTCTCGTGCACGTCTGGCTTCTCGTGCACGCCTTCAGCGCTTCCAGTGTCCCCTGGGCACCTTCTGCATCCACTGCCAGAGTCCCTCTTCTCTGCCTCTTCTCTGCTAGGAGGCACATTCATCCCGTTTTTGCATACAGGATGTTTCCATGTCTACAGATAACTCCAAAACCCCAAATCCAAACCCATTGCTGTCGAGTTGGTTCCAACTCATAGCGACCCCATAGGACAGAGGAGAACTGCCCCATAGACTTTTCAAGGAGCGCCTGGCAGATATTTTTGGTGAGCAGATGTAGCACCTCACCACTACACCACCAGGATTCCGTAGATGTCTCAGAGAGGTCAGGTGACTTGCCTGAGGTTTGCAGAGCCAGCCAAGTGCCAAGCCAAGATCAGAAACAAGCTCACCTGTGTTCTTCCCACTGGATTAGGGTATGCTGCTAGAGTCCCTAGGAGTCAAAATCAACTTGATGGCAACAGGTTTGGTCTTTGGTTTGGTGCAAGGGGGCCCGGGAATCCCAGATGCTCTGCGCCTGGACAGGGCACCCGAGTCCTTGCTGGGCCACTTCAGAGTGGATCCCTACCCCCAGGGGGGACTCCGCATGTCTGTGCAAGGGTTCCCTCAGCTTTCCTTTTTCACAGAGGGGAGGGGAAAGAGAGGCCCCAGGTGCTGAAGGCACTTGTAAGAACAACTCAGCAACGGAATAGGGTCCCAGCTGGGGTGGGACTGCAAGGTCCCTGTTTCTCATTAATTATTTCTCTCTCATGGAGCATGAATGAAAACAGACTTGGGATCTGCCTGGGGGTCTGCTGTGACATCGGCCCAGGCGTGGCTGCCTTGACCCTGACTGTTGGGGCTGGGGAGGGCAACCCTCCCCGCTTTGTCCTGGCCGGACAGGGAGAAGGAGAAAGGCAGGTAGGGACAATTCTCCCTGAGTCCTGCTCCCTTCTCTGAGCATTGGATTTGGGACAGATGATGGCCTTTGCCTGAGGGGACCAGGGTAGGATGTGTCACAGGATGTGGGGGGGTACAGGACCTGGCTCTTGTTGTCCACCACTGCCTCCCACACACCGTGCCACTGCTTCCTGCACAGATAGCCAGCGCCCCTCCCAGGCGTGGCTCTCCCGACCACCTCTCCACTTCTGAAGCTGCCTCTGTGCTGAAGGCTTCATTCCTTCTGCTTGCCGTCCTCCTCATCTCTGACCTCACATCCACAGTCAGGTTGCTGCCTGGACTTGGTGCCCGGCTGACCAGATTCTTCTGGCTCCCAGCTCTTGGTTTTCATGCCCAGATGTTGACCTTTCACCACCAGGGGCCTCCTTCATTCCCAATTGGTCACCTAACATCTTGTGGGCTACATTTTGAACCTGTTCATCACCACTTAGCCGGCACCTCCAAAGTTTCAGGTCTGATGTTCCAGGCTCTCACCACTTCCTTCTGTCTGCTCAGTCCCCTACTTCCTGGCTACACTGCACCGAAACTACAATTTCAAAGTTTCTGGTCTCCCAAACCTTTTGTTCTCCATGGAGAGGGAGCGTCTGGATGCCTTTCTCTTCATGCCCAACCTGGACCACTCCCACCCTCCAGTGTTCCCAACGTGTTCTTGCTCTGAGATCCTTTTCTTGGTTTGCTGATTTCCAGTGAAACTCCCCATAGCAGCTGGTACAGGCTTTTCTGAAGTACAAAGCTCTCAGTCACGTCCCTGTCACTCCTCGGTGATTCCTCACCTCCGTCTTGACTGAAAGAATGCCTCCTCTCCAGGAACACTTGAGACTTCCTCTTTGCTGGCCCCAGGCCATGGTGATAAGTGAGATGCACCTTCAAGGAGCTCACCGTCCAGTAGAGAGACCGGTGACAAGGGTGACACAGGAAGATCCGAGTTGTCACTGACGAATTTTGTAAAGACATGTGATGCCACCAGGACAGTGCTCTGGAGCCAGGCAGGGGTGTGGTGGACGGGAGCCTGCAGAGACGGTGACAGAAGCAGAGGAGGAGCCCAGGGTGTAGGTGAAGGGTGACAGCTCCTGGATGGAGGTGACGTGTGGAGGAGGTGCTGTAGAGATGGCCAGGAGGGCACAGGCGTGAGGGATGGCGTGACCGTAAGTGGTGGTGACATGCTTAGTGGCTGTTGCACTGTGGGAGGGAAGCTGCAGCAGGTGTTTGGGCCTGGCTGTCCTCGTGGACCAAAGGATGAGGTGAGCTGCAGCGCCATTTATGGATGCGGAGTCTGTGGGAGGAAACAGGCCAAGGGCAAAATGGGTTCAGTCTGAGGGTCCCAAAGAGAGGTGCTTAGCGAACTGTTGACCCAGGAGTGGAGTCTGAGCTGGGCTCCTCAGGCGCAGCATGGAGGCTGGGGATGAAGTTGAGGTTGTCCAGAAGAGCTGCAGGGAGAAGAGGCTGAGCCAGACACCTGGGGAGTTCCTCCTCCCTGCTCCTTCAGTAGTGCCCTTGGGGGTAACAGTGGATTAAGCTAAGAGGTTGGTGGTTTGACCTGGTGGTGTAGTGGTTAAATGCTGTGTCTGCTAACCAAAAGGTTGGCAGCTTGTATCTACCAGGTGCTTGGAAACTCCATGGATCAGTTCTGCCCTGTCCTATCGGTGTGGAGTTGGAATGGACTTGACGGCAGAGGCAGTGGGTAGAGACACCTTGGAAAACAGGGCTGGCAATCTGCTTCTGAAAGGTCGCTACTTCAAATAAACCTATGAAGCAGTTCTCCTCTGCACACGTGGGGTCACCAGGAGTTGGAACCCTGTAAATAGCAACTCACAGTGGCAACAACAGCTCCTTCAGTGTGGTGTCCATGCCTCTCGGAGAGCTCTTGCCACACTGCGATGTCCTTGTCTCCTTTGCCTTGAAGTGAGTTCCTTGAAGGAGGCACCCTGTTTTAATAACCCAGCTTCCCCAGGAAGATGTGTCAGGGTCTGACCCGAGGCGTGGGCTTGGGAATACCTGTGGGATGGGTGAACAATGGTAATAATGTGTTAAGTGTTTACCATGTGCCGGGCACTGTTCTAAGCGTTTTTCATTTAGTAATTCATGTAATCTTTGGGACAATCTGTGAGATAAGAACTCTTCCCATTTCCATTTACAGGTGGAAAAGCTCAGGCTAAAATAAGTAACTTGTCAGAGGTCACAGAGCTAGTTAGCGGCAGAGCCAAGATCTGAGTTCAATTTTATGCCATTTAGTCAGAACTGTGTTGGTGCAGTGGCTCAAATGCTGAGCTGCTAACCAGAGGTCATTGGTTTGAACCCACAAGCTGTGCTGTGGGAGGAAGATGTGGTGATCTGTTTCTGTAAAGATTATGATCTCGGAAACCCAATGGGGCAGTTCTATTCTGACAAAATTAGAGATTTAGAGAAAAAAAAATATGTATTTGAGTTCATGTCGTCTCGCTCCAGAGCTGATGCTTTTTGTTTCCATTCTATGCTGCTTCTCAAATAAAATCTCCAGAATAAAAACAACTCCTATACTTACTGCTATTGTATTTATTGTTCCAGATGCTGTACAGTGCTTTATTAGATTGTTTAATTTAATTCTATATAAATGAGTTAATGGATAAACAAATCGATGGATGTAAAGATACAGGTGTGGAGAGATACAGGAGTGAAATGGATGGGTGGATGGATGGATGGACACATGGGTGGATGGTTAGATGACGGATGGACGGGCCAGGTGGTATGTTAGTCATCATGCTGCTGTAACAGAAATACTACACATGCATGGCTTTAACAAAGATGAACTTACTCCTTCACTGTCCACTAGGCTGAGAGTTCAGATTCAGGGCATCAGCTCCAGGGAAAGGCTTTCTCTGCTGGCTCTGGAGGAGGGTCCTTGTTATCCTGGACTGGAAGCTTCTGAGGCCAAGGGAACCTCAGGTTCAAATGCCACACTCTGCTTCTGGCACTGCTGTCTTGGTCTGAAGTCCCTAACTCTTGGCTTGCTTTCCTTTTTTTTTTTATATTCCAAGAGATTGCCTCCAGGCACAGTATAGTCTTATAAATTAAGTCCTGCCCCACTGACGCAACTGCCACCCATCCTATTCACTGACATCAGAGGTGGGATTTATAGCATACTGGAACATCATGCAGTACCGAGAATCATAGCCCTGCCAAGTTGCTAGACACATTTTTGGGGGACACAATTCAAGCTATGACAGATGCATATAAAAAAGTAGGTGTATATGTGAATGAAGAGTAGTTGGGTGAATGGATGATGGGTAGGTGGCTGTACAGATGAGTGGCTGTGTGGATGAATGACTAGATGGGTGGTGGGATGACGGATGAACGGGTAAGTGGATGAGAGGTGGCTTAGTTCGAGGGGTGAATGAACACGAGGTCTGACAAGTTTCAAACTTGCCACCCTGTGCTTATGTTGGCAGCACTGTACAAACAACTCAGTAAGGTTTCATAACCTTGGTCTATCAGTGTCTCACAGCTGTGTTTGTGCTGGCATGTGACAGTGTCTTCATGAGTGGCGTTCATTATTGTTGTGTGTTTTTGTGTGCCATTGCGTGAATTTTGGAGCATGAATTAGAGTGATGAACAAACATTAAATTTCTTGTTAAACTTGGCAAAAGGGGAAGCAAAATCAGGGACATGATACTCCAAGTTTATGGGGATAGTGCCGTGAAGAAAATGGCAGTGTACAATGGATTAAATGTTTTTTGGAGGGGGGAGAGAGGACAGGGTGGCCAGTAAGGAGCAGAACGGACAAAAACAGTACAAAAGTGTGTCAGATTGTGCGTCAAAACCATCGACAGACTGTGAGAAGCACGGCAGGCCAAGCAAACATCAATAAAGAAGCAGTTAGGAAAATCTTGACTGAAAATCTTGGCTTGAGGAAGGTGTGTGCAAAAATGATCCGGAAGGAGCTCACCAATGAACAAAAGCAAACATGGGTCAAGTTTGCCAAGACCTTTTGGAGAGGCAAGACCATGCTTTGGGCTGTGTTATCACTGGTGATGAAACATGGGTGTACCAATACGGCCCTGAAACAAACCTTCAAAGCACACAGCGGAAGTCAGCCAATTCTCCACCACCAAAAACCTTCCGTCAGTCCAAATCGAGAGTCAAATCATGTTGCTAACCTTTTTTGATATCAGAGAAATTGTTCATTATGAATTTGTATCAAGTGGACAAACAGTTAACCAAAGTCCTGAAAAGGTTGCATGAAAACATCAGACAAAAACCACCTGAACTTTTCACCAACAACTCACGGCTCTTGCATCACGACAATGCACCAGCTCACACAGCACTGCCTGTGAGGGAGTTTTTAGCCAGTAAACAAATAACTGAATTGGAACACCCTCCCCACTCATCTGATCTGGCACCCGATGACCCTTTTCTTTATCTGAAGATAAAGGAAATATTGAAAAGAAGACATTTTGATGACATTCAGGACATCAAGGGTAATACAATGACAGTTCTGATGGTCATTCCAGAAAGAGTTTTATAATTGCTTTGAACGGTGGTCTAGGTTTTGGCATTGGTTCATAGCTTCCCAAGTGGATAACTTCAAAGCTAACTGCAGTGAAGTATGTAACCCTTTTTCTAGGTTGAGTTCATGAACTTAATTATCAGAACTTTGTATGTAGATGAACAGGCAATAGATGGAAGAATAGGTGAATGGATGAGTTGATGCAAAGGTGAATGCCAGGATGGATAGAGGGATAGAAAGATGAATACACAAGCACAGAGGATAAGATGGATAGATAGACACGTAGGAGGATAGGAAGATAAATGAGTAGACAGTTTTATGAATCAAAGGATGAACAAATGGATGGATAACTGGGTGATTAGATGGCTGGATGAATTGATGATTGGCTGGGTGGGTGGGTGGATGGATGACTGGATGGGATAGATGGATGGATGGATGTATGGGATAGATGGATGAATATTAGATGGATGGATGGATGAGTGGTTGTGTACATGGTTGGGTGGATAAAGGAATGGCTTCCTATATTCAGAGTTCTAAAAGAGGATAAGGACGCTCACAAATTATAGCCTTTATCCTTTCCCCTAGATATACCTACACCTTCTCTCGACCATTTCTTCCATGATGGTAATATAATCTGTCCTGACCTCCCCCTCCCTCCACACGCACATGCATCTCTACAATCCACAGCCAGACACCAGGGTTTGGTCCTCAGCCCCCAGAACGGAGACATTCTGGAATGGGCTCCTGCCACCCTGGTTCTTTTAACTGCTCTTCCGCTCAGGGAGTTTGATGTCCAGGGAGGACACCTTCCAAACCAGCAGCCTAAGCAGTGGTGATGGTGGCAGCTCCTTCCTTTGTCCCCACGTTGAGGTGTCTTGAATAGGCCGTCGCAGGAGACAATAGTGTTTTGTGGGGCTGGAAGGGAAGTGTATCTTTCCTCGGGCAGACGAAAGGTTTTAGCAAGGACCACTTAGGGAGGCTGAGAGCAATGAGGCCTTGCTGACTGAGAGGGCACGGTCCACCTCGGAAGTACGTGGCGGAGAGATAGCAGCCATCCCTAGCTCCCACCCTGAGACACCCCAGTTGTCAGTCCTCGGCTCCACCACAGCGATGCTGTGTGACCTCGGGCAATGTATCCGGCCTTTCTGAGTTGCCTTGTCTGTGAATTGAACAAATAACCTCACAAGGTCTCTGGGAGAATGAAACAAGATGATGAAAGCTGTATGTGTCACGTACCAGGCAATTAATGATTAATAAATTATAAGTGTGTAGATTCCTTTCTTTTTCCTAGAGGAGATAAACTAAGACATCTTAGCATGGTGTCTGTTTGGGAAGAAGTGTGCGTTTGGGAAACGATGACATCACCACGGTCCAGGGTCCCATGGCCTCTGGGTATCTGAGGACAGCCCCATTGAGAAGTCCCCTTCTACTTCCCCCATAGGCCCAAATCCTTACAGATTCCCAAGCACTGATCAGGGGGAAGCAGCTCCGGGGTGCAGGTCGGGGTGGGAGGCCGCCTTGGAGCCTGAAGGAGGCCAGACCTCCCCCCACCCTCTGACCCTCCCTCCCTGGGCCTGGCGCCAGCAGGCCGGGCACCGAGCTTTGAGCTGAAAAAAAAAAGAGCTGCTTGTTGTGAAGGGTGAGTCACGAGACCCCAGAACGGCCCTGCGAGGGAGAGGGGAGGTGGGATCCTCCCCTGCGCAGGAAGAGGCCTTCTCCCACAGACAGACCCCTGTGGGGAAGCGGGTGGCTCTGAGGAAGGCCAAGACTTCCTCAGAGGTTCACCCCTTTTCCTTCTCCCCTACTTTCTCTTCTCTAATCTCGTCTTACCTCCACCCAGACCATGTGTTTACAGATGGGTGGGCAGAGGCTGGGGAGCTTGGGCCCCGCAGTAAAAGAAACCATGCATTCAGTTGATTTTGACTCAAGGTGACCCTAAAGAACAGCGTAGAACTGTCGCACAGACTTCCCAAGGAGCACCTGGTGAGTCTGAACTGCTGACCTTTTGGTTAGCAGCAGTAGCTCCCAACCACTGCACCACCAGGGAAGGCTCCAGGGCTCCCCAAAACTAAAGCTGTTGTCATTGAGTTGATTCCAATTCATAACAACCCTATAGGACTGGAATAGAATTGCCCCATTGAGTTTCCATACAGCACCTGCTGGGTTTGAACTGCCAACCTTATGAGCAGCAGCAGGAGCACTTAACCACCATCCCACTAGGGTTTCCCCAGGCCTCACAGATACTGGTAATGTTGAGTAGTGGACTTTTGGCTCTGCTGGGGCACTTTCTCCTCCCAGACTTGGCTTGAGCTGGGCTTGCACATAAAGGAAGGAAAAGAGACTGACTGATACGAGACATTTACTACGTAGTTTCATCCCCATAGCAACTATGTGAGGATAACATCATGAGCCCATTTTACAGATTAGGGCACTGAGACTCAGGGAGGTAATTTACACAAGGTCAGATGCCGGGTTAGAGGATTAGAGCCTGGAATTGAACCCAGGTGTCTAGCTGCTGACCAGGGTGGTACCCTAGAGTGGGAACTTGAAGACAGAAGTCTGAGAGAGAGGACATGAGTGGCTTTAGCAGGCTGAGGAGGATGAGGGGATGGTCATGCTGTTCTGTTTGGTTTGGCACCTGGGCTCCAGGCTCTGCACAGCACTGTGACGGGAGCCCCAGGTCCGCACGTGTGAAACGAAGATGGTGAACTGGTGCCAAGGACCATAACCAGCCCCAGCCCGCACCCCAGGACTCAGGAAATGACACACCCCAACTGCGGAGCAGATTGTGGGGCTGTCTCCAGGATCACCTTTCAGGGAAGGGGCTGGCAGATGGATGCTCTCCGAGAGAGCCTTGAGCAGGGAGGGGCTTCCCTGGGCTGACCCAGACTGGGCAGTGTGGTAGGGTGGACAGCGCTGGCCTGGGGGTCAAGTGGCCTGGATTCTAGCCCTGCTGTGTGATTTTAGGCAATTTGCTAAGTATCTGGAACTCTTCTGTAAACAAAGGGGAATTTTTTTCTGCTTACCTTCTGAGCAAAAAGCCTGGAAGAAGAGACCTCCTGCCCTACGAGGGTCTGACTCTGGATCAAGGCAGAGTTTGTGGAAAGAGGTGGGGTACAGTATTAGGAAGCTGGAAACAACACCCAAGGGCTCCAGCTAGGTGTGAGGAGCAACTTCCTTAGCTGCTCTGTGGAGGAATCTGAAGTCCAGAGCCTGTGCTGCTCCTGGGAGACAGAGAAGTGTAGGGGTTGGTTGGGGGGACAGGGGGCTGATGGCTTGCCGGTGGCAATTGGCTCTGATTTGGTGACTTGACTCTACTGGGGTCAGGACCAGGCACTGGCTTGCCTGTAGCAGTCCTCTGTTCCTTGCACAGGTGGGGATCGAGGCCGATGAGAAACAGGCCCCATAGGGACCAGGCTCCCACGTTCCCAGGTCCCAGGAGCCAATCTGCAAGGCATAAGTTGCATGGAGGCTGGGAGTGCCCAGGGAGGAGAGAGGGGACACCAGAGTCACTTCCAGAGAGGGGACTATCCCTTCTTGCACACTAGCCTTGGTGGAAGCAGCAGCCGAGGCAGGTGGGAGGCCGGGGGAGAAGACGGCAGAGCTTTGCAAGGGAAAACCCAAACCAAACCCTTTGCCTTCGAGTCAATTCCAACTCTCAGCAAAGGGAGGAGGCTGGAATTTTGGATGGAAATCATTCAAATCAGACTCTGAAATCAGAATCCTGTCTCAGAAACATATTGGCCCCATTTGTCCTGGGGCTGGGAGTAGAAGGCTTAAGGGGAAGTTGGACCCTGCCTGAGGATAAAACAGGAAATCCCCACCCCCATTCTATACCCCTCTGGCCGACCTGGGGGCTGCTTGCCTGATACAGGAGGGGAAGTCGGGTACCCTAGCCACCCACCTGCTCTGTCCTAGCTTATTGCTGAGACCTTCTAAGGCTGTCTGGCTGCGACTCTGCCCATCCCTGACCCTGGTCTACCCCAGGAGCCGAGGACCTCTGGTGAAGTGTCTGGTTCCAGGCTTTCTGAGTACCACGCTCTAAGCAAAGTCCTGGAGTATAAGGGTGACCTAGAGTGGGAGACAGCACTGAGTGAGGCTTTGGGGTGTACCTTAAAAGGTAGGTTGTCATTCCTGGAGTCTGCCTGGCTCCCCTTGGTCACAGCTAGCAGTGGGCATGGAGGGGGAGTGTGGCACAGATCTGTCCAGGCAGGGCTGGCAGTGGAGGAAACCAAGCCTGCAGAAACCTGTTAAAGGAGTTGTTATGAGAGAGGCGACCCTGGAGAGATCACCTGGGTTCAGCCACTGCAGAGGCAGTGGTATGGCCAGGCCATGGGCTGGGCAGAGTGGGGCCAAACATGGGACAGGGGGCTGCACGTCCCGCAGTAGCTTCCTGTCCAGCTGGCAGTCCGGGGCAGGTGCTGCCCCAGAAGCTCTTTCTAGGGAGCAGCTCTGTTAGTCTGCCTATAGTAGTCTGGATGTCTGGATCTCCACTCAGAGAGGGACCAAGGCTTCTGGGCCACCCACCCTGTGCTCCTCCTTCTCCTAGGCCCAAAGGCCCAAAGGCCCAAAGGCCCAAATCAAGTCTCCAGGCTGACAGAAGCCGAACTCAGACACAGCCACCGTAAACCCCTCCTTCCTGGACACTGCCTTGGGTCAGGGGGTCTGGCATCCCGCTGCCCAAAGACCATCCCCCCACTACAGGACCCACCTGCCCAAGCGTCACCATCTCCCAAAGGAGCTACCTGCCTGAGCACCCCCTTCTCTGCAAGATTCTGCCTGTCTCCATGTCGGGCACTCCTACTTTCTGTCCCCTTCTCCCTGCTCTGCCACCCTGCTCCATGCAGAGGGGAGAAAAGATGGGGACCCATTTCTCACACTTCCATGAGCCATGACTATCTATAGAGACTTTGATCCCTACCTGGCCCCATGGAGTTTCCCAGAATCCTCTCTGCTTTCCCCCTAGAGTGGACTCCCAGGGTCTTCTCTGACCTAGCGCTCTGTGGTGTGTGTCCCCAGAGTTCTACTCTCTGCTCTGGATACCCCCACACCCACCCAGAATTCTCTCTGTCCTCCCCGCCTACTGTGGACTCCCCAAAACCTCCTCTGCACACCCCCCAGTGGAAACCTTGGGATTTAGGGGAGTCTCCTAGAAGAAAGACGCTTTGGTGGGAATGAAGGGGTGGTCCCCCACAGTTTAGGATGAGAAGGAACCTTGACTTCCAACTCTTCTTTGGGATCAGGCCAGACCTGGAACCCTACTGCCAACCTCTCACTCCATGGAGGGGGTGCCACTGTTTGGGGGGCAGGTAGAGGGGAGCTGGGAGAGGCGGAGAGGTGGGGGAACTGGTCTTGTGTTATTCTTGGCGTGGAGCCCCCAGCCCCAGGAAAATCCTGGCTCTGTGGAAAACTGAGCGGGCAGTCAGGCAGGGAGGGGGAGGAAGAGGAGGAGAGGGGCTCAGAGTGAGGTGGGGGTAGGGGCTCCTCTCATAAATCAATCCCACCAGCATCTCAGGCCTGACAGAAACCAGAGACCCTGGGTCCCTTGGGGGATGGGGCCAGTGGAGGGGGGTGTGGACCATCCGAGAATTGTGGGGGAGGACAGGCTGAAATGAGGGGCAGCATCCTGCTCAGAGGCTGGGCCTCCAGCCCCCCAAGACAACAGGTGTGTGTATGGGAGGGGTTGGGAAAACAGCCTCCCAACCCCGAGCTGGGCCAGGGCGGCTGTGACAGATTGATGGGCCTGGTGACCTGCTGGTTGGCAATCCACACTTTTATTGCTGTGAATTCAGGTCTGGTTCTAGCCCTGAGGAACCGCCTGTCTTTTGACCTCTGTAGGCCTGTCTCCCTCTCTTCAGACGGGAGAGGGGGCGCGGACGGGGTAAGGTTGGAGATCCACGCTGGGACCCTCTGACAGACAGCACCTTCCGTCCTGTCTGGTACTGTGGGGCTCTGGGTGTGGGAGGCACAGCAGTCTGGCTGTGTGCCTTCTTGACTGCGGCTGTGGACGAGCCACCCAGCTTCTCAGAGGTTGCAGATTGGTGAGGAAGTGTTGGTAGCTGGTGAGCCTCAGTTTCTGCATCTGTACAACGGGTGTCATAACACCTGGCTGACAGGGTTGAGGAGCCCTGGTGGTGCAGTGGTTAAGAGCTCAGCGGCTAATCAAAACGTTGGCAGTTCCAATCTACGGGGCTCCTTGGAAACTCTTTGGGGCAGGTTCTGCCCTATATGGTTGCTGTGAGTCGGCACCAACTCGGGGCAAAGGGGCAGAGATGTGACGTCAGCGAGTGGGCGCTCGGCATGGTGGAGTCTCAGTCAAAGTTCTGTGTTTGTCCCCTGGGTGTCCGCAGGCCTCTCATCCTTCCCAGGATCACCTCTTTCACAGATAAAGTGGCCCCAGTGCACAAACCGGCAACACGTTCCTGAGCTGTCTGGAGCCGTGTCCACCGGCTGCCGACCTAGAGGCTGACAGTTCAAGCTGCTGAGTGGCTCTCGGGGAGAAAGCCCGGCAGACTGTTGCCCTAACAGTGACTGCCCAGAAAACCCCATGGGGCGGGTCTGCGCTCTAGCTCACAGGGTTGCCGTGAGTCAGAAGCGACTTGACGATGACGGGTTTGGGATTTTGGTTTGCAATGGCTGTGCTTCTCCTGCTTCTGCTGACCCCTGCTGCCGTGGACGGCGTCCTCCTGTCCTGTTGGCCCCTCAGGATGTACTGGCTCTGGGCTCCTGTGCTGGATACCCTCCCTGAGGTCGGGGCTATGGGAGCCGGATGCAATGGGCTGTGGACACTGGCCGCCCTGGCTCTGCCTCCACTCCTGCCAGCAGCTGGTCTTCTTCCCACAGGCTCCAGCCAGGGGCAGCTGTGTCCTCAATGCTGCCCACCAGCACCCTCCCTGTGGTGCCCTGCTCCGGCCCCTCACTTCATCCCGTCCAGATTCTTGGGGACTATTGGCAGAACCGCTGAGCACTGCTTCACTCGGCACCCACCTCCTGCTGGTTCTGGGGTCACCTGGTGTCAACCAGATAGCTGTTACAGTATGCTGAGATGTGCCAGCCCCCCGACAGTGTGCTGTAGGGCAGCAGTGTGTTTGTTTCCTAGAAAACAGTGATTTCTTGCCGCTACGAGATCTGCCAGTTAAGTTCAGAAATTCATCCTAGAAAAAGTGCTACGTACCTCGTTCCTAAATATCACTATGGTCTCCTTTGAAGTCCTTCTCTTGGGAAGCTGTGCACTGATGCCAGCATCTAGTCCACCCTTCAAAGCAATTTGGGAACTCTTTTTCTGGAATGGCCATCAGAGCTGTCGTCATATTACCCTTGATGTCCTCAAAATGTCTTCCTCTCAATACTTCCTTTCTCTTTGGGTCAAGAAAAAAGTCATTGGGGGCCAAATCAGGTGAGTAGGGAGGGTGTTCCAATACAGTGATTTGTTTACTGGTTAAGAACTCCCTGGCAGACAACTATACAATCAGTTTGCCAACTTGCCACCGTGCTACCATGCACAAGAGCCGTTCTAGAAAGACTTCCAAAACAGCTTTGAAGGGTGGACTAGACACTGGCGTTGGTGCCTAGCTTCCCAAGAGAAGTATGTTGCAGGTGACCATAGTGATATTCAGCAATGAGGTAGGTTGCAATTAGAACACTTAAGTTCATGGATTTAATTGTCTGACCTCATAAAGGTGACTACCGTTTCTCAGCAGAGTGACTTTGACCCAAACCCTGCCCCCAGCCCTAAGCCTCCTGTCCTTCCCCCAGCCTCACCTTAGTCCCCAGGTCCCAGAACTCATTCTTTATGGCAAAACCTCTGGGTGGCTGGAGGCGAGTGGTGAGAGGTGCGGAGGCGTCAGCCTGGGCCACTCAAGTCCCTTCCTGCTCACGTTGCTGTCAGGCACTGTTCAGTCGACGCTGCCTTGCAGCGGGCAACTTGTGCGGGCAGAACGACACACTGCCCGGTCCTCTGTCGTGCTTGCAGTCTTTGCTGCAGTCACTGAGTCAGTCCACCTCATTGAGAAGGTCCCCCTTTTTCACTGACCTCTGCTTTACCAACCACGACACCCTTCCCCAGGGACTGGTCCCTCCTGGTGTGACATGTTCACATATGGGAGAGGAAGTCTTTCCGCTGTCACCTGCAGGGAGCCCCCTGGCTGTGCTTCTTCCCCGCTCTTAATCCGAACAAACTCCCTGCGCTGGGCCAAGCTTGGACACAGCCTGGGGTGTCTTTGGAAGGAGTTGGTCTGAGTTTCCTCGAGCCCCTAGCTGGGCTCCCTCTTTCCCAGGAGGCCTTGTTTATGTCTGGGATTTGGTATCCTGCTGCAGCCCCAAATCCACCCCTCAGGATGCAGGGACCAATGGAAGGAGAGGCCCTGGCAGGGGTAAGATCTGCTGGCCTCTGAAGCTGTGGACTCCCTTTGGTGAAGGAAGTGATCAAAGTGCCTTCTTTCCAAAATGAAAAGTCTGGAGCAGGAAGCCCTTCTGCGGCTTCCATGACAGGTGGGCTTGTACTTGGTTACTCCAAGGGATGGGGCACTCATTACCTTTCATCCCTGAGATGACTCAAGACTTCTAAGTGGACAATCCAACAAGCATTCATGGCTGGTCCCTATGCAGGGGTGAGGAGGAGGCAACAGCACAGCTGTAGAGGTCTCCACCAAGGAGTGGAGCAGGGTGTCTACTTGGGGGCAGGCCGGGGATCCTGAGGAAGAGGCTCCAGCCTGGGAAGCAGGAGGTGAGGTCTGAGCCCTTGTTCTGCAGTGAACTCACTGTGTGGCCCTAGAGAGATTCCCTCCCATTTCTGGGTCTCAGTTTTCACACTGCAAACTTTAGGGGTGGGGCTTGGGGACCTCTAAGGTTCCAGCCCCTGGAGACGGATGCACTTCCATAAGTCTATGAATAGCTGGCACAGAGGGACCAGGCCTTGGTTCACGGGGCCAGGCTGGCCCTAGAGAGCTCAGAGAATGAGCCCTGTGTGGAGCAGGACAAGGTTCCCTTTCATTTCCCTGGGTCTTTGCAGTAACCCAGAGCCCGCAGGCTCTCCCTCCTGCCAAGGTCAACCCGACCCTGACCTGGGGGCACAGCCTCCTGGGGCAGCTGAGGTCAGGAGCTGGCCACTGGGGAGGAGGAGCCCAGCCTAAGCTTCGGGTTGCTGTCCTCTGGGAGGGGATCAGGCTCTGAGCAGCTGTATCTCTCTGTGCCTGTGTCCCTGACAGTGACCCAGGGATCCTTCCCTTCTCCCCTGCAGCCTTGGTGGTCCCTGCAGAGACTCCCAGTGGCTGTGACATCAGACATACCTGGTATGGAATCCAGGCCTGCCCCTCAGCGGCTGAGTGACCTTGAACAAGTCACTGTGTCCTCTGTGTGCGGTCAGTCACTCAGCAGCTCTGCTGAGTGGATTAGGCACCAGAGCAAGCAGCAGGCCCACAGTGCGCACCCCATACAGCGTGGCTGTGAAGGTCACTGTCAGAGGCCCACCAAGCAGAGGCGGCGACTGAAACCAGAAGGAGCCTGGGCTCTCCCAGCCCTCAGTCTCTCGGTCAGTTTGTCTGTCAGGGCCCTGGGAGCTTTCAATTCTCAGGCCCTAAAATCTGCACAGTTTAAAGCAGTCAAAACAAACCCTCTGCTCTATTTACGCCGAGAGAGAGCGAGAGCAAGAGAGCAAGCGCCTCCCCGGCTCTAATGGGTTCCAGGTGTGCCGCGGGCCCCGCAGCGACGGCGTGTGGCAGTGGCTGCGGCTGTGACTTTGTCCAACTGGCTGGGAAGGCGCGAAGAGACCGGCCCTCTCCAGCTTAGCGCTCCAGCCTGGCTGCGGAAGGTGCCTCCCCCACCTCCCTGCAGCACAGATGGGGGTTCCCGGCTCTGTCTCCCCACCTACCTCCATCAGTACTGGGTGCCTTCTGTACATGCTGCCTTCACCTCTGCAGGTTCCAGGGCTGCTGAGAGCACTTTTGCAGATCAACGAAAGCTCCCTCTCAGGGGAGGCCTGCCACGGGCCTGAGCCCTCTGGAGCTGCTCTGTGAGCCAGGTGGGAGCCCAGAGGGCGCAGGTGAGGCTTCTTGTTATTACCACTATACGTGAATTATCGTGTTATGTCATCAGAGTGGAGGCTGACACTTGAGTGACGGTGACACCCAGGCCAGGTACTGTACATGGTGCTTTCCATCCAGGACTCCTCCAATCCCCACAGCCACACGTGGGGACGCTACTGTCACCTCAATGGACAGAGAGGGACCCCAATGCTTGGGGTCACCGAGAGTCTCTCCTGAGGTCACACAGTCAGGAAGTGGCCAAAGCAGGATTTGAACCCAAAGTTAACCTCAGTCCCAGAACAGCATGGATAGCCATCCAGGCGATCCAGGTGGCCCCATCCTGTCCCTAGAGGGTCAGGGAGTGTGTGCTAGTGTGTGAGTGTGTGTGCGTATGGCAGCAGAGGTTAGAAGGCAGTGCAGAGGGACACCCGTCTGTGAACACTGGACAGCGGCACACACGGTACCCTCCATGGGAGCCGGTCCGTCCCTCCCCAGCCTCCGCAAGCCTCAGCCCTGACCAGCTACCTGGCCATGGCCTTCTCCCCTGGCCTCCTGATGACCTCTGCATCAGGCCAGTCCCAGCCCTGCCCTGGGGGTGGGAGGGGGCTGTTGGTATTGGAACCAGGCCACTCTCACCCAGAGGAGCAGAGCCTGCGGGGGCAGACCAAGAGGTTCACCACTGGAGGAAGACCAGAGACCCAGCCTGGAATCATGGCTGGTGCCTGGGCAGGACGGCGAGTGAGGGGCTGCCTGTGCCCTGCTGCTTAGGTAGCTGTTAGAGAGAATCGGTCAGGAGGCCTGGTGGTCCAATGGTTAGGCTCAGGACTGTAGCCAGGAGGTTGGTGATCTGAACTTACCAGCAGCTCCGCAGAAGAAGGGTGTGCCTTGGAAGCTTATGGGACGGTTTTACTGCGTTCTATAAGGCCTCTATGGGTTGGAATCAATTCCATGGCAACAAATTTGCTTTGTTGTTTGGGTCCATGCCGAGACCGCAACAGAAACTCTGGTGGCCTACTGATTAAGAGCTACAGCTGCTAACCAAGAGGTTGACAGTTCAAATCCACCTCGTGCTCCTTGGAAACTCTGTGGGGCAGTTCTCCCTACTATGAGGTTGCTGTGAATCAGGACCGACTCCACGGCACCTCACAACAACAACAAATACTGCCACATTGTTTGTTAACGTTGGTGGTGTTGTTAAGAACTATGACTGCTAACAGAAAGGTCCGCAGTCTGAATCCACCAGACACTCCCTGGAAACTCCGTGGGGCAGTTCAGCCCTGTCCAGTAAGGTCACCAGGAGTCAGATGTCAGCAGGGGGTTTGGTTTGGAATTCTGTGACATTAGCATAACAAAGAAAATTCATTCCCAAACGGGACTGTAACCCGTAACCGGCAAACCAAAACCCTTGCCTGGCCAGTCCAGCCGGGGCTCAGAGCACCCCACAGGACGGAGTAAGGCTGTCCCGTGGAGTTTCCGAGGGGCACCTGGTGGACGTGAGCTCTGACCTTAACAACCACAGTGTGGCTTTGTTTTTAGAGTCTCAGCAATCATCTCCCACACAGTATCGATTTCATACTCTTATAACTTCTCAAAGTACCTCATACTTTCTAACCCTTTTCAACCTGTAATTCTTTTACTGATAGATCTATCGTGTACGCCTAGATGCATAAATACAGATCTCCAAAAGGACCACCTGCTTTCTGCTGTGCTGACACACAGGTACATGAGGACAGAGACCTGGGGTCTGTCTGAGGAGCTGGTGGGGGAGGCCCGCATCCTTAGTGTCACCCTCATGTGGCCCGAGGGGCTGCGGGGTGGGGTCGCTACGCTTGTGGGGCCCTTCACCTGTGTGGCCTAGACTGCAGCCTCCGCCAGGCAGGAAACAAAAGGAAAGCTATAGTGGATCTGAACAAGCTGGACAAGTCACCAGACACCTTTCTCCCTCTCACTGACCTCTCAAGAGGGAATCCTGGACGGCCCTTGGTGGGTGAGCCATTTGAGGGAGGGCACCAAGAAGTGACTCCGTAATCAGGGCCTCTGATGGAACGTTTCCCAGCCTCTGTTCCTTCCCCTGGTGTGTCTAGAACCACTGGCTGCTGTTCCTATTCCTGCCTGTCAGCCCCCATATTCTGGAGGTGTGGAAAGTGAGGTTGTTTGGGAGTCAAAAAGAACCAGGTTCAAGATCAGCTCTACCATTTCCTAGCTGGGTGATCTTGGGCATGCACAATGTCCCCAAGCCTCAGTTTCTTCTTTTCTAGAATGGAGATGAAGGAGCCTGGTGGTACAGTGGTAAGTGCTGGGCCGCTAACTCAAAGACCGATTGTGTCTAATCCACCAGCCGCTCCGTGGGAGAGAGATGTGCAGTCGGCTTCTGTAAAGATTACCTGTTTTGGTTGAGTCGACTAGATTCAAGCTCTGGACCTTTGGGTTGGCACCCAAGCTGTCAACCACTGGGCCGCTGGGCTCTGGGGCCTTGAGAGCCCTAGGAGGCAGTTCCTCCTTGTCCTATAAAGCCACTGTGAGTGGCAGTTCACTCACCAGCAGCGGGTGAGAGTGGAGGTGACCATCCCCACCTTGCAGGGTCACTGAAGTCTTCCACAAGCTGTGTGTCGATCGGTCCTAGTCCGGCGCACACATCAAGACAACCAAACCAAATCCTCTGAGGAGAGGCTTCTGACTTGTAGCTACCCTGAGGACAGAATGGAACTGCCCCGTGAAAAACCCAGTCCAACCCACTGCTGTCCAGTGAGACGCAAAGTGACCTTATAGGACAGGGTAGAACTGGTCCATAGAGTTTCCAAGGCACGCGACCTTATAGGACAGGCTAGAACTGGTCCATAGAGTTTCCAAGGCACGCCTGGGGAATTGAACTGCTGATGTTAGCAGCTGGAACACTTAGCCACTTAACCCTTAGCCACCACACCACTAGAATTTCCATTTAAAAAAAAAAAAAAACAACTTGCTGTTGAGGCAGTTCTGGCTCCTACCAGCCCTCCAGGACAGAGCAGAACGGCCCCCCAGAGCTTCTGAGGAGCCCTGGTGGACTACAGCCGCCTGCTGTTTGGTTAGCAGCTGTAGCTGCTAACCACCATTCCACCTGAGTTTTCCTAAAAACCCAGGGAAAGGCTGGGCTCTCATTCCTGCTCAGCCACCAGCTGGCTGTGTGACCTTGGGCAGGACCCATCGCCTCCCTGGGTCTGAGCTTCCTCATCCATCCAACGAGGGTTAAATCAGATCGTCTCAGAGGTCCCTTCCAGCTCTGACTTGCTGGGTGCTATTCTGAGCTGGGTGCCCCACCTCTGGGGCAGGGGGAACAAGGCACTCCTTGGGCTCAGATTCGACCCAGGCACATGCTTGCCCGCCCCACCCCTCACATGTAGCCGGTAGCTGTTGCCACACGGGCCACACCCTTGGCATTGTGGCACGTTCCTCCACCCCTACTCCACTTGCCAGGGCCACTGGTGAGTGACTCCATTCCTGAGGGGCTGAGGGAGCCTGGGAGGACAGAGAGACGGCATGGAGGGCAAGGGGCAGAGAGAGAGGGGGTCTGGGGAGAAGAGCAGGGCAAGAAGGGCATGCCCCCACCTCCGTGGACTTCCAGCTCAGCCCTTGTCGGTCTGTGTCTCCGGGCCAGCTGCTGTAACATCCCGAAGTCTGTTTCTTCATTTATGAACTAATAATAATTTTTAAAGCCCCATTAGACTGCTGTGAAGATTACACGAACAATGTATGTCAAGTACCTGGTATCCTCCACCTTTGTCCCCCGGGGTGGGAGGGACAAACACCTTTCCCTTGATGCCCGCGGGGATGGGAAGGCTGACCTTTCCAGAGATCCTTTGAGGGCATTTTCGAGGGACCAGAGCGAGAGGGGCTGGCGGCCCTCACTCCTCCTGGACTGGCACCTGGGGTCCTTGGCCCGGGAGCCCCGGGCCCCCAGAGCGCCCTCCCCACCGCTCGTCTTTGATTCTGTGCCTTTGATTTGCAACCTTCAAGGGGATTAAGAGTCTGAGAGCTCGGGTCCCCGGGGTCCTCCGCTCCCCGCCGCAGCCCTCCCTCCGGGCTGACCTCCCAGTCGGTGGCCGGGCTGGAGGCCGCCTCCGGGGCTGGAGGCCGCCTCCGCGGCCGGTGGTCTCCGCCCACTCCTGCGCGCAGCGCCTCCCGGCAGGCCACTAGGATTATGGGGGCAGCGGCCGCGACGGCGGCTTCGGGGAGCCCCTGGGCTGGGGCTTGGGGGGCGGGTAGTGGGAAACGGAGCGAGAAAGGAGGGCTGCGGCGGAGCGGGAGCGGGTGGGGCCTGGCCGCCTGCCTCCGGGCCGTGTTGGCCGGGGAATCCGTGTAAAGTGTTGAAAAAGAAAAACTCTCCGGAGGAGGACGTAACCTTTTCTTAACATCTGGGGCTCAATTAGCTAATGACAGCAAAGCCTTCTCCGGTGTCGCTGACCCCTGGGCAGCAGCCTGGCTTCCCCACCCCCGGTATTTATACAGCTGCGGCCCCTCGCTGGGACGCGGGCAGGGGGCTTGGCTGGGTTATCTCGGCAGAAATCCACCGCCCACCCCAAAAAAGAGAATGGAAAGACTTAGCGCGGGGTACCCCCTTCGGGTCCTCAGCCTCCTCGTAGCAGCCTGCTCCCTCGGTTCTCGGCTGTCTGGTTGCCTCGGGGTCCCCCGTCTTTCCTTTTCCTTTTTCTGTCGCCTCCCCGCTTTCTCACTTTTCTCTGGGCCTCCATCCCCTGCCCTGCCCGCCTCTCCCCGCCTCTCCCCTGCCCCCTCTGCCTCCTCCCTGCCTGCCCATCACTCCCTGGCCTGTCCACCTCTTTTCTCTCCTCTGTTCCCTGGCTTTCCTTCCTCCCCGCCCACGCGGCCTCCCCTCTCTCCCAGGCTCTCTGAATAGCTCCCTTGTTCCTGCTCTGAGCTCCTGTCTCTCTCTCTCTCTCACCCCAGCTCTTCCTCCTCACCTTTGTCTGCACCTCTGAATGCTTCTCTGTCCTCTCCCAGAGGTACGTCCTGCCCAGGCTGCCAGCAGATAGTGACCCCTGAGGGCAGCAGACCCAGAGCTGGCCAGTGGCTGGCTGATAGCAGATCCTCCGTGGTCGGGGTCCCACCTGGCATGGTTAGAGCCTGAGGGGACTCCCAGGGGCTGCCTAACTGCTTCCCACCTACCAGGCCCTAAATTTCACCTGCCCCTTACACCTCCAGCACCATACTCAAGATTCGGAACTCAGGCAGAAGTGTAGACACACACTTCCACGTCACCTTTCAGCACGGTTAAGAGAGCCTGGAGTCTTAAAAGAAATCACCAATACCAACAAAAAGGAGTGAGCGCAGAAACTATAAATTGCACAAAATAGGTCCCAAGGGAGCTTGGCAAAGAAGAGGAAAGGGTTTGGAATGAAAGGGGTGGATTCAAAGCTTGAGTTCATTGCCTGGAAAATAATTCTGTGCATCTTGTGTAAGCACTCAACCGGAGCCTCAGTTTCCTCACCTATAAAATGGGGATGATAATACTTATTAAAGAATGATGCAAGGTGTTGCTTGACTGTGGTCAAGGAAAGGTGAACTTCTTCAGGGCATTTGCTTGGTGTTTGTTTCCCTGGAGAGAAACCTGGAGGGAGGCCTGGGTAGGAAAAGCAAAAAGGAACAGCCTCCCCACCTGCTAAACACTCACAGACACAGACACAGACACGGACATGGACACACACACACACACACACACACACACACTCACGGTGTCAGGCCACACAAAAGACTGAAAAACTTCACTGCTGTGGAGTCGATTCTGACTCCTAATGACCCTACAGGACACAGTGAAACTGCCCATAGTTTCCAAGGCGCCCCTGATGGACTTGTGTATGATTCTGCTTTCCTCCAGGACTGTGCTGTTTTCCAGAATTCTGCGTTTCCCAAATACATTTCATTTAAACTTTCCCACCCTTGCAGACTGCACGACAAGGGAAGGCTTCCTAACGCTTGCACAGAAAAACCACACATAGGTGACGTTTGCAGACAATTGGAGAGATCACAGAGACCCTGGCATCTTTGGGTTGACCCTGGTTCGACCCTCAGCTTACTGTATCCTGGGGTTTGGGCTCTTGTTCCCCATCGTGATCCTCTCCAGCACCCAATCAAAAGGATTCTGTTGCCTCATTTTATACCTGGGGAATCGGAGAAGCAATTTTCCAAGGAGTGCAGCTCTCCCACCCGGGACTGGACCCTGGGGAAGCCGGTAAGTCGCACAGGACAATTGCTTGGCCAGTCTCGGCAGCCTGAGCAGGCTGAGGGGGGACACCACTGCCATGTTTCTGGGAGGCAAGTGTAGGTGGTCTGCACCCTCCGACCCTAGATTAAGGCTGGAGGGGGCCAAGGGCACTGGGGAGTGGAAGCAGGGCGCTGGCTCCTTGCTGCCGCCCACACCGCACCAGCACCCTGTGCCCCAGGTCTGGCCTCCACGCCCCGGGCTCACTGCTGGCACCGGATGGCAGTCCTGGCACTGTGTAATTTGCAGGAAGACATTCTCATCAGAATGGGTGAACCCGGCTCCTCCCAGCGCCCCTCCCGGGGCCCAGGCTGGGCGAGAACTGAGAAGGGGCAGGGAGAAAGTGGAGCCCCGATGCTGGGGTGGGTGCTGTGCGTGAGACCTGAGAGGGCTTCGCACCCCTCGGCAGGTCAACGAAACCCTCCCCACCAGCACTCCGTCGTCAGGGAGGGAGGCTGGGAGCGATGGCTGGAGGTGGGGCATCTGGGGTTGGGCAGTGAAGGTGGGGCAGGGCCCGGCTCCCCAGTTCACCCCTTCCCTCCCCAGCAGATGCTCTGAGAGATATGGGCCTAGGGGAGCAGGGGGTCCCCAAGGAGGTGTACTGGGGCCAAAGACTGGGAAGGAGGCCCCTGAACACATCCTGCCAAGAGTGAATATGTACTAACTGAGGACTGTTTACGCTAATATGCCCCTAGCAGGGCTTTTCTAGAGAAGAGGAAGAGAAAAGTTCCCCTGAGCTGTCACTTTCAGAAGTGCTTGATGCCAGGACAGGAGACTCGGCTGGGCTGCCCACCTGCCTGGTGGCCACAGAGTAGGTATTCTGGGATGTGACTAAGTTTCAGTTTCTTCTGGAGGAGAGCACCGGCGGCATTTCTTCCCATCCTCAGTCACCGTTAGCGAACAGATGGACTCCCGGCCCTCAGGCTGCCTTTGAGACAGTGAGGGTCCAGGGTGGCAGGGGGTGTGAGGAGAAGGTGTGTGGCTGGGGCACACCCTAGGAGAGGCCGAGGGTCCTGAGCCACAGGGCCAAGAGAACACTGCCAAGGGGGTGTGCCTCCCCATAGGTCACTGTGAGTCGGAATCCACTCGATGGCAGTGTGTCTGCTTTGGGGTTTTTGGTGATTTGCTATCTTCCCTGCTGCCTTGAGGTCAGGATGGGAGAGTTGGAGGGAGACTTCAGATTCCTAAATTTGGGGAAGGAAGGCCAGAAGGACATGGCTCCTTCAGAAAGGAGAGGGGGTGGGGAGCAGGTAGGGAGGTAGGTATTCTGTGAGGGGCTTACCTCTGGTTTATCCCAGGGAGGGGTGCAGAGGGAGCGTGAGCTGAAGACCACAGGGAGAGAAAGGAGAGTCGAGGGAAGGAGTCACGTCTTGAAGGCTGGAGGATGTAGGATGGGGGCCCCACGGGGGAGGGATGGGAGAGGAGGAGAGGACAGGGTGCCAGGATAATCTGACCACAAGGGAACCCTTTGCGTGGGGCCGACTTACCTCAGTGCTGCAAGAGGTCTGGCTGTGGTAGAATTAGGGCTGAGAGGGGGTCTGGGAAGAACCCACCCCCTGTGGAGACTGATGAGGTGTAAGGCGGGGAGGTCAAAGGGCTGACGAGGAGGAACACAGCTGAGGCTAGATTTTGGGAATCTGAAAATGAAGGAAACCTTGGAAGGGACAGGAAAGGGCCACGTGGACTGAGGTGGACTGCACCCTTTTATAATTTTCATTTAAATGGAGAAAAGATTGGAGTAGCCCAAGAGTTTGTTTTACTTGGGCCCACAGTCAATGCCTGGGGAAGCAGCAGGCAAGAAATCAAACGATGTATTTATCTTCGTCTTCTAGCCCTGCTGTGATGGAACTACCACAAGTGGATGGCTTCAACAAAGAGAAATGTATTTTCTTGTAGAAAAATGGCTGAAAGTCCAAATTCATGGCATCAGCTGCAGGAGAAGGCTCTCTCTGTTGGCTCTGGAGGAAGGTCCCTGTCGTCTGTCTTCCCCTGGATCGGGATTTTCTGAGGCGCAGGGACCCAGTGTCCCTTCTCTCTACTCCTGGCACTGCTTCTTGGTGGTAAGAGTTCCCTAACTCTCTTCTCTGCTTGCTTCCCTTTCCTTTATATCCCAAGAGACTGCCTCAAGGCACAACAGGATCTTCTACCTAGAGTCCTGCCCCACCAACACCAACACCAACACAAACACCACCCATCCTCCCTCATGAACACCACAGCAGCAGGTTTTACAGTAGATGTAAATACCACACAATACCAGAATCCTGGCCCAGACAAATTGCTCCACGCATTTTTAGGGGGATGCAATTCAACCCAAGACAATATTGCACGGGGCAAATCGGTTGCAGCAGACCTCTTTCAAGTGTTGAAAAGCAAAGATGTCGTTTTGAGGACTAAGATGTGCTTGACCCAAGCCAAGATCTTTTCAGTTGCCCCACATGGCATGTGAAGGCTGGACAACGAATAAAGAAGACTCAGGAAGGATTCTGGTGTTGGCAAAGAAGACTGAATGCACCATGGACCACTGGAAGAACTAGCATGTCTGTCTTGGAAGAAGCACAGCCAGAATGCTCCTTGAAATCAAGGACGGTGAGGCTCTGTCTCATGTTGGCCATGTTCTGAGGACAGACCAGTCTCTGGAGAAGGACATCATGCTTGATCAAAAGAGAGGACCAGTGAAGAGGGCTCCTCAACAAGAAGGCTTGACAAGTGGCTTGCAACAGTGGACTCAGACGTAGGGACGACTGTGAGGACAGCTCAGGACTGCACAGTGGTAGGTTCTGTTTTGCTCCAGGTTGCTGTGAGTTAGAACCAACACAATAGCTCTGAAAGCAGTGACACGTTCTCACTGAATTCCTATCACAGTCTGTGTGGTAGGTGCTGTAATTCCCATTTTACAGGAAACTGAAGGAGCTCCGAGTGGAGAAGAACCTTGTCCAAGACCACTCAGCTGCTGAGAGATAAAGGCAAGATTTGAATGCAGATCCATCTTCTCCAGAATTGAGGCTGCTTCTGCTGCGCTCTGCTGGGCAAGAATCTTGACCTTGAGGCTGCAGCAGCCCTTCCTACCCCAGGTGTGGTTGTCCTGGTGCACTGACCCATCAGGGCCCTTCTGGAACACTGACCCACTGGGCTGGAAGGAAAAGGCTGGGTTTTGAAGCAGGGGCAGCCAGCCCTGAGCCGGCCTGGACTTCACAGGAAGCCTCCACCCAGCTCCGAGAGGACGGGGAAGAAGGTGGGATCCCCCCAAAGGGACGATGGAATCAAACCACATGAGGTCTGACAATTAAGTGCATGAACTCATGCTAGAAAAATACTACATACCTCACTGCTGAATATCACTGTGGTCGCCTTCAGAGTCCTCCCCTTAGGAGTCTGTCCACTGACACCAGTGCCTCATCACTCTTCAAAGTGATTTTGGAACTCTTGCTGGAACGGCCATCAGAGCTGTTCTGGTATTACACTTGATGCCTGCATGTCATCCAAATGTCTTCCTTTCAGTATTTCCTCTATCTTCAGGTAAAGAAAAAAGTCACCAGGGACCAGATCAGGTGAGTAGGGAGGGCTTTCCAATACAGTCATTTGTTTATGGGCTAAAAACTTCCTGGAAGACAGCTAGATAATTAAGTTCGCAAACTTCACACCATGCTGTGGTGCACGATGGCCATTCTGCATAGCTGCCCGAGGAGAGTACTTCAAAGGTGACTGTAGTGATATTCAGCGATGAGGTGCTTAGCTCTTAGAACAATTAAGTTTATGGACTGAATTGTCAGACCCCATATATATTATTCTGCAACATGCTCTTTTTCTCTCAGTATTTCCAGACTTGTAGGTACAGGTCTATTTCATTTTTTAAGGCTGCGTAAAACCTGCAATCCAAACCTGTTGCCGTCAAATCATAGCCACCCTATAGGAAGGAGTAGAACTGCCTCATAGAAGCACCTGGTGGACTCGAACTCTGACCTCTTTCTGGCTAGTAGCCGTGTCTCCTCACCACTCTACCACCGAGGCTTCCAAGGTTGCCCGGTGCTCCTTTGTATACTATTCATTATTCATCCGGCCCCCCCTCCCGGCATTTATGGGGTTTCCAGTCTACCTGTTCTAAGGCTTTCAGTTTGTTGAGTCCTTTTCTTCTTTGTAGTTTTACAGTCACACACAGTGCTTCAGCGAATATCTAAGTGTGTGGAGAAGTGTTTCTACAGGACAGATTCTTAGAACTGGTATCAATGGGTCAAGAATATACTTGGTTTAAATTCTTGCAGATCGTATCCAACTTCCCTTAGAAGAGGCTGAACCAGTTTCCACTCCCTCCATTAAAATAGGAGCAGGCCCGTTCTCTCACACCCTCGCCCCTGGGTGTTACGCTAAATCGGCACTGACAGAGAGAGAGCAGTCAGTGGGGGTGCTGCAGCGCTGGAATTCCTACCTCCCAAGCAGGAGACTCCTGTGTGATCCCCAGCAGCCAGTCACTCCGAGCACGGCTGCCCCTTGTCTGTCACTGGAGGCTGGTGTGTTGCTGAGATTCGGAACCTGCTCAGTGGAACATCCAGACTCAGACGGACTAGGGAGATAGGCCCGGTGGTCTGCTTCCAAAATCCAGCCAACGAGAACCCTGTGGCTCACGGCGGTCAGGTCTCATGCAGGGGGTCCCCGGGAGTCAGGGGCTGCTCGGTAACAGCCAACAATGCGTGTGTATTTGCCAGTCTAAACCCAAACTGACTGCTGTCAGGTCATTTCTAACTCACAGAGACCCTCCAGGACAGTGTAGAACTGCCCCGTAGAGTTTCCAAGGCTCCTGGTGGATTTGAACTGCCAGCCTTGCGGTTAGCAGCCATGGTACTTAACCACTATGCCACAGGGGTTTCCAGTGAGTGAAAAAGAAGAGGTTTTCACTGTTGTTTGGATCTGTGTTTCCCCTAGTCTCTGTTGGTCAGCCATAGCCCCTGCGGATAAGAAAGCTTTGGGAAGAGCTGAAGGACACCAGAGTGAGCGAGCAGCAGAGAGGGGAGCTCCGAGGAAGAGCTCACTGTTGGTGCATGCTGCCAGAGAAGGGTGACGGCACAGTTCCTTTCTTTGGGAACCTTGTAGCTCAGTGGTTAAGAGCTACCACTGCTATCCAAAAGGTCTGCAGATGGAACCCACCCGGAGCTTCTTGGGAACTATGGGGCAGTTCTGCTCTGTCTACAGGGTCTCTATGAGCAGAAATCTATTCAATGGTAATGGCTCCGGTTTGGGTTGGGTCTGGAGCCCACGCTTAAAAATGTTCCTGAGTGGATGAGATGGCCCCAGGAGCTCTGAGTGGGGATTGGCTGGGTGACCCTGGCTTTAGGAGGTGCAGGGACAAGCTAACCAGCTGTAGGGGGCAGAACAGTCAGGGAGGGTACAGGAACACAGGAGGGGGTTCAGCTCCCCGAGAAAGCCAGGGAAGATGAGGGTCCTCAGAGTGGAGGCGAGCACGTCCTGAGTGCTGTATGAAGTTTAGAAGGTGCGTAGGCTGAGGAGGTAAAGGATGGGAGGAGAACAGGACTCCGGGCTGAGCGAAGGTGGGGCCGGGGCAGGTGGAGGGGGTGGCAGCCCCCCAGCACACTCATCTGCCCCAGCCCGTTAATAAGAATAACAGATGCTTAGTGAGCGCTCACTATAAGGCATTGTTCTCATTCAGTGTTTTAATGTATTGAGTAATTTTATCTTAGCAACCGTTCTATGAAATAGGTGTAATTATCATACTCATTTTATGAATTGGAACATAACGATGGGTTGGTTGCTTACCGAGGTCTCATACAGCCAGAACGTGCCCACACTAGGATATGGACTCAGCCTGTGCGGCCTCCGTCCACACTGCCAACCCCTGCGTGGTTTCTCATGGCCGTTCTTAGCCAATTCACGATAACAAGTCTCACGAATTGAGAGCTGTGCAGCCCAGGTACATTACATGCCTTGTCCCTAATGCTCGTGAAACACAGGCTGTGGAAGAAAAGCTATTACCATCGATCTGTGGCCGAGAAAAGTGAGGTTCAGAGAGGCCGAGCATCTCAGCTAAGATCGTCCAGCTAAAATGAGGTCACGCTAGAATTCGCACTCAGACCCTGTCCGTTGGAAGTCGCTACCCCTTCCACGTCACTGTCATCTTTCACAGCGTCTCAAACCAAACTCGTTGCTGTCGTGTCGGTTCCGACCCGTGGCAGCTGCGGAGGACTGCGGAGGAGAATTGCCCCATAGGTTTTCCAAGGAGCCACTGGTGGATTGGAGCTGCCAGCTCGGCTCGGTAGCCTCTGAGCGCTTAACCACTGTGCCACCAGGGCTCTTGGGCGGGCTTGGGACCTCTCATCAGTCACCTGATGCGCAGCACCCCCACCCGGGAGGGGGAGTCACAGAACCACAGAAGGGTCAGCACTGGAAGGGACCTCTGAAGCCATCACGTGGGAATCCCACATTACGAGCGGAAAAGGGAAGGCAGGGAGAGGATGCTTGCCCAAGCTCACAGAGTACGTCCCACGGCAAGACCTTCTACAGGGGTAATGCTTCAGCTTCTCTCTGTGAGAACAGCCTAAGGGGACAACCTCCTACGGGGCATGTGTCTGTGTGTGTCTGTGCAGCTGTGTGAGTCTACCTCTGTGTGTGTCTCTGTGTCTGTCTCTCTGTGTGTATCTGTGTGCACGTGTGTGTCTGTGGATCTCTGTGTGTCTCTGTGGGTGTGTGTCTGTGGATCTCTGTGTGGGTTTACCTCTGTGTGGGTCTTTGTGTGTGCCTGTGTCTGTCTGTTTTTTTTTTGTGTGTATCTGTATGCATTGCGTGTGTCTGTATCTCTCTCTCTCTCTCTGTGTATCTGTGTATGTGTATCTGTCTTTGTGTCTGTCTGTCTGCCTTTGTGTGTGTCTGTCTCTGTGTGTCTGTGTATGTGTTTCTGTGTGTCTCTCTCTCCGTGTGTGTGTCTTTGTGTGTATCTCTCTGTGTGTATCTGAGTGTGTGTGTGTATCTGTCTCTGTGCATCTGCCTCTGTGTGTGTGTCTCTGTCTCCCTTCGTGTGTGTATCTGTGTACACTGTATGTGTCTGTCTGTCTTTGTGTGTGTCTGTCTCTGTGTGCCTATGTGCGTGTGTCTGTCTTTGTGTGTGTCTCCCTCTGGGTGTGTGTCTGAGTGTGCGTGTGTGCGTGTGTGTGTATCTGTGTGTGCTGGGGGAGCAGGCCCTGTGGGGAGAATGCTCCTGGATCAGTGGGGCAGAATGGAAGCGGAGTGGCAGTTTATCTTCTGGGGCAGCCATCCATTTCTGGTAGCTGACCTTGGAGCCCTCCCACACACTACCCTGCCCCCAACACCCCCCCAGCCTAAGCAGAGTGGGAGCCAGTTGTGCTAGACAGAGCTGTTTTGAAGGGCTCCAGGAAACACCCACCCTCCTGCGTGAAACCAAGGGCCACCGTTTTGTCTTTCTAGGGTCACCCAGTTAAGCACTGCCCACAGCAGCGCAAGTCGTCCAGTGGGACCTAGTGACACAGGGAAAGGATGTCAGCCTCTCACACCTTCCCGTGAGTTGTCTCTCAGCTACCGGCAGCTATCAAGTCAACCCCAAATCTCTGTGACCCTGTGTGTCTCAGAGAAGAACCATGTTTCGCTAGCTAGGGTATTCTTATGGGTTGATGAGTCCCCCAAAGCGTGTGTCCAGTTGGCCAGGCCCCGACTCTCAGTATCTGGCTGTCCACCCTTCTGTCATCTGATGTCGTGCGTTAAATCCTACGTCTACAATGTTAACGAGGCAGGACAAGAGGCAGTTAGGGTGATGAGGGAGGACTCCAGCTACAGGCTTAGACTGCATCTTAAGCCAATGTATTCTGAGATATAAAAGAAAGAAGAAAGATGTGGGGACCTCATACCACCAAGGAACAAGAGACGGGAAAATAGTGTGTCCTCCGGTTCTAGGGTCCCTGTGCTCAGAAGCAGCTAGACCGGGTACAATGGATAAAGAGGACCTTATCCCATGGCCGGCGGAGAGAGGCAGCCTTCCCCCAGAGCTGAATCCCGGCGTGCGCACAGTGCCGCCCAGGCTGTGCCTGAGTCAGTTTCTGCTTGTGAAAGCCGTCCCTGCTCGTGGTATTTCTGTTACGGCAGCACTATGTAACTAAGGTGTCTATTCTCAGAGTCCCTAAATTCTCTGAATATTTTAAACCTTTAGATTTATATTTCAACGATGCTAAAATATTTTAGCAGCTTTGAAGACAGATCTCTTTCGCAGTTAAACATTTTCGTAGACAAAGGCTTTCTCCCCTTACGCCTGTGTTGCTCCGATGTGGGTGTGTGGGCCGCTGGGAACTCACACACGGAGTCCCTGAGAACTTGCTCTTCCTTTCAAGATGTCTGCGCGTGACCCGAGTTTGGGAGACGCCTAGCTAGGATGAGCGTGAGGTCTGTCACTGTGGGCTTTTCCAGCCAGACACGACCGTTGCCAACCCACTCGGAGCCCCGTGATGTGGGCTCTGGTCTTGGGCACTTGAGGGCTCTGGGACTCGGTTTCCTCAGATATAACAGCCCTCCCTCTTCACCACGTTAGGCGGCATCCTCTCTGTTAGGCCTGCAATGTTTGCCAAGAGGTACAGCAGATGCAGGAAGAGCATGTCCCCCCATGAGGACTTGTCAGGCCAGAGAAAGCGCTCACACTCTCCTGTCTGATAGTGCAAGGCAGGAGGGGCCCTTCTGCGGCAGAGGATGGGTAAAGGCTTTGGGGCCTAGAGCGGCGAGAGGTTGTTTCTGTCGGCTAAGCTCAGGGAGACCTTGAAGCAGGACTGACTTTGAGCTAGGCCACAAGCCAGGGTCCCAGGGGCTGAGAACCTGGCCATACAGGCAAAGGCAAGGAGTGAGACCAGTTCAGAGGGCTGTGCTAGCGGAGAAACCCAGAGGGGCCTGGGCCTGGAGCTGGGGTGTCTCACCCACTGGGCCTCCAGTGTCTCCTCCAGCTCTGTCGGGCACAGTAGAACAGCGTAAAAGCCAGGGTGGCTCAAGGGCCTCCCCAGAGTTACACAGCCAGTGGTGGTGGTTCAGACCATCCAGCTAAACGTTAGCCACAGACAGCTGATGAGCCAATTCACAGGAAGGGGTAAGTGACTGAACTGTCACTTTACTGTGTTACTAGGTCCCAGGGAGTTACTGAGGTGAGCTCGAATGTTTCCAGTCCAGGACTGAGTCACCAGCCTCTGACCACACACTCTAGGAAGCCGACCGCAGACTCTGGTACCCTACCTTTCCGACCCCCAGGGCTCTTGAGGCACACAGGCCTAGAGTCTAGGGGAGTTTGAACTTTATTTTCACTTAACAAAACAGCCATATCCTGTTTCTGGGGAGAGAAAACACAGGGTGGAGAGAGCTTTTTGGGCCTACTTTTCGGGGTTCCTGATCCTTGGGCTGCAGCAACAGATCTGAGGCCGGAAAGAAGGGTGAGAGCCAGAGCATGCTGGAGGCTGCCCCGGAACTCCACTTGTGCTCACTCCCAGAGTGATGGAGGGGCTCCAGTGGCTGTCCACTGACAGCGGCTGCAGAGTCCACTCTTGGTCACAGGTGTCCTGCCTCTAGTCAGCCCTGGGAGCCTTTTGCTTCTCCTGGGTTTGGGGGACTCTCAAGCTTGACCACCTCTCTGGGTCTGGAGGAAATCCTCCCGTCAAACAGGCCTCTTGGGATTCTCAGCCACCTGTCCTGTCTGGGCAGAGAGGGGGCTCACTCCGCAGGACTAATCGGATAGTCACGAAGCAGTCTGAACGCGGCCAGACGGGAAGTGCCCTGTCCTGGGTCCGCTGCTGTCTACAAAGAGGCGGAAGAACAGGCCAGAGGCGAGTCTCTGCCAGAGATGCTTGAAGCACGGCTGTGGGACCTCAAGCTTTCGTCTCACATCTGGTTCGTCTGCTGCTGCCATGGCCACCCTAGCTGCCGCAGTCACCACTGCCCCACCCATCCTGTCACCGTCCCCAGAGCCACCGCCGGCCAGACCTCCGCGTTCACTGCCCTCGCCTCCGCCAGCGGGCCTCCCACCCCTCACCCCTTGGTAGGCATCTCAGCTCTGCTCTTGTGGGACCCAGGCCGCTGTCACCAGAGCCATCTCTGCCACCAGAGCCATCTCTGCCACAGTCACCTTCCTCATCGCTGTCCTCACCGCTGTCTCCTCTATAACCACCACCTCTGTGTCCACCCTGTCGGTGTCCCCCGTCATCTCTACCACAACCCCGCCGTCTCCACCGCTGTCACCCTCTTCACCCTTGTCATCCTGTCGTCTCTGCCCAACCCTCACCTCCACGTTCACCTCAGTCACGGCCTCCCCAGGCACTGCCGTCACTGTCCCTGCCGCCACCGCGACCTTGCGCACTCTGCACCACCGCCCTCTCCGTGCCCGCCTCCTCCGTGTCCACCCCTGCCATCGTCACCACCGCCATGCCACCCGCTCACTGCTCCTCACGTGTCTGTCGCTGCCACCAGCCCAGTGATCCCACCCTCTGCCACCTCGGCCCATTTCGACCCGTCGGCGTTGCCTAGAATGTGAATAATGGCTACCAGAGTTCATCCTCCAGCTCCTTCCTTTGCCCGATGGCAGGAAGACCAACTAGAGACAGCATTTGCCCAGCTTTTCCAGACTTCCCATGGAAGATGAAATGAAACGTCTTGTTTTTTAAGTTCAGGAAGATAATGTGTCTCTTGCCGTTCCTGATTCACCAGGTCCATCGTTCTGTCCTGGAAGGAAATTGGATTACTCTTGACAGCATGTGTTCTTTGGAAAGCGTGCTGGCTATTACCTAATTCCTTCTGACCTAGTGTTTGCAGATTGATTTTTTGACATGTCCCAGTAGTTTTCTATTACAGCAGCTCAGCAGATGGGACCAGCACCTCCAATGTCATCTGCTCTCCCCTAGTTTGAAAGAGAGGAAGAAACAGGCTGCCTGGGTCTTGCTCTTGTGTCTAGGTCCTGGACCACTTCTCCGTAAATCCCTTCAGAGCCAGTGCTGGTGATCTGCCTCTAACTTGTGCCAATTCCTTAAGTACCTAAGCATGTAAGTCATCGGGGCCTCTGCCTGTGAACGCACAAGTCCTTTCCTGATTCCCCCTTGGCATCCTGCCCTCTCATGACTCCACGAGGTGCCTCTTTCAGCTCACAGATCACAAATGACCTTTTTAGGTTAAGACCAAATGAAAAGCCTCTGCTTTTTAGTGTCGCTGCTTAGAGGCTGTCTTCTTCAACCTAAAACACGAGCCAACAACCTCCTTATCTCTTTTCTTGGGTCTGCCACAGTTAGAAAACGCCTTTCTCCTTCTTCTGTCTTCTTGTGCAAGTTATATCTCATTCCTTTTTCGGAAGGACTTTTCTGATTTTATCTCTGCAGCCTTTGTTGTTTCTTTGTATGGATCTCTGCTTCGCAACCTGGCCCGATTTCCCCCTTTCTTTGCCATGTCCATTATCATTTTAGTTCTCCAGGAAGCTTTCTGCATAACTAACAACTCATCTGGAGGGGGGAAGAGGGGGGTGGCTTTTAGCTGCTCGGCTCATCAGGGTTTTCTCATTCTCTTGTTTCTTCTTTTGTTGCCTTGCACGGAAAGGGCCAGTTCTCCTCGGAGAATTCCTTCAGTTCTTAACCTTGCCATTTCTGCTTTTCATCTTGGATCCCAAAGCCTGGTTCAGAGCTTTTAGAAAACACCCTTTCTGATTCCTGTTTGAGTTCTGGCTTTTGTTTCTTTCTCTCAGGTAATAGTTGTTTTTCTCTCTTTTTTCCCTTTTTATTATTTTGTTGTTGAAAATGTATACAACAAAACACACACCAACTCAAGTTTCTACGGGTGCAATTCAGTAACATTTTTCCAGTTGTGAAGTTGTTCTCACCTCGTGTTCTGAGTCGTCTCTCCCACCGTTAAGGTAAACTCTCTTGGCTCTAAGGTTCCTGTCTAGTCTTTCGAATTGCTGCTGTCAGTTTGATCCCATGTTGATAGATCTTAAAAGCACACAACCCTTAAGGCAGACATTCTTGACTAGTCGAGCCAAACTACTATTTGGTCTGGAAACCTGGTGGTGTAGTGGGCTAAGCACTACGTCTGCTCCCACAAAGTATGGCAGTTCAAATCCACCAGGTGCTCCTTGGAAACTCTCTGGGGCCGTTCCACTCTGACCTATAGGTCACTAGGTCACTACGAGTCGGTCCTGACTAAACAGCAGTGGGGTTTGGTTTTTGGGTTTTCATTATTTGGTTTTAAGAATATTTCAGGGATATTTTGATTTAAGATTTAAAGATTATCTCAGGATAGTGGTTCCAGGAGTTTAGCTCGCCCTCATGGCTCCAGGAAGTCTGGAGTCCATGTGCATTTGAAACTCTGTTCTGTATTTTTTCCCTTTTGATAAAGATTCTTCTATAGAATCTTCGATCAAAGTTTTCAGAATGATAGCTGGGCATCTTTCAATTCTGGTCTCGTAGCAAAGGAGGCAGTTGTTCACGGAGGCAACAAGCCACACGCTTCTCTTTTTATTCCTGACTCTCCTTCTCCCTCCACGGTTCCATGCGGATAAAGAACAACCGTTGTCCCTTGGACCTCCACTTGCAAGCTTTGAAGACTTAGACATGATGCAGCGAGCTAGGAGGCAGAACAGAAGTGCTAAACATGTTATTAGGCCAATGAACTGGGATGTCCCATGAAACTGACTGTGAACCTCCAAGTGAAAGAATCAAATCCCATGAGGTGTTTGGTCACATGTAAGCAGCTTCAGCTACTACTCCCTTTTCTTTTTGGATCGTTGTCGTAAATATATCTAGCATGTACCATTTGTCCGCTCAACTTTTTATGGGTGTACAACTTATTGACAGCACTTACAATAATCAGCGGTGTCAGGTGGTGGTCAGTTTTCCTAATACACCCTTCAGCATGTGAGTCTTGGCCCTAATCAGCCCTGCTCCCTGCCCATGCTGGAGGTGGTGCACCTGGTAGAGGTCCGGTACCCGGGTCTGGTTCTTGATGCCGCAGGCTGGGGTAGGATGCTGCCAGGTGTGTGTGCTTGCCGTGGGTGCACTCTCTGTCTGCTGCTCCACTTGTTCACTCTCTGGCTTCTTCATTCCCTCCAGAAACTCCTCTTCTCTGGGGGCCTTGACAGCTGCTGGACCACAGGGCAGATGAGCCTTCCCGATGGTCAGTTCAGTCAGTGCTGGGAGGAGTCCACCAGCTGGTAAGTGTGCCCACTGGAAAGGCAGCCCACTGAAGGCATGAAGAAAATGGTGAGCGATGTGCTCTGCCTATTTACTGGGCATGGCTTCTCTGAGAAAGCCAGAATAATCCCTGTTCCTGTAGGTTCATAGCAACCCTATTGGACAGAGTGGAACTGCCCCATAGAGTTTCCAAGAAGTACCTGGTGGGTTTGAACTGCTGACCTTTCGGTTAGCCGCTGTAGCACTTAACCACTATGCCCCCAGAGTCACTGTGAGTTGGAATCTACTCAACAACAATGGGTTCTTATTTCTATGACTGTGATTCCATTTGGAAATAGAATTTTTTTCTTTATTGTGTTAATGAAGTCATTGCTGCAAGCTGTGTCTGAAGCCTAATCACTCTGAAGGTATGAAAAGAAAAGATTAGGCACCAATAAACACAAAAGGCAGAAAGACAGACCCTATGTGGAGACTGCCGAGGGGGGCAGGAACTCTGGGGTCTCAGAAGCTGAGACAAGGGTTTTGCCCCAGGGCCACAGGAAGAGAGACCCTTTCCCTAGAGCTGGCGTCCGGATTTTAAAGTCAGAGAAGAGTGTGTGGATAGGGTCACTACGAGTTGGAATGGACTTGGTGGCAGTGGGTTTGGTGTTTTCATTCAGAAGGGCCTTCTAGGAACAGGGTGTGCAGAGGCAGAGGACCACGTCTGGAACTGGCCACATGGGGCAAGCTGACCTCTGTGCTCCACGAAGACCTCTGGTCCTTCTGCTCTACCCTGCTCTGGGTGCACATGTTAAGGCGGCCTTGCTAAGGCCTGTCAGCATTGTCCCCCAAGCAGTCTCAGTGCCCCTCAACCCTATCCTACTACCATCTCAAAATTTGCCTCTTCACACTGAAGGCTTTTCCTAAACAACCAGAGTCCCCACATGCCTGGGGGGTGGCTTGGAGCTCCTTCCCTGATGACTGTGGTGACAGAGGACACTCTACGAACCCTGTTGAGATCCCCGAGGTGGATGTCTTAGTGATGTAATGCTGTTATAACAGCAATATCACAAGTGGGTGGCTGTCACAAACAGAAATTGATTTTCTTACAGTTTGGGAGGCTAGAAGTCCAAATTCAGGGTCCTGGCTCTGGAGAAAGACTGTCTCTATTGGCTTTGGGGAAGGTCTTGTCTCTTCAGCTTCCACTCCTTTGCTGGCCTTCACGCACGTAATCCCACCATTCAGAGTTAACCCAGTTGATGATTTGATGAAGATCCTTACAGATGCAGAGTTTGATGAAACACGGGCCACAAGGACATCTTCGAGGGCACATGAAGTTCTGCCTCTTTCTTGTGAACAGCTGCACGGTGCTCTGCTGTCCCATGGAACGTTATTTACTCAAATCCCAAAACTTGATGAATGGTGCCAACTGACTAAAAACCAACGACCAACCAAGCAACGAACCATTAACAGCCAACCAGCCAATCAGCCTTCAACCACCCACCCAACAACCAACCAACCAACCAACCAGCCAACCAGCCAACCAACCAACTAATGAAGCAGGGCCACTTGAGGTTGTCCTTCTGTGTTTTCTGTGTTCCTTTGGGGTCCAGCGTTTTGCATGTTGTGGAAAGGGCACTGGTCTAGAGAGGGGACGTGTGGTTTGAATGGAGCCTGTTTACCGCCTGCATGGCTCTTTGACTGCGTCTTCGCATCTTTCTGAACCTCATCCTATTGGACATTTTGAAATATTTACACACCTGACCACTCTCCCCTTCTTGGTCTCTGCCCTTCCTCGGGCCCCTGTGACGTCACTCTTAACCCCTGAGCTCCTATACTTTACCTTTCCTGGTCAGCTTCCTCAAGGAGAAGTTTTTCTTCTGACCAGCACTTAGGTGTTGGTACTCCCCAGAGCTCTGTCCTTGACTCTCACATCTTCTGCTTCTTCTTACTTCTTCACACGCAGCTTGCTCCCTTTGGAGGGTGCATCCAGTTCTATAAGTCCGGGGATCACGCTCTACCCAGCCCATCAGTCTTCCCTGAAGGTCTAGGCATTGAACTGCTGGGAAAACATCTCTGTCGCAGACTCAGTGTGCCCACCCTGAACTCATTTTTCCTTCTCCCCATACTGCACTTCCTCTCCTTGATCAGGCAGCCGTCTTCCTGGTTGTACCAGAATGCTTCCTTCATTCCCATCCTCCTCTGCTCCCAGACCTTGCCTCAGTCCAGGCTATTCATCCAGCACCCCAGTCCTAAGCCCTATTCCTGTGGATGTGATTACATTTGGAAATAGGATTTTTTTCTTGGTTGGCTTCACGAGGTCACACTGGTGTATCCTGTGTCTTCAACCTACTCGTCTTTAAGTTATAAAAAGAATAGGTTAGGCATCTGACCCACTGGCATGTCACCTTTGAATCAATTCTGAGATACAGTGAACTTATCAGACAAGGTAGAACTGCCCCGTACGGTTTCAGGCTCCCAGCCTTTTGGTTGGCAGCTGAGGTTTTAACCACTGCATTATGAGGACTCTGAGACATTAGGCACAAGCTGGCAGAAATGAAGGAAAGATGGATGTCACATGGATGTCACCAAGGAACATAGGAATGTTGGGGTTATAGAAGCTGAGATGAGTACTCTCCCCAAGAGCCACAGAGAGAGAGACAGCCTGCCCCTAGAGCCAGTTCCCTAATGTCCTGAACCGTGAGAACTTGAATTTCTGCTCTTTGAAATTATCTGCCGTGGCCCATCTGTCATAGCAGCATTAGCAAACCATGACAGCACATGGCCTTCCCCTCAGGTCACACTAGCCACCTTTTGCTTAGGTTCCCACCTCCAGATTCCTTCCCATCCACCCACCAGGATCCTTTTCTCAGTACTGCTTAAAACTGAGGCGTAATTCACAGACAGCGGAAAGCACACATTCCAAGTACACAACTCGGCCAAGTGTCGTCGAGTCGGATCCGACTCTAGATGAATTTTAACAGCTGTCTTACGTCCCTGGAACTATCACTCTGATGGATACAGAAAAGTTCCATCATCCCCAAAGTTCCTCATGATCCTTTTTGGTCACTTCTGCTTTCCAGAGGCAGTTACTCTGATTTCTTGGATCATAAACTAGTTTTCCCACTCTTTACACTGTCACATAAATGTAATCATGTATGCTGTATGTTTTTGAGATTCCTTCATGTTATCATCATAATCATGTGATGGTATTTATTGATGTTAATCTCTTGCCAAAAGCTTTAAAAAAAAAAAAAAAGACAACCAAACCAAATCCATTGCCGTGGAGTCGGTTCTGACTCACAGCGAGAGACTGCAGTGGCCTGTAATCCAAAACCCAGGCTTCTGCACGATCTGTCCTCGTATCCCACACTACCTGCTGTGTGATCTGGTGTTATATCCCACAATGGCTGCTGCGTGATCTGGTCTCATATCCCACACTGCCCGCTGTGTGATCTGGTCTCATATCCCACACTGCCCGCTGTGTGATCTGGTGGCATATCCCACACTGCCCGCTGTGTGATCTGGTGGCATATCCCACACTGCCCGCTGTGTGATCTGGTCTCATATCCCACACTGCCCGCTGTGTGATCTGGTGGCATATCCCACACTGCCCACTGTGTGACCTGGTGTCATATCCCACACTGCCCGCTTTGTGATCTGGTGGCATATCCCACACTGCCCACTGTGTGACCTGGTCTCATATCCCACACTGCCCGCTGTGTGATCTGGTGGCATATCCCACACTGCCCGCTGTGTGATCTGGTGGCATATCCCACACTGCCCGCTGTGTGATCTGGTGGCATATCCCACACTGCCCGCTGTGTGATCTGGTCTCATATCCCACACTGCCCGCTGTGTGATCTGGTGGCATGTCCCACACTGCCCGCTGTGTGATCTGGTCTCATATCCCACACTGCCCGCTGTGTGATCTGGTGGCATATCCCACACTGCCCGCTTTGTGATCTGGTGTCATATCCCACACTGCCCGCTGTGTGACCTGGTCTCATATCCCACACTGTCCTCTGGGAGTGGTGAACCATTTACTCACCTGTACAAACACAGCTTGGCATGTCCTGAGCCCTGCAGCTGGAATTTTCTGTCCCCAGGGGGACTCCTGCTCAACTGGCAGCAGCCTACTCAGACAGATTCCAAGGGCCTTTCTCTGGCCTGTTCCCACTCCCAGGACAAAGAGTTTGTCAGCTTCACTACAGTGACATGTGTCTGTCCACCATGCTTGTCAGCCCTGAGCCCTGCCCTTCATTGACTGAATGAGCAGATTCACGGATTCCTCCCTTGGCATAATTCCTGTACCTTGTGCATTATTTATTGATTCACACATCGCACTATTGTGTTTATGTATTTGTGTAACCACTCAGCTATGCTTGGAAGGACAGAAAGACATGGTCTGTTTGCAGAAACTCTTCCTTGAGGGGGACACTCTTACTGCCTACCCAATAGCTGTTCCCTGCAACTCTTTTCCTTTGCTCATGGTTGTGGATCTTGTTTAAGTGACCATGTGTCCAGAGATGGCTTTGCCAGTGATTGGCTGAGGGGTGGTCTGGTTTTAGCCAATGAATCATAAGGTGGACATCTGCAGGAAGCTTCCAGGAAAGCTTTTTTCCCTAATAAGAAAAGATGCACAGCAAATGCCTCCTTTTATGCCTTACCATTTCCTCCTATTTGGAAAACTACCGTGTGAGGGTTTGATGTCTGGAGCAGTGGCATCGATTTGTAATCATGAGGCATAGGCCAAGAGAAACACAGTCACTGATCCAGCACCCAGGCATCTGCTAAGAAACTAAACAAACCCTGAGATTAGTGAGTAGCTTCTTACAGGATTTGATTTGTTTGCTTGCCTTAATAGAATTTATATTTAATTTATCTTTGTGTGTGATTAAATGAAAGTTCACAATCCAAGTCAAATTGCCGTATAAATAGAATTTATATTTTTTAGAATGGTAATAGGTTTACAGAAAATACGGAGAGTTCCTATCTACAGGCCTTTTTTCTGAGGCAGTTTCCCCTTTGATGAGTATCTTGCCTTCAGTATGGTAACTTTGTTGCAATTGGTGAGCCAGCACTGACACACTGTTATCCATCATTTCCAGGAGGATTTCCTCTCAGGTTTCTACAGCGCTGTAAGTTTGGACAACGTATGTCCTGCGTCCACTCTCACCCTAATTTACAGACTACTTTAACTGTCCTAAGAATGCCCCGTGTCCTGCTGGCTCACACCTCCCCCCTGCCAGCTCCCTGGCAACCGCTGATCTTTTTTACTATCTCTGTCGTTTTTGTCACGGCCTCAGTGTTACATATTTAGAAACTTACAGTACGTGGCCTTTTCAGACTGCCTTCTTTTGGCTCACCAACACGCACTTGAGGTTCCTCCATGTCTTCAGAGCTCAGTAGCCCCTTTCTTTCTATCACGGAACATGCTTTGTTGTATGGTCCCCCCACGGTCTGTTCAGCCCTTCCCCTAGTGAAGGACTGGCGCCGTGAGTAAGGGCTGCAGCTGCGAACCCGAAAGTTGGAAGTTCGAATCCACCAGGTGCTCCTGGGAAACTCTGTGGGGCAGTTCTCCTCTATGCTATGGGGTCGCCATGAATCAGAAGTGACTCCATGGCCCTGGGCTTGGTTTTTGTTTTTGATTTATTGAAGGACATCTTGGTTACTTCCAATTTTTACCAAATTATGAATAAAGCTGCCATAAGCACCATGTGCAGGCTTCAGGGTGGGTGTAGGTCTCCAGCTCATTTGGGTATATACCTCAGAATGGGATTGCTGGATTGGTGCCTTGGTTTTCAAACACCCCCATCAACTTGGCAACCTGGGCAGCTAACATAGAGAAGATTCCTATCCTCTTTTCCTCTCAGACTCTGAGGGTGTTAAAGTGGTCACTCCAAGAGGCTGTTTCTGCCGCCGAAAGGAGCAAGTGGGCTATCATTGCGACCAGAAGAATATGCATACACCTGGACACCCACATAGCCTGAGGTTCATAGATACTCATGGGCTGACCTGAGGGCACGCAGCACATGGCCAGGTGCCCACCCATGTACACACAGTGATGCATGAACCGGGGGAACAGACAGGGTGGACAGACATGGGGTCAGGATGCCGTGTGGGGCAGGCTGAGGGCAGGAGGAAGGCAACCCCTTCCTGCCCCTCCCCGCTGACTTCCCAGTGTGTTTCGGCACCATGGCAACCAGCTAGGAGGGCCATGTGCAGAGGGTGAAGGTGACCCTCAGGACGCCGTCGGTAGATGGATCTGAAGTTAGTGGGTCCACGGCCTTCTGTCCTCCAGCCTCTGTTCAGACCTGCAGATGCCACCGGTCCAGCCAAGTCTGCGGTCATCAGGAAATGCCATTCTCTGCTCCCTCTCACTCCCTAACTGGCCAGTTGGTGTGGCCTCCCGCCCCATCGTACCAGCTCTGGTCCTTAATGATCTATTCGCCGTCTTTGCCTGAGCCCAGGTGCTGTGGTGCCGAGGCCCTTGGCTGATAACCAGAAGGACAGCGGGTCGAACGGCCAGGAGCTCTATGGGAGGAGAGACCTGGCAATCTGCTCCCATAAACACCGCAGCCTAGAACACCTTATGGGGCAGTGTTACTCTGCCGTATGGACCGCTCTCTGAATCCCATTTCTAGCAGCTGTAACACGAGACTGAGAGCACCTGCTTCCCAGGGTCCTTTGGAAGATGAGTGAGACGATGGGACAATATGCATGAAGTAGCTGTGATGGGATAAAATGGGTTCTCCCAAACGTGTGTGTTGCCACCTGTGAAAGTGACCTTCTTTGGAAACAGGGTCTTTGGTGGTGCTACCAGTTAAGATAGCAGAAGGTCACCCACAATAGGGTGAGTCCTAGTCCAGTCTTGAGTGCAACCTGAAAAAGAGGAAAATGACCACTTGAAGAGGCATTTACATGCCCAAAACATGCTTGGGATCCCTACAGGCCTCATGGGCCTGTGAAAGCTGACGCTGAATAAGGAAGAGCGAAGGACTGAGGCCTTTGAATGGTGGTGCTGGAGAAGAACATTGAGTCTTCATACCCTGGAGTGACAAAAGAACGAACCAATCCATCTTGGGAGAAGTACAACCAGGATACGCCCCACAGCCTGTGGGTCGGTCCCTGACAAAGGACGTCATACGTGGTCATCGAAAGAGAGGCAGGTCCTCAAGGAGATAGAGTGACACAGTGGCTGCAACAGCGGGCTCCAGGGTCACAGCGACTGCGGGGACTGTGCGGGGTCAGAGGGGGCCGGCGTGTTTCCTTCTGTCACACTCGGGGTCTCCGTGAGTCAGAACCAGCTCGACAGCACCCGGAAACAACAGCCACAGGAACCTAGAGGAGACTGGGGAGGGTCCTCCTCTGGAGCAGACGGGGTGGCTCTGTCATCGCCCTGCATTCGGACCTCTAGCCTCCAGAAACGTGAGGTGACAGCATGGTTTTTGCAAGCTGTTGTAAGGGATAAACATTACGAAGTTTAGTTTAGTAAAAAAGAAAGTTTTACTCGGTGTAGATTCAGAAAGTTCACAAGCAGGAAGCAGGCAAGCATGCTGCTACAGCCCTGTCTGTCCCAGTCCGAGGAATATTACAGAACTGTCAGGATGTGTTAATGTCACTGCCAAGTCGATTCTGACTCACAGCGACCCCGCAGGATAGAACAGAACCACCCTGTAGAGACTCCAAGGAGCATCCGGCGAATTTGAACTGTCGGTCTTTGGGTTAGCAGCCGCAGCACCTAACCATCACACCATCAGAGTTTCCATACTAACATGACAGCTGGGCAAAACCATTCAAAGCTTTGCCTCTTCGGGTTGCTGAGAAACTAGGGTCCTACATTCTGCATCGCCTTGAACCATCACTGGCACAGGTTTTGGTAATGATAGCCCGCAGGTCTTCATTGGTCCAACAAGTGTTCTGGTCACTAAATGTTAGTAGAAAAAGGTAAACGTGCAAAGTCTTCAGTGTTCCCTTTGATTGGCTTACATGGAAGTCCCCTGAAAAATAGTTTCCTTCCTTAAAAGATAATTTCCCAGATTGCCCCATCTATTGTCTTTAAACCTCAGGGCCCAGTTAACGGTCTTTGTGGGCCCAGCTCTAGCTAGGTCACATTCTCTACACTCAAGGACAGGCAATAATGGTTCCAGTATGATTTTCTAAGTCACAGACACCTAGTTAGTGGTGTTTCGTTAAGGCAGTTCTAGGGAGTCAACATCCAACCCAACCAAATCCACTACTGTGGAATTGATTCTGACTCATAGTGACACTGTAGGACAGAGTGAAACTGCCTCGTAGAGTTTCCAGCAAGCGCCTGGTGGATTCAAACTGCCAACACTCTGGATTAGAAGCCTTAGGTCTTATCCACTATGCCACCGGGGTTTCCGGAAGCCCATACAGTGCCAAGCAAAGCCATCAATATGTTGGGTCTGTGCCTCTTTCTCCCACTCAGCATCTCCTGAACCTACCTGATAGCTCTAAACAAAACTAC
This sequence comes from Heterohyrax brucei, assembly GCA_028571685.1. Taxonomy (NCBI): domain Eukaryota; kingdom Metazoa; phylum Chordata; class Mammalia; order Hyracoidea; family Procaviidae; genus Heterohyrax; species Heterohyrax brucei. The sequence continues at coordinate 84,823,847 of CM053157.1, read as the reverse complement.
CCGTGTTGTCCTCGGACTGCTCCCTGCGTTGGATGGTAGAGTTAAATGAAGTAGAAGGCCGTCTTCCAGGAGCTCACCCTCTCGGCTTACACATTTTCTCCTCCCATGAGCTCCGAGTTGGGCAGACAGTGTTTGTGCCTCAAAGATGCGATGAGGCCATGGCCCACAGAGGCCATGTGTCACCTGAGACCACAGACCAGGAAGTGGAAGTGGACTCAGAATCCTACCTGAGGCAGAAGAGAAGCCCTCGCTCCCCCTTACTTGGGTAAGAGCATCTGGTACTGGGAAGCTGTCAGTTCTGACCACGCCCTAAGTCAAGCTTACTGCCATTGAGTCAGTTCTAACTCATGGAGATCCCGTGTGTTTCAGAGTAAAACCTTTTTTTAGGGTTTTCTGGGCTGTACCCTTAACAGGAGCACAGAGCCAGGACTTGCTTCTGTGTTACAGCTGGCTGCGGTGGAAAAGCCAGTCCCGAGGTTAGTAGTTTAGTTCAAAGCAGCTATGTCACCTGATTTAGAAAACAGTGTTGGAGTCATTATTCCCTGTCTGTGAGCACAGAGAATGTAGCCCAGTTGAAGACAGGACCACAGGGGCTCACAGGGACACATCAACGGGGCCTGAGGTGTAAAGACAAATAAACCCCGCCACCCACTGCTGTCGAGTCAGGTCTGACTCATAGTGACCCCAGGGGTTGGGGAAGAACTACCGCACAGAGTTTCTAAGGAGCACCTGGCGGATTTGAGCTGCCGACCTTTTGATTAGCAGATGTAGCACTTAACCACTAGGCCACCAGGGTTTCCATACAGACAGTAGGTGGGATGGTCATGCAAACCTTTCACGTAAGCCAGAACACTGAAGACTTCCACTTCTATCTTCTTCTATCAGCATTTAGTGACTCGAACGTTTGCTGGACCGATGATGAGTTTCCCAACTGTCAGCACTGAAACCTGTACTAGTAATTGTCAAGAAAAATGATTCAAAACATGGGATCACAGTTTCCAGCCAGTCTGTGAAAACATGAAGCTTTCAAAGGTTTTGCCCAGTTGTAACAAAACCCTGGTGGTGTAGTGGTTAGGTGCTACACCTGCTACCCGAAAGGTCAGCAATTCAAGTCTGCCAGGTGCTCCTCGAAAACTGTATGGGGCAGTTCTACTCTGCTTATAGAGTTGCTATGAGTTGGAATCAACTTGACATCATTGGGTTAACGTTAATAAGATGACTGCCAATTGAGTTCATGAAGTCCTCCTAGAAAAAGTGCCGCCTGCCTCATCACTGAATATCGCTATGGTCACCTTCGAAGTCCTCTCCTTGGGAAGCTATGCACCAATGCCAGCACCTCGTCCACCCTTCAAAGCAATTTGGGAACTGTTTTTCTGGAATGGCCATCAGAGCTGTTGTTGTATAACTCTTGATGTCCCAAATGTCATCAAAAGTTCATCCTTTCAGTATTTCCTTTATCTTTGGGTAAAGAAACAAGTCACTGGAGACCAGATCAGGTGAGTAAGGAGGGTGTTCCAGCAGTTATTTGTTTACTGGCTCAAAACTCCTGCACAGACAACTATGCAACTAAGTTGGCAAACTTGCCACCTTGCCACCATGTGCGATGGCCATTCCAGAAAGAGTTCCGAAGTGCTTTGAAGGGTGGACTACATGCTGATGTCAGTGCTTAGCTTTCCAAGGGGAGGACTTCCAAGTTGACTGTAGTGACACTCAGCAATGGGACACGCAGTACTTAGAACAATTACGTTCACAGACTACACTGTCTGGCCTCTTGTGTACTGACAACAGTTCCTAGACTCGGGCAGACGAGGCTCCAGCCGTGTGATGATCTGCTCTCCCATTCCTGCCGAGTCTGTGACCTTCCGTGAACTTGGACAGACACAGCTCTGGCGACAGGCTTGTCCACTTCCTGCTTTTGCCCTTTCTGAATGTATATGCCTAATAAAGCCTTCTTTCTGTTATGTTAAACTTGGTGATGTTTTCCCCTATGACAAATGTTACACAGCCTATGATACGAAGAACTGAGTTTTTCACTATTAATAAATTTTCTTTGATTTCTGAATTGAAGAGTTAATGTATTGTTTCTGTGATCTACCTTCAAGGCAAAAGTTTGGCCTCAAATTAGAATAAGATTTCTGAGTCAAAAACCAAGCCACAGGCTTTTAGGAAAAAAGCTGAAGTTTTTACTTTAATGTCTTTGATGAAATAGATAATTTTTTCTCGATAACCTATAATAAACTCTTGACAACTCTGAAATTTCATGGAAAGCCAAAATATTTTTTAATAAGGGAAAAGTGCTAAAAAATTTTATCTCATAAATTACTGTATTAAAATCAAGAGACAAGCCTGATTCTCTTTGCGTTACAATTTATATGTTAGTATTTCCTCTTATGTTTTAGTTTAATATTATACAGCAATTCATAATGTTATGTCGCAACAATTTTATTGTTGATAATTTGGTCATAGCTTAGGGTTTTGAATCCAGTGTCATCAAAGCCAGTAGTTCAATTGGGGCATTCAAACTCTTTACCTATAAAGTTGTTTTTTTTTTTTTTTTTTAAATGGCTGTTCTGCTATTTAGAGACTTGATAATCTTGGTATATATATTTTTGGTTTATTCTGACTACATGATATTATGACCAGATTATTATATATCTGAAGTTCTTTAAAAATACAGTTAATGGCTATATTTAGAAATACCATTGTCCAAAGTGGTTTTTTAACTGATTTGACTTTATTTGGCCTTCACATTGTACTTGTAATTAATTTCTATCAGGGTTTTCACTTTTAAGAATATTTATTTTTATCAATTAATTATGGCTATAGTAGTTTTTGGAAACCCTGGCAGTGCAGTGGGTTAAGTGCTACATCCATTAACCAAAAGGTCAGCAGTTCAAATCCACCAGGCGCTCCTTGGGAACTCTAGGGGGCAGTTCTACTCTGACCTCGAGGGTGGCTATGAGCCAGACTCCACTTGATGGCAGTGGGTTTGGTTTGGGGTTATAGTAATTTTTGCCCTCTGCAGGTAAATGTTTATTTTTCTGATTTTCTGAAAACATTTGAATATTATCTCTCAACAAAAAAGATGGATTACATTGGACTTCTGAGAAGGACTGTGACAAGAGTGAATCAAGATTTCTAGAACTTCCATGCAAAATCTGGGGCTGATCCAGAATTGCTTGGAACAGAAAATAAGTACATAAGATTAAGTAAATGAAAGGATGCTGTGGGTTTATGTGGGAACATTGCTGAAATTTTAAGGTCCTACTTTCTAGATATCAGAAACCATTTTCCTTTCTCCAGAATTATGTAACTAATGGGTTTAGATGTTTTAACTTTCAAACTAGAAGTTCTTGTTGATAAACTTAGCAAAGTTGTAAATATCATAACCAGAGAAGTATGTGAAGCTTGGGCTGTGATTTCACTAATTAGAATAACATTAGATTTCCTATTAGTTCTATCAAGAAACAGTTTGTGCCTTAACAGAGAAATGTTACTATGTTACTGTTAATACACAAGCTGAGGTTTTATAGAATGTAGTTACTGCTGAGACCTGTGAAAACAGTTACTAAGGCTGCTTACACATAAAGAAACACCTTGTGAGATCTGTGTCCTTGTTCAAAGACATTAGGCTCGTGGTTCCGTTGGTCTTTGCAGACAGCTGGCCTAATATTACTGTTAGTGTTTCTACCCTATGTCCTATTTTGCTATATGGTGCCAGCAATCTTAAGGACATTTCTCATCAAAGATTCTATAGCAAGATCATGATCTAAAGAAAGGATCCAAACAGTTGCAATTCCCCTAGAGCCCAGGCTTCTGGCCTTCATGGAGGTTCGGGTAACCACATAGGGTACTGCCTTTGGGTGTCTGTTTGTACTTTGAGCTTTGAAGAGAAAGAAAAAACTGGTTCCTAAAGCCACTGTGAGTCCAACAGTGGTCCAGATCAACTGGCCAGACTGTTTTGCTCTGGGCATTGTGTGTGTTTGTGTATGCATGTGTGTGTGTGTATGTGTGTGCATGTGTGTCCATGAGTTTTAATTTGAAGAATTGACTCCAAAGATCAGAGCTATGTTGAAGGTAAATCAGCAGAGTTCAATCAGTCTTCAAGACAATGTTGCGTGATGTACTTGTCTAATGTTTGTAACCAAGCTCTCACCCAAGCTCTCACCCAAGCTCTCACAGAAAATTATGTGTCTTAAAGAAGCCAGATTCTCAGAAGAGATCAGCCTCATGGCTCAGACTCCAGATTGTCTTGGGTTCTGCTAATTGACCCGTGACTGTTAATAAACCCAGCAGGGCCGCTTGCCCTTGGGACAAACACTCAGTATGTTTTAAAGACATTAACTGAAGACCTCCAACAGTCCATCCTACATCATCTTGTTAATCACTAGTTCTTTAAGGAAAACTTGTTTGTAGTATGCAAGTTTTCTATTCTTTCTATTTTCTGTAGATAAACTGGGTACTGCTTATGGATACATATATATTTTGTGCTAGATTCAACTATGCTAGTTTAGATGATCGCCTTCCAACTGACAGTGAATTTATGTAGACAGTGTTTTGTTTAGATCCCAGGTGAATGTGTGAACAACACATCCTGGGAGCTTGAGGATGACCTTTAGAAATTTATAGTAACAAAGGTAATAAACACTGGAAAAGTAATGTTGTTACCCATTGTAAAATCAGAGTCAGAAGAAAACTTATTTGTCCGACACTCAGGGTAGTGGGTAACTTTAATTCCTGCTTATGGTATAGGTAAATTGCAGAGATCTTTAAGAAATTTATCAATCACTATGGGACATACAGCAGATGAAGTTGCTAATAGGATAAAAACACAACAGTGATCTCCGACCTCATAAACCAAGTTGACATGAGATAACACAATAGCCTTAGGTTTTTTATTAGTCCTACAAAGTATAGACTATGTTGTAAAGAAGAAACACACAGAATTAGACAGGGAGCGACTTGGTTACATGATGTAACACCCTTACAAACACCAGATTTCATCAGTTGGTTGTCACTGGGAATAAGTAAGCCCATGGGCTAGCTCCCTCCAGTGAGGGATAGTTACATTCTTAGTCTACATCCTGATGGTCTTAGCTACAGTAAAACTTAACTTCGGTTGTGTTATACACCTAAAAGGCAAAAGGAGGCCTTGGGCTACAACGTTGATTTACATTGGGTCTGCTCACTCCAGCAAAGTGATTGATGAGAACATTAATCTTATTTCAGATACTGGTGAAGAACCAGACGGCATCTGGCTGAAAACCAGCCGGATGAATTTAAAGAGCCTGCCATGGTCATCATCCAGGAGTTCAACCAAGTGCAGGTATTGATCACCCGTGCGTTATCCCAGTTTCTGATCAAAAGGAGGGAATAATTCAGAAAATAATGTTGAAGTCGTTATTCCCTGTCCTTGAGCATAGAGAACGTGACCCAGCTGGAGGTGGACCCACAAGGACTCACAAAGGAGCATCAACGGGGCCCTGAGGTAGAAAGACAAGAGGTAGGATAATCTGGGAAAATCTCTTCTAGAGAACTTAAAAGACTCAGGTGGGTAGGGCTGTGACAGCATGCTTGTCTGTTTCCTGCTTTTGTCCTTTTGAATGCATGCTGAATAAAATTTTCTTTTTGATTTACTACATTTTGTGATATTTTCCTCTACAACATACCTTAGGGACCTTCATTCAGTTCTATCCCCCCAAAATTTGTAAATTCAGCATAACACCAATTAAAATTTCATTTTTTTTTTCTGTATGTGTGTGTATGAAATTTAACAAGCCAATTTCAAAACTATTCTGGAAGAAGAACCTAGTCAGAATAGTCAAGGATTATTTCAGAAGGAAGACGTATGAGACGGACTTTTCCCTGTCAGATATCAGAACACTACCAAGTCATATTAATGGAGATGGCCTTGTGGTGGCACACGGATAGACAAATGGCTTACTGCCCCAGTAGAGCATTTAAAAAAGCATTCTCATACAAAGGTGCATTTAAAATTAGTAAGGAGAGGACAGGATCTTCAATAAGTGTTGTAGTGACAATTGGCTATCCTGGTGGAAAAAAAACTAGATTCCTCTTTCTCACCATTTGCTAAAATAAATTCTGGATGGATTAAAGAGATGGATGTTAAAAAACAAAAAACAAAACTATGAAACTATTAAAAGAAAATGCAGGGGCATTTGCTTGTAACCTTGGGGTAGGAAAGGCTTTGTTTCGCAAAACACAAAAAAGCAGAAACCATAAAAGAAAGATAACTCAATTTGATTACATCCAAATTTAAAACGTCTGTATGATGAAAGACACCATAAATACCGTTAAAAGACAAGTGACAGATTGGGAAAAGTTTAGAATGTACATACCTGTGACAGATTGAATTGGGTCCTCCCAAAATACATGTCAATTTGGCTAGTCCATAATTCCCAGTATTGTGAGAGTGTCCAGTATTTTGTCATCTGATGTGAGTTTTCCTGTGCTGTAAATCCTGACTCTTTGATGTGACTGAATTGGGGTTTCGGGGAGTTGTATAATGAAGCAGGACTCAATTTACAACTTTGCCAAGCCAGCTGAGTGCCGTCGAGTCGGATCCAACTCATGGTGACGACTTTAGGCTATGTTTTAAGTCAGTGCCTTTTGAGATATAAAGGACACATGAGGAGAGAGACATTGGGATCTCATGCCACCAAGAAACAAGAGCCAAGAGAATAGCGCATCCTTTGGACCTAGAGTCTCTGCACTGGGGAAGACCAACAACAAGGGCATTTCTCCAAAGCCAATAGAGGGAGAAGCCCTTCCCTTCCCCCTGAACTTGGACGTATAGCCTCCTAGACTGTAAGACAATCAGTTTGTTTGTTGAAGCAATTCACTTGTTGTATTTTTGTTACAGCAGCGCTAGCTAACTAAGACAATAGTAAACAAACAAAAAAAACACAAAGATTTGTAGCCTTGCATTTAATCAACTGTCACAAATAAATAAAAGACAAATCACCCCAAAGAAAAGTAGGTAATAGCTAGGGACAGACAATTCAGCTAAGGGCAAGTGCAGATGGCCAGTGTCCTGGACTGAACTGTGTCCCCCGAAATACCAAATTCGTGAGATCGCGATTCCCAGTGTTGTATGACAGTCTACCATTTTATCATCTGATGTGATTTCCCTAAATGTTGCAAATCTTGTCACTGTGATGTAATGAGATGGATTAGTAGCAGTTAGATTGATGACGTCTAGAAGATTAGATAGTGTCTTAAGACAATCTCTTTTCAGATATGAAAGAGAGAAGCAAGCAGAGAGACGTGGGGACCTGTAACACGAAGAAAGCAGTGCTGGGAGCAGACTGGGTCCTTTGGACCAGAGGTTTCCACACAGAGAAGCTCCCCACCAAGGTTAGATTGATGACAATGACCTTCCTCTCTAGAGCTGACAGACAGAAAACTTTCCCTTGGAGCTGATGCTGTGAGTTTGGTCTTGCAGCCTAGGAGAGTGTGAGAACAGAAATTTCTGTTGGTTAAGGGCATCCACTTGTGGGGTTTTTATTATGGCAGCACCGGGTGACTAAGACAGTAAGTGGATGAAAAGCAGCTACTCCTGACTAGTAAATGGGAACTCTGGCGGCACAGTGGTTAAGCGCTACGGCCGCTCCCCAACAGATTGGTGATTTGAATCCCCCAGGTGCTCCTTGGAAACTCCACGGGGCAGTTCTGCTCTGCTCTAGGGGGTCGCTGTGAGTTGGAAGTGACTCATGAGCAACGGGTTTGGCTTTGGTTTTCACTAGCAATCAAGTGAATGTAAGTAAAAACCACATCAAGTTAACATTTTTTCCCATCAGATTTGTAAAATTTGAAAAAATATTCATTTCAGCCACTATTAGAAAGAACTCCAAGGACATTAAGTGACTTCTTCACTGTTAACAAGATGGACATGGTGGTATTTTTAGAAAATGATCTCGCAGTATCTACTCCAATGTAAAATGCCCTACCATTCACCAGAATGATTCCACGTGTCTGTCTGGAGAAATGACCTCAAGTGCGTAAGAAAGCTTGCCTGCAGAGAGCCATGTCAGTGGTGGCTGAAATGCGTGTCAACAGAAACAACTCACTGGGTGGTAGAGAAAGCTCTAGATTTCTGAATGTCTCCTCTAGTAATTGTTTTCTGAGAATGAAAAAAAAAATGATGTAGACAACTACATCTTTGTTATGGGTTGAATTGTGTCCCCCTAAAATAGAAGGATTGCCAATTAAGCTTGTGAACTCGTCCTAGAGTCCTAGAGAGAGTGCTACATACCTCATTGTTGAATATCCCTACAGTCACCTTTGAGATACTCCCCTTAGGCAGTTATGCACCGATGCTTAGTCTGCCTTTTGAAGCACTTTTGGAACTCTTTTTCTGGAATGGCCATCAGAGATGCAGTCGTGTTACCCTTGATGTCCTGAATGTCATCAAAATGTCATCCTTTCAATAAAGAAAAAAGTCCTGGGGGCCAGATCAGGTGAACAGGGAGAGTTGTTTTTTGTTTACTGGCTAAAAACTCCCTCACAGACAACCACGTGGTTAAGTTTGCAAACTTGCTGCCGTGCCACTGTGCACAATGGCCTTCCAGAAGGAATTCCAAAATTTCTTTGAAGAGTGGACTAGGTGCTGGTGTCAGTGCACAGCCTCCCAAGGGGAGGACTTCAAAGATGACTGTAGTGATATTCAGCGGTAAGGTACGTAGCACTCACGACAATTCAGTTCGTGAACTTCATTGTCACACCCTGTATGTGTTGGAAACCCCACACCTGTGCACATAACCTCACTTGTGTTAATGAGACTGTATCAGTGCAGGGTGTGTCTTAAACCTGACCACTTTTGAGACACATAAAGAGTAGTTTGCACAGGTGGGAAAAGGTCTGTGAAAGAGTACCCTAAAACCAAAGTGCTTATTATAACAAAAATGGCTGGCATAGGTCTGGGTTGGACTCTGTTTTGTTTTAAACCTCTGGTGCTGCTTGTAAACTAAACAGGTCTTGTTTTGTCTTAGGCTGGGTTTTCTAGGGAAGCAAAACCAGTAACGTGTGTGTACAAGGAAAGACTTGTATATACAAAGTACAAGGCAAGATGTGTGTGTGTATGTGTGTGTGTGTGTGTGTGTGTTTTTGTGTGTGTGTGTAGGAAACAGCTCACATAGTTGCAGAAGCTGAACGTTCCAAGTCCTGGCACAAGGTTCACATGGCCACAGGAGCTGGTGAACCCAAGGTCAGCAGGTCAGAGGCCTGAGTTCTAGATCACCAGTTGTGCAGGTCGGCGGATGCCAAGCTGTTGGAGGCCAGACGGAGCTGCAGAGCTGACAAACCTAGGATCCACAGGTCAGGGAACAGGACTCTCAAGCTCCAGCTGTGAAATGTTGATGAATCCAACAGCTGCTAGTTCAGGTCCAGGAACCAGATGCCAGAAGAGAGCAGGAGCTGCTGGCAGCATGAACAGACCAGTAGTAGGCGGTGGAAGGCAGAGAGATGAGAGCTGAGGGGTGGGAAGCCGCCACAGGACATCCTGCCACTTGATACAGCAGCCAAACATGGAGGAGCCCAGTTGACATAATCCTGATCACCACACGTGGTTATACTTGCTTGGCTTTGATTTATGGAAATGTGCAGATTATTCTTGGAAAAAATGCTTGCCCTCAATAAGAAGGGACTTAAAAGCAGATTAACTGATATGGAGAAAGGCCTGCCTCTGGTTGCTGTCATGCTAACCTTATCACCTTGTTGTATAAAAACTCTTCGTTCCTTTGTGAGTACTGGGGCACTTAGTACTTTTTATTTGGTGCTGCCTAGCTCAGGCTTTATTTTATTCCTCAATCAAACTCATTTCTTTCCCTCCTAACAGAGTACAGACATTTCTGATGTCATAAGTGGGATTTTGAAGGTGCATTATCTTTCATGAGGAACTGAAAAGTATCACTGAGCCACTTAGGTTTCTCTACCTCCATGAATATTTAGAAGTCATTTAAGTTACAAATTCTCTCAAATCTGAGCTCTGCTTCTTTGAGTTGTTAGCTCTTCAAGTTTTACTGCAAAATTTGTTTTGGTCTTTGAAAGTAGAAGTTTGCTTTGTTATAACTGTCATTATAAAATGAGGAATGCCATTTCTACAGGACATTTGGAGCCACATTCTGGGACTCCTGCTCACTAAATGGATAAACATTTTGTTTTCTTAACATGCATGTTCTTTGCTTATTTGGCATAACCTCATTTGGGACTGCTTGGAAAATCAGTGTTCACTTTTGAGTACTCTGCAGTTGGAGAGACTAGTATACTTAAGATCTAAAATAAGAGACCAGGTTTTTAGCTGGTAGAATGAATTAGATTAAAAAAAGAAAAAGGAGCCAGGTTTTACATGGTTGTTATGAAGGAATCCAGAATCTTTTAAACTGCAAAAATATGTGAGCATGGGTTTAAGTACTTCAAAAGCCTCAAGGGCACTCATCACCACAGGAAGACATTTGTGAAAGGATGAGCTGGGACATAGGATTGGCATTAGGCCCCCCAACAGTGGACAAACAACTCTTATGCAACATAGGCACTCTATGAAACAGAACACTGACCAAACCTGTGTCAGACTTCCCACTAAGAATTTTATTTGAATCCGGGAAACCAAAGTTTCAAACTAATTCTAAATGTCCTTGATAAATAAACCTGAATTTCCCCCCTACTAGAATACTGGTTTAGGATTCATGGCTAAAAACTACTATAATCTGAATACATTTTAAGTAACACAGAATTTAAGTGATTGTTTTTGGACACTGAGCTTTCATTTGCTCTTTTTCATTTAATTTTTGGAAAATGAGTTCCCATTTGTGTCGTGTTTTCTTTCTTCTGGGGAACTTTTGTTTAAAGCTCAGGTTTTTTTCAGAGAACCTGATATGTCTCATCTGAGGCTCTAGTTAACAAGTTTTTATCTAGAATTTGTTTTTCAGTTTAACTGAGTTGATCTTACCAAAGAATTACTGTATATATTTTAATAAACTAAGTTATTTGTGTTGTGTATTATTGTGTAAGCCTGGTTTTTGAGCTGGCTTCACAGACAGGTGTGTTTATGTGTTTTTTTGTATTTCATTTTGTTGAAAGCGAGCATTGCATCTGAGTTTCTGTCTTGAATCAAGTTGGAGACTGTGGCTAGCAATTGACATTTTTCACGAGGCTGTTACAAATCTCAATTATTTTCTGTTCCAAGAACAACTGCTTCTTGTGCTTGTCTAATGATCTAGGCTTTTAGTAGCTACTCTTAAAAGTGTTAACATAAATTGGTCTATTTGAAAAGGCACTGAAAAACCAAAGATTGTTTATTTTGCTCTGTATAACAAGACTTTTCTAAGTAACTTCTCTAAAAGATCCTATAAAGCACATGGAAGTGGATTATAAAATGTCATAATTTCCTACTTCTGGATGGTATTATTGAGTTGGATCTGACTCGACAGCACTTGGCTTGGCTTGGATGGTATTATTAGTTTCTATACCTTTTCAAAGAAATTATTTTGGTTGGTTTAATGATAAATAAGTGCTTATGTAATTTATTAGTCTGTATATTTCTAGGAATTAATGAAAGCAAAGTCTTTGTGACAAAGATTTTTATGTTCTGTAGTATGTCAATCTTAAGAGCAAAATCTTTCTAAGAACTTAAGGTAAATATTATAGGAAATATTTTTTATTTAAGAAAAGGGTTAATTTTGTCTTAGTGTAAAATTAGTGGTTCTGAGATAGGAGAAGTGTGTGAGTCCTTGCTGGCAATGTAGAAACTCCTGAGGAAGACAGAGCAATCAACAGGATGTGGGTGACTTGTCACAATGACCAGAACTACTGGTTAATATACCACAAACAGCCAAAGAACAAGAACTTCCTCAAGTTGTTTTTCAGAAGGAGCCAGAATTGCTGATTCTAGAAGCATGTGTCATGGTGCCAAGAGTGAGTGCTATGTGACCTTGTAGTAGAGGTACACAAGAGCATAAAGCTGATGCCAGTACACAAACTGAGATCTCAAAGGATGATGCATGGGCAGCATCCCATTATAAGTCCTGCTAGTACCTCTCAGAACCCTCTGCCAATGACTCCATTTTGTACAAAGAGACATGTGCAGCCTAATTTCTCTGGCTCTACCACTTCATGGAAATCTCCACTTCCAGTATGAAGAGAACCAGATCCCCTTCCTTCCCCAAATCCTTTATAAGCCCTGACAAAACTTTTGTTTGGGGACACAGGATAAGGGTTGCTTAGGCCCTCCTTGTTTTCGCTTGCAAGCCTCTTTAATAAAGCTTTGCTTGTGTGGAAAGATTCTCTGTGACTTCTGTGTTCATTCTTGATCAGTGAGGGGCAAGAACTTCATACGGATTTGTTGTGTCTGGGATACCACAGCAACAGTTTCAGAATGAGAAGAGAGAGGAATAGGATAAACTTAAGGGAAAAAAGGGCTAGCCAAGAACGGATGCGTTGATTACTGGGTAGATAAAAAGGTTGTGATAAGAGAAGGCAAAACTGCTTACCACCAAAATAGAAAAAGGGAAAGAATTCAGATATCTTTGGTCTTTCAAATTACCTAGGCCAGTTTAAACATATGTAGGTGAACTTGGATGATCAATTCTTGTTGAGACAAAAGGAAAGGAGACTGGGGCAGGATCAGGGCTCCTTGCCCCACAGTCTCTGAGACTGTATAACTCCAGATAAGCTTTTGAAGAACACCTCTTGATGAGGTAAAAATCTTTTACTACAAAAGAAAAAGGGAAAAATGCTCTTATTAAAGAGGTTAGAAATTGGGTGAATCCTCATCATAAAAGAGGTATAAACAATTTTTCTCTACTGTAGAGGAATTCTAAAAAGTCAGAAGATAGAAATCAAAATGAGACACACCTGAAATGAGATGGTAGCTTGGAATGGAGACATTTTTTCATTCCAGAAATAAAAGTTGGTAAAATACAGGTAGATTTAAAAAAAAAAAAAAAAGATGTAGTAAAGGTTAGAATGAAAATATATACTATCTAACACTTTATTTCAACAGCAGTTATATTTTGTGTTACATGGCTTATAATAATTTGCAAGATCGTTAGATAACTTACTGATATCAAATTGAATTGATAGCTTACAACTTATGTGCTTTCTATTTATGGCACAGAGAAAGGATATCTGTGTATACATATATCTGCTAGTAAGTTTTTTCTGGTCACTTAAAGGGTTTTACCACAAGAAATATGCAACAAAGACAATATATATTTTTAATGTTTTATTTATTTATTGTGATTGAGTGAAAATGTGCAAAAATATGGAATGCTTCATGAATTGGCGTGTCATCCCTGTCCAGGGGCCATGCTAGTCTTCTCTGTATCATTCCAATTTTAGGATATGTGCTGTCAAAGCAAGCACAACAAAGACAATATTTAGATAGTTTACTAAAAGGAAATTTATTTGGTATGTTCAAAGTTTTCATCTGTTTCAGCTAAAGTTGGGTGAATTGATTTATGAAATTTTTAGAAGAATGAGTGTCAAATAGCATACCGAGCAAAGATTTTGCTTTCTTGCTATTAAGGTTACAAAATTTTCTTCAGTTACTGGGTTGATGAGTTAATTTATTCTCTGTATAATCTGCCTTGAAGGCGAGGATTTGGTGTCTCATTAGAATGAATTCCTGGGTCAAAAGCTAAGTGATGTGACTCTGAAAAAGCTGAAGTTTTTACACATTTGTTAGATAAGTATTGTTTCTTGGTGACCTATGACAAATTCCTGATAACTCTGCAACTTCATGCAGAGCCACAAAGATTTATTTCTGTTTTATATTAAAAAAAAATTGTCAACAAAGGTTTATATGAGCTATATGAAACATATTGCCAAATTAGGAGATGTATCCTACTTTGTTTGAGTTCAAATTTATATGTCAATAAAGTTTGCCTGATATTAAATACCAGGTACATGATATTTTGTGATAATTTTATTATTTTAATCGCTAACTTGTCTGTAACTTTTTTCCTTAGACTCTAACATTGTCATAGTCAATAGTTGTACCTGGAAAATTTTCATCACTCACTGTCTTTTCATCAAGTGCTACTGTAACAGAAAGTACACAAGTGGATAGCTTTAACAAAGAGAAATTTATTCTCTCACAGTTGAGGTTGCTAGAAGTCAGAATTCAGGGTACCAGCTTCAGGGGAAGGCTTTCTCTGTTGGTTCTGGGAAAGTGTCCTTGTTATCAAACTTCCACTGGTCTAGGAGCTTCTTAGCCTATGCTGAGGACCCTGGGTCCAAGAGATGTGCTCTGCTGCTAGTCCTTCTTTCTTGGTGGCCTGAGATCCCAATCTGCTGTGCTCACTTCCCTTTTTTATACCTCAAGACACTGACGCAAAATGCAGCCTAATCTTGTAGACTGAGTCCTTCTTTATTAACATAGCTGCTTCTAACCCTGCCTCTTAGTATGTATAGGTTAGGATTTATAACACATAGGATAATTGCATCAGGTCATAAAATCGTTGACAGTCACACAATATTGGGAATCATGGCCTAGCCAAGTTGACACACATTCTAGGGGGACACAACTTAATTAATTTACCCATAAAGTTTTCTTTTTTTATTACTTTTCAGAGGTTTAGGGACTTGATAACGTTGACATATTCTGACTGTTTACCATTATATTTCAAGATTATTATGTATATATCTGAAGCTCTTTGAAAATACAGTTGATCATCACATTTAGTGATGTTTTTGTCTGAGGTTTCTTTTTAATTAATTTTATTTGGCTTTGCATTACTTTTGGAGTTAATTCCTATCCAATCTCTCACTTTTAAGAATTATTATTATAAGTTAGTCATGAGTATTTTTAAGCTTCCATCTGTAGATAAGTTTCACTTTCCTCATTCATTGAAAACATTTTGCCAAAATATTTTAACAAAATGGAGTCTATCAGACTTGTAAAGAAGATTCTGATATTTAGAGTAAACCAAGAGTTCTAGAACACTTATGCAGAAGCTGATGGGATTTTAGACTGCTGCTGATCCAGAATTACATGGAATGAAAATTAGCTATATAAAACTGAATAACTCAAAGAATTATTATGAGGTTTACATGCAAAAATTGCTTGTGTTCAATTTTCTAGATACAAGAAACTATTCTTTAATTTTTTCCCCCTTTTTAATGTGAGCATCAACTATTTCAGTGACTAATAATACTATACTGACTACGGGAATATCTTATGGTAAGTTTTTCTTATCTCCCAATTCTTGTAATTTAACTAGCACAAATGACACATTTTGATTATGTGGCTCAAGGATAAGCAGATGTACTGTGTGACTGAGCTGAACCTGAGGTTAAATATTAATTGACTTACTTCTGCCAGACGAGACACCCCCTTTTTAAAACTCATTAGTCCTGATCTGGAATTTAGTGATATAATCGTTTGGTGTCTCGTTTTGTACCTCATGAACTCCAAGAAATGAATACTGAAAGACTATTATGAGGAAAGTCATTCTTCAAAATGGAATGACCTTCAAATCCTTACTACTGTACAAAGATTCACCTGTGATGGTTAAGGTTATGTGTCAGCTTGGCTAGGCCATGATTCTCAGTGGTTTAGCAGCTATTATGTAACCGTTCTGTTTTGTGACCTGATGATTTGACCTAGAAGCCTGCTGACTGGCCTCCCAATTTGAGGTTTGTCAGTGCCTGAAACGGTGTGAGTCAGGAGAAGTATCTGACCCACAGAGCTGGGACTTGCCAGCCTCCACAGCTGTGTGAATCATTTCTGTCCCATTGGCCCTCATTACAACCCCAGAAAACACCTTTGTGTCCTAGCCCTTATCCTCTGGAGCTGTGCTTGAATGGCAGCTAGATTTCATCCAGCTATCATGCTCAAATGGTTGTAAATACGTGTTAGTGATGATTTGTAGATTTTCACAGTGAGTAGAAGCCTTCCCTTCTCAATATGCTACAACAACTTTTGTAGCAAAGAAACTTCTTGAAAACATGAAACCCACATGAGAAGCAGCCAAAACCCTTTGTAGTCATCAAAAAACTCATTTCGCTAACCAAGTAGTCCAAGAACAGAGTTTTCCTATTTATCAACGAATGCGTTGTTCTTCTCATTCCCCATATTCTTGTCTGGTAGAAGGGAATGATGGAATACTAAAAATTCAAATAGCGACGACTTGTGAAACCTTAAGTCTGTCTTGGACTAAGCTCCTTCCCTTGGTTCTTTTAAATTTGAAGTTTGCATCTGTTTTAGTCATCTAGAGCTGCTATGACAGAAAGTGGGTGGCTTAACAATTTTATTTTATCACAGAAAAGTGGACTAAAAGTCCAAATTCATGGTGTCAGCTCCAGGAGAAATCTTTCTCTACTGGCTCTAGAGGAGGGTCCTTGTTGTCAGTCTTCCCCTGGAATGGGAGCTTCTGAGGCCCAGGGACCCTGGGTCCCCTCCAAAGGATGCGCTGTGCTCCTAGCTCTGCTTCTTTTCTGATGCTATGAGGTCCTCAACTCTTTGCTTGCTTCCTTTTCCTTTAAATCCCAAAGGATTGCCTCAAGGTACGATATAATCTTATTCAGTGAGTTCTCCCCCCCCAACACAACTGCTGCCCATCCTTCCTCATGAACATCATAGAGGTGGGAGTTCCAACACATAAGAGCATCACACAATACCAGGAATCATGGCCTAGCCAAATGGCCACAGTTTTGGGGGCACACAATTTAATCTATGACAACACCGTTTAGGTCTCACAGGATCACTCCTTATGAAGTAATTGCTGGGAGACTCAACAGTCCTTTCCAGTGCTGCCTACTTGACCTTAACCTTGTATGACCTGTTCTACTGAAATACTGTAAGAAATGTCTTTCACAGATTAGGAAATCATTTGACGACTCGAAATCAAACACCTAGAATTCACTTAACATCATTGCCAGGGAATATATTTGTTGGAAGACACATCAATTAGAAGACCCGTTGGAATCACATTGGAAGGGCCTCTTCTTAGATCTCTTCACTCACTAGCAGCAAAGCTGGAAGGAGTTAAACCCTGGATCCATTTGTCACAATTGAAAGAACTAAGACACTTCTTTGGACTCGTCAGCCGTCTGAGATCTGAAAAGTACATTGAAAGGCTCTTGTGGCTTGAAGCAGATGACTGCAGGAGTAAACAGCTCATTCCAAGATCATAGAACAAGAACTCAGGCAGGAAACTGAATTTTATGCACTTCACGTAGTGATTATAACTATCCTTATTGTATATCTGTGGTCTTGTTTCCTGATAGTTTTATCCATTATGAAAGCTCACTTAAGTCTTATTTATTTCTTCCTAACAGTTTCTTCTAATGCTTGAAGGGCAAATGCATTTGTTCAATTAGCTCACTCAGTAGCTAGTCCAAGAACCTGATTAAATGTTGGATCTTTCATCCTTCTTCATGACTTGTGCATGAAAATTCAGGTC
Source organism: Heterohyrax brucei (assembly GCA_028571685.1). Lineage (NCBI taxonomy): Eukaryota > Metazoa > Chordata > Mammalia > Hyracoidea > Procaviidae > Heterohyrax > Heterohyrax brucei. The sequence continues at coordinate 84,806,424 of CM053157.1, read as the reverse complement.
CATTAGTGTCTCCTCTATTAAGTCACAGTCTTATACTCAATTCTGCTGTAAATTTCAACCTTGTCTTTAATCATACCTGTTGGACTATGGAATCTCCCTCCATTGCAGACTCAACCTCAGACACTGCTTTAATTGAACCCAAATTGTAAGCAAGAATTTCTCTGAAGCTGCTTGAGACCCTTCTGATGGCCAAAATGATTTCCTAATCTCCTGTGATAGACACCCCATGGCCCCTAGATTCTGAAAAAATTCTCATACAGAGAATTTACCAGCTTGACTAAGAGGATGAAGGTACATTTGTTCTGAACTTTGGAACTGGTAAAAGTTGGAATTACTGTCTATCTGTAATCATTCTTTGGTAGAAAATTGGCTTGAGAGAGACACTCAAACCATTTCCTTGTCAGACAAAGCTACCAGAAATGGTGAGCCTACTCCACATGACTACCCTTATGCTCGGGCACTATCTTGCTTAGGCTGGAATTTGGTGGGTCAATGCTTCTTAGAAACGTTAGGAACACCCACACCTGTAATGAAAATAAACACTGGACTGGTGACATAAAAATCTTTGTTCAGAATAAGAGAATCTGTGTTACAAGGCAATCTGGTAACTGAGAAGCTGAGATGGGATGTGTATTCCTCTCAATCACTTTACCCAGCTATGTCATTTCCCACCTTGAAAGATCTGTTTGCAATTTCTCTGCTGTGATGCTTCAAATTGCTGATAATGTTGAAGATGGTTTGGCAGCCCAGCAGAAGTCTTTAAAATCCTCTGTAAAGTAGTGTTAAATAATAGACTAGTTCTTGATTTCCTCCTAGCTTAACAAGGAGGAGTCTGTGCCGTTGCCAACAAGTCTTGCTGTACTTGGATAAATACCACAGAAGAAGTAGAACAAGTATTAGACAAACGCACCAGGAAGCTATTTGGCTGCATTCAAAACCTCCTATGCTCTACTCTCTACTTTTAGACATTTTCGGTAGGTTACCCAACAGCACTTGGTCCTGGTTGCACTCTATACCACAGATTGGATTAATTACCCTGATTCCTGTAATAATTAGTAGAGTTCATGCTCAATGTTGCATGTCTTATATACATGAAGAAACTAAGTCCTTAAAGGACACCAACTTCATATCTTGAGTTAGCCTTTTAGGGCTGTTCCTTCTAATGTGGCCTTGCTCCACACATAGCGTACCTAGAGGTTTACAGAATCAGAGTGTCTAAATTAAGGCAGTGGTGGAGAAGTGAATGAAGAACCCATTGTATGAAAAAGATCAATCCAATGAAAAAGTCTATGTGGAAGAAAACACTCTCATAGTGAAGATCAAATACTCTTCATGAAAATTCTTGATCAGAAGAGGGGCGTGTAACAGAGCTCTCTAAAACTGAGGTGCTTGGCATAACTAAAACGGCTGACATAGGTCTGGTTTGGACTTTGTTTTGTTGTAACCCCCTGAGGCAGCTTGTAAAGTATGAGCACCACTATTCCTAAACAAATGTTGTTTTGTAAACAAACGTGGTTACGCTTGCTTGCTCGATTCCAGGAAGTGTGTGTAGATTTTTTTTGAAAAAATACTTTCCCTCAAGAAGAATGAGTTTGAAAATAGATTAAATGGTATAAAGAAAGATCTGTTTGTGACTGTAATCATGCTAGTCTTCTTGTATAAAACCCTGCATTCCTTTATCAACACTGGAGTACTTTGTATTTTTTACTTCATGCTGCCCAGCTTGAGCTGTATTACTCCTCAGTAAAACTCTTTTATTTCACTTCTAACAAAGCCCAAGATTTTCTCCAGTGACAGATAGCTGTCATGTGCAGTTAGCCAAGGAATTGAGCAACGCAGAAACTGAGACAAGGATTTTCCTCCAGAGTAGAAACAGCTCTCCCTAGGGTTGGTGCCCTGAATTCAGATCTCTAGTATTATAAACTGTGAGAAAATAAATATCTGTCCTTTAAAGCCACCCATTTGTGGTATTTCTGTTACAGCAGCGCTAGAAAACTAAGACAACCCTGAAGTGCAAAGGTCTTGTTATAAGAGAAAATCAAATCACAAAACAGCATGACTCAACTCACAGGACTGGTTTTCTGAGTTTGAAGGCGTAGGAGCATAATTTCACAGGATTACTTGGTCAATTAATATAATATAGTTCATAAAGTTTATTTACTACCTCCTAGTTTGGTGAGTAGTGTCTGGGATCTTAAAAGCTTGGGAGAGGCCGTCTGAGATACAGCTATTGGTCTCTGCTCATTTAGAACAAAGAGAAAGAAAGAAACTAAAGACTCAGAGAAGAAGCTAGTTTACAAGACCAGTAGTCTACGTGACGCACACAGCCGCATCTAACCCGAGACTAGGACAACCAGATGGTGCCCGTCCACCACTACTGACTCTTCTGATCAGGGCCACGATAGATAAATCCCAAAGGAAGGGGAGAAAAATGTGGGACAGAAATTGAATTCTTAAAAGGTCCAGACTTACTGGACAAGTTGAGACCAGAGGATTCCTTGAAACTGTCACCCTGAGATACTCTTTAAACCTTGAACTCAGACTATCTTGAGATTGCTTTTTAGCTAAGTAACAGACTGGCCCACAGAGTTCAGGGTATCATCTGTGAATCCTCTGCTCTGTTAAAATATCATCCGCAGGAGACCAAGTGGTCAACAATTAGTCTAAATCAAAAACAAGAAGAGAAGGGGGCAGGGGAAGCAGATGACTGGGAACAGAACACAGAAATAACGAGAACGTTGACACGTAGTGAAAAATGGAAGCAACGCTACTGCATAAGTGGTGTAGACATTTTTAAATGGGAAACTGATTTGCTGGGTAAACTTTCACTGAAAACAATAAATTATTATGAAAACAAAGCAATATGGCTGTATTGATGTAAACAGACACATCCTTCAAAACTTAGGTGCGTGAGGAAAAATATTCGGAGGGGGTCCATAAGAAAGAAACAGTCTCTACGGAGGGGAGTGGGATTGCCTGGGAGGTGGGGGGGGAGGGCTTTCTCTAATTTTTTTAATAGTAAGTATGCATGTATTGTCATTGTACAAACATAACTGAGTATTACATATTCAGTACTATTACATATTGTTCTATGTATCAACACTACATATAAGATAATCGTTAAAGCTAGCCCAGCAGTTCACGCTCCTGCTTGGCAGCCGTGCTTGTGGCTGACACCTTGGACCTGCTGCCCAGATCCCATGCACAGTTCGTGACTGCACACCTCTCTGCCCTCCTCGCCATCTCTACCACGGTGGGTTCTCAGCCTGTGGGGCTTGGCCTTTCTGAATCCCGGTGCCTGACACAGTCAGAAGCAAAGGAGAACCTGGGCATGGCCTAGCCCCACCGAAGCACACTGGTCCTTTAAAATAAGGGCAGAACAGATGTGGTCGGAGCAATGAGGGAAGGCTTCCTACAGGAGGTGGCATGTGAATTGGGGCTTGAAAGATGTTTATTTTTATTCCCTGACCCACTGTGTTAAAAGCTATATGACACCATTACAGGACTCCAGAATAACAGAGAGAAAAACCATCACCCCTAATCCATCACTGTAACCCAACAAGTGACGTAAATTCCCTTAAGTCTTTGTCCACAAGGCACACATACATTTAGATGTGTGATCTAAATGCATTTGCTTAAGTGGGGGTTTTAAAAGTATAACATCATATCATAATCACTTTTCTGCATTACTAAGCAACATTTATTATGATCAGTTTTAATGGCTGTGCGATATGCTATACAGTGAATAATGGACTAGGATTTAATTACCTGTTTCCCTAATGTTGAATGTTTGGGTTGTTTGTTAGTTCTAATGCTGCTGTGAGCAGCCTGTAGGGTTCCTCCTCCCCTTTTGGTTATTTCCTTGGAACAAGTAAATTCTCAGAAGTGGAAATACTGGGTCAGAATTTATGAACATTTTTATGGCCCTTGAAACACGTTGCCAAATTACTTCTAAAAGTAATATTTCAGAGAACACTGAAGGCTTTGTTAGGCGGGGACGGGGGTCCCAGTTCTAGGAAGCAACACTGCAAAGGTGCATTGACCGGGACAGATTCTGTGATTTATCCCTCCAACACCGTGGCGTGCCCAGCACGTGGAACTCTGCGGCTGTGCTGTTTGCTAAACTCAGATTCAATAGCCACGTTTCCCTTGCACTACCGAGGGTAAGAGCCAGGTAATCCTGTTTCTAGCTTCTTTTGCAGCTGAAAGTGATCATGTGACTCAATTCTAGCCAAAGAGCTGAGGGAAACCCTGATACAGCTTCCTGGGAAGGCTTTCCTTCTTTTTCCTTTTCCTTTTTTTAAACATTTTCAATCAGTTTATTAAATCTTTCTCCTGGGAAGTTGAAGGCTTTTGATTTCATGATTAAAGGAAAATATGTCATTAGGACCATCTATGCTTCTATATGCTTGCCTGAACGGAGATGTAATGCCTGGAGCTGCAGCAGCCACATTAAGGCCATGAGGGGTTAGAAAGAGGAAGAAACACCAACATAATAAGGGTGACAGAAAAGGAACACAGAAAGAGACTGGGTCCTTGGTCGCACCAGTGGAGCAGCTGAGTCAATGCCACGAATCACTTCCCTCAACCTGTTACTAGGTGGTAGGAAACAAAACAGAACAAAGCAAAACAAAAAAACCCTGTTTGATTAAACTTGTTCTGTTACTTGCAATCAAATGCTTTTTAACGGATGCAAAACCCCACTATGCCCCATCTGCCTCAGACAGCACTCAGATTCCAGACATGTTAGGCTAGAGTTTCATTCTGTCCCTTGGAACTGGTGACTTGATCGCTGCAGTCCAGTCCATTTCCTCCCCGCCCACCCACGGTCTTGGCTGTATCTTCTTCCTGGCTCTGGGGGCTGCACGGGGCCTGTCTGAGTTATCTAGGGCAGCTACAAACAGAGGAGCCCAGGCAGCACAGTGGTAAGAGCTCAGCTGCTAATCAGAAGCTTGTCTGAATCCACCCGTGGCCCCTTGAAAACTGCATGGGGTCCTACAGGCTCGCCACAAGCTGAAATTGAGTTGACAGCAATAGGGTTTTAGCTATGACACCGGTACCACAGTGGATGGCTTTAACAGGTGCCGGCTCTAGGGGAAGGTCTTCTCCGTTAGCTCCGGAGGAAGGTCGCTGTCTCCTCAGCGTCTCCCTCCCAGCACCTTGTGGATCTCCACATGTCTCAACATCTCTCTTCCCGCCTCTGCTTCTCTTGCTCGCCTATTTTACTCTCTTTTATATCTTAAAAGAGATCTACTCCAAACACACACTAATCTAATCGTATCTCCTTAACATAACAAAGACAACCCACTCCCAAGTGGGATTATAACCACAGGTCTAACCAAACCCGTCAGTGTCTAGTCAATTTCACCTCTTATTGACCCTGTAGGATGACTGCCAACCTTTCGGTTAGCGGCTGGACTCTTAACCGCGGCACTGCCATGGTTCCAACCAAAGGCCTAGAGTTTGGAGGGTTCTGGGGGACACAGTTCAGCCCACAGAGGATCCTCAGCATCTGAGACCTGCTCTCGTGATCCCTGAGCCCTTCAGGTTTTCTCAGGAGCAGCATCCAACCCAGAACCTTGTGTTTGGTGTGTGCCAATCAGTACTTCCCTTTGGCAGAGTGAGGCTACTAATCAGAGGTCAGCAGTTCAAATCTACCAGCCACTCCTTGGAAACCTTAGCAGGCTGTTCTACACTGTCCTACAGGGTCTGCCTATGAGTTGGAATCGACTCTTCAGCAATGTTCTGTTTCTTAGGCTCCCATTGAGGTCTCACGAGAATTCTGAGCCAAGACCGTTGGGATCTTCTCTGGCTCTTTCCCTTCCTGGTAGCCTGTGTGACCTTGGTCAAGTCACTTCAACTCTGAGCAACAATCTCCTCGTCTATAATACAGGGACAATGAGGGTTGCTAGCAAGATTCAGATCTGCAAATCAGGTACCCTGGTGGATGCCCATCAATGACTTCCATCTGAAGACAATGAGGTTCTTGGCAGTGCTGCAGGAGCCTCAGGCTGTCTTTGGGAAAGGGCTCTAGTATGGCTAGGTCCCACGGAGGTGAGTTCCGGTAGCCCATGTGGCCTCCTCTGGAGAGATCTGACGCCCAGTCACTCAGAGTGGAAGCTCTCCCTGAACAAGCAACGTGGTGTGCACCTAGGCTGGTGGTGACCGTCTCCTACAACAAGCTCCCAAGGGAGAGGAGGAGCCTTTGCTTTTGTGACGCTCCAAGGCCTGTGGGGGCCTGCTGAGACCTCAGGAGCTGGCCCGGCTGTCCCCAGGCTCCCTCCCAGTGGCCAGAGTCAACATCAGGCTGCTTCCCTCCCTCTCCCAAAGTCTGCGGTGCCAGAAGCAGAGCCTGCCTCAGGTCTCCCGAGCACTTTCTCAGCTGACAACTTCAGGGACACATTCTCTAAGCCAAAATTAGGACACACACTTTGTCCAGAGATTCTTTCCATGGCGGAAAGTATTTATTTGAAAGTTGTTATCCAGGAATAAAACTGAAACCACTCGAGGTTTCATAACTCACTGTAATTGGAAGCAACACCACTAGGTCCAGCCAGGGCTGTCCTGGACACGCGGACACGTCTCGGGATGCGTCCCTCCTCAATAGCTTAGGCCCAGGGGCGGAAGTCTCAGGCCCAGGCAGAAGTGGAGCGGCCGTTAGGGCAGAAATCACTTATCTGGAACACTTTCTCCCGAACTAGCAACTTTTCAAGCATCTTTAAAGGGAGTATAAAGGCCTGATAATTATGACACCAGCGTGGAGAGGTGTAAGCGGAGGAGGGTGAGAGCCGATCTGTGGCCACGGGAAGCGACTGATCACAGGGTGGCGTCTTCGTTATTCACTAATCACTGCTCACAGTAAGAAACGTCACAACGACAGGTGGAGAAAAGATTGAGGTCATCCAGGATTTCATTCTGCTTGGATCCCATCAACACCCAAGGAAGCAGCAGTCAAGAAATCAAACAAAATATTGCATTGTACAAATCCGATGCAAAAGACCTCTTTAAGGGGTTGCAAAGCAAGGCTGTTACTTTGAGGACTGGCGTACACCTGACTCCGGCCACGAGATTTTAACCAGTCGCCTCAGATGCATGTGAAAACTGGATGGTGATTCAGGAAGATGGAAGAATGGACCCCTTTGAGTCGTGGAGCTGAAGAAGAATATTGACTACACCACGGACTCCAGGAGGCTGAACAGATCTGTCCTGGAAGATGTACATCAGAGTGCCCCTCGGAAGCAAGGATGGCGAGACTGTGTCTCATGTACTTCGGACTTGTCAGGAGAGAACAGTCCCTGGAGAAGGGAGGCTGGTACGGTACCTGCTTGGTAAAGCACAGAGTCAGCAAAGAAGTCCTTTAACACGGAGTGACACAGCGGGCTTTACTGTAGGAGTGACCGCGAGGGCGGTGTAGGCTGCACAGTGTGTGACTCTGTGGCACACGTGGTCACTGTGAACCGGAACCGACCCCGTGTCAGCTAACAGCAGCACCCCCCGACTTACCAGCTGTGCAGGCCCTGTGTGTGCACCCACCCCAGAAGGGCCCCTGCTGGGGTGGCGGCGGGGAGCTCAAGTTCCCAGCCTTGCGGAGTTTCTCTCTCTTCTGTAATTGCCTGTAGCCTGAGACTAGGGGAGGCAGAGGGGAAGGGAGGGGAGGCAGGGGACCAGGGGTGGAAGCTGGTCTTGCTGTAGCAAGCGTTCTCTGACAGCACCTGTGCCGTCTCAGAAGACGTCATCTCTGACTCCTGGTGGCCTCAAGTGTGTCAGAGCAGAACTGTGACCTGAAGGGTTCCCAAGGCTGATTTTTTGAAAGTGGACCCCCAGGCTTCTTTTCCAGAAACATCTCCAGGTTGCCTCAAATTTCCAACCTCAGTGACTGCGTGCATCTTAGTGACCAGATGCACTGAGAGCTGGTCCCACTAGGGTCTCCACAACAAGATTGAGACCCTCTAGAATCTGCTAATGTCACACCAGCTGGGAGAACCCAGGTCCCACCCCCTCAGCCTGCTCATGCGTCTCTAGGAAAGTCGTGTGCTGGGATGGAGAGACTGGGTTTCAGGACTCACTTGGTCCCTGTACCCTCTGAGGGAGCAGGGCATCAGGGGCCAGCTTGTCACTGGAGGCCAGAGGAAGACAGGAGGTCCTGGGCACAAATCCTTGCCAGGCATCTTACTGCGTGACTTTGGTCAAGGGATGTCATTGCACTGAGCAGCCGTGTCCTCTGCTGGAGCAGGCCTGGTGATCTCTTCCTTGCAGGCCTGATCATATAGGTGTAGCACCTATTTTGCTGTCTGGCACACAGTAGACCATTGATCGATGGTGACCACTCGTATATAAAAGCCGCTGAGACACATGAAAGTATAAGGGATAACCAGATTAATCATAATACCAGTCTTTGTCTCTGCCTTGTCACTGCCCCGGGCAGAAGGAAGCGAGAAGCGAGGAGCTGAAGGCCTTCCAGCCCCGCGGCTGACTTCTCTCCGGTAGATGGGTTCCGACCAGTCTCCATGCCGACTTTTCTGGTACACAATGCCCTTCACATCCAAGGAGACAGCGGGACCCAGCTGGATAAGATGCTGCACCCACCCGTAAGAGACCAAGACCGAGGGCGTCACCCTCACTGTGGTGGTCATCTCCTTGTACAAGCCAATGCTCCCTCTCTCGGCTCTCCCAGCTGCAGCGACCCCCGTGGGTGACCCCTCCTTGGCCCTTTCCTGCCCTGCTTGACTAAAGGACTCCTGAGCCGCTGGGACCCTAAGAGAAGCTGTGCAGCAGCCTTGCACCTCAGCAAGGCAGGCTTTGCTTTGCACATGAAAGGCCAGACGTAGGGCAAGGCTTGCTTCCTGCTCCCGCTTGGTGGGTCCCCCGATTCCCACCAAAGACGGAGCCAGCAGACCCCAGCTTGATGTCCTCAGCCTGTACTCCCCCTCACTGGATCCCCCTTTCCTCCCACCCCACCTCCTCTGGCCTGCAGGGGGGGAGTTGAGCAGGGGAGGGCTGTCTTCCCTTCTCCTGCCTCTAATCAACACAGCCGGAGAGCCAGCAGGCAGGGCAACAGGGGTGAAAGGCCAGGAGCCACCCAGTCACCGGAGCCCAGCTTCCCTCCTAACAAGCCATGGAGCAAACAAATTATCTTTGTTGTTCCCAGGAAATCTGCATGTACTTACCCGTGTAATTAGCATCTGTGGCTCGTGCTTGCGGGTCAGGTGAACAGGCCTTAGCTACCCGGTGCTGGGGCGCCCCGTAATCAAAACCACAGCGGTCACCAGTGTGCTCTGGACTGAAGACGATGTCAAACTCAATCGGGCTGTCACCTGGGATGGCTTCCCCTGCAGCCTGGGGTGCCAGGGCCTCAGCAACTCTGAAATGCAAGATGGGGGGATTGCCCCTGCCCCCTACTCTTCCGCCAGTGCCTCAAACCACTCAGGGGCTGAAAGCCGGGGCAGATGCAGGGCCTGAGGGCGGATCCGCTCCTGCCGGAGCTCTGTGCCCAGGGATCTGTGTTTCATCCTGCTCTCCAGGGGGCTCTGATGCTCGACCAAAGTCTGAGAGTCACAGGTGACCTCCAAGATCCCGGGGGTCTGGGTGGTGTTAACAGTCACCAGTATCATTTACCTGGTACCCACAAGGTGCGGGCACTTTCTATATTAATGCTATTTCATTTAATTCTCCCGGTGGCCCTGTGAGAAAGGCGTGGACATGCTTGTTTTTTTAACGTGCACTATATTTTTGGCCAGTTTTAAGTTTACAGGAAAACTATGCAGCAAATTCCAAGTTCCTGTGTCCACCTCCTGGCCCCAACAGGCTCTTCTGTTATTGGCATCGGGCCTCTGTGTCTCCAGCAGTTAGCACTCGTCTATGCCCCCAAAGGTTGGCAATAGGAACGCACCTGCAGGCCTGGAGATCTGCTGTAATCTGGGAAAAACACTTAACACCTGGGTGGCCAAGAGCTGGGATCCCCTCCACACTAACAGCTGTTTAGTGTCATTGTTTTGAGGGGTTACTGTGTATCACAGATTGAACTGTATTCCACCCAAAATCTGTGTAGTCATTTAGCTAGACCCCGATTCCTGGTAGTGTGTGATGTCCCTCCACATTGTAAAGCCTGCCTCTGTGATGTTAATGAGGGTGGATGGGTGGCAGTTGGGTTGGTGGGCAGGGCTCAGTGTGTAAGATTGTTTGTGCCTGGAGCCTCTTGAGACGTAAAGGAAAGAAGCTAGCAGAGAGATTTGGGGACCTCATCCCACCAAGATGCGGTGCTGGGAGCTGAGTGCATCCTTTGGAGAGGACCAGGGCCGCTGTGCCTCTGAAGCTCCCAGTCCAGGGCGAGGTTGACAACGGGGACCTCCCTCCCTTGCCAGCAGAGAAAGCCTTCCCCTGGAGCTGCCACTCTGAATGTGGACTTGTAGCCTACAGGACTGTGACAAAATAAAATTTCTCCTTTTAAAGCCATTCACTGGTGGTATTTCTGTTAGGACAGTGTTAGGTGACCGAGACACCACGATACGTGTGGTTATTGCTGGTTATCACTGGTGAGCCAATACTGACGTGTTAGTGTCAACCACCGTCTGCGGATTATGGCAAGGGTTTGGGCGTCCCAGCCTTCTGCGGGTTTTCACAAACACACAGTGTTGTGTGTCACCGTCACAGCACCACGCAGTGTCATTTCACTGCCCTCAGAATGTCCTAGGCTTCACTTTGAACGTCCGTTTGTCAGAGACAAGGTAACTTGTCAGAGACAAGTCCATCCCAGACTTGCTCTGAGTCACAGCTACAGGGCCGAGTGCTGCTGCTGTCCCCAGAGCTGGCTCTTGGCCGTTCTCCAGAGCAGTTCTCCACTTGAAGCTACTTGTCCTCTGAAATGTGAAGGTTAAGTGGAGCCTCCCTGACCTTGCGATGGAATGACAGCTCCCTCCACCCGAGGGGACAAGGAAGGGGGCAACAGGAAAGCTCCAGGTGTCCTGTTCCTGCTCACGGGAAAGGCGGAGAGCTGTTCTCAACTTCCTGTTCCCACAGGAAACCACGCACACTTCCCGTTATCCCAGGAGTCCCAGGGTAGCTCGTGAGCTTGGCTGCTGGTGGAAAGTCTGGCGGCTCGAGCCCACCAGAGGGGCCTGGAAAGGAAGGTCCACGGATCCACTTCCAGAAAGTCACCCGTCGGAAACTCTGTGGAGCACAGCTCTACTCTGACACACGTGAGGTCACCAGAAATTGGAGCTGACTGAGCGGCAACTGTCTTCTCCTTCGCCTTCACCCCGCTGGGGCAGAGACGTGGCTCCTGTACGCAGAATAAGAAGGGACAGGCCAGAAAGGGGCAGACGTGGCTGCTGGGACAGTGGGCAGGTGCTTAACCCAGAGCCTGCTCTCTGGTGACATGGGTGACCAGCATTTCCAGAGAGAATGGCCAGGAGAAGCTCCCCACCAGACTCAGACTGTCCCTAAATGACCCCCAAGAGTGTCACCCTTGGAGACGGTGGGTTCCAGCAGAGCCCCAAATAGCCAGCGTGGGGCTGATGTGGGCCGGAGGGGGGAGGCCGCAAGTGGGGTACCCAGAGGGTGGCTGGGCCAGCGCGGGGCTGGTGTGGGCCGGAGCAGGGAGGCTACAGGTGGGACACGCAGAGGATAGATGGAAGGACAGCTAAGATGTTGTCTCTGGCCTGAATAGCACAGAGCTGGGCTTTCACCAGTTTGTCTGCGAAGAGGAAATTGGAAACTAATATTGCACCCTCACGGAGCAGCATCCACAGTCTTCGCGTGCGGCCACTCTTGGCTTCGCCGGGCAGGCACACATTCCTGCCACTCTTCACTCGGGTGAACTGACTACGCTCTCGGTGAGCTGCAAGGCTGGCTTTGCCGCTCCTGAACTGGCGAAGCCCTAAGGTGGGCCACAGACTGATGGAGGCCTGGGCTGCGGGACCCTCGCTGGCTGCGGAAGCCGAGCCTGGGGCCACACTGGACAAGTCCAGGGTGAAGGTGCCTCCCCCGGACCTGGGGGCCATGTGCCACCCAAGGCCCTGGCTCTCGCTCCAACGGAGACGGCACCCTCAGTTCCCTTTAGGGACCTCCGGTGACATCAGAGAGTTACCTGCAGATGTTCCTACAGCATGTGCCCAGCACATGTGAAACTGCTGTCAGCGGAGGCTTGGCTGTGCTCAGCTAGCCAGTCAGGGCCAGATCGGATGCCAGCCCTTCCCGCTCCCTTTGCCAAGAGTGGGTGGAGCAGTGGCCCTTGCCCCGCCAGCTGCCCGTTCCGATGCTCAGCTCACTACGCTGGAAACGACAAGGCACCTTGGGCCCACACAACCTCCTCACCACCTGATGAGACCAGAGGCCAGTGCTGGGGGCAGGGCGCGCTGAGGGCCCGAGAGTCCTGCCATCTCACTCCATACACACGCACACCCTCCCAAACACGTGCTCAAACACAGACACACACGTTCACATACGCACATGCTCACTCACAGACGTGTGCATGCATGTTCATAGACGTGACACACAGACACCCATCCGCTCAGGCAGAAGTACATTCCAACGTAGACACACAGGCTCACACCTGGATGTACGCAGTTGTATTCAGACACACTCACACAGACAGTTATATTCAGGCACAGAGACACACCCACACAGACACATTCATTCACCAGTTCGGACCACCCACACATTCCCATAAACACTCAGAATGGGGCGGGCACGTGCACTCCTGTACGCTCACACATAAAGACACACATGTCCACAGTCCCCTCTTGGTTGCCCCTCCCACAGGCACAGGGTAAGTCCTCACTCTTGGAGCCTCTTTGCCTGAACTCATGTTCAGATGCTGGGTGGCCCTAGGCACCCGTCCCCCCCAAGACAGATGACCGCAGGCTCTGACCCCGCCCTGCCCTCTCCCCTGCCTGTCCCACACGTCGGCATCCTCTCTCACAGCCGATCCCCCTGTGCACACAGACACACAGACACAGACCCACACAGATACAGACAGACAGATACGGACACAGATACGGACACAGACAGGCTGACGCACAGCTGCTTTGCTCCAGCCCCTCGTCACTCCCACACCGTTTGCCTGTCAGCTCCCCCCACCCCTGGGTCTTTGTCTCCAGCACAAACACCTGACGGCCCATGCATGAACCCCCCGTGCGTGCACCCCTCAGTGAGTGCACCCTGGTCTCTGTCTGTCTCGCAGCACAAGGCACAGCTTGAGCCCAGGCAAGCGGGAGGGTGTCCGGGGCTGACGGAAGCACTATTCTTAGCCCCGCGGCCGCTCAACACTTGCCCCACTCTCCAGCTACCCCTCGAGCCCAACCTGAGGCCGGTTTAATCCCCCATCTGTGGAGGGGGAGGGAGGCAGTGGGGACCGCAGCCCAGCACTGAAAAGGAGCAGAAAATGGGACTTATTTTTGGCTAGCGCCCCCATCCCAGACTCTGCCTCCAGCTGCCGGGAGCAGTTGTGCTGGGAATGGGTGGATGGGAGGAAATTTGCATTTGAAAATGTTTGTTGATGGGCCTGAAGCGTTTGGTGCCTTTGCTGATCCTGGGGTGTGTGGGGGTGTGGGTGTGTGGGTGTGTGTCTTTCCTCATCTATTTCCTCTCCCCTTTCTTGTCTTGGAAAGCCTGGTGGTCTAGTGGTTCAGCACTGCAGCCGCAAATCCCCCAGGTGCTCCCTGCAAGCCCCATGGGGCACTTCTCCCCCGTCCTGTTGGGTCACTAGGAGTGAGCATCGATTTGACGGCGGTGGGTTTGGCGTTTGGTTTCTCTTGTCGCGGAGCCCTGGTGTGCAGTGGTTAGAGGTCAGGAATTGGAATCCACTGGTCAGTTCCTGGAAGGCCTGTGGGGCAGCTCTATGCTGTCCTACGGACTCGGAATCAGCTCAGCAGCAACAGGTCAATGTGCTTGTTTTTTTTTTTTTTTGGTTTGGTTTCTTGCTTTAGCGGTCCCTGGATGGCACAGACTGTCAGTATCTTGGCGGCAAACCAGAAGCTGGAGTTTGAGTCCTCCGTGAGGTGCATGGGAAGAGAGGCCTGGCAATTTGCATGCCAGATGTCTTAGATGCCATGGACCCATGTGAGGTTCTCACCACCTCACTGATCAAGAATAAACAGGTCAGGCACAAAATCTTTCCCCGCATGCAAAACTTGATTAAAGAGGCTTGCAAGCAGAGACGGGAAAAGACTTAAGCAATGCGTATTCCCTGCCTCCATGAACAAAGTTTTTGTCAGGGCTCATAAGGGATTCTGGGAAGGATGTGTCTCGTGTTTTATTCATACCAGAGGTGGAGACTTCCAGGAAGCCGTAGGACTAGGGAAGTTAGGTAGCATGTGCCTCCTTGCACAAAATGGAGCAGGCACTATAGGGTTCTGAGGCACTGGCAGGACTTATTATGGGATGTTGCACATGTCCTGTCCTTTGAGATCTGGGTTGAAGTCCCTGCATCTGCTTTGTGCTCTTGTGTGTCTCTGCCAAAAGGTCGTGTAGTGCTTGCTCCTGGCACCACTGCCTGTGCTCCTCACACTAGCAGACTCAGATTAATCCTGAAAAACAACTTAAAGAAGTTCTTCTTGTTTTGGGTCTGTGGCGTATTAATAGTTCTGGTCAGATGGCCTTCTATGACATCATCGTAGGGCCTCCTGTGCTTTTCTTATCTCACTTCCCCTGAGAGAATTCATACTCATCATTCTTCATGGGGCCGTGGTTGACGGGCTCATCTTCTGTAACTTCGTCTTGTTGCTGAGTCGGGGTGTTGTTCCTGCCTCATGGGGTAGAAATAACTGCTCTGTTATTCACAAGGGCCAGCATGACCCTTAGAAGCGGACAGCACCCTTAATTTTATTTGGAACTGTTGCAGCCTAAAAGAAACAAACTTAGCAAGGAGCATAAAGACACAAGGTCAGAGGGGAGGCAACAACAGATTTCCAGCCTGTAGGTCTTAGTCAGGGTAAAAACCAAGCAACTGATGGGTGATACCCTCTTAGCTGACCCCATATGCTGTAACACGAATTGTGACAGGGACTCTCTGGGTCACTGGGCATTCCACGAACCTGGACTCTGACAGTATGGACAGTAAATTGGGTCACACTTAGACAACAACTGTGCTTATTCTTAGAGCACATTGTATCTACTGCACGGAAAAAAAAACCAGTGAATAAAAGCTGAGGATGCTTAGCTGTTAAGAACTTGTTTCTTAATTACTGCTGCAGGTTTCAGCAATGGCTGTCAAGTGGGTCTCATTGGTCCAAATTTTGTATTCACTGAATGTTCATAGATGAAGTTGGGTGGAAAGTCTTGTGCGCTCTTTGAATGGCTTGTGAGAAAGCTCGCCTAAGAGGTATTTTTCAAGATTATCCCAGCTGTTGCCTCTGTACCTCGGGGCCCAGTTGACATGTCCTTGTGATGTGTCCAGCTCCACATGGGTCACACCTGCCATGCTCGAGGACGGACAAGGAATGATGAGTCCAACATCATTTTCCAAATATTTTCTCATTTTAGATTGCAACTAACATACCCACTGCCCTTGAGTTGATTCTGACCCATAGCGATCCTATAGGTCAGAGTAGACCTGCCCATAGAGTTTCCAAGGAGTGCCTGGCAGATTTGAACTGCCGACCTTTTGGTTAGCAAACATAACACTTAACCAGTGTACCACCAGGGATTCCGGAGAAAACATACCTTTGATTAATACTTGGATTTAGTCGATCATAGGTGGTGGCCACTGCAGGCTCTTTGCACTCACCCTACTGGTTTTCTGCAGGATACCATCCGGGTCTTCACCAGATTATTCAATGAGAGCGTGTTCTCGCCAGCTGCACTGCTGGAGTGTGCCAACAACGTACATCTATACTTCAGCCAAAGACCTTCTTTTATATTTTAGGTGTATAACCAAGTAGCTTGTTGTCTAACTTTGTATCATAGACTATCTTCCTCAACTGAAAAAATAAGCTACCCTGTTGTCTCATGTCACCTTGGTTTATGAGGTCAGAGATCACTGCTGTGCCTTCATCCCACCAGGAACTCAATCTGCCGTTTGTCGACAGCAATTAACAAACTTCTCATAGACTTCTCCAACTCACCTAGATCACATTTAGGAATTAAAGCTCTTGGAAATGACTAGCCTCTCTCAGAGTGTTAGACCAACCAGACCTCCTCTGAGTCTCACTCTGCAACGCACAACAATCCATCACCACCTTTCCAGCACCTACCGACATCACCACGATGAACAGCTAAAGGCAGCCTTAAAGTTCCCAGAGCACACTGCCCATGCATTTGCCAGGATCTAAGCAAGAGATTGTTCATGTAAGTACACCGTCAGCGTGGAAGGGATCGTGCACGTTACAGGTGGATCTACCACATAATACAGATATCAGTAAGCAGCACACAAAGTTTGTCTAGAGAAAACAGAAGGCATAGAGAAACTTGCGTGGAACACCAAAGTTTTCATTAGGGAATTAATGATTAGCAAGGTAACACAGGATGGACCAGTCCTGTTGGAAGTTCTCAGTTAAATCTCCGTCAAACATACTGTGTTTGCCGAGGGCGAGCTGCGCCTCCGTGGTTTTCCTATTGCCAGGCATGGGCCACTGTCTCAGAGGTAGCAGAAGAGTCTCAGGCAAAATAGAATCCAAACCGTAGGTCAGTCTCTTCTGAGGCCCTGGTTTCTTTAAGGTATATAATTTTTGATATAGCAAGAGCGTGAGATTTTAATTATAAACATTAAACAAGTATGTTATACAATGCTGTCTTCAAGACTGATTAAACTTTATACTGATTTTCCTTAGCTCTCAGTCTGATCTTTGGAGTCAGTTTCACAAAACAGGCTGAGTTCTTAAAAACAAACAAACAAAAAAAAACACCAGAATGCCCAGAGCAAAATGGTTACAGTTTATCTAGACCACTGTTTGACTCAAAGTGGCTTCAGGTACCAATTTTCTCTCATAACTCAAAGTTCTAAAAACCCAAAAAGCAGTAGCCCGGGTGAGTTACCCCAACCTCCATGAAAGCCAGAAATCTAGATTCTACAAAAATTATATACAACTCTCTCATGGTTTCTTCTTCTGGATCATGATCTCACTGTAGACTCTTTGATCAAAAATAATAAATGGAAATTAAACACATCTGGTTTTTAAGATCCCAGGCACCATACACAGAACTAGGAAGTAGAAGAGAAACACTAGTAATATAGGCCAATTGTCTTAAATAACTGATGAAACTGTCACACTAAGGTCTTTGAATGAGGAAACAAACTCACAAAGTGTTTGTTTATGCATAAGTAACGTTCGTAACTATTTTTTACATGCCTCAGTAACAATTATGTTCTGTGAAACCTCGACTTGTGCATTAATGTAAATACAGCAGCATTTGTCTATGAAGGCATAAACTGTTTCTGGTAGAATAAGAAACCTAGTGTTATTTTAATTTGCAAATCATAGCTGAAATTTCAGATACTTCTTAGATTATGATACTAACAACTTAATTAAGTTTACCAATAGGAATTTCTAATTTGAGAGGTACAGTGTCTGAACCCATCTGCTAAATGATATAAGAGAAAGGAAAAGGTTTCCCAAATCCGGGAAGTAGGACCTTAAAACACCAGCAGTGTTTTCACATAAAACTCTTAATATCTTTTTTGTTTACTCAATCTTATGTAGTTATTTCTTGTTCCACCTGATTCTGGATCAGCTGCAGTGTGCTAACCCGTCAGCTTCTGCATAAGAGTTTTGGAAACCTTGATTCACAGGCCCCTTTACACAACCAGTAGAATCCATCTTTTTGTTGTGATAGTCTGGTCAGTATTTTCTGAAAATCAGCAAAGTACAAACTTATCTGTAGATGAAAGAAATTAACATGGCCATGATTGATTTATGGCAATAAATACTTTTAATAGTGAAAAGATCTGATAAAAGTTAATTACAAGCGAGACAATATTTCTGATACAACCATTAACCATATTTTTTAAAAACTTCAGATATAATACATAACAATCTTGAGGCACAATACCATGTAGTTATGGTATACTGAGTGTCTAAATACCTGAACATTAATCATTACAGATTATTAAGAAACAGTGCTTAATTTTCTTAACGAAAGATCTTAAAGACCTTAGGTTTTTTTTCTCCCCCTAAAATGCGTGCCACTTGTTTCGTGGCTCAAGAATCTTACTCTAATGTGAGGTCCAATCTTTTGTCCTTGAGACCGTTTATAGGAAGAATAAATTAACCCCTTAACTCATAAATTGAAGAGAATCCTGCCATTTAAACAGTGGAAAACCCAATTATTTGTTTTATAATCTATCCAACATGAAAGCTCTTAAAAATCTCAGAAACTAAACCACTAAACTTTGTCAGGGGAATCTTTTGACCATATCAGTTTTTTTCAATAAACTTCTTACAGCATGTCCTTTTAAATAGCAAAAATGAACTTGTTAATTAATAGACATACATATGTATACATATTATGAAACAGACATATATATATGAAAGATAAAATATTTTTTCTCTTGTAGCATGAAAAACAAAAGTATATAAACTTCAATTATGACAAATATTAACTGAATTTAATAAGTCACTTAAAAGGTCTTGGAAATTAGTTTAAGTCTGTCATTGAAATAAAGTTTGTTTAAACATTCTAAGTTTTCATTTAGCTTTTACTCTGTCTCATCTCTATATATTTTTCCTCTGGCCCATTTTTTCTGGTCTCCAAGGAGATACTGAGGCAAGCTGTGTCACAAAGGAAAGTAAGTCCCATTTTCTTTAGCCAGGCCAGGGCGAAAGACGGCCAGCTTAGGGAGCAGCTCAGAGGTGAATCCCTGGGGATGTTAGGTCTTACACCCTTTTCTTGTATTTCTTAGGTCCTACAAATAAAGATCCGCTGTCTGAGGCCTAAAGTTCTGGGGCTCACGCAACAACAAGTACTAGCAAGGCCAAGGTGAGGCCCTCTCTCAGAGACTTCCCACAGATAATTGCAAACCTGGGCCCCTCAAAGGTGAGTACGAACTTCATGAAAATGGTAGAGAAAACAGAAGGCCAGTGGGAAAGGGAAAAATAGAGGAAGGGGATGGGCTGCAGTGCCCCTTAAGAGTACACAAATTTTCTGTCTTTCTTTGGAAAGCACTGAGATGGAAAAAACTGAAAACACTGAACTGAAAAAAAAAAACCCAAAACAAGTTGACCACAAGTTCCCCAACTCCTTGGGGTCTGGAGACCTCGCAGTGGTGGCTCAGGAGTGGAGACCCTCTGCTCCCTGAGGTCCAGAGGAAGGCGTCCCGTGGTCTCTGCTCTCACCATGACTTTTCACACTGCACGCTCTCCATAGACCCGACAGAACAAGTCACGCATCCAAAAGGGATGCCTGGGCGGCCCGACTTGGGTGAGTGGCATCTCAACCGAGCATCTTCTACTCCCTGGGGTCTTCCGATGGCCTTTC
The DNA here is from genome assembly GCA_028571685.1 of Heterohyrax brucei. NCBI lineage: Eukaryota > Metazoa > Chordata > Mammalia > Hyracoidea > Procaviidae > Heterohyrax > Heterohyrax brucei. The sequence goes on along the minus strand of CM053157.1, from coordinate 84,787,014 downwards.
AGCAGTCACTCAGATGTCTATCAAGACCTTGATATACAAAATTTAGCAGTTTACCTAAGGAAGACAGAGCCAAAGCCAAGTGCCGTTGAAGAGGACAGGAGAATTTGCTCAGGAAGAATGTGGAACTAAGGTCGGGCTACGAGGAAGGGAGCTGGAGGAGGTCCTCACCGAGGGGAGAAACGGGAGAGTGGTCAGCGTCGGCAGCCGCTCGTTTGTTGGGTGGCCTTCTCCAAATTATCTCAGGATGCAGATCAGGGTGCCACCGGTCCCTGCACTCCTCCTGGCTGGTTCACCAAGACAAGGGCCACTGCCGGTCACCTTCAAGTTGACTCCATGTGTGTGACTGCGTGTATCCGAGTAGACCTGCACTCCAAAGGGCTTGCAAACGGTGATTTTTTGGAGGTAGTGAGATTAGGAAAAGCACATGAGGCGCAAAGACCGTGTCACAAACAGTATGACGCTCATTTGACCAGGATGACTGACTAGTAAAAGAACAAGAACTTCTTCAGGTTGCTTTTGAGGATTAATCCGAGTGTGCTAATGGGAAAAGCACGAGCAGTGGGCCAGGAGTGAGCACTCTGTGACCTTCCAGCAGAGCCACACAAGAACACGCTGGGGCTGGAACGGAGATCTCAAAGGACTGCACATGTGGAATGGCCCGTAACGAGTCCTGCCGTTTCCTCCCAGAACCCTCTGCAGCCGACTCCGCTCTGTACAAAGTGGCATGTGCAACCTGATTTCCCTAGGCCCGCCACTTCCTGGTAAATTTCCACCTCCAGTATGAAGAAAGCAAGAGGCCCTTCCTTCCCCGAATTCTTTATCAGCCCTGATTAAATCTTTGTTCGGTGACGTGGGGGTAAGCACTGCTTAGGCCCTCCCCGTCTCTGCTTGCAGGCCTCTTTAATAAAGCTTTGCTCATCGAGAAAGTTTCTGTGTGCCTTACCTGTTCATTCTTGATCAGAGAGGGGTGAGAGCCTTGTATGGGTCCTTGGTGTCTGAGATACCCAGCAACACTTGCTTTGGTGTGGAGTGGGCCATGAGTAGGTCAGACCCAGACTCAGCTTCCACTCTGCGTCAGGAGCTCCCCGAGTGCTCTGTGCCCCTACCTCCTGTCCACCTGCTGGGGTGGAAGTGGGCAGGCACGGGAGTCCTCCCCACAGATGTCTCAAAGCTAACGTTCTTGGGTTTTTCTTCCAAATGTCTCCTTCTCCTGTGTTTCCTAAGCTGGCGACTTCAGACATCTCAACTTCTCTCTTTTTCCCACTTTCAGATGGCTTTCAAGCCTTCTACCTCAGAAGATTCCCTCCATGAGTATTTCTGACCTCCTGTCCATGAGCCATCACCAAGATGACCACAGTAGCCCTTTGCTGTTCTATACCCCAAACCAAACCAAAGGTGTGGGAGAGCCCAAGAAAAGGTACGTATGTGTGCAAACGTGCATGCACAGACACAGACATAGACACACACACACGTGTATTCACAGAGGAGGGCAAGAAACTGCCTGAAGGTCCATGCAGGAGTGAAGGAATGGTTAAGGCCCAAGCCCAGCTCAGATAGGTCAGGGCAGGGCTGAGCTGGGGGCAGGAGGCCAGGGCCAGGCAGCCATCCTCCAGGCCTGGGCTGAGAGCTGGGATGGAGGCAGGCTGGTGGGCAGTCTGCAGGTAGGGAAGGGTCTGCAGGGCCTGGGGACAGCCTAGGTCCCAGGTCTGCCCTTCCAGGAGCCGGAGCTGCCTGGCAGGAGTCCCAGGAGAGAAGGCCTGATCCAGACAACGGAAGATATGGCGAAGCCAACCGGAGCGAGAGGCAGGATGCTCCGTGACTCCTGGACTTCTGAGTGCTTCCTGACCATGGAGCCTCCCACCTGGGCAAGGAGAGGCACTGCTGGGGAACCCCACCATGGGGAGAGCCCCCCTGCCACCACCAAGATGGGCCACCCAGAGGCTTGGCAACCTACCCCAAGGTTCCACCACCTAGTTCAGAGAGCACATTGGAAGTCCTCCCTGCCATCTAATCCAGATACCGCCTACTGCAAGTGCAGCCCACTCAACTCTTTTAGGAGGTTTAAAGAAACAAAACAAAACAAGAAACACTCTGCCGAAATCTGAAATGCCACCCAGCACTCAGACAAAGACCCCTTTCTGTACAGGTCTCCCACCTCCTGTACGTCTCCCTACCCCCTTCCTTACTGCAGGCAAATTGGCAGCGGCCACGTTTTGAGTCAACAAGACCGTGGGCTGGGACAGCCCCAAAGGGGTTCCTGTCTGGGAGGCCTTTGCAGACAACGGTTACTGTGACAACAAGGAGGGCCTGAAGGGACCCTGGATCCCCCAGCTCCCCTCCCGCCCCCTGCCATTGTGGCTCCCCCTGTACCCCACCCCTGAGCCCTCAGCTTCCTCTCCATTGATGCCTTCGACCCTGCTCTTAGCCATCTCGACAGTCTTTGGACACCAACCATGCCTGGCAGTTTTATATTTCCTGCTTTATTAGGCCATTGTTGCCTGTCACCGTGACCCAGTCAGCTACCTCTGAATTCTGTCTTTACAAAGTAGAAAGTTGAAACCTGAGGTGCTGAAGCGACTTGCCCAAGGCCACACAGATGAAAGGCGGCAGAGCTGGGATTTGAACCCAGGTCTGTGCGTCTCCGTAAATCAGTGTGTTGGCCTCTGGTCAGTGTCAGGAAACCAGCTGTCAGGCCTTCCTCAGCTTTCCAGCTCCAGAGCTGTGCCCAGGGCCTGCAAACAGTCGGCATTCGGGACCTGCCTGTGGCATGACCACAGGTTTGTCCTAGGGGGACAGGAGTCAATAGAGGTGGGAGTGTTCCCAAGAGAGGACGTCTCCAGTGGGCAGTAACTAGACCTGGATTTGCCCAGCAGGCACTCAAGGGCATTTATAGAGGACCTATGGTGTGCCACGCACTGTGGAGGGCCTCTGAATACAGAGATTGAAGCCTGCCATTTGCACCTCACCCTGAAGGAGGACTTTGTCTAGCTGGGGAGACAGGCACGTAAACAGATGGCTTTAGCCACCTACAGAATAAGTAGCAAGTGTGGTGCTGTTCCAGGTGGAGCTTGGACCCAAATGAGAAGGTCAAAACAATGAAGCTTTTGAAAGGCAACCTGGAAAAATACCCCCATGACCTGGAGTTAGGGAAAGATTTCTTAAACATCACCCAAAGGTAACACTGACCCCAAAGGAAAAGATGATGAATTTGAGTGCCTTAAAATCAGGAAGTTCTATTCTTCAAAAGAAAACCTGAAGACAGTTAAGAGGCGAGCCTCAGAAATAGGAAAAGATTCTGAAACACATAGCATTAATACACGGCTGACGTCTAAAACACATTCAAAATCCCTCCAAGTGCGTAAGAAGAAAAGGGACCTTGTCATGGAAAACTGGGCCAAACACTTGAACTTGCAGGAATCCAAATGGCCAGGAAACAGATGAGAAAGAGTGTGGCCTCAGTGGTAATCAAGGAAGCGCCAGCTCCCATCCCAGCAAGATTTTACACTACACTCTCTACACCCATCCCAAACCAACTCAGCGCTTGCAGGCGATTCTCCCTCCTGGTGACCCCTGTGTGTCAGGGGAGGACGGGGCTTCCCAGGGTTTCCAGTGATCTCTTGGAAGCAGATGAACAAGCCTTCCCCTCCAGGAGCCTCTGGGCAGGTTGGAACCTCCAGCTGCTGGGTGGGAGGCCCAGTGCTCAGCCCGTGTGTTCCCTGGGACTCTTCCACACCCACTGGACCAGCAGACTTGCAAACTCATGACAAAGGGACGGTGTGACACAGCAGGCCCTCCTGGCACCTCTTCAAAAGCAGCGGGCTGGTTTCTAAGGCTTCAAGTAAAAGATAGACCCACCCCGAAAGGCGGACCAGGAAACCCTAGTGGTGTAGTGGCTGAGCACTGCGGCCGGTCACCCAAAGGTTGGCAGTTCAAATCCTCCAGGCGCTCCTTGGAAACTCTGTGGGGCAGTTCTACTCTGTCCTCTAGGGTTGCTGTGAGTCGGAATCGACTCAGCGATGCTGGGTAAATGCGGACCAGGAAACTCTGATGGTGTGGTGATTAAGGGCGGTGGCTGCTAACCAAAAGGTTGGCAGTTCCAGACCACCAGGCACTCCTTGGAAACTATGGAGCAGGTCTGCTCTGTCCTGTAGGGTCACTGTGAGTCAGGATCGACTTGAGGTCATTGTGCTTGGTTTTGGTTTTTTGAATCTTTATAAGAGATTGTTTAAGGGAGTTCTGAACCAGAGCCAGCCGATATCCAGCTACTGAGACTGGACAAACTCAAGGCAGGGCCCAGAGAGGTCACAACTCTGCTGAGGGACTGGGCTGTAGGAGAAGGCGACTGTGGAATCGATATCACCTCATTACGGGGAAATTCAGTCCAGAATTAGGAAGAGGGGTGGGCATTCCAGAAAGAAGGATCCACAAATGCTCAGGCTTGTCCAGGAGGCAGGGAGGGAGGCGAGGAAGGGGAGCCCTGAGGCCCCAGGGAGCCATTGTAGGAGGCCCGGAGCCCTGTTAGCGCAGTGGTTAAGTGTTACGTCTGCCAACCAAATGGTCAGCGGATCAAATCCACCAGCTGCTCCTTGGAAACTCTGCAGGGCAGTTCTACTCTGTCCTCTACTGTCTCCATGAGTTGGAATCCACTAGATGACAATGGGTAGGAAGTTTGGCCTCAGTACCAATGTAGGGTCTCTTGTGGAAGACAGTTAAGAACAAGGAGCAGTTGGAGAGAGGGTGCCCCATTAGAGACAACGAGAAACTTGACACCAAAACCATGAAGTCAACTCTGACTCCTAGTGACCGTGCCTGTGTCAAAGTAGAACTGGGCCCCACAGGGTTTCTGGGAGCTAATTCAGGGCCTCTTTCCGAGGCATTCCCAGGTGAACCCGACCCGCCAGCCATCCAGTTAACAGCTGAGCACCTTTGCACCACCCAGGGACTCCACAGTGATGACAAAAGTCACCACTGTCGAGTCAATTCCGACTCATAGTGACCCTACAGGCCAGAGTAGGACTGTACCCTGGAGTTTCCAAGGAGTGTCAAAGACTGGCCCAAAGGAGTACCGTGTGACAAGAGGGACAGTGTGGCCTGGAGAGCCATCCCTGAGACGGTACAGACAGGATGCGACCACTGGCTCCAGGAGTGAGGGACAGGAAGCAGCCGAGGCAACTTCCAAGTCTCCGGCTTCGAGATCTGAGTGGACGGTGATACAACAAATGGACACCCAGAGACGGGGGACGGGAGGTGTGAGGAAGAAGCTCGGGCTGCAGCGGGGGACAGACATACCACTTTGGTGGTGCTGAGACCCTGGGGGCCTAGCGGTTCAGTGATGCGTCTGCTAACCAAAAAGGTTGGCAGCTGGAACCCACCAGACACTCCTTGGAAATGCTATGGGGCAGCTCTGCTCTGTCCTATAGGGTTCCCAGGAATTGAAATTGACTTGCCGTCAATGGATTTTCTTTTTAAACCAGTCAACATCCAGGACACAGAACATGCTGACCACACGTGGCTGAGTTATTATAGCCACAGAGGCTATGGGTTTTAGCGGGAATATTTGAGGTGTGGGGGCAGGGCAAGACCGAAGAGGCCTTAGAAGGAGCCCAGGGGAGCCACAGCACTGAGGCAGGGAGCAGACAAGATAGAGTAGCAGAGGGGACAGAGAAGGGGTGACCAGAAAGCAATAGGAGACCTGGAAGAGTGTGCTGGTGCCCTGAGGGCTGGGTGGTCTGCAGAGGGAAAGCAACTCTTGGGGAGCTGGTGGGGCTGGGTCCATGACAACCAGGGAGGAGGGGTGAAAGGAAGCAGGGGGAGTTTGGGCCTAAGGATCTGTTTTCTCTGCCAGTTACACAGGAGAGTGGGGGCAGGCTGGGAGCCTGGAAGGGCCATAAAGGTTCAGAACAGGAGCTGACCAGTGCCCCGAAGCCTGGAGGCCTGAAGTCAGGGCCCATAAATCAGGGTGGCACCAGTCTGCACGGTTGGGTGACTTTCCTCTGCTTTCCAGTAGCCTGGGAATCCTGATGAGGAAAGCAGATGACCGAGTCCTCCAGGGCTGAGAAAGACAGGGTGAGGGGGTGTGGGAATGAGGGGCGTCAGGGAGAATGAGTGATGTGGCCATTCATGGGGCAGGGGCAGCCGGGGAGGCGCAGCGCCAGGGAGGAGCTGGGAGGCTGGCAGAGTGCCCCATCCTAGGCAGGCACTTGAATGCGAGAGACAGAAAGGGAGAACTGGGTGATGCCAGGGGCTGGAGAGCTCTTTGAGAGTGGAGAGGAGGCCAGGTCCTGCGGGAGCAAGGGAAAGGGTGTGGCTTATAAGGGGGTACCGGGGTTCAAGATTTCAGAGCACACGTGCCAGGTGATGACAAGGTTGTGCGTGGCTGAGGCGGAGAGATGGTTGCTGGAGATGGGGAGGTGGAGGAGCAGGCAGGGAAGGTGCTGGAAAGGCCATGGGGACCCTGACGGTACCCAGGATGCTGGCTGGAGCTGGCTGAGACAGGAAGACCATGAACCAGGTGCCCGAGTCCTCACAAGGCATCGGGTGGCCTCCAGGCTGGTGGGGACGTCAGCCAGTCTAGGCTGTTGTGGCTGTGTGGTAGGAACCTGGAGGTCTGTCTTACAGTGGGTGTGGAAGCACAAGGGACCGAGGCGGCTGAGGGAGGTGGGAGTACAGTGGGCCTCTCTGCAGCCTGGACGGGTCCCGGCTCCCATGGGCTCGCGTGAACACTCTCTTCTTGGCCTTCATTGTTCCTTGAGTCATTCGAGGCTTGAGGATGCACAGCTGTGTTTCAGAGACGTTTGAGCCTCTCCTTTTGTGGTGACAGGACCTTGTGTGTGGACTGTGGCCCCACGTACTGTGGACACAGCACACTGTGAGAAATGGGCCATGGGCACAAGGCAGAGCCTGGCCTGCAGCTTGGCACAGCCCAAGTACAGGGCCATCCTGGGCCAGGCTGCCCAGCTGGCTGATATCCTCTGCCCCTTCTCCATCCCTCTGGGATCTGGAAACTTTTCTACCCTTGGACCTCAATGTGGAAAACCAGGCCGGTACAAAGAGCAGCTCAGTGTGAGCTGAGGCTGGAGAGCATCCGTCTGAGTCGTGCAGGGCTGCTGTAACAGAAAGTACCACCAGCGGACGGCTTTAACAAAGAGGAGTTTATTTTCTCCCAGAAAGGCAGGCTACAAGTCCAAATTTAGGGCATCAGCTCCTTTCTGTTGGCCCTGGAGAAAGGCCTTCACCATCAATCTTCCCCTGGACTGGGGGCTTCTCAGGCTCGGGTACCCCAAATCCAGAGGATGTGCTCTCTTTCTAGTGCTTCTTTCCTGGCGGCATGAGACCCCCAACTCTCTGCTTACCTTTCCTTTTCTCTCTCAAGAGATGGCCTTGGCACCATCCAGTCTCCTAGGCTGAGTCCTGCCCCGTGAGCACAGCCACCCCCATCCTCCCGCACCGACATCATGGAGGCAGGGTTTACCACGTGTAAGAAAACCACGTGACACTGGGAATCATGGCTCAGCTAGATGGACACACACACATTTTGGGGGCATACAATTCAATCCACAACAGTATGCAATGCTGTAGTGGCTTACCGTCTGGGAATAATTGGATTCTTCTTGACCTCCGCATCCGGCGTGGCCTTCCGGGCCCAGCTTACCGTCACACCTCCTTCTTGATGTCTGTATCAGTCACTTCCATGGCAGGATTCTTGGTCCCTTCGGTGTTTAGCACTTTTTCTACCCGTCTTAAAGTTGGTTGTTGAGGGTCTGCATTTTGTAGGAGACTTCATTCTTGAAGACAGGCCTTGGGTGGGGACCATGGTGACAAGCAAGACGCACTCCTTGTGGTGAGCAGGTCACATCCAGGCCTAGTGTCCGTGAACCCTACCTGACGTCAGGCCTTCCGAGGCTGGGATCCCAGAAGAGCTGCCCGGCACCCCTGGAGGGCCTCTCAGGATGAGGGCGCCAGGCCCCACTCAGGGACTCTGACATAGCAAGTGGATGAGCTGGGACCTCAAAAGTCCACAGTTCAAATCTACCAGCTGCTCCTTGGAGACCCTGGAGGGTAATTCTACGTTGTCCTTGTCAGCGGCCACTGGCCAAGGTCGTAACTGTTCTCGGACATGCGGCTGTCTCCCCTGGGTCTTGGGGAGGTGGCCGCTAGAGAAAGGCTTGTAAGAGCCTGTTGCACCAGCTGGCTCCTCCCCAGGTCTGGAGCACCCGAGCGGACAGCGCTGGACTCTCACCACTCCAACTCGCGTTCATCGATCACGGTCGGGCCCTTCCTCGAGGGCTCCAGTGCGCAGGCCAGTTACGGTGGAGGAGGTGGGCACGGGTGTGTGAGGGGAGGCTGCTGGCAAGAGGTGCTGCCTTCTCCCCTTTAGGGGCGCTACTTCTCCCGTCCCAGGATGCAGCACCCCGAACCCGGGGCTCCCAGCCCCGAGGAGGCAGGTCCGGTGAAGAAGCTTCACGGCGCACACGGGCACAGAAGGGGTCCTGGGGGCCTGCAGCAGTCTTAACATCATGCTTTCGGGCCCTGGGTTCTCTGAATGGCTGTTGGGGGTGGGGGGAGGTGATGTAAATGGAGCCCTGACTGAGGCCCAGGCGTCCTTTGGGGTCTCCATGAGGGCATACAAGGGGAGGGTGGTTGGAGATAAGAGGGTACTGGTTCCTTGACTCTGCCCTTGCAGGCCAGTGCCCAGCCCCTCACCCCTGCTGGAGGCAAGGGAGCAGTGAGGGGCTGGGAGGGGACAGCAGAGCTGAGGAATGGTGTCCTGCTGGTGCTCAGCCTGCCAGCTCTAGAGCTCTTGGGTGTCTTGTCTTGGACTGTATTGTGAACCTCATTCCCACACACCTTGTAGATGTGAGTACACAGGTTTGGTTGTGGTGTGGATGGGGAGAGGGGTGTGTACGGGATCTGGAGACTGTGTGTCTTGCTCCCGTGCATGTGTACCTATGACTGGGTTCTCTCGTGGCAGGGTAGAGGTTGGATGGTGTGTGTTGGGGTGCATCTAAAACAGTCTTTGGGGGTGTATGTATGTGTGTGTGTTTGGGTGGTATGGGCTTGATGGTGTGTGTTTGGGGGCATCTAAGATAGTCTGGGAGTATATCTATGCGTGTGTGTTTTGGGGGTAGGGATTTGATGGCACCTATTCGTGGGCACCTAAGAAGGTTGTTGGGGGTGTATGTATACAAGTATGTTTGGGAGGTGTAAGTTAGATGGCTTGTATGGAGCCATCTAAGGAGGTCCTTGGGAGTGCGCGTATGTGTGAGTGGGGTAGGTGGGCCGTGCGGAGAGTTGAGGCCAGCAGGTGTGCGACGTGTCTGTTGTCTGCATGCGTCTGTCTGTAGAGGACAGCGTGACGTTGCGTGGCTGGACGTGCATGTCTGTGTGGTCTGTGTTCCCTCCAGGGATGCCAGGGTGCCAGGCACCCAGCTGCAGAGGTTTGAGTGGGGTACAGATTCTCTCGCTGGTCTCTGAGCTGCATTTCTGAACCTGAGGCTTAGACTGGCAACTTCCAGCTGCCGTGATGGGTGGGGTGGTGGGAGGGATCAAGGACCCCCCTTCCTGGGGCACTCAGGAGGTGTGGTCAGCCCCCAGCCCTCTCATCCGGGTGACTTGAGGGCCGGGGGCTGACCCTCAGTCTCTGCCCTCTGAGTCTGTGAGTCTCTGAGATCTGTTGCAGTGATTTGGCATAGGGCCCTTCTCCTCTGGGTGAGTCTGACCCTCAGGGGGGTTCAGGGGGCACTCTTTTTCCTCACCCTGCTCCCAGAGAAATCTGAGACATGCTTGCTCAGGCCCACCCCCCACCCCAGTATTAGGTGCCCCACTGAGGAAAGCGAGGCGCATGCACTGTAACAGCTGCTGAGCGGGAACACTTCCCTTCCCTTCCCCTGGTGGCGCAGTGGTTAAGAGCTCTGATGCTAACCAAAAGGTCAGCGGTTCAAATCCACCAGCTGCTCCTTGGAAACCCTATGAGGCGGTTCTACTCTGTCCTATAGGGTCTCTGTGAATTGCAGTCCACTTTATGGCAGGGAGTTTTTCTTCCAGGAAGCCTAGCAGACCACAGATTAAAGAAATTTGGCTGCTAACGAGAAGGTCAGCTGTTGTGAATCCCCATGGGAGAAAGGTGCGGCAGTCAGCTTCTGTAAAGATTAAGCCCCAGTCCATCTAGTCTGTCTGACTCACAGTGACCTCACAGGACGGAGCAGAGCTGCCCACCAGGCTCCCGAGGCTGTGACTGTTACAGAAGCTGACAGATGCATCTTTTCTGGTGGGGCAGCTGGTGGGTGAGAGCAGCAGACTTGTGGGTTAGCAGCTGGGTGCTTTAACTCCTGCACCACCAGGGCTCCCTTGGAGCCCGTATGGGGGAGTTCTCCCTTGTGCTACAGGGTCTCTGTGGGTTTCATTTTTAGCTCCTCCTGCCCTCTGCTCTCCTGTCCCTAGTATGTCCCAAGTGCTAAGCTGTCCCAATGGAAAGAGCGTCACCACTGCCCCTTTGTAGCTGTCTCTCCTGCGGCAAGTCATGGTACTTCTCTGAGCCTAAGTTTCTTTACCTGTAAAATGGGGATGCAGTTCACAGGATTATAGGAAGGACCAGACAGGTAATACGAAAACGACCAGAAGTGATGAAAGACTACATATGCATGCCATTTGTTGTTTCTTCTGATCTTCTTTTAACTACCAGTTACCGGTTGCCGTCAGGTCGATCCTGACAGATGGTGACCCTGTGTGTGTCAGAGAAGAGTGGAGTTCCACAGAGTTCTTGGTGGCTGTGATCTTTTGCAACCAGGCTGCCAGGGTTTCTTTCTCAGGCCCCACAGGGCAGGCTCGCACCTTTAACTTTCCGGCTAGCAGCTGGGCACGTAACTGTTTATACTTCTGAGGGTTTTTGCTTCCTTTAACTGAGCAACCGGAACCAAACCCAATATGCTGTTGTTGAGTCGATTCCAACCCATAGCAACCCTACAGGAGAGAGTAGAACTGCCCCATACAGCTTCTAAGGCACAGCTACCAGATTCGAACTGCCAACCTTCTGGTGAGCAGCCAAGCCCTTAACTGCTGTACCATCAGGGCTCTGGATTATACCCAATTCATAGATTGAAAGACTGAGCCCTGGAGACCCTCCTGACTTTGTGCTGTTGCTGTATCTTTCTGCCAGTGTTCCTGTCTCCTTCCTTTTTGTTGTCTCTTTCCCTGTCTCACTGCACTTGGGATAATTTCAGGCCCCCTCCAAGCCGTCCCTCAAGAGCACCCACTCTGGAACGTGTCTGCCTACCCTGAGCACAGCTGGAGACTCCCCAAGTCCCCCTGCTCTCCGGGAGCTGGCCTCTGCTGGCAGCTCTTAGGCTGCTTGGTAAGCACTTGTTTTCCCAGTTACTGTGCAGTTTACAAACACTGGGCGTTGGTGTGGTCCAGCCACTGCGGAAGACCAGCCTGGGTGCTGGTTCCCATCACCTGTCCCTCTGTGGTAGAACTCCTGGTTGTGAACTGTCACCGCTCCACCCTCCGGGCCTACATGCTGCCTGGAAGCTAGCTGGAGGACACTGTGTGGTGAGTGTTTGCTGACTGAAGAAACTTGGAAAGGCAGGACGGAGTGGGGGTTCTGGGAACAAGACAGAAGGGAAGTGAAGCCTCTTGTTAACGTCGCTTTATAAAAGCCAGTGAGTTTCTGCATCCAGCTGGTGCCTGAATTGGGGCTGATCATAAAACTGGGGGACCCTGAGTCTGAGGGCAGCTAGCTGGTCAGAGGGCTTTATAAGGCGACTTTATGGACTTGGCTGAGATGTGGCGATGAGAAGCCAAGCTTTAAACATCCCCCTCAGGTTCCCTTTTACTCTCTCCGGCCTCCGCAGAGCAGAGCTGAGGAGCGGGGCAGCCAAGGAGGTGCTGGTGGAGGGGTATTGAGGACGCGGCAGGACCGAGAAACCAGAGGGCACGGTCTGCGGCAGGGGCGTCCAGTGGGCTGGGCACCGCGGGGAGTGACACGGGGTGGGGAGCAGATGGCACTAGGGGTTCTCTTGGTGAGGAGGGCCCTGCAGTCCTGGTGGTGCGGTTGTAAAGAGCTCAGTTGGGCTAACAGAAAGGTCAGCAGTTAGAATCCAGCCGTCACTCCTTGGAAACCCCACGGGGCAGCTCTACTTTGTCCCATAGGGCCACTTTGAACTAGAATCAGTCATGGCAATGGGATAGGCTGCACTTTTTTGGCAGCCTGCACAGATCTTTGTTCCTGGGGGGCTGCCATCTCCCCTCCTCCCTGCTCGCCGTGCTCCCCCTGCCTTCCTTCTATTTCTGGGCCAGGCAGAAGGCCCCAGAAGGAGGGAGAAGAGCAGGAGGTGCTGAGGTCAGCCCCAGGACCTGCTCAGAGACTGAGGCCAGCACGGAACACCCAGTTAGGCCTGCCTGAGGTACAAGGGGTTTTCTCTGATCTCTCACCTTTGCTGTTTGACCTATTAGAAGGAAGAAAGTGACCAGCCTGAGGAACTCCTAAGATTCAGGCCCTAGAAAACCAAGCAGAGAAGGAAAGAGAAAAAGCAGAGCGAGAACCAGGGAGGCACTGGGTTGGGGGAGACAAACTCAAGGCTTTCCCCTGGTGGGCTTCCTGGGCAACGATGCCTGCTGGGGCTGCGTGAGCTTGAGGAGACTGTGACACCCTGGCCTCCCAGCGTTTGGTGTCCCTGCGACCAGCTGGCTGCCTCACCTCTGGTCACCAGTGGGGCTTCTGGAGCCTGCTGGGCCTGGGCCAGCCCAGGCCTGTGCTCCAAGGCTGGGCTTGTGGCCGACCTGACTGCTGGGAGGATGGACGATGGTGTTCCCAGGGAACAGAGAATCAGGAATCCAATTGAAGGCTTTCCCACTCTGTCCAGAGTCTTGGGCCATGGTGAAGGTGCCCTTTGCCTTTCTCTGGAAGCCTCTATCCCAAGTGGGATTTGGCCTGCAGATTCACACAGCTCTGGCCAGCTGACCATGGTCAAGGTTACAGAGCAGGGGTAGCTGCTCTGCCACCCACACCTCTCCCTGGGCCTGTTCCCTGCAAGCTAAGGAAGTAGGACTGGTCCTCCGCTAGCCCCCACCCCATCCGTGCCCAACTGCATCTGCTCTTCCTGCTTGGCCTTAGGGGTGAGGGGCCTGTCCCATGTCCTATTCCTGGAGACTGGAGAAGAAGAGGGAGGCCACTGACTGAGCACCTACCAAGTGCCTGGTGCAGCATCAGGGAACTTACTCAGCATGGTGACCCAGACGGAATCCTGGGTACCTGGCCCTGTGTCGGCCCCACAACTATCCTACTGGAGCCCATGGATGGAGCCGTATCTCAATGAGGACCTTCTCCCTTTTCAATGACTTTCTGCCAAACATGACGTCCTTCTCCAGAGACTGGTTTCTTCTGATACAAAACAAACTAAGGAACGAACAAATAAACAAAACACCAAATTGTTTGCTGCTCCTTTCATTCCACTTCATAGTGACTGTCATGGATTCAGTTGTGCCCCCCAAATATGGGTGTAGCAATTTGGCCAGGCCACAAATCCTGCTGTTGAGGGATTGTCCTCTCCATCTTGCAATTCTGTGCTGTAAATCCTAATCTCTGCCTGTGGCTAATAGACAGGATTATGGTAAAGAGGGTTAGGGTGGGACTGCAATACCCTTCCTAAGGTCACCTTCCTGATGCAGTGTAAAGGGAGTTTCCCTGCAGTGTGGCTTGCAACACCTTTTATCCTACAAGAGATAGAAAGGAAAGGGAAGCAAGTAGAGTCGAGAACCTCATGCCTTCAAGAAAGCAGCACTGGGAGTGGAGCGCATCCTTCAGACGCTAAGTTCCTGAGCCGAGAAGCTCCCTCACCAAAGACTGGTGCAACACGAGGACTTTCCTCCAGAGCTCACGAAGAGGGCAAGCCTTCTCCTGGAGCAGACACTCTCATTTCAGACTTGCAACCTACCAGACTGTGTAAGAATACGTTTTTCTTTGCTGAAGCCAACCCCTCACGGTATTTCTGTTAGACCAGTGCCAGACGGAAACCCTGGTGGTGTAGTGGTTAAATGCCACGTCTGCTCACCAGAATGTCGGCGGTTCATATCTACCAGGTGCTCCTTGGAAACTCTGTGGAGCAGTTCTTCACTGTCCTATGGGTTCACTGTGAGTCGGAATCACCTAGATGGCCGTGGTTTGGGTTTAGAACCAGATGACTAAGCCAGTGACCCTCTAGTACTGAGGAGAACTACCTCATGGGGTTTCCACCCGTTGGTAGATTCAAACCACTGGTGTTTGGTTAGCAGCCAAGCTCTTATAACTTCCGTGCCACCAGGGTGTGTGGCAGGAAGTCTCGCCATCCTCACTTCTAAGGAGCACTCTGGCTGTACTTCTTCTAGGATGGCTTTGTTCATTCTTTCGGTAGTCTGTGGTATATTTAATACTCTTCACCAGTGCTGTAATTCAAAGGTACCAACTCTCCTTCCATCTTCCGAATTTATTTGTTGTCTGGCTTTTGCATACTTCTGAGGAGACTGACAACGCTGTGTCCTGGGTTAGACACACTTCAGGCCTCAAAGTGACATCTTTGTTTTGTAAGGTTTTAAAGAGGTCTTTTGCAGCAGATTTGCCCAGTGCAACAAGTTGCTTGATTTTATGATGGTTGCTTCCACGGGTATCAATTGTGGATCCAAGGAAGAGGAAATCCTTGACAACTTCCATCTTTTCTCTGTTTATTGTGATGTTGCTTCTTGGTCCAGTGGTAAGGATTTTTGTTCTCTGTGTTGAGTTATAATCCATACCGAAGGTTGTAGTCTTTGATCTTCATGGATTCAAGTCCTGCAGTGCTTCAAGTTCTCTTCATATTCAGCAAGCAATGTGGTATCATCTGTATAATGCAGTGTCTCCGTCATCTAAACCCACTGCTGTCGAGTTGATTCTGACTCATAGCAACCTGTTGGTAGATTCAAACCGCTGGCCTTTTGGTTAGCAGCCAAGCTCTTAATAGCAGAAATGCCACAGTAGATGGCTTTAAAGAAGAGAAGTTGACTCTTTTGTGGTCCAGAAGGCTGAAAGTCCCAATTTAGGGCACTGACTCCAGGGAAGTTGTTTTCTCTCTGTTGGCTCTGGAAGAAAGTCTTGGCAGTGTATTTGTCTTTCCTTGATCTGGGAGCATCTCAGTGTGGGCACCGCAGGGCCAAAGGATATGCTCTGCTTTCTTGGCGGTGTGAGGTTCCCGAGTCTCACTACTTCTCCCTCTCTTTTATATCTCAAAAAAGACTGGCTTAAGACACTCTCCAGTCTCATAGACCTCAGCAATATAACTGCCACTAATTCGTCTTACTAAATCTTAGCAATAGAATTTACAACCCATAGGAAAATCTCATCAAATGACAAACTGTTGGACAAGCACTCTATACTGGGAATCATAGCCCAGCCAAATTAACAGACATATTTTTGGGGGGATACAACTCAACCTGTGTTCTTCTTTATATAGTCTGACTTGTCAGATGTTGGCTCAGCATAAAGATTGAGTGTGTTGGAACAACACGACCCTGACGCACACTGTTCCTGATTTTAAACCACTCAGTATCCCGTCTTTTGGCGGCATCTAGAGTCAGAAAGGAAATCCTAGTGGTGTAGCTGTTAAGGGCTATGACTGCTCACCAAAAGGTGGGCAGTTCGAATCCACCAGGCAGTCTTTGAAAACTCAATGGGGCAGTTCTACTCCATCCTCTAGGGTTGCTATGAGTCAGAATCAACTCGACTGCAGTGGGTTTGTTTTTTTCGGTTTTAGTATCCCCTTGTTCTGTTTGGACAGCTGCCTCTTGATCCATGTACAGAT
The DNA here is from genome assembly GCA_028571685.1 of Heterohyrax brucei. Classification (NCBI taxonomy): domain Eukaryota; kingdom Metazoa; phylum Chordata; class Mammalia; order Hyracoidea; family Procaviidae; genus Heterohyrax; species Heterohyrax brucei. The sequence goes on along the minus strand of CM053157.1, from coordinate 84,771,208 downwards.
TCCTCATGAGCACAATTAAATGTTCTGGAATCCCCATTCTTCACAATGTTATCCATAATTTGTTATGACCCCCACAGCTGAAAGCCTTTGCGTAGTCCATAAAACACAGGGGAGGTTACTACCTTCTTTTTATAGGTGAGAAAAACAAAGTTCCAAGAGGATAAATATCTCACCCAGGTCCACATAGCCAGTAAACGGTGGGGCTGGGCTTCAAACCAGGGTCAGCCCAGCTCTGAGCTGTGCTCTTGGACTCTGGGAGCTAAAGACTCGCCCACCCTTCCAGGCCCGGGCCTGCCGAGCCCAGGCACACTCGCTGGTGGCCTGAGGGGATGAGGCCTCCCAACTCTCAGGCCATTCAGAAGTTTCCGGAGGTATCCCACCCCCGCTCCGGGGTCCTTAGGAAAGCTAGTGGCCTTTGAAGGCTCCCCAGCTCCATCAGCATCTCTGCTATTTCACACTTTCCCTGCAAGACGTTCAGATGAGGAACAGCTGGGCCTGCAGATTTACTAGGGTTTTGCAAGTGATTCCATCCGCTCTTCCAGTCCCAGCTAGCTCTGCCCCGCTCCCCGGAGCGGCCTCTGGAAAGCAAAGGGGGTTCCATGGTCAATGCTCCAAGCCACTTATCAGTGTGATGTTGCCACTCTCTCTCCGTATAGCAACTGGGACTCAGGAACCCTGCTCACTAAAAATACCATACGAAACCCAGGGCTGCGGAGGCGACGCCGACTCAGAGCTACCCTGCTCCCAGCTGGTAGAAGAAGTGAAACGTTCCGCTTGTAGTTGAAAGGCTGGTGTTTGGAACCTACGCAGAAGAACCTCTGAAGACAGTCCTAGCAGTCTGCTTTGGAAAGGTCACAGCCTGGAAAGCTCCATGGCTTTCAGCCATGAGTGGGAATCAACTCCACAGAAAACAACAACTCACATTTCTGCAGAAACCCACCAAGAGAAGGAGGTGGGAGAGAGGCAAGGAGGAAGGGAGTGGATGGAAGACCAGGCTTTTCCTCCTATTTCATCAGCTGTGTGACTGGGAGCAAGTTGCATACTCTCTCTATACCTCAGCTTACTGGTCTGTAAAATGGGAACAGTACTTATGCCAAGCACTCTAAATGCAGGTATCATGTGACAGGAAGCTCCTCTCCCAGCATTTGCTCTTTGCCTTGACCTGTATCCAGAGGCCTGGGGGGAGCCAGCTGAAGTGTGAGCCCACCTAGCTGACCCCACCGACGTACACACTGAAAACATGGTGTGACAAGGGACCTGTCCTACAAACAAGCCTACAGAAGCATCGAGTGTTTTCCTTTTGCTCCTTTGTCTTCTTGGGGTTATCTGTTGAGCTACACCTGAGTGACATGTATGTGTGGGAACTTGACGTGAGCATGTAAGATCAACAGAGACATGGGGAACAGGCAGAAGAACCAGTGGGCACTGGGGCCAGACAAGTCACAAAAGGCCCCTGGCTAGCCCGTGGGTTAGAGTTCCACTGTGTGACCGATAGTCCCAGGGGCCACCTGTGAGAGAGCCAGGCAAAGCCCTCAGCGTCAAGCAGAGGCACAGCCTGGTGGTGATACTTGAATGATTAGTCATTTTAATGACAGAACAAAAGATGAATATTTGGTTAACTATTAAACTACTAATGATAGCACACGAATCACTGACTTGGGATGATTGCGACGGTCAAAGCAATAATGCTATTCTGAGATGTGAGGGTTTTTTTGTCAACAGTCTAATTAGGAAGAAATCGAGGTACACGAGATGACTGCAAAACTGGTAAGTAATAGGAAACAAAAAATGTGTATATATGTGTCTAAATAACTATGTAGGCATCCAAACACTGATGTAGGCTTGGCCCAAGGGGCTGTCACGAAGAGGCTCTGTGTGGCAATGGCCTAGGCCTCTGGAGCTCCCATGAACGGGGACAAGAGGCAGCCTGCACCTGAGGCAGTCTGAGTCAGACCAGAGCCTTGGAAAGGGACCCTAAGTGATGCTAGACACACTGTCTCAGAGCAGCAAGGCCAGCATGCCAACTGCAGATAGCTCAGGAGCCAGCCAGCAGAGCGTGAGGTGATGAGACACGAGGAGGTGCCACTGAAAAGCTCTCAGGAGTTTGGTGCCCATCATGCTGCCCAGCCCTGCAATAGAATTGTCAGTTACGGGGAAAACAGCAAGAGGCTCCTGGTCCCTGATGACACAGGCAGGTGGGGAAGGCAGAGACTGACAGCGTGCAGAGACTGACAGCGTGCAGAGACAAATGGGCTCGGGGGCAGCCTGTGCCTTCACGGAGCCCTGACTGGAGGAGCCAGGCTAGACGGCCAGACTGGAAAGACAACCAGCCTGCATGCCCGTCATTAGGCAAAATGCCCACTTGAGTTGTTTAATAAAGCTGTTGTTGATTCTTTCTGTTCTTGGGCTGTTTACCAGTCACTCCGTAATTCCTTGGTTTTCAAGTCCACACTGAAGAACTTCGACCACGATGGACCTGGTTAACTTCCATTGTTCAGGTGAAACACTTCACATTGCGGACTTTAGAAAGGGACATCTTGACCAGGTGACCTTGACTAAGAACCTTGCTGTGTTCAGAATTCCACCAGAGGGATGGGCAACCCAATTACAGCAGTTCGAGGTTAGCCCTGTGGGCTCTCGTATAGGACCACCTTACAGGTGGACTCAGCTTCCGCAGGCATGAATGAGCTCAGCTCAGCACTTTGGTCAATGAGACAAGTGACCATGGTGGGCCAGTAAGACCTGACACAGAAGCCTCCATAACCCCCCGAAGGAGAAGACTTCCTGGAGGAGGCTGGCCTTCAGGAGCTGCTTGGGTTTGCAGTGAATTCTGTGAAGATCAGTTCTTCTAGGCCCTGAAGGGAAGCTTCCTCTATAAACTAGGTTGGAAGTAACAGCACATTTTCAAATGCTCCGACATCTCCTTTTGGGGGGCAGAGGTGGAGTTCACACATTTCCTGGCTTGAATCCCCGGGAACCTCATGGAAGGCCTAGTACTGTCTGTTTTGCAGTCATGCCGACCACATGGTGTCAGAAGGAAATTGAAGCCTGTAAAAAGCCAACTATTCCATGCTGTAAAGTAGGACAATTCCAGCAACCTAAAAATCTTGCCATGCCCGAGTGTCTCAAGGCGAGCAGGCACCCTGACACCTGGGCATGGCCGTCCAGCTGGCCATGGGCCGGGCACACAGCGGGCTCTCGTAAGCAGCTGTACCTACGTCCCTGTCTTGGTGCGAGCCAAAGCCTCTTAAGGTTATTCCAACAGGTCAAGTCTCTCCCTCAGATTTATTTAACTTCCTAGCATGCTGGATGTAAACTCTCTTTACCCAAAATAACGGTCACTCATTTTTTTGCCACCTTGAAACCATAGCCACCTCACTCACCCCAGCTGGCAGCGCCCAGCAGACTGGCTAACCGGCTCTCAAGGGTGGCAATGTGCTGCGGCTTGTCCCTGCTCCATCTCTCCTCGGGCTCGGCGTGTCCGCCAGCCCCGTGCAGAAGTCTGCCCTGGTCCTCAGTGATCACATTTCACGTGAAGGTAGGTATTGCAGGTCTCATGTTATTCAGCGAGCTTGGCACGGGCTGACGGCATGACTCAGAGGCACTCACAGTTTCACCTCCTCTAGTCACGGCCTCCTCCTCCATCCTGACCCCAGGGAGACCCTGGCATGCTCGGATAAGGACACCCTTCTTTCTCCCGAGGCTATGGTTAAACTCTGCTCTTAGGCTCCTTCACTCTGGGACAAGTGCCTGTTTGGGCCGGCCTAGGTACCGTCTACCAGAACTCTGAGTTCCTTTTGTCTCTGGAAGTGCCAGGTGCATTTCCCTCATCGGTGTCCCTGGCCCTGGGGACCAGCCCTGCACTTACCAGGCTCTGGTGGCTTTTCCCTCTTCTCCCTGTCACTAGACCAGTGGTTTCTCGGTAAAACTTTAGCCCTCCAGGCTGCCGTGTCAGCAGCTCTGGGTGGCCCAGCACACACTTCCTCCAGGTACACGTGAGTATGCTAAAATTCCTGGTCCCACCTGCACATCCTGACTGGGTAGCCTCCCCCTGTTCTACTTAGCAGCCTTTCCGTTCTCAGCTCCCACACTGACATTTCACCAGAGTCAACCCAGGCTCCTTGAAATCCCCCCATCAATCCATGGCGATGTTTTGGGCTGTCCCCCATCCCTGGAAATTATTTCCTGCCACTCCTGAGGCAGACCCATGTGGATCTCCTCCTCTTCCCTGCGCACTTTCCCTTCCAGGGCCCCGCCATCTTCAGAGAGGCCACGAAATGCATTTGGGTTTCATTTGCTCATTGAGAAAAGTTCACTGAGTACCTATGATGCCTGAGACCAGATTTTTTATCTTCAGTATTTATAACGAGGTGAGAAAAACAGACAACCAGTAACAACGTAAGAGAGAGAGTGCCTTAAGAGACAGTCAGAGGGAGACAGGATAGCGGTGAGGCTTAATCCGCGTGTTCACTTTGGAACTTCTGGTTATCAAGTCTGAATGCCAACCACCTCATGAACAGAACTTCAGGTCTGATGATACGGTCTGAGGAGGCTGAGTGAAGTCTCATGCTAATAAACAAAGGCAAGATAAAGGATGAATCAGCTGTGGTCCTGTCCTGTGGATCAGAATTCACCTTCAGCGAGAAGGGAGTGAAGGAGCGCTGAGAGACTCCGGCTTCCTTCTGTATTTAACAATGAGCTGAATCAGCTTCCTGAGAAAGGCCTCCCCTAATTTTGAGGTTCCCTTTGGCAATAAGCCCTCTTAATTTCTTAGAAATTCACGTGTAACTGTTTAAAGCAAAAATTATAACGCTGTCTTGTGGGTTTTATAATGTATGTAGACGTAATACATACGATAATTAGAGCATAAAAGGTGGGGGTGGGGTGATGGGCCTCTGTGGTTACAAAAGGCTTCTCCATTTCACTTGAAGTGGTGCCATAGCAGTTCTAAGTGGACTGTGAAGAGTTAAGGACGCATATTGGAATCCCTAGAGCAGCTATTAGAAAATGAATGCAAAGAAGTATAGCTAAAATTCCAATAGATACATTTAAATGGAATTCTAAAAAATGCTCAAATATCCAAAATAAGGCAGGGAAGGAGGAACAGAGAAATAAAAAACAGAGGGGACAAATTAAACTAAATTCAACCCTATCAATAATTACATTAAATGTTAATGGACTAAACATTCCAATTAAAAGGCAGAGATTGTTAGGATCGATTTAAAAAAAAAAAGGCCTAGCTATTTGCAGCCTACAGAGAGGCATTTTAACATAAGGATTCAGATTAACTCAAAAATATATGGATAGGAAATGATATACTGTGCCGAGTGGGACAGAGAGCTCTATTAGGGCTGTTTCTCTTGTTTTTAAAAACAGTCTTTGGAATTCCCTAGCAATCCAAGATGTTTAGTTTTTCTAAAACAGCCAGGCATCAACACTTACATGTGAGGTGCAAATGAGGTAAGAGTCCAAGACCCGGACTTGGTGAACTAATTTCAGGGAAAAAGAGGAGCAGGATGGAGTCAGTAGTGTGTGTTCAGTGATTCAGTCAATTGTTGCCTCTGCCCTAGTCATGCATACATGAGATGGACTGACATAACTCACTCGAACAGAGCAATGATTGTGAGGATGTGCAGGAGTGGGCGGTGTTTCCGCCTGTCAGTTATTCCAATGAGTTATGGGATGTACCCGGGGCAGGGAGGGTCAGCAGGGCCTGGTGTGTGCCTGCTTGTTGGTTGATTAGAAGGATAGAGTCCTAAACTAAGAAGACCGCAGTCTTGGGTGGCTGGTGGACAGAAGAAGGCTTGTGCAAACAGTCATTTATAAGGCCTAACTCTGGGTGACTAAGACTGGGGAGAGAGAAAGCACCACATGGGTGGCCAGTGTCAGAGATGGAAAAGTGTGGAACCAGGGATAGGATTTGTGATCTTTGCATTTTGGGGACTAGTCTCGTTCTGATTATTATTAACATACATACAAACTGTAAACATTTGAAAACTGGGGACGCTATATAAACATCTGATAAAATAAACGTTGAGACAAAGTGTGTTACCGGAGACAAAGAGGACAATTTTATAATGGTAGAAGAGCCAATTTATCAGGAAAGAGAAACAACCATAACCACCTATGCAACTAATACCAAAAAAGGAAAGAAGAGCTGTATTATCACCTAGTGGATTCAGACTCGTAGTGACTCCCAGGCTTCCCAAGGCTGTGAATCTCTCCAGAAGCAGACCTCCTTCTCCTGCAAAGCCACCAACGATTTCAAACTTCTAATCTTTTAGTAAGCAGTCACTTTAACCACTGTGTCCCCAGGGCTCAACTAACAACACAGCTTAAAATACATGAAGCTGAAGTCGACAAAAACAAAGGGAAAAACAGATAATACGGTGATCAGATTTGGAGATTTCAGCAATAAGGGTGGAGTGGTCTGGTGTCACCTCCAGGACCAATAGGTTTGGGAGGCCATTCCCTGGAGCAGGGCTGGTCTGTGGGCTGTGGCGAGGCACCTCCTGGAGCAGGCTGGGATGGGGTCAAGTGGGTGGTTCAGGAGAACGCCTGGAGAAGTTCTGTGAGACGCTAGAACACTGAGGCTCCCAGGGGGCTTTTCTGGAAAACCTACACCTCAGGCCCTGTCTGAGGGGGAGTAAGTGGTCAAGGGAACTGAGGCTGGCTCTGAGGAAGTGGTAACACTGTCCATGTGGTAACGATCCCTGTTGGGGGCTGCTCACGGCAGTGGTCACTTCTGTGGGCTGCTCTGTGGTAAAGATCACTTTTGTGGGCTGTTCTGCGGTAAAGGTCACTTTTGTGGGCTTTTCCTTGGTCACGGGTGCCACAGAAGGTTATTCTGTGGTAATGATCACTTCTGTGGGCTGTTCTGTGGTAAGGGTCACTTTTGTGGGCCATTCTATGGTAAAGGTCACTTTTGTAGGCTGTTCTGTAGGAAGGGTCACTTCTGTGGCTGTACATGGTAATGGTTACTTTTATTGGCTGTTCCATGACCATGGTCACTTTTGTCTGCTGTTCCAGAACAGGATGCCATCAGCAGAGGTGAAAATAGGCAACCACGTCCTCATTACCTCCTCAGGACCTCTTGGTAACTTACCTGATGAGGTAGGCTCAGGTGTCAAAGACCACAACAACGACTAACCTTACCCTTGGTTGTTGCCAAGACTGATGGGATGTGGAGAAGCGAGATTTAGATGAAAACCAAACCCACGCCCACTGCTATCGAGTCGGTTCGATTCTCGATGATCTCATGTGTCACAGAGTAGCACTGCTCTGGAGGGCTTTCTGGGCTGCGCTTCTTATTACAGAAGCAGATGGTCAGCCCTGTCTTCCACGGAGCTGCTCGGGGCGTTCAGACCCCCAACATTCGGGCTGTTAGTCAAGCACAAACCATTTGTACCACCTGGAGATCCAAAGTTAGGCCTGTGGTTCTCAACTTAAGTGTGTATCAGAACTGGTTAAAACATGGCCCATCAGGTCCTACCCACAAAGCTGCTGATTCATTAGGTCTGGGATGAGATCTGGTTCTGATGCCTCTGGTCTGAGGACATGGTTTTGAACCAGTAAGGCAATCAAAGTGCTGGGTGGGGGGGCAAGAGAGACAAAAAAAGTTTTTTGGTTTTGGTACACTGAATCAGTGCAGAGTGTCACAGCTAGAGGTGAGAGCGGGAAGCATGCTAAGTCTGGCGAGCAGGAGACGGGGTGTAGCAGACAAGCAGCATCCATACATGGAGCAGAGCAGCGAGGACTGGTGAGGTGGACCAGGATGTGAACGAAGTATGGCCCAACTTAAGTACAGAAGTGCATGACCTCAGCCATCAGATACTTGGGTTCAAATCCCAGTCTACCGCTCGCTGGCTGTGTAACTGCCTTAGGCTTGGTTCTCTAGGGGAGCAAAAGTCAACAAAGCAGACAGTTACACATGCAAAGAGGCTGGCATCAAGGACACAGCTCACGCAGTTGTAAAGGCTGGAAGTTCCCAGGAGTAGGGGTCAGGATAGAGGTGTCTCCTGATTCACACAGCCACAGGTGCTGGCAGACTCAAACAGGCAGATCAGAGAGCAGGGCTCTTGCTTGGAGGCTGTGAGGATCTGTGAGTCCCAAGATGAACAGGCAAAACTGTAGACAAGCTGCAAGCTCAAGTCCTGAGACACAGAGGTCAGATGACCAGGATCCAGAGCGAGTGGGCTCCCACGAGCCTTGCCAGAAAGCCCACGTATATTCCATGCAGGCCACACCATCCAAAGAAACTCCTTTTTTACTGGTGGGTGACTCACAGCAGAACTTATCATAGAGGCAGTCACGGTGTGACAGATCTCATCGTGGAAATGATGACATCGTAAGACTGCTGGGCTACATCTTCACTACCAAACCACCGAGGATCATGGCCCAGCCACATCTGCATACAACCCAACCACCACAATAATCTAAAGGAGGGTACTGAGACTTTTGGCAGCTCAGTTCCACAATCTGTAAAATGGGGCTAATGCTAGCACCTCTGCCTGGATTCAAATCAGTGAGGAGGGGCTGATAAACACCTGGAGCAGGGCCGAAGCTTAGTCGGTGCAGGCCGTTGGACACTGTGTAGGGATTTGCCCGCCGAGCTCAAGCCTCTATCGAGGCTCCCAGGCCGACGAGGAGTGGGCTGCAGGCTGATGTAGAGTGCAGCCACCTGGGCTGGGACCTGGGGCAACAAGCCCATTAGACAGTATTTTGTGAAATCCTTCCTGAGGACACCCAGGCTGCTCGCTCAGAGCATTCCAGCAGGACTTCTCAGGGCAATCAGTTTCCCTTCAACCAGGTTGCTCCCCAGCCCTCTCCTGTCCTTCCCGAGCGCCTCACAATCATGAGGGGTGGCCGCGCCAGCCCCGCCAGCCCCCGGCAGAGGGGCAGCAAGGAAGCTGGCCTCTGGATGGATTCCCCGGCTCTCAGTGTTATCAGCCCAGCTGACATCCTGCAGAGCGCGTGGCAGCAGCTTTCGGATTTCTTTTTTTAAAACAAGAAGAAAAGGGGATTTAGTCCATCTGCATTAAGGAGAGGGAACTGATTTCTCACCCCTGTGCTCTGAGATAAAATAGTTCATTTCCATGAAAACTGAAACTCAGGGATGAAGCCTTGCTGCAGTGCTGTTTGGACAGTGGACTAAACGGGGATGCAGAGAGGTGTGCAGAACAGAGAGCCAGCCCTTCCTCCACTGTTTCATGGGGCCGAGCTCGCAGGGCACTGGGTGGCCTTGGATGGTGCTGAGACACTGTGCTCACGGCCCCATAGGAGGGGGTGCTGTCCTAGGTTAGGCTGGGCTTTCTAGAAGCTCTTAGAAATTGGAGCGAGGCTCTGCTCACCACCTTCTTTGGGGACCAGCCTTTCATCCGAGCCACCACCCCTCTCTGGTCCCATATAATTGGGGTTTACGCCCTTCTTCTTATCAACTCACCATTAAGGACGTAGTCAGGTTGTGTGTGGCCTCACCCTGCAGCAAGCCAGAAAGGAGGGAGACAGAATGGGTGGGGCCCCAGTCCTGGGGACTAGAATCTCCCCTGGGGGTCTTGTCACCCTGTGTCCTGTCCACCACGACTCTGAGCCCTTGATAAGCCCCAGACATTGTCTGGGTTACCCTCATCCTCCCCCAACCCCCAGCTTTCTGACTTTGTGGTTTGAATGAGGCTCTGGATAAAACCAAGCCTGGTCATCTCTGGGAAGCATTGCTCGTGGTTGGAAATCATGAGTACATTTTGAAAAACAGTCAAAGAATATCTTGCTTAGGGAAGCAAGTTTCTCAGCAAGGGGGATAAAACAGCCAACTGGCAAAGCCTGGCAGTAATAATCAGAAGTCGTCTCTGGCATCGCTTTTGGCATCCTCTGACCCCCTGTGCCCCCCGGCGGCATGGGTGACCCAGAGGTAGCCACGTCGAGTGATTGTTAGGAAGAACGGGCTTAGACAGGAAACCAGATTCCTGGGCCGTTCCCCCTGCAATCCAGACTCCCGCACACCGCCTTCTCCAGCACCGTCTTCATCCAAATGCAATTCACATTGTGTGTATGCTCCTTGGGGGCTGTTGGCCCTGGCAGATACTTGTGGCAGAACCCTGGGACCCATCCAAGGGTTAGACCTTCTGGGCCCCGCGTGGGGAGGTGGAGCTGAAAGGTGGAGGTGAATTGATCTCACCAGCCAAGCATTGCCTGAGCGTCTGCTGGAACAGTAAGACAGTGAAATTCCCCTCTCTCAGCCTTGCAGATCAGGCCCCCAGCTTTCCCAGCCTGCATCATTGTGTTCTCTCTCGTTATTTTCTTCCCTGGGGCCTAAGCTGAAAGACAGCAGCAGCCCCAGGAAGGAGTCAGGGACCGGGTTCAGACTGGGTTCAGGATCCTGCTTCGTCCCCCCTCAGTTGTCCCCCCTCTCTGTCCCCTTGGCCACCCTCTAATCCAGTCTCCCCTCCCAGCCTTGGTGTCTGTCCCTTTCAGCTTCTCCCAGAACCAAACCAAACCCACGGCCCCTGAGCCGTGGCTCACAGGGACCCCACGTGATACAGGGTACCACTGTTGGGGGGTGGCTTTCTTGGCCGTGAGCTCTAAGGAAGCAGGCTGTCAGGAGCTTCCCCGACAGCGTCCCTGGGGGAGTGCTGACAGACAACCTTTCTGCCTAGAACAGGCTTCTCACGCAAACTTCGGCCCAAATCCTTTGGGCCGCCTGGAACTTGTGTGCAGGGGAAAAGGGCTTGGCTCTGCAGAGGCCTCACTTAAGGGAAGGCTGGGCCCGTCCGGCTGGCCACTGTCTCAGCCCAGAATAGGGGTGGGGGTGGGTGCCGACGAGCGCACTGGCTGCAAGGCTGGGTGGTCTCTGCCGGCCCAGGAGAGGGTGGGGGAGGGCTTGTCTTCAGAAAGGCTATCACAAGGACAAGCCGAGTGTTAAGCCCCTCACTTTTTTAACCACCCTGGGAGAAGGAGCTCACTCCTCTCTGAACTCCTCCTGGGGCCTCAGCCCTACAAGCCAGCGTCTGTAGACGACTCCGGGGGCATCTGAGAATGCAGCATGCTGAAGCAGCTTTGGAGTGGGTGAGGATGGACCATGTTTCTCTTCCGGGCCCACCTCCAACTCCTCGGGACCCAGCCAGGCCTCTGAGAGCAGACAGGCTTATTTTTAGCTTGGATTCGAGCTCACAAGCCTGATTGTCTTTTGGATGGCCTAATTTGGGTCAGGTCCCAATGTGTCTCCTAGGACTCTGGCTAGAGGTCTGTGGGACTTGAACCTTCGGGATGGGGAAGTCCCAGCAGCTTCCTGTCCCAGGACATGGGCAGAGCACAGGCCGCCAGAGCCAGGCCGCCCTGGGGCCTGGACCAGCCGCCTCAGCTGGAAGAGGAAGGAATCTGGGCCTCCCTTGCAGCGTCTGTGGTGATTTGGGGTGGAGGGGCAGACACTTAACATCCTGTTTAAATTTGGCACGAGGTGCATTTTTTAACAGGGGTTGTGACCCTCCCTCCTCTGTCTCCCAGTCCTTCCTGACATTTCCCTCTAATCAATTTTTCACTTTCGGCTCTAGTTCTGCTCTTCGCCTTGGTGCTTTGGGCCTGACCACGGCAGGAGCAGTGTGACGTCCCAAACCTGGCTTCTGAGCAGGGCTGACCACAGAGCGGCTGCCAGGAGGACCAAGAAGAACTGAGGAGGGGAAGGTGAGGGTGAAGGGGTGAGACAGAACAGAGAGGAGGATGGCGAGGAGGTGGGATGAGGAGCGGAGCCGGGGGTGCGCACGTGTGCGGCTGCAGCGTGCGGGGTCTCCTGTTGCGTGTTTGCGAACGGGGTCCCAGGTGGAGGTGCAGGGGTCTGAGGGTAAGACAGGACAGAAAGACAGTGGCTAACTGCAGGCAGATATGCTAGCCAATGAGCCCGGCGCCCAGCCGGTCATCCGAGCAGGGCCTGGCTGGTCATCTGAGCAGGGGCTGGCCACTCATTTGAGCGGGGACCAAGCGCACGAACACCCAGCCCCTCTGCGACTCCCCAGCAAGGAGCCTGCATTCCTGCTCGGCAAGGGCCGCTTTAATCAAGGCTCCAGATCCTTCCTGAAGCCGCCCGGGTGGGGGTGGGGGGTCTGTAACGCTAAACACATTAGTGTGTGAGACTGAAAGGTAGCACATTCTCATGGAAGCCCCGGAACAACGAGCCTTGGGTCTGGGTTTCATTTGGAGGAACTGTGCAGTGGGAATTTCTCTAATCAAATAAAAGGAAAATGAAAAAAACCCTATCGTTTGCAAACTTTAATGCTCTTAATTGCATTAATTTGAAAAACACACAGGGTCTTTCTGAGCCATGGTGTTGGAGGCTGGTAGGAGGGGAGCTAGGCCCAGCTCCTGAGGGCTGGAGTTAAAGCTGAAGGCAATTGGGGTGCCTGGGAGAGGCGGCCGGTGGGGCCTGGCCTTGAAGGACGGCCTGGCAGAGACCCAAGTGATAGGAGGTTAGGCTGCTGTCCCCCGACCCACTCCTGGTCTCTCCCGGCCCTGGTATTTCCGGGGCCCCCGTGGTGGCTGCAGAGGCCTGGCAGCCCCATCTGCCACCTGGCTTGAGTCCGCCGTTGTCACTCACTGTCATCTGCCCAGAGCCGAGGAGGAGGGCCAGGTGCTCTGTCAGCCCCCACAGCCCAGGCCAGCTGCTCGGCCTTGCTACACGCCCCACCCTGGATGCCTCCAGAAACCCAATCTCAGCCTGTCTCTTGGTCCCCATGCTGCCCTGTGGCCAGCTAGAGTCCTGTGGCTTCTTACTGCCCAGGCCTTAGTCTCCATGGAGGATGGCCGAGGAAGGAACAGCCTGTGGGAGATTGTGGAGCCTCTGAGACACCAGATGCGGCTCCCCAAGCTTGTCACGGTGGTTGCTGCAGGGCCTGGGGCTAGCAGGTGCTCAGACCCCTTGCTTACCTGAAGGTCAAGGGCCTGAGGGGCTTCAGACAGGGCTGCAGAGGGCTGTGCAGCCTGGCTCTGGAAGTTCCTGACCTTTTCTGGGATGTGTATTTCTTTGAAAATCTGATGAAAGCTGGAAGCTACTCCTTGGAGAAGTGTAGTTTTGTGCGCATGCACACACACGCACACACACGCACACACGCACACACACACACACACACACACACACACGGGTTTGCGCACAGTTCCCGAGGCTTCACAAAGACCCAAGATCAGTGGCTGACAAGCTCAGGTTAAGCTCTGCTTCCAAGGCCGGGCAATGTCTTAGGCTTGTGGGGAGTTCCTTCCAGGGAAGGAGGATTCTGGGAGCTGGGACCTGAGGCGAGCTAGGGGTGTGGACAGCTCTGTGGGCTTGAGGAGGATTGGAAAGACCAGAGTTTGGGCCTGAACCTGGCATGTTGGGGTTGAAACCCAGCCTCCCGTGGCTCAATCTGGAGGCAAACGGTCTTCACTGACAGGAATAACAGAAACCCAGCAGGGCTGTGGCAAGGAAGCTACGTGGTCCAACGGCTAAGCACTTGGCTGCTAACTGAAAGGTTGCTGGTTGGCACCCACCAGGCTGCTGAGGGAACAAGACCTGGTGATGTGTTCCTATAAAAATGACAGCCTGGGAACCCCCGTGGGCAGTTCTGCTCTGTCACGTGGGGTTGCTGCACGTCAGAACTGAGTCAATTCCAACTCATAGAAACTCTATAGCACAGAGCAGAACTGCCCCAAAGGGTTTCCAAGGAGCACCTGTTATATTTAAACTGCCAACCTCTTGGTTAGCAGCCTTGGCACTTAACCACTGGGCCACCATCGTTTCTACTTTGAGGATTAAGGTAAGTCACAGATTGTGCAAGGCAACCCCAGGGGATCAGTAAATGCTGGGTGCCTGAGCGCCCCGTCTTCATGTGACAAAGGGGAGGGTAAGGGACGGCTGTGTGGACACAGCAGCTTCAGTGTTGTGATGGTCAGGGACCCTGCAAAGTACTTCTTCATCCCATAGACGCCTCCCGGAATCACCGTGGTCTCATGGCCCCTCAGCCTGGAATGCTTGCCTCCCTTGCACTTGTAGTGAGTTCATCTCGCCTTGCTCGGGGGTCACTCCTCTGTGGGGGCCCGTGAAGGCACCGGAAACTGATGGCTTGGAAGAGGGGCTGGAGGCATGTTAGTTTCCTGTTTTCCAGAAAACCTTGGCTTTGAGAGGATCGTTGACCTGCCCAAGGTGGGCCAAGTCGGACTGATGTTGCAGATGACGGCCTCTCCCATCTGGCTCCTGCCACGAGGTGAGTCTAGAGCTGGTCCCTTGGCATACGTGAGCCCCTGGCCTCTTACCAGAATCCAAACTCCTCAGCTGTGAGTCCTTGCTCTCTGCCAGCCTACACTGCCTCCCCAAGACAAGGACAGAAAACCGTAAGGCTCCCACCGCTCTTTTAAGGTCTCCTTCCTTTGTGAAGGGTCCAGTCAGCCATCAGCCAACATGCTGACTCAGGGTCCCGGGCATGGGTCATGAAGGACACAGTGCTTGCCCAGGTGGGGTGCAGACTCTCAGGGCAGCCAGATCCGCGGCTCTCCAGGTAGAAATGAGAGGCAAACAGCATCTCTCCAGAGTCCTGCTGTCCTGCTGGTTTTGCCAGAACCTAGCTGTTGGGCCAATCTGCTTCAGTTTCCCCGTGAGACCCACACGAGCTGGGGGTGGGGTGGGGTCAGGCTCTCTAGGGAATACCTAGAATCCAGGATTCCGCAGATTCAGAGAGCACCGTGGGCTGGGTGGAGGAGCAGCCATCAGCATGGGCCTCAGGGGAGGTGGCATGGTCCACTCTAATCTGGCAGCTTCATTGTCTGCCCGGGCTAGGAACTCTGGAGGGGGCCTCGTCTGGGAGAACGGGCGCCCTGGCTGGAGGCGATTTCCAAAAGCAAGATGTAGGTGGGCATGTAAATTTATATGGGAATGTACATTTTCACTCAGTCATAATAAAAACAAATAGCAAGATGTGCTCAGCTCAGCACAGCCTGATGGTGCTCCTGGGACAGGCAGTGTGTTTCCCAAGCTGGCCGAGGTGATTTTCTAAGACCTTCTGAAGGCAGAGTCCTTGGAGGAAGGGGAGGAAGGAATCTTGTGGACGCCTGTCTCCTGTGTCCCAGCAAATACTTGGTGACTTCATGCCTGTGGCCTGTCTTCATCCCCCCACCTAATCTAGTGGGCAAGAATACCTACCCCCACTCACCTGCTCCCACCTTCTCTAAGCTCAGAGGCAAAAGGAGCCCATAGAGCAGAGTGAGAAGACCTGGCTGCAGAGACATGGCACAGAGGGCAAGCCCAGGCCAGGCTGGTACTGGTGTGGTGGTGCCATCCACCTGCCAGCCTCCACCTCCTCTGCAGTCACAGAGCTCCTGGCTAATTCCAGTTCCAAGGAAACCCCACAAAGGTAATCTCAGAGGGAAGACCTGCACAGCGAATACCAGGGTGCCTCTGTTTAAGCATATCCAGTATACCCAAGTCTAAAAATAGCACTGATTATTGGAAGGCTTTCCTGGATAAATTCATCCCCATATGAGAAAGAATCACTGACTTTTCTTGAAGAAGCCAGCCCCATCAGCACACTAAAAATCCGACTCAACTTGCCAAACATGACTTCACAGGCAATCCCTCTCCCCATCCCCCCCAAACTCTTCTCACTCCCGATCCCCGAGAAACAGAGAGATTGTGTAAAGAGAGGCTCGCCTGCAGGAAGGGGGCTGGTAAGTCACCAGCATGGCAAACACATGTCCTGGAATTTGAGACAGGCTCACTTTGTAATATTAGGTTTCCATCGTCCCATGAGAACATGTGGAACCATCGGGGCTCAGGGACGGATGCTTTGGTTAGTACAATGTAGTCACCATGAAGAGGTGGACGCTGTCCCATTAAGTCCACTTTGCAGCCCAGCAGGGCTGAAGGACAGGCCTGGTCAGAGAGGGGGTGGCTGTGGAGTGCCCCGAGCCAAGTCTGAGAGGTAGGGGCAGTCGGGTGACATGGGGAGAGTCAGCCTGGAGGCAGGACCTCAGGTTCCTGGGACCTATTACTGAGCATGGTATATGAAACCGCGGGCTGTATGGAGCTGGGACCCCTTCCACAGATCCAGCAAGGCTCCCCCAGCCCAGGTGTTCCTCGGCCTGGTAAGGGGCGGGCGGGGCCCTGGAAGGTGGCCAGGGACGAGCAGCTCCATGATTAAAGGACCGGAGACCAGGACTTTTGAAGTAAGACTGGGATGGCTGGTTATTTATGCATTCAGTTCTAGGCCCTGGCTCTACCCCACCCCGCCCCAACACCCAGCAGCTCAGACCCACAGCCCAGCTCCAGGCCCCACACTGCACCCTGGGAGGGCGGGAAGGAGGGCCAGATTTCCAAAACACTGATTGAGCGTCTGGGATGTGCTGCAGGGTCTAAGATGCGCATACCAGGAATCCTCTCGATGCCCTGTGAGGTAGGAGTTACTCTCCCCATTTTATGGGTGAAGACTTTGGGAGCCCCAGAGGGTTGGAATGCTTTGTTGAAGGTCCTGTGGTTGAGTGGAATAAACACCCAGACCTTCTTTAAAAAAAATGTTTTGTAAATTGTACTTTAGATGCAGATTTACAAACAAACCAGCCTTTCTTTCAACACTTAGTACACATGTCTTTTTACGACAGTGGTTCACAGCCCCACAACGTGTCAATACTTTCCCTTTTCAGCCTTGGGCTGTCTATAATCAGCTTTCCTGTCCCTTCCTGCCTGCTAGTCCTTGCCCTCGGGCTGGCGTGCCCCTTTAGTCTCACTTTGTTTTATGGGCCTGTTCAGTCTTTAGCTGGGGGGTGAACTTCATTTCTGAGCTCAAAGAGTGTCTGGGGGCCACGCTCTCAGGGTTTCTCCAGTTTCTGTCAGGCCAGGGAGTCTGGTCTTTTTTGAGTCAGAATTTTGTTCTACATTTTTTTCCATCTCCGTCTGGGAACTTCTGTTGTGATCCTTGTAAGAGCAGTCAGTGGTGGTAGCCAGGCACCACCTATTGTTACTGGACTCAGTCTGGTGGAGGCCGTTGTACGTGTGGTCCATCACTTCTTCAGACTCATCTTTCTCTTGTGACTTCGGTTTTCTTTGTTCTGTCCTGCTTCCAAAGGGGTCAGACCAGTGGAGTGTCCTAGATGGCTGCTCGTGGGCTTTCAAGACCTCAGATGCCGTCCATCAAAGAACAGAGAACATTTTCCTTATAAACTGTGTTATCCCAGTTGAGCAAGATGTTCCTTGAGACCACGGTCCTCACAGCCCTGAGCCCAGCAGTTTCTCAGGGAGTTTGGACCCGTCTGCTGAGCTCCCATGACCGTCCCTCAGACCAGCGGTGCAGGCATCCCCAGGACTGCAGACTGTCTCACCCTTCACCAAAGTTACCGCTGCTCTGTTGTCTACTTAATGTTTTTCCATCCTCACCCCTTCCCTCCCTAGTAGACATCAAAGATTGTTTCTTTTTATGTGTAAACCTTTTCGTGGGTTTTTTACAGTAGTGGTCTCATATAGTATTTGTCTTCTTGTGACTGACTCACTTTGTTTAGCATGATGCCCTCCAGTTTCCTTCGCCTTATGAGATATTTTGCAAAACCACAGTTATTCTCTGTCATTGTGTCATAATCCATTGTGCATATGTCACATGGTTGGTTTCTTCATCGTCTGTTGATGAGCACCTAGATTGTCTCCCACTTTTTGCTATTGAGAGCAGCGCTGCAGGGAACAGGGGTGTGCGTACATCTATTTGTGTGATGACTCTTATTTCTCTAGGATATATTGCCAGGAGTGGGATGGTTGCATAGCATGGATTTCTATTTCCAGCTTTCTAAGGAAGTATCGTATCATTTTCCAAAATGGTTGTGTCGTTTTGCGTCCCACCAGAAGTGCTTGAGAGTTCCCATCTCACTGTAGCCTCTCCAACGTTCGTTATTGCCTGTATTTGTGATTCGTGCCAGCAGTGCTGGGGTGAGATGGTATTTCCCTGTGGTTTTGATTTGCATTTCTCTGTGAGTTGGAATCAACTGAACAGCAGTGGGTGATGGCTAGTGATGGTGAGCAATTCCTCTTGTGTCTGTTGGCAGCTCGATTGTCTTCTTCAGTGAAGCGTCTGTTTACTTCCTTTGCCCATTTTTTAATTGGGTTGTTTGTCTTTTGTTGTAGAGGTGTTGGATTTTCTTGTAGATTTTAGAGATTAGCTCTGTCTGATGTAGAATAATCACAATTTCTTTCCCAGTCTGTTTACTCTATTGGTGAAGTCTTTTGATGATCCAAAGTGTTTAATTTTTAGAAGACCCCAGCAGTCTAGCTTATCTTCTAGAGTTTTGGGGTTGTTGGTTATGGTTTGTATCCTGCTAATGCTACGTGTTAGAACTTTTAGCATTGATCCTATTTTTTTCTTCTAAGAATCTTATAGTTTTTTGGTCTTTGATTCATGTTGAATTAGTTTTTAACATGGTGTGAAGAATGAGTCCTGTTTCATTTTTTTGCTGATGCCAAGCCAGCCAAGTGCCATTGAGTTGGATCCGACTCATGGATCAGATTTGTCAGCGTTATTTGTTAAAAAGTCTGTCATTTCCCCATTTGATGGACTTTGGGCCTTTGTTAAAGATCAGGTGACCATAGACAGATTCACATCTGGGTCCTCAATTCTGTTCCGTTGGTCACTGTGTGTCATTGTACCAGTACCAGGCTGTCTTGACTACCATAGCCATAGAGTAGGTACTGAGGTCAGGTAGTATGAATTCTCCTATTTGACACTTCTTCTTCAACAATACTTAGTTATCCATAGCTTCTTCCCTTTCCCTATAAAGTTAACGATAAGTTTTTCCATCTCTTTAAAGAATACTGGCAATATTTGGATCAAGGTTGAACTGTATTTGTAAATCGCTTTGGGTAGAATTGTCGTTTCCCCGATGCTGAGTCCACCCATCCACGAGAACAGCACGGTTTGCTTTTCCATTTGTGCAGGTCGCTTGCAGTTTCTTGCAGTAGTGCTTTGTAGTTTTCTTTGTATAGGTCTTTTATATCCCTGGTTAGATTTATTCCTAAGTATTTTGTTTTTAATTTAGGGGCTATTATAAATGATATTGCTTTCCTGATTTCCTTTTCATTGCTCTCTTTATTGGTATATAGGAATCCAACTGATTTCTTATGTCTACGAGCTTGTATCCTCTCACTCTTCCGAATCTGTTTAATAGTTTCAGTAGTTTTCGCATGAAGTCTTTTCCATGTATAGTATTATATCATCCACAAATACGGACAATTTAACTTCTTTATAACCACTTTAAACCCAAAACCAAGCCCACTGCGTTTGAGTCGACACCAACTCAGTGACAGACTACAGCACAAAGCAGAACTGCTCCATAGAGTTTCCAAGGAGCACCTGGTGGATTTGAACTGCTGACCTTTTGGTTAGCAGATGTAGCACTTAACCACTGTGCCACCAGGGTTTCCTGATTTCTTATTTGGATTCCCTTTATTTATTTTTTCCTCTCATTGCTCTACCTAGTATTTCCAGCACAATGTTAAATAGGAGTGGTGATAAACGAGGTCCTTGTCTTGTTTCCGTTCTTGAGGGAAATGTTTTCAGCCTCTCTCCATTAAGAATGATGTTGGTTATTGGCTTTGCATAGATGCTCTTTTTTGTGTTGATAAATTTCCCTTCTATACCTAATTTATTAAGAATTTTTATCAAGAATGGGTGTTGGACTTTGTTGAATGCCTTTTCTTTGTTGACTGAGATGATCAATGTGATTCTTTTCTCTCCTTTTGTTTATGTGGTGGATTGCATTGATCGAGTTTCTAATGTTGAAGCATTCTTGCATGCCTGGTATGAATCCTGCTTGGCCATGGTATATAAATTTTTTGATACGGTGCTGAATTCTATTTACTGGAATTTTGTTGAGAATTTTCGCATCTATGTTCATGAGAGATATTGGTTTGTAATACTCTTTTTTTGTGATGTCTTTGCCTGGTTTTGGTATCAAGATCATGTTGGCTTCATGGAATGAATTTGGAACTATCTCTTGTGTTTCTGTGTTCTGAAATAGTTTGAGTGATGCTGGTATGAACTCTCCTCTAAATGTTTGGTAGAATTTTCCAGTGAAGTCATCTAAGACTCAGGTCTTCTGATGCAACCCTTCACAGCAGAAACGTGGGAGTGACAGAGGAGGACCAGGGCCAGGAGGCGAAGGTCAGCCAGGACATGTCACTGAGCACCTCCAGTGACTATGCTGTTTCCCCATGGCTACTTATGTCTGAAATGGTAGTTCTTGAAATATCCTTACAATGGTTTTCCAAGGTACGATCATCCCCATTTTACAGATTTGGAAACCGAGGCTCAAAGATACTACCCAACTTATCTAAGGTCACAGAGCTAGGTCAGAGTTAGGATTTAAATTGGGTCTGTTCTGTCTTCAAAGCCTGTGGTCCTTTCTTCCATCACCTCAAGTGCTATTCAATGCCCCCGTCATGGCAGCTATAGCTGCTTACTTCACGGGAGGCAAGTTTTCCTGCGTGAGCCAGGAACCACTCATTCTGAGAGCATCCTTATAGCCTGGGAGGAGGGTGCTCGAGGATCCTACGCAGAAGCATGCTGGTTGATTAGCTCTTTTACGGGACGCCACACTAACTCATCTCCAACCCAGTGCTCCTTATTTCCTTTCTGCATATGTATACGTATTTTAAACGTGTCAAATCTTACCCAACCTCTGGGACTAGGCTCAGAGGTCTCTTCTGTAACTCCTCTGCTCTGCCGATCATAGTCAAGCACTCCTGCTCTGAACTCTCTGCCTTTTGTACAGCACGCAGGATCTGGACCTGCTCCATTTAGCTGGGCTGTTAAGAGGTGGAGTTATGCTGAAGGCAGCTTCCTGGGTGAAATCTCCAGTGGGGAGAATGCAGCCCCACTCTTGTAGTGCAGTGGTTATGAGCTGGGTTGCTAGCCCAAAGGGTGGCAGTTCAAATCCTTGGAAACCCTCTGGAGGTAGTTCTCTTCTGTCCTACTGGGCCACCGTCAATCAGAGTCAGCTCTACAGCCACTGGTAATCTGGGAAGCTTAAATAAGCTGTGGAGTATAGTGCTTTGGTGAACTGAGCGCTGGGACAACGAGGCCTATCCTCTCACAGCTTAGGGACAGATGAGGCTCTTGAAGCCCTCCAGAGCCTAAGACAATACCCCTGTCCTTACCAGTCCCACATTGCTCCTTTGAGTCTAGAGATCTGGAGTTCCTGGGCAGACACACCGTAACCTTTCTTCTTAGTGCCACACAGATATGGGTGCACCACGGTTCTTAGAAAGAACTTGAGATCAGGAGCTCTACAGGCCTGGGGTTTTGTGTCTCATGGCCTGTGTCTGGCTAGGTGACGTTGGGCGAGCCAACTTTGCTCTCTGAGTCTCAGAACTGGCTACTGGATTTCCCACAGGACTCAGGAATGAGAAAGATCAGGAAGAGAGGGTCTCTGCGCTCAAGGAAATCAGCCTTAGAAGAAATAGAAGCAGAGTGCTCCAGAGCAGTGAGAATCATGTGGCTTTGGCTCATCATGCACTTCAGACACATCAGGAAATAGCAGTCCCTAGAAAAGGACATCACGATTGGTAACATAGACAGTCAGTGAAAATGAAGGAAATTTTTCACAAGCTGGACTGACACAGAGGCTGCCGCAATGACCATGCAGATGGCACAGGATGGAGCAATGTGTCATTCCCTTGTATGTAAAGATGTCACCCTTGTGTTGGAACCAACTCAGTGGCAACAGGAAACAGCTCTCAGAGAGCTCATGTCTAGAGAGGGGCACAGGCAGGTGAGTTAACCGTCTTAAGTTGAGGGGGCTCCTCCTGCCCTAGAACGAGGAACAGCCCATGGAGGGGAAACCGAGAGGAACAGAGGAGACAGTGACCTCCCTTGCCTGGTTGAGTCAGGAGAGAGCTGGTAGAACAGGTGATCTCTGAGGAAGAATTTGAAGGATGATGGGAGTTTGTTGGGTAAGAAGGGGGAAGGGTACCCAACTGCTGCTTACTCTGGGGTTTGGTAGCCTGGCCTTGTTCCCTGTCCTCTTCCTACCTGTGACAATTGTGTGCCCTCAGTCACTGCTTGGCTTTCAGGTCGGGTTCCGGCACCTACGTGAAAGCCTCAGCTCAACCACTGTTTAAATCCCGGCAAAATCTGGTGTCATGGATTGAATCGTACCCTACAAAAACATGTGTCAGCCTGGCTAGGCCATGATTCCCAGTCTTGTGTAATTGTCCACATTGTTGTCATCTAATAGAATTTTCTTATGTGTGGTGACTCCTAACTATGACGTTCAGGAGATGGGATTATTGTCAGTTACGTTAATGAGGCAGAATTCATTCTACAAGATTACATTATGTCTTAAGGAAATTTGTTTTGGAATATAAAAGAGAGAAGACAGCAGGAAGACATAAATACCTGTTACAACTAAGAACCAAGAGAGCAGCGCATCCTTCAAACCTGGGATCCTGGTGCTGAGAAGCTCTTTGACAAGGCGAAGACTGACGCCAAAGACCATCCTCTAACTGACGGAGAGGGAAAATCTCTTCTCGGAGCCAGAGCCCTGCATCCGGGCATCTAGCCTTCTCAGCTGTGGGAAAACACAGTTCTGATTGTTAAACCCATCCACTTGGGGTGTTTCTGTTATAGCACCACCAGGTGACTGAGACACCCAGGTAGAGACACCCAAATGATATGGGTCTCAGGGTTAGAGCAGAAAACAGGGAACTAGACAGCAGAGGGGGCTTTTAGAAGTAGAGGTTCAATGGTGTTAAGTGCTACTGGAACATGGAAGAGGATGATGGTGGAAAATAGGAAAATTTTGGAAGGAAGAAAGAAGACTAGAAGGAAATCTGCCTGATACTGGTGGTAGTTGCCTCTGGGTGATGCTGCACCCATCAACTTTTCTACAGGGAACACTGATGTGATAATTAGGAAACAGGACAATTGGAACTTGTTTTGAAAAGAAGTTACTGGTGACCTTGGCAAAGCAGACTCAGTGGAGTTGGGCAGACAAGCCAGATTGTACGGCATTGAGAAGACAGCAGGGGGCAAGGGAACGGAAGAAGTGCACAGAACACTCGGAGAGAAGTTTGGCAGTAAGTGGTACCTGGTGGCAGCGGGCACCAGCAAAGTTGTCTGTTCTTTATTTAATGTGAGAAGCATTTTTAAAAGTGATGAAATTTCCTGAATGAAAAATCCAAATCACATAAAGGACTTTTGTGCCTCTTTTGGATTCAGAGAAGGAAAAAAAACCCATTGGAATTTCTGGGATTTTTCTGTGGCTTGCGGGGACAGCAGGACAAATGATAGGAAATTGGGATTGTCCCGGAAACTCTAGGCTTTGTGGCTGGTGAGTGTTATGTGGGTTTCCAGTGAGAAGGGGCAGGAGCAAGCTAAGGGGACCATAAGGAGGGGGCCAAGAAGGAGGGGAAGGAGATAGTGGTGGTCCTGTGGCAGGATTCTTGGCCTCTGCACAGAGACCTGGGTTCAATTCCCAATCACCCAAGGGCATGGACAGCCAGCACTGCCTGTCCTTGGAGGCTTGTGTATTGTTGGGACTCTGAACAGGTTTCAACAGGGTGTCCAGTCCAAGACAGACTGCTAAGAAAGACCTAGGCGTCTGCTTTTAGGGATCAGCCAATGGAAACTCTATGGACCAAAAGGTTAGCTGTGCAATGAGTCATTGGATGGAGAAGGATCAGGGAGTGTTTTGTCCCACTGTGCATGGGATTGCTGTGATGTGGGGGCTGACTTGACAGCCGACAACCACAACAAAGAGTTAGGAGAGAAGGGGGAGAACAAGGATCCTGGGAGCCAGAGCTGGGGGAGGGGGCTGGGTGTCTCAAAGGGAACTGTTTTGGAAAAGTTGAATGCTTTCTCTTCAGAGCTCAGAGCAATGGTGGGAAAGGTTGGCACAGAAACAGAAGGTGCTGGAGTAGCAGGTGTCGGCCAGCTCAGGCACCCAGGAGGAGAGTCTGCACCCATGTGCTGTGGCTAAGATTTAGAGGGTGAGGTGCAATTGCTCGCTCATGCAGTGAGATCTGACTTTGGTACCAGCAAGACCATCATCCTCTCATCACAGCACCTCTGTGTGAATTTAAGGAAAGGCACCTCCCTTTCTGGACAGGCACCACTTCAAGGGTGCAGGGCTTGGCAAGAGGATAGTAGCTGTGGGTGAGTGAGGACTCTATACTGAGTTCATACTGTAAATAACTTGCACAGACAGGCCCATGGGTTGCATATACCAGGTACTGTGTTAGATCCTATAGGATCTCGGGGCTCTAAGCAGGCTCAGTCCCTGCCAAGGGGACAGACAGAAGAGGGCAGGCAGTCAGTGGACATGTGGCCTTGAACCCCGTCCCTCGTGCCCCGGCAGGGCTCTGAGGCCAGGAGCAGGGATTTCCTCAGTCCAGTGACTGAGGTTCAGTCCCGGCACTGCAGACCCAGTGAGTGTAAAAATGGCTGAGTGACTGGGGTTAGTTCTTGGCGTTACAAGGCACCCATTGGGTGGACAAGATGGCAGGAGTGATGGGGGTCAGGTCTCGGCTTTGTAGACCCAGCGGCAGATCAAGCGGGCAGGGGCATAGGGAAGAGCGTGCCTGCTGAAGTGACTGACCTGGTGTCCAGCTGCAGGAGGAAGCTGGGTTTGGTGGGGAGGAAGGATCCTGAGGACAGCACGTGTGTGTGACATGCTCAGGACGCCTACCTACAGCCTGGACTGACTGGCTGGTAACACCGGCTACCTTAGGCAAGTGACTGACACCTCTCTGTACCAACCTTGGTGCCCAATACATGGTCAAGCATCTCTCTGTGCTAACCTTGGTACACAGCGGTGCATGATCTGTCTGACCCCCTCCACCCCAGCATCTGGTATACGCTGCCTTCCCCACCGTCCACATGAGATAATGACCTTGTGGCTCTCTGTGGCCTGGGATAATACATTTTGGGGTCAGGGAGACCAGAGTCCTCAAGTGCCAGCTCTGAGTTCTTCAATATATAAGCTGTGTGAGCCTGAGTTATTCTCCAGTTTCTTAATCTGTAAAATGAGTTCAGTTATATTCTCTCCTAGAGGTTTGTAAACACTAATCGTGTTGATATATATCGTGTAAGCACCTAGCACAAGTTCTGGTGCAAACTAACGAATGTTCAGTAGATGTCACTTCACATACATACAGACAGACACACACACAGACAGCCTACCTCCCGCTTTTTGAATCCCTACAGCAGTGAAGTTTGGTGCCTGGCCCAGGTCAGAGGGGTTGGTACTGGGTGGCTGGGCTGGCCCGTTTCTACCTGTGGGCAGGAGACCCATTCGGTTTGCTTGCTCTCAGGCCTCTCTTCTCTCCTGTTCTTACTCCCCAACATTCTGTGAGCTTAGAGACAGGGTCGTTTCTTCCAACCATGGAAGGGTCCAGTGGACCTTGCCCGCCACCAGATACTGCTTTCCTGTGGTGAAGTACAGCAGGGTACACTCTGGTGACACGGAGTGTACTGTGGTGAGGCAGGGTGCCCTGTGACTAGCTGAGGCCTGGTTTGGTAGGCCGTGTACCTGTGGTAAACGGAGGCCTGCTGTGGTGAGGAGAAACTGTGCGGGGAAGAGCCGCGCTGCCCGGCCGCCGTCTTCACAGCTGAGTCTCGCCTTCTCAGCCCCCTCCGCTCTCAAACGGGCCCTCTCCTGGACAGGATCCCTTCCCTGGTAACGGCTCTAAAACTTCCGCAATCACTGGGGCTGGCCCACAGCCACGCCCTGAGAAAGCCCAGGGTCTTCCTGCCTGGATTTCTCCCTCCCAGCGCCTGTTGCACAGCCCACTTACCTCACGTGTTGCCTCGGTACCCAACTAGACCTTGATGGGTGAATGGGTGGATGAGTGAGACCGTGAACCAGAGGAGGGATGGAGGATAGGAGTCAATTCTGCCCACTTTGACTGAAACCTCCTGGGTGTCACACCTGTGCTAACCTCTGAGGATTCAGAGAAGGAAAAGTGGTTGGTCCCTGCTCTCAAGGAACTCTGCGATTTGACACGTAAACTTTGTGTTTCTCTCAGGCAAAGAGCTTCTCAAGAGGATGAACCATACATTCAAAAGCCCAGAGAGGAAAGCAGGCAACTGTTTCTGCCTAGGGAAATCCAGTCAGGCTTCGTGGAGGTGGTGAGCTTTGCGGAGGGTTTTGAAGGAGTAGTATCAGTAGGGAAATAGAAGTAGGGCACTCCAGGATGACTCTGTGGTTTTGGGAGGTTCGGACTTGAGGATGAAGGACCTTATGGAGGTTCTCCGAGGACCCATGGTAAGTTTGGTTTTCATAAATGCATGGGGACCAAGGCGGTATGACACGGACTATGGCAGGGCTACAGCTGTTTCCATTTAGAGGGAGGTGATCGGGTGTGTGTGGGAGAGCCTGCCTGCGCCCACCTCTCTCACTCGTGGTCTGTTCACTTCCAGTCGGGAAAGGGGGAAGAGGCCTGGGAGGGAGGGGAGGGGCTGAGTGGGCTGGGCCGCCGGGACTGGCCCTGGAGGGACCTGCCTTTGGGCAGAGGATGCTGTTTATTTAACTAGATGTGTACTTAGAGGTCTCAGTTACAATGGGCCCCGGGCACTCTTTAACAAGCTGCAGCTGTCCGATGGCTCGTTAGCTTTCCTGACATCTTCTCTAGGCTGGTCCTCCGGGAGCCGCCCCCAAGCCCTTCCCGGT
The DNA here is from genome assembly GCA_028571685.1 of Heterohyrax brucei. Classification (NCBI taxonomy): domain Eukaryota; kingdom Metazoa; phylum Chordata; class Mammalia; order Hyracoidea; family Procaviidae; genus Heterohyrax; species Heterohyrax brucei. The sequence continues at coordinate 84,744,553 of CM053157.1, read as the reverse complement.
GGGCTGCAGCCCCGGAAGGCCAACTTCTTGCCCCTAGCCCGGGAGCCGCCGTGATGAACGGCGCCGCTGCCCAGTGCAGATAAACCTCTTCCTGGAACAAGTCCTGTCTGTTTAAAGCAAACACGCTCGGCTAACTGGTGAAAGCTACAGGCCGTAGCCCTGGTCTCCGCTGCCAGGCGCCTGTCCCCCTGTCTCTGGATACTGGCAAACGACACATCAGGAGGTGGGGCAGCTCTCAGCACTGTCCTTAGAGTGGGGCCACAGCACGGCCGCCGGGGGCAGCAGGACCTGGATCTCTTCAGAGGTAAGTTGGCCTCCCGGTAGAGTGGGGACTTCCCTGTCTGGGACCCATTGTCTGCTGCTGCTGACATGTGTACCTGCTTGAGTGACACCTCTCTTGGTCCCAGCTCCTTCTAGCATAGAGAGCCGGGTTTGGTAGGTCAGTGGCAAGAATACAGAGTCGTTAGACCGGAAGGAACTGGCTGACATTCAACCATTTCAAGAGATAGCGTCTCATCAGGAACCAATGGCACTGAAGGAAGAAATTGAAGCTGCACTGAAGGCATTGGCAATAATTAAGGCTCCAGGAACGGCTGGAATATCAATCGAGACATTTTAACAAATGAACATAGCGCTGGAAGCGCCCACTCACCTACACCAAGAAATCTGGAGTACAGCTACCTGGCCCACTGATTGGAAGAGATCTGTATTTATGCCTCTTCCCAGGAAAGGTGATGCAACCAAATGCGGAAATTGTCGAACAGTGTCACTAATATCACACACAAGTAAAATGTTGCTCAAGATCATTCAAAAGTGACCGCAACAGCACATTGACAGTGGACTGCCAGGAATTTAAGCTGGATTCAGAAGAGGACGTGGAACCAGGGCGTCACTGCTGATGTCAGACGGATCTTGGCTGAAGGCAGAGAACACCAGAAAGATGTTAATCTGTGTTTCACTGCCTATACAGAGGCGTCCGACTGCGTGGATCATAACAAATTATGGCTAACATTGTGGAGAGTAGGAATTCCAGAATGCCCAGTGGTGCTCCGGAGGAATCTGTACATGGATCAAGAGGCAGTCATGTGAAGAGAAGGAGGATACCCTGAAGGTTTTAAAGTCAGGACAGGTGTAGGTCAGGGCTGTATCCTTTCACCACACTTTTTCAATCTGTTTGCCGAGCATGTGATCTGAGAAGCAGGATTAGAAGATGAAGAAGAATGAGGCGTCAGGAACGGAGGACAACTCATTAGCTACCTGTGTTAAGCAGATGACACAACCTTGCTTCCTGAGAGTGAAGAGGATTTGAAACACTAATGGAGATCAAGGACCGTAGCCTTCAGTATCGGTTGCACCTCAACATCAAGAAACCAAAAATCCTCACAACTGGACCAGTAAGCAATGTCATGGTAAAGGGAGAAAGGATTGAAGTTGTCAAGGATTTCATTTTACTTGGGTCTACAATCAATGCCCAAGAAAGCAGCCGTCAAGAAATCAAAAAATATATTGCACGGGGGAAACCTACTGCCAAGGGCCTCTTTAGAGTGTTGAAAAGCAGTCACCTTGAAAAGTAAGGCGTTCCTGACCCAAGCTGTAGTATTTTCAGCCACATCATATGCGTGCAAAAGCTGGACAATGTATACAGAAAACAGAAGACGAATTGATGCCTTTGAATTGTGGTACTGGAGAAGAATATCGAGTGGACCATGGACCACCAAATAATAAGCAGATGTGTTTTGAAAGAAGTACAACTAAAAGGTTTCTCGGAAGCAAGGATAGCAAGACTGTATTTTGGATATGTAGTCAAGTACGATCAGTCCCTGGAGAAGGACTTCATGCTTGGTAAAGTAGAGGGTCGGTGAAAAAGAGAGAGACCCTCAAAGAGACGGATTCACATAGTGGCTGCAATAACAGGCTTAAGCATGCGTAAAAATCACTGTGGGCACGGCACAGGAGCAGGTAGGGTTTCGCCCTGCTGTGCACACGAGTCGGGTGGCTGTGAGTCAGAACCAACTCGAGGGCGCCTAACAACAACAGCAGTCGCTGGTCCTGACCGGCTAGATGTGAGTGGTGTGGCCAGACCACGTGCCCATTACACACCACTGTGAGTTCACTCCGTCACACAGCGTAGCCAAGAATTTCATGTTTTCAAAAGTCTCTCTACCAAAAAAGTCATTTTGGTCATCCTACATGAATTAAGTGGGAAAGAGGCCCAGTGCCGGGTGAGGATAAGACACGGTGCCCTGGACTCCGTCTGCATGAAGCCAAACCCACTGCTGTTGAATCAGTTCCAACCCATAGACACACTAAAGGGCCCAGTAGAACGGTCCCATAGGGTTCCCAAGGAATACCTGGTGGATTTGACCTCCTGGCCTCTGGTGAGCAGTGAAGCTGGTAACCACTGCACCCTCAGGGTTCCAATAAATTCTTACTTCACGAAAATACTGCCTGACACTCAATCAGCCACCACCTCTTGAGCTCCCACTCTGGATATACTCTGCTGTGCTTGGCTGACCATACAGAGATCTAAGACAACGGTCTTCAAGAGACTTACTGTCAAGAGGTGGGATCTGCTAGGAAAAGAGCAAAGACCTGGTGTGTCTCAGAGCAGGAGGTACCTAGCAGGATGGGAACTTCCGGGCCCAATCCCCAACTCCATAGGAGTTCCCCAAGGTGGGGTTCTGGGAATGTGAATTATTTTTATTCCTCAGAGGATTCTGTTGTGGCAACTGATTCAACTGGAATCACTTGGCTGATGGGTGGTGGGGAAGGTAAGGGGGCAGAGACAGTCACGGATGCACACTGCTGTCATCAGCTGCCTTCACGTCAGTCCCCAACTCAAGGAGACCCCACGTGGGGTGGAGTAGAACTGCTCCATAGGGTTTTCTTGGCTGTAATCTTTAAGGAAGCAGAACACAAGGACTTCTCTGCCATGGAGTTGTTGGGTTGGTTCAAACTGCGAGTCTGTAGGTTGGCAGCTAATGGCTTGTGCCTCTGGGCTCTCAACATGGGAAGTGGCAAGAAGTGAAAAGTGTCTGCCTGTCAGCTGACTTGGGGAAGAACGAGATGCAGCTTGAGGGAGGATGGAAGTGTCTAGAACAACTCCCCCCATAAGCAGTAACCCTGCTGATCCTTCTCCATTGGTGCTGATTCGCCCAAGTGGGGAGGATCTGGTGCCGATTACAGGTCCTCAGTGCATTAGGTGATGCAGCCATAAAATCTGGCTCACCGCAGCCCAAAGTCTCCTTTATTTTGAAAGTGTAGTTTTTACGGTGAAGTGTTATCATAAATAATTAAATTAAACTGGTAAATGGCTTGGAGTGTGCTTTGCTGAAGTGACAAAGTCTTGGTAACCCCAGACACTGAGCCCCGCCTCTGGGGGCTTCTTGGCTTGGCAACATTTGGGGCTATTTCCGAATTCAGAAAAGTACTTGGGTTAGCTGAGGAAGGGAGGAGAAAGGAGGCTCACTCTACTCCCCCTTATCATCCCTTGCCTGTTCTGCTGTGTCCCATCCTGCCATCTGACTGGCTGCAGTCTGGATCAGGGTGCCTGGCTCTGGGCTGGCCAAAGGTATGGGAGTATGGGTACAGCCTACCTACGCAGAAGTCGTCCTTTGCATAACCCCTGCCAAAGCAATGTGGGTTGTTTAGCAGATAACTTCAAGTCTTAGGATGCGAGAATCTGCAGGAACTCCAAAGGTCACCAGGCCTACCACAAAGGTCATCAGGCCCGCTGTCTTAGCATTGCTATGTCAGAAACACACCAGGCAGTGACTTTAAAGAACAGAGATTTGTTCTCTCACAGTTAAGGAGGCTAGAAGTCCAAATTCAGGGCACCTGCTGAAGGGGAAGTCTCTCTCTCCATGGGCTCTGGGGCAAGACCCTTCTCTCCATATTTCCTTCCACTTCTGTGACTCCGTTTTCTGGGTTCCTTGGTGATCTTCAGGTGACATCTACCTCCCCACTGTGTCCTCTTGCCTGTCCCTGTCTGCTCTGCTCCTGATAGCTGAGCAGCCATTAGGTTTAGGACACACACTACACAGAGACAGCCTCATGAGGCTGAAAAACAAAACCCTATTCCGAAATGGGATCACATCTACAGGTAGGCGGGTCAGGTTCGCAACACATATTTTGAGGGGACACGATTCAATCCCTAACACCCACCACCCCAAATGCAGCATCTGCCCTTTTTTTTTTTATTTTTATTTAACATAACTGAGTGAAAATGTACATTCACATGTAAATTTACATGCCCCCCTATATGCAGCTTCCACTGCTCTCCCTGTCCGGTGACTGCACACTATTCCTCTCTGCTCCATACATGTCTCATCCTCCCAACAGTCTCCTTTCCCCTCCTCTCCGTCCACTCCCCTTCCTCCAGCCAGAGGTCAGCAAGATGATATCCTATAGATGTATAGAACCATAAAGTGCTTCCAACATATGGTTACTCTGCATTGCCAAGTCCATTCCATTCCTGTCCAAAGAGTGGACCTTTGTTATAATTTATGGGAACGGGCAGCATCAGGGCCGGGGGCCATGCTCTCAGAGGAACCCCCAAACCGCTGGACCATCAATTGAGGTCTTTTAGTGGAGATCTCATGATGCACCTCTTTTTATTCTTGTGTTGCCAGTGAGGCTCCTCTCTGTGAGCTCCGTCATGGCTATCACTGGTGGTGGCCGGGCACCATCCGGTTCTTCCGGTCCCAGGTCGATGTAGGCACCCACTCTTGTGGGTCTCTCTGTCTTCTCGGTTGTCTTTACCGCATGCCATTTTGGCCCTCGGTGAGCATCCGTTCCTGCTGAGTTGGGACCATTTGCTGTGTCCTCGGATGGCAGCTTGGCAGCTTTTAAGACCCCAGACGCCACTCACCAATGTGGGGTGCAGAGAACTCTCTTAGCAAAACGCTAGTTGTACCAATTGGCCTGGAATTCGCCTAAGAGCATGGTCCCCCGCCCCCCGCCCCAGCTGCTCTATCCTAGCAGTATTGAGTTAAGATAGAAGGAGGACTCAAGTTATGCTGAAGTCCACTTAATGTTGTTCTTGTTCCTAATGTGTGCTGTCACCGCTTTCTCCCAACTAGATTTCTAGTAACTACCTAAACTAAACCCTCCCCCCTCCCCCTCCCTCCCTCCCTCCCCTCCCTTGCAGCTGTCAAAGAATCTTTTCTTCTATACATGAGTCTGTTTTTGAGATCTTATCGTAGAGGTCTCACACAGTATTTGTCCTTTTGTCGCTGACTACTCTCAATCAACATAATGTCTTCCAGTTGAAACCAGGTTAGGAGATGTTTCCTGGAATCATCGTTATTCTTTATCATTGCGTAGTGCTCCATTGAGTATATGTACCACAGTTTACCTACCCATTCCTCTATTGTTGGGCATCTGGGTTGATTCCACCTTTTTGCTATTGTGGACTGTGCGGCGATAAACATTCTGGTGCATGTGTCCTTTGGTGTGAAAGGCCTTGAATCTGTAGGATATATTCCAAGTAGTGGAATTACTGGGTCAAATGGTATATCAATATCCATTTTTTTAAGGAAGCGCCAGATTGCCTTCCAAAGAGGCTGGACCATTTTGCAACCCCACTAACAGTGTAGGAGGGTTCCACTTTCTCCACAGCCTCTCCAGCATTTGTTGTTTTGTGTTTTCTGGATCATGGCCAATCTTGTTGGGGTGAGATGGTATCTCATTGTTGTCTTGATTTGAATTTCTTTAATAACTAAAGATAGTGAACATGTCCGCATGTGTTTTTTGGCTGCCTGGATCTCCTCTTTAGTGAAGTATCTGTCCATCTCCTTTGCCCATCGCTTAATTGGATGGTTTATCTTCTTCTTATTGATATTTTGTAGTATCTTATAGATTATGGAGATCAGGCGTCGATCTGACATAGAGTTGCCAAATATTTTTTCCCACTCTGTGGGTGTTCTTTTAATTCTATTAATAAAGTCTTTGGATGAGCAGAAGGGTTTGATTCTTAATAGTTCCCATTTATCTACTTTTCTTCTGTTGATTGAGGTTTCTTTGACAGATTTTGGAGTCTGTCCTCATTGTGTATTAAAACTTCCATTGTTGTTCCTACCTTTTCTTGGATGAGCTTTATCGTTTTAGGTTTGATATTTAGGTCTTTTATCCAGTTGGAGTTGGTTTTTGCATAAAGTGTAAGATACGGATCTTGATTCAGTTTATTGCAGATGGATAACCAATTTTGCCAGCACCATTTGTTGAAGATACTGTTTTTACCCCAGTTTAATGTCTTAGGGCCTTTGTTGAATATCAGCTGTTCATAGGCAGAGCCGCATCTGCCCTTTTGAAGATGAGGAAACCTAGGCCCCAGGAAAGTGCAGCGACTGGGCTTCTTGCTTGTTGGCTGAAGGACGGAGACAAGCAACGTGCAGCGTGAGTGGGGACGACTCAGGGACCTGAAGGGAGTGCATGCTGGAGGGACGAGGGCTGTGAGACAAAGAAGGAAGTCACGGGGAAGGGAGAAGGAAAGGGCGAACCTAGGGAAAGAAGCAGGCACTGCGGCCGTCGTGCTCTGTGGGGGATACGTTCCAGGTCCCGCCGGAGATGCCTGGGACAGTGGAGACTGCTGATCCCTACAGACCCTATGTGTTGACCTATACATACCTACTTATGATCAAGTTTAGTTTATAAACTAGGCACAGTGAGGGAGTAACAGTAACTACTAATAAAATAGAACAAATATAAAATTATACTGTAATAAAAGTTTGGAAACCCTGGTGGCATAATGGTTAGGCGCTATGACTGCTAAGAGAAAGGCTGGCAGTTTGAATCCATTGGGCACCCCTTGGAAACTCTATAGGGCAGTTCTGCTCTGTCCTAAAGGGTTGCTAGGAGTAGGATTAGACGCAAGAGCAATGGGTTTGTTTTGGCTTGGCGGTGAAAGTCATGTGAATAACAGAGCAGGATGTCATGGGATTTCATCAGGCTCTGGGGCCCTGGTGGCACAAGGATTGAGAGCTCAGCTGCTAAGCAAAAGGTCAGCAGTTCAAATCCACCAGCTGCTCCTTGGAAATCCTGTGGGGCAGTTTTGCTCCAACCTATAGAGTCAGAATTGACTCCATAGCAGTGTATTTATTTATTTTATTTTAAATGTACTCATTCAGCATTTTCAAATTGCAGCTAATCACAGGTAACTGAAACCACAGAAAGCAAAACGGCAGACAACAGGGTGAGCTACCGTGTAACATTTGTTGGAAGGTACAGAGCTTTGAACTGGGCCGTCAGGGGACGTTTGGGATGAGACCCTGAAGAAGAATCACCAGACACCTCACCTACACTGAGATCTCAACCCTCTGCATCTTGGCAGTTCCTACAACTGAGAAAGAGAAAAGATTCCCAGGGGAGAAGAAGGAAGGGTGTTGGAGAGAATACGCAGGGGCAGACCCGCTGGTTAGAACGGGGAGAGGGCAGCCCTCCACCTCCTCCCTCGTGCACTCTGTCCCGTTGTCCTGTCCGCTGGACATTCAAGAATCAGCTTCCCTGGAGGCTTTGGCTGAGGTGGCAGCTGATGGCTGGACAACGGAGGGCTGGTGTTCCCCATGACCCACGGCTTCAGACAGCGTCTAGAGTCTGAATGGAGACCCTGCTGGTGCAGTGCTTACCTGCTAGAGCTTCTCCCCAAAAGGCCAGCAGTTCGAATCTGCGGGGCACCCCTTGGAAACTCTATAGGGCAATTTTACTCTGTTCTATGGGGTCTCAATGAGCTGAAATTGACTTGATGGCAGTGGGTCTAATTTTGGGGTTTTTAGAGTCAGAATTCACAGAAAGAATTCCAAACCCGGGTTCCCTCAGAGTCCTAGGTGACTTCCAGGAACTTCTGGGGCCTCCGGGCTGAGCAAGCTCTGGGGCAGTGTGACCAACAGGTATCCCAGACCATGCGACCTCCAGAGAGGGGATGAGGCCTCAGGATTAGGAGCCTCACAGTGCACACACCTTCCTGGCTGCCCCCTCCTCAGAACAGGAGTTTTCCATAGCACCTTGGGTGAAAATGAAAAAATGTTTTTCTAACTCCATGGAACTCAGAGCTATGTCAACAACAGAGACGGAGCCTGGAACAGAAATCACCTACAGGGCAGGCTGAGCCGCACCAGAAATCCTTAAGAAGAGGAGGCTGCGTCTGGGGTGTTCCCACGTGGGGTTTAACAGTATACACTCTCAGATGCTGGTGAGACGCAGTCGGGTGGGCTTTGGCCCAGGGCTGTTGCTCTTCCTTTGGAGGGCGGTGGAGGGAAGGCCTGGCCCCTGGCAGCCCGCTACAGCCCCCACCCTCTCCATCCAATGCATCCTTCACAAGGAGCCTGGGGACCCAGAAGTAGGAAACGAGCTCAGCTGCCCTGAAAACCCTGACAGCGGTCAGTGCTAGCTGGGGTACTGGCTGTCGCTGTCCTGGCTTACTGGTCCCCTCTGACTGTGGGGTCCTGCACCCTCTCTTGGGAGGCGATGGCAGGACAGGGGTAGACAGGCAGACAGGGTGTGCAGACGATGTGGGGTCTAGAACTGTCCCTGGAAATCCACAGGGGCTTCCTTCTGAACTCATGTCACCTTCCTATTGGGTTCTCCCTCCACCAAGGTGCTGCCTCCTCCAAGAAGCCCTCTTTCTGAGCACCAAGACCAAGATGGTCCCTCTGTGTGCCTGCTGTGTCTTTTCACATTTAAGCCTCATCATCTCAGGTCTTTCTCCTCAAAGCAGGTCTGCGTCCAGCTTACCTCTGTGCCCACCTCCATGCTCAGAGAATCAACAATAAAAACTCCAACCAGTTGCCATCCAGTCCACTCTGGCTCACGTGACCCCATGTGTTACAGGGTAGAGCTGGGCTCACCGGGGTTCTCTTGGCTTTAATCGTCGTGGAGGGAGCCCTGGGAGGTGTAACGTCAAGTCTTTGGCTGCTAACCCAAAGGTCGGCCGTTGGCGACCCACCAGCCACTTCGAGGGAGAAAGATACAGCCGTCTGCTCCTGTAACGCTCACACCTTGGAGACCCCGTGGGGGTCTTCCACTCTGTCTTACAGAGCCACTGTAGCCAGTATCAGGCAGATCCCAACTCACAGCGATCCTGCAGGCCAGCATAGAACTACCCGCGCAGGGCTTCCGAGGAGTGCCTGGTGGATGGAGCTGTTGGCCTTTGGGCTAGCAATCAAATTCTTAACCTCTGCCCACCTGCGCTTTCACACACCCCAACCAAACCCACTCTTGTTGAGTCAATTCCGACTCACAGCAACCCTACAGACAGCAGAGCTGCCCCATGGAGTTTCCAAGGAGTGCCTGGTGGATTCAAACTGCCTACCTTTTGGTTTTTAATTTTTTAGCCATATCCATAGTTTCCAAGGAACATCTGGTAGATTTGAACCGCTGAACTTTGAGTTGCTAGACGTAGCACTTAGCCACTATGCCACCCACACAGAGCAGACGCTTAATGAATGCTGTTGAACAGAACAGGGCATTTCTGGACCGGGCCTGATACTTGGGGGGCCCTGGCTCTGGAGACATGGCTTTGGTCGGAGGCCCAGCCCCCTGGCCTGGGATGAACTTGGCCTAGAGGGAGAGGCCAGGGAAATCAGAGCCCAGCTAGCGGCCCTCGAGTCCAGTGACTGGCTTTTTCTCTCCCTGTCACAGTTGAGCCTCTCTTCTCAGCGAGCCTGTCTGTGGCTACTGCATTCCCTGTCAGGAACTGTGGGGATGTGTGTGGCCAGGCGGCGGGGGGGGGGGGGGGGGGATTTACACAAACAGCTCAGGGCCCCGTCAGTTCCAAGGCTTGCTGCTGCACCCCTTCTCCTCCTGGCCCCCTCCCCAGGAGGAGGACGCTTGCTGGACCGTGTGACAAGGAGCCAGCAGAATTCATTTAGCAAAAAGGGACTCGGTGCTCTGCTTCCCGCTCTCCCAGCCTGGCCAGATAGAGCCGGGCGCCCCTCCTGCTCTCCCTCCCATCTGGGCCTTTCACCCCCTAATCCAGTAAGTGGGGAGCGGTCACAAGGGCCCCCCAGGTCTCGACAGGAAGCTGTCGGCACTGCTGGCTCCCAGGGCCACCTCCCTCCCCGGCAAGGCGGCTGCCTTTGCTCAGCCCTCAGCCACTCGCTGAAATCCAATCCCTCTCTCCAGCTGCAGCAAAAGCGCCCCAGGCCCGGCCTTCCCCCGGGAGCGCACAGCCTGCAGATCTCACAGTCAGGGAATTTTCTCTGCGCGGTGTTCCAGGCCGGCAGTGCCTCCCCAACAAAGGGTGGTGAGACACAGGACTGACTTCCCCCTGGCCACCAGTAGGTCTGGGAGGACGGGGGGACCAGTAGACAGGGGCTGCCCCCAGATCTGGGGGCCATGGGAAAGCAGAGGACAAAGGCTGTCCTTCTTGGGGAGGCCCATGTCTTGGGAAGCAACATCAGGAGCTGCCAGGCCCAGATCCACTTGGGAGAGGCCCACTGCTCCTAGCCCTTCCTCTCCCAGGAAGAGGACTCACCTCCAATGGCCCTGCAATTCCGAGGGCACACGCAGAGGAGGGGGACCTGTATCAGAGTCAGACCTGCTTCAAGAAGCCTCTGGTGAGCCGACGGAGCAGGGGCTTGTAGCTGTGTCACGGAAGATGCAAGTTCTTTGTCCCTTTTCTGGGGACAAGGCTGTTTACAAAAGAAAAATCAGGCTTTTCTTTGGTTCTGAAGAACAGACTCTTTCTCATTCTTGGCTAAGATGCCACTGGAAAGCCACGGCGCTGCGATCGGTATGGCACACTGGGCAGAGGCCGTTAGCTGAGCGTGGGCTCTGGCCCTGGCTTGGCCACTCACCAGCCGCACAGCTGCCCCAGCTCTGCAGATACGCAGAGGCTCTCGGGGCACCCCGGTTGCTGTAACGTGCTATCGAGTGGACTGCGAAACCCAGCATCCCTGCCCGTGACAGACAGAAGCGCTGCCTGGTCCCCGGCCGGCCTCGCGATCCCCATTAGTCTTCAACTCATTGTTGCAGCTGCTGGGTCTGCACCATAAGTTAGAGATAAAACCCAGACCAAACCTGTGGCCTTCCAGCTGATTCTGACTCATAGTGGCCCTAGGGGACAGAGCAGAACTGCCATATAGGGTTTCCAAGGAGCAGATGGTGGATTTGAACGGCTGACCTTGTGGTTAGCAGCTGCACACTTAACCACTGCGCCACAAGTAACTCCTCCAGCATAAATAGCTCCTCCAAGGCTCACTTTTCTTACCTATGAAATGTGACTGGTACTCTTTGTGTTCTTTCAGCAAACATTAAAGCACCCAGTGGGGGGAGGGGGGTGGAAACCCTGGTGGCGTAGTGGTTAAGTGCTACATCTGCTAACCAAAAGATCAGCAGTTCAAATCCAATAGGTGCTCCTTGCAAACTCTATGGGACGGTTCTATGAGTTGGATTCTACTCCACGGCAGTGGGTCTGGGTTTTTTATGGGTGCAGCATTAGGCTCCTTGCTGGAGACTGAGAAAGGACAGATCCCCCCACCCAAGGGTCCCATCAAGCAATGGGTAGGAAGATACTTGGAAAACCGAAGTGTTCCCATGGACAGATAAGGACCAGCTGTAATGACCTCATTAACTTTCTGGGAAGAAGGCTGCGAAAGCAATTTTGAAAGTTCTTGAGAAGAGTTTTAAGCAGGCCAGACTGGACGCTGTGATCTGGCTTGCACTATTTATTTGCTTAGCAAACTGTTTCTTCACAGACAGTGCAAAAGGAAAGACTTCAGACCAGCCCGAGGCAGAATTTACTCCAAATTCAGAGTGAGGGGGGCCTGAATTAATTAGGTCTTTCTTGGCTTAATGTATAAACCTGGGCTCAGGAAATCTGGCCTTTAAAGCAGGTGCCCTTTCCAATGAGGTGGCTTTCGCGTGACTGTTTTAACTTGGGCTCCATTACCCTTTATGGGCTGCAGGGGGAGGGCAGTGGAGGAGAGGGATCTGGTGCGAGTCTGCTTCTGTGACAGGGTGCCAAAGGAGCCATAAAATAACCCCTGTGTCCCCGACAGCCTACTTCCAACCCAGGCCTGGCCGGGGTGACCGGGCCCCCCTCTGAGGGGATAAATTCACACTTGCCATCACTTGGGTGAGAGCAGGGGCCAGGCTTCCAGTTCCAATTGCAGGGCTGGTCCCCTGCTGGGATTTCCCTCTCTGACCTCTCACTGTCCTTGGACTTCTAGTCCCTGGCTTGTGGGCGGCTTCCAAGCCCCTGAGTCATGAATGCTGTCTCAGGCACCAGGTCATAGGACACCGTACTCAGCAACATGTGGCTACTTCCTATTACCTCCTGGTTAAACCTGAGACCCATCAGGCCCCACCAGCTGCCCGGACCCACTTGTCTGTCCTGTCTCCTCTCACTCTCTGAGCAGCAGGCTTCCAGGTCAACTGGATGGTCTTTGTTTGGACTGTCCCTTTAGAAAACCCAATATAATACAACAGTACTGTCCTGTGGTAGCCACTAGTCATGTTAAAAAAGAAACAAGCTACATTAACTTGAATGATATCATTTCTTTCATCCAGTATATTCCAAATATCATTTCAACATGTATTTGATACAAAATTTATTAATTTATTATAATTTATTATAATTTTCCCATAACAAGCCTTCTAAAAGCCAGAGTGTGATCTATGTTTGCAGGGCGCCTCAGCAGACCGGCCGCATTCCAAGGACTCAGTAGCCACACACGGCAACAAAAAACCAAGTCTGTTGCTGTCGAATTGACTCCGACTCATAGCAACCCAATAAGTCAGAGTAAGGATGCCCCATAGGGTTTCCCAGGAGTAGCCATAGCTCTTAACCCCTGTGCCACCAGGGCTCTGCAACCCTCACAAGTGGGTCAGTAAGTGATGTTGTGATAAACAGAGAAAAGATTGAAGTGGTCACGTATTTCAATGTACTCGAATCCACAGTCAATGTCTATGGAAGCAGCAGTCAGGAAATCAAAAGACGCATTGCACTGGGAAAATCTGCTGCAAAGGACTTCTTTAAAGCGTTGTAAAGATGTCACCTTGAAGACTAAGGTGCACCTGACCCAAGCCATGGTGTTTTTGATTGTCCCACACACCTGCGAAACCTGAACGTTAAGTAGCAGAAGACCAAAGAACTGACACCCTTGAAGTGTGGTATTGGAGAAGAATACTGAATATGCCACGGTCTGCTAAAAGAATAAACAGATCCGTCTGGGAAGAAGTATATCCAGCACTCTCCTGAGAAGCAAGGATGGCAAGGCTTCGTCTCACATGCGTCGAGGTGCTGAGAGTCTGAACTGGCTCAGCCTCATCTAACAACATCCGTGCCAGGGACCTGTTCTGATTTAACTGGTTTGGGGTGCGGCCTGGGCATCAGCATAGTTTCCAAGTGCCCAGGTGATTCTAACGCATAGCCAGGGTTGGAATCCCTGCCCTAGAAGAACCCCATTTACCCCTCAGGGCTTTGACACCTTTACAAGTGCCCCTTAGCATTTTGCGTAGCATTTTGTGTAGCACCATGGGGGCCTGGCAGGGCCAGGGTTACGAGCTTGGCTGTTAAACACAGTGGTTGGCATTTCGAATCCACTAGCGACTCCTTGAAAACCCTATGAGGCAGTTCTACTCTGTCTTAGAGGGCCAATATAATTTGACGGTAATGGGTTTAGTTTCTTTCTTTCTTTTTGCTTAACTGACTAAAAGGATGGTCCTCATATACCTGTCAGTCTGTTGTACTGTGGGGGCTTGCATGTTGATGTGATCCTGGAAGCTACGCCACCAGTATTCAGATACCAGCAGGGTCATCCATGGTGGACAGGTTTCAGCTGAACTTACAGACTGTGACAGACAGGAAGGAGGACCCAGCAGCCTGCTTCTGGAAAGGCTTACCCAGTGAAAACCTTGTGAACATTGTCTGATCTGTGCCAGAAAATGAGACTCCAGGTTGCAAGACACTCAAAAGATAATTGGGGAATAGCTGCCTCCTCAAAGAAGAGCCAACCTTAATAGTGTAGATGGAGCCAAGCTTTGGGGACCTTCATTTGCTGATATAGCACCACTCAAGATGAGAAGAAACAACTGCAAACACCCATGAATAATCCAGACATGTAATGTACGAAGTGTGAATCTAGAAAAACTTGAAATTGTCAAAACTGAAATGGACTGATATCGACTGTTTCGAATCAGATCATCGCATGGTCTACTATACCAGGAATGACAACTTGGAGAGTAACGGCACTGCATTCATCATCAAGAAGAACATTTCAGGATCTGTCCTGAAGTACGATGTTGTCAGTGACAGCACCGACAAGGAAAATGAGTGAATGCGATAACCATCCTTCAGATCTACACACCAACCACTAAGGCCAAAGATGAAGAAACTGAAAATTTGTTACCAGCTTCTGCAGTATGAAATTGATCACATGCGCAGGCAGGATGCATTGATAATGACTGGTGATTGGAATGCAAAAGTTGGAAACAAAGAAAAAGGATCTGGAGTTGGAAAATACAGCCTTTGTGATAGAAATGATGCTGGAGATTGCATGACAGAGTTTTGCAAAAGCGACAACTTCATTGCAAAGTATATATATATTTTCACCAACATAAATGGTGACTGTGCACACGGGCCTCGCCAGATAGGATATGCTGGAATGAGTCAACCACATCTTTGGAAAAAGATGATGGAAAACTCTGTATCAGCAGTCTGAACACTACCAGGTGATGACTGTGGTATAGACCAGCAACTGCTCATACCCAAGTTCAAATTGAAACTGAGGAAAATTAGAACAAGTCCGCAAGAGCCAGAGTTCCATGTTGAGTGTATCCCACCTGAGTCTATACACCATCTCAAGAATAGATTTGATGTGTTGAACGCTAGTGATCGAAGACCAAGAGGATTGTGGAATGACATCCAAGACATCATCCACGAAGAAAGAAAGCAAGAGGTCCTTAAAAAAACAGGAAAGAAAGAAAAGACCAAATTGGATGTCAGACGACTCTCTGAAACTTGTTTTTGAATGTTGAGTAGCTAAAGCAAAAGGAAGAAATGATGAAGTAAAAGGACTGAACAGAAGATTTCAAAGGGTGACTGGAGAAGGCAAAATAAAGTATTCTAATGACACGTGCAAAGAGCTGGAGATAGAAAACCAAAAAGGAAGAGCAGGCTCTGCATGTCAGGCTTAAAGAACTGAAGAAATAAATTCAAGCCTTGAGTTGCAATAGAGGAGAATTCTGTAGGGAAAATATTAAATGTTGCAAAAAGCATAAAAAAAAGACAGAAGGAATACACACAGTCATTATACCCAAAAGAATTTCAAGACATAGCAGCTAATGAGGGACCAACAGTGCTGAAGGAAGTCACGGGAGCTGCACTGACACCACAGGCCAAAAACAAGGCTCCGGGAGCTGACGGACTGTCAACAGAGATGTTCCAACAGACAGATGCGCTGCTGGCCGTGCCCACTCGTCTGTGTCGAGAGATTTGGAAGATGCTACCTGGGATGCTGACTGCAAGAGATCCATAATTATGCCTTTTCCTAGGAAAGGTGATTCAAGCAAATGCAGAAATTACGGAACAATATCATTGACATCACATGTAATTAAAATTTTGCGGAAAATTTCATTCAAAAGAGACTGAAACAGTGTATAGACAGGGAACTGCCAGAATTTCAAGCTGGATTCAGAAGAGGACATGCAACCACGGCCATCACTTGTGAAGTCAGATGGATCTTGGCTGAAAGCAGAGACTATCAGAAAAATGTTTATCTAGGTTTTATGACCTATTTAAAGGCATTCAACTGTGTAGATCATAACAACTTACGGCTAACATTACAGAGAATGGGAATTCCAGAACACCAAAGGCAGTCCTTTGAGCAGAACAAGGAGACACTGCATGGTTTAAAATCAGGAAAGGTGTGTGTCACAGTTGTATCTTTCAAAATACTATTCAATCTGTGCGCTGAGTATATAGTCTGAGAAGCTGGCCTATACACATATGAAGAACAGGGCATCCGGATTGGAGGAAGACTAATTGACTTGTTTTATGCAGATGACACAACCTTGCTTGCTGAAAGTAAAGAGAACTTGAAACACTTACTAGTGAAGACCAAGACCACAGCCTTCGGTATGGATTAAACATCAACATCAAGAAAATAAAAATTCTCACAACTGGATCAATCAGCAACATCATGATACACAGAGAAAGGATTGAGGTTGTTAAGGGTTTCATTTTACTTGAATCCACAATCAACAGCCCTGGAAGAAGCAGTCAAGAAACCAAAAGATGCATTGCATTGGGCAAAGCTTCTGCAAAGGACCTCTTTAAAGTATTGAAAAGCAAAGATATCACCTTGAAGACCAAGATGTGTCTGACACAAGTCATAGTATTGTCAGTTGTGTAATACATGGTCTGACAAGTTCATGGCCTTAGTTGTTCTAAGTGCTACATACTTCATTGCTGAATATCCCTACAGTCATGTTCGGACTACTCCCCTTGGGAAGTTAGGCACCAAGGCCAGTGCCTAGTCCACCCTTCAAAGCAATTTTAGAACTCTTTCAAGAATGGCCATTGTGCATGGTGGCAAGGTGGCAAGTTCATGAACATAGTTGTGTAGTTGTCTGTGAGGGAGTTTTTAGCCATAACTGCATTGGAACACCTTTCCTGCTCACCTGGTCTGGCTCCCAATGACTTTTTTCTTAACCCAAAGATAAAGCAAATATTGAAAGGAAGACATTTGGATGACACTCAGGACATAAAGGGTGATATGAGAGCAGCTCTCATGGCCTTTCCAGAAAAAGAGTCCCAAAATTGCTTTTAAGGGCAGACTAGGCACCAGCTTTGGTCCATAGCTTCCCGAGGGGAGTACGTCAAAGGTGACCATAGTCACATTCAGTAGTGAGGTATGTAGCATTTTTTCTAGGACGAGTCCACGAACTTAATTGTCGGTCCTTGTGTGCTAGCGAAAGCTGGACAACAAATGAAGAAGACAGAAGAACTGACGCCTTTGAACTGTGGTGTTGGAGAAGGGTGTTGACTGTACCGTGGACTGCCGAAAGAATGAACGGATCTGTCTTGGAGGAAGTACAACCAGAGCGTTCCTTAGGAACAAGGGTGGCGAGACTGTGTCTTTCATACTAGGGACACGATGTCAGGATGGGTCACTCCCTGGAGAAGGACATCATGCTTGGTAAATTCAGAGGAAGACCCTTGACAAGATGGGCTGCCACACGGCTGCAACGCTGGGCTCAGGCCTAGCAGCCGTTGTGGGCGTGGCGCAGAGCCGGGCAGTTTTGTTGTGTTGTACACAGGGTCGCTGTGGGTCGGGAACGGCTCCACAGCACCCAACAACAACAAAAGCAAAGCTTGGGGTCTCAAACCTACCCAGTGGTGCCACGGAAGAAGGTGATCCCTGAAGATCGCAGCCAACAGAGCCTTGCCGAGCAGCTCCGCTCAGCCACACATGCGGCTGTCACGAGTCAACTGGCTAGACAGCAACAGGTTTGGTTTTTTGGCTTTTGGGTGGGTGGCAGGTGCCTCATTTCCTCTTCACTGTGACACTCCTGTCTGCAGATTCCCTCACTGATGTGCCAAAACCAAGGGCCACCTGTATTTGCCACATAATTTCGTTATTTTTAAAATAAGTGGTCGGTTAAAGGTTCGACTAAATGGATTCCGTTTTCCCAGCTTTGCAAGACTTCCAATGCAAGGGTTCGTCAGCCAGTGGCGATGTCTCAGCCTCTTCCCACTAA
Source organism: Heterohyrax brucei (assembly GCA_028571685.1). NCBI lineage: Eukaryota > Metazoa > Chordata > Mammalia > Hyracoidea > Procaviidae > Heterohyrax > Heterohyrax brucei. The sequence goes on along the minus strand of CM053157.1, from coordinate 84,726,853 downwards.
CGGGCTAACCTGCCGCTCATCAAACTCAGGACACGCGGATGGCACAGTGACTCATAAAGACAGTCATGGTGTCAGGTCAAGTGGTGGGCCCGCCTACTGCAAATGGCATAATTGCAATTCTGTTTTTAAAAATGAAAATCAAAAGAAAGTGGAGGAGGAGGGAGGAAACTTACAAGCAATTACCAAGGGCTATGCTGTGTGGTGAAATTACAGATCATTCTTTTCATTGATTTGCCAAATTATTGTAATGTGTCTATCTGACTCTTAGAATAAAGCACTAAATGGAAGGAAAAATTCTTTTGGGATCCATTGATCTCTGTAAGACCACATGATTGGATCCCCTGCCTTAACCCTGCCCTAGAAACCTGAGACACCTCTCTCCAACCCCTTCCCTCAGAGATGACAAGAACAGAGGTGGGGCCTCAGGAGGACACCCTAGAGAGCTTGTCAGTCCCAGCCCTGGGCATTCTGTCTCCCAGCCTGCGTGGAAGTGAGAGACTAAAGGGCTGTGTACCCCTCATCCCACAGGCTTCTTTGGCCTCCAGAATCAGATCCTTATCATTCTCAGGGAGCCAAGCAGGCCTCCCTCTTCTCAGCTCCCATGCTTCTCTCAGGTTTCAGGGCCAAGTGCTGCAGCAGGACAACTTTGACACAGTCGCTGCCAGCCAGATGCAAGAGCAGTGTCGCCCTGCGTCCTGCATTTGTGACAGCAGAGTGGCAGGGCCAGATGACATCACTGAGAGCAAACAGCTTTCCTCCTCCTCTGAGGTTTGCTCCTCCCTATATGCTCCTCCCCCTTTGAGGCAGGCTCCTCTCCCTCTGAGGCATGCTCTGCCCCCTCCGAGGCATGCCCCTCCCCCTCAGACGTATGCTCCTCCCCCCCTGAGATATGCTCCTCCCCCTCCACACGGTGGGAGACCTCATCCTGAAGCTAACCCAGCCACCCTGGCGTTTGGGGCCAACGCACAGAGCGCAGGCAGTGGAATAGAGCAGTCGCAAGCTTTGGACCCAAGTTGACTTGCGTTCCAATCTTGTCCAGTTTTGCCGCTTACTGAATGAACCATCTTGGGAAAATGGCATGAAGCCAGAGGCTAATCTGGAAAATGGCGTCATGGCCCATCTGGCCACGATGACACGCGGGAGACGGATGGGAGCGTCTAGCCCAGGCTCAGCGAACAGCAGCTGCTGTCTGTATTTCTGTCTCCACGGCCTCCCCCAGGCTCTTGGGACTGGGGCAGGGTCCCAGGCTTGACTTGGGCCTGGGGCAGGGCCCTAGGCTTGACTTTAGGGATAGGGCTGCTTTTAGTGCTATACTATTACGGTGGCGATTGGGGGGAAGTCATGGGACTTGGGCTGGCTCTTCATCTGTCCCGACTTCTCTGCTTCTTTGTGTCTTCTTGGCTCTGGGAGGAGGAAGGTGATCCCAAGGGACCATCCTCCTTCTGAGAAGAGACCCTTCCTGTTTCTTCAGCAACCACCACCAGCAGTTGCTAAGTTGGTTTGTCCTTGAGGGAGCCTCCTGCGTGCAAAGGGGAGCTGCTCCACGGGGTTTCCAGGGCTGCGAAGTTCGGGGCGGCAGATGTCCAGGCTTCTCTTCTGAGGGCACTCTGATGGGTTTGAACCTCCAGTCTTTATAGTTAGTAACTGAGTGGTTAATGTTTTGTGCCACCCAAAGTCTCCCTGCTTCTGTGGGTGTTGTACCCATTGTCTTGACTGTGCAGGATGGCCAAGGCAGGAGACAGACAGACTCCAGTCTAGAAGGTTCTGGTGCTGCTTCCCTGTGAAACATGCCTTGGCTTTGTGTGTCTTTCACAGGCACAGTGACTGTTTTTATAGCACTCACAGCAACAACAACAACGTAACTGTTATTATTATTATCATGTGGCACTTAACAGTTCACAGAACACCTTCTCCTTCCTCATCTCCTTCCCTCCTCTGCACGCGCAGCCTTGTCGGAGGGGCACTGTTACCATCTGTTTCACAAATGAAGACACTGAGGCTCAGAAGAGCAAAAGGATGGCGACAGAGGACAGAACGACGGTTCCTCCCCGCAAGTCCCGAACCGTAACTCATAGACGTCACTCAGTGGGCAGCCTCCTGGGAGCCTCTTCCTGGGAACCCTGGTCGCACAGCAGTTCAGTGTCCTCCTGTTCACCAAAAGGTCCACAGTTTGAACCCAGCAGCCACTGCTGGGAGCCCCTAGGGAGCAGTTCTCTGTCCTGGAGGGTCACTATGAGTTGGAATGGACTGGACAGCAGCTAGTCCTTTTCTATGATGATGAGGTGGGACTACAGGCAGTTAGGTTAATGAGGCAGGACTCAGTCTACAGGATTAAGTTGTACCTTGACTTAGTCTCCTTTGAGATGTACGAGAGAGAACCCAGCAGAGAGGAGAGGGACCTCCCACCAAGAAAGAAGCCCTGGGAGCAGAGCACGCCCTTCGGACCTGGGATCCCCCTGCTGAGAAGCCCCTAGGCCAGGGGAAGACTGATGACAAGGACCTTGCCCCAGATCCAACAGAGAGAAAACTCCTTACCCTGGGGCAAGAACCCTGAACTTGGACTTCTAGCCTCCTGGGCTGTGCAAGAGTAAGCTTCTGTTTCTCAAAGCTGTCCATGAGAGGTATTTGTCTTAGAGCAGCGCTAGATACTGAGACAGGCAGAAAGGAGCCCTCTCTTCCATCTTGGCCTGGGTCTGGGTCAAGGCTGGCCCCGCTGGATTGGGGGGCCACGGCGGCAGGCCTGCTAGGGCCAGCAGAGTGTTGTTGGCAGCCGGCCCAGCGCAGCCTCCGTCTCTTTGCCGCTGGACAGAGGGTGGTGACCCAGGCCTGCCGCCTGGGTGGCCTAAACCATGAGTCAAGAGCTGTTAACTTCAAAGTTGCTGTGGGGAGTGTATGTGTGCATGTGTGGTGTTGAGGAAAGTGATGAAGTCCTAGACTAAGTGTCCCTGAACCTGGGCACTGGCTTGGTTTCTCTGCCTCCATCTTTGCGGCCTGCTGTTTGGCTGTCTTCTCTTCAGCAAACGCTGTTCTGCACCATCAGCCCCCTCCTGGTGTGAAACCCTAGCCTGTGGGTGTCCCTGGGTCCCTCCTGGACAGACAGGCAGGCAGACTGGCCCCGAGACCAGTTCCTGGAAACTTTATAGCCCCTATCTCTGCGCTGCTCAGTTCCTCTCTCAGGGACTGCTAGAACAGTAATGCATTATGAAGACACCGAGCATTTCCTGAGGGCCTGCTGTAAGCCAGGTACCGTGTGAGGCCCTGGCTACCGTGTCTCCCGAGTGCTTCCCCGGCCCGGTCCTTCCTGGCCCAACATGCGCCGCGTTCTGCTTTAGAAGCAAGTAGACTCTGCTGAGAACAGGCAGATTGGTTCTGGTTCATTAAATTTGCTGCTGATAGATTGCTCTCCAGAAAACCATGATTTTTATGGAAAAGTTCGGTTTCATTTACATTGTTTTGCTTTGCAGGAAGGATTCCAGGAACCTCAATTTGGTCAATACCCATAGCCACCTGTCTCCACCATGGGCACAGTCTCTGTGGCTGTGTCACCAACTGTGTACAAGACTCCTTCTGGTCCCAGCTGATGTACTTCTTCCCACTGGGAGGATGTGTTTTATTTCATCCATTTATCTTTTTTTTTTATTGTACTTCAGATGAAGATTGACAAAGCAAATTCCTTTCTCATTAACAATTAGTGCACTTCCTGTTTTGTGACATGTTGCCAAGCCCTCTGTGTGCCAACGCTGTCCCTTCTCAAGCTTGGGTCCTCTGTGGCAGCTGTACTGCCCTCTCCCGCCTTCTCATCCCAGCTCTCAGGCTGTTCTGTCCATTCGGTTTTGTACACACAGTTGAACCATGTGTGTTACTGTTTGTTTTATGGGCTTGTCTAGTCTTTGGCTGAATGGTGAACTTCAGGAGTGACTAGTACTGAGTGACAACGTTGTCCTAGGACTCTTGGAGTTTCTCCAGTCTCTGTCAGACTAGTTGAGTCTGGCCCTTTTTTTTGGTAAGTTTAGAATTTTCTTCTACGTTTTTTTTCCTGCTCTGTCTGCAACCTTCTCCTGTGACCCCTGTCAGAGCAGTTGCTGCTGGTGGCTGCCAGACACCACCTAGCTGGGCTGGACTCAGTCTGGCGGGGGCCGGGGTGGTGGCAGCCCACCATGGAGGAGGCTGTATTTTAGACGTCCGTTTCTCTTTATCCTCTCTTGCTCACATACTGAGGTTCTTCTTGGCAAGACAAGAGCAGAGAGGGTTCTGGGTCCAGCCAGGGATTGCTGGGCCACAGAGGGCCTCGGCAAGCCGTCTCACGGCCCCTGGGGGGTCTCGTCCCAGCAGGAGGGGCCGGGAGAGTGGAGGGCTGGTGGGGAGGGCGGTGAAGGGAAACATTCCTCCAGCTGGTGGCAGGGCTGGCTAGCCGGGGGCCTTTTCCACGGCCCAGCGCAGCGCAGCTCTTGTGTTTACGAGCCTGGTGAGATTTAGATCACTCTGTATTAGCCACAGGTTTTTTGGGGTCACATCAAAGGTTAGAAAGCTGTGGAAAGAGTTTTTTCTCATGAATCACACTTCCCAAAAATGTAAGCCTGTGAGAGGAGTCGGCCTGCTTTACGGAGCTGGCAAGGGGAACAGGGCAGCAGGCCCTCCTGGAGAGTTCTCCTGCAGAAACCATCTTTCAAGGCTGTACAAAGGAATTCTCCTCAGACGGGAGAGGGCCTGGCCCTGAAGAGCCGACAGACCCACCAGAACCAGCAGACAGACGGGACAGGGGTTGGGCTGAGGTGGCTGCTGGTGCTGAATGGGAAGGACTGGGGTCCTGTGCCACACAGGTCCAGGGGACCCCCGAGCTTGCGCAGCACACAACCTGCACTACTGCACATGGCAACCCTGCCTCCCGTTGCTCCTTTCTCGGTGGGCTGGATGCTTCCTTCCCGGGGTCCTGTAAAAACAAAGCACAGTGTTGCTGAGTTGGTTCCGACTCATGGCATCTCCTCTAGTCTTCTGTATGGATGGTTGTTGTCATGGATTGTATGGTTTCCCCCTCTCAAAATGTGTGTCAACTAGAGTAGGCTATGATTCCCAGTGTTGTGTGACTGTCCCCTATTTTATCATCTCTGGTGGCTTTCCTGTATGTTGTAAACCCCACTGCTATGATGTTAATGAGACAGGACTCACTCTACAGTGTTAGGTTGTATTTGAAGTGAATCTCTTTTGAGATATAGAAGAGAGAAGTGAGCCGAGAGACAGGGGGACTTCATGTCACCGATAAACAAGAGGCAGGAGAACAGAGCATCCTTTGGACCCAAGGCTCCTTCTCTGAGAAGCTCCTTCACTGGAGAAGAGCTAGGACAAGGACATTCCCCCAGAGCTGGCAGAGAGAGAGAGAGAGAGAGAGAGAGAGAGAGAGAAAGAGAGAGCCTCTCTCTGGAGCTGGCACCCTGAACTTGGACTTCTAGCCTCCTGGACTGTGAGAGAACACATTTCCACCTGTTGAAGACACCCACTTATGGGATTTCTGTTATGGCAGGACCAGGTGACTGATAGTCATAGCTGGTAATGACACATGACCTTACCCTCACTCCTTTCCTGGCTACTTCACAGTTACACCTTGGAGGAAGGAGGTCATGCCTTGTCCGCTTTTGCCTCCCAGCTCCATCACAGTGCCAGGCACACAGTGTGTGCTTGATAAGTGTAGAATAAATGAGGAGCATCCTTCAGAGGGCTCTACTAGCATTTAGGAAATGGTACGGCCTAGTCCAAGCATTAAGAGCTTTGATTTCTTTGAAGAAAAAGCCCTACTTAAATACGTCAACTCCTTAAAGACCTGGATCAAACACTACCTGTTTTAGGAAGGCTCTCCTGAGGCATTTTTCTTTATTTAGTCCCTTCTTCACTCAGCAACCTGGTGGTATAGTGGTGAAGGGCTTTGGCTGCTAACCAAGAGGCCGGTGGTTCAAATCCACCAGGCTCCCCTTGGAAACTCTGTGGGGCAGCTCCGCTCTGCCTATGGAGTTGCTGTGAGTTGGAATCCACTCAAGGGCAGTGGGCTCTGGTTTTCCACTAATGAAACACTTTCCTGCTTCTCTCTCTGGCTCTGCGACAAGACCAGATCTTGAGAAAACCATAGTCCTGGACGACACACAGGCCTCATGGCTACTAGGCCGACTTGGTGAACACCTGCCTAAAAACAGCGAACAGGTTACAGAAGCTCTCAGTGGCTCTGCCAGAGGGACAGGTTCCACAGACGAGGTGACCGGGCAAAGCTTTCAGGAAGCACGCAGCAGGCACAGAGGAGACACTCCTTTGCCCTGCTCCTGTCTGGACTTGGGCTCTCATGAGCAGAGAGAGGTCAACTGTCTGGTCCACAGTCATCTAGCTAGTAAGTAGGTCTCCAGCCTGAAGGCTTCATCTCCACGTCCCACCACATGCCACCGTATCACTCTCAGAACCTAAGACCAGGCACAACGACAAGCCCCTGGACGAGCCCCCAGCCTCAATGAGCATCAGGGTGCTGTGAGGGATGCTTTGGTGATGGTGTGGACTTTGTCCTCAGACAATCCTGTGACCTGTCCAGACATCTTTCACCTCTGGCTGGAGGTTAGTGGGGCTGTGGTGGCAGTGTAGTTAAGAGCTTGCTCATTAAAAGACCTGCAGTTCGAATCCACTAGCTTCTCCTTGGAAACCCCCTGGGGTCAGTTCTATGCTGTCTTATAGGGTGGCTATGAGTTGGAATCAACTTGGAAAAAGCAATTTTCATTTGTTGGTTTGTTTGTTTGTTTTCTGGCCCTTCTAACAACTCAGCTTGCCCCCAGCTCCTTACCTGTCTCACTTACCAGTCTGCTGCTGTGCTGGGGGATAATTCACAGCCCTGTATCTGTGGCTGTCTGCCCGTGATCACCCTCCTGGTGGGTTACGGTCCCTGTGTACTCTTCCTCAGGCACAGGGAGCTTCCTTTCTTTCCTGGGCCCACCAGCTGGTGACCGGCCTCCAGGCCGCTAGGCCACACTGTCCAGACAGATGACAATCAAGGCACGCCTTCTGCCGCCCAGCCTGCTGGACATGGCACTCTGGCCTGAGCTCAAGCAGAGATCCTGCCACCTGCTGCCAGACATCCCTGGCCAGTCTCCTTGCCAGGACTTCTAGACATCACCTCTTCCATTAGTTCACCAACTGTGACACTGCCTATCTCAGCCATCTAGTGCCGCTGTAACAGAAACACTGCAAGGATACAGCCTGAACAAAGAGGCGTGTATTCTGTCACCATCTAGTGGGGCAGAAGTCTGCATTGAGGGCATCAGCTCCAAGGAAAGGATTTCTGTGCCAGCGGTGGAGGAAGGCCCCTGTCATCAGTCTTCCTCGGTCTGGGAGCATGCTGGCGTAGGAGCTTCAGGTTCAAAGGACGTTGCCATGGATTACATTGTGTGTACCTTGCTGCTCAAATACGTGTATTGATTTCATTCGGCCATGAGTCCCAATATGATGTGATTCTTCCCATGTTTCGTGAATCCTTCCTCTGTGATGCTGATGAGGGAGAATGGCCAGCAATTGTGCAGATAAAGCAGGACTCCAGCTACCAGCTTGTGGGATACAGAGAGAGGAGAGAGCAGAGGAAGCCGGGAACCTCACAGCACCAAGAGAATGGCATGACCGAGAGCAGAGCATGCCCCTTGAACCTGAGGTTCCTGTGCCGAGATGCTCACCTTGAATTTGGACTCTTGGCCTATCGGGCTGTGAGAATCTCTCCCACTGAACGGACTTGTAACTTACAAACGGATTTGTAGCTTGCCAGACTATAACAGTAAAAGTTCTGTTCCTGAAGCCTTCTACCCGTGGTCTCTCTGTTAGTGCAGGACTAGGTGGCTGAGACAGCTGTGTTCTGCTCCGGTCTCTGCTTTCTTGGTGGCACGAAGTTCCCACGTTTCTCTGCTCATCTGCTATCTCATTTTGTATACTGCATCAATAGAACTGTCTCTAATCCATCTCATTACATCCCAGTGGCAGGACATGCAACACAGGGACATCACTTAAAGTGGTAGACAGTCATGTGTACCGGGACTCACGGCCCAGCTAAGCTGACACAGTTCAATCCGTGACACTGCCTATCCCTGCCAAGTGGGCTGCAGTGTAAGAATCTGTTACTTTGCCCTGTAGCAATGTGGCTTCTGCCATTCCTGTGTCAGTGTGTCACACTGTGGTGCCTTGCGTCTTGCTGTGATGCTCGAGGCGATGTCAGCAGTATTTCTGGTACCAGTAGGATCTCCTGTGGAAGACAGGCCTCAGTGGCACTTCCAGACTAAGACAGACCAGGAAAAAAGAACTGGCCATCTGCTTCTAGAAAAAATTGACCAGTGAAAACCTTATGAACAGCAGCAAAATGTTGTCCGAGACAGATGAGCGCCCTGGGTTGGAAGGCCCTCGCAGTACAACTGGGGACGGGCTTGACTTCTTAGAGTTGATCGCTGTAACATAGCTTTCAGGATCTTCGTCCCGCAATGCCACGTGACTCAAATGAGAAGAAACAGCTGCAAACATCCATTAATAAACAGAATGTGGAATGTACCAAGCATGAATCCAAGGAAATTGGAAATTGTCAAAAAGGAAATGGAATGCTTGAAGGTAAATATCCTAGGCATTAATGAGTTGAGATGAACTGGTCTTGGCCATTTTGAAGACAATCGTATGGTCTATTATGCCGGGAATGACAAGCTGAAGAGGAATGGCATCGCACTCATTGTCAAAAAGAGCACTGCAAGACAGGTCCGGAAGTACAGCGCTGTCAATGACAGGATAAGGTCCATACGCCTACGAGGAAGACCAATTAACGTGACCACCATTTGTCATGAAAGGTGTTCCCCAGAAATGCGTGTAGTAATTTGTCTAGGCTAAGATTCCTGGTATTGTGTGATGGTCCTTCTTTTTGCAAATACTTTCTCTGTGGTGTTAATGGGAGACCCTGATGGTGCAGTGGTTATGTGTTGTGGCTACTAACCAGAAAGTCAGCAGTTCAAATCCCCCAGGTGCTCCTTGGAAACTCCATGGGGCAATTTTACTCTGTTCTGTAGGGTCGCTACGAGTTGGCATCAACTTGACAGCACTGGGTTTTGGTGTGATTTTAGTGATGGAGGATGGGCAGCAGTTGTGTTGGTGGGCCAGGACTCAGTGTGTAAGGGTGCATTGTGCCTTGACGCAATCTCTTAGGATATAAAAGAAAGAAGCTAACACAGAGATTTAGGGGTTTCATATCATCTCGAAAGAACCAGATGCCCTGAAGTTGGACTTCTAGCCTACTGGACTGTGAGAGGATAAAATCTCTTCTTTTGAAGACATCCACCTGTGGTGTCTCTGTTACTGCGGCACTAGTTAAGACACTGTTATTCAAATTTATGCACCAACTGTTCATGCCAAGGATGAAGAAACTGAAGATTTTTACCAACTCCTGAGGTCTGAAATCAACCAAGCGTGCAATCAAGACGTGCTGTTAAGGACTGGTGATTGGAAGGTGGAGGCTGGGAGCAAAGACAAAAGGTCAGTAGTTGGGAAGCGTGGCTGTGGTGACAGAGATGATGTCAGGAATCAGAGGACAGACTTTTGCAAGACCAACGACTTCTTCCTTGTAAATACCTTTCTTTCAGCAACACAAAGGGTGACTATGCCCAAGGACCTTGCCAGATGGAACACACAGGAATCAAATGACGACATCTGTGGAAAGAGACAATGGAGAAGCTCATTGCCATCTTTCAGAATAAGGCTGGGGGCCAACTGCAGAACAGACCATCAACTGCTCACGTACAAGTTCAAGCTGAAGCCGAAGCACGTGAAAATAAGTCCTCGAGAGCCAAAATCCAACCTTGAGTGTACTCCAACTGAACTTAGAGACCGTCTCAGGAACAGAGTTGACGTACTGAATGCTAATAACTGAAGACCAGACAAGTCGTGGGGTGACATAAAGGACACGGTGCATGAAGATGGCAGAAGGTTGTTAAAAAGACAGGAAAGAAGGAAAAGACCACAGTGGATATCAGACACTCTGAAATTTGCTCTTGAACGCAGATTCTCTAAAGCAAAGGAAAGAAACGAGGAACTAAAAGAGCCAAACGAAAGATTTCAGAGGGCAGCTTGAGAAGACAAAGTCAAGTATCACAATGAAAGGTGAAAGGACGTGAATCTTGGCACCTTTCATCACAACAGAAAACCTAAAGGGAGGAGTGGCTCTGCAAAGCTCAAGCTGAAAGGTCTGGAGAAAAAAACGGAAGCCTCAAGTTGCAGCAGTCAGGGGTTCAACAGGCACAGTATTCGATGTCACCAGAAGCACCAGCAGAAGACGGAGAGAATTCCCGGAGTCCCTGCACCCAAAAGAACTCGTTGATGTTGATCTGTTCCAGAAGATAGTGTACCATTCAGTCCTCAGGGGTGTGAAGGAAGAAATCCAAGCTGGACTGAAGGCGGCGGTGAAACACCAGGATCCAGGAACCGAGGCAGGCTCATGAAGACGCTTTCAACAAGTGGATGGGATGCTGGGCACACTCTTTGATGTGATTAAAAAAAAAAAAAACCCTGCCTTTGAGTCGGTTCTGACTCATAGAGACCCTATAGACAGAGTAGAACAACTGCCTATAGAGTTTCCAAGGAGCGCCTGGTGGATCTGAACTGCCGACACTTTGGTGAGCAGCCAGCCCTTAACTGCCCCACCACCAGGGTTTCTGATGTGATGAACGACAGGTGAGAACGTGTACTTCCTACCAGTAAGTCGGCCCAGGTATATACCTTGCTTATTGAGCAGTCCATTCCTGGGTTAGAAGAAACACTACAAGATCCGCAGTTGGATAGACCTGGTTCAGCTCCTGCATCTGCCACCTTTTGCTATGTTCTTAGCTTCCTTGGGCCTTGTTCTTCTCATCTGTAAAATGGTAATAATAATACTAGACAGATACATAGCTGCCATTGAGTTGACTGTGACTCATTTTGACCCCATGTACGACAAAATGAACAGTCCGTTGCACCAAGGGGTCTCTGTGGCCCTTGCTGACCCTCTGTTCCATCAAGGGTGACGGCCAGCACCTGGTCCCCTGTGATGCCATGATAAATGAGATGGACAATGTTCTGCTTCCGTCTGTAAGGCCTTCGCTGACTAATTTTCGGAAGTAGATCACCAGGTCCTCCTTCCTAGTCTGTCTTGGTCTGCAAGCTCTCGTGAAACTTGCCCACCATGGGTGACCCTGCTGGGATTTGAAACAGTGCTGGAATAGTTTCCAGCATCACAGCCACACAGAAGCCACTGCAGCATGACAAACTGGCAAACAGGTGGCAGATAATAATACCTACTCACAGCAGCATGTGCCTCAATATGCAAACATTCTCAGTTCTGCCCCTAGTTCTTGGTGCCAGCTTGGGACGCAGCAGCTGAGGTCAGCGGCTGCTGATAAAACTGCCTCACACCCCTCATCAGGCTTGTCTGACCCCGGGGTGCACTGGGAGATCCCCATTTTGCCTGTTTCACAGGAAGGAGATTTGCACTCATTGCAGATGGGTGACTTGCTCTAGGCCACACAGCGTGCCTCTGGGGGTCTCGCACCTGAGCACTGACTCGGAACTCTGCTGCCCAGAACCAATCTTCCCATCTTTTTGTCACTGCCGTCACAGACTTCTGACCCTGTTCTGAGATTCTCCTCTCTCCTCGTGTCCAGCAGGCAGCACCCTAGCTTTTTCTGCACTCTCAGATGGACCCTTGAGGTGGAGATTGGTGAGAAGGACCCTCTAGATGGGGTCTTGGGTGGCTGAGGTCTCAAGAACCCCCTTGGAGACACCTCAGGAGCCTGGGAGGTGGGTGGCGCTGGTCAGGGTCCTTCCTCAGGCCCCCTTGTCAGCCCGGGCTCTGCCCTGCCCCCGCTGCACCCCGGCCCCTGGCCAGAGCCCCGGCAGCCCCGTGGCCAGCTGGCCGCCGCTGCTCAGCCCTCACCCCAGGCCGCTGAGGTTGGCAGGCTCCTGGCCACGCTGTACAGCCCTGTGTCTCTCCTTGGTTTATTCTTTCCAGATACACGGTTGCTGCTCTTTATTTGGACCACTCTTCTATGTTATGGTATTTCAGTTGTTTTTCCAATGTCTCATACCGCCCCGACACACACACACACACACACATACCGCCTTGTGTTCGTGGCAGGAGTCCTCAGAAGACCGGCTTTTGGAGAAAGCTGTGAGCACATCTGCTCTTTGGCTTGGCGTTCCAGGAAGGCCCTGTCAGGGGGCTTGGGTCTCAGGGAACCAGGACACGTGGGCAGCAGAAGCAGGCCAGCCGGGTCCGAGACCCCCGGAGGTTGAGGTCTGCAGTGGGGGGCCCTCTCGCAGCAGGCAGGGCTGAGCTCAGGGCCTGTGGATCCTTCCAGGGTCCTGGCGCCACGGCCCGGCGCTCCCTGCCCCCTCCGGCTCTGGTTGTTGGCGTTCTCGGCTCCGGTCTGCGTATGCCAGACGCGGGCGGGAGAGAAAGCTGGAGCCTTCACCAGCACCCTGGCCTTCCCTCTGCCGTTATGCGAGTGGGTCTGGGTGAGCCACTGGCTGCAATGTGTGGGGGTATCACAGTCAGTGTGGGGGCACAGGCGTGTGTTCTGGAGACAGCGTGGTGGTGGCCCACAGCCTCAGAAGTTAGGTGGCCAGGGCTCTACTTTCCATCTAACTGGCTGCAGGAACTTTGGCAACAAACAAGCAAACAAAAAAACAAATCCATTATTACCTAGTCAATTCTGACTCACGGTGATGCCACAGAACAGAGCAGAACTGCCTCGCAGTGTTTCCAAGGAGCGGCTGGTGGATTCGAACTGCTGACCCGTTTGTATGAAATGACGGTAACACTGCTGTCTCTGGCTGCCGTGCTGTGGAGGTTAAGTGACTTAATGCTGAAAACACTTCCTGGCATGGAGTGAGCTCTCTATAAATGTTTCCGCTATTATTACTGTATGTGTATGGACGGTATATGTGTGCGTGTGTGTGTAATTTTGTAGGTTTGGGATAGTGCATCGCGGACTCGGGAGTGTAACAATCCCCGGGAAACTTGTTTAAAAGGCTGGTTTGGGGGTCTGGCTGCGGAGATTCAGATTCAGTGGGTTCAGGAATTCACACTTAATCCAAGGCCCTGGTGGTCCCAGTGCACAGGTCAAGGGTCTGAAGGGGAGTCAGTCATTTGAGGTCTCAGATCAAGTAGGATCTCTTGAACCGGGGCCACTGGAGGCACACACGGTGGGGCACAACAAGCCGAGTGGGGGGCTGGCTCACACCCTCACTCACAGTGCGAGGCAGAGCTGCTTTGCGGCAGGAGCTGAGGGCAGGGCTGGGGTGGGGTGCACTGAGAGAGGGCTGGAGCCCCTCCTGATGCAGCCTGGGGGCTCTGGGAAGGCATAGAGTCAGCTGGGGTTTTCAGCAGGGATTGGCATTTGTTTTGGGTTGTACCAGGCTAGTTTACAAGCCCAGGGCACAGCAGATGGCACCAAGGGCACGAACAGCAGTTAGCTCAAGGCCAGAGCGGCAGGAAGCTCTGGGCCCTGAGAGCAGAGGAGGAAGCAGGATCTGGAGGAAGGGAGAAGCTCCAGATTGGGCAGCTGTGCCAGCCCCGTTCTCCCTCAGCTGCTGGCCAAGTATCCCAGCCAGGACCGGGGCTCTGCGTGGCCCCCTCCTTGCCAGTGTGCCAGACTGCACCACTGAAGGCCAGGATCTAGCTCTGGAAACTCACCTGCTGTCCTGCTGGAAGTCTCTTGCCTTACTTGTCTCTGCTTTCCCTCTTAGTGATGATATTTTAGAGAACTTCTACTCTGCTGGGAAAAGGAGGGGGGAGTCCTGGTGGGGCAGCGGTTCAGCATTCTGCTGCCAACCAAAAGGTCAGTTGGCTCCAGCCCTGCAGCCGCTTGGAGGGAGAAAGTGGTGGCAGTCTGCTTCTGTAGAGAAGGCAGCCTCGGGGACCCTCTGGGGCCATTCTCCTGCCCTCCAGGGTCATCATGAGTCAGAATTGCCCCCACAGCACCTAACAACACCAAGAAAGGAAGGAAGTGGGTCCCGCTAAGGTTGGGGACAGGAATGGTGGCCTGCTCTGGGAAGGGGACTGTGCAGACCTGCAGTAGCTGATGAGGGGGAGGTAATCGCTCCAGAATCCAGTCCTTCCCCCTGGAGTGAATTTGACACATATGTGTCTCAGTCATCTAGTTCTCCTGTAACAGAAACACAGCCCGTGGATGGCTTCAACAAAGAGAAATTTATTTTCTCACGATCTAGGAGGCTAGAAGTCCGCATTCAGGGCATCGGCTCTAGGGAAAAGCTGTCTCTCTCTGTCCACTCTGGTGGAACTGTCCACTCTGGGGAACTAACACCAGGTGACAGAACGGCAGACAGCCACCCAGCACAGGGAGTCACAGCCCAGACGAATCGATACATATACTTTTGGGGGACATAATTCAGTCCACGACAGTATGTGAGGCATGAGTCTCTCTGTGTGTGTATAGGTCAGAAGATGTGTAACGTGTGTTGCATGGAGGTGTGTTCATTCAGTTCACCTAAGTAAAAAAATTCCCTGGGCGTGTACTGTGTGCCGTCCACGACGTTGGGAGCTGGGGTACATCTGTGAACAAAAGGAGGGTCCTCACCCCTGGGGGGATTTTGTGTGTCTGCAAGGGGATCTGCCTCTGAGAGCTTGAGTCTGCCATACACACGTATGCGAAGAACAGAGAAGACTAACATGAGCATGTAGACAGTTCCTAAACTAGGAAGCATCGGTCATTTTCTAGACACGTGCTCCCGGGCAAGTTGATGACCCTGAGCCTCAGTTTCCTTTAAAATGGGAAAATAATCTCTTTCCTTCACAGTTGTAAGACCACACGGAAAAATACTTAGGAGCGTCCAAACAGAGAACCTGGTACATAACAGATGCCAAAAGGTACTTTTTCTCTGTGTTTGCTGTGGAGTCAGAGGAGGTACTTCTATGCCCACATGCCAAGGGTGTGTTTGTGCCTGCACCGGGTGACTGTGTGTGTCTGTACAGGGGACACTCCCGATCGAGGCTCTCCTCCCGCAGGCCTGTCGAGAGATCTGAGTAGGTCTGCCTAAAGGTGACGCCGTTGCCTGAACAGTGAGCCTTCCAAGCTGCAGAGCCGACTAGCGAAGACGGGGAGAGAGGCCACTAGACCCGGAATCCTCTTTGTTGGCTGTTTCAGCCTCGGCGAGCTCTGTTGTGGCCCCTTCTGCAATGCGTGACTATTTTTGCAGAGCTGTTTTCAGGCACACAAGGAATATTGGGCTACCTCGTTGTAGACGTCCGCTTACAACACTTATACCTGTTCCTCAGACTCGTTGGAGAAGTAGACCCAGAATGCCTACTTGCCCCCAGCAGGCAACGGTGCGAGCAGGGCTGCGTCACTTGGTAGTGGGCTTGGGACTCTGCAGACTGGGAGAAGGAAAGGTGGGTCTGCTCCCGCAGGAGAGCCCAGAGACTCCCCTGGCTTCCACTGCTTGCTCTGTCTCCAACTTTGGAGTCTCTTCCCGGTTCCATCCCTGAGTGTCCAGCAGACGTCCACAGGCTCTGAGAGTCAGTGTACCCGAAGCCATATCCATCTTCTGGTTCCCAAACCGGTGTGCCCTGGAGACCTTGCTTTCCTATTAACGATCCTAGTACTCCCATCACTCCAGCTGACAACTGTGGAGCCACATGTCGCGCCTCTCTCCGTTCCATTACCTGCGGCTACTCCGTTACCCAACCTTGTCCTCCCTCGGTCCTTTCCTACCCCCCTTTTGCTGCCATCATCCGCTGGTCGGGCTGTCACCGACTCCCACCTGGATTATTGCCAAAGCCTCCCGCTTGGCTTCCCAGCCTCCAGTCTCCTCGTTTCCCAACCAGCAAGTACGTGCATCTCCCCAGAGCCCTGCCACATGCTCCTTGCTCTTCCTTCCATTGTCCCCAGCACCTCTCTTCTCCTCTGCAAGTTCTCAGGGCACCAGCCTGGCTGGTCCCTTCATCATTCCTGGGACAGCTGTGCACAGTCCTGCTTCCGTAGCCGGAGGTGTTTACCTTTCCAGGAGTACGTTCTTCCACACCAGCCTTTTACCTGAATTCTCGCCGTCCTTAGCACTCACTGAAGGCTTTGAAAGCATGATGAAAAGAAAGCAGGAAACGTGGGGCGGGGGAGCTGTGTTTGCAGGCAGTCTGCTAGGGGTAGAGAATTTATTTCACCCTGGGGGCAGGCTGTTGATTGTTTAGGGGGAGAAAAACAAAAATTTGAACTGTGCGGTCACTGTCAGCCTAAATACAGGTGTTAACCTGTTCTGGTTCAGTGATGTAAACAGCCATGCCTTGGGAGACAGAGCCTGCCTTTTCTTTCCTTCTTTTTCTTCCCCAAGGCTTGGAGAGAGGAATTACGATGGAATGGAGCCTGGCTTAGTCCCTGTGGAGGTGGCTATTTTCAGCCAAAGTTTGCAGAGTTGCTGCAGGAAACAGCAAGCAGAGACCAGCAGCCTTCTGGAGGAGCAGTGGACCTTTGTGGGAAAGCTGGGCATGGAGCTGGTAGAAGGACTCTGTGCCTGTCTCTGCACAGAACCCAGCAACCCTCTAGAACCCTGGGGACCTGAAAGGAGAATCCCCACCCAAGGCACCTTCCATGGACTTCTACAATCCCTTCGTGGTGTCTGCAATGGACAGACAGGCTTGTGACATCTCATCTGGAGCCCCTAGATATAGCTGAGGGGACATTATATGGGGTAAGACCCAGTGTCATTACTGTAGGTCATTGTCTGTGTATTGACAAATCACTTGTACCCTGTTGCTGTGGTGTCAGTTCTCACCCACGACGCCCGTGGGTACAACAGAACAAAAGGTTGCCTGCTCCTGTGCCGTCTTCATGACGCTTCATATGCTGGAGTCCGTCGTGGCGGCTCTCGTGCCTGTCCTGATCGCAGAGGGTTTCCCTCGTTTTGGCTGACCCTCGGTGTGACCGAGCACGATGTCCTTTTCTACCTCTCATTCTTCCCTGATGATGTGTCTGAACCGAGACGGAGTCTCACCATCCTGACTGCGGAGGAGGATGCTGGTTGTATTTCCAGGCAGAAGAAAACTATATCCCACAGACAGAGGTAAAAAACATACTCCACCGTTAACCACGTTGTGTCTGGATGCTGGCTTTACAGAGAATTCATTTTCTTCTCTGTGTTTTATGGAACTTTCCAAAGTTTCTACTGTAAGCATTTACAATTAGGAAAAACAAAAAAAGAAGAAGAAAGAGTATTTTATTTTCCCTGCTCCCGCTCTGAGCCTGGTGGAAGCTGCCACAATCCCCGAGACTTCTTCCTCGGTTTAACTTCTGTAGCAACTCCTGGCTGTTGCTCTTGACTCAGGGTCGGCTCCGGACGCTGCTTATTCATTGTTTTGGGTACACGTGCCACCAGCTCCTTCAGGCAGAGGCTCCCTCCTCCTTCTGCTAGGCCCCTCCCCTTCTTCTCACTCCGCTTGCTGGAATTTTCTCAGGACAGCCCTGGCCTGCTCCCCCCAGGCCCCCCTGCCCCCGGCTCCCTGCTCCCTGTCCCTTCTCCTGCCTCCACCCTCTCTGGCTTCTTAGTTCACTTCTTATCATCTACAGTTCTCTAAGAAATGTTCTTTTTAGGGTTTGTCTCTATACTATTATGTTTCTAAAAATCTTTTTTTTAAAAAAAAAAACAACAACTTATTATTGTAAAAATACAGACCATGCAGCATTTGTGGTCCCTTTCACTTTGACTCCAGTGCCGCTTCTCCAGTGAACCTTTCTGTATTGTAGACATCCACGTACAACTTGCACCTTCTTCTCCCGGTGCCGTGGCTCCCTGGCTCCTTGCTGTCTTCTGAGACTCCTGCTCACCTGGTCCCCAGACGCCTTGCAGAAGTGGACACAGAGCACCCACTTGCCCCCAACAGGCAGCAGCGGGAGTGGGACTGCATCTCTGCGTAGTAGGATTGGGACTCCCAAGACCGGAGGAAGGAGAGGCGGGTCTTCTCCCCAAAAGAGAGCCCACTGATACCCTGGCAGTCTTGTAGTCCTCCGCCTGCAGTCTTGTAGTCCCTTCCTGGCTCCTTTCCCAGGTGCCCACCAAGTGTTTAACATGACAGCCCCCTGTGATTTCTGGAAGCCCATCCCCAGGCCTGTCTTCTGAGATGCTTCCGGATAGGTTCGAAAGCCAACACTAAAAACAAAGCACGACCAAAAAACCCATTCCTGTCTGGTTGGTTCTGACTCATAACCACCCTATGGGAAAGATGAGAACTGCCCCATAGGGTCTTCAAGGAGTGGAAAGGTCACACTTCATTTTCCTGACACAGTGACAGCACCGGTCATGCTGTGTCTTCTGCTTCTTTGTTTTGCTTTTCATCTGTTGTCTTATACTGGTGTGTAGACTCTGTGACACTAGAGCTTTTGTTTATTTTGTCCTCTGCTCACCACCTACCATGTGCCTGAAGTGGACAAGATGCTCAGTGCACAGGTGCTGAAGGGGTGAATATGTTTTATAATGACAATCGTTACCTTGTACCAGACACTGTGGTGGGGCTTCTAGTGACTCCTCCATTCAACTTTGACAGTGTTCTGAGCAGTGACAGTATTTTCTCTGTTTTAAAGGCAGTGGAACCGGTGATTCAGCCCTATTCAGAGGTGTCTCGGAAGACAGGCCTGGTGATTTCCTCCCCAAAGATCACAGCCCTGACACAGGGATCAAGAGCTGTGGCTACTCACCAAAAGGTCAGCAATTCAAACCCACCAGCTACTCCTTGGAAACCCCTTAGGGCAGTTCTTCTCTATCCTATGGGGTTGCTCTGAATCACAACAAACTCAACAGCAAAGGACCTGTGTTTTCTTTTTCTAAGGACTGGTCATTCAAACCCCCAGGAGGGCCTTGGGAGACAGGCTAGTGATCCGCTTTCAAGGGCCACAGCCTGGACACCCCTGTGGAGCAGGTCTGCCTGCGCAAGGAGGCCCCATGAGTCAGATTCGAGTTCACAGCATCTAAGAACAGCATTGTTCACCTCAGCGATGAGGTCAGGTCATTCCCTGCAGTGGCACCCCCTCCATGCAGCTGCCGGGAGCCAGGACATGGAGTGGTCTGACTTCTGGCCAGCTGGGATCCTTTGGTTCCCGCGGGCCTTCTCTTTCCACTGAAAGGAGCCCCGGTGGTGCAGTGGTTAACCGCTCAACTGCTGATGCAAAAGTCATAGAGACAAACAGTGGTCGGTCTGCTCCTGTGAAGATCACAGCCCAGAAAACATTAAGGGGCAGTTCTTCTGTGTCTCAGGGGGTCGCTGTAAGTTGGAATTGACTTGATGGCACCCAACAACAGTGACCTCGCTCCATAGTTTGGGCGTGTCCATCCCTCACGGGCTGGATGTCTAGCAGGCCTCCAGATGTTTCTTAGGCCGAGGCTGCTGTCCCCCAGCTAGGACCACAGAGCTGCAGCAGCAGGACCGGGAGATAGTCGAGAGGTGCCATCCTGCAAGAGTGAGCCCCTCACCCGTTCTGGGTCCTACTGCAAAAAGCCTCCCTTCTCCACACACCTACAGGTGTCCCTGCCCCACCAACACTGCGTCTGCCTTCCAGCCCAGATGCTCTAGGTGATGATATAAATGGGGAAGGTGACAGGTTTCTATCCTTTCCTCTTAGCCCCGAGAGAGGCTGTCGCCTCCCTAAGAACTGTCTAAAGCCCAGCACGGTAGAATGCCATCAGCACCCCCAAAGATTCAGGTCCCGATTCTGGATCTGCCACTCTCTAGCCACATCATACTGTTAGTTTTCCAGAGTCGTCAGGTGGGTTCTGCCTCACCGTGGCTGATGTGACGGAGTAGAACTACCCCATAAGCTTCCTAGCCTGCAGTCTTTACAGAAGCAGATCCCCAGGTCGTTCCCAACCCAACAAAACACTGCCCAGTCCTGCGTCATCCTCGCCTTACACCCAAGCCCGTTGTTGCTTCCCCTGTGTCAATCTGTCACATCAAGGGTCTTCTTCATTGACCCTCTACTTTACCAAATGTGACATCATTCTCCAGGGATTGGTCCCTCATGATAACAGGTGCAAAGTATGTGACACGAAGTCTTGCCTTCTGCATCGTGAGCTTGGCCAGGTCAACTGTGCTTTGAGAGAACAGAAGGAAGTGTTCTTTCCTTGTGGTTCCCTTATGGTGTCTGGAGAACCTGCCTCTTCAGGTCGTTGGGTGGATGCCTGAGACAACGTCCTTACCCTCCTTACCACCGTGCCGGTCACACAAGCCTTAATAAACGTTAGCCGCTGTCGTTACTGGCCGCAGCTGGCTGGGGAACTGGGCAGTGACTGGAATCAGCTGGTAGGATGTAGGGTGAGTTTGGTCCTGTGCTGCTCGCCCACTAAACTCCTTCCTAGTTCTGCCATCCTCGCGGTTTAGAATTCCTCGGTCAAGGTCATGCAGTTGTAACTTTTACCTCACCTCCTTTCTCTGTACACCATGTCCCGCTAGGAGGTAACTGTTGCCTTCTCTGCTGGGCTGTATGATTTGAGTAACAAGCTGCACAAGCATCCACTGTCACCGTGACCAAGACACAAAGCCTAGTTATCTCAAGTGGACACTGTGACTGAGACGGTGAGTCCAGGCCTGATGTGCAGAGCCTGGAGATGGGTTGTCCCCTCCAGATGATGGGACTGCAGTCAACCCCAGCCTGTTTGCAGACGCCCGTGCTTCAAGTCCCAGGGGGCCACACGTCCCAAATCCGGTGAGTGTCAAAGTCTCTGCAGAGTCTGTGGCCGGGCCTGACTTTTTAGGGCGGTCCCTCCAGTGATGCTGCAGGAGTGAAGTGCTGTGGCTACTAACCCAGAGTGCATTCAGTAACTCAAATCCACCAGCCGCTCCTGGGAAACTCTTTGGGGCAGCTTTATTCCATCCTACAGGGCTGCTGTGGGTTTGTAACTGACTCGCTGGCAACAGGTTTGGGTTTTTTTTCTTCCAATGGCTTTTCTTTCTAGCTGCACTTTTTGATTGTAGTTTAGGTGTGACTTGGTGGGTTCCATCTACCACCATTCTACCCCCTTCACCTGTGCACACATAGCATCTCACCCAGGAAAGCTCTGTTCTGTGCTTGGGCCTGAAGGAGGAAAGGGGAGGGTGATTCAGGTCTTCCTTCCCTGTCATAGACAAAATTCTGTCCCCCCTAAAAATGTATTTAGTAATTTGGCTGGGCCAGGATTCCCTATATTGTGTGATTGCCCTCCCTTTTGTGGTTTTCTGACACTGTGGTCAACAGAGTGGATTATGTCAGAGAGGACTGAGGTAGGACTCTAAACCCCTTCCAAAGATCACCTCCCTGATGTGGCTTGTACCATCTTTTAGACTGCAAGAGAGAAAAGGAAAAGGAAGCAAGCAGGGTTATGAATCTCACACCATTAAGAGAGCAGCACTGGGAGTAGAGCGCATCCTTCAGACCTGAGGTTCCTGCACCAAGATGCTCCCTGACCAAAGACTGATGCAACACAAGGACCTTCTTCCAGGGCCAACTAAGAGGGAAAGGCTACCCTTGGAGGAGACACTCTGCATTTGAACTTAGAGCCTACTGAACCATATAAGAATAAACAATTCTCTTTTTAAGGCCATCCACTCATGGTATTTCTGTTACAGCAATACCAGATGACCAGGACATTCACCCTCGGGTGAACGACCTGAAGCCTGGGAGCATTCGCCTCTCGCTCCCAACACGGCCAATGCCTACTCTGCCCAGGGCTCCAGAGGCCACCCTCTTGGTATTTCTGAGACATTGATAGAAGCTCAAAACACTGGAGGGAGTTTTCCTTTCTGATCTGGCATCCCCAAATCCCCCTGAGGTCCTCTGGACACCACCCCCCCCAAGTTCTGCCAGCTTTTTGCGCACTCTGGATTACCAGCAACTCTGGGATTAGTATTTGCGGGTCCACAAGTGCAACTGGATCGTTTAACGGCATAAGACTTAGTGGGAGGGCTGATTAAGACCAAGGAAAGATACCCCTTAGGGGAAAACGTGCTGAGTTTGAGCAGAGGTCCACATTTTCTGTGTAGTCAGTGCTCTGAAGACACAGGGGATAGAGTAGGCAAAATGGGGTCAACAGAGTTTCCAGATAATCTCCCCACTTTATTTTAGCCTCATTTTTACCATCCTGCAGGCCAGAGTCTTGTCGTCGTTACCTCAGCAACACAGCCCTTGTTTGTACCTCCAGAGAGATGGGGATGTGCTGAGGGAAGAAGCTGAGGGAGGATGCCGACAAGCCAAGTCTGGAAGAAGCCCCCAGACGCAGGAAACGCAGACCAGTGAATGGTGTTGGCTTCCAATTCAGGCTTCAGTTCCCATGCTTGTTGTCAGAGTCTCTGAGATGTTGTGCAAATTTTACAACTTTTCTGAGTATTGTTTGACCTATTACAAAGTGGGATAGGTACTACCTATCTTGTAAAGTGCTCAAAAATCACTAAAGCATGTGTAAAGCTTAAAAAAAGCTGGTGCATGTTAGGTGTTGAGTAAAAGGCATGTATTACTATCATTTTGTCACCTGTTTGTCATACTGTAATGGCTTGTGTGTTGCTGTGATGCTGGAGGTGATGTCCGTGGTTTTTCAGAATGCCAGCAGGGTTACCGATGGCAGACAGGTTTCATCAGAGTTTTCAGACTAAGTCAGATGAGGAGACAGGGCTGGTCATCTGCTTCTGAAAATGAGCCATGGAAGCACTATGGGTCACAACAGAATATCATCTGATACACTGCTGAGAGACGAGACCCCTGGATTGGAAGGCATTCAGAAAACACAGCGTCCACAACCATGGAGTCGTGCACACCAAGATCATGCAGATGGCAGATGACACCAGGCAACATTTCATTCTGTTGTACACAGGGGTCACCAGGGAGCTGGAGATGACTCAGGAGCAAATAAAGATGTTACTATTAAAATCTGTGAAAGGGAATTAGAAATATTTACTTTAAGGTAGCTGAGAAAAGTAGGAAAAAATTGCCTTTGGCCTAAAACAGGTGTTTAATAAATGATACTGTTTTTTGTCTTTGTCATGAATTGAATTACATCCCTCCAAAATGTGTGTAGCTATTTGGCTGGGCCATGATTCCCAGTATTGCGTGGTTGTCCACCATTCTGTCATTTGATGAGATTTTCCTGGGTGTTGTAAATTCTATCACTACGATTGAAAAAGATAGATTAGCAGCAGTTACACTCATGAGGTGTCTTAAGTCAAACTCTTTTGAGATATAAGAGAAGTGAATACACAGACACAGGGACCACTGAGGCCAAAGATGAAGAGATTGAAGATTTTTACCAGCTTCTGCAGTCTGAAACTGATCAAATATGCAATCAGGATGCATTGATAATCACTGGCAACTGCGATGCAAAAGTTGAAAACAAAGAAGAAGAATCAGTCATTGGAAAACATGGCCTTGGTGATGGAAATAATGCTGGAGACGGCATGAGAAAATTTTGCAAGATTAATGACTTGTTCATTGCAAATATCTTTTTTAACCAACACAAATGGCGACGGTACACATGGACCTCACCAGACAGGATACATAGGAACCAAATCGACTGCATCTGTGGAAAAATATGATGGGAAAGCTCCATATCAACAGTCAGAACAAGACCAGGTGCTGACTGCAGCACAGATCATCAACTGTTCACACACACATTCAAACTGAAACTGAAGAAAATTAGAACAAGTCCATGAGAGCCAAAGCATGACTTTGAGTATATCCCTCCTGAGTTTAAAGACCATCTCAAGAACAGATTTGATGTGTTGATCACTAACGACCAAAGACCAGACGAATTGTGGAATGACATCATCCACGAAGATAGCAAGAGGTCATCAAACAGATGGAAAAGAAAGAAAAGAACAAACTGGATGCCAGAAGAAACTCTGAAACTTGCTCTTGAATGTTGAGCAGCTAAAGCAGAAGGAAAGAACGGTGAAGGAAAAGACCTAAACAGAAGATTTCAAAGGGCAGCTCGAGAAGACAAAATAAAATATTATAATGACATGTGCAAAGAGCTGGAAATGGAAAACCAAAAGAGAAGAACACATTCTGCATTTCTGAAGCTGAAAGAACCAAAGAAAAAAATTCAAGGCTCAAGTGGCAGTAGTGAAGGATTCTACAAGGAAACTATTAAATGACTCAGGGAGCATCAAAAGAAGGTGGAAGGAATACACAGAGTCATTATAAAAGAAAGAACTGGTCGATGCCCAGCCATTTGAAGAGATAGCACATGCACAGGAATCGATGGTACCCAAGGAAGAAGTTGAAGCTGCACTGAAGGCACTGGCAAAAAATAAGGCTCCAGGAATTGATGGAATATCAATTGAGGAATTTCAACAAACAGATGCAGTGCTGGAAGTGCTCACTCATCTATGCCAAGAACTTTGGAGGACAGCTACCCGGCCAACTGACTCAAAGAGATCCGTATTTATGCCCATTCCAAAGAAAAGCGATCCAATGATCCAACTGAATGCAGAAACTACCAAAAAATATCATTAATACTACGTGCAAGTAAAATTTTGCTCAAGATCATTCAAAAGCAACTACAATGGTATACTGACAAGGAAATTCAAGCTGGATTCAGAAGAGGATGTGGAACCACATATCATTGCTGATGCCAGATTGATCTTGGCTGAAGATACCAGAAGTATGTTTACCTGTGTTTCATTGACTATGCAAAGGCATTTGACTGTGTGAATCATAATAAATTATGACTAACATTGCTGAGAATGGGAACTCCAGGACACCTAGTTGTGCTCTTAAGGAATCTGTATAAGGATCAAGAAGCAGTTACGTGAACAGAGAAGGGGACACTGCATGGTTTAAAGTCAGGAAACGTGTGCATCAGGATTGTATCTTTTTACTGTATCTTTTCAATCTATATGTTGAGCAAATAATCTGAGAAGCTGGATTCTATGAAGAAGGAGGCATCAGGGTTGGAGGACAACTCATTATCAACCTGTGTTATGCAGACAACACTACCTTCCTTGCTGAAAGTGAAGAAGACTGATTAATATCATGGATCACAGCCTTCAGGGTGGATTGCACCTCAACATCAAGAAAACAAAAATCCTTACAACTGGACCAGTAAGCAACATCATCACAAATGGAGAAAAGATTGAGGTTGTGAAGGATTTCATTTTGCTTGGGTCCACAATCGCTGCCCATGGAAGTAGCACTCAAGGAATCAAAAGCATTGCATTGGGAAAATCTGCTGCAAGGGGTCTCTTTAAGGTATTGAAAGTAAAGATGTCACTTTGAAGACTACAGTGCACCTGACCCAAGCCATGATATTTTCAATCGCATCATATGCATGTGAAAGCTGGACCACAAAGAAAGAAGACAGAAGAAGAATTGATGCCTTTGAATTATGGTGTTGGAGAAGAAAGTTGAATGTACCATGGACTGCCCAAAGAACAAAAAGATCTGTTCCTAAAGAAGTACAACCAGAGTACTCCTTGGAAGGAAAGATGGCAAGACTGTGTCTTACACATTTTGGACACATTGTCAGGAAAGATTAGTCCCTGGAGAAGGACATCATGCTTGGTAGAGTGTAAGGTCAGTGAAAAAGAAGACCCTTGATAAAATGGACTGACACAGTGGCTGCAACAGTGGGCTTAGGCATAAAAATGATTGTGGACATGGTGCAAGACTGGGCAGTGTTACGTTCTGTTGTTCACAGCATCGCTTTGAGACAGAACTGACTCAATGGTACCTAATAGCAACAACAGGGACCTCGTACACCAAGGAAGAAGTCCCGGAGCAGAGTGCCTCCTTTAGGCCTGAGGTTCCTGAGCCAAGCTGCTCCTGGACAATAATAAGACTGATGACAAGGACCTTTCTCCTGAGCTGACAGAGAAAGCCTTCCCTTGGAGTTGGTGCCATCAATTGTTAAAGCCATCACTTTACATATGTTACAACAGCACAAGATGACTAAGATAGTCCTGTCTTTGCCACCTATGATGTGTCTGACCTTGCCAAAATTCATCTGTCATCTGCAAACAGGGAGTATTTCTACTCTACCTCATCCCACGAGGACTGCAGTGGCCACTGGAGATAGTTACATGTGTCTCATGGGATCCCGAGGTTCTTGGGCAGAATTAGGTACAACTTATGGAAATAGACACTGGATTGGAGGTCAGGGCGAAGGGTGCATCTCTTCACAGCCCATGGCCTTAGGTGACTCACTAAGCCATTTGGCCCTCAGGTGTCCACTCTGCCGACCTCTCAGCAGCCATGAGAAAATACAAATCTGAGAAATTATCATCATTCTTGCACCTTAAGGGAAACATCTCTTCATTTTTATAACTTTGGCACCCAACAGTCCTTGGCATCTAGTGGAACTCATCAGTTTGGTTAACAAATTAACTATAAACTGCTCAGAAGTCTTATTTTTAATCATTAGTAAAATTTTGCCCATAACTGACAATTTCTGGTCATTGTTTGATTTGCTGGGTCCCTGGGCCTCTGTCCCAAAGTAATTTGTACTTCAGGCCAGCGTTAACGTGCTCTGATGTTACACGGACACAACTGGAAGCAGAAAAAACTGGCAGTGAAGAGAGAAGCAAGCACCTCTTTGGCATATGGCTGATGTGGGGAGATATTTCGTAACTCCCTCTCCCCCCACACCCACAGAGATGGCTTGGTCACATCTTGTCTAGGTTCCCTGTATATCTAGTCTGCAGAGTTAGCCCAAGAGTAGCTGGTAGCTCATGTAGATGTCAGAGCTGCTGAAGATGATCCTTCATGGCAGGTTAAGAACTAGGGTGCCTTACTGGTGTTTTCCAGATGGGAGGGGGCAGGTGGAGCAGCAGGTGGAAACAGACAGGACGGCCCTGAGCCTCCTGGTGTCACAGAGAAGAGATCTTGATAGGAACTTCTTGGTAATGGGGGACACATGTACGTTTTCATCCTTGAAAAATCACATCAAACCCACCGCAGTTGAGTTTGACTCACAACAACCTTATGAGACAGAGGAGAATGGCTCCAGAGTTTCCAAGGTGCGCCCAGTGGATGTGAACTGCTGATCTTTTGGTTAAAACACATAGCACTTATCAACTACATTTATCATTACTACATAATATTCCAGAATTGCTACAGTCTCCAGTCTCTAGGGGTTTTAGTAGAGGGGCAGGGAGATGGAGAGGGCCAAGACAGTAAGAGTCACCATCTTAGTTTGTGTACCACAATACATTACCCTAGACCCAGGGCAGGGTCAGAGGCAGAGTATTTTCTGGCTATGCCCGTTTACCAAGTCTTCTTCTTGCATTGTGGAAGTGTACTTGTGACCACTCTCATTTGTAACACTGTAACCATGCCCCAGCTCCTCCTCCCCTCCACCTGTTCTATCTTCTTCCCCTTGCCCAACATCTGACTGACAGCTGCCTCAGCTGGGCAAGGCATCCCTCTTCTGCATCCCACTTAGCAGAGGGTCACTTCTGGTGGATTCACTCACCCTCCACTTCTGGAAGGCAGACTACCTTGTTGAAAGCTTCATCCCCAGTGCCCCAAACTGTGCATCACACGAAAGGTGCTCAACAGATATTTGCTAGGCGTGCCAGCATTTGCTTCTAATTAAGGGCTTTTTAGTTCCCTTCAGATACTATAACAACTAAGCCAACAGAGATATGTCAGTCTATATATGTACACATAAAACAGAAAAAAAGGTTTAGGGATTCTAGACATGAGTTTTTTTTTATTTTAATTGAAACTAAGTCACTTTACTGCTGAATTCTTTAAAAAAATAAGATGACAGTATTACAGAATAAGACTTTTTAAATCTGTTTTACAAAATCCTACAAAAAAAGTGGGCTGATTTCATTTACAAACAGTGATTTAACAGTGTATTGAGTGTAACAAAACGTGGCAGGATACAAAACCCCAATCTAAAGCTACACAAACACAGCTTCCAGAGAAGCAGCGACTCCTGCCCTTTTCCGCTCAGGACGCAGGCAGGACTTCCCGCGGCCACCGCGGCCCGCGGTCCCCCAGCGTGGATGCCGCCCAGCCCCGGCTCCGCTTCGGGCTCCCCGCGCGGCGCTGGCCAGGGCTGGACTTCTTTCTTGCGAAGCCGTCACCGACCCCGGCACCGCCACTCTGCTGCTTTCCGCCTGAATGGCGTGAGGCACCTGCCTGTGACACAGGGGTGGCTCCTCCACGAAATCTTCTGTCATGAGCCTCTTACGGTAACCCGAGAGGAAGCGACACCTTAAGGGGCGCACCCCCCGCCCCCAACGCAGCACCCACCAGACCTGGGCCTCCTGGCGCTATTACCTGTCACATGCACGGGGCCGAGACGACCCCTCCGAGGTCGGACCTGGGGCCACCCCTCCCAGGGCCTCCGCCTCCAGACCCCGAGTTTACTGATCAGCATGTAGACGGGGTGCCTGGTCCCCGGGACCATGGCAGGGCACAGAGCCTTCGCCTCTCCGGTCAGCACTTCGCCACCTGAGAGCGGCCTGCGGCACCTTCTGGCCTCTCCGCCGCAGAAGCTGGGCCCGCTCGGCGCGCCTCTCGGGGTGGGGGCGCCGCCTCTTTCCCGGCGCCGCTGCGGGGTGACCTCGCTGACACTGCTGCCACCCGTCGCCCTCGGCCTGCGGAGCCGGGGAGACGCCGCCCTCGGGTGTCCGCACTATTTGCGGGCGCGCGTCCGCCTGCCGAGAGGTGTGCTGCCGCCGGACGGAAGGGCAGGGCGAGGAGCACGGAGAGATGGTGAAGGGCGGCCCGGCTGCTGTCCCGCCGCCCCGCGCGCAAACCGGAACCGCCGCCACCGCACACCCGGCCCCCAGGGCTGCGGAACGGACGCCGCGCAGCCGTCGTTCCCGCTCGCTGGCCGGCCGCTTCCGGCCAACGCGCCAAGATGGCGCCGCCGGTGCGCGCGAGGCCCCTCCCCTTCCGGCCCCGCTGGGGTGAGGGGCTGAGTCCGGGTCTGCGAACGGGAGGGGGGCGGGAGGCGACAGTGGCGGGGGCGCGCGCCCGCGGCTGCCTGCTCGGCTGGAAGGCAGGAGGGGTGGCCGGGGCGTTCCCCTGCAAGGCAGGAGCGCTGTCTCAGTGGAGCGGGGATGAAACAGGGCTGGCTCCCAGCCACGCTCTGCCCGCAGGTCCCTACGGTGAGCGAGCGTATCCAGGTTTCGGCCGGGCCCGTCGGCGAGCGGGCTCGACGGGCTGCAGAGGAGCCTGGCCTTTACTCTGAGCGCCTCGGGTAACACCCCACGGGATCGAAACCCGGCGACGTCAGGCCCGGGCTCGCGTCCGCAGTCTCGGGCAGGGGGCCGCCCCGGCGGGAGGAGGCCGACCCGAAGCTGGGGATCGCGCCCCGGGAACTGGTCCCGGGCGGAACAGGAGTGGGGACATGGTGTGTCCTCGGCGCCCAGAACGGTGCCTGGTCCAAGCAGCCGCCCTGCGTGACACAGTGGCCCTGTCCCCACGGTTTCCGAGGCTGTGTCGTCTTGCCTGGAGCAGATGGCCAGGCGTCTTCTCCCTGGGAGCCGCTCGGTGGGTTCTCATGGCCAAACTCTCAGCAAGCGGCTAAGCGCTGAACCACTGGGCCACCGAGGCTCCTGGGCGGATAGGAGCGCTCCATAAATAACCGTTCAATGGATGATTCTGATAAGGAGGTGAAGACAGCGGATTCTGCAGGGACAGAGGAAGCTGATAAAAGATATATTTAGAAAATACAGCTGGCAGGAATAGTGATTGGAAGGAAGGGGAGATTTTTTTTTTTTTTTACGCTAGTCAAACACAGCTAAACCCCCCAAAAACCAAACCCACTGTTGTCGAGGGGATTCCAACTCAGTGACCCTATAGGTCAGAGTACAACTTCCCATAGAGCTTCCAAGGAGTGCCTGGTGGGTTTGAACTGCCGACCTGGTTAGCAGATACAGCACTTAACCACACTGCTCCCAGGGTTTCCCATTATTTTTTTCTTTTTACAAATCCTCAGCTTTCTGTGGAAACCATGGTGGCGTAGTGGTTAAGAGTTCAAACCTGCCAGGCATTCCCTGGAAACTCTTGGGGCATTTTTACTTTGTCCTGTAGGATTGCTGTGAGTCGGCATCGACTCTACCGCAATGGCTAAGCTTTCTCCCACTCCGTACCTTCCTCCCCGCCCCCCCACCTGAAATGTTATTTCCCGTTACCTCCATTTCCAAATCCTTTCCACCACTCAGGGCTCAGTTTAAATGCCGCCTTTCCAAAGCCTTCTTTGGTCACTGTGATGGAAGTATTGCCGTCTCTGTATCTCCGTAGAGTTTCGGGTTGTGTACCTACTTCTACAGACCGTGATACTTGCTAGGCTCTTCTCTAAGCACTTACCAAATATTAATTCATTTAACTCTTATGAAAACCCTAAACCGGCCACCCTATAGAAAATCGTCAAGTTGATTCTAATTCATAGTGACCTTATAGAACAGAGTGAAAATGCCCTATACGGTTTCCAAGGAACTCTCTTAACTGCTGTGCCCACAGGGTTTCCTAACTTTCACTGAGGTATGTACAGTCACCATCAGGTCTATTTTATAGATGATCATGTTTCCCGTGGCACTCAGTATTTGCTGGCTCTGTTACCTTGGGCAAGTTACCTGGACTCCCTGTACTTCAGTTACGTATCAGGTGTAGCAAATATAATAGATGCAACAGGATCATAGGATTATGTAAAGTAGCGCCCACAAAGCATATAAAGAGGTGCTGGACACTTGGTGTTGAATGAATGTTAGCTATAATTTGTTACATAGTTATTTAAAAAATTTTTACTGTGCTTTAAGTGACAGTTTACAATCCAACTCAGTTACCCACATAAACCACCCCTCAACAGTGCTGTGAACTCTTCTCTGCTGTTCCTACCCTGTAACAGCACACTCCTCTTTTCCAGCCTGTATCCGTCCAACCAACTCCTGTCCCCTCTGCCCTCTCATCTTGCCTCTGGACAGGAGCTGCTCAGACAGCTATATACACAAATATATATATATATATATTTAAGCCAAGAAGCACAATCTTTGCTGGTATCACCCTATGTCTCATAGTCTGGTCCAGTTTTTATCTGAGGAGTTGGCTTCAGTTACCTGTTGCATATTTTTGATATGCTGATCCTGTGCTAAGTATTTCATAGGTCTTTTTAAATTTTTTAATTTACTTTTGATGTTGAGAATTTTTACAGGAAAACATACACCAGTTTGACAGTGTCTACCCATACCATTTAGTCACACTGATGACATTCTGTGGGTTGTGCCACTGTTCTTACCCTCTTTTCTGAGTTGATCCTCTGCCATTGACATAAATTCGCCACCCCCTCGGGTTTGTACCTGATTTTGCTGTTGTCAGTTTCATCCAGTGTAGATCTGAAAACAGCAAAATGCTCAAGGCAGACATTTAATACTAGTTAAGCTAAATGATTGTTTGGTTTAAAGAAGTTTTCAGGAGATGTTTTTGGTTAAAGATGTTTAATAATCTCAGGGGTTCATGCAACTTTTATGGCTCCAGGAAGTCTAGAGTTTGTAACAATTTGAAATTCTGTTCTACACTTCCCCCCTTTTGATCAAGATTCTTCCACAGAATCTTTGATCAAAATATTCAGTAATGGTATCTAGACACCATCCTGTTCTGATCTCATGGCAAAGGAGGTAGTTTTTCATGGAGACAGTTAGCAATGCATTTCATATCCTCCTTCTGTTCCTGATCCTTGTCCTTCCTCTGCTGCTCTGGGTGAATAGAGACCAGCTGTTGTGACTTGGGTGGCTGCTTACCAACTGTTAAGACCTCAGGCACTATACAATGAAGTGAAGGTTAGAAGCTCTAAAGAAGTTATTAGAGCAATTAGTTGGGCTGTCCCATGAAACCATGGCCCTAAATGTGTAAACCAAAAAACCAAGTCCCGTGAAGATCTTGATGATACATAAACATCCTCAGCTGCAGCTGTTTTTGGTCCTTTTCATAAATATGTCCGTCACACAACTTTTGCCAATTCAACTTTTTACAGGTGTACAATTTATTGACAGAATTCCAATAATCAGCTGTACAACCCTAACCTTAATCAATGCAATTATTTGCATCACTGCTAACCCTCCCCCTTCGTCTCCTCCCTCGTGCCCCTGGTATAACTGTCTTAGTCACCTGGTACTGCTCTAACAGAAATACCAAGAGTGGATGACTTTAACAAAGAAAAGTTTATTCTCACACAGTCCTGTAGGCTAGAAGTCCGAATTCAGGGTACCAGCTCCAGGAGAACTTACTCTCCGTCGGCTCTGCAGGAAGGTCCTTGTGTTGGTTGTGTCAATTTTTCTTTGGTCTGAGAGCATCTTGGCATAGGCATCTGTGGTGGTCAGGATTATGTCAACTTGGCTACTACCTATTTGGCTGCTGTATTAAGTGGCAGGGCGGGGTTTGTGGTGGCTCCCTGCCCCTCGGCTCTCATCTCGTGACCCTGGACTACGGCTGCTGATCGCTCACGTGGCCAGGAGCTCCTGCTCTCTTGTTCCAGCGTCTGGTTCCGGGACTTGAGCTAGCAGCTGTTGGGCGCATCAGTCCTTACAGTCGGCACGTGAGAGTCCTGCTCCCTGACCTGCCAATCCTGCGCTCGCCAGCCTCTGCTCAGTCCTGCTCCCTGACCTGCCGATCCTGGGTTCGCCAGCCTCTGTCGCTTCGCCTCGCCACCAGCTTGGGATCCACTGACCCACACAACCGGTGATGTGCAACTCTGGTCTCTGACTTGCTGACCTTGGGTTCCTCAGCTTCCGTGGACACGTGAGGCTTGTGAGAGAGCTTGGGACATTCAGCTTCTGTGATTACGTGAGCTGTTTCCTATATTTGTATCTATCTATCTGTCTATGTATATATATTACAAATCTTTCCTTGTACCTACACGTGTTACTGGTTTTGCTTTCCTGGAAAACCCAGCCTAAGACAGTATCTCAGGTCTGAAGGACATGCTCTCCCTTTTTGTTTATTGGTAGGAGGTCCCCAGCTCTCTGCTTGCTTCCCCTTCCTTTTGTCTCTTGTAGGATATAAGGTGGTGCAGCCACATCCCAGGGATGTGGAGCAGGGAGGTGACTTTAGGAAGGGTGTTCCAGTCCCACCCTAATCCTCTTTAACATAATCTAGTCTATTAACTGCAGACAGAGATCAGGATTTACAGCATAGGGGCAATCACGCCATACTGGGAATCGTGGCCCAGCCAAATTGTTACATACACTTTTGGGGGAGGGGGACACAATTCAATCCATGACAATGACTGACTGGTTCTCTATACATTTCCCTTGTCTGTTTATATAAGGGAGGTCATAATATTTGCCCTGTTGTGGCTGACTTATTTCATTCATCATAATGTCTTCGAGCTCCATCCATACTTTAGTATGTAAAGACCCCAATTCTTCTAAGGGCTGAGTAGTATTCCATTGTACATATGTGCACTTAGGTTGTTTCTGCCACTTACCTGTTGTAAATAGTGCTGCAGTGAGCACTCTAACTCTCTGTTGGAGCGTCTGTTCTCGAATCTTGGGTACATACCTGGGGGTGGATGGCTCGATCTTATGGCAGCGGGTTGGGTTTTTTGGTTGTGGTGTGTGTCATGGTTGGAATTGTGTCCCCCCAAAAATGTGTGCAGCCACGTGGCTGGGATATGGTTCCCAGTATCTTGGGACTGTCCTCCATTGTGTGGTTTTGCTAACCTGTATGTTAAAGGATTAGGGTGGGGCTGTGAATTCCTGCTGTGGGGGGAGTTTCCCTGGAGTATGGCTTGCGCCACCCTTAATGCTTTTAGCTTGCAAGGAATAAAAGGAAAAAGAAACAAAGGACAATTCGAGAACCTCGCTACCATCGAGCAAGCAGCACGGGGAGCAGAGCGCGTCCTTCAGACCAGAGGTTCTTGCGTGAGGACGCTCCCTGGACAAAGACTGATGCAATGCTGGACTTTCCTCCAGAGCCGACAAGGGGAAAGTCTTTCCCTGGAGCGGACACCCTGAATATGGACTTGCAACCTACCGGACTGTGTAAGAATAAATCTTTCTTTGTTAAAGCCATCCACTCTGTGGTATTTCTGTTAGAGCAGCCTAGCTGACTAAAACAGTATGGTAGTTTTATTTCTAGTGTTTGTAGGAACTACTACAGTATTTTCCAGTATTTTATACAAGGTCTGACAAGTCCACAAACCTAATTGTTCTTACTGCTACAGTGCTGAATATCACTATGGTCACCTTTGAAGTCCTCCCCTTGGGAAGCTATGCACCCACACCAGCACCTAGTGCACCCTTCAAAGCCATTTTGGAACTCGTTCTGGGATGGCCATTGTACATGATGGCACAGCGGCAAGTTTGTGAACTTAGCTATGTACTTGTCTGTGAGGGAGTTTTAGCTAGTGAACAAAGAACCGTAATTGGAACACCCTCCCTGCTCACCAGATCTGGTCCCCAAATGACTTTTTTCTTTACCAGAAGATAAAGGAAATAGTGAAGGGAAGACATCTGGATGACATTCAGGACGTCAAGGGTAGTATGATGACAGCTCTCTGATGGCCATTCCAGGGAAAAAAGAGTTCCAAAATGGCTTTGAAGGGTGGACTACGCACTGGTGTTGGTGCGTAGCTTCCCATGGAGGTACTTCACAGGTGGCTGTAGTGATATTCAGCTGTGAAGTTTGTAGCACCTTTTCTGGGATGAGTTTGCGAGGTTAATTGTCAGGACTGTGTGTCTGTAACGAAGGCGCACCTCCTAACAGCTCTGCTGACTAACTGCTGTTATAACCCCCAACCTGAGGTAGCGCAGAGAGAGGTTAACCATACTGCCGATGTCACACAGCTGGGATTGTGAACCCATGTAGCATGACTGCAGAGACTGTGGCCTTCGCCACAACATGAATAGATGCTAATTATTATTATTGTTGATCCTACTCTGTACTGTAATTATTTTTGTGCTTATCTCCTTCCTGTCCAAAAAAGGGTACTCGCCCTCCTTACTCAGTATGTGGTTGTCAATAAGTCTAAGATGAAAAGCTTTCTTCCTTCCATAGTGAATAACAGTGATTCGTTTTAAGTAAAGATCTGATAATGTTATGCTTTTCTAGGAGTTTCCAGATGAAAGGCCCTGAATGTGAATTCTTCATGTAAGAAACTTCTGAAAACATGTACCCACTTACATTGTCGTATGACTTGTGAGAACTGAACGGTGTGAGTGAAGCGTGAGGCTGTTGGTTATGCTCTAGCTGGAGGCTGTTATTAGTTCCCATTGTGCCAGACATTTTATGTACAATGTAATTTAGTCCTCAGAAATCCCTGTTAGGAAGGTATTATCATCCCTGTTGCATAAAGGGGAAAACAGCCACAGAGAGGTTAAATCACTGACCCCAAACCACCCATCTGTGAAGCATTAGAAGGAAGCGAACACCCAGATGTGCCTACCTGGGCACTGTGCTCCACCACGCTGGGCCGCCTGGTTATCCGTTTCTCTGCCCCACCTGAAAGGGCAGTGCCAGAGATTAAATAGTTCCCCTTCGTGGTTCGCTAACTCGAGGCATTGCCAGTGAGTATTCAGGAGACCCCTTGCATGAAGGAATTGTGAGGACAGATGAGCAGTCCTAAGGCAACCCTAGCGGTGCTGTGGTTGAGTGCTAAGCTGCTAATGTAAAGGTCCGCAGTTGGAAGCCACCGGGCACTCTTGGGAAACCCTATGGGGCAGTTCTGCCCTGTCCTGTAGACTTGATGGCAGCAGGTTTTTACGGATGACGGGGCAGCCCAGTGGCACAGTCACTGAGAGCTACAGCTGCTCCACAAAAAGTCAGCAGTACAGAGTTACCAGCCGCTCCCCGGAAACCTGACGGGGGGGGTCAGTTCTGCTCTGTCCGATGGTGTCACTGTGAGTTGGAATTAACTCAATGCAAACTATTTTTTTTGACGCAGTTGGTACAGTGGTTTGAAAACTCAGCGACTAGCCAAAAGTTGTGGGGTTTAAAACCATCGCCAGAAACTCAGGAAAAAACCGCGGCATCTGCTTCTGTAGCGATTTCCAGACTTGGAAACCCTGTGGGGTCGTCAGGGGTCAGCATTGACTGGATGGCAGTGCCTTTGGGTGCAGCTGGGTTTTAAAAAGCAAATAATAATATTGTACCACCCTTCAATAAAGGGACAAGCTGCTGGTGGGCAAAACGAGTGAGGTGTGTGCGCATTGTGTT
Organism: Heterohyrax brucei; assembly: GCA_028571685.1. NCBI lineage: Eukaryota > Metazoa > Chordata > Mammalia > Hyracoidea > Procaviidae > Heterohyrax > Heterohyrax brucei. The sequence continues at coordinate 84,690,704 of CM053157.1, read as the reverse complement.
GAGTGAACGAGGAGAGACACCGCAGAGAACATACAACATGATCCCATTTATCCGATGATAAAGACGGATCACATGACTCCGTGGTGACAGAAATTAGAACATTGCAGGTCTAGGGGTGGGGAGCGATTGTTGGGAAGGAGCTTACCAACATTTGAGGGCAACGGCGATGTTCTGTAGATCAATTTGGGTTTAGTTGTCCGTTTGACCAAACTTATCCAACTGTTCACGTGAAATCTTCGCATTTCGTTGTCCATAAATTACACCTTGAAATTATAAAAATGAAGGACATTTTTAAATGAGCGGGCCTTTAGACATGGGGTGTGGTGGGGAGTCTGAGATGTGGACGGAGTCTTGTTGTCTGTCGGACGCTGAGTGCTGTCCCGTGGGCACCAGACCCGAGCCACAGCTGCTGAGTTGGTTGTGCCTCACAGGAGTCTATCGGGATGGAGAGGAACCGCCCTGTGGGGCACCCAGTGCTGCGATCTTCACAACCTGCCTGAAGTAGAGCGTCAGGGAGTACGAGGGGACCTCTAGGAGACAGACTAACACAGCGGTGCAGCAACAGGCTCACGCGTGAGAGTGACGGAGGCTGGTGCCGGGCCGGTGGTGTTTCATTCTGTTGTGTGGGGGTCACTGCGAGTCAGGACTGACTCAGCAGAGCCTGACGGAACGACAGCTTTCTGGAAGCTGACTGTCCTGTCTGCTGTGGAGCAGCTTGCAGGCTCTAACCACCACTGTGCATCCAGCCATTGGCTGCGTAACCCCTGGGCTACCAAGGCGCTGGACGATCCTCGGGGGACCTGCGCAGTCACTTTTCAAGTCCTGATTGTGCATACAGTGTGCTGGACAGACAGACTTCCAGACAGTCCTTTGATGGTGCCTGCAGTGTATGGACACACAGCCTTCCAGACATTTCTCTGACGGTCTATACAATGTGCTGGACAGACCAGTGTGCTGGACAGACTTTCAGATAATCCTTTGATGGTGCATGCAGTGTTCTGGACAGACAGACTGAACAATCCTTACCTAAGCTACTGAAAGGGAACAACATATATTTCCTTGTTTAAAACCTAAACCAGCGACTGCTGAGTGAATTCTGCCTCGTGGTGACCCTACAGGCCAGAGTAGAACTGCCCCATGGGTTTCCAAGGAGCGGCTGGTGGATTTGTGCTGCCAACCTTCCCATTAGCAGCCACGGCTTTTCACTTCTGCAGTTGTAAAACAAGTACTTCAGTGACTATCAAATCAAAGCCTTTTTAGGGAGGACCCTTTGCAGCCTGGAGCAGAGTTTCGAAAAGCCCTCCATGCTCAGCACAGCTTAGTATACGAAAGGGGCAAGGGAGTTACGCTCGGAAAGCCGCGTTACAGCTGGAATTACCCTGGAAGTGCTCACGGCTCCTGTGAGGGGTGGAAAAGGCGTCTCCCAGGAGGGCCTGAGCCAGGTCCCAGGCTCCGGTGACCCCGCCCCTGCCTCCCAGTTCGCTCATCTGTGAACCTGCACCAGACGCCTGACCTCTGTAGCTGCTGTTTCTTCTTCATCAGGCCTGATGACCTTCCTTTGCTGTCTCTCTACAGGGTTATGCTTTCAAGGTTTGAAAAGATTATAAACGCAAACAGAGCTTTGAAGACGTGCTGCCACCAAGAAACTGACACAAAACCTTGCAGACCTTCTTTAAAGAGAAGGGAAGCCCTGGTGGTGTAGTGGTTACGCACTAGGACTACTGACCGCAAGGTCTGCAGCTCAGCTCCACCAGGTGCTCCTGGGAAACCCAAAGGGGCAGTTCTGCCCAGCCCTGAGGGGTCGGTGTGCCTCCAAACTGACTCAACAGCTGTGGGGTGTTTTTTGTTTTTGTTTTTTTGGCTTTAAAGAGATGTAGTAGCAACATTTCAGCCTCTCCCACAGGCACTGTGGAATGAGTTCACACATTCCTCCTGGAAGAAGTGGTCTGGTCCAGAGATTAAAGAGAGAAACTGAGCGCTGTGGCGGGGAGGCAGGGTTGTCGTGCTGGGCTCCGTCTCCCCTTGGCTACAGAGCCCTCCAAGCCACCTGCCTTCCTCACACAGGTGCCGGGCACCGCCTGCCCCCAGGGCCGCCCAGGCCGCAGACTCCCCGGGCGCCGTGTCTCCTCGATTTCCCCGGACCGTCTCGACAGCCGTGCAGCTGATGCCGCTCAAAGAAGGGATCCATCTGAGGAAGGGCTTTGTCGGGTGTCCCTGGGCTTGAGGGACAAAATGGAACCCTGCTTTGTCACAGCAGACGGGCACAAACTGAGGCCCTGGGTCCTGTTTATGTGGCAGGGATTGAGGCAGAATGGCCAGGCGGATGATTGGATCTGACTCGGGTAAGGAAAATTGTTTGTTAGGGTTGGAAGCGTAATTGTGTAAGCTACAGTAGTTCTGTGTTTGGCTCCCTCTGACTCACCAGTGTCTGTAACCTAACACCCCATCCAAAGAGGAGCAGGGCTGGGGGAGGGGAGCGGGAAGGGGCGCAGGGGGCAGAGGTCCCCTGCACACACCCTCACTCCGCGCACACACACACTCGCCCCGTGCTAGGTCCTCACTGTCCCACCCCCCCCAAACCTCTAAGGAGAGTTGATGAGAAGGCATTTGCCACCTGGACACAATGAGGCCCAGTGCCAGGGACAGGCGTGAGGCTGGCCAGGAGCCAGCGCCCTGGACTGAATGCCTGTCACCCAAGGGGCTCCAACAGCCCCCGGCGGTCTCGGGTGGCCGGGCACCGCAGACGGCCGTGATCAGAATGTGCAGACACCGAGCCTTTGAGCAGGCCGGGAGCGGGTCCCCGCGCCGGCGGAGGGGCCTTCGGATTAGCACGGGTTCCTGGAACCGCTTTCGTTAACTGCTTGTTATGCCTCGCGCGCGCGGGCGCTGCGCATTCATCTTTATTAGTTCTAATTGCTTCCCTATTCTAATGGGATCTTGATATTCCCATACAATTGAAAGGAAATGTATTCATTAAAATAATTCTTCCCCTAACTGGGGCTTCAAGCAGCTTCTCCAAGCGACATTGTCTCCCTCGCTGCGGCCTGCTGGGGCCTCTTAATAAGACTCTAGTCAAAAGCCAACTCTGGGCAGCAAACTTTCTTCACAGGAGTTTCCAGACACTGAAGAGAGAGCGCTTTTTAATCGGCTCACACACACAGAAGCGGGAGGCCAGCTGGTGTAATTGGGGGCGCCACTCTGGATGGGTTGGCGGGGAAGGGCCGGCCTCCTGCTTGCCTGGGCAACAGTGACCCCTTTCTGCACAGTGACAGGCTAATTTGGGGAGCGCTTTCCCCCTGTCATCTGCCTGCAGCTCTTTATTTAGGCCACAAGCAGTGCCTAGGTGTGTTGCAAGGGCAAGCTGGTGACTGAGGCCAGGGGGAAGCAGGAAGGCTGAGTTCTCCTCCTGGGTGTTTCTGGTTGGGTGGGTGGCTCCCCCATCCAGAGTCCCACAAGTTAGGCACGGGAGGAAGGTCTGTCACTGTTTCAGAAAGCCTCATAGGAAAGAGAACTGGGAAAAGCAGGCTGGTGTTTCAAGCTGGTGGTAGATTTCATAACAAAAATTCTTCAAGACAAGGGACCACAGAGGGCAGGGCGGGCGTAACACAAGAAGCCTCTCTGGGACATTGAGAACGGCTGATCTTTTTTGAGGAAATAAGCCATTATGAAAAAATGGTGATGTCATGTCATTCTTCAGATGAATGGGTAAATACACTGCTCTGGGAGCGTGGACTCACGGCGACCCTGCGGCACTGGCCTTCCAGGAGTGGGGAGGACAGCTGCAAGGTGGGTGATTCAAACACAGCCAGGGGTTCCTCAGAAGAGGAGGCCAGCGGTCTGCTCCCAGAAGGTCACAGCCTGGAAGCCCGAGGGAGCTGGTCTGCTGCGATGCATGGAATTGACTCTGGGCAGCGAACAGCGGCAGCAGCCTGGGCGTTTTGGGGAGCGGGAGGGATTGAAGTGACCGGCCCAGGCTGGGCTCCTCCTGAGGCTGCTGGTGCCGTTGTGTTTAGTCCTCGTGAAGCCTGCTGGGGGGAGCTGGTGACTCCTCGTTTCACAAAGGAGGTCCAAGAGGAGCCAGGTAACTGGCGGAGGGCAAGAGCTGGAGGCACGGTTTGAACAGCTGCCTTCTGATTCCAGGAAACCGAAGTGGCCCAGTGGTTAGGTGCTGTGCCTGCTCCCCAGAACAGTGGCAGTTCAAGTCGGCTGGGCGCTCCCTCAAAACTCCCTGGGGCAGTTCTGCTCTGTCTGGTCGTAGGTCGCTGCAGGTTGGAATCAACTCAACGGCAGTGAGTCCTGTTTTAGTTTTCCTTCTGATTCCGAAGCAGAGGCTGTTCTTGTGTCCTGCTGGCACGTGGTTATCCATCAGGGGCCACCAGAAAATGTTTAAAGTGATCCGTGGTGAAGCCTTCAGGCCAGTGGGCTGCCAGCAAGCTGAGAGCGGGGTCCCGTGGGAGGGAAGAACACAGGCAGAGGTATGGGGCGACCAAGCAAATCAGAAAAGGAGAGCCTGAGTGGCTGGAGACGGCGATGGGTGCGAGGGGCCGTGGGAGACAGGGCAGAAGGGTGTGTGAGGACCCAGCCGTGAAGAGCTTTGCTGGCCAGGAGCTTGGACTTGATTCTGTCGCTGCTCTACCAGTGTCCCTACCAAGAGCCTCTGGATAGACACCTCTTTTGCCTCAGGACCATCGATTTTCCTTAAACATCTTCATATTAAAGGGAATTCAGATATATCATGGAGCAGTATGCAAAATTCTCATGAATTTTTAAAGAGAAAACAAAAGACTTCAAAGAGAGTTCAGGCTGGCTGGCGGGAGCTGGAGGCAAGAGAGTCCCCTGGGGAAACCTAAGACATTTCTTTTGTCTGTTTGGGGGCACTGCACTGAAAAGGTTTGAGAACTACTGATTTGGGATAAAACAGTTTGACCCCAGGAAAGAAATAACTAGCTGTATTTCCTGAAGGGTGGTGGGGGCTTGGCAGGCAGGACGAGTGGGCCAGAGCTCCAGGGCACTGAACTCCCAGGGGACATTAAGGGGGCTGCTTGAGGAAGGAGGGTGGTTCTAGCAGTTAACTCGCTCGGCTGCTGACAGGTTGGAAATTCGAGTCCACCCAAAGGTGCCCTGGAAGAAAGGGCTGGGGATTACTTGAAAAAACTCAGCCATTGAAAACCCTATAGAGACAGTTCTGTTCCACACACAGGGCACTGCCATTAGCTGGAACCAAGCCCACGGCCACCAGTCTGGGGCTTTTGGGGGACTCCACTGTAGAACCTCCACATATGTTTTGTGTCTCTTTGCCTTGGTGCCTTTGCAGGGGTCCCCTAAGAGGGAGCTGCAGCCCCTGCAGCACCTCCCTTCCTTTCAGGGGCTCAGTGACCAGGCTAGGGTGGCCTGGGGAGCTGTCACACAAGCCAAAGGAGGACCTGGGCCGTGAGTGGAGACTTCACAGAGGCCCTTCATGGCCTGGGCACGTGGCAAACCACACTGCCCAGCAGCAACCTTCTGGCTGGAAGGCAAGTGACCAACCACTGATTCTCTGGGAGACCCTGCCCGTGGCAGTACCTTGCCCTCAGGTGCTGATGGGTGGTTACGTTGTACCCAGCTTGGTGGCCAACACCTTGTGACAGAGACGAGGTGGGGAGACAGGGACCAAGGTGTCTCAAGAAAGGAGCAAGGCTATGCATTCCCTCTCCTTGTGCTCAGTAGATGGAGTTGCCCCCTGGGTTAACAAGACCCTTTATTCAAGTGGGCAGCTGCCAGAGTCAGTTCCAACCTACGGGGACCCAGTGTGTCAGAGAAGAGCTGCTCGCCTTAGGGTTTTCCATGGTTAATTTTTAGGAGTAGATTGCCAGGTCTTTCCTCCAAGGGGCTTCTGGGTAAATTCAAACTCCCAACCCTGCTGATAGCAGCAAAGCGTGGTAACTGTGAGCCCACTCAAGAAATTTACAGCTTCTTTTGAATGGGGAACTTTTTTTTTTTTTTAAAGATAGTTTAGAACCAGTCTCTGCAAGCTTAGGTTTCTGGAAAGTATTTTTAAAAAGAAAATAAACAAAACCTTACTGCTTTATTTTTTCTCATTTTAGAAGGGATTTCTTATTGTAGAGAATTTAGAAAATTCTGACAAAGACAAAACCAAAAACCACCTGTAGTTCCCCTGCCTGAGGGAAACCACAGCTGACGCCTGAATGTAGTTCCTCCAGGGAGTTTCCTAAGTCTGTGCACTTTTATTCAAAAATGGAGCAGTCTTAGCCAGGAGGGACCCCTGAGAACACGGCCCCAGACTTGCTGTAGCCCAGAACTGAAACCAGTACGAAAGCCAGCACTTTAGACAAAGAATGGACTGGACTCGGGGACACCGAGTGGTGCAGCTGGTGTGTGTATTTTATGGTTTAATCCATATCTGAGGCTGTCCCGCTGGTTTCTTTTTAGAGGGAAGAGTAGAGGGTGGAGAGGAGGGGACACGTGTCATTTGAGTAGACACTGAAAGTAAGAACAGAAAGGAAGAGTGCGCTGTCACAGGGTGAGGACAGCGAGAGAGCTGCGTATGGACGACTGCTTGGGGCTTTATGTGGTACAATGACCTGGGTTGTAAACTTTCACTTAATCACAATAAAAAAAATTTTTTTAAATGACATGGTCTTATATATGGCACTTTGTATACTCATGGAAACCCTGGTGGTGTTTTTAACCAAAAGGTCTGCTAACCAAAAAGTCAGCCGTTCAGATCTGTCAGGTGCCCCCTGGAAACTCCAAAGGGGCAGTTCTGCTCTGTCCTATAGGGTCACTGTGACTTGTAATTGACTTGAAAGCAGTGGAGTGGCATACATATAATATGATTTTTCATGTACCATGAATCTCTTTGCACACAAATGAGCATCTTTCTGTAAGGTTCTGTTGTGACTGCGATAGCCTGGAAGCCCATACTGCCTTCAAGGCCCTATTCTGCACATTCAGGTTATTTTCAGTTTTTCACTATCTGATATAATGTAATAAACTTCTTTGTGGCTAAATCTTTTACAAGACAGTATTTGATTTTACTTTGTTTTATACAAATATCCCTTTACTGCAGAAAGTACAAATCAAGAAAAAAATGAGACACCTGTAATCTCCCCATCCTGAGCCCTGGTGCTGCAGTAGTTAAGAGGCAGGCTACTAACCAAACATTTGGCAGTGGGAACCCCCAGCTGCTCCCTGGAAATCCTGTGCGGCAGTTCTGCTCCGTCCAGTAGAGTTTCCAGCACTCGGAATGGACTCGACAGCAGTGGGTTTGGTGATCTCGCTGTCCAGAAATCATACCTAATGACTTTCAGGACCCATCCTTCTGGATTGCGTTCTGTGCATATATTTATACTAACATACTAAAAAAAGTCTAGGTCTGATATGAACCTATTTTTAATAAAAGATATTGTTTGCTAATCTGCTTTTCCTTCTTAATATAGCATGACAATCTTTTTTCTTCTCATTATACAACATTCAACACAATCCTTTTACTGTTTTCTCTGTTTTCTGATAATTCATTGTATAAGAGTAGAAACATCTATTTATCCTGTTCTTCATGTGAGTTTTCCTGGACCATGTTTGTTTTTCTCATTTGTTGGTAAGAATTCTCTAAACATCAAGGATATTAAATTCCTTTTCATGTTGCAAATATTTTCCCCAGGTTATGATTTTACCTGGAGGCTTATTTGAGTCAGTTTTCTTCTCTTCATTTTGTAATTATCCAGTACTGTGTAATTGTCTCATACAACAACATAATCATTGTACAAAAATTAGAAAATACAAGGAAAAAGGAAGAAAAATAATTAAAATTTAAGTAACCCTAAATCCTAGCAGCGAGAGACAACCACTATTAATATTTCAGAGTGTGTCTTTGTAGACTTTCTCAGTATATGTGGGAGTGTGGATGTATAGATATGATTTTTTTATAAACAAAAAATGACATCATATATATATATATTTTACCATGACCTACTTATATACTAAGCCTGTTTTGAAAATGTGTCTGTATCAATACAAATGGATCCACAGCATTTTATATTCTTAAGTTTTTTTTTTTTTTAAAAACTGGTAGCACTTTCACATAGTCCGAAAATCAAAACAACACAAGTGAGATACACTGAGAATCTTCCTCCTCTCTGCTCTCCCTTCAGTGACACAGTTTCTTTCTGAAAATTCATGAAATGCCAATTTATGTTTTTATCACCCTCTCCCCCCATTCTCGTATGTCAGTAGCACAATACATCTATACAATATTATGCATCTTGCTTTTTCTTTTTTTTAGAGCTTAATGGTATCTATCAGAGGTCTTTCCACACGAGTTCATAGAGAGCTTCCTGGTGTTCTGTCGTGAGGATGGACCATAGTATATAACCAACCCCATAAAACTATATATTTGGGTCCTTTCCAGTCTTTCACCATTACAAATGATGTCACAACATACGTCACATCTGTGTGTACAAATATATGTGCATGAAAAATTCAGAGAATGGAATTGATGAGCCAGGGAGTAAACATATTAGTCACCTTAATGGAGCATGCTAAATTTCTTTTCATCGAGTGTACACTCCCTGCAGCGATGTCATGTTTTCCCTGCATTTTTCCTGGTCAAGTGTATTTTGGTCACGTGCTAACCTGGGAGGTGAAAAAGGAATCTCTCACGGCAGCTGTAAATTGCACGTCTTTTTACTATAAATGAGGTCACATATCTTCTCACGTGCTTAAAAGCCGTTTGTATTACTGTTTCAGAAAACGTGGAGTCCTTTTCTCTTGGGTTATGGGTCATCTGGATCTACACAAACAAATAAAAGGTTAAGGGGATTGACCCCTTGTGAAATGAGTTGAAAGCTTTTTTCTGGCTCGTCATTTTTACTTTTACTTTGCATAGGGTGCTTTGGTCATGAAGAAAGTGTTAAATTTTTATGCAATGCATTTGTCAGCCCTTTTTTTTTTCTTTTCTCAGAACATTATGATTTTGTATCAGAAAGATCTTCATCCTTCCAAGTTACATTATTCTCCCAGTGAGTTTGTGGTCTTACTTTCTGCATGTAAGTCTTTGATCCAGGTGAAGAGGACCCTGGTGTGCTCTGTGAGACGGCAGCCGTCCAGCTTCTGTGTTTTCCCAGGACTCAAACACCATTGAGGAAGAAGCCTGCCTTTGCTGCTTTGATGTGCTGTGTATCTTACCCCAGGTTCTCACGTGATTCTTGTCCAGTGGTCCATTTATACCGCCTCAGTTCTGATCACTGCGTGGAATTGCTCGTGATTTCCTAACTCATTTGACTAATTTGTCTATGAGTCAGACCCGACTCACAGCAGTGGGAAATCCACTTTGGTGAAACTTTTAGGTTGCTTCTAAGTTTTCAGTATCGTAAGCAGCTTCTCCTTAAATAAAATCCTTTCACACATTTTACGTGCATGTGTGTGTGTGTTTGCGCGTGTGTGCGTGTGCGCACGGTTGATTAACTGCACCCTTTGGATACATTTTTACATGTGGAATTTCTGGGTCAAAAGGTATGTGCCTCCTTAGGTTTTTTTTTCCTTTTCATATGCATGGCTCAAATGCCTTCCAGAAAGATGAGACCAGTGCGCCCTTCCTCCCCCCAGCAGCGTCTGAGCGCCGCTCCCTCCTCGCCGTGCCAGCTCGGGCATTATCATTCTTTTTAATCATAGCCAATCTGATCAGCAAAGGAAAAAAAAAGCTCTCTCATTGCTGTTTTAATTTGCCTTTCTTTGAACGCTGGTGAGGTTGAGTATTTTTTCAATTTATGGTGGTTTTTGATGTACAGAAGTTTTTAATTTTTTATGTAGTCAAATCTATCAATCTTTTCCTCCGTGGTTTCTGCTTTTGTTGACATGTTTAGAAAGTCCTTCCCCAGCCTAAGATTATAAAATATTCAATTGTATTTTCTTCTGGTACCTTTATGGTTTCATTCCCATCCACCCCCACCTGGTATTCATTGTGATGAATGCTGAGAGCCGGGAAATCACGCGTCTCCCTTATTTATTTATTTCCCCCAATGGATGCCTGGTTCTTTCATCACCGTTAAAACGCACATGTCTGTGTGTGTAACTTTTTCTTAAAATGAACGTCTCAAACCGAGGATGCTGAGAGAAGTCCAGCTCTGGAGTCTGAGTCCCCAGTAGTGTTTCTGTCACCTAGTGCTACTGTAACAGGAACACCCCAAGTGGAAGCCTTTAACAAATGGAAGCTCCTTCTCTGCCAGTTTAGGGCGCTAGAAGTCTGAAATTCGGGTGCTGACTGCCCTTTCTCTGTTAGCTCTCCGGGAAGGTCCTTGTCCTCAATCTTCCCATAGTCTGAACTTCTCAGTGCAGGGATCCTGGGTCCAGGGGATGTATTCTGCTCCTGGTACTTCTTTTTTGGTGACAGGAGGTTCTCAGGTCTCTCTGCTCCCTTGTCTTTTCGATGAGGTCTGACAATTAAGTATGTAAACTTAGTTCTTCTAAGTGGTACGTTACCTCATTGTTGAATATCACTATGGTCACCTTCAAGGTACTTTCCTTGGGAAGATGTGCACCAATGCCAGTGCCTTGTCCACCCTCCAAAGTAATTTTGGAACTGTTTCCCCAGAATGGCCACTGTGCATGGTGGCAAGTTTGTGAACCTAGTGTCTAGTTGTCTGTGAGGGAGCTTTTAGCCAGCAAACAAATAACTGTACTGGAACACCCTCCCGACTCACCTGATCTGGCTTCCAGTGACTTTTTTCTATAGCTGAAGATGAAGGAAATATTGAAGGGAAGACATTTTGATAACATTCAGGACATCAAGGGTAATACAATGACATCTCTGATGTTCATTCCAGAAAGAGTTCCAAAATTGCTCTGAAAGGTGTATAGGCTCCCAAGGGGAGTCCTTCGAAGGTGACTGCAGTGATATTCAGCAACGAACTTTTTCTAGGATGAGTTGAAAAACTTAATTGTCACTCCTCATGTATCTCAGAAGAGATTGTCTTAAAACACAACTGATTTGTAGATTGAGTCCTGGCTGATTAACATAACTGCCTCTGATCCTGCCTCATTAATGTAACTGACTCTATCCCTGCCTGATTAATATTGCAGAGGTTAGGATTTACAACACATAGGGAAATCACATCTAATGACAACACAGTAGACAGTCACACAATACTGGGAATCTTGGCCATGTTAACACATATTTCAGTTAGAAGTATCAGTCTTTGTGTTAAATCAGCAGACACAGCACTCTGAAACAGATGGGAGCTTTTGAGTCAAACTAACTGAACTTGGACATTTAAATCCCAGCTCTGCAGCTCACTAGGTGTGCAAATTTCAGCAAGTCAGTGATCTCCTTGGAGTCTTGGTTTGTTCACCTGTAAAATGGGTCTATAGTACTTCTATCACAGGGCAGTGACGAGAACGAAACAAGGCGTGCTCAAGCACACTGGTGACTGTAAGCACAGTACAGGACTAGGCAGTTTCATTCTGTGAGTCGCCGGGAGTTGGAACTGACTCGATGTCCCCTAAAGCAGCAACAACATTTGTAGCGACTGTCCACATGAGTCTTAGCCAGAATGGACAGCCAAGTGACACTGCTTTCCTTCACCCTGTGACTCCAGCCACCTTTTTGGTGATGCCCTCCAGCCCTTACTGCAAGCAAAAAGAGTGTTCTGGAACAGGGAGGGTGGAGAGCTTGTGTTTGCTTTTTATAGGTTTTCTGTCTCTATACCGGTGACCAGAGTGTCATTTGCCACATCCAGCTGCTGGCAGTATCTTTTCCTCAGTTCCCTTTGTCTCCCCTTCTAAACGTGTTGCTTTGAGTCTTATGCCAGCAGGAAACCAGACAACTGGGTTGTTAGAGGTGTGTATCAATTAACAGCAACTAGGGCCCGAGTGAGGGCCTGAGGACCTCTCCTGATGTCTCATGTGGTGTTCTTGACTCAGGTTGCATGGTCCACTCACCCGGGAGCAGTTAAGACCTCTCTGTGCCTAGTCCTGTGTCCAAACAGAAAACCATCCAGCCAAACACGTTGCCTTTAAGTTGACTCCAACTCCTAATGACCAGGTCGGACAGAGTAGAACTGCCCCATGGTTTCCAAGGAGCAGCTGGTGGACTCCAGCTGCTGACCTTGTGGTTAGCAGCCAAGCGCCTAGCCACTGCACCTCCAGGGCTGCAGTCCTGAGCCGGACCTGTTTAATTACCTCTGTGGTGGTGAGGTCTGGGCATGAGCATACAGGCCCCAAGGCTTCCCCGCTGATTCTGGTGCGGACGCAGGATGGTGACGCACTGGTCGTGTGCAAGGGCTTTGTGAGGGTCATTGTGAGCCCTCGAGGGTCTTCCCTCTGTGCCTGTCCCCAGGTGTGCTCTATGCCCACTTAGGGAGTGCCCATGGAACAGAAGGCCGCGTGGTGGGGGGGTCGGGCACGTCCGTCCGGTAGGCGACTGCATTGGTGACGAAGGCAGCTCCGTCACTCAGGCCTGTGTCAGCTGGAGGGCGCATCCTCCGGGTGTCTGGAAAGGATGCCAGTATCTCCTCCAAAGACGAAGCCACTTACCCCCCTCCTCAGGGACCGTCACGGCTTTGTCAATGAGAAGGGTCAAGGACCGAGAGCAAACCTTGCAGAAATGCCTTCAGGTTTGATTTCTGCTTTGTTCATTTGTGTACTTGTTCTCTGCCACCCTCAGTCCTTCTCCTGTCCCCAAACACACAGACAGGTGACACAGATCAAGGAGCCTGGTTCCCATAGTATTTGTGGGATCACCTTATCTCCAGGCAAGACTGATACAAGCCGTGCTCCACGCAGCCCACAGGACGACCCTGGCATCAGGTCCTCTTGCCACAAGAGGGGCCTCCGTCTTATTTTCATGCTGTGCTAATTAAGCTGTTACTTTCTTTCTTTCTTTTTAATTAATCAATTTTTTTTAATTGGTGTAAAAGACACGTAGCACAGAATTTGGTCTTTCATTGTCTTCAGCGTGTAATCACCTGGCATGAGTGACCTTCCTGGTGCTGTGCGGCCATCACCACCGCTGATTTCCAAAGCTTTCTCATCACCTCAGACAGAAACTCTGCACCCATTAGGCAACAGGCCCCCTGTCCCCATCTGCCCAGCCCGTGTTGTTGTGGTTGGGTGCCACTGAGTCATCTCTGACTCACAGCGACCCTGGGCATGTGTCAGGACAAAGGCTCATCCAGCCACGTCTCGTCCTCACAGGCGCTGCTGTGCAACGTCACTGTCACGGCCACGGTGTCCGTCCATCTTTAGGGTTTTCCTCTTTTTGGCTGACCCTTCACCTCACCAAGCCTGACGTCCTTCTTCAGGGACTGATCCCTCCTGATAGCACATCTAAAGGAAGCGAGATACAGTCTCACCGTCCTCGCTCCCGGGAGCGCTCTGGCTGTGTTTGTTCCAGGACAGATTCGTTGACTCCGTTGGCAGTGCATGTGTACCAAATACTCTTTGCCAAAACCATGAGTCAAACATGTCAACTCTCTTCCACCTTCCTTTTTCATTGTCCGGCTTTTACATGCATGAAAATCCCATGGCGTGGGTCTGGAACACCTGTGTCATCAAAGTGACATCTTCTCTTTTTAAGATTTTAAAGAGATGTTTTGTAGCAGATCTCCCCAATACAATAAACACATTGTTTCATTTCTTGAGTGCCGCTTCTAGGGTGTTGACTGTGTATCCAAGTTATAGGAAATCCCTGATAGTTTCAGCCTTTTCTCCATTGGTTGTGATGCTGTTACTTCTCAGTCCAGCTGTGGGTGCCTTTGTCTTCTTCTTGTTGAGGTCTAGTCCGTGTCAAAGGCTGCAGTGTTTGGGCAGGTTCCTGATGATCACTCATCTGTCTATGACTATACACTTGTTGATTCTGAGTGTTTCGTCTACGTGAGATCATACAGTATCTGTCCTTTTTGTGGACTGTGCTCTTAGCCCCAGACTTGAATCCTTTTCTGGGTGCTTGGCTTGGTTCCTTTGAGCCTCTTTGGTCCTGCCAGACCCCTTGAGTGAAAGTTATCAACTTTCCCGCCAAACTCACCCGGCAAAAGCTTAGCCGGGAAGGGAGAATCTCAGTGGCGAGAGGTAACTGCAGTTTCCCTTTGGAATTTCTGACTCATCATTGCTGCTCCATTATGTTAGCCAATTGTGATACTTGTCACTCTGCAACATGCAACATGCACACGCGCACACACACACACATACACACACACACACGCACATGCGCACACACAGCGCAGCGGAGACCAAGCTGGATCTTCCAGACAAGCCCTTACCACGCATTGGGGATAACAAAGGAGAAATAAACAGAGAGTAACATGACCCCATCTAATCTCCTTTACAAGACAGGACTTGATCAGGATGGCTCTAGGCCAGCCACATCCAAGGGTGGGGCCAGCTTCCATGTGGCCCAGACTACCACAGCAGCCATCATCCCGGGGAGGAAGGCTGAGAGAGCCACCCTTTTAAAAGTTCACAGGGACGCAGGACAAGGGCAAAAGCAAGAAGGAGGCTAGACTCACCTCTCTGTCTCCTGCCACCGTCTGAACGGCCGTTCCCTCCGAGTGGGGGTCTGCTCCTTCCCAGGGTGGTTAGACGTGACTGCTCCTTTTCGTAGGTAGTCAGGTACGGGTGAGATTTTGTTGACAATGAAGGCTGCTGCCCACGGGAAGGAACAGGCTGGCATCACCCTGACGCTTTGACCGGTCTTGCTGAGACTGCCATTTACATCCACAAAACACAGTCATCTTTCTTTAGACAGGCTAAGTAAGTCGGGAGGCAGAATGTTACAACATCGTGAAATACTTTATGGCGCTGATTTATGATGGAGCCTTAAGTGAGCAAACTGGGAGAGTTATTTTTAGAGAGTGAGGAGGAGATACTTTCCAAAGAGTTGTCCGAAAATCAAAACCAAACCCTTTGCCGTCAAGTCGATTCCAACTCACAGCGACCGTACAGGACAGAGGAGAACTGCCCCCATGGGGTTTCCATGGAGCGCCTGGCAGATTTGAACTGCCGACCCCAAGGTGAACAGCCACAGCACTTAACCTCTACGCCACCAGTGGTTGTCCAGGGGGAGTACGAGAGAAAAATCCATCACTCGGCTGTGCATTTTCTCTAACTGGAAGCCTATGAGATATAGCTGTATTAGAGGTGCTGATTCCTTCCTCACTTTCTTCAAAAGAGACCTCAGCTCCTATCCATGGGGGAATGGCCTTCCTCTATGGCCCCAACCAAGCAGGAATGTAACAAAACACAATACAAGAGCGGGGTCAGAGTATGAGGTGCTGACAGCTTTCCCCAACGCTGACTGTCTGCTGTGTTCCTGGTGGCTGTATAGCTGTCATCCTGGATTCTTCATCATGGCTACCTGTCAGCTAACCCTATAAGCTCTGGTCCACCTCTCTTCAGCGATGGCAGCGCTGCCCCCCAGAGGAGCCTTGAAAATTTGTGACGAATCCCTGTTGGCTGGAGCCCTGGCCATGCTGTGGCTAAGAGATGGCCTGCTAACTGAAAGCTCGGCAGTTCGAATCCACCAGCAGCTCTTTGGAGACTCTGTGGGGCAGTTCTGCCCTATCGTAGAGGCTTGCTACAAATCAGAATGGACACCCTGGTGGTGCAGTGGTCAAGTGCTACAGCGACTTACCCAAAGCTCAGGGGCCCCAATCCACCAGGTGCCCCTTGGGAACTCTATGGGGGCAGTTCTACTGTGTCTGTAGGGTTGCCATGAATTGGAATAGACTGGATGGCAGTGGGTTTGGTTGTTTTTTTTTTTTTTTTTTTTAATGAGTCAGGATGACTTCAGGGCAAAGGATTTTGTGTTTGTCACATTATTGGTGTGTATGTGTGCTGGGGCGATGCACTCAGGTAGAATGAGACATTTGTGCTTCGTTATCATCTTTCATGTTGGGGACCTGGGTTCAAGTTCCGATCAATTGCCCTCAGACTCAGCCTCCGTCCATCTGTCGACAGAGGCTTATGTATGGCTGTAGTGTTGAAAAGGTATCAACAGAGCTTCCAGACTAAGACTAGGAAGAAAGACCTGGTGATCTGCTTCTGCATATAAGCCAGTGAAATCCTACAATCACCACCAATCCCCAGCCGGTTATCTGGATGGCATGGGACGAGGCATCATGGGGTTCCTGCAGGTCCAGACACAGGTAGAGACAGAGAGAACCCCGACATCTTACTACAATAAAGATTTACCTGCACCTTGTGGGATATCTCAGGGGTGTTAAATGCCTGCAAAGGTGTAGGCAGAGAACATCTTACACGGATCTGAGCCTAGAACCCAGTTCCATTTTATACAGAAATACTAAGTACTATTTGTGTCTTTAATAGATACTGAATTATTCGTGAATGTTACCGTTACAGATTGAACTCTGTTCCCCCAAAATATGTGCTGTAAACTCTAACCCCTCTCTCTGTGGAGGAAGCCCTCGAGGTCCACTGGTTAAGAGTTCTGGCTGCTAATCCCAAAGTGGGGAGCTCGAATCCATCAGGGGCTCCTTGAAACCCTGTGGGGCCGTTCTACTCTACCCTGTACGGCTACGGCGAGTTGGCATTGAGTGAAGGGCCACGGGTCTTTAGGTTTTTACACCTGTAGATGAAAGCATGCTTGGGAATAGGTTTTCTTTGTTATGATAATGAGGCCCTACAAAGCATATTGTGCGTTAAGCCAGTCATGTCCAAGATACAAAACAGAGGATCAGGCATGGAAACAAGGAAGCAGAGGTGGGGGAAGACAGATACGACACCACGAGAAGACCGAGGAACTGAGGAAGAGAAGCCGCAAAGAGACAAAGATTTTCCCTCAGAGCCGGCAGAGGGAGAGTCCCCTATAACTGGTGGACTGAGTGTGACTTTTTGGCCTCCTCACCTGTGAGAAAATACATTTCTGTTCATTAAAGGCGTTCACTTGTGGGATTTCTGTTTTAACAGCACTACAAAACTAAGACAGTTACCTTTATGTAAATGTAGAAAATACCATATTATGTCTTACCAGAGGTGGTTTACCATTTCAGAGAATCACAATACCAACACAAAAAGCCAAAACAGTACACTTCTACTCATCAGTGTTTGTAGATGAGTGGTGACGGTTCTCATCTGTAGGAATACTTATTTAACTTTGTTTCAAAACACTGATGTCTTAGGCTGAGTTTTCTAGAGAAGCAAAACCAGCAAAGCACACTTACAGAGTCCCAAGCCTGTGGGTCAGGTGGCAGGCTGGAGGCTTCTTCTGACTCACATAGCTGCAGTGGCTGACGAGCCCAAGTTAGGCAGGTCAGGCAGGCTGCTGGCTGAAGTCCCAAGAACTGGGGTTCAGATGAGGATGAGCAGAATGCAGAATCCAGAGCGTAGAAAAAGCCTGAGAACATTGCCATAAAGTCTATATGTCTTGGAGGCAGGCCACACCCCTAAGGAAACTCCCTGTCAACTGATTGGCTGCTCACAGCCAATTTCATCACGGAGATGTTTACGTTATATCAGATCTCATTATGGAGATGACTACATTATATCAGATCTCATCTTGGAGATAATTACATTATATCAGCTCTCATCTCAGGGTGATTATGTCATTACATAACTGCCAAACTACATCATAACTGCCAAACCACTGAGAATCATGGCCCAGCCAAGCTGACACACAAACTTGACCATCAGAACCAAATATACCTCAGTATCTGTAGTATTTATGCCTAATGTTGCAGAGAATGGGACTTCCAGAACACCTAATTGTGCTCTTAATGAATCTGTATATGGATCAAGAGGCAGTCAGGCAAACAGAACAAGGGGACACTGTGTGGTTTAAAGTCAGGAAAGGCATGTGTCAGGGTTGTATCCTTTCACCATAACTTTTAAATCTGTATGCCAGGAATAAGTTGGATCCAACTCAACAGCACTTGGCACTTGGCTGGCCAAGAATATAATCCGAGAAGCTGGATTATACGAAGAAGAATGAGACATCAGGATTGGAGGATGACTCATTAACACTCTGCTTTATGGAGATGACACCACCTTACTTGCTGGAAATGAAGATTTCAGACACTTACTGATGGAGATCAAGGACCACAGCCTTCAGTGTGAGTTACACCTCAACATCAGGAAAACAAAAATCCTCACAACTGGACCAGTAAGCAACATTGTCATCAGTGGAGAAAGGATGGAGGTTGTCAAGGATTTCATTTTACTTGGGTCCACAATCAACGCCCTTGGAAGCAGCAGTCAAGAAACGAAAAGATGTACCGCACTGGGAAAAGGTCCTCTTCAAAGTATGCAAAAGTAAGGAAGTCACCTTGAAGATTAAAACGTGCCTGACACGAGCCATGGTATTTTCAATCCCGTCATATGCATATGAAAGCTGGACGGTGAACAAAGAAGACAGAAGAAGAACTGACGCCTTTGAATTGTGGTGTTGGAGGAGAACGCTGAATGTTCCACGGACCGCCAAAGGAACCAACACATCTGTTCCAGAAGAAGTACAAACAGAGTGCTCGTTGGAAGTAAAGATGGCAAGACTGCCTCTTACATACTTTGAACATGTTGTCAGGAGAGATCAGTCCCTGGAGAAGGACATCATGCTTGATAGAGTGGAGGGTCAGCAAAAAAGAGGAAGACGTTCAATGAGATGTAGTGACCCGGTAGCCGCAGCAATGGGCTTAAACATAAGAACGACTACGGGCATGGGTGAGACTGGGCAGTGTTTCGTTCTGCTGTTCACAGGGCTGCTACGAGTCAGAACCGACTCAGTGACACCTAACAGCAACAACATCTGTAACATTTGGCTGAATATCGTTTTAGTTCTCTTGAGCATCTGACGACTTTATCATCTCTCCTGGTGGAGTCACACTCAAGCATTTATAGATTAAAATGTATATTATTTTATCTTCAATTATTTTCTTTTGGGCCCTTTATCCTATATTTAGGATTGATTTTTTTAAATGTGTGTCGGTGAATTATATTACCTATAAATTTCATTTCAGAGTAGTAAAAGTAACCTTGCAAAATGTTTAATATAAGCAAGAATTCTCGGTCTGACAGGGTTATATCCACAGCTGTGGCAGCCCTCTGGAGACTCGGGTTTTGTTTCACCTGCTGTTTTGTTTCGACTCTGTAAGTTAAGTCTTGTTTTTACTACCATTTGCAGAAAAGGAAACTGAGTCACTGAGACATGCCGTAACTTGCTCAAGGTCACAAAAACCAAAAAACCCAAACCCATTGCTGTTGAGTTGATTTCAACTCTTGGCGACCCTTGTAGGACAGAGTAGAACTGCTCCACAGAGTTTCCAAGAAGCACCTGGTGGATCCGAACTGGCAACCTTTTGACTAGTGGCCATAGCACTTAACCAGTACACCACCTGGTCACGTATCTAGAAAAAAGGCGAGTCAGGAGCCCAAGCCCCTCACGGCACCAGCTCAGTGTTCTGCCTGCTCCATCTCCTGGGACTGCTCTGATGTCCCAGTTCCTTTCTACCCAGAACCCTACCCCCTAGTCCTCCGAAGCCTCTTAGGGGGCCCAGCAGGGGCTGGGACTAGAAGAAAGAATTATTTTTCCCTTTTGGATTGAATTACAAGAGAGTAAATGAAGAGAAAGTGTCTTGCCTATGCAGATTCCCAGCAAACTTTGCTGAGTGAGTGAATGGCTGAATGAGCGAACTGGAGGTACAGTGGGGAGAGCGGGAGTCCTTTGGGACAGCCACCGGGCCTTTACTCACTTACTGCAGTAAACTGACACGAATCCCCAAGGACTCCAGGGCCCTCAGCTCAAGGACGGATGCATCCACTGGCTGTCCCTGGAGGTGGGAGGCTGGCTGTTCTTTCCCCAGGGTGCTCAGCTGTTGGAACAGCAACACTCACACCTCCCTCTGCTGTCACTCAGCTCTTCCCCACAGGCCCTGATGGGGGCCCCAGCCTGGAAGTGGGGTTGTTCTTCCACAGAAGCTACTCCTACCACTTGTTAGTCTGTGGTCTGACTCCCCGCATCCTGGTTTGGGGGACACCAACCACAGAGAGCTGCTGCCCATGTTTCCTTTGGGTCTTTGGGTCTCACTCAGAGCTACGGCCTCCTTTTTCCTTCATTCAGCTTGGTGCCACATACTGGGTAGAGGTCTGAGTGACAACACATGGTCCCCACTCTCTAGGGACTCAGATTTAGGGCACGGGACAGGAAATAGGGCATGGAAGGAGCTGTGACTGAGGAACACCACCAGCAGGCTCTGGAAGCCCAGAGGTGGAGGCAGCTGATCTAGCCTGGAGAAAGTAGGAAAGCCTTCCTGGAGGAGGCGAGCTTAGTCCTAAGGAACACCTATGATTTAGCAAAGAAAAGGGATGGCTGTATCAGTCAGGGCCCAACAGGGAAGAAATGACACATTCAAATTAGGACAGTTTTTTTTTTTTTGAGACTGTATTCGTTTCTCATTCAACAATTAACACCCAAATGTTTTGTGATGTTTGTTGCTAACCCTACAACGTGGCAACACTCTCCTGCTCTTGACCTTGGGTTCCCCATTTTCGTTCACTCAGCTTTCCCATCCCCTCCTGTCTTCTCCTTGCCCTGGGCTGGTGCACCCACGGAGTCTTCTATACACAGCTGAGCTATGTATGCGACCATTCTATTGTCCAGTGTGATCCTTTTTCAGTCAAGTGAGGAGAATCTGAGGTGGGGAAACATACACCGGGGTCATATGCGACGGTGTGTGTGGGGTGTGGGGGACCACGTGCAGTGAGGTGTTAAGTACCCATCAGCCAGAAGAAATGAGAGTGGGGGCACTGCGTGCTGGAGGTATGACTTCCTGCCAGCCTAACGGGACCTTAACCTGAGTCAGCTGCGTTTAGTCGACAATTCTGACTCCTGGCGACCCCGAGTGTGCAGAGTAGAACTGCTCCGCTCAGTTTTCCTGGCTGTGAGCTCTCACTGGCAGCTCGGGCCTATTTTGCAGAAGTGCCTGTGGGCGGGTTCCAGCTGCCAACTTCTGGCTTAGTAGCCAGGTGCGCTCCCTGTCTATGCCACCAGTGACCCTCAGGAAACAAGGGTGCTGAGTTGTTGCTGTGATCTAGAGTGGGGGGACCCTGGGGCACAGACAGGGAGAGACAAGCAGGAGTCATCCTGCATGCTGAGTTAGGGAAAGCATCCCCGAGAAGAGCAGAAAGGCTTGCAGGCCCAGAGGAGTGGGGAGCATGTCAGCGGGGGGAGATAACATTCTTGGTCACTGGAGTGAGGAGGGAGCCGGGGTGAAAGACGTCAGACCCTAAAAAGCCTTGCTGGCAGACTTTCTAAGGCATTTTGAAATTTTATCCTAAAGGCAAGGGGGAGGCCCTGAAGGATTTTAAGTGAGAGATAACCTGATTCCATCTGTGTCAAAGGACCACTCTGCATGATGAGCCCAGGTGCTGGGGGAGTGGTGTCCTGGTTAACTGCTTTGGCTGCTGATCAAAAGGTTGGCAGCTGAGCAGGAGAAAAGTCCTGGTGACCAGCTCTCACGCAGATCACAGCCTTGGACACTGGTGGCTGGTCCCCATGAAGATGACAGCGTTGGAAACCCAACGAGGCAGTTCTAAGCTGTCCTGTAGGGTCGCCGTGTGCTGGCATCGACCCCACAGCACAGGGCGACGAGGGCTCTGGAGTGGAGATTTTCTGAGTCGTCCCTTCGGGCTGGAGATGGCGAGGCTGAACCTAGACAGTGGCTGTGGGGACAGAAAGAAGTGGACGGACCTGGGATCCATGTGGCCGCAGACTAAACAGGTGCCAGAGAAGGAGACTGGAGGCTGGAGGAGGAACTGTCAAGGGCAACGTCTTGGTTTCTGACTTGACGTTCACCCAGGGGATGGGACAGGGGCAGTGAGGTGGCAGGCAGGCTGTCCAGCTGTCCCTGCCCAGCATGCCTCCTGGGTCCAGGAGAAGGCTCCAGTCAGCCTTCTGGAAACACTGCCGGTGCAAACACTGGACGCACTCAGCTGCTAAAGGCGAGTTCGGGGCTCGCGTCCACCCAGGGGAAAGGGCTGGCAGCTTCTTCTGGGAGGTCATGGTCACTGGGAACCTGTGAAAGGCAGCTGGGCTCTGATACATGTGGGTTGCCACATGTTGAAATGGACTCCGTGGTAGCTGGTTTGGGGCCTTGAAGGGGGGACTTGGAAGGGCTTCATGGTCACACCAAAAGGTGGGCTCACAGGTTCCAAGGACAACCCAGACGGGAAAGGAAGAAAGACTCCTTTTGTTTACCACCCTAGGACTTGCTGGGGACCCTGGCGTGCAGCAGCTAAGAGCTCTGCTTCTCACCAAACGGCCAGCAGCTCCAGCCCACCAGCCAGGAACTCTGGGAACTCCGCCGGCAGCTCTGCTCTGTCCTGTCGGGTTGCACTGAGGCCACATTCACTGAAGGACAATGGGTCCGGTTTGGGATTTTTTAAGGACCTAGCTGCTCCCCTTCACATTGCTGCACTTTCCCATATGGACAGAGGATGTTTTTTCCCTTAACAGCCTTCACTGCGGGGCCAATGAGGTCCAGCTAACGGGCTGGCAAATGCGGTGATGGCAGGGAGAAGGCTCTGCAAGCTGGGGCCAGCGCTGGGTCCTGTCACCCCTGTTTGCAAGCTGGGGCCAGCGCTGGGTCCTGTCACCCCTGCTTGGAAGCTGGGGCCGATGCTGGTTCCTGTCACCCCCGTTTGCAAGCTGGGGCCAGCGCTGGGTCCTGTCACCCCTGCTTGGAAGCTGGGGCCGACACTGGTTCCTGTCACCCCTGTTTGCAAGCTGGGGCCAGCACTGAGTGCTGTCACCCTGTTTGCAAGCTGGGGCCAGCACTGGGTCCTATCACCCCTGTTTCCTTTTGTGGCTTTTCTGAAGGCTGCAGACCCCCGCAAAGGCTTCCAAGAACCCACTCTCCAGTTAGAGGTCTCATTCCTTAGAGTTCTCTGCCCAGAAACCTGGAAGAATTTTCTTTTGTTTTAGAGAGAAATGCTGAGGTAGTTCTTTCATATTCTGAGAACTTGTGTTGTCATGGCAACCCAGGAGGGTGGGGTGGATGGGGTGGGGGCTCCTTAGCAGTGCTCTGTTTCACATGCCAGATTAAAGGAAACGCGCCTTTGGAGTCGGCCTCATTAAGACATAGCTGGTGCCTCTCGTGGGACGCTTTTCTGGTTCGTCCTTTCATACGCCGTGCCTCGTCTCCGTTTCTGTACCTCAGGGACAGTCCTTTGGGCCTTTCTCTAAAATTGTGCTTTAGATGAAGGTTTACAGAGCAAATTAGTTTCTCATTAGACAAGTTATACACATATGGTTTTGTGACGTTGGTTGCCAGCCTCCTGACATGTCAACATTCCCCCCTGTCGGCCTTGGGTCCCCTGTTTCCGTCTCTGCAGCCTTCCTGTCCCCTCCTGCCTTCTCATCCCTGCCCTGGGCTGGTGTGCCCATTTAGTCATGTATATGTGGTTGGGCTAGGTGTATGATCGTTTTATAGGGTCCTTCTAATTTGGGGGCTGAAGGTTGAATCTCACAACTGACTTCAGTACTGAGTTGAAAATGTGGCCGGGGGCTCCTGGGACTTTTTCCCAGGAATTTTGGCTCAAAGCCATCCCTGAGAAGGGCAGCTCCTTCCTGGGAGAGGGTTGCTGGGCGTGTTCCCTTCGTTTCTGGCTGGGGTTTTGCCCTGTGAGGCCCCCAGTCACAACAGGGCCGCCGCTTCTTCATAAGGAAAAAGTACCAAGTTTACTGAGGTTTTACTCCAACTTGGGACAGAAATCTGTCCCTCGAGCCGTCTGTCTGCACCATACTCCACTTCTGGCCTGAGGGGTTCTTTCTGACCGGACTGACCCAAGAGCAAGAGAGAGGCCATCCGGGGCTCTGGGTTTCAGTGGGACCGCCCTAAGACTGCTGTCTGGGGAAATCTAAGAAACCCTAATAAACAAATAAAGGGGGAAATATTAACCCAGAGACTAAGTGCTTTTTTCCTAAACTGAACTGCATACCTTGAGGATTCCCCTTCAGCTGGTGCCGGACTCCATACTGGTGCAAACGTTCCTGGCAGGGAATCCCAGTTCTGCTCCACCAAAGGGACCCAAGTGTGAGCTGAAATATTTGCCACACTCAGTCATAAAGTCTTGTCATTTACTCCTTCAAAATAGCTCCTAGGTTCACTTTGTCACTAACATTCCTATTGACAATCAAAACCAGAAGAGAAAAGCTGTTGTCCCCGAGCAGATTCTGACTCGTGGCGACCCATGTGAAGCAGAGAGGGATGGAGCCCTGCAGCGCCTTCCTGACTGCCGTCTGTATGGAAGCTGACGGGTCACTAGACCTGTCTCCTGCTGCACCCCAGATGACATCAAACCGCCAACCCTTCGGTCAGCAGCCGAGCGCCAATCTCTCATTAAGCAAACCCAACCCATTGCCAGTGAGTCCTTTCTGACACACGGCCACCCTCGAGGACAGACAGGGTTGGCCTACAGAGGTTCCAAGGAAGGGACGGTGGATTTGAGCTGCTGACCCGATGATTAGCAAGGTGGCTTTTAGCCGCTGAGTGCTGCCAGGACTCTTAATTTTGCTAACAACCGGAGACCAAATCCAAGGCCATTGTGTGCATTCTGACACCTAGTGACCCTAGGGAACAGAGTAGAACAGCCCCCATAGAGTTACCAGGGAGCGCCTGGCGGATTTGAACTGCTGACCTTTCGGTGAGCAGCCATAGCACATCACTGCTGTGCCACCGGGGCTCCTGATTAACGGCAGCCCCCAAGTGCCGCACACTTGCTGGGAGCCGGGGTTTTCATGCGTCGCTGATCTACCAGCACCAGCAGCCCTGGCGAGTGGCACTTCTCTTCTCGTTCCCCCAGACAACAACCATTCCAGCCAGCACAGTCTGTCCAGGGTCAAACAGCTATCAGGGGCGGGCTGACGCCACCTACTGTCACACCCTTTCCACCACACGATGCAGCCTGCGTCCTCTGCCACCGTCCTGGCCCCCCTCACCTCTTTCCAGGTCACTGCCCACTCTCGGCAGACCTCTCGTTCTACTGCAGTCCAGGAGCCCCTGGGACGCAAGGGTGAAGCACTCAGCTGCTAATCTAGAGGCTGGTGGCGGGAATCTACCTGGCAGCCCTGCAGAAGAAGGGCCTGGCCACCTGCTTCCGTAGGATGACGGCCCAGAAACTCTACGCACCAGCTCTCCTCTGTCGCCTGGGATGGCTGGAGTCAGAATTGACTTCTCAACCCTCAGCCACAACAACAACCATTCCAGCCAGCACATGGCCCCCGAATGATCTTCCTATAGCCCTGTTTTCTTTGCTCCCCCACTAGACTGGTCTTGGGGGTGTGGAGACCACAGGCTTTCTGTTCCCTGTGTGTCTGCAGGGCTTAGTCCGTAGAGAGATGAATACTTACTTGTTTACCTACCAGATACAGTGGTGAGGTCAAGAGCTACGTCTGCCAACCAAAAGGTCAGCAGTTCAAATCCACCAGGAGCTCCTTGGTGATTTCATGGGATGGTTCTACTCTGTTCTGCTCTGTCTCATAGAGCCACCACGATTTGGAATTGACTTGAAGGCAACAATTTTGGTCTGATTTTTACTTACTGTTGAGTGACCGACTGCTGACCTGAAAGGTGGGCAGTTCAAAAATCACCAGCTATTCTGAGGGAGGAAGCGGTAGCTGTCTGCTTCTGGAGAGATTTCCAGCCCTGGACACCCCGTGGGGTCGCTGTGAGTCAGAATCGGTTCGACGGCAGTGGTTTGGTGTGGGGATTTGCTTACCGACTCCTGTCAAGTACCGCCTTTCCCTTGCAGCTCCTGCCACCTTTATCCTGTCTATTCTGGGGCCCCTGCCAGCTGGGGTCACCGTTGCCCCCATTAGACTGAGCCAGGCTGGTGCCTGAGCTGACCCCCTCCAGGCCGAAGTCCCCACCGGCGAGCGCTGGGGCCTGTACGCGGGGCGCTTTCCTGTGGGAACTTCCGACCTCTGGTTTCTGCTTCTGCTTCTGGAGGGAGAGTTTCTGCTGCTGCCAACCCAGGCTCTGGGGTGCAGTGTATCTTAGGGCTCTCTAGAGAAATAGAACCAGTGATACACGTCTCTCTCTCTCTCTCTTTCTGTGATGCGTGTGCAAAGAGGCAGAGAGAGAGCCCTGGTGGTGTAGGCATTCACAGTTCAGCTACTAACCACAGGTTGTCAGTTTGCGCCCACCAACTGCTCCTTGGGAACCCCGTGGGGCAGTTCTACTCTGTCTTGTAGGCTCACTGTGAGTCAGAATCGACTTGATGGTGACAGGTTTGGTTATGGTCACACATATACACATACACATACATATACACACACACTTTACACAAAGAGAGATCTACTAAAAGGAATGGTCTCACAGTTGTGGGGCCTGCCCTGTACAAGGTTCATCGGTCAGACAGCAGACTGGAAACTTCCACAAGCTTCATCCCCAGACCCATAGGTTAGGTGACAGGAAAAGTTCAAGGTCCAGGGAGAGCCAGTTCAGCCAAAATACCTATTTCTAGTCTTAAGGCAGTCCACACCCTAAGGAGACTCTCCTTGTGACTGACTGACTGACCACATTAGATTACACTGTGGAACGTGATTGCATCATGTTATATTACATTATGGATCAGCAACTGCACTACTGTTTGGTCAAACCACTGGGAATCATAGCCTAGCCAAGTCGACACCTAAAATTAACCATCACATGTGGGGAGCCCTGGACCTCCATTTGCCCACCAGCTCTCATCATTCCATGCTTCCCTTATTAGCTTGGTCCAGAGAGCAACTACTGTATTTACTGAGTGCCTATAGGCCAGGCACCTCACATGTTATCTCATTTAACTGTCACTGAAACTCAAACACCAGTTGCTGTTGAGTTGATTCCTAGTCACGGTGACCCCGTGTGTGCAGAGCAGAACAGCACTCCACAGGGCTTCCAAAGATGTGAACTTTCAGAAGCAGACCACCAGGACTTTTGTCCTGGGCATGGGTGGGCTTGAACCTACCTCCATATTTCTGGTTAGCAGTCAACAGCTTACCTGTCTGCACTACACAGGGAAGGCTGACTTGTCACAACAATCCCCAAAGGTGGTATTCTGTCTCCATTTTACAGATGAGGAAACTGAGGCTGACAGAATTAAGCCACCTGCTAAAGGACTCCCAGGTGGGCAGGGATGGAAGAGGCATTCACGCACGGGCTTACCTGAGGTGGGACCTCTGAGACTTTCCTCTCACGTGAGCTGGACTTCTGGCACATTCTGCCTGTCAAACCTCTACCTTCCTCCTCACCTTCCAGGAACCCGACAACATCTGGGTCAGATGTTCATGGTAAGAACAGATGTGACCTGTTGAGTGTCTGCATAAGTCAGCAGCGTCACAAACGACCTTGTGAATCTTCACCCCTCTCACGTAGGTGCTGTGATCATCCGTCACAGACAAGGTAACAGAGACGTTATCTGTCACCCCCACTATCACAAGCTACTGAAGTGGGGCACTGGGATTCACACCAGGTTGCTCTGAGTTCAAGTCCTTGTTCATGACCTCTCCTGCCACAGGGGACTGGGCTCTGGTGGTCCTCTCTGCCCTCCCTGCACCCATTACAGCTCAGGTCCAGCAGCCCAGGGCCAGGCTGCTACTGCCTCCCTGCCTGCTGGCCTCCCAATGTTCATGCCCCCCCGCCTGACTGGGTCAGCCTCCTCGGTCCAGCTGAGCTGAGCCACGCTCACCTGAGTGCTGTGTGGGGCTCCTGGCTCCTTTGGCCCACCTCCTCTATTCCTCTACTCTGCCCTTGGACACGTGTGGAGGTCCCAGCACAATACCCCCAAGCTCAACAATCCGTGAGGCCTTTTCCAGGGGGCTTCTAAGGAGTGCTCCATCCCCTCTGCCTCCCTTTCCAGGCCTCTCCCTGCCTGTCAGAGTCTCCGTGTGGCTCACGCTGCCCCTCCTTCCATAGTGATGGCCCCTCGCCGGTATACTTGGGACACCCGTCTTCCAAGACCAGGCCCGGCTCTTGGACAACTGAGTGCAATGCTGTCTTGTGAGCTCTGCTGCGTGCTAACTGCTGCCCCGTGCTGATCTGCTGAGCACCCTGAGTCTGCCCTGCTCTGCTGTTTGATGCCTGAGTCCCTCTTGCCCTCTGCCTTCCTACAACCTTGGAGAAGTGTGTGCTTCTAACCCTCAGTCCATCCCTTCAAGCTCTGAATCCTGCCTGGGATCCCTCCCTAGACACCTCCCACCCACTCCATGGAACACTGTTGTTGCTACGTGCTGTCGAGTCAGTTCCGACTCACAGCAACCCGATGTACAGCAGAAAGGAACCCTGCCCGGTCCAGGCCCACGCCCACAGTTGTGGTTACACTTGAGCCTATTGTTGCGGGCACTGGGGCGGCCCATCCCAGGGAGGGTTCTCTTTTTCACAGACCCTCCACTTCATCTACACTATTCAGTGCTTTTTTCTCAGCATTTCCCAACTTGGACTCGCTCCCATTACAACAGAACCAATCACTCATCAAGTGCAAGAGCTCCCAGCTGTCCCCTGCTCCTGGACTCCTGTCACCCACTCTCTGTATCAGCTTTCGGCTCCTCCTTTTGTCAGCAGACGGTCCCCCTTCCTCCTTCTGAAGGCTCCTCTGCAGATGCTTGCTCCAGGGACTCGGAGTCCTAGGTGTCCCTTGCACACTAAGAGAAATAGACTGTGGACGTGGCACTCTGGGGTCCCTTCAAGACTGCTGGCAGCCTGGGAAGGACCACCCAAGAGGTCCAGACACCCAGACCTGGTGCTGAGGGTCAAAGGGATGAATCAGGTCAACCCATTCTGTTGAGAAACACTCCTCGAAGCCGTGGCAATAAAAACAGTAATAGCTTCCTTTTACCGAGTGATTAAAATGTGCTGGGTGGTGTATTAGGTGTTCTCTCTGTTGCCTCTGGTCTTCTAAGGTAGGTAATGGTTATCCCCATTTTACAGGTGAAGACTGAGGCTCAGAGACTTTCAGCAGCTTGTATCAGGGCTGCACATCTCTGAACCACTATTGGGTGTATCGTCAGTGTCATGTGATTTTCCCATCATCCCTGTCCTGTGTTTCCTGTATACGTGCCCATCTCGTGAGGGAACAAGAGCTGTGTGAAGGCAGGGCTGGATCTGGTTCACAGCGGCTTTCCCACCTACTTGGCGCACTGTGGAGGCTCCCTGGCTGCCTCATCTCCTGGTCATCCCGGGAAGCCCAAGTTTGCGTAGGTTGGTCTGGCCTGGCTCTCTTTTTTATCTTAAATTCAATAAACATACACGCCTTCCCCAAGGAGAGCCAGGCGCTTGTCTGTGAGGGTGTTTGGGAAGGGGGGGTTAGAACTCGGACAGACTGAACTGCCAGCAGGCTGCTTGGTGGCAGAAGCGGCACGGGAGGTGACTGTTTCTAAGTGTCTGCCTGTCCCTCTTCAGCAAGGCATCTCCACAGGCTAAAGTTTCCAGCCACGAGCTCAGGGGAGCTCCCCCCAACTCCAGCTGTTGACAAGTCTTGATAATCTCCTGTTCTTGCTCTAGCCTTTCACAGCGGTCGAAGACCCCCGAGGAAGGGTGGATCACAGGATTGAGAAGTGAGGTTCACCTCCCTACTCCGCCTCCTGCCTGCCTTGTAAAAAGTAGAGGGTCAGGCCCACTGTGACCCCAGGGACTGAGCTGGTCCCAGCTCTCCATTTACAGACGGGGACACCGACGCTGAGAACAGGAAGTGGCTCTTGCAATGCCACACAGGGAGAAGAAGCAGAAGCATGACTAGGACAGAGGTGCCCTGACTCCCGGTCCTGAGCTCTTCTCGCAGAGGACATCGGTCCAGCGTCTGTGGTTAGAGCTCTGCTGCAAACTCAGCACCAGCGGCATGCATCCACGAGCTACTCCCTGGAACCTCTGTGGGCAGTTCTGCTCTGTCCTGTAGGTGGCTGTCTACTTGGATGGCAGTAGGCTGTTCCTGGCGTCCACTCAGTCGGCTGCCTCTTGGTTGGGGAACTCTGTGTGCCACCTAATTAGGGAGAGTGGGCCTTCTAGAGGAGTGTGGGCATTAGACTGCTAAAACCAGCTGCCTCAAGTTGGTCTCAACTCTCAGGGACCCCTTGTCTGTCAGAGCGGAACGAAATTCCATGAGGGGTTTTGAGTGCCTTGTTTTTAGGAGCAGATCTCCAGATCTTTCCTCCAAGCGGCTTCAGTTAGGAGCTGAGGGTTTTAACCAGTGGTACCATTTGGCGCTCCAAGATCATGCAGCAAAGAAAGGTTCATGGGTCCCCATTTGGGCCCTCAGTGGTCCCTGCAACAGCTGACAAAGTGATACCAAGTGGGGACTTGGTGTCCCCACTGCCTACACTGCCCACACTCCCTG
The DNA here is from genome assembly GCA_028571685.1 of Heterohyrax brucei. Taxonomy (NCBI): domain Eukaryota; kingdom Metazoa; phylum Chordata; class Mammalia; order Hyracoidea; family Procaviidae; genus Heterohyrax; species Heterohyrax brucei. The sequence goes on along the minus strand of CM053157.1, from coordinate 84,660,395 downwards.
TGATCCATTGTTTGACAGCTGGGTGGAGAGTCACTGTTGTCAAGCTGTATTCTGACTCACGGGAACCCCGCACATGCAACAGGACCGGACTGCTGTGATTGTCGCGGACCCTGCGCACAGGAGGACTGGACTGTTGTGATTTTCAGCAGTGGGTCGCCAGGCCTCTCTTCCTGGTCTGTCTTAGTCAGAATATTCCACCAAAACCTATTCATCACCATAGTAACAGGTGATGGGCGGTGGCTGAGCTGAGATGCGTGGAGCAGGACCGGAACCCAGCTCTCCTGCATGGAAGGGGAGCAGTCCACCTCTGAGCTGCAGCTGCCCCCTGGTGGGAGGGTTGTTACCTATTGGTCTGTAATTCTGGGCCCATCAATGGGTGCCGACTGTCTACTGAGCAGAGATCTGTGCTCATTGGCCAAGATAAAGGCAGCCCTTTCTCAGCCCAGCAGGACTCAAAGGGCTAAGTAGGCTGCCTTCCTCCCTCTGCCCCTCACCCCTTCATCCTCACTCTCTTCTCCCTCCTCCTCCCCCGTTCCTCTCCCTCCTCTTCCTCCTCCTCCTCCCCCTGCTCTTCCCCCTTCCCCTCCTCCCTCTCCTCTTTCTCCTCCTCCCTTCTCCTGGTTCCTCCCCCTCCCCTCCCCTCCCCCTCCCTCCCCCTTCTCCTTTCCCTGCCCTCCAAGCCTTCGGCTTTGTGAGAGCACAGCTCTCCGCCATCTACATATTTTCAGCTGAGTTATGTTTTGCATAAAGTAAACTTAGTAAACCAAAAACACAGGGAGAATATATTTGGCTTTGAAGCGTCAGAGCCCTGACAGGCATTTCCTATTAGCTCTCTGCGAGCCGACCAGCCTGGCTGGGTTTGGCTGGGTTTTGCTTAAGTGGCGTAATTCCCCTGCAGCGGAGACAGCTCATTCATTAGTCATTCCCTAAGCGAAATACAAAATAGCCTTCTCTAAGCCAGCTCCACCAACCAGCTCTGCCGCCGGGTGACACAGTGAAACCAGGAGGCCCAGGGCCTGGCCCAACCCGGCAGAGCCCCCTGTTCGCGGGGCTGCAGGAGGGCGCTGTGGTGGGAACCTCGGTTTCCCTTTGGAGCAGGAAGGGCCTGTCTCTGCGATTGGTCAGCGGTGGCCTGGGAAGCCTCTGGAAAGCCAGGTCCATCTCCCGTGAACCCCGAGAGAACCACACAATAGTGCGAAGTGCTGACTACACACACTGTGTTTCGTTTGGTTTCTGTTTTATTTGGTCCTATTCTTAGAAAAGCAGGGCCTGTGTCCTTTCCTAGTCAGGTCCCTCAGAGACAGCAGCTCTTCTGTGATCAGCACAGCACCCAGCCTGTCATCTCTTGTAACCCCTGCACCCCGAGGGCTGATGTTCCCATTTCACAGATGAGGAGCTCAAAGAAGTGAAGTGATTTTCCAAAAGTCACAGAGCCAGGATTCAAGCCTGTTGGGCTCCTGACCTCTCTGTCAGGAAAGGAATCTGAGATTAAAAATGAAAACGCACACTGGCCCTTTGTCTATAAATAGTAATTTACAAGAATTTGGAAAGCCACTGTCCCCCAGGCCCCAGAGCATGGAGGGGTACACAGTTGGGCAGCATGAAAACAAGAGGTGTCTTGTCCAAACGGCAAGGTTGAAAAGATCTGGGTGGGAGTTGGGGCCTTTGGGGATGGGCTGACTCTGACTGGGGCGGGGTTAGGAGCTGGGACAGGTGGGACCAGGAAGCGACAGGGAAAGTTGGTTGTGGTTTCAGGGCTTAGCTGGACATGCCACGGGAGCTCTCTCGGCTGTGTCATGTACCTGGCCTAGCGGAGTGCTGTGGTGGAAAGACCCCGCTAATATCCAGCCACCAAGGTGAACACTGGGGGCGTTGAGAAGGTACTTTTACAGAGAAAGGGAGCCAGAAGTAGTGACCGCCTGGCAGTTAGTCTCGGCCTGGCTAGTGTCCTGGGTGGACAGATACATTCCTAGATGCCCAAGCCAATGTGGGTGGAAGCGGTGGACAGGCGAAGTCAAAGGTGGATCGGTTACACGTAAACTAAGAATGAAAATCTCACAGATCTTGAGCAAGCAGCACCTTCTCCTAGCCTGGCATCAGAGTTCTCCTCGGGTTGGACTAAACATACCCCATCTCCCACCCTCCCTGCACTCCCCCCAAGCTCCGTTTGTTGAGGCTACTTGTTCTCAAGCTCACAGAGTGAACATTTTCACTCTGCCAGCTCTTGCCACATGCGATTCTTTTGGCATGGACTTCGTCTCTCTCATCCACAACCTGACCTGCCAACTCCTACTGAACCTTCAAAACCCCAGTTAAATGTCACAGTACCTGGAAGCCTTCTTCATCTCTTCTGGATCTTTCTTCTGTGTTCCTGGTCCTCTGCCTATAAATAGTAATTCACTTCGCTTACTGTACTGTCTCAGGAGGGATCAGTCCTTGGAGAAGGACATCATGCTTGGTAGAGGACCAGCGAAAAAGAGGAAGGGCCTTTGACGACATGGATTGACATGCAGGCCCAGTGAAGGGCTTAGGCATCAGAATAATTGTCGGCATGGCACAGGACCACAGTGTTTCATTTTGTGGTGCACAGAGTCACTGTGAGTCAGAACCAACTCGATGGCACCTAACAATGACACTAACACTATACTATCAGGACCCTGACCTGAATTTGTCTCTGGATTTCCAGGACCCTGCAGAGATCCTGGCACATAGAGGGGGCTCAGTCACCTGGATGGCCATGGACTTGAGAACATGCACTGTGGACTCCCTGTGTCTCGGACCCGGATGCAGAGGTGGAGGTCATCTGAAGGAGCCTCCCTGCTGGTGTCTGAAGCCTCATCTGCCTTCCCTGCCTCAGGGACGTACACAAACCACCTAATACAGCAATGGGCATGTGTTAGACACTCAGTTATTGGTAGCTGACCTTAAAATAACTATTTCTTGAAAATTCTTTCTCCATGAACTGAAATGGAATGGACAGGGCGACAGGAAGAGCATGGAACCTGGAGTTAGAAGCAGAAACTGTGCCTTGAAGACAACTAAGGACTTTGGGCAAGGCGTTTCACCTTCTCTGGATCTCAGTTTCCTCATCCATCCAGTGAGGCGTACAACCAGGTAGCCTTATAAACTGGGTCCCTTCCAGTGCTCCTCCAGACCCCAGCAAACACCGCAGATGGTCTGAGGGATTCTAGTTCAGAGCTTCCTGGAGTCACCTCTGCTCAGAAGCCAGAGAAGCCGCCCTGACCTCAAGGGGCCTTTTGGCCGTGAGCCCTGCCACTAGGCAAGACAAATCCTCCTTGTTAAACTCTCAGCCAGTCAGATCTGTGTGGCCATCCTGGAAAAGCAGGGAGGGAGGCTGTCACGGTGAAATCCTTCTTCTTCATCAAATACCAGCTGTGATTAGCTGTGTCCTCACCATGGAACTTCAGGCTTGTGTGCTCTGAATCACAGTTCACATGATGTTTACAGAGTGTGTCAAGGCAGGAAGGCTTGGTGGCTGTCAGGAGCACCCTGCTTCTTTTGTCCCACTCCCAGCAGCTGCTGGGATTTTACTGCCCAGGTATGTGGGCTTTGGGGTTCCAGAACCATCCTCTGACACCATCCAGCTTCCAGGTAGCACCTTCTGTCAGGCCTCTGCCATTCGGAGAAGCTTCCCTGGAGGTGAGCAGAGGCCTGTCCCTCCCACCATTATCCCTCCAGCTCGCAGGGGACAGGGGGACATACCCAGGCCTGCATCCTCTCTCTCAAACCCTCTCCCTGGTCTCTACCACCTCCCAGGACTGCTCTGATGAAATTAGGCCTCCCTAGAAGTGACTAGTTGGAACCTGGTGGCTTCCGGAGTCCCCAGCTCCCACCCCTGCACCCCTTGAGCCCTGTGCTGAAGGCTCATTCTGTAACCACTGACAGGAGGGGAGGCTGCAGCCGATGGGTCCCAAATGCCCCTTCCCACCTGGCGAGGGGGACCCTAAGGTGCCATCAGGAGCTGGGGAGGAAAGGTGAGGCCTCCAAGGTGAAACCATCCCAGCAGGCAGGCATGTCCCAACCAGTTTGCAGACAGTGACTCACCGGCTCCCCGCTGCTTACTGGACAGCGTCTAAAGAACGACAGTAATGACAGGGACCCAGGGTGCTGCTATTACCTCCCACCTGTCCTCCCGGGACAGTTATCGCTTCTGCCCATCTGACAGCCCTCAGGGGCAGGAGGAGCTGTGGGCCGAGATTTGGTGGCCCTGTCTTGAGTGAAGGGGACGCTGAGGCTGCAGCCCCGCTCCACTGAGCCCACGTTGGTGCTGAGAGCAGCCTCTGACTCGACATTCCTCCCAGTGGGAGGCGAGTCACACGGCCCCACAAACAGCGGTCCTCACCGCCGACACTCCAGGCTCGCAGGGGAAAGAAACTGTGCTTCTTGCGTTCTCCCAACCAGCCCTCTATCCCCTACTTACAACTCACCCTAGCAGGTGAGTGTGAATAAGTCAATCAATTTACAGACCAGGAACTCAAGGTTCAGAGAGGTTAGGTAATTTCCCCAAGGTCACACAGCTAAGGAGAGGCAGAGCCAGGACTTGAATTGAGTTGGCTTGACTGGGCCGTCTCCAGGCAAGGGTCTCCGAGATCCCTGGGCCTTCGGGGCCCTCGGGGCCTGGCCTTTCTCCTCTCCCCACATCTCCTTCCCCACCTGGCTCACTCTGTCTCCAGACCAGGGATCTCTGAAGCCCAGCTTTCATTTTCGTCTTTGAGTAGCTGAAGAAAAGTAGACTCAACACTTTAATTTTGGGGTCTTGATGATTATCTGATTTCCACCACCCACTCATCTCTACTCACTAGTTATTATAATAACGACAATAATAATTTAGAGAGCCAGCGACAAGGATCACAGTGCTCCCTGAGTTCCCGGAGCAGGGGCCGGACGGCACAGTAGACACAGCCCGGCCTGAGTACAGAACACGCTCTGCCTTCTTCTTCCAACATGGTGCTGCATTTGAGCATCGAGAACATGAGATCGCTTCCCCACCTCTGGCAAGAAAGCCAAATGTGTGGCTGAGTAAGCCCCCAAATCCCTCTGTGACTTCGTTGTTCCATTCTGCACAATGGGGTAATAATCTTGCAGGATGATGTGCTGATGTGTGCTGAGCTTCTTGAAAGGAAAACACGGTGTGATAAGGCAACTTTTTCTTTGAAGCATCACTGCCCCATGTTGATGGAGTCCCCGGGGGGCTCAAGGGGTCAAGCACTGAAGTATTCGCGGGAAGCTGGCAGTCCACAGGGTCTTGGACAGACAGACCCCATGATCTGATTTGGAAAGGCTGCAGCCTGGACAGTGCTGTGGAGTGCTTGTACTCCGCACACAGGTGTTTGCCGTGAGTTAGAATCGACTCGATAGTGACAAATACCGACCCCCTAGTCACTGTGAAAAGTGACTCGGGACTCTGAAGCCTAAATACTATGTGGTTTTCCTGGGCCAGTCTCCCTGTTCTCGGGCTGCTGGCCTCTTCTTTGATGCAAGAAAGTCACCGATTGGGGCTTTGGGGACCTGGGAAGTGCATTGGGTTGGGGTTATGTTGGGGGCAGGTCTCCTGAGTACAGCGGGGGTCTTGCTTTTCCAGTCGCCCATTGTCCCCAGCAGCCAGCTCTGCTGTGGCCCTGGAACTAGCCAAAGCCAGGCGGCTGCCTCAGCTCCATAAATGCATTTCCTAGCCCTGTTATGAACGATGGCTGGTATTTGTTGAGAGGCCCGGACAATAGCTATTCCAGTAAGAGGATATTAAGCTCCCGCAGACAGGCCCTGTCTATAGAACATGCGCAGGCCCCCACCTTCCCCCCACGCCACTTTATTACAGGCAGCACACCTCAGGCCTCCTAGCAACTCCCAGCAGAGAGGGGAGGGCTGGGGAGGGAGGGCTAAGCTGGTGTCATTAAACACACAGGCCTTTTCAGAGGTTATGGTGCTGAGCCCACAGCAGGAAGCCTGTCTTCTCCCCGGGAGAGCTTGGGAAGCGGTGTGATTTTTACATCGTCTTGTTTTAACTCCCACCTCTAGGATCTTGGCTATTTCGCAGCTAGGGCTGTGGGTGATGAGTTCGTAAAGAAAGAATACATCCTGGAATCATTTGTGAAATGCAAGAGCCTTCTTGTTCTTTGTTTTTAAGCCATTTAACACTATTTTTTTCCTTAACAAACCCGTTTATAAGACCCGTTGTGTGCTGCTGGTGTTTTGAGTGCTTTTCAGATATGGATGTATTTAATCCTCATAGTAGCCTGTGAGTTAGGGTGTTGTCATTACCCCTCTTCTATAGTGAGAAAATTGAGGCCCAGAGAGGTCCAGTCACTTGCCCAAAGTTACACACCTACTAAGTATCTGAGCCAGGATTTGAACCCAGACAGTTGTCTCCAGAATCTGTACCGTTTATGTGAAACTTCAAAACTGAGTCTGCAAATAACAGAGAACTTTGTTATGACATGACAAAAGGGTAACAGATACTGTCGTGGAGATGGTGGAGTCCCCTGGGGGATGCAAAGCGTTAATGTGCTTGACTGCTAACAGAGATGGTGGAGGTCTGCATCTGCCCAGAGGAGCCTCAGAAGAAAGACTTGGCAGTCTGCTTCTGAAAAACCAGCCACTGAAGACCTTGGGGAGCTCAGTTCTGCTCTGACCACTCGATAGCAACTAGCTTTGGTGGGCTTTGTAAAGAGAATGTTATAAACAACTATAATAGCGGTCCCAGAATCAGAGAATCTCTGAGTTGATAGAGCCTGTCTTAGGCTGGATTCTTCAGAGAAGCAAACCCAGTGAAATCAATACACACAGAGAAACAAACCCAGAAACTAAACCCATTTGTGTTCAGTGGATTCCAACTCATTGTGACACTATAGTGCCCCATATAGCTTCCAAGGAGCGCCTGGTGGATTTGAACGGCCAACCTTTTGTCTGGCATCTGTACCACTTAACCACTGTACCACCAGGCTTTCCGTATGTACATAAAAAAAGAGATTCAGCTCAAGGAAATGACTCATACGGTTGTCAAAGGGGCCAAGTCCCAAATCTGAGGACTGGACATCAGGCTGGTGGCTGTTCCTGATTCACATAGCTACAGAGGCTGACAAACCCAGGATAGGCGGGTCAGACGGCTCATGGGCTGTGGAGGCTGACGAACCCAGGACGGGCAGATCAGATGGCAGGGCACTGCCTTGCGGGCTATGGAGGCTGACAAACCCAGGACAGGCAGATCAGATGGCAGGGCACTGCCTCACGTGCTACGCAAGCTGACAAACCCAAATCAGCCAGTAAAACATCAGACTGCTGGATCACAAGCTTCAGAGACTGACGAATCCCAACATCAGAGGGCAACACAGCTGGCTGCTGCCACCGGTCTCAAGAACCCCAAAGGTCTGATGGTGATGAGCTGGATGTAGGATCCAGAGAAAGCAAGCAAATTTTTCTAGATGGTTACATACGCATGTTAGAAGCAGGTCATGCCCTTGAGTAACCTCTCCTTAGAACTGACTGCCTGGTCACATCCCATCGTGTCGTGGAGGATGACTACATCGTGACACAAGCGCTGAATCACATCATTACCTAACTGCCAAGCTACGTCATTACCTAACTGCCAAACTATGTCATTACATAGCTACCAAACCACTGAGAATCACAGCCCACCTAAGCTGACACACAAACTAACCGTCACAGTCTGTCCCTTGTCAGCTTGGCACCTGTACATGTCTCCTTAAACCATACATAGTCTCTAAATAAAGACAGTTACAAAGTCATCGCTACACCTAATACAGTACAAGTAACATGTGTACAAAGGAACATGTACAAACCCCATTTATGTCTCATGTTTTATAAATGAAGAAAGAAAATTTGATGTGCACAAAGAAGAAACCCTCGTAACATTTACAGTCCTTGTTTCTGTAACTGGTCACAGGGCCGTAACTGGTATTCAGCACTACCTGCTTCCACTCCACGTGCCATATTCCTTTTACCCTCAGAAGCCCCGCAGCAGGTTGTAGACCTTTACCTGGTTGGGTGACCCAAAACTTCATCAACAAAGGGTCTGTGCCGTTAGTAGTCTTAGCAGAATTGAGTTGCCATAGTTTTCCGCTGTCTGACCCCAGGGCATGGGAAAACTGAAGGGCGCACTAAGGGGTCTCCTGTATTCCTCACTTACATCCACTAGGCAACATCAATCCGATTCCCCGTGGTGATCGTCTTAGTCATCTAGGGCTGCTGTAACAGAAACACCACAAGTGGATGGCTTTAAAAAGAGAAATTAGTTTTCTCATAGAAAGGTAAGCCCAAAGTCCAAATTCAGGGCATTAGCTCCAGGAGAAGCCTTTCTCTGTCGCCTCTGGAGGAAGGTCCTCGTCAGTCTTCTCCTAGACTGTGAGCTTCTGAGGTCCAGGGACCCCAGACCCTTTCCACGTGCTCTGGGCTCTGCTCCTGGCCCTGTTTCCTGGTGGCATGAGGTCCCCAAGTCTCTGCTTGCTTCCCGTTCCTTTATATCCCAAGAGACTACCTCAAGACACAGTGCAGCCTGTACACTGAGTCCTGCCCCACAACACAGCTGCCACATGTCCTCCCTCAACAGAGGCAAGATTCACAATATATAGGAATATCACATAATGAATTTACCAGGAATCATGGCCTAGGCAAATGGGTACACACATACTTAAGGGGACACAATTCAATCCATGACACTAATCAAGATCAATCACATCTGCCAATACAGGAACTCCCTTCTTGGCATGTTGATCCGGAAACATGAGGAATCCCAAGTGGCCAGCTGCCATTCTTAACTTCCAGTCCAGTGGAATCAGTTTTGTGTCTCTAGGCACTTCCCTCCTTTTAGAACTAAGACTTCTGGGCTGACACAGCATGGGGTTGTCGGGACAGGATGGCAGGCACAGGACACAAATATCAAGTGGTGCCGCTCCCATTTCCACCCCTTGGTTCCTGGACCTATGAATCCTGGCCATGAGAGACACAGCACCTTACATGGGACCTTGTGTTACATCATACACAGCCTCCTGGAGAACACTGGCCAAACCTGCAGGGTATTGTGGCCTGGATGGTGCCATAAATGTACCTTTGGGAGGCTACTCCTTAGTTGTATAAAGCCAGCCACTTCACGATGTTGGGGAACATGGTACGACCAATGGCTTCCATGAGCGTGGGCCCACTGTGACACTTCATTGGCTGTGAAGTGAGTTCCTTGATCTAAGGCGATGCTGTGGAGGACACCATGATGGTGGATAAGGCATTCTGGGAGTCCACAAATGGCTATTTTGGCAGAATCATTGCATGGAAGAAAGGCAAACCTGTATCCATAGTAAGTATCTATCCCAGTAAGAACAAAAATGCCACCCTTTCCATGATGGCAATGGTCCGCTGTAGTCAACCTGCCACCAGGTTGGTGGTTCTTGCCTTGAAGAATGGCGCTCTATCAGGTACCTAGTGTTGGTGTCTGCCACTGACAGACAGGATACACAGCAGTGGCTGCAGCGAAGTCAGGAGGGAGGAATTCTGTGTTGCTGAGTCCGCCCATGACCTCCATCCGTGCCAGCCACAGCTACTTTGTTCACAAGTCCTTAAGCAATAATGAGAATGGCTAGAGAAAGAGGATGACTGGTTTCCATAAAATGTGCCATCCTATCCACTTGATTGCTAAATGCATGCCCTGCCGAGGTCACCTTTTGGTGACTGTTTACATGAGGCCCAAATATCTGTGTTTGTCCCATTCAGAGAGGTTTATCCGCATATCTCTTCCAGATAAATCCTTGCCTCCCATCATGTTCCTTCCAAGTCCCTGACCATCCAGCCAAGTCACTGGCCACGGCCCACAAGTCAGTATACAGTTGCACATCTGGCCATTCTCAGTCCAAGCAAAGTCAACAACCAGGTGCACAGCTTGAAGCTCTGCCCGTTGGGAGGATTTACCTTCACCACTGTCCTTCAGGGAGGTCCCAGAAAGGGGCTGTAGTGCTGTTGCCCACATCTGAGTGGTGCCATGGTATCGGACAGAACCATCTGTAAACCAGGCTCGAGTTTTCTCTTCTTCAGTCAGCTGGTCCTAAGGAACTCCCTATGAGCCATAGGTGCAAATTGGTAGATGAAAGGCAATGTGACGAGAGTGGAGACCATGGGCACTTGGGCCACTTTCTTGTGCAATTAACTGATGCCTTCAGGTCCTACTCAGGTCCGATTCCATACACACCACTTCCATTTAATGACGGAGTGCTGCTGTGCACATCCAACCTTATGACTCTGTGGGTCAGACAACACCCAGTTCATGATGGACAGCTCAGGCCTAGAAGTGGCCCACGGTTAAGTGTTCAGTCTCTGCCAAGGACCAGCAATAAGCCCAAAGCTGTTTGTCAAAAGGAGAGTAGTTATCTGAAGCAGATGACAGGACTTTTCTCCCAAATCCTAAAGGTCTGTGCTGTGACTCACCAATAGGGGCCTGTGGAAGACTCCAAACAACATCTCTATCTGCCACTGACAGTTCAAGAACCATTGGATCAGCTGGATCATGTGGCCCAAGTGGCAGGGTGGCTTGTACAGCAGGCTGAACCTGTCACAGAGCCTTCTCTTGCTTTGGGCCTCACTGAAAACTAGCAGCTGGGTGGACCTCATCAGATGGGGCTGGAGAGGCTAATAGTGTTACTGGGGAGGGTGACTTAGCAGACAAAGGTAGAGAGGAACCTCTGCAGATGGGAGTAAGAGGGCTGCTTCTGTTGCCAGGAATGATTCAGCAGAATTCAGGGGCTTAGGCCCCCAGCTTCCTGATTATCTGCCCACATATCCCCACCCAAGCTTCAGGATCCCATTTCTTCTCAATCAATTTCCTCATTTTAGCTTCAGATACCAGTGGAGGTTGAGAATTCAGTTGGTGGGATAATTCAGCCACTGTTACAATAAGACTCTGGGTTAGTTTTGAGCAACATCAGCTCTGTTGCTATAAGAAATAAGGCTGTCTTTCGGGGCAGAAGTGGTGACTTTGAAGTCTTCCATGCAGTGTTTCAGTTGTGACTCTGAAGCCCTGAGCTCATCTCTTTGTTTCAACACTTTGGCTAGCAAAAGTAGGACCAACCAACCAGCTTCGCTAGGCTTTTCATTCTGACCCAGTTGTAGAAAGGCATCACACGTGCAATCAGCCAGAGCCTCACCCCTCACCAACATTTGGTCTATTCGTGGTGGTATTCTGCATGCCAATATTGTCATCTCACACCATGGATTAGCAATGGCAGAGTCATCAGGATGTTTCAGACTAGTCAGACTTGAGAATCAGTTTGGAAAACTCATCCTTACAGTTTTGTTTCTAACTACTCCCAGTACCGAATGTCTAGGCTGGGTTGTCTAAAGAAGTAAATCAATGAAGAGCATACATACATAGTGAGATTTATCTCAAGGAAATGGTTCACACAATGGTAGAGACTGCTAAGTCCTGAGTCCTCAGGTGAGGCATCAGGCTGGAGTGGCTTCTCCTAATTTACACAGCTGCAGGGGCTGATGAACCCAAGATTGGCAGGTCAGGCTGTTATCTCCTGTGCTACCAAACCAAACCAAACCCAGTACTGTCGAGTTGATTCCAACTCATAGCAACCCTATAGGGCAGGGTAGAACTGCTCCATAGAGTTTCCAAGGAGTGTGTGGGGGATTTGAACTGCTGACCTTTTGTTGAGCAGATGTAGCACTTAACCACTGCACCATCAGGGTTTCGTGGACTCCAGAGGCTAGCAAATCCAAGATCAGTGGGAAAGACAGCAGGCTGCTAGCTCGAAGGCTACAGAGGCTGACAAATACCAACATTGGCAGGCAATACAGCAAGCGGCTGGTTCAAGTCCCCCAAACCAGAGGTCAGATGATGACAAGCCAGATGCAGGACCCAGAGCAGGCAAGCAAGTTTTTCTGGACATTCGTGAGCATATGTGGGGTGCAAGCCACACCCCGGAGGAAACTTCCCTTGGAACTGCTCAGCTAATCACATCAGATCACATCACGGAGGATGACAATATCATTATAAAACTGTCAAATACGTTGGTACATAACCGCCAAACTACATCGTTTCCTAACTGCCGAATCACTGAGAAGCATGGCTCAGCCACGCTGATGCAGAACTTTAACTGTCACAGGCCCCTAAATTTGATTTGACAAACCCAGAAATTCCCTCGGCAGCGTCTCTGATATGTGACCTTCCAGTTTCTGCCAGAACACCCTCATTATCTCAGCTGATGTTGCTGTAGGCCACACCGGCTTTCTTTCGACAGTTCTCTCCCTCTTAGGAAGCTCTTCCTCAAGTAGGACTAAAACGTAGCTCTTGGTCACTTCCTTTCCAGAGTCTCTGGGTGGTACAAATTGTTAGGTGCTCACTATTAACAGAAAAGCTGGCAATAGGAATCCACCCAGAGGCATACTGGAAGAAAGATCTGGCAGTCTACTTCCAACAGATCACAGCCATTGAAAATCTAATGGCGTGAGTTTTACTCTGAGACACACAGGGTCTCTTGAGTCTGAATAGACTCTGGATGCCAACTGGTTTGGTTAGCTCCTTCATAGACCTACTTTTTACTGTAGAGTAGGGGGAAAAAGGGAAAGAAAAAGAAAAAAATAAAGCCTTTATCTCTTCTGCGCAGGACAACACTAAAAATCAAACCTGTTGTCATCAAGTCAATTCCAACTCATAGCAACTCTGTATGACAGAGTAGAACTGCCCTAGAGGATTTTCAAGAGTGGATTTGAATCTCTGACCTTTCGGTTAGCAGCCTGAGTTCTTACCTGCTGTGACACCAGGACTTCCTGTCCGTGGTTTGGTGGTGGTGGTGGTTAGGTGCCGTCGAGTCGGTTCCAACTCATAGCGATCCTGCGCACAACAGAACAGAACCCTGACTGGTCTTGCACTGTGTCCACAATCATTTTTATGCTTAAGCCCATTCTTCGGCCACTGTGTCAATCCGTCTAGTCGAGGGTCTTCCTCTTTTTCACTGACACTCCACTCTTCCAAGAGTGCTGTCCTCCAGGGACTGACCTTTCCTGACAACATGTCCAAAGTATGTAAGACGCAGTCTTGCCATCTTTGCTGGTTGTACTTCTTCCAGGGCGGATCTGTTTGTTCTTCTGGCGGTCCATGGGACCTTCAACACTCTTCTCCAACACCACAGTTTAAAGGCATCAATTCTTCTTCTGTCTTCTTTGCTCATTGTCCACCTTGCACATGCATATGATGAGACTGAAAGACCACGGCTCGTGTCAGGTGAACTTTAGTCTTCAAGGTGACATCTTTACTTTTCAATACTTTACAGAGATCATTTGCTGCAGATTTTCCCTAGCGAAATGAGTCTTTTGATTTCTTGACTGCTGCTTCCATGGGCGTTGATTGTGGACTCAAGTGAAATGAAATCCTTGACCGTCTCAATCCTTCCTCCATTTACGATGATGTTGCTTGCTGGTCCAGTTGTGAGGAGTTTTGTTTTCTTGATGTTGGGGTGCAATCCACACTGAAGGCTGTGGTCCTGGATATGTATATGGTAGCCCTTCACACACTGGAAAATAGCTTTTCTGTCTTCCTTAAACCTTTCCCCCTCCTTGGGGTTAAATTTCCTTCCTTCTTCTGTGGTCTTTATTTGTTACAATTTCCAGATTCTCCATCTTCCTGTTTCCATCTCTCTGATACTCTGTGATTTATCGGTGTTCATCATAAAGGGGTGTCAGAATCAGACACAGCCCATCGAGGATGGCCCACGCGTGGGGACAGGAGCAGGGTCACTGTCTGCCTCCCTCCTTCTGTGGACTCAGCATTTCTGTTGATGCCATGTAAATGCACCACGGAGACTTGGAGAGTCGCATCCTACTGTCGGCTCACAGAGAGCTTGCCATCAGCGTGGAACTCTTTTAGCTCTATCTTCCCAAGTCTGAAATCATCCTGCTGTGCCTTTGCTTTGTCCGTTTGTTTTTGAGACCAAGAATGGGACATTGCGTTTACTGTTAATAGAGCTTATCTCGTTCCAGCTCTAACGGCTGACTTGGAATCTTGCCTTTTAACTCTATTTAGTGACTCTCTGCTTGATGTGGTACTGTCTGCAGTTTCGTGAGCGCTCCCAGAAAATGTGTCCCACCTTGGCCAGGCCATGGTTCCCAGCATTGTGTGATTGTTCAGCATTGTGTGATGTCCACCGTTGTGTGATGTGATGTGATTACCCTATGCCTTGTAAATCTTAACCTCTGTGACACTACAGGAAACCTTGTTGGCCTAGTGGTTAAGTACTATGTTTGCTAATCAAAAGGCACTCTTTGGAAAGGTACTCTATGGAGCAGCTCTACTCTGTCATGTAGGGTCACCGTGAGTCAAAATCAAATTAACAGCACTGGATTTGGTTTGGTATCACACTAGTGGGAGCCCTGATGGGTCAGTGGTTAGACCTCAACTGTTATCCCAAAAGCCAGCAGTGCAGATCTACCAATGGCTCCTTTATGACTCCATGGGCCAGATCTACTTTGTCCTGTAGGATCACTAGGGGTCAGGACTGAACTGGAGAGCAAAGGGTTTGGATTTGGTTTCCTTTGTGATGTTAATGAGACAAGACTAGAGGCAGTTATGTTAATGAGACAGGACTCAATCTACCAGATTAGGCTGTACTTTGAGTCCATCTCTTTTGAGATATAAAAGACAGAATCAAGCACAGAGGACAGGGAACTCATACCACCAACAAAGAAGCCACGGGAAGTAGAATGTGTTCTTTGGACCTGGGGTCCCTGTGCTGAGAAGCTTCTAGACCAAGGAAGATTGATGCCAAGGACCTTCTTCCAGAGGTGATGGCCAAAGAAAGCCTTCCCTTGGAGCTGACACCCTGAATTCAGACTTCTAGCCTCCTAGACTGCGGGAGAGTCAAGTTTTGCTTGTGAAAGCTGTCTACCTGTGGCACTTCTGTTAGAGCTGTACTAAGCAGCTAAGACAGTAACTGTGCTCTCCGTGTCCCCATTCAAGTTGTCATTAATGTTTTTGAAGCTGAATGGGAACTTTCCAAGGGCTTGTCATTGGGTTTATGGAGGAAGAGTGAGGTAAAGCGAGAGTGAGGCTGACAGGAAGGTTTCTGTTTGGATCGATACCAGTGACTAGTGTTGTGCACGTTCCAGGTGCATGAGTGGCTGGGTAACCAGGTAAAGACGGGTCCCACGTCACCTCTGCGTCACAGCCTGCAGGTCAGGACAAGCGGGAAGGCAAACACTGACAGTGTTTGGTTCCTGGATCTGATTGTTCCCTCTCTGCCCTCTGTCAACAAGTCAGAGTGTCAAAAGACCACGTTTTAAAATAGCAGCAGGGCTCATTGCTGAGGGGCTGATGGGATTCCCAGACCAGAAAGAAACAGGGGACCGCTGGAAGCAGGAAGCCCTCCAGAAACGAGAAAGGAAGACGCGCGTGGAACAAAGACGGGGGACGTAAACCCAGGACCTCAGCAGGGCGCATGCAGACTGGAGAAATGACTCTCAGCTTGAACAACCATTCAGTCTCTGCCGTTCCTCAGAGGTCACACCTGAAAGCCCCCAGAATCCAGCTGAGATCGAGTCCCTGGGCTTCCCGGCAGGCGGGCTTGGTTTATACCAAAGGGTGTGGGAAATCAATTTAACACCGCGCTCTCGCTACCTCTGGGCTCTTTAGTGACTCAGCTCACTTGCCCCATGCACCACGGGGAGCATGTTTTTAATTCTCTTTCTAAAATGCTTCCAAATTGCCCCCCTTCTTGCTCATTTTGACCCACTCCTTTCATTCTCCAGTCCGCTACCCCTCCTCCCTGTACCCCACCAGGAGTCCAGGGGGCCGCGGTGTTGCAGGCACTGGGTTAGACGCAGCTGCAGAGAGTAGCTAAGGTTGACTTTGATACCTGAGTGGGTAATTCTTGGTGGTGAGCCCCATGGGACTTCTGAGACAATCATGAACTGGACCTGGAACCGGGTGCCAAGTGCAGGTACAAGACAGGAGGCCAAACAGGAGACGGCTGGGCCCACGTGGGGGCTAACGTCTGAGGCAGAACAGAGCAGGAGATGCTGACGGATTGAAGAGCGTTCCATGCATTCCATGGGGTTTCCACAGCCTCCCTGGGTGCACCAGGTTTGCACCCAACTACAGAAAACCTGGCAGTGTAGTGGTTAAGTGCTATGGCTGCTAACCAAAAGATCAGGGGTTCAAATACTCCAGGTGCTCCTGGGAAACTCTATGGTGGCAGTTCTCCTCTGTTCTACAGGGTCGTTAGGAGTGGGAATCAATTCAGTGGCATGGGTGTCAGTTTTCTTGGTACTAACCTAAAGGCTGGCAGCAGTGACCACGGAGGAAAGTCCTGGTGATCTGTGTCCATAAAGGTTGTCACCAGGAAAACCCTATGGAGCACAGCTTGACTCTGCAACACATGGGGTAGCAGTGAGTCAGGATCAACTTGAAGGCCACGAGTATGATTCCTTTTCTCTTCTTTGGTGGTTGCAGACAGAGGCATACTCCTGAGGGTGAGAGTTCAGGCCAGGAGACAGCAGGCCCAGCTTGGTACTCCAGCCTCAGTGTCCACCTCCGCCTCTTTTTGGCTGCACCAGCGCCCCTGGAACCCGCCTCATCAGTTTGCTGACAAGACCGCAGGCTCTTCACTCTCGGCTTGGCCCCTCTCCTCCCCTCTTTCCCCCTGTGCTGCTCTGGGAGGCCTCACTAACTGGGCCACCTCTCTGGGCCTCCCTGCTTGGCCCAGAGGACTGTACACTGCCTTGGTGGCAGGCCCTGTGCCCAGTAAGATCCTAGCTCAGACAAACAGGGAGAGGGCAACCAGGCTAAGATGGAAACCACTTATCTGCAGAGAGCCAGCGTTTCCACTAATGTACAAATTGAGACTCTTGTTCAGTTAAGCCCTTAAAGAAGAAGATGAAAGTGAATGAAACCCACTCGCTGGAGCCATGGGCATTAAAGGAACAAACAAAGCAAGCAGCCCCTGAAGTTTGCAGAACTGAACATTTCGCTCTGTTTTATCTCTAGGGTAGGCCAGTCTTGTCTGATAGACCACAGGTGTGCACTGGGCCACAGGCCTTTTCTTCTATCATTAAGAAACATTTCTTATTTGCCTGTGGTCTGATCTCTCTGATCCAGGCTTGTGGGTCCGTGTTAATTTACAGGGTTGTGTTACATATGTTGGATTATAATCTAGCCGAGTGTCCGTGAATGGCACAGACAGTTTGCACTGGGCTGCTAGCCTGAGAGCCGACGGCATGAACCCACCCAGGACTGCAGAAGAAATACCTGGCAACCTGCTTCTATTAAGACTGCAGCCAAAAGAATCCTAGGGGGCAGCTCTGCTCTGTAACACATGGGGTGACCTGGAGTTAGAATCGACTCGACAGCAACTAAAAACAACCACATACTCCAGTCTATCGATTTCCCACATGTCTCTCCCTTCTGAGCATCCCTCATCCACAATGCATTAAACTCTAAGCTCAAGTGTCGGGAAGAAGAGGTTGAGAGCAGGACTCTTTCTCTTTTACCCAGTGTTCTACACCCCAAAGGTTGCACAGAGTCAGCCTCCCTGCTCCCAGCCCTCCACCAGGGAGGGAGACGGGAAGGGGAAGATAAACGCAGACAAATGCACCAACTCCACACAAACGCCTCAGATGAGGACGTGTCTCTGAGTCTCACGCTTTCCTGAAACTCAAGTTCCGGATGGAGAAGCGAGCTGTCCGGAAACCGTGTGGATCTCCAGCAAGCCTCGGACCCGGCCTGTCTCCACGGAGGCTCTGTTTCTTCCCTTGCCAAGGGTCCTCATTTATCAGAGTGGAAGGGAAGTGCATCAGTCCGTTGTGAGTCAGACAAAAGGAGCTAAGAGGCCAGCCTTGCCTAGCCACCGAGAGACAGTGGTGGCTTCTCTTCCGCACCCTTGAGTCGTCAGGCAGAGCCGACCGGGGCTGGGGAGGGTGAGCAGGATTTCAGAGCCCACGAAGACGGAGCAGCGGTGAGAGCCCTGAGCGGGGACGGCGCTGGGGAGGAGGTCAAGGGTCTGGGCTCTGCCACCTGGTCTCTCTCTCCCTCTCTGTAGGTGAGAAGAGACACACAAGAGTTCACAGAGTGGCCCAGAAACACCTAGGTGTGGCTGCATGTGTGTCTATTCGTGTAGGAGCTGACACAGGGAACAGGCATGAGCAGACCTAGTCAGGACCGAATGGAGCCCAGAACCGGAAAAGAAAAGGTAACTGAGCTGGAGAAGAAAAGTCTCAGCGCAACAGCAACGAGCAAAAGCCACCAGGGAGGACGACGGTGACAGCGGGGACCAGATGTGGCCTGCACTGTCCCACACGTCTTTATTAACCTTTTGTCTGGTCTGGGCACCTTTGAAGCTCTCGAGGCTTGCCAAGAAGGCCAACAAAGCCCCAGGCTTCCCAGAACGCTAAACAAAGCCCGCGTCTTTACAGAACATGCCGTTTAGTGCAACACACGTCCGCTTGCATCTTGTGCTGCGTCTCAGGCATGCAAGCCCCAGTGGCGCAGAGGTTCAGAGCTGTGTCTGCTCACCAAAAAGCCAGCAGTTCAAATCCACCAGGCGCTCCTTGGAAACCCTGCGGGACGGTTCTACTCTGTCCTCTTGGGCTGCTATGAGTCGGAATCGACGTGACAGCAATGGACTTGGGTTTGGGATCTTAGACACGCGGTTGTTGGGAATAGTTAACACACTCAGCTGCTAACTGAGTGGTTGGAGGTTTGAGAGCACCCAGAGGTGTCTGGGAAGAAAGCCCTGGCAGCCCATTCTGAAAAGCCAGCTATGGACACAGCTCCACCAGACACACACGGCGTCATCACAAGCCGGCACCAACCGCATGACAGCAGGTCTCTGTACATTATCTTGTTTACCAGCCCTGTGAAGTGATTACTATTATCCCGTTCCACAGCCATGACACAGAGGAGGCTTAATAACTTGGCTAAGTCTCACAGACACAAAGTAAAGGAGTTAGGATTTGAACTCAGGTCTGTCTGAGTCCAGAACCTGGGCTTTGAACCACTAGAAGGTGATACCCCACCACCACCGCTAGAAAGCTGGAGCAGACTGAAGGAGCAGACTGTGTTTTACGGGCTAGATAACTCTAACAAAACCCCAGAAGGATTGTCTCAAAGAACTAGGGCATCCTTGGGCTCAGGGCCCAAGTATGAAAGTTTCCCTCCTGCAGCAGCAGGACATTTCTTTCTTTCTCTCTCTTTCTCTTTCTCTGTTCCTTCTTCTCTCCCTCCCTTCCTCCCTTGCTCCCTTCCTTCCTCCCTCTGTCCCTCCCTCCTTCCTTTGTTCCTCTCTCCTTGCATTTTTCTACCTCCTAAGCTACAGGCTTGCAGCCCTGCACCGGTTATCAGATTTCATTCAAACAAAAACTTACTACTATCAGGTTGATTCTGATTCCACCTCACAGCAACACTAGAGGACAGAGTAGATCTGCCCCATAGGTTTTCCAGGGAGCTGCTGGTGGATTTGAACTGCCCACCTTTTGGTAAGAACCACAGTGGTACAGTGGTTAAGTCTATGTCTGCTCATCAAAAAGTCCGCCATTCAAATTCTCCAGACCCTCCTTGAAAAATCTCTGGAACAGTTCTACTCTGTCTTTAGGGTCACTGTGAGTTGGAATTGACTTGAAAGCAGTGGGTTTGGTTTGGGGTTTGGGGCCTGTTGGTAAGCAGCCGAGCTCTTAGCCCTTCACTGTTAACCTTCACTAGACAGTCCATTTTCCCCTCAACTTCCATCTACTCATTTACAAAAGAAACGGATTGAATCAGTCTGTGTCTGAAATCCCTCAAGCTCCAGAGTTCTGTAATTGGGGATAAAGACCTGTTTTTGGCATCTCCACTTTCACCCCCAGGTAATTCTGGGAAGAGTCAGAAGCTTAGTGAAAGCCACTGCTGTTGAGCTAATTCTGACTCACCGCAACCCTGTAGGACAGAGTAGTCGTGCCGCAGAGAGCTTCCAGGGAGCGCCTGGTGGATTTGAACTGCTGTCCTTTTGGTGAGCAGATGTAGCACTCAACCTCCGCGCCACCAGGGTTTCCAGCTGCTCAGTAGATGTTCAAAAAGAGATTCTCACCCAGAGTAGACTTTCCCACACTGAGTTCCAAGGATTTTTTTTCCTGGGGACTCTCAACTTTTCTGTGAGAACATTTTTTGTGAGACATTGCTTCTCACTCCCAGATTCCTTGAGAGTCCGAGGCCCCAGAGGGAGGAGCGCTAGGACTGTCCTCTGGCAAGGGGAGAAGGCGGCTGTGGGACCGTGTGTGCAGAGGGGAGCCCACCGAGGGGGCTCAGGGTGGAGGCTCAGCTAGTCCAGGCTGGTGCTTTCCTTCCTGGAAAAATTGGGCCAGTGTAGTGCCAAGATCATTCTCGAGAAAAGTCTGAGGCAAGGAGAGGTACAGGGCATGGGACTGGTCTGAAGCTGTGGTTATTCCGTGCCCTTGAGTAGATTCTGCCTCATGGTGACCCTGTGAGAACAGAGCACAACCACCCACAAGGTTTCTAGGGAGCAGCTAGTGGATTTGAACAGACAACCTTTTGGTTAGCAGCCAGGCTCTTAATCACTATGCTACTGGGGCTCCAAGTGGGAGCTAGAAAACCAGAAACCTAGAGCCTAGGAGGGCAGGGATGGTCCAGTCTGCATTGGTCACTTCCAGGGAGGACAGAAGTACTGCCAAATGGTAGCTGTGTGACCTGACAAGGTAGCAGGTGACCGAGCTTGTCACCTTAACCCTGACCCGCCCGGCCTCACAGCCCACCTGACTGGTCAGCCAAGCAAAGGCGAGCTTTGTTGCCAAGAAAATGAGCCATCTGTGTGAGGCCACCTTGCCCAGCAGCTCAGTGCCACCGGGCCCCCCGATAAGCTTAGCCCATTATTCGATTACACAGGAAAAGTGGAGACGGAATATTAATTCCGCACCCCTCCCCTGCCTGCCCGGGAGCCTGCCTTCCTGGGTTTCAGCTTTCAAAGGCTGAAATTGATCTGGAGATTTCGCACTTAATTAAAGGAGAAGGTGCTCACTTCAAGTCTTTTCGAAACCTTTTTGGTCCTGAGCTTAGTGGAGTCGGGGGACAGCCAGTCGCCATCTGGTATGAAAGGTGTTAGCTTGGAAACTCGGCTCAGCTCTAGACATCAGATTCGGAAATAAAGCGAGTGCACTTCGGAGGCCGCCTCAGAGGGGCCCGTCCCCCCAGCCTGTAAATTGAGAGCGTGTGTACCCACTTGCCAGGTATTAAAATGTTAGAGCTGAGAGGTCACCTGCCATGCAGAGCTCCAGGGGCCAGAACTCCTCTGACAGCGAGGATTATCTTATCTGCCCGGCTGATAAGACTCGTGAAAGTCAGGCGGTAAGGAACAAATATTTAAAAGCCCAGCGCCTTTCAACACAAGTGAGATTAGGCCCACAGAACGTGAGCAAAGGCAGCATGTGAGTCAGCCCTCGAAGTTTCCGGGGCCCTCCCCATCCCAAGGCCGAGAGTAAATTTCGGTGTCAGAAGGTTTGGGAGACACTGTCCTGCCGTCACCTCACAGGACCCTCATGACAGTGTGGTAAGGAGAAAGCTATGATCACCCCCACTTTACTGCTGAGAGGGCTGAGGCTCAGGTAGGTGAACTGACTTGCCAGGTGTCATGGATTGAACTGGATCCCCCTTAAATGTGTGGAGCCGTTCGGCTAGGTCACGAGGCCTGGTATTGTGTGATGTTGTAAACCCCTGGTATTGGGTGATGCTGTAAACCGCGCCTCTGGGACGTTGATGAGGGAGGAGCGGCTGTACTTGTTTTCGTCCGTGTAGGGCTGTATTGTGCCTTGAGGAAGTCTCCTGGGAGATAAAACAAGATCTGGGAACCTCATACCACCAAGAAAGCAGTGCTGGGAGCAGGGCACATCCTTTGAAAAGGGCCCGGGGGCCCTGCCCATCGGAAGTTCCCTGTCCCAGGGGAGACTTGATAACAAGGACCTTCCTCCTGAGCCAGCAGAGGAAGTCTTCCCCTGGAGCCGATGTCCTGAATTTGAACTTGTAGCCCACTGGACTGGGACAGAATAAAACTTCTCTTTTGAAAGCCATCCAGTTGCAGTATTTCTGCTCCAGCAACACTAGGTGACAGAGACAACTGTGTGTATGTAGTGTTTCTGTAGTAGCAGCCCTAGGTGACTAGGACACCAGGTCTCATGGCTAGGAAGTGGGACTTGAACTCTTATCATCTGATTCCAGAAATCATGTCCTTCCCGCATGCCAGCTTTGGCCCTGCCTATTCTCATGTGGCTGTCCTTAAATTCAACTCCTCCTCCCCAGCCCCCGAGCCTTGCTCCTGGATCATGGGTCTCCCTTACTTGGTAGATGAAGCAGACCAGTATCTCATGAAGAGGTATGATACAGGGCCCACGGGCACAGTCGAGGGGAGTTGGAGGACAGTCTTTGCCCCAATTTACATCCCTCCTGGTCTTGCCTGGGGCTTGGAATTCATTCCTTTGGTCCCAAGGTCTTTTCCATTTTTAATTGATTAAACGGAAATGCCCTTGACTAGGGGTCTCGGTGAGAAGCAGGGTCCCCTTAGAGCCCCAGGTGGTGCAGACAGCTTGCACTCGACAACTC
Source organism: Heterohyrax brucei (assembly GCA_028571685.1). NCBI lineage: Eukaryota > Metazoa > Chordata > Mammalia > Hyracoidea > Procaviidae > Heterohyrax > Heterohyrax brucei. The sequence goes on along the minus strand of CM053157.1, from coordinate 84,637,801 downwards.
ACCTGAAGGTTGACGGTTTGAACCCAGCTGGCAGGATGACAAAGAGGAAAGGCCTGGCAATTCACTGCCTAAAGGTTACTGCCAAGAAAAACCCGTGGGGCTGTTCTACCCTGTAACACGTTGGCTCCCGGTAGCTGGTATTGACTCTGGGGTTACTAACAACAGAGAAGATAGGTGGGCTCTGGAGAAAGCCCCTCCCTCCTGCACCAAAGGGGACGCTGGGCTAGATGGTTTAAGGGGTCCTCCTTGCTGTGATGGGAACCCAGTAGTGCCATGGTTAAGTGCTACGTCTGCTACCCCGAAGGTCAGCAGTTCAAATCTGCCAGGTGCTCCTTGGAAACGCTATGGAGCCATTCTACTCTGTCCTGTAGAGCCGCTGTAGGTCCAAATTGACCCGACAGCAGCAGGTTTGAGTTTGGGTAGTTTGGAGGTTAAGTACTACGTCTACTCACCAAAAGGTCAGTGGTTCAAATCCGCCAGGCACTCCTTGGAAACTCTATGGGGCATCTGTTCTGTCCTCTAGGGTCACTGTGGGTCAGAAGGGACTCCAGGGCACTGTGTTCTTGCTGTGAGGGGGTCCTGGTGGCACAGGGGTTAAGAGCTCAGCTGTTAACCACAAGTGTGGCAATTGGGGTCCACCCATCTGCCCCCGGAAGCCCTCTGGGGCAGTTAGTTCTCTGTCCTACAGGGTCACTGTGAGTCGGAAGCCACTTGACGGGAATGAGTCTGGGTCTTTAACTTTCCCTGCTCTGCCAGCTCAGGCAGAGTCTCCTGAGAGGAGGAAGTCCTTCAGCTCTTCTCTTTGAACCGTTAGGGACAAGCACGGCAGAGCTCTGGGAGCAGGGACTTCTAAGCTCTGGAGGTGAGAGGTGAGTAGCTGGGGTGTGGAGGCCACTCTGGAAGAGGACTTGTGGGAGCTGGAACAGGACTCTGAGTGGCCAGGCAGTCAGTAAGACCGGCTTAAGTCACAAGGGGACAAGAGAGGAGGCCCCAGAGATAAGCTGCAGAGCCTCACTACGGGTTGGGGGCTGCTTCCAGCAGCTTGGGCGTCAGCCTGCGAGCAGTGGGGAGGCAGGAGGGCTTGAAGGCAGGAGAGTCGCGTGGTAACATCTGTGTGTGAGCGTGTTCGCCTGGAGGAAGCACAGAGAATGAGTGGGGCGGTGGGAGAGTCTCCAAGGAGGCTGGTTTCAGCTCCCCATCCTGCTTCCTCTGATCTCGGTTGGCCCGGTAAGGATGTCTGCACTTGGAGAAGTGACGATGGTGGCTATCCTTTATAGATGTTTCCTCCAAGCCAGGCACTGTGCCGGGGCGTTGCCCCATGTGAGCCTCGTGACAGCAGTGATGGTTTCAGGGGTACAGTTCTTGCCTTCCACGTGGCTCAATTCCAGGCCTGCACCCCTCACGCGCGGCCATCCTTTGTCTGTCACTGGAGGCGAGTGTCTTGCTGTGACGCGGAACACATCTAAGTGGAGTGTACAGACAGAGAGAGATGAGGAATGAAGGCCTAGTGGTCTGCCATGGATAAACCTGCGGAGAGCAGGATCTGGGCGCGCTGTTCATGGGGTTCTGACAAGCTGGGGACCAACTAGACAGCGTCTAACAGCAACCACAATAGCTTTATGAGGTGGGGGCTGTTATCACCCTATTTTACAGGTGAAACAAAGCAGGCTCAGAGAGGCTAGGCATCTTTTCCCAAGCCACACAGCTGGTAAACAGCAGCCCTAGGCAGCGTCATGTCTAGTTCCAGAGCTCCTGCTTATCACTGGGGAGTGAATGGCCCCTTGAGATGGCCTTCACTGGACAGTTAGCTTGTCCCCTCTGGTGGCCAGATGGAGCCCTGTTGGCTAGCTGCCCGCAACCCCAGGGAACCAGGTGTGATTTTCCTGTGGATCCCCTCTTAATGGCGTGTTGCTTGTGGGGAGGGTGTCAGGCCCTCGAGAATGTTTGAACCTTACAGCTGGTCCATGTTCATCCTAAAAAAAAAAAAAGAAACCCCCCAAACAAAAACCCAGTTTCTGTCGAGTCGTTTCCAGCTCATGGCGACTCTGTGTGTTCTCAAAGTAGCAGTGTACCGCAGGTCTTCGTGTACCGCAGCTCTTCGTGTACCGCAGGTCTTCGTGTACCGCAGGTCTTCGTGGTTATGACCTTTCTGGAGATAACCAGGTCTTTCTTCTGAGGGGCTCTGGACAGATTCGGGGCAGACAGCCTTTCAACTGGTAGCCAAACACTCACCCTTGTGTGCTGCCCTGGCAGAGGGGAGATGGACCCAGGCTGGGGACAGGCCTGCAGCTAGTGACTCCGCTCTGCCAGCCTCTCCCACTTGCCAGTTAGGCCTACGGTGAGGCCCGGAGCTGGATGGGGAGAAAGACTGCGGTGCTTTCACATCCCGCCTGGACCAAGGAGGAGCAGGGTGTCTCGTCCAGGACAGGACTCTTGGGGGGGGTTGCCCCAAGGTGGCTGTAGCAGGGCCAGTGTTCCCGGATGCTGGGGCAGAGAAGGGGAGACACTCATCTCTGATTCCCAAAGCCGTACAAGACTGCCTGCCTTCGAGTTGACTCCAACTTCAAGTGTCCCCATAGGATTTCAAAGGCTGTAAATCCGTGTGACAGCAGGCTGCCACAGCTCCACCCCACTCAGCAGAGTCAATACGCTGGGGGTTTCCGACCCTTGACCTTTCTATTAGCTTTAGCGGTCCTTGGTTGCTTTAACCACTGTGTCTCGGAGGTCCTCCCCAAAGTCACCACAGGGCCAAAGAGGCTCTGAGTTTCACCGACCTCGGGGTGGGGACGTGGGGGGGGGGGGTGCCAGGAGCTTGCTTTGTGGAGAGTTAAAAGTCCAGGCTTAGGATCTGGGCACCACCTCCCAGCACCAGGTGACCTGGGAAAAGCTCCCCCCGCCCCCCACAGGCCAGAAACCTTCCTTTTCCTGGCCTGGGGTCTGTCTCTCCAAGGCCCAGGTGAGACAGTGGTAGCAGCTGGCTGGCTTCACTGCCCTCTCCTAGTCTCTCGTGGCTGCTATGGAGCCAGGCTGGATGGCAGGTGCCCCTGGAGCCTGCCACAGCCTGTGGCTGCCAGCCACCCAGCCCCTCCCGGGCACGCCTGCCCCGGCCTCCGCGCCCTGTAAGGACACCAGCTGGGCAGCGTTTGCCCAGGCTGCTCACACCTGCAGCAGTTCACCACCATTACTTTGCAACATTTCACGTTACCTGGCGCCTGGCCTCTGGCTTGACATGCAGATTTATGTAAAAGAGACCCACCATGCAAACAAGCCAGGCCTGCCACTGTTTTAGTTACAGAGGGGCTGCAGCCCTGTCCCTCTGAGCCCAGCTGTTACTCCGAAGGGCCTGCAGTTCTCACGGGAGGGTTGGGGTTGGGGAGGTTGGGGGAGTGTCTGTCTCCTACCTTGGGGCCCTCCTGTCTCTGCCATGTTCAGAGCCAAGACCAGGTGAGAAATGACAGTGAGGTTGGAGGAAAAAGGAGGACTGAAGCATTCCTTCCCCAGAGAGTGAGAGGCAGAGAGATAGAGAGACAGAGAGACAGAGACAGACATGTAGAGAGACATAGAGAGACAGACAGATGGAGAATGAGAGATGGAGAGACACACAGAGAAAAACAGGGAGAGAGACAGAGAGATACCGAGAGAGAGCCGGAGAGAAACAGAAAAACAAACAGAGACAGAGAGAGACAAACAGAGAGAGGCAGAGGCGGAGAGACAGAAATGGAGAGAGAAAAACAGGGAGCAAAGAGCTGGACAGACAGACGCAGGCAAACAGACACATGCGCAGGTAGCACCAGAAAAGGACAGGAAGAGCCGAAGGGAGACGTGACTCAGAGTGAGACAGTGGACAGATGGAACGGGACAGTTAGAGGGGTGAAGGACCAGTGAGCAGAGAGAGCCATCCAGAGACGAGGAGAGAGAGGGGCGACGGGGCATGCTGGAGGGGACCCCGAAGGAGGAGGTGGGGGCCGGGAAGGAACCGGCTTCAGAGCTGCAGAGCAGGAAGGGAGTGGGGACACAGCCACAGCCCGGCTGGAGGGGGGGGACCAGGGAGGAGTTGGTGACAGTGACGTTGACAGCTTGATGCTGGGGAGTTGGGAGCCACCATCGGAAGTGACAGGGAGACATCTTCAGGGAGAGACCTGAGAAACGCTGCCAGCACTCAGCTGCTTCAGGCAGCAACACCGCCCACCTCGTCAGCCCTTGGTTCATCCGTCCTCTAAATTTGTGCACACGTGTCTATAGATACACACGTCTACAGACACCTACACATACACACACCCAGAGACACACACACATCTATAGATACACACGTCTACAGATACACACATACCTATAGACATACATACATCTATAGGTACACACACGTAGAGACACACACACATCTATAGACACACACACACCTGTAGTTATACACATCTATAGATACGTCTACACACACACATCTCTACAGATACACATACATCCATAGACAGACACACCTCTAGATACACACACATCTCTGGATACACACATCTACAGATCTATAACGTCTACAGATCCACATGTCTATAGTTACCCGTGTCTACAGATCCTCACATCTACAGATACACTCATCCAGAGAACCAAGCATGAACCCTTGGGGGCAGGGGAAAGCGTTCTAGAGCTGCTAGGCCAAAAGTAAGCTTGAGGGTTACCTTGTGCCAGCCTGTCTACAGGGGCATGGCACCTTGCACCACCTCTAACAGAGAAGAAATCCCCCCAAACCAGACTGATTGCCATGGAGTTGATTCCAAGTCACGGCAACCTCACGCGCTACAGCACAGAACTGCTCTGTGGGGTTTTCTCGGCCACCGTCTTTGTGACAGCGGATCCTCAGGCCTCTATGCCCAGGCAGGGCTGGGTGGTCTCGAATCACGAACCTTTAGGCTACTTGCGGAGCCCAAACCATTTGCGACACCAGAGAGTCCCCGGCTAGTGCAAACGGTTAGCACCACACTACTAGCCAAAAGCTTGAGAGTTTGAACTCACCTGGAGGCTCCTTGGAAGGCAGGCCTGGAAATCTGCTTCTGAAAGATCCCAGCCTTGAAAACCCTATGGAGCAGTTCTACTGTGCACATGCAGGGTCGCCGTGAGTCAGGTTCAACTTGACGGAAATAAGAAGAGCTCTAACTCCAGAGAAGCTACGTCCACTCCCGTGGGTCTGGAGGAGCACCCTGGTCCCCTCCCTCTGGCTGGCCCGTTTTAGCATCCAACGTCCACTGGTGCCAGGATGTGCCTTCTACACCTGGCTGAGCCAGCTGCCCATGCTCAGGCCTTAGGGAGCACCGAGGATAACAGTGCCCTTTGAATGTGTTCAACGTGAGAGCAAAAGCAAGCCAACCAACCAAAGAGAAGGGAGAAACCTCCTCTGGCTCCCACAGCCTCTCTTCAGGGAAAGTGACTTTCTGTGAGCAGGGAATCGTGTGTTATGGCCTGCAGGGTTGTAGAGTACCGGGGAGAGCTCTCTGTGGTTTGGGAGAGCTGTCCATTTCCCCCACAAAAGAGCTCCAACCCAAGACTCAAACCCACTGCTGTGGAGTTGGCTCTGACTCACAGCCACCCAACAGGAGAGAGTAGAGCTGCCCTGTGAGGTCTCCAGACTGCCGTATCTTTTCAGAGAAGTGGCTGGTGGCAGCCAACCTTTCGGTTAGCAACCGGTCACCACTGTGCCACCAGCACGGCGATACGTGAGCTCCAGGAGGGGCACTTCTTACACCCCAAGAAGGAAAAGCTGAAGATGCCCTCTGAGGCTCTCGTTGTTTCACAGGAGGGAAACCAGGACCTGGAAAGCTCATGCAGCTTAGTCAGCAGGGAGGTAACACTAAGGAGTTTTTCATTGAGCCACTGTTTTTTCCTCTAAAATTGACCCCTTTGTTGCTGACCCACCTCTTTATCTATGATTGTCTTGATTAGGCCACATCAGTGCTGGGCATGCAGGCAGCCCCTTGAAGGTCAGAGACCCTCTGGAGAAACGATTCCAGTATACGCTATTCCTGGTACTGGCACAACAACGGATGCACAGACCAATGGAACAGAATCAAGAATCTAGGCATAAAACCATCCCAGTCTCAGCAGCTGATATTTGACAGAGGCCCAAAGCTCATTAACTGGGGGAAGAGACAGTTTCTTTAACAAACAGGGTTGATGTAGCTGGATATACGTCTGCCAAAAAGTGAAACAAGACCCATATCTCACACTCTGCAGAAAATTCAACTAAAAATGGATCAAAGACCCAAATATAAAATCTAAAATGATGATGGTCATGGAAGAAAAAATAGGAGCAATGCTGGGAGCCCAACACACAGCATGAACAGAATGCGGGACATCACTAACAATGTGCAAACACCAGAAGAGAAAGGAAGTAACTGGAACTCCTAAAAATCCAACAGAAAGCTCATCCAAGCGCTTCACCAGGAGAGTGAGAAGACAAATCCAATCAGCATCTAATTTCTAAAATCTACAAGATACTGCAAAACCTCAACAACAAAAGGATGCCAACAGCCAAGTGCCAAAAGGATAAATAAACTAAATTTAAAAATGGGCAAAGATATGAACAGGCACTTCAACAAAGAAGATATCTAAGTGGCTAACAGATACAAGAGGATATGTTCGTGATCCTTAGCCATTAAACCAAAGCGAAAAAAGAAAATGCTACTGCCATAGAGTTGGTTTGGACTTATAGTGACTCAGAGATAGATGCAAATCAAAACTACAATGAGATGCACTTTCATCTCAACAAGGTTGGCATTAATCCAAAGCACACAAAATAGTAAGTGTTGGAGAGACTGTAGAGAGACTGGAACTCTCCTACACTGCTCGTAGGAATGCAAAATAGTACAATCACTTTGGAAATTGATTTGGAGCTTCCTTAAAAAGCTAGAAATATAAATATCAGAGGATCCAGCAATCCCACTCTTTGGAATATATCATAGAGAAATAGGAGTTTTCACACAAATAGATACATGCACATCAATATTTATTGCAGCGCTGTCCACAATAGCAAAAAGATGGAATCAGCCACAGATGAACGGGTAAAGAAACTATGGTGTATTTCTACAACAGTGAAATGCTATGCAATGATAAAGGACAATGAAGAATCTGTGAAATATCTCACTATGTGGAGGAATCTGGAAGGCATTATGCTCAGTGAAATTGATGAGTTGCAAGAGGACAAATATTATACGGGAACGCTATTATAAGGACGCAATAAAAACTTTGAACACAGAAGAAAACATTCTGCGATGGTTATGAGGCTGGGGAGGGTGGGAGAGGTGCGGTCACTAACTAGACAGTCGCCAACACAAGCGTTAATTCAGGGGAAGGGAAGGACGATACCCAGTACAGAAGGCAGCACAGCTCAACTAAACCCAAAGGTAAGAAGTTTCCTGAATACAACAAGATGCCTTGAGGGACAGAGTAGCAGGGGCAAGGGTCTGGGGGCAATGGTTTCGGGGGACATCCAGGTCAACTGGCATAACAAAGTTTCAGAAAATGTTCTGCATCGCACTTTGGTAAGTAGCACCTGGGTTGTGAAAAGCTGGCCAGCAGCCACCTAAGTTGCATCAATTGGTCCCAATACACTTAGAGCAAAGGAGAATGAAGAACACCAAAGACAGGGAAAATAGGAGCCCAAGAGATAGAAAAGGCCAGAATCTACATCAACCTGAGACCAGAAGAGCTAGATGGTGCCCGGCCACCACCAGGGACTGCCCTGACAGGGAACACAGCAAAGAATCTCTGACATAGAGAAAAATGGTGTGCAGAACTGGAACTCGAGTGTAAAGACCAGACTTTCATAAATCATAACGAAGGAATGGATTGGACAGGAATGGATTAGACTTGGTGATGCAGTGACCATATATTGGATGCACTTTGTGGTTCTATGCATCTACAGGATATCATCCTGCTGACCTCCGGCTGGAGGAAGGAGAGTGGGTGGAGAGGAGGGGAAAGGAGGCTGTTGGGAGGATGAGACATGTATGGAGCAGAGAGGAATAGTGTGCAGTCACCGGGCAGGGAGAGCAGTGGAAGCTGCATATAGGTGGGTATGTAAATTTACATGAGAATGTACATTTTCACTCAGTTATATTAAATAAAAATTTTTTTTTAAAAAAAGACCAGACTTGATGGTCTGAGACACGGGAGGGTCGTGGAGGACATGGCCCCAGGCTCTCTGTTAGTCCAGAACTGAAACCATTTCTGAAGCCAACTCTTGAGACAAAGATTAAACTGCATTATCAGACATAAAATGATCCTGGTGGAGAGGGTGCCCCTCGCGGGAGATACAGGAGACTAAAAGGCTGACTCCTGTCCAGAGGCCGAATGGGGGGCAGACGGGGACAGGAGCCAGTGCAACGGACACAGGAAATCCAGGGCGGGTAGCAGAAGTGTGCTGTCACATGGTGGGGAAAGCAACTAGGGTCAGATAATAGTAAGTTTTTGTATGACGAACTGACTTGAATTGTAAACTTTCACAAGCACAATAAACCCAGGGGCTTTGACTCGATGCCAGCTCATGGATAGAGTAGAACCACCCCGCAGAGTTTCCAAGGAATGCCTGGCAGGTTTGAACTGCTGACCTTTTGGTTAGCAGCCACAGCACTTAACCACTGCACCACTAGGATTTCCTCAAGCATGATGTGATTAACAGAAGAAGAGTATCCGTTTATTCTGAACACGTGAACTTCACAGCTGCTGCTGTTGTTCGTTGTCGTCTGTTGGTTCCATGTCACAGCGAGGCCACGTGAGCAGAGCAGAGTTTCCAGGGCTGGGAGCCTTCAGGAGCAGACCACCAGGGCTGTCCGCCCAGGCGGGTCTGAATCACCAGCCTCAGCACTAGCGGCTGAGGACTCGTCTCCGTGCTCCATCCAGGAACCTCTGTGAACTTGATCACACGTGAGCACTCTGGCTGCAGACCGTTCTCTGCACCTTTCACGCGTGCTCCAGGAAGACCCGGGCCGCCCGTGGGCCACCTCTGCCATCTTACCTGCTCACAGGACCCTGCAGGGCAGAGGAGGACTGCTTCATGGGGTTTCCAAGGAGTGGCTGGAGGGCTCCTACTGCTGACCTCTTGGTGAGCAGCAGGGCTCTCAACCTCTGCGCCACCAGAGCCCCATGAGCCCCTGCCAGTGTCCCAGGGGATGAGGCCAGCTGCTCGGGCCTCTGACAGCGCATCATGTCCACTGCGGGATCTTACCTGGTAGAGTCCTCCATGAAGATGTCGTCTCCAGAAACCAGGTCATCTCTGAGGACATCGCCTCACCTTCCGCCACCTTCAGGGGGGACAGTCACCTCCGCAGACTCCCCTTACTGCCCGAGGCTGACTCGGACTGACCGCTCGTCCTCCACCAGAGGGTGTCTGGCCAGTGACCCAGTCCTCTGATTTTCGTAGGCCATCTCAATGTCACCTTACTGTGGACTTCCAGTCCAGGGGTGCCCAACCTCTCCAGGTCAGAGACCCTTTGGAGAACAAGATGAAGGCCCTGGACCTGCTCCTGGTAAAAATGCCGTGTCCACATGCTTCAGAGGCTTCAGCTAAGAGGGACTAAGGAGTCCCTGTGACAGCTCCATCCTTAGGAAGTCAGTGTCCTCGGGTAGAGGCCCCAGGAACCCAGTCGTCTCCTTCTCAGGGAGAAAATGCTCTTGCAAACACCATCACCCTGACAGGGGACGTTCTAGACCATTTCCCACCGAGCGTTTCCTCCCTCCCTCCCTCTTCCCTCCCTCCCCCTCCCTTTCTGCTCCAGAGATTCCTGTCTCAGCAACGTGTCCACACAGAAAGTTAGCTTTCAAAGTGACACTATCCCTCCCCACCTATCAAGACAAGCTTAAATGACATGTCACCCAAAGCTCCCTGAGGTTTCCCCATGCAGTGTCTCTCTGTATCGCCCCTCCCACAGTCTCTGGAGGTCCCTGGAGCTGATCCTGCTTCCCTCTATCTCAAGCCAGAGTCCGGCTGAGCACCAGAACCCAAAGTGACACAGAGGATGCACAGAATGGATGACACGTTCCCAGGGGGTTGAAAGCTGGCAGATCTCATCCATACCCTCCACTGATGAGGGCAGGCAACGGATGGCCCCATTCTCAGAAAAAAGGGGTTCTGGGGGCAAGAGTGAGGGGTGGCAAGAGAGAAGCTGCAGGAGAAGCCTGGGTGGTCGTGGACAGCAACCAGACCCAGCACATCTCTGCAGATCCCAGACCTGGGCAGCTGCCCCCACCCCACCCCACTGCTTTCTCAAGAGCTGGCTTCGGAGGAAGTCACGGACGCCAGGCGCTGGCCTGTCCTCCGCCTCTGGGACTGCGGGAAGCCAGGGCAAGAAGGAGCATGGGAAGTTCTGGGTGGAGGGCCTCCGGACTTTGGGTGGGCCTGGACTCAGAAGAGTGAGGACAGCACCCCTCTCCAGAGAGGGCTCTAGCCAGCCCTAGGGGTGGCCCCAGAAGAGGGAAAAAGCCTTCAGACAGAGAAGCTGCTGTACCTCTCCTTGGAAATCAGGAAGCGGGAACCCACACAGCTGATTAAGGCCCAGAGGCGATTGCAGAGGAAGAGGAGAAGTAGTAAAGCTGGTTCGGGGCCGGGGGGCAGTGAGAGGCTGTCCGCAAGGCCTCGGCACCCTGAAACCCGCTGTGAGAGCTGAGGGAGCAGGACAGCCTTGCTGAGGCAGAGAAGCGGGTGAGATCAGGCCTGTCATCCTGGGTGATCCGGCAGGCAGAGGGTGAAAGGCAGAGTGGGATCCTACACGCGCCATGACAGAGGAGACAAGAGACAGGAGAGACAGGAGAGATAGGAGAGACAGGAGAGACAGGAACAGCTCTAAGCTGGGATTTTAGGTCTGGGCAGAACCAGGTTGGGGAGTTCAGTGGAGTGGGTCCTGGTCATGCCAACTGTCCCCGTTCTCGAGGCCTGGGGATTCCATCCCCAATGTTTCTGGCTAAGCAGGAGAAAGGAGAAGGACCGGGTACGACGAAAGCCTCACCGAGGCCACTTGGGGCTAAGGCCAGGGACAGGGGCTGTTGTGTCAGGAGACCCAGAAGGCACTGTCAGTCTTGGGGATGGCCTTGTCCTGCTTCAGGTCTGGACAGGAGAGTCTAGGTCTGAGGACAGCTGGGGTTCAGGAGGAGAGTCTGGTGATTGCTCAGTTCTGCTGTCTGCTCTAGGTGCACAACACACACACACACACACACACACACACACACACACATACACACACACAAGCAGCCATGCTTACTTGCTCTCTCTCACACACACGCACGCACTTAAACATACATTTAAATAACTTGCAGACGTATATTAGCAAAAACATTCCATCTGGGCTGGGATTTCTCTCATTGCTTTGAATTCCCCCGGGTCTTAACTTAGGGGGGTAAAAAAGGAAGAGGCAAAGATTGGACTAATGTTGGGTTAAGGTTTTTTTCTTACCCCTTTCTCTTCGGTACTGACTGCCAAGAATTTATGTTTGCAAAAGGAAAAGAATTAACTGTGTTGATTAAGAGGCAAGCTCCCTGGAAACGTTCTTAACCCTTTGCTACCCTGTCAGCCTGGGACGTCATGGTTCTCCCGCATGTGCCCTGATGTCCCTGGGCTGGGGGCCCAGAATCTTGCAAGGGGCTGATTGTCCCCGTAGGGAATGTTGGGAACAGACGCAAGCTGTGCCCTTCTGGCATGCAAGCGTGTGTGCCTACGTGCAGAGGCGTGGGTAAGTGGTGTGAGCGTATGTATCAACCCTCGTGACAGCGTGGGTGCTGAGAGCTCGAGTGAGCGAAGAATATGGGCACATCTGAGCAGACGTGGGGAGTCCCTCTGCACACCCTACTCGGCTCCACAGCGGAGCTCCAGGAACATAATGACGGAGACTTCGCCTTGATGGAGTGAGTGGGAGCTGATTTGGCAGGGGGGCCCCGGGTGCTGCAAACCAGTGACAAGCCTCACTGGTGATGGAGAGAGGCCAGCAGCTTGAATCCACCCAGAGGCATCTTGGAAGAAAGACCTGACAATGTACCTTTGAAAAATCAGCCATCGAAACCCTCCTGGAGCGTGGCCGTCCCCGACGCATGTGGCTGCCAGGGTTTCGATTTGCAGGAGAAGAAGCAGGTTAACAGAGGAGCTGGAGGTGGGGAGACTTTTGCCAGTGATGCAGGGTCTTCCCTGCTCCCTGGTGGTCCTCCCTTTCGAATGAGCTGACCCAGCCCAAGGCTGACCCTGGGTTTCAGTCAGTGTCCTTGCATGGGCATCAAGGGAGGAGGGAGCTTTTTGGGTCCAGCCCCAGTGTCCACAAAGGGTCTTTCCACCCTCTGTCCTTTGCAGAGCTTCCCTGTCCCTCAGGGAACCAGAGCCTGGGATGCAATTTTCCCCAGCATCTGAGGGAAGAGGTGCCTTCAGGGGTGGGGGGTGAGTCTGACCCTGGAAGAGGTGCTGGGGAAGGAAGAGCAAAGAGAGTCTGCAGAGGATCTGGCCCTCCCCCACAGGCACCCGGCCATGCAGATGACCCGTCTGTTCCTGCACCCTGCACGCTCCTCCCTCCTGCCTGTCTTGGCACACGCTGGCCCTTTCTATGTGGACGGACTACCTGACTCTTCTGTTTAGCCAATCCCTGCTTGCCCTTCCAGCAGCCCAGGTGTCCAAGTGGTTTGTGATCAGCTGCTAAGCGGAAGGCTGGAGATTCAAACCTACCCAGAGGCTCAGTGGAAGAAAAGGCCTGGCGACCTCCTTCCACAAGATTATAGCCAGGAAAACCCTCTGGAGCCGTCCCTACTCTGCACACAGTGGGTCTCTGTGATTTGGGGACTGACTCAGATGCAGCTGACCCCAAACTTGCCCTTCAAATCGTGGGTGTCGCATCCTCCAGAGTGCCTCCCTTGCCCCTGTAAAGCTGATGTCACTGTGGCCCCTCTTATACAAGCACCCCGGGCCCACGGCAGCTTCCCGTGGGATGAAGTCACTCCTACCTTGTCCCGTCTTCCCCACCAGACCGTGCAGGCCTTGAGGACACAAACCAATAGGAAAAAACAAAACAAAAAACCCTGTTACTGTTGAGTCAATTCCAACTCATAGCAACTCTATAGGACAAAGTAGAATTGCCCCAGAGGGGTTCCGACGAGCAGCTGGTGGATTTGAACTGTCCATGTTTTGGTGAGCAGCCAAGCTCTTAACCACTGGAACACTTTAAGGATATAAAACAAATAAACAAAAAACTATTGCCATCAAGTCGATTTTGACTCCTAGGAGTGCTGTAAGACAGTATAGACCTGCCCTCTAGGGTTTCCAAGGAATGGCTAGTGGATTTGAACTGCTGACCTTTTGGTGAGCAGCCGAGCTCTTCACCACGAGCCCACCAGGACTCCTGGGGGTGCAGGCGGTCTTACTCCCCAGAGACACAGCGTGGTCACAGAGGTTCAGGGTGAGTCCAACCACAGGCCCGTGGCTGGCAGGAACAGCCTTAGTCACTACATGGGCTGTGATCCAGGGTCGTGTAGACACACCCGATCATGATATTTCACATAGGATCCTGTCATTACCGACACCTATATTGATCCTCCCGGTTTTTTGCGAACTCCTCAGGGCGATGAATCAGTCTTCGTCATCCCCAGGGCCCTAGCACTGCATCTGGCCCCTAGCAAATGCCCAGTAAATACTGAGTGAATGGAAGAACTGTCAAGGCATGGGGGACAGCCTGGAAGGGACCTGATGGGCCCCAACTGAGGCTGTGAAAGACAGCTCAGAGCCGGATGATGGAGAGGAGACAGCGCCATCAGAGGGAGAAGGAGGACGGAAAAACACTGCTGAGCGATGGCCGCACACTGGTGCGTACTGGGCATGTACTGTGTGCCGGAGCACGCTGAGTGTCCACTGCACACCAGGGCTTACTGAGTGCCTACTAAGTACCAGTGCTTACTGAGCACCTACTGTGTGCCAGAACCCACTGAGTGTTTACTGCACACCAGTGCTTACTGAGTACCTGCTGTATGCTAGAACCTATTGTGTCCACTGCACACCAGGGCTTACTGAGCGCCTACTGAGTACCAGTGCTTACTGAGCGCCTGCTGTGTGCCAGGGCCCACTGAGTGTCCACTGCACACCAGGGCTTACTGAGTGCCTACTGAGTACCAGTGCTTACTGAGCTCCTGCTGTGTGCCAAAGCCTGCTGAGTGTCCACTGCATGCCAATGCTTACTGAGCGCCTGCAGTGTGCCAGGGCCCATTGAGTGTCCACTGCACACTGATGTTTACTGAGCTCCTGCAGTGTGCCAGAGCATACTGAGTGTCCACTGCACCCCAGTGCTTACCGATCACCTGCTGCCTGCTAGCACTGTCACCAGCACTGCTGGACGCAGCTTCACTTTGTCCTCAACTTGACCCTGTGAGAGCAGGATGCTTCTCTCATTTTACATATAAGGAAATTGAGACTAAGAGAGACTCAGTAATTTGCCCAAAGTCACACAGCTGGTACATATACACAGCTAAGCTGAGATTCAAACCCTGGTCTAATGTTTCTCTCACTGTGCCATGTCACACACACACACACACACACACACACAAGCCCAGCCCAGGTCCCTGCAAGTTGATTCTGACTCATGTCACCCTACGTGTACAGAGCAGAGCTGCACCCTTCTCTTTCCAGGACAGCCACCTTTCAGAAGCCGATGGCCGAGTCTTTCTTCTAAGACGTGTCTGGGTGGGTTCCAATGGCCAGCCTTTCTGTCAGCAGCCAAGCGACTGATCACCAGTGCCACCAGGGCCCACTGTGCCTTACAGGGGATGTGAATCTTGAGCAGAGCTCTGGAAGACACGTGGGATCAGGCTTTGGGGAGAAGTACCTTACCCCAGGCAGGGGGACGGAGGGTCCTTGAGCCACAGCAATGCCAGCTTCCGGGTTCTGGGAGCCGCCCAGGCTGTTCTGTGACCAGGAGGCCAGGAGGCACCAGCAAGACACGAGGCAGCAGCCATAGAGGAAGACAGTGGTGCAGGGAGCAGCCAAAGGGGCTCCTCCAAGATCTATCTAAAGCCCGTCTTGAAAGGCCATGCACATACAGTGAGCTTAGGGCCAACACTGGGTTAATCCACGCAGTTCTCACCAGGCTCAAGTGGGTGCTACCATTGACCCCAACGTGGAGGGGAGAAGGGGCTCCAGAAAGCTTAAATAGCCTGTCCAAGGTCATAGGGTCTGTTCATGGGAGACTCGGGGATTTGAACCCAGACAGTCTGTTTGCAGAGTCCATGCTTACACCGCTGCACCCAGGAGGGAAATTGCAGTCATAGAAGCCTCCTTCTCCCAACATGCAGAAGTCAACATAAGTCAGACTGGTAGGCTCAGGTCTGGGAGTGTTGTCTGGGTCTGGTTGGAGGCAGAGAGAGACAGATTATGGAGGGAGGGAGGGAGGGAGGGATGTACAGGATAGATGGGTGGGTGGATGAGTGGATGGATGGATGGATGATGGACAGTTGAGTGGTTGGGTGGATGCATGGACAGACGGATGGATGGCTAGGATGGATGGATGGATGGATGGACAGATGGACGGACGGATGGATGGATGGATGGACGGACAGGTGGACGGATGCATGGATGGATGGATGCATGGATGCATGGATGCATGGATGCATGGATGGATGCATGGATGCATGGATGGATGCATGGATGCATGGCCTGATTTCTACTTCAGATTCCTTTCAGCTCCGAGCTGTGATTCTCTTGGGTAGTAGAGGGATGTGGGAATTCAAGAGAACACTGGACAGACAGATGGATGGATGGATGGACAGATGGGCAGACAGACAGCTGCTACTGAACTGGCTCCAACTCACAGCTACCTTATGTTCAGCAGTAAGAAGCACTGTCATGCCTTGTGTCCTCTTCAGAGTCACCAGCATGTTCAAGTCCACTGCTGCAGCTGTTGTGCCAATCTGTCTCACTGAGGGTCTCCCTCGCGCTCACTGACCCTCTGTTTCTACCCTCAGTCACTGATCTCTCCTGCTGACATGTCCCAAACAAGCAAGTTGGACAGTGCTCTGTTGTGATCCATAAGGTTTTCACTGGCGAATTTTTGGAGGTGAATGGCAGACTCAAGCTCTGCTGAAGCCTGTCCACTGTGAGTGACCCTGCTGGCACCTGAAATAGCAGTGGCATAGCTTCCAAACAGTACATGTATTGTTTTACAACATTGGTTACCACCCCAAGACATGTCAACACTACCTTCTTGACCTTGGGTCCCCTGTTACCTGCTTTCTTGTCCCCTCCTGCCTTTGAGTCCTTGCCCCTGGGCTGGTGTGCCCCTTTAGTCCTGTTTTCATTCATGGGTTTCACAAGACACTCTCTGTGAAGCTTTGGAACTTTGCATCTAGAGGGACCTGACCTCCTGCAATCCCGCAGCTACTTCTCTGAAGGTCCCCCATCTCCCACCCCAGAGAGGAAATCATGTTAGCACAACTTTGAAGCTTCCCCTCAAAACCGCTGCGTGTCTTGTTACAACAACTTACAGTCACCGCCTACTCCCATACTCTCAGCCCACAGGCTGCTCCTCATACCAGCCCTGTAAGGCAGCTGTTCAGGGGTCATTAGACCCATTTCACAGATGTGGAGGATGAAGAAGCTAGACACAGGGTGTAAGTCATGTTGACAGCAGCTGTCAGCTCTCTAGGCAAGGGGACCAGATGGTGACACATGAAGGCAAGTGGGAGGGTTAGGGTGGATGGAGAGATGCTGGTCATAGTTTCTCTGTGCCAGAAAGTCCCACCTTGCGTCATCTGCTTTTCCCTGCCAGAGACACCAGCACCTTCCTCTTGGGGCAGTGGTGAGTCATCTTCCCTTGTCCCCTCCCCAATGTGAGCTCAGCCAGGACCTCTTTGTGGCTTTTGCAGGACCTGACTCAAGGCCCGTTCCAGGTCAGAGGCCAACGATGTAAGGGCCACATCTGAGCAAGAGGAGGCTCTTGGGGGCAATCATTCATAAAAGGACAGCACTGTGAGCAGCCTGGAAACCCTGGTGGCGTATTGGTTAAGAGCTACGGCTGCCAACCAAAGAGTCAGTTTGACTCCCCCAGGTGCTCCTTGGAAACTTGATGGAGCAGTTCCATTCTGTTCTATAGAGTCGCTGTGGATTGCAATCCACTTAAAGGTAGCGGGTTTAGTGGTTTGTTTTCTTTGTTTGTTTATGAGCAGCATTTGAACTCTGCGGAGAAAAGACATACACATCTAAGCAGCCACAATAGTGATACCCAATTACATACCAACACCAACAATTACACTTTGTGTTTCTTAAGCACCTGCAAGCAGCTTTGGGTTTATTGGGCTATTTATTCCTATAAAATCCCACAAATGGATGTGGTGGTATTATTCCAGGTTTATAGATGAGGAAACTGCGGCCCGAACGTTTAAGTGATTTGCCCAAGGCCTCAGAGCAGGGAGGGGAGGGGACAAGGGCTGGGTCTGCCTGTCTCTGGAAGCCTCTGGGGGTGCTGGTGCCTGCGGCACCCTCCTGGTGTCCACATTCCTCTGAGCAGGCTGTGGAGGATGTGTGTGGGGTGGGGGGTGTGTGTGGCAGCAGGCACAGAGAGTTCTCCTGCCCAAGGTCACTTAGACAGTAAGTCAGGCCCCTTATCTTGAGATGCTGTCCTCTTTCACTTCCCTAAACAATTGTTGGGGAGTAAGCTCGCCTGCCCTGCCCACCTTCTGAAATCGGTGAGCTGTTTGTGCACCTGTCCCAGAGTTGGTCCAAATAAGTGGTGAACTCCTGTCCCAGGACTCCTATTCTCTTGACCCAGCAATTCCCCAGCCAGGTAAGGGACAGGAGTCTTCTTAAAAAAAAAAGTGGCATTGCAGCTGAGTCCCACTCGTGATGACCCATGTGTGAGTCAGCACAGAACCATGCTGCACAGGGTCTTCAGCAGCCCACTGACTGGGAAGCAGACCACCAGGCCTTTCCTCTGAGGTGCCCCTGGGTGGGCTCTAACGGCCAGCCCTTCGAGTGGTCGTCATGTACCTCACTGCGTACCACCCAGGCACCTGGGGCCATTGGTTCCTCTTTGTTACTGTGCACGCTGCTAAGTCAATTCCAGAACACAGCGACCATGGGGACAGAGGGGAACAGCCTCCTAGGGTATCCTGGGCTGCGATCTTCACGGGGGTTGGGCTGCTGGCTGCTAACGGAAGGGTGAGTGATTGGAACCTGAAAGCAGCTCTGAGATTAAAAAACAGATGGGGTGATTTGCTCCCCTAAAGACTTCAGCTTAGGAGTCCTGATGGGGACAGGTCTACTCTGTCATATGGGGTCGCTCTGAGTTGGACTCGACTCACGGGACACAATCACCACAATCTTGACTGGAGCAGATGGCTAGGTCTTTTTCCCACACAGCCACTAGTGACTGCGAACCACTGACCTCTGGGTTAGCAGCCGGGGGCATCATCATCATGCCACTAGGGCTCCTTTGGGGTCCTCTTTAGCCTATCAGGAGCCCTGCTGCCACAGTGGTTAAGAGACACGACTACTGAACAAAAGGTCGGCAGTCTGAATCCACCAGGCGCTCCTTGGAAGCTGCAGGTCAGTGGTACTCTGTCCTACAGGGTCGCTGTGGGTCGGAGTTGACCCACCAGCGGTGGGTCTGGTTTTAGTTGTGGCCTGTTGACCACAGCCTCCTCACTGGTCTCCTGATCTCCTGTGTCCTTCACATCTTTCCATGGCTGACCTTCCCAAAGATCTCTCCTGTCTCTCAAACTGTGGGTGGAACCCCAAGACTCGTAGCCTCAGCTTGCTGTTCAAGGCTCCACCCAATCAAGTCCCAAACTTCCTTCCCAGCCTCCCCTCCACCCCCTCATCCTCCAAACCCCGTCTCCGGTCAGACTTCAGGGCTTGCCTGGACAGGCTTGTGTTTTCCCAGCTCCCAGGTACCGCCGTCTCATTCCCAGGGCCTGGAAAGCCACTCCCTACATCTCTGTGTCTTTCCAAGCCTATGACAGACACGGCCTCCTTTGTGAGCCCTCCTTGATTCCGCCAGTAGGAATGGCCTCTCTTGCTGGGTGTCTCACAGTAGATACATCTTTGAATGTTTATAAAGGTGCAAAGAGGACAGAGTTATGCAATACTGGGGTGTGTGTGTGTGTGTGTGCGTGTGTGTGCGTGTGATGGTACGAGAGGTGCACCCGGCCACACAGAACACCAAGAAGGAACGGTGTGTGTGCTGGGTTTGGAACGCACCGTTCACCCGTCCTTTACCAGCACACAGGCAGCCAGCCATCTTCGGCAGAGGTGACAGTGATGGAGTCCAGTCTGCAAACCCACCCAGAGGAAGGAAGAAGACAGAGAGGCAATGACAGCAGTGTGTTGATCACTTGCTACACTGCAGACACTACGCTGGAGGGGAAACGCCATGTGAACAGCTAGCTTGGTCAATCCTCACAACTGCTCTGAGAGGGGTGGGGTCATGACGCCCCTTCTGCCGATGAGGACCGCTGTGCAGATGCTGGGGGGAACACCTGTGGCCAGAGGTTGGCTGGGTGCTGCTTGTGGCCCAGCCCTGGGGAGGCGGGCAGGACGCAGGCAGGACTGGGCAGTAGGGAAGCCATCACGCCCCAGAGTCAGCACAGAGACTCCAGCCAACCCCAGGCTTGGAAGGAGGGGATAGAGCCACTTCAGAGATGTCCCCCAGCTGAGAAAAGGGGACTGGGTCATTGCATCTCTCAACGATGAGTCACTGGGTCCAGGCTTCCCCTGAGAAGGGGGCATAGCTGAGGCAATCCATTTTCCTTCAGCCAAAGGCAATTCTTAGAAAGTCACAGTGTCCCTCCCCTCAGGTACCTTCCAGATCACGGCTCGCAATCTCACAGCACCCAGCCCTGCCTCACCCAGCACCCAGCCCCCAGCCCCCAGCCCTCAGCCCTGCCTCACACCACACAGAGCCCTCTGGAGAAATGAGCTCAGGCCAGCTGGCTCCAGCACCCACAAGCTCTGTCATGAGGCACTGAGGGCTCTTGATCCACTTCTCATGGTCACCCTGGCTTCCGCCGGTCCAAGTTGTACCATCAGGTGTGAGCGGAAGATCACACCCAGAAAGCCCCTGTGGCCCTCCCCCTCTCTTTTTTTGGACAGATCTCAGGTAGATCTGCTGTCACTCACAGCAGTGAGAAGGCAGGCATCCTGGCTTTCCTGCCCACTACCTCGGAGTCGATCCTGACTTATAAGGACCCAGCAAGACACAGTAGAACTGCTGCACGGTGTGTCCGAGGCTGTTGTCTTGACGGAGGCAGGTGGTCACAGCTCTCTCTCCTGGAGCACCTAGGCTATTTGACTGCTAACCTTCCCGTTAGCAGCTGAGTGCTTAACCACGGGGCCACCAGGGCTCCTCGTTGCAGCCGTAGTCACTGACACCTTCCTGGTTCCTAGTCACGGCTCAGGAACTTGGATGGTGCGGCCTGGATGTGACAGCCAGCACCATCAAAGCAGATGCTGGCACTGTGTCGGGCAGGGCGTTCCCGCGGAAGCTTAGGTCTGGTGGGCTCCGGGGGACACGGCTTTACTTACCTCCAGTGTCGCCTGCTGGGGAAGAACTCCGGGAAGGGTTTTCCTCAGAACACAGTGCTGAGGAAGGCAGTTTTCCCCGGTGTGCTGGGCATTTGGTTCGGCATTTGGCGGAGGCTTCAGGATGCTGCCAACAGCCCCTTGCCCAGAAACTGGCTTCGTCAGCCCTGTGTCTTCCTGTCACTGAACCTTTGACACTGCGTGGGTTCTGACTCCTGCTGACCCCATGTGTCACAGAGAGCTCCCCTGTCAGGTTCTCCAGGCTGTGATCTTTCAGAATCGGGTCCCCAGGCCTTTACTCCAAGGTGCCCCTGAGGGTGGATTTACACTGCCCGCCTCCTGGTTAGTAGCTGAGAACTCGATCATTTTAATCACCCGAGACTTGCGGCCCCCATACTGCGCCCCGACCCTGCCTCAGTGCCTTCATCTGCAAAATGAATGGCTTCCCAGCCCTGCTTCTCCTTGAATCTGTGAAGACCCCTCGGGGGGGGGGGGGAAGGAGGACGGCAGTCAGCCCCGGGTCTCCCGCTGGCTTCAGCCAGAGAAGCTCCGTGGTATTTGCTGGAGTCTGCATGGTTTCACGGAAGCCCCCGCCCCCCCCACCTTCGACCACAGAGGGCACAGGACACCTGAGGTCCCTCCCAGGCCTGACATGCTGCAGTGTGAGCGAGTGAATGAGTGAATGAATGAATTGGTGCATCTAGGTAACACAGGTCAGTCCCTGGTCCCATCTGTTCCGGAGCCAAAGGCCAGCTGTCCCGGGTAGTTTGGAAATTGACGGCAGGGTTGGGTGGCGTGCTACTCCCGTGTCCTGTCGACTGTGGGATCTGCCTGTCTCTGCCACAGCCACTGGCCAGGACTCCTCCCGTCAGGTGACATGGGTGCCTCCAGGAACGAGCTGGAGTGGCATCAACAGGAGCGCTGCTGTCCTTGTCCTCCTGGGCTCTCCTGGTGTGTTGACTCAGCTGAAAGAGATGCCGAGAGTGGCAGATCGGTCACCAGCAGAGTTGGCAGGAGGGTCACTGGGCTTTCTTGGTGTGTGTCCCAGGGTGTGTCACCAGGTCTGGCTGGCCCTGGTGCCTTTCTGTCATAGAAAAAGGCCTCCTGAGTGGGGCCTGGCCCGCCTTCCCTGCCACCACCCACCCCTGCCACCACTCATCCCTTCCCTCCCTCCCTTGCCTCCTTCCATCCTCTCTTGATCTCTTCCTCCCACCACCTGTTCCTTCCTCCCTGTCTCCATCTTTCCCTCCCAACACCTACCTCTCCCTCCCAGCAGCACCCTTCTCTCCTGTGTCCACCCCTCCCTCCCACCTTCCTTCCGTCCATCCCTCTAAGGCAGTGGGACTGACCTTGGCTGCACAGCACAAGTACTTGGGAGGAGAGAAGCCTCAGGAGAAGCCCAGGGGGCTGTTTTCCTAAGGGGTCCTTTGCCTCTGAGAGGTCAGTTGTGACAGAGTGGAGGAGGGCAGCCCGCTGCATGGGGCAGAGGACACAGTGAGGCTCCAGTGCACAGGAGGCAGTCAGGCCAGCAGTTCTGCTCCGGTGGCAGGCGCTGACCACTGGGAGCCTCTGGGGACAGTGACCTGGACACCACTGTTCTCAAAGGGCCTGCCAGCAGGGCTTGTGGTCAGCAGGGCATCACAGAGGGCGCAGCAGAGCATGGAGGGAAACTCAGACCAGGCAAGCTGCCGCCTACTCTGCTGGCTGTCTTGTTCCCCAGCACACAAGTGATACTCCCAAGGACCCCACACATCACAGAGTGTCCCTATGGCAGGTGGGAGCAAGCAGCAATGAAACCTGGTCCTTTTGTCAGCTAGAACCCAACTGGACTCTGGGAGGGTGACGGCTGGGGTGACCTGCATCACACACCGAAGCCACAGTCATGAGAACAGACGAGAAGCCCTTTGTCTATACGAACCACTTCGGCCAGCCCAGGGCCAAGGGAGAACGAGCTGTCCACACTCAGGGGGCAGGGCCATCCTTAGGATCATGACATTGTCTGTAACTATGTTCTTTTTACCTCTTTGAACATTACGTACCATGTGGAAACCTTAGGGGCGTAGAGGTTAAGTGCTACGTCTGCTAACCAAAGGGTCAGCAGTTCAAATCCACCAAGCCTTCCTTGGAAACTGTGGGACCATTCTACCCTCTCCTGTAGGGTCGCCACGAGTCGGAACTGACTCGACGGCAGCGGGACTACAAAACCAGGACTGAAATTATAAAGAAGTGGTCCTACTGTGCTCTCGAATGCTGATCTGGTGGTGACAGCAGACATGCTGTGTGAGAGACGGCACCTAGGAGGCCGTGCTGGAGCCCCTCCCACCAGGGTCTCTCCTTCGAGAAACTTGTGAATCAAACTTTCAGAGCATGTCACCTTCCCCGCCCTTTCTCTCACAGAGAGGTTGGTTCCCTTCTAATACCTGTAAAGAAGGAGGACCCGCTCCGCACCCGGAGAACTTCCCTCCAAGAGGAGGGAAACCCAGCCTGGGACTCCAGGTTGGCACTGGCAGGGGTCCCCACACCAGCCATCGTGCTAGAGAAGTGGGTGGTCAGGCAGGAGGCCACCGTTCCAGCCACACACACAGACACACACACACACAGACACACACAAACGGCGGCATCTGTTGCCCGGTGGAGCGGGGAGAAATGTTTATCCCTCAACTCTGGGTCGCTAATGAAGGCCGATTCCAGCCACTCTGGCCTAGGAATCGATAGTTTTAATCATTTCACAAACTAGCCCCTCTCTGGGTAAAATTACAATGCGCGAGAAGCTCAATGGAGCTTAAAGGCCACAACCTCATTATCATTTCATTAGAGTCACATTTCAGCAAGACGGGAAGAAGCCTTCTTGCACACTGCCCCCTCCCAGGCTCCTCTCAGGCCCCCCCTCCCCCAGGGAGGAATCTGCAGGACTGGGGTGGTTTACAGCAGCTGTCAGCCGGGGGACCGCGGCCCACTCCCAGCATGCTCTCTGTGCAGGGAGGCTGACCTCAGTGCAGACCAGCGCACATGCCTCCCAAATCAAGGGTGCGGTCCTGGGAAGTTGAGTAAAAACAACCCCGCTGTCAGCTTCACTTGTCACAGCTGGAGGGGTCAAGTCATCAACACAATGTAAACCCAGGCCCGGGGAACCTTGTCCTGCCCAGGGCCCCAGACGCCCTCTGGGAGGCAAAGGGTTTGAAAATGTCTTAAACTTTTCCAGTGTGTTTACTTTTACATCGTTTAATGATATTGTCCATGCAAGGAGGAGAGCCCCAGCTCCTGCTAACAATTAAAGAGGCTTTCTAATTTAGGAGAGAATTCGACTTAAAAAAAAAAAGAAGAAGAAAAGAGAGAGAAGGAACTCACCCTGGAAGCAAACAAAGCCTTTCCGTGGAGAACAGGCGAGCAGAAGGCTGGAGCAGAGAAGCCCCGGGTCGGCCGGCAAACACACAGAGAAAAATTCATTTCGGGACGCCTTCGGAGAGGCCAGCAAAGGTCTGCGTCTCCAGGACAAAGAACTGTCCAAGGGGACTGGCCCCATAAGGGGCAACTTCAGAGAGGGCCAGCAGAAGTCCACGTCTTCAGGAGACTGCTGCTCCACCTTAGGGCACCACCACCACGCCAGAAGAAGGGCTTCTCTCCTGTTCTGATGACTGTGACTTGGATGTATACTGCAAGTGACCCCAGCACCCACCCTCCCAAAGTCCTGATGGGTTCCAGCCAACAAAAGAACCAGGTTTCACTGCTGCTTGCTCCCGCCTGCCACAGGGACACTCTGTGATGTGCAGGGTCCTTGGGAGCATCACTCGTGTGCTGGGGAACAAGCCAGTCGGCACAGTGGGTGGCAGCGGGCCTGGCCTGAGTTTCCAACCATGCCCCGCTGCACCCTCTGTGATGCCCTGCTGCCCACAAGCCGTCGACGGCATACTTTGCTGCTGGCAGGCCCTGTGAGAATGCTGGTGTCCATGTCACTGTCCCCAGAGGCTCCCAGTGGGCAGTGCCTGCCACCAGAGCAGAACTACTGGCCTGACACTCCCCCTGTGCACTGGCGCCTCACGGTGTCCTCTGCCCCGTGCAGGGGTGCCCTCCTCCACTTTGTCACACCCTGGCCTGGTGGTACAGTGGTTAACTGCTCAGCTGCCCACCAAGAGGTCGGCAGTTTGAATCCACCAGGTGCTCCTTGGAAACCATATGGGGTGGTTCTGCCCTGTCCTGTAGGGTCGCTAGGAGTGAGAATTGGCTTGACAGCCACAGCTTTGGCATCTGGGTCTTGGCAAGGCCACAGCTGTCATCCTCATTCCTGCCACCTCAAGCTTGGTCCAGCTCCCATCTTGATCTGTTCTCTACAGACTTCAAAGATTGCGCTCTAACAGCCCACCTGACGTCACCTGCTTTTATCAAGGTTTTGGTCTTCAGAGCAGGCTTTCTCACGGCAGACTGGGGTACCGTGAACGACTCGAGGAGATGGTTGGGTGTGTCCTCCACATAGAGCAGAGCAGCCTGGCCAGTGTCCCCTTGGCCCTTTCTCCACTGTGTCATCAACAGCCTCACAGGGGTAACGTGGCCAGACAGGGAGCTTAGCAACGGTCACGCTCAGATGGGAGCACTGAGCTCACCGTCAAGATCACCCCGTGACCATGCCTGTGTTTTAAAAGGAGATGAGACATCCCTCCTTGTCCTGCTCTCCTTTAACTGGGTAGCTCCAGCCTCACCTTCCTGAATTCCTCAGCCCTGGGCTGGGGGGCCTCTCCTAGGGCTTTGAAGGCCCTGTGGGCATCCAGGATCATTCTGTTTCTCTGTGTGCCCCCTACCCAGAGACTGTGGTCTCCTTCAGTCAGGGTTGGGACTATATCCCTTCCACGTTACGCCACTCAGCACAAGCTCCGCCACATAGCACAGACCTGCCAAAGATTGTCGAGCGAAAGAGAGAGGGAAAGCATTCACGGTGAGTGTCATTTGATTCATGGGACAACCCTGGAGAGAAGCAGGCAGGAGCGCAAGCTCCAGTTTCCAGGAAAGAAGAAGTGAAGGCTCTGCAAGGGTAGGGCCCTGCCTGAGGTCACCTGATCTCCAGGCTGGCGCCGGGGCCGGGGTGCAGTCTCCCAGCTCTAAGAGAGGCCACGTCTCGCTGCCCACGGCCGCTGGGATCTCAGAAGCTCTCCCCTGAGAGCACATTCTCTTCTGCTCCCTGACAGTGTCTCACAAGCACCTCCTACACAGGTGGTTCCCAAGCGGTTCATCGCAAGGTCCCCTTTCATTATCTCTTCCGCCCCAGGCCCAGCACCCAGGCTCTGAAAGACGCGGCCTAGTAAAAGAACTGCAATTACTCAGTCATAACGTCTCCGTTTTCTCCCTTCTATTAATAAAAGACATAGACGCCATGCCAATCAGAGCTTTCAATGGAGAGAAAACGGGTTTTCCCCGCCAGGTTAATGGCGTTCCACCCAGAAGTAGACAGCTAACAAGCCACCTTCCCCCACTGGATGCAGGCTGAGAGTCACAGGGCTGCGCTTGACAGCCCTCTAAACAGGTCTCCGCGGAGCAGGCCTCTGTCCTCAGCTGGAAAGGTGCAGGAGAGGGCGCTTAGCTGCTCCCGGCCCCGGAAAGCAGCAGACCCTGACTTCTGGAGATGCGTCACTGCGATGTGTCAGCTGCTCTGGGGTGCCCGGAGTGATGGATTCCAAGGGCTGTCAGGAGGAAGGCTTTATGGTCAGTTAGGAACTGTAAACTCCTTCCCACGAGTTGCCAGTGGAATTTTAATAGTCTGTCTCCCTCTGTCTGGGAACTTCCTTCCACTGTCAGTTCTGCTCTTCCTCGATGCATATGGAACAGGGCTCATGTTTGAGGGTCCCCAGGGAGCGCACAGCTTTGCTGGGTCCAAGTGTCGCGGCTGAAAACGGGAGGCAAGGCCGAGACGCCACACTGCCTGCTGGCTGCTGCTGGCCCATAGCAGGGGTCCTCTGCAGGTTACCCCCTCCTGGGCTGGCTTCTTTGGAAGGCAGGAGGGAGCCCCTGCACAGGCCTCGTAGGGAGGAGAAGATGGAAGGCCGGCGGGCCTCTCCTTCCTCCCTGCGCTCGGGCAGCAAACTCATAATGAGGCTCTCTTTGTGTGAGACGGGTTACCCGGTGAACAAGAGGATATTGTCCCTGTGTGCCTGGACCCCTCCTGTGGCCGATCATCTGCAGGAGGTAATCGTCAGAAAGGGAAGAGAGAAATAAAAGGGGACGGCTGGGAGGAAGAGTTGTAGGCAGGATTAACCTCCCCAGGAAACAAAACAGAAACACAGTCGCCATGAATGATTCTGGGAGCCCAAGACAAATTTCTGCCCCCTTCAATGAAGAGGAAGGAAAAAAGGAAGGAAGGAGAGAAGAGGGAGAAAAGAAGAGAGAGATGAAAGGAGAAAGGCAGTGAGGGCGGAAGGAAGAAGGGAATTCTCAGCTCTTCCATTGCTTGACATTTTTGTATTATTCCAGAGTTATCTGATAACCAAAAATCCTGTCCCTGCTGATTTTAACACCTAACGACCCTATAGGACAGAGTAGAACTGCCCCATAAGGTTTCCAAGGAGTGGTTGGTGAATTTGAACTGCCTACCTTTTGGTTAGAAAACCCTGTGGCTCAGTGGTTAAGGGCTATGACTGCTCACCAGAAGGTCAGCAGTTCAAATCCACCAGGCGCTCCTCGTAGACTCGGTGGGACAGCGCTACTCTGTCTACAGGGTCACTATGAGTCGGAACTGACACGACGACACGGGGGTGGGGGATGTTTGGGTTAGCAGCCACAGCTCTTAACCACTGTGCCACAGACGCTTCAGGCACTCTGACAGAAAAGCTTGTGTGTTCCCTTAACACTGGCCTTTGAAAACGCACAGCACCCCCGACCAAGAGTAGCTGGCTAAGGCACGCCCCGTAAGTCTCTGGCAGGAATGTGCCCTCCGGAGCTACCAGGCCAGCCAGTCAGGGGAATCCTGAAAGGACGTGGACGAGCGCCATACTTTCTCACCTATGCCACGGACATTCCAGAGCCACTATCACTCACTCAGAATTGGGACAGAATAGAAGTCCTTCCCACGACAGAAGGTAGGACCATGTCTTTGATTCTCTCCTATATCCTCTTCACCTGGTATGGGGTTTGGGATGTAGTCAGTGTTCAGTAAACTGTGAGTCACTGGGAGAAGAACACCACTCCTCAGTGGTTGTCTCATCCGGGGTGGCGGTGGCCATCTCCCCCTTGGCTGTTCTGGAAGAGCGATGAGAAGAAAGAGAACTCCCCTGTGCTGAGCTTGCTGTGCTGGCCTTGGGGAGGTGGGCACACAAGCACCCTCAGATCTTGCCTTAGTCATCTGCTGCTGCTATGACAGAAGTATCACAAGCGGATGACTTAAAGGGAAATTTATGGGGTCATGTGTCCAAAGGCAGGGCATCGGCTCCAGGGGAAGGCTTTCTCCATTGGCTCCGAAGAAAGGTCCTTCTTACAGTCTTTCCTTGGGCTGGGAGCCTTTGAGGTGCAGGGACGCTGGTCCTTTCTGAAGGACATGCTCAGCTTCCAGCACTGCTTCTTGATGGTATAAGGTCCCCAACTCTCTGCTTGCTTCCCTCTCCTGTGTATCTCAAGAGATTGCCTCAAGGCACTGTACAAGCTTACACAGGGAGTCCTGTCTCACAGACATGACCACTGCCCATCCTCCCTCATTAACATCATAGAAGCAGGATTCACAACATGTAGGAATCACATAATACCAGGAATCATGGTCTAACCAAATGGCTATACATGTATTTTGGAGGGGCACAGTTCAACCCATGATAAATCAGTTTGTCAGCACCCTCATCTCCATCTAACTCTGCCTCCCACTCAGCTTCTTTAAGTCACCAGTGCTCTCTTCACCCCTGGTTCTCCCTCTCAACCTCCTCCTCTGCTCCCCTCCCCACTACACCACCAAAACCGCTCTGCCAGTTTTTCAGCGTCTCCAGACAAAGCTCCCCAGAGACATGGTTTAGGCTTCGTCGGTGGGCTTGGTCCTGTCGGTCCCTCCTTCCTTCTTGGATCACCATCCTTCCCTAGTATCCTTGATATTACCCGCCCTGAGCTCCCTTCCTTTTTCTGACCTCGACTGGTGGTTATGGACCGATTTGTGTCCCCCCAAGATGTGTGTCAACTTGGCCAGGCCATGATTCCCAGTACTGCACGATTGTCCACCCTGTTGTCATCTGGTACGATGGCGCTGTGCGCTGTAAGTCCTGTCCTCTATAGTGCTTACAGATTGCACTGGGAAAACCATGCATGGTGTTGGGAAAATCTACTACAAAGGACCTCCTTAAAGTATTGAAAAGTAAAGATGTCACCTTGAAGACTAAAGTGCGCCTGATCCAAACGATGGTATTTTCAGTCACATCATTTGCATGTGAAAGCTAGACAATGAATAAGGAAGACAGAAGAAAAATTCATGCCTCCGAATTGTGGTGTTGGAGAAGAATATGGAATGTACCATGGATTGTTCAAAGAACAGACAGATCTGTTCTGTGCTCCTTGGAAGCAAAGATGGCAAGACTGCATCTTACATAATTTGGACATGTTGTTACAAGGGCTCAGTCCTTGGAAAAGGACATCATTCTTGGTAGGCTGGAGGGTCAGCAAAAAAGACAAAGACCCTCGATGAGATGGATTGACACAGTGGCTGCAACGGTGGGCTTAACAATAAAAACCACTGTGGACATGGGGCAGGAGCAGGCAGGGTTTCGTTCTGTCTGTGAGTCAGAACCAACT
Organism: Heterohyrax brucei; assembly: GCA_028571685.1. Lineage (NCBI taxonomy): Eukaryota > Metazoa > Chordata > Mammalia > Hyracoidea > Procaviidae > Heterohyrax > Heterohyrax brucei. The sequence continues at coordinate 84,608,541 of CM053157.1, read as the reverse complement.
CGATGGCACCTAATGACAGCAACAGCACGAAGGTGAGGAGGCAGCTGTAGAGGCGGGTGTCTTAGTAAGGCAGGGCTCAACGTACAAGATTAGGTTGTGTCTTGAGTCTGTCTCTTTTGAGATATGAAAGAGAGAAGCCAGCAGAGAGACAGGGAGATTTCATGTCACCAAGAGTGAAGAACCTGGATTAGAGTGCGTCCTTCGGACCTGGAGTTCCTGTGTTAAGAGGCAACTTGACCAGGGAAGTGGATGACCTCCCTTCAGAACCAATAGAGAGAGAGAAAGCCTCCCCTGGCGCTGGCACCCTGAATTCAGTCTTACAGTGTCCTAAACTAGGAAAGAGTAAGCTTCTTTTTGGTAAAGCCGTCTGCTGGCAGTATTTCGGTTACAGCAGCACTGAACACTCGACACAGTTGGTAAATCAAGGATTTGGACAATTAATCAGCTCTCTCCCACTCACAGAGCCACACAGTGACGCCTGGTGGCCTGGCCTGGGGGAGACACGGTCACCGCAGCGTCTCCTTCTCGTCCTGCATTCCCTAAACGGGCCGCTACCTCCAACACGGCCCTCAACCCACAACTCTTTGCTCCCAGTGTCTTGTTGACCCTACCTGCACTGACATTTCCTAAATCTACATTCCTAGCCCAAACTTGACTCTTGAGTGTCAGACCCCGTCCATCCGATGGTGCCCCTAAAGGTTCCTGAGGTCATTCAAGCTGAACTCATCCGTGACCAGACTCAGCATCATCCATCAGCTGTCCAGTTACAGGTCCTGATGGCCTTCTCCTGCTCTTCCTTCTCCGTTGGGCCACGTCTTCACCCCCTCTGTGTGCCTAGCCCTGAGTGCAGCCCCTGGCACATGGTGGACATCCAGGACAATTGTTTAGGAAAAATAATGACTGGCGGATGAACGATGGAAGAGGCGGTGTCTATGGGATCGGTGTCTCTGGCTTTCCCCTGAAACTCCCCTCATCTGTTTTCCCTCAAGGACCGGCCATGCCCAGGGCCAGAACTCTGGAGACTTGTTATTTTCGTGGAATCAAAATAGTACTGGTGAGTTTTCTTGATCTCGCTGGGAACTGAGTCCTTTGACCAATTCAGAGGTCCAAGGAGTTCATCAGGATGTGGCTCTGTATCCTAAGTCTTCGCGCACAGGGCTGGATTTGCATATGTTAATGTGGAAAGCTGTAACTGTTTAATGAGAAGCAGTGGGCCATGTGGGGGAGCAGAATTCCTTTGAGTATTTTTTTCAGATGTCTTAATTCACTCTTTCTTTGTTGTACTTGGGCAGATCCAGGTGTTTGGACTGAGTTGGTCCCGGCCCCCACTATTCTCCCTCAAAATCTCTGAAGCCACAGATCTCAGATAGATGCCAGACTCAGCCTGGAGTGTGGAGAGGGAGGGGTAGGGGCCACTCTGCCCACCAGAACAGAGCCCCAAGGGGACAGCCTGAGTGAGGCAGCCCCAGGCCGGACAGCCCAAGGCCAAGGACTGAGGTGAGGGTAGTGAAGGGGTTAGGGGGGAAGGAATAGAATTCCAGAGAGGAGAACCCTCTATGGAGACAGCCCGCTGGGCTTCCAGCCCTCCATCTGGGTTCCACTAAAAACACATTTTGCGTGTTTCTGTTGTTCTTAAGTCTGGGTTTATTTCAAGGGGAAAATTATAAAGAAACATCTCTCCCTTCATTTGAACAGCAGTTTGTGTTTGGCTAGAGTCTTCTTCGTCTGGCCTGTCCTACGGGGAAGTAAAAGGAGGGGGCTAGGGTGGGTGCTGGGGCAGAGACCCCCGAGGTTCTGGTGGGGGAGGCTCCAGGCTGGGCCTGCAGCAGGTATGCCAGACCGCTCTCACCTCACCAGCGGAGAGCAATGACTATGGCCAGAGAAGACCCTCGGTGGTTTGAGAACAAGAATGGAGGACTAGGGGAAGCTCAGAGTACAGGGATAACTGCAGTCAGCCCCCGGCCCTGGGAAACTTGCAAAGCCAGAAAGGTGAAGGACAGCACCCCATAAAGCTGTCAGAGAACCCCTCTCTCTCTGAGCCCAGGTAATAGCAAGTCAGAGGCAGTGAGGCCTCTCCTAAGGACTCAGGTTCCAATCTAGTGTGAGAGTCCCCAAGACTACACCCAAAGCCCTTGGACTTGAGGCCCATGTATCCATACGTCGATACGTCACAGACTGCAAGAATACATCTCAGAGAAAGGCCCTTTGCTGTCTAGCCCAATGACCCCATTCTGCAGACGAGGAGACTGAGGCCCAAACACGGGCACTGCTTGACCAGACTACACAGTGGGTTGGTGGCTGGGTTGTCCTGTCCCCCAGGCCTCTGTGTTGTTGTGGTCTTTCCCACCAAGCTGCTGTCGTGAAGGTGAGCGGACCACCAGATCACCATGCAGAAGATGAAGGGCTCCAACACGCCTGTCCACCCATGGACTCACACATGTTTGCATGCCTGTGGAAAGACACTTGACCCAGTCAGCAGCTCACCAGTACTGCCCTGGGGCACAGCCTGGGTCTCTCCTCCAGGGTCATCTTGGCCACCCAGGCTCTGGGCAGCTCTATGGGACTCAGGACACCACGGTTGATGGTGTTGTCTTCGTACAGAGCTAGTTCCAGACACAAAGCGAGAACTGGGGGCCCAGGCCCCCCAGCTCTGGCCTTCACCCACCAGGAATCATTCTCACAGAGCCCCCTTGTCTCCCAGAGGGGCCCCTGCAAGTGGCTTGGGCACAGCAGCTTAGGAAGGGCCCGACTGCCCCCTGGTGGCCACAGCTAGCCAGTCTTCAGCCCGTGTCCATCAAAGCTGCAGTCAGCCCACCTCCCCACTTTGGTCCAGGCGAGGAGGACCTGATCTTGTGGAATGAGTAAATAGCCACCTTGGTGGTGTCATGGTTAAGTGCTAGGACTGCTAACCAAAAGGTCGGCAGTTCAAATCCACCAGGTGCTCCTTGGAAACTCTATGGGGCAGTTCTGCCCCGTCCTCTAGGGTTGGCACAAGTCGGAATTCACTTGATGGCAGTGGGCTTGGTTTTGGTTTGGAACCTTAGAGGAGCTCTCAGTTCACTGCAGGAGACTGATAAACAGAGCAACAACTACCAGACAGGCTGATCGTGCTGTTACAGAGCTAAGCTGAGGGTACAAAAAAACGCTGAAACCCGTCACTGTGGACTCAGTTCCAACTCCCCGTGACTGTAGGACTGCCCCTGAAAGGTTTCCAAGGTCCGTTGGAGTGGCCAGCCTTTTGGTTAAGGGCTGAGCTCTCAAGCCCGCCCTACCCACGCACCCAGCCCCAAACCAAGCTGCTGCCACTGAGTTGATTGTGACTCACAGCAATGCCACAGGACAGAGGAGAGCTGCCCACGGTTTCCAAAGAGCACCTGGTGGATTGGAACTGTGGCCCTTTGGCTAACAGCTGAGCTTTTCACTGCTGCATCACCACGGTTCCTAGGAAGCTAAAAAAAGAAGTGTGGGAGGTTAGTGACCCCAGCTTCCAGGCAAACAGCATAAGCAGGATTCCTCCAGGAGTGGGGACTGACGGCCTCCTGTGCTATGCATAAACAATCAAGAGTTAAACATTTGTTTTAGTGTCGTACACAGTCAATAAAGTTCAGGACTTTACAGCTTGCCAAAAGACTGTGTGCATTTCCTAGCTAATCTTCCCAACAGCCCCACGAGGTATGTATAACCAAAGCAAACCAACTGTCGTCTACTGGGTTATGATTCATGATAACCCCACAGGACAGAGAACTGCCCGATGGACTCAAAATGCTGAACTTTTGGTTAGCAGCTGAGCTCTTTTTTGTGAATTTGATGATTTTGGTCTATGTTTTTTTCCTACTCCACTTAGGATCCCTTGTTATGACCCCTGTCAGAGTAGCTGGCAGTGGGGAGCCGGGCACCACCTAGTTCTTCTGATCCCAGAGTCACGTACACTGTGGTTCATGTGGTCTACTAGTCTTTTGGACTAATTCTCCTTTGAGTCTTTGTCTCATTTGCTCTCCCTTGCTCCAGACAGAAAGATATCAACGGTTGTATTTTAGAGAGTTACTTGCAAGCTTTTAAGCCCCCAGACATGACTCACCTAAGAAGAATGCGGAATACTGTCTTTGTGTAATACTTTATGCCAAGCAACATAGATGTCTCTCAAGTCTCTGGTCCTTTGTCCTCTAGCTTAGGATCTTCATCCTTACGAGGTGTGTGGTTGTGTTTAAGAGGCTTCCTTCATTTCACCGTCAGTGAGCTCTGCTCAGCTGCCCCTACAATCACGTATATAGAAACACTCACAGCCAAACCTGTATTACTGCTGGGTCCAGAGGGCTTCCACCGGCTGACTTTCAGAAGGTGACAGCCAGGACTTTCTTCCTAGTCCATCTTAGTCTAGAAACTCCACTGAAACCTCTTCAGCGTCCAGCAGCATGCAAGCCTCCCCCATCCAGGGCCCTGAGCTGCACTGGCCAGGAATGGAACTCAGATCTGCTCCCAGGAAGGTGAAAAGTTTGCAATTGAACCACCACCATAAAATACAGATCCCAGGATGGGGTGGGGCCCAAGGGCAGGGCTCAGAGCACAGCAGGTCCCGGCCACGGTGGGGGTTTGAAATTTAGTGAAGTTCACTCTGTGCCCAACCCGGGGTAAGCATTAAAAAACAAAACCCCAAACCCACCACCCTTGGGTTGATTCCAACTCATAGCAACCCCACAGGACAGAGTAGAACTGCCCTCTAGGGTTTCCAAGGAGCTGCTGGTGGATTTGAATTGCTGACCTGTTTAGCAGCCGTAGCTCTTAACTACACTGCCACCAAGGAGCTCCTATTTAATCTTCATCACAGTCTTCTAAGGTGACAGACTCAGAGAGGTTAAGTCAGTGACCCAAGGTCACAAAGCTATCAAGTAATGGGCTAAGATTTAAGCCAAGGCTTTCCGATTGTGCTGTGGCTGATCACAAAAGCACGGTTTGCCTCAGTGGAAGCTTCTATGAGAGAGTCAAATATTGGGGAAGTCCCACAGCCTAGAGGGGCGGGAGCGCCAGGGGCTCTTGTGTAAGCAGACGGTCTGACTCCCCGGCCAGCTCGGCCCATCCCGGGACACACACTCTGGCGAGCGTCCGGTTCTGTCTCGGCTCCACCAAGCTGCAATTTGCAGGACTCCACCACTCCCCAGGCATACAAATGCCTCTCCTTCCCTTTCCTGAGAAGCAGCTTGAAAGAAAGAGCTCAGAACTGTGGCGGCCATTAATTTCACTGCCCACGATTATTTGCATCCTTTCTTTTTTTTTTTTGGCCTGAGTCATTTGAAAAAGGCCTTATGAGTCCTTTAATCCCCTTTTGGTAGAACGATTCAATTCTTTCGTCTCTCCACCTCCTCTCTCCAGAATGCTCCATCCCCCTCCACCCCAAAGCTTTAAATAATGCAGCAAATTCTTGTTTCATTTCCTTTTCTCTGTTTCCAGATGGATTTTTCTCCTCAGAACATCCCTGGGTATCATTTCTGTCAGATGCTTCACTGGATGTCTCTTGGTCTTCACACACGTCCACCCCCACCCCAGCACCCACCAGAATGGCAATTTGCTATTTTAATTACAGTTCCTCTAGCCACACTGGAGGGTTTCTTTCCTTCTAGGTCCTTTACCTCGCTTAGATTTTAATCCTTTCTTTCGGTGCCGAGAATTCATTAAGATTTCCAGATTCCTCCTAATTTGCTTCCTTGATGTGGGATAATTCTCCTTGGTCTCTATGGGATGCTGGTTGCTCAGACGACGAACGCAGCTGCTGAGCGGTGGGGCCAGGGCGCCCTGGGTGAACCAGGGGCTCCATGTGGGTGCCAATGAAGCGGAGTGTCGAGACTGCAGAGTGAGGTGCCCCGGGCCTGTCTGGTCACTGTGGTTCAGGGGTGGCCTTCTCTAGGACTCAACCATGACCCTTCTGTCTCTGAATCCTTGGCCAGCTGAGGAACATTCCAGAATTGTGTATTTGGGGCTTTTTGTGGGTTGCCCCCAGCAGGCTGGACGAGGCTGGCCCCAACCACAAACCATCTGGGTCACCCACAGGTGCCTCCCAGGTGCCTGTTAGGCCCATTGGGCTGAGGCTGCAGCTGGAAATGAGCCCGGGCAGGAAGTGGAGGGGGAGGTATCCTGTGTGACTCGGAAGCCAATGAGGCCTCCACGCCGGGAGCGGACAGAAAACGGGTCTCTGATGCATCTGAGCACAGAAACAAGGCTGCTCACCACATAGTGGATCTGCCCCAAAGCTGCTGCCCATCCTGTTTGGGTATGCAAATCTGGCTCAGGGCAGACATTTCTGGCAGGACCATGAAGTCCACTGACCATGGATACCAGCAGGTAAACTGCAACTTTGAACCTGACTTAAACAGAATCACAGGGTTATCCATAGTGACCTGAAGTCCCTGGGGAAGGGTGATCCACTCAGAGCTGTGTAGCCTGGACAGGGCCATGTCACCCCTGAACTTCGGGGCTGCAGGAGACAACGGGTGTGGTAGGCCGCTCCAGGGAGCACGCTGACGTCACTAGGCTGGTGAGGGGACGGCAGAGTCATCACTCACGTGTCTGTGCATTAATTTCCTGTGAGGATGTGAGGCGAGACCCAGGCTGGAGACCAAGAGAAGACACAATTCCTCAAGTGTAGAAAGCAATGAGGTCATCTCGGCAGGACAGACGAGGTAAAGACAAGGGGCTCCTGGGAGCCCACAGGAGTTCTCTCCCCAAGGCGATGAGTGGAAAGTGGTGGGAGCATCAGGCCTGCACTCCTAACCAGCTGCCCCCCAGTCCTGAGGGCAGCTGCCTCGGGCAGGAGCAGGCCCAGGTCTTCCAAGACAGTCAGCATGCCCAATCAAATGGCAAGAAATGAGAGATGCTGATGGTTCTTAATTTGGATTTGTGTAATCCTAGCACCCACTGGGTATTCTTTGTATACTGCTTGTTCTTAGGCACTGTCAGGACAATTCTGATGCATAGCAACTCTGGGATGGAGTAGTACTGTCTCACAGGGTTTCCCAGGCTGAATGGCAGTCCCCTGTTATCTGCAGTTTTCCACAGTCTCAGTTTCCCATAGTCGCTCGTGGTCTGAAAACATGAAATGAAAATGTAGCATGATACTATCTCATGCTGTTCTGTTCGGTCATTCACACAACTTTTATTATTGTGTGTTGGTATAGTAGTTCTATTTTATTATTAGTGACTGTTATTAATCTCCTCCTGTGCCTAAATTATAAATTAAACCTTATCATACCTATGTGAGTCTAGGACAATTCATAGTACATATGGGGTTCAGTACTGTCCATGGCTTCAGGTCTTCATAGGGGTCTTGGAACATAATGCCCGTAAGGTAGCGTAGTGGGTTAAGTACTATGTCTGCTAACCAAAAGGTTAGCAGTTCAAATCCCCCAGGTGCTCCTTGGAAACTCTATGGGGCCGTTCTACGCTGACCTATAGGGTCACTATGAGTCAGACAAGACTTGATGGCAGTGGGTATTTGAAACAGTTACTGATGAAGACCAAAGACCACAGCCTTCAGTATGGATTATACCTCAACATCAAAAAAACAAAAATCCTCACAACTGGCTCAGTAAGCAACCTTGTGATAAATGGTGAAAGGACTGAGGTTGTCAAGAATTTCATTTTACTTGGTTCTACCATCAACACCCATGGAAGCAGCAATTGAGAAACCAAAAGACACATTGCACTGCTGCACAGGACCTCTTTAAAGTGTTGAAAAGCAAACGTCATCTTGAAGACTAAGGTGAGCCTGACCCAAGCCATGGTGCTTTCAATTGTATCACGCACAGGCAAAATCTGGACAATAAATAAGGAAGACAGAAAAAAAAATGATGCTTTTGAATTGTGATATTGGAGAAGAATGTTGAAGGCAGCACAGACGGCCAGAAGAACAAAAAGATCTGTCCTGGAAGAAGACAACCAGGGTGCTCCTTGGAAGCCAAGGTGCAAGAATGCATCTCACGTACTTTGGACATGTTGTTAGGAAAGATTACTCCCTGGAGAAGGACAGCATGCTGGGTAGAGCGGACGGTCAGTGAAAAAGAGGAAGACCCTAGGAGAGGTGGATTGACGCAGAGGCCGTAACAGTGGGCTTAAGCATAAAAACGATTGTGGCCGTGTCGCAAGACCAGGCCGGGTTTCGTTCTGTTGCACGTAAGGTTACCATCAGTCAGAACAGACTCTTTAACATTTAACAACAACAACTGTAATCCTTGTGGAAGCCAATCACCATGACTTTTTCCTACAGAGCTGCTGGGTGGGTTTCCATTTAGAAAATAATGCTGGAGTCATTATTCCCCGTTCTTGAGCATAGAGAAGCTGGGTCCACACCAGCTGAGCCTGGAGGTATAAAGGCAGTCGACAGGATCATCTCAGAAGGTGTCTTTTAGGGGACTTTTCACTTAGGCCAGAACACTGAAGACTTTCCACACTTCTTCTATTAACACTTAGTGACTAAAAAATTTGTTGGACCTATGAAGACTTTCCTGACTGTCATTCCTGAAACCTGAACCACTGACTGTCAAGAAAGACAATTCAAAGTAAAAGCTCATGCTGTCTAGCCAACCTGTGAAAAGGCAAAGCTTTCAGTGGTTCAGCCCAGCTGCAGTGTTAACATATACCAGTGGTTCTGTAATATTCTGGCAGTGCACCTGTCTGCTTTCCCATCCTTGCGTGTTCTGTAGCAGTTTCTGGACTCAGGCAGACATGGCCATGGCAGCATCCTTGTCTGCCTCCCTGTTCTTGCCTTGTCTGTAATTTTCCTCGGACTCAGACAGACACGGCCCTAGCAGCGTGCTTGTCCACTCACTACTTCTGCCTTTTTAAAATATGTGCCTAATAAAGTGTCCTTTTTCCTTTACTAAGTTTCATGATGTTTCTCCTCTATGACAATTAATGGTGTAGTTATCAAGGATTTCTAAAGCTATGAACACAGTTGAACTCGAGGAGACCTGAACTTCGGAGCAGAAGTGGGACAAAGCAAGGTCTTGCCTTGTGGACCCATGTGTCCCCATTCCACGTCCCCTCAACACCCACAGGGTAAGTGCTCTCAGAAAATGAGCATTTCTTATTCTTTTATTTCTTCATTTTGTTTTCTTAAGTTTTGTTTGGTACATTTGTTTGAAAAACCAGTTGTTCGATTAAGGAGAAACTAAGATTTTTGCTTGATGGTTTGGTTATGAGTGGAGCTTAGTAACTCTTCTACTAAACTGCAGTTTAGGTCTGGATCTAGGCATTTGAAATATTAAGAGGTAATTGTATTTTCAAAGAGCTCTGGGTCACCATAAGCAACAAAATTGTAACATGTTTGTGACTCAGAGAAAACCTGGAAAATAGAGCTCCGTTTTGTCACCCTGGGGGAGGCAGCAGCTCCTGATCTGTGTTAGGAAATTTGAGGGAGAAGTTGTAGTTCTGTACCTTTTTTACGATACAGTTTTTCAGTGAAGGAAAACAATGTTAAAATTAAAATCATCAATAACTTTAAAGTACTTTACAGCTGGAGGAACCAGTATATTTAAGATCTAAACTAAGAGATTAGGTCTGCATCAGACTGAATTCAGTTGAAAAAGGAGGAAACCAACAACTTGAACCTTTGAGTTTAATAGTTTCAATAAATGAGCCTGGATTTCCACCCAACTACTGAGACACTGGTTGGGGGTTCGTACTTAAAAATGCTGTAAGCTCAGTATATCAGGAGTCATTTGGAATTGCGGTGGCCACTTAGGGAAACTCAGCTTTCATTTGTGTTGTCCTTTCCATTACCTTTAGGGAAATTTTTCCTGATGCTCAGATTTTGTCAGAAGATCCAGTATTCCTCCATCAGAGGTTCTGGAAATCTAACAACCTTTATTTAGAATCTGTTTTTTCTGTCAAATTGAGACAATGTTACCAAAATTTGCTGTATACACCTTAAGAAACAAGAATCCTCATAGCCTCATTTTTTGTGTAGCATTGTTTAGTGAATTTATGTGGTCTTTCTGTTCCTTTTAAGAGCTTGCTTCTTGGAACTTGTAGCTAGGTATTTGTCTTGTATTAGGTTAGTGGCTGTGGCTGACAATTGCTGTTTCTTTGTAAGATTATTTTAGAACCTCCTTTTTTTCCCCATCCAAGAAAAACTGCATGTTGTGTCTGTCTTACGATTTAGACTTTAAGTAGCTACTTGGAGAAATTTTGTATAAATTGGTCTATTTGAAAAGTAAAAGATCTTTATGTTCTGTATGTCAATCTTAGAAGCAAAACCTTTCTCAGTAACTTAAGCTAGAATACCTAGATATTGTATGAAAAGTGTTTTATTTAAAGAAAAATGATGGTTTTGTCTTAAAGTAAAAGTAGCAGTTCAGAATAGCAAAATGAAAGAAACGCATTCTGTTTTGCTTTTTGAAACGCCTAGGTGAGATTAAACGCTTATAAATGGCTTGGAATGACCTGATCTTCTCTTCCACATTGAGATAAAGAACAGGGATGGAAGAATGTGATTAGGGCTTCCCTGTTTCCTGTCTCCAAAGTCATAGGGCAAGTAGGAAGCTTCTGAAAAACCCTTTCCAGCTAAGTGAAGGCCTTTTAAGAGCAATAAGAAGACAGGGAAGAACTGCTGCTCTGCTGCAGTTTACCCAAACACTGGGTGAATTCCCACTGTAAAGGAATTGTAAACAGGTTCCCCCCATCACGGGCGAACGCTGACACGCATGTGCAGAAACGTTTCAGCAGTAGCCAGAGACCGTAGGTGACATCCGCATCAATGAATTACTTAACTGAGCAGAGCTTTGTGACTTCCAAAGCCAGCAGATAAAACCTTTAAAGGTTAAAAATAGATTGGAAAAATAAGAGAAATAGCAGAAGTTGAATGACAAGTTGGACTGGTTAAACAATTGTCATTTTAATTACATTTAAGTTTTGTGGTATGCAAGCTTAAGGTAATTCCCAAGACATTTTAGGTAACGTCCATGGCTGTCGAGTCGATTTTTAGGTAACTTAGTGATGTGAAATTGAGTTAATAGATTTTGCCATAATTTAAGTTTATATACTTTCGCTTTTTATGTGCAAGAGAAAGAAAAAAATATATATATAGTTAAATGTGTTTCTGAGTTTATTTTTGCTCTTTAAAGGGATACACTATAAGAGAAGGGACATAGACAACATTTATGAGGTTTATTGAAGAAGAAATTTATTTGCTATGGTCAAAGTTTTGTTTGCCTGACTGAAGTGTTGTGGTTTAATTCACGGGGTTTGTAGGAATTCCAACATTACATAGCACATAAGGAAAAGAACTGGGCTTTTTATTGTTAAAATAATAGAATTTTCTCTAGCTTGTGAATTGAAGAGTTCATTTTTTCTTTGTAATCTATTAGGTGTTATTTCTTGATAGCCTATGATGAACTTCTGACAACTCTGAAACTTCATGGAAAGCCACAAACATTTTCTAGAAAGAAACAGTACTAAAAAGTTTTATGTCACAATTTACATGGGATGTGTTAAAATCAAGAGAAACACCTGCATTTTGGGGGATTAAAATGTATATGTTAGTATTTTCCCTTATGTTTTAGCCAAATATTATACAGTAAATGCTTACTATTATGTCATAATTTTGTTATTATTGCTTTATTGATAACTCGGTGACAACTTTATGGTTTTCAAATCAGTATCATCAAAGCCAATGCTTTGGGATAATCAAATTATGTGTCCATGAAGTTTTCATTTGTGCCTCTGGATTATTACACATTGAAATTCTTTAAAAATACAGTTAGTGGTTGTATTTACAAATATTACTGTCTAAAGTTTTTAACTGATTTTATTTGGCCTTTACATTATGCTTGTAGTTGATTTCTATCAGGTCTTTCACTATTAAGAGTATTCACTTCTATGAATTAATTGTGGCCATGTTGTTTTGTAGTCTGCAGATAAATGTTTACTTTTCTGATATGCTGAAAACATTTGACCAGAGAATCTTAAACACATAAATAAACAAATAACAGGTGCACTATATTGGACTTATAAGAAAGGCTGTGACTAGATTCAATTAAGATTTCTGAAACTCCTATGTAAAATCTGATAGATTTACAGACTGTAGCTGATTCAAAATCATACAGGACAGAAAATAACTACGTAAGACTGAGTAGCTCATCCAAAGACTTTATCAACAGAGTTAACAAATTACCTACAGAATGGGGTAAAAAACATTTGGGAACTACATATCAGACTGACATCTGATTTCTGTAATCTACAAGTTACTGCAAAACATCAAGAAAATGGTAAGTAACCCTATTAAATAATGGGCAAAGGAGATGGACAGACACTTTACCAAAGAGAACATCCAGATGGCCAAAAGACACATGAGGAAATGCTGACGATCATTAGCTGTTAGAGAAATCCAAATCAAAACTACAGTGAGATGCCATCTCACCCCAACAAGGTTGGCACTAATCCATAAAACACAAAACAGAAAATGCTGGAGAGGCTTTGGAGAGACTGGAACTCTTCTACACATCTGGTGGAAATGCAAGATGGTACAAGCTCTTTGGAAAACGATTTGGTGCTTTATTAAAAATCTGGAAATAGAAATACCATATGATCCATCAATCCCAGTGCTTGGAATACATCCTACAGAAATAAAGGCCATCATATGAACAGATATATGCACACAAATGTTTACTGCAGCACTGTCCACAACAGCAAAAAGATGGAATCAACCTAGGTGCCCATCAACAGATGAACGGATAAACAAGCTATGGTACATATACATACACTGTGCAATGATAAAGAACAATGATGATTTTAGGAAGCATCTCATAACTTGGTTTCAACTAGAAGACATTAAGCTGTGTGAAATCAGTCAGCTGCAGAAGGACAAGTATTATATTTAAGACCCCTGCTATAAGGACTTAAAAATGGACTTAGAAGAAAAGACTCTCTGATGGCTACAATGGTGGGGAGGGAGGGAGAGGGTTATTCATAGACTACAGAGTGGATAGGAATTTGTTTAGGTAAAAGCAGTGACAGCACACAGCAGGGAGGAGATCAGCGTAACTACACTACACCATAAACTAAAAGGTTTTCTGAACTCAACTCAACTCTTCAGAGGATAGAGTAGCAGGGACAGGGGTCTGAGGACCATGTTTTCAGGGGATACTAAGGTGAGTGACATTACAAGTCGTTTGCTAAAAGAGCCTTCCGTACCCCATATTGGTGAGTGGCACCTGGGGTCTTCCAAGCTGCCATCTGAGGAACACCAATTGTTCCCAACCCACTTGGAGCACACCATGACCAAGAACATTAAAGACACGAGGAAAAATGAGCCCAGGAGACAGAAGGACCCACATGAATGGGAGACTGCAGCAGCATGAGACCGTAAGAGCCAGGTGGTGCCCAGCCACCACCAAAGACATGCAACATGAGAAAAAGGGAGGTACAGTTCAAGAACTCTACTATACGACCAGAACTGATGGTCTGACAGCCTGGAGGTTCCCCTCGGAACATGGCCCCTAGACTTGCTGCTGGCCCTGACCAGAAACCAGCACCAAGATCAACTCATCAAACAAGAATGGATTGGACTTGGGGACACAGTGTAAGCATAGGGTGTGTGTACTTTATAGGAAGTGTCCTACTGGTTTCTTTCTAGATGGGAGAGGAGAGGATGGAGAGGAGGGGACAGGTGCTCGTTAAGAAGATACTACAGGTAAAGAGTAAAAAGGAGAAGTGTGCTGTCACAGGGTGAGGAGAGCAGGTAGAGTTGCAGATAGGTGGGTAAACAAAATTGATTTGGATTGGATACTTTCACTTAATCATAATTAAAAAAAAAAAATGCCTGAGTAAACAAGAGGAACTTAAGGGTTTAACGTGGTAACATTGCGAATGTTTTACGCTCTTACTTTCTGGATGTAAGAAACCATTTTCCTTTCTTCTAAATTGTTTGACTAATGAGTTTAGATATTGCAATACTCTAATTAGAAGTTATTGTCAGTAAACTTAGCAAAGTTGTAAATACTGTAACCAGAGAAGTGTCTCAAATTAGAGCTACGATTTTACAAAATAAAACAGCATTTGTGGTTATGTGCTGTCAAATTGGTTCTGACTCATAGCAATGCTATGTACAATGGAACAAAATACTGCCCAGTCCTGCACTGTGTCCACAATCATAGGTGTGCTTAAGCCCATTGTTACAGCCACTGTGTCAATCCAGCTCGTCGAGCATCTGTCTCTTTCTCACTGACGCTCTACTTTACCAAGCATAATGCCATTCTTGCTTCTAAGGAGCACTCTGGTTGTACTTCTTCCAAGACAGACCTGTTTGTTCTTTTGGCAGTCCGTTGTATATTCTATATTCTTCTCTAGCACAATTCAAAGGCATCGATTCTTCTGTCCTCCTTATTCATTGTCCAACTTTCACACGCATAAAATGTGCTTGAAAATACCATGGAATGGGTCAAGTGCACCTTAGTCTTCAAGGTGACATTTTTGCTTTTCAGTGCTTTAAAGAGGTCTTTTGCAGCAGATTTGCCCAATGCAATATATCTTTTAATTTCTTGACTGTTACTTCTACAAGTATTGACTGTGGATTCAAGTAAAATGTAATCTTTTGATGTCGTGGATTGAAATACATCCCCCCAAATGTGTGTATTAAATGAGCTGAGCCATGATTCCCAGAGTAGTGTGATGTTCCCATATGTTGTAAATCCTGCCTGTGTGATGTTAATAAGGGAGGATGGGTGGTGGTTGTGTTAGTGAGGCAGGATTCAGTCTGTAAGATTGTACTGTGCCTTGAGGCAGTCTCTTGAGATAAAAAGGAAAGAAAAGGAAGCAGAGAGTTGGAGACCTCGTATCAGCCAAGAAGCAGTGCTGAGAGCAGAGTGTGTCCTTTGGATCTGGGGTCTCTGACCCTCAGAAACTTCCAGTCCAGAGGAAGACTAACAACAGGACTTTCCTGCAGAGCCAACAAAGAAAAACTTCACTGGCTCTGTTGCCCTGAATTTGGACTTGCAGCCTACTGGACTGTGACAACATGCATTTCTCTTTGCTAAAGCCATTCTTTGGAGGTATTTCTGTTACAGATGCACTAGATGACTAAGACAGAAGTTGGTACCAAGAGATGGGGGTGCTGCCCTGACAGAGACCTAAAATGAGGAAGCAGTTTGAAACTGATAGAAAATTTCGAAGGAACTGAGGAGGACTGCTAGTCCCAGGAAGATGTAGATGGTCAGAAGCTGAACCAGGAGACCAGTACTAGACACAGTGGGAGCTGACCCACAGTGAGAGCTGAGCGCCTGTGCGCAGGAGGCTTTCTGGCTGAGTGGGGTGCCTTGGGGCACTTATCCGTGGAGCTACAGAGCTTTGGATCTCACTTGTCCTTGCAGTGGTCACATAACACATAAAGTTGAGCCCACAGGGGCTCACAAGGACACTTCAACTGGGCCCTGAGGTATAAAGACAGGAGACAGGATGATCCTGAAGAATATCTTTTAGGGAACCTTTCACTCAAGCCAGAACGCTCAAGGCTTTGCACTCTTAACCTTTTCTTGTTAACATTTAATGAATACAGCACTTGTTGGACCAATGAAGACCTTCCTGACTGTCACAAAAGAATCCTCAACCAGTGATTGTCAAGAAGCCAGCCAGCCAAGTGCCGTCGAGTCGGGCCAAGAAAGGTGATTCAAAACGTAGAGGCACAGTCTAGCCAATCCGTGAAAAGGTGAAGATCTCAATGGCTTTGCCCAGTGGTAGTGTTAACATATACTTATGGTTCTGTAATATTCTCTGGACTCAGGCGAATGTGGTTCTGGCAGCATGTTTGTCCATTTCCCCACTCTTGCCTGCTCTGTAATATTCTCCGGACTTGGACAGACTGGACGCTAGCAGCATGCTTGCCCTCTTCCTACTTTTGTCCTTTTTGAACCTAGACTGGATACAACTTTCTATTTTTTTACTAAACTTTGCTGTTTTTCTCTTGCAACAGTTTGAACCGTACAGTTAGCACCCAAGTGCTTAGCCACTGGGCCACCCGGGTTCCTGCTCAGTATAAAAAAAAAACAAACAGTGCCGCCGAGTCCATTCTGACTCACAGGGACCCTATGGGTCAGATTAGAACTGCCCCATAGAGTGTCCAAGGAGCACCTGGTGGATTCAAACTGCCAAACTTTTGGTTAGGAGACATGGCACTTACCCAGTACGCTACCAGGGTTTCCTCCAGCTCTGTATATACGCTTTGATACGCTAAGGATTTGTGTGTCTGTAACACTGCATTGTGACTTCTTCAGAGCAGCACTGTTTTGTTGTATCTCTTTAACCCTCCCTGGCAGAGTTCAACACACAGTAGGTTCCTGTCTCAGTCATCTAATGCTGCTATGGTAGAAATATTATAAGTGGATGGCCATAACAAACAGAAATCTGTTTTCTCACAGTAAAAACCAAACCAAACCCACTGCTATTGAGTCAATTCCAACTCTTAGCAAGCTACTGACAGAGCAGAACTGCCCCATAGAGTTAGCCTTCTGGTTAGCAGCCATAGGACTTAACCATTATGCCACCAGGGTTTCCTCCTCATGATAAAGAAGGCTAGAAGTCCAAATTCAGGGTGTCAGCTCCAGAGAAAGGCTTTCTCTATTAACTCTGCAGGAAGGTCCTCGTCTTCAGACTTTTTATGGTCAGGCCCAGGGTCTCCAGATCCTAAAGGACACGTTCTACTCTGAGTGATTCTTTCCTCTTGGTATGCAGTCCCCTTGTCTCTCTGCTTGCTTCTTTCTTTTCTATCAAAAGATGCTGTCTCAAGGGACCACACAATCTTATAGACAGTCCTGTGTCACCAACACCACTGCTGCCCACCCCGCCTCATTAACGTCACAGAGGCAGGATTTACAACATGGACAATTAAGTTCCCAAACTCAGCCTGGAAAAAGTGCCACATACTTCACCGCTGAATATCACTATGGTCACCTTCGAAGTCCTCCCTTTGGGAAGCTGTACACTGATGCCAGTGCCTAATCCACCCTTCAAAGCAACTTTGGCACTCTTTCTGGAATGGCCATCAGAGCTGTCATCATATTACCCTTGATGTCTGGAATGTCATCAAAATATTTCCCTTTCTATATGTCCTTTATCTTTGAGTAAAGAAAAAAATTCTTCAGGTCCAGATCACGTGAGTGGGGAGGGTATTCCTACATGATTCTTTGTTTAGTGGCTAAAAACTCCCTCCCAGGCAACAATCAGTTAAGTACGTGAACTTGCCACCGTGCCACCGTGCACAGTGGCCTTTCCAGAAAGAGTTTCAAAATTTGTTTGGAGAAAGACCTCAATTGATGGTCCAGCGGTTTTGGGGTTCCTCTGAGAGCATGGCCCCCTGCCCTGATGCTGCCCTTTCCCATAAATTATAACAAAGGTCCACTCTTTGGACAGGAATGGATTCAACTTTTGCAATGCAGAGTAACCATATACTGGAAGCACTTTATAGTTCTATACATCTATAGGATATCATCTTGCTGACCTCTGGCTGGAGGAAGGGGAGTGGACGGAGAGGAGGGGAAAGGAGACTGTTGGGAGGATGAGACATGTATGGAGCAGAGAGGAATAGTGTGCAGTCACCGGACAGGGAGAGCAGTGGAAGCTGCATATAGGGGGGCATGTAAATTTATATGTGAATGTACATTTTCACTCAGTTATGTTAAATAAAAATAAAAATTAAAAAAAAATTTGTTTGGAGGGTAGACTAGCGCTGGCATCAGAGCATAGCTTCCCAAGGGGACTCCTTCAAAGGTGACTGTTGTGATATTTAGCAATGAGATTTGTAGCATTTGGAACAATTAAGTTTGTGGACTTACTTGTCAGACCTAACACAACACCAGGAATATCACACAATACCAGGAATCAAGGCCCAGCCATACTGACGCACTCGTTTTCGGGGGGACATGAGTCACTGCATGACAGTCCTCGGTAAACTCTAGTTTCCATCCTTCAACAGTACAGTGGCTGTAGCATTGCCAAGAAGTGACTTGGGGAAACACATTGCATTTCCTTCATCTCCATCATTACTACCTAAATCATCCTAAATAAAAATGGCATCTTTTGACATGGACAGTTGATGTGTTCTTGCTCTTACTAAACTATGAATGATTGCAAGAAACTTTAGAAAAGCAGCTACTTTCAGGGGTCTTTAAAGAATCAGCAGAATTCCTTGCACAGCTTTGAGACAAGTCCCCCAATTGCTGCTTCCAGCCAGACTGCTCTTCCTAAATTCCCCACAGGCAGAAATCGTAGAGCCCCAGCAGTGGGTCAGTCCACCACGGGCTGTGAGCAGGTGCCCTACAGTTATTGAAAGATGGGAGACCTCTGAGTGGTCTAGAGTCATTGGGAGTGGCTTCAGGGAGGAGCAGAGACTTTCACTGGATGTTGGGAAGGCGTGGGGCACACCTCTTTTGGGGTAGAGGGCAAGATCAAAGCCCAAGCAGGAGAGAGCCTGGCTGGGAGGGGGACACAGGGGTGGTTGTGTCCAGAGGGACAATGTCTGGACAGGGGAGAAGAAGGTAAGAGTGGTGCCAGATCAAAGGAGGCCGTAAGTGCTGGGTGTAGAGACAGGTCTGGGTCCTTGAGCACAGCTCACCACTACAGAAGCACACAAGTCAAGGCAGACAGATGAGACATTGGACGGTGGGGACACTAGTTGTAAGTGCCAGTTGCCGCTGAGTCTGACTTTCGGTGACTCCGTGTGTAGCAGAGTAGAAGTGTGCACTCTAGGTGTCATGGACTGAATTGTGTCCCCCCAAAAATATGTGTAGTAATTTGGCTGGGCCAGGGTTCCTTGTATTCTGTGATTGTCCCCCATTTTGCAATTTTGTGATGCTGTAAATCCCAGTCTCCGCCTGTGGTTAACAGAGTGGATCATGTTAGAGAGAATTAGGGTGGGACTATAAATCCCTTCATAGGATCACCTCCCTGCTCCATCGTAAAGGGAGTTTCTCTAGCGTGTGGCTTGCACCACCTTTATCCTTTCATCCTACAGGAGATTAAAGGGAAGGGAAATAAGCAGAGAACTGGGAACCTCAGACCACCAAGAAGGCAGCACCTGGAGGAGAGCGCGTCCTTCAGACCTGAGGTTCCTGAGCCAAGATGCTCCCTGACCAGAGACTGATTCACAACAAGGACTTTCGTCCAGAGCTGACAAGGGAGAAAGCCTTCCCATGGAGCAGAAATCCTGAGTTGGGACTTGTAGCCTACAGACTCCGTAAGGATAAACTTTTCTTTGCTAAAGCCATCCACTTGTGGTATCCCTGTTAGAGCAGCCCTAACTGAATGAAACAACAGCGTTCCCACTGGCTGGTGTTTTGGGGAGTAGATCTCTGGGCCTTTCCTCCCAGGTGCCTCTAGGTGGACTTGAACCCCCAACTGTTGGGTTAGCAACTGCGGGTGTTAACTACCCAGGAACCGTGGGGGCCAGGGGCTGACCAGTCAGAGGGCTTTGGCTATGAGCCCCGCATGGCAGCAAAGGACCGAACTAGTGTGTATGGTATAGTGTTTCTACACTTTTACTGAAAGCATAATTGATAGGGGAAGCAGACAAGACAGCCCGGGAGTGGGAGGGTTCAAAGGTTACGAGACAAAAAGTGCCACAGAAACAGGTTGTTGCCGTGTGCCATGTGCTGTGTGCCGCCAAGTTGATTCCAACTCATTGCAACCCAATCTGACCAGGAGAGCAGCCCCGTAGGGTTTCCTTGGCTGAAGTCTTTGGAAGACCCGATCGCCAGGTCTTCTTCCCACAGAGCTGCCAGTGGGTCCAAACTGCTGACATTCCCATCAGCACAGGAGCACATAACCCACTGTGCCACCATGCTCCTTAGAAGGAGGTACCCATTGTCACCGATTCTGCCTTGTGGGGACCCCACGTCTTTCAGGACAGAACGACGCTGCAGAGTTTTCAGGGCTGGGACCCGTGGGAAGCAGACCCCCAGGCCTTCGTTTCATGTTGGGTGGTACATTCAAACTGCTCACCTTTGGTTAGGGGCCGAGCACCGGGTTGTTTGCGCCACACAGGGCAGGACCACAGGAAAGGTCCATGTGTATTTCACGCTTCCAGAAGAATTCCCAGAAGGGGACCCGTGAGGATGTGCTGCTACCCCGGAACACTGAACCCACCGCCATGGAGTCAATTCTGACTCACAGCAACGCCACACGACAAAGTAGAACTACAGAGCATTCAAACCGCCAACCTTCTGGTGACCCCCGAGTCACTGCCCCATCACTGCTGTCCACCCCTCGTCAGTCCATACACCAGACAAGCTGAGAGCTGTCCACCAACTCGCACAACCCTGCCCTAGGAAACGGAGACAGAGGGAGGCAGGGGTTCACATGGTCCGCAAATAAACCAAGATTAATCCTCCACAGTACTGGGTGCCGGGTAAGATGGGATAAATAGTTCACCTCGTGCAGTGTGATGAGCAGGTTGGCTCCGTGGCGCCGGTCCAATCTTGGGCTGTATTTTAAGCATAGGTCCCCCTCTTAGTCTTACCTAATCATTTCCAGAACACCCGGCTTAAGTACGTGTTTCAGGTCTCATACATGTATCTTTATTTTCTGCAAAAATAAATTAGATCATGCTTTTTGTCTCATGACATCCTGACACTTAGCATGTCCTTGTGTTAAGCTCAGCATGGTTAGTAAGAAAGAGCTCGGTGATTGGACCCCAGGAAGGAGACACAGTGCTTCGCCCGAGGTGATCCCTTCAGGTCTTCACGGAGGAAGGTCTGCTCTGTAACCCTGCAGGATGCTCGTTTCCATGGGGGGTAGTCCTGCCTCTGGTTCATCTCAGGTGGTTCAATCTGCTTTTCAGAACTGGCTGCGATTCTCTGTCCTGAGAGTAGGGTGTCCGGGCAGAGGTGCTCCAAGTCCTTGGGGTGTCTGCAAATGTGACCCAGTGAACACATTCACAGCTGGGAGCCTCCCACTTCGACGGCCCTGATCCCTGTAGCCGAGTCCCCTAAACCTCTCTAGATTTCTGCTCTGTCATGCTCAAGGGATCTCCACGAGAAGGACACATATCTCTGTGAGCGGACTAGCCTTGCAAGGACCCATTTCAATTACCGATGCCCAGTCTGAGAAACCACAGTGGGCACAGAGGTATAGGGAAGGCATCACAGAGAGCCAGTGGCAAAGACAAGCCCAAAGCCCATCCAACCCGCAGTTGTGAAGCCAATTCCAACTCACAGTGACCCTAGGGGACAGAACAGAACTGCCTCATAGGGTTTCCGAGGAGCACCTGGTAGATTCCAACTGCTGACCTTTCGGTGAGCAGCTGGAGCTCTTAACCACTGCACCACTAGGACTGCTCAAGGACAAGCCAGGAGGTGGCAAAGGGACAGATGAAGACTAAGAGGAAAGTGGTCCCTGGGGAAAGAAGCTGGGGCCATGGGTGTAGGGAACAGGGGAAGAGCCAGGGGTGGGAGTGAAGCTTTGGGGGAGCAATCTGGGGGCCTCAGAAAGAAAACAGAGTCAAAAAGAAGGCAGTGGGGAGAGATCAGAAAGAGAAAGAACCCCAGGAATAGTGTGGGAATCCCCTCCATCCCTGAGAGCGTGGCCCCCAGACATCATTAGAGCTCAGCGATGAAGCCACTCCTGAGATTCGTCCTTTAACCAAAGATTGGACAGGCTGATGACACAAAACCAGCCTAAAGGGGCAAGAACGAGAAGGCAGGAGGGGACAGGAAAGCTGGTAGTGGGGAACCAAGGTCAGGAAGCAGAGAGTATTGATTGACATGCCGTGGAGCTGGCAACCGATGTCACAAGAACAATATATGTATAAATTATTCAATACATTTGCTAATTTGCTCTGCAGATTTTCATCTAAAGTATCATTTAAAAAAATTAAAAAAGAAATAGAAGGTATCCTTTTGGGTTCCAGCTAGCTTATCCAACACCTTCGTGCAAATTAGAAAGAGACCACTTGTGTGGGTGGAGGTGACGCTGTGCTGGGCACACGGCTCAGCCCGCAGAGCACGGACTGGCGTTTGTTCCACCAGCCAGGTCCCTGCTTACACAGCTTTATCGGCTAGCTCTGCAAAGCATCTCAGTCACATACAAGCGAGAAAAATAAAGCCACTACAGAAGATCTCATTGGGAAAGTGACATTTGAAGAAAGCCTGAAAGGAATGAGTAAGCAATCAGGCAAAGGCTATGCTCGGCCAGGTCACGCCAGGGCAGTGGGAACAGCCAGGAGAGCTTGGGACAGGAGCATGCCAAGTGTCTTTGAGGAACAGCAAGGGGGCCAGCACGGCTGGAGCAGAGAGAGTAAGGAGGGAAGAGCAGGAGACGAGGTCGTGAAGGCGGCTGGAGCTCAGACTGCCCATTACCTGGCAGGATGTGGAAAAGGAGGCTCGGCCGCCTAGTACTTAAGCGTTCGGCTGTTAACCGAAAGGCTGGCGGTGGGACCCCACCCAGTGGCTCCGTATGAGAGAGACCTGGTGATCAGCCCCAGGAAAGATTACAGTCACTACTACTGGCCACTGCTGTCGAGTCGATGCCAACTCATAGCACCCCTATAGGACAGAGTGGACTGCCCCATAGAGTTTCCTAGGAGCACCTAACTGCTGATCTTTTGGTTAGATAGCACTTAATTACCACACTACCAGGGTCTCCCAAACGATTAAAAAAAACCGAAACAACAAAAACCCTGGACCATCAATTCAATTTCGACTCATAGTGACCCTATAGGACAGAGCAGAACTGCCCAAAGAGAGTTTCCAAGGAGCACTTGGTGGATTTGAACTGCCAATTTTCTGGTTAGCAGCTGTCACTCTTAACTACTGCAGCACCAGGTTTCCCCGGAAAGACTACAGTCTAGAAAAACCCTGTAGGGCAGTTCCAGTCTGCCACACGGGGTCACTGTGAGTAGAAAATTGACTCAGCGGCACCTACCCACAACAACGGGTCATTGTGAGGACCTGGTCTTCACTTGAGTGAGATGGGTAGCCCCTGCAGGAGTCTGAGCAGGGGAGGACAGGATTTGAACTCACAGAAGTGGGAGGGCCGTTGAGAAAGCTCAGGCAGTGATCGAGGTGAGAGGTGATGGTAGCTCAGACGAGGGCGGCGGCCGTAGGGGTGACGATGATGCTGTCAGGTGCCATCTAGTTGGTTCTAACTCGCAGGGACCTGAGGTGCCACGAACACAGAGAAACACTGCCCAGCCCCGCACCCTCCCCGCACCCTCCTCGCAAGCCTCACTGTGCCTGAGCCTACTGACGCAGCCACTGTGTCAGTCCATCTCATTGAGGGTCTTCCTCTTTTTTGCTGACCCTCTGCTTTACCAAGCCTGATGTCCTTCTCCAAGGACTGGTGCCTCCTGACAAACTGTCCAAAACACGCGAGATGAAGTCCCACCATCCTTGCTTCTTGGGGGCACCCTGACTGTACTTCTGCCCAGACAGATGTGTTCACTCTTTGGGTGGCCTGTGGTGCATTCAGTGTTCTTCGCCAATGCCATAATTCAAAGGCATCAATTCTCCTTCAGTCTTCCTTATTCACTGCCCAGCTTTTGTGTGCATATGAGAAGATCAAAACCACTGCAACACTGGGAACTTAGTCTTCAAGGTGACAAGGAGACACATCTGCTTTGTAACCAACACTTCAAGGTCTTTGCAGCAGATTTGCCCAGTGCAGTGCATCTTTTGACTTCCTGGCTGCTGCCTCCATGGGTGTTGATTATGGATCCAAGCAGAGAGAAGTGGTTATATTCTGGGTAGATAGGTATGGCCAACAGACCTTCCTGACGGATTAGATACACAGCGGAGAAGCATGCCTCCAAGGAGTCTGGTCTGAGCAAAGGATGAATGAAGTTTCTATGTCATAAAAAAAGAGACTGCTGTGGGAGGAAGCATAATTGAGCATGCTGTCCAATTTTAATCGGCACATCTGCGTGAACGGGAGCATTAAGCAAAAGGCCCTGCGTGCAATTTACCGTGACCCTTGCAACAGCCCCAGTTTACAGAGGGCAAAATCAAGATCCAAGATAACTGGCTGAAATCTTGTGCAGGCAGCAAGTGACTGAACAAAGACGCAAACAAACGACTCCAACACCTCTGCTCCTTTCTACTTCTTACTGTATCATCTTAGGGATCTCCTTCTCTACCAAGGGACCAGTCAAGAAGTCCACCGTGAGCTGCTCTGGGGACCAAGGCTGAAGGTCGTTCCCCTCTGTATTCTCAGTGGTAGGATTCGGTTGAAGGGAGTAGTACACAGTTGGTCTTCTCCCAATTCAATGTTGGGACCTGGTGAGGGACAGACATGGGAGTCACACAGATAGACAGCTGACAAACTGGAGGGTGAAGATGAGGCTTGGACATGAGGTCACAGGGGGCCTCCTGATGTTCCCTGGCATGGCAGGGCTAGACCCTGCAGGCCTCTTCCTGGAACTCTCACCTGAAGAAGCAACTCAAACACAGATGTGCTGTGGGCTGAGAGGGTCGAAGAGAGAAGTTTTCTTCAACTGTGAAATGGGCATAGTATCTGCCTCACAGAGTGGTTGTTGAGTGCAGAATGAGAGAAGGTGCTGTAAGGTGTCTGTAGATTGTGGAAGCCGTAGGGAGAGTGTCGGACTCCTGGGACTGAGGATACAGGAAGCCCCCACGTGTGGGGTTTGGCTCCAGGAGTGCCAGACATCGAGAGACGATGCCAACCCCCAGATAAGTGTGGTTCCCATTGTCCTGGGACTTTTACCAACTGCACAGGTCGTACTGAGCTACAAGAGCAAGAAAAGATGCAGAATTGAGTTCCTCTGCCTGTCACCCCTGCCACAACACACCAACCTACTTGCACACAGTCTGGTGCAAAGGCAGAAACCCAGCACAGCCTCTGGGTATGGATGGTGGTGTGGGGACCCGGTCCCCCAGTCCTGCACACAGCATGACAGGGGCCTGGTGGTGCAGTCTGCACCGTCAGCCTGCTGCCAGCCTCTCTTCTCGTCTCTCCATCTCTGCGTTGCTCTCTCCCCTCGCCCCCGGTCTCTGGCTGTGCAATTCATCACCACGCTTTGTCTCTGCCCTCTCTGACCGAGACTCTCTCCAGCACCACTTTTGCATTTTGATGTTAAAACAGTATTTCACCCGGTCTTTGACAGCATTTGGAGGCTTTACCAAGGCCTCTCACGTCTGTTCCCCGTGAGCTCCGCCGGGTCGCTGTCAGGTAGGCAGGGAAGGTGTTATTATTAGCAGAAGTGACAGTGAAGGCATTTAACAAGCAAAATGCTGTGAGCCCAACAGACTGAAGGGATGCAGGTCACGGAGGTGGTAGAGACACAGGCCCAGGCCTCTTCTGTACTTGATGGGTCATGGGGAACTCTAGTAGCCCCCGGCGGGGGGCGGGGGCAGTCAAGAAGGCCAGGAAAGCAGGCGAGTGGATTCGAAGGACTCAAGGAAGTGACTTAGGAAGCAGTACGGAGACACTTCTGTTTTACAAGCATGGCATAACTACCCATGCTTATACGCTTCCCAGCGTGCTGAGGCGACAAGTGAGTTCAAAATAAAACCAAACCCATTGCTGTTGGGTTGGTTCTGACTCACAATGACCCTGTAAGACAGATTAGAACTGCCCCATAGGGTTTCCAAGGAGTGTCTGGTGGATTTGAACTGCCCATCTCTCTCTCAGCAACCCAACACTTAACCAGTGTGTCAGCAGGGCGCCCACTGAACTCAAGGAGAGGAACAACTTGTCCAGGACGGGGATGAAGACAGGACTAGAAAGAAGCTGGGCCTCCCGACTCCTCAGGCAGACGTTTCGCCATCACCTCAGGGTGCAGGCCAACTGCCAGGGCTTGCGCTGGCTTCCCATCATCCCTGACCTCACAGTAGACTCGGGCAGTTGCGACACCCTCTTGAAATTTGAGACCTGACCCGCCACAGGTCAGCTTTGCTGGTTCTCCTCAGGCTCCCACGACCAAGTCTGCTTCTCTGCTAACCATCTCCCCTGCCTCACACTCAGATGTGCCCAGACTGTGCCCCTGGGCCCTCCTCCTTCACTCCAACCTCTCACAGACGGCCTCTCCTATGCCCACTTGTTGCCTTCAAGTCCATCCAACTTGGACTCAACACAGTGGCCCTATAGAGCAGAGTAGAACTGCCCCCCAAGGTTTCCAAGGATTTGAACGGCTGACCCTTTGGTTAGCCACCTGAGCTCTTAACCACTGCTCCACCAGTGTTAGTCTTCATCCATTGCCTTCTATCGCATACTCTGTGCAGTATTCTCAAGAAAGTATTCTTCCTCACTTCCTGGAGCCAAAGTGTGCGACCCTGTAACTGATGGCTCTCTTCCACAGCCTGCAAGTGCCAGGAAAGAGGTCAGTCACCTCCCTGTGGCTCAGGCCTCAACCAACAGCCCTGGAGAACTAGCATACACAGCCCCCAGCTCCCTCTCTTTCGGGTAGGGTAATTCTCAGGTGTGTGTTTCGCTCTGTTTTGCCCCACAGAGGTATTTAGTTTAACCCCACATTCTTTCACTGGCTGTCTTCTCTCACCTGCATCCCCTGAGGGTGCTCCCTGTACTTCCCACCTAAGCCAAACCAGCTGCCACTTGTGCAGTGGCCCGTGACTCAGGGCTGTTCCTCGTGTGACACGGTAGACCTGGGTTCCAAGGAGTTTTTGAGGCCGAGAACTTTCAGAAGCGGGTCACCAGGCCTTTCCTCCGAGGGACCTCTGACCTCTGGGTAGATCCCAACCACCCACCTGTTGTTAGTAGCTAGGCACTTAACCATTCGCTCCACCCAAACACCAAAACAGACCTATTCCCGTAGAGTAGATTCCTACTTATAACAACCCTATAGACCTATTCCCATAGAGTAGATCCCTACTCATAACAACCCTATAGCCAAGCCAAGCCAAGAACAACCCTATAGACAGAGTAGAATTGCTCCATAGAGTTTCCGAAGAGCACCTGGTGGATTTGAACTGCCGATCTCTTGGTTAGTAGTCATAGCACTTAATCACTACACCACCAGGTGTCCTTACTCTGCCCAGGGACTCTCAAATGAACCACGCGCCAGCCAGAGTCTGCTTCTGGAGAGGTCCACACCAGGCCAACTCTGTACACGAGAAGTAAGCATTTCCTTCTTCTACACTCTTTCTCCTCGAGCAGGAACGTGCACGCGCACGGGCACATGCACACCACCCCACATTCCCTCCACATCGCTGTAGCACAGTTTGTAGTGAAATCCACATTCAGTGTTCACATTGACTGTGTAAATACTGCTCTCGGTGCAGCTACGTAATGAACTATGATTACATTTCTTTTTTAAATAGTGTTTTATTTTTCCTAAAGCTAATAATTGCTTTTTCTTCCCCTTGGCTTAGTCTTCTATGTACTTACCACTAATTCATCCCCAGCCTCTCGCATAAACCAAAACTTTCTCCATACAGTCAAATAAATCGAGTTAGTCTCTAAGATTCAGTGTCACCTTGGAAACACTCCTCCCAAAAGCCTAGAGTTGTCCTGCTCCAGCCTGGACCGGCTGCCCACCCGGCTTGCTGCATAATTCCGGCCTGTCTCCTGCGTTAGATCCCCTTTTACCCAGGGCCCCTTGAACTCCCTCTTGTTTTACTTCCTGATTATTTCTCCCAGTAGCTTCATGACAGTGGGTACAGCCGTCACAGATATCGGAAACCTTGTACATCTGAAGGTAACGCAGTCCAAGCCTTATTGACAGTTTGACTGGCTAGTGAATTCTAGATAAAGCAAAACATTTTCTTTCCAATTGGGACAACATGGCTCTATTGGTTCCTGGCTCCCAGTGGTGCTCTCTACCTTGTTTTATGTTTTATAGCAATTTATTTGCATGATATATTTAATATTTATAAATGTTTTGTTTTAATAGCTCTTTTAAAATATGTTTGTGCAGTTTTACTTTATTTGATATACATATTTAATCCCATAGATTTTATCTTAATTCTTCTCCTTTTTGGTTGCTGTTGTATTACAATTCTATGGCAGTATTGGAGCCCTGTGGCAGAGTGGTTAAGAGCTCAGCATGCTCACCAAAAGGCCGGCAGTTTGAATCCACCATCACTCCTTGGAAACCTATGGGGCAGTTCTACTCTGTCCTATGGGGTCGCTCTGAGTTGGAATCAACTCAAGAGCAATGTTTTTTTTTTATCGAGGTATATTGTTGCACTCATAAAGTTCATTCATTTCAACTATGTGATTGAAGGATTTTTTACTAAACTTACCAGTTTGTGCAACCGTCACCACAAACCAGTTTTAGAACCTTGTCATCACTTCAGTTAAGATTTCTCATGCTCCTTTCAGCACTGATTTTGATCAGGGCTTCAAATTGGATCTGTCCAGTTTAGTCATGGCTGTTGAAGCGAAACCCAAACAAACCCGAATTTCAAAATGTGGATGAAGCAGAACATGAAATTTTACAGGTCAAAGCCCTGCGAAAAACTTAATCGTCTTACAAAGTAAGGGCAAGCATAGCAACCAAATCTCTTGACAGATAGAGTTGGAAACAGCGGTGCCCCTCTCAAAGATGGCAGCCAGCCGAGCTGCTCTGAATGTGTATCTCGCTCCACAGTCCTGGCAATAATCCAACTGCCCCATCAGGTTCCGGAAAGGACTAACATGCCTCTTGTAACTCTCTCATTCCAGGGCTTTGAACTGTAATTTTGCCTATTATGCTTATTGCCCTGCTTTACCCAAATTCTAAAAATTTTGGCTATGTGCAGATTTTGTTTCATAGGCTGTGACTGAACTGGTTAGAACCAGTTCAAAGCCGTACTATTGAGTGGTCTTACCATTGAACAAAGGATTAAACGCCAACTTTGTATAGGATCCAAGTTTTCTTTCTAGAAACTTTGAGGATCTGCTCTATATCCCTGATATCCAAAATATTACAATGACATGCCTCAATAAGATTGACCCTCCCTACCCCATCCCCAGAAACGCTTCCCAAAACTTTTCCCAATCTTTTCATCCTGGAACTCTTATTATTTCAGTATGGAGCCTTTGGAAACAACCTTTTAATACCCTTATCTCTTTTCTCCTATTAGTTATCTCCCTCTCTCTCTCTTTTTTTTGTTTTCATGTTGCTTCTGAGAGACTTTCTCAACTTTTTCCTCCTAAATCTATACAATTTTAAAACTTTAGCTGTCTTAATTTGCAACAACTCTTTCTTACATGCTAGAGGTTCTTTTTTAAAAAAATATACATAAATTATCTTGTTTCATGGATGTGATGGTTTCCTATCCCTCTGAGGATATTAATTATGCTGCTTTAAGAAATGATTTCTTCTCCCTGAATTGTCTGTTTCCTCGATTTCTTCCTTTCTTATTTAACTGGGTCTTGTTTTAGATTCTTCCTTATCTTACTGCCACTCCTTTGTAAGAGTGAGGCACATAAAAACTCAAGCTCTCTGAACTCTCCACGTGTACTGGCAGGCTGGTTGGGCAGAGGACAATGACATAGTGTCATCAGGTAAGAAAATGTTCCCTTACTGGGGACTCCACCACCAATGCCAGTATCAGTAGGTCTTTCTCTAGGACTGTGTACCCACTAGTGACGCTGTCACTGCTCACCCAGACATGTTCCTAATCTCCATCCTCTCAAGTGGAAGCCCGGTCTCAGTCTTATGGAAGCCCGGTGGGGGAAGGAGTGGGTGACCACACTGTTGAGGACAGAGAATGTCACTTTAGGCCCCTCTTTTTAGTATGGTGCCTTCCTTTCTCTTCCCCTTCCCCTGGTGTCTTCCTCAGATCTTTCACCTCTCCAGACTGTCAGCCTCCCTCACTCTGCAGGGCTGGGTGGAGAAAGGCATCTGGCTACAGGGGTTCGGAAGGCACAATCACACTCTCAGCTCCTTGCATTCAGCCCAGCCTCATTCCATCAGCTTCAGAGTTGCCTGGCACCTTGATTTTCCAAACTTTTCTGTTTTTTTTTTTTTTTTTTTTTTCCGCCCCTCCATATCTAATCAGTTTGCTTCTTGAAACCTCTCTGCCTCTTGCGGGCAGCGATCTCTTCTCGGTGAAGTCAGGGAATATTCACCCAGTGGCTCCCTGCCTTCCAAATGCTATTTTGGGAACCCTCCAGGGCCATTGCCTCTTTCTTTGTTGCCCTAGTCCTGTGGGTTCACACTTTATTACTTTACTGTCATTTTAGGAACAGACTCAAATGCATACGTTTAATGTGCCAAGTTTAACCAGAAATTCCCTTCCTGTTCTTGCTGCTTGCTCTGAAGCCTGACTCACATTTCCAGTCTGAGCGGCTGACTGTTCTCCAGACAGACTGGGCTCTTTCTGTCTCCCTCCCCTTTGTGACAAAGTTTCCAGAATTCCCTCCTCAGCTCTTTCCCATCCTTCAAGGCTGATCTTAAATATCCTGAGACTTTCTCCAATTCTCACTCCTGGGAGGAGCCTGCCTTCCTCTAACGCTCATTACATGTTTCACTGTTTCTAGGATGCCTGTAGAAGCCCTGGCGGCATAAAGGTTAAGGGCTAGAGATGCTAACTCAAAGGTCGGCAGTTCAAATCCACCTTGCGCCCCTGGGATGCCATGTGGGGCAGTTCTACTCTGTCCTCTAGGATTGCTGTGAGTCAGAGTCAACTGTGATAGCTCTGGTTTTAGTTTGGAAGGCATCTGTCCACCACCCACCTGTCACCGTGCTGTACTGTGGTGGCTTGCACACTACCGTGATGCTGGAAACTGTGACGTTGGTATTTCAAAGACCTGTAGGGTCCCTCATGTTGGCCAGGTTTCAGAGGAGCTTCCAGACTAAGACAGACCAGGAAGAAAGTCCTGGTGGTCCACTTCTGAAAACCTTACAGATCCCACTGGAGTGTCATCTGACAGAGACATGTCATCAGGGGAGATAAATTGCTAGAAAGGACATTACAATACATGAAGTGGAGGATCAGTGAATATAAAGGGACCCTCAAGGACATGAAAGGCCATCAAGGGGACGGATGGACACAGTGGCCGTAATGATGGACCCAAACTCTCTGCTCATCACCAAGACGCGCAGGACCCCTCAGTGTTTTGTTCTGTTATACACGCAGCCACTGTAGGTCAGAGCTGGCTTGGTAGCAACTAACAGCCCTAACAAGGCACCTGTTCCATGGAACGTACCTCGGTCACCTCCTCTAGTACGTTCCTTGAGGGAAGGAACAATATTTTTTACCTACTTGAATCCCTTTCACCTAATGGCTGATGGACACATCTTAGTTGAGTGATAAGAGTTACGATGATTAAAAGCCTACCCTTGTGTATGCCAGGCATTTGAACTCTGTCGGCCTCTAACACAGGAATTCTGCAAGGGACAGCGTGATCCCCAACTGGTAGATGCAGAACTTGACATCCTGAGAAGTGACACAACGCCCCCCAGGTCACCCAGGCAGTAAGATGCCAGGTTCAGAGTAGAAACCTAGGTCTCTGTCTCTAAAGCCTAGTTTTGTTTTTCAAAACTCAGTTGTTTTGTTTCATGTATCTTTGTTTTGTGTTTGTTCATTATCTCCTTTATTAACTTGAGTATTTAACATGTTTCTTCCAACTATGGGTTCCGTTTACCACTTTGAAAGTGGAGTGTTGGGTGATTACCTTTTCATTGCAAATCCTTGTTCCTAAAACTAGAATCCTTAGCTCAGACCCTGTGGGTCCACTTCCATCATGTGTTGGCATTTACACTCTGCCATGCAATTGGCAGTAAGTCATTATCTACGGGCATGGGCTCCAGAGACTAATTCAGATCTTGGCTCCTCTACTTATGAGCTAGGAGTGTGGGCAAGTTACAACCTGTCTATGCTCCATTTCCTTCTCTGTAAAATGGACATCCTAAGCACATGCCTCATAAGATCATATTAAAAAAAGTTACCATTGAGTCCATTGAGACTCATAGCAACCCTACAGATCAGAGTAGAACTGCCCCATAGAGTTTCCAAGGAGCACCTAGTGGATTTGAACTGCTGACCTTTTGGTTAGCAGCCACAGAATTTAACCACTGCACCACCGGAGTTTCCACACAACATTAGAGGGGGAATTAATTATGTAAATTGCTCAGAAGAGTGTATTGCTCTTTCTAAGGACCAATTCACGTTTCCCATGTTTAACATAGACCTTAATCTCATTTAATTTGCCTTCACACCAACCCCATAAGGGAGAAATTATTATCCTAGCTTTGCAGTTGAGGAACCTGCTACACAGATACAAATGGTGTAATTCCAAAGCCTTGTTCTTAACCACTATACTCCATGGACACAAAGAGAGATATTTGTGGGCGATTGCCAGGCTTTTCCAATTTGGTCCACCAAAGAGTGAGAAGATAGCAGACAGCTTGGGTATCCAGGGCCAATCTAGAAGAACATGAGGACACCTTACTGTGTAGGGTGGAACGTGTCAGGGAACCTGGGCCTCAGCCCTCACAGCCAAGGTGGGCCACCTTTTCTGGGCCCCATTTCCCTCATCTGTAGGATGAAGGGTGGCACTGGCCTGCTCGGGAGCCCTTCCAGCTCCCTTGTAGAGACTCCCAGCATAGCCAGGGCGTTATCTGCTGAATGCCAGCACCATCTGGTGGACACTGGCCATAACCCAAGTTCCCCGCCTCTCACTGCCACCTAGCGGCCAC
This sequence comes from Heterohyrax brucei, assembly GCA_028571685.1. NCBI lineage: Eukaryota > Metazoa > Chordata > Mammalia > Hyracoidea > Procaviidae > Heterohyrax > Heterohyrax brucei. The sequence goes on along the minus strand of CM053157.1, from coordinate 84,575,969 downwards.
TAAAAAAAATTTTTTTAAACACTGTCACCACGGAGTCAATTCCAACTCAAAGTGACCCTACAGGATAGACTAGAACTGCCCAATAGGGTTTCCAAGGAGCACCTGGTGTATCTGAGCTGTCAGACCTGTTGGTTAATAGTTATAGCACTTAACTACTATGCCACCAGGGCTTCCTGGCGCCCATTAGGGCATGTATTTCAAATTAAAAAGCGAAAAACAAACAAAAGAACTGGCACTTTCACATCCCATATCTCCATAGCAACCCTGATGAGACGGGACAGGTGCTGAACTGTCACTTACTGACAGGAAGCTGATGGTCAGAGAAGTCAGGTGAACATGGGGGTGGGTGGCCGCCGGCCGAGCTGGTTTGCAGTCAGAGTCAGGGTTAAGTCTGCCTCTGAAACAGACTGGAATCCCTGGGTGTCAAAGTGGTTAAGTGCTGGCCTGCTCACTGAAGGTTAGGGGTCCAAACCTACTCAAAGGCATCTCGAAAGAAAGACCTGGCAATTTATTTCTGAAAAATGAGGTGCAGAGTTACACTCTGAAATACATGGGTCAGCATGAGTCTGAATTGACGTGTCAGCAGCTGCTTTTGTTTTCTAAAACAGATCACGAAAAACAAACCCACTGCTGTTGAGCTGATTCGGATACCCAGCGGCCCTGGAGGACAGAGCAGAACTGCCCCTAGACTTTCCAAGGAGCAGCTGTTGGACTTGAACTGCGGATCTTTTGGTGAGCAGCTAAGTTCTTGACCATCACACCACCAGAGTTTCAAAAACAGGTTTAGTAGAGCGGAGCAAGCAAAAGAGGCTTCACCTAGGTTATTTCACACTGCCTGAAGATGCAGGTCGGACTAATTTGCACAGCCCCATCTCACCTGTGACAGAGGTAAGATTGGAACCCAGACTCTACGACTTGACCCCATCACACAGTCCCTCTTCCATGTCTGAAGCAGGTCTTGAAGCACAGAGAATACTCCGGAGTTCTGCTCTCCAGAATTCTGTGGTTCTTTTCCAGGACTGAATCACTAATCTTTAGGTGGGCAGGTAGCCACCTGTGTTTTCCAGCCTCCCTTGCAGCTAGATGTGAGCCAGTGATGAGGAGGACTGGTATGTGCAGTTTCAGGAGAGTCTTTGAAGAAAGCAGATAATCCTTTGTTCGGTAGGTAGCTTCAACAATGGCTCCTAGGGACCCTCATTCCTGGTATGAATGCCCCTGTGTGATCTCCCCCCTGGGAGTGTGGCTTACAGCTAGTGCTTCTAACAAGAAAAACCAACTCACCAACCCATGGCCATGAAGTTGATTCCGATTCATAGCGACCCTATAGGACAGAGTAGAACTGCCCCATAGAATTTCCAAATAGCGCCTGGTGGATTCGAACTGCCAATATTTTGGTTAAGTGCAGCAGCACTTAATCACCATGTCACAAGGGTTTCCTCTAACAAACAGAACAGAGCAAAAAAGATGGGCAGTTACGTCCAACATCAGCTGACAATGGACTGTGACTTCTGCTTACACTCTGGCTAGCTCTTCTCCACTCACTCTGATGAAGCAGACTGCTATGTTGTGAGCTGCTTTGTGACAAGGGACTGACGGGGCCTGTGGCCAACAGCCAGTGAGGAACTGAAGCTTCCGGTCCAACAGCCTGCAAGGGTTGACAATAGCCATGTGAGTGATCTTGGAAGCCAGCTCTTTGCAAGTCCTGTCTCAAGATGATGAGCAGGTCACCACCTTGACTGCTATCTTGTAAGACACTCTGACACAGAAAACCCCGCTAAGGCCTACCAACATGCCCAATTCACAGGAACCGTGGAACATTAAATATGATTGTTGAAGCCTCTCGGTCTTGGGGTAGCTACCCGAAAGGTAATGATTACACCTGTTTCTTCCTTTTTCTCTTCCTTGCTATTGGCAGGTGGATGTGTGATAATTAGAGAAGACCTCTGATAGGCTGTGAGTGTTGTTGGTAGGCACCACTGAGTGGGCTCCCACTCACCGCAACCCTGCGCCCGACCGAAGGGAACACACCCGGTCCTGCCTCACCACGGCCGTTGCTATGCTGGAGCCCTTTGTTGCAGCTACTGCGTCAGTCCACTTTGTTGAGGGTCTTCCTCAGAGACACTGACCCTCTACCAAGTTTAATGTCCTTCTTCAGGGGCCGGTCCCCCCTGATAACGTGTCCAAAGTACATGCTTCCTAACTTGTCCAGCTTTCATACCTATACGAGGTGATTGGAAACGCCATGGCTAAAGTCGGACACCTTGGTCCTCAAAAGGACGTCTTTGCTTCAAAGGCGTCTTCTGTAGCAGGTCTGTCCAACGCTGTACGTCACTGGATTTCCTGATGGCAGCTGCCCTACTGGTTGTGGATCCAAGTGAAACGAAATCCGTAACAACAGCCTTTTCTCCATTTATCGTGATGTTGTTTATTGGTCAACTTGTGAAGACTTTTGTTTTCTTAATGTTGAAGTATAGTCTGTACTGAAAGCTGCGATCTTTAATCTTTGTCAGTCAGTGCTCCAAGTCCTCTTCACTTTCAGCAAGTGAGGTTGTGTCATCTGCATAACACAGGTTGTTAATGAGTCTTCCTTTGATCTTCATGCTGCCTTCTACTCTGTACAGTCCAGCTTTGAGTATTATTTGCTCAGCATTCACATTGAATATGTACGATGAAAGGATGCAATCTTGATGCAGACCTTTCCTGACCTTAAATCAGATAGCGTCTCCTTATTTCATCCCAGTGAGCACGTCTTCGTCTCTGTATGTGTTCCCTGTGAGCACAATTAAGTGTTCTGCAATTCTCATCTTTTACAGTGTTATTCATAATTTGTTATGATCCACACAGTCAAATCCCTTTGTACTGTTAATAAAACACAGGTAGAGATCTTTCTGGCATTCTCTGCTTTCAGCAGGATCCACCTGACATCAGCAGTGATATCCCCCGTTCCATGACCTCTTCTGAATTTGCCTTGAACTTCTCACCGTTCTCTGCCAATACGCTGCTGCAAGCACTTTTGAATGATCTTCAGCAAAATGTCACCTGCGTGAGATATGACTGATACTGTTTTCATAATTTCTACCTTTGGTTGGGTCATCTTTCTATCGAACAGGTACATATAGAGTTGGCATGAGACGGACATGGGAAATGAGGCCCCCTGTGGAAGAACAAGCTGGAGGGACTCTGGGTCCTACATGGTGGAAAACCAAATCAAAAGCACCAAACCCACTGCCATTGTGTCACTTCTGACTCAGTGACCTTCTAGGACAGAGCAGAACTGCTCCATAGTCTCTAAGGAGTGCCTGGCAGATTCAAACTGTCAGCCTCTCGACGAGCAGGTATCGCACTCACCCACCAGGCGACCAAGCGTCTCGGCACAGTGGACAGCCACTAGTATCCTAAATCTTCTTTGACTCTCAGCTGAGCCCACTCATTCCTTTTTTTGTATTAATAAGGTTGTGTGTGTCTCATTAAGTGCGTAAGGCTATACTCAGGAGAAACAGTGCATTAGCTCAAGTTTGCCTCTGGTGCCTTCCTACCTGTTGTATCTCCATCTTCTCTGCTTGCATCCTTTTGTCTGGCTCCAAGTCCTCTTTGGTGACTGCCTTGGATCTCCAGTGCAGCCCAGATCTCAGCCCTCGGCATCCCCCTCCACTTTTTCTCAACTCTCAAGTTCCTAGGGGACTCCGGGAAGGGCAGCTCAAGAGACAGCTAAATGCTTGTTTGCTGCAGCAGTCTTTGGGGGGTGACTGGCTGGAGCCAGAACTCAAAACACTTTAAGCAGATTTCAAATGATGACACTTCTGGAACTACGAAGTTGCTGGAAGGGGAAGTGGATTTTAGATCTGGGTTTCTTTCAGGTAAGTGTTCATGGGCTACTGCTTGGTCTAAGGCCGAGGGGAAGAGAATGTGGGAAGATAGAGACGGCACCAGGGCCTGAAATGCGACAGGCAGTCTGCTGTTGAGGACAGAAAAGGGTAGAGACCAGAGGCCTTGCTTCTTTTATGATTCTCTGGGAAGCAATTTATGATTCCTGGGTTCCCTATCCCTCCTTTTTTCCTATAATCCTAATATTCAGATATAAAGTTTGATTTTTTCTAAAGGTCAAAAGAATCATAATTTAGCCCTTATTAGTTATTTCTATGATGGATCTTAATGAATGTTTGTGAGGTGTTTGTCTTCCTGGCTAGGGATAGGGGACTGTTTCTCTTTCATATCTGTGTTTCCGTGTCCCCAGCACCAAGCACGGTGCCTGCTCCATGGTAGGCACTCAACAGCTGCCTATTATGCTTTAAGGAGGGGTTGGCTTGGCCCCCACTTTGGGGAGCATTGCCAGGTCAGTGTGTGTGATTCCTCCCCCAATCCACCCCCACCCCCAGATATAGATTGTTTTTGCATTCAATCATTTAATAAAATGTTATGAAGCTCCTACTATGCACCAGGTACTGTTCTAGATACCGACGATGCAAATATCAACGAAACAGGCAAAAATCCATGCTTTCACCATTCTTCCGTCCTCATGGGGAAGACACACACCTAACACACAGAAGGAAGACACGCACCTAACAGACACAGAAGTAAGACATACACTCTGATGCAGGGTAATCAGTACTCCAGGGAAGAAGAAAGCAGAGAAGTGGAGGCTGGGGAGGATAGGGTGTGGGGAGTGCTCAGGAAAGGCGTCCCTTTGCTGACTGTAGAAGAGGTAGTCCATGCTTCTTGGATATTCCGTAGCCTCCGCTACACTTCCTGGCCTCCCTTGAGTACGGCAGGGCCAAGTGGCTGGTGCTGGCCAATGGACTACGAGCAGAAGGCATACACATAGCACTTTCAGGCCAAGGCAAATCAGGGCCAGTGGGCCTTCTCCAGCCCTTTCCTCTCCTGCCTTGGGGAGCTGGGAGGCCACATGTACCCATGAGAATGTCACTGGTTGGAGAAAACCTGGATCCCTGAGGCCTGCATAGAGTGGATACTCCTCCCCTCTGCCTTGAAATGATTACCCTGATTGTGCAGAGAAGTTTGAGCAAAGCCTTGAAGAACATGAAGAACTGCGGCTTGGTTCTGCCATGGGGAAGAGCGTTCCAGGCAGCGGGAACATGAGAACGCCATCCACACTCACTGCAGTGGCTTACAAATGACCCATCCCGCTTCTCTCGGGTGTTTTCACTCAGGTAAGAACTCTGAACACCAGGTTGTTTAGAAACGGAAGGAGGTCGATTTATTTTGTGGTCATGAGCCAAGAAAGAAATAATGCCAATTGCCCATCTCCTTCTCACTGTGCCAAGGTCCCAGATCTTTTTCAGGACACTGTTGCTGTTAGCTGTCGCTAAGCTGGCTCTGACTCACGGTGACCTTGTGTACAACAGGACAAATTGTTGCCAGCCCTGTGCCATCCTCCTCATCACTGGTACCTCAGCATCATTCGGGATGGATGTGGCTGACTCTAGAGACAGTGTTAACAGCTGTCTCTGGACCGTGGTCTCCAACCTTCCCAACCTGGGGAGAGTTGGAGGGGTTAGACTCGGTGTCAGGCATCACCTAATTGCAGCCACCCTTGGGAGATGGTCCCCTTTCAGCTCCTGCCTCTCAGAGCTGGCCCTTACAGATTCCCAGGCCCCCAAATTCTTCCATCTTCTGTAAGGGCTGTTTCCTCACTGGCTTAATTTCTCCTAAGACCACAGGCGTTCCATTTAAAACTCTTTTCTCAACCGCTTTGTCTTACTTAAAGAGACAAGTTTAATAAACCCAAGCATTCTTCTGTCTAGGTCTCACTGACCTGTACAAAGTTAACTTTGACGAATGGCCCATTTTATGCCAAAACACACTCAGCGAAACCTAAACACAGCAGGACTTTCGGTTCTTTTTCCAAAAGGAAGAAAATCCTAACACCATTCTGTACGGAGGAATTCTAAATAGGAGCTGACGCCACTTTTACCTTCTCTTCCCTGCTTAAACTCCAACCCTGCTGTTTACATAATTAGAAATGAAATTTTAAGAAAACCGCTATTTCATTGTTTCTCCAGCATGAATCATGTTCAGATTCCTCGTCAGGGAAAGAGGCTCTCACAGATCTCTCAGGCTGGCTTAAATTATTATTTTTTAGAAGGTTTTATACACACATGTAAACAGATGCGAAACCGAGAAAAGACCTCATTTTTTAAATTTTTTTGGAGATTTTATGTACTTATAAAACTAAAACAAATTATAAATTACATATAAACAAAACTACCCAATGAGGACACTCAAATTTCCAGTCCCCGCCATCTGTGAACATCAGTCCGTCCCATTACTGATTGAATGCGCAGGACAGAAGGGTAGTTTGTGAAATCCACCGGCTGCTCATGCCATGCGTTTTGTACCGGTTGCACCGGCACAGACCTACTTAACCACATACCACACGGTGACTCAACTCTCCCACTGAGCTTTGTTGGTACAGTACACCGCAAGATCACGCGGGTGTTACTTGGTGTGACCACATCATTTATTTTTTTAAATCCTTCTCTGTTTCCCCTTTGAAGTCTACAACAAGTCACTTGGCACTGTTTACCAATCGCAAATCCAAGCACAGACAGTGAAATCACATTCCTAGACCAACGACAAAGTGTTGTCATAGATATTCTACCCCACTAATAACCCAGAGGAGCCTTGTGCTGTGGTGGTTAATAGCTGTGGTATGCTATGACTTTCAACCAAAAAGTTGGCAGTTTAAATCCATCAGCTGCTCTTTGGAAACCCTGTGGGGCTGTTCTACTCTGTCCTATAGGGACTCTGGGAACTGGCATCGACTTGGTGGCAGTGAGTTTGGGTTTCTGTGATAATCCAGCAGGAGTCCCTGGGTGACACACACGGGTAAGTGGTGGCCTGCTAACCAAAAGGGTGATGGTTTCAAGTCACTTGGAGGTACTTCGGAAAAACGACTGGTGGTCTGCCTCTGAAACGTCCCCGTCATGAGAACCCCAGGAAGCACAGTTCTACATGAGGGGCTTGTCGTGAAATGGAACCAGCTGGATGGCAATTGTTTTTGTTTTTTCAGTCATTCAACACAAATTAAAACAAGAGGCCATTTCACCTAGCCACTTGGAACAGGTTTTTTTTTTTAAAGTTAGAATAAATGCTGGTAGGAAACCCTGTGGGGTCAGTTCTGTCCTGTCCTCTAGGATCACTGGGAGTCAGAGTCAGCTCTACAACAGGGGTTTTTGTTTTTGTTTTTTAACATGTGTGATGGCTCTCCTGAGTGCTCATGGTGAGAATGAAAACTGGCCTAACCTTTTTGGAAAGCAATTTGGCAAGGAGGTACATACTGACTTATAATCAGCAAACAGTGCCTGACTCAGTAATTTCACTTACAAGTTTCTATCCTAAAAGCCAAACAAACCAAATCCACTGCCACTGAGTCAATCCTAACTCATGGAGACCCTTTAGGACAGAGTAGAACTGCTTCACGGAGTTTTCAAGGAGCACCTGGAGGATCTGAACTGCCAGCTTTTTGGTTAGCAGAGACAGCACTTAATCACTGCACCACCAGGGTTTTCTGCTTCTATTGTAAGCAAATAATTTTCAAATGTGGCAAATATTTCTCTATAAGGGTATTCATGTTCCTGTTAACAATGAAAAATAGGAAACACCTAAAATGTCCAAAAATAATGGAATAAGGAAATACACAAAACTCTGTGATCAACAATTACATGGCCAATACAAATAACGTTTCTGAATAATTTTGATGATAGCAGAAGTGTTCCAGAAAAAAAAATCTGGAAACAGAACTGTATATTCTGTCTGGTCAGGGGTGGATTGTCCAACAGACAAGGTAAGCACGGTGCTTACTTTGCTTGCCAGATTACCTGTAGTGAGTAATTTCACAGTTTTTCACACGTCAGAGTCTGCTTCTATCAACAGACACTAAATTCTGAATAGACACATAGAGAGATAAACATGCCAAAAGGTGTGGGAGGGTGTAAGGGAATGCCACCACCTACAGACAGGTTTGGTGGTGGATGTTTCTACATACACAGCTGTGGGTGCTGCCTATGTGTTAGCACAGACAGTGGAGCACACAAGGGCCACAGTCAGGCCAGCAAATTAGTCCTGATCAAATGCCCCATGAGGGGAAGCGCCCAGGCTCGAAGGAGAAGGACCACAGACTGGGGGGTCTCTTCATCAGTCGGCACACCGTTGTTCCTAAAGATAAAGGAACTGCATCCCCCCAAACTGTGTGTCAACTCGTCTAGGCTGGGTTCCTAGTCCTGTGCGATGGTCTGCCCTTTTGTGACCTGAGGCCATTGTCCTCTGGGTTATAGATCCTACTTCTGTGATGCTGATGAGGCAGGATTAGTGGCGGTTATGTTAATGAGGCAGGACTCAGTCTACAAGATTAGATGACTTGTTGAGTCAGTTTCTTTCCAGATATAAGAGACGCAAGAAGAGAGTAAATCAGGAAAGAAAGTAGTGTCAGGAGTTGGGGCATGGCCTTTGACCTGGGTCCTTGCTGAGAAGCTCCCCGGCCAGGGAAGACAGATGACAAGGGCCTTCCCCTGCAGAGCCACACACAGAGAAAGCCTCCTGGGGAGCCGGCACCCAGAATTTTGACTTCTAGCCTCCCAGAGCATGAGAGAATAAATTTCTGTTTGTTAAAGCCACCCGCTTGTGGTATTTCTGTTACAGCAGCACTAGAGGACTAAGGCACTGAGAAAATACCAAGTTGTATTGTGCATACTAAGTGCAACTACTATTTGAGGACACACACACACACACACACACACACACACACACACACACAGACATGTTGTCGTCAGGTGCCATTGAGTTGGGTCTGACTCATAGCAACCCTGTGAAAAACAGAACCGAACACTGCCCGGTCCTGCACCAGGCCCACAATCGTTTTTACGCTTATGCCCATTGTTGCAGCCACTGTGTCAATCCATCTCCTTGAGGGTCTTCCTTTTCACTGACCCTCCGCTCTACCAAGCATGATGTCCTTCTCCAGGGACTGATCCCTGCTGACAACACGTCTAAAGTATGCGAGAAGCAGTCTTACCATCTTTGCTTTCAAGGAGCTCTCTGGTTGTACTTTCTCCAGAACAGATCTGTTCGTTCTTTTGGCGGTCCATGGTGCCTTCAACATTCTCCAACACTACAATTCGAAGGTGTCAATTCTTCTGTCTCCCTTTTTAAAACATATTGGCTTGGCATGTATAGGTACTTAAAAATTATATACACTTTGTATACGTACTCTGCTTTGTGAACATACATCTGTATAATACTGGTTCTTAGCTGATATTTATTTCTCACTGTAAGGGGTGATCCAAAGAGTTTGAACGATACCGCCCATACTGTGGCCACATCAGACTGGCAGCTAGCCCCCAAACTTGCTTTATTGACCCTACTGTTCCCTCAGCTAGGCATACTCCCCTGGGGAAGCTATGCATCGACACCAATGCCTAGTCCTCCCTTCAAAACAATTTTGAAACTCTTTCTGGAATGGCCGTTGCATACGGTAGCCCAGCGACAAGTTCGAGAACTTAATTGTCTAGTTGTCTGTGAGGGAATTTTTAGCCAGTCAACAAGTAATTGCATTGGAACACCCTCCCTACTCACCTGATCTGATGTCCAAGGACTTCTTCCTTTACCTGAAGATAGAAGAAATATTGAAAGGAAGACATCTGACAGCATTCAGGACATCAAGGGTAGTATGAGAGGAGTGGTGATGCCCATTCCAGGAAAGGGGTTTCAAAATTGCTATGAAGGGTGGACGAGGGGCTGGCGTGGGTGCATAGCTTCTCAAGGGGAATATTTCAAAGGTAACAATAGTGATATTCAGCAGTGAGATATGTAGCGATTTTTCTAGGATGAGTTTGAGAACTTGTCAGACCTTGTGTGTGTGTGAGTGAGTGTGTGTGTGTGTGTTTGGAGGGCCCTGGTGGCCTAGCAGTTAAGTGCTACATCTGCTAACCAAAAGAAGGCAGTCTGAATCTACCAAGTGGGCACTGGAAAGTCTATGGGGCAGTTCTACTCATCTTTTAGGGTTGCCACGAGTAGGAATCAACTCCATGGCAGTGGGTTGGTTTTTTTTTTGGTTTACTGATAGTTGGGGGTGTATTCTTTTTGTCAGTATTTGTCAGAATAAAGAGCTACGTTCACTTCAAGGAGCCCTGGTAGCGTCCTCATTAAAGCACTCCACTGCTAACAGAACACTGTGGCTTGGAAACCAGCAGCCACTCCTCAGCAGACAGATGCAAGGCAGCTTCAGTAAAGATTACAGCCCTGAAAACCTTGTCCTACAGGGTTGCTGTGAGCTGCAATTCACTGGTCAGTGGGTTTTTTGGCTCGTTCTCGAAAAAAAAGACTTAGAATTTTTTTTTAACAGGTTGTGAACTCACAAAACTTGAGCACCATTACTTTTACACACTGTGGGAAGGTGAAGTTCACGTTCTTGAAGGCAGTGAGCTGAATTAGTTTCATCTCTCCAGGAATGCTGTTTATTGACCTTCAGTCTTCCTCTGGCGTAGAAAGTATAGGCTTAGGTGGTCCTTCCGGCGGGCTTCTAGTCCCCCAAACGCCTACCAACCCTTAGCACGAGGTGCCAGGCAGCATGTCTCTGGCCCTTTAAATGGGGGCGTGGCGTAGAGGCACGCACAGTCCCAGAGCCAGATGGTGCGAGCACCAAAGCGGAAGGGTGGCCGCTGGGAGCAGGGACTGCGCGTGCGTGATACTGCCGCGGGGCGGGGTCACGTGGGGGCGGGGTCACGTGGGGCGGGATCCCGGGGCGGAAGTGATGCTATCCCAGGTAAGGGGGTTCTCGGAGCGGTTCCCCTCGAGAGGATCTGGGACGCGGGGCGTGTCGGGGTGGGAAGAGCGCGTCCCCGTTTCTGGAGCCTCGGCCCGCTCCCTGCGCCACAGCAGCGCGGCCTCGAGGAGCGGACAGAGCAGCCGCCTGCCTAGTACCAGACCCGGCCCACCGAGTAGGGTCGCCTCTGCGGGCGGAGGGGTGTGCGCAGCCTTGGCCGCGGAGCTGAGTCAGCCGGGTCGACTCATTGGCTCCAAGTGGACGCGAGGCTGAAGGACAGGTGTATTCTTTTCGCCCGATTGCGAACTAGAAAGCGGGTGACCTACTGACCCCCGTCCGGAATAGGTGTGCCCCCACTTGCCACCTTGGCGAGCGGGTGTGGGCGTCCCTAACCCCGGGGACTGAGACGAGTGTGTACCCCCAGTGAGGCCGATGCCTAGGTGAGGTGCCCACGCTTCAGAATTCGTGCGCTTCGTGTGAGGCCACTTCCTCTTGCAAGATGCAGACAGCAGGGTGACAGAGGACCCCCTAAAATTCAAGGCCAGCCCTGTGCTTTGGCTGGTTCTCTAAACGTGGTAACTGGGGAGGGTGGGAAATAGCAGTCCAGAGTGAACGGATGTGTAAGATGGATGTGCGTCCAGAAGGCTAGGATGGGGTGAGGGGGTCAGGGAGTTAACAGGAACAGCGGGGAGCCTTCTTCGGATCATCATGCCGTGTCATCTCCTGGAGCTGGCTCTCAGTTCAAGGAGACGCCACTTAAACAGAATGAACTGTTAGCGTTGCACCGTCTTCCCAGTTGTTGGGGTGCAGAGTTGATTGTGGCCACTGTGTGTCTTAACTGCCTCCCAGCCTGGGACCTTCAACCTGCGTGCTGTGTGTAGTAGGCGGTGTTCTGTTGTAACCCGTTGGGTTTCCACTGGTGGATTTTCAGAAGCAGGTCACCAGACCTTTGTGTCTTCCTAGTCAGTCTTAGTCTGGACGCTCCGCTGAAGCCTATCCACCATGGGTGACACTGCTGGTATTTGAAATACCAGTGCCATGGCCATCAGTGTTCAAATCACAGCAACACAGAAGCCACCATAGTAGTCAGAGTGACAGATGGTTGGTGGCTTTGTTCCCTGAACTCCTTAAGCTGGCATTAGAATGGACTTGAAGGCTGTGTCTCTGCACCACCAACCCCTGCCACCCCACTACATGCCCCCAGTGAAACAAGCTAAATGCCCATGGGTGTTAGTTGGTGGGGCCCACCCTGTACCATATGTTTTATTATATATGAAGTATGTGGGTATCTACTTGATGTACATCTAATGGAGATGAAGCATCTATTGTGTTTGTGTAAGACCTGGGTCTGCTTGTGATTAAATTTAAGAAAAGGGCAGAAACGGAACCTCTGGTAATAGATGGTGGGTTCCGTAGCATACAGAATGAAGAGAAGTGGAGAACAGAATGTTCCGTTGTGCTTCTTAGGGTCAAAGAGACGTGGTTGTATGTGGACAGTTCTTCCCGAAGCTCTGACAGTAAAACGCTGGTTATCCTTCAGGTGTTTTCTCTGTTCCTAGACGCATCGTCAGCAGGTAGTTTCTGTCTTCCAGGGAATTGGGGCGTCGTGGTGATTTCTGAAATGCCTAGCAGTATCCCAGTGATCTTTAAAGCTGTTCCATGGACATGTCAGCCTTCATGAAACCAAAGGTCCACTGTGTGTACGGAAGAAAAGTGAGCCCTTCTGTACTTCATGACGCAGGCTTGACTTTGATTCTGTATAGGTGTCGTAGAGCTTAGCTGTTGTCCCTTTTGACCCCCAGCTTCACATGTCACCTACCTGTGTGTGAGATTAAAGTGTCCGCAGTCTGAACTGAATCTTGAATGCTGTTTGAATTATCCTCACTCTGTATAAAATCGTTAAACCACTTGCAGGTGGAGAACTGCCCCACAGAGTTGGCTAGGCTGATTTCTATGGGAGCCGGGTCATTTCTTCCACACAGCTGCTGGTAGGTTCCAGCTGCCCACCAAGGAGGCTTCCCCACTCGCCACCCCGGCTCGTTGGTTCTCGAAGGGAACTACAGATTCACTGGGGTCTTGCTAGTGTGAAGTTCTCAGGTTTACTGTGATTGCTTTCAGGCTTATTTTAGTCGAGACTCTTCCTGTTTGCAAACGACACTCAGCTCAGACAGACATAATCAAAAAGGGATTTATTGGCTCCAGGTCTAGAAAGGACTTGAGTGTGACTGTCCAAGGACCCCAGTGATGTCCTGTGAATTTCTGCCCCCTCCGAGGGACCTGTCTCTGCTCGACGTCTTATCAGCGTCTCTGAGTGCAGGCCTCGTTCTGCCCTGCATTATACGTGGATGAAAAACATGGTGCAGTTGTTCAGAGTTTGCCTGCTAACCAAAAGATTGGCAGTTCGAATCTACTACTGCTTCTCAGAATCCCTAAGGGGCGGTTCCACTCTGTCCTGTGCGGTCACTGTCAGTCTGAATCAACTCAGCAACAGTGGGATTTTGTTTTTGGTCGGCAGCCTCCGTGTTATCTCATCCAGACCTAAGTCCCCCAGAGTAAAGAGAAAACGCCCACCTTCACTGTTTATAGGAAGCCCTGGAGGTGCAGTGGTTAAGTGTTACAGCTGTTAACCAAAAGGTCAGCAGTTCAAATCCGCCAGGTGCTCCTTGGAAATGGGACAGTTCCCCTCTGTTTTATAGGGTCACTGTGAGTTGGAATGAGCTCAGTGGCACTGGATTTGTTTTGTTTTAGTTTTCAGTATTTGTAAATGCCAGGGGAGAATCTGGGCCCTGTCTTGTATTGTCTGTTGCAGGTGGGCAGTAGGGTATTTTTCACCCTCCAATCTGGACTCGCGCAGCGTCCTTTCAGCAGCAGCTGTTCCACGGCCCTTCCCTCGCTGTGTCTCCGGCAGCTGGGGAGGAGGTGCGCTCTCCTCGCCCGGTGTGAGGCGCTGAGCTCAGGTGGTGCCCACCAGCCGCCCCCTGGAAGCCCTCCCGGGCGCTTCTGCTCTGTCCTGCAGGGCTGCCAGGGGCAGAGTTGGCAGCAGTGTGTTGTGTTTGTGTGTGTGAGTGTGAGGCTGTGTGTGTTTCCTTTACGGTGTGTGTGGGTTTTCTCTCTGGTCCTTATCTGCCTCAGTCTTTCAAATCATGGTTTCATCTTCTCTCCATGTTTTCTTTGTTGTTTCAATTTTGCTTTAGGTGAACGTTGACAGAGAAAATTGGTTTCTTGTTAAACAGCTAGTACACAGATGGTTTTGTGACGTCGGTCGCCAGTCCTGCCGTGTGTCGGCCTGCTCCCCTTCCCCACCCCAGTTCCCTATTTCCCTCTGTCCAGTTTTCCTGCCCTTTCCTGCCTCGCTGTCTTGGGGGCTGACATGCCCATTGGTCATGTCTACTTGATTAAATGACAAAGCCCATTTCTCAGAGTGGTGGTGTTGGCCTTGTAGACCCATGTCATCAGGGTGAACCTTAGGAGTGACTTCAGAACTGCGTTAGAAGGGCGCCCAGGGTCCGTACCCGCAGGGTTTCTGCAGCTTTTGTGTGCGTGTACGTAAATTTGGATTTTGTTCTACTTTTTCCTCCCACTCTCTGGGATTTCTCCCTCTTGCTTGCTTCTCATATTCTGCTCTCTTTAACCATCTTGCCTACTGTGTAACTTTTCTGTGCTGTGTACAGTTTTCTGTACCTAGAGCTCATGTTTTAGGTGAGACTCTTGTGTTGTGGTGAAGAACAATTCCAGGGGAGATGGTCAAGCCGTGAAAACACAGCTTTCAGGGTTGACTGGAGTCTGTCGTTTCCTCCTTGTGCCCTGTTTCCCGTGCCATCGTGAGGCCAGGATAACCCCCGAGACCCCCGAGACCCGTGGACAATCCACTGGCTTTCTGGGGTGGTTGAACTGTATTCTGATTTGTTACTTACTATTCAGTTCAGCAGAAAGCTTTCTCTTGAAAGGAAGAAGGTTTCATTTGGCTCCATATCCCCCTTGATACCTAACCCAGTGAAATCAAGGGGACAGTTTAAATTAGTTGGAAAAAGCTCTCTGCTGACTCATGGTGACTGCACAGGATTTCCAAGGCCTTCGGTCGCTGTGGAAGCAGAATGCAGCATCTGTCTCCCTAGGTGCTGCCAGTGGTCTCGAACTGCTCACCTTCTGGCCAGCGCTGGAATGCCTGAAAACTAACGGAAAGGCCACCTTCCCTTCAGCTCCTAGCCGATGGAGGCCTGTCTTTGGTGCTGTCAACTTTTCCAGTTCAGTGAAGAGGAGAAGGAAATGTGTCTTGTCCTCCGGAAGACGTGTGCTTCTGGGAGGAGTTCTCCGGGGTGGGAGTGGGTTGTGGAAAGAAGATTCTTTTAGTAGTGGAGGTTGTGGAAGCTGGAGAGAGGTAACAGATTTTCCTCTCCTTCATTTCATTCGTCATTTTACGTGCACATCGATATAGCATGAATGGACAATGTTGGAGTTTATACATGGCATAGGTGTTTTTAGACTTAGTTCTTATTACTGTTTCATGTACTGTGATGGAAGGTTAGCGTTTTCTCCGGTGGAGAGGTCCCAGCCGAGCCGAGCAGAGTAGGAAAGGCATTTTTGAGGGAACAACATCTTAGCTGAGACCTGAAGCCTGAATATGATCTGCAGTGGTTCACAGACTTGGTTGCACCAAAGTAGAACCCGGTGGTGAGTTGGCTTATTATGGTGTGGGTTCCTGTCTCCTGTGAGTCGAGGAAGATCCACTGACACTGAATAGTTTCAGGTCATGAAACTCTAATTTAATTTGTGACATTGGTGTTAGTCCCGCCTCCTGGTTTTATGCTCAGCGGGGAACGCTTCCTGGATGTCTGCGTAGCTGCGTAAATCACTGAGCCCTGTGGTGTCCAGTGTGCAGAGATGCGTGGCCCCGTTTTTAGTGTATCCGACGTTGCTGTTGGATCGGTTCTGACTTGAGGTCGCGCTGTGTGTGAGGGAGGAGGACTGCTGCATGGAGTTTTCAGTGACTCGTTGTTGGGGCACAGACTGCCAGGTCTTTCTTTTGAGGTACCTCTGGGGGGCTCAGACCACCAGCTTTCTGGTTCATAGCAAAGCTGCTGCACCCGGGGACTCCGTTTATTGTATAACAAGCAAACAAAAGCAAGTCCACAGCCGCTGAGTCAGCTGTGACTCAGTGACCCTGCAGGACAGGGCAGAACTGCTGCATAGAGTTTCCAAGGAGCACCTGGTAGATATGAACTGGCAACCCTTTGGTCAGCAGCCGTAGCTCTTACCCACGCCACGACCAGGGTCTCCCTTTGTTTAGTTGAGGAGACAAGACGCGGTCATGTGTAATGTTAACTAGTGAATGAAAATGGAGAAAGTGTCAAGCAGCAGTTTAGAGAAACACGCATGCCACATTCAGAGGATGGTTAGGCAGGGAAGAAGTCGTCGGCATTTCTGGTCTGAACATCTCGGAGAAAGAAGGAAGGAAAGGAGGAACCTGGATAAATGGGGAGGACGGGGAGTGGGAGGGTGACCCAGCAGGAACAGGCTGAGAAGGGAGAGCAGGGGCCGTGCTGGATGGACCCGGGACGAAGGCAGTGAGGGTCAGGGTAGGCGCGCTCAGCTCCCGGGGCGTGTGGAATCCCAGGCTTACACCTGAAGTGTTGTCCTGTGGGCGTTGTGGAAAGCCCTGGTGGTCCAGTGGTTCCTTAGGAGGTCGGCTGCTAACCAGGAGGTCGGCATTTGGAACCCACAGCTCAGTCCTGTAGGGTCACTGTGAGTTGGAACCGACTCAACTGCAGTGGGTTTGCTTTTTGATTTAGGTGTCAAGAGCTGCTAAAAGTGAGTCCATTTGTGAAAGAAAGACAGTAGAAAACTAGCAGAAGTTAACCTTCTGTTGTGGTTGTGGTCATTTCCTTCAGAAAACAAGCAGAACAGAACCCCCACAAGGGAGAGAGCTGCTTGGACTGGGAAGGCCAGAAACAAACCCAACGCGCGGCCGTATTTCCCTGTCCAGATGTTGCAGTCTCTCGCTGGGATGTCCCTTTTAGGGGGCAGACAGTGTCGCAGTATTAAGTAGGGTACCGGAGCTGAAGAACAAGCGGAAGTGTTTACCAAGGTAAAAACTGATGAGGGTGTCTCGGTTCACCTGGCTGAACGTGGGTTGCTGTCTAGACCACGGATTCATTTGGTCCGTATCGTAATGGGGTCACTGCTGTTTATGTGGTACGTATCTTTTTTTTTTTTTAAGTTCTCAAATCTATTATTAATTAGCTGGAAAAATTTAAGAAGGAAGAAGATAAATAACCTTAGGGATTGTCAAGATGTGAGATAATCTTAAATCAACTTGGGAATACTAGTTTATTAGCGCTCAGAAGATTGTCTTGATTCTGTGACATGTGCTTCCTGTCAGATTGGTCTCATTTCCCTCCAGGAGAGACTAAGAGACCATTGACATCAGCTTTTGTGTGTGGAAACCCTGGCGTCGCAGTGGTTGAGAGCTACGGCGGCCAACCGAGAGGTTGGCAGTTTGAATCCCCCGGGCTCTCCTTAGAAACTCTGTGGCGCGGTCCTGCTCTCTCCTGTGGTGTCACTGCAGGTTGGAGTCCGCTCTGTGGCAGCAGGTTTTTTGTTGTTGGTTTTTCTAGTGTGTTTTCTGCACACACTGTTTGACATGGCATCCCCCACAAAAGTGATAAACATACGAGGTTACGTGATAGTTGATGGAAGTTGCTGTGGAACTGTATCTCAGGAGGAAAGTATCAGTCGTTTGTTGCCAGCCTTTCTACTAGGATGGCACTTAGGGGTTCTCTACAGAGGGTATCTGCGTCAAGGATAAGGGTCATATGAGGGTCTCATGGCAGGTCTGCATGTTGGAATGAAGAACTTGCTAACAGATCCTGGGCCAGTGCTGACTGACAGGGCAGGGTTAGTGTCTTGGAAAGCTGAAAGTGTTCTCCGAAACGACTTACCTGAAGGTGGGTCACGCGCCTCATTTCCGTGGCTGGGTTACAGATTTCCACAAACTCAGTGGCCTGTAGCGGTGCAGCCTTTTTATCTGTCGGTTCCATCCCTCAGGGCTAAGTGTGAGGTCTAGGCGTGGCTGTGTTCCTTTTGGAGGCTGTGAAAGATGATCTGTCCCCGGCCTTGTCCAGCCTCTAGGGGCCCCCCGCAGCCCCAGCTCCTGGGCCCCTCCTCCGGCTTCAGAGCCTGTGACCCAGCACCTTTCTGAACCTGCCACCATTGCGACATCTTCTTGGGACCCTCTTTCACCTCTGAAGGACTCTTGTGGTTGCATTGACCCCACCGGGGTAATCCAGGAGAAGCAGCAGCCTCTGAAGGAGCACCAGCACCCAGCATCTAGCTGGGTTGCCCTGCTCTGTTTCCAACCCTGACTTCCCGATCTCCTTTTACTGTTGAGACGCGTGGCAAACTAGAGAGAAGGTAAGCTAAAAGCCATTAAAATCGGGTCTGAATATGGGCTATGCGGCTCTCAGCAGTTGACCCTGCTCCCTTGCTTCCCTTCTGAGCCCCTCTCTTCCTTATCTATGAGACAGAATGTGGCGGACATTCCTGACCTTGACCATTCCTGACCTTGACCCCATCTGAAGGTTCTAATCAAAGTCCCTTTGCCGTGTAAAGTCATAGTCACAGGTTCCAGGGCTTAGGATGTGGATGTCTGTGGGGACAGTATTCTGCCCACCATGGGTTCAGTTGATAGAGGTCGGTGCCTGGTGACAGATGCCTAGTAGGTATTTGGTCAGTATGTGCTGAATGAATACATTTCATCCTCTTCTGAAGAATGGGATGGGGCCAGGCAGAGGGGGAGGCCTGTGAGCCTGGTCAGCCATTGTTCAGAGAGTGGGGGAATGGCTCTTCCTCGCCGATTCTTCTCTAGTGGCTCCTGGTGAAGGGGTGAAGGATTCTGGCTGTGTCACACCGTCACTCTTTACATGGTGTTTTGGGCTGGTAGCTGCCACCAAAGCCGTGTGGTCTGAAGGAGCCCTTCTCAGAACACAAGGCTAGGGTCAGGAATGCCTACCACATTCCATCTTATAGGTAAGGAAGAGAGGGGCTCAGAAGGGAAACAAGTGAGCAGGGTCACCACTGAGAGCCATAAAGCCCATATTCGGACCTGATTTTAATGGCTGCTAGCTTATCTTCTCTCTAGTTTGCCACCAGGCTCATCAGAAAAAGGAGATCGAGAAGTTAGAGTTGGAAACGGAGTAGGGTAGCCGGACTGGATGCTGGGTGCTGGTGCTCCTTCAGAGGACGCTGCTTCTGAGGCTCCTGCAGTGAGATGTTGGCGTTGGTCACAGATGCTCAGCTTTTGTACAGTCCTGAGAGCCTCTTAACTAATTCCATGTAAGTGATAGGAAGGAAAAGTTTGTTTTCCAGTTTCAGCTGTTTTGGAAATGCAAATGAGAAATATTTGGGTCAGTGTGGGTCAGTTCTGCTCGGTCGTGCAGGGACTCGATGGCAATGGGTATAGTCTATTTTTAAAAAATGTAGGAGAATGAAACCTAACTGTCCTTTAACTCCTCAGAATGGGAATTAGGTTGTACACGCTTGTAAACATACCTTGACTAATTGGTTGAATTATTTTTCCTTGAGGGGCCAATAAGCATGGAAGGTAGAAAAAAGCCACCTTTGGAGAAAGGCCGACCACGCTAGTGGGGCTGCTGCCGTTGGCTGACGGCACAAGGAGCCGGATGCAGTACCTGGGGCTGGGGAGAGGCTTTCGGATGTTGCCGGGTTGAGAATGCCGTCAGTCAGGTCTTCCTGGAACGTGCTTGTCTTCCGGAGCACGTGAAGGGAAGTAGCCTGCAGTCTAGTGTTCTGTGTGTACTAGCATGTGCTTGGTTGCAACCCTTGAAAAGTCAGTTTTCATGAGTCCACATGTGTTACACATTGTAGATAGTAATTCTTTCAATGTAATAAAAATGAACCATGAAAAGAAGTAAAGTTACCTACAGGGATTTAAAAAATCAGCCTGGTTAGATAAAGTGGCCAGCCAACTTGGAGTGTATTATTAAAAATGATAACAATAAAGCAACAGTATTTTGACCCCCACACTTCACTGGGGAATTGGTTGTATGTAGTAAGAAAGCTTCACTTTGGAAATGGGGTATGTTGGTTGTAGGGGCCACAGGAGGGCAAGTTATAGGTTGGAAAAGCTTTTCACTGTCAGTTGCTGCTAGGTGTTGGCTACTGTGGAAAGGACCTACCCTATAAAAATAACTTGTTTTTATAATCAGTTTTATTGTAGACCCAAACCAAGCCAACCCGTTTGCTATTGAGTTGATTCTGATTCATAGGGAGCCTGTGGGATAAAGTGGAAGCACCCCGTAGAGTTTCCAAGGAGTGCCCGGTGAGTTCAAGCTGCCGACCTTTTGGTTGGCAGATGTAGCACGTCATCAGTGTGTCACCAACCCCAAACACCCACTGCTGTTGAGTGGATTCCGACTCACAGTGATGCTATGGAGCAGAGTAGAACTGCCCCGTAGGGTTTCTGAGGAGCACCTGCTGGATTTGAACTGCCAACCTTTTTGGTTAGCAGCCATAACACGTTAACTGCTGTACCACCAGGGCTCCAATGTTGTTGTTTTGTTGTTGGCAGGTGCCTTTGAGTCAGTTCTGACTCATAGCTACGCTACAGAACAGAGTAGAACTGCTCCCGTAGGGTTTCCAGGGAGTGGCTGGTGGATTTGAACTGCTGACCTTTTGGTTGGTAGCTAAGCACTTAACCACTGCACCACCAGGCCTCCGGTGTTACTGTAGTGTTGTTTATATTCTCGTGTTTTTGCTTCTTTAGTCTGAACAGGCAAACGTAAGTCATGGTGGAGTTTTGAAAGTCTGGTCCCTTGTAGCCTAATTGTAACCCAGGTGTCTTGGTCATCTAGTGCTGCTGTAACAGAAGGACCACAGATGGATGGCTTCAAAAAGAAATTTTGTTCTTTTTGCAGGCCAGTAGGCTACAAGTCCAAGTGTAGGGCATTAATTCCAGGAGAAGGCTTTCTCTGCTGGCTCTGGGGGAAGATCCTTGTCTGTCTCCCCCTGGACTGGGAGCTTCTGAGGATCAGGGTCCCCAGGTCCTTTACAAAGGGTGCACTCTGCTCCTGGCACTGCTTTTTTGGTGGTGTACCAAAACCAGATAACCAAACCCATTGTGGTCAAGTCAGTGCCGACTCACAGTGACTCAGCAGGGCAGTGTAGACCTGCCCCATAGAGTTTCCGCAGAGCACTGAGTGGATTTGAGCTGCCAGCCCTTGGTTAGCAGCTGTGGCGTTTAACCACTAGGCCACCTGTGCTTCAGTCTTGGTGGCGTGCAGTCCCCAGTCTCTTTTATATCTCCAGAGGCTGCCTCAAGGCACACTGCAGCCTGACACACTGCTCCGGCGCTAACCCAGCTGCCTCCTGTCCTCCCTCACTGACATCACAGAGGCGGGGTTTACAACGCTGGGAAAGTCACATACTGGGAACTGTGGCCCAGCCGAACTGCGGCAGAGACCTTTGAGAGGACACACTTCAGTCCATGACCCCAACCAAAAAAACATGTAGCAAACAAGTTAGTTGTTAAACATACTGTTTCATTCTGAATGTATTTTCAGTTTTCTAGCTATGATAGTTTTTCAAGAAAATTTTTTTTTCAGTATAGTGTAGCAGCGCACTGTTGCGGGCTAGGGGACATACAAAGATTTGCATATATTTGGTTTTCTGATAGTATTTTGGGTTTCTCTCTGACCAGCCCTCTTTCTGGAGCTGCCTGGTAAGTGGCGGGATGAGCTTACAGTGGGGTCAGGGTCACCTCCCTTGGTGGACCTGAGCCCGCAGCCTTGCTGGCTGGCCTTCAGTGACAGAGTGTCTGTTCTGGGGCCCATATCCGTACTGAGCTTCCCGAGAGCTCTGTGATCCTGCCTGGATGCTGAAGACGGGACTGGTCCGCACACCTCTCTCTGTGGGAACTGGAGAGTCATCCTGAGGTGTCGGAATGTAAGGCAGGGGTTAGTGGGAGCCTCTGGCCCCAGGCTGCCCTCATACTATTAGGTACATGACTCTTGGTGCCACTAGCTGGTCTAGTGGCTGAGCTTGTCACGCCCTACCCCCATTTCTGTGACCTGGGGTAGCAGGCCACCTCCCAGACTCTCTGCACCTGAGGTGCTCTGCCGTGTGCTCCCACGGAAACCCTCTCGCTGTGTGACAGCCGGTATCCTGTGTTGATGTCTCTGCCTGTCATCAGACAATGAAGTGATGGATTTGTGTCTATAGACGTCTGACCAGGTCAGGCTTTGGAGTGACTAGAAGGCAATCCATGTAATAACTTCCTTTCTTTTTTCCCTGAAAAGAGGTGATCGTTCAGGTCATGGTGATCGACAGAGAAGCAAACAAAACAGAAAAACAAGCAGCAACAACAGCAAAGCTTGGTGGGAATCCACTGACACACTTACCTAGAAGTAACCATGGAGAGCGAGCCAGACCGGGAAGACGCGGGCCAGAGCCCGGGCGCCAAGGCCCTCGAGGAGGACCCGAGTAAGACCTGCGGCCTCGAAGGTTCGCTCTCAAAGTTCTCCTGCATTGATCTGGACAAGGAGCTGGAGTTCAAGAACGACCTGGTGAGAATCTCAGCTTGTCAGCTGATGACCTTCAACCAGAGGGTTCTGTAGAACGTGTGTTCTGGCCCCAAGGGATCTAAATCAGTCAATTTTTTGGATTTGTAGGAGTGTGTGTCATATTTTGGAATCCGTGGTGGTGTAGTGGGTACGTGTTACAGCTTCTAACCAAAAGGCTGGCAGTTGGAATCGACCAGACTCTCCTTTGAAGCCCCATGGGGTTGTTGTCCTCTTTCCCATGGGGTGGCTCTGAGTCTCATTCAGCTTTCACATCCGAGGGTCTGGGATCATCAGACTAGTGGTATGTTTATCTGTTTATTGATAGTGTTCTAGTCACTTTACAGCAGTGACAGTTACAGTGGGGAGCATTATGATGGGAGTGTTAATTTCCTTTCTCTGTAGATCGATGACAAGGAATTCGATATTCCCCAAGTCGACACCCCTCCGACGCTGGAGAGCATCCTCAACGAGGTGGGTGTGTGTCCGTGGTCACTCATGTGGTGCTGCTTCCCCTATCTGTGGGTCTGTCATACTATGTCTGGGGAAACCCTGGTGGCCTAGTGGTTAAGAACTACAGCTGCTAACCACAAGGTCAGCAGTTCAGATCCACCGGGTGCTCCTTGGAAGCTCGGTGGGGCAGTTCCACTCTGTCCTGTAGGATCGCTATGAGTCAGAATTGAACTGGTGGCAATGAGTTGGCTTGTTTTTTTTTTCCTTTAATAGCATGTGGAGTCCAGATCTGTACTGTCTCACGTGGAATCTACTAGCTACATGTGCCTGATTGAATTAATTACAACTAAACCAAAATGGGAAGTCCAATTCCTCAGTCACACAGGGCACGTTCCAGGTGCCAGTGGCCACCACCGTGGGCTGCATGAATGCAGAGTATTTCCATCAGTGCAGAAGTTCTGTTGGATAGCACTGGTCCAGATTGTCAGTTTCTCAGGAGCTGAAACCATGTGTCTGTTCATCCTGAGGGCCTCTGTGGCCAGTGCAAAGAGTGGTGCATGTACTTAAAAAAACAGATTGTGTTATGTGAATTGAAACATTAATTTATGTTACTTTGGAGGCTTGTTGATGATGATTGGTAGTTGGTTTTCCCCAGTGCCAGGGACGTTTAGGTCACTGATCCTCTGGCATTTCTGGGGACCGCTGTCACACTTTTCTGTGGAGACAACTAAGCTTCCGTAGTTATCTTGTGAGTACCAGCTCCATCTAAAGAGTATTTCAGGATTGTGAAATGCTGGTGCTGCCTCCTGAACTGGCAGATCATAACAGCTTCTGTGTAGGAGCTTTGTGAGGGTCTGTGCTAGGTGACGGTCACCAGTTTTAGGGGACTGCGCCTGCAGGCAGCTCTTCAGTCCAGGGTTGTTGGCATTTATTAGCTTCTAATTTGAGAAGAATTTCTCCAGGTATAAGCCTGTTTGAAATCGGTAGTTATCTCTTCAAAGAGATAAGTATACAGAGTTTCCCAAACAGAAATACCCGAAGCCCCCAATGAGCCGGGCCTCTGTCTTCATGACTTCTTGCCTGCGCTTGTAGGGTACAACCAGCACTGTAGGATGCGGGCTGCTTTCACTGTGAAGTCTGCCTTTTGTTTTTCTTGTGTGGCTTTCATTTCTATCTTCTCTACCAGTTTGATGTTGCTGTTACTTTGAAGGTATCAGTATTTTTAACTTCCAGAATGCTCTGTGTGCTCTGTGTTAAGATTTGGACCTTTTTTGGTTTTGACAAAAAAGGTCTCTGGCTCATGAAAGAATATTCTGTGACAGTAAAGTGTCCTTTGTTTTTTGCTTTCTAATATAGAAAAAAAATCTGTCATCTCCCCTACTCTGGTGGGAAGATTAATTACAGTAGATTTTGTTAACATGGTCTTTTTTTTTCAGATGATTAATTTCAGTTTGTTTATTGACTGTGATCTGAATCCCTCTAGGTTTAAAATCTTGATGAAATTTTATTTAACATATATCTTATTTTATTCTTTGTTAAAAATTATGCTCTAAGTGAAAGTTTACATTCAAGTCAAGTTTGTCATACAAACCACGCACACATTTTATGACCCTAGTTGCTCTTCCTGCAGTGTGACAGTGCACTCCTCTCCACCCTGTATTTCCTGTGTCCAGCCAGTGAGCTCCTGTCCCCCTCTGCCTTCTCATGTCACCTCCAGACGGGAGCTTCCCAGTTAGGCTCCTGTGTCTCTTTGACTTAAGAAGCACACTGTTCACCTATGTCACTCTGTGTGTTGCAGTCCAATCCAGAGCTGCTTGTTTACGCACTCTGAATTGCATCCTCGTTCATTTCCTCCCTCAAATCAGTCCTTGTTTCAATTATTTTATGAAGTGTGAGATAAAAATACTCTTTGAGGACTGTACAGAGGCCCATCTGTCTGCCTTTGCAGAATATTGGCAAAGAAAACCATGCTCTGCTGACGGACTGTCACCCCCGATGAAGGGGGTCTTGCCCTGCCCTGTTTCCTTATCTGTGAGGGACAGCCCGGTTGTGGGTGGTTCTCTGAGGGGACAGCGTGGTGACCATTCTCGGCAACGATGTGGGTGCCTACTGTAGGTTGTCGAGGTGTGGGCTTAGGTGTTCGGGTTATAAAATGTTGTATAATCTGTTTGTACCCTTGAGACAGAAGTGGGTTTGGAAGTGGGCAGGCTTCTTGCCTGCAGGGCGCTTAGCAGTTGCGTACTGAAAGAAAAAATCCTCTAAGTTGCAGAACTTTTATGAACGGGAGAAGAAGTGTTAGAGACAATGATTGAAAATAGGAAACAAAAAAAAAAGAAGAAGAAAAAAAAATCAGTAGGAAGTGCCCGTGAGCGCTCGCTTCGGGCTATGTGGTGTGTATATTTCTGTAACCTCCCTCTGTGCCAGGCTGGGGGAAGCCAGGAGGAAACGGATGTCACAGTCAGTCAGAGATGACAGCGACACCCTAGGGCTCTGCATTGAGGGTGTGAGGTGATGGGACGCACCTGGTCGTCTGTGGAAACTGCTGCCTCTGGTTTTCAACTTTGAATTCTGTTGTCTAGCCACGGCCTCCCCCACCCCCAGTTTTTCTTAATGTCATTAAACCTGTCCTAGGCCCCTTCAAGACCAAGTTGCTTGACCCTCCTCGTCACTCAGCCACTGAGAGTTGTGTTGGGTGGGCTCCAGCCCTACTGTTGGACCCTGTTACCAAAATGTGACATCGTACGTGTGGAAAAGTGCTCAGTTGTGAGTGTGCAGCATGGTGGGTTGTCACAGACCGAGCAGCGTGCGATCGGCAGCCGGGTGAACACTACCGGTCCCCTCCCAGGCCCCTCTGGTGGCGTCTTAGCACCCACCGTTGGGGTCTTCACTGCGCTGGCTTGGGCTGGTGTCAGTCAGTTTGCCTGTTGTGAACGTCACGTGAATGAGGTTCTGCAGTGTGTACTCGTGTGTGGCCGGCTTCTGTTGTCAGTGTTGTGTTTTGAGGTTCCTTCATGTTTCTGTGTTGTTTATTTGCTCTCGTCACTGAAGGGTGTCCTGTGGGACTGCATCATTGTATTGACTCGTCACGCTGCTGATGGCGTTTGGGTAGCTTCCAGCTGCCGACTGCCGTGGAAAGGGCTCCTGTGACTTGTGTCCGGTGGTGTGTATGGACGTGCACACACGTGTTTCTGTCGGGCCCACACCTGGGAGCAGAGCTGCTGGGTCCTCAGACAGGGCTGGTTCAGCTTCAGTGGGTTCAGCCCGTTTTTCACAGTGCGTCTGTCCACAGGTACCAGCAACGGCGTCCGCGAGTGCTCAGTGCCACGTCCTCGCCAGCTTTGGACATCGTCCGTCTTTGTCCCTTTAGCCATTCACTGTTACAGGTGTAGTGTTCCCACGCCATGGTTTTCATTTCTATCTCCCTGAGGACAGGTGGAGCTGCCGGGGCATTGGTTTTGGCCATTTGGCTCTTTGGTGAACTGTCTTTCGTGTTTTGGCCCATTTTTTTTATTGACTTGTCTTTTTCTAAAACAAAACAAAACTAAACTTATGTTTGCTTTATATGTTGGATACAAGCCCTTGATTAGATATGTATAGTGTCGATTTCTTTTTCATTCTGTGAAGACCTTTATTAATGGTTTCTTTTGATGAACAATCATTCTTAATGTTAATGTAGCCCAGCTCATCATATTTCCATTATAATTAGGTGTTTCGGGAGTCCTGCTTGAGAAAACTTTTCCTGTGCAGGGTCCTGGTGTGGTGTCGCTGTTGTGTAAATCAGGCGACCACATGCTGCAGGTCTGGTTAACTGGCCTGCTGGTCTGTCAGCACTTGCCCTAATGTCACGTTCACCTGATGACTGAAGTTTTGTGGCAGTCCTGCTGCCTCATGGTTCCCGGTCTTCCAGCTTGACTGTTCCTGGTTCTTTGCATTTCTGTATCTGTCACTGTACATGTGTGCACACAGGTAAAGTAGCTCAGGTTTGATGAGATTATGTAGACGTGACGTACTAGTTAGGGGAGAGTTGGCATCTTGATTACATTCAGTAATTGTTATTACGTCTGATTGACGTCCCCTGTTCTCTTTTTTCCTTCCTTTTTTGGCCATCCATCCCACCAGCCCAAACTCTGACTTAAATGAGCCAATCTGTCTGCTAGAATTTTCCTCCCAGGCTGCTTAAGAGCTTCAGAGAGGGCCTGCTAGACTCTGTTGTTTCAGGCTCTGCTCGTGTTCTTCTGTGCTTGGTTCTGAATTGTCCCCTTTCCCTTTCCGACCACCTGTTGCTCAACCCCTTTATGGTTCTCAAGTAACACGACTTTTCCTTGCCGGTCTTCACCCTGTTCTTAGCAGAGTTCTTGGTGTGGCTGTATCTGAAAAATACAGAATGTCAGTGCTGAAAACATGGATTTGGGGGTCACGGGCATAACATGGTGTGTGAAGCCATAAACATGGGTGAGCTTGCCTGTGGAGGAAGTGTGTGAAGTGGGTAGATGGGAGAGCTAAGGGTGGAACTTGGGAGGACACCAACCTCCAAGAATCAGGCAGCAGAGAAGCTAGAGAACAGGGCTGGTAGCCAGAGGCCACGTGAGTTGGAGGCGAACCAGCCAAGAGAGGTGTCCTGAGAACCAAAGGAAGGGAGAGGCTCCGGAGGTAGGAACTGCTCAATAGGATGAGGCCGGTAGCTTCAGTGCTCTCCTTCAGTCGATGGTCGTGGGTGGAGACGTGGGGATCGTGAATGTAGAGCCTTCTCCTGCAGCAACCAGTGGGTGTTGCACGGCAGAAGGCAATCCAGCCGAGAGAGAGGGAAGCATCTGAGTGTTCTTCCTTGGTGCCTGTCAGTCAGAATTGGCAGGTGGGCCCCTAAGCATGTTGCGTCTGCTCTTCCCTCTGCTTTATTAATGGGGTCACCTTTTATCTAGCTGCTCAAGGTGGACCCCTTAGAATCTTCTGGGACTTCTCCCCTCTCCTTTCCCTCGTTTAGATGATAACCAAGGACTTTGTGTGTCTGTGTGTATGTGCACGCACTTAGGTGAAAGTTTACAGCTCAAGTTAATTTCTCTTTCAGAAGTTTATACATGTACGTTTTGTGTCATTGGTTGCCATCCCTGCAATGTGACATTGCCCCCGCTTCCTCCCCATTTCCCCATGTCTGCCTGGTTCCTGTCCCTTCCTGCCTTCTTGTCTTGCCTCTTGGGCAGGAGTTGCCCATGTTGTTGTCTATGTGTGATGGAACAAGAAGCACGTTCCTCACTTGGGTTATTGTTGGTTTTGTAAGCCTGTGTAGTCTTTGTCTGAAAAGAGGGCTTTGGGGTGGTTCTGGTTCTGGGCGAGCAGAGTGCCTGGGGTCCATGGTGCTGGAGACCCCTCTAGGCCCTGTCCGACCAGTGAGTTGGGTCTTTTCTCCTGAGTCTGACTCCTGTTCTGTTTCCCTGCTGCTCTGTCCAGGCCCTGTGTTGTCATCCCTGTCAGAGCGGAGGCTGGGGGCAGCCGGGCACCATCGGGTCTTTCGGGGTTCAGGCTGGTGGCGGCCCTGGGTCATGTGGTCCTTCAGCCCTCGGGACTGGTCTTTTGTCTGGCTGTCTTTGTTCTCCTTGGCTCCAGGTGCAGTGGTACGGCAGATGGGTGGTAACCGTGGGCTGTGGAGGTTGTCTCAGTGACGTCCCTTTGGTCTTCCCCTCCTGATTTCTCGTGCTGCGTCCGTCAACTGGGCACTCCTCCCTCGGCACCGTGGCAGCCCTTCTCCTGGCGCTTTCTCCAGTGTCATCCCCACCGCCATCCGTTCTGCCTACTGCCCATTCATCTTCCTGACAGAACATGAGGTTCCCATCTTGTCTCACCTCTTGTTAAAAATCTCACTTGCATTCCCCCGGTTGGCCATGTATCACACACAAATTCCTGAGGTAAGTTAGGACTCTGTGCCATCCCTGGTGACACAGCGGTGAGTACTCAGCTGTCACTGAAAGGTCAGCAGTGGGACCCAGCAGTGCCTCCACGGGAGAGAGATGTGACAGCTTCCATAAAGATCGAGATCACCGTGTTGCTATGGAGTTGGTTCTGATTCATGGTGACCCCAGAAGACCCAGTAGAACTGCCTGGTAACGTTTCCAAAGAGCCGCTGGTGGATTTAAACTGCCAGCCTTTCAGTTAGCAGTCGAGCACCTAACCACTGCACCCGGGGCTGCTCCTCTTGTGTGGGGCCCCTATACTCTGTCCTGTAGAGCTCTTATGAGTCAGAATGTGCTGGAGGACCATGGGTGTGGTGCGTGACTGTGTGCCAGGCACCATCCTGCAGTAATGGGCAAGATAGATATGGTCCCCGCTGTCCCCTAGGTTGGTGGGGTGTACGGCTGTCTGTAGTGTGAGTCCCGCTGTTTTCCTAGGGTCGTTGGTGGCGCCCGCTCCTGGTCGTCTGCCCTTGTAGGCAGCTCTTGTTTCTGTAGGTAAATTATGTATTAGGAAGTCAGCGCCATTGCCCGTGTTCTTTCCCACCCAGACAGCCTGTCTTCTGTCTGCTTGTCATGTGCTGCTGTCTCGTAATTGACTAGTACCCCGTCTCCACACATCAGGAGTTTGTGAAGTGTTCGGCTCCTGACGGTCTCCTGTGTAACCGTGCATGTTTCCTGCCACAGGAACGAGGTCCTCGGGGGAAATTCTGTAGAGAGAGATGGCCTTCCAGGGTCGAAATGTAATTCTGGCAGTTCTGTATCTGTTGGTCAGTAAGAATACGTGGAGCAGGGGCAAAAACCAGAAACGAGTGCCTGGGTGTTCTGGAGGAGCCCGCTCACGCCTGTCTGACTGCCCAGGGCAGATTCTGACTTTGTTGGTCCGCGTTCTTCCCGTGTAGACTGATGATGAAGACGAGTCTTTTGTCCTCGAGGACCCCACACTGTTGAACATTGATGCCATTGACTCTCACTCCTATGACACTTCGTCTGTGGCCAGCTCAGACAGCGGCGACAGGACCAACCTGAAAAGGTAAGTATGCGTTCCAGTCACAGCCTCGTGGGGCTGAGCTGTTGGGTCATTCGCCGTGGGGTACCTGCTCAAAGTTGACTGTGGCCTTCTACAGCTCTCCGTGGACACACAGGCCCTCCTGGGTGGGAATAACGTGATGGTCAGACCCCTAAGATTTTGGCACTGTTGAGGGAGGAGCAGAAGGGTGCATCCTCTGCACATCTCGTAGGAGGCCATCGTGGTAGCCGGGGACGCCAGGGAGTCCTCTCGGGGAGCACCAGTCCACGTGTCTGTGGCATGAACCCAGAGCTTGAGTGGTCCCACCCCTGCTCTGGGGCCCACGCTGGCGGGCCTCCGTGCCCTTGGAGTGGGTTCAGAGGAGAGCCACACGGGGGACGACAGAGGCAGGGACAGGTCCCCCAGCCCTGAGTGCCCCCGCTGTTGTTGCTTTTCACCTTCGAAGTTCTGGTGAGAACACGAGGAGGTGGGGAGGCCACGTGGCGGTGCCTCACTGGATGCACCTGGGACTTGGACGTCACTCGCGTGTCCACCTAGCTTCCCCTCCTTTTAAAGTTTCGCCAGTATCAACGCCGTTCTCTTTGGGCTGTCAGCCCCAGTGGGGTAGGGACTGTGCTGGGGGCTGGGTGGGGGCCGGGGTGGGTCCATGGTAGGTATGTGAACCTCAGCGTCACTGTGGACTGCTGATAGTGAGTTTGGTGGGTGTCACAGCCTCTCCCTGCGTCTTTGTAACCCTGACAGCGCAGGCAAGCCTCGTTTCGCGGTGCCCATCGGGACCCTGCTCACCATCGGGATCCCACCTCAGCATGGCCACCCCTGGCCCACCCCGGTCCTCCCAGACGTGCCTTTGTGCCCGTGATGTGTTCACTGCTCACGCACACACTGCACCGTCCTGATTCTGCTCAAACGCCTGTGTTGCCTGGGTGGTTCCCAGACACCCTAAGGCCAGACGCAGAACCCTCTCCTTTCTGTAGCTGTCTCTGCCCCCCCCCCCAAACAGCATCTCTTCATTTGTATTTTTATGGTGCCTCATTCATGCTGGTGGTCTTATTCTTGCTGATAGTCTAACGTTTATCCTTAGAGAGTGCCTCACTGGTCGGTCCCTCTAGCCAGGCGCTGAGAGCCTCCAGGGCAAGACCCGTGACTCCCATATCTCTGTATCCTCAGCACATACTTAGTCTGAAACACAGAGTAGGGGCTCCATAATGGTAATAGGTTGCACTTGAACAAGAGTTTTTCAAACAATAAAGGGGATAAGTGAATGGAGCCGTTAGTGGGAGCAGTGGAGGGGAGTGTTGGAAGGTGGTTGGTTGAAGAAGGGGAGGGGTGAGGGTTATAGGCAGGAGGAGGGCAGGACAGGTGGGCAGGGGCAGGAAGGGGGCAGAGGAACAGGGGACATCCAGCTGGAGGGAGAGCCAGTGTCGGGCAGGAAGGTGGGGGAAGTGGACCTCCAGCAGGAGGGAGGGTAGAGGGAGAGTGGACGTCAGGCGGGAGGGTGCTCTAGAGACAACATTCTGGCAGCAGTAGGGCCACTGTTTGTTTCTCGAGGCGGGCAAAGAAGAGTTGGAATCATGGGGAGAGGAATGGTGTTTTTAGCCTCCCTCCTGCTGTTGCTCATCTTGGGGTGCAGGTGGGTTTGGTGCAGCGCGTGAGTGAGTGTGGGACCCGTAGACTCTTTGTACCTCTTTTCAGAAAGAGAAGAAATGACATGCAGTGTTGATGCCCACTGTTCACGGTGTTAGGCCCTGTGACCCTTTAATCTGCTCTCAAATGGTTCCCCTTTCTTTGGTCAGGAAGAAGAAATTACCCGATAATTTTTCTCTCCACGGATCAGTTATGCGACATTCACTTTTGAAGGGAATTTCCGCCCAGATAGTGTCAGCAGCTGTAAGTATTTTGTTCTCTCCGCAGCTTCATAAGCTGGAACAGTGAGATGACCAGCTTCGTAACCTGGGACCGGGTGACGAAGCTGGGGGAAGCAGAGCGGGGTGCAGCCCCTCCGACCCTGAGGCCTAGGGTCTGGCTCTCACAGGATTATTTTTCACGGGGCGTGGCTGTGCATTTTGAGCTAGGAACTGGCACAGCTGTGAGACGAGGGCCTGTACATGGTCTTGGGTGTGCCAGCGTGAGACACAGCAGGCAGCCTGGCACAGACGCTGGCCGCCTCTCCTCAGAGTCCCCTTCTGATGTGGTTGCTGTCTTGCGTGTTTAACGTAGGTGGGGTGCTTTCTTCTCTGAGCATTGTCAACCTGGAGAGATAATCGGAAAGAATCTTCTACAGCTGAGTGGCTTTTACAATTCACCCAACTCTTTTCACAGGCCTTACTTTAATTACTCAGAAAACGTTGACAGTAGGGCAAGCTGTATCCTGTTTTGTGAATGAGAGGTCAGGCTCACAGAGGTGATGCTAACTTGTCTCAATTAGGTTACGGGGAGCAGAGAAGGTCCTAGAAATCAGGCCTCAGGGCCCAGATCTGGGGCTTCTCTGGTGAATGTGGCCAGTGTGTCATTGCTGGGGGTGAGCACGTGTGGTCTTTTCTGAAAATGACTCAGAACGCTGGGGCAGTGGAAAAAATACTGCATCGTCCACGAGAGCCACCGTCCGCCGGACCTCGGCACCCTGAGTCTGGTGTGTTCTCGTGAGACTTTCCCTCGGTCTCAGGGCCCACAGCTTTTTTGTTTCTGTGTGTGATTGTGCTTCAGGTGAGAGTTGACACAGCAGACGAGGTGTCCGCTTGCTGTTTTATGCACATTGTTCTGTGACTCTGGTCGCAGTTTTTGCAGTGGGTCAGTGCTCTCATTATTTCCATTCCGTCTGTTCTGTGTCACCGTGCGCAGTTTTACGTGCCCTCTGTGTTAGTTCTCCGAGCTCGTGTCGGGATCCTCTGTGTGTGATACCAGGAACGCGACAGGCTCAGGCCCCGGGACTGTTGATGTGCTTTCGTTTTTAATTCTTCTCATGAGCTTAATTGGTGTTTTGCACACCCAAATTGGATAAGAATAAGGGTTCTGATTTTTCAGCAGGGTGATGGAGGGGGGAGTGACCTGGGGGCGCTGTGGCATGTTGCCATGTACTTATTTCCCAGAAGGGCACTCACTGCTGATCCCGATCCAAAGCAAACACCAGAAGACAACACTAAACCCTTACGTCTGTGCGTTGTGGGTGGGCGGTCTGTCCTGACCCCTCGTGTGCGTGAGGACACTGCAAGTCGGGAGAAGAGCTCGTTGCAGGTGGAGAGGTGGCCAGGCCATGGGCAGACCTCGGCAGTCGGTCTGTCGTGAGCCAGCATGTGTGTCCTGAGGTCATTGTAGATAGAGAGACAAGCACTGGGCAGTAGGTACGTGGTGACCTAGCGTGGGTGTCTTGAGGTCATTGTAAGTAGAGAGACAAGCACTGGGCAGAGCGGGGCAGCTGTCTGTCCTTCCTCTCTCAGGCAGAGAGGAACTCGCGGTGGCTAGAATGAGAACCACCTGGTGGGGATTACACTGCCATGACGTGTTCTGATTTAATCCGTATGTAGGTGATGAAATTCATTCTTCTGAGCATCAGGATGAACCAGAACGGTCATTTGACCCACCTGTGCAGTTTTAAAAATATTTTGAATAATGGAGACTGAGCTAAAAGTCAGACACTGAACCATGATTAGATAAATCTGTTATTTAAAAGGTGCTCTCTTCCCTCTGGAAGAGGAGGGAGATCTTCTAATCAATTCCAGAGTGTTTGCACTCTGTTCCTCCTTGGCGGCCACGGCTGAGCTCCTGTGGTATATTACAGCGCAAGCTGCCCAGCCTCTGGCAATCAGCCGACGGGGCCTCCGGGCTCAGGTGACCAGCTCAATTTAATCTGTATGCTTCTCTGTGATGGTTGGCTTATTAACATGTAAAGCTGGTTGTCTCTGGATAGGCATTCAGTAGGGCCATCCACCATGGGGACAGTGACGTTGTTAGGGCCCCCCAGGGCTGTGGTCAGCTTTGGAGTCCAGCAAGTGGCAGCCACTTGAGAAAGACGATGCCTTGCAGTGGAGTCTTGTTTGATTTAGGGACTCTCCTCAAAGTCTTAGGGTATGAGACTATATTTTAAATTAATACAGGTTAATTTTTTAAGGATCAACCTCAGATTAGTAGAGATGCTGTCAGACAGTGTTTCCTCCTGCCGCTCCCCAAAGCTTGTCCAATGCATAAGAATCTCCTGGGATAAAACCAAAAACACCCCAAGCTCATTGCCACTGAGTTTATTCCAACTCATGTTGACTCTATAGGACAGTGTAGAACTGTCCTGTAAGATTTCCAAGGAGCAGCTGATAGATTCAGGCTGCCAACCTTTTTTGGTTGGCAGCCTGTGCCACCAGGGTACCTCTCTTGGGATAAGCTTATTGAAATGCAGATGCCCGGGCACCATGCCAGACCTACAGGACCTGAATCTCTGGCAGCAGCATTGTGCCGACCAGCCCACCCACTGTCACTGTGTCAGTTCTGACTGATGATGACCCTGGAGGACAGAGGACAGCTGCCCCGTAGAGTGGATTCAAACTGCTGATGCCCAGGGTTTGAGGCGCCACTCTGCCACTCACAGAGTAACCCTGGTTAGGCCAGCTAGGCTCTCTGAAATGTCTCTTACCTAATCTGGAAAGTGAGATGACTAGCCCTGGTTCTGTCTCTCTCTGGGTCTGCAGGTTAAACAGGACAGTAGTATCTGAAAGCTCTTGTTACTGCAGTTCTGTGTCGTCGTAAGCCAGTTGGTTACTTACAGCTATAAAACCGTCACAGACGTAGATACCGGTCCCTTTACCTGGCCTCGCTACGAGTAGCCTTCAAGTTGGTTGTGACCCATGACGACCCCGTGTATGCTGACGAGAGCTGCTCCATGGAGTTTTCAAGACTGCGACCTGACCTCTCCGAAGCAGATCACTTGACCTGTCTTCCGACACACCTTGGGGGGCTGGTGAACTGCCAGCCCTCTGGCGGGCAGTCACCTGCTTAGCTGTTTACGCCACCAAAGGGCAGCATGCGTGGATACCAGGCTTTGCGTGTACCGAGGCCTCGGGACAACTTGTCGAGGCAGATGAGGCCGTGTTGGCTGTTTCTTTCACCAGATGATGGGCCTCGTACCCGCAGGGATCGGGTAGCTTCTGAGAGTCACTCGTTAGTAGGGAGCCGGCACTGGGCCCTTGTCTCTGGCTTGCCAATGCCACCCCTTCTTGGGAAGTGACTGAACGTGCTCTGCTGGGATTCTGTTTGGAAACCTCTCTGCTGGATTGGCTGCTCCCACTTAGGGGAAGCCCATCTTTAGCGGGGTTTCTTCCCTTTTCTGAAATCTTTCTGTAGCTTTCTGTTTGACCTGCACCACTTATAGTTTCTTCATCTGATTAAAAATATAACTTTTTCTCTTTCTCCTTTACATTCCCACTTAAAATCAGTACCCTTCCTGAAATGGCTGCTAAACAGTAAAATAAAGTGTTCCCCTTGCGGGCTCTTTCTGTTTTGGTGGTACGTATGAGTTTTGTGATTTCTCTTAGTTGACAGCAGAGAACAGCTTTTCAAATACTGTTTTTTTCTCCTTCACTTAGGACAAAGTGGATGCCGGCTTGCCCACAGCAATTGTAAGTATGGTTGAAATAACCTCTTAAAGATAAGACTTTTCTTTGATCGGGTTTTCTCAGGTTATTCTTGTAAATGTGTCAAGTTGTCCCATGAATTATTGTGATTCTGAACTTGTGAGTCATTCTCCTGCCAGTAATCAAGTTTAAAATCCATCCCATTTTTCCTAGTCCGTTGTTGCTCCTTAGGCTTTTGTCTGAGAAGGGGGTATGGGTGGTAAGCCTTGCCTGGGTGCCGTAGTGTGTCCTCCACTCTGCTCGTGCGTGCGCTGGCTGCTTCTGCCACTGGGTCCCCCTTCTGCTGCAGGTGGTGGAGAGTAGCACTTGGTGCCGTCCCTTTGTGGTGAAGGGTGCACTCAGCCGCCCCCGACTCCATTTCCGGGCCGGCTGGTGGTGACTGTCTGGGACGGGTGTAGAGAAGGAAGAGCTTTCAAAGCCCCCTTCTCTAGTCTTCCTCCAGCTGCCTCCTCTAGCCTCTTACCCATCAGGCCTTTGGTAAGGAAGCAGGCTGAAGTTTGAACATTTCTGGTGCTTTTTGGCTCCTGAGAAGAAACTGGAGAAGAATCCTCTCATCCCGTCACTGTACCTCAGAGAGTCTCCTGCTTGGGTACCATGAACCCATTGAAAACAAACCAAAGAAGCCACTTCTGTTGCCATCCAGGAGATTCTGACTCGCAGCAATCCTGCGGGATGGACCATAGCTGCCCCCAGGATTCCCAGGAGCGCCCGGGGGACTTGAGCTGTGGCCTCTGGGTTAGCATGTGGCTCCTGACCGTTGCAGCACCAGGACAGACAGAGCTGCCCCCAGGTCCCTGGGAGCGCCCGGGGGACTCGAGCTGTGGTCTCTGGGTTAGGATGTGGCTCCTGACCGCTGCAGCACCAGGACAGACAGAGCTGCCCCCAGGGTTGCTAGGAGCGCCCCGGGGACTCGAGCTGTGGTCTCTGGGTTAGCATGTGGCTCCTGACCGCTGCAGCACCAGGACAGACAGAGCTGCCCCCAGGGTTGCTAGGAGCGCCCGGGGGACTCGAGCTGTGGTCTCTGGGTTGGTGTGTGGCTCGTGACCACTGCAGCACCAGGGCGCCACGTGGCGTGAGTGTCTTTTATCTGGACCCTGATTTCATTTTTTTTTTTAGTTGCTTTTCAGGAAGCTGAGTGGCATGTTTTTGCCTATAATGCTGAGCATACAGTGTTTTCATGTTGTTAGACTAAATTCAAAGGGATTCCCAGAAATAAAGTATTCTGAGTTTCATTTCCCCTCTTGCTCCCGGTGTGAAGTTGTCCCCATTTATCATAGCTGGTATGTCATCTGGTGCCTAGAGGGGGGGTGACTGACATACTCACCCACAATTATGTCACATCCCTCTCCTCACGTCCTAAATGGAACCCTCTCTTCTGTTCCCAGGCGGTGTCCAGCCTGATAGCCGTCGGCACGTCCCACGGATTGGCTTTAGTATTCGGTAAGTTCTTCAAGCACTTTTCTGATTTTAAGTGCTAAGTACTCTGAGTTTTACAGTGTTCCTTAATCGCAGTTTATATGTTGTGTATTATACTTGAACAAAACCAGGAAAAGGAGCAGTCAGTATTTTCCCACGGTGAAAAGTGACCCGATTCACGGCTTCCTGTTCCAGGTCACGTGTTGAGCATATTCAGGGTGAGCTTTTGGCTGTTCTGTGACCCAGAGGAAGGCAACACAGAGGAGGAAGGGGCCTCGACTGGCACCTCAGCTGCCTCCAGCCAGTGGGGGCGACGATTTGGATTTTGAATCCTGTCCGACTCGAGGGTTTTGTAGAAGCTCTCCGGGGAAGGATTTTCCAGGCCCTCTTAGCGGCCTCCAGTCAGTGGTGGTGGTGGTTGGGCTTTGTAGAAGATCTCCGGGGAAGGATTTTCCAGGCCCTCTCAGTTATTTTCAGGGAATCTCACCAGCAGTAAGCTTTTTGCCCTTTCCATTATAAATCCCTCAAAACAAAACATTAGGGCCAGTGCTCACAGCCTTTCCATGGCTGAGACGGGACCTTTGCTGGTGCACTGGTGGGTCAGAAGGCTGTCTGAAATAGTCGTTTCTTATTTGGCCCACTGCTGAGACAGACCAGTTCCTTCTTCCTAGGTTTTCAGCTCAGTGCCACAAGCAGAATGTTCGGCTGTGGTTTTAAAAACTATTCAGTAGTATTTTTGTATGGATTTTTAATCTTTTGCATTCGTCTTAAATGGAATTCTGGTGAAACCATGTCTTAGTGAGGAATCTTCAGAATCTTACAGAAAGGTAGCCGGCGGAGGCTTTGGTCTCAGGACTGCAGTCTGACTTGGGTGGGTCCGGCCGCTCAGTCCCCGTGAGGGCGGATGATGAGATAGTGTCCGTTGTTTGGGGACGACTCGACTTACTAGTTATAAATTTTTTTTTATGCCAAAATGTTTAACTCATATGATTTTAACACTGTCTTTTCAACAGTGATTGATTCAGTTCATGGTTTTACTGTTTCAGGACCAGAGGTGTGGGGAAAAAGATGCAGTGTGTTTGAGAGAATTATGGAATCAATTTTTAAAAACAAATTTTTGTCTTAAAATTGATTGTAGTAAAAAATTTAGAAAACAGAGATGAGTAAAAACTTGTAGCTATTAAGTGCCCCGGGTTACTATCTAGACAATTCCTTACATTTCTGAGCAGTGTTCTGGTCTTTTCTCTGTACGTGAGTGTACGTACGTATCCCTCCTAGGGGGTAATCTTGGTTAATTTGCAACCTGCTTTTTCATACTGACTGGTGGTGCAGTGGTGAGAGCTCTAGTGCTCATCGAAAGGTTGACAGGTTGAGTGGACCAGCCACCCACCGGAAGCCCTCTGGGGCCAGTTCTGCTCTGTTCGGTAGGGTCACTGTGGATGAGAATTCCCTCCATGGCAGTGGGGTTTTCCGCTGTAGTGAACACCGTCCTGTGCAGCCCTGTCTTCAGCTTTACCATCACTGTCTATGGCGGCCTGCTTCTCTTTGGAGTGGGTGCACTGGCGTTCACATGGGTGTTTCCTACTGTAGGTCTGTGAGGTGGTTCTGGAGACAGTGGAGTGATGACTGTCTTGTTACTAGATTGCTCTGCATGTGGTGACTCCCTGGGACACATTCTGAGACATGGAATTGCCAGGGTCACACTTGAAAATGTACTGCAGAACTGCCCTGAAGAAAAAGGTGGCAGTGTGCTCTTCTGTCAGCTGACAAAGGCAGGTTTTCCTGGAGGCGCGTCCCTAGATACTAGGCGGATGGCGTTTTGAGGAAGGAGCTGAAGGGCTCCTTTAGTTCCATCCTTATTTGACACTTGAGGCAACTGAGCAGCAGGATGGTTGAGGGCCACACGGAGAGTCAGTGTCAGGATGAAGAGTCCTGACCCCTAGATCTCCACCAGTCCCAGCAGCCCTGTATCTTGAGACAGCCCAAAACCCAAACCTATTTCCACTGACTCATAGCGGCCCTGCAGGACAGTGTAGAACTGCCCCGTAGAGATTCCAAGGAGCCCCCGGTGAATTTGAACTGCCGGCCTCGTGCTGAGCAGCCTAGCCCTTAACCGCTGCACTGCTGCTGCTGGTGGGGTTTCCATCACAGGGAAGAGGAGGTGAGTCCAAGGTCTGAGAAGGAGTGGGTAGGGGACCGCGGTCCCGGAGGATGAGCAGAGTGCATGGTGATCGGCAGCAGGGTGTAGGGTGGTTTTTGTCCCCAGTTACCTGGTGCTCACTGTCCTCCGTGTCACATCTCTTCCTGAGCACCA
Organism: Heterohyrax brucei; assembly: GCA_028571685.1. Classification (NCBI taxonomy): domain Eukaryota; kingdom Metazoa; phylum Chordata; class Mammalia; order Hyracoidea; family Procaviidae; genus Heterohyrax; species Heterohyrax brucei. Next base: position 84,536,846 of record CM053157.1, on the reverse strand, counting down.
GCTTCTGTGGGTGCCTCTGTAATGCTTACTGTGCACGAATTCAAACGAGGACTTTATAAATAAAGATGTCAGGTGGGAAAGAATATGTGAGATTTTGGTAACTGTCTCATCAGTTTCCTTGGGCCTGCTCCCTTTTTTTGTTTTTAATTTTATGGTGCTGTCCTTGAAACTTTACAATGCAGATTAGCTTGTCATTTGCAATGCTCAGATTGTTCTGTGACGTTGGTTGCAGTCCCCATGCTGGGAGCACCCTTCCCTGGCCCTGTCCGCCTGGTGCCCCGTGTCCCTTTGTCGGGGTCTCCTCTCCCCACCTCCCCATCTTCCCTGTTGGGCAGCTGCGGCCTGTTTGGTCTCGAGTGTCTGGGTGAACGGAGAGGCACAGCCCTCACTGTGCTGTGTGTTTCCTAGGCTGGTCTGGCTGTGGGCAGAAAGGTGGGCTTCAGGAGTAGCTTCAGGTCTAAGTTAGCAGATTATCCAGCCCCCCTAGTTGTGGAGTTTCTTGTCTCTGTCAGACCATTAAGCTTGGACTTTTTTTGTGAATTTGAACTGTGTTCTGTATTTTCCCCCAGCTCTCTCTGGGACCCTCTCATAGGCCTTGTCAGAGTGGCTGGTGGTGGTAGTGGGGCACCGTCTGGTTCCCTGGGCTTGGTGGTGTGGGCTGGGGTGTACGTGCTCCTTTGGACTGGTGTCTTCTATGTATACTTTACTTTTCTCCTGTGCTCTGAACATGAAGGGACCGAAAGATGTGTCTTTGATGGCCTCTCACAAGCTTGGAAGACACCGGGTGCCACTCACCAAAGTAGGGGCAGCAGGTGTGCTTTATGACCTTTGTGCCCATGGACCTAGATGTCTCCTGACTGCTTCCTATTAAAAGAAAACCACAGCTTTCTTGTAGATATGATGAAATGGTGGCCTTTTACTGCAAACTTGGGGACAGAACAAGTATGGCAGAGTGAATATTTAAAAAAAAAATCACAAATATTATAGTTGTGCTTTGGGTGTCAGTGGTGCAGTGAACCCCTTTTCTGATTGTTTGTGGAAATCACGCGCTTGAACAGTGTGTTTTAACAAATGTCTTTGCGGTGTGGTCAGAGCGTGGGCCACGCGGGGCATTTCTGGGCATCTTTGCTGGTCGTGGGCGAGGGCAGGGCACAGCAGGGCAGCAGGCGCCAGTCTAAGCGATGTTGGATTGTCTCTGAAGTAGAAGGCGTCACTGGTAGAAGTGATCATCGGATGCTCCTGAAATTTGGCTGGGTGCTGCCTGATCTTACTCGGTTACAGATACAAGGGGTTCATTGTGTACCTTGGTTCTGCTCTGTGTCAAAAAAAACACCTAAACCTGCTGCTGTCCAGTCGATTCTGACTCATAGGGGACCACAGGACAGAACACAACGGCCCCAAGGGCTTCCAGGGGGCCCCTGGCACATTCCACTGCCAGCCACCGGAGGGCGCCCTGCGGCGGGGTCAGCCCTGCCCTGGGAGGCCACCCTGCGGCGGAGTCAGCCCTGCCCTGGGAGGCTGCTCTGTGGTGGAATCAGCCCTGTCCCTGGAGGTCACCCTGCGGCGGGGTCAGCTCTGTCTCGGGAGGCCGCTCTGTGGCGGGGTCAGCCCTGTCCCCGGAGGTAGCGGGGTCAGCCCTGTCCCCTGAGGCTGCCCTGCGGCGGGGTCATCCCTGCCCCGGGAAGTCGTCCTGTGGCGGGGTCAGCCCTGTCCTTGGAGGCCGCCCTGTGGCGAGGTCAGGTGAGGTCAGCTCTGCCCCAGGAGGTCGCCCTGTGGCGGGATCAGCCCTGTCCCTGGAGGCCGCTCTGCAGCGGGATCAGCCCTGCCCCCAGAGGTCACCCTGCGGTGGGGTCAGCCCTGTCCCCTGAGACTGCCCTGCGGCGGAGTCAGCCCTGTCCCTGGAGGTTGCCCTGCGGCGGAGTAAGCCCTGCCCTAGTAGGCTGCTCTGTGGCGGAGTCAGCCCTGCCTCGGAGGCCGCTCTGTGGCAGAGTCAGCCCTGTCCCTGGAGGTCACCCTGCGGCGGGGTCAGCTCTGTCTCGGGAGGCCGCTCTGTGGCAGGGTCAGCCCTGTCCCCGGAGGTAGCGGGGTCAGCCCTGTCCCCTGAGGCTTCCCTGCGACGCGGTCATCCCTGCCCCGGGAAGTCGTCCTGTGGCGGGGTCAGCCCTGTCCTTGGAGGCCGCCCTGTGGCGAGGTCAGGTGAGGTCAGCTCTGCCCCAGGAGGTCGCCCTGTGGCGGGGTCAGCCCTGTCCCTGGAGGCCGCTCTGTGGCGGGGTCAGCCCTGCCCCGGGAGGTTGCCCTGCAGTGGGGTCAACCCTGTCCCGGGAAGCTGCCCTGCGGTGGGTCACTCTGTTCCTGGGAGGTCGCCCTGCGGCGGGGTCAGCTCTGTCCCAAGAGGTCACCCTGTGGTGGGGTCAGCCCTTTCCCGGGAGGTTGCTTTGTGGCCGAGTCAGCTCTGTGGCAGCGCGTTCTAACCATAGCGTACTTGTAGAAAGTTGTCATGTGAAATAGTTGTGTTTCTTGGGCATAGATGTACTTAGTCTGATTCAGATATTGAGCATGCTCTCTCTTTTCACCAGTAACCAAAACATAAATACAATCATTAACACTAGAGACATCAGGTCATCAAATTTAGTGTTGTTCCCACAGATAGCTAGAGGGTGTCACTTATGCTCTTGAAATTTTACCTGTCTTTTCTCTGTCTGAACTGATTTCTTGCTTTTCTCTCTCTTGATCTTTTCTCCATGGATTCAAAAGGAAAAGGTATAGTAATTTTGGGGTGCATGAGTGGCTTTTTTATTTTAATTAACCTTTTTAATGTTGAAAGAAAATGCTGTGAATTATAGTTGATACCCTCTTATGAAATGTTTCATGAAAAATAGGCTACTTAAAAATAGGCTAAAAGAGGGAATTGTTAAAAGTTACATGCATACCTGCCGTGCTGTAACAGAAAATACATATTCTTTTCCTAATAGTTGTTATTATTTTTTGACAGTCAGGGCCTCTTGCTTGAGTGTGTATCTCAGTTGGAGGTCTGCGTCATCTTTTTAGCATAAATTACATTGATACTAGGTCATGTGAAATTTGCCATTTTTACTTTTAAAAATTAAGTCAAAGCGTGGGCAGCCATAAATCAGCCAGTGAATACACAGTTGTGCTAAATTTTAGCAAAACTTCCCTTCAGCCTTTTAGGGTTGTCTCGTCCACACCTTATTCCATGAATTTGTAAAGGCAAGTCATCTTTTTCAAGTTTTCTTAAAGCAGCCATTTAGTTGTCATAGAAACAGCAGCTCTTTCTTTCCCCCTCTGTTTTATCCATTTACATGTTGTTGGAGTTTTTAAGTCCATTAACGGAGCACAGGCGTGAGCAGGTTTTGGAACGAACACAGCTGCCTCTGAGGAAGCACCGGCGAGCGTCCTGGAAGACAGTCATCAGCTGTGTGCCCTCGCTGGCACTGGCGTCAGTCCACCGGCTTGGCAGAGGCAGTGAGAACAGGGTCTGATTTTGTGAAGAAGGGCGAGTGCTGGCGGAGGAAGCAGAGTTCTGCACACGATTGCACTCAGTTGTTTCTGGGACGAAGGCATTTCCTTCTTTGACAGTCTTTAGGAACCAGCTCAAACAGATTAATTTGTTGTCATTGAGTCGGTTCCGACTCATAGCAACCCTATAGACGAGTACAACTGCCCCGTGCAGTTTCCAGGCAGCGCCTGGTGGGTTCCAACTGCCAGCTTTTTGATGAGCAGCCAGAGCTGTTAACCACTGCGCCACCAGAGTTTCCTAAAACAAGTTAGGGGCAAAGAAGCGGAGGACTGGGTTAATTTTGGTTTCTGGAAAGAGAACTAGCAGAATTTCTTAAAATGTATTTAAATCTAGGTTTTAGGGCTATTACGGACTTGCTGCATTGTCTGTGGCTTTGCTTTGTGTTTCAGCACGTTATGTTGAAGCAGCCGGTGTGCCGAGGGGCTCTGCTGGGAGCCCCGTGCACTGGGAAGGAGACCCTCCTGGAAGGGACAGACACAAGACATTGCAGTATCAAATAGATGTGCCGTTTGCAGTGTCTGAGCTGCGGGTGTTTGTAGTTAATTAGGATGCTAATTAGCATCGTTAATCATAATGCTCGCATCTGTGCTGTCTCATCCTCTTCACACTTTTCACAGTTGTTGAAGCTGGGTAGAGATTCTGCGCAGTTTGTGGGATGAGGGAGAGTCTCCAGTCTTGCCAGGGTCATCTGACAAAGGAGGATGCCCTCCGACTGCTTTTTCCAACTACGTTGACATTGCCAGTCCAGGTGATTTTGTAAGTGGGATTCCCGGTCTCATCCCTGTCCCCACCCTGCAGAGAGCCCTGTTGGGAAAGCTGTCAAAGCCCTCGCTACAAACTGAAATCCTGTGGTCTGAGCACTGGCCACGTGGCATCAGAGAGACAGGCAGCCGGCCTGTGCCAAGAGGACAGCCGCGGGTGGTTCTGCTGTGCCCCTGCGGGGTCACTGTGAGTCGCAGGGGACTCAGGGCAGTGGGTTTGGGCTTGGTCTTCGGAGCGTGGTGGGCGCACAGATGTTTTTCCCTTTACATCAGTGAGACGAGCAGCCAGCTGGAGAGGCAGAAGGTGGAGAGAACGCGGATCTTCAGCTTTTCTATTTCTGACCAGGTGCTTTGTTCTTCCCCAGAAACGCTTGGAGTGTTTTCGAAGTTTTCTCTTGATTTTAGCCGAGTAACTTTTGCTTTCTGACTAGCGCAGAATGCTTAGTTACGTAGCGGCAGGCACTTCTCCAGTGAGACTGTTTTCTTCTTTGCACAGAAGGTCTGCTTTGTCTGAATTGAGCTGAATTGTAGAGGATTCAGTGTATTAATACAGCACTGTAGAGATAGGAGGTGTCGAGGTGGCTGTAAGAACTGATAAGGGTCTTTGAGGAGTTAAACTAGATTATGTGTTATACACTGCCCGTCACCTCTCTCGTTATCTGCTGCAGCTGCTGCTTAGAAAAGGAAGTGTCTGTCATCTAGAAATATTAATGGTAGTGTTTGGCGCTAGGACTGTTTGGGAGACAGTAAATTGGTTCCTTTGTGCGTTGTCTTACTTGGATTGGTTTATTCCTGTTACCAGCATTGTGAAGCAACGTCTGTTTCTGCAGTTTATAGCTGAGACTAGTGGAGTTTAGGGATGTTCAGGAACTTGGCTAAAATGACCACGGCACCTAGTCTCAAGGCCTGTAATGGTAGGAGTACGGCTGGGATTAAAATCCTGGTGTCTAGTTCCATGGACGTTATCAAGATAATGAACACATTATGAAAATTAAGGAAAAGATGGAGAGCCTTTTCGTTAGCACAGACCTGGGGACATAGATTTGGTATTCATTTAGGAACAGCCAATGTGGATAATTTGGTTCCCAGTCTTAGCTAGTTTTGGAAACCCTGGCAGTGTAATGGTTAAGTGCCCGTCTGTGCACCTGAAGTTTGGCAGTTCGAGTCCCCCGGGTGCAGCGTGGAAACTCTGGGGCACTCCTGCTTGGCCCTACAGGGTCGCTGTGCGCCGGAATCAACCCAGCAGCCCTGGGCTTGTGTTGGTTAGCTAGTCTGGGGGGACTGCAGGCAGGAAGAGAGTCCCGTTTGGGTAATTTTAATCTAGAATTTAAGAAGACCCTTTTCTTCCCTTCATTTCTTCCCTTGCCACTCTGTCTCTTCTTTCTCAGTGGTACACTCATTGTTTTAGCGTAGTAGCTTTCAGTTCTCTTCAGACTCTGAGTTTTAAGAATACTTAAGTAGCCTCACTTAAAGACAGCACGAACCTCAGTCAGAGAGCATGGCTTTGTGCTGGAGGACGGAACCACGGGAGCTGGGCTGTATCCGCAGATGTCAGAGGCCCCGCAGGACGCTGGTCAGATGCCATCTGCCTGTAAGGCCGGCCGCCCCGACGCACGGCTGCGGGGCGAGCGTGGTGTGACTCTCCCAGCAGCTTCGCCTGGGTCCCCTTGCTGGCTCTCGGTCACTCAGAGCAGTGGCCTGTACAGAGCCCTGGTGCCCAGCCTTCGTGTGCGGGAGGTCTGTGGACAGCCTGCTGACCACACACGGTGGCCCTGACAGCAGAAGGACCCTAGAAAGCGCTTTTCTAGGCAGGCTCCTTCAGGGAGCAAAACAGAATGTGCTGTCAAGTCTCGAATGAGGAGAGCTGTAGAGGGCAGTTTGAACAATTTGAACTAAACTCGGAAAGGGGGAAAACAGGACAGTTGACATGTATGGGGGAAAAAAACCCTGAAATTCTGTAACATTAGATGAGAACAAAATAGTTACTTTTTGTCTAGATGCAACCTTTACTTGCATGGGTTTTAGTTGTTTTTTAATGTAATTCTCTAATACTAGAGGAGAATAAAAAAATTACTTTTTGTCTAGGTCAAACCTTTACTTTCATGCATTTTAGTTGTTTTGGAACATTTGCCGTGGAAGGCTAAAATCTGAAATGACTTTAGAAAATGCAGGACATTTTCCACGTGCCAGGTGTAGTACAGCGGTGGTCAGTTTGGACCCCCTCCTCAGAGGACAGGGCTGCTGCTGGAGCCGGTTTATGACACGGAAAAGTGCTCCTTCCGGCCAGGGCACGCCTCCTCCTGCTCCCGTGACGTGAGCTGCACATCTCAGGTGCTTTCTGGGGACAAGATTTACCCCAGTGTGGGAAGCTCTCTGAGTGTGGCCACTCTTCAGATGAGCGTGAGATGCCTTCTGAGCGCAAGGCACCAAGCTAGGGCCTCTGGGGGGCATCCTTCTCGTGATCTCTGCCTTCCAAGAGGTGGGAGTCTGATGGGGGCCCTGTGAGACATACCTCAAAACTAGACAGATGAGGGGGGTACAGAGACATGCTGGGGAGACTGAGAGAACTCCAGATTGCACAGACAGTTAAATGTATGTCAGCTGTGTCTTATCACATTTCGAGTTTCTATTTTAAGTGAGTATGATAATGAACTCTGTGTACAGTCTGCACTGTCCAGGAGACACCCCAGGGAAATTCTTTAAGTATTAGATAATAGAATTGAATAAATGTTTGAGCACCTAGCTGACATCAGAGGTAATTAAGGCAAAATCCCTGCCTATAGAGGAGGTAATCTAGTGGCGATATGAATGACTGGTTTTTAGCGTATCAAATGTTTATGCTTAAAAATAATTTTGTTAACTAGTTTAAACATTCCCTCTGTAATTTTATTTGCACTGTTAATTTCCTTAGCATTTCTTTTCTTGATAGATAATAGAAATGTATGCTTCAGCCAAATTCTGAATTAATACATTTTGGGTTCTGAAGTTTAAAGGTTTTTTTCAGAAACAATGGTATTCCTTGATAACATTGCATCTTGAAAAAAGAAAGAAGTAACATTTCAAGATGAGACCCATGGAAGCAAGTTGGGCTGTTCAAGGAGACATGGGTTTCTTAGGGAGTTTTTTGACTCACTGAGCTGCTTCTGGAACCACGATGCATCAGGGTCTTTATTTTCTTTCTGTGTTTAGTTTCTAACTCAACGCATCTCATCTAGTAGGTGCTTAATGAGTACGTTTAAGAGTAAATGTAACTTCATCATCTGCTTCTTTTGACTTGAAAATGTGTCTGTGTTGCATGTGTGTGTTTCTTCTCTTCCTCTTCCTTCCGTTGACTTGATGCACCTCTTTCTCCAGATCAGAACCAGGCTCTGCGGCTCTGTCTGGGCAGCACCAGCGTGGGGGAACAGTACGGAGCCATCTCTGCCCTCAGTATCAACAACGACTGCTCCAGACTTCTCTGTGGCTTTGCCAAAGGCCAGGTGAGATGGGAGCTTTTTTCTCTCTGTGTGATGATGTTAAAATCCTTGTAAAAAATCCAGCAATCTAAGAGACCAAAATATGTATCATGAGATGGCATGTCCGTAGAGCTAAAGAGAGATTGCTTGATCAGACTTTTGTCTTTATTCAGGCATTTTAATTATTAACTGAGCCAGAGTGTGTTATTTTTTATGTCCTAACTTGTGTGTCTGTGTAAATAGATAGCCTTTATAAACAAACCTAGGGTGTTATGTGAAGTGTACTTAGAGTTGCTGGTGTTGGGTACCTTCGAGTGTTCCGACTCAGAGAGGCACCCTGTGATGGAGTAGACTGTCCCCTGTGTTTTCTAAGCTGTCGTCTTTTCGGGAGCTCCCTTAGGGTAGCTTAGGTCATTGTGGCTGCTTTTAAAACACCCCGTGTCCTGTGTTCCCTGGTCTCATTACCTGTTACTGGGTGACTGTTTTGGCCCTTCTTTGTTTCTGCTTTTAGAACTGGAGGTAGTTTCTGTTTTTCCCGTTTTCTGATTTATATGTCACCAGCCAGCCTGGCAGGAAGGCTTTTCTGTAGGTTTTTTCTTTTTAATAGGTGCTAAACAGATTGAATCATTAGAGAACTTTCTGTGAGCTCTCTGTAAAAGAACATTAAAAATCTAAAGGGGAAAGGTAGGTTAGGTGGGGTGAGGGGCAGACGAAGAGAGAATAAAGGCCGCGTTCTGCAGTGAGTCTGCACTCTTCAGTTATGTTTTCACTTTGTAGTTCTCTGCTCACAATGTTTATAGACCAGGAATAGATGACATCAGCCAGAAGGCAGGATGCTTAAGTCCAGAAAGGAGCAATAAATTTGTTTTGAAAGCACTTAGTTGTCTTATAGATCACCATGTGGGATTTGGCCAGTGGAAAACTTCTCAGATCGGTAACAGATGCCCATCCGCCGGGAACAGCGATCCTGCACATCAAGGTAATGGCTCTGTTTTCTTTTTCTGATAATGCTCGTTGTTGTTACGCTCTTTATGTGTGCTTTTAAGTAGATTTCTTCCTATCAGTGATCAGAAGTGCAAAAAATGTGTGTAAGTCACGTGAAGCGGAACATGACCTTATAAATTGAATATGGAAGTACCTTTTTTTTGCCTAGCCCAGTCAGATGGTTTCTCCTGGTAAAACCAGAGATGGGCAGTGTGGAAATATTCAGCCTGAAGTTACACTGAAATCTAATGGGCGTAACAGGCAAAAGGGCAAATTGATGTGATCCTAGACAGAGGTTGGCAGCTCCCTGCTGAAAACGCAGAGATTTTTAAAAGGTTTTGTCTAGCTTGCTCTGATTGGATTGCTGAAGTGTGAGGTGCTCGCCCCGACAGGATTGCCGAGACGGGGTGTGCTGCCCTCTCTTGGGGTGTTCTCTTAGGTTCAGGGCACCAGTTGTGGAAGAAGCTGGGTTCAAATTGTGTTTAGAATTGGATCTGTTGGTTTATTTTCTTTCAGGCCTCTAAAAGGGAAGTGTTAAGACCTTATTCCTGGCTTTCTCATAGGCCTGAAAAAAGTCAAACAACTTGGATGTATCCATTTATAAATAAACTTGTTTATGATGATAGTCGTGAACCTCGGTTTGTGCATGCTGTCACGTCCGTGCTTGGAGGCATAAAAAGGAAAGAGCTGGAGCTCGGGGAGGCTTAAATCAGGCTGTTAGATGGCAATCTCGTGCACATTTGGCTGCTGGGCGGGGTGCAGCTTGCCCCTCCAGACATAGGCTTTGTATAGTCTGCCAGCATCTGGAGCTTGTGTGTCTGCATCTAGGTTAGTTACAGAAAGGCCCTGTAACAAAGCAGCATCATTGAAGCTTTTAGTAACAATGAAAGCAGCCAGTACAGGGAAAAACAGAGAGCAGAGGCCCTCTCTCCAGCCGGGGCAGATGACCTTGACCTCTTCCCGTGTGGTGTGTCCCAGCTTATCGTGTGTTGGAGTTGTCTGTGAACATGACTTAGCTGCTTTGACGCAGACTACAGGTTCTCTGAAGCTGGGATCTTTCATCTCTTTTTGGCGTTGTACCCATTGCCGTCCAGTTGGTTCTGACTCGTAGCAGCCTTGCTGGACAGACGAGAACTGTCCCAGTAGGGTGTCCAAGGAGCAGCCTGCGGATTTGAGCTGTCTTTCTTTTGAAGAGCAACCTGAGCTGTTAACCAAGGCCCCACCAGAGCTCCGTTTTACCCACAGTGGCTGCTTAATAATTGTTTGATTGAAGGAATAATTAGTTGGTGGTGTTTATAAAAGGCCAGCCCTTTGCAGGGGGAAAAAAAACAGCCGAAAACTTGGGAGGAAAACAATGGGAAAGAGGAGAGGTCAAGGCAGAGAGAAAAGAGACGACTGCAGCCAGGATCGAAAGCGCGAACGCAGCCGTGGGGCTGCTCAGGGATGGTGCTGTGGCCACGCGGTGGGTGCGGCTTGACGCCGCAGGATCACGAGAGGTGTGGAGAGGCACTTCCGAGGTCACGGTTGGTAGCAGCCACGGGGATTGTTGCCCACTGCGGGGCGGACTCCCCCCGCACCCCATCAGTAACCCTCTATCTGTGTACACCCCTCCTCCTCATCTGGACTCTGAACTCACAGGTTTGTCTGCTGAGTGGGGACACTCCCTGTGCTTCCGTGTCTTTTACAGATATACCCACGAGAGGTCAAAAAAAAAATCCCCTGCTGAGGCTGGTTCCAAAAAGAAAGAAATAAACAAACCCGTAACTGTCACATAGAACTGGCTCCCAGGGTTTTTAGGGTGGCTGGTGGATTTTAATTGCTGACATTTTGGGTACCAGCCAGGCTAGTTGAGAATTCCGTGTTGGTGGGGGCCTGATGGAAGATGATTGCTGTGAATAATGGGAATTGGCTGTGTGTTTATTTTAAAAGCTATATATGTATACTATTATACTAACATTTAAGTACGTTATAGAACACATAGAAAGGAGATGGAAATTCAGGATCTTTATTTCTCCCACATTCCAGTGGACCATCTCATGTGGGCCCTTGGGGGAGCATGCTTTCCATTCTGGCAGCTGCTGATCTAGACTTGGGGAGCCAAGTGGGGCTTCTTTACCATGCCTGGGGGACAGAGGTAGAGAAGAAATAATTAGCTGGTGGCTTCTTGTCTGTCACCCGGCCTGGACTGAGAGCCCGATGGTGTGCCATGTAGGAGGGCTCAGCAGCCTTTGGGGTTAGGGAGGTTAGGCACTGTGAGTGACGACGTAGTAAGAATTTATTCAATTTTATATCCAGCAGCTGTGGTGTACACCATGCCCTCGTGACTTGAGGGCTGTTTTTGTGGACATTATTATTCTCTGTCTTCCAGATTAAATTATAATAATTGAAACAGACTGTTTAAGAAGATCAAGGAGGCAGCACGTTTTAGGGAAAGTTACATAAAAAGTGCATGATCCACCTCTCAGCTGGTCATGTCGTGGTGACTTCCTTGTCACTGTGATGGTGGAAGCTGTGCCACCAGATTTTTGAGTACTGTGGGCAGATGGGTTTCAGAGGAGCTGGCAGACTGAGAGTGATGAGGAAGAAAGGCCTGGCGAACTCCTCTGAAAGTGCCCCTGAGGCCTCACGGGTCCGAACAGCGTGCTGTGGGGCGCGGGGTGGGCAGTGAGCCCCAGGCTGGGGTCACCTCCCAGTGGCCGCGGCAGCGGCTGAGACACACGAAGAGGATGGTGCAGGACTGCTGGGGACAAGGTCGCCACGGGGCGGAGCCCTCGAAAGCAGGGAGCAGCAACCGAGAGACTAAAGTATAGCGGCCACCTTTTCAGTTATTCAGCAAAGCTGTTCAGACAAGCTGGTTTCCCCAAAAGTACCAAATGTCTTTGCTGTGTCTTAGTTAAAACATCGCTGTGTGCTGTCTGCTCGATGCTGGCTGACAGTGACCCTGTAGGACAGGGCGGAGCTGTCCGTAGGGTACCTTGGGCTGTTGTCAGGGTAGGAGAGACCTCGCAGCACAGCTGGGTGGGCTTAACAGCGGAGCACTTGATAGCTGCCCCATCGGGGCACTGCTCTTAAAAACTGGGCGACAGGGAATCTGCCTGGAGTTTGTCTGTCCTGGGCATTTTAATAGGGAATCAAGGAGGTAATCTCAGAGCCCAAGTAGAGAACTGGAGGACTTATGTATCACAGTTTATATATATTTTTTCTCATCCTGGTGAAAGGTAATTTTGCCTTTTGAAACCTCAGTTTTCGCTCCTAAGGAAAAGTTTGTATGTTCAGAGTGATGAGCTGAGTAGAGTTTAGGTTACTGCAAATGCTGCTAAGTGTGTTTGTTGTCAATTTTTAAAGCTTTATCATTTTTTTATTTCTTAATGCTTGCCCAGTTATTTTAAAATTTACAAGAAGATAAATTTCTGTTCAGTTTACAGATGACCCAACGCTTGCGATCTGCAACGACAGCGGAGGCTCCGTGTTTGAACTGACTTTTAAGTAAGAGACTAACAGCCCGGCTGGTAGAGGAGAAGGCTAGCTCTGGGTTTCTGGTTTGAAATTCGACACAAAGAGGTCTGCAAAACCCACATGACTGAAAACCGTTTATGGCTATGTATCACAGTTACCTGGAGAGACGTAAGACACAGATGGTGTTCCAGTCCTGGCCCCCAGAAATTCTGTTTCCAGATCTCAGCTGAGATTCCAGACTCCTCCTCCCCAGGGGATGTTTACGAGCTGCTAGGCTTGGGGACCACCGCTTCACAGTCTCGCACTCATTTTGGTTTAGACCCCAGACCCAGGTGCTTTTAACCCTAGTGACCAGGTGTGGAAAGGTATTATTGCCTCAGAATCACCCTATTACTCTTTACATAAGAGCAAAGAGTTGTTTGGATACCAGAGTTGTATTTTAAAAAAGTAGAACATAAAATTCTGTGTAGACTGTATTTCCATCAGTTCTTCCAGCTTAAAGGCCAGCTTTGTTTCTTGTGTTTTCGTAGCGTCTAACGAGGCTGAGCACAGAGGGCGTCCTTGAAATACTGCTCATTGATTCAGCTGTAGTTGGTGAAGCATCAGTGATGTACAGGCATTGTTCTGGGCGCCAGAATCTGGACCATACAAGGCTCCTGCTCTGGCAGAGCTTGTGTTCTGGTTGAGTTGGGGGCACAGAGACGGTAATAAACGGGAAGTGCAAACTAGCTGACTTGGAATGGTGCTGAGTGCTGTGAACAAATTAAAACCGGTCATTTGGATGGCATGTACTCCAGAGTAGTTGGTTCAGGAGGGCTCTCCCAGGAGGTGACATCTGAGCACGGATGAGAGTGATGGGCAGCTCAGTGGTTGTGAAGACTGGGTAGAGTGCTCTGGGCAGAGAGGCGACGTCCAGGCACAGAGCCTTTGTGAAGAGGGCACAGACCTGACCTCCTGGCCCAGCAGAAACAAGGCAGGTGTAGCTGGAGCAGGACATTGTCAGGAACAGTGGCAGTGGTGCAGACGGCAGGTCACAGGGGTCATTAAAGACAGGGCGAAGGGTTTGGGTGTTACGTTTTATCCTGTGACAAGTCACTGGGATGTTTTTAGCAGAAGAGTGATGAATCTTAGCGTTTTAAAAAGACCATGCTGCTGTCAAGCAGCGTTTGCATTGTTAGGGACAAGGCTAGGTACTTGGAGGGCTGTGTCAGTAGTCTGAGCTGGAGGTGACAATGTCCTGGAACATTGCTAAATTCTGATTTTTTTTTCCATTTCCAGGAGAGTGATGGGCGTGAGGACGTGTGAATCGAGGTGTCTGTTCAGTGGGTCCAAGGGTGAAGTTTGCTGTATTGAGCCCCTACACTCAAAGCCCGAGCTGAAGGATCATCCCATCATGCAGTTCTCCTTACTGGCCATGGCGTCCCTAACAAAGGCAGGTGCATCAGCCAGTGAGACCTCATCAACAGCAGAGGCTTTGAATACCAAAGATTTCCAGTGTAGACGGTAAACGCTGGTCCTCTGCTTTCTCCTGTAGATCCTGGTCATTGGATTGAAACCGTCCTTGAAAGTGTGGATGACTTTTCCCTATGGACGGGTGAGTAAGCCTCTCTGCCTTATTGGCGGAAGGGAGAGAAGGAAGAACCATGTCAGGCATCTGGGAATAATGACGTTTAGTGGGAAGCTCAGTGAACAGCAGCGTCATCAGAAAACTAGGGGGGATGGTCAGTGCTCCAAAGATCGTTGTCTGGCCACACCTTGAAGGGACCAAGCAGTGTAAGCTGGTGACTGGGACAGTGTCTTGGGGATCACAGGCACCCTACTCTTCTCCTTTTGTTACTGTAAGTCTGTCATAAACAGCAGAGAGCTGACTTCTGTTCTTAACGCCCATCTGACAGTCTCTGGCATTGCTGTCCTGGTGCTCTGTGCTCGCACCTCATTTCGTGCACGGACTGTCCTGGCTTCACTTACTGCCCGTCTGAGCACAGTAAAGTCCCTTGTCAGGTGTCAGGCAGGAGGATAAGTTGAGGTCTTCACTCTCCGCCCCAGTTCGCAGTGTTGGAAGGACATTCGTTCTTGTGAAGTGGGGTGTGCCTGCTGTCGCTGCCTCTGTACTGAAGTGCGTACGGGGTGCGTCCCGCTCGGGGACCACGTTCTGGGCTTCTGCCTCGGTATTTTACTTCCTTTGTTGGGGGCGTGAGCCTTCCTGGAGTGTGTTATGTAACCCCGAATTGCCTCTTTCTTTCCCACTTGGTTGTGTCAGACTTTGCGTATTTGAGGAGACGTACCGAGGGGATGAGGTGGAGGGTGATGGCCCAGGACTCGGCCTCACTCAGGAAGCAGTCCACAGTGAGGGCAGTGTTGGCGTAGGGGGCGTCTGACACCTCCTCAGTTAGCGTCATCGGCTGCTTGCAGCTTAGCATGGTGGCATGTTGTATGTTTTTATTAGTATTTTTTCCAGTGTTTTAGATGAACGTTTTCAAACAAATAGGAAAACTGAATCATACTGAACACCCTTTTCCCCAGTGTCTTAATTCTCCCATTAACATTACGCTGTATTTTGCTTAATATGTATGTATTTGTTTACCCGTCTCTCCAGCCATCAAGCCATTCCGGTTTTGATGTGTTTCAGGAGACACTGCCGGAAGCAGCCTTCTCTCCCTTCGATATTCAGCACATGCGTGATTAGCTAGAATTCAGTATTTGTGTAGGTTTTTCCTTCGGTGTTTACGTACAAAGATAGGCACACATCTTGAGCGCGCTTCAACTGAAATTTGACACACGGTATGCATTTGTGACCTAATCCCTGATCAAGTCCAGAACACTGCCGTCAACCGAGACAGTTCCCTCGGGACGGATCTCCCACTCAGTCCCGGCTTCACTGGCCTCGGGAGACGCTGTGTCCAGGGGCGCTGGCTGGGCTGTGTTGGACTCGTGCTTCCTCCTTGTCCTTTTCGTTGTTAACTCTGATGGCTTGTTTGGCTGTCTCCTCCTCCAGATGGACCCTTCCAGTGTCCCCTTGCTGGCCTGGCACTTTGTGGCTGTGCACAACTGCGTGAACCCCATGCTGGCCTTCTGCAGAGGAGACGTGGTTCACTTCCTGTTGGTAAGTCCCCACACGGTGCTGGGTCTGCCCTCAGGTCCTGGGTCATCAGCGTTTGGGTTTTTCCTGACGCGTTAGTAGTTTAATGTTGTGTTAAAGATGGCAGCCAGCTCTGTGTCTTTGGAGAGCGAGCGAGTGACTTAATTTTTATTGAAGTTTTTAATGGACCCTGAAAAGAATGGATGACTTCAGCTCCATGTCCCTTCATGGTGTAGCTCTCAGTTCCATCACCTTGGACTAGTGAGTGAATTGTGTGTGGTGTCACTGTGAGGCAGAATCGACTCAGTGGCCTGCAGCCACCACTGTACAGGAGTCCACGTGACTGTGAGCATGCCTGTGTCAGTGCTGGTCGGTCTGCCCCTGTGTGCACTGGTCAGCTAGAGAGCAAGCCTCGCCGGGCACTGCCTGTACCATGACAGCTGAAGGTAGCACAGGGCACAGGCTCTCCTCTGCAGCTGAGAACACTGTGCTCATTACTGCTGGAGGGGACAGCGGAGGACGGATCTGTGTGGTCCACGTTAGAAGGTGACACAAGTTCTGAGCACGCAGGAGTCCTGGTGGTTCAGTGGTTAGAGTGCTGGGCTGTGAACCACAAGGTCATGAAACCACCAGCCCCTCGGGGGGGAGGAATGTGGCCTCTGGCTTCCCTAGTGATTACAGCCCAGAAACCCTACTACAGGGCAGTTATGCTCTGACCTGTAGGCTTACTGTGAGTCGGGATCAGCTGGACAGGCAGCAGTTGTGGTTTTTCATTTTTTGTGTTACAGTGGTAGAGTTGAGTAGTTGTGACTGAGGTGTGCAGCCCACACTCTGAGGTAGTAGCTTTGTGGCCCTCTGTGGAGAAGGTGGACTGGGGCCTGATGTAGGTCACGGGAGAGTCCTCTTCGGAGGCTGATGGGGAGCCAGGCCAGGGTCCTGTGCAGCTCAGCCCTGAGGTGTGACCTCCATGCTGTCCTAGGAAGGCCCGTCCAGAAGTGGCAGAGAGACTAGATTATAGGAAATAGGGCAGTGGAAGTCTTCGCTCTGGTAGGAAGGAAGGTGTGAGGTGTTGGTACCAGGTGGTTGATTGCCGTGAGAGCTGAGGGGTGGAATTTTAATGGGAGGACAGGGGTTCCCTTCCCTTCCTGGGGATCACAGGAAGTGAGAGGAGACATGCCACTTCTGACGGTGTGCTGTAGAAGTGTGAGACATTTGAAGATGGCTTTTAGGATTGGGGAAACGTCTGGGGAAGATCTGAATGTGTTGACCTGGAAGTGAACACAGATCTTTGAAGTGTACTATCAAGGGAGGTATCCCGAGAGTCGAGGCCAGGAAAATCAAGAGCTAAGGGCTGTGTCACCTTGAAAAACAGTCACACAGCAGGAAGGCAGGAGACAAGGAGCCAGAAAAAGCAGTGCCTGTAAGGTCCTGTGGAGGGTCGGTGAGAAAGAGGAAGACCCTCCACGAGACGGACTGACCCCGTGGCTGCAGCAGTGGGCATGGCGCCGGAGTGGGCACGTTTCGTTCCGCTGTGCGTGGGGTTGCTGTGAGTCGGAACCGACTGGACAGCACCTCACAACAGCAGCAGAAAGTCTCACAAAGGCAGGAAGGAAATAGATGAGGGTGGCATTATATGGAAGACAAGAAGGAGGAACTTTAGAAGGGTGCCAGTTCCGGGGTAACACCAGCGGGAGATCGGGGAGCTAGATCACCGAGTCTGGTTAAAGACACAGGCGTTCAGGAGACTGCACTCACAGCTGTGTTTGCTGCCTGAGAGGGGGCGGCAGGTGGGTACCCCTCAGGAAAGGTCAGTCACGGGGAGCTGGTTTGTTGGTTTGAAGATGGGAAGTCGGAAACATGCAGTTTTTTTTAAAAATGTGGTTGTGTTTTGGGTGAAAGTTTATAGCACAGATTAGTTTGTTATTCAGAAATTTATACCCAAATTCCTTTGTGACATTGGTTGCAGTCCTCACACCATATCAGCATTCCCCTGACCGGGTCCGCACTCCCCCCAGCGGGTCCGCACTCCCCCCAGCGGGTCCGCACTCCCCCCAGCGGGTCCGCACTCCCCCCACTGGGTCCGCACTCCCCCCACGGGTCCGCACTCCCCCCACGGGTCCGCACTCCCCCGACCGGGTCCGCACTCCCCCGACCGGGTCCGCACTCCCCCCGACCGGGTCCGCACTCCCCCCACGGGTCCGCACTCCCCCGACCGGGTCCGCACTCCCCCGACCGGGTCCGCACTCCCCCGACCGGGTCCGCACTCCCCCGACCGGGTCCGCACTCCCCCCACCGGGTCCGCACTCCCCCCACCGGGTCCGCACTCCCCCCACCGGGTCCGCACTCCCCCCACCGGGTCCGCACTCCCCCGGGTCCGCACTCCCCCGACCGGGTCCGCACTCCCCCCAGCGGGTCCGCACTCCCCCCACCGGGTCCGCACTCCCCCCACCGGGTCCGCACTCCCCCCCCGGGGTCCGCACTCCCCCCCCGGGGTCCGCACTCCCCCCACCGGGTCCGCACTCCCCCGACCGGGTCCGCACTCCCCCGACCGGGTCCGCACGCCCCCGACCGGGTCCGCACGCCCCCGACCGGGTCCGCACGCCCCCGACCGGGTCCGCACGCCCCCCACCGGGTCCGCACTCCCCCCACGGGGTCCGCACTCCCCCCACGGGGTCCGCACTCCCCACACGGTGTCAGCGCCCCCCTGGCCCACTGCACCCTGGACTTCTGTGTCCGTGCAGCCCACTGTGCCCGCTCTTTTGCCGCAGCGTTGATTTGGGGCAGGTGTTGCTGGTTAGTTCTCCTGTCCTTGACTGAACTAGAAAGCACTTTCCTCCTGGGGTTCCAGTTTGTTTTATGGGCCTGTCTAATCTTTGGAGAAAGGAAAATGGTCTTGATGAAGGAGTGAGTGGGCCTGCTGGCCACGGAGGGGAGATGCTGAACAGTGGTGGGGGCCAGGGGGGTGAGTATGAGCAGAGGACGGGATTGTCTCCTGTCCGAGCTGTTGGACTGGGCCAAGAGCAAAGGCCAGCAGGGGCTCTGAGACACCTTCGTTGTGTGCGCCACACAGGACAGCCCAGCATTCAGCGTGTTTCGTGTTACCAGGAGGGCACCGACAACCAGCGTGGCCCTTCTTGGGCACGCAGCTGGGAGGAGGGAAACTCACAGACAGGCTTTCCAGGCTCCATGGTCTGCTCAGCAGAGCGTCTTTTGTCGTGGGGAGCAGTGACAGTAATGGTCAGGTTCAGCGAGGGCCCACGCTGGGTGGTCTCTGTTTGCTGTGAAGGTGGCAGGGACGGTGCAGTGCTGCACACGCAGAAACTGAAAGGCAGAGAGGGACAGGGACCTCGAGAGGGACGTTGGCATCACTCCTCTGCGGCCGTGAGCAAAGTCAGGGGAACGGAGTGTCACGGAACTGAGGTAGACAAGGGTCTTCCTGTGCTGGGTCTTTCTGCAGCGCTCAGCTGCTTTGAGCAGACTTGGAGAAAGTGGCGACGATGGGGAATATCGAGGGCGCATGTGCACAGACGTCAGTGATGCTGGTCTGCAGGGCCCTTCTCTCATAATGCAGGAAAGTCGTGTTTTATCACGCCTGCCTTTCTTGTTCATGACGCCGGTTTGACTTCATTACACCCTTGACACCTGCTCCTTTCCGTGCCTTCACTCCAGCTCAGTGCAGCGGTTGGGGTGATGGGGTCAGGTGGTTCTGAGGTACAGCCGAGTGCATCAGTCGTTGATCTGATGAGGTCAGGTGGTTCTGAGGTACAGCCGAGTGCGTCAGTCGTTGATCTGATGAGGTCAGGTGGTTCTGAGGTACAATGCAGAGACACTTAGGCCATGGCTGCTGCTAACATGAATGACTGGATTGCTGCTCAGGGCCTTGCACTTTGGTACAAACCTGGTGTGAAGGATTTTTTTTCATTTGTGTAACACTTTCCTTATTTATCAGTATTATTGGCTTGTCCTCTTTCTGTTGGGAATTGTATTATGAATAGAGCATAGTTAATATCTAAGAGTGTCTCAGACAGTGACTGACGGAGATTGTGTTTCCTCTCGTCACCAAGGTTAAGCGAGACGAATCGGGAGCAATCCATGTCACCAAGCAGAAGCATCTCCACCTCTGCTATGACCTCATCAACTTTACCGTGAGTACCGTTCAGGGCAGCACTCCACATCTACTGTCGTAATTACGTGTTCTGACTGGTGTAGGAAAGCTGGCAAGATTTCTGCCATGGACCATGGTGTTATGGGTAAAGCTAATGTCCCCCAAAATGTGTGTGCCTGTGATCCCCAGTACCCTGAGGCTGTTTGTCATCCTGTGATCTGATGTAATTACCTGTGTGCTGTAAATCCTCACTTCCGTGATGCTGATGAGGTAGAATTAGAGGCAGGTCTGTAACGAGGCAGGCCTCAATCTACAAGACTAGGTTGTGTCTTGAGTCATTCTCTTTTGAGATAAAAAGAAGTGAGCAGAGAGGGACGGACCGCCCACGACTAAGTAGGATGCCCGGGAACAGAGCACATCCTTTGGACCGGGAGTCCCTGTGCTGAAAAGCTCCTAGACCAGGGGAGATTGGTGATGAGGACCTCCCCGCAGAGCTGACAGAGGGAGAGCGCCTTCCCATGAACTGGACTTCTAGCCTCCTAGACTGTGAGAGAATAAATTTCTCTCACAGAGTAAATCATCCACCTGTGGTGTTTCTGTTACAGCAGCACTACGTCACTAAGACCCGTGACATTAGAAGCATATAAAACATGGATGAAAGTGAAGTCCCGCTTTCAGGGAGCAGAGTCAGAGTTTGATGCCGCGTAATGACTGTCAGCCTCACGTTGCGGCACGTACAGGCAGGATCCTGGGTCCTGGTTTGGTCAGAGGGGACGTGGGGCTCCGAAGAATGCCCTCAAGCTTCTCTAAGACTGTTGCCTCGCTTTCTGTGCACCCACGTGCTTGTCCTCTGAGTGTGTCCTGACGGGTTCAGGGCTGCGGACAGCCCGTTCATTCACTCGTTGTACCAGGTGCATGGCAGAGGCTCCGCTCTCCCCAGTATCTCAGTCCTGAGCAAGTCCTTGGTTGAGAGAAGAGGGAGCATCACTTTTTGTATCAGATTTCATTTTTTCATTTTTAAATAGTATGTTTGTTTTGAGGACAATAGAATGAATGAAAATGTTTCTGTATTTCTATTGTTAAAGGTTTTAATGCCTCAGTTTCTGGTACCCGTCCTGCTCTGTCCTGTAGGGTCACTGTGCAGCCCTGTGGGTGGTCCCACTCTGTCCCCTAGGGTCACTGTGAAGCCCTGTGGGTGGTCCCGCTCTGTCCCCTAGGGTCACTGTGCAGCCCTGTGAGTCGGGATCAACTCAGTGGTGGCTGGTGTGGTCTTTCCGGCTTTGCTCTGGGCAGCACGGACGGGAACGTGCTCGCTGCCCGCTGAAGGGCTGCAGTGTGAACCTGCCTCAGCGAGAGGCCTGACGCCCTGCCCCTGCGACCTCGCAGCCTGGAGCGCCCTGTGAAGCAGCGCTGCTCTGCACACGGCTCTCTGTGAGTCAGAGTGGGCTCAGCCGCCGCCAGCTCGGGAGTGACAGCTCAGCCTGTGTTGGCGTTCTCGTCTCCGGCGTTCTCTCATAACCTTTGTCCTCTGAAAGCATTGAAACAGTAGCACTGTTGAAGGTTTTATAAGGTTGAATAATGTACCTTAAATGATCATTTATTTTTTGAGGTAAAGTAATAAAGGACCTCATAAGACTTCCGTATGAACGTTTGCAGTGATTACAGATTTGGCTGCTCTCCAAAAGGTCAGCAGTTCAGATCCACCAGTGGCTCCTGGGAAAGACCATGGGGCAGTTCTGCTCTGTCCTGTAGAGTCTCTCTGAGTAGGAATTGACTCAACAGGAGCAGGCTGAGTTTTTTTCTTATGGAAATGTTTGAATCTCAAACTCCTTGTTTTCTGAGAAATAATTTTTTCGGAGGATGGGCGTTAAGTCGTATGGGGTATATTAAAAAAAAAACTTGCTATTGAGTCTCTTCTGACTCATAGCAACTGTACAGCAACAAAGTAGAGCTGCCCCATAGACTTTCCAGGTAGCAGCTGGTGGATTTGAACTGCTGGCCTTTGTGTTGGCAGCTGTATCTCCTAACCACTGAGCCACCAGGGTTTCCCGGTATGTCTTTAGGGCATGTTAAAAGAACATTGATTTGTTATCAGTGTGGTGGTCCTTGGTACAGTCTATCATGCACTTAACCCTTGCTAGCATGTAATAGGTCCCACTACCTTCTTGAGGTTTTTTAGAAAATATTTTGAAAATTAGAAATTTTACGTTATGCATAACCTATGAGTCAAGATGATATCCTTTAGAAAGTTTTTAATAGTGAGTTCTAAAATTACAATAGTACTTATTTTCAAAAATCTGCAAGATGCCGAAAAATAGGAAGAACAAAGAAATTTCCCGTATTTGTAGGGAGGTTTGGAAGGCAATGTAGTTTTGAGTAGCTGCTGCTTTACCTGGGGAAATGCTTCCTTGCTACAAGGCAGTCTTCCACCTGTCACGGTCTGAGCTGTCCCTTGTCCTTCTGTCTCACTCATGGTCATAAAATCCAGCAACACAAAGTTGGTCACTTTACTCACGTTGTTTGTGCCAATGCTTTTTAAAAAAAAAATTTTATGTAAATCAATATATCCTATTAAAGGTCTATTAAAAGTACAGGTTTTAATACTTACTTTTGGTGAAAATGGAGCCGATCACACACTCACCCAGCAGTTTCTGCACATCCGGTTGAGTGGCGTTGGTCACCGTCTTCACTCTGTGTCAGCCCTGCCACTGTTTCTCCTCCGTATTCAGGAGCCTGGTAGACGCTCAGCCCTGTCTGGATGCAGTGCAGTGTGGTCCCTCTGCTGTCCTCTGAGCTGGCACTGGGCTGTTCCTGTGATTGTGTTGCCATCTAACTTTTCTCAGGTGGAGAAGGTCCTCAAGGCCACTGAACTGAGTGGCCCCGCTGGCTTGCGTCTCATCCCGAGGGTGACGCGGGCCACCGCTGACCCTGTGCTGTTGTGTGCTTGCCCCACAGTGGATCAACGCCCGCACGGTGGTGCTCCTGGACAGCGCGGAGAGGCTGCACGTGCTTGATCGGCAGACGCAGGAGGAGCTGGAGGCGGTGGAGATCGCCGAGGTGCAGCTGGTCTACAACAGCAGCCACTTCAAGTCCCTGGCCACCGGCGGGAACGTCAGCCAGGCGCTGGTGAGGACCGGCGGGCGTCCTGGTGTGGCCTCACATGGGCTGGGCGTGCTGGTGGGTGGGGTTTGTCGCAGGAATAGGAACTCGTGGGGATGTCTTTCTGTCTTACGGTGTCTCTGTAAAGGCCTCCAGGTTGCGGTGGAGATGTGTCAGCATTCGGGAGTGTGAACCGAAACTGTGACTCCTGTTACCTCGGTCCAGGGATGTGTGGAGTCTAGTGTGACACCAAAGAGTATGACTTCCGTTCTCAGTGCAGTGGCACTGAAAATCTGTGAGGAAGAGCTCACAAAATGAAAATCTTTTAGAGAGTCTAGTCTCGTGGCAATAAGCCTGGCAGCTCTGAGTGATGAGTGACTAGACAGGTAGCCTGGGAGGCTTTGCAAATACCTACCTGATGCAGTAAGTGCTTGAACAGTTACCCTGGCAGTGGGCTTCAAAACACAAAGATGGCTTTGAGAGAAAGAATATTCCTTAGGAGCGGATGAACTGTAAGGGCCTGGAGAGAGGAAAGTCTCAGGTGAAAGTTAGGACCTTAGTATTAATGTGCTAGATTTTAAGCAGCTACAGCAGTGGCCTTAAGCAATTACAGATAGTTGGCGGTGAACATATTTTGAATTATGATCGCATGTTTATCAAACCAGTAATCTGTAAGCGGAAGACTTAGACAGTTGCAATGCTTCCCTGGATAATTTCTTTAACAACAGCAACAAAAAGTCATATTTAATGAATGTCTGAAAGGAAATAAAACCAGGCGCCATCAAATCAATTCCAACTCATAGAGACCCTGTAGGACAGAGTGGAACTGTCCTATGAAGTTTCCAAGGCCAGAATCTTCATAAAAAGCTCACTGCCGTGTTTCTCCCAGGGAGCAGCAGATGGCTTGGAGTCGCCTATCTTCTGGGGGGCAGCTGAGTGCTGAACAATTGTGCCACCCCGGTTCCTTTGAAAATGAACAGAAGATTGACTGTTTCATTAAAGCAGGTACACGAATGGCTGACAAACCTAGGTGTGCTGGGCCCATGCCATCACCTGTTAAGTCACCCTACATGTATGTGGAAGCCAGACAGTGCACTAAGGAAGGCCAGGGAACTGATGACTTTGAAGTATGGTTTTGGTGAGGAATACTGGATACACCGTGAATTGCCAGACAAAGAAACAGGTGTGTGTTGGAAGGCGTGCACTCAGAATGCTTCTTAGAGGCGAGGATGGCACCACTTGGTCTCATGTACCTGGACATGTAAGGAGGAGGGACCGGTCCCTGAAGAAGGACGTCATGTTGGCGCGGTAGACCAGCAGTGAACGAGGGGAGACCCTCGAGAAGATGGACTGACACAGTGGCTCCAGCAGGGGGTGCAGGCACCACGGCCGAGGATGGTGCTGGATGGGGCGCTGTTCCGTTCTGTTGAATGTAGGCTCTCTGTGAGTTGGAACTGCCGCTATAGCCCCTAACAACGGTAAACCTGTAAAAATCGTTGTCATTGGGGAAATGTAAATTTAAAGCACGGTAAAGACCACTTCACACACAACTGTGTTCATAACGAAAAAGACACTAACGAGTGTTAGCAAAGATACGGAGAAACTGGAACTCTCATGCACTGTGTGAAGTGTCAGAAGGTTTAAAACTTGTTTACGGTGACACCCGGTGGGTGGCGGAGCCAACATTTCTAACCTCGATGTTTCTGAGTCTCAGTCTGTCTCCTCTCTTGCTGGGCAGAGCTGGCACCCACCTGCTGGGCTGCTTTTTCCACTTGTGTTTTGTTTTGACGTTTATTTCAAAGAACTTGGAAGTGCTGTTTCCAATTGGCCCTGCTCTTTGCCTGAAGCAAGTGACAGCCTGTCATACAATAAAGGGCAACTTGTGACAGTTTTCTTTTGGATTTGAGACTTGGCCAGTTTCTCCCTTTTCTACACTACTCTGAACCATAAAAGACCATTGTAAGCAGAGGATTACTCTTCACACTTTGTCTTTTCTGCCACTTCCCCATCGGATTGGCACTTGATTGGCGTCTTTTCTGTACACTGACCAAAAACATTGTCTCTATAATTGACGTTCTTTAAAACTTAACGAGACATGTAATGCATATAATTTTCACTTTTTTTTTAGGCTTTAGTTGGAGAGAAGGCTTGTTACCAATCCATCAGCAGCTATGGTGGTCAGATCTTTTATTTGGGGACAAAAGTAAGCTTTCACTCTGTGACTCTGTGTGTGTGTGTGTGTGTGTGTGTGTGTGTGTGTGTGTGTGTGTGTGTCAGTCATCGTAGTGGGGGCTGAAGGACATTTGCTGGTGAAGAGGACTGTGTACTCTGACTGTTCATCAGCAGTAATCAAAGCTCTCGGGTTAAGTGGTTGTGATTTTTAGCTAATCTTTTCTCCTAGTTTTAGACATGCTGTACTTTTGTTGGGTTCTAATAGGATGCTTATTTTCTTGACCCAGGGATCTGATTTCATAATCATCCTTCTTGTTGACATTTTTGTGAACAGGCAGACGTCGTGTCACGTACGGTTGTCGTGTAATAACTAAGATGATCTTTAGCACAGACCAGCTTGAAAAACCAGTTGATGTCAAGTCCATTCTGACGTGGGGTGACCCCATGGGTGTCAGCACTCCTGTCCTAGGTTTTCAGTGGCTGTGACCTTTGGAGAGCAGATCAAAAGGACTTTCTTCTGAGGCTTGTCTGAGTGGACTTGAATGACCAACCTTTCAGTTGGTGACCCAGCCCAGTGGCCTTAGGATTAGACCAGTTTAGGGTACATCACAGCACCCTGAGAGGTCTCACGCAGGACGGGGTTAGCACAGACACCCTAGGAGATCTGATGTGGAACGTGATTAGGCAGACACCCTAAGAGGTCCGACACAGAATGGTAAGTAAGAGGTGAGACACAGGACGGAGTTAGCACAGATGCCCTGAGAGGTCAGACACGGGATACAGTTAACGCAAGTGCCCTGAGAGGTCTGACACAGGACGAGATTCGCGCAGACACCCTGAGAGATGTGATGCAGGGTGGAATTTGCATAGTACTAACTTTTTGTATGTGCACTTACTCCTGTTTTTTTTTTTTTTTTTTAACCTAATGTAGAAAAATATTTCTTCATTATTAGAATTGAACCAAAATATTGCTAAGTCATTCCTAGGAGATGAACTCAGGTTTTCCTTGTGTCTTATCTATGGAATCAGATCCTTCTGAGCTGTGGAGTTACTGGTCTTTCAGTATTTCTGTGATTTGCTCTTTAATGTGGTTTTGAGACCCTCAATTAAATTTGAGGGTCTGCTTGTGACTGTGGTGTGAGATGTGTTTTTACTTAAAGAGACTGTAAAAATAGGATGTGGCACTGGGGACAAATGTGTCTCCCGAATAGGTGACTTAAAGATGAGCCTTTTCGTTTCTTTGTTCCTTATTTTCCAGTCTGTCTATGTGATGATGCTGAGGAGCTGGAGAGAGGTGAGTTTCAAAGTAATTTTTTATGTTTGAGCTGCTGAACTGATACCGTCTTATCATTTCTGCTTTGACTTTGCAGAAAAAAGATTATTTGGATTTGTGCTTCTTAATTTCAGAAGTGTGCATGAAAGCCACTGTGGATGATAGGTACTTGATTTGCTAAAGCTGACTGTATAAGTTAGATTTCAATGCCTGTATCAGAAAATTCAGCATAATGGTGGCTTAAACAAGATTTTTCTGTCCCATAAAAGTAATCTAAAAGTAGTCTGTGGCTAGTCTGAAGGTTCTGTGGTGTTTAATAAACTTCCTTTTCTGCTGTCCTTGTGTATGAGTTCTAATCACAGGGACGTTTTGTGGCACAGCGTAGCTACCAGCACTCCAGCAATTAAGTGCATGCCCTAGGAAGGAGGAGAAGGGAAAGGGCTATGCCTTGTGACTTAGGGTTACATCCCCGAAACATCAGACACACTTATTGTTGAGCAGGACTTCATCACAATAGCTGGGCTGGCTAAAGAAAGCCTTAGAGATGTTCGTTAGCTGGTGTGATCTCTTCGACAGTCTCAGTCTTCGTTACAGAGGAGGAGGGGTAAACGGAGGCTGTGATAACCACACGCCGTTTCTGCAGCTCGCCCCACTTCATGTCTGCGCTAGTACCGGCCTGCTGCACAGTTGGTGTTTCAAGAAATTGTCTTTTCTTGGAAATAAAATAGATGTGTGTTAGAATAATTTTGTTATTTAGCACATTCTGGGACAGTTAGGCAGAGTAGACGTTCTCACGGTCACTGGTCGGCGGTTGAGTCCTGTCTCCCATTGATCGTTGCAGAGGGTGGACCACCTCCTGAAGCAGGACTGCCTCCCAGAAGCCCTGGCGCTCGCGTGGTCTTTCCATGAGGGAAAAGCCAAGGCCGTGGTGGGTGAGTGGAAGGGGTTCCCGTGGGCAGGGACTGTCCTCCCGGGGCGGAGCACAGGAATGGTGGTGATCATTCATGGAGCACGTTTAGCGGAGCATTCAGATGATTCATCAGCATGCCGTGCTGACTTTTGGTGAATAAGGTTAATAATAAATACTGAGTATTAAAGTATCCCTTGTTAAAATTCCTTAATTTCACAAGGAAAATTTACTTCTAGAACACAAGAAAAACACATGGGTATGCTGTCTGGTCCATTAGGTGGAAGGATATTTCTGTTGGGGCGAAGTGGGCATACTTGTGTCCGCTGTTGGGACCCGGCTCTGTCCCTGAAGGCTGGCACACCTCTGTGCTGTCCTGAGTTGAGACCAGAGCACGGCTTTGTCCCAGCTCACCTCCATGTTGTCCTGCATTGAGACCAGAGCAGGGCCTTGTCCTGAAGGTGGGGCTCACCTCTCTGTTTTGCTGGGTCTCCCTTATC
Organism: Heterohyrax brucei; assembly: GCA_028571685.1. Lineage (NCBI taxonomy): Eukaryota > Metazoa > Chordata > Mammalia > Hyracoidea > Procaviidae > Heterohyrax > Heterohyrax brucei. The sequence continues at coordinate 84,509,517 of CM053157.1, read as the reverse complement.
TGCAGGCTTATCCGGGGACGCCAGTAAGCGCAGGGCCGTGGTTGCAGATCGGGTGAGTGTTTCCCTTGGGTCTTTTCTGCTCCAAAAGACAGATTTGATATTTGCTAGTATCTCTGGGCATGATTAGATAAGTGGCAACAGTCGACGGGAGACTGGATATGAAAGTCAGGCTGTAATTCCCTGGTGTTATCTTGAATGCTTTATAAATTCCTTCTTATCTGTTCTTTTTTTTCCTTGTTCACTGTCTTACGACGATAACAAAGTAATAAAATGACCAAAAGACTGGGAGCAGAAAGAAGGAGGAAAAACGAGGGATGTGGATAATTTCTGAACTAATGATAGCTCGTAAATAGTTTGTTAGTTTTTGTAAACTGATCAGTAATGATGAATGATCCTGCTCGTGCAGATGTTTGCTGCTGCTTGAGATAGTAGAGAGGATTAAGGCTTTATTCTTTTGCATTAATCTGATTGGTGTTAGTATTTAACATGAACCTCGTTTTTCTTCTCTAGACTTGGTCAGATTCAGGTGCTGTAGTCACGCCTGCTTTTCTTGTTTTACTGTGTAGATGCTTTGGTGAAGTTATAATCCAAATTAGTGTAAATATTTAGAAAACGAGAGAAAAAGTGTCCACTGGTTAGACCCCTGTGCGACTTGCCCAGAATCTGCCAAGCAGGAAGGACTGCCTGCGCCCTTTAGGGACCAGCCCCCAGCCCCAATGGTGGAGGGTCTTGACTGTGATCTCTCCTTCCCCAAAGGCTGTCGTGACGAGCCCTGTAGCACGCTGCTTAAGTGCTCAGCTGCCAGCTAGAAGATCAGCGTTTCCAATCCACCCGCTTCTCCCCAGGAAAAAGACAGGGCAGCCCTGGGAACCCCACTGGGAACCCCGCGGGCTGGTTCTCCTCTGTCGCGCAGGGTCGTGATGAGTCAGAATTGACCGATGGCAATGGTTTGGTTTGCTTGGGATAATACAGTTACTGTGCGTACTGTGGAAACCCTGGTGGCATAATGGGCTAAGGGCTCCATCTGCTCACCAGAAGGCTGGCAGTTCAGGTCTACCAGGTGCTCCTTGGAAACTCTGTGGAGCAGTTCTCCTCAGACCTCTAGGGTTACTATGAGCTACAATTGACTTGATGGCAATAGTGTTTTGTTTTGTTTTTTAATCTATAGTCTAGAACCTAGGATTATGTCTTAGTAAGCTTAGCAAGTTAGTACTAGCCTCAGGGCTGAAAGAAGTTAGACCAGGGTTTAAAAAAAAAATTAGGAAAGCCAGGAATTTTTAAATTCTATCTTTGACTCAACAACCAAGCCTAATTCTGATAAGTAGGTGGGCCACCACCGAGCCTTAGTAAATACACTGCGGACGTGTTCATCTCACGGCGTGGCTGTTTCCTCGCAGATGCTGGAGGTCCTGTTCCATCACGCAGACCGCGCTCTGAAGAAGTGCCCGGAGCAGGGCAGGGTCCAGGTGATGGAGCAGCATTTTCAGGTACGCCGCAGCCGGGCGCTGGCCGCCTTGCTGTGGAAGGGTCAGCCTTGGCTCTAAGGTCACGTGTGACGGTCATGTTTGGGTTCAGAGCTTTTCCGTGTGCAGCCTCTGGCTTCAGAGCTTGTGGGCCTTCTCAGTAATTCCATTTTGGAGCCCCAGGAGTCTCGTCATGTGGGAACAGGGGAGTCAGCAGTTGCAGGGTGTTTCTGTACTGCGCAGTGTTGCTGCCTTCTTGCAAGGAGCGTCAGGTCCCTGTGACAGAAGGAGCCCAGGAGGCCCCGTGGCCGAGAGCTCATCTCCTGCACAGAAGGGCAACAGCTCCCACCTGCCAGTCGCTCCTTGGAAATCCTGCGGGCGCTTCTCACAGGGCTGTTGTGAGTCTGAATCAACTTAATGGGAACTTTCTTTTTTTTTTTACATTAATGAGTGGCCCCTTTGGGGTAGAGTGGTTAAGGTCTCAGCTGCTGACCAAAAGGTCAGCAAATCGACCCATTGCTCCTTGGAGATACTGTGGGGAAGTTGTGCTGTGTCCTGTCGGGTCACCGTCGGTTGGGATCAGCTCAGCAGCAATGAGCTGAATTTTTTTGGTTTTCTATTAATGGAATTCTGTGACATGATGTTTGCCTAAATTTCCCATGACTTTCAAGAAAGCTGTGTAATATAGATTTGCAGCTAGACAGACATCCCTGTTCAAACAAGTGTTCTTTGATAGCTTAGTATTTTATGGCATAGAATTCTTTCATATCCAGAGGAACTTGTATCTGAAGAGCTTTCCTATCAGTGATTTCGGTGAAGATTTAGTGACTTGCTTGCCAAATTGCGATGGTACTAAGAATCAAGATTCAAAATAATCTTGGAAAAGAGTGGAGCAGTGGTCTTGGGACAAGATCAGGCAGACTGCCTCCGAGATGGACAGGAAGCTGGCTTTTGGTTCAGGTGGTTGAATTGCGTGAGTGCCGCACTGGGATGACACAGCTGGGCAGAGCTGTGGCCGGCCTGAGGCTCGGTGTGAGCCAGTGGTGAGCTCAGGCCCAGATACAGGTGAGTGGCAGCACCGCCGCGCCACCTGTTGGGAGGAAAGATGCCGAGGTCTTGTGTTTGTTTCTAAGCCCGCTGACAGACCAAGCCACGTCCCATGAGCAGGATAGTTGGAGGGTTAGAAATCATGCCAGTGTACCAGCAGTTAAAACTACGGGGGCGTTTCGTTTGAAGAGAAAATGGAAACATACCTGTCTTCAGGTGCTGAAGGGGGGTCTGTGGAGGTTTCCTCTGGCTGCAGGGAGAAGGCTAGTGGAAATCGGTGGAAGCTCTGGGGAGGTGCATTTCAGCCTCAGAGGACAGACACATGGATGGCCTCACGGCCCTTGGGTTTCTGTGTCACCTGCTGTTGAATGTACTCAGAGAAAGGAGGGTACACAGCTGACCAGAAGGGTTTAGGGGTTTAGGGGTGGGAGGATCTGAGATTTGGGGTCAGTGTCCCGAAACTGACCTTGGCAGTAGAGCGGAACTCTAACTGAATTAGCTGACGTTTTTCCTGAGACCGTGTTCTCAGGCAAAACGCTGAGGAATTGTGATCTTGCCGGCAGGGGGTGCTCCAGCCTGCCGACTCCGTCTTCATCTGTCGCTTTGCCAAGGACCCTCACTGTTTCCTGGAGTCAGAGCCTGTAATGCTAGTCAGTGTTTTTGTTTACTTCTGAAGACCAGTCAGTGTTTTACCCTGTATTAATTACAGTGAGTCACTTTTGGATCTTGTGAAGGTTTTGATGGTCTGTAATTTTTACTTAAGGACAGATTTGAAGGTTGCCAGATCTTTAATTATAATATATAATAACTATACCACTGTACCACCTGGGCTCCATCTGTTAACATACTGACCTCATATTCCTTTCAAAAAGGCATTATAGGGTCAGCTCCTGGGAAAGGCTCTTGAGCTCCATTGGAATTATCAACAGATTGCTTCGTGAATCTGCTTTTTTTTTTTACTGTAAGAGTCAACCGAATTATTTTGTAGTGCTGAAAGCAGCAGGATGAAAAAGCATCTCAGGCCTCAGCTTCACCTCTGCCTCATCCCAGGCCTTCTCCACACTGAAACCAGGTCCCACAGTAAGTCCATCCTCACGCCATCCCAGTAGCCTTGGGTTTGTTAGGTGCCGTCCAGTTGATTCCCAGTCCTGGTGGCCACCTGTGTGCATGGTGCAGCTGCTCCACGGGGTCTGCAAGGCTGTGGCCCTTGAGTACTGGGCCACTGGACATCACTTCCAAGGCCTCTGGCCAGGCATCACTCCGGGTCGTCAGGCAGATCACCAGGTGTCATTTCAAAGGCTTCTTCTGGCAGGTTTGAGCCACCAGCGTCTTCTTCACCAGCTGATAAAATCCTGTGGTTCTTGTCTTCTGTTTTATGTATGTGATGGGTCACACTGATTGTTTTCCTGGTGCTGGACCACTCTGCATGCCTGCTGTGAGTCCCACTTTGTCATGTGAATTAGTTGTTGAATTCTGTTGGCTAGAATTTTGTTGAGAAATTTTGCATGTAAGTTCATCAAAGGTGCTGGTCTGTCATTTCCTATTTTTGTGGTCAGTGAGTGTCCACTCCTGGGCTCCCGTTCAGCCGTCTTCTTGCTGGACCTCAGCAGCATTCAGCACAGGGGGCAATGACATGAAGCAGTCTGTCTCTGTGGCTTCCCTGGTGTCACACATTCCTGCCTGTTTTCTGTCCCCTGGGCTGCTGATTGGTTTCCTCTGTTAATTATTCTTGTGGTTCAGCCATAAATGTTAGAATTCCTCATCTTCCATTCTGTATAAGTGTTTCTTGAGATGCTGTCCATGGATTATTTCCTTCAAAATCATTTGAGGATGTCTGTGAAAACCGCGTTTTCTTGAGTTATTTCCTAGGCCCTCTGAACCCCACTTCCTGGGGTGAGTGACTAAGACGGTAAGCAGCCCGCTAGGTGAACCCTACGCTTGTTGAAGTTTCAGCATCGTTGCCTTGTGTCCTCTCCTAAGTGATCTGGGCAGGTGACTCTCTGATGTGTGTCTCCCAGCCAGGTGCCCTTCTGAGTGCTGGTGTCATCCTCACTGAGACCCTTAGTAGCACAAATCCGACGAGAGTGCCTTGCCTTTCTGGGTCTTGCAAGTGTCCTGACTTTGACAGAGAAGGGTCTTGTCGCTGTGCTGTCACTCTCTGTTAATAATCCTACCTCATAAACACCCAGGAAGTATTTCTCTTCTGTTTTATAGGACTGGAAAAGAAACAGAACTATTGTTTATGATTTCTTTGTTTATTCAAATCACGTACAGATATGTGTATATACTGTTTACAGAAAGAGATGGGTGGGATTCGTTTGTTAGTAAAAGCACCTAACATCAGCTGTTCACTGTGTTTTGGTGTTTTCATGAATGTATTAAAACAAATTTCTAAATCTGTAGCCTTATCAAAAAACTCTAGCTCTCTTCATTAGCTTTTCGAAACAAACCCCTTCAAAGCTTTGTGGAGCCGGGCACTCAGGTTTGACTCAGAGGCTGAGATCTCCCGGTGGCTGCTCTTCACCAGCTGCGTCGTCAGTGGCCTCAGAGCACGAGTCTGTAGTTTCTCGCAGGTTTACAGTGTTCATTTCTGTGGCAGTGTCCCTGTCGATATACGTGTGAGGTGAGGTAGTGACCCTGTTTTCTGGGACACCCCTGGAGATGTCATCTGTGGCACTCAGAGTCAGCAGGTCTTCGGGTGTGACAGCTGTCGTTCTACGTGCTGCCACCACTGGCAGAGCAGCAGCCACAGTTCTTTCCGCATTCCCTGCCGTTTCTTCCGTATCATCTTGATCGATCACTTCAGAAGTGAAGTTGCATCAGGGACACTGACTTTCCCTGAGATCTCCGATGCCATCGTGCACGTCTGCCTGTGGGCAGTCACTTTGTGAAGCAGTAGCCTCCCATAGTTTAACATCGTGAATGATGCTTTTTTCTGCTGTTTGTAGGGCCAATATCATGAACAATGGGAAAACATTAATATTAGGAAAGGGCCGAGGAGTATAGCATTGTCAGCTAACAAGAGAATGCCTTGCTTCTTCGTAGTGTTACTGGATTTGCTGACAAGCTCTTCCTAAATCCCTTCCATCAGCCAAGGTTTGATACTGTATTTCCGCCCACCCTACTTTTAGGAAGCTGATTCATATGGAGATTCTGGAAGGGCCACAAGGTTTTTCCGCCCTTCCCAGTTACGTCCCATCCACTGGTGTGATCAGGAGGACAGCAAGCCCCGCATTTGAAAACCAGCCATCTGAGCCTTCTTCCCTGTCACCTTCAGGACCCTGCTAGGCATCGTCCTGTAAGGTAGAGTCGTCTGCAGTGTCTTTAGAGTTGTGTCACACCTCCTTATGATCTCTTTAATCTTGTGACCCAGTTTTAACAATGTCATTGTCAACTTCCTGTGATTCCGCACAGGCTGAGTTGCAAGTGATTCCATGTTCTTTTTAAGCTCGGAGGCCACCCGATAGACACTGAGTCTCCCACTGCTTCTCAAAAGGTCCACCAGTGCTCTCAGGGCCGGCTCTGGAATAGCAGCGTTTTGGGCAGAAGCCCAGAGAAGTCACTCAGAGCGCACTTGTCAGTTGCTGTACAGTTCCTGTCCCTTTCTTTCGGACATTGACATCGGTGCTGTGCCTGTGGGTTTCGAGTTTTGATCCTTTTCTTTCCTAATTGAGTAAATTTGCATTTTGCTATGTTTGAACTTAATTATGGCCTTCTTGACAATCAATCTTTTGGGTTCTCATTCTGACAACATTGAATCTGTCTTTCAAAGATGAATTTGGCTTTCTTTTGTCCATGGCTGTGAGGAATAAGCTTGCTTTCTTTTCTTTTTTTTATTAGAAAATAAGTTATTATAAAATTAAGGAGTTTATGACCTCAAAGACATGACTATCTCAAACCAAGTAAAAACTGTCAGCATCATTATACACTAACGTTAACACACTTCAGTGAAGTATTTAAGGAGAAATGCTGCATGAGAAGGTCTTTGCTTTTGTGCCCAGACTGAAGGTGGCGGAGGAGGAAATGTTTTTCTGATTTGGGGACAAAACAAATATTCGAGGAAAAACTTCAAGGAAATAAAGGAGTGGATTTTAAAACTAAAAATCATGTATCAAAATAACAAATAGCTACAGCAAAAAATTACAGAGAAAGAGAGTAAAACGTGAAAGAGAAAGAGAGAGAAACGTGTACATTGCTTGATGTTAATGAACATAAAGGAATTTATTCGTATCTGTTCACTTTTTTTGGAATCATGGGTGGTGTTCTTTGCTGGAAGAGATTTACAGGCCAAGAAAAAACAACAACAACAAAAAGGCAAATATGTGGAAATGCCCTACTGGGAGAACAGTAACGATGCATGGTGCACACGTACCCAGTCACAGCAGCAGCCAGAAGGGGCCAGCGAAGCCTTCAGAGGGTGCCGTGAGCTAGTCAATGGTGGCCCTTCTAACCATGCACAGTCTTTGTGACTTTCACAAAGTGATTGAGTGGGACTACACAAATAACGTGCCTATGGCCCACCAAGGACAGTGGACAGCTGGTTAATAATGCAAATGAGGTGCATGGCACCCTTGTGGGAGTGGGACCATGCAAATAATGTATTTGGAGCCCTAATGAGAGGATTGGTCAGTTTCATCTTCCTGCTAGGATTAAAAAGAGCTGATTCCAGAGTAGAGAAGACCTCACTGCCAGCAGGAAAGCGGAGCCAGGAGTGAACAGCAGCCTCTGTGCCCAGCGTCTGTGTGCAGAGAACTTCCAGACCCAGGATACAGGGGAGGGCTGTAGCACTCAGGAGGACAAGAAGTGCAGCAGAACCAGGAGACAAGCACGAGACCGGGCTTTCCAGCCGTGGAGCAAGGCAGCCACGTAGGATGTGCTGACCCCCGGAACGAGAGAGCTGGGAGTCTGGAGGCATGTGGCTTCCTGGCAGAGTGGGCTGCCCCTGGTCAGTGGGGCTAAAGAGCTTTGTAACACTTGCCTGAGCAGGCCAGAGGCCTGGCCTGGGTGGAACTGAGGGCCGAGAAAAGAGGTCTCGCCTTGGGGCTGTGAGGATCCTGTCCCCTGTGGGCCAGGAAGAGCTGACAGAGCTGCCCTGCGTGGAAGAAGGGAGGTTTGGCCTACGTTCTATCTGATCCTACTCCTGCGTTGGGACTGTTATTTGCCTGAAAAGTCCCACAGTTGTGAGTATTGTCTATGAGTTCTATGTGGTCATTGCAAAGGATTACTGAACCCCGTGGGGAACTAGAGGGTACCACAGGAGGGACAGCGGTGTCAGAACTGGTGAAACAGTTCAAGAGCAGAATACTTCCACGTGACAGGAGTCAGCCTTGGCCTGATGCCGGTCTTGATTCTCTCTCCTCCCCTTGTGAAGTCAGAGGAGGTCAGACAACACCCAGCACCTCTTGGGGTGAAGTCCCTAGGCTAGAAGACAAAGGGCTGTAGACTCGGGGGATGTCTGCATCTTCTGGCACCACAGGGTACACACAGACATTGTGCACCCTTCTTTGGTGAGGGGTGTCTGGGGTCTTAAAAGCTTGGGAGAGGCCTTCTAAGGCAAGACTATTCATCTCTTCCCATCTGCAGCGAGAAAGAGTGAAGGAGACCAAAGTTTCAGGTGGGCAGTTAATCCAGAGAGCCAGTGGACCACCTAAACCACATGTCTGCAAGACTGGAAGAACTGGAAGGGTCATCACTGCCCCTGCCTGGCTGGGACCACAACAGAGGGTCCCAGACAGAGCGAGAGGAAGACGTAAAATAATCAGAGTCACACACACACACACACAAAGACCAGGTTTACTGGTCAGATAGGGACTGGAGAAACCCTGGAGGCTGTGGCCCTAAGACATTCTTCTGACCTGGAACCAAAGCCATCCCTGGAGACCACCTTTCAGCCAACCAGTAGACAAGCCTGTAACAGACACTAACAGCCACGAGGAGTGTGCCCTGTAGGACAATCCATTACGTGCGATTATAAGGGCGGTGTTTGCCCCAAATCAGAGAGGAGAGGGGTGGAAAATCCGGAGGAAAGGAAGCAGGAAACCCTGGGTGGAAACGAGGGGAGTGCGGATACAATGTAGGGAATGGGGCCAGGGCCCTGGAGTACTTCATGTACAAACGGTGCGATGGGATCTGATGTGCTCTGTAAACGTTCACTGAACAATAAAAAGAAAAAAGAATTGGTTGGGCACAGTGTGTTGGCCTTGAGAGTGCATTTTAAATCTAACTGTAGGAGGTTTGAACTGAGAACTGGGTTTAAAATTTAGCACTTGCAGTGCAGATGTCCATAATCATGGCTAGTATTTTGTGTGTTGTGTGCTTGGCAACTGTCTCATTTAATCTTTATAATATGCTTGTCTGGCAGTTATTAATATTTATCTCCATTTTACAGATGGATAAACCAACATGTAGGATTGTGTAATGTGCACTAATACCATGTTACTAGGCCCTATGGCGTCACTTCCTACTCACAGCAGCCCTGTATGTGACAGAATAAGGTGCTGCCCAGGCTTGTGACATCCTCAGCAGTCGTTCTGTGGAAGCCCGTTGGTGCAGCCACTGTGTCAGTCCGTCTTGTTGAGGGTCCTCTTATTTTTTGCTGACCTTCCGCTTTACCAAACGTGATGTCCTTCTCCTCTTGATAATTTCCAGAGTATGTGAGACATAATTTCTCCACATCCTGGCTTCTAAGCAGCACTCTGATTGTACTTCTGCCAAGTCTGATCTGTTCACTCTTCTGGAAATCCATCGTACATTCAGGGTTCTTCACCAGCACCACGGTTCAGAGGCATTGATTCTTCTTTGGTCTTCCTTATTCACAGTCAAGTTGTGGATCATCAAGTCAGTAAATGTTAGAACCAGATAGGCATCTAGGCTGTCTGTCTCAAGAGTCCCCACTCCAAGCTATCATATGAGGTCCAGCAATTGAATCCGTGAGCTTTTGCTAAATATCACTGGAGTCACCTTCAAAGTACTTGTCTTGGGGAAGCTGTGCACTCATGTCATCACCTAGTCCACCCTTCAAGGCAATTTTGGAACTCTTTCTGGAATGGCCATTGCGCATGATGACATGTGGCAAGTTCACAAACTTAATTGTGCAGTTGTCTGTGAGGGAGTTTTTAGACAGTAAACAAATAACTGTATTGGAACACCCTCAGTACTCACAAGATCTGGCCCCTAGTGGTGTTTTTCTTTACCCAAAGATCAAGGAAATACTCGCATGATCTGGCCCGTAGTGGTGTTTTTCTTTACCCAAAGATCAAGAAAATATATATATGTGTGTGTGTGTATATACATATGTGTATATATGCATATATAAATATTATTATGATTGAGAGAAAATGTGCAGTCCCATATAAATTTCTGTGCCCACCTATGTGTAGCTCCCACTGCTCTCCCTGCCCGGTGACAGCACACTGTTCCTCTCCATTCCGTACATGTCATATCCTCCTGACAATCTCCCATCCCCTCCTCTCCAGGCTCTCCCCTACGTCCAGTAAGAGGTCAGCCGGATGACATCCTATAGATGGATAGAACCATAAAGTGCACACGTGATAGATGGTCGCTCTCTGTTGCCAAGTCCAATCCATTCCTGTCCGAAGAGTTGACCCCCATTATGATTTATGGATAGGGGCAGATTAGAGTCAGGGGCCATGCTCCCAGGAGAACCCCAAGGCCCCTGGACCATCAGCTGTGGTCTTCTGCTGGAGATCTCAGTGTGTACCCCTTTTTATTTTTGTGTTGTTGGTGAGACTTTGTGTGCCCCATCACAGCTATTGCTGGTGGTGGCCAGGCAGCATCTGGTTCTTCTGGTCACATGTAGGATGTAGGCACCTACTCATGTGGGTCTCTGTCTTCTGGGTTCTCTTCCCGCCATGTTGTTTTCGTCCTTGGTGGTCACCTGCTCCTGCTGATTTGAGACCCATTTGGTGCACCTTGGATGGCGGCTTGACAGCTTTTAAGACCCCAGATGCCACTCACCAATGTAGGGTGTAGAAAACTGTCTTAGGAAAACACTAGTTGTGCCACTTGGCCTCAATTTCTCATGAGAGCATTGTCCCCAGCCCCTTGCCCCAGATACTCTGTCCTTTCAATATTGGGTTAAGATGGGAGGGGTAATCATGTTATGTTGAAGTCCAGTGAAAATTGATCATTTTTCTAATATGTGCTGTCCCAGATTTCACCCAACCAAATTTCTATGAACTATCTGATCCATGCCCCACCCTCTCCCTCCCTCCCTGCCCACCCTTGCAGCCATCAAAGAGTCTTTTCTATGCATGAGTCTATTTTTAAGTTCTTATTGTAGGGGTCTCATACAATATTTGTCCTTTTGTAGCTGACTCCTTTCACTCAACATAATGTTGAAATTGAAATTGAAATTGAATTTGAAACCAGGTTATGAGATGTTTCCTAAAATCATCATTGTTCTTTATCATTGCATAGTATTCCATTGAGTATATATAGCATAGTGTACCTATCCATTCCTCTGTTCTTAGGCATCTGGATTGATTCCATCTTTTGCTGTTGTGGACTGTGCTGCAATAAACATTTTGTGTGCATGTATCAGTTGGTGTGAATGGCCTTAATTCCGTAGGATATATTCCAAGCAGTGGAATACTGGGTCAAATGGTATATCTATTTCCAGCTTTTTAAGGAAGCACAAGATTACTTTACAAAAAGATTGCACCATTTTGCAATCCCACCAACAGTGTAGGAGAGTTCCAGTTTCTCCACAGCCTCTCCAGCATTTTTTATTTTGTGTTTTCTGGATCATGGCCAACCTTGTTCGGAAGAGATGGTATCTCATTGTAGTTTTGATTTTGAGTATCTTTAATAGCTAACAATTGTGAGCATGTCTACATGTGTTTTTTGGCTGCCTGGGTCTACTCTTTAGAGAAATGTCTGTCTGTCTCCTTTGCCCATCACTTAACTGGATTATTTATCTCTTTTGTTTGTTTTTATTATGATTGAATGAAAATGTATATTTCCATATAAATTCGCATGCTCACCTATATGCTGCTTCCAGTGCTCTGCCTGCCCAATGACAGCACACTCTTCCTTTTTGCTCCATACATATCCCATCCTCCCAACAGACTCCTTTCCCCTCCTCTCCACCCACTCCCTTTCTTCCAGTAAGAGGTCAACAGGACGACATCCTGCAGATGCATAGAACCATAAAGTGCACCCAAGATATGGTCACTCTGCATCACCAAGTCCAATCCATTCCTGTCCAAAGAGTTGACCTTCATTATGATTTATGGACAGGAGCTGCATCAGGGCTGGAGGCCATACTCCCAGGGGAACCCTGAAGCCCCTGGACCATCAATTACAGTCTTCCAGTGGAGATCTCAGGTTGCACCCCTCTTTATTCTTGTGTTGCCAGTGAGACACAACTTTGTGAGCTCCAGTGCAGCTATCACTGGTGGTGGCCTGGCACCATGTGGTCTTCTGGTCAAGAGTTGATGTAGACACCCACTCATGTGGGTCTCTGTGTCCTCTGGGTTCTCTTTCCCACATGTTGTTTTGGTCCTTGGTGATCATCTGTTCCTGCTGAGTTGGGACTGTTTGCTGTACCCTCAGATGGCAGCTTGGCAGCTTTTAAGACCCCAGGCTCCACTCACCAGTGTGGGGTGTAGAGAGTCCTCTTAGCAAAATGTTAGTTGTGCCAGTTGGCCTCGATTTTACCTGAGAGCATGGCCCCCAGTCCCCCGTCCCAGCTACTCTGTCCTTGCAATATTGGGTTAAGAGGAGAGGAATAATCATGTTATGTTGAAGCCCAGTTAAAATTGATCTTCTTACTAATGTGTGCTGTCAGTGATTCCACCCAACCAAATTTCTATCAACTAACTAATTTAAACCCTCCCTGCCTCACCCTCCCTTGCAGCCGTCAGTCTTTTCTTCTATGCATAAGTCTGTTTTTGAGTTCTTATTGTAAAGATCTCGTACAATGTTTGTCTTTCTGTCGCCGACTGCTTTCACTCAACATAATGTCCTCCAGTTGAAACCAGGTTATGAGGTGTTGCCTAAAGTCATCATTGTTCTTTATCGTTGCATAGTGTTCCATTGAGTATATATACCATAGTTTACCTATCCATTCCTCTGTTGTTAGGCCTCTGGGTTGATTCCATCTTTTTGCTATTGTGGACTGTGCTGTGATAAACATTCATGTGCATGTATCAGCTGTTGTGAATGGCCTTGATTCTGTAGGATATATTCCGAGCAGTGGAATTACTGGGTCAAATGGTATATGTACATCCATTTTTTTTTAAGGGAGCACCAGATTGCTTTCCAAAGAGGTTGGACCATTTTACAACCCCACCAACAATGTAGGAGAGTTCTACTTTCTCCACAGCTTCTCTAGCATTTGTTTTGCATTTTTTGGATTGTGGCTGTCCTTGCTGGGGTCAGATGGTGTCTCATTGTAGTTTTGATTTGAAATTCTTTAATAGCTAAAGATCGTGAGCATGTCCACATGTGTTTTTTGGCTGTCTGGGTCTCCTCTTTAGAGAAGTGTCTGTCCATCTCCTTTCCCCATCACTTAATTGGATTATTTATCTTTTTCTTATTGATATTTTGTAGTACTTTGTAGATTACGGAGATCAGGTGTCGGTGTGACATATGGTTGCCAAATATTTTTTCCCATTCTGTAGTTGGTCTTTTAATTCTTTTGATAAAGTCTTTGTATGAGCAAAAGTGTTCGATTCGTAGTAGTTCTCATTTATCAATTTTCTCTGCTATCGATTGTGCTTTGTCAGATTTTGAAGTCTGTTGTGTATTAAAACTTCCATTGTTGATCCTTTTTTTTCTTGGATGAGCTTTATTGTTTCAGATTTGATATATTGGTCTTTTATCCAGTTTGATTTGGTTTTTTAGTAAGGTGTAAGATATGGGTCTTGTTTCAACTTACTGCAGATGGATATCCAATTTTGCCAGCATCATTTGTTGATTGCTTTTACCCCAGTTTACTGTCTTAGGGCCTTTGTTGAATGTCAGCTGTTCAGAGGAGGCTTGTGTCATCTCTGCAGTTTCAACTCTGTTCCATTGATCTATCTGTCTCTTTTTGTACTAGTACCAGGCAGTTTTGGGTACTGTGGCAGTGTAATAGGTTCTAAAGTCGGGTAGTGAGAGGCCTCTGAGTGTGTTCTTCATCTTCAGTAGTGCTTTACTTATCTGGGGCTTCTTCCTTTTCCAAGCAAAGTTGGTGATTTGTTTCTCCAACTTATTAAACAATGTCACTGGAATTTGTATTGCGATTACATTATATAAGTAGATTGCTTTGGGTAAAACAGACATTTTCACAATGTTAAGTCTTCCTGTCCATGAGCAGGATAGGGTTCACCACCTGTTTAAGTTTCTCTTAGTTTCGTGTAGTACGATTTTGTAGTTCTCTCTGTAAAGATCTGTTATTTCTCTGGTTAAATTTATTCCTAGGTGTATTTTATCTTCTTGGGGGCTATAGAAAATGATACTGATCTTGTGATTTCTTCTTTGATAATCTCATTGTTGGTATAAAGGAATCCTACTGATTTACTTATGTTTATCTTGTATCCTGAGACTTTGCTGAACTCTTCTATCAGTTTGAGTAGTTTATTTATGGATTCTTTAGAGTTCTTTGCATATGTAATCATATCATCTGCAGATAAGGAGATTTTTACTTCCTTCTTTGCCCATGCAGATGTGCTTTATTTCTTGGTCTTGTCTAATTGCTTTGGCTACAACTTTTGCAGTACAGTGTTGAATAGGAGAGGTGAGAGTGGGCACCCTTGTCTAGTTTCTGTCCTCAAGGGGAATTGTTTCAGTCTCTCTCCATTCAGGATGATGTAGGCAGTTGGCTTTGTATAAATGGCCCTTATTGCCTTGAGGAATTTGCTGTGTATTCCTATTTTGCTGAGAGTTTTTACTGTGAATGGGTGTTGGACTTTATCAAATGCCTTTTCTGCATCAATAGACAAAATCAGGTGATTCTTGTCCTTTGTGTTATTTATGTGGTTGATCACATTGTTTTTCTGATGTTGAATCAGCCTTGCATCCCTGGTATGAATGCAGCTTCGTCATGATGAATGGTTTTTTTGATATATTGTTGTATTCTGTTGGCAAGTATTTTGTTGAAGATTTTTGCATCTAGATTCATGAGTATTATTGGTGTATAGTTCTGCTTTTTTGTTGGATCTTTCCATTAGGGTTATACTGGCTTCATAAAATGAATTTGGGAGTATTCCATCTCTTTCTTTGGTGCGAAATAGTCGTAGTAGTATTGGAAATAACTCTTCTCTAAAAGCTTGGTAGAATTCTGCAGTGAAGCCATTTGGACCAGGGCTTTTTTTAGTTGATAGTTGATCAAGGAAATATTGAAAGGAAGACATTTTGATGACATTCAGGACATCAGCGGTAATGTAATGACACCTCTGATGGCCATTCCAGAAAAGGAGTTCCAAAATCTCTTTGAAGGGTAGACTAGGCGCTGGCATCAGTGCATAGCCTCCCAAGGGGAGTAATTCGAAGGTGACCATAGTGATACTCAGCAGTGAGGTATGTAGCACTTTTTTTAGAATGAGTCCGCAGATTGAATTGTGCGAGCTTGTAGGTTGTATCCCTCAATTCTTCAGTGATGTCCGATTGAGAGGATGTCAGGTAGCTCACTTTGATAGAGGGTTAAATAATTCGTGTGTTCTAGGAAGATGTTGAAATGCATACATATGTACACACATATATATATTTTTTATTGTGATTGAGTAAAGTGTACGATCTAGTTTAAATTTGCATGCCCGCCTCTCTGCAGCTCCCTCTGCTCTCCTTGACTGGTGACAGCACACTCCTCCTTTCCTTTTTATAGATGTCATATCCTCTTAACTGAAATATGCATTTTAAAAATAAAAATACATTTGAATTCACTGTAGAGTGATGTTAGGTGCAGCTGAGCGAGCTCCAGTTCATTGTCACCCTGTGTACGACAGAAGGAGGCACTGCCCGTCCTGCGTCACCTTCCCAGCTGTTGTGGCCAAGCCCACTGTTGCGGCCACCATGCCAGTCCATCTCATCGGGGATCTCCCTCTTTTTCTCTGACCCTCTACCTTACCAAACAGGATGTCCTTCTCCAGGGACTGATCCCTCCTGGTGCAGGTCCAAAGTACCTGAGACCGACTCTTGCCGCCCGTGCTCCTGAGGCACGCTCTGGCGGTCATTCCCAGACACCAGCATTTTAGGGTGTCCGTCCTAGTCACGCGTGCACAGTTGGGATTTCTGTCGTGGTCTCCAGCTCAGAAGCCAGTCTGTTAGCCAGAAAGTGGTTTCACTTACTTTAGCTTGTTCTCACTGGCTAGCCTGCATGTTTGCTTGTTTATTTTTTAATGTAACAAGGTAAAAATGTAAATAAATAGACATGAGGCCCTTTAATAATATGAATCAACCCCCCCAAACTGAGAAATCAGATAGTTTTTGGGGATCTTACGTGAGGCCATTCATTGCTGCGCCTGGCCCCTCATCTACCTTCACTTGACCCTTCTGTGGGCAGCAGGGTGGCTGTTACCACAGCTGTTGGCACACGGTCCTGCGTTTGGAGGTTGTGCCTGGGAATGGACAGAGGCATAGAACATGAACGTAGAAGGTGCAGTCAGACAGCAGGAGCCTCTCTCCCTCTCTGTCTCGTGCTTCCTGTGAGATGAGCTGAAGAGGGGAAAATGGTGTGGACATGCAGCTTCCCGCTCGGCTAAAGTGCTGCTTCTGGAGACCGCATCTTTCCCCGAAGGCTGTATAGGTATGGTCACAACAAGAGAAAAGAGAAAAGAGAGACACACACAGAGGTCTGTATCCATACACCTGTCTGTAAGCTGTCGTGGTGTGCACATGCTAATACTGGGAAGATGCGCTGCCCAGCTCCCACAGGCGCCCTGGTGGCGCAGTGTTTAAGAGCTCAGGCTGCCCACCGAAAGGCTGACGGCTAGAATCCACCAGCTGCTGCTTGAAAACCCAGTAGGGCAGTTCTACTCTGTCCTGTAAGGTCACCGTGCGTTGGAGTCAAGTGGATGGCAGTGAGAAGTCCCTGAAAATGTGTCTCTGTCTCCCTTTGTGTGTGTGTGTGTGTTTACACATGTATTTCTGTTAGATGTGTATATGTGTATGTGTGGGTCTATGTATGTATGTGTTTAGGTGTGGAAACAATGTTTATGCCTATATACACACACCCGCACATGTTTATATAACCCCTCCAACTAGGCTTTTTGTTAAAATTTTGAATAATTTTCCCACATTGCAGTTTTCATTGCCTGACTGACCTGCAGCATACATCAGGAAAATCAATGCCCTTGTCCTCGGAACAGAGGCATGTGTACCCGCTGGCAGTTCTTTCCGCACCCTCCTTGTGAACTAGGAAAGCCAGAGGTGACATCTTCAGCTGGCAGATAGTCATGTAGACACAATGCCATCCAGTGATGTCTTTAGTCACTCACTTGACAGGCTTCTGTTTCGATTTTCTGCCTGTCAGCTGAGGGTTGGATTCACATACCCGCATTGGCTTCTTTAATAAATCTAGAGTACCCAGGGATCTCTTAACAATAGAAGCAGCTATCTTTGGCCAGTTCTAGGGCACTCCATAGAATAAATCATAGAAATATTTGCTTTCTTGTGTGCTTTACTTGTGGACACTCAAAACAGAGCCATTTGTCAGAATTATCCTGTCAGCGTTTGGGACAGAGTTATCAAGGAAGACTTGTTCGCTGCGTCTGTGGGCGAAAACTTGAGGTGAGCTGCCGCAGCCAGCACCCTGCTCAGGAAGGAGATGCACACGTGACACGTCACATCTGCAAAGGTGTCAGTAGTCATGTGACAGCAGCTGACGAAGACAGCACTCCCTCTGTGGTGCAAAGTTCCCACCGTTTGTTCAAACACTGAGCCGCTCTGGGTCACATGGGTGTGTCCAGCGTGTGGCTGCCACAGAGTTGCTGTCCCTGTTGACATGCAGGCTCCCTGTTGACATAAGCCTTTGCTGTCTTTTCTGAGAGATGCTCACAAGTGCAGTTTCTGGATTATATGCCAGGTGCATGTTTAATTTTTTAAGAAACTGCTGAGCTTTTCCAGGGCAGCCGTGCACTTCACACTGGCAGCAGCAATGTGTGAGTGATCCACCGTCCCCACATTCTCGTCAGGGCTCAGTGCTGTCATTATGTTGTAGCTGTCCCCGTGGGTCTCTGGTGATCTGCTTGCTGTTTTAATTTGTGTTTTCATGATGACTAAGGAAACCAACACCTTTTCATGTGTAGTTTGCCATATGCATGTCTTATTCATGGAAACGGTTCTTCATGTCTTCTGCCCATGTTCTTAGTGGGTTGTTGGGTTTATTATTGTTGCGTTGTGAGAGTTTTTCATATACTGTAGGTCCTAGTTCATGTTTCTTCCCTCTTTAGCAAAACCCAAACCAAACCCACTGCCGCTGAATTGATTCTGACTCATAGTGACCCCCATAGCACAACCCTAGTCACGTGGTCGTTAAGAGCTAAGCTTCTGACCAAAAGGTCAGCAGTTGAGATCCACCAGTCACTGTGGAAGCCCTATGGGGCAGTGTTCCGCTGTCCTGTAGGGTTTGTCTGAGTCAAAACGAACTTGACTGGCAGTGCGTTTGGTTTTTTTGGTTGGTTTTACACAAATGGTAGAAAACTGTATTGGCTGTTGTGTACTTTGCTTTTTCCACTTCTTGTATTCTGGCAATCTTCTCATGTTGGTTCTTGGAGAATGTCATTGTCCTTTTATTTTTTTGATAGTTGTGTAATGTCCTATATTTTTGGATGCTATTGTAAATGGCATTTTTTTTTTTAAGAAAGAAACTGGTATTTATTAAATAGCTGAGGTTTTTTTCCCTGATAATTATTCAAAATCACTTATTTTTATTATGGTTGAATGAAAATGTACATTCCCACATAAATTTGCGTGCTCACCTATATGCAGCTCCCGCTGCTCTCCCTGCCCGGTGACAGCACACCCTTCCTCTCTGCTCCATACATGTCCCATCCTCCCAGCAGTCTCCGATCCTCTCCTCTCCACCCGCTCGCCTGCCCCCAGGAAGACCTCAGCAGGATGCCATCCTATAGATGCATAGAATTGTAAAGTGCCCACAAGATATGGTCACTCTGTGTTGTGTAAGTGACATTTTTAAATTTCAGCTTCAGGCTGAAATGACATCAGTGGTGGTGTCATTTCTGTCATCCCTGCTGTTGGTAATTGTGTCTTTTCATTTTCCTGATCAGTCTGGCTACAGCTTCATAGATTAAAAAAAAAAAAAAAAAACGTAAAAAACTAATTTTTTCTTTCATTGATTTTCTGTTTCTTTTTCTGTATTCGACTTCATTGATTTCTGTTTGATTTGTTTTTATTCTCCTTTTCATTGTATTTAATTTGTTCTTTTTCTAGTGTTTAAGGTGGTAGTTGAGGTCTTTTTTTAAGCATTGTGAATTGCTGTGACTTTCCCCCTCAGCCCTGCTGTCGTGGACCCCACCCACATATTTTTATGTGTTGTACCTGCGTTCCCGTAGCCCCGGTGGCGTAGCGGTGAGGGCCTGCAGCTGCTGACGCACAAGTGTGGTTGCTTGTTGAAACCAGTGTTGAGGCGAGCGCTTGAGACAAAGATTGAACGGGACCTGGGGACACAGAGTGCAGGTGGTGTGTGGACGTTATGGCTAGATACAGGAGGCTGTCCTACTGGTTTCTTTTTAGAGGTTAGAAGAGAGGAGGGGACAAGTGTTGCTTGAGTGGATACTGGAAGTAGAGTGGAACAGAGTACTGTCACAGTGTGAGGAGAGCAGGTGGAGTGGCAGAGACGGGGCACTCAGGGTCTTATGTGGCAAATTGACTTGGATTGTAACCTTGTACTTAGTCACACAAAAAAGTTTGGCATCTCGAATCTACCAGCTCCTCCTTCGGAGCGCTGTGGGCCGTTGTCCCCTGTCCTCTGGGGCTGCTGTGAGTCAGAGTTGACTTGGGAGCAACAGGGTTAGAGTTTCTCAGTAAACCCTCATTCCCTCGACCTCACTGATTGCTCACGGGCGGTTGTCCAGTTTCCACTCCGCCTTCTGATGTACAGAGGCTGACACCATGTGACTCTGTGTACAGGAGCCCTGGTGGTGCAGCAGTTGATGAGCTCTTGGCCACTAACCGAAGGGACAGCCATGAGAACCCAGCAGAGAATCTGAGGGACCGAGGCCTTGGTGACCTTCTCCTGTAGAGATCACAGCCTGGGAGGCCCCGCAGGGCAGTTGGGCCTACTCTGTCCTGTAGGGTCTTCATGAGTCGGAATTGAGCTGACAGCACACGACACCACCACCACCACCACGTGGCATGTGGTAACTTGGTATCTGGAAACAAGTCGTTCATCTTGTGACTCCTAGTTCACGGGATGCTCCTTAGGCTGAACTTGACCGTGTCTAACAGCACGTCCACAGCCCCTGCTGGCTTTTTCTCCACGTGCCTTCCTCTGCCTGCCCCCTTATTGTCAGTCTCTCTGAATCCCCTCAAGTTTGTTCCTTGTCTGCAGATAGAGTTGGGAATTTTTGTTTTCTCAAGTTTTAGATTTTTGTGTTTTTTGGCAGGAAAAAAATAAATGAATTGAGTTAAGCCGAACATCCTTTTTTTGCTTGGTCCCTTATGTTTTTGGGTTCCTGGATTAGCCTCTTGCCTTCAGTCTTGGTTTCCAAACCCTCCTACCCTGCACTCACCGGGTGATTTGTGTAAATGTCCAGATCTCATGACGTGGCTTCACTTCATTGCTTCCCGTTAGGCCAGGCGCCGAACGCACACCTAGTCTTAGAGTTGAACTAGACTGCGTTACCTGTCACCTGCCACATATCATGTGGGGCAAACTTGTGTCTCATTTGTGAGTGTCACCTTGAGGTGCGTAAGACAGAGTGGCTGTTGTTAGTTCATTGGCGGCAGGTGCCAGTTCTTTATATAGCAGACTAGTCCCTGAGGTGAAATTAAGGATTATGTGCCTTTGGCTCAGTGGCCGTGGGTTTGGTGCCTCGCTTTTTATTTGACCTTGAGTTTTGATTTCTTAATTCTGATATAATTCACACGGAAGGAATTTATAAACTGCATACCATTTCAAGAACAGAAATGGTCGTCATTGAGTTGCCAAGTCCTCGGGACCCTGTAGGACAGGGCGGAGCTCCGGCCTTGGGTTTCCAGGGCGCGCCTGGTGGTCAGCAGCCGA
Source organism: Heterohyrax brucei (assembly GCA_028571685.1). NCBI lineage: Eukaryota > Metazoa > Chordata > Mammalia > Hyracoidea > Procaviidae > Heterohyrax > Heterohyrax brucei. The sequence goes on along the minus strand of CM053157.1, from coordinate 84,488,817 downwards.
GTGTGTCCTGCTGGAGCATGTCACCTTTCTTCTCTGTCACTCTGTGCAGTCAGTTCTTGGAATGATTTCTCTTTTGGTTCCTTTCTGTTTCCTATGTTTTTCGCAGGATTGTCCTGTCTTTTGCTCCTTCAATTTCCTTCTCATTTTTGTGGGTTTTTTTCCTTCTGCCTCTTCTCTGCTGGGGGTTCCCAGCTCACATTTTATCCACTTTTCTAGTTCCTTCTCTTTTCTGAGTCCTCATTGTATTCCTTTGTGGTCTTTCTTCATAGAAACAGTTGCCTCTTGAAGGATTTATTTCTTCATGACATTCATGGAGAAATATTTACTTAGATTTGGAGTTTCTCTCTGGCATGCTTCCAGATGAATTTTCTGTATATCCTAAGTGTTGCTGTGTGTTTCCTCACTTATCTGTGTCTTGATGCCCTGCTGACTCCTTGTTTTATACTCATCATCGAAGGAGCTGGGTTTTTCGTGACCAGCCATTTGCACGGGGCTCCTGGAGGAAGGGGGAAGAGGAGAATCGGGGCAGCTTAGTGTTTCCACAACTCGTGTGTCGTAGTCATCTAGTGCTGCTGTGACAGAAACATTGCAAGTGACGGGCTGCAACAAAGAGAAATTTTAGGAGGCTAGAAGTCCATGTTCAGGGTGCCAGCTCCCGGGGAAGCTTTCTCTCCCTGTCCCCTCTGGGCGAAGGTCCTTGTCATTAACTTTCCCTTGATGGTTGCAGTCATGGCTCGTGGCCCGTCCCCTTGGCCTCTGGTTCCAATTTTACCTTTGGACCCTGGTATTGCTCTTGCTTTCTGAGGAGCTCAGCTGTGTATTTAAAAGAACACTTATTAAATCTTGTCAGCACCGCCGTCGCCAGTAATCTAGCCCACTGGGTTCTTATTCAACGTTGTGCCTTGGTGTAACTTCAACGCTTTTGAAATCTGTGGCTCTAGTTTTTGCTTGTGAAGATTCTGAATAAGATTACAGAGCTAATCATGAGGACAGTGAGTGAGTGTACGGGGCAGGAGCGGGCCGGGGAGAGTCCTCCGGCCCCTTCCGGACTGTGGTCCTCCTCGGCCGCCTCGTTCTCAGGCAGTGCGGCTCTGCCAGGCCGGGCTCGGCTGTGCTGTTCTCTTCGCACACTGCCCTCTCCCACGTCCTGGGGGGACTTCTTCCTGTCTAGAACCTAGGCCTTCTAGGCTTTTTTCTTTTCCGGTAAACCGTTTCCTTCTCGCCAGCAGAAAATGAAAGCATACCCCTGAAATCTGACGTTTGGTTACTTGACAATTTCCAGTCAAAATAAGCTACTGTTTCTTCTTCAGACTGACTCCCTGGAAAAGGAGGCTGCACTGGGGGCTGCTGTTCACTTGATAGGAGTTTGCACGTGAGGGACTTGAAGCAGTTAGAATATTACAAGACCAGGAGTTACATCAGCTTTAACGCAGCTGATCTAGAAGATTGTGACGAGACACAGCCAACTAGAGTTACCTCAGCAGCCAAATATATTCTGTTAGCAGTTTGGTATGTTTTCTTCTGTCTCCTTTCAAAAGTTTCTTCACAAAGTTATGACGTAGATACATATTTCCCACCTACTGTTTGTTGTAATGTTATTATAAGCTCTTCAGAAACTTGTAATATCTACATAATATTTTATTCAAGTAATAAAATTTACCGACTAGCCTCTGCATTGTAAATTTAATTTCAGTTTATTCCCCTTTTTCTTCCCTGCTCCCTTTTCTATTATGAAACTACAATGAGCACCACAATTAACAAAGGAAAAAAGAGAACTGTCTTAAATGTACTTAGGGTAGATTTCCAGAATAGAATTACCACGCAAGCATTTTCATATTTTTAAGAATTTTGCAACTTAGTGCTGAATTTCTCACCACAACCATGGCATGGAAGTTGTGTTCTCCCGACAAGCTGCTTTCCAGGTGGACATTTGTGATTGTGCGTGCATTTAGGCAGTGGGCCATGTGACAGGGCTGACGCATTCTCTGTGTGTATCAGCAGTGGGCCACGTGACAGGGCCGTGTCGCTGACGTGTCCCCTGTGCGTGTCAGTGGTGGCCCACGTGACAGGGCCGTGTCGCTGACGTGTCCCCTGTGCGTGTCAGTGGTGGCCCACGTGACAGGGCCGTGTCGCTGACGTGTCCCCTGTGCGTGTCAGTGGTGGCCCACGTGACAGGGCCGTGTCGCTGACGTGTCCCCTGTGCGTGTCAGTGGTGGCCCACGTGACAGGGCCGTGTCGCTGACGTGTCCCCTGTGCGTGTCAGTGGTGGGCCACGTGACAGGGCCGTGGTGCTGACGTGTCCCCTGTGCGTGTCAGTGGTGGCCCACGTGACAGCGCCACGGCGCTGACGTGTCCCCTGGGCTTATTACGGCGCTGACAGTTCTCTGTTGTCCCCCCGCAGGACACGGTGCCCACCATCGTGGATTACTGCCTTCTGCTGCAGCGAAAGTGAGTACACACAGCCCGTCGGCGTCAGGTCTTCAGAACCTGGCTCCCTCCCTTAGGGACCTGTCACTGCTCTGAATTCTGTGTATTTGGGTAGGTTTTTTATAGTTAATTAACTTACAAAAATATGGTTCTTTAGTGGTTTTGAGTACATTCATCTAATAACATGAACCCTTCTAAAATAGATGCACAGTGTGTGTCACCCATGTGTCTGTGTGGTGGGACAGTGGGGGTGAAAAGCAAACGAAGGAAGCCGCAGTGTCACTTCAGGGTCGTGGGCATAGATGGGGGCGGCTCATGGGCCGCACACGCAGCTGTTGATGGCCTGGCACTGACGGCATCTCACACTACCCAGAGAAGTCTACCGCATCCGCGGTGTGGCCTGGAAGAGCCTCTTTTGTTTCAAAGAAAGAAGTGGGTGGAACTCCTGATTAGGGTTGGTCGGTTTAAATAGTGACCATAGAGATGACCGTGCTGATGGATGGTTTTTCCACACTGGGAATAACAGGTCCCGGTGCGTCAGATGTTGTTCTAAGCCGTCTGCCTTCAGTCTCTCATCTCATTTTTAGAGAACTTTAATTTTCCTAATAACCAAGCAGGTATTGTAAATACCCCTGTTTTAGGCAAAATCAAGGCCAATGGGAACATCTAGCGGTTTGCTAAGAGAGCCCTCTGCACCCTACATTGGTGAATGGTGTCCGGGGTCTTAAAAGGTGCCAGGCTGCCATCTGAGGGTACAGCAAATGGTCCCAACCCAGCAGGAACAGATGATCACCAAGGACCAAAACAACATGGGGGAAAGAGAACCCAGAAGACAGAGGGATCCCCATGAATGGGTGACCATGTCAACTTGTGACCGGAAGAATGGGATGGTGCCCACCCGGCCACCACCAGTGATAGCCGTGATGGAGCTCACAGAGTTGAGTCTCACTGGCAACACAAGCATAAAAAGGGGTGCATCCTGAGATGTCCACTAAGAGACTACAGTTGATAGTCCAGGGGACTTGGAGTCCCCCTGGGAGCACGGCCCCTGGCCCTGATGCTGCCCCGTCCATAAATCATAATGGAGGTCAACTCCTGAGACAGGAATGGATTGGACTTGGTGAGACAGAGTAACCATATCAAGTGTACACTTTATGGTTCTGTGCATCTATAGGATGTCCTGCTGACCTCTTACTGGAGGCGGGGGAGTGGGTGGAGAGGAAGGGATAGGAGATTGTTGGGAGGATAAGACATGTATGGAGCGGACAGGAAGAGTGTGCTGTCACCGGGCAGGGACAGCAGTGGGAGCTGCGTATAGGTGGGCGTGCAAATTTATATGGGAATGTACGTTTTCATTCCATCATTATAAAAAACGAAGACTAGAAAAAAAAATCCCTATTTTACATAGAGGTTCTGGGGGCAAAGAGCAATGGAATGGTTTTGCCACAGTTTACCCAGCCCGCATTTGGGAGGGCAGATTTGGCGTTCAGATCTAGGCAGTCTGCCTCCTGTGCTCTTGCTGTGACCTGGTGGCTTGTGCGACTTTGGAAGTGGCAGAGAACACATTAGGGTCCAGTTCCCAAGTCCCGGCTCCCTGCCAGCTTGACGCTTCTGTCCGTGTCCATTCAGGTCGCTTGAGGTAGAAAAGCTGGTGTCCTGCCGCCTAAGAGTGTCGGTGGAGGTCACCAGAGGGCAGTTTTTATTTGCCACAAGGCTACCGATTAAGTCATGAAGCGGTGTTGTTTCTGCACACCTGGGACTCCGATTTATTTAGAGTTTTAGCCGCAGTGTTAAATGTAGCTATCAGGGAGACTTCTGTGCTCCTGGGGAGATTTTGTTGATAACGTGTGATGGGACAGAGTCTTCTTTATGAGGGCTGCAGGCAGCGTTCCCCTCGGGCCTTAGCACCAGGAAGGCCTCACGACTTGGGCACAGCTGGACGGACACTGAGCTGTGGCAGCCCATCGTGCCCTAGAATGCTAAGAGCCGTGGATGGCGTACAAACTGCCTCCTCGAAAACCCCATCACCGCCGAGTCAGTTCTGAGCCAGTGCGGTGACCCTGCAGCACGCCCAGAGGGGCATCGCGGAGCAGCGGTGGGTCTGAACTGGTGACCTTCTCGCAGGCAGCGGGCCGCTCCGCTGACCTTGACTTTCTCCGCCCCGCTTTTCACGTGTCCTTGTTACTTATTTTGTATCTGTATAAAAAGCTTCAATAATTTGTGGATCAGTTTGGCTTGTTTTATCCCCATAGTTACACTAAACAAGAGGTAATAATATCCTCATTTTCAGTCAAGGAAATTGAGGTTGAGAGATTTTCCTGACACTGGTGAGTGCTGGAGCCAGGGTTCAGATTCACGTCCTCCAACTGAGATCATTGTAAATGAGGTAAAGTACCTGGAGGGCTGCATTTTGTTGCGCGTCAGAAGCTGTACCTTGACTTGATTTAACAAGAATAGTACCTGGTACAGAGTAGCTGTTCAGTACCTGAAGTTTCAGTTAAAAGAAATAAGTGTACCAGCTGGTTTGCAGGACAACCGAAGATCACTATCTTGAATACTCCCAAAGTGACATAAAGTTAAAATGGCCCTGATAATTACACCATGAAGGGTTGTAGAGAGACCAGGGAAAAAATATATTTTGTGTTATTCGCACAACAGAGAAAAAGTCAGTACAACTGCACTAAGTCAAAGGCTACGAAATTTCCAGGATACAACCAAGATACTTAAAGGGACAGAGTAACAGGGGCAGGGGCCTGGGAACCATGGCTTCAGGGGACATTTAGGTCATTTGGCATCATAATGTTTGTTAAAAAAATGTTCTACATCCCACTTTGGTGAATGGCATCCACAAAACTAGCAAGCAGCCTCTGAAAAGCATCCATTTGTCCTAACCCGCCTGCAGCCACCAATGAAGGGCATCAGAGACGTAAGGAAAATATGAGCCCAGGGGACAGAAAGGGCCCCTATAAACCAGAGATTACATCAGGATGAAACTAGAACTAGTGCCCAGCTGCTACTGCCAGCTGCCCTGACAGAGAATTCAACAGAGTCCCTGATGGAGCAGGAGAAATGGGGGCACAGAACTCAAATTCTAGTGAAAGACCAGACTTGATGGTCTGGCAGACTGGAGGGTCCTCAGAAGACATGGTCCCCAGTCTCTGTGTTAGCGCAGAACTGAAACCATTCCTGAAGCCAAATCCTTAGAAAAAGATTGAACTGGACTGCAAGACCTAAAATGATCCTAGTGACGAGTGCTTCATGGCCTGAGTATGTAAAGGATCCTCCCTGGGCAGCTCACATCTGGAGGGGAGTCAGCGGGCTGAGGGGACAGGAGCCGGCTGAATGGGCATGAGAAGTCCAGGGCGACGAGGAGGACCGTGCCATCACTCCTCCGAGCAGGTTGGCCGGTTTACACAGTGTGCGCAAGTTCTCGTGTGAGAAACCGACTCAAGTTGTAAACTTTCACTGAAAACAATACAAACAAAATAAGAGCAATATCTTGTGTTATTCACAACAGTGTTCTGGAGCTAAGTTTTTCGTTATTTTGTGAAAGGAAATATAATCCAGCGACAGCACTTGGCTTGGCTGGCTTATTGAACCTTTCGACTGGCAGAGAGCACGGCAATTTCTGCATTAAACATAGAACATAGAAGATAAAATCTGGCGTAGATTGTCACCTGGTTGGGATCTGTGTGCGATTTCCTCGTTTTTATCAGCGTCTTTGTTTCCTCTGATTTTCCCAGCATCCGCAGCATGTTTTGTTTTGGGGACCATGTCAGGGCCAGTGCAGCATCCGTTGTTGGAGGCCTCAGAGGGAGGCAGGGCAGTGCTGGCATGTTGCTGGCCTCCGAGCGCAGCGGTACCTTGGGGTCCCATCTGTACCTCGCCCCCTCCAGCCCTCACAGATGCCTGCTCCTGGCGCAGTGATGAAGAGGTCCGCTGCTAACCAGTGGGCCAGCAGTTCATATCCATCAGCCACTCCTTGGAAACCCTATAGGGCCGTTCTGCTCTGTTCTGCCGGGTCACCGTGAGTCAGAAATGACTCCGTGGTGTTGGATTTGTACAGCACAGTAATACGGCTTCCGTCTCTCTCGATTCTGTTTTCAAGGCTGGAGACTAGACTGTACTAGATTGTGCTTCTTCCCGGAGAGGTTCCAAAGGCTGTTCTTCCTCTTCCTTTCCTTCCCTGTCTGCCGTGCTTTCTTTGCTCTCTGAGCTCCAGTGAGGACAGCAGGGGCAAGGCAGCGTGCCCGACAGTGAAGTGGCCTTGGGGCTGGGAGGCCGGGCGCTGGGTCACACGTCCCGGCCCTCGTTCTAGATGATGTGCTCGTCGGCGTGCCCCTCTCTGTGTCCTGTCTGTCCTTCTGGTCACCGTGGTAAGCCTCTGTACCTGGGCCTGAGCTTAGAGGGAAAGGGACCTAATATGCCCTTTGATTAACGTTGATTCTGTATGTGCAGGTCATGAGTCAGTCTCTTGCAGTTCCAGACATGCTGTGAGTTAAGATTTGATAGACGCACAAATTTTATGTTTACTTGAATAATTCCGTCAGGCAGTATTGTCATGAAGTTCTGACTCACATGACAAACAGTACTGCCCAGTCCTGTGCCGTTGTCAGTCACTGCTATTGTCTGAACCTCAACCAAAATAACTGATGTGAAGTCCGAGCCCAGCCTGAGGTGGTGACATCTGATGGTCAGTGTCTGTGCAGTCTGCCTGTGAGCACTGGGGTGGCTGTTGGAGATGCAAAAAAACCTGACTTGTGCAGCTTGATGAGAAACTAGTGTTAGGGAGAACCATCTTCTTGATAATCGAATGTTACAGTGGTAGATGCCAAAGCAAGGGGAAAGAAGATGGCACGTGTTTTTAATGTCTTAACAGCATCATTACAGAGTGCCTCACGGCCTGTCAAACGTGCCTTTCTCAAGTGCATAGCTCAGGAGCTCGGGTGTAGGCCAGGCTGTCTGGTTATCACCATGAAGCCATGTTTCTTCAAAGAAACTCTAGGTTGTGATAATTGTATCAGAAAAGGATATTTGAACATAATTTTTCAGCATTTGAACTTTGCTTTTACATCTATAAATAAAGAAAACAGCCCACATCGACTCTGAATGGACTGAATTTTGATTATACCTAGGGGGAGTTTGTTCAGTTGGTTCTGGTTCTTTACAGGGATCCCTCCGAGAGCTGGGATTCAACTGGAGTGCCTTGTTCTTCCACCTTTGACAGGATGCCGTCTTACTACTTCTCTGCCCCTCGCTGTAGTAAAAAGGACTTAGATTTTCCTTCTCTGAGAAGTTCTCACCTCACAGAGGCTGTGGCCTTCCCAGCTCTTACTGCACATGGTATAGACTGGCAGGCATCCTGACTCATCTTCTTCTTTTCAGACAGTATCAGTATCTGTCATCATTTTATATTTGTGCCAAGTTCTTCACGTTTTTACAGTTACAGAATTGATCACGTGCAGTGAATTTAGCCAGTCCTAACAATCTAAAAAGGAAGGAATGGCGAAGTAAAAGACCTAAACAGAAGATTTCACTGAGCAGCTCGAGAAGACAAAATAAAGTATTATAATGACATGTGCAAAGAGCTGGAAATGGAAAACCGGAAAGGAAGAACACATTCTGCATTTCTCAAGGTGAAAGAACTGAAGAAAAAATTCAAGCCTCGAGTTGCAGTAGGGATGGATTCTACAGGGAAGCTATTAAACAACTCAGAGGGCATCAAAAGAAGATGGAAGGAATATACAAAGTCATTATACCAGAAAGAACTGGTTGATGTTCAGCCATTTGAAGAGGTAGCATATGATCAGGAACCAGTGGTACTGAAGGAAGAAGTCAAAGCTGCTTTGAAGGCATTGATGAAAAACAAGGCTCCAAGAATTGATGGAATATCAGTTGACATATTTCAGCAAACATGCAGCACTAAAAGTACTCACTTGTCTATGCCAAGAAATCTGGAGGACAGCAACCTGGCAACTGACTGGAAGAGATCTGTATTTATGCCCATTGCAAAGAAAGGTGATCCAACCATATGTGGAAATTACTGAACAGTATCGTTCATATCACATGCAAGTAAAATTCTGGTCAAGATTATTCAAAAGCAACTACAACAATATATTGACAAGGAACTGCCAAAAATTCAAGCTGGGTTCAGAAAAGGACGTGGAACCAGAGATATCATTGCTGATGTCAGATGTATCTTGGCTGAAAGTGAATTCCAGCAAGATGTTTACTTGTGTTTCATCAACTGTACAAAAGGATTCGACTGTGTGGGTCATGCTAAATTATGGCTAACGTTGTGGAGAATGGGAGTTCCAGAACACCTAATTGTGCCCTTTAAGGAATCTGTGTGTGGATCAAGAGGCAGTCATGCAAACAGAACAAGGAGACACTGCATGGTTTGAAGTTAGGAAAGGTGTGCCATCAGGGTTGTATCCTTTCACCATACCTTTTTAATCTGTATGCCAAGGCAATAATCCAGAAGCTGATTATACAAGAAGAACGAGGCATCAGGATTGGAGGACAACTCATTAACAACCTGCGTTACGCAGACGACACCACCTTACTTGCTGGAAATTAAGAAGATTTGAGATACCTACTGATGAAGATCAAGGACCACAGCCTTCAGTATGGATTGCACCTCAACATCAGGAAAACAGAAATCGTAACAGCTGGACTAGGAAGCAACGTTGTGATAGATGGAGAAAGGATTGAGGTCGAAGGCTTCATTTCACTTGGCTCCACAATCAGTGCCCTTGGAAGCAGCAGTCAAGGCCTCAGAAGACACATTGCATTGGGAAAATCCGCTGCAAAGGACCTCTTCAAAGTTCAAAAATAAGGATGTCACCTTGAAGACTAAAAGACGCCTGACCCAAGCCATGATGTTTTCAGTCACATCACATGCATGCCAAAGCTGGACCATGAACAAAGAAGACAGAAGAAGAATTGATGCCTTTGAATTGTGGCGTTGGAAACAAATGTTCAGTGTACCATGCGCCACCAAAAGAACAAACAGATCTGTTCTGAAAGAAGTACAACCAGAGTGCTCCTTGGAAGCAAAGATGGCAAGAGTGCATCTTACATACTTTGGGCATGCTGTCAGGAGAGATGAGTCTCTGGAGAAGGACATCATGCTTGGTAGAGTGGAGGGTCAGCGAAAAAGAAGACCTTGACAAGATGGATCGACACAGTGGCCGCAACAATGGGCTTAAGCATAAAAACGATTGTGGACGTGGTGCAGGACCGGGCAGGGTTTCGTTCTGTTGTTCATAGGTCGCCTGAGTCGGAAGCGACTCACAGCACCTAGCAGCAGGAACGACCGGAAGTTGTGGATGCCGACCCCAGACAGTATGCTTCATGTGGGTTTTCACACACAGTGAAGGAGTGTCAAAGGCAGCCTCTCAGGTGGTCCTCACGGATTGGCATCGGTGTTATCTCCCACTGGCAGCGGGGGCTGAGTTCAAAATGGGAACCCCAGAGGTGAAGTCAGCCCTTGCGGGGAGCAAAGTCAGCAGGCACCCTGGAGAGTGATGCCTGAATTTAGAGAGAAAAACCAGAGCCAGAAAGTTGGGGTTTTTTCCCTTTGTGTGTAATTTTCTTTCCCCTCCTCTGATTCTGTAATGAATATTCTCCGAGAACACAGCTTAGAATTTTGTTTTACTTTTATTTTAAGGTAGAGGACTTGGCAAGTCCGATTTTCCTGGCGTCTTTATTACAGCCTCTGACTGGTTGTGAAAGAAACGTGTGGTTTTGCCATTAATCTTGCCAGCACTGCGTGCTGCTCCCTGTCGCAGACGGCCTGTTTGTCAGCTGTTATGCTGTGTTTATTGCATTTTTAGCTCTTTAATTCTCCCCCCCAGGGCTTTTGTGCTGAACTAAAATGTGTAATTATCTCCTCTCGTGTGTTGTTTTAACAGCACATCAAAGAGTGCAGAGGCCAGCAAACGTGTCGTTTCCTTCAGAGCCATCAGCCTTAATTGTTTGGTGGCTCTTCCTTTCCCTCTCGTACAGTACAGCTTCATTAACCTTCTGTCTTTGACTTGGCCAACAAATTGTAACCACAGTAGTGTGATGATTGATGAATTAAGAGGGAGCTCACATGAAAAATTCTCAACTACGAGATGAAGGGGGTGAAAGTTATACAGAAATCACACTGCGAACTTGAGGAGAAAAATGAAGCGATGTGGGTTTTCCCCAGAATGTGGTGAAATCTGCTTCTTGAAAGCTGGACATGGTTGTGGTGTGGTGGAGGCCGGCCTGTTCACCTTCCACCTCCCTCAGGGCTTCACGTGGGACCAGACCCCGACACATTCCTTCCAAGATCTGCTGACCTTTTTGCGGAGCTTGTCTCAAGAGACTCAACCTGTGGAAAGATGCCCGGCCACATTTCACAGTTCACGAGATACACAGATTAAGAAACCAAACTGTTGCTGTCAAGTCGATTCCCACTCATAGCAGCCCTACAGGATGGAGTAGAACTGCCCCATAGGGTTCCCAAGGAGTGGTTGATGGCTTCAAGCTACTGGAAGAGATTATACAGTCATAAATAAATACTTACAGTCTTTAACAGATGAATAGAGTCAACAGTTTATATTTTTAAAACATACAGAATAGACTCTGAAGTGAATGGCACAAGACAACGGGATTTAGAAATGGGATGATAGAAGAGTACTTTGCTAACCATGAAAGAATTAAACAGGGACGGCATGTATTTTGCCCTTCCTAAATTATCAGGAAAAAGGAAAACAAACACAGTTATTTGTTAAAACGGATGTATAATGATACATTGCTGGTGGCACTGTGAATTGGTGCTGTGATGCCTTTTGAAAAAATTTAACAATGCATGTCAGGTGCCAAAAAATTTCTTGTGTCTTTTGACTGACAACACATGTCTGAAAGTAGGACGGCCAAGGTATTAAGCTCCCCAAACAAGAGAGACTGTCACCTGTGTGACACCAGTCCCAACACCAAGATACTGAGAGAGGCTGACAGAGTGACACCACTCTCAACACTGAGATCCCTGGACTCACTGTTGCGGTGATGGCACTCCCAACACTCAGATGCCACAGCAGGCTAATGCGGTGACACCCCTCGGAACACCAAGCTACTGGGACCGGCCGACACAGTGACAGGGCTCCCGACACCGAGATCCCGGGACCAGCCAACGTGGTGACAGCGCTCCCGGCACTGAGATCCCGGAACCGGCGGATTTGGTGATACCACTGAGAACACCAAGATCCCGGCACCGGCTGACACAGTGACAGCACTCCTGGCACCGAGATCCCAGCACCAGACAACACGGTGACAGCACTCCTGGCACCCAGACCCTGGGACCTGGCGATGCAGTGACAGTGCTCTCAGCATCAAGATTCTGGGACCGGCTGACACGGTGACAATACTCTTGGCCCCAAGATCCTGGGACTGGCTGAAACCTCCAACCCCGCAGGAAAGCCAAGTCAGTTCTGGCCTGTCAACACATTGGACGTTGTGAGTGAACAGAAGGGGAATTTGAAAGAATAGGCAGCAACTTTAGGTAGCACTTAGGAAATAATGTTTCATGAAAACAGAATTCAGTGTTATGGCTGCTGATTACAACCATAAAATTATTTAAGCACTATTTGTAGAATAAATATGGAACAGACAAAACACAATCATATAGAGTGGTGGCTTATAGGGTAATTTTGAAAATTTCTGTTTCAGCATTGAGAATGTCACCAGATACATGTGTTTTCAATATAAACATTTTCTTCTTTGTCTCCCGTCAGTGCTGACTGCCCAGTGCCTTTGGAAAGCGGAGGTCATAAGCTAGAGTGCAGGAGCAGGTTTGCTCTGCGTATCAGCTTGGGATCTTGCTCTTGAGTGGATTCTGACTCATAGTGACCCTGTAGGACACAGTAGAGCTTTCCCGTAGGGTTCCCAAGGAGTGCCTGGTGGATTTGAATGGCTTGGCTTTTGGTTAGCAGCCGAGCTCTTCACCACTGAGCCGCTAGGACTCCCAAGTCTACACACCGGGAAGGAGGAAAGGGTGAATTAGGCATAGCCTTGAAATGCTTTCGTTCTCTTCATTGTGCCCACCTGCTGCTACCCCACTACCCACCCCCATGTCAGGCTTGCGGTTTCGGAGAAGCACTGCGCTGTGGTAGGGGTCCAGGTGGTCCTGCGACAGCAGCCTGCTCACCGGAAGGCCCCCAGCTGAAATGCACCGGCCACTCTTCGGAACCTCTCTGGGGCCGTTCTGCTCTGTCCTGTAGGTTTGCTGTGAGTCAGATTTGACTCAGCGGACTGCATGACATGTAGGCCTGTAGACTGGGGGGCAGTCTGATCCTGTAACTTACCGGCTGTGTGACTTTCAGCAAATAATTAGGCCTTTTTTAAAACTTCTTAAAGTGCTGTTAGCAGGACCAACTGAGATACATTTAAAAAAAAAAAAAAACCACTGCTCTCAAGTCGTGTCTGACATAGTGACCCTAGAGGACAGAATAGAACTGCCCTATAGAGTTTCCAAGGAGCGGCTGGCCGATTTAAACTGCCAACCTTTGAATTGGCAGACCTAGCACTTAACCCACTACACCACTGGGGTTTCCATATATGAAAAGGTTTTCAAAATATAAAGCATTCTATAGATATTATTACTATTTTTTAATAATTTTATGAGTAAATTGAACCAAGGAAAAGATGAAAGTGCCTTCAGTCTGAATGGAATGAATGTTGGGAATGCCTCTGACAGTTGGTTTTTTTCCCCTCCCCTCTTCTAGGGATCTGTTGTTTAGCCAGATGTATGACAAGTTGAGCGAGAATTCAGTGGCCAAAGGAGTGTTTCTGGAGTGCCTTGAGCCATACATTTTAAGCGATAAGCTGGTGGGGCTCACACCCCAGGTGATGAAAGACTTGATTGTTCATTTCCAAGATAAAAAGCTAATGGCAAACGTGGAAGCTCTCCTCGTGCACATGGACGTCACCAGCCTGGACATCCAGCAGGTGAGTGCAGACAGCAGGTGGCCTGTCAGGAGAAACGTCCGTCTTTTACCGACGACACTGACCTGCCGGTGCTGAGGCCTCTCCCTGCCTTCCACCAGCCCTGTTTCCCTTTCCTGTCGAGCACTTTTGGTAAGCTGACTTACAAGCCTGCGTGTGTTTCGATGTGTTTCTTTGGACTGTTTTTAAGTGAAAGCTGGATGACACTCCCGTGCAAGGCGGGGATTCTGTCCTCTGCCTTCAGCATCAGCCACGGCTCTTGGCCCAGGCCTTGCGGTCACCACTGCGTCGTGGCTCAGTAAGTGCTGCTGACAGACCTCCTCCGTCAGCCTGTTTGGCCACTACTGTGGTTTTCATCCAGTAGGTGAATGTCAGATGCCGGTACCTCCACGTGGATGGCAGAGTGTGTTTACCTTTGAGAGCAGAAATGTAAGATTAGAAAAAGCCTTTCCGTTTTCCTTTTAGAGTCCTTGTGATTGATGTGAGTTTGCCGGGTGAAGCCAGCTCTTGGTTCACATGTGTCTTTCTGCTCTACGGGTTGTTGGGTGTCTTAGTCATCTAGTGCTGCTGTGACAGAAATGCCACATGTGAACGTGGCGTTGGGAGTATGATGCCGTTTTTTCAGAAATTCCTGTGTAAGACAGAGTTGACACCTTTCAGAAGTTACAGGACTTGTAGCACCGTCAGTCGGCCGTCCTGTAACGATGTCCTTCCATTGTGTCTGTCCTCCCCCTGGTAAGCTGTCAGTTTTTACCTGAGAAGTAGGGTCTCTCCTGGCCTGAGACAGCTCACAAGTTACGTTTCGATTCCATAGTCGTGGTACTGGGCGTGCTGCACCTCCAGAGGTCCCGAACCCTGCTGAGTGAGAATACAGAGGACTCAGATCTTAGGAAGACCATAAGCTAAAAAAAAAAGAAAAAAACAGGTGCTAAGTCACGTGGAAAGGAAGAATTTGAAAAAAATCTTTCTGTTTTCTTTCTGGAGTCTTTAGGATTGATGTGAGTTTGCAAAGTAAAGGCAGCTCTTTGTTCATATACGCCTTTCTGCTCTACAGGTTGTTTGGTGTCTTAGTCGTCTAGTGCTGCTGTGACAGACAGACCACACGTGGATGGCTGTAACCAAAGAGACTTATTCTCTCACAATCTAATAGGCTAGAAGTCCAAGCTGAGGGCGTCAGCCCAGGGGAGGCTTGTCTCCCTACAGGAAGGTCCTTCTCATCAGGCTTCCCCTCGGACTAGGAACTTTTCCACACAGGAACCCTGAGACCAAAGGACGTGCTCTGCTCCGGTGCTGCTTCCGTGCTGGTGTTAGGTCCCTTCTGTCTCCCTGCTTGGTTCTCTCTCTATGTCTCAGGAAAGATTGGCTGCAGACACAGTCCGGTCATGTAGGCCGAGTCTGTCTCATTAACGCAACTGCCACACAGCCCACGTCATTGTCATTGTAGAGGTACGGTTGGCAACATGTGGGCAAGTCACACCAGATGACAGAAGGGTGGACAGCCACACAATACTGAGAATCACGGCCTGGCCAAGCCAGCACACATCCTTTTGGGGACATGGGTCGGTCAGTGGCATTTGGTATTGTCTTCCCAGTCTGGCCACAGAGGCGATGATTGAGGACCGGCTCTCTTTACTCTTATGGGGATAGGAGACGTTCCTCATGTCTTTGTCTCCCAGTGCCGTGTAAGCACGCAGTAGCCTTTCTTGGGTTGAAGCAATGCTGGAGACACCTCTCCCGCATCCCTTTCTGTCTGTATCAGGCCTCGCCCGTCTTCCTGCTGGATCCCTGCCAGCCTCCCAGCTCCCTGGTGGGGCCAGGGGTCCGGAAAGTGTTGGCTGGGCTGCTCTGTCCATGTCTTCACACCGACTAGCTCTTCAACACTGTTTTCAGTGGAGTCCCAGCAGTGAACTTCACTGGCTCTATAGAACAACATTTTTCTGATAGTCTTACATGAAATGTTTTTCCTGTCTCCTTGTTTCACTTACTTTTTCAGCAACATTCATTCACTAAGTTAGGAAACAGGAGGTCAGGTGTGAGGGCATTTAGTGACATGGCACTTAGTGACATGTTCTCTCTGAAAGCTTGCATTTTTAACAAAAAAGACAGTAAACAGATTAATAATCAGATCATAAAATAACGCTCAAACAAGTGTCATGTTCAAAACCCAAGACGGCGGTACGGCAGAGAGAAAGAGAGACTGCCTGACACAGGCCGGCTGTTGACAGCCTTCCGAGGAGGTGACCTACACTCTCGCCTGCTACTTGGGTCTGCAGAGCTGACAGTTGCCACCTCGGCTTCTGCCCCCCACCCCCTTTTTACGTCCTAGCTCAGTACTGCTTCCTCAGGGGTGATGCTCTGAGTGCTCCAGGCCCAAGTCAGACGTGTCAGTAATGGACTGTCTGTGTGGTTGACTGTCCCCCCACCCCAGGTCCTCAGTCACCCCATGTTGTGCCCATCTCTCCCTATGTGAGTGGCCAAGGTGAAGGTAGACCCTGTGAGGGCAGAGACCAAGTCTGGGGCTGTCTTGGTCATCACTTTGTCCCCAGAGCCTGGGAGAGGCCTGACTGCCGATGTTCAGTCAATGCTTGTAGAACTCATGACCACAGTAAACTGAGTATGGGAGGGAGAAAGGGTGAGAGCTGTTCTCCTGCTCCCCAAGGTTGATGCTGTCATCTGAGAGGTTAGTGCAGAGTTACCGTGAGTGTCTGTGACACCCAGAGCCAAGGTTGGAGAGCTCTATGGACCTTCTCTGGAGTCACAGCTAGAGAATAAAGGGGATTGGTGGGGGACAAAATTAGATGTTGGAGACAGTTTAGAACCAGCTAATACTGGCCCTTAGGTCCCTAGGTCCCTAGGTGGCCCAAACAGCTTGCTCTTGGCTGCCGATCCAACGGCAGGCGATGTGGATCCACCCAGTGGTGCCACAGAGGGAAGACCTAGCCACTGATTTCTGAAAAGATGAGAAAAGGAACGCACTGAGTCGATCGTGACTCTTGGGTTTGTCGAGATCACAGCCAAGGACACCTCACAGAGCAACAAGTTGGAATTGACCTCGATGACATTGTGGGTTTTTTTATAGAATTGAACCTGCAGCAACTCTTAGCTTGGCCTTGTATTCAAGTATTGCAATTTCAGTTTTCCTTGGAGAAGGAATAAAGAAAAGTCAGGAAAAAGAGTATAGGATTTCTTCCTTCTTGCAGTTCTAGGGACAGTAATTTGTGAAACATCGTGACTCGGATGATGGAGCACCTTCTTGTTACAGGTGGTTCTCATGTGCTGGGAAAACCGCCTGTACGACGCCATGATCTACGTCTACAACAGAGGCATGAACGAGTTCATCTGTCCCATGGAGGTGAGGGCGGCCCCCGCTCGGACACGTGTGCTGTGTCATCTGTCCGTGCTTCACCCTTCGTCTCCACTGGCTTGGAATCGATGCCGTAGTTTTCACCCAGTCATTCCCCAATTTTTTTTTGTAGTTTTTTTTAGACTTTCATCCATTTTAGCTTAGGGCTTTCAAGTGGTTTTCTGTTTTATGTTTTCCCACACTGCAATCTTGCTGTATCTGCATAAGCATTAAGTCTTAGGGAACAGCTGGTAAACTTAAAGGTAATCCTTGGCTATTTGACTGCGGCCGACTTTTTGTCATCCTGAGCAGTTTTGCTATGCAGACAGTGTGCCAAATGGTCCAGGAAATGCATCGTGTAGAATAACCTGTATGATGCCATCCGCTTGGGCAGTGCTGTCTGCAGCTCTCTCCTGCTGGAGAAGGGGCCTGGAAAGTCTGGGGGGTCATTAGTTGTGAATTGCCCATTTCTGGCTTTATTGTGGTTTCTTATTCCTTGAGCCTTAGAAGAGAACATCTGAAAACCGTTTGGGTTCATTTCAGAAAGACCCAAACGCCGTCTTCACCTGGTCGTCTGCCTTAAGCGTGAAGACAGAATTGCAGATACTGGGGTACATGCCTATGTAGCCCCCAGCCTCTCACACTGTTGTAGGGGTGCCCCTTGGCTCAGTGGTCAGGCAGAAGGCATCCAGCAAGTTGGTTGCGTGTTCAGTGACCATCTCGAACTGCCCTCAGTGTTGCTCAGTCAGCAGTCATTCGTGACACTTCAGGCTTCTTTAAGGACATTTCACATGGCAAGGGGTGTCCTGTCTTGGTCCCATAGAGCTGCTATAGCAGAACTACCACAAGCGGATGGCTCCAACCAACAGAAGTGGGTTCTCTCACAGTCTGGGAGGCTGCACGTCCACATTCGGGGTGTCCAGCTCCAGAGGAAGGCTCTCTTTCTCTGTGGGTTCCTCTTTCTTCATGTCTCTCTGGTAAATTCTGTCTTTTATGCCACCAAAGAGACTGAACGAGGATATGCTCCGATTTTATAGTGGAGGCCAGCCTCGTTAGCATAGCTGCCTCTAATCCTGCCTTATTAATGTCACAGACATTAAGATATACAGCATGTAGGACAGCCAAGTGGACGCACATTTTTAAGGGACCCAGTTTAATCCCCACTTCCTCTAATGCATAACTCCCACCTTGGATTACACCTCTCTTCTCTTGGCTGTTTTTTAAAATGAGAGCCACACGCACCTGGTTTGGACTCGCACGTCTCAGCTGCCTTCCCACTGAGATTCCATGCTTCCCTGAGGGGGGCGACTCAGCTGCCCCCTCACTGACGCCCCGTACCTCCCGTCTGTCACGTTGCTAAACCACACTGAGTCCGAATCAGTGCAGTTTCTAATTTCTCTCAAAGTCATCTCTGAAGCCAGATTTTTGTTTGATGTATTCTGCATTGATAAAATGACTGCTGAGATTTTGTTGTTGTTAAAGCTTCTGTGTTACGTATTTCCCCCCACAGTCTGGCTTGCGTTTACACCTCTGTATCTCAGATAGCATGCTGGGCTGTTGACGGTTGCTTCATTTTGTGTTAAGAGTAGTTTTCAGGTGTCAAGGCATTCAGCAGGAGCTTGGGGTCTGTTCTTAAGTACTCCTCAGGAGACATCAGCAGTGGTAGTGGGAGGTTAGAGGTCCCATAACCCATCTCCTGTAGTTCTCTGCCTGTAAGGAAACCATTCTGCTTAAAAGGTGAGCTGGTCTGGTCTCTGAAGAGGTTTACATTAGGAGGGGCTGTTTCTTCCTTTTGGAATTTTCTAGATTTGAGGTGACTACTAGAGCCCCTAAAATCTTTTCTCGGTTCAAATTTTGGGTTCCTCTGAGGTGGGAGTAATGCTTTGTTTGTTATTTTTTTGAGACTATAAAGCACTGTAGGAACCTTCAGGATACCTTACATACCAGAAATTGTAATCTCAGCCCAAGCCTTCATCTAACTGGTGGTTATGAAATGGTCTCCTTCCATGGGGAAGGTGACAAAGGTGATGTTAGAGTGAGCATTTCTCAGGGACCATCCCGTGGGAGAACAGTGTACAGCCACACTAGAAGTTTCTACAGGCAGACTCCACGGGAAGTGACTGTCTTCTAACAACAATTACCTTTGAAGTGATGTGGTTGTTTTCTGGTTGATTTTAACACAGAAACTTTTTAAAGTCATCGCCCCGCCTCTGAATGCCGGGAAGACCCTCACAGGTAACAGCTCTCCACGCCTTCATTTCCTCTCCTCTTTTACGTTAAGCTGTTATTTAGTAACTATCATAAAATTCACTGATGCTGCGTGTGCAGTCTGAATTTCTGTAATTGTCTATGATCGTATAACCACTGCCATAAATCAAGCTATGAAACCCTCTGGTACAGTGATTAGGAGCTCAGCTGCTAATCAAAAGATGAACAGTTCGAATCCACCAGGCACCCCTTGGAAACCTGATTTTTTTTTTTTTTTTTTAATACTCAGACTGTAGGAGGAATGATCGTCCTTCGCGCTAAAAAGGTTTCCCAGGTCCGTGTGTACAGCCGTGCTAGACAGTCACTTGTTGGCTTTGGGCCACCACGGTGTTGCCTCTTCTAGGATTTCATGTCACTGGAATTGCACCATATGTCAGCTGTGGTGTGTCATTTCTTTTACTGAGCATGTTTCTGAGGCTCGGCCATGTCACTGTGTCCACCAGAACTGGGTTCCGTGAGATCGCTGGGTGGCACTCTGCGGAGTGCAGGCAGCCTGAGTTTGTACCTGTAAGCAAACCTACTTGCTGCAGTTGACTTGCACTCTAGACTCAGCACTTGTGGCCCTGTGGCAGCCGGGTGCCGGCAGGCTTCCAAAACCAGGGCAGACCTACTGCCACTGAGTCGATTCCGACTCACAGCTGCCTTTCTTAGAGGGGAGAAGAGGCTGAGTTGTGTGACGTTCAGGTTTCCAGCTGAGTTGGAACGGGGTGACGCTCAGCCTCTTGCTTCAGTTCTCATCCTGTGAACCCCGTCCTTTGTGGTCTGCTGAGGGCCACGTTTTTTCATTTTTGTGCTTTTCATTGGTGATTCCATTGTTTGAACTGCTTGGGTGTCGAAGTGCTGTCTAGTGTCTTGAGCAGAGTCTGCAGAGGGCTTATGGAGAAAACGCACGCATCGTCGGCTTCCTGTGGGCAGGAACCTAGGGCTGCTGGCCAGGAGGGCATGGCGCGTCCCAAGAGACTGAAATAGCCGCCTGCTAGGGTGAGTGTTGGCTTCGCTGTCTACGTCCTGCCATGTGGCTTCGCTGTGTGGC
The DNA here is from genome assembly GCA_028571685.1 of Heterohyrax brucei. Lineage (NCBI taxonomy): Eukaryota > Metazoa > Chordata > Mammalia > Hyracoidea > Procaviidae > Heterohyrax > Heterohyrax brucei. The sequence goes on along the minus strand of CM053157.1, from coordinate 84,468,772 downwards.
TCCTCACAATGCCGTGTGACTCTGCAAACCTGCTGGTCACAGACGAAACCTCAGAGTCACTCCACGTCCTGGCCAAACACTCGGTGCTGGAATTGTGGTCACCATCAGCCTTTCTCATGGGGTAGTGGTGCCTTACTGGGACGGTAATCTTTATTTTCTGGTCATCAGTGATGTGTGGAGCACCTCTTCTTGTGTTTAGTGGACACTCACAGGTCTTTTGGGCATTGTCCACATCTTCAGCCCATTTTGGGTTCTTTGAGTGTCTTCATAGTATTATTGGAAGAGCTATTCCTGTGTCCTGGATACCCACCCAGTGCTGGCGAGTCAAATCCGACTCATGGCGACCCTAAAGGCCAAGGCCAGATAGAAGCCCTTTTTCCAATATTGTTGGTGAATGTGGTATGTTTCTCCATTTATTTTGGTCTTTTAAAATCAGTTTTCCCTCCCAACATTTTGTGTTTTTTAGCATACAGGTCTTGAATTTTTGTTAAATTTTCTCTCAAGTATTTTTCTTAAAATTTGCTGTAAATGGAGTAGTTTTTATTAATTTCATGTGCTAATTATTCATTGCTAACAGAGAGAAATCCAGTTGCTTTTATATGTAGAGCTCATATCCTGCCGAGACAGTGAGGTTCAATCGCAGGCGTTGAGGGACAGTTCTCTGTTCCTGGTGATGTCCGTGTGGCTGTGGAATAAGAATAACAAATGCCTCCGAATAAAGGGTTTGCTCCTCGTCTGTGTTTTGGACGACTTTGTGTAAGATTGTAAGATTGGTATTACTGTTTCTTAAATGTTTGAGAGTGCTGAACAATGAACCATCTGTGTCTGGATGTTTCTTATGAAAAGACTTTTATTCAGGAGTTTATCTTCTTTCACTGATGCGGTACTGTTCATGTTTTCTGTTTCTTCCGTGGTCCGTGTCAGTCATTTATGTCTTTCAAGAAATTTGTCCATTTTGAGGTTCCAAAAATAGTAAATTTATTGACAAAGTTGTTTATTGACATTTTAGTGTCTGAAAGGTCTTTAATATGTCCCCTCTTTCATTTTTTTTTTTATGTTGGTGATTTATGTCTTTTCTCTTTTTTCCTTGATTATTTAGCTAGAGGTGTATCGACGTTTTTTTTTTTTCTTCAAAGAACCAGTTTTTGATTTCATTGATTTTTCTGTTTTGTTTTTCTTTTTCCTATTCCATTGATTTCTCCTCTTTAATATTTTCTTTTGCTTGCTTTTAGTTTAATCTTCTTTTTATATTTCTTAAAGTGTAAACTTAAATCATTGATTTGAGATGTTCTTTTCTAATACAAGCCTTTAAAGTTATTTATTTCTAAGTACTGATTTATCTGAATTCTGCCAATTTTATTATTTCTAAATGTTATTCTTTCTAAATTTTATCTTATTAAACCTGATGATTATTTAGAAACATGTTGTTTAATCTCAAATATTTGGGATTTTTATGGATGTCTTCTACCCATTTCTAATTTAATTTTATTGTCATCAGAGAAATAGTCTCTGATTCCACTGTTTTAAAATTTACTGAGACTCGTCTTGTAGCCTCTCTCTTGGTAAACATACCATGTGCACTTGACAAAAAATGTGTTTTGCTATTAGTGAATGTAGTGTGTTATAGATGCCAGTTAAGACCAGACACTTGGTAGTATTGTTGATAACCTGTTTGTCTTTGCTGACTTCTTTGGCTAGTAGGCCTGTCAGTTGCTAAAGAGAGTTGTGAAAATCTCCACCTACCTATTTCTGCCTTTAATTCTTTCCATTTTTGCTTCATATATATTTTTTAAATTTATTTATTATGATGATGATTGGAAATGTACATTCGCATATAAATTTGCATGCCCACCTGTATGCAGCTCCCTCTCCCTCCCAGTGACAGCACACTCTTCCTGTCTGCTCCGTACATGTCCTACCCTCCCAGTGATCTTCTATCCCCTCCTCTCTACCCACTCCCCTTCCTCCAGTAAGAGGTCAGCAGGACATCCTATAGATGCATAGAACCATAAAGTGCACACAGGATATGGTCACTCTGTGTTGCCGAGTCCAATCCATTCCTGTCTGAAGACTAGACCTTCATTATGATTTGTGTACAGGGGCAGCATCAGGCCAGAGGCCATGATCCCAGGGGAACTCCAAAGCCCCTGGACCATCTTTCAGTGGCGATCTTAGGGTGCACCCCTTTTTATTCATGTGTTGCCAGTGAGACTCAATTTTGTGAGCTCCATCGTGGCTGTCACTGGTGGTGGCCAGGCACCGTCCAGTTCTTCTGGTCACGAGTAGATGTAGAGACCCACGTCTCTCTCTCTTCTGGGTTCTCTTTCCCCCATGTTGTTTTGGTCCTCGGTGATCATCCGCTCCTGCTGAGTTGGGACTAGTTGCTGTACCCTCAGATGGCAGCTTGGCAGCTTTTAAGACCACAGACTCCACTCACCAATGTGAGGTGCAGAGAGCCCTCTTAGGAAAATGCTAGTTGTGCCAGTTGGCCTCAATTTCCCTGAGAGCATGGTCCCCGGCCCCCCTGCCCAGCTAGTCTGTCCTTGCGATATTGGGTTAAGATGAGGGGAGTACTCATGTTATGTTAGAGTCCAGTTAATATTGATCTTCTTTCTAGTGTGCGCCATCACAGATTTCACCCAACCAAATTTCTATCAACTATCTAATCTAAACCCTCCACCCCTCACTCTCCATCCCTTCCCACCCTTGCAGCCGTCAAAGAGTCTTGTCTTCTATGCGTGAGTCTGTTTTTAAGTTCTTACTGTAGGGATCTTATACAGTATTTGTCCTTCTGTTGTTGACTACTTTCACTCAACATGTCTTCCAATTGAAACCAGGTTAAGAGATGTTTCCTGGAGTCATCGTTGTTCTCTGTCATTGCATAGTGCTCCATTGAGTATATATACCGTAGTTTACCCATCCATTCCTCTGTTGTGGGGCATCTGGTTTGATTCCAACTTTGTGCTATTGTGGACTGTGCTGCAGGAGACATTCATGTGCATGTGTCCGTTGGTGTGAATGGCCTTGGTTCTGTAGGATACATTATGAGCAGTGGCATTACTGGGTCAAATGGTATCTCTATTTCCAGCTTTTTAAGGACGCTCCAGATTGCTTTCCACAGAGACTGGACCATTTTGCAGTCCCACCAACAGTGTAGGAGAGTTCCAATTTCTCCACAGCCTCTCCAGCATTTGTTGTTTTGCTTTCTTTGGATCATTGCCAACCTTGTTGGGGTGAGATGGTATCTCTGCAAGCTACGTGGAAAGAGAGGCCAAAGGTGCCGAGAAGCAGAGTCCCAAGATGGGCTCTCAAAATATGGCAATTTCGCCTGCCGATCCCACCAGCAGTGTGTCTGAGGTTAGCTGCTAGTCAAGTCCCAGCTCTGCCAGCCAGCTGAGACAGAGAAAAAAAAAAAGTAAAAATGGTGAGTTATCTTCAGTGTGTGAAAGCCAGCTCTTGCGAAGAGCAGGGTCAGTGAAAGAGAGGAGGTTTTGTGTTCAGTGGTGTGAAGTCCAAATTAACAGCCCTATGCCCTGTCCTAGGGCTCCTTAGGTGTCCAGAAGGCTCCATTTAATTATCAATTCAGGTCTTGGTTTCCAGAGGGATTTAGGGAGATGTGTGTTTAGTCTGCCATCTTGGCTCCACCCCCAATGTTTGCTTTATATATTTTGAAGCACTGTTATTGGGTACATACACGTTTATGGTTTGTTAAGTCCTTTTATTGAATCGATGCTTTCTCCTTTTGAGAGTCTCTCTCTCTATCTCTGGTAATACATAGTGCTTTTAAATCTGATTTGTCTGATATTAAGATGACTGCTCTAGCCTTTTTATGATTCCTCTTGGCGTGGTACCTTTTTCCCTATTCATTCACTTTTAACCTATTTCTTTATTTTATAGAGAGCTTGTAGTTGGCTCTTGTTTTTAAATCCATTGTGGCGATATTTTTAATTGGAGCTTAGTCAATTAATGTAATTGGTGAAATGCTTGGGTTTTGTCTGCAGTGTTACTTTTTGTTTTTTCTGGTCTTTTTTCTGGGTTTCCTTCCTCTGCCTTCACATCAGTTCTCTCTCTCTCCTTTTTTCTGTTTGATTATTTTAGCATGCGTGAGAATGGATTCATTTTCCTTGTGCTTTTGTTTTTGATTTGGTATGCAGTGATTTCCCTCCAGGCGATAGCTCCCAGGGTTTGGGTCAGGGTTCTGTCTTTGACCGAGACACTTTGATTCTGTGTCACGCACCGCGATTTAGGGATCAGTCAGGGATGCAGGTGACAGTCTGCTATGCTCTCTGACTCAATTCCTTTGGAGGTTGCTCTGCTCTCCTACATTCATGGTTTCGCGAGCTCTCCTTGCTGATTCCCTAAGCCAGGAACATCAGGGCTTTTCTGTGTGCCTCCGTGTTGCTGCTGCATGTGTGGCGGGGTGTGCACAGAGTCCGGGGCGGGCCCACAGAGACAGAAAGCTGCCTGTCCCTCAGCCCCTCTCTCCCCCTGGAAGTGAGTGTCGTATCCCCCCCCCCCGTGACGTGCGCCTTCTGATCGCTCTCTACTATGGTCAGGTAGTGTTGTGTACCCAGGTCTTACAGTGTTTTCCTTATGCGCGGGGGTGAGGGTCATTTTATGGGGCTGTAGTCCCTCACAAGAGGGACGGTGGCTGGAAGATCGGGCGCAAGCACAGCAACAGTTTTAAGGGTGATGCAGGGCTGGGCTGTGTCTTGTGCATGGGGTTGCTGTGAGTCGGGAGCGACTTGACTACCCAACAACAGTCTCTCACACCGAGTAGCAACCCTGAACCTAATCTTTCAGAGACAGATTTGGAAATTGCTTTGTAAAAATTTTTTTAGCTGAAATGAAAGCAGAATAGTGGAAAAAATACAGATAGAGTTGATGAGATTTTACTACAGAGAATCTTTTAAAGAAAAAGATAGTGGGGAGAAAAAAAGAAGAACAGGAAGGGGATCAGACAAGTTAAAGAGACACTGCGGTTCAGTTCGCTGTGCATTTACGGAACATCTGCTGGATGCCAGACGCTGTGTGGGCGATGGGAACACAGAAATGACTCACACAGGCTCCCAGCACGTGAGGAACCCACAGCTGTGGAATGGTGGGCGGGGATCACAGGAGCTCTGGTGGAAGTGGTTCAGAGCTCAGTGGCTAACCAGAAGGTCGGTTGTTTGAATCTACCAGCCGCTCCTGGGAACCCGGTGGGGCAGCTCTCTCTCTCACAGGGTTAGCGGGAGTCAGAATTGACTGCAAGGCAGTGGGTTTGGGCTTTTTTTGGTATTATATGTTAAATAAGTGCATTTAATTCTCTCTAGGGATGCTGCGAGGCGGATACGTTCCGTATGAGATCTCTAACAGTCAGGGTCAGGGAATGCCAGCAGTGTATAGCAGTGAAGGGATTTGCAGTGTCTCATGCCGGTTGGACTGGGACAAATAATATTTGGAATTGATGCACAGTGTGATTCTTTGTATTATTCTGAGAAAAGCACAAGAGTTGAAGTGCTTTTGGAGGATTAGTAATAAAAGATTTACAGTTGCTAGCGCCGTGTCCGGTATTCATATACCCGAAATAGCCACTGTGGCCCTCACCATTCCCAGCCATGAATTCCTGTAAACCTGCACGCCGTGAGAAGTCCAGCTCCTCACCCACCGCCAACGGCCCTGTTCTGTCCTCTGTTGACTTGGATCTATTGGCCTAAATCTTGGTCTAGTTGTATTTCTGATTTTTTCAGTCAGAGAAACAGGGTTACAATTCTAAAATTAATGTAATTTACAAGAAGAGTAGAACCCAGCAAACATAAAAGAAAACCCTGTTCTGACAAGTTCTGACTTGTAGTGACCCGACAGCTTACAGTGGACCTGCCCTATACAGTTTCCAAGAAGCAGCTGGCAGATTCGAACTGTCAACCCTGTGGTCAGCAGCCAAGCCCATGAGTGCTGGGCACCAGGGCCCCACGAGAGTAGGAGGGACTCTCACTCAGCTAGTGTGCATACATCCCCGGTCTGAGGGCAGTGGCCTTCCCAGGCCTGGCGTGCTGCTGGTGGTGGGAACGCAGGTGACAAGCGCGACGACATTGTGGTGGTGTCTTAGTGTGCCTTGGTGGGCTGTGGGCTGGAGCCCCTTACCGCTCCCCCAGACCTGCACTGATGGGCAAACCGCCGGTGGTGCTCGTCGCCTTGGATCTGTTCCTTGAATAACTCATGATGATTTCATGTCTATCAAAAGAATCTAAAGGAAATTAAAAAAACAGTGAAGTGGTCCTGTCTCGTTTTTATGCTCCTTGGGAATGTATCACCTCATCTTAAGTGCCAAGTTTTATTTTCTGTTTCTGTGTAACGATTCTGTTTCTGAGAAGGTTTTGAGAGAGGAGTGCTAAAAATCTTTCTGTTTTAGATGAACAAGTTGTTATGGGCAACAAGCTTCTCGTGTATATCAGGTAAGACTTTGTGTCCATCCCTGTCTGCGTCCCCCCATCGCCCTTTTCTGGGTTCTTGGAGGCACTGTTGCCTCCTGCACTTGATGTGGGTGCACAGCTTTGCAGCCCCGCCTGCACAGGGCGCTCGGCCACTCCCACGGTGGCACAGACCATTAGGCACTTGCCTGCTAATCGGCAGGCTGGAGGCTCAGAGCCCCCGGCGGCACCTGGACGGCAGGCCTGGCGACTTGCACCCAACACCGTGTGGAGCTCAGTTCTGCTCTGCACAGGTGGGCTCTCCATCAGTCAGAATCGCCTCCACGCCAGCCAGTCTCTTCTGCTTCCGAGAGGTTTTCGGCTGTCAGAGCTCAGGTGGCAGGTGCTGCTAGTGTCTAGGGAGCCGAGGCCAGCGATGCCCCAAAGCATCCTGTGGTGCATAGGGCAGCTCCCCCGGTGGAGACGGGTCTGGTCCAGACGTCACTAGTCCTGAGGCTGAAGAGCCCTGATGTGTGACACGTCACTGGTGAAAACTCAGTGGTGTGTGTGTCACCTCCATTGTTTTGTAAGGGAACGTGACTTGCTAAATCCTGAAGGCATGAGTGGCAGAGGAAAACTGGAGTGCTGGTCTGATTCCTGGAATGGAGTTTTCTCCAGTGGACTGCGCAGCCTCAGCATTGAGTCCCCTGAGAGCACTTCCAGGTCCACAGCTGGCCTGCTGGTGGCAAGCAGCTAGACAGGAAGGTGGCCAAAGCCACCAGAGCGTGATCTCCACACCTCTGCGGAGTCAAGTCAGCCACCCGCTTATCTCATACTCATTACGTGGGTCCTTTAGCCTGGAAGAGTGGGCCCAGGAGCGTTTTCCCAGTACCATATTGTTTTCAGGGAGCTGGTGGTGCTCTGGTTAAGTGCTCAGCTGCTTACCAAAAGGTCAGTGGTTCAAAACCGCCAGCCACTTCGCAGGAGGGAGACGTGGCAGCCCACTCCGGTGGCAGCCCGTTCCTGTGTAGGGGACAGGCATGGAAGCCCTGGGGGAAGACATGGCAGCCCGCTCCTGTGTAGGTGACAGGTGTGGAAGCCACGGGGACAGCTGTGCTCCAGCCTGGAGGGTCGCTGTGGTTCGGCTCAGCAAGACAGCAGTGTTGGTTTTTTTTTTTTGAATCAACACCTTAAACTCCTTAGAACATGCTTATACCCACCTGTTGACAGTCTTTCATTGAAAATGATTAACTGGTTCAGGGGAGGTTTAAATCCTGCCTACCCCGAGATGGAAAACACCAGAACAATTGACTGGTTCGGGGAGGTTTAAATCCCCCTTACCCCAAGACAGAAAACACCAGAGCCACTCAGAAGGCATTTGTAAGAGTTGACCAGACGTGGAGGCAGAGCTGTGCGGTGGGTTTCTTATCCACTGTCCCTCTCACTGGGGGAGGCCTGCTGCAGACACCATCTCTGTGTCCCTTTTCCCAGCTCCTCTTCCTGCTCAGGTCGCTGTCCCTAGACCCACTGGTTTCACAGTCTCTGAGGACGTCGGGCTGTGAACAGGAAGCCCTGATCTAATAGCACCTGGAGTCTGGACGCTGGTTTGCGGGCTGTAGATCATCTGCCCCCATCCTGCTTGTCCCTTTGGTGCAGCTGGGGATTTTCTTGGGAAAAATAAGAAACAAAACCCCCTCCTCGGTCTCAGGATGTCTTACTCACCACATTCTGTCACCTGCATTTTCTGACCTGATGTCTAGATGACTTGGGACCTTGCCTGACTGACAGAAGCTGGGTCTGGGTGAGACTCAGTCTGGTCTCGAGGGCCTGAGAAGCTGGGTGCTGCTGCAAGTTACCCTTTACAGGTCACTGAGTATCTGTCCTTTTTCCTCCCTTCTAGCTGTTGCCTGGCAGGGCGTGCCTGTCCCCTGGGTGACATCCCTGAAGATCTTGTCCCCTTGGTTAAAAACCAGGTAGGTAGTTTTTTCACAGCATTTTTAACTGTCACCCCTTGTCCAGATGCCCCAGTGACACAGTCATTAGACACGTGGCTGCTAACTGAAAGATCAGCGGTCTGAACCCACCAGCCACCAGGGGACAGACCTGGCGGTCTACGCCCATAAAGACTTCAGTGTGGGAAGCCCTACGGGACAGTGCTAGTCTGTCCCCTAGGGTCACTGTGAGTCAGAACCAACCTCGGGCACACACCAGCACTGATGTGCCTCTTGTTCTGATGCTCGGGAAATACTCCAGCTGGGGCTCCGTGTGGTGGGTCGGGAGCTGCAGGCCACCATCAGGGAGCACCCGTAAAGCATCCCTGCTCAGGGCGGCCTCTAGAACTGAGACCACCTGTGACAGAGAACTTGGGACCTGGGAGCTGTTTAAACCGAACCCAGCCTGCCTTTATTAATCAAAACGGGAATCAGCCAGGCAGTTGTCGGGTGAGACTGAAAAACGACAGTCAGTGGCTTCTTTTTGTAACTGCAGGTATTTGAATTTCTGATCCGTCTGCATTCAGCAGAAGCCTCCCCTGAGGAAGAAATCTACCCCTATGTGCGGACTTTGCTACATTTTGACACCAGAGAATTTCTCAACGTTTTGGCACTGGTAAGAAGTAGGGCGGCTTTCAGGTATTTTCAGAGGAGGCAGGGTGATAATTGTTTTTACTAGAAAGACAAGAAATAACCCTGACACAGGCGCAGTCCTCCCGTCCCTGTGCGCCAGGTTTTAAGCGTTGGTTTTAGCCGTGCCACCGCACTTCTCTGCCTCGTTCATGTTTGTCCTCTAACCCCAGTAGTCCCTCAAGCACTGTCATGGAACAGTGAACGGAAGCAGGGTAGGATGTTACACGACCTCGACGCCATACGCCACGTGTCTCCTGACACACGAAACGTGGAGGCCACAGGGGTGGTGCCGGTCAGGGAAGTCTCTGGCGATGAGGCGGCGCGGCAGCTTCCTGCTTAAAAATCGCCCTCGTGCGTGTCTGCGTCGAGAGAGATCGGGCTGGCCGGGGTGCTGGGGGAGTGCCCCAAGGGAAGGACAAAGTGCACCAGGATGTCTTTGCAATTAAGTAGCGTAGAGCCAGGTTGTTTTTAAAGAACTTTTGATAACGTGAACAATACTTCAGACCGTTCAATGGAAGCAGAGGGGTGACATCATGTGTCCTCACAGGTGTACACAGCATTGGAAACCCTGGTGACGCAGTGGGTGAGCGCCGTGGCTGGTAGCCAGAAGGTCAGAGTTCAGATCTGCCAGGTGCTCCTTGGAAACTCTCTGAGGGTTCTCCTCTGTCCTATAGGGTTGCTATGGGTTGAAATTTACTTGATTACAGTGGGTTTTTGTACACAGTATTTGGAAGAAAAAACAAATGAAAGAAGTAGACCTAAATATTAAATAATAATTATTAATATTGATAGCACTGTGAGAGTGGACAGATTACTCATATAATGTAGACAACTTTCATAAATTTAATAATAAACTGCGCACCACAGTAAGGTAACCACGAGGAGATTAAACTTCAAATCATATTACAGTTCACGTTATTTTAATTCTAAATCGTGAGTTTAAAGCACACCTCTAATTGCACAGAAAGAAGAGAGAAGAAACTTTAGCATCGGAAGCACAGGCTCCTCGACTGGCCTGCGGGAGCGAAGGACAGGGATGGCCGATGGGGTCAGAAAGGGGTGCGGGATGCCAGGAAGGACTTGGACCTGATTTCCGGTTTTTAATGAGCTGTGACATGCTGAACGTTTCTCTGAAGTGGGCTGATGTTGGAATCAGGATCCTGGGATTTGAGCCAACCGCCAGACAGCCTCTCAAGTCATTTATGTGCTTGGCAAACGTGGCAGTGCCTGTGCATCCCAAGCACTCTGCTAACTGGGACTGTACCCTTGGCCGACGTGTATACAGACTTGGAAATCAGTAATCACAGCGCAGGGTAGTCCATGCCAGGGGGACATGCAGGACACCGTCGGAACACTTCGGAGGGTACCTGCCAGAGGGTCAGGAAAGGTTTCTCAGATGAAGTGGTGTCCATACTGAGTCGTCAAGGGTGGATGAGTGAAAGGCAGGCAGAGCGTAGGAAACATCCTAGACAGAAGGAGAGAAGACGTAAAAAGGCCTGGATGCGAGGCAGCGACGCGTGTTCATGGAGTAGAGGAAATCCGTTGTGGTCTGAGCTGCTGGTTTTTGTCACTGCTCTTGATCTGTATGAGAAAGTCCTTTCCTTCAGGTCCCAGCCTGCTGAGAGTTTCCATCAGGAGCAGACGTTGGGTGTCCTCAGGTCTTTTTTCAGTAGCTATTAAAGTGATCACGTGGCAGTCTTTCACTTTGTCAGTGTGATGAGTTACCTCCGCTGATTTTGGACCATGAACAAGCCTTGCACTGGGAGACAAACCCCGCGTGGTCGTGATGTGTTATCCTTATTGGATACTTTTAGATTCCATTTGCTGGAAGGGAATGTCCACTTGGCATAGTGTATTTTTCTTGTGATGTTCTGTTTGGTTTTGGAATAAGGGTCACACTCACCTTGTAGAACAAGGTAGAAATGTTACTTTTCACTTTTCTTGAAAAGTTTGTGAAGAATAGGTATTGTTATTTCTAAAATCATCAGTAGGATTCACCACTGACACCACCACTGAGGCCTGGAGTTTTCTTTATTGGAAGATGTTAAACTGTAAGGTAGTCTGAGCTTTCAGAGTTTCTGTTTCTTCTTGAATGAGCTTGATAGTTTGTATCTTTAAACATTTTGTTCATTTCATCTAAGCTGTCAAGTTTGTTGGGAAAAAATTGTTGTAGTATCCCCCTGCTCGTCTTTTAATACCCGTAGAGTCTCTAGTGATGTCATCTTTTTCCTGTTATTTTATGTCTTCTCTCCTTTTTATCCTAATAACTTGGCTAGAAGTTCATCAATTTTATTCATCTTCTGAAAGAACCGGATTTTTTTTTATTTCAGTGATTGTCTCTACTTTTTCCCTGTTTCACTGATTTTCATTCCAGTCTTCGTTTCCTTCCCTGCTTCCTTTGGGTTTATTTTTGCCGTCTGTTGACTGCATCGTACAATGGAAGCTGAGATCACTGATTTGAGGCCTCTTTTTTTTTTTAAATATAGGTGTTTAATGCTATAACTTTTTCTTTAAGCATTGCTTTATTGGCAGGCCACAATTTTGATACACTGCATTTTTGTTTGTATTCAATTCAAAATATTTTCTGATTTTGTTAACTGATTTCTTCTTTGTCCCGCGGGTTCTATTGAAGTGCACTGTTAAATTTTCAAATATCTGAGGGCTTTCCAGAGACCTTTCTTTTACTGATTTCCAGTTTAATCCCATCACAGTCAGAAGACATATACTGTATAACTGGGATCGTTCTAAATTCACTGAGACTTGTTTTATGGCCCCAGAAAATGATCTGTCTTGGTAAAGGTTCCTAAGGGCATTTGAGAAGAATACCCCTTTTGCTGTTTCGGGATGGCATGTTCTTTAAATGCTAAGCTGATTGATAGTGTTGTTCAGGTTTTCCATGTTTCTGCTGCTTGTTCCATCTGCTCTTGAGAGAGACAAATTGTTGATCTGTCTGTTTTCTCTGTTATTTTCTATTTCATCTCCAGAAACTCCATGGTGTGTATTTTGTATCTTCTCTATCGTCTGTATTTATCACCATTTCTCTAGTCTCTTTTATGTCTTTATTTCAGTTTCATTGTCTAAATTCTTTTCATTTATAGTCTCTGTCTTTTTTTGTCATATCTTTCCTTTCTTGGGTGCCTTGTAATCCTGTCTTCTGAGATAACTTTGTCTTTTTTTTTCACGCTTTCTTTTCGAGTTCAGCTGGGTCTTTTTTGTATCTTCCTGTTCATATTCTGAATTCTCAAGTTTCTGTTTCATGGTATTTTATATTTGTAGTTGTTTAAATAATTTGTAGTAGGTATTGGGATACTGGTACCGTTTACCTTTATTTTATAGACAGTGTTTGTTTTATTCTGCAGTGTCTTTGCTAAAGAGCTTTCCTTCTCATTTTCTGTGTTGGATTTTTCCAGAGTAGCAATAGCAGGTGATTTTAACGGAAGAAGAGTGCAAATGACTTCCTAGTTTCCCTAGTTCACAAGAGTCTTCTAATTTAACTACAGTAAAATATAAGTTCTTAAATATGGCACAGTAATTAAGAGTTTGGCTGCTCATTAAAAGGTCAGCAGTTCAGATCTACTGGTCGGCCCTTGGAGACACTGTGGGACAGTTCCACCCTGTCCTCTGGGGTCGCTGTCAGTTGGCATTGACTTGATGGGTAGGGTTTTAGTTTGTTTTTTTAAATCATCTTCTCATTCTTTGACATTATCTGTTTTAATAGGAGCTTTATCTTGATCTGCAGCTTTCTTCACCATAAACCTTTACGGCTTCTTTCCACTAACCTTCCAAGGACCGTCTCCCCATCCCAGGGCAGCTCCCTCTGTCCCAGGCCATACCCTGCCAGCACTGCTGACCCCTTCTCCTGACAGCCAGCTCTCTGATCTGATCTCAGTATTTCCTCTCTGAGGTGAACCCCTGCTTTTTCTAGAGCTGAATTCTATTTGATGTTACCATATACTGCTACCGCTAGAAGCTTCTCACGCCTCCGTTCTTCTGTCTCTGCCCACCCGGACTTCTCTTTGGAATTAAGGGCTTTGAAGCAAACTCGGCTGATTGGGGATGTTTATTTTTCCATTTGTATGTAAGTTTAAAGTTTGAGGTGTTTGTTGGCCTCCTATTTTTTCACTATTGTGGGTTGTGGGTGACTCTGTTCTGTTTATTCTGTTGGGGCCATTTCGAGGGATGTGTAAAAATATTAGGATACCAACCCACAGACTGGAGCTTCTGGACAAAATCTAGCCACATTTGACCTCTGCAGGCCAAGAATGATGTTGATGGTTTTAAAGGGTTTAAAAAACAAAAATAAGAGTGTGTAACAGAGACTGTGTATGTCCTGCAAAGCCTAGAATGTTTCCTGTGTGGCCCTTGACAGAACAAGTTGGTGACCCTGGCATGTACCATTCGACTGTCATCATGCTGGAGCCCAGGTGGTGCAGTGGTTAGGATCTACAGCTGCCCGTCAAACAGCCAGCGGTTCAAACCTCCCTCCAGCTCCGTAGGATCCATGTGGGGTAGTACTTCCCAGTCCTATAGGACAGCTGATGGCGAGGGGTGTCATTATGCCACAGAAACCCCGTAAAAGCTTCTAAGAGACTTCAGAGAGAAGTGTTTAGGACCCAATTTACCAGTGACATTGGACTTGAATTTTAGGTTGGCTTTAGTGTTTCCAAAACTCTGATTCTCCATTGGGACGTCTTTGCATATTTTTCCTCTAACCAGCTTTGTATGATCAGAAACATCTCGGCAGAGTGAGTGTATTCAACAGAGATGTGCCATTTGGGCGGCAGTTATCAGCTAGACCAAAATATGTCACCGCGTGTATGAAAATATTCACAGTGTGGTAGGTGCGTACTTAGTCGTGCCTCCTGGAGAGAGCTGTCGCTGTCTGTTTTCTGGCAGCAGACACGTGCTGCCGGAGGAGAACGGGCGGGACAGGCCGTGACGACGTCTGCGCACGGTGTTTCTTCTGCGCGGGTTCCTGCGGCGCCGCAGCGGCTTGTGTGGCCGCAGGTGGAAGACGGAGCTCGGGTACTCCCTGGGCCTTCTGCCCGTCCCGCTTCACCCATTTAAGCGTTACTGTTACTTCTCTCGCAGCTTCCGGGTGGAGACTTCCTGCGGTCTCCTCGATAGCTCATTTCAGCATTTCTCAAGCAGCTAGCACCAAAGAAGTGAAAGAGAAGGTTTTTTAAAAAGAATTCTCATTTTTTCTGTGTAGAAAGTCCAAGCACACAATCCGACAGTTGTTTCCCCGGGGCCTGTTGAGGGCCCGACGGGAGGCGGAGAGGAGGGGCGTGCTGATGCGGAGACCGCGCGAGCGGAGGAGCGGGGGCGCAGAGGAGCGGGGGCCGCAGGGGAGGCGGGGGCCGCGGAGGAGGCGGGGCCACGGGGAGGCGGGGCCGCGGAGGAGGCGGGGCCGCCGGGGCCGCGGGGGAGGCGGGGCCGCGGAGGAGGCGGGGGAGGCGGGGCCGCGGGGAGGCGGGGAGGCGGGGCCGCGGGGGAGCGGGGGCTGGGGGCGCGTGGGAGGAGCGGGGGCGGCGCGGGCGGGCCGGGCCTGGGATGTCGTCCTGAAGTTCACAGCTGTGCAACGCCCTTTCCTCTGCTGGATCAGTCGGGAGTTCCGTTCTCTTGTTGTAGAAGAAGAAGCTGTACAGTTGTTACTTGGTGGGCTTCAGACGTTTCCCGGAGCGTGATGTGCTGAGAGAAACCTTGGTGGCCTAGCGGTTAAGCTCTGTCTGCCACCAGAAGGTCTGCAGTTCAGATCTACCAGGCGCTCCTTGGACACTCGATGGGGACAGTCCCGCTCTGTCCTCTGGGGTCACTGACTCGATGGCAGTGGACTGGCGGGCTGGCTGGTTGAATGTGCTCAGCAAAAGCCACAGGACAGATCACGAGCCTCGCGTCGTGTTTATTATTTATTAAGTGTCTTTATTTTGGTTTCTAATCATAGATAAAATCCGAGCTCCCTCCTGTATGCATCCTGTGTGTTGCTAGCTCTTCTTGTGACACACCGTCACCATGTACTGTCACCAGCATTTGGTGCTGTCTGCTGTGATGTGTGTTCTACTCAGAATGTGTTTGCTCTACTTGGACTGGCACGGGAAGTTGAAAGCACATTGTGTGGCAGTGTTTTCAGAGCAGGGTACCTGTTCTTTGTAAGTGGGCTTGCAGAATTTGAACAGTTTGACAGTTTTACCATTGTAATTTTTAAAATTACCTATCTTAAAAGATCATTTCTTTTCAGTTGTCATGGAAATCATGAGGATTATTTTTTGTGGCAGTTTAGAAACTGCATTTCACGTTTCATCTCCAAACCCATGGACTGGATGCTGAGCACATGTGTTCCATCCTTTCATCTCAAATTGTCTCCTGCCACGAATGTCCCTTCTCTTTTTCTTGGATGTCATTTCGCAGGTCCCGGTTTGGTTATGTAGTAACCATGCCATTTCTGTATTTCTAGTCTACCTTTAAGTCTCTGAATAGTGTATGATATTAAATGCTGTAGCTTCCTACTTAACTCACTAGTGATTAAAAGTAGGTAAGGAAAAACCAGAGGAGGGATGGCTATCTATCTCATTTGGGAATTTACTCAGATCTTACTGACAGTAATTTAATATCTTATTTTCTTCTGAAGTTTGCAAACAATAATTTTTTTGAAAAAATTCTTTGTCCCGTCTAGACCTTTGAAGATTTTAAAAACGACAAGCAAGCTGTGGAGTATCAGCAGCGAATTGTGGATATTTTGTTGAAAGTAAGTATTCCAGGAATACAGCCTTTAGTGGTGTCTGCAGGAAGATGACTGAATTACCTTACAGCACCTCCTAAAATACTCTGGTTTAGTGAAATGATATGTCACCCTCGTGTTTAAAATTTTATTATGCTGCCTGTGTCCCCAAGAGCTGAATGAAATGCTAATCTTCATTCAGAAAACGTTGAACGTATCTCAGCCTCACGCAAGATACAGGATAGCGCTGTTGAAAGATGCCTGTTGATGAT
This sequence comes from Heterohyrax brucei, assembly GCA_028571685.1. Lineage (NCBI taxonomy): Eukaryota > Metazoa > Chordata > Mammalia > Hyracoidea > Procaviidae > Heterohyrax > Heterohyrax brucei. The sequence goes on along the minus strand of CM053157.1, from coordinate 84,452,766 downwards.
AATTGCTGTATTAGTGTGAGTATGTGCAAAAATAGAGACTAACTTCAGAGTACTTTTGGAAGGTAATGAACATGAAGAATCGCACATCAGCAGTCCCTGTACCGCTGAGGCCAGGCGCTGGTGGCACTGTGGAGACACTTAGCAATGACTGGAGACCCCGGAGACGATCCTCCTAGTCCGACTGTAACCAGATGCAGTGCGGAGCCGGTTGAGATCTCTGCTGTCTCTGGCAGAGTCATCAGGCACAGGGTCTGCTCCTGTCCAGCTGCGCAGCTTCGGTCAGACGGCTGCTGCACGTCGTTAGACGCTCGGTGTGTGCTCCGTTCATTTGCCTGTGAAATGGAAGTCTCTTCCCTTAATGACTTTTAATTTGCTTTGAACAAGAGACGACTTTTGATGAGAGCAACCTAGAAGCGAGCACAACCTCGGGGGACAGTTTGGGGAAACCAGAATTAAAGGCTGTACAGGACAGGAAGGCATTACATGGACATGAGTTCTTTATAGTTTTCAAAGTACATTTATATATCTATTATCTCATTCAAACTGTTACCCTTGTAAGCTAAGAATGATAAATACGAGAATAAGCAAACAAAAAAAATCAAACCTGTTGCCACTGAGTTGATTCCGACTCACAGCAACCATGCAGGAGAGGGTGGAGCTGCCCCGCGGCTTCCCAAGGCTGTCAGCCTGTAGGGAGGAGACGGCCACCCCTGTCTTCCCTGGAGCAGCTGGTAGGTTCAAGTGAACAGCCTTTTGGTTAGGAGGTGAGCACTTTAACCACTGTGCTGCCATGGCTCCTTAAAGACGAGAGTGGGATCACTAAACTCCTAGATGCTGTCACTTCCCTACCAGGAGGGCGACAAGGATGGTTTTCACCAATGTGGCTTATCTCTAATTTCACCTGCCTTTATTTTGTAAGCTTGCCTCTCCTCTACCTGATATCATCCTGTGGCTTGGATTAGTTCTGCAGTGAGTGATAGAAAACTCAAATTAACAATAGTTTAATTGTGATGGAAATTTATCTTTGCCGTGTAAGTCTGCATATAGGCAGCCTGATGCGGTGGAATGACTTCACAAGCTCAGAAGTGATACACATTCCTTCTGCCTCACTGCTGTTGCCCTTAGCACATGGTTTCTGCCGTTTTGTGCAAGGTGGCTGCTCAGGCTCCAGCCATCACATCTGCATTGTAGCCCGCCTGAATTCAGAAAGAAGAAAGCATTTCCTTTCTTTAGGGAAGCTTCTTTAGAGGTGATACAGTACAGTTCTGCTTGTAACATACTGACCAGGACTTAGATATGCACCCCTTAGCAGCTGACAGAAATTGAGAAATGTAGCCTGTTTTCTGGATGATCACATTTTTAGCTACAAAAGGAGCTCTGTTACTGAGCACAAAAGGAAAAACATGCAAGCTCTGATGACAGTTAAGTTCACGAACTTATCCTAGAAATAGTGCTGCATGCCTTATTGCTGTGTGTCACTGTGGCCACCTCAGGTACTCTCCTTGGGAAGCTCTGCACTGATGCCAGTGCCTCGTCCACCCTTCAGAGCAGTTTCGGAATTTTTTTTCTGGAAGGGCCAGAGCTGTCGTCATATTACCTTTGATGACCTGAATGTCATCCATATGTCTTCCTCTCAATATTTCCTTTATCTTTGGGTAAAGAGAAAAGTCACTGGGGGCCAGATCAGGTGAGCACAGAGGCTGTTCCAATACACTTATTTGTTTATTGGCTTAAAAACTCCCTCACAGACAACTGTGCAGTTAAGTTCTCGAGCTTGCCACTGTGCCACTGTGGGCAATGGCCATTCCAGAAAGAGTTCCAGAATTGCTTTGAAGGGGGGACTAGGTGCTCGCGCCAGTGCCTAGCTTCCCAAGGGGAGGACTTCAAAGATGAGGTACGTGGCACTTAAACAATGAAGTCTGCAGACGTAATTGGCAGACCTCGTGTTCACACACGAGCAGCAGTTTCCGTTGCAGCCACCTGAACAGCATTACCTGGCGTCTAAGATCTTCCTGTGTTTTCTGGCCCCTGAATTCTGTACCGTTCTCCTTCTCCGGCCTCCTCCACGCCCCGCCTGCAATGCACTCTCCGACCGCATTATGTTACTGGAACTCGCTGCCCTCTCTGTGTCCTCTTGGTGACTGTGTGCCCTGTGCTGGCGTCTCTTACAGCCCCCAGGTGTTTTCCTTCCCTGTCTCTGCCCTTCCTGCCAGCCTCAGCCCTGCCCTTAGCACCGCTGTCTGGGCACACCTGCCGGTGCCGTAGCAGCACGAGCAAGGCTGCGAGCCGAGGGCCGGCGGCCGGAGTCCACCGACTGCTCCTCCGAAACCCTGCAGGGCAGTTGTACTCCGGCCTGTAGGGTCCCTGTGAGATGGAATTGAGTTGGTGGCTGCAGCTTTGGTTTGGCGTGTGAGGTGGGCCTTCGTCTGGTTCTGAGGCCCTTGGCGTCCAGGGGCTCCCCTCACATGGTACAGAGCTCAGCAGCCGGGAACTGGGACCTCACTGCGGTGTGGGTGGAGCATCTGTAGGCGAGGCTTCCTGCATGTGTTAGTTTGATGCACTTCCGCCCTTTTCCATCTTTATTTCTGTGAGATCAGGCTTGCAGCCATAACTGTGGCTTCCCGTGTGACAGCAGCACTCATGCGTTTGTTTTGCTTTTTCTGTGTTGTATTTGGAAAACCAGAGGTTCCTCATGGAACCTGGCGGAAAGATGCCTGCAGTAAGTTATGACTACAGGTGTCACCTGCACGCTGCCACAGCCTGCATTGGCGGATGGAGCACACTTCTCCGACTCCCTGTCAAACTGCACTGGTTGTCATGGTGACCCTGTAGGATGGGTTAGTGCTGCCCCCTAGACTTTCCAAGGTGTGGCTGGTGGGTTCCAGCCGCCAGCCGTCTTTCGGTTAACAGCCGTACTCCTAACTGCTGCACCCCAGGGCTCCAAATTCACATTACAGAACAAACATGTGAACACACTCAGCTGGTGAGCGTGCACTCCAATACTGAAAACACACGTCATCAAAAATTTTTTAAAGACTGAAAATTTGGTACCTCAGGGGTCACCCCTCGGCTGTCATCCATCCACCTGTAGCCCTCCGTAAACTCTGCCTCGTCTGGGAGACTGTGACTGTCCTCTGTCTCTGTTCACACGCGATGCTGCACCCGGCACAGCCCTGTGTTGTCCCTGCCTGAGTGTCTCTTCCCTGGGCTTCAGCAGCTGCTACTGTTTTCTTTCTTTCAATTGTGACCCAGTGAAAGTTGACCATTCGAGTCAATTTGCCCCATAAATCCCCAAACGCATGCCTCTGTGCAGCTGTGTGGGCTCTCCTCACCCTGTGACAGCACAGTCCCCACTTCCACCCTGTGCTTCCGGTGTTCAGCCAGCCAGTACTTGTCCCCTCCTCTCCACCTCTCCTGTCACTTAGAAACCAGCTGCTCGGACAGTCTCGTGTGTGCATTTAAGCCAAGAAATACAGACACCACCTGCGTTACTCTGTGTCTTGCAGTCCAGTTTCTGTCTCAAGTTTTGGCTTCAGTACTGATTTCAGCTCTGGGCCAGTACCAAGCCCAAGGGCCATATTTTCAGGGGACCCTCAGGGATGTCAGGCCGTCTGTTCTAGTCTTTTAATAGAGTTCTAGATCTGCACACCCCTTCCACTCCTGCTTTGTCAGGGACTCTGCGTGGTGTTCCTTGTCGGGGTGGTGTTTGGTGATGGCCGGGCACCATCTAGTTCTTCTGGTCTCATGCTGATATAGCCTCCCCATCATATGGGCCCTTCTGTCTACTGGGCTCATATTTCCTCATGCCTTTGATGTCCTTGATTTTTATCTGCAGGTGGGTTGGGACCAGTTCATGCTTCTTAGATGGCAGCTTGCTGGCTTTTAAGACCCCAGGTGCCATTCACCAATATGAGGTACAGAACAGTTTCTTAAAAAAGAGAAACTAATTATTCCAGTTGACCTCAGTGTTCCCAGAAACCATGATTCCCAGACCTGTGTCCCTGCTCCTCTGTCCTTTAAAATGTTGGGTTTTATTTAGAAAACCTTTCGGCTTATTGTGTATGGACCTGGGCTTCTTGAAGGTAGAAACTGTTAGGATTTCTTTTATTTAATTTCAGTTATTGTTTTAACATGCCCAGAACTTAGCACATTGTTTGGGACCTGGTGGATATTCAGGAGATGTTTGTACGTTGATCGAATTTGAATTTAAAGCTAAATTGTAAGAATTTGATGTCAAGAGAGTAAATCTCCAGACCAGCCAAATCCATTGCCGTGGAGTCGAAAACGACTCACAGTGACCCCGTAGGACGGAGAACTGCCCCACCAGGCTTCCATGGGCTGATGGGCGCAGTTGAACAGCCTGCCCTCTGGTTAGCAGCTGTGGCTCTTTATCACTACATCGCTGGAGTTTCCATGAAACACTTGTAGTGTTACTGTTGGCCAGTTGGCACCTTTGGGTGTTGTCTGAAGAGCGTTCATGTTGAGCCAGTGACAAGTGAACTTTTGAGATGACTTCCTCATTTCTGGTGATAGAGCTGCATTAATTTGTTCAAGTGTACTTTTAGAGGAACCAGGGACAGCAGCATAGAGTTAGTGTGTGCTAAGTAGCTGCGGACAGGGCAGTAAAGAAACAGTAACTTTCTATTTACTTTGTGGGAAATAATGCAGAAACATCTGAGATTGGCCAGAGAGGAAATGAGAGAGAAACCAGAATTTCGGGGAAAAACTAGCTAAGACACTTGCCGAGGTAGCAAGGGAACGGGCTGTGAGGTGCCTCTGGGATCAGACCGTCAAGAGTGTCTAGTAACCCAGGGAACGGGGGCTGAAGACAGAGAAGGGCACGAGTGGACCCTGTAGAGGTGACCTTGGTGACAGGACCTGAGGGCAGAGAGAATGACGGGGGTGGGGGGCCAGTATTTTCACGGTAGCCAAAGATTCTGAGTGCTAGAGATTGGAATAAAACCAAACCAGACCCACTCCTGTTGAGTCAATTCTGATGCATAGTGACCCAGTGGGACAAAGTAGGACTGCCCCCATGGGGTTTCCAAGGAGTGTCTGGCAGATTCAAACTGCTGACCTTTTGGTCAGCACACATTGCAGTTAACCACTAGGCCACCAGGGTTTCCAGTTGGTATATGCCCAGCCCAATGCCATAGGTTTACCTATACCTATACAGTTTACAGCTTGAGATATCGTGATACTAGAAAACCAAACCAATCCACTGTGATTGTGTCAACTCTGATGATTTAGCAACCCTGTAGGACCCAAGACAACTCAGCTGTCCCCTAGGGTTTCCAGGGCTGTCTGTCTCTACAGAAGCTGACTGCCAACGTCTTTCTTCCACAGAGCATCTGGTGGATTCAAATCCCTGACCCTTCAGTTGGTGACCGCCAGGCGAGCTCCTTAACCACTGGGCCCCCAGGATTCACTCCTTCTGTTCCACCTAAACCAAACCCACTGCTGTCGAGTCAGTTCTGACTCATAGTGGCCCTGTAAGACAGAGAAGAACTGCCCCATAGAGTTTCCAAGGAGTGCCTAGTGGATCTGAACTGCTGTCCTTCTGGTTAGCAGACATAGCACGTCACCACTAGGCCACCCGGCTTCCCTCCCCGTACTCTAGCAACGATGAATGAAGTATTTGTGCAAGCTGTGGCTGCTGGGCTCAGAGCAACGGGATTAGGAAGGGAGCCTCTGCCGACAGAGCCAGAACAGGGAGGCTGAGAGGCGGTCCTGAGGGGGCGTTCTGTGACAGGAAGAACCGTGCCCTTTAGTTTTGAGTGAAGGACGGGTCGGTGGTACACTGTAATGAGTTGCAGGTTGGCAGTGTCTACCCAGCTAGTCCCACATGACACGTGCACGTCCCCTCAGACGTCTGCGTTCTGGGAGTGGTGTCGTCATCGCCCCTGCCGGTCGGGCTCGGGGTCGGCCGTGTTGCCCTTCTGGCCTGCGTGTCCCCACACACAGCGCTTCCCGTCCTGCCTGCTCGCGGTGCTCTGGCACCTGCTGTTCCCTGTGTTTTCCTGGTCCCTTTCCTGGCTCAGCCCCCCTGTCCCCAGGCCCCGCAGCCGTGTGCCTCTTGGTCAGGCTGTCTTCTCTGTCTCCTCTGTTACTTCCCGCTGACGGGCTGGTCTCCTCAGCCCAGCCCTGGTTGCACACATCCCAGGCTGCAGAGGAGTCTGGAGAGCAGGTGGCCCTCCAGATTTCCACGGAGCAGACCCCAGACTCCCTAGGGCGACACCTGAGGCCTCCTCTTCCCTGTCAGTGTCCTCTCTGACTCCCCTTCACGGTGCTGCTGGGTCCCAGTGAGACTCATCATCCCCTGTCCCCAGGAGACTGGGCATGTCCCATGTCCCTACCTTTGTCCACATGCTTCCATCTGCCTGGGTCACCCACTCTTCTGACATCTTCCCGTCAGCAATTATCCTGGGCTTTAAACCTGTGCCTACAAGCTGCTTTTCTCATTTCCTTTCAAATAGCCCCTCGAGCCCACCCAGCTGGCCCTCCTCCCCCTGGGCTTCTGTAATCAGGTGCCTTGGTGACGGCGCCAGTCACAGTAAGCTTTTATTTAATACTTCCCTGCCTGTCTCCTCTTCCCTTCCAGTTCAGTTCCCTCAAAGGTGGCTGCCCGAGCATCGGACCTGGAGGGTCTTCTCGGGAGACGGGAGCCAGCTTGGAGCAGAGGCACCGTTATGACTGAATAGCTGGGCGTGATGGTAGAAAACTCCTTTTTCAAAACCGTTTGTTGAAGGAGCTGCTCATAGACAAGGCTGAAGCCAGTGGCTCCATGGATACCTGGAGAGCATCCTTCTCTCTGGGACGCCTTGGCTTGAGGTCACCTTGCTTTTAGACCCAAAGCAGCCCACCTCCGCCTGTGCTGATGGACGTGTTTTACTGCACTCCTTTCCATATCCTGGGTTGGGGCTTCTCTGCTAAGCACTGCGGAAAGAAACAAGATTAATGTCTCTTTGGAGTCCTGGGTCCACCCCTACGACAATTTAGTTCTCAGTCACATTGTGGAAACAGCCCCACATCATCGAAGTGGGTTCCTTTCTGAGTCCCCAGGTGGCCGTGCTCCTTTCCTGAGTGGCGTCACCCTGTGGGTGGCCCAGTGAGTGACAGACACAGTGGGCCACCAGGAAGGAGACCACCCTCCCCTCTGACTGAGCGTATTGCATGTGTGTGTCCGCCCAGACGGTGCGGGATCAGTGCACTCTCCCGGTGTTTTCAGGTCATGGTGGAGAACTCGGACTTCACTCCCTCACAAGTCGGCTGTCTGTTCACATTCCTGGCCCGCCAGCTTGCGAAGCCCGACAACACGCTGTTTGTGAACAGAACCCTCTTTGACCAGGTAAGTGTCTGTCACAGTGAGCCCCAGAGTTGTTCTCTTCCGCTCCTGTTCCTGCGGGATTCTGTGTGTCACGCTGTGGCTCAGCAGGACGGACGGCGGGCTGAGCGGCTCAGCGAGGCAAGGCCTGGGCATGCTTCAGTTTGGATCTGAGCTAGTTTCTTCAGGGATGTGTTCTATGACTTCTCTGGTAGCCCTACATTGTGGGAGTGTGGTTTGTGGAGAGTGGTTTATAGATTCTCTTCTCTCTGTTCCTCTGTTGCTGCAAACTGCCTAGAGTTCTTCACTCAGGGATTTTCCAATTCAGTTATCCCCCATCTTAGAAGTCGTAAGACTTGGACAGTGACCAGGAGGAGGAATTGAAGTTCCTCACCGGTGGCGTGGGCTCGGTGGGACCTCCTGCATTTCTCTAGGTGGTAAAGAGAGCACCTCCTGTCTGGAGAGAGAGTGGTGGTTGATGACAGGTGGCTGCGGAGCCCTTCATGGGGCAGGCGCTGCACCAGAACTGTAACCCTCTGGGAGCTCGGGAGTAGACCTCTCTGTTCACCCATTCTGCAGATGAGGAAACTCAAGGTTGGGAGGTGACATAAAACTCCTCCAGGATCCTACTGAGGTGGAGTTATTCCAGCAGTTAACGTTATTACATAGTTATGAGGCTAAGATTCAAATTCAAGTGACCCAACTCCACAATATATGTTTTGCTTGCTCTGTGGAATCAAAGAACTTAAGACATGTAGAGGACACTGCTTTCTAGTCCTATCTGAAATGGTAGAGAGATGAAAGGTGGATACTAGCTTGTTAGACTCCTGGTGTACCCAGGCTGTATGCTTCATGTATGTGAGCCCATCAATCGGGAAGACACTACACGCCTGTGGTCTTGGTTAGGGCAGAGGGAGCAGAGAGGTAATGGTGGAAACAGGTTTCTATTGTTTTTATATTGGTAGTATTGTGGAATACATGCTAGTGTCCAACCAGGTGTCTTTTTCTGACCAGGTCCTTGAATTCCTCTGTAGTCCTGATGATGACTCCCGGCACTCGGAGAGACAGCAGGTAGGAACAAGTGACTGGGACTCGGTTTGCTGAAGAGAGGGAAGGACAGCCGGGTAGCCAGAGTGGACTCTGCTACAGTAGATGTAAGGGGGGACGTGGCTGTGCCAGACCCTGATGCCACACTACAGACAGTGGCAACCAGAGAATAGAGCGGATGGGGGTCAGAGGTGTGTGAGGTCTGACAGTTAAGTTCACAAACTCATCCTAGGAAAAGTGATCCTTACCTCGTTGCTGAATATCACTACGGTCACCTTCAAAGTACCCCCTTGGGAAGCTATGCACTGATGCCAGCACCTGGTCCACCCTTGAAATCAATGTTGGAAGTCTTTCTGGAATGGCCATTGCACATGGTGGCAAGGTCACAGACTTAATTGTATAGTTGTGTGTAAGAGAATTTTTAGCTGGTAAACAAACAACTTATTCGGAACACCCTCCCTACTCACCTGATTCTCTTTACCCAAAGGTAACAGAAATATTGCAAGGAAGGCATTTTAATGACATTCAGGACATCAGGGCTAATACGACAACAGCTCTGCTGGCTATTCCAGGAAAAGAGTTCCAGAATTGCTCTGAAGGTGGACTGGGTGCTGGCGTCAATGCATAGCGTCCCAAGGGCACTACTTCAGGGATGGCGGTGGTGACATTCAGCAGCGAGGCGTGCAGCACTTAGAATAGCGGAGATCATGGACTTAAGTGTCTGGCCTCACACAGGTTTCTGTAAAGAACGTGTATCCAGCTGCATTCCGGGGCGGGCGGGCCCATCTTTCAGAGAGCGTGGCAGCAGAGAGGACATTCTGTCTTCTCCATCCTGCAGCAGGTCACCTCTTACTGGACCTTGTTTGCTGTCAGTGTCCTTAATCTGGGGACCGCTGACAGCCTTGGGGTCTCTGAGTATTGGGGCGTGCAGCTTTTGAAAGTCTTCTGCAGCTCTGATGAATTAGAGCTGAACGTTTCTGAGACTGAGATCCGTCTGGTCCTGCACTGATGAGCGTGGGATAGTAGCTGTCGATGACCACTGCTGCCCACGTGTGCCGTGCTCTCGAGGGTCCTGTCTGGGCGCAGTGTCCACTGCCGCTTTCTCGTTGTTGTTGCGAGCACTGAAGGGGTCTCCCCCTGCGAATGGCCGCCTCGCTTGGCCAGGTGAGCCCATTGCTTGAATTAAGTACTTGGAGAGCTGTGCTGATTTTTCTCTGCCAACAGTGCCCAGCTGGGAGGGTGGGGGTCTGCTGAGGAACATGGGGATCCCTTTCTCTCTGCACACAGCTGTGCCCCATACCTGCTGCAAGCTTGGGATGGAGAGCAGCTGCTAAAAGCCTGCTGAGGATCCCTCTACATTACAGCGAACATGGGTAGCAGAGTGGTCCTGTAGTTTGCCACTTATTTTGCCCTTATCAGCAGTCGGGCCACATCTTGCTATGTGTGGTATTTCTATAAAAAATGATACATATGAATAAAGCAGAATTAATGCCCACCTCTAAAGGTAATGGTTAAACTTTGAGAAGCAGCCACGGTGTATGAATGTCACAGTGCGGCCCTCCTTCCAAGCTGGTTTTCCCTCCTTGTTTTAAAACACAGAGAACTGATGCAGTCAGTGGCTGAGGTCATACCTGAGATTAGAACCCAGCTCCCTCCTCCTTGCCCAGCATGCTCACCCTCCCACCCGTTTGCTCTAGAGCAGCATTTGTTTATTTCTGAATAATTTCCAGTGGTGTGCTGATAAATGCTTAGAAAGTGACTTGTCAAGCGCAGTTCCCCTGTGACTGTCAGCCGATAGCTCCATGTGTGTCAGCAAGTGAGACAAACACACCACCGTGAGGACTCGGGTCAGCACTTCACCCGTCACTGCCATGACTTCTTGGCTGAATCCGGTAGCGGTTTGGAAATACTGGGAAAGCCTGTCCTCTGTTTTCACGCTCTAGTGTCACGGCTCCAGACGCGCACCCTTGTGTTCTGACTGCCTGACTTGCCTCGTCTCCACCGCTTTCCTGTCCGGGGGTCGGCAGGCTTTTCCTGTAAGGGGCCGGGCTTTGTGGGCCACGTGAGGTTTCTGTCACATGTTCTTGTTTCTTTGACAGCCCTTAAAATGGTGCAACCCTTCTCAGCTTAGGGGCAGCGTAAAATGAGGCCTGGGCCACGGTGTGCTGTCTTCAACAAAATGATGAATCAAGTCTTGATTTGTAACATTTGCCTGTTTCCATGGACCGTTTTCAGTGTGCCAGTGTGACATCTCTGAACGTGCAGCTGGGAAAAGACAGCGGCATCGCCTTACCGTGTTTCCTCCACGGTAGCAGAAATACCCTCAGAGCCGCGATAGCCGTCAGTGTAATAACGAGGTCAGAAGCAGCGAGACTGGACACCCACCCTATCATTGATCTGATCATAAATTTGTGTCATTTTGTTTCTAATCGTGGCTGTGGTGAGCAGCCGGGGTCTTGGTTTCCTGGTGCTGCTGTCACACAAACACCAGCAGTGAGGAGCTGTAAAGAACAGAAGGGTATGCCTCCCAGTTCTGGAAGCTGGAAGTGCACCCCAGGGCATCTGCTCGGGAGGACAGCCACCCTGTGTCTTTCCCCTCCTCTGGGCCTCGGTGTTCGTTGGCCTTCAGACTGACAGTCATGTGGGCTCTGACCCCTGTGTGTGGACTCTTGGTGTCTGCTTTGCTCCTCATGAGACATTTGATGTTAGGAGGGATCAGGGCTGGGGCCCTTCCCACCCCAGTGTGGCCTCCTGAACATAACAGGAAACCAGGAACCAAAACCCCTGTCATCAAGTTGGTTCCAACTCATAATGACCCTATAGAACCAAAAAACCCTGACCCAGTGCCATCAAGTTGATCCTGACTCATAGGGGCCTGATAGGACAGAGTAGAACTGTCCCACAAAGTTTCCAAGGAGTGCCTGGTGGATTCAAACTGCCAGCCTTCTGCTTAGCAGGTGTAGCACTTACCACATTGGATGCCTCTGTTTCCAAGCAGGGATGTTCACAGGTACACGACTTAGAACTTCCGCTGTCTTTTGGAGGGACACAGTGCAATCCATGACAGAGTGTCTAAAAATGCAACGTTAGTTCTGCTGAGTGGATGAGCCTGGTCCAGCCCCCCATCTCTGTTGCGGCATGCCGTCGAGCGTCTGGCAGAGGACGGTCACTGTGGGTTCTGTCGGCACATCGTGGTGCAGAAAGCGGACTGCGCTGGAGTTTGACAGTGTATCATCTGGATAGGCTTGATTTCTTCTCTGCCCTTTAAAAAAATATTTAACTTAAAAGTAAGCAGTTTACAATATTTGTAATACAGCTTCCTGGAGCTGAGATGGGTCGTGTCTCGCTGAATCCTGAGTTTAAATACAAGAGAGGACTGTCTCGTGTTACCCTGACGACTCTTTATTGTTTAACTTTTTTATCCTTTTTTCTAAAATGTTATCATGGTTTTGGTGAAGGTTTGCACAGCAATTTAGGTTCCCATTCAACAATTTCTGCACCAGCTATTGGGTGACATCGGTCCCTTTCTCCCACAGCGTGCACGTTCTCATGATTTCCATTCTGGGTGTTCCATCCCATCCATCTGGCCCTGCTGCCTCCTCACCTCCTCCTCTTTATTTTAAAGTCATTGTTGACCTTTTAGTCTCATACAGGCAATTTCCCCCCATATGTATAGAGTAGAATGGCTCTGTTTATTGTACTTTTTTAAGGCTTATGTTAAAATACTGATGAGTCAAGTTCAACACCCGGGTCTCCTTTTTAATTCAGCTACTCAGTGTGGTAAAAATTAATTCTCTGAGCCCCAGTGTTTAATTAGAAAAACAGACATGTGGACGTGGGTGCTACCTGTGGACATCAGACTTTAAATAACTGTGAAACATAAAAACACCAGATAAAAGCTCACTCCTTGAAAGAATGTACACAGGTATTTTTAACTGAGTAGAGGGGTCGGTTCAATACTCTAATAAGCCCTTAAAAAAAAAAAACACACTGTGGTATTTCTTCCATGTGTGAAGGGCAGAAATAATTGATCCTTTTCTGAGACTTACGGACACTGGGGTCGACACTGTGCTGCTGACCTGGCATCGTCGATAAGAAGACACACAGAAAAATCTAGGTCATGGTCTGCATGCGTGGCCAAAGGGGTTCGTAGAGAGGTTCTCAGTGAAAATGAATTTGTGTGTTGTCACCCGTCTTCCCAACGTCCAGGTCCTCCTGGAGCTGCTGCAGGCAGGAGGCGTGGTCCAGTTTGAGGGGAGCCGGCTCATCCGCCTGGCAGAGAAAGCCGAGTTGTGAGTTGCCCTAAGGCCTCTTATTGGTTTCCCATTAAACTGTTACATTTCTCTAACTCAGAATTTCCTCTAAAACAGTTACATCTCTCTAACTCAGAATCCAGCATCATTAATGCATTTTGCTGCCTCTCTAAGATGAGAGAATGATGCAAGTAACAACAAAGCCCAAGTGTGAAAGTTTTTGTCTTTTGATTGCAATCTAGAAATTGGTAGCATTTGCAGAAATTGATGGGAGATAAATTTGAAGTGTTGGTGTATTTGTGTTGGTATGAAAGTGAAGTCAGGTGTTTTGTTTGTCTATGTGTCTGTGTGTGTATAAAACCTGCTGCTGTCGAGTTAATTCCAGCTCATAATGACCCCATAGAGCAGAGTAGAACTGCCTCATAGAGCTTCCAAGGAGCGTACACCAGGCATACAGGCTGGTATGGAGAGTGGGGGGTGCGGACTTGAACTGCTGACCTTTAGGTTAGCAGACGTAGCGCTCAACCACTATGCCATCGGAGTTTCCATGTGTATACTTAGATAAATGCATATACATACACACATGTGTTTATAAAACCAAAACTCTTTGCTGTCGAGTTGATTCCAATTCCTAGTGACCTTATAGGACAGAGTAGAACTGCCCCATAGGATTTCCACAGAGCCTGGTGGATTTGAACTGCTGAACTTTTGGCTAACAGCCAGACTCTTAACTGCTATGCCAGCAGGATTTCTCTCTCTCTCTCTCTCTCTGTTCTACTTAAAATGTCCATGGTACTTTATAGACTTTTGACAGGTGCATATATTATAGGCAGTGCACAATTAACAGCATGTAAGATACCAGATGCGTACTCCACTGATATTTATCTAGTTTGTTGAATATTGTTTTACTTGACACATCGAATTCTGAACAAAGAATCTTCATGTAAAAGTTCTGCAGATTGGTAGTGGGTATATTGCATATTGACTACATCTTAACGTGACACAGAGTTGCTTTCACCTTTCTTTTGCACCAAACTGTGACATTCTGTATGAACATGGCACTCAGCAGCCTCGTAAAGCGGTACTTAGAGGGGTGGCAGGTCTGTGCCCCCTCGGACACTGTAGAAATGGTGTCCGCGGCCCCCCGCCCCTCTGGCCAGCCCGTGTGCCTGAGGAGGCTTCTCACGGCAGCGAGCCAGTAACGGCCTGCCTATTGGCTCCAGTGATGTTTTCCCTCTGCACCCTAGCTACCAGATTTGTGAATTTATGTATGAGCGAGAACACCAGTATGACAGAATAATCGACTGCTACCTACGCGACCCGCTGAGAGAGGTGAGTGGTGACACTGTGGCCTTTTTCCATACTCGGGTTTTTGTTTTTGTTTTTCTCTTTCATGGGGTAAAAATTACTCTTTAGTAGTTATGATTGTTTAATAGAAATGTTTGGACATGTTTTTGTGATCCAAGGTGTTCTTCGTTTATTGAACAGCTCTCTGTTGCACTCCCATTGGGAGCCAGGTTGGCATGACAGTTAAAACTTATATGGTCCCTGCAGTCTTGGAGCGTATAGTTTAGTAAGGGAGTGTGACAGGGGTGGAGGTTAGGGACTGAGACCCAGGTTAACTGGGGCCGGGGGTCGCTTGGAAGAGCGTCTTCAGAACAATTGCCTTTTCCCGTTGGTGCCAATAAGCTCTTGGTAAACCACCCCTGGGGGGCTTCACTGTTGAAACACATGTTCACACAAGGACGGGTGCATGGGTGAGTGAGGGACCTGTCCGTGTCCTGTGCTCCCAGGACGGGTGCCTGTGTGAGGGAGTGACCATCCGTGTCCTGTGCTCCAAGGATGGGTGCCTGCATGCCTGAGTGACCTGTCACAGTGTCCTGTGCTACCAGGACGGGTGCCTGCCCAAGTGAGGGAGTGACCCGTCTGTGTCCTGTGCCTGCAGGAGGAAGTCTTCAACTACATCCACAACATCTTGTCCCTCCCCGGGCACAGCACGGAGGAGAAGCAGGCTGTGTGGCGGAAGGCGATGGACCGCATGGAGGTACTGAGTCAGCCCAGATTTCCAGGTTGGAGGGGGTATCTCCCAGATTAACTCCCAGAGCAGTGGCAGGTATCACGCTATTAAGTGAATTTGCTTGAGGGTGGTGGTGTTTTGATATAATTTGTTCTATACCCTGTTTGCATTCATAAAGCATATGTCACGTATGGGAGCCTGTTGGCCCAGTGGTCACGAGCGTGGCTGCTAACCAACAGGTCTGTGGTGCAAATCCTCCAGCCATTCCTTGGCGTCCCTATGAAGCAGTCCTGTCCTGTCCTCTCCTGTAGGATCACTGTGAGTCAAAATCCACTCTGCAGCAGTGAGTTTGAGATGTCATATCCAATTTATTATATTACAACTTCTGAAAACAGCTTACGTTCAATCAGCTAGTGACGAGCTGTGACACTAGTGAGTTTTCACCAAGTTCTGAGCAGGATTCGGACAGTTCTTCCCGTCTTTTTCCCCGGTGGGGGAGGGAAGCTCTGCCCTCCAGTGAGGACACAGAAGGCCTCCACACTGAGCTGTCCCCCTAGGTCGTCCCTTCCCTTGTGTAGCAGGGTAGGGACATGACCCTGCTCTGTGGTGACGGCTCCTCCTGTTGGTGCGTGCTGTGTTCCAACATTTCAGGGGTTCACCCCAGTGTCCATGCTGCTCCCCAAGGTTTCAGGAGGTCACCTCAGTGTGGGGACAAAAAGCTCTTTGTAAAAGCTGTGTGCTGAGCTGCCTGATGCTGCCCATGTGAGAAGCCCATGGTCAGCTGCCGTCTGCAGGGGCTCAGAGTCCCTGCCTTGGTGCGGTTGCCCTGGGCATGTCGCAGCCCGCTGACCTCAGAAGCAGTTGAGCTCATGCTCTTGTTGAGATATGTTCTGTTTTATGGCCCCTGATTGTTGACCAGAAGTCGTAGGGACAAAAACCACGGTAATCATTGTTTGGGAAGGACCCTTGTGTCTACAGAGTTCCCTTCTTCTTTATATGGCAAGGATTGAGTGGGCAGACTCAAGCCTTGTTTGGGGGTTTTGTTTTGGAGTTCAGAAATGTAGCAACATTGATTACTCACCATGTTTTCGTTTCTTAAACCTCGGAAAACCGATGAGAAAGCACTGCATGTTACCTCAATTTTGTCCTACATAAAGTATATGGACTTTGATGAAGGGTGACTGTGTCGTCATTAATGTAGATGAAATCAAGATCAAATGCACGGGGAGAAAAGCCATCACAGTGCGCCTGCTGGTGTTCTGTAACACTGCTGCATGCTTGGCCTCTTTGGAGAGTCCAAGGAAAGATCTTCAGTTTAAGCCTTGTAGCACTGCCCCGTATGTGTAGACACATCATTTTGTTGACAGATTTCATGTATCATCTTCTGAAAAACTAAAGCTGCTGCTGTCGAGTGAATTCCAACTCAGTGACCCTGTAGGGCAGAGTAGAGTTGCCCCCATGGGTTTCCAAGGGGCAGCTGGGGGACTGAAGCTACTGACCTTTGGGTGAGCAGCCCAGCTCATAACCAGCACATCACCAGGGCTCCTCAAGTGCCACCAGAAACCAAAGCCCAGCCCGCTGCTGTCAAGTCAGTTTCCACTCATGGCGACCCTGTAGGACAGAGAAAAACTGCCCCGCAGCCTCCACAGAGGGTCTGGTGGGTTTGAACCGCTGACCTTCAGGTGAGCAGCCTCTTCATTACCACACCACGAAGGCGTCCTGAGGTATTGCAGATGCCTCCACTCCCTGAAAAAAGAAGCCATTCACACGTGGTGGACTGTGGGCCCCAAGAAAAAGTCTGCTTTGGACAGATTTTCTAATATGGAAAAGACATATTTCATTACATTTTTTTCCTCAAGTTTTTTCATTTTGAAATATAAAAAAAAAAATATCCAGAGAAGTATATGAAATAGATGTGTAGTTCAAGAAAAAAATGAAAACGCAGACATGCCAAGCCCAGGTCGAGAGAGAACGTGTTCCCGGCGCCCAGACTCTTTCCCAGTGTCCTTTCCTGGTCACAGTCCTGCTGACCTCATCAGGCCCGCTGTCCTGGGCTGCGTGATGACAGTCCCCACTTCCTGTCTGTGTGACCAGCCCTGTGTGCATCCCTGCAACTTTAGTTTCTCATTCTTCTGAACTTTATGTAAATAAAGCTACTCATTTTCATGTCGTCTTCTGCTTGGTGTTTTGTTCGAGAAATTGATACATCTTTCTGTAGCTGTCGTTGATTTTTATTGTTGTGTGGTATTTCATTCTGTACGTATGTCCCAGTTCCCACACCTTCCCGCTGATGGGTGCTTGAGACAGTGGAGTTTGGACGTCTGTGATCCTTGGCATCTGCGTCTTGAGCACCCAGATGCATTTTCCTGGCACAGTGCTTTCCAGTCTGTGCCCCGACAAGCCTTACAGGACAGGCTGAGAAGGAAGGTGACAGACAAATGCAGGTGGCGTCTTCAGCGGAGATTTACTGGATCAGGGGCTGGGAACAGGCCCAGCGATGTGTGTTTTGGGGAGACCTCTGGGTGACTTTGATGCTTGCCGGGGTGTGATCATCTCTGCTCTGCGGTGTGAGTGCTGGTCTCTTGGGAGGAGTGTCTTCGCTTTCACCAGGTACCAGCATTGTACGAAGGTCCTGCTGTTGGTGTGCCCTTGCCAGAGATGCCCATTCGGCCAGTCCAGTGGGGAGGAAACCCTCGTGGCCCACAGCTGGGTGCTGCGAGTGAGGACTGGGCGTTGGCGATTTGAACTCGCCAGGTACTAGGAGACCACGGGGCAGTTCTGCTCAGACCTGTAGGGTCACCGTGAGTCCGGATCAGCTGGGTAGCGGTGGCAGCAGTGGTGAGGAACAAGGACATCCTTGTGTCACAGTGGTTAGGTGCTGCGGCTGCTCGCTAGAAGGCAGGCAGTTTGAATCTGCCAGGGCTTCATAGAAACTCAGTGGGGCAATTCCCTTCTGTCCTGTAGGGTCTCTGTGAGTTTGGAGTCCACTCCACAGCAGTGATTAAGAGTTGGAGTGGTTGAGTAATGGCATCTCATTAAATTTTAAAGTTCTGTTTTCTCAGTGACTAATGAGGTTGACCTTTTCATATGTCTATTGGCCGTTTAATTTTCCTCTTTTGTGATGTATCTTTTCAAGTCTTCTGCCTACTTTTTATTTGAATGTCTTCAACATAATGGTTTGTAGGCGTTCTTTACGTATGATGGATGTTAGCTTTTTTCAGTGATACGTGCTGTGGCTGTCTTCTGCCACTGCATGGTTCTGCTTTTTCGTTCTTCTGTGGTCCTTTTAAAGAGAAGGTATTTTTGTCTCCTCACTACAAGTAGTCAGAATGACCGATTTTTCCCTTTATAGTTGAGGAGATATCTTAATATGTTATTGTCCAAACAGTTTTTTGTTTTCACTGGTAGATCTTAGGTCCATCTGAAAGCAATTTTGCATATGGTGTCAGTTCAACTAATTTTCTTAATAAGTGGACTCTCAATTACAGCAGGGACAGTTGTTTTTGAAGGTTACCTCTCCCCATTGCTCGACAGTGTGTATCACGTGTCTGTAGCCGTGGTCGTGTTTCAGGGCCCTCTGTTCTCACTGGTCATCTTGTGTCTGCATCAGTACCACACTGCTCTCTTGTAGGTTTATACAGAGTCTTGGTATCTAAGAGAATCTTCTCGCTTCTCAATCTTTTGTACTTCCAAATGTATTTTAGAATGAGCTTGCCATGTGCCACCAAAACATTTGTAAAAAAAATCTCATGACCCGGTGGGTAGTGCATTGAGTGTGTTGTGTTGAAAGTATTTGGCACCTTTACGATACTGAGTCTTCAGTCTGTGACTCCACAGTCTGTTTATTCAGTGTCTTTCAGTGACGTTTTATAATTCACTCTTTCTGTAAAGCTTTTTAGTTTTCTCCGTAGAAGTTTTCTATGCTTCTGTTAGGTTTACAGTCATGACTTCATACTGTCTGATAATCTGGTAAATGCTGTTTTTAAAAAGGTTGTCTCCAACATAGCCAAGCCAAGTGCCGTCGAGTCAGAACATAAGCATAATGTTTACTATAAGGATTTTAATGGAAAATTTCTCCTATTTTAGTTGGCCAAAGATGTTTGCGTGGATGGATTTTGAGGGTTACAATTTTCCTCCTTTTTTCCTTTCTTGTGAATCTTTTGCTGAGTTTTGCAGATATGTCCAATTTGATTCTGCTGTATTATCATGTTGATTTACAGTTGGATTTAGTATGAGAGTATCCCTTTTTTTTCTGTCTTCTGCAAGAGGACATTGAATGTTGCAATTATCTGTTTTCTCTAATGGTTGTTAGAACTTTCTGATGAGGCTGTTTGGGGTTGGATTTCTGCATGGAAAGATTTTTGATGATTCATTCAGTTTCTTTAATGGTTAAATCAATTCAGGTTTCCTATTTCTTCTTAAGTCAGTTTACTAAATTACATCTTGTTAGATGCTAACATTTAAAAAATTTGGCATAAATGAACTCATTATAGTCTCTCTCATAGCCTTATATGGGGCATCTGCTGCAAACAATCCCTTTTTTTTACTTGTGGTACTGGTTAGTTGTGCCTGCTCTTTCTTGCAATATATCACACAAAGCCAAGCCAAGTGCTGTCGAGTCAGATCCAAAAAGTGGTATCAAAACCAAAAAACCCACTGCCATCAAGTCGGGTCTAACTCACGGCAACCCTAGAGGCCAGAGGAGAACTGCGCGTAGAGTTTCCAAGGAGCGCCTGGCAGATTTGACCTGCCGACTGGTGTGCTGATGTGGCAGTCAGCCCACTCAGCCACCAGCTGCAGTCATTTGTGTCAGCTTATTACTAATGTACAGATACTGCCTTAGACAGTAATTTTTAGAGACACAATGACTACTGCAGCCACAATCACTTGCTGAGTTTTGTTGGGTGATCTGCCATGTTGATGACCTTGTTGGCCTTTGCACTTCAGCCCTGGAGCATTTCGCATGTTTGATGTGCTCAGGGTGGCCCCGCAGAAAAGGGGCAGGCAGAAGGGGAAAAGAGCAAGTCCCAGAAACCAAGTGACAGAAACTTCCAAGGGAAAAAGGGTAGCCAGTGGTATAAAGGAAAGTTTAAGGAGAGGCAGATTGGCATTCTTAGATGTGATAGGAATCAGTCTCATTAACGCTGATCACACGGACCACTCTGAGTCTCACGGAAGACAAATGACCTTAAGTTGGTTTCTGGAGACACTTCAGTTTCTGAGTCTACCAGGCGCTAGAAGTCCAGTGGTAGGACTCGTAGCCAGGGAAACAACCGTTGCACTCTTACTCTGATGTTTTCAGGTTATTTAAGCTCAAGGGTGAGATTCAGTGGCAGGGACCACGGGGAGCTTTTGTTCCTTCTGTTCACCCTGTAGAGGTGATGGCCGAAGTCTGGAGCTTTAGTGCTTTTGTTTCTAAGAATTCTGAGTTACCTTTCTTTTTCTCAATCAAAATACGGTTTACTATATGGTGTATTTCCAGTTTTGCTGATGTGCGACATGCCCTGGAAATTGTGGCCCTGTTTCCTGGTCCCCTGGAGTGCAGCGTAGAGAAGCACGTGGCAGTGGGGTGACAGGTGGTCAGGCCTCACACGGCGGGTGTTCTGTTTAAATAGACCATTGACAGTGACTGTGTCTCTTTCTTCAACTCCAGGAGCTCGTGTCCCTGAAGCCCTGTAAAGCAGCAGAGCTGGTCGCTGCCCACTTTTCTGAACAGATTGCAACAGTTGCTGGAAAACTTCAGGTAAACGCTATGGAAATACCGTTGTAGAAGGTGACTAGCGGAGAGACACTTAGTGGCTCTTCTAAGAAGTTTTCCTCATAGCGGTTTCTTCAGTTCATCATTGCGTTTTAATAACAGGCACTGTGTGTGTGTGTGCCTGTTTGTGTGTGCACGTGGGTGTCTAGGCGTTGTGCCAACTGTTGTTAGTCTGGAAGTGCAGCAGCTCATCTCTGTGTGACCAGTGCTGACATCTGTGAAATGTTTTTCGAAGTCAGAAGTGTAAGCTGTACCCACAGAAGTCTCCATCCACAGAAGCTCATCCTTTTCTCTGCTGTAGCAGCTGTGGCCAGGCTCTTTTTTCAGGTTCACATTATTTATTCAGACCCTTGTCATCCTCAGATTGGGTTAACGCAGACTATTTAGAGTTTTTCGTGGAAAATCTCAACTGGATCTTAGCTGCATCGGAGCCCTGGTGGTGCAGTGGTTAAGGGCTGTGGCTGCTCACCAGGAGGTCAGCAGTATGAATCCCCCAGCCGCTGCTTGGAAACTGTATACAAGGCAGTTCCACCCTGTCCTGTAGGGTCTCTGTGAGTCAGCATCAACTCGACGGCGAGGGTCGGGTGTTTTTTTCTTGGTTTACCGTGAGTACGATTTGGAGAAAGTATGCAGATGGTCACCGGGAGTCTGAGCCGACCCTGTGACAGCAGGCTTGGTGGTTTGGTTTAGCTGCAGTGATCCCTGCAGTGGGTTTCTCTGATTGGCTGTATTGAGACTGAGTACCGAGCAGCTCAGTCCGCAGTCCTCTTGGGTGGCCCTGGCGGTCAGTCCCCTTACACTGCTGCTGCACCACTGCTGGTGATGAGCTTGCCCGCTGCTGCTGTGGCCGCAGTGGTAGTGGAGGCAGCAGGACAGTGATGGGACTTGCAGCCTGATTTCAGCAGCCCTGAGACACATAGGATGTAGGTGAGTGAGATGGGAACCAGAGGTGTGAATGGAAGACCCTGGCTTGGGAGAGGGAGACAGATACGGAATTCACTCATTTAAATACTTGCTACAGCCCCACTCTGTGCCGTGACATCCAAGACCCAGGGGGAGCAGAGACACATGTCCCTAACTGCAGTCTGACATTCGAAGAGCTGGATGAGAGGTGCGGGAAGGTGCTGTGGGAACAGGAGAGAGTCGGGGACTATGTAAGGAAGTCAGCAAGGATTCCCAGAGACACCAGAACTGGGTCTTGAGTGACTGGGAAGAGTTTTCCAGGGGGGGAATCGGGAAAGGGCTTTCCAGAGAGAGCTTCTGGCTGTGGGAAGCCTCGAAGGGGTGAGGCAGAGTGGGTAGCAAGCGGTCAGGAGTGAGGGCCCCATTCGGTGGTAGATGCTGGCGTTATAAGAAGCTTTGAAAGGTGTGCAGGGGAGGGGTTATAATGAGCTTTGAAAGGTGCGCAGGGGAGGAGAGCCTTGTGGGAGGCTGGAAAAGACGGATCAGGACCCAGTTCTGGAGGGCTGTGTGTGTCGTGCTGAGACATGGCTGCAGCCTCTACTCTGTGCTCACGTCGTTCAAGCAGAGAGGTGACATCCTGAGAGAAAGCTGATAGAAAATTAGCTGGGCAGCATGTGGAGAAGGGACCAGTGAGGAGAACAGATGAGACATGATGCCAGTTAGAAGGTGGGAAAAGCAGGTGAGCGACGGTGAGCGCCCAGCCGTGGAGGGGGCACACGCAAGGTGTGTTTGTGAAGTAGATGTGTGGGGCTTGGGGCAGAGCATGATGGGAGTGGTTAACATGACCCCAGCTGCCAGGCTTGCTGGTCCAGCATGGTGAGATCCATAACCCTGGAGGACTGATGCCTTCAGTCAGTAAGTACTCAGGGGCCAAATGTGTGGTTAAGGGCTGAGGGTACAAAACTCTGTAATGTCGTGCCTGCTCCCAAAGAAGAAGGCAGATAAGCCACAGACTGTCACAAAGTAGTTAGACTCACCTGATGGTAGGACGCTGCCCTGGATGCTGGGGGCGCCTCTGGTACCAGAGGCCCATCTGTGCTAGTGAAGGACAGGCCAGCATTTCCTGCTGAAATGACTCTCAACTCACAGAGCTTCTCTGCCCTTCCAAGTCAGCAGTGTGGGTGGATCTTCGTGTCTGTGGTGGTGTTTAGAGTGTAACATTATTAACTGAACGGTTCTTTTCCTTGTAATCTCTACAGATGCTAAAAGGCATAGAGGCCCAGTTGTACATACAGCATCATTGACTAGATAAATATGTAAAAGCTGACATGTAATGCTTACAAAAAGTGGCTATTTGTGGACTGTTTGTAGAGTCTCAGGTGTTTTTTAAGTAAAGAAATGAAATATTTATCTTACTGCAAAGTTCATCAATTGTGCAAGAACCCCCGACAGGCCTTATGGAGTACCTTGACCTCGGAGAGCGGAAAAGCACTTCTGACCAATCGCTCTCAGAGTCCTTTGAAGTGGAAAATAAGCTAAAATACCGAATCACAACCAGAAGGAGATTATATAAAATAAATGTGTAACGCCAGGGGAAGAGAGAAAGTCAGAGACTGGGAAATACAAACATGTTTCTAAACTCACATGCTAAAGGCTGTCTATCCTTTGCAGCTTTGGAAGCCCCCTGGTTTCTAATAGGTGAATTGTGAATACATAGCACACACAAATTAAAGCACGGCCAAGTGGACGCTGGAAGGAGATAGTGGAAGGGGGAGTGTGCGGCCACCGGGTGATGGGGACGCGCTGTGCTGGAGGGCGTGCTGCCACGGAGCACGTGGAGACACAGAGGGGCCGGCCTGCAGAATGGGCTCCGAGCGTCCGCTTAGACTTGATCATAATAAAAAATGAAAAATTTATGAATAGATAAGTAAATAAAAGCTCTAAATACTAGAAAAGCAGTAACCAGTAATAATTTTGGCTGAGTTGTGTAAGAACTTGGAAACATTGTTTAGACACACAGAGTGTTCTGAGGTTTATTTAATTTAATCGGCATGTCTGTCCCGCTCAGTAAAGCTATTACAACCCTGTTTTTTCACATGAAGCCGCTGAATTGCTGAGAGGTCAGTGACCCACCCGAAGTCACAGCGCTGACGTGTCAGAGACAGAGCCCACACTGCGCCATGTTACTCGCTGGCCTGTCACAGTTCACTGCAGTCTGTTCTGTAGTTGATTATATCATGGTGCCACTGAGCATTTTCTGTTAATTTGGGCCCAGACTCCCAGCCTACCTAGAGTAGAAAAGCACAGTAGGCTGTTTTTGCAAGAGGACCTGGGGAGGCAGTATGGCACCCCTCGGTGCGAAGGCCGGCTCCCAGCACCTGCCTTTTGGCACCCTTGTGCTGGGTGGGGCACTTAGGACGGCCACAGGGGAGGTCCTCTTGGCGGTGACCAGTGTTTCATCTTCTGCACCGAGCCTCGAATGTGTGACCGTGCTGAGAGCTGCAGGGAGGAAGGGAAAGGGCCCCCCGGTGACCTTGAGAGCTTCCCACAGCTGCACACGGGGCTGGGTGGGTCAGGGCAGCTGGGTGGGTCAGGGCATACTGGGGTGTAGCTGGAAGAACTTGTTGTAATATACGTTTTTGCTTGTTTTTCTCTTCAGAACCAGATTCTGCTTTTCAAATTTTTAAGACGCCTTCTTGACCCAAGGTACGTTCAATAAACTCTAGTCTCTTGTAAGAAACAGATGAGAAATCTAAGGCAGTGCACTGAGGTTAAGTACCTGGCCCGTGGCTTCCCGCACGGTGCATTTGGCTCTTGATTTTGAACATTTCTCGGGGGAGCAGTTCTGTTGATTACCCCCCAGTGTGTGATCTGAAAATGGGTTCTAGCCGTGAGAAGCTTTCTCCTCATTGCCGGGGCCTGAGTGTGCGTGGTCAGTTCTCGTCCTTGAGGGTGGAGTGAGGAAGACCTGCCCCCCTGGAGGTGTTCCAGGAAGCCTGGGCTGCCCCCCAGCACCCTGTCGGCCCAGCTGACGCCCACCTGAGCCTGTCCCGTGCTGTGGGATGACAGCTTCACTTTCCACAGTCACCACCTGATTCCCAACCTGCCTCTGAGCTGATTACGTTTTTAACTCACAGTTGAAGTGTTTGGTATTAAATATCTTTTCCTGGCTCTGTGGGAAGGAAAGTCAAATTTTTGTAAAATAAGATTTTTTTTTTTTTAGTAAGATAGGCCATCGTAGGGAGAGATATGACCCTAAGTATATACGTTACTTCCAAAAGTGTGGCAGTGGTCACGTCAGCGTGCTGGTTCAGTGATGGAGCAGTGTTGCTCGGACAGGCCCTATTCTGTGTGCTGATGGCATCCCCAGGGAAACATACGTGATTGTGCGGCGACTGTGGCTGTAGGCTGGTCCATGGTCCCTTCAGTGACAGACCTGTGACTCCCCCAGGCCCGCTCCCAGAGCTAGGGAAAAAGAAGCAAGCAAACAAAGAACAGCCGTCATTTTCAGACAAACCCGTCATCAGTAGCGAGCGTGCCCTCGTCGGCTGCACGCCCTCCTGATTCCCAGGCCACCTCCACACCTTGTCGGAAGAGAAGGGAGTCGAGATGTGTCCGGACCACAGAAAACCAGACCTCTCGCTGCTGAGTTGGTTCCAACTCGTGGCAGCCTTTGCTCTCACTGCAGCCACCGAGTAAACAGGACCTGTCACCTGTCCTGAGAGTCTCTGTGTCTTTGGTTTAACTTTGACATCTGGTCAACGGCTCGCTTTTTACTTAATTTGCTGGCAGCCTTTTTAAAGGAACAATTCATGCAGTTGAATTCTTGTGTGTGTTTCTCTGTTCATCCAGTTTTAATCTCTGTTATGTAAGTAAGTCAGTGGAATTCATTGACCTGCAGAGATACTGGCAACTGCACTTGGAAAGATTAGAGTCACAGGTGGGGGTGGGGTGGTTAATCTTCCACAAGAAAATTTACTGCCTGAGCTGAGACTGACAGCTGGGTGGAAAGCTCCCAGCCTTGCCTGCCTTCCTGCTGGCCCAGGATTGTCACTGGACTTCTGCAGTGCCATATCCAGGCGCAGGTGGCTGTGCAGCGGGAGGCAGAGGGGGAGCAGCAGAGGCCACTGATGTTTTCTGTGGCACCGTGGGCTGCCTGAGGAATCAAGGGACGCTGAGTGTTTGTGGTCCCAGTGTCTTCCTCACCTGGTTTTCTCTGTCGTGGCCACCTGCCCTTTGTTAGAAACATCCTGCAGGCCTCTGAAATAATACGGTGTGATTGTCTTATGGGAAACAATATACAGTATCACGTTGTATTTCTAAGTTTTTAATCAAGATGAAATTAAAATCAAACATCGCCATGAAAATGAGTAACATTGCCAAGGAGCAAAGTATAAGTTAAAGAAATGGTTATTGATTGAATTCGAATCTGTCAGCGTTTCTGTGAATGATTTTGCAGTATTTTGAGATACTGGCATTCAGTGTTGAAATAACGTACTTCAAAATTAAGCTGAAAAATCAGAACGTGTAACATGCATCCCTGTAGCATGTTTGTAGAACACATTAAGATAGTTCCCTGCTTCAGTGAGCACGTGCAGCAGGCAGGCTTACCACCCCGTAGGGTGTTGTGTGTTTAGGGCTCTGTGGTGGTAAGACCCCAGCTGCTCACCAGGAGGTCTGCAGTTCGAATCCGTCCACCACCCCTTGGAAACTTGAGGGGGCGGTTCTGCTCAGTCCCGTGGGTCACCAGGAGTCAGAGTCAGCTCGGTGACAGCGGGCCAGGAGGTATGGGCTTGTCCGGTTGTGCATTGTTGACAGCGGCACAAATGCAGACCCTGCGCTCCACACACAGACACACCCACTGAACAGGCTGCTGTCAAGTCCCTCCTGACATGTAGCAACCCCATGGGGTGGGGCAGCAGGGTTCCCGGGGAGCACCTGGCGGGTCTGAGCCGCTGGCCTTTCGCTTGGCAGCTGGAGCACATCGTTAGGCCAGTGGAGTTTCCCACACCCCCTGCAGCTGTGTGGATGGATGTCTCTGTCCCTTGTCCAGCAGTCATGTGCAGGGACACTGCTACTTGCTCACGCCGCGGAAGCTGGAGGTGGTTCACGGTGATAGTCCCTTTTCCCAGTCCAAGCCTGCTGGCTCGCCTGTTTTTTCTTTCAGCGAATGGCACCACCCACCCGTTTATTTTGTTTATTTAGTGATTTACTGAGTGAAACATACTGAAGGCAGTGACAGGCCTGGGAGGTGCAGGGGTGCGACGGGGCCCTGCCTTCAGAGATCTGACGTTCTGGTGGAGGCTGTGCACAGGAAAGTGGGCAGGTAGGGCGTTTAAGCGCCCTAATTAGAATCCTGAAGTGGTAATCCGTTTCTCACTTCCTAAACCCCGTCCCCCCAAGTTGGCCACCGTACCATGCAAAACCCGTCAGCTGCCAAGCCCTGTGGACTGTGCCCTGGATGTCCCTGACGTGTGAGCCCTCCACTCTGCTCCCCCGCTTCCCTGGCTCAGCGTCTTTTTCTGGGTTTCCTGCTGGTTTCCTAACCAGGCTTCCTAATCCTTCAGTGTCTGTGTTAGGACAGGCACGTGATGGGAACAGGTGCCGCTGTCTTGTCAAAGTGCTCCTGGTTCCCGTCACCCACGGTGAAGTCCAGACCGTCCATGGTGTCCAAGCCCCTTCTGATCGGACTCAGGCACACCTGTCCAGCGTCGGCTCCCTGCCCTTCCCTGTCGCTGTCCCCTCCGGCAGTGCTGACTGGCCGCTGCTCACGGGTACACTGTATGGCGTCAGACCTAGCTCTGTGGGTATGCTCCTCCATCTTCGTGTGCTGCGTTTTCTCAAGAGCAAGTGACCTGAGTGTAGTTGGAGCCCTAGTGTTAGCCACGTGCCCTGACCCAGTAATTCCATCTTGGAAATATGTTTTAAGGAAATATTCTGAGAAAGTGATCCTACAGTATCCATGTTAACACTTGTAGTAGTGACAAGGCTGTCTTTCCAAGGGACTCAGGGACATGGCTAAATAATCATGGAGTGGTGTGTGAGGATGACGGAAATCCAAAGTGGCAGATACGGAAATGGGAGAGCCAAAATAATGCTGGCGATGAAAGCGTGAGGACAGTCGAGCTACAGCGTTACGCGGAGTGTTGTCCTGTGCTGTGTGTGTGGGCGGCGGCACAGTAAGAAGTCAGCGTGGAGAGCTATAGCTCGCTCACTGTTCCCCACGTTCGTACCCCCCTACAGTTGCTTAAGTGGAAATAAAACTGAGAGCAGTTATTGGTCATTTGGAACAGTCTGCTGTTTGCTTTTCAGTTTTTTAAAAATGAGCGTGTAAATGCTACATGGTAAAGTTTTTTTTTCTTTTAAGTGTTCTTTTTACTTTATCATAGTTAAAGAAGCTGTCCCCATTTTTCTGTCTGATCATGACGAGAAACCATTTCCAGGTCCCCTTGTAGCTGTTCCCTTTGCCTCTTCATGTCCTCTTACGTTCACAGGATACAGCCAGCATAAGAGCCGGATAGCAGACTGACCCACTGAAGTTCAGAAACATTTCCAGAAACAGTTCAGGGTGAAGGGTGTCCCTGTGCTGGGGTCACAGAACTGCTGCTGTTCTGGGTCTGCCATTTCCATCAGTCACTTGGTAGAGAGAAGGACATTGTATTTCTCGCTCAGACCTCCAACTGTGTCCACTTAGGTGTTACACTGAGATGCCAGGACATGTGCTGACTGATGCCATCACCCCGCCTCTCGTCTTTTGGAGCCAGGCGGCCCTTCATAGGAAAGGTGACCAGCAGGTTTTAGGGATGAGGAGTGCTTTGCATTAGGGAAAATAGCATCCTTCTTATTATTTGCTTATTGTCGTTGTCAGGAACATTGCTATTATTATTATTAGTGGTATTTGGAAACCTTTTTTGGCTACCTCACAAGAAGTTTTTTAAGTGCAGTCTGTACAGTGTTGGAATAATCCGGTTACTGTTGATACCTGATACAGTATGGAGCTACATTGCTCTTACCTCCTAAAAGGACTAAAATCTTACTTTGGTGAGCTGTTACCCTTTTTTCCTGACTCTACAGGAGAAAATTAAAACAATACACTTCGTTTTTCATGAACATTAGAGAAGTAAAAATGTTACCAACATTTGAAGTGTTCCGTTTTGACAGTTAATTAGGACAAAGGATGGAAATGAGAAACGACCGGACCCGATACAGCCAGCTGTTGGTGCCGTGTGACCGTGGCTTGATGTGGCCAGGTCTGTGCCATCAGCACAGTCAGCTTGTCTGCTTCGGCCTGGCCTTGTGAGAGTTGATAAGGGACTGTGACTGTCCCTGTGTAAGGGTCAACTGGTAGCTCTACGTAACATGAGGGCCCATGTGGGGATCAGAGGGACCCAGCAGTGTCTGCGGATTTCGTCTTGCTAAGGACAGCGTTCCACCCAAGCCAGCTGCTTATTGTTAGGCCACAATTTCATGTAGGTTTTGCGAAGACTGCCTTGGCTACTGATGATAATCACATTTATAGTATTTGTCAAGCAGTTGGACTCACTCATCCATGTTTTGCTCAGTTGGCATAAAATTATTTCCTGGCATGTCTAATGTGGAATGAATGTGGAAAGCTGCAGGAGCAGCTTGAAGAGCCGTGTAAAATTCTAACAGCTCAGCTTAATGGAAAAGTGGATGAAAAATTCTTTCTTGGTGTAGTAAGTGATGTGTGTGAGTTTTCAGTCTCGGGCGCAGAATGGCCATCAGTGCCACAAGGACAGAAATATAGGAATCAGCAGAAAACTCAAGTAAGAAGAATTTAGGCCAAGTTAGAGGGCTTCCAAGTCATCCGGACACGGTGCTGAGGGAGCTGGTGGTACCATCTTCCTTAGAGCTCTAGCAGAGTGGTCCCCAGTTGCCGTCCAGTGGGACCCCAGCTTAGGGTGCCCCATCCTCAGTGGGACAGGACTGTCGGGATCTGTAGGACCTTCGTGGGCTGATTTCAGGGAGGCGGATCATCAGACGTTCCTTCCTCGTCTGTCTTAGTCCAGAAATGGCACTGACGCCTCTGGACAGTCACAGCCACAGATAGGCCTCCACTGTCAGATGAGGGGCTGTGACTGTGATCCACCGGCTGGAGTCTAACCCAGGCCTTCCACATGGCAGGTGACAGTTTGATCACTGAACCCGCAACTCCCCCAGAGAGTAGTCTAGGCTGGCCTGCTGGTCTGAGGCTGTGGGGTTGTGTGGTCTGGCTCACCGTGTGTGTGTGTGTGTGTGTGTGTGTGTGAGTGCGCGCGCGCGTGTGTGCGTGTGCGCGTGTGCGCGTGCGCGTGTGCGTGCGTGCGTGCGTGTGTGTGTGCGTGTGTGTGTGTGCGTGCAGTCAGGCTGGGCTCGTGAGGCCTGCTGGTCTGAGGCTGTGGGGTTGTGTGGTCTGGCTCAGTGTGTGTGAAGTCGGGGTGGGGTTAGACTGGGCTTTATTCCCTCCAGCAAAACATCGATTTTCCTCCTCAAACATTTTACAGTCAGAATGAAAATTTCAGAATCATTTTAATGTAAGTTTTTCAAAATGAATGTAGTTTTATTGTTCTCCAGAAACAGCCCCGTGGAGCAGATTAGAATTTTAAGTGGTTTCTCCCACCTGCGTTCTGAGATGTGTGTGCATCTGTGTGCCATCAGCCATAAAGGGAGGCGTGTGCATGCTTCGTGAACCCTAGGTCAGCGTTTCACTGGTCAGAGTCAGTGCTCTTCTCACAGTGAACCTTCACGGAACAGAGGCAGCGTGGATCTCACAGAGCTGCTCCAGCAGGCGGGGGTCACGGGGGTGGCCAGGATGGGGGCATGGGCAGCAGGGGTGGTGGGCAGGGGCGTGGTCAGAGGGGGTGGGGGCGGTCAGCGAGGGGCGGGTGCGGTCAGCGGGGTGGGTGGTGGGAGTGGGCAGCAGTGGGGCCCTGGTGGCGCGATGGCCAGGCACTCAGCTGCCACCAGAGGTCAACAGTTCACCTCCACCAGCGGCTCCTTGGTGGAGACCCTCTAGGGCGGGTCTCCCCTGCCTTCTAGAGCCACCGGGATTGGAATCAGTCACGGGTTGTGGCTGGATCCGTGGCAAAGCAGGCAGCGAGGAGAAGACCAATAGAAGTAGCTTTGGGAGACGGATGTAACAGACTGTTTATGTGCAAGACTCATGCTCCATCAGAAACAGATGTAAATTCATTAATGCTCCAGTTTAGTTATTAAAGTTTTAATTATGTTGCTGTTTCCTGACTGTGTCCCAGCAGACACATCGTTTCCCTCACAAATGAATGTATGACTGTCCATTCATGGAGTGACTTCCCTGCTTTGATGCGGATTCCCATCCTGGTCCTGTGAGTGGTCCTGTCCACAGATGTCCTGGCAGGGATTAAGTACCAGATCCATCCACAGATGCAGTTTCATCGTAATTTTCTCTGCCTTTATAAGGCCTATCAGCAGAAGTGTGATGCAGAGAAGATACTGACGACAGTGTCTGCGAGGAATTGGCTCACCGTCCTGCAGTGAAGCCTTGGTTGATACCCTCCTTCCCTTTTGCATGATACTGCCACAGAACAGAATCCAAAGAGACAAACAGAACTGCTGTTTTTCTGCATTTATCACCAGAGTCTTCTGTTGGGTCTGTGGACAGCCTACTGACAGTGTTTATTCCGAGCTGTGCCTGACTTTGGAAACCCTGGGGGTCAGTGGTTAGGAGCTATGGCTGGTAACCCTAACGGTCAGCAGTTCGCATCCGCCAGGTGCTCCTCAGGAACTCAAGAGCACTTCTGCTGTCCTCAGGTGTCACTGTGAGTCGGAATCGACTCGATGACAGTGGGTCTGTAGTCCTTGTCATTAGTTGGTGACCTTGTGCACAGTAACACCCCCTTATCGCCCAGAGAGTGCTCGGAGACCCTCACGGCCACCGGAAACCGTGAGTGGGGCCAAACCCTCCATACGTTATTTCTTGTCCTGCTTGTGCCTGTCTGTGATGAAGTCAGATTTATAGATCAGGCACAGGAAGAGATCAGCAACGGTAACTAAGAATAGAATAGTTATGACAGTACACTGGAATAAAAGTTATGTGAATGACAGGAAGGGTCAGCATAAGATTTCGTCACTGTGGTTTTTGAGTGTTTGTGGACCACAGTCGTCCACAAGTGACTGACAGCTTGGAAAACAAAACCACCGATGAGGAGGGACTACCTACAGCAGAGCCAAGGCTGCCGAGTCTGGCGCCCTCTTCCTGGTGGCTGGTGCACAGGGGTTGGTCACCCCAGCTGTGGGGTCAGCCTGTCTCCCTGAGCCTCGGCCTCGAGATTCTTACCCTCTGTTCTGCATTTGTGTCCTGTTGAAAGGTGCCCAGTGTCTCTCCAGCCAGTTGGCTCAGCTCGGCCTGCGCGGCCGGCGCCCCTGGTTATGGTGGGCCCAGCTGTGCTGACGCCAGGAGGTGGTGCTGAACGGGTCACAGGCTCTCCTCTGGCGGAGCGTATAGTGTGGGGGTCATTTTCCAGTTACATGGTGAGGACTAAGGTGACAGTATGCCCAGGGAATAGCCACTCACTTAACAAAGACAGTTGTGAAATACGAAAAACAGAAGGAAACTTGACCTTTGGGTATTGTATCCAGGCTGAGGAGATGCTCCTGTGAGCAGATGTTGAGAGGCTGACACAGCTGGATGTGAGTTTCCTTAGTTCTCTGTCCAGCCTTCGTGAGGGCCACTGTCACATGTCAGCTGGGTGACTTTCCTGTGTCTAAGTGTTACCCTGCCTTCTGCAGCTCAGTAAAAGTGGGAGTGCCATTTGTTGGCTTTTATAAAATATCAATTTAACCCCAAACCTCCTTTCTGTGGAGCCCACAGATGCCCACTGCGTGGCCACCCACGGGTTAGCGATGTGTTTAGAGACCGGCGCCCCTCAGCCCTGAGGCACGGCCCTGTGGGGCACCCAGAAGTCCCCTTGAGCAGCCTTGCCACTTTTCCCGTGTCGGGCCGCACCGGTGCTGTCTTTGCGTGTGCTGTGACACACGCGCCACGGAAGCCCTGCCGCCGCCTGTC
This sequence comes from Heterohyrax brucei, assembly GCA_028571685.1. Taxonomy (NCBI): domain Eukaryota; kingdom Metazoa; phylum Chordata; class Mammalia; order Hyracoidea; family Procaviidae; genus Heterohyrax; species Heterohyrax brucei. The sequence continues at coordinate 84,420,420 of CM053157.1, read as the reverse complement.
TGCTCTCCCGAGGGAGGCGCCCGGGCGTCCGTGTGTGAGCTGTGAGGGCTGCGGGGAGGAGTTCCGAGGAAGAGGTAGGCCTCTGGCTGTCCGGGCCGTCAGCCTGCTCCGCCGCAGAGCGACTCTGTGTGTAACCGAGTGAAACGCGGCCTGGTCCCGCGGCGGCCTCGCCATCGTGGTTAGGCTCGAACCCGTCGTCACAGCCGCTGTGTCAGTCTGTCTAGAGCTGTCCTCTTTTTTGCTGATGCTCTACCTCACCAGGCAGGATGCCCCTCTCTAGGGCCTGGTCCCCCTATAGCATGTCTAAAGCATGCGAGAGATACAGTTCCACCGCCCTTGCTTCCGGGACCACTGCGGCTGTGTTTCTTGCGGGATAGGTGTGTTCTTCTGGCGGTCCGTGGTGCCTTCGGCGTCCTCCACCAGCACCGCGATTCAGAGCCGCCAGTCCTTCGGCAGTGTCCCTTCTTCTCTGCCCAGTAGTTACACACCTGTGAAGTGACTGAAAAGGCACTCGTTAGGAACTGACTCCTTTAAAGCCGGAGGAAGGTCGTCGTGAGGCCTCCGGCGAGCAGCAGTCACCCCCTGAATGGCGCCGCCTCACCTCAGGAGTCACGTGCCTGGCAGGATGGGGCTCACACTCTGCTCCCCAGACTTTGTTGCAGCCATGAGTCATTTGAGTCGTGGGCCATGTGAATACCTTGCATTCAGAGCAAACAAACCCATAAACGTTGTATATCTTGCTCTGTCCTCTTTTGAATTGTTTGAGTAACAGCCACAAAATGGCCCCGAGCTACCAAGGAGTCATTAGGTGGCCTGTGAGGATCCGTCACAAGGAGAGGTGACAAGTGGCCTGCCTTCACAGAGCTCGTAGTGTCCAGCCAAGGCAGAGGGCCAATGAAGGAGTCATTGCAGGGTGCTGGGGGAGGGGTCAGATGTGTGAGTGCAGGGTGGCATGTTAGGGACTGTCACCTCATAGGTCACATTCTTTACCCCAAATTGTCCCTTCTTGTTTCCTGTAGTGACACTAACTTTTGTATGAGCTAGAAGAGTCTTAGCTGAATATCATTTCCTCAGTCATTCAGTGTGAACTGGAGAATACTATGGCTTGGAATGCCTTTGAGGTGATGTACATTTCACCCTAATAATCTGAAGTCACTTTAAGATTTTGAATTCATGCTGTTCCCACAAGACAGTCTTGAAATAGAGCTCTTTGAACATGATACATTCTGTACCTGTAGTCTTTAAATCGTACAGGTGATTAAATAAAACCACCAATGGGCGCTCTTCTGCTGTTGTATTTTCAGGGAAGGCAGTCACATCCATCAGGAGCCACTGCAGATACCTTCCTGTGTGACACAGCAGTTCCTCGAGCTGGTATGTCAGTTCAGCCCAACCGAAGTGATCGACACTCTGCAAGCCCTGGAGAGCTACCCCCTGGAAGAAACCATTCAGGTAAGGCCAGCCCTGGAGACAAAGTGAGAGGGAATTTGTCCTCAGCATTCCCGTTTCACAGATGGGAAGAATGAGACTGACATATTAAATGACTTGCCCAGGTTTATATTCAGCAAATGGTAGCACCCGCATTTGAACTCAGTTTAATACCCAGAAACCAAACCCACTGTTGTTGAGTCAGTTCCAACTCACAGCAGCCCTGTAGCACAGAGTAGAATGGCCCCATAGGGTGGCCAAGGCTTTAAATATTTACAGAAGCCAACTGCCCTGTCTTTGTCCTGTGGAGCAGCCAAGTGCTTCAACTGCTACACCACCGGGACTCTGACCTCTCAGCTCTGCTCCAGATTGTTGTGGCAGACTGCATCCTCACTTACTCTGTTCAAGTGAGTACTGTACGTGTCTGTCATTGCTGCCAGTCAAGATGCCAGGACAATGCTAGCCAACACACTGAGCCTCAAGAAGGTAATAGGACCAAACCGTGAACGGGAAGTGACCCCGCTGGATTGCAGACGCTGACGGATAGATGCCCTGCTGAGTGACGAGACGTGGCAGCCTGAACGGTGAGGCGGCAGCCTCACTCAGCCCTTGCTTTCTTCTCCTCCCTGTGTCCCTCCTTGCCAGTAAAAGCGGTACCATCCACTGGAAGAGTCGAGCATGCCTCTCTCCTCAAAATTTGTTTTTAAGCTATATTATTACAGTCAAACCTGCAAAAGCCGGAACCTGTGTGTGGCAGAAACCTGTCAGGGCAGGAAACTCAGATACTTTCCACTAACGCAGAGCAACGGGAGGGTGGAAAGACCTTCCTGTCCGAGGCGGGGGATGGGCGTGACCGCAAGAACGGGCCGCCCCACGGAGTCGCGGCTGTCGCTGGCTGTCTCCTTCACTGTCAGCCTCAGCCGTCAGACACCCCCAAACCTGCTACTGACGGCAGTTCCAACGCATAGCCACCATGTGGGACAGAGGAGAACTGCCGGCGGGGTCTCCAAGGAGCAGCTGGTGGACTCGTGCTGCTGACCTTTGGGTTAGCAGCTGTAGTACGTAACCACAGTGCCACCAGGGCCTCTTAGCCTGTATTTTCTGTTTCTGCCACCTGAAGTGCTCATGTACTCCTGAAAATTTTAATCATGAAACATTTCAAACCAATAGAAACACACAGAAGGTCATGGGCATATTTACCGACAAACCCCGTTCTGCGGGCTCCCTGTCTGTGTTCTCTCCTCTTGTGTTTGAAATAAATGACCCTTTGTCTGTCTCTTCCGTGAGGTGACCACCAGCATGAAGCTGACAGTTGTCCCTCTTGTCCATTTTTTAAGTTATTTTTCTTGTCTATAACTGTTCCTATAAAAATCTATGACGATTGTGTGTTTCAAGCATTAGACTTTTTCAGTCGATCTGTATTTTTGCGTGCAGACCTGGTTCGTTCATTTTGGTGGCAGAGTAGTCGGACGCATGAATGGGACGCAGCAGGCTCCTTCCCTTGTGGACGGGCCCGTGGGTGGCCTCCTGCCCTGCTGCCCTCACACGCAGCGCACACCCACGGACCCCTCCACCTGCGTATCCCAGTGGGGTTCCACCGGGCACCATACCTGGAGGTGGAGTTGTTTGGCCAATCAGTACTGGCTGCCGTGGGGTGACCCCTGACTCATGGCCACCCCACATGTGTCGGAGTAGACTGTGCTCCACGGCGTGTTCACTGGCCGGTCTTCCATGAGCTGACTGATGACCAGCTTTTCTCCAAGAGCCGCCCTTCGGTGGGCTGGAGCCTCTGGCATGTAACTACCTGCCAAGCACTTCACTCTGTGCACCATCCACAGACCCTAGACAAAACAGCTCAGCTGCCATCCACTCGGTTCTGACTCCCAGCGGTCCTGTAAGACCAGGGGGACCTGCCCCATAGCATGTCTGCAGTGCAGTGGCAGGACTTGAGCTGCTGACCCTTTGGTTGGTAGCTGTATCTCTGTTCCCCTACGTCACTGGCACTCTGCATGGACAACGGGAGCGTCATTCTCCTTCTTGTTGCCGGGTTGGTGTCCGAAGAGCCGCCTCCTCCCAGCAGTGTGCGAGGGGGCTGTCTTTCCCCACTGTGGCCAATTGCCAGTGTTTTTAGACTTCGTGATTTTTGCTGGGGTGATGGGCATCACTGATGACTACTGGCATTGAGTGCCTTTCCATGTGTCTAATGGCCGTTCGGGTTTTCTTTTCTCTGAATTATCCATCCATGCCCTCAACTCATTTTGCTGTTGGGTTTTTGTCTTTATTGTATTATTGTTTGGATGGTTTCTGAATACTTAATCCTTTGCTGATTATACATATTGACGAGATGCCTTTTCCAATCTATTTTGGCATGTTTTTCAGTTTGGTTTTTAGAGACTTCTATAGAAGCTTTTACTTTATCAATCTTTTCTTCTAAGGTTTAATTCTCTGTCTGTTCTCCATTCCTGTTTCAGTGGCATAAAGGATATTCTCTCATGTAGGTTTTAGAGTTTAGCTTCTTATGTTGAGGCATTTTGCCGTCTAGAATGTAGTTTTGCAGACAGATTGGTAGAGGGGCTTGTGTTTTCCCACGTGGGTAGCTTGTCATGTGTCTGGTGTTTGCTACCCTCTCTTCACTGTTTGTGTGTGATGAAGTGAAAGGGTACAATCCAGATCAGTTTTGCATGCCTGCCTGTCTGTAGCTACACGTGCCCTCCTCACCCAGTGACAGCACATTCTTCACTAATTTTTGATGACATCCTGTTACATGCCAAACTCCCAAATCTATGAGTCTGTAGGTTCTCTGCTCCTTGCATTATCTGTTTCTACTTCTACCACTATCACTTATTTTAATTAACTAAACTTTACCGTAAAAGAAAACAAACCAAGAAACAGTTGCTGCCAAGTTGACTTCAGCCCATGGGGACCCACGTGTGGCAGCGTGCAGCCGAGCTGCTTCGAGTTCCCAGTGGCGGTTTTTCCAGGAGAAGGTCGCCGGGCCTGTCTTCCTGGTTCATCTCGGTCCAGCTCAGCTGAGACCTGCCAAGCATCCTAGTGGCATATGAGCCTGCTTGGACAGACAGGAGGTGGCTGCACGTGACGTGCCTTGGTCAGGAGTGGAACCCAGGTCTCCATGACAAAGCCTCCTCCTCCTTGAGCTGTGTGTGGCATTTAATGCTGCTTGCCATCTCTTCTTTTAAACTCTGCTCACTGCCCCTCCACCCCGTGGGCTCCCTAAAACTCCAGTGTCCCCAGTTAGTTTTTAATTCCCTGGCTTTTGTAGTCTTTCACTTCCTGAATGTAGGTATTTACACAGAAAACGTGTTCTTGCTGTCTTCTGTGTGTGTGTTGGAATGTCACCTTTTCTCACAATTGTGGATCCTGTTGCTCAGCAGCTTTCAGCTTTCTCTTCGACACCTGTGTGACCCGGGAGCCCTGGGGGCTCGGTAGGTGGTCACTGGGGCTGCTAGCCAGAAGCTTGGCTGTTGGAATCCATGAACCACTCCCTGGAAATCCTGTGGAGCCGCTGTCCGTCCTCTAGGGTCACTGTGAGTTGGAATGGGCTCAACAGTGGCAGGCTGTTGTATTTCTAATGCAGAGTCCATGGCCCCATGTGGCCACTGAGCACTTGAAATGTGGCCATCGCAAACTGAGATGTGCTGGAAGTGTGAGATACGGTGTCAGAGGCCTAGTGTGAAGGGAAGGGAGATTACCCTGTAATTGTTTTATCTGATTTGTAGAGATGATATTTTTGACATATTACATTAAATACATTAAAATTTATTTTTATTTTTTTCATATGTGGCCACTACAAAATGTTAAATCAGGTAAGTGGCTCACATTTTATATATGTATGTACATAGATTTTTTTCCCCCCACCCTATGTTTCTTTTAGACAGCTGTGTCCTGGACCAGTCCTCTCTGCTTAGCTCTAAGCCCACTTTTTTAGAATAGACCATGTTTTTACACAAATAAATAGCATGTGACTTGTGTGTTTCTTTACCAACCACTCCCTCCTCCACAAAGTATTTTCAGCAGTGTTGCTGTGTGAATTTGCTGTCAAAAATTCATGGCCTGCATCAATTTGGTGTCAAAAAGGTCACATGGTGCGCATCAATTTGGTGTCAGAAAAATCACATGGCTTGTGTGGGAAGCTGACTCAGGGCTCGGGGAGGGAGCAGCAGGCAGACCCAGAGGGCAGGCATTGGCTTATGTGAAAATGACAGTCCCCGTGCACCAGCCCCCCAGGGAGCCGGGCCCAGAGCCTCGGAATCGTCCTAACAGCCCCCTCCCAGACCTCCCACACCAGGTCTTTGGCAAGCCCTACAGGTATTTCTTTCCACTTTGCCCATCTGAGTTCCTCCTGCCTCTCTTCTCTCGATTCTGGTTTGGGCTCCTGTGACCCTTTGCCTGTGACTGTGACGTGATTCTCGGTGACGTCCCTGACCCCAGCCTCCCCTGCTCCCATCCACGCAGCCTTCCTTGCCATACTGTAGCCAAGAGGGCTCTCGCCACGTCACTTCCCTCTTCTCCAGTAGGGAGGCTGAGCTGCCTGAGCTGACAGGTGAAGCCTTCTGTGAGTCAGCTTCTGGGATTCCCAGAGTCACGTCTCACTCGCTCCTTTCGCACTGCCCGCAGCAGCCAGCTGACTGCTGCTGACCCCTTACGTGCTGCCCGGCGTGCCTCCTCTCGGCCTTGGCTCCTCTCCCCGTGTTAGCCGTCACCAAAGGACTGGGTCAGATGCTCCTTCTTGTCTCGCTCTCCGCTCTCTCCTTCAGTTCCTGTACCTCTGGCTGTACATCGCTTGTGACATGAATCAATTTCTAGTTATTATTCCTGTTTGCACTCGTGTTACTCTTTCTCCAATGGCTCCACTTTCCTCAGGTGCATGACAATTGTGTCTGAAGGAACAAGCAAAAAAAATGGATGAACTTGGTCCAGTTAGAATTGCCCAGTGGGCCCTGTAAGGCTAGACTGTCCGGTATTGGCATATGCCATGTGCAGATGGTAGTGTACTGCTGGGGTATGAAGCCACTGTTTATCACGTGCCTGTTTTTTTTATCCTGAATGAAATCTTCTCACTCTACAGACAAGATTCGTAAACAATGTTTCTCTTTTCTTTTCTAGATTACCCAAAAGTATCAGCTTCATGAAGTCACTGCTTATCTGCTGGAGAAGAAAGGAGATATTCATGGGGCCTTCTTACTGATGCTGGAGGTGGCATTTCACTCTTTGCTTTGTCGTGTTTCTGCCATTCATCCATTTATCTTCATTTTTTATGTTGCAAAAATAAGCTGCAGGCTTGAGTGAATTTTACCCCTGAATACTTTTATCAAGCATGTTGTTCTCGAGAGTTCAATGTTTGTCGTATTTTTTTAGGTAAAATTGGTATGCTGTGAAATGAAGCAGTCTTAGTGTACCATTGGATATGTTTTGATAAACACATGTATCTGTTGCCCAGATCCCTGACAAGAGAGAGGACCCCGTGAGCATCGCCTCGTGGGCTCCCCCTGACCCTTCCTGTCACTGCCCGCCCCCAGAGACAGCTGCCCGCCCTCCTGGCTGCCCCCCGTGGGGCATAGCACCAGTGGCAGTGTAAAGCGGCACAGCCACTCTGGAAAAAAGTCGGCAGCTCATTTACGCTCTCACCGCTGGGGACATAACTCCCCGGGGGTGAGTCTGGCCTCTTCCATCACGGACTCGGACTCATCCCGAGATCCTCCTCCCAGTGTATCAGGTGTCTTTCAGTCACTGTAAGGTCTCTGCTGAGTAGTGTGGAACTGTGTGAGGAGGCCACAGCTAGTCCGTCCGTCCTCCCGCTGGCTGACACCTGGGCTGTTCCTGGTGTGGCACTGTCGTAAGTCAGCCCGCTGTCATCAGCCTCACGCAGTTCTTCTTGTAGACCTGTTTTCATTTCCCGTGAGTGACGACCACGGAGCGGCCTTGCTGGGCCATGGGCAAGGTCTAAGGAGCCCTCACGGTGCAGTGGTTAGAGTGCTCAGCTGCTGGCCAGTGGGTCACTGGTGCCAACCCACCAGCCACTCCCCAAGAGAAAGACGTGGCCATCACTTTCCATACAGGTGGTGGCCACGGAGACCCTGTGGGCAGTTCTGCCCTGTCCTACAGGGTCCTCGCGAGTGGGATCGACTTGATAGCAGTGGATTTGCAGTTGGGGCTTTAGACTAGGCGCCTAGGCTTAGTTTTATGAAAGTTGCCCAGACTTTTTTCCAAGGTCTTTCTACGATTTTATGCTGCCACTGGTGATACAGGAGAATTCCAGTTGCTTCACAGTCTTACCAATACTAGGTATATGGGCACTCTCTCTCTCTCTCTGTTTTCATGTACTAGGACTAGATTCCAAGAAAAACAAACCCAGTGCCATCAAGTCAGTTCTGACTCACAGCAACCTTATAGGGATACCCTGTTTGCATTAAAAAATGCTTAAGGGGTACCGAGTTTTTATTATTTGGAGATAAAAAAACTGAGAAATAGATCGCAGTGGTTCAACAGCACAGTGAACACAGTCAGCGTCACTGAATTGTACATTTAAAAATGGCAAATTTTGTGTTAAATACACTGTAGCAGGACAATTTTCTTTAATGATCCAAACGGCTTCCATTTTCTCTCTGGCCTGTGATTCTGAAACAGGCTGAGGATAGCCCACAGAGGCTTTGTAGAGATTCCTAATTTCTTTGAGTCTGTAAATTAGCCCTCTATGTCCTTGTTTCCTTCTGGACTGTTTGTTGAAGGTACTATGAATAGCACTGTCGTTTGCAAAGACAAATGAAGACAAACAAGTGTGAGCTGCTAGTGAGTGTGGGCAGCATCGTGGTTAGGAGCTTTGTTGCTAACTGAAGGGCCGGCAGTCTGAACCCACCAGCCGCTCCTTGGAAGCCCTATGGGACAGTTCTCCCCTGTCTTCTAGGGTCACTAGGAGCAGAATCAAGTAGACAGCAACAGGTTTTGTCTTTTGTTTTTATGGACTGCTAGTACAGCAGCCAGCGAGAGCTAAAGTATACAATACTGAGGCAGATCAGGCTTGAGACAGACTAGGTCCAGATTCGAAAGATTCTGCAGGGCATGCCGGAGAATTGGGACGGCTCCTGTTGTTACAGGGCGCCGGCTGGTGGTCTGTAAGCAGGGCAGCAGCCAGAGGCTGGCCCTTTCTGGAAGTTGCTGTGATGACTGTGGCGGGGGCGCTGGGGAGGAGGGACAGAGGAGGTGGCACTGGGCCCCGAGCTCTGGGGGGCGGGGGCAGGATTGCAGGGGTGAGCTGAGGGGGGCTGGCCTGGGTGTGGCCGTGGGGACGAAGGGAGAAGAGGGGGTGGATATGAGAACTTAGTGACCATCTCACTGTAGTATGGGGAGAGCAGCAAGAGGGAACAGTCAGTGATGATTCTAGGGTGTTGGACTGAACCTTAGCCTAGATAGGGGCCCCAAGACGAGGGACAAATGGGGGCTAGAGTGGACACACTGAGGTCAGCTTCAGTCTGCGTGAGGAAGTCTTGGGAACGTCAGCCAAGGTCGTCTAAGGTCCTAAGTTCGGTAGAGCAGGGGGCACCCCTCGTGTGTGCTTGGGGTCATCAGCGTAAAGGCTGTGATTACATCACAGGAATGGGCACATTATGCCCCTTTCTTAGAGCCCAGCATGGACTGATCGCCTTGTACAGACACGAAGAAATTCTCGTCACGGAGCTAGGAGCATTGACGGTGGCTGCATGGGGGTACAGCAAAGGTAGAAGCGGGGACAGAATAAAGGACGCTTGATATTCTGAGTCCCTGTCAAGACTGCTGGCTCCCCAGGCTTTCTGTACCCACAGGGTTCCCTTCTAGATGACCGTGAGGGGCCTTCCTGAATAACCCGTGGATTTGAGGAGGGCTTTTTGTTAAAATACATCAGTTCAGATACTTGGTAGATTAGAAACAGGAAGCATTCTTGTCAGCTCCTCTACTCTTTTTCTCTCCGTAGAGACTACAGAGCAAACTTCAGGAGATGAGACGCGAAGAGGAAAGTAAGTTTCTGAGCATGGAGTTAGTTATTTTTTCTTCTGTGGACCCTGTGCTTTGAACCATGCATTTATGAAGTGATAACTGCGTTAGTCCGTCTGCACGCTTACGGTGCATCCACGTCAGCACTGATCCCAGCGTCAGCCGGCTTTGAAGGGTTCATGGTAGGAGATCACATAAACGCCTGTGGCGTGGTGATGCCGGCTGTCACTGGTTAGATGCACAGCAGATTAGGGTTTACGGCTGTCAGTCATTCAGGTTCTAACTCTGAACTTAGTTTCGGTTATGTATAAGTGAGATCCCTAACTGACATCCTGAAGATGAACGTCGTGTCCTGAGCAGCAGTAAGACAGAAGTTCTCATCAGGAAGGAAGCCAGTGATTCTGGACTGAATACACAGAGTTCTAGCCAAAAGCAGTGAAATTTGACATTTTAGAATCTTGATTGGCTGTGTTGCACATAGATACGTAGTTTTAATCATTTCCCGTGACATTTTCAAAATAGCATGGAGGTCAGAGAATCCCTCTATAGGTGATTCTTACATGACCTTAGCTGTTTAACCCCCCAGCGCCTCTGCTGAGCCTGTTGTTCTCCTGATACACCTGTCCCGAGTTCTCTGCAGAGTGCTTGCTTACCTGTGTTCTCGGATAGTTCCCAACCACAGGCTCTCCATTACATTGTGAGCATCTGGTATTCTGCTAAACAGTTTTGGAATTGCTGAACACTTGGTTGGTTTTCCATAGCGGCAGTCCAGCTAGACACTCGATTGTGATTGTTGTCTTGGTGTTTTGTGCCTACTCAAGTTGATCGTGTTAGGGTTGTTGCATGTATTACATTTTTAAGTTTAGTGTTAGGGGAAATATTTTTACAAATGATACATGGATTGTGGGGAAATGAGAAGGGTGTTCTCCAAAATCAGTGCAGTGATTTGTAACTGACACACGTAGAGAAGCCAGTTCACTGAATCCCAGAGAAGACAGATTTCCTACTGTGCGTCTCGTGTCTGCGTCCCACTTCTGGAGTCAGTTTTGACAGTATATTCAAGAGCTTTGCTGAGATCTGTTCATTGCAAGGCACTGGGCTTATTCTTAGGGGTTCACGGAATGGTGAAGACACAGGTGCCCCCTAGAACTTAGCTGTAGTGAAGGGGAGAGAGAGAAATTGGGGGTTGTCTAAGAGAGGTGCAGTGAGTGTGCCAGAGGAGGGTGGGAAGTCCGGAAACAATCTGTGACCAGTGAAATCATCTGGTGGCCAACATGGCCTTTGAAGTCCACTGGAGGACAATGACGAGGACACAGATGGGCAAGAGCAGAGCAGGGGGCCTTCTACACAGGGGAGAGAGGAACATGGACGTGCCTGGCCAGCTACCTCAGAGAGGGAGAGTAGCAGAGACCCAGCCCCCAACAGGAGCCCACGGGCCACAGCACTGACTTAGCTCAGCAGTGGGCTCACGTTCTCCTGGTCACCTAGTGCTGCTCTGACAGGAACACCTCAAGGGGTGTTTAAGACAGAGAAAGTCACTTCCTTATAGTAAGGTGGGCTGAGAGGCCAGAGTCAGGGTGTCAGCTCCAAGGGAAGTCTCTCTGCTGGCTCTGGAGGAAGGTCCTTGTCGTCAGTCTTTCCCAGGACTGGCAGCTTCTGAGGGCAGGGACCTCGGGTGCTTTCCATGCTGCTCTTGATAATGTGAGGTCCCCAACTCCCTGCTTGCTTCCCTCCTTTACCAGAAGACTGCCCCAAGGCACAGTACAGTGTGACACCCTGGGTGCCAACACAGCTGCTGCCCACCCTGCCTCAGTCAGGTCACAGAGGCGGGGTTGACAACAACAGGGAACATCCCACAGCGGCAGGAATCATGACCTGGCCAAACTGCTGGACACCTTAAGAGGCTGTTGTTGCAGGAGCAGTGAGGAGCTTCACCCAGGGAAGGTAGAATTCACAGCTTTGGTCCATTTGTTTGAATCTGTGGGAGGAGAGGGAAGTGCTAACTTAGGGTGATGGCTCCTCGACTTAGTCAAACCCTTGGGTAGAGGCTGGAGCAGGCTGGAAATGAGGAGAGATGTCATATGGGTTTGCGCTCAACGTTCCAGGTGTCTGCAGACACTGTGCAGAGGTGAGAGGTCCTGGGAGCAGCAGGAAACTCAGCCTGCAGATGCAGAATTAATAAGGGCTGAAAGTGTGTATGTGAAAGCTATTCTCAAGGCCATGAGCACTGAAACCACAGGGGTGGCTGAGATCACTGAAAAATGGCCAAGACAGTATCTGGGGAGGTACTACTTACCTAGGGATCGGTAGGAGAAGAGCCACTGGGGCAGGAAAGGTAAAGGGTAGTGTCTCTGCCAGCTGATCCCCACGGGCAGAGGACTGGCAGTTTTCTGTAAGGAGCCCTGGTGGCTCAGTGGTTAAGAGCTCAGCCCTTGACCAGCAGGTTGGGCAGCTGGAACCCAGCAGGTGCGCCCTGCAGACCTGTAGGGCAGTTCCCTCTGTCTTGTAGGGTCACTTGAATCAGAATGGACTGATTGACAGTGGGGGTTTTTGTTGGGCTAGTTCTTTGTTGCTGGTGGCGTTGGAAGCATATTAAAATGCTGAGTATAATGTGCTATATGTATGCTATGAAGATCAGATGTTTATCCTGGAAAACTGTTGCCTAGAATCATGTTTTTTAATCAGTTCTGACAGTATCAGGTTTTACAGATGATTTTGTAATAAAGGACTGCTAAGAAAAAAACAGTTCCGTTTTTCACAGAGGCTCTGCTATTAATCAGTAACACGTCCTTAAGAGCTGTTGGCACTTTTTCTGAGTCTAGATGGCCAGAAGGAGGCCTCCATGAAGGACGTTGAGGACGCTGTGGTGGAGACCATCGCCCTCTGCCAGAGAAATTCGCAGAACTTGAACCAGCAGCAGCGAGAGGTAGGAGGACGACCGCAAGGCCTCTAAAGGCCTGTTCGGATCTGAAACTAGGCGTGCACTCCAGTGCTGCTGCCGCCCTCTGGGCCACCTGAGCGGCACTGGGCTGGACTGTCACTGCTGTCGAGAGCTCCCAGGAGCACGGGGCTCCTCCGGAAGGTGTGTTCAGAGCAGTGCCTGGCTTTTCTCCTTGTTCTCACTGACGGCCTGAGGTTTGGCCAGGCTGTAAACCTTGCGATGCCTCTGCCTCTGCCTCTCTGGGTGGGGGCGTGGCTTCCAGGCAGTGGTGCTCTGAGTACAGAGTCATTTAAAGTCACAACTTTTCCCTGTGGAGGAAGGTGGGCGTGGGGAACTGGAGGGAAGCCCTCTAGGGTACCGAGGAAGCTGGACAAGCTCAGCGGAGGCCGTCGGAGACCTTCCAACGTGGCTGCTCCTTATGGCCACCCAGGGAGCGCTGGAAGGCCGCAGTGCCAGGTGCACCCCGCACACGTTCCATTATCAGCTCTAGGGTCAGTGGTTTTTCAGTCTGCCCAGAATCCGTCGCGCAGCCGTGTCTGGGAACCACTGCAGTAGCTGATTCCAGAATGCAAAAGGGGAAAAGAACCTGGAGGCGGTGTAGCTCAGCACCTGGTCCAGGTGGGAGTGGCGGCGGCGAAGCCGAGGGTCCGGGGGCGAGAGGAGTGGCCGGAAGCGGAACTGCGCGGCCTTCTGCGCAGGGAAGGGGTGGTGTCCTGGTGCAGCGTGGCTCCCTGCGTCTGTGTTCCCCGGCCTCGTCCCCGACCAGTCCCCTGGCCGTTCTCCTGCCTGGCTTTCTGCCATGGACCGCAGTGTCTGCTGGTCATACAGAAACAGCCGTACATGTGATAATGAAAAAATTAAATCTCAGTGTCTTTTCCCTTCATAGGAGAGGGGCGAATTTCTCTCTGTAATTTTGAGATAGAAGTTTTTATCACGGGGTTTCCACGGTCAAGAATTATCAAAATTGTTTACATTACAAACAACATATAAATGAGGATGTAATTCCTTATTTAAAAATTGGGTGAATTGATACATGCTGTTTTTAATTGTGCGGTACAGTGAGTTCCACAGAAAGTTTTTTTTTTTTTAATTATTATTACTACCCTCTATCCACTCTCTGAACTGAACTTGACTCGATAGCAGCAGGCCTGGTTTGGGGTTTTACATCCACTCTAGAGGTCTGGCAGTTCAGTGGTTAAGAGTTCAGCTGCTAACCAAAAGATGGACGGTTCAAATCTGCCCGCCACTCCTTAGAAACCCTATAGGGCAGTTCTCTTTTGTCCTGTAGGGTCACTGTGAGTGTGAATCAACTGGACAGCAGTGGGTTTGGGTTTGGGGTACATACAGTCTACTTCCCAGGAATAGCAATCATTATCATATACTGATTCTCACTGTAGGTATTTTTAATGTGTCTAGATTGATGCAATTTTAGAAAAACTGGATCAAATAGTATTTGCATCTAAAAGTAAACACAAAATTGTATTTAAAAAGCTTACATCAAATTAAGGAATTTCTAAATTACAGATAAATGCTTCTTCACTTTTTATCTCTTAGGAAGTCTCTAAAGTTAAAAAATGTAATAGCTTAGTTATTCTGTTTGATATGTTTGCAGTTACATTTCAGTTTTTATATCTGTGACAGCGTGCCTTTGAAGAAGCTAATAGTGCTATCCCCACCTCCTCTTTCCAGCCCTCTGCTTCTTAACTAGATTATTATCTTACATCATTGGGGGTTATAACACTTTGCCTTCTGTGTCTGTAATTCCTACAGTTACTTGAGTTCTAACAGATACCCTTGAAACAGGTCTCAGTAGGTGATACAGGCAGTTTACTGTCTCTTGCATTATGAAAACCAAAAGGTAAAAATTGGGTATGCCGTATTCGAATTAAAGAACCATAAAATATACAGAAATAAATATATGATTATTTAAAAAAGCTAAAATAGGTAACTCAACAGTAAATTAAGAGACACTAAGAATTAAAAACAAGAGTAAAGGTTCATTAGTACTGGGTCAGTAAACAGACAAGGAATACCCAGTAGATAACAGTTAAAACCAGAATCATAAAAGCTGAAAGAGATGCCCACAGAGGCAGCTGTATCAAATGCTGGCCTCAGAGACCTGCAGTAGAGGCATGGGTACCGCAGACACCTCCAGGGAAGGCAGATAGGGCCCCCCGTAAGTCTCCCTGGGTGTTGCAGTTGTGAAGAACCCCAAAGGTGAGCAGTTTGAGCCCACCCAGAGGGACCTGGGAAGATGAACCAGCGGTTTGCTTTCCAGAGATCATGTCCCTGAGCCCTTGGGGACAGGTCTGCCCTGCACACACAGGTCACCATGACTTGGAGTCAACTCACTGACAGCTAGCAGAGAGAAGGTTCTTCAGCAGGTGGTCTCCCAGGGGACGTGCCCTAGATCCGCAGGCTGCCCACTGCCGTCTGTTGCTCTCATGTCTCTAGAGCAGGGGACTTGAGTAGTCCCAGGTGGCAGAACTCAGAACATGTCCTCCACTGTGAGTCACAAACTTGTCACTTGGCCTCAGTGCAGAGTTTTTTCCTGTCTCCTGGATGTTCACAGCGGTAGGTCTCCCTGAGACACTAGTCAGAACCCCGGTGGTGTGGTGATTAAGAGCTTGTCTGTCAACCACAAGTTTGGCAGTGTGAATCCAATAGCTGCTCGTTGGAAACCCTACATGGTGGTTCCACTCTGTCCTGTAGGGTCACAGTGACTCAGAATCTACTTGACAGTTGTTTCATTTTAAGATACTTTGGGCTTTTGTAAATCATCATGCAACAAGAAACCGTGTTGAAATGTGAAAGTACATTGCTTCAGTTTCTGATTGTAAGAACTCTTCCTTAGCCCATGCTGATGCCACTGGTTCTCAGAAATAACTCAGTGCTTTGTTTCTCTTTGGCCCCCGCCACCCCAGGCCCTCTGGTTCCCGCTGCTGGAGGCTATGATGGGTCCGCAGAAGCTGTCCGGCCCCGCTACGCCCCACCCCTCCTCAGAAGGTGAGTCTCTGGAACTGGAGCCCTCCTGGACCCCCACCCCGATTCTCAGCTGCTGCAGACAATCCCCATGCCACCTTGCCCCCAATATAGTATTCCCAATTTTTGTAATGAGCCCGTATTTGTCCGTTCCAACTTTTCAGACTCAGTTCTTTCTGTAGCATCTGTTGTGTCGCTTGTCTTAAAGAGTAGTGGTCTTTGCAACTATTAAAGTTTCATTTTAAAAATGTCAAACTGGCCTCGGGTAACTTAAGAAGCTCCATAAATCTGCTGGCTTCCACTGACTTACAGAAAGAACTGGAAGCTCTTATTTTGCACTAACCCTGATACTGGCCTTTCTTTGTGACAGCTCTGAAGTCTCTGACCATGCAGGTTGTAAACAGCATGGCCACATTCATCGCCCTCCCGTCCATCCTGCAGAGAATCTTACAGGTGCGTAGCACCATGGGAGAAAACTGAATGGAGTGAAACTACGAGGCAGTTCTAGTCTGACCTCTAGGGTTGCTATGAGTCGGATACAACTTGATGGCAGTGGGTTTAACTAACAGCAGATTTAGCCTCTTGCTTAAATGGGTCTCAAGCATCAGGCTCCTAATTGTAGCGTTAGCTGGCGACCTGTGGACCCTTGTCCTTGGATCTTTCCTGTGGCTGCTGGAATGCGTTGGCCAGGTGCATGTTTGTGACCTTCAGGTAAGGTGTACAACCTCCAGATGTCCTGTTAACTTGGGTTCAGACACACCAGCTTCCTGTTGGTGTGCCTACTGAGAGGTGACTGTCAGTTATTGCCAGTTGATGATGGTTTTTAGGGAGCCCTGGTTGCTCAGGGGTTAAGAGCTCTTGGCTGCTAACCAAAAGGTTAGCAGTTCAAACCCACCAGCTGCTCCTTGGAAACCCTGTAGGGTTGCTATGAATTGGAGTCGACTCAACAGCAGTGGGTTTGGGTTATACTTTTTAAATATCAAAACAGTAAGATAACTTAAAAAATAAGATAATTACATTGGAAAAGTATAGATTCTTGCTTGGACTTTGTAACTCATTCCAAAACCTTTTTTATGTTCAAGATTCATCCTTTACATTCTGGCCAGCTGTATGTCCAAAGCCTTTGTAAAAAACCAAACCCAGTGCCGCCAAGTCAATTCTGACTCCTAGCAACCCTACAAGACAGAGCAGAACTGCTACACTGAGTTCCCGAGGAGCAGTGGTTCAAACTGCTGACCCTGTAGTTGGCAGCAAAACTCTTAACCTCTGCGCCACCGCAGCTCCAAAGCCTTTGTAGGAAACACTACTGGAACCTATTTTCTTTAGCCAAAAAAGTTCTAAACCTTTTCAACTTTATCAAAAACAGAAGAAGAGAACACCAAAGATACATTAAGACGTATTTTCACAAAATCTTGCAATCATCCTTGGGGAACGTGGTAGGAATTATATTCAGAATCCTTCTTGCCCTCCTTCACCTTTCAGGGTAGAAATGTACCAGTAGAATCAGATTTTTTAAAAAAAAAAAAACAACAGTAATGTGATACTGCTCATCTTTATAATTTCCCGATGATCTGGATCCCACCAGGGAATGCCGCATGGGCTTGTCTTTTCCATCTCTGCATGCTCCCCCTCCCGTCGGGTTGACGACACCTCTGGGCCTTCACTGACACCTCTGTCCGCAATAGCCCCAGCATCACATGAGCGTGGACAGTGTGTCCTCACGCATGTTATCTCATCGGATCCTTGACACCCTTCGTGTGTTGACTAAGTCTTTGACACAGACTACTTATCATAGCCATTTTCGGATACATTCGTTGTAAGTTTTTAATCGTATCCGAAGTACTGTCTCCGGAAGCAGGAATACTTTAACTGACCCAGTGAACTGGAAACAGCCACGTCCTTGTGAAGGTGGCCTCTCTCGGTGCATGTGTTTGCTTCCTGTTTAGCTTTAACCATAAATTGTGACACATAAATTATAACAGATAAACATCTCTTTTCCCTTTGGCAAAACCATGGGAGGTTTTTTTTTTGATTTTGTATTTCATGAAGGCTTTGAAGGCTTTCAATATTTGAAACTCTTCACCTAATTTTGATTTCCTCTGGTGTTTGTTGTCATTATTTGTATCATTTTCCACGTCTGGTAGTTTTTACTTCCTGATCATCTGTGTTGTGGGCGGCCTTGCTGATTCCTTGTTGGCACCTGTGTGATTATGTAATAATAGTTCTACCTTATGCTTGTGTAGAGAGTTCTGTTTTCCCAAGTAGCTTTTACTGGTGCCCCGTTTATAGCTCACAGCAGCGTCCAGAAGTAGGAGCACTTGCTGTAGTTGATTCTGACTCCCAGCGACCCTGTAGGATGAAGCCCTGTGGGGTGTCTGAGGCTGCAGTCTTTAGGAAAGCAGACATGAACCTCTTTCTCCCTCAGGGCAGCTGTGGGTTCAAACACCCGACCTTCCGTTAGCAGCCGAGCGCTTTAATCACCGTTACCAGAGCCCCTGGCGGTGAGTAGGCCTCATATCAGAGCGTCGCTGATGCAGAAGGAAGCTGTAGTGGAGAGATACTCAGTACCTGGTCTGCCACTAGTGACGGAACCCAGACCGCCACCAACGTCTGCGTCGCCTACTTCATGTTCTTGCTCGTTACTTCATAGAAGATTCTGCTATGGGTTTCAGTCCCTGGTCGTTTGAGGAACCTACCTTATTGTTGATAAGTTATCCTCTGTAATCATTAAGGACCAAGTGGTGACGATGGGGTCATGGCCATCATATCAGTTCTACTCACAGTGACCCTACAGGGCAGACAAAGTCTGCCTCGTAGGGCTTCCAAGGAGCCGCTGGGGGATTTGAACTGCTGACCTTCTGGTCAGCAACCGAGCTCTTAACCACTGCGCCTCCCGGGCTCCATTTGGTCACTGTGTGCCTTTAGTGTACTTAGTCACCCAGCCATCATGCTTCGGTCACTCCCTCCTACCTGGGACTAGAGAATACAGGACAAATGGCACACTTCTCACCCTGAGAGCACTCTCAGAAGAAAGACAGGCTGAGTTCTGGTGTGAGTCGTCGTGGGGCTCTGTGCAGGTGGCCAGCTGGCGTGGGGTGCCAGCTACAAGCCCCAGGGACAGTCACTGCCCCATTTGCCCCCCGAGCCCTTTCAGACCCTGTGATTGCGTTAGGGGCACCTGTGGCAAGCAGGACGTCACCTCCTGCTGCCACCGACTGACTCAGGGTGGTGGACAGTCGGAATCCTCAACTTGAGAAAGAAGAGCCTGTCATCAGGTTTCTGGACTGTACATACAGGGTAGAAAGCTAGAGGCCAACAGTGACAGCTTTTCCATCCTGTGGACCAGAACAGTGAAAGAGGATCTCTTCACCAAGGAGGAGAGGAGTGAAGCAGGTGCAGAGGAGAGAGCAGGCAGGTTGTGTGGAGGGAGACGAGGTGCGAGGGGAGACGCCGAGCACAGAGGGCAGGAGATGATGCCCAGTGAAGGGGAGAGGCGATGGCGGAGGAGAGACGTGGGAAAGAGAGGAGATGACACTGAGCGCAGAGGGGGTGCCGTGTGCAGGGGTGGGGGGCAGTGATGCAGGGGGAGAGAAGACAGCACCAAGTGGAGAGGAGTTAGTTTTCTGAAAACGTGTGACCACAGAGTACCAGTGTAACTGTCTGTGACACAGCCGCAGAGGCAGTGTGCGGGGGGCCGGGTTTTATAGAGCAGGGGGATCGGGGATTGCGAAGAGATGGCAACACTCTATGCAGGCTGGACTGGGTCGGCACAGAGACTTTGAGGCGAAAACAAGGGACCTTTGGGGTGTGACAAGAGCAAGTATGCATGGGACATAAAGTGAGAATCAAAGGAGGTCACAGTGCTACAGTTTGACACAGACAAGGAGCCACATCCTAAAATCCTTCATAAACCATGGAAAGGTTTTCAGTTTTATTCCAAAATCATTAACGTGCCATGAAATGCTGTTAAGCAGATTTTTAGAAAGATTAGTGAGACTACATTATACAGGATAAACTACAAGAGATGAAGACTTAGGGTGTAGAGGCTCCTAGAGTGTG
Source organism: Heterohyrax brucei (assembly GCA_028571685.1). NCBI lineage: Eukaryota > Metazoa > Chordata > Mammalia > Hyracoidea > Procaviidae > Heterohyrax > Heterohyrax brucei. The sequence goes on along the minus strand of CM053157.1, from coordinate 84,401,024 downwards.
ACAGTACTCAGATTTTGTTGGAGCTGACAGAATGATGGAGAGAAGATAGATTTGGAAATTGCCCATTATAACAGGGTCCAGTGGACTGTTGGTTAGATGAAGGGGAGGATGAGAAGAACCTAGCTGATCCCAATTTCAGGTTCACATGGTTCATGGGGAGCAGGGGGAATATAAGACTAGGGTTTGGGGGAAGAGGGAAGATGTGGACAAGTAGGTTTGGAAGTCATCAATTTAGAAGTGGTACTTATATTTCTGAGACTTAAGAAGTGTAGTCAGGAATAAGCAAGAAAAGCAGAGGAAAAGGTGAACTTCTGGAAACATCTAAGGATGAAGTCTCATAACCTGTTTTTATTTCCTATTAGAATAGAAGGACCTTAAGACCAAAGGTTTGCCAACACTCTTATGACCATTGTGTGGCCCCGAGGCGCCTGGCTTGAGATGATAGGTGTTGAGTAAGTGTTTCTAGTGTGAACAAAAGTGAAGGATAGATGAACTCTGCTTTGGGCCAAGACAAAATAACAAACTAGATTGACCCTCCTGTCTGATGCAGCCAAAAAGTGGACAGAGCATATGAAGTGGTGTTTTCTAAGCAATAGCTGTCAGGCAACAAAGGGCAGAGATTCCTGAGAGACAGGAAATAAACAAGGTGAGGCTGTGTTTGGCTCGGCCTAATGTTGTGGGAGACCGTGCCCAGCATGCTCTGTGATTTCGGGAGATGGAGTCAGAAGAGACCAAGGCAGCTGGAGTTAGGGCAAGTCCCAGGAGAGCACTGCAGGGGGAACTCAGGGGTCCCCTCAGGTGTGTAGCAGAAGATTGATGGGCACATGCCACATGAGGAAACCAGCAGGGAAGGCAGCCAGCTGAAGGAGGAGAGCAGTACTCAGGCTCACACTGGGCCAAGAAGAGTGCCTTTCCCACCCAAAGACCCGAAGACCTCACAATTGACGTAACGTTACTCAAAAGTACTCAGTAATGGGAAACAGCCCTAGACCAAACATGGCTGTGGGCATGCCCAACAAGTCTGAAAAGGAGGACCTCAAAAGAATCAAACCAGTTCCAATAAAACTGCATCCCAGAGTAAAGCTTAAAAATACTTTTAAGAATTCAAAACAATCCAGGACCCTACCATATAAAATTGACAGCATCTGACATTCAGTCAAAACTTAACAGATTTGTAAATAAGCTGGAAAACAAAACCTAGGTATATAGCATACATATTGAGATTAGCAGACAGGGAAAAAAACGAGTGGACCTGAAGAGAAATACAAACTCTTCTGACTGAAACACATGAAAAAAGTGAATCTCTTACGAACAGACTGTTGGTGAGCCATGAGATGGACAATATCTGTGTCTGGTGACTGGTCTTTCCCGAGGACAGGTCCAGGGTAAGCCCAACGATGTCTCACCCTCCAGTAGAGGGTCAGTGAGAAGACAGGGAACACTCCGTGAGACAGAGTGACACAGTGGCTGCAGCAATGCAGATGTGCCAGATATGACGCTGGTGTACAGGACCGGGCCTCGTCCCATTTGGCATGGCAGCAGCTGGCAACCGCAGCAAACATGCGAGTCTCCAAGGGGCAGATGGAGCCGAAGCAATATTTGCAGAAATACTGGCTGAAATTTTTCCAGATTTATTGAGAACTGTTAGCCTAATAGAGCAATGAACCCTAAACTCAGGAATCATGAAGAAACCTTACAAGATGGGTCATAATTGTGCAGAGCTAATGAGAAAGAGAAAATTATAAAAACCAGTGAAGAAAAAAGATGTACAGAGGAACAAAACTAAGGCTGACAGTGGGTTTCTGCTGAATATGCTCAAGCACTTGAACGTAATCAGCGTTTCTAGAACCCTCCTCCCAACAGCAGCAGAATCCACATTCTTCTCAAGTACACATTGGACGTTTACAGACATAGAGTGTTCATGTTTATAAATCAAGTCTCAATAAATTTAAAAAGATTCAAGTGAAAAAGTATATTCTCTGACCATAATGAATTAAATTAGAAATCAATAACAGAAAGATAATAAGAAAATTCCCAAATATTTGGAAAGTAAATATACTTCTAAATAAACCATGGTTCAAGGAAGACATTAAAGGGGAAATTTAGAAAGTAGTTTGAACTAAATGGAAAAAAAGGAGTATGAAAAATTTTGAGATGCCGGTAAGCCAGTGAATTTACAGCCCTGAATATACATGAGGAAAGAAGAAAAGCTTCAAATCAGTGATCTCAACTTCAACCTTCAGAGAACAGCCTAGGTGCTCGTCAACAGAAGAGTGGATAAACAGACTATGGCATATAAGAGGTCTGATAGTTAAGTCCATGAACTTAATTGTTCTGAGTGCTCCCTACCTCACTGCTGAATATCACTGCAGTCACCTGCGAAGTGCTCCCCTTGGGAAGCTATCCACCCATGCCTGCATCTAGCTCATCCTTCAAAGCAATTTTAGAACTCTTTCTGGAATGGCCATTGTACACAGTGACACAGTGACAAGTTTGCCAACTTAATTGTATAGCTGTCTGTGAGGGAATTTTAGCCAGTAAACAAATAACTGTATTAGAACACCGTCCCTGCACACCTGATCTGGCTCCCAGTGACCTTTTTTCCTTTACCCAAAGGTAAAGGAAATATTGAAAATAAGACATTTTGATGACATTCAGGACATGAAGGGTAATACGATGACAGCTCTGATGGCCACTCCAGAGAGAAAGAGTTCCAAAATAGCTTTGAAGGGTGGACTCGGCACTGGCATAGCTTCTCAAGGAGAGTACTTCGAAGGTGCTGGTAGTGATATTCAGCAATGAAATATGTAGCACTTTCTCTAGGACGAGTTTACAAACTTAATTGGCAGTTGTGGTACACACAGTAGAGTACTACACAACAGTGAACAATGATGAGTCTGCAAAACATCTCACAACATGAACAAATCTGGCGAGCATTGTCCTGAGTGAGATAATGGTGAGAGACGGCCAGATACTGTGTGATACTGCCGTTATAAAAACTTGTAGAAAGGTTTACACACAGAAAGAAAGACTCTTTGACGGTCACGAGGGAAGCGGGGGGCACTAGGCTGTAGGTAAGTGGTAACTCTGGTGAAGGGTAGGTCGGTACACAGTACTGAGGACATCAGTACACCTGACCAACGCAGAGTCACAGAAGTTTCTTAGACTCCTCAGGACATCTCGCTCAATTGGCGTAACATAGATTTTAAACAAAATGTTCTGCATCCTGTTTTGATGCCATGCATTGAATTGTGTCCCCTAAAAACGTGTGTCCGCTTGGCCGTGAGTCCCGGTATTGTGTGGTTGTCTACCGTTTTGTTACCTGATGTGAACTCACAGATTCCACCTCTGTGACGTTAATGTGGTAGTTGGTTAATGAGGCAGGATTCAGTCTACAAAATTTTGTTGTCTCTCAAAGCTATCTCTTTTAAGATCTAAAAGAGAGAAGTGAGTGGAGAAAAAGGGAACCCTCATACTGCCAAGAGAGCACAGTGCAGCATCAGAAACGGGGGTTCCTGTGGGAGATGCTCCTAGACCAGAGAAGACTGATGACAAGGCCTTGCCCCAGAACTGACAGAGAAAGCCTTCCCTGAGAGCTGGCGCCCTGAATCCAGGCTTCTAGCCTTCTAGACTAAGAATAAACTTCTGCTTGTTGAAGCTCTCTACTCCTGTGTGGTTTTCCAGTCATAGCAGCTCTCAATAACTAAACCATTTGGTAAGTAGCATCTGGCGTCCTGAGAGCTTGTGAGTGGCCATCTAAGATCTAAGATCCACCCTGGTCCCACCACATCTGGAGCAACGGAGAAGGAGGAAAACCAAAGACACAAGGGAAAGATGACTCCGAGGGACTAATGGGCCGCAATTCCCACAGCCTTCCCCAGCCTGAATCCAGCACGACTAGATGGGGTCCAGCCACCAGCACCAACTGCTGTGGCCAGGATCACAACCAAGGGCCCCAGACAGAGCTGGAGAGAAATGGAGAACAAAATTCTAACTCACAAAAAAAAAAAGAGACCCCACTTATCAGTTGTGACAGACTGGAGAAATCCCTCAAGGGTGGCCCCGGACACCTTTTTATCTCAGTACTCAAGTCACTTCTGAGGGTCACCCTTCAGCCAGAGAGTAGACAGGCCTACAGAACAGCAGCACACATAGTCCAACCACATATATGAGACTAAATGGGCACATTAGCACGGACCGAGGACAAGAAGGCAGGAGGGGATGAGACAACTGGCAGATAAATGGAATTGAGGAACCCAAGGTCACTGAAGCATTGTGGGATTGGCAACCACTGTCACAAGACAATGATGTGTATTAATTGTTTAGTGAGGAGCTGTTCTGTGAACTTGCACCTACAGCACAATTTAAAAAATAGAAAAGAGCAAATGAAACCCAAGGTAAGGGGAAGGAAAGAAACAATGGACCAAACCAAACCCACTGTCGTCAAGTCGGTTCTGACTCACAGCCCCTATAGGCCGCCGTTGGACCGCCCCGTAGGGTTTCCAGGGAGTGCCTGATGGGCTCCAAGTACCATCCTCTTGGTAGCAGCCAAGCTCTTAACCGCTGCACCACCATGGCTCCAAAATAACATACATTAGAGTAGAAGTTAGCGAAACAGGAGAGAATTAGAATTAATGAGACCAAGAGGGCATCATTTTTTTCACCATAACTTGTTTTCTTTGATTTATAACGTGCATGTCTATCCCCACTGCCATCAAGTCAGGTCCGACTCACAGCGACCCTGGAGGTCAGAGCAGAACTACTCCATGGAGTTTCCAAGGAGTGCCTGGTGGATTTGAACTGCCAGCCTTTTGGTTAGCAGATGTAGCACTTAGCCCACTACAAAACTCAGTTTTTAAAATGTCAGGCTTTGAGAAGAGATCCTTAAATTTTGTAATCGATGTCTGTATTTTAAATAGAAAGTCAGAATGCAGAAGGGTAAGAGGATGTTAGCAGAGGGACAGCGGGAAGAACAGGACTGGATCGATAAGGAAATGATGGGCGAGAGAAGAGAAGAGAGTGAAAACTAAGTTTACAAAAGCCCAAGTCTGTTGTGTCGAGTTGATTTCAACTCACAGCAAACCTGATTTTAAAAAAAAAAGAAAAAATCCATTTCTGTTGAGTTAGTTCTGACTCGTAGCAACCCTATAGGGTGGACAGAGTAGAACTGCCCCATCAGGTTTCCAGGGAGCTCCTGGCAGAGTTGAACTGCCAGTCTTTTAGTTAGCAGCCATATCATTAACCACTGTGCCATCTCAGGTTGACTTCAGCTCACAGTGGACCTGAAAGGACAGGATTTCCAAGAGTGTCGTGTCTTTCTCTCACAGAGTGCTGTTCGGTTCAGACTGCCAGCCTTTTCTGTTAGCAGCTGAGCACTTAACCACTGTACCACCAGGGCTCCTGGTAACTAGACAGACAGCCGAATTAAGCAGACACTGTTACTGATGTTGGTGGCGTCAGTACTTTGAGGAGACAGGGCAGAGAGTGAATTGGATAGGTGGGTGGGTGGGTGGGTGGGTGGGTGGATGGATGGATGGATATACTGAAGAAGGGAGGAGGACGTCCGTGAGTGGGCAGATGCTGTTGGAAACTGTTGGAAGTTCTCTAGGCCCTTGACCTCCTGGTGTCTGGGACCTGAACACACAGGTTTCTTTGCTCAGCGTCGTATAGCAGGTCAAGGAGCGCTTGTAAGGACCCATGCTTCCGTATGTCCTGCCATCATTGTTTGCTTTCGCTGATCTTTCCTCCACGTCAGAAGTGTTCTTGGCTGCTGAGAAACTGTGTCTGATTCTTCATGAGAAATTAGAGCAAACAAGTGATTTTTGTGCTCACCTCCTGCGGCATCACTCACTGGTTTAAAGTAGTGCTCAGTTAGCAGAGATTGTAATTTTAAAATAAACTCACGTGATAGGATCAGTACCACAAAGCAATAATGAAAAAAAAAAGATGATCACAACTTTCTCTAGTGTCGTTTTTTAGAAAAGAAATTTACGTGGGGTACCCGAGTGTGCTCGTCGGTGACAGTTGGCAGACAAGTGCAAGGGCAGCCCCAGCCGTGACGTAGTGCTGAAGAATCCAGCTGACACCTTCAGACAGTGACGTGAAGAGCCAGTGGCTTGTGTGCGTGCTGGATGGGCGCCTACGGCTCCTCTGGCTTGCTGTCATGTACGGGGTCCCAGCATGAGGTCATTTTCATGATTTTGCCTTTAAATTATGTATATTCAGGTGAAATGCACTGATACAAATACAGAAAGGACTTATAAAGATGTCTTCTCTTTCCCAGAACTTACCCTTTTAAAGACCTCTTTATCTTCCAAATCACCCTCCAATACCAGAGCTTTCTCATGCAGTGACTATATGAGCGTATTGTGATAATTGTTGCCATTAGGTGCCATCGAGTTGGTTCTGACTCTTGGTGATCCTGTGCACAACAGAACGAAACAGGGGCTGGTCCAGTGCTATACCCACAGTCATTTTATGCTTAAGCTCATTGTTGCGGCCACTGCGTCAATCCATCTCGTCGAGGGTCCTCCTCTTTTTCACTGACTCTCTGCTCCACTGAGCAGGATGTCCTTCTCCAGGGACTGATGCCTCCTGACAACATGTCCAAAGTCTGTAAGACACAGTCTTACCATCTTTGCTTCCAAGGAACACACTGGTTGTACTTCTTCCAGAACAGATCTGTTGGTTCTTTTGGTGGTCCATGGGACATTCAGCATTCTCCAGCACCACAATTTTAAGGTGTCAACAATTCTTCTGTCTTCTTTGTTCATGGTCCAGCCGCCATATGCATATGATGTGACTGAAAATACCATGAGTTGTAGTCAGGCGCACCTTAGTCTTCGAGGTGACTTCTTTACATTTCAACACCTTAAAGAGGTCCTTTGCAGCAGATTTGCCCAGTTTAGTGTGTCTTGATTTCTTGACTGCTGCCTCCATGGATGTTGATTGTGGAACCAAGTAAAATGAAATCCTTGGCAACCTCAGTCCTTTCTGTTTATTATGATGTTGCTTCTGGGTTTGGGTTTGGAAATTAATGGCTGTTACTGCCATTACTGCATACTTGGATTCTCCTATTTGAAATGGTGCAGAAACAGAATGAGGGTGAGTTTAATTAGACTGCCAAAGAAGATACTTAAGCAAGGGGATGGATTATATACATTTGATTGGTTTTTAGAAGTATGTGAGATGGCCAGAGGGAGACTGCTATGTCCATTGGAAGATGCATGGAAGAATAAGTATTTTGTGACTGTAGAAAAATACTTGTGAATAATTTGACTCGTTTAGATAACTTGTATTTTAAAATGATTTGCAAATACCAAGAGTCAGAACAAAATTATAATTTTGGGGGTTTTTGTCTCCTAATTAGGATCCAGTTTATGGAAAAGGAAAACTTGGAGAAATCCAGGGCCTTATATTGGGAATGCTGGATACCTTTAACTATGAACAGGTAAGCTACTGTTTGTGTGCCTGTCCATGGGTAGACAGAACCTGTTTTTCTTTGTACCTGTACATACTTTTTCTTTAAAAATTATCATCTATTAGAGTGGCAGTTTGTTAGATTGAGGTCTGCTTCTAATTTTTAATTTCTCTAACCACATATATGTATATTTAAGAAAAAAAAAATCCATTGCTGTCGAGTCTATTCCGACTCATGGTGACCCTGCAGGACAGAGTAGAACTGCCTCATAGGGATTCCAAGGAGCACCTCGTGGATTTGAACTGCTAACCCTTTGGTTAGCAGCTATAGCACCAGGGTTTGGCCAAAATATGGGAATACATGTAACTCAGATTCACTTTATCTTTTTTGATTTATTGGTAATAAGAAAAATACCTTTTTTTTCCCTCCATGGAGAAGTGTGAAAAACTGTTTTTTGGACAAGCAATTAAATGCAGAGATACAATCTGTGTGAAGGAAAAGCCTAAATGAGTACAGAAAATTGCAGAAGAGGACTAAGTGATGCTCTTCCAAACCCTCTGAACAGATGACTGCAGCTAGCCAGAAATGTCGCTGGTCATCCCTGACACAGAGCTGCCGGCCGTGTCTGTCCCCAGTGGGGGCACACTGTGCTCTGCAGGTTTCTTGTTGGGTGTGCTTCAGAGTGACTCTTGAAGCCACCTAGGCACCTTACGCACGTTTGAAGTCTCTGGATTTTTAAGACTCTGAGAGAAGAAAAATACCCTCCTGAGGGTCATAGCCATTCTTGGAGAGTTGTAAGAAGTGCAGTTTGGCCTAAGCCCAGCTCAGAGGCACTGGAGACCCCTGCGGGTGGGTGGGACTGCGGGTTAGCCAGGGCGGAGCCGAGCGCAGGGCAGAGAGGTCCGGTTTCAGAGCTATAAACATCCAAACCAGACCCACTGCCATCGAGTTGCTTCCGACTCAGAGCGACCCTATAGGACAGAGTGGAACTACTCCGCAGAGTTTCCAAGGAGCACCTGGTGGATTTGAACTGTTGACATTTTTGATGTGTAGACATGGCACTTAATCACTATGCAACCAGGGGTTTTTTTGGAGCGACAGAAGAGGAGAAAATGATGAGGTCCATTGGAAAGAATTAGATGGGTATTGTGCTGATGTTAAAGGGCCAGGCTTTAGGGCAGGAGGGTGAGTGGGAAGCCCGTTGGAGTCTGCAATGAAAACAGTACTCTGTGAACACGTAGCATCCTTAGAGGACTTGCTGTGAGCGCTGTGGAAATGTCTGTATGTGACGTAAGGACAGGTGGCGCACACAACCTTGAGGAGCTGCGAACGACCCCCAAGTGCTGATCAGGAACATGGGGTCTTTCTGCCCTGGGGTGAGGAAGATGGGGTCACAGCCGCCAGCTGCTCCAGGGAGAGTGGTCATTTGAATTATTGCCATAACTGCAGGTTCCATAAAAAGTCAGGGATCCAGAACTCCACTGTGTTCTTTGTTTTGAAATTTGGGGTCATGCAAGGAGAAGGTAGTTTGTAAATGTAATAAATAAGTAGATTTATCTAGTAATTTGAAAACCTGAATCTGTTTATTTATTGCATTTATCTAGTAATTTAAAAATTCACTTCTAATTAACTACTTTAGTAATTGGAAAATGTAGATCTGTTTAGTTTGTACATTTTTCTAGTAATTTGAAAACCCAAATCTGTGTCTTTATTACGTTTATATGATACCTTCTCTCTGAATGGGTAAAATTTCCTAACAGAGAGCACAGCTGAGTCTGGATCCCTGATTTTTTATGGAGCCTACAGTCACAGCCGTGTTTCGGATGACCTTGTCACTGGCAAAGCAAATGGCCATTACTCAGAGAGAAGACATCATATCAGTGAGATAAATAACTAGACCTGGTCTGTCTAGCAATTTGAGGAGGCCTGGTGGGTCAGTGGTTACGAGTTACGACTACAACCACAAAGGTCGCTGTTCAGATCCCCACGTACTCTTTGGAAACCCCAAGGGGAAGTTCTGCTGTGTCCTGTAGGGTCACTGTGAGTCAGCATTGACTCAAGAGCAACCAGTTTCAATCACTGAAAAGTACATAATTAAAGAACAAAATGGCAGAACCTGTACAAGGCTCATAATTAAGTTCGAGAACTTGTCCTAGAACAAGTGCTCCATGCCTCATTGCTGACTACTGCTGGGGTCACCTTCGAAGGACTCCCCTTGGGAAGCAATGCACTGAAGCCAGCACCTAGTCCACCCTTCAAGGCAATTTTAGAACTCTGTTTCTAAAGTGGCCAGCCATCAGAGCTGTCACTGTATTACCCTGGATGTCCTAAATGTTGTCAACATGTCTTCTCGATATTTCCTTTATCTTCCGGTAAAGAAAAAGGTCATTGGGGATCAGATCAGGTGAGTAGGGAAGGTGTTCCAATATGGCTATTTGTTTACTAGCTAAAAACTCCATCACAGGCAACTGTACAATTAAGCTTGTAAACTTGTCACTGTGCACAATGGCCGTTCCAGAAAGAGTTCCAAAATTGCTTTGAAGGGCGCACTAGGTGCTGGCATGTGTGCAGCTTCTGAAAGGGAATACTTCAAAGGTGGCTGTGGTGATATTTGGCAATGAAGTATGTAGCCTAGAACAAATAAGTTTATGGGCTTGATAGACCTCATGTTGTCAGCAGAAACCAGTGATGGGCTTGAATCATTTGGGGACTGTTAAGCTCTGGCAGTGCCGTAGTGAAGAGCTCAGCCGCTCTCCGAACAAAGTCAGCAGTTTGGATCCACCAGCTGCTCCTTGGAAGTCCTGTGGGATGGTCTGCTGCACCCTGCAGGGTCGCCGTGAGTCAGAGTCGACTTGACAGCAGTGTGTTTCCGGCTTTTACTGTCTCCAGTCACCTGCTTACACGGGGGGCTTCTTCCTGTTTGCTTGTTCTATCAGTTTACCCCCTGGTGGTGTATATGGTAAAGCACTCGACTACTAACCAAACAGTCAGCCCAGGGACCCACCCCGAGGCACGCTGGCAGAGAGTCCTGGTGGTCCACAAGTGCGCGGCCGCGGCCTTGGGAACCCCGTGGCCTGGCGCGCTTTAAGGGCCCAGGGTCGCCGGGAGCCAGCAGCGGCCCCACGGCGGTGCAGCGGGTCTCACCTGTGCGTCGTTGAGAACTGAACAGAAGAGTGCTCCCCTACCCATCCTCCCCTTCTCACTCGATGAGCCGTTGTGTGTGTTTTGTTCTGGTCCTGCCTAGACCCTGCTGGAGACGACCACCAGCCTTCTCAACCAGGATCTCCACTGGTCTTTATGTCACCTGAGGGCCTCGGTCACCAGGGGACTGAACCCCAAGCAAGACTACTGTTCGGTGTGTCTGCAGCAGTATAAGAGGCGCCACGCCGTGGCTGATGACATCATTGTCTTCAGGTACCTCTGTGTGGTCTGGGCAGGAATCCATGTGGACACGTGGCCCAGTAGTGGACGGATGCCGTCAGCCGTCGTAGCCAAGTTCCTGCCTGTGTAGCACTTACATTCTGGATGGGGGTGGGGAGCAGTGGGGAGCGGGGTGCTCGGGTGGGAAACGAGTGCAGAGTCACGAGAGCTACAGAGACAGGCAGGAGCCAAGGGTGGCGCCGTGCGGGGCCTGAGAAACGAAGGTGGGCCGTCCCGCCTACCGAGCCGGGGAAGAGCGGGTGGGAGCCGAGCCGGGGGAAGCATCCCACGTGGGGTTCTTGAGACAGCTCCCTGGGGCTCAGGCGAGGGGGCAGGGCTGAAGGGGGGATTCAGTAGGCGTCAGCGCAGAGGGGGTGTTCTAAAGCTCTGGGGCTGGCTTTGCTCACTGACAGGGCGCAGGCAGCGGTGTAAGCTTCTCCGGGCTGACCTGGGCCCTGCAGCATCTCAGGTAGGAATGGCGAGGAGGAGCCAGCAGAGACAGCTGAGAGTTAGAAGGAAAGGAGAAGGATGGCAGGGCGGAGCTTCCCGGTGCATTGGAGAAGGTCTGCCGAGGGCAGAGTGAATCCGTGCTGCTGGGGGTGACAGTGAGGGCTGGGGGCCGGCCATCAGGTTTCCTGGCAGAGTCACAGGTGATCTTGATGAGAGCCATTTCAGGTGGTGGGTGGGAGCCAAGGCCTGATGAGAGGGTGTTCCAGAGAGAATGAAAGACACGGAGGGTAGGCGGTGCCCACCGTCTGTAAAATTCTCCTTGGGTAGGGACACGGGAGTCGGCTGTGAGCACAAGGACCGAGGTCTGTCTTACTGCAGCCGGGCAACAGGAGGAAGGTGTCGCCCTGAGGAGGACTGGGGGTGTTGCAGTGTTAGAGGCACACTCCAGCCAGCTCCGGGATGAGGAGAGAGTGCCCTACTTACATCCCAGGAAATGCCATGTGTCTGTTCAAGAGCCCTTTTAAATGTGGTCCCCTTTCTCACTGGATGTTTGATTTCTGGGATCAGTCTTGCTCAGTATAGCTGGAGAGTCAGCACTTTGGGAGCCATACTCTTCCCAGAAGGCACTAGTGGTTTTCAAGGCATTTACATACACAATTCACAACTTCTGGGAGACTCGTATGCTAACTCAATACAGTCAATAGTGAATTTCTCCATAGGGACGTTGGAAGAATTTGTTGGTATACTGATGTGTTTTTGTGTTGCTGTTGAAAACATACACAGCAAAACCGTCATCAGTTCAGTGACATTGGGTTATGTTCTTTGAGCCGTGGGGCCACGCCCACCCTTTGTTTCTGAGGTTTTCCTCCCCTACCGATATAAGCTCATTGCTCACTAAAGTTCCCATCGAGTCTGTCAGGTTGCCGTTGTTAGTTAGATCCCATAGAGTTCTTAAAAGAGCACAGTGCTCTTGGCATTCTAGACTAGTTAAGCTAACTACTATTTCGTCTTAATATGATTTCTAGGCATTTTTTTGGTTTAAGGTTTATGATTATCTCAGGACAGTAGTTTCAGGGATTCACTCAGCCTCAATGGCTGCAGAAAATCTGGGTTCCATCGGAATTTGAAGTTCTCTTTTGCATTTTCCCCTGTCTGATCAGGATTCTTCTGTAGACTCTTTGATGATGATGCTCAGTAGTGGCAGCCAGGCAGCATCCAGTTCTGGCCTTGTGGCAGGGGGGGCAGTTGTTCCTGGAAGCAGTTAGCCACACGTGCCATGTACTCCAGTTCTTGACTCTCTTCCTCTGTTGCCCCAGGTGGACAGAGGCCAGTTGTCGTGCTGTGGATGGCTGCTTGTAAGCTGTTAGGTCCCAGGTACTGCTCACCAAAGTAGGAGATAGAACAGAAGCACCAAGCACATTCTTAGGCCAGTTAACTGGGACATTTCCTGAAATTGTGACTCTAAACCTTCAAAGGAACCAAATCCCATGACATGTTTGGTTAGTGTTGACGTTTTTGTAAATACTCAATCAAAATTACTGACTTGAATGTGGCAAGGCAGACCAATCATGATCAGCCCAAAACCAAATCCAACCCATAGCCTCCGAGTTGAGTCCGACTCATAGCAACCCTAGAGGCCAGAGGAGAACTGCCCCAGAGAGTGTCCAAGGAGTGCCTGGCAGATTGGAACTGCCAACCTTTTGGTTAGCAGACATAGCAATTAACCGCTAGGCCACCAAGGTTTCCTGTTATTATCAAGCTACTTACATAAACACGGTTTTCCGTAATTAACTTTTCTTTCCATCTGTCTAAAAATATGTCCTAGTTTGAGAAGTGAACCACAATGTAACTCGTTGCCCAGGTGATTGGTAGTCAGAGAAACATGATTCCTTTTCTGCCTGAGTACACAGAGATGCAAGTTTGGGTTTGAACAAGGGGGGCAGCAGCAGGTGAATCCCTGCCTCGTTTCTTACCCCCTGTAATCACTGGTACATTCCAGCTTGTTAGAAGTCTTCAGGGGATGTAAATGTGTGCTAGCACAGCTCATGTTTATGGATTTTATGATAATGGAAAGTGGAAATTGATTGTCTTCCTTTTCCAGTTGTGGCCACTTGTACCACTCGTTCTGTCTGCAAAACAAGGAGTGCACCGTGGAGGCCGATGGCCAGACAAGGTGGACCTGCTACAAGTGCAGCTCAAGCGGCACAGGCAGAAAGCTCAGTGACAGGCCGTCAGAGGTTAAGAAGGGCCGAGTGACCCCGTCACAGGTAGGACTTTAGACTTGGCCTAAGGGCCGAGTGACCCCGTCACAGGTAGGACTTTAGACTTGGCCTCGTTCCTTTCCGGTCTTTGTGTTGTTGTTGGGTGCCGTCGAGTCGGCTCGAACTCAGCACCCTCCCTCATGTACGTGACTTTGTGTGAGCCTGACTCTGCGGGCGTTGTGGCAGTGTGAGCCCTGGAGGCTCCCACCGATGCGTCTGGCTTCTGCCGCGTCCACCGTCGTCTGTCCAGTGTCCCTTAGCATGTGGTGAGGCTCTCCTCTCTGCTCTGCAATGACAACCAGGGATTCGAATGAGTGTCCAAAAGTGTAGACACCATGCTCAGGTCGGGTGAGACTCATGCAGCAAATCAAAGAGCCAGCAAGGAAGAGATCCAAGTTTAAAGAAGGCCTCTAAAGGAGACATCTCCTGCCCAGGAGATGCTTACGGTCTAAATGGACAGGAGGTGTGCACCCCTGAGCCTGCAGAAGAACCCTCAGCTGAGTGGCACTCGGGAAGTCCGAGTGCTGCCACGCTGGCAGGCAGTTCAAGAGTGCCCGGCTTCACAGCCGGATGGCTTTCCGTGACGCACTAGAGGTCACTGGAGAACTTTGGCCATGCCTTGGGGGTCTGACCATTGGCCTCAATGGAAGTTTTGTCATTTTTACAGCTTTTTAATTTCTTTTAAAGAGCAGGGCGTGGAGCAGGATGTGAACTCGACTGCTTAGTAGTTTAGGGGAGAGCAGAGCTTGTCAGCACAATAAGCTCGCTGTGGAGAAGGCACGGTTGCCAGGCTGCAGGCTGACCATTGTGCTGTGCTCAGCTCCACTGCCCCGTCAGAGTCATGACACGGCCACTCACCAGGGGTCTGCGGTTCGACCTCACCCGCGGCTGTGTGGGAGGGTGCGGTGGCAGTCTGCTCCCATCAAGACATATAGCCTGGGAGACTCCTGGGCAGTTCGGCTTCATCCTGTGCGTCAGTGGGCGTTGGAATTGGCTCGACAGCAGTAGTTACTATGTGTGTTTGTTAGTAATGCTATACAAGCTGAAATAAGAGCTGTTTTGGCTTTTTCAGTTTCTTTTCCCTAACAGGGCCCCTTGATATTCTTAAGATACTGTCAGATGACAAAAAAAAAAACCCAAACCCAGTGCCATCGAGTCAATAATGAGTCAGATGACTGGTGGGTCAGTAACACAAAAGGGGAAGGCAGAGCGGCACGGGCTCTCGGGCTTCTCGTGGGTTGGTTCTGTCGGCCCGCACAGCGGCCTACTGAGGCACAGCTGCGGGCCGAACACAGGGCAGGAGGGCCAGCGTGAGAGCTCAGGACCGTGCGACCGTCAGCTGCCAGTCTCCCCCCACTGCCCTGTCTTGTTCGCTTTTCATCGCATCTGGCTTTATGGAAACCTGATAAAGCAGATCACTGGCAGTGTGTCCGTGCCTCACTGGCAGTGTGTCCGTCCCTCACTGGCCGTGCTGGCAGCAGAATCGTGCATTCTGTGAACGGTTGGCATTTTCAGCTGTAAGAAAATTTCAAAGGGAAACACTCAGTGTATATTACAATGACTTACTAAAATTTATCTTCCCTACCCTCCTGCCGCTCCTCCCTCCCCACGGTAACTCCGTCTGAAACCTTCCGGTCAGCGGAACAGACCTCGCAGGCCCAGCTGAGTCTCTGTTCTGCTTTTCTGCCCGTCAGCCATGGCTGAGATATACCAGAGAAACTCATTTCAGCTGAAGTCTTCATCATTCTATTGTGTTTGTTTTTTTTTTCCCTCAATAAAATGGTTTTCACTTTAGTCTGATAATTGAAGTTTCCTCTTTGATTATTCTTTTATAAAATTTGTACTAGCAGATAACTCTTCAGAAGTGTAGGTTAGTGTTAGAAGAAATTAACTTGATACTCATTTCTAAAATAACTATTGGTGAGTGTGTAGCGTGGTACAAATTCTAACAAAAATAATGGAGATAGATTAGGTTTCAGTTTAAACCGTGTGATATTGTTAGCAGGGCTTTGGTTCTTGGTGCCCCGTATGCACAGGTGTGTGTCACACACCACAAACACCCAGGGTGTTAACTTCCTTTAAAACTGGAGAAACGAGAAGCTTTAGCCATTTATCAGGAAGTTTTGTGATGCTGTGTGTACTTCATCTGCTCTCAGGGAGAATGCGGATGTGGGTGTCAGCGGGGAGTAAGGAACGTTAGTAAAACTCCCGGAGTTTTTGTTCGGCCTTCTCTCTCCCAGGGCGCTGTCCGAGGAAGGGGGCCCTACGGACACACAGAGCCGCACCCTCTCCTCTAAGCTCTGAAGGAGAGGCAGTAAACGAAAATTAGCTGATGTTGTTTCTTTGTATTTGGAGTTGCGTTTATTTCTTAACTTTCAGAGTTGTCTAATAAATGTTTTGTCTTTCTGGGTATAGTTGTAAGTAATGCCATGTAAAAAATGGCATGTGTTTCTGCTCCCCAGTCATAATTTCGTGTACTGTTGTACATTAATGACCTCTTTATGTGGAATTCCTACCGTAAGTGGAAAATTCAGCTGGCGTGGTGTACATTGAAATAGGAATACTAGTATTAAGGCTGTGCTCATCTGTCAGTTTGTGAGGAGTGTTAGCTGTCCATCATAAATAGTTAAGGTTCTAATTAAATACTAAATATTAGATTTCAGTATTTGGTGATGGTAACATTTCCCAAAAGAATAGCTTCTACATTAACCATACAGATTAAATGAAGATTAACATATGAGTCAGAGTCAGCTCGCCAGCCGTGGGTTTTTGGTTCTTTTAATGTGTCTCAGAAGTGCAGAGAGGTAGTAGCTGACCCTAACATAGAATTTCGTTAGCCTTCTAGCCCTTTTCTGGTATTAGCTGCACCAGTATTTCATGTGTGCCTACTTTGGGCCAAATGCTGTTCTAGGTACCAGGTGCACACTGATGCACAAGCATAGTCCTCACTGTCATGTAACATGTCATGTAACATGTAACATGTGAGGAAGCAAGTCAGCTATCAAGTAAAAAAGGAAATACATCATTTCAAGTTGCAGTTAGAGGAGCTGTGAGAAGGAATGTCATGGGGTGATGGCATGTCAGGGCATCGCCATCCGCAGGGTTGACACTTCAGCTAAACCCTGAAGGGTAGGAGGGTGGCACCCACCTCAGGAACGGGAGAGAAGACCTGGCCGACTTGCCCAAGGACCTGGGGAAGGAAGGAGGTGGGAAGTTCGGAACTGAAAGCAGGGCCGTGGGCAGAGCGCGGTGACTGAGGAGGAAGAGGCCAGTAGAGGAGGGCCAAGAGGCGGCGGGCCAGCGCCGTCACAGCCACGTGGGCCTGCGGGGGAGCCTCGGTGTCATTCGTAAAGTGATCGGGGACATAGGGTGATCTCAGGTGGGGTGTGCGATCCGGTGAGCGTGACTGAGCGAGACAGACAGCCGCGGCGCAGGCGTGTCCCGAGCAATGTGACCATCGGGCTCTTCCTGCTCTCTGTCTGTGGTCTCCCTTTGATCCAGAACAGCGTCTGTTCCAGAGAGCCAGGGTGGACGCTAGTGCTAACAAATGTTTCCCATCTTTATAAAGTACCCCTTGGATGGAAATGCATGCAAAAGACAAAAAAAATGCATTGTCCCATAAAATGTGAAGGGGGGACAAGAAAGCTTAACACGACTGATGATCAATGACATGCAAGTTAAAATAGCAGCCTGATTCAACTTTTCCGTGTATTAAACTGGCACACATTGAAAACCAGACACACACATATACTGGTTCAGATGTGGGGCCTCAGACACTCTTACGCTGTGCTGGTGGGAGGCCCAGTGACAGAAGGCCACAATTCCTGTGAGAGACCCTTTGGACAGATACGAGGTCTGACAGCGAAGTCCGGGGACTTCATTGTTCTCAGTGCTGCGTGCCTCACTGTTGAACATCACTGTGGTCACCTTCAAAGTGCTGCTCTTGGGAAGCTATGCAGTGGCACAGTGGCAAGCTCGTGAACTTAATTGTATAGTTGTCTGCAAGGGAGTTTTTAGCCTAAAAACAAATAACTATTGGAGCACCCTCCCTACTCACCTGATCTGGCTCCCAATGACTTGTTTCTTTACCTTAAGATAAAGGAAATACTGAGAAGATATTTTGATGCCATTCAGGACATCAGGGGTAATGCAATGACAGTTCTGATGGCCATTCCAGAAAAAGAGTTCCTACATTGCTTTGAAGGGTGGAATAGGCACTGGCATCAGTGTACCGCTTCCCCAGGGGTGCTCTTTGAAGGTGACCCGAGTGACATTCAGCAGTGAGGTCTGCAGCACTTGTTCTAGGATGGATTCACAAACTTAATTGTCAGACCTCGTATATCTAAGTTTATGTATAGTGTTTCCAATCCCCAAAGACTTTAAAGATACTGATAATAAAAAGCAATAATAATGACAACTAAAAAAAGGTACCTGACTTAACATCAGAACTGCCCTAGGACAGTGCCCACAAAAAAGAAGTTGAAGATTCTGTAATTGGAGTTCCAAGAATGAGGAAGAGAGAGAGAAAGAGAAGAGCAGAGGGAAGGGTCTGACCTGACGGGGTCTCCAGTTCCCCTGGCGGGTCATCGTCGTGGCTGCTGGGTACCATGCAGTCCAGTCGGTTCTGACGCACGGTGACCCGGTGTCTGATGGGGTGTGACACTGCCTGGGCCTGCAGTGTCCTCGCTATCTGTGCTGTGCCTGAGCCACTGTGACTGCCCCCACCATCTCACCGAGGGTCTTCCTCTCCTTCACCGGCCCTTACCTCTGACGAGTGCGTGATGTTCTTCTCCAGAGACTGCTCTCTCCTGATAGCGTGTCCGGAGTACATGAGATGAAGGCTCGCTTCTAAGGCGCACTCTGGCTGTGTTCTTCCCAGACAGACTGGTCCGTCCTGCTGGCAACCATGGCTGTGCAGTATTCTTCACTGACACCGTGATGCAGGAGCCTCAGTCCCTCGCCAGCCTGTCTCATCCATTGTTCAGCTTCCGCATGTGTATGAGACGATTGAAAATAGCATGGCTTGAGGTCAACATAGTGGTCAACAGAAAATACTGAGGCTGCCAAGCATTTCCTTTTACTTGGACCTGCTATGAAGGCCCATGGAAGCGGCAGTCAGGACATCAGCGTGCGTGCTGTGCTGGGCACGTCGGCATAAAAGTCATCACAGTCCTAGTCGTGTCACTGAAACCAGACAAACAGGTAACGGTGAAAGCGGCCTGAGACAAGACAGCAGTGCGAGAGACAAGGGACTCTCTATAAAAAACTACGGAGATAAAACCACAAGCACCGAAGGCAGGCGACAGGGTGCGTGGATTGTGGGTGAGGGGCACCGTTCCCACCAGGGGCCAGGGAGGTGTCCTGTCTTCACGTCCCTGGACTGCAGGTCAGGGGTTACTGCCGCAGGAGGTTGGGTGCCTTTGGGTTTTTTTTTAAAGTCCTTTTGGTTTCAGAGCTGTGGGAATTTCAGAACCGCAGCCAGAGCATTTGTCGGCATGTCTTTGTCAGGAGGAAAAACGGGCAACATAGCTTTCTCAATGTTAAAACTGTGCCCTTTGAAGAAAGGACTGTAAGGGATCTGTCCTGAGATGACAACAGAATGTATGTGTCAAGTGTTAAATGCAAGGACACTGAGAACAGCCCAAATGTGTCCGTGGTCTGGGCTTGGTTGAATCAATGATGGTGCATCTGTCCCGTAAATGAGTCCCTTTGTAATCTTGAAAAATCATGGTGTTGAAGAATATTCATTTGAAGATGTAAGTGTTCCCAGTGTGCAGTAAGAAAAAATCACAAAACAGTTGTCACTTCCAGATGTGGACAGTTGTTACTGCTGTGGGTTTTATTTCCTTTGTTTTGCTTTTTTGTATTTTTGGATTCTGTATCAGCAAACATGGTCCTCTTGTAATCAGGAAAATTAAGGCTTGTTTTCAAAAGAAAGGCAAGGTGATAAGGGAAGTATTCCTGTTTCTATGAAACTCCAGCTCAGATAGCTGACGTTCACAAAGCCAGGAATCATTTCGTTAAGAAAGCTCAACCGCCTTCCGCTGTTGAGGCTGTGTTGTTGTGGTGGTGGATGTGGTGTGCTGTCAAGTTGATTCTGACTGCTAGCGACCCTGTAGGAGACAGCAGAGCCGCCCCATAGGATTTCCTAGGCTGTGATACTGCGGGAGCAGAGAGCTTAGTACAGCATCCATACGCACAGACCTGGAGCCCGGGGGGCACTGTGTTCGCTGCTCTTCAGAACGTGGGCCGTCTGAACCCACCAGCCACTCCTTAGAAAGTCTTCCTGTGTGGTGGCTCTGCCCCTGCCCGACGGGGTCACTTGACCACAAGTGGATTTGGTGGCTTTTTCTTTTTTTCCTGGTTTAATACCTACACACCTGGTTTTAAAGGGTCTCTCAAGCTTCATTGCCTGAAGCATTTCCAGAAGGAATCCTGTTAAATGAAAAGTAAGACCTTTCTGCTGCTACTTCAAACACTCTCTGACTTAATCTCCAGAGCACAGCTGTCTCAGGTAAATTGCCTAGCACCACTTTGAGTTCTTGGCTTGTTTTTAAAAGTCTACAGATTCTTTCATGAGGTCATTTTTAAAGCTTAGATATCTGTTTTGCTTTGAAAATCTATTTTTTTCCCTTAAAAAAAAAAAAACAGTATACCAGGAGTTAAAAGTGGATTGCTGTTTGCAAATCCATCACCCATCTGGAGTGAATTGCTGAATTTTAGTGTCGGGGTCTGGCACAGCAGAGATGGTCCAGTCTAATGTTCGTAAACCTGCTGATCTGAAGGGCATGATGGGTGGGTAGCAGTTCTGATGCTTGGCTGAGACATCTTGCCAAAGTTATTCTTTAAGCCGTAGCTTGGGGGCCAGTGGGGAGTGCCTACTTGAATAGCTTGTTGCCACAGTGATGGAAATACCTTTGTTATCTACACTGCAGACCCTTAGAGGTAGACTGTTGGAGTTGGAAGAGACTTGAGATCCTGAGTCCAGATGCTTACCGAGCAGCTAAGCCTCCTTTGCGTCCTTCTGGACAGACAGCACCCAATGAGTATTGAACTAAATTCACCTGTGGTAATAGTTGTGTTTTCCCTTGTGAATTAGTCAGTTGGTAGTCTGATGTCCTGTGTTAGTCTCTGTATACTCAGGTAGTATCGAATCCTTTCCTGAGACTAGAGGTTTCTCAGTATGCTGACGGATCCGGGGTCTGAGGCTCTAAGATATGGACAGGAGCCCTGGTGGCTCAGTGGTTAGGAATTCTGCTGCTAACCAGACGGTCAACAGTTCAAGTCCACCAGCCACTTCTTGGGAACTGTGGGGCAGGTCTGCTTCATTCTGTGTGGTTGCTGTGAGTTGGGATTGACTCCATGGCTGTGGGGTGGGTTGGGTGGGTTGGCTGGCTGGTGGGTTGGCTGGCTGGTGGGTTGGTTATGGGGAATTTACCACAGTGATGCTTCTGTACCCAGATGCTGTTAGGTGCTGTCAAATCAGTTCCAACTCCTGGCAACCCTGTGCACCGCCGAGTGATGCACCGCCGAGTGATGCACCGCGGAGTGATGCACCGCCAGGTCCACAGTCGCTGTTGGGCTGGAGCCCTGTGTTGCAGACACGGCGTCATTGCGGTGTCATTTCGTCTTGTTTGAAGGGCTTTTATCCAAATAGCCAGAAAGGTTCTTTTGGTTTCTGTGTCAAGGAGCCTTCTTGCTGTAAATCGATCTCTAATCTTACCTCTTCAATAGGTTGCAAGCTCCTTGAGGGAAAGGGCCATCTGTAATTCCTCCTTGTATTCTCTGAAGAGCCTAGCACAGTAGACATATAAAAAATTCATTTCTATCCAATCATTTCTGACCCATAGCAACCCTATAGAACAGAGCAGAACTGCCCCACGCGGCTTCTAAGGGACAGCTGGAAGATTCCAACTGCTGACCTTTTTGTCAGCAGCCAAGCTCTTAACTGCCGTGCCACCAGGGCTCTGCAGAAGACACACGGAAAATGGTTATTAAACAGCTGATGCAAGTGGCTGAAAGAGCCTGACATTGGCCACTTGGCCTTTCTGTATTTTCCATTCCTTGGCCCTTGTTATAAACTGTGGAGCAACACAGAATCCATGCATTTTGCATTGCATGTCTCACTCATGTCTGTTTTCCCTGTAGACATCTCATGTATCTTTTGTTCAACTTGCGCATACGGTAAATTGAATTTTCACATTCCATCTTCCAGTTGTTTGCTGCTGATATTTAGAAATACGGTTGATTTTTATACATCGGTCTTGTGTTCAACCAGCTTGCTAAATCTATCAGTGTGGGTAGGTTTTTGTGGGTTACTCAGTCCAGTAGGCTTTTGTTTTGTAGGTTACTCAGGATTTCCTACCTGACCAACATGTCATCTGGGAACCTAATGTTGTCTCTTCCTTTTTCCTCTGTGAGCCTTTTTTCTCCCTATGATTTCTTACACTCATTAAGATCTTCAGCACAGTCTTCATGGAAGTGGTGAGCATACAGATTCCTGGGGTGTGCCCAGTCTCATAAACCTCCCCACCGTGATGTGAGCTGTGGCCCTTCCTCTCTGCCCCTTCCACGTTTGCTGACTCTTTATTTAGCCTGACTGTGGAATTCTGACCAACTTTGGTAGTGGTTGTCTGGAAGCGTCATACACTTTTTCTCTTCTGTTATGTTAATGTCGTACATTGACTGTTTTTCAAATGTTAAACCAGCATTGGATTTCTGGGATAAATTCTTCTTGGTCATGATGTAATAATACTGTTTTTATGTGGTGTTGGTTTCCGTTGGCTAATATTTGATAAAGGATTGTGTGATATATTCATAACTGGTATTGTTCATCATTCTGCTAATTGGTGAACAAAAATTGTATCTGTTTGTACTTTTTTGCTGTTAAGCTGCTCTGGAGATTGTGTAGAAGTCTTTAGATGTGTGCTCTTGTTTCTGTGGGTGAATACCTAGGTAAAGGTGACTGGTCATGGGATGCCTGTATATGTATCAGCTTAAGAAACTGCTGGCCTGTTTTCCAAAAGGATTGTATCGTTTTACCTGCCTGCTATCACAGGAGAGTTCCAGTTCCTCCACTCCCTGGTATCATTGGTCTTTTCTATTTTGGCCATTCTAGTAATGATACTCGCTAGGGTTTTAATCTGCATGTCCTTAGTGATCAGTGGTATCCCGTAACTTTTCATGAGCTTATGTGCCATCTCTATATTTTCCTTGGTGAAATGTTTGTTAAATCTTTTTTCCATTTTTTTAAATTGGATTTTTGGTTTTTTGTTGTTGAGTTTTGAAAGTTCTTTATATAATCTGGATGTAAGTCCCTTATTAAATATGTGCTGTGTGAACTCAATGTCTTTAAAAGATACAGGGCTGTTCAGGTTATCTGTTTCATCTTGTATAGGCCATCGTAGTGTCTTTCAAGGAATTGTTTTCATTTCATCAAAACTGCCATATTTATTCTCATAAAGTTGCTATAATATTCTGTTATCTATAGTGTTTCTGTCTTTTAGTATCTGTGGAAGCTGTACTGACCTCACCCTTCTAGTGCCTGATACTGATCATTTGTCTTCTCTGTTTGTTCCTGATTAGGCATTGGAGAGATTGATCAGGGGTGTTTGTTGATGATGTTAAAGAAGCAGATTCTGGTTTGATTCATCTTCTCTGTTGCTCTTCTGTTTTCTCGTTTGTTCATTTCCACTCTGACCTTGATTGTGTCCTTTCTTGGCCTTAACTTCTCTCCCCCTCCTTTTTGGATGGAGGATAGGATGGAGACATTTTTACCTGGAAAAAAGGCAAATATTTGAATACACTTCTAGTTACAGTCTAGCTTTATCTGACTCACTCTTAAAATAATGCAACTGAAACTGGTCTCACTGAGATAACAGAGACATTTTCAGAGGAGGACTTAAAAGGTTTGCATTGCCAAGCCAAGCCCTCACATATTTCCTGGAGATCAAAAAGTCAGTAGTTAGTCAAGGTAAAAATACAATTAGGGTAATGACAGTTAACCAAAGCAGGAAGCAAGAGACAGTATTTCTTTCAAGGGATACAACGCAAGCATCCCTGTGATGTAACCTCCCTTTTAGGCAAGGCATGCTCTGCATGCCTTTTTCTGGTGTTAGGGACAGTCCTTGTTTCTGGTGTTAGGGACAGTCCTTGTCTCTGGTGTTAGGGACAGTCCTTGTTTCTGGTGTTAGGGACAGTCCTCATTTCTGGTGTTAGGGATAGTCCTCATTTCTGGCACAGGGCTCCAGTGATGTACCTTCAGCAGCATCCCACCAGCTTGCTTTTGTTTTTTTTAATTCAGCCCACAAGCCTCTCTAATTTCCTTTTGATTTTCTGTGTGATCCATAGGTTGTTTAGAACTATTCTGCTTAGTTCCCAGATGCTTGAGAATTTTACCAGAAATCTTTCTGTTACCAATTTCTGATTTATTTTTCTTGTGTTCAGAGAACATATATTGAATGACTTCAGTTCTTTTGAATTTATTGAGACTTACTGTATTCTCTGAATATGATCTGCCTTGGTAAGTGGTTCATGGACACTGAGAATATGTATTCTGCTTTTGTTGGGTAGAGTGTTCTGTAAATGCCTATTTGATCACGTTAGCTGATGGTGTTGTTCAGGTCTTCTGTGTTGTTAGGTCTTGTCCAGTCAGCTCTGGCTTGCAGCAGCCCGATACGTGAGAAGGAAGGACTGTCCGGCCCTGTGCCGTCCTTAATCACTGCTGGACTCAGGTTTGTCGCAGCCACCGTGTCCTTCCATCATCTTCCAGGTCTTCCTCTTTCTCACCGGCCCTCTAAAAGTAGGGTGTCCTCTGTATCCTTGGTAATTATCTGACTACTTATTCTCTCACTGAGAAAGAGGTATGGAAATCGCTGACTGTAAAATTGTTTCTCCTTGTGGTTCTGTTAGCTGCATAGAGGTTTAGGATCATTATACCCTCTTGATAAATTGACCTGTTTATTATGAAATGACCTTCTTTATACCTAGTAATAGTCTTGGTTCTAAAACACCATGTTAACTGCGTGGCCCGTCTTTCCCACCCTTTGCCTGTGACCTGTTTGTGCCTTTATATGTAAAGTCTGTTTCTTGTAGGCAGTGTGTAGTTGGGTCTTCCTCCTTTGTCCCTGAAGCTCTGCCTTCCTGCCCTTCAGATCTGGGGGGACAGTCCTGCGCTGTCCCCCTTCGACTGCACATCTGTCGTTTTGGTTTGAGGAACACTTTTGCTAAATCCCACACTGCTGGGATCAAACTTTCAGAGCATGCCTTGCCTAAAAGGGAGGTTACATCACAGGGATGCTTGCGTTGTATCCCTTGAAAGAAATACTGTCTCTTGCTTCCTGCTTTGGTTAACTGTCATTACCCTAATTGTATTTTTATCGTGACTAACTACTGACTTTTTGATCTCCAGGAAATATTTGAGGGAACTGAATGCAAACCTTTTAAGTCTTCCTCTGAAAATGTCTCTGTTATCTCAGTGAGACCAGTTTCAGTTGCATTATTTTAAGAGTGAGTCAGATAAAGCTAGACTGTAACTAGAAGTGTATTCAAATATTTGCCTTTTTTCCAGGTAAAAATGTCTCCATCCTAGTCTCCATCCAAAGGGGACCATGTGGCCAAAGCCAGTGAGTTCTAAAAACACAGAGCCGACTTCGTCCTCCTCTGTGTTTCTTTCCCGCTGCTGAACACTGCTCTCAAAATGAGAACTCTTTTTTATCATTCCGGACACTGTCCGAGGTTCTTTCTCATTGGGTGCCCCAGTGAGATTTCGCCAGGACGTCCAGAGAAGCCAAGTGGGGCTCAGGGCACGGGTCACTGTGTGGCTGTGGAGCGTGGGGGTTGCCTGTGTAAGAGCATGCATCCAGCGGCCTTTGTGTCTTGTCCCGTGAGGAGACTTGGCGTGGATAGCACCTGGTAAGGGGCGTCCTCGCACGGTGCTGATGACACCCGTTTGCCTCTGTATTTTCCATCTCGTCTGTGTGTGACCCCACCCGGTCGCTGCGTCCTTGACCTCAGTCACGTGTGGGGTGAGGGTCACAGAGTAACCGCGAGCGCAGCAGGGGAGCTCGGGTAGCCCGGGTCTAACCCACACCTGTCCGCCCAGCTGGGAAGCAGCCCCGACGCGGTCTGAGCTGTGTCTGGAGCCCCGCTCTGCACACCTGGCACTTCATGCCCTTCTCCATTCAGCGCCCCGTCCTTCACCAGGTGCTGTGGGATGGCAGTGCCAAGGGGCAGTCACACTTGGTCTCCACAGCCTTTGTCTCCTCTAGGACTCCATTAGAACCGCCCCCTACTCTCCTGCTGTCACACTGTCTTGCTTCGCTCGTCCCAAACTCTCATCCTTCCTTTTTATTTTTAATTATTTTGTATATCCTATGCTCTAGACCATAAGGAACTCGAGGCAGCTAATGGTTCCCTGTGTCCTCTGGGTTGTAACTGCTGGACCAATGCTGGTAGTTCTCCTGGTGGCCTGGGGCTTGAGGTGTTCCAGAGTTCCCGAGTCCTCTGGACCAGGCACGGGACCCTGGGGGTGGAGTGGTTAAGTGCTGTGACCGCTGTCATGGATTGAATGTGTTCCTGAAAAAATCTGTAACTGTTTGGCTGGGCCATAATTCCCGGTATTGTATGATATTCCTCCAGGTTGGAATTCGTGCCTCTGTGACGTTAGTAAGGGTGGCTGGACAGCACATGTATTGGTAGAACAAGATTCAGTGTGTAAACTTGTTTTGTGCCTTGAGGTGGTCTCTTGAGATATGAAGGGAAAAACCTGGCAGATTTGGAAACCTCACGCCGTCAAGAACGTAGCACCGGGAGAAAAGCGCATCCTTCATACCTGAGGTTCCTGCACCAAGATGCTCCTTGACCAAAGACTGATGCAACACAAGGACTTTTCCTCCAGAGCTGACTGCAGGGAAAGCCTTCCCCTGGAGTGGACACCCTGAATTTGAACTTGTAGCCTACCAGATCCACTCATGGTATCTCTGTTAGAGCAGCACTAGCTGACCAAAACAACCACTAACCAAAAGGTCAGCAGTTCAGATCCACCAGGCACTCCTTGGAAACCCTAAAGGGCAGTTCTCCTGTGCCCTATAGTGTCGCTATGAGTTGGAATAGTTGATGGCAATGAGTGTGGTTTTTTGTTTTGCTACCAGGCGTAGCCTCCGGCTATCCGTGAGGGACTCTGAGGAGGAAAGCAGGAGTTTCTCCTAGTACTGTGTTTCTTTCACCGGGTCACTCTGCCCACAGTATACTGTCTGAGATAGTAACGTCTCGGCGTGCGCCACCTAAGAAGGTCCGTGATCGATACAGGTTAGCCAGACCCTTAGCTCTGCCTTTCCGGTCCCGCCACAGCTCTGTGACGTGGAGAAGCTGGTGTGGAAACTACTAGAATCCTTTTCTTCTTCACTCGGCTGTAAGCATGCAAGCTGCGACACAAACACACACAGACGTTTTTGCTACGTTTTCTTGTATCGCTTCTCTTTCCCTGATGGTTTGTTGGCCCCCGGATGTAGGCTTTCTTCCCCGGCCCCTTTTCCTCAGTGTCAGCAATCGTCCGTGTCAGCCAAGGATCCTAGAACAAAAGTAACACCTGCTGGTGCTGTTCCCTCACAGCAGGCCCTAGCTTCAAAGTGACGTGCCAGAGTGGGTCTCTTTTCTCTTCCTTGAGAATCCTCTGAGACTTTTTCAAAGGAAAAAAATGAAAAAACCGAAACAAAATGTGTCATCTGAAAAGCCACATACAGCACACGGGGACCTCGATTCCCTCTGTCAGGCTAGCGAGGGCCGACGAGATGGGGAGCATCCAGAACCCTCGTGCTGTGACCAGAGGAAGCAGAAGGGGCTGCAGCCTCCTCCTCTCACTCGGGGAGTAATTGAGGAAATTGGAATCCAGACAGGGACTTCCTTCCCTGAGTTTCAGCGGTCAGCTGTGTGGCGCGTTTCCAGAGTAGAGGTCAAACACGTGTGCTTTGGACGCTGCCCTCTAGTATTTGCTGATCAGAAGGACCCTGGAGAAGTGAGCCTGTCTGTTTCGTGCCTTGTGCGTGGGGATCTCAGTGCTGTCTGCAGGATGACAGGAGACACGGGATGTTGGTGCTGGGTGCTCAGCTCGACACACAGTCAGTTACAGACACGCGGCATGTCCTCAGCTGTCGTGGACACTGGTATTAAAGTGCAGGTCTCCCAGCTCCTGTGCCAATGTCCCTTTCCTCCACTGTGTCCCTCGCCAGCTGTGCGCCAGGTGCTAAGCTCAGTGCTGCACTGTGGAGGTGGAAGCTGTCCTTGTCCTGCAGGGCCTGGGCGCTGGATGGGCAGGCGGGCAGGTGGGCGGGCAAGCACGCAGGCGGGCAGGCGGGCGGGCAGGCGGGCGGGCGGGCACGCAGGCGGACGGGCACGCAGGCGGGCAGGCGGGTGGGCGGGCAGGCGGCCACGCAGGCGGGTGGGCGGGCAGGCGGGCAGGCGGGCACGCAGGCGGACAGGCACGCAGGCGGCCGGGCAGGTGAGCTGCAGGTGAGCGAGCGCTGTGAGAGCTGAGAGGAGAGCCCCGTCTGGACACAACTCAGCCGCTCGGCACAGCACCTGGGTTCTTGATGGTCAGAAGGCCAGTGAGGAAGTGTGAGGAAGGGTTTGCTGGTCCCCTGGGGGCTCGTCACCAGTCTGTAATGAAAGTACACAAAGCCCTGCTGGCACAGTGGTTAAGAGTTGCGGCCGCTGAGCAAAGTTAGCAGTTAGAATCCACCAGCCACTCCTCAGGAACCCTCTGGAATAGTTTGGTCTGTCCTGTTGGAACGTCGTGAGTTGGAATCAACTCGGTGGCAGTGGGGTTTTTTGGATTAATTAAATTCTGTCATAGCTATGGATACTTATAAGATAAATAGTGATTTGGAAACAGGCTCGTGCATTCTGTTTGGGCAAATTTGGCCATGTTTCCAGCTCTGTGTCATGTTAGGTGTCCAGTTCACGCAACTTGGCTATTGTTTATTTTATAAGTGAGAGTCCATTTGTCATATTCACTGTGCTGATTAAAAAGCCATTAGTTTCATCAGTGAAACAATGAACTGAAGGGGAAGCCTCCAGCATTGGTCAACAGGCGAGTAGGCTGAAGGCCGGTTGGTAGGGAGCTGCTGTTAGCCGGCTACCCCGGAAACCTGAGTGCTTGTTTAGGGTTGCTCACCATCCCTGTGTTGAACCCTGAACTAATGAGCAGGCACTCTTTTTTTGTGACTGTGATTAAGATACACATCTTAGCAGGTGACCATCCCATGCTAGGAGGTCAGGGAAGGCTTCCCAGAGGAGAGAAAGCTTGAGCTAGTCTTGGAAAACCAGGGACAGGTACTCTGGGCAGATGTGGGTGGGTTCTGTGTAGCGTACACAGGCGAGCCTGCAGGAGCCTGGTGAAAGACAGGTGGCAGGGGGCAGCGTACAGAGGCCCCGGTGGTGTAGTTAGCTTTTATCTTGATGATGAGGGTTGCCGTCGGAAGTGAGACCAGAGATAGATGAACAGATCAGAAGACTAAGACAACTGTCCGGGCAAGAAAAAGCCCTAAATCTAGGCTGTGTCAGTGGCATTAGGAGAAGAAATTGATTCACGTCCTAGCTGTTTTTCCCGACACCATGGCTCCTTCTCTGAACTGGCCCTGCTAGCCACTAGCCCTCCCAGATGGGTATCCCAGTCAGTCAACAAGAGCCTGCCTTCTTTGACCCTCTGTGGTACTCTGAACTGGCCCCACCAGCCGCTAGGCCTACTAGACACATCTTCATTTATCAGTCAACAGAGAACCTTCCTTCCTGAAGCTTCCGCAGTGCTGTGACCAGCCCTACCAGCCCATGAAACGGACTGTGTTGGCATTGCCTCTGCACGGGTGGAAGCCCCAGTAGGACCGCACACCTCCTGGGAGCAGGACCCGTAGTAGTCACACTCACTGCCCCCTCGCTCACTGCAAAGCAGAACAGAAGTAGGCACTCACCAGTTGTTGGATGAGTGAGAGATAGAGGGAAAAGATTCCACAGGATGTGGTATCTGTGAACCAGAAGTGAGAGGATAAAGAAGTTTCTGATCTAGATAAACCGAGAGAGAACAAACGGAACATTGTAGCCTCCCAAGCACTTATTCCCCACACAGATACCTCCTGACTGTGGGCAGCATGTCAGCCTACCGACATTTATGTGAAGATAAATGTGAAATCCAATGCCTAATTGTTACTTCCCTAGTTGACAGTATGTCTTTGCATGTATGTGTCTGCGTGTATATATGTTCTCATGTACATGTATATCCTGGTTATCCTCCTTGAGCTCCAGTTACCCCAAGAGTACACTATCAGACACGTGACAGTGTTTCCACAGGGCAGCCGCCAACGCAACGTGTAAGAACCCAAAGGAGCAGTCCTGGTGTTGGTTCCCGCCAGAGTCTGTGTTGACCAATAGCTGGAGAAGTGCTTGGTGACTGTGCCGGTGTCAGCACCGGTGTCAGCACCGGTCCTGCCAGGAGCTGGATTCGGGTGCCAAGGGAACAGGAGCTGCATCCCACGGGGCTCTGCTAACTTCTCGGCAGGTGTCTCACGGAGGAGTCACTCTTTCTCTCAGCAGCCACACAGCAGATTGTGTGCTTTTGGGTTCCATGAGCGTGCATATTTAAAATCTTATGTAACAGAAACATTTTGCACTTTAGACATTGTCTTAGGCTGGATTCTGTAGAAAAACAAAACCAGTGAAGCCTATATATATACAGAGAAAGAGATTTGCATCAAGGAACTGGCTCTCACAGTTTAGAAGCTGCAACACTGCAAATCCGTGGGTCAGGCTGAAGGCATCTCCTGACCCATGTAGCTGCGGTGGCTGGTGACCCCAAGATAGGTGGGTCAGACAGCAAGCCTCTGGCTCACAGACTGTGGAAGCCAGCAGACCCCAAGGTCGGCAGGTAAGCTGCTGGTTCCCGTCCAAAGAACCGGAGGTCAGACGAACAGGAGGCAGCTGCCGAAACCAGAGCAGCAGAAGCCCGTGAGCCCTGCCAGAAAGTCAGCCTACGTTGGAGCAGGCCACACCCCCAGGGAGACACCCTTTCCCCTGTTGGACAGCTCATGATAGATCTCGTCCTGGAGGTGGTGACATTCTGTGAGATCTCATCATGGAGGTGGTTACATCAGTACACAGCTGCGAGGCTGTGTCAGACCTGCCAACTCTGAGCGTCACGGCCGCGGAGGTGATACACACCCGTACGCATCACAGATAGTGTTTATATAAGTTACATTATCAGCTGTAGGTAGAAACATTTACTCTATGTAAAATTTCTGGGCTATAACTGATAACGTGGGAAGATGCATGTTCTTTCCTGAACCTCTTTCAGAGTTGAGCCGTGGATGATTAGAAACAAAAACTAGGAAGCAGTGGCCTCAGGTAAAAAACACGGACATGCAAACCCCCTGCAGTGAACTCCCCAGAACGGATCCCGATTGGAGCTGTTGACGGTGTTTGGGGTGGGCCAGAGGAGTTGAGAGTTGGCTGAAGGTAGAACTGAAGGCCAGTCAGCATGTGACACTGCTCTTCCTGGGGACAGCTGGAGAAGCACCAGCCAGGAACTTACTTAGCTGAGTCGAGGCTGTGAGGTGCTGAAGCAGCAGAGAAAGTGTATTTGTTTGGCACCTGGTCAGATCGCCTGGTATCTGCTCCGTTTCCATCAGCTTTCCCTGCTGGGGTGTTTGCAGAGGGCCTGGGGGCCGGGGCTGGGGCCGGGGCATACCCTCGGGGTAGTGGTGCCGCTGGGACAGGCCACAGCTGGTACTGTCCTCAGGGTAAGTCTTGCCATCCAGGGACAAGATGCGGGAACAAGGGAATGGAAAGCCTGCTGATCACGCGATGACCCATTCACTGAGTAGTCAGCCTCTGTGTCTGCTTCACGGACACTCGGCTAAGATCGTTTGCCCCGAAGAAAGTCAGGGCACAGGAGAGTCATGAGAGGGTTGTGCATGAGATGCTAAGAGCTGGTGGCTGTCTCCCTTCCATCCTCAGACCCTCTCTGCATGGGGAAGCCAGCACCCTGACCCAGACAGGGGACACCAGCTGAGCTGGAAGGCATTGACCAGGTTACAGCTGGGCACTCCTCCTGCAGGGCTTTCTGGCGAAGCTTCTAGGCACTCGTTCTTTTCTTCAGTGTGCACAGCAGGGTAGCTAACAGCCCCGTCCCGTGTGTGAAGACAGCACAGCGGGACATTCCTGACGGCACTGTGCTGAGTGACCGCCTGGTGGTCAAGGTCAGGGGGCCCAAAGGGCAGACCTTGGCAGAGCGTCAGCTGCCTGAATGTACATGGTGTTGCCCCAGAAGCTGCTGACCTGTGACCACAGTGTGTCCCCGGCCAGTCAGCATGCCGCCCATCCGTTCAGATAGTGTTGGAACATGGGTTGGGTGCATTTGGGACAGATACAGGGAGAAGTCTTCCTTTACTTAAAACAGGGCTAGCAGCTGAAATGTGCACTGATGCTTAAGGCAGAACGTTCTCTGTCTGACAGAAGTCTCTGCCTGTGGCTGCTGCTGTTTGTGGTTTCCTAGATATATACCAGAGCATTCTAGTTACAGGTTATGTGAGCTCTTCTGTTAGGACTCGAATATGGTTTAGCTTGCTTTTTTGGTAATGAAGTATCTCCTGATGGTAGGTGTTACTATCATAGCCTTGGAGATACAGTAGGTAAGTATGTATCCTCATGTTCGTTTGGGTATAGCAGGTCCATCTTCGTGTACGCTAAGGAGAGGTCCCACTCTGCTCTTAGAAGCACTCGTGCAGCGGTGCCGGCCGGCACTTTGCCTTACCATGTCCTCCGGTGCAGCTCTTCATCAGAGACCTAGGTCCCATTTCCTCCAGTGCTGTCTTTATTCCCTGTGAGTCTGTGCACGTCAGACCGTCTTAGACATCTCACCAACCCTTCCATCATCCCTGTCCATTGTCCCACTCTTCTAGTGCCTGGACAGCTCCAGTGCTCCCTGTTGGACATAGGTTTAGGGTGACAGCCGAGGTTCGGACTGTCGCCCCAGCTCACTTTTCAGCTTCAGCCTCTTCCTCTGAATCTGCTGTAGCCAAAGGAGAGTCCTCACGGTTCCCTGAGCACATCCAGTCCCATGCCTGTGTGTTCCTCTTCACCTCCTTTCCCCAGTCTGATGTGTCCCCCCCACCCCCTCCTTCATGTTTTCAGCATCCAGTTCGTGTTCTTCTTCATTCAGTTCACAAAAGCCATGCTGGACACCTGCTGTGTGCCATGTGGGGGTGGGAGCATCAGGGATCCTACAGGAACCGGACTATCTGTGCCTTCCCGGAGCTCACGTCCATAGTGGGGACAGCATCAGGGATCCCCCAGGAACTGGACCGTCTCTGCCTTCCGGGAGATCACGTCCGTAGTGGGGACAGCATCAGGGATCCCGCAGGAACTGGACCGTCTGTGCCTTCCCGGAGCTCACGTCTGTAGGGGGGACAGCATCAGGGATCCCGCGGGAACTGGACTGTCTGTGCCTTCCCAGAGCTCACATCCTGGTGGCAGGGTGGATCGCGCATGAAGATAAAGTACTTGGGTTTTGGAAAGGTTATGGAGCAGAAGTATGGTGAGGAGCCAAAGGGTAGCTGGCTGTGGAGTAGTTGTGGCAGCTTGACAGGTGACGTTTTCCTCCTGAAAGCAGTGAGCGTGCAGTCAGCATGAGAATGTGGGAAAGCATGTCCGAGGTGGAGGAACAAGCAGATGCAGAGGTTTCGAGACGGAAGGCTGGTGTGTTCCAAGGACAGTGAGATGGCACTGGACTGGCTGATGGCGTGGTACTGAGCTTGTGGGAGGGGCTCTTTTTCACTGTGTTCCATGTTACGGAGAAAACAAGCAAATGGAATCAGCGGAGAGTACAAGGACTACCAGTTAAGTTTGCAAACTCATCCTAGGAAAAGTGCTGCTTACCTCACTGCTGAATATCACTGTGGTCACCTCTGAAGTCCTCCCCTGGGAAGCTGTGCACCAACATCAGTGCCTAGGCCACCCTTCAAAGATTTTGAAACTCTTTCTGGAATGGCCATCATAGCTGTCATCATATTATCGTCACTGTCCTGAATGTCATCCAGATGTCTTCCTTCAGTACTTCCTGTATCTTCGGGTAGGGAGGGTGTTTACTGGCTAAAAACTCCCTCACAGAAAACTATAGTTAAGTTCACAAACTTGCCACCGTGCACAGTGGCCGTTCCAGAAAGAGTTCCATACCTGGTTTGAAGGTGGACTAGGCACTGGCATCAGTGGATAGCTTCCCAGTGGGAATACTTCAAAGGTGACCACAGTGATACTCAACAATGAGGTATGTAGCACTTAGAACAATGAAGCTCACGGACTTTATTGTCAGACCTCGTATGTACCCAGTGCATTAATTCCTTACAGTTTACACTAAACAAGTTAGGAGTATTTGGTAGACTCGAGTACTTACTCAGAAGAGCATTTGGGAGAGGCCTCTACACTTTGGGTGGGTGCTTGGTATGGTCATCTGACATGCACAGGACAGGCCTTGCAGGACCGAGGGGTCCCCTGGGCCCACGTGCATCTTCCTTCTGCAACAGAATCTGTAAGGACTTTGTTTTGAGAAGACTTTATAGATTGTCACACTTGTAAAAAGTCCATGATGACTACAGTATCTAGTCTTTCTCACTCAGCACTTTAAAAATGCTGTTCCATTGTCAAGATTTCCATTGTTTCTGATGCGTTGTCAGTAGTAATTCTTGTCATTGTGTTCTACGTCATGTGCCCTTCGCCCTCACCTCAGTCCTTCTCCAGGGATTGTCCTCAGCTCAAGAGATCCACCTTGCCCACATGTACCACAGCCTCTCCTGACAGCAGGCTGCACCCAGTGGCTAACCCTGCAGGGTTGTAAAGGCCAGCACACCTTGTCTTAGTGCAGGACAGGCTAGCCCTGTGAGGTTATAAATTCTAGCACATCTGTGAGGGTATAAAGGCCATGAACTTAAAGAAAATAAAGGAAATGCTGAAAGGAAGACATTTGGATGACATTCAGGATAGCAAGGGTAGTACGATGACAGCGCTGATGGCCATTCCCGGAAGAGTTCCAAAATGGCTTTGAAGGGTGGACTAGGCACTGGTGTTGGTGCGTAGCTTCCCAGGGGAGGACTTCAGAGGTGATCGGAGTAATATTCAGCAGTGAAGTCAGTAGCACTTTTTCTAGGATGAGTGTGCCTTAGTGCAGGACAGGCTAGCGCTGCAGGACAACTCCTCATGACCCCCTAAAATCCACCTCATCATCCAACTTCTCGCTTTTCCCAATCTTGCCTCTTTTATTCTCCCACGGGTTTTGATTCCAAACATAACCCAAAAGTTCCCTGCACAAGGATCTCTGTCTTCGAGTCTCTTTTCCAGGAAACCCCCTGTGACACCGTGTGTGTTGGGCATTTTTCTTCCCTCTGGCCGTTTCCAGGAAGTAGTCTGTGATTTTCATTCATTTGACTCTGAGATGCCCAGGTGTGAGTCTTTGTCTTTGACCTTTCTTGGGATGCATTTAGTTTCTTGAGTCTTTGCGATTAAGGTTTTCATCAAGTTTGGAAAACTTGGGGCCATTATTTCTTCAGAGAGATTTTTCTACCCAGTGTCTCTTCTCTGTCCTGGGTTTCTGACGACATGTATGTTATACAGCTCAATGCTGCTCCTCAGGTCCCTGAGGCCCCTTTCGTTGTTACCGGTGTTTTCTGCATGCCTCCGTGTGGACAGGCTCTGACTGCCCTGTAATCAGAGTCGCTGACCTCCTGCATCATCAAATCTGCTCTCGGGGTCACTCGGTAACGTTTTCATATCTGCTCTTTCTCAGTTCTACAGTTTCCATTGGTTCCTTTTTGTCTGTCTTCTGCTTGGAGTTTAATTTGCTCTTTTCGGTTTATTTGTGGTTCCTTAAGGAGAAATTGATCATTATGTTAAGACTTTTTTCTTACCTAATGGACAAATATAAAGCTGTAACTTTTTGTCTGAACACTACTTTTGTCTGAACACATCCCCTTCCTGACGTGTTCTGTTTCCATTATAATTCACATTGCAGTGTTGCCTAGTTTCTTTGTGACTACTTCTTCCACATACTGGTTAATTAAATGTGTGTTGTTTCAGTCTGTAGATATTTGAGGCTTCTCTACATAGACTGGTGCAGTGAGTTTCTAATTTATTTCTGCTGTGGTCAGAGAGATGATCCTGTAAGATGTTGATATGGCAACTCAGAGACTCTTTCTATGGCCAAGCACATTGTTCGTCTTAGTGAACATTGTCTGTGCATTTGAAAAAAACATGTGCCTGCAGTTGCTGGGTATAATTCCTGTAAAGGTCTGTTAGTCCAGGCAGTTCAATTATTTATGTCTTTCAGACTGCTGACTTTTTTGTCTAGTTATCCCGTCAGTTGCTGAGAGGCATTGAAAATCCAACTCTAACTGTAAATTTGTCTATTTCCTCTTCAGTTGTCATTCTTGTGTTTTGAAGCAGTATTATAAGGTACATATACATTTATCATTGTTTTATCTTCCTCATGTACTCATTCTTTTATTACTATGAAAAGTCCCCTTTAATTTCTAATAATATTCCTTGTATTAAAGTCTAGTATTGGTTATTCATGTAACTATCCAAGTTATGTGGTTATTCATATAACTATTCAAGCTTCCTTATCATTAGTGTCTTCGATCTTTAGCTGTCAACTTATTTTTGTCTTTGTATTTAAAGTACATCTCTTAAAAAACTACTCTGTAATTGGATCTTGTTCTCTTAATTCAGTCATGTAGTCTTAGCCTTTTAACTGGAATGTTTAGTCCACTTAACTTTAATGTGATGATTGGATTTAGGGTCATCATTTTGCTCTTTTTAGAAATTCGACGTTTCTGTGTTTATCTCTTGTCCTTCGTTCCTGTTTTCTTTTACAGATAAACAAACACTTTGGACCATTTATTTTTATTCTACTTTTTAGCTATATCTCTGGGCTTAGAAAAAGAAAATACAAGCTTTGAGAATTACAAAATGCATATTTTACTATCTCATGTAAAATACAGAAGCCTTGCAATGCTCTGGGTTTCCTTACTGCCCACTCACCATTTACTTCTTTCGCAGAGTTTCCATTTCTCTAACGAGTTCCCCATCTGTTCATTTGGTAGGTCCTTCCTTTTCTCTGAATCCTTAAGCATGTTCATAAAATAGATGTGTTAAATGCCTTGTTTGCTCACTCCAGTGTCTCTGTTGTTGCTCTGTCTCTGGACAGTTTCCTGATTGTGGGTCCTGTTTCCCTGCCCCGCATCTCTCAGAACTCTGGATCATCCGGTCTGACCATTAAGTCTGTGAATGTAATTATTCTAAGTGCTACATAGCTCATTGCTGAACATCACTACAGTCACCTTAGAAGTACTCCCCTTGAGAAGCTAGGCACTGACGCCAGTGCCTAGTCCACCCTTCAGAGCAATTTTGGAACTCTTTCTGGAATGGCCATTGCTCACAGTGGCAAGTTCGTGGACTTAATTGTATAGTTGTCTGTGAAAGAGTTTGTAGCCAGTAAACAAACAACTGTATTGGAACACCCTCCCTGTTCACCTGATCTGACCCCCAATGCATTTTCTGTTTACCCGAAGATAAAGAAAATAGTGAAAGAAGACATTTTGATGACATTCAGGACATCAAGGGTAGTATGCCAACAGCTCTGATGGCCATTCCAGAAAAAGAGTTCCAGAACTGCTTTGAAGGGGGGACTAGGGACTGGCATTGGTGCATAGCTTCCCAACAGGAGTGCTTTGAAGATGACTGTAGTGATGTTCAGCAACAAGGTATGTAGCACTTTTTGTAGAATGAGTTTGCAAACCTAATTGTCAATTCTTATATACTAGACATTTATGGTTGCTGTTTTGTTAAGAATTTGGATTCTGTAGTCTTCCTTTAGAGACTTTTGAATTTCGTTCTAGACAGCTCAATTCACTAAATCTGCTCCCTATTTTGGAAGCTAATTTTTAAGCTTTGTTAGGGTAGGTCTAATCCTGATACATTGCTGTTTGGGGTCTTGTTGGATGCCTAGGTGTTCACGAGGGTTTCCCTACTCTGCCAGGTTAGGGTTACCAGGTTAGGGTTCCCATGGCTGCCAACACTTGGCCATCTCCAGATTCTCTGTTTAGCTCATACCACCTCCTGGCTGTTCTCCGCCAGGCCTCTGGAGTCTCACCCTGTGTGTGCACAGCTGAGCAGGAGAACAGAAATGGAAGAGAGCTCTGCAGAGCTTCCTGCCCTGGGGATTCTAGCCACTGCCCACCCCAGACCTCTGCCTCAGTCTCCCCAGCATGGCAGCACTGTCAGGCTCTCCCTCCCTCTCCACAGTACACAGGGCCCCAGGAAGAATTCTACACCAGTCAGGGGACCCAGGTTAGGTAGCTCTCCCAAGGATCATACTCCTGTCCTTTGTCCAGAGTTTAAAAACAATAGCTACTTAGGTTTTGGCCAATTTTATATTCACTTATGATGGCGGGACTAGGACATGCTGTGAAAGTTTCTGATTTTTAATTGCTTTGAGGTACAATAAGCAGTAGTGTAGTAAATTGTTTTCACTCAGTCTCCCTCTTCTCACCTCTTCTCTGGCCCTCCACCTCTCAACAACCAAGTCCTGCAAAGAGAAATGATTTTCCAACATTTTTTTCTTTCTTTCAGACAGCAAAGTGGTGTTTAAAGTAGCTAGAGTACAATTAAAATGCCTCCATACTTGCTTTCCTTTGGTTTATAATTACGTCATTAACATGTGCTCAGTGATGCTCATTTCCAAATTAAATCAACCATTGCAGTTGATTCCATACCCCCCGTGTTCTTACTGATTATTTGGGGGTCAGTCTAGTTAAGATGGGCAGGACCCTAGGATGGAAACTGTTGCGGCAGTCACAGCTCTGATAGTGAAATCACTGAGGACCCTGCCCCTCAGAGGACCACCTTGTCATAATTGCCCATCCACAGCAGCATCTATCAAGATAATTGTCTGAGTTTCTTCTTAAGTAGGTGACAGTCAGTTAGATAATCAGAGCATTCAAACCTTAATTATGTGTATGAAATGAATGCTTCCCCTGCTTTGATTTTGTTGTTTTTTTAATTAAGGCAAACACTTGACCATGCTAGTACAAAGAAGGCAGTTTCTGTCTAGAGACAGAAAAATGCCACCCAACTCAGAAGCTTTCTTTATAACTCTGCTCCACATAAAATGACATATTTCTGGATTTTTTTTTGGATCTTCCTTTCCTGACCCCTTCCCGCCCCCCCCCCCCAAAAGCAATAATAGAGTGTCCATAGTATACCATGTAGGAAGATTCTGGGTTTGCCTGAGACTGTTCCTGCAGGAGGAAGAGAGGCTCAGGATCCCAGCTGGTAGTCATCGTCTCTCATCTCCCAGGGCTCTCGATTTTCTGGTTTCTGTTTGTAATGGTCTTTCAGTCTGACAGCGCTGTTGGGTATGTAGTGGTGTCTCATTATTGTTCTTATCTGCAGTTCTCTAGTGACATAATGATGCTGAGGGTCTTTTTAGATGCCGTTTGGCCCCCTGTCTGTCTTTAGTGAGGTCTCGGTTCACATCTTTTGCCCATTTTGTAATTACATTTGTTTTATTATGGTTGAGTTTTCAGAGATCTTTATACATTTTGGATACAAGTCCTTCATCCAGTGTGTGTTTTGCAAGTATTTCCTCCCCGTCTGTGCCTTGTCCCCTCAGTCTCTAACACTGTCTGTAATAGAGGAGACATTTTTAATTTCAGTGAAGCTCAGCTTATCCATTTTTTTCTTTTATGGTTGTTGCTTTTGGTAGCGTATCAAAAAATCATGGCCAAACCCAGTGTTTTAGTCAGCTAGTGCTGCTCTAACAGAAATACCACAGAGTGGATGGCTTTAACAGAGGAAAGTTTATTTTTTAAACAGTCATGGTCACATGTATTTGGGGGACACACAATTCAATCCATGACACCTGTGATCACCTAAATTTTCCCCTGTGGTATCTTCTAGAAGTTTGGTAGTTTTACATCTAACATTTAGGCCTGTGATCCGTCTTAAGATAATTTCTGTCAAAGGTGTATGATCTGTGTAGTTTGTTGGTTTTTTGGTTTTTTCCTTTGGCATGTGTATACCCATGTGTTCCTGCACTGTTTGTTATAAAGACAGTCCTTTCTCCACTGAGCTGCCTATGTTCCTTTGACAAAGATCAGTTGGCTGTCTTAGTGTGGACCTATTTCTGAGGTCTCCATTCTGTTTCGTTGTTTTTTGTTTTTGCCAATATCACAGTGTGTTGATAAACTTACTTATTTTTAAATCTGTGTGTGAGTGTGACCTCCCCAGTCCCATGAGGGAGTTATACTAAGATGGCCAACCCTTTCCAGTAAATCTGATTCTTGTCAAGATAATCAGCAAATTTTAATGAATGTAACCAAGAAATGACATTCAGGAAAAAAAAAAAACCAAACCCATTGCCATCAATCCTAACACATAGCAACCGCACAGGACGGAGCAGGCCACCCTGCAGGGAGCAGCTGGTAGACTGGGACCACTGACCTCTCAGTAGGCAGCAGCTGTTGGTCTTCTGCACTACAGCAGGAACTGCACTGACTCTAAAACTCAAGCCGTATTCTCCAGCTGCCTGATTCTCCTTTTTATTAATGCATTCTTTGGGGCATGAGGAGGTCATCGGCTTTTGTCAGCTTGGATTTTCCCCAGGTTATTATTG
Organism: Heterohyrax brucei; assembly: GCA_028571685.1. Classification (NCBI taxonomy): domain Eukaryota; kingdom Metazoa; phylum Chordata; class Mammalia; order Hyracoidea; family Procaviidae; genus Heterohyrax; species Heterohyrax brucei. The sequence goes on along the minus strand of CM053157.1, from coordinate 84,360,763 downwards.
TCTTCCAAAGCAGGTTAGGCCAGAAGCAGCTGAGCACGGCAGGTGGAAGACCTCAGTGCCAGAGACTGTGAACCAGGGCACCTCTGGCTGGGTTCAAACCACCGGGCTGTCAGTGAGCTGGCCTGCAGTGCCTCGCCATCTGTGCCACATGGTCAGCAAGTGTGGCCACTGCTGCTTTTGTGGGAGACGTAGCCAGCCGCCGTCCCCTGCGGTCAGAGCCGCTGTGCCAGCTCTTCTGGGTCGTGCGGGTGCTGGTCTCGGGTTTCTTGGGGTGTCTTCAGTCAGCCTCTCAGAGACCTCTTATCTCCAGCCTGAAGCACACCAGTCCCCTGAAGCTGGTCAGTCGGGGCCCGTGGTCAGTGCTCTGAGTGCAGTCCCGTGAAGCTGGTCAGTCGGGGCCCGTGGTCAGTGCTCTGAGTGCAGTCCCGTGAAGCTGGTCAGTCGGGGCCCGTGGTCAGTGCTCTGAGTGCAGTCCCGTGAAGCTGGTCAGTCGGGGCCCGTGGTCAGTGCTCTGAGTGCAGTCCCGTGAAGCTGGTCAGTCGGGGCCCGTGGTCAGTGCTCTGAGTGCAGTCCCGTGAAGCTGGTCAGTCGGGGCCCGTGGTCAGTGCTCTGAGTGCAGTCCCGTGAAGCTGGTCAGTCGGGGCCCGTGGTCAGTGCTCTGAGTGCAGTCCCGTGAAGCTGGTCAGTCGGGGCCCGTGGTCAGTGCTCTGAGTGCAGTCCCCTGAAGCTGGTCAGTCGGGGCCCGTGGTCAGTGCTCTGAGTGCAGTCCCCTGAAGCTGGTCAGTCGGGGCCCGTGGTCAGTGCTCTGAGTGCAGTCCCGTGAAGCTGGTCAGTCGGGGCCCGTGGTCAGTGCTCTGAGTGCAGTCCCCTGAAGCTGGTCAGTCGGGGCCCGTGGTCAGTGCTCTGAGTGCAGTCCCCTGAAGCTGGTCAGTCGGGGCCCGTGGTCAGTGCTCTGAGTGCTGTCCCCTGAAGCTGGTCAGTCGGGGCCCGTGGTCAGTGCTCTGAGTGCAGTCCCCTGAAGCTGGTCAGTCGGGGCCCGTGGTCAGTGCTCTGAGTGCAGTCCCCTGAAGCTGGTCAGTCGGGGCCCGTGGTCAGTGCTCTGAGTGCAGTCCCCTGAAGCTGGTCAGTCGGGGCCCGTGGTCAGTGCTCTGAGTGCTGTCCCGTGAAGCTGGTCAGTCGGGGCCCGTGGTCAGTGCTCTGAGTGCTGTCCCCTGAAGCTGTCATGGTCGCCGCTTGGAGTACAGTCCCTTGAGAGACGTTGTGTCAGCCTGTCAGCCACGACTGCCACCTCCTCTTCCCAGTTCCCTTAGAAACCTGCCTGCCTGTTGTATGATTTCACTGCGTAATTTTTTATTAGCTGTGACCTGCTGACAGCCTTGGAAGCCTTGGTGACGTGGTGGTTAAGTACTATAGCCGCTAACCAAAAGGTCAGCAGTTCACATCCACTGGCCACCCCTTGGAAGCCCTATTGGGCAGTTGCCTTCTGTCCTGTAGGGTCTCTGTCAGCGATGATGGGTTTGGGGTGTTTGGTTTATAGAGAGTTTCAAGGCATGAGGAGGTGAGGGCACGTGAGAGGCTGGGCCGGGCTCGGCCTGAGGGTGGCCTGCCTCTGGCTGAGAACTTAGTGAAGGTGGTGTCTGCCTGCAGAAGAGGGCGCAGCTTCGCTTTTATGTCGGAAGCCAAGGTTTTATTTTCAGCAGAGGCGCTTAATAGTAAGAACCTCTCATTAGAAACAGCCTCTGTGGCACAGAAGTCATGTTGAACCTCTAGGACCCAGTAGAAGCCATCGGGTTTCCTGGAAGCAGCCGGTGGATCCAAACTGCTGATGTCTAGTCAGCGGGGAGCTTTGAACTGTGCTGCTGCCAGGCCTCCAAGGCTTGTGACAGATAGGGGACAAGATGTGGGAAGAGGTGAAGGCAGGTAGGGGGCCCTGGGACCCTCGACCCCTGGCCCCCTCCAAACCACGGAAGTGCCAGGAAGCTTCCAGAATACCGGAAACACAACCAGCCCTGTGGCCGTATTGTCCAGAGTGCACTGTGTCTCTCAGAGGGCAGGCCTGAGCTTCCCTGTGTGTCAGCGAGGGGAGACGATGGGAGATAACCTGGCACAGAGGAGAACTGAGAAGTAAGCAGGCAGACCTCAGCTTGCTGTGGCTGTCAGCGTCGTCACGTGTGACTCGGGAGGCTGGCAAGCGCCGAGGAGACTGTGGTCCCTGAACGTGGCCCTCAAGGAGGCAGCAGATCCCAGCTCTGCTGAAGCCAGAGCTGCTGGTGGGTGAAAGGCCTGTCCGTCCTGAGAGCCCGGCTCCGCGGGCTCCTTCCTGTGGCTGTCGTGACGCTGGCCTCACCGCATCTGGGGGTCCGGAGCTTGGTGACTGTGCTGGCACTGCGTGGCGCGTGGCCCTCTCCCTGGGACTCTGGCAGATCCTCAGGACCTCGTGGTCACCAGATTTACCGTAACGCCGCCCGCTACGAGGTCATGTCCAGGGCCGTCACTGTGTCTTCCCAAATGTTCAAGCCTCAGTTTAATTTCCAGCTCTTGTCACTGGACTTCATCCCGAGGGTGAGGAGAAATCGGCTCCAGCAGAGAGCATCCAGAGCCTGCTTCCTCCTCCGCCTCTGCCGCTGTCACACAGCCCCTGGTCACTCCTGTCTTGGGGGAGGTGGCCCATGAGGGTGGGGACGGGCCTTTGGGTTTACAGACCCGCCAGGCTGAGGCTGTTTCTGCGTGTTGCTGCCACTGCATCTTGTCTGTGACACTGATGTGGCACGGCCAGCACCGTCTCTGCAGGTCTGTGGGCTGAGTGTGTCCTCAGGGCCGTCATCAGTCTTTGTGACAGTGACCCTAGTGGCGGTCCTCGCTTGTTTGTGATTATGTGGTAATCACGCAGTCTGCTTTGCTAGTAGCATCTGGGTCGTAAAGGTTTGTGTGGAACTGTCTAGGCTAGTCCACTGGTCTCACCCCTTCAGGAATACAGGACAGTGAAGAAAGCCAAAGACACAAGGCCAAGATGGGTCCAAAGGCCACAGATGTCACCAGCCTGAGCCCAGCACAGCTCGGGGGTACCCGTGAGTTGGCAGACTGCAGTAATACCATTATCCCTGCTTGAGACTTTCGCACGCTGTCTGCCGCCTCAGGTGCCCGCACCTTCCCAGGGTGCTTGCATGTGGCAGGTGGTGGCTTTGCCCTGTGACAAACTGGGAAAGGGACTCAGAGGAGCCAGGTGACCTGCTCATGGGATTCACAGAACCTGTGACAGGGTTAGAGGTCAAGGTGTCCTGCTTTTCACCGCATTCTTTCTTGTCTCCGGAACCCTGGTGGCATAGTAGGTTAAATGCTACATCAGCTAACGAGGAGGTCCGCAGCTCAGGTCCCCCGGGCACCCCTTGGACACCCTGGGGCTGTTCTGCTCTGTCGGCAGGGTCACTGTGAGTCAGAGTCGACAGCAACAAGTGTGATTGTTTTGGTTCTGTGATCTCTGGACGTCCAGATACCACAGCTGCAGCAATAGCTGCCGTCTGCTGAGCCGCCGCGGGGTGCTGGGTCCCGCTTGTTCTTTCCAGTCCTCAGAGCAGCTCCGCAAAGTGGGGCTTACGGGTGAAGAACCTGAGGCTGGGCGAGGCTGCGTCACCCGCCTGGAGCCCCTCAGCTCACAGCTGGCAGACTCGGAATGAGCCTCTGTCCACCAGTAGCCCGCCCACTGCACAGAGGGCTTCTGCAGGTGCCACGAACAGGTCGGAGGCGGGCCATCTGCTCACTGGGGCGCTGGTCAGCAGCACCTAACGCCACCAATGCTCTGTGCTGGGCACAGTGCTGGGCACTGGCACCAAGACAGAGCGGCCCGTCCTGGGGCGCCTGTGCTCAGGAGGCTTCCTGCTCCCCAGGATTCCTCTCCTCCCAGTTCCTCTCATCAGTCTCTTGACCAGGTTTTCGCCCGTCTTGTCTGTCCACCCTGCTTGCCCACGTCCCTTCTCCTTCTGCAGCCACAGTAGGATTGTGTGTGTCCAGCCACTGGATGCGGTAGGACACGAGGTCACTCGGCTGATGACGCGTCACAAGAACCATGCTGTCCAGGCGCTCAGCAGCCACTCTCTCTGCTCTGCTTTGTCAGGTCTCCCTCGCCGCTTGACAGGTGTGGCAGTCCCCGAAGACGACACACAGTGCAGAAGGGGCAGGTGGCCCACCTGCGATGGCGCCGCTGGGAGCAGGTGGAGCCGAGTTTGGATCAGGCTGATGGACTGCAGAGCACTGGCTCCCCCCTGCGCCCCACAGTGCGTGACACGCCCATGAAGCAGCTGGCCCCTGCCCAGCAGGCTTCGGTCACTGGGAAGCACCAGGGTGACAACCCAAAGAGTTTTCCTTGGGGACACAGATGGTTAAGTGCTCAGCTGCTAACTGCACGGCAGGCGGTTGGAACCAGCCCCTGGTGACCTGCTTCCAGGGGGCCACAGCCTCCAGGGCCCCACGGGGCAGCTCTGCTCTGCACAGTCGGGGTCACTGGGGGTCGGAATCACCTCAGCAGCCGTCAGTGACAACAGTCTCCTCTGCTGCCAGATTTTGCTACCTTATTAAAGGGGGCTGGTGCTTATTTTTTCTGACACTTTGAAAATAGTCCTTTCCCCAAATATTGACTAAGTAAAGAGAAATAGTTATTATCACTGTGCTGCAAGGCAAATACGCCAGAAGTCACAGAGAGTCTTTGCAGAGCCCAGGTTCTTAGAAATAGGGACACAAGCGCCAGTGCCTCACCCCAGGCCCAGGAGAGCGAGTGCCCACGCTACACCCAGCCGGGACAGCCCGCTGAGCGGGCTCCCGGCTCCTTCAGCCAGTGCCGGCTGGCCAGCTGTGTGCCCAGAGCCCTGGGCATGGAAGGGTGGGTAGGACTCAGCTCTGATGCCGAAGGAGGCCACAGCGGACAGGAAGCAAGTGGAACAGCAGATCAGGGTCCCGCCAGGAGTGCAGCAGGCCATGCAGAGGCGCGGGCGAGAACCTAGGCCATCGGCGGGCTCGGGGCACTCGAGGATGGCAGGAGGGAGCTGGGGCTGAGACGGCCACATCCTACTGTGTGTCCAAGTGTGGCATGGACCCCACTGTTGGAGCTCCAGGGGCGTTCTGGTGGTCTGTGCAGGTGACATCATAGCACATGGCAGACAGGGACTGCGCAGGAACGAAAGCTTTGCTCCCCAGCATCAGCAGAGGCGAAACCCACGTGGCTGCAGCTGCTCATGGAGCTTCGTCTTACAGGCCCTGCTGTAGCAGGCCTCCGAGATGTCTGATGGACCCCGTTTCAGGACGGGACACGAGCCAGTTACACAGCCCCGGGGTCTGCAGAGGCGAGGGTTCACCAGTGACCATGCCTTCTGGGAAAAGCAGGCCGCTTCCCCTGACTTTGCACCGCCACCATCTCCTAAGTCAGTGGAACTAGGAAGAAAAATACAGAAATCCTGACCTCGGAGGTCTGTTAGTCATTCCTGGATGCTCCTTTTAGAAATAGTCTGTTTTATTCCAGGAGGGAGTTGAGGCAGAGGAGGCCCTGCCACATCCCGAACACTGCTCCAGATAGGGCTCTCCCTTCCACCCCAAATGACTTCTCTTCACCATGCCACCGAGACACATGAGGCCATGTGTGAGGGTCCCCTCACTCCTCTGGGGACTCACTTCCCCAGCACTCGCTCCTGAGAGGACAGTGATTCAAGAGAGAGCTTGTGCCCCTCGGCTCAGACCCACGGAGCCTCCGTGTTTTCCCATTTCCAACAGATGGTGTCTCAGTCGCCCAGGGCTGCTCTAACGGAAGTAACCACAGGTGGATGGCTTCACAAAGACGAGTTTCTTCTGTTGCAGTCCAGTGGGCTTCAAGTCCAACCTTAGGGCATCAGCTCCAGGGAAGGCTTCCTCTGCTGGCTCTGGAGGAAGGTCTTGTCATTGGTCTTCCCTTGGATGGGGAGGCACAGGGACCCTGGCTTCAGAGGATGCGCTCTGCTCCTGCTGCTTCCCTGGTAGCGTGAGGTCCCCATCTCTCTGCTATGTCTCTGTCCTTTCTGTCCCAAGACTGCCCAGGCTCTGTACAGGCTGACCCACGGAGTCCTGCCCGCCCTCCCTCAGTGGCGACACAGAGGCTGGGTCTGCAGCACATGGGAATATGGCACAACATCAGGAGTCACGGCCCGGCCAAATTGGCACACACGTTTGCGGGGAGAGACAGTTCTGTCCATGACAGATGTCATGGCTAGAAAACACATCCCCAAGGAGTTTGGGCACAGAGAACGAGGGGACCGTAGCAAGCCCAGGGCTCAGCAGCTCCTGACCACTCACGTGGGTGTGCCTTGTTTGCAATTCTGGGTCTCCATCCATGCATGTGTGCACATGTGTGTGTGTGTGTGTACGTGCTCACCTGTTGGGTACTCCAGGTTTTCTCCCAGCTTGAGGGGAACTAGGGCTTAAGGCAGAGGCTGGGGTCACGGCTTTTCTCACCAAGCAACCAGGGAATAAGCAAAGAGGGGCCCCAGCCTGGGCCACCCCTGGGCCTGGGGCAGCCAGTCCACTGCAGAGTGTTCAGGTGGCCGCATGCCTTCCTGGCCTGAGCCTCCTGCCCCAGTGTACGGCTGTAGTGCCAAGGGATTGAGGTAGATGGGTGTCGGGCCTCCAAGGTCTGTGTCAGCTCCCCCACAGTGGTGCTGGTTTCCTCTGTGCAACAGAGGCTGAGTGAGGCCGTCTTCCGCTTGGGACTCCCCCGTGTCCTTTTGAGTGTCTGTCACGTGACATACATTCTCCCCAAGGATGTCATTGTTCCCACCAAATGATGCTGAGGAAAAGTGTTTTCTGAAACACACCAAGGCAAGTGCAAACCTTCTCGGATTAGGGAAGGACCCTGCATGCTTGCCGCACACCCAGAGAAGTGCATCTCAAGAGAGGTGGGTCCTTAACGGCTCTTCTCTTCCTGGGCTGTTCCCAGGTCACTGACATCATAAGAACTGGCCAGCAGCCGCCAGGCTGGCCTCCCGCCCCGATCAGCCTCCCACTCTCTTTGAGGCCCCACCCTGGGACTCTGGACACCCTGTGGGGCAGCTCTGCTCTGTCCTGTGGGGTCGCTGTGAGTCAGAATTGACTCGACGGCCGCAGCTCTGATTCTGGTTTATGTGTAAGCATGAGAGCAGTCCTGCGGTCATCTGTTAAATCGGGTGAAGCTGACCCAGAGTGTGGTGATAAAGCCAGTGTGCGGGGCCCTGGGGCCGGGGCCGGGAGCACTGTCAGTCTCTGCGCCATCTGGCTGAGTCATCGGTCACCTCAGGGAAGTAGTGCCCCGATCAGTCACAGGTGGGACAGGTGAGGCTGAGAGGTGTGACCTGTCCACAGCCAGAGCCAAGTTCACGGCAGATTCCCTCTGACTCGAGTCTTGAGCGCCCTCCTTGGGGTCCTGCTGCTTCCCTCTGGGCGTGAGTCTGGGGAGACCTGGTGGCACAGTGATGCAGCCCTCAGTGGTTTGCACCCACGAGCCGCTCCGTGGGCAGAATCTGTGGCAGTCACTTTGTAAAGACCGCAGGCCAGACACCCCAGGCAGTCCTGCTGTCCCGCAGAGTCACCGTGAGTCAGGGTCGACTCCGCATCAGTGGGTTTTCGGTGGGCGCGATGCTGTGAGGAGAATCACGGCATCAGCGCATCCACCACAGCACGGGGAAGGCAGGATGAGACGTCCCCTCTGCCGAGAGGCAGCAGATGGACCTTGCCACCCCAGGAGTGGCTGCCAGCTTTCGTGATGTGACAGGAGATAGAGGTGACTTGTCATATGTACCATGACAGGGACATGGAAGTGGAGGCTGGGCAGCGCTCGCCAGCTCTGTGCAGTGACAGAAGGGGCCCAGAGGTGCCATGCCAAGCGCTGAGCGTGGCATGGCGAGCCCACCGCCGCAGGGGCTCCGTGGAGAGGCCAGCCAGGGGCCAGCCGCAGAGGCTGTCAGAGGGAGGTGCCCGCTCCGGGTGCGTGACCGCAGGGGGTGTGCGTCTCCTCTGAGGGTAAAGGAAGCACTGAGTCCCGAGTCCTGTCAGGAGGGCCACGAACAGAGACCACCAGCCAGTCAGATGCCCTTGGTGACTTGGTCGCTTTGATTTCTCAGGCCGCCTCCGAACCCGTTCTGGACCCACAGCAAATCCAAGCATTTGATCAGCTCTGCCGTCTCTACCGAGGAAGCTCCCGGGTAAGTCTGATTTCCGTTTCTGTGTCCCTGTTTGTGTTGCTTGGAGGCTGTCCCCTCCGGTCCTGTCCCGGCCTCCTCCTGGGCGGGTAAGGTGCCCTGCATCCCAGGCGGAGAACTCGCCCGGCCAGGGGCGGGCCGAGCCCGACGGAGGTACCGAGGAAGTGGAGAGGTGGCTGTCTTCACAGCAGCCCTGAGGAGCCCAAGCGGAAAGGCTGGTTTCATCCGGGGGCCCCGTTGGCACTGGTGACCACCAGGTCTGTCCCAGCCCAGGCCCCGATGGGCACTGCATTGGCTGCATGCTTTTTGGCCATGAAAGACAAACAGAACAGTCGTGGAACAAGACAGGCGCATAAATGCACGTCGTCCAGGGCACCTTCCAAGAACCTCCCGGTGGCTTATGGCCATGTGGTTCAAGACAGTTGCTCCAGTTCTATGACACCTGCGTTCCAGCTCGCAAGCTGGAGGAGAAGGAAGAAGAGGACGTGCCTTCTCTGTAAGGATCCTTCCTCCAAGCTGCACACGACTCCCCCCGACCTCCATTGTCCCCACCGTGGAGAAAGCCAGTAGCACAGCCGGGTCTAACAGCAGCGAAGGCCGGGAAGAACTGTCTTCATTCCGAAAGCTGTGAGCTGGAACTGCCAGTGTGGAGGAAGCAGATGAACTGAAGGCCGTAGTCCCTGCCACAGCCTGGCTGGGCGTCCTTACACTCTTGAGACTTGACGTCACTCAGAAAGGCAGCCATTTTTCCTCCTGCCTTCTGTCTTGCCTGGTACCTCTGCCTGGGGTGGCACCCCAGCTCATCCCTCACCCTCCATCTGCCCACCGGCCGATCCCTGAGCCAGGCTTGCTTCTAATCCCGCCCGCCTCCAGGGTGCGTTTGTTCCCTCTACAACCTACCACCCTCCTGCCCCAGTGTCTCTGTCATTCGCAGAGACACTGCAGGTGCCCGTGAGTGCCTTCTGCAGCCTGCTGCTGGGGTCCCCTTTCTGTGGCCCGATGTGTTCATGTTACACCCTTGCTTCCTGCATCTCCGTCACCCAAAGGATGGGCTCACCCCACAGCTGCCCGCTCCCCAAGTCACACCTGGGTCCAGCCACATCACACGTGTTCCTGAGACTGCCTTGAGCCTGCAGACTGAGGCATGCACGGCTTCTCTGCCTAGACTCCTCCTCCCCCTCATTCTCGGGCTGAGGGCTGTGCTGTCGGCTGAGGATTTTGTCCTAGAAGGTTCTCCGGGGCGCTCCTGAACAGCCAGCCTGGCAGCTCCAGAAGCGGCATCACCTTCCCCTCCCGACCTCGGCCAGGTCCACCCGGGAGTGGGGCCTTCCGGGGGAGTCCCGCCATGTCACACTGCCACACTGCTGCTGAGCCGTTGTCCCAGGCACACCCTTGTCCGGTCCCCAGCAGCCAGCCCTCCCTCTCGTCCCAGGCAGGCCGGCCTCAGGGGCAGGCTGAGAGCGCCTGGGGCTGGCTTCGTTGGTGGGGCAGGGCCAGGGGCAGGAGGACTCCAGTGGAGGAGAGGGCCAAGGCCGTCCCGTGGCAGCTCTCCCGGCTCCACGAGCAGGAGGTGGCAGCCAGCAGACAGCACCCAGGGCTGCTCCCTTGAGGAGCCTCAGGTCAGAGGCCCAGAGCGCCAGGCCCAGGGGGCAGCTGCAGCAGTGGAGACCAGCCCGGGGCCTCGGCACGGGGAGCAGGCACGAGGCTGGCTCGTGTAGTGCACACTGGGGCCCGAGCCCCGTGCTCTTCCTCTGCCCCACACGGGAGCGCTGTCTCGTGTGTCTGAGGCCAGGAGCTTAGGCTCCCCCCGACCCCTGCCCACACGTCCCTTCCAGACCCACAACCCCAACCTCAGACCCCGGGAGCCCCAGCCGACACAGGTCCCTTCTTCCCAGATCTGTAACCCCGGTGGTATCTGCCCCGGGAACCCTGCTGACATGAGTCCCCTTCCCAGCCTCTGCCCCGGGAGCCCCGGCGGACGTGTGTACCCTCTTCCCAGCCTCTGCCCCGGGAGCCCCGGCGGACGTGTGTACCCTCTTCCCAGCCTCTGCCCCGGGAGCCCCGGCGGACGTGTGTACCCTCTTCCCAGCCTCTGCCCCGGGTGCCCCGGCGGACGTGTGTACCCTCTTCCCAGCCTCTGCCCCAGGAGCCCGGCTGACATTTGTCCCCTCTTTGCAGCTGGCCCTCCTGACGGAGCTTGCCCAGCACCGCGGCGCCGACAGCTACAGGCCCTTCAGCAGCTCCCAGGGCGGCTCCGCCTTCAGCAGCAGCTTCCAGAATGAGAACTTCCAGCTGCGCCTGATCCCACCTCCCGTGACCGAGGACTGAGCCTTCCTAGGACCCGGCCCTGTGGACTGAGATGGTCCCAAGGCAGCTGGGAGTGCGCTGTGACCCCACCGCCTCCCACCTCCGCACCGAGTCCCAGCCTGGGCTTTCTGTGCCACGGTCCCGGTGCCAGCCCTGCCCCATCACCAGCTTGCCGGCCGCCAACTCGGTTCTGACTGCTGAGCAGGCGGGGTCAGCCCCCACGGCCGCCACCAGGAGGCGCCTTCTGTTGGCCGTCACCCCCGTAGCCTGTCAAACTGTAGCGCCCATGCAGACAGCACTCCACAGCCAGTCCTGCTCTGTCCCCTAGCTGTCAGCAGCCAAAGGACCTCAGTGCTGGCTGCTAAAAGGCCCAGGAGCAGTGGCCAGCCAGGCTGCAGGGGGGTATCAGAGGAGGCAGGGAGCTGCGGGGCGGTTTGTTTGGGGGGTAGCTGTGTGGTTGCGAGCCTTGGCCTACAAATAAACCCTCTGTGTACTCTCTGCAGCCCCAGGAGATGGTCTGGCTCTCGGCCCGTCGGGATGCTAGAGCCTTGTGGCTGCGGTTCAGTTGTGCCAACTCGGGGGCACCTGGAGACCTTCCTTCCTGTGAGCAGTCCCCGCAGGCAGGCACTGTGAGGAGCAGCCTAGCTCCCCCAGCTGCTCCTGTGACAGGCCAGGCCCTCGGGACAGTCATTCGGTGATCTGGTCCCCGGAACTTTGTGTGTCACTGAGCAATGACTGCAGGTGGTGGTCACAGCTCGGGACCTGGGGTCCCAGCTCCCATGCTCAGCTGCTGTGCTGCATCTCTGCACTTGGGGATGGGTGGGCTCTCACAGACGGACTGACGCTGAGCAAACCCGCAGAAACAGACATCATACCTCGACTTTCAATAGAAAATAGACCCTGTGTTTGCTACGTACTACCCACTGGACGAGTCCCTTAAGCCTCGGTCTCTGTACGCGGCAGAGCTGTGGTGAAGACGGCAGGAGAGAGTCCCCACACGCATCTGGCACTGCCGGTGGGTGCTGGGGAACTTAACTCTGATGCTGTGACTCATCCCTGGTCTAGGCTGCCCAGGGCCTGCCCTGTCGACAGGTGTCAGGAGACTCCACTGGAGAAGCCATTAGCAGGGTGCTCATGGCAGCTGTATGAGCTGCTCTCATCCCCACTTCACAGATGGGAAAGCTGAGGCTCAGCGACATTTAACCAGGGTGACCTGCTAACAAGGTGGCTGAGCAGGGATCTGAAGTCAGAACTATGATTCCAGACCCAGAGACACTACGTCCCCAAACAGAATGTTGGAGGATTTCTTGAGCCTCAAACTGAGGCCCAAGGTGCTTGATACTCTCCAACAAAGCTCAGTGATGGTCCTTCTTGGTTCTTTCATCCCCAGGGCTCCACACTCCATCTCACCCAGCAAACAGCGGTTCTTACTCCCCAGCCCCATCTCCAGTCATGGGTGCCCAGGAGCTCCTTTCTCTCTCGTCACCCAAGTCACAGTACAGTTGGATAAATGACAGCGTTGAGGTCACGCCCCCCTAGGAATATACCCCAGACTGGGTTTATTTAAAGAACCCTCTCGGCTCCCCTGGGGGCAGATGAGAAGCCAGCTTTCGAGTCCTGGAGCACTGGGCACTGGAGACATGGAGGGCCTGAGCCCAGCCCTAGGCTGTGCCCTCTGAAGCCATGAACTGTCACCCTGGGGCGTAGCACATGCACTATCCCCGGGGAGGTGCTTCCCGTTACCATTCTTTAGGTCAAAGCCTCTTACTGGGAGGTGTCTGCAGAATGGACCTGCAGCCCGTGTGTGCCACAGAGGACCACTGGGAGGCACTGGGCGGCACAGAGGACAGCAGAGAGCCGAGTTCAAAAGCTTCAGGGAGGGCCTCCATCCCACTGCCGATGGTCCCCAGTCCTGAGCTGTTTGTCACACCCGCCCATGCTGGTCCCCAGTCCTGAGCTGTCTGCCACACCCCATCCCCCATGCTGGTCCTGGGCTCTGAGTGTTTTTTCAGTCTCATGCTCACCCCCAGCTGTGACAGATGGTACCAGGAAGGACCAGGGGGAAGAAGGTTCCAGAGACCACTTAGGCTCCCATTTGGTAGGGTGAGCACCTGGTCTGAACTTCTTCACGTTGCCCCCTGGGGCAGGGGGCAGATGATGTCCCAGAAGAGAACCCAGGACGCCACCAGGAAGGACCAGATGGTGGGCACCAGAATGCAGCACTGCCCGTCAGTGCAGTGTCACCTTTGTGCCGGAAAACAGGATTTGAATGGAGGATGGATAATGCCTGTATCACCCCCGAAAACAACCATGTTTACTGGGCAACATGACCCCACACAGGACTGGCCAGTTGGTTCCAGGACACACAACACCGGGCCAGGTTTGGCGCACCGAGTGCTGTGCCCACTCCCAGACACCACTGTCCCGTTCGCCCCTGTCCAGCCCATCCCTACTGCCCAGGCCCTCCCTGCACTCACATGTCCTGTCACACCTCCTCCCCCCTTCCAAACAACCTCCTGTACAAGAAGCAGTAGGTACCCGGTTTAGAAAGCAGAGAGAACCACGTCCCTCACTGAGAAGAACGCCGCGACTGCGTGGCTGTCTCCTCTTTTGAACAGCGCTTCCGTTGGCTCCCCAAGTGTCCCTGGGGAGCGGCGCCTCCTGCTCTGCTCTGCTGACACTGAGTCCCAGGACTCTGTCTGGGCCTCATTGCTTGCAGGCCCTCGAGTGGGACACTGAGCACTCAAGGCATGACCAGTTCCCAGTGACTGAGTTGTAGTGAGGGCGGGACGCTAAAGGGAAGCTTATCACAGAATCATGGGGGTGTGGTCAGCATCGTGACCACGTAGTCACATCCCGCTTCCCATGGGAAGAATCCACCACGGGACAGGGGCACGGCCGTCTGCAGGAGGCACTTTGGACAATGAGGGACCTTCCGCAGAGAAGGGGCTGACGGGATGCTGGTCCAGCTGACCAACGGGGTAGAAGCCACGGCCTCCTCAGAGCATCAGGCTGCTTGCAGAAAGGTCACTGTGTGTGAGAGGGAGAGAGAGCGCGCGAGACAGCATGTACGAGAGCCCATATGTCGTGTGAGAGCAGGTGTGGGTGATTGTGTGTGCATGTGTGACAGTGTGAGCAAGTGTGTGATTGTGTGTATGTAAGAGCGTGTGTGTGAGAGAGCCTGTGAGACAGCAGGTGTGGCTGTGAGAGACAAATGTGTCACCGTCAGAGCCTGTGCGTGAGGAGGTGTGTGCCAGCGTGAGAGCATGTGTGATGGTGAGAGCGGGTGTGAGAAAGCACACGTGGGAGAGACAGCGTGGGACAGTGCGGGAGAGAACTCGTGGCGGAGACCGCACAGCGCACTGGGTAAGGGAGAGAGGCCGGCAGACTGCGTACCCCAACCGTCCGGGGGCAGATGGCCCGCACCCAACCTGGGAGAAGGCGCACCCTGGGTCAGGGGCTAGAGCAGGAGAAAGCTCCGCGGGACCAGCAGACACCTGGCCCCCGGGTGCACTCATCCATTGCCCCAGACCAGCTCCCCTTGCCGGCACCCTGGTCTCCTCCTCGGTGCGCTCACCCGTCGCCCTAGGCCAGCTCCGCTTGCATGTACCTTGGAAGTGAGGAGGGCTGCGAGACACAGGACCCAGAGCGCGGACCCTGGAGCCACAGGCACCCGGCTTCCCTGCCCAGTGCTCCGACACGCTGCCGCGGTGGACTGATGCTGCATGGGGGCCGTGTCCGGGAGCTGCCCTCCTGACACACGAAATGAGGGTGCTGCAGCCCCCCTCCCAGGGCTGCCGTGAAGATCGCGGTGGGGGCGAATGCCGCTGGTTAGCAGTGGCGGCTCAGGCCCAGGTGGGCACCCTGGAAGAGAGGCAGCTGGCCCTCGTTCTCCTCCTTGGGCTCACCTGCGGAGACGCGAGGGGCGAGGGACTGAGGCTGCGGCTGCTAACCAGGAGGTGGGCGGTTTGAATCGCCAGGGGTGCAGCGGGGGTTCTACCCTGACCTCCAGGGTCCTAGGAGTTGGAATTAGCTGGGTGGCGTGGGTTTTGCTTTTTTGTTGCTTTCCTGTATGCTATAAATAGTGCATTTTATTCAGGGATAAGAACCAAAGATGACCAACAGCATGAGATCATAGAACCACCTGGGCGAAAGAAACGGCTGAGAATCTGAGTTTACAAAACAAAATTTAATAACTATGCTATCTATAGCCTCCATAAGCAAACAGAATGAACCACCAGAAAAGGTTCTGACTGAGAGCTGGCTGGCCTTGGGTGGTGTCCAGTCGGTATCTGGGAACTAGTCACTGTCATCATGGGCTGGGAAGTCCGTCGTGGCAGTCTGGGGGTACATGGCGGGAGTACCACATGTTGTATGTTAATACCGTGCACACTGTTACGTGTGTCTGCTAACTGCACAAGCCGCTCAGCATTCTTTTCCCAGGCACACTACGCACGCTTTTGACACAGGCGTGTTATTGACGGGGAACACCGCCATGGGACATGGAATTACGCTGCAGCTAGTCAAGGAATGCCTGGGGCTACCAGAGGCTGAGAGGAGAAAGCAGCTTCCCTGGTGTCGTCATAGAGAATCTGGCCCTGCCAACGCTATCACTTCAGGCCACCAGCCCCCAGAGCCACGCGGCGTGTGGTGTGCTCTGTACGTAGCTCCAGGGGACAGATGCCAAGCCTCCGACAAATCCATTTGGGGTGCTGATTCTCAGCTGTCTTTTTTGACGTCTCCCATGTTTACAGTGGTGTGTTGGCTCACAGTATAACTCAGTTTTGACACAAGGTGTCATCGGGAGCTTCCTACCCTCTGAACACACACATTCATACTCTGACATCGTAGAAAGGTCTACCCAGAAGACGTTCCCGGGTACAGCGCCCGTGTCCGCAGTACCCCCCCGAACCTGAGTCCTTCCAGATGAAGGGCTGCAGGCTGGCCTCACCCGGGAGCCCTCCCCTCCAGGGCGGGAGCTGCACGCTCTCCTCACCCCGGCGGCCAGCTGTGCTCTCAAGGAATGCAGGAGGGTGCGTCCCTGCAGTAAACGCAGCACCCACCTGGCTGAGGTGACAGGCCGCCTGGCCCCGCCTCCTGCATTAGTCTCAGGCTGCCTCTTATTTGTCCAGCCAAGGACTCAGCAGGGAGATGTGCCTGGAACATACATGCCCTCCCCAAACCCTGCTCCCAGGCCCTGGGACCCTAAACATCCCTGTGTGGGGTCTTCCTGGGTCTGTTCTGAGGCCAGACCATGCTGACTGTGCGCACACCCGAGACGTGGCTGATGGTCAGCTTGGAGGGGTCCTGTACCACGCATGAGGTCTCTTGGGCTGTAGTGGGAGCCACGCGAAAGGCCACAAGCTGTGGGCTCAGGGCTGTCCCCCTCCCTGTGCTGTGAAAGCCTGCCAAGCCCTAGAACTCTGAATTAAAATGTGCCTGCTGTGTCACGAGGGCACAGTAGGCTTAACTTCCAGGCCCAGCCTGAAGGCCTCAGCCGCAAGCTCCCCGGGGGCTGACAGGCCTACGTGGCAGTGCTGCCCGCCCTCCGGCTTTGCTGCTCCTCCCCAGCCCACCGAGCCTGAGCTGCACCAGGCGGCCAGCGTGCTGGGGAGACAACCCAGTCAGAGCGGTGGGACCGGAGGGCGGCCTTTCTGGGGTCAGCCAGAGGCTTGCAAGCACCCTGGCTGCCCTCAGGCTCCCTCCCTCTCCTAGTTCGCCTTGGGATCTGATAAACAGGGAGCCCCCAAAACCAAAAGGCGGAGTGTATTTCCTTTTGCTCCACTTCCATCTCTAAAGTACTAAAAAAAATCAGCAACTCTGGTTTTCCGACTGCTGCCCAGGACCGGCGGGGAAAGCCTTCCAGAAACAAAGCCTCTCTGCTCAGGGCCCTGCCCGCTGCCCCTCAGGAGTGCCGGGCGCGAGGGGCCGTGGCAGGGAGGACCCTCACGGGGGGTCTGGTCTTCAGTGGCAGTTTTTCTGAGCACTCTCCCCCGCCACCAGCCTGTGTCTTACCATAGACTGGCCTGTTTTAAACAGTGCTTTCACTCTCAGACCCTGGTGCCACGGTCCTGAGATCAGGGTCTCTGTGCAGTGCTGGGGGCAGCATCAGCGTCACAGATACAAGTGGGGTCTTGGCCCTACCCCCGACCACAACCCCAGACAAGTTTTGTAATCTCTGTCTCGGTGTCTGCCTGTCAGGTACGGAGGATAAGGGTGACCTACACCTCACGCGGTTTCTGTCACATCCCCACGGCACGCTGTTCGCTGCTCTCGCGCTGGCTCCGACTCCTGGACCCCGTCTGTGCACAGGAGACCTGCCCTGCAGGGTTTTCAGGGCTGAGAGTGTCAGGAGCTCACCACGGGGCCTGCCTCCTGAGAAGCCTTCGCACCCATTTGATCCCCCCGCCTCTCAGCAGGGAGCCAAGCGCTGAAGCCTCTGGGCGCCCCCAGGGACTCTAAACGGATGTGCTGCTGTTTGTAGGTGCCTGACTCCCGGCGACTCCGTGTAACAGAGGGGGCCGCTGCATCAGGGCTTCCCTAGCTGAACCCACTACAGGAGCAGGCCACCCACCCTGTCACTGTCCCGCAGAGCCACCAAGTGGCTTCTAGCCACCAATCTTTCGGTTAGCAGCCAAGCAATTAACCATCTGCTCCACCTGGGGCTTCTTCCTTAAATGGGATTAAAAAAACTGCCAATTCTGACTCATGGCGACCCCTAGCTTCCGCGCCTGGCGGATGCGAAGTGCTGACCTTTCGGCAGCAGCCACAGCACGTCACCACCACGCCACCAGAGTGTCCTTAAATGGGATACTGACATCAACTATACAGTCCCTAGCTCAGGAGACATCAGTGTAAACATTCCGTATTTTGCGAATGCAGCCCCTCTCCTTGTTAGCTTAGGTCTTGTTATCCAAACCACACAGAACCTCTCCAACGGCGGTTAATATTCCACACTCCGAAATACCAGATTTGGGCTGGTACAAAAGAAAAAAAAACACATTTATTTTACAAGATATTTTCCTAAAGTATACATATATATATATGTATGTATACACAAAGCAAAGTTGAGCTGTCTGTAGGAAAAACAATATAATCTTAGGAAATTACAGGAGAGTTAGTGTTGTGCTTCAGATTTTAAAATGGACAGGTGTAAAAAACGAGCCCAGACAGGGGTGACGGAAAGGCGGGGGCAGTTTTAGACAGTGCCAACAGACAGACACAGCAGTGGCGGGGAGCCCAGTGCCACCACCTCCAGGGACGTCAGCCTGCGTGCACCACTGTACGAGGCAGCACTCAGCACAAAAGGCCGTGCAGCCCTTTTCTGACGCTGTTGTCCTGCAGCTGTCCGCAGTGACCAAAGACCGCAGCGACATGCAATTTTTGTAATGGCACTAATTCCAGAATCGATTCTGAGACGTGCCTTTGTACTGCCATTTGGCTGTGAGAAATACCGATGTTTCTGGGGTTCCTAGTACTAGCCGAGCGAGTGGGACCCCCATTTGGCTGCTCCCTCTCCCCGGCCCCCTGGAAGGAGTCGCCATCCTCTCTCCCAGCCACTGAAGGCCTGAGTCAGAGCCGGTGCCCGCATCCTGCCGCACAAGCCTCCGGAGTGGGAGGTTGGCAAGGAAGCTGCCACAACATCCTCTCCCTCATGTCACATGCCAGAACGCATGCCGGTGCGATTTTGCCCACCAGGTGTGGGAAGAATCAGGAGTGAACTGTATAAATAATACTTAACTTGTGCTTTTTTTCCCCTTGCCTAGTAGTATTTACATCACCCAACTTACCTGGGTGTTTTGACAGCTTTCTAAATTATCCGGGTGCATCCAATTATCCAGGTACAGAACTAAGTTTGTGTCAATGGGTTTGTTATGATCAGTCCCAAAATAGGCCACAAAGGGGAGGTTAAAACATAAAACCACATTCCACTGACAAAAATCAAATCCTAGATCAAATCCAAAAAAGTCTATTAGGAAAACAACTACATGGCTTTGTCTGGTTTCTGCCTTTGCTTTGTCTGTGGTATCTGGAGTGGTGTTACAGGGAACTCAAGTCTCCCCTTCCAGGAAAGCAGCTGTCTTCTGCGAGATCTTTCTCAAATTTCCAATCTTGAAAATTACAAGGTTAGAAACAAGACCTGGGTTTGATCTTAAAGCCTGCGGGTGTTTCATGGACCACACAGTCAGCAACCACAGAACCAGTTTAACTGCATTGCATTTAATTGCATTCTCATTTCTTTGAAAAGTTATAAGCATATTTGAAGGTGCTGTAAATTCTAAATCTTGGTTACATTAAAAAAAAAAAAGTGAAATTTGACACTGCCTTTGTGTCTCCTGACAGCCTTTATGACAGGTTTCAAACAGTGCGACATTTCCCCGGAAGCTCAGGAAGCAGGTCTGTCCGTCCTTCACAGAGCCTAGCGCTGGCCCCCGGGAGCCAGCTCCATGCTGGGTGACACAGCCCACGTCTCCCTTGGCGCCTACGCATCACTCGAAAAGCTATTTACCCTGCCTGTGTTCGACGTCTAGAGTACATGGTGCCATCTAAATATTTTCTAAAGTGCCTATAAATATGTTCATACAAATTAGTACTAGAGTATGAGGATTACACAGTAATTTCTCCATGTGATATAGAACAGAAAAGGCCTAGAATTTAAGTTGAAGCTACATGTGTTTATATCCCTATCAGCTGTTCTGGAATGCAAGCATAAACCATTCGGGCTCAGTCATGTGATTTCCAGAGAATTATTCATACTCAGAGTGGCTAGGACAAACACAGACCCTTGCTTGTGCTTACCTGGGACAGGCAGTTTTCAAGTTGAGGGGCATTTGTTATTTAGAGTCCAAAGGACATCGCCAATCGATAAAATCTATAGTAGTAAGTAAAGTTTAGTGAGATTTTAATTATAAAGAGACTGTGCAAATACTTAAAGTGGTATCAACCATTAAGAAATCCAAAAATTCCATTAAAACTGTGGCTAACTCAAATGGCAGTTCAGGAGTTTTACAAAGAGGGTGCCGGGCAGAGATGGGGGCTGTGACAGATGAAGGGTTCAGTGCGGACACATGATGGGTTTCTGTGGCTTCAGAGCCTCGGGGGCTGACTCCTCTCTGGTGAAGGAGTAAGAACTGGGACCACAGGAGCCCCGGTGGTGCAGTGGTTAGGAGCTCAGCCCCTCGCCCCAGTGCCGGCAGTGTGAGCCCGCCGGCCGCACCGCGGCAACCCTACAGGCCCACTCTACCCTGGCCTATAGAACCACTGTGAGGGACAGGACAGAGGACAAAGGCCCTCGGCATGCCCCCCAGGGGAGGGCTCAGTGAGCTCACCCCTAGGGCAGCACGGAAAGGACCCTGCTGTTGCTGTCACAGGCCTGAGTACAGGACTGACAGACCACCGGGCCCGCCACAGACCACCGAAGAGGCACCGAGCCCCTGCCCCCACTTCCACACGCCCTCCCACGTCCTGTCGTCCCCAGGACCCTCGCACGGCTGCTGGCGGACCTGCTGCGCTGTGACACCCCAGTGGGCAGGGACTCTGGGCTGCTGCGACGGACACTCTTTTCCAAGGAAAAGACACACTCTCCCTTTTCTGCCCTACAGACACCTCTGGCCCTTCGGCTACACACAAAGCGAGGAGAGCAGGTCCCTCCTGGGGCTCTGCAGACAGTGCCACACGAGGTCCTCAGTGAAGCACGACAGGCCTCTTGTCACCTCTTCAGGCACTAACATGACAAGGACAGAGACACACGAGTCGGGACCTGGCTGACCTCGCTCCTGGGTAGCAGGGAGATGTCACTGGCGTAGAGGGCTGTAGACTCCCGGGGCCTGGGTTTTGTGCTGCGCTCACAGACGGAGGGTCTGGAGCAGCCGGCTGAGTGTGCGTGAGTCCCCGACGCCACCAGAGACGAGGGACAGGCTTCTGAAGGGAACATAAGAACGGAGTTACCCAACTGCGTGTGTGAGAGAACGTGACTGTCACTGTAGTGGAGGGGACCAGGATTACACAAAAGATTTTCTCCTGACTTAGCAGCAAACTGTGTCAGCTGCTGTTCCATTTGCATAAAAACCCAGGCATCAGACTGAATTCTAATCTGTTTCTCAGCTAAGTCATTCCAATGCTTCCTACAGCCAAATGAAGCAGAATTCATCAACCTATTAGATTC
Organism: Heterohyrax brucei; assembly: GCA_028571685.1. Taxonomy (NCBI): domain Eukaryota; kingdom Metazoa; phylum Chordata; class Mammalia; order Hyracoidea; family Procaviidae; genus Heterohyrax; species Heterohyrax brucei. The sequence continues at coordinate 84,340,102 of CM053157.1, read as the reverse complement.
ACTTCCAAGCCCAAAAGGACTGCTCTCTTTAGCATTTCCATGCTAAGTACAACTATTGTTTGCCTTCTCTTAAGACTTCAGATGGGCTGCCTCCTAGATACAATGCCTATAGGACTTCCCAACACTTTCCAGATTTGAAAAACAGTGGGGAAGAGGAGGGGGTGTGGGGGAACTCACTTAAGAGGCTGGCTCAGAGGCCGCCCAACCTTCCCTGTTAGCCCATCCCCCCTCCCCTGGGCTTCCAGAGCATTCCGGGTCCCCGATTGGACTGCAGGCCTTCTTCATGCAGCCTGCTGAGGGGAGGCCTCAGCTAAGGCTGTACTGAGCAGGTCCGGATGGTCTGGCTCAGCCCAGGCCATGGAGGGTATACAGATACTGCTGCTGACCAAGGGCACAGCTGGCCTCTCGTCTCCTCCCAGAAGTCAGCCTGGGACTCCCTGGCCCAGACCCAATGCAGCTGGCGGGAGAGGGGAGGAGGAGAGCATGGCACCCACCAGCGCCTACTCAGGGGTGCTGATTCCAGGTGGGACAGGCAGGGCCAACGGCCGGTGAGCACGCCAAAAGGCATGCGCAGTTTCCAGGAAGGGTGGCTCCGCGCCGACACCGTCTCTGCCGCCTGGGGAAAGCCCCTCCGTTTGATCCAGGAGCAGCCATGGTCATGACTGTATTGAGCTCAAGTTCCCAATGAAATTAAGGCCGGGTCACAGCTCAGGATGCCAGACGCTACATAGAAAGTAGGTCGAGATACAAAAGAAAACCCTCACTAGTAAAAAGAGGTTGTAACAGTGGTAAGACTACCTTGGGAGGTGAGCTATCAGCAGACGTGGAGCTGCAGAGGTCGTCAGGGAGAAGGGGTAGAAAATATCAACCAGGCTGGAAAAAAGGAGGAGTCGTCAGACGAAGTAGAAAAGCTTGGCCTGGATCTGAGGTGCCGGCTGGGGCGCTCACACGGTGGTTTCTATGGTTTCGATCACTTCCAGATCTGACTGGGATGGGGAGAGGAGGGTGCACTCGTCCGGCTCCCAGCTGCTCTCAGGGCTGTAGTCTTCTTCGGAGCTCAGCTCAGCTCCTTCTGTGTCCTCATCGCCCGACTCCACGTAGTGAGCCCCGATGGCATTGATGCCCGAGTCCTCGGAACTGGAGGGGGAGGAGCAGTGGTCCAGTTTGGGTGTGTCGCTCTCCGGCGGGATTAAGGCATCGTGTGGGGAGGCCTCCTCCGGGCTGGCTTTGTGGGAATGCGGCGCCGGCTGCTTCTGCACGTAGCACATCTTCCCATCGATGCACTTGACCTGGTAGCTGTCAATAAAGAGGTCCGAGATCACGCAGTACCTTGGAGAGTCGGGGGGGCGGGGGCGGCCGGAAGGCGGGCGCAAGCTTCAGAAAGTGCTCCGTCAGGGACACAGAGATCTGAATGGTGCTGGTGGGCTCCCGGGGCTGCGCGGGGACTTCGGTGCTGGGGAGCTGCTCCACGGGGGTCATGGGCTGGTACACATATTTGCCTGTCAGGGACACAAAAGACACTGTCAGAATCGGGGAGCATCACCCTGACCCTGTTAACCTCCCTATCGTGATTTCTTCCTCAGGGCTCAAAATGGCTTTAAAAATATCTAAACAGTGTCTCAAAAGAAACTAGTAAATAGAGTCATTTGACACTGTTAGACTCCATTAAAGACAGAGCAGGGCACAGAACAATCTTCACCAGAGAAACTCAACACACTTTACACATCTTAACTGGGGCATCTTTCTAATGCCTCAGAAGCAGGTGGAAGACTTCTAACCTGTTGCCATTAATTTGAGAGTCTAACTCACAGTGACCCTACCGGGCAGAACACAGCTGTCCCACGAGTTTCCAAGGCTGTACTCCACGGAAACAGATGGCTACATCTTCCACCCACGACACAGCTGCTACATCAGAACAACCCAACTACTGGTGAGCGGCCGAGCACTCAACCACTGCGCCACCAGGCCTCCTTAGGCAGTTACTACAGCCCTTATTTTACAGACAACTTCAACTAATTGACCCATCAGACCAAAGACTGCCCGTGATACTCTCATATACTATAATTCTGTTTTTATCTTTAATTATAATATGTTAACGTATACATCAAAACTTGAGTAATACACACCAATTTGCTACCAGGATTATGGAGGACTTCCATTTCCTAGGCTTCTATATTCTTAGTTAGAATGTGTATGTGCATGTGTTTATTTTAATGGGCAGTGGCCTATGGGATTGTCCTGGCCATTCTCCACGGCTGGGGTTAAGAGTTAAGGGGTGAAACAGTATCTCTCAAGATATCCCGTTCATCAGTAGCCAGAGTTAGAGGTTGCAAGGGGGTGTCAGTTGTGCTTGACACCCCATTCCTGATCGCCATATCTTGTGGTCAGACTGCACGTTTTTCTACGATAGGAATCACATCTGTAACGAAAGTTATCTTAGGTTTTTAAACACACAAGCTTGGGAAGAATAGCAACTGCAGATCAGAACTGTGGGCGACAAATGTGTCAGTCCACCACGAGTCCAACATCAGTAATCCATCGAGATCAGTCCACCAACAGCACAGCATCAGTAACCTAGTAGTATCAGTCCGCTAAGCTTCAGTAATCGGTGATGGTCAGGAGTACAGCATCACCAATGTATCATGATCAGTCCACAAACACTGCATCAGTAATCTAGTTAGATCAAGCCACAAACCGTACAACATCAGTAATCTACTCAGATGAATCCACCTGGTTGTAGTTCTACTCGTTTCCTGACTCCTGTACAGAAAACAAGCAAGCTTAGATGCCACAGTTTCTCTGGAACTAAATTTCCCTAAAAATATCTGCAATTTTATTCTAGACAACAAACACATGGAAAAGGCACAGCTGAAACAGTTCTGCTTTTGTGTGCCCCCAGGTCAGCTTCCCAGCCTGGACATACACCACACAGAACCTGGGATCTATTAAAAATATCAGTTAAAAAAAAAAACCTGTCACATGTGCCTGGAGACCTGTTTAAAATACACCAGGTATCTCTACTCCTCAGCTGTCTGTGAAAGAGGACACTACGATGTCTCTGGCCAAGATGCGATTAGGGAACAGCTAAAACACGGGATCACTGTGAGCTGGATGCAATCGCAGCTGGAAGCAGCTGAGTACTGAGGGACCTCTGCCCTCCAGCCTATGGGCACTCCCCTCTGAATGGGCAGATGAAGCTGACCTTCAAGGCTCCCTCTACACACCCTACAGGCCCAGAATTAGAGAGATTTCTGGGCAAGGGACTGTGGAGGGATGGAGGTCTGTTCTTTTCTGTCCTCGGTGGGTGGGCTGAAGGTTAGCGAGTTCAGGAAGCTGCGGGCAGCAGGCTCCTAAGAAACGCTTGCTGTCGAGGTTGATTCAATCCATTCCCGTTAGTGACCTCTGGGTTACTGCCCCACAAGTCAACTCCACTTGGAAATCCTGGCGGTTGATTCACACCTGCCGGGAGCCACCCTCAGGCCCAGGTCTCCACAGTCCACTCCATAGGGAAAGAAGAGTCTTCAATCAGTGGTGCTGGGAAAATTGTTTTTCCACATGCAGAAAAACAAAACAGGATCCATGTCTCACACCATACACACAAAAACATTCAAAATGGATTAAAAACCTAAATGTGAAAACTAAAGCCACAAAAATTCTTAAAAGAAAATGCAGGATGGGCAAAAGACTTGAACAGACATTTCCCCAAAGAGGACATACTAACTGGCCACCGAACCATGAAGAGATACTGCACCTCCTCAGCCGTCAGAGATCCCCCGATTTACACCACAAGGAGGCACAGCTGCACGCCCACCAGCACAGCTGGGGGGCCCAAGTGGCATAGTGGTTAAGAGCTACATCTGCTGACCAAACAGGGAGGCAGCTCGAATCCAGCAGGCTCTCTGAAAAGTCTACCGGAGCAGTTCTACTGAGCCCTATAGGGTCACCATGAGTTGCAATTCACGGGAACAGGTTTGGTTTGGTTTGAGGATGGCTAAAATTTAAAAAAAAAAAGAGAGATGTCAGCAAAGATGTGGGCAAACTGGCACCCCTACCCATCACTGGAGAGAATGCAAACGGCACAGCCATTGCAGAAACGAGTGTGGTGGTTCCTAAAACACTAGAAATAAAACTACCGTATGTCCCAGCCACGTCACTCGGTAGGTATCCAAAAGCCTGGAAAGCAGGGACTCAGAGCCCTGTCCGCCCACGTCCACTGCAGCACGCTCACATTGGCCCCAAGTGCACACCACCCAAAGGCCCATTGCAGGTGAGTGGCCGCGTCGAGTGTGGGCCACACCCCCCGGAACACCACTCAGCCAGGAGGAGAGAAGGAGTCTTCCTACATGCCACCGCGCGGCTGGGGCCTGACAACACCACGCTGAGGGAAGGCGGTCAGTCACAGACGGTCAGATACTGCTAACATTCCCATGTTTTCAGTTTCCTTGATATAAAGGGCAGTTAGTGATCTCTACCTCACAAGGTGGCTGTGAGGATTAAACATGAAAATACTGTTAAGACTCAGTGTCTGGTTCGCTGCATACATACATTGCTGTTCACACGAAGGCAGAGACAGCCTGGAGGTCTCCGAGTCATTCAAGGGGCTTGCAAGTGTCACCACTTGGGGAGCTGTGCCAGACCTGTGACCACACCTTCCTGAGTCTGCGGTAAGCCGTGGACGGGCCACAGTTCTCAGCCACCCTGTCTCCATCATTCACCTGCCCCTCGCACCCCTTCTACCACATACCCTTTCATTCAGTTTTTCAAATTAATATTTACTGAGCCTCAACTATGTGCCAGGCATTGAGCTAGGTACATGGCATTCAACTGCCAGAAAAACAGGCTTTGTTCCTGCCTCATGGAGTTGACATTCTGGGTTGGCGGAGGGCACCTAAACAAGAGCCTCACAAAAGATAGGAGGAAATGCAAAATCAGTGACGAGAAACTGTATTTGGCCTCACGGAATGCAGACCGTCTGGAGCCAGTGAGGACAGATGGCTCCTGGAATCACCATCCCGAGGAAACGTTTAAGCCTCCAACAGAAACTAGCCCTTGAAGCCATCTCTAAACTCAACAACAGGAGAGCGGAATTAGGAAAGACCATCTGCCTTGATCACTGTGCTCTTTTAGAGAAGTATCTACAGGAGATCAAACTGGTAACACAACTCGAAAGGTCAGATGAGAAGTTCGCGGTTTGTGCAGATGGTGAAATGATCCGGAAAAGGGCCGTGGGGAAGGCTGTACCCGGGATCTCCAAATGTGCATGGAGCAAACGGCGAGCTGAAGCTGACTCTGCCATTTATATTTTCACCAAGGGAACAAACAAAAGAAAGAAACTCTCTTTGGGGTGCTTAGTCTGGCCTGGGGCGTCGGGAAGACATCGCTGAGAAAGCTGACAAAGCGGCCCGTGTTGCCTGAAGACCCAGCAGACGCTAATCCAGCAGAGAAACAGAGGAGCTGCAGTGGCTGGAGCACGTGAGCAGGGCAAAGACGGGCAGGGGGCCGGGGCCAGGGCCGGCAGGGGGCAGCCACGGCCAAGGTCAGACCCTGCAGAGTCCTAGAGACATGGTCCCAGGAAACCGAGCCCACTGCTGTCAAGTTGATTCTGACTCACAGTGACCTTATGGGACAGAGTAGAACTGTCACAGAGGGTTTCCAAGGAACAGGTGGTGGATTCAAACCACCAACCTTCTGGTTTGCAGCCGAGCTCTTCACACCTGTGCTACCAGGGCTCCAACAGGACTGAGGACTTTCTACTACACAGCAAAAAGTCATTCCACGGTTTTAAAGGGACAAGCGACATGACTCAATGTCCTTTTTCTACTTGCCTCAATTTCCATCTGCTTCCCTTGCCGTGTGGGTTTGCTGTCGTCAGGGGCCAAAGACAACAGTTTCGACTCACAGTGATCCCATGTTGGACAGACCCAAACACTGCCTGGTCCTGCGCCGTTCCCACTATCGATGGCTGCACCCGCGGCTGCAGCCACTGTGTCGGTCCCTCTCCTCGAGGGCCTTCCTCTGTGTTGCTGACCCTCTGTTTCATCAGGCATGATGTCATTCTCCAGGGACTGTGCCCCCCAAGAACATGCCCAAAGTACAGGAGACCAGGTATCCCATCCTTGCTCCTAAGCAGCCTTCCGGCTGTACTTCCCTCGAGGCCGTCTGTTCTTCCAGCAGTTCACAGTATAGTCATCATTCTTCGTCAGCACCATAACTCAAAGTCATCAGTTCTTCTCAGGTCCATCTCTCAACCAGCGTATGAGGCAACTGAAGACACCACAGCTTGGGTCAGGCACACCTTAATTCTTAAAGTGGCATCTTGTATGGGTTTAGAAAGAGTTTATCCAAAGCACTAAACAGACTTCAACAATCAAGCTACAACCTTTCCCCCAGTCCCACACTCAGATCTGGGTTCAAGTCCAGTAAGTAAGACATGGCTTGGAGGAGGTGGAAGAAAGTGCCATCAGCCACTAAGCCCAGAACTTCTACAGCCTACGTTGTTCCAGCCACACTGTTCACACCTCAAAGTCTAAACAGCCTGTACTGGGGGACCTGCCTTACAGAACTGTTTCTGAAAGTGCCAGAAGCCAGTGACACAGATAGGGGCTTGTGTGTCACACTCAGGAGTCACAGCAGGCAGTGTGAGGAGAGACAAAACCAAAGCTCTGTACTTTCTCCTGAACTATGCTTGGTCCTACCTGAAGCCTAGTCATGTGGCTGAGACGGAGACATACCACAAACTCTCATTTACTTCAACAAGTAACCACCAGTGGACGACCAAGGGGAAAGAGAAGGAATGCAGGAGACATCCCTCTGGGAATCCAACCAGGGTCACACAAACATGGGCAAACACTGCAAGCGGAAAGGTAAGCATGAAGCTGTGAGGTACAGACCACACACAGTGAAGGAGTTCCGAGATAGGTGAGGGCTGGATGGGCTCCAAAGGCACCCCAGAAAACACAGCATGCAAACTGAAGCAGAGCTAGAACTTGCACAAAAGAAACTGGTCTGCCTCATGCAAAACTAGAGGTGAAAGAACGGGTGTCTCAGGGGCAGTGGGATGGCCAGCTGACTGCTGTGGTGGACTCTCCTGTAACAGAGACCCGTCTCACAGCCATCATCCGGGAGGACAGCAACACCCTGGAGAGGCCCGATGCAATCAGAGCTGCCCCACAGAACACATCCTGTAGAAGCCAGCCAGCCAAGTGCAAGTCTGGCTTAAATTTAGGCTGTACTGGGGGGAAGATAAAACACAGACAACGAGACCTCTCCTAGGCTCCCTCTTCCTTTTGGGTAGCCAAGTAAGTTTCATATGGCAGCCTGACGGCTAACCAAAAGACCAGAAGTTCAAACCAGCTGCTCCTTAGAACTCTACGAGGCAGTGCTACCCTGTCTTATCAGGTCACTAGGAGTTGGAATCGACTCAACAACAATAGGTTTGGTTTTTGTTGTTGTTTTTTTTTAAATAACAATTTGCTCTATCTCTTTGCGTTGAATCTGGCAAGTGTTCCTTCTCTTCCTGGGATGGTTCTGCAGAGCTGGTGAGACAAGGGACACAGAGTAGCCCTCTCTCAGGCCTGGGTCACTGAGAACCGTGTGTTGCCAGGGAAGGGGAAGGTGCAGACAGCCATGCAGAGACTCGTCAGGGCTGAGTAAGCGTCTGCACTCCACGCTGCTGGAGTCCACCTGGAGAGAGGCTGGAGGGAGGGCAGGTGGCGGACTGCAGAAGCTCCCCGTCCAAGGTGCGACAGGCTGCTGAAGTGCCGCCTCTGGGCTGTGGATGGCTGCTGGTCGTGCCCATCATGACCTCGTACCTTACAACAAGGCTGGATGGTGTGAGCAAGCCAGAAGTCCATTTCAGCCGCCAGTCTTTCTCTGCCAGAATCACTGGGTGGTGGGCTGAGCTGCCAGACTGGACAAGGGAATTCTACAGCTGAGGTGTGAAAAGAAACCCATCTGCTGAACAAAGATGCTTCTTGTGTGACTGCCGACCTGGTGAACACCCAGAATGCCACCTCAGGGTCACTTTCTGCCAGCCCACTGGCCCACAGCCAGACAGCTCTACACAAGTTACTAGAAACCAGTAATTTAATGGACAGGCAGTGCCGACAGACCAAAGCTAAGGGAAACCACCCAGGACATCCATCATTTATGTACTGAGCCCAGGATGAGAAGTCCACAAATTCACAAGGAAGAAAACTAACCAGTCAACCCGGTCTCAGAAAAACGCGGTCCTGAATCATCTAGAGTACTCGTGTTTAGCACAGAGCCCACTGTGGGGTCTCCAGAAGTGCACACTGAAATTTTAAAACTGTGTCTTTGTTAAAGGCTATTTTTGTAGTGAGCATGGCTGTGTATTATTCAAGAATCCCATTTTCAAAATTATACAAACCAGGATGGCACTCTGGAACTTCATTTTTTAATAATTGGTCAAAACAAAAATGTCACTCATTCTAAATATCAATGAGGTATAATTTCAAATCGAATCCTTTAATATTTATGCACATGGCTTTATCCTCCCTATATACTTAAAGAAAACATTTTTCCTTTAATCAGTTGTAATGATTACTTTTTGTGGCTCTAGGGTTCAGTCAGCCAACGTGAAAAGCAAGGCCACTGGGGAAGGCCCGAGTTTGGGGTGCGAGGCAGCACAGGCACGAGTTACCAGCCGAGGGGCATCTGCCCCTGACTGCCAGGGGCCCTGGTGGTGCAGAGGTGGCGAGCTCGGCTGCTAACCGCGCCGTCCACAGCTCAGACCCACCAGGCACCCCCTGGAGACCCTGCAAGGCAGTTCCACTCTGTCCTGGAGGGTCACTGTGAGTCGGCATTGACTCAACAACAGGTTTGGTTGGCTGGTCTGTCTGTCTGTCTGTCTGTCTGTTTTCACTGTCCATCTCACTCTTCCTGAAGAGGGAGAAGGAGGTTCACACGGTGGCACCGACACTCCCCTGGGAGCTGTGTTCCTGGACGATCTCTGCCAAGTCAACTGTGTTGTGGTGAAATCTGTGGAGGGAACCGACCCCAGGTGAGGCAAAGAGCACAGGCCACAGGGAGGCCGACGGCTGCAGACGCCCCCCGCCACTCGGCAGCAGCAGCAGCAGCATTCCTTAAGCCTCTTGCTTCCCAGCGAGGGCAGTCCTCAGCCTCCTCAGTGGAAGCCACTGCAGGGACACTGTAGGACGAAGGGCTCCCTGTCACTGCCTGCTGCATGGTGGGTGCAGAGGTAAACACCCCCCAAAAAGTTGCCATTGAGTCGATTCTGAGTCGTAGCAACCCCAGAGGGCAGAGAAGAACTACCCCATTGGGTTTCCAAGGACAGACTGGCAGATTCAAACTGCTGACCTTTCGGTTAGCAGCCCAGCTGACAGCCATGGTGCCACTAGGGCTCCAAGGGGTGACAGCATCTGGTGGAGCTCTGCCAACTGCCTCCCCGCCCAGCCCCCTCAACAGGATAGCTGGCTCCCTGATGCCTTCACAGTCGCAGCCTGGCCTGGTGATAACCTGTTTCCACATGGACACCAGTCCCGGGAAGACCTGCTGTCCTCCTCGGCACAGCCACACAGCTAGCTGCTGATGGCCCGTGTCCCTGACACTCCAGGAGGATGGCTCCTGCCATCACGCCAACGGCTGATCACTCCAGCAACGTCTCTGCCTTCCCGTGTGCCGGGCAGAGGGCCTGAAACACGCACCGTTGGAGATCAAGGACCACAGCCTTCCAGACGGATCGCACCTCCACATCAAGACAACAAAAATCCTCACAACTGGCCCAGTAAGTGACATCACGGCAAGCAGAGAAAAGACGGAGGCTGTCAACGAGTCCACTTTGCTTGGATCCACAATCCCTGCCCACAGAAGCAGCAGCCAACGAATCACAAGATGCACTGCAAATCTGCCACAAAGGACCGCTGTGCGGCATTGGGAAGCAAAGCCGTGGCGTGTCGGACCGCACCACATGCGTGTGGAAGCTGACAGTGCCCGACGCGGAGAGGACCAGGCCTCTGACTGGAGACGGCAGAGGAACGCTGCACATACCGTCGGACGCCTAAAGAATGAACACATCTCCCTTGGAGGGACTGCAACCTGGGTGCTCACAGAAGCCGGGATGGTGCGACCAAGTCTTCCACACTCGGACAGGCTGTCAGGAAGGATCAGTCCCGGGAGTCAGACATCCCACTCGGTGAGGTGGAGGGTCACTGAGAAAGAGGAAGACCCTCAACAAGATGACCCGACCTGGTCGCTGCCCCAGTGGGCTCCAGCCTAACACCTGCGGGTGGGGGGGCCGGGGGCCCTTTCCTCTCTGTGTACACAAGGCTACCATACGTCAGAAGCAGCTGGGTGGCACGTAACAACAAACGTTACATATTTAATTGCTGAGAACTCTGTAAATATTTAATTGAAAAATGGAAGGCAAATTAATTTTAATAGCCAAGTTTTGTACAAATGGAGCAGGAATTAGAAGAATGCATTGGTGAAGAACCTGGTCTTTACTCCCGGAATATTCCTACATCAATCATTAATGTCAAAAACAACAAGACCGTGAGGTGCATTACTTTACGGTTCTGTGCATCTACAGGATGCTGTCCTACTGGGAGAGGAGAGGACGGAGAGGAGGGGACAGGGGACGGTTAGGAGGACAGGACATGCACGGAACGAAAAGGACAACTGTGCTATGACCAGGCAAGGAGGGCAGAGGGAGCTGCAGACAGGCGGGCATGCAAATTTAATCTGGATTGCACACTTTCACTCAATCACAATAAAGTATTCTTTGAAAAAACAAAAAAACGAACAAAAACAAAGGGAACTTATTTGTTGCCCTTGCCGGCTTCTCCCCAACTGAACGACATCTACCACTAAGGAACCGAAAGCCCTTTCCTTGAAGGACTTGGGAGGGGGGACGAGAGGGGTGTCTGAACTGAGGTCACACCACATGACACATTCCTCTTCATCCCAGAGGCAGAATGCAGTGAGCAGGTCACCAGTGAGAGCCGGGCAGCTTTCTGAATGCGAGCAGAGCACAGTGGCCGGCCGGGCACAGGCTGCTCCCTCCCCAGAGCCTGGAATAAAGTCCAATAAAGTAGAATAAAGGGGACTTTGAAGAAAACACCACCAAGGGCATGGGAAGCACCCCCCCAACCCCGCACCCCGCATAAAGGGCGGGATGGAACAACGGGCACAGCAGCCACTGTGGGTCCTGACTGACACGTGGCACTCCAGACCACACCAGAGCGTGCGTGCACCAACTCGGGCATTCCGCGGTGTCATGGGCAGTGAGGAGGCTGACAGTGGCGCACCCACAGCCCGCAGGGAAACGCACGCCTACAGCTGATGCCTGCCTAGTGCCAGCCCACGGACACACCTGGGAGACTGGGTAAACAGACGCTACAAATCCTCAGGGCCAAATAAGATTTTCCTGGGTCTCATGAGTTTTTTTAAAAAAATGTTTAAGGCAGTAACCACATTAGCCAGGGAGCAATGACTGGAAGACTGAACGGAAAGGTCCCCTCACCAAGAGCACCAGCCCTGCAGGGAACCAAGCCCAGGTCTGCGGGGCAGAAGCTGTGCTGCACCCACTGCCAGCAGCCAGCCCCGCAGGAGGGAGCAGCGGTCTGGCTGAGCCTAAGCTCATCTAGGAAAAGAAAAGGTTCCCAGGAACCATCACACTGCGCAGATGGCTGGCTCAAAAGCTCCCAGCTGTCCTGAAAAGAGGAATCCCAACCGGGGAATTAAAAAGGAAAAAAAAAGTCGTCAATACAGAACCAAATAGGATTCCCGTGAATCCCTCCGAGACTGTCAGCCTGAAATGTCAGGAGAGGTCTCCTTGAGTGTTTCAAACAGGGACGGTCCTGAGGTTTTGCTGCTGTCTGTCTGGAACACGAGGAGGCCATATTCTACTCCAAACAGGTAAAGAGTCCGCAGATCAATGCTGCTAACTCAGAAAATCTATTGTTTTCCCACAAAATCTCCAAAGATTACATAATGGCCTGATGAAGGCAGGAAGCATCTTTCTCTACAGGAAACATTTTTATGAACCTGGAGAAAAGAAAATGTATTCCTGTAATTCGTACTCACAATTTTAAAGACTACCCCGTCTCCTGCTGGTGGGACTCGGTTTACCCACAATGATGACAAGATACTGTCACAGCAATATAGTCCAATATGATCAACTGGGACTTCCACTAACAGGCCAAAGGAAACCCTGTGGCCTAGTGGTTAAGGCTCTGGCTGCTACCCAGAAGGTCAGCAGTTCAAACCCACCTGGGGCTCCTGGGAAACCCTGTGGGGCAGTTCTACTGTGTCCTGCACACTTGCTCTGAGTCAGAGTGGAGACAAAGGCAGTGGGTTCAATGTTCTGCGTTTTGGAATGAGCAAAATAATGTGTCCAGCTTTCTGACCATCTCAATAGCAGCCCCTCGGGCCAGCTGGCAGCAAGCAGCACAAGAAGCCGTGACCTTCCATCCTTGAAGGGCAAACATGCGCTGTATTACAGCTTCTAACCGATAAAATTCTACATCCAGATCCAGGGCCTGCGTGACACAAACACTTCCACGCAGCACTGCATCATTTCTTGAGCAATCTCCCTTAGGTTTTCTGTCTTTTCTAAGCTGCGCTTCACTGCACTTTAGATGAATATCTACAGTACAATTTAGTTTCTCAATCATCACACACCAATTGTCTTGCAACAGCGGCTGCAACGCCCTCGATGTGCCAGCACTCTCCCCCAGTCCCTTTCGACCCCCGTTTCTGTGTGTCCACTTTCTGAGGTCCCTTCCTGCCTCTGTGTGGTCCCTACTTGGCCTCTTAGACTCGGCTGAACTGATCGTTTGCTAGGCCTGTCGGACCCCACGCTGACCGCTGAGCTCTGGGAGCGGCGACAGCGTGGAGTCAGCAGGGGGCCCCGGGGGCTTAGTCACAAGGGGCTCAGGAAGCCTGGTCTTTTTTATAAATTTGAATTTTATTGTACAGTTTTTTCTGCACTCTGTCCCGCACCCTCTGCTGTGGTCCTTGTCCATACAGCTGGTGCTGGCGGCCGGGCACCATCTACTGGTTCTGGGCCCGGGGGGAGAGACTGTGGTTCAAAAAGCCCATCAGGCCCCTGGTCTCAGTGGTCTTCTTCTGTCTTTGGTGCTCTTCAGCCTTCTTTGCTCCGGATGGTACGGGACCAACAGAGGTATCTTGCCTGGCTGCTCTGTCTCTCAGATTTTCCAGTAAATGTTGCCAGCATGATTTTCCTCTCATGTGCTTCGTTTACCAATAGTATGGTCCTTTAAATACCATTTTACCATGTCAGTGGTCTCTGACAGTACTCCTGCTGCAATCTCATCCCAGCTGTGATCGCATGTAAGGTCAAATTGGGAAGGATGGCACCCACCTGATTTGCAGGCTTCTTCCAAAGCCACAGGAATTAAGACAACGTTACTGGTGTCACGACGGACCCAAAGAACTCAATGCAGCAGAGCTGAGAGGCCAGAAAGAGACCTCCCCACACACGGACAGCCGATTTTTTACAGAAATGGAAAGGCAATCTCTCCTAAGTCAATCCTGACTACCGGTGACCCCCGTGTGGCAGAGCAGAACTACACCCTGCTGGGTAGCCAGCAGCTGGTTTTTCAGGTCACCAGGGCCTTCTCCTGAGGCACCTCTGGTGGCCTTGACCTCCCACCACCAGCTCTGACTGGGAGAGGGTCAGCCGTAGGTATCATGTAAGCACGCATCTGAACCTCACGGAGGAAACAGACGTAGCATATTTTATGCAAATAAACCTGTTTCCAGGTTTGTTTGCCAACCACACCCCGCCTCCAAGAGATAGTTTCCTGAGCAGCACTATGCTAAATGTTTTTATAGCAACATGTAAAAAATCTGTCCCCTTCAGATCCCTCCCGGTGTTGAGGTAGGTGTTCCGGCTGCCTGTGGGATGTCTGCATGTAGCCATCCCTCAGTCTTCCAAATTCCACACTGAATGAAGTCTGCCCGCTCGTAATTCTTTCAGCCCTGATGAAGACACTTTGTAGAGAGGGGAGGTGCTTGTCAAACAAATGGAGAAGGTGTTACTTGCGTGAAAACGCAGCTGTCTTTAAAATGCATCTTAACATCAATGGTACATATTCTGGAACCTTGAAGACACTCATGCAGAGGCTCACTGGGTCCACAAGGGTGCGCTCACAGACGTCACACAATTCACTCTCCCACAGGGCAGTCCTCGCTGAGCCCACTGAGGACGGGTCCTCGGCTCCACCTAGCCTCTGCTGAGCTGCCTCCCAGAGAAGACAACCTATCACTCCCTCCCAGCAGCGCCTGGACTCAGGCTCATGAGCAGTGGCGACTGCCCAAACTCGGCTCCCAGAACCTTCCGGCTCAGCCCCCTCCACACACACAAAGAACACAGGCAGCCCTAGGTGTCCTTCCAGTTCCTGAAGATAGACGCACAAGCCAGACACTATGAGATCTGATAGGATTCCCAAGATTAGTTATTCTTTCTTCAAAGTCAACTCCTCTGTAGTCAGATGCTGGAAAAGGACACCAGGGAAATAACTACACAGTCAGCTGGAAAAGGGCTTTGGTTACACTTCCTATCATGTACCATTAAGCAGCTCCATTTCCACAATCACACGCTGTGCTATCTGTCCCCACCGATCAAGCCAAATCCAACAACAGCTCCTCTAGATTGTAGGTCGAGGGAAGCAGCTGGTTCCATGGTCTAACATTATCCTCACTGTCAAACAAAAAGCCTTTCAATTAAGGAGTTGGTATGAAAAGTTTTAAACAGTTTTGTTTTCCAAAAGGCAAGATATGCAAAGGAGAAAACATTTAAAGTATTATAAACAACACTCCATTTGAAATGTACTAGGACAGATTGCTATTTAATGAATCAACGCTGAACATTTTGATAGTGAGGACTTTTAAGAACACAACCCTCCCCCTTCTCTTTTTTCGGCAACCCGGATTTTTCCAAGGTATTACAAGGGCTTACAGCAGCATGTGACTCTATCTTGACTGGATTAAAACACTGAATTTTAAAAGCAACAGCAGAGATGGTCACAAGGCAGAGGAACGGCCATCCTTCATGTGGTGATGTATTTCAGGTATACCATGCTACCGCAAAAGCACACAATCACACAGCAAGCACTAAATACTTACTCTGTGACTGCCAATCCAAAGAAGTGCCCTAACTGCGACACTCTGAAAAGGCTTGTGTTACCCTAACTACAAACACTGCCCTTTAATACGTCCACCCAACAACTACCCCAAACCAAAACAACCCATTGCTATCAAGTCCCCTCCAATTCACGGAGACCCTGCAGGACAGAGCAGAACTGCCCCCCAGAGTTTCTGGGCAGCGCCTGGTGGATCCGAACTGCAGATCTTCTGGTGAGCAGCTGCAGCACTTATCCACTGCGCCACAGGGTCTCCACAACGGCTCTGACGTCACTAAAAATAAGCCCTCCATCTATAGGAGCGCATGAGCGTAAGTAGATCAAGGGAAAAGCTGCCTTGAAAAAAAAATTGAGTTTTTGGGAAATTTGGTTATTCAAAGCAAAGTTGAGAAAAATAAATTTTAAAAAATAAATTCACTAAAATACTACATTTGCTTTAGAAATGTACCCCAAAATTAATAACTTATTTAGTACACATTCCTTTAGAGACCCCAGAAGAACATTCTTGGTTTATGACAAGCTCACCCATTAAAACTTACTATAAAAATGCTAATACATTATGTAAATATAATACATGGGGAACGTGAAGGGAAGTACATAGTATACATCTGCCAAGAGATTAAAACACCATGCTGTCAGGAGCATTCCAAAACGCAGTGAGAGAGAGGAATTACTGCGGAAGTCTAGTGAGATGCAAAGAATATACAGAGAATTTAAACATATCAGAGAAAACCAGTAGTCCTAAACTTGGCTATTATATCTGCGTAAGGAAAGTTAACAAGTACTGACCTAGAAAGAAAAGGCTGAGAGTGGTCCCAATCCTCTAGCAAGTTCCTGTTTTCTGGCAAGGCTGGTTTGCTTGGTGCTCGGTGGCAGTGGGTTTCAGGGTTTGGGACAGGAGCTGTTCTTCACCTGCACTGACAAGCACATAAACTTCTAGTGAGTCCACTATCTCCTCTCTTCCTCTCCAAGAGTCTCTGGCAGTCCCTCTCCCTGACCGAAATCTGCAGCTTTTACGTGGCTTCATTTTGTCTGCTCACTTGTTTGCTTTTATGGGCTCATACATACAGAAGGGGCCTCAGATGCCCAGTTCTCCTGATTTACAGATGAGGAAATCAAGGTCCAGAGGGTAAAAGATCAAGACAGTCACATGCCGCATGATGCCCACATGGGCAACATCCAACCACATATGTGTCTGCGGTCCCACGAGGTCATAACGGAGTTCAGAAATCCCAATCAGAGAATGGGACATACTGGATACGAGCATGTCACACTCAACAATCATGATGATCTTCAATAACAAAAAATAAAGTCTCCAAGCTGTTCAAGTATCAGCACCACTGACAATACAAGGCTAACGAAAACACAAGACGACCTGTCTCTGGTACGGGGAGACAGCTGATGAGGGGGACCGCGGGCCAGGCCGAGAGCACATCTCTCTCAGCACACTTACGAGTGCTGCTCAGGCCCAGAACTTGCACGAGAAGGCTGAGGAAAGAGCATGTCCAGCCTGCAACACGGAGCTTCTTGCTGGTGATGGGCGGTTCAGAAGCACGCTTCTCACTGCTGACTGCCGAAGTGAGCGGTGAGTCCGCCGGCTGCCAAGAGGCAGGAGAACCTGCTGTGGCCTCGGGTGAATACACCACCCAGAAAATCTTCAATACGGATGACACCTCCCTGTTCCAGAAGCGGATGCCTGAAAGGACCCTTCATCTGTAGTATCGTGTTCACTCAACGTCCAAATCATGTAACGTACTATTTCACAGACTGGATCATGGACATTAAGTGGTGTGTGACTGTATACACACCCTTCTTGACACCAACAAGGAAACGCATGAACTCTGTATTTGTCTCTTGTGGCTAACAAACTACTACAAACTCGGTGGCTTCACACAACAAAATGTATCTTCTCACACTTTAGGGGGCCAGAGTCCCAAAAGCCAGGGGCCGGCAGTGCCACATCCCTCCAGAAACTCCATACTACAGAGATCCATGTCTCACCTCTTCCAGCTTCTGGGGGCCCCCGTGTTCGTGGCCTGTGGTTCTACAACCTCGCTCACCGTCTGTCTTTAAATGCCGTCTTTCCTTCTCCCTGCCTTCTCGTCTGTCTCTTATAAGGACTTGTCATGGATTTAAGGCCCAGCCAGATAACCTCATTCTGAGATCCTTCATTTAATTACATCCACAGAGACTCTTTTTCTAATAAGGTCACATTCATAAGTTCCAGCAGACAAAATGTGGACATACACATTTGCAGGTCACTATCCAACCCATGCAGACTCAAAAGAACAAGCAGCCAATTACCAATGAGCGCCTTTCCTGGCAGAGACCTCGGTTCGACCCCCAGCCAGAGCACCTCACGCACTGCCCCACCCGGCAGAGGCCTCTGCCTGCTGGGATGTCCCCCACGGTTCAGCAGGGCCCGCCCCAGACCCACACAGACTAGACAGGGCCTGGCAACCGGCTGTGAAAGCGGCCAGTAAAATCCCCACGGGTCACAGTGGCCCTCTCCCGAACCAACAGCACTGGGCTGTCCCCCTACAGGTGGCACTGGACAACCAGAGCAGGAAGCATGGTTAGCCAGGGAGGGAATGAGGGAGCAAGGGAGCACTGACAGGTGCTGAAGGGGCCTTCACGGACCTCAGGACCGTTAGCGATCAACATCACTGTCTTCTGGGACAGGACACCTGGAAACTGCAGCAATACGACATCACACACGTCGCACCCATACGACATCTGACAAGTTCACGAACATAACTGTTCTAAGTGCTACCTACCTCACGTTATGGTCACCTTTGAAGACCTCCCCACCCAGGCCAGCACCCAGTCCACCCTTCAAAGCCATTTTGGAACTCTTTCTGGAATGACCATTGTGCACAGCGACCCAGTGGCAAGTTTGCAAAACTTAACTGTACAGTTGTCTGTGAGGGAGTTTTTAGCCAGTAAACAAGTAACTATATTGGAACACCTTCCCAGTCACTTGATCTGGCCCTCAATGACTTTTTTCTTTACCCAGAGCTAAAGGAAATATTGAAAGGAAGTCAACTGGATGACACTGAGGACATTTACAGTAACACAACGACAGCTCTGATGGCCATTCAGAAAAAGAGTTCCAAAATGGCTCTGAAGGGTGGACTAGATGCAGGTGTCGGTGCGTAGCTTCCCCAGGGGAGTACTTTAAAGGTGATCATAGTGATGTTCAACAATGAGGTATGTAGCACTTTCTCTAGGATGAGTTCAGCAAACTTAATTGGTAGTCCCCATGTCTGCTTTCTGTAATTTGTTGAATTTTTAGAAGTTTTTTAACTTACATTTCTTAGAAGGGAGAGTGCACTTCTCCAAAGATTTGTGACGCAGGATGTTCTTGGAGGCCAGCCAACAGGAAGTCTGGATGGCTTCTCAGAGGCCCTGCAGGCTGATGCCTGTCAGCACATACAGGGTCTGACTGCTTCTGAATCACTCCCACTCTAAAGAGATACGAACTCTCACATGCGGCAGGAGAGCTAACTGAAGTCTTGCTGCAAAGCTATGCTCTCATCAGCTTTTATTAACAAAATACTCAGAGACTTAACTCTATTTAAACTGTCCCTGAAAACCCAGGAAACCTGATGGCACAGTGGTTAAGAGCTGTGGCTGCTCACCAAAAGGTTGCCAGTTCAAATTTACCAGGTGCTCCTTGGAAACCCTACTGGGCAGTTCTACTCTGTCCTGTCGGGCTGTTTTGAGTCAGCATCGACTAAACAGCTGTGGCTTTTTTGGTGGGGTTTGGAAACTCTGGTGGCATAGTGGTTAAGTGGTGTGGCTGCTAACCCAAAGGTCAGTAGTTCAAATCCTCCAGGGGCTCCCTTGGCAACTCTGTGGGGCAGTTCTCCTGTGTCTATAAGGTTGTTACGAGTTGGAATTGACTCAACGGCAGCAGATTTGGTTTCTGTTTTGGCAGTGCAGCGGTTGGGTGCTCAGGCTGCTGACCGAAAGGTCAGCATGTGAATTGTCCAGTCACCCCCTGAAAACCATGTGGGGGTGTGCTATTCCACCCTGCATGGCTGCTGTGAGGGGGCATCAACTCAATGGCATTGAGTCTGGCTTAGAAAAGATCAGCCTTTGTTTGGTTTCCCCTTCTATCAAGTTTCTCTGGTCAGGAGTGTGCTGTCACCGGGCGGGGAGAGCAGCCAGAGTCACACAGCAGTGTGTGTGCAAACGCTTGCATGACAAATTAAACTCGATTGTGAATTTTCACTTAAAGTGCAATCAAATACATATTTTTAAATCCCTCCTGGTCTCTAGATTTCAGCAAGTGTCACTGATGACTTCTGTAGCAAGCCCATGACGGTCTCCCGTGGGCCATTCTGGGACCATCTGACAATAACGAGACCCACCTGGGTGAATGGTCCTTGGCCACCCGGCTCTCACTTCCTTCCTTCCAGCACGCATCTTTCTCTTCTTGTGTTCTTCCATCCTGTCCTTTAGACTTGCAACATTCTGCTGTGACTGTCAAATATTTCTGTTATTTTCAAATTTCACTAAGGAACTTATTTTCACAAAGGCTTTCAACAAATTATTCATATTGGTAATGCCCAACATGGCTGCTAACCCAAAGGTCAGAAGTTCGAGTCCACCAGCAGCTCCTTGGAGACTCTATGGGGCAGTTCTGCTCTGTCCTGTGGGGTCGCTATGAGTCAGAATCAACTCAGTGGCAAAGGTGTTTTTTGTTTTTGTTCTTTTTAGCAAGCTAAAAAATCACACTTCTGTGTTTGGGTGTTCAACTATGTTCTCTTCCAGTTTATGTTTAACATTTAAAACTTGTTATGAAATATTTCTATCTTATACAAACGTATAAAGAATAACATAATGAAGCCCCATGTTCTTACCACCCAGTTTATTTTTTTAATAATATTTTATTGTATTTAGGTTCCCATGCAACAATTTCTACAGAAACTGACACTGGTTACCCTTCACAGTTTGCAGACCTTCTCATGATTTCTGTTCTGGTTGCTCCATTTCCATCAATCTAGCTTCCCTGTCCCACTGCCTTCTTGTCTTTGTTTTAACCCACCACCCAGTTTATGAACTAAAACCATCAATCCAGTTGAAGCCTCTGTATCTTCATCCCCACAATCTCCCTTCTCCCTCCCCTGTACCCTTCCATCACTGTGAGAGGCAACTTCTACCTTGAATTTTTTTTACCTACTTTATGTTTCACTGTATTCCTAGACTTCATGTGTCTAGATTATTTAAAATATTTTCCTTTCTGCATATTATTGTTCAAAAACTTAAGGTGCTACAATTTCAGTAAAGACTCATATGAAATTATCTCAACCAAACCTGAGTCCCTGAGCACAGGTTAAATTTTTAACCTTTTGATTCCAGATTCCACAGTCACAGCTGCCATTCGATCTGCTCACAAATCCTATGGAGAATTGTGACAGAAGTACAGCAGCCTACCTAATGTTTATCTCCGTGCTGGAAAGCTTCATCTAGACTGGAAAGCAGATCTGCAACATGTGGGAGGCTAACAGCACTATAAAAGACAAATGAGGCTTCTATAGAGGTGACTGTGCCATCCTTTTTTGATAATTATAATACAGAAGTTGAAAAAATACATAAGAATGCTTAAAAAGAATATTCTATCACTCAAACACGGTGGAAGACACCAGTATCTTGGTTCCTGCCCCAACAGAGGTTTATTCAGGAAGGAAAACATTAGAAAACAATTATCTAGTCATAAAATCACGGAAAGCACGAAAGGGAATATAAGTAACACTAGCATAGACATGACAGAAATAACCCTACTGTGAGCGTCTGTTATAATTCATTACCAGATAGGACTAAAGCAGAAATTCCAGTGTGATACACATGGAAAAAGAAACAGTGGGCTATTAACACCAAAGGATTAAACAGTAATTACACCAACCAGTATTCATTAAATGCCAAAAACAGAGCCATGTGGGGTTAGAACGGAGGAGGTACATAGCTCAGTCCTTGGAATACAGTAACAGGACCTGCCTGTACAGCCAAGAGCTACAATAATTTAAATTTCAAATAACCCTTTCTAAATGGATTACTATATGAAAATAACTAAATGAACCCCCAAATAACTAAAAGAACTGGATAAAATAACTTTGTCTCCTGTTACGTATATTGACAGATACTAAGATCAAAGTTAATGGACTGAGTTCACTATTCAGGTATCTGCACATTCTCAGACTGGGAAATACCCAGGAAGAGCGATCAGCCTCAGCAGCTGCCTCTACAGAACTCAGTAAAACAAACTGCACACATCCATGCAGGTAAGACACCATCACTGTAAATTACGGGAGTACCTAGATTTTAACGGTAGTGTGAAGGTTCTTCCTCAGAAACCTACCTTAGAACATTTCCATTAAAACGAGTTAATATACACACAAGCATCTTCTGCAGCACAGCACCTGCTAGGCAGTGGACTGCTAGGAAAACACGAAAACAACAACGACAAAGTCTAAGTGGTGAAGGGTTGAGAACTCGTCTGCTAACCAGCAGGTCGGGCACCCAACGCACCTGGCGCTCCTCAGAGACTCTGTGGGGCAGTTTTACTCGGTCCTATCGGGTCACTAGGGTCAGAATCAACTCAACAGCACTGGCTTTGTCTTTTTGGTCTTTATGGAAAAACGTAACTCACGCATGAAACCAATGAACCCGTGGGTTGTGATGGTTAGGGGAGCGGCTGCTGACTGACAGGTCGGCGGTGCCCGGTCTCCCGGCACATCCATGGGCGAAAGACCCCGAGATCTGCGATGGTTAGGGTTACAGCCTGGAACACCCCCGGGGCAGGTCCACCCTGTCCTAAAGCACTGCTATGATCAGAGCCGCCCCAACGGCACCCAACAACAACACACGAAACTGTGTTGTTGTTGAGAGCCACTGAGCTGGCTCCAACCCAGCAATCCTGCGAATGGCGCAAGGAAATGGTGCCTGGTCCTGCAGCGCCCTCACCACCGCGGGCACCTTGAGTCCCTTCCTGCCAAGGCTGGACACCCATCCTGCAGCACCCTCACTGCCGCGGGCACCTTGAGTCTCTTCCTGCAGAGGCTGGTCACCCGTCCTGTGGCACCCTCTCTGCTGCGGGTGACTTGAGTCCTTTCTGCGGAGGCTGGGCACAGGTCCTGCAGCACTGCCCCTGACAATCTTCTGCGGGGGTCCATAGGGTTCTCACTGACGCATCTTCAGAGGGAGATCACCAGGCTTTTCTTCCTGTCTGCCTCCCTCTGGACGCTCCACTGAAACGTAGACACTGGAAGTATCAGTGGTACAGCTTCTGGCCTCACAGCAACAGACAAGCCAGCACAGTGTACCAAAGGGACAAACAAGTCATGGATTTGAAACTACAAAAAGCACAGACTTTTACTGCCCAAAGAAACATTAGAAATGATCTTGTCCAACAATTTCATTTCTATAGAGAAGGAAACTGAAGCACAGCAACTTACTCAGCTAGCATTAGAGCTAGTACTAAAATCCATGCATCCTGACCTGAGACTAGTGGTTTTTGCAAATTCTTTTGTTGAACAGAAACTATGAAAAAAACATGAACCCACCAAAAGCCTTGCTTCCAATCAGAAGCAGTGCACTCAGGCAGCAGCCAGAGTCCTACTGTGTCTCTAACTACAGCCTCAGGCAAGTCCTCACGATGCTCCTGATTCAATTTTTGTGTATAAAATGGGAAAGTCACACTAGATCAGGGACTCTCCATCTTGGCTGTGCCACAAAATCCCGAGGGACTTCTCACAGAGCAGCAAAAGCCCAGTCCTACCCCACAAGATTCTCCCTTCAATGGTCTGCGATGGTGCGACGGTGGGTCCTGGGCACCGGTGTTTTCTAAGCCCCTCCCAGGGATTCCAGTGTGCTACCAAGACTGACATCTACCGGACAGCATCACCACCAGTGTCCCTTTCGTCATCCAAAGGTCTCATTCACTCTTTGGTCTGGCTGTCATCAATTGGCTGTGGGCTTCCTCATTAAAGAGGTGGGTAGATTGGGTACAGTAAATACACACAAATTCAGGGGAAAAACAACACTTACCCTCCTCTCTTTGACATGGCTGACACCCACAGCACAGGGAGATTCTATACCATAGTCCACTGGCCCTGACCGAGGCCTGTGAGAGAGAAACAGTCTTGTTGAGCAGGGGTCACAGGGGTGGCCCTGGCCCACCAGGTGTTTCACCCCCTTGGGCATGGAGTCATCGGGAGCTGGGGGCCAAGGGGACCAAGCCTTTCATGGAGAAGCCTTCTCCTCCCCTCCTCTTCCTTTTCTTTCCATAGGGAGGAGCTCAATCCGCATAAAGCTCCCGGAGCCTCTCTGCCTTGACTCCCTCTCTTCACTCAGATAGAAAAGCACTGTCCATTGGCAAATGGGGAAAGAAGCAGCTCTGCGTGCTTCACTCGGCTCCTTCCTGCTCCTCTTGGGGGTGAGCCGCCCACAGAGCACACAAGTTCTGACCCAGTTCTCCACAACAGGCTCTGCGTGGGGACCTGGCCCAGTCCGTGCTGCAGGGACTAGGAAGGTAAGTATTCCAATTCTGAGGTTCTGAATCTGGAAGTCCATATGCCAGTGGATCTGAGCTGCATCTTGTAGCCGATCTTTTATTAGAATGAAGGTGAAAACTCTGGCTCCAAGATATGTGTCCTTGCATTACTTCTCAGCTGGTTGAGAACCCAGTGAAAAGAGGAATGCTCTTTCATGGGTCCCCTCAGAATTCTTGACAAGGCTTACTACTCTGTGTTAAGTAGTGACCCTGGGAGTACAGAGGCCATGTGCTTAGTCTGACAGTGTCTAGAGTGAATGAATGAACCAATAAACACAGGAGAGACAGAAAGTCATAGCTACATACGGACGGCACTGTCGCCTAAAGAACCGTTGTCTTAGCTCGTCAATCTCACCTTAATTCAAGGTTTCTCACCCCTGGCACTACTGACATTTTGGGCCAGATAATTCATCATCATGGGGGCTGCCCTGTGCCTTATGCAGTGTTTAATAGTGTCCCTAGTGTTTATGCACTCTTTGCAAACAGCGACCCTCCAAGGTTGACTACCAAAATTGTCCCTAGATGACAGCTAATGTTCCCTGGGTGACAAAACCTCTCTTTCTCGCTCTCTCTCACTCACACAGATACACACACACACATACACACATACATCATCGGGAACCACTGCTTTTAGCATCTGGGGTCTTAAAAGCTGCCAAGCTGCCATTTAAGGTACACCAAATGGTCCCAACTCAGCAGGAACAGATGTTCACCAAGGACCAAAACGACATGGGAGAAAGAGATCCCAGAAGACAGACAGACCCACGTGAGTGGGTGACTACATCGACTTGTGACCAGAAGAACTAGATGGTGCCCCACCAGCACCAGTGATAGCCATGATGGGCTAACAAAGTCAAGTCTCACTGGCAATGTGAGAATAAAAAGGGGTGCACCCTGAGATCTCCACTAAAAGGTTGCAACTGATGGTCCAGGGGCCTCGGGGTTCTCCTGGGAGCATGGCCCCTGGCCCTGATGCTGCCCCTGTCCATAAATCATAATGGAGGTCAACTCTTTGGACAGGAATGGATGGGACTTGGTGACACAGAGTGACCATATCATGTGTATGCTTTATGGTTCTATGCATCTACAGGATGTCATCCTTCTGACCTCTTACTGGAGGCGGGGGAAAGGGTGGAGAGGAGGGGATAGGAGATTGTTAGGAGGACACGACATGTACAGGACAGGAGGAGTGTTCTGTCACCTAGCAGGGAGAGCAGTGGGAGCTGCACATAGGCAGGCATGCAAATTTATATGGGATTGTACGTTTTCACTCAATCATAATTAAAAAACAAAAAAGGGGGAAAAAAAGAACCACTGCCTTAACTTGATTTATCACTACAGGAAAGTAAAGAGGTGACTACCTGCTGAGAAAACAAACACAGAATCAAGGACTGCAACAGCTGGAAAGGTCTTTGGAGCTCAGCTAGCCCAACTCTCTGCATTTTCAGATGAGAAACCACAGTTATGGAAATATCAATATTTATTACCAGCCACTTACTGAAGCAGAGCCTCTTTCTTCTAAAATCCGCTACCTTGTCAATAAAAACCCAAAAGGAAGCATAATGTAGGAACTTTCTAGTTTTTCATTTTTTTTAATTTCCTCCTGAAAATACTATTATTTCTGAAGCCATGCCCCATTACCTCAAAATATGTGACCATTACTTCCTCCACGCCCAGCTCTGACAAGCTCTGTGGGAATGGGATGTCCAACCCACCGGTGAGGGGGCACCCAGTGTTCCCCTCACATGTGTATCACACACAAGAAGACACAGAAGGATGGCCACTGATACAGCAGAAAAGAAGGAACTATCATATAAATAAAAAGTCCTAGCCCTGTCATGTACTGCTTGGTAAAAAATGAGAGGATATTAATGTAATCTTCCCTTCTCCAATGTATCCTCCGTGGTAACCTTTCCCAAGAAGACCTTTCTGAAACCCAGATCTGGTTATGTCTCTCCCGGCCAGGCTTCAGATCCTTCAGTGGTTCACCACATCCATCACCTTCAAGATGAAACCAAGTCTTTCAAATGTTTACAAGGCCTCCGAGGACTTTGTTCCTGCCCACCTCTCCAGCCTCATCTCCTCTCTCACCAGATGATACGCCACCTCCAGCCACAGTGAACCCCTTCAAGATCTCTGACAGGACCCACCAACTGACATTTCCTAGCAATGGTCTCAGTGAGCTGCGTATAACATTTGGTCACGGACCCGTTCTTCAGGTCTCATATCAAGTGTGACTTCCTCAGACCCCTCCCCAGCCTGACCCTACTAAATATTCTCACAGCATCTTCAACCTCTTCTGCACCGCCTTTATCACAACTGTACTTTTTATTTATGTGATGATTTTATGAATACCATTCTTCATACAGACTGGGAGCTCCCAGAGGGCAGAAAGTTCATCTGTTTTCACTCTCCACAACATCTCTGTAACGAAAAACCACAACTGTTGCCATCAAGTTGGTTCTGACTCACGTTGCTGTTGTTGTTAGGTGCTTTCAAGTCAGTTCCAACTCACAGTGACCCTCTGCACAACAGAACAAAACACTGCCCAGCCTGGTGCCACGCTCACAGTCGTTTTTATACTTAAGCTCATTGTTACAGCCACTGTGTCAATCCATCTTGTTGACAGTCTTCCTCTCGGTTGCCGACCCTCCGTTCTACCAACCATGACGTCCTTCCCCAGGGACTGATCCCTCCTGACAACATGTCCAGAGTATGTGAGATGCTGTCTCACTATCTTTGCTTCCAAGGAGCACTCTGGTTGTACTTCCTCCAGAACAGATCTGTTTGTTCTTGTGGCAGTCCATGGTATACTCAATATTCTTCCCCAACACCACAATTCAAAGGCATCAATTTTTCTTCTGTCTTCCTCACTCACTGTTCAGATTTCACATGCATACAATACAAGTGAAAATAACATAGCTTGGGTCAGAGCACCTTAATCTTGAAGGTGACATCTTTACTTTTCAGCACTTTAAAGAGGTCCTTCGGAGAAGATTTTTCCAATGCAAAATACCATTTGGTTTCCTGACTGCTGTTTCCATGAGTGTTGATTGTGGAACCAAATAAAACAAAATCTTTGACAGCCTCAATTCCTTCTCCATTTATCACAATGTTGCTCATTCATCCAGTTGTGAGGATTTCTGTTTTCTTAATGTTGAGGTGCAATCCATACTAAAGGCTGTGGTCTTTGATCTTCGTCAGTAAGTGGTTCAAATCCTCTTCAATCCCACTGGGCAGGTTTGTGTCATCCGCATAATGCAGGCTGTTAATAAGTCTTCCTCCAATCCTGATGCCTCGTTCTTCTTCATAGAGTCCAGCTTCTGGGATCATTTGCTTGTCATGCAGACTGAAAAGATATGGTGAAAGGATACATCCTTGATTCGCACCTTTCCTGACTTTAAACCACACAGCGTCCCCTTGTTCTGTTCACACGACTGTGTCTTGATCCATACACAGATTCCTCCTGAGCACAATTAAGTGTCCTGGAATTCCCATTTCTGCAATGTTATCCACAATTGGTTACGATCCACACAGCTCAATGCCTTTGCGTAATCAATGTAACACAAGTAAACATCTTTCCAGTATTCCCAGCTTCCAGCCAAGATCCATCTGATATCAGAAAGTGACATCCCTGGTTCCACATCCTATTATGAATCCAGCTTGAATTTCTGGCAATTTCCTGTCCGTATATTGTTGCAGTCACTTTTGAATGATCTTTAGCAAAATCTTACTTGCATGTGACATTACTATTATTTGAGAATTTCTGCATTTGCTTGGATCACCTTTCTTGGGAATAGGTACAAATGTGAATTTCATGGCATAGACGAGTGAACACTTTCAGTGCTGCATCTGTCTGTTGAAATATCTCAGTTCGTAGTCCTTCAACTCCTGCAGCCTTGTTTTTCGCCAGTGGTTTCAATGCAGCTTCGACTTTTTCCTTCACTACCATCGGTTCCTGATCATACGCTACCTCTGAAAATCAACCACTTCTTTCTGGCGTAAGGACTCTGTGCATTCCTTCCATCTCCTTTTGATGCTTCCTGAATCGTTTCATATTTTCCCCGTAGAATCCTTCACTATTACAACTCCAGGCTTGAATTTTTTCTTCAGTTCTTTCTGCTTGTGAATGTAGAGCATGTTCTAACCTTCTGGTTTTCTGTCTCCAGCCACCCTTTGAAATCTTTTGTTCAGTTCTTTTACTTCCTCATTCCTTCCTTTTGCATTAGCTAGTTGAAGTTCAAGAGCAAGTCTCAGAGCCTCTTCTGACATCCAATTTGGTCTTTTCTTTCTTTTCTGTCTTTTTAAGGACCTCGTGCTTTCTTCACAGATGATGTCTTTGACATGTCATTCCAAAACTCATCTGGTCTTTGGTCATTAGTGTTCAACCCATCAAGTCTATCCTTGAAAATGGTCTCTAAACTCAGGTGGGATATATTCAAGGTCATAACTTTGGCTCTCGTGGACTTGTTCTAATTTTCTTCAGCTTCAGTTTGAACATGCATGTGAGCAATGGACAGTCTGTGCTGCAGTCAGCACCCGGTCTTGTTCTGACTGCTGATATGGAGCTTTCCCATCATCTCTTTCCACAGATACAGTTGATTTGATTCCTATGTATTCCATCTGGCAAGGTCCATGTGTATAGTCACTGTTCACATTAGCAAATAAAAGGTATTTACAATGAAGAAGTCGTTGGTCTTACACAATCCTATCATGACATCTCTGGCATCATTTCCATCACCAAGGCTGTATTTTCCAACTACCAGTCCTTCTTCTTTGTTTCCAACTTTGCAGTCCACTTAACAATAATTATCAATGCATCTTCATTGCATGTTCAATCAATTTTGGACTGCAGAAGCTGGTAAAAATCTTCAATTTCTTCATGCTTGGCATGTAAATTTGAATAATAGTCATATTAACTGGTCTTCCTTGTTGTTGTTAGGTGCCATCAAGTCAGTTCCAACTTATAGTGACCCTATGAGCAACAGAACAAAACACTGCCTGGTCTTGCACCATGTTCACAATCATTTTTATGCTTAAGCCCATTGTTGTGGCTATGTCAGCCCATCTCATCGAAGATCCTCCTCTTTTTTGCAGACCCCCCCCCATAAAGCATGATGTCCTTCTCCTAACAACATGTCCAAAGTATGTAAGACGCAGTCTTGCCATCTTTGCTCCCAAGGAGCGCTCTGGTTATACTTCTTCCAGAACAGACCTGTGTGTTCTTTTGGCGGTCCATGGTACGTTCAACACTCGGCTCACTAACGTCTAGGAAGGGTATCGATGCCATGTGTTCCATTTCATTTTTCATGATTTCCAATTTTCTTAGCCTCATACTTCATACATTCCATGTTCCAATTATTAATGGATGTTTGCAGCAGTTTCTTCTCATTTTGAGTTGCGCCACATCAACAAATGACAATCCCGCAGGCTTTACTCCATCTGCATCATTAAGGTCAACTCTACTTTGGGGAGGCAGCACTTCCCCAGTTGTCTTCTGAGTGCCTTCCAACCTGGGGGGGGGCTCATTTTCTGGTACTATATCTGACAATTTCCACTGCTATTCATAAAATTTTTACTGGCTCAATCTTTTCTGAAGTAGACTGCCAGGTCCTTCTTCCGAGTTTGTCATACTATAGGGACTAACTTGTTGCTGTAATGCTAGAAGTTATGCCACCAGTATTCAGATAAGAGCAGGGTCCCCCACATGAACAAGTTTCCGCTGAGCTTCCAGAATATGAAAGACTAGGAAGATCTGACTCTCACAGACCCTGTCAGACAGCAGAACTGCCTCACAGGGTTTCCAAGGAGTGCCTGGTAGATTCAAACAGCTAACCTTTTGGTGTGCAGATGAACTCTTAACCACTGAGCCACCAGGGTTTCCCAATGTCCCTGAAGGCACCACCTATGCTTGACACACAGTAGGTGTTCAACCAGCATCTACCAAATAAAGAAATAAATGCTCTTTCCTATCGACCAGCCTCTCATAGTGCTGTTTCCTGCCTCGAATGATATTCCTTTCCTTCTTTATCTGGCTGATGCCTATTTTCCTGAGACTCAGGGCAGGCAGCCTCCATCCTGAAGCCTTCCCTAGTGCCCTCAGTCCACATCGGGTCCTCTTTGTCCATGCTCTCATGGCATCCTGGGTGTATCTGCACAGGAGACAGAGCAGTTTTCTCTTTACTGGTCAGTCTTTCCCACTAGGTCATGAGCTCCTTAAAGACAACGGACATGTCATTCATCTTCATACCCTCTGCAGATAACACGTCCCTAAAACAGAGGGGGCATTCAGTAAATGTTTGCTGAATACATAAATGAATGAATTCATACGGATATACATATACTACATAGGTAAAGACACATATAGTACACACGCCTATACTACGTAACTGTGTGTATACTATATAACTAAGCATATACTACAAGGTAAAGATGTCACCTTAAAGACCCAAGCCATGGTATTCTCAATTGCATCATATGCATGTGAAAGCTGGACAATGAACCAAGAAGACAGAAGAACTGATGCTCTTGAATTGCGGTGTTGGAGAAGAACGCTGAATGCACCGTGGACTACCAAAAGAACAAACAGATCTACCAGGGAACAAGTACAACCAGAGTGCTCCTTGGAAGCAAAGATGGCAAGACTGCATCTTCCATACTTTGGACATGCTGTCAGGAAAGATCAGTCCCCAGAGAAAGACATCATACTTGGTAGAGTGGAGGGTCAGCAAAAAAGAGGAAGACCCTCGATGAGATGGACGGACACAGTGGCCACAACTATGGGCTTAAGGATAAAAATAACTGTGGACATGTCACAGGACTGAGCAGTGTTTTGTTCTGTTGTTCATGGGGTCGCTAGGTGTCAGAACTGACCCAACGGCACGTAACAACAACAAACAACATTTTATTACTTAGGTTTATATCTGCCTGCTGAAACGCCTTTTAAAAAAAAACCCTTTGCCATCACATTGATTCCAACTCACAGCAGCACTATGGGACTAAGTACAACTTACTCCATAGGGTTTTCAAGGGGCACATGATAGATCTGAACTGCCAACCTTTGGGTTAGCAGCCCAGCTCTTAACCATTGCACCACCAGAGCTCACTTAGCAAAAACCTGATGAGGATAAAATAATATACCACCATTTAAATCACATTAAAATTTCTTGGAAAGGACATGACCTAACAAAATTGCTATTAATTTTTTTTTTTTTTTTTTTTTACTATTCTTCTTAGTATATGTTAAGGGTGACAAAATTTTAAATCACTATCAGAACAGTAAATATAATAAAAAACATTTAAAACCATGCATCAGTTTTAGGAATCTAGGACAGTTAAATACTGTATTCTGTGCAAGCAGAGTTATTTTACAGGAATATTGTTTCAAGAACCACTCTACCACGCTATTCCATTACTGAAAGGATAGTTAAACTTAAGAATTCCCCTGCTAATGGCTTGACCCCTTTATAGACAACGGTAATGACTTCTGTAAATGTCTCCTAGGTCGTTGTATTGAAAGAGGAGTTGGTTGCTAAAGCAACTTCATTTTTCTTAGCACACGATCTATCCCTCCAGACACGTGAAACATCCGATGTTCTTCCACTGATGCCTTAATGGACATAAGTAAAGCCAGAAAAGGGAAGACGTTTATGTTACTCGGCTGCTTCTACCACAGCCCACAAATGACTGCATGTTTGTCCTACATTTTGTTATTCAGTGCCACTCATCGGTCAGCCTGTCACACTGTGGTGGCCTGCGTGTTGCTGTGACGATGGCAGCTATGTCACCAGTATTTCAAATACCAACAGGGTCACCCATGGTGGACAAATTTCAGGAGAGCTGCTGGACTCAGGCAGACTGAGAAGAAAAAATTGCAATGTATTTCTGAAAAAATGGCCAATGAAAACCTTATGGGTAACAGCAGAACACTGTCAGATAGCACTGGGGAACAGCTGCCTCCTCAAAGTAGAGTCGCCTTAACGACACAGATGGAGTCCAACTTTTGGGACCTTCACTTGTTGATGCAGTATGACTTAAAATAAGATACAGCTACAGATATCCATTAATAATCAGAACACAGAATGGGCAAAATATGAATCAAGGAAAATTAGAAGTCATTAAAAATTAGATGGAATGCATAAAGGCTGATACCCTGGGCATCAGTGAGCTGAAATGGACTGGTACAGGCTATTTTTAATTGGACAACCAATTGGTCAACTATGCCAGGAATGATAAATTGATGAGGAACGGTGTCACAGTCATACTCAAAAGGTACAATTCAAGATCCATCCCAAAGTACAACCCTGTCAGTGACAGGATAATATTCATCTGCCTACAAAGAAGACCAGTTACTACAACTATTATTCAAACTTGCACAGCAACCCTAATGCCAAAGATGAAGATTTTTATCAACTTCTATAGTCTGAAATTGATTAAACATGCAATCAAGAAGCAATTAATAATTACTGGTGACTGGAATGAGAAAGCCAGAAATGAAGAAAGGTCAGTAGTTGGAAAATACGACCTTGGTGACAGAAATGCCGGAGATGGAACAACAGAATTTTGTAGACCAGTAACTTCTTTGCTGTAAGTACCTTTTCTCAGCAGCATAAACAGCAACTACACACGTGGACTTTGCAAGATGGAACACACAGGAGTCAAATGGACTATGTCTGTGCTAAAGCAAAATGAAGAAACGATACAGTAAACGAAAGCTGAAGAGACGATACCAAAGAACAGCGCAAGAAGACAAAGTAAAGTATTATAGAGTAACATGCAAAGGCCTGGAGTCAGAAAACCAACAGGGAAGACCACCCTTGGTATTTCTCAAGCTGAAAAGAGTAAAAGAAAAAAATTCTACCTCATGCTGCAATATTGAAGGATTCTAGGGGCAAAAAGCTGAACGATATAGGGAGCATTAGAAGAAGACGGAAGGAATACATAGACTCACTGTGCCAACAAGAACTGGTCAAGGAGGCAGGAGGGTACAGGAAAGCTGCTAAACAGGGAACTGCAGGTCAGAAAGGGGAGGTGCTGGCGTTTTGTGGGGTGGCCACCTGTGTCATAAAACAGTATGTGTATTATTTAATACAAAACTAATTTGCTCTGTAAACCTTCATCTAAATTACAATTTTTTAAAAAAGAATTAGTCAACTATTTATTGACCACTAGTCAATATTCAATATTATTAGTCAATATTGACCATTAGTCAGTAATTAAAAATTAGTCAACTAATCCACTGACTAATAAAAATTAAAAATTAGTCAACTAATTTATTGACTAATATTAGTTCGAATAACTCAGGGTGTAGCATATGATCAAGAACCAATGGCACTGAAAGCAGCAGCCCAAGCTGCAGAGAAGTCACCATTGACAAACACGCCTCCCGGAACTGACGGCATGCCAGCTGAAATGTTCCAACAAACGGGTGCAGTGGCGATGCTCACTCACACATGCCAAGAAATCTGGAAGACAGCTCGTTACCTGGCCAACCAAACGGAAGAGATGCACGTTTGTGCCCATGACAAACACAGGTGACGCAACGAATGTGGAAATCACTGAGCAATGCCCTAACATCACGTGCCAGTGAAACCATGCTGAAGGTCATTCAAAAACGGTTGCAGCAGCGCATCGATGGGGAAGGACCAGAAATTCAAGCTGGATTCAGAAGAGCTTCATCGCTGAAGTCAGATGGAGCTTGGCACAGAATACTATAAAGATGTTTGCCTGTGTTTTCTTGACTGCGCAAAGGCCTTCAACTGTGTGGTTATAACAAGTTATGGGAGAATGGGAATTGAAGAGAATGGGAATTCCTATATACTCAGCTGTGTTCACGAGGAATCTGTACACAGATCAAGAGGCAGCTGTTCTGACAGAACAAGGGGACACTACATGCTTTAAAGTCAGGAATGGTGTGAGTTAAGATTGTATCTTTTCACCGTATTTATTCAGTCTCTAGGTTGAGCAAATAATCCAAGAAGCTGGACTATGTGAGGAACGCAGCACCGGGCTTGGAGGGTGACTCATTAACTATCTGCATTATGCAGATGACACACCCTGCTTGCTGGAAACGAAGAGGCCTTGAAGCACTTACTGATGAAGAACGAAAACCACAGCCTTCAGTATGGACTGCACCTTAACATTAAAGAACATGAAAATCCTCACAAGTAGACCAATAAACAAAGTAAAAAAAGAAGTCTCCAAGCATTTCATCTTACTTAGATCCACAACCGACACCTATGTCAAAGCAGCAGTCAAGAAATCAAATGATGTATTATCAGGGCAAATGGGCTCCCAACGATCTATTTAAAGTGTTACAAAGCAAAGACGTCAGTTTGAGGACTAAAGCACGCCTGACTCAAAGCCCACTGCAATCTCATCGATCACGATTCACAGCCACTCTACAGGACAGGCTAGAACTGCCCCACAGGGCTTCCAAGGAGCAGCTGGTGGATTTGAACCAATGACCCTTTGGTTAGCAGCTGAGCTCCTTAACCAGAATGCTGCCAGGGCTTTTCAATTGCCTCATATGTAGGTGAAGGCTGGACAATGAATAAGACCAATGAAAAACTGCTGCATTTGAATCATGGCATTTGCAAAGAATCCTGAATCTATCCTTGGCTGCTAGAAGAACAAACATTTCAGTCTCGGGTACAGTACAGCCAGAATGCTCCTTAGAAGTGAGGAGGGCCACCCCTGTCTGTGGACATGGTATCAGGAAGAAGGTCCCTGGAGGAGGACTGGTAGAAGACCAGTGAAAAAGAGGAGGACCCTTAGGGAGAGGGCCTGGACACTGGCTGCAACAGCGAGCTCCAATAAAGCAGCCACCGAGATGGCGCAGGGCTGGGTCAGGCTTCGCTCCCTTGGGCAAGGGCTCACTGTGATGTGGGCCAACTCAACGGCACCTAATAAGAAGAGCCTCTCCTAAACCAAGAACACAAAAACTTCTCAGGAAACAAACAAAATGAATGATCAAGAAACCACTGAGGTTCCACCTTACCATTTTATGTAAAATGCCATCAAAAGAAAACTCAAGGGGAACAGTGGGTGTGAGCAGATCCTGGCCCTAAAAGAAGAGTAAACAGCGACTGCGTCAGCTTCACTCGAAGCTGAAGAGATAACAGATTGTCGGATCTGTGTTGTCCTTAACAACAACAACATCTGGATTACACTTCTTTAGCAACGGTTTTGTTGTTTCTTTCCTGTATCTGATCTGATTCAAAAGTTGAAAATAACTCTTTAATAAGCCGTCTTCCTTCAGTTCCTACCAACGTACACAGCCCAGGCAGGGTCTTGTTTCTGATCCCCGCTCTGAGCTACAGCCTCAGAGGACAGTGTCCTGTCTACTCGCTGTCTCACAGGTCTCTACACGAACTTCTGGTTTCTCTGTTTCCTCTGGCACCTGGGAATTTGCCTTTCCTGCCTCCACACCAGTCTATACAAAGACTTTCTGTTGTTATACGAATCTGAAATCTGAGTTTGCAGCAGGAGAACGTTGCTTTACCTTCTTATTTCATTATCTCATCTAAAAAAACTTTTAGTATGTTATACTTAACATTGCGAGTCTTCACTAATATCTTCTAAAAACAGAAGTATTACTTTCTAAACAGACTCGGTCCCTTCTTACTCTACAGTTTCACATTCATTGACCCTAACGATGGACTGATGGCACTCAGTGCCTGATACCTCGTTACCAGTTTCCTGCATTTTTTTGTGTGTTTTCTTAAGCATGCTGGTAGCATGTCTTTATCAGAGATCAAGAAATAGAAAATTCTAAGAACGAAGTTTGCACAGGGAGCTTGCACTGCTGTAATTTCAGTTTTCACTGTTTTGAGGGTTCAGTGAATAGCTTTGCAAAGCTAGGTAAAAAACTCCCTTTGGGGTGCCCTGAGGCTTCCACCCTGACTCTGTGATTATGGGATAAGAATTTAATGAAAAACAGCAGCTTCAACTTTCTAAACATCTATCCGGGTTTTTTTTAATTGCATTCTAGATTAGATTTTAGATTAAGGTTTACAGAGCAAACTAGTTTCCAACTCAAACAGTTAGTACACACAGTGTTCTGTGACACTGGTTGTCAACCCCTCAGTGTGTCAACACTCTCCCCTTCTCAACCGTGGGTCCCCATCACCAGCTCTCCTGCCCCCCCTGCCCTCTCGGCCTTACCCCTGGGATGGTGTGCCCCTCGGACCCACTATGTCTTACAGGCCAGTCTGTCTTTGGCTGAGGGGTGAACCTCAGCAGTGCCTTCATTACTGAGCTGTTCTGGCATCCGGGGCCACACTCTCACTCAGCTGTCCTGGTGCCCGGGGCCACACTCTCACTCAGCTGTCCTGGTGCCCGGGGCCACACTCTCACTGAGCTGTCCTGGTGTCACGGCCACACTCTCACTGAGCTGTCCTGGTGCCCGGGGCCACACTCTCTCTGAGCTGTCCTGGTGCCCGGGGCCACACTCTCACTGAGCTGTCCTGGTGCCCGGGGCCACACTCTCACTGAGCTGTCCTGGTGCCCGGGGCCACACTCTCACTGAGCTGTCCTGGTGCCCGGGGCCACACTCTCAAGGTTCCTCTAGTCTCTGTCAGACCAACAGGCTCCTGCAGTTTTCACAGAGCTCTACATTACTCACCTAATTTCAGATCTAAACAGGTTATTACCTCTTGGTACTGATGCAAATATGAAAATGAACTGAAAAGACCTAAGTGATTATGAAGTTTAGGGTTCAGCTTTCGATTAATCTCATTCTCAATTTATGAAAACATCACCCTACTTTTACACAACTAATGTGCTTTATCTACTTTTGTTTGCTGACCATGCCCTCCCCTGTGAAGTATATTCATAAGCGCCACTATGCCCATTTATTTCCCATGTTGCTGTAAAGGACTAGCATAGCACTTACCAGCTGGGACTCAGTTGGCAAATAAATGTAGGAGGTGGGCGTTATCCATCTGAAAATACAGTATATCCTTTATCTTCACTTTAATCTCTGGCATGTTTATATTTTTGAGAATTTCCTGAACTTTTAGAAAAAAAGTAGTTCTATAAAGTCTCTAACAAAGACCCTACATCCAGACATACAATAACACCACCACTATAGATGAACCAGATGTGTAAAGTGGTAGTGTGCAAAGGGTAATTTAGCAAGTACAAATGACTCAAAAATGTTTTAAGAGTCCCAAAATGTTGTAACTTCTTGTTTAAATACACTAGCCAAAGCCAAACAAAAAACACTACCCAGCTTTGAAAAAAAAAAAGACAATGATTTGTTTGAGCCTAGCAACAAAGCTGTCTGAAGAGTTAATCAGCAGAATAGCCCAGCCTAGCATTTCTCCCCAACAGAGGGTCTGCACACGTACGTAAGGTTCTGCAGCTCCTAGTAAGAGTTGACTTTCAACAGGCATCAGCTGGTTCACTTAATACACCCTCTGTGTGCCTGGCACAGCACTACCACGTGCTGGGCATCCAACAGAGGCCAGGACGGCGCCACTCTCTGCCTTCACAACGGTGACATTCCAGGGCCAGGAAGGAGGCGATACAGAAAACAGAGCAGTGCAAAGCCGAAAACAGATGTTTACAGCCAGCAGGAAATAAGTATGATTCTGCTGCAAAGAATAGGGCCTACTCTAGAGAGACAGTGGTCAAGAAAGTCGTCTGTAAATAGTCATACCGAAATTGCAAGTTGGTGAACAAGCTGACAAATGGCATGGCTGAAGAGGGTAAGATGCCAAGAGGCCTGGGGCTATGCATGACAAAGGGCAAAGCAAGCACAACGGCTCACGGCACGGAAGGGCTTGGCTAGTCGTGCAGATCGGACCAGGCCAGCCGGACCAGAAGACAGTGAAGGGAAAAGAGGCCATCAGGACCTGTGAGGTTGGTGCCGTGGATGAATTACTGGGGTGTGAGGCCTGTCCAGCCAAGGCCTGGTGACTCCCACCCAGCTGACTCTGTCACAGGGGAACTACAGCCTACCCAGGGGATCGGTCAGTTTCACTTTAAAAGAGAGCGAATGTCAGGGCAAAGAGCCTGCCACCGCCAAGAAAGGAGAGGCTGGCAGCAAGAGACAGCACCGAGGCCTCCCACCCTGTGGAGCAAGGACAGCTGAGGGAGCGCCTGTGGGCAGAAACGGAGGGACAGAGAGAAGTCCACGTCTGACCCACAACACTGGGACTTTCCAGCCTCCACAATCGTGAGTCATTCCCTTCACGTGGCTCGTGAGATCTGTGAGATGTCCCAGGGAACAAAAACTACCGAGGGGAGGGGGTGAAGCTGGTGTCAGAGAGAGCGGAGCGGTACAGCAGCTTGGGGAGGCGGGACACTGGAGACACCTTTAACCCCCACCTTACAGGAAAAAGCTTTGTGCTGATCTTATAAAAGCAAGTATTTGTTTAGCTGACGTCAGAATGAAGGGTTTCGCTGCTAACAGCCCAGCCAAGTCAGCCAAGTGCCATCGAGTCAGATCCGACTCATGGTGACCCTAGGGGCCAGTATAGAACAGACCCCCAGACTCACTACAATTTGTGGTTTGGGGAAGAAAGGGATAAACAGAAGAATGACAAACCTTTAGATTCTAGCTGGGCTTTAAAAAAAAAAAGACCTGTGGTCTGCAGCAGGTGTTATGTTGCAACCTGTTACCCAAGGAGAAAGCTATTCATGGGATTTAGGAGGGCTGCACCAAACTCCTAAGGAACTGGCTAACTGGACGCACAGAGAAATAGAGCAGTGGTAATCAGGACAGAGCCAGACAGACAATGCTGGGTTTTTGCTGTCCCTGATAGCTGCGATGGCAGGGTGGAGGACCGCAGGGGCTGATTTTAGCACTCAACCAAGCCCTGCTCCAGTCCAGTCAGAGCTGTGATCACTAGTCTTAGGGGCCAAACCGAACAGAAAAACTGGGCTGGAACAACAGGCAGTTCCTTTATGGTAGCTGGCCGGCAAGAAGACAGCCAGGGATGGAAATGGCAAATCCATTTCTTAGAGGGAGAAACTTTCCCTCCCTCTAAGCACTCGATGGAACCCTCCAGAGGAAGCAGCTGCTGGGCTGTGCCCACCCCGTGAGCATACCCCTTCACAGGTTATGGCAGATACAGCAGTCAAGGGAGCCCTTTCTACACGGCCACCCCATATAACCTCGCTGTTGCACAACAAAGCAACAACCCAAGAAGTCTCGTTGCATCTCCTGGCACAGCCTCCCCCCGTGGGTCTTACAGATGCCAGAAGCACAAAGGTGATTTGCAGGAGAACGGGAAGCAGCAGTGGGGAGGGAACCTACCCCAGCAGGGCAGAGATCTCTAGATGGTCACTAAGAACCCGGATGAATACGGTGGCCATTGATGGAGTTGAGATGGAGGCTCTAAGGCAGCACTCCAGGAGGTTGGGTGCACTCATGGAAATTCCTGCTGGTACCCCAATGTTAAAGAGGCCTAGACAAGACTGCCTTATTTACCCCAGATGGGAGATGTTGGGACCATGTGAAGCAGAGGCTCAGACAGTTGGTCAGGATTAGGAAAGACGAGGGGTCAGGGTCTTTGGTGTAGCCTTCAGCAGAGGACCCCAGACCATGTCCACAAGGGTAGAGGAAATGGCCCAGCAGGGTGGGGCTCCTGTACACTGCAGCTCAAGGTACTATAATTCCCAAACCTGTCAGTAAAATCTGGAAACGGCCCTATGGTTAGACTTCAAGGGACATGGGGATGTGACAGCAGAGGGGTCTAAGGTGAGAGCTGTGATGAGCACTGGAAGACGTAAACACAGCTTGTACAAAACCGTTGCATCTCCCTTACCTGAATGTATTATTGGTATGGACATTACATCTAATTGGGGGACCATCCTCCTACCTGATACTGCAAAACTGAAGGCATGTAAGTCTGCCCTTGGGCCAGTATTGACTGAACATGCTAAATGGGAACCTTTAGAACTTTCCAAACCCACT
The DNA here is from genome assembly GCA_028571685.1 of Heterohyrax brucei. Lineage (NCBI taxonomy): Eukaryota > Metazoa > Chordata > Mammalia > Hyracoidea > Procaviidae > Heterohyrax > Heterohyrax brucei. Next base: position 84,300,471 of record CM053157.1, on the reverse strand, counting down.
CCGGTTGTTAATTTTCAGTTGAGACAGTATAGGATGCCTGGTAGACAAAAGGAGATTGCTGCCTTGATAAAAGACACGCTACAGTCTGGGGTACTTGGTGCTAACAAATTCACTGTCTAACAGCCCTGTACGGCCCACAGACAAGGCAGATGGCTCCGGGAGGCTCACAGTAGACAACTAAGAACTAAATAAAGTAGTGTCACCTGACTTCAGCTTTTCCAGACATGGCATCAACAGTGCACAAATACAGCAGAGCATAAAATACCAGAGACTAGTCCTCAGTAACGGATCTTGAAAACGCCTTTTTTCCATATCAATTTCAGAAAACAGCCTCATGCAGTTTGCATTCACATGGGCAGGATCTGGGTTTACTTCCAACATGCTGCCACAGGGCTACCTGAATTCACTGGCTCACTGCCACAGCGCAGTGACAAGAGGCTCAGGCCTGGTGCAGATCTCAAGTACAACGTAATTATTACATTGACAATATCGTGTTAGGATGAAGCACTGAAGAACAGGCCAGGGCGGATCTGGATACGCCTACATGACCAACACACACACAGATACACACACACACACCACTGCAGGGGAGTCGATTCATGCTTGGTAGAGTGGAGGGTCAGTGAAAAAGAGTAAGACCCTCGACGAGACGGACTGACACAGCAGCCACAACTATGGGCTTAAGCATAAAAGCAATTGTGGACACAGCGCAAGACTGAGCAGTGTTTTGTTCTGTTGTTCTCACAGTCGCTGTGAGTCAGAACCAACTTGCTGGTGCCTGACAACAGCAGCCAGTTTAGGAGAACTGAAATCACACAAAGTGTGCTCTCTGACCACTATGGAATTAAACTAAAATTCAATAACAGAAAGATATCTATAAAATTCTCAAGTACTCAAAAAGTAATCAGCATACTTCTAAATAATCCATAGGTCAAACAGGAAATCATAAGCAAAAACAAAATGAATTAAATGAAAATACACGGCACATCACAATGTATGGAATGCAGCTAAGGCACAGATGAAAGGGAATCTTACAATATTCAACCCTTCCACTGGAAAAAAAAGGTCTCAAATCAGTGATAAGCCTCTACTTTACGAAAATAAAGGACATAGTGAGTGTAACAGAAATCAGTGAAACTGAAGAAAGAAAGTCAATAAAATTAAAAGTTACATGAAAATATCAAAAGATTGATAGCTCTCTAGCTGGACAAATTAAGAGGGACAACATGCTCATAGGCAAGACAGAGACTAAGACAGGGCCCGTCACCGCAGGGCCCATCACCGCAGGGCCCACAACATCACAAGGGTGGTCAGACAACGCTAAGGACAACGTGATGCCAAAAACCGGGTAACTAGAGGAAATGGGCAAGTGTCCTGAAAGACACAAGTTATCTAAGGTTACTCAAGAAAATAGCGATAACCTGAATAGTCCAATGGCTATTAAAGAACTCGACTGTATAATTTTAAGTCTTCTAACAAGGAAAACTTGAGACCCAGTTGGCTTCACTGGTGAAGTGTAACAAATGTTTAAGGAAGAAATGATGCTAATTCTGTACATGCTCTCCCAAAAAGTAAAAGATAAAAGAACTCCTTTCAATTATTTTTATGAAGCCAGCATTACTCAGATTACAAGAAAACTACAGATCAGTATTTCTCATGAACACAGACATAAAAATCCTCAGTAGAATATTATTAACCTAAATACAGTCATATATAAAAAGGATATCACAGCATAACCAAGGAGCATTTATCCTGGGAATGTAAGATTGGTTCGACTTTCAAAACTCAATGTAATTCACCATACCAAGAGATTAAGGGAAGAACAAAACTATCAGATGATCACAATAGATGCAAAAAAAAATTAGTAAAATTCAACCTCTACTCATCATAAAAAACTGTCAGCTACTAGGAGTAAAAGGAAGCTTCTTCACTCTGACAGAGAGGTTCTAAGCACAATCTGTAGCCAGCACCCCACTTACTAGGCCAAGGCTGGCAGCTCTGGTACTGAACGTGGACACAGACCAGACGCTTGCTCTCACCACTCCTAGTTCCCATCATCCTGGACACTCCAGACGCGAATAACCAAGCAAAGGATATACGCCCCAGAAAGGGAGAAACAGAACCGTCTCTCTTCACAAGTGACCCAACTGCTGACACAGAAGGCCTCCTCCCAAAAATCTTCTGAAAGTAATGAGTTTAGCAAGGCCATACAACACAAGGTTTACATACAAAAGTCAAGTATGCTTCTACCTACCAGCAGTGAACAACTGAATTTTTGTAAATTCCATTTAAAATAGCACCAAAAAAATCAGGAAATATTCAGGGGCAAATGTAACACAGGGCTTCCAACATAAGATGTACAAGATGAAAATTACTGCTAATGAGAGGCATCCAAGATGACCTAAATACAGATACTGTGCGCTCACAGATTGAAAGACTCAACACTGTTAGGGTATCAGATGTCCCCACATTCTCTACAAAGTCAATGGAATCCCAACCCAGATCCCAGAAGACAGTTTTCATCATGTTTTACAAATCCAGAAACTGATTTTAAAGTGTGTGAGGAAAGCCAAAAGGACCAGAATACCCAAAACGGTTTTGAAATTGAACACTGACATTGGAGGGCCCTCACTACCAGGTTTCAAGGCTTATACAGCTACATGAGCCACAAGAGCGTTGGGTGAGTGAGAGGGTGAGTGAGCGAGAGGGTGGGGTTAGAGAAAGAGTGAGGACGGATCAGTGAAGCCAACAAATTTATAGTCGTGAGATTTTCAACAAAGATGTCAAGAAAACTGAACAAAGGAGAACCTTCTTAATAAATGGTTCCATGTGGGAAAAAAAATCTATATGGGAGGAAGAAAAGAATTTTCAATAATACTTAATGCCATACACAAAAATTAAGTTGAAATGAAAGATCACGAAATTAAATGTGAAGCCTAAACTATAAAGCTTAGAACATGCAGGAGGACATCTTGACAATCTGGGATTAAGCAAAGACAATTTACACAGGAGACAAAAGATACAGACCATAAAAGACCAAAAATAAAGACTGAGTTTCATCAAAATTAAAAATTCTTTTCCAAAACACATGATCAGAAAATGAAAAGAGAATCCCCACTGATGCAAAAACTTGCAAACACACATCTGATAAAGGACTGATCTCCAGAATATACAAAGAACTGTCTCAACTCAATAGTAAGAAAACAATCCAATTTCAAAAATAAGTGGGTAAATGATTCAAACAGTTACTTCACCAAAGCAAGGATACGGATGGCAGTAATCACAAAAAGACGGCCAAGTCATTAGTCCTCCAAGAAACCAAATTAAAGCTACGATGAGCTACTACTGCGCACATATTTAAATATAATTTTGACTTCATCTGACCACTGGAAGTGCTGGCAAACATGTGCACAGCGGACACCTGCCCTTATGACTGGAGGAATGCCAAGTGGCACTGCCACTCTGCAGAACAGCTGGGCAGTTTTTTTTCTTGTAAGGTTAAATATCACTTATCATCCAACTCAGGTAAATGGGACTGAATCAATTGATTCCACATGGGAGAAAAATCTATATAAAAAAATTCCCAATAATGCTTAGTCACATCTATAAAAATTAAGTTGAAGTGGAAGATCACAGAACTAAATGTAAAGCTTAAACTATAAAACTTTTATATAAAAGGTATTCCTAGGTATTACTCCAGAGAAGTAAAGACATGTGTCCACACAAAAAAATACCTTCGAGTGCTGATAGCAACTTTATTCTTAGTAGCCCGTAACTGGGGACAACACAAACGTCTGCCAACTGACGAATAGATAAACTAGCTATGATACCTTGTACAATAGGGTACCAAACTGCAATAAAAACAAACGACTGACACACACATCTAGGTGAATCTCAGGAGAATGATGCTAAATGGATGAGATTAGATATACTATGTAATTCCATTCATAAAACATTCTGGACAGTCATAAAAAGTGTCATAAAGAGGCTGCAGCCTTTACGACTCCATTTATAAACCATTCTGGAAAAGACAAAGTTATAAAGGGAAAAAGATGAGCAGTTTTCAGAAGTGGGGAAAAGGACTGGAGAGAACATTCTAGAATGATGTGAGGGTGCTTATATGACTACACAACATTTGTTAGAATCCACACAACTGATACCTAAAAACGTGTGGGTTTTCTTGAATGTGAGTTATACTCCAACAAATCTGAGTAAAAGAAAAAAAGGAAAGCCGAAACGACGGCAAGGATCACGTAAGTACCATAAAACACCACTGAGAAAAGGGCAGACAAAAATGGCAAGTATTTTGGCAACGCTGTAATGTTCAAATTTCCAAAGCAGTTTCCCACATTAAGTGCACTCTTTAACTGGGTAGAGGAGACCCTGGCGGTACAGTGGTTGGGTGCCATGGCAGGTAACCAAAGGTCAGCAGTTCAAATCCACCAGGTGCTCCTGGGAAACTGTAGGAGGCAGTTCTCATTTGCCTACAGGGAAGCTACAGAGCAGAATCAACTCAATGGCAGTGGATTCTTTGGTTGTTAACTGAATTAATTTCTTGGATTAAAAAAAAAATATCTAATGAAATACATCTGTGCGAGTCAAAGCTCAGTGGGACGGTCTTCTTTTTCTGGGTCTTGCAAGTTTTCCAGCTTTGACAAGCTACGGACTTAACTGCTCTTCTATGGCCAGTAGCAGAAAATATGTGGAGTTTTCCTTCTGTGACGGGTCTCTGCCTCACAGAGCTGATGGCTTTCACAGGTTTTATAGTAACAGAGTGGTCTGGGCTTGGGCTCCCGGAGCCTTGGCAGAGCCAAGCACTTCTGCCAGCTGAACACTCCGGGCCCCTTTTCCAGGAAAGACAGCTTACAGATCCGCTGCAAGGTGACGAAAGGGACAGATGAGTCACCCGCTGAAGGAGCTGTCTTCTCTGACAAGTGAAAGTCAGGGGCATGTGACAGAACTGTGGTACAACAGGGGCGTTACACTCAGAGCAGGGGAGTCCCAGATAACCTTGCTGGGGGCGTCCGGGGGCGTGCAGCGGGGAAGAGACCTGAGAAATCACTTAGACAACAGAAGCCGCACCTCTGCAGGACGGCTGAGAACGGACAGGAGACGAGCGCTCACGGACCCATGCCTGGTGGGGCCCTCCAACGGCTTTGAGCTCATCTCCTCCTCAGACAGGGACCAGCCCCGGAGCAGGACGTCGCACTTGGTAAGCAGAGGGCCAGCGAGGAAGAAGACCCTCGCCGAGATGCACTGACCCGGCGCTGCGGCAGTGGGCTGCAGCCCGGCACAGCTGTGTGGTGGGCCCAGGACCGGTGGAGTTGGCTCTGCTGCACATGGGCTGGTGAGAACTGACTCGACAGCACCTACCATGGGGGTGAACCTGAGAAACAAGCACTCTCCTCTCCTACGGTGAAGGGCATATGTGCTTCTCTGCCTCCAGTGGGACACTTCTGAGGAAGGGGCAGGGCTGCTTATTCAGTGATTTGGGAGAACCAGTGCAGACTGATATCTGAGTCCCCGGTTCAAAACTTACGAAGAACCTCAAGCTGGCAACAGAAGGTCATTAAACCAGGGAAGGGGCCCTTCTAAAAGTGGTGCCTGGCCAACTGCCCAGTCCTTTGGCCAAGAAATCAGCCCTGAGGAGACGGCAAAGTGCACCAACAGTCATAAACAGGCAAGAGACCTCCGGTCTGTTTTCTTAGTCTACTGGTAATCATGTCATAAAACTATTATCTCCCATCTTCACACCCACGTCTCCAGAGGAGACTCTATAGCTCTTTTAAAATCTATTTTACTGCCTTGGGTGTCTTTTATCTATCTTTCCACTGAAATTTCCTTCCTTCCTATCTCATGCCTGAGAACGAAATCCCTCTAACAGAAAGCGTCTTTTCATCGAGCCTATGAGATAGCCCTTCCCACGTCTGAAGACCACTGTGGGATATCTAGGACCAGAAGATGCAACAAAGTTCAAAAAGATCATTCTGACTTCAGAATTAAAATAGGTTAACCCTTCGGAGAAGGAAAAATCAAGTTAAAGAATGAGCCTACACATGAGATAATAAGAAAGTGCTACTGGAATGCAAAAATGTCATCTTTTTACCACTTCATCTCAATTTCTACAGAAAAGTCTAATTAGTCTCTAACTCCTTGAGAAGACACACAGTATCCATTCATTTATAGAAAGGAACTATAAAGACCTAAGAACTACTCCTCTGAAAGAGCACCTGCTTTTTTTATGCCCAAATAAGCACCCTAAAGAGGGCAAGCCATTATTCCTAACAGTGGAGAAGGCAGAGACCACAGAAAACACCCAGGCACTGGAAGACCGAGAAACAGTTTCCTTATGCTGGGGTGAGCAGATGATCTGGCCCGCAAGATTTTCTCCCCAAGGTTGGTTTCTTTTTTGTTTGTTTAATCAGTATGGTTTATCTTAAAACAAACAAACAGAAAACTAAGTATAAATCCCTTAAGTACAGCTTTTATACAGCTACAAAGCAGAAAGTAATTTTCAAATTAAATACACGAAGCAACAAAACCATAATAATCAAATCAGCAACATTAATTTAATGGGACAGATGATGCCGCTTTTAGATACTTAATTACCGCCTGAAACCTCACTGCGGTGCTCGGTGCTCGCTGCCGCAGCAGAGTCTATTGAAAATGCTGGTCCAGAAGACTTTAAATGAGCATTTTTATAATATCATAAAACCACCACGTAAAAGGTGAAAATTTTCACTGAACTAGATGTTGTACCTTTGATCTACAAATCTATGAAATACAGTTAAGAATGTGTAATACCGTCTAAAACTCAACCAGAAATTAATTTTTAATTCTATTCTGTTGCACATAAATTATTCACAACACTTACAGCCTACATTTCTGATACAACCAAGCAACAAATGGATTTGTAAAAACAATGCTTCTAAAGCATTTTAAAATAAGATCATGAAGAAACAGGGCACATCTTATGGTGAAAAGAAATGTCTAAGCCTGTAAGTAATTTAATAATTCACTCCCACCCCTGACCCTGATGCCACTGAGTTGATTCTGACTCACAGTGACCCTACCATGCCCTAAAAACCTATTAAACCAACAAACAACTTGACAACAAGTCCTGACATTCGGTAACTTGAAATGAAATAGGTAGAAACTAACAACCACAGGTATATGTATCATTGAAAGCAGGCTACACAACATGTGAGGACTATGCTGTGACATCAGAACACCAAAAATGGCTCAGAAAATACATATGAGTTGTTCCCCTGGGAGATAAAATCTGTAACACAGAATCCAAAGCTTCATAACTTCCTCTGCCCTACTCAACTTTCCACTCCACTTCTATGGCCCACCCTCGCTGGTAAGAGACTGTACCATCTCAGACTCAGAAGGGTGGTAACAGACTATACCACCTCCGACTCAGAAGGGTGGTAACAGACTATACCATCTCAGACTCGGTACAAAGATCCTACCAGAGAAGCGCTAACTGCCCGCAGGCAGCAAACCTGGTGACTCACTTATTTTGTGGGTCAGAAGAGCAAACCAAGTTTTGGTTTAGACATTTCCAAAGAGCAGGCAGCAGCTGTTCTTGCTTTGCTTTGGTTTTTTGTTTATCAGACCTTTTCTTCAATGTCTTGGAAGCTAGAATAACAAAGTACTGCGGAGTTCTTCCAAACTGGTTTTCACTCACGTAAACACAGAATACGGGTAACCGAAGTCATTCCTAATGAGATAAACCCATTGCCATCAAATCAATTCTGGCTCACGGTGATCGTGTAGGAGAGGGCTGGACTGCCCCACAGGGTTTCCAAGGAGCAGCCAGTGGATTTGAACTGCTAACTTTCTGGTTAGTAGCTGTAGCTTTTAACTGCTGCACGTGCCAGACCTACTGCTAATCGAGTTGATTCCGACTCACAGTGACCCTACAGGACAGAGGAGAACTGTCCCACAGAGTTTCAAAGGAGCGTCTGGTACATTCAAACCGCCAACCTTTCAGTCAGTGGCCATACACTTAACCACTAAGCCGCCTGGATTTCTGAGCTCACATTAGGTGCTCATTAAATGTTAGTTTTCATCCAGTCTGAAAAAAAACCTCAATGTCGCCAAGTCATTTCTGATTCATAACAACCCTACAGGAAAGAGGAGAAATTCCCCCATAGAGTTTCCAAGGAGAACCTGGTGGATTTGAACTGCAGACTTCCCTTAGTTAACAGCCACAGTACTCAACCACCATGCCACCAGGCTTCTGACTCTAAGAGACTCAACTCCCTACAAGGAGAGGCCGCCCTTACTTATCTTCTTACCACCCAACAAGTCTAGCACTGTGCTTGGCAGGTAACAGGTGCTCAATTAAGTCTAATTTTTATATACTTGACACATAAAAACCAAAACCCCATGGCCATCTAGTCAATTCCGGCTCAGAGCAAGCACTTAGGTTTCCCAAGGCGCTGGTGCCTCTTTCTTCCTCTGGGCCCTGGGGGTTTCCACGCACCAACTGTTCAGTTAGCAGTTGGCCGCTGTGCTCACTGGGCCACCAGGGCTCCTTATGTCACATACAACCCCCAAACCAAACCTGATGCCATCCAGGTGATTCTGACTCATAGTGACCCTACAGAGGATGGCGTAAATCCATAATAAGAGGGTCTCTTTTAGAGCCTGGAAACCCTAGTGGCATAGTGATTAAGTGCTACAGCCGCCAACCAAAAGGTCAGCAGTTGGAATCCACCAGGCCCTCCCTGGGGATACTACGGAGCAGTTCTACCCTGTCCTGCAGGGAAGCTACAAGTTGGGGTCAACCTGATGTCAATGGGTTTAGTTCTCTTTTCTTGGTGTCTTCTATAACCATCTCATCCCAACAAGGGCATGCGGCCAACAGTTTTCTGTTTTTTTCAGTTTACAGTATTGACGACCTACCAGAGTTCTGGTGCCTATGAAGACACTGGAGAGAGAAAGGAAAATGTCGTCTTTTACCCCACTGCAGAGACAGAGACGCAGGGCTGCGAGACACCAGTTTACGAGGGCTGAGAGGCTTTTATGTCATCAGTCAGGCATAGAGTGCTGGCAAACTCAGGTTTCTGCCTTTTATAGTGAAAATTCTGTTGTGGCTGAAGGAGACAGCTGCTCAGAGGAAATTGCTGAGGCCACCTATTTCTGAGGACAACTTACAGGTTAGAATAAAAATGTTATATTCCTTTTATAACCTATAATCCTTTTCTCAGAACACAACATAACACTTTTTGATTTCTCCTCATTTCTAACAAATGTCAACTAAAATATTTATATATCAGTTTGGAAGAACACTAGATTAACAGCTGGTTCAGATTTCCATATGTCTTAATCCAGCTTTGGGTAAAAAGGTTCTCTTTCAGACATGAATATACAGGACTGAATGCATCACAGTGCCTCAACTGACCTGTCCTCGGCCCAAAGGAACCCCCGTTGAAAGTAAAATCAACCATTCAAAAAATGTCTAAGTGCCACAGTTGACGGTCTAAGGGCCTCGGGGTTTCCCTGGGAGCATGGCTCCTGGCCCTGATGCTGCCCCGTCCATAAATCATAATGAAGGTCAACTTTTCAGACAGCAATAGATTAGACTTGGCGACACAGAGTGACCATATCTTGTGGGAACTTTGTGGTTCTATGCATCTATAGGATGTCATCCTGCTGACTTCTTACTGGAGGAAGGTGAGAAGGTGGAGAGGAGGGGACAGGAGACTGCTGGGAGGATAGGGTGCATACGGAGCAGAGAAGGAGGGTGTGCTGTCACCAGGCAGCGAGAGCAGTGGGCGCTGCATATAGGTAGGCATGCGAATCTACATTCAATCATTAAAAAAAAATGTCTAAGTGTTGAGCAAAGCTACGTTTGGATCCACATCGCACTGGGGAAGAACACTGAATGCCCGCGGACCACCAGAACAAGATGCACAGCCAGGATGCTGCCTCAAAGCCAAGATGGCAGGATTCCACCTCCCCTACTTTGGGCACGTCGTCCCGAGGGGTGGGTGACCATGTTTGGTAAAGAATACGGTCAGTGAGAAAGAGTAAGACCCTCGAGGGGACGGGCTGACACAGTCCCTGCAAGGAAGGGCTCGGCACGGCAACAGTGGCGAGGAAGGCGCAGGGCCCGCAGGGCTCCGTCCTGGTGCGACAGGGCTGCTGGGGGTCAGAACGGACTCGGCACCACCTAACAACCGAAACAGCATGCCTCCTAATTTAAAAGGCACACTAACTACGCCGTCAGTCAGCTAAGGACTGGACTCTCAACATGTCAAATAAAATTTGAAATCTGACACTAAGGATAAACCAACAAGCACACTTTAACATGTAAGAAAAATCGTACGAAATTTAAAAAATCCTTGAAGAGTTTCACCCTTACAGGGTTCGTTCACAGCCACTGCAAGGTTGCGTCTCTGAAGGGTTGTGGACCCATAGCCTGCGGCGGAAGGATCAGGGCACGCTCAGACACACGGGGCTCGCCAAGGTAAGCTAGAGGATGGTGTAAGGGGCAGGCAGGTTGTGCTGGGCACACGGAACTGCCTGGGCGTCTGCAGGTGATGTCAGCGCCACGATCAGACACTGTGACCCAAACCTCCCGGTGGCTCCTGGGAAAGCAGCCTGGTGTCTCCTCCAGAGGGCTAAACAGAACTAGGACCTGATCCAGCAATCAGCCCCTAGCTGTGTCCCCAAAAGAACCAGGGTAAGGACCAAACAGAAATCTGCACACCAGTGTTCACTGCAGCACTGCTCACAATAGCCAGATGCTAGAAACCACCTACACGCCCATCAGCAGAATGGGTTTACAAAAGGGGTATACGGGCAACGGATTATCACACAACCATGAGGGAGATGATGTTTCGAGTCATAAACAACTTGGAGGAACTCTAAAAACGTACGCTAAGTGAAACATGAAGTCTGACAATTAAGTTCATGAACTTGCCACCATACACTGACCTTGGCAGCACTGCACAAACAACTCAGTCAGGGTTCACAACTGTGGTGCCTCAGTGCCTCACAGCTGTGCTCACACTGACACACGGTGAGATCTTGCTGAGTGCATTCGTCACTGCCTTTGCGTGTTTTTGTGTGCTGCCACGAGAATGTCAGAGCTTGAATTAGAGCAATGAACAAACATTAAATTTCTTGTTAAACTCAGCAAGAATGGAAGTGAAATCAGGGATGTGTTAGTCCAAGTTTATGGGGATAATGCCATGAAGAAAATGGCAGGGTACAAATGAATTCAATGTTTTTCTCAGGGGAGAGAAAACATCACTGATAAAGAGAGGTCTGGGTGGTCAGTAATGAGCAGAACTGATGCAAACACTGCAAAAATTCACTGAATTCTGTGCCAAAAACATCAGCTAACTGTGAGAAGTATAGCAGACCAAGTAGACACCGATAGAGAACAAAATTCTAACTGAAAATCCTGGCATGAGAAAGGTGTGTGCAAAAATGGTCCCAAATTTGCTCACCAATGAACAAAAACAAAGGAGAGTCCAAGTTTGGCGAGACGATGTTCTGGGCCGTGTTATCACTGGTGATGACACATGGGTGTGCAAATACAACCCCTTCACAAAGCATCAAAGTGCACAAGACCAAAAAAGTTCCATCTGTCCAAATCAAGAGTCCAAATGGTGCTGCTAACCTTTTTTGATATCAGAGGGATTGTTCATTATGAATTTGTACCAGCTGGACAGTTAACCAAGTTTAACATTTGCAAGTGCTGAAAAGGCTGTGTGAAAAACTTAGACGAAAACTACTCGAACTTAGACGAAAACTACTCTTGCGCCATGACAATGCACCAGCTAACACGACACTGTCTGTGAGGGACTTTCTAGCTAGTAATCAAGTAACCGTATTGGAACACCCCTCCCACACACCTGATCAGGTCCCCGAAGACTTTTTTCTTTACTCAAAGATAAAGGAAACACTGAAAGGAAGACACTTTGATGATATTCAGGACACCAACGGTAATACGATGACAGCCCTGATACCATTCCAGAAAAAGAATTTCAAAATTGCTTTGAAAGGCAGGCTAGGTGCTGGTGTCAGTGCAGAGCTTCCCAAGGGGGGTACTTTGAAGGTAACCGCAGTGATATTCAGCAGTGAGGCACGCAGCACATTTTCTAGGATGAGTTCACAAACTTGTCAGACCTTGTAAGCAAGGCACGAAGGGACAAACATTCTCTGAGGCCACTGACTTGAGACATCTAGAACAGGTGGACTCACAGACAGAAAGTAGACAGCAGTTACCAGGGGCTGCAGAGAGGAAGAATGGAGAGCCAGTGCCCAGTGGGGACAGGGTTCCTGTTAGAGGTGTGAGACAGTACTGGAAAGAACAGTGCTGACGGTGGAACATCACTATGAGGGTAGCTAAGGCCACTGAATTGCCCTCTTAAAAATGGCCAATTTTAGGTTACATGTATTTTATCTCAACATGCATATTTTTAAGGACACACACACAGCCAGCTGCCATGGAGTCCACTCGACTCAAAGCCACCCTACAGGTCAGAGTGGAAGTGGAGTCCCCAGGGTTTTCAATGGCTGGGACCTTTCAGCAGCACGTCACTAGGCCTGTCTCCTACAGCATCTTCAAGTAGATCCAAACTGCCAACCTTCTGGCTAGTGGCTGAGGGCTCCACCGTCTGTGCTGCCACAGATTCTGTGGGCCACAGGTGCCCTCGGGTGCTGCCGAGTCCGTTCTGACGCGTGGAGCGCCATGTTCACAGCTGCCCTCGGGTGCTGCCACATCTGTTTTGATGCATGCACCACATGTCACAGTTGCTCCCGGGTGCTGACGAGTCCATCCTGACGCATGGGGCGTGTGACACAGCTGCCCTCGGGTGCTGCCGAGTCCCGTGTGATCCATGGAGCACCGTGGGACACAGCTGCTCTCAGGTGCTATCCAGTCCATCATGATGTGTGGAGTGCCATGGTCACAGGTGCTCCCGGGTGCTGACGAGTCCATCCTGACGCATGGGGCGTGTGACACAGCTGCCCTCGGGTGCTGCCGAGTCCCGTGTGATCCATGGAGCACCGTGGGACACAGCTGCTCTCAGGTGCTATCCAGTCCATCGTGATGTGTGGACTGCCATGGTCACAGGTGCTCCCGGGTGCTGACGAGTCCATTGCGATGCGCGGACCATGTGACAGAGCTGCTCTTGCATGCTGCCGAGTCCGTTCTGACACGTGGAGTGTGTGACACAGTTGCTCTCGGGTGCTGCCGAGTCCATTCTGACACACGGAGCGCTGCGTTCACAGCTGCTCTCAGGTGCTGCCGAGTCGGCTGTGATGCATCCAGCACCATGGGACACAGCAGGACTGCCCCATGGGGTTTTCTAGGTTGTCGTCTTTCTGCGAGCAAATTGCCAGGTCCTTCTCCCACAGAGACGCTGCGTGGGTTCAAAACGCTAACCTTTCAGCAGCCAAGAGGTCGACCACTACAGCACCAGGTCACTGTCACCAAAAGAAATTCATAGCTGCGGGTGCACCAGTGACGGCCCTGTCAGCTGACGCTGCTCTGAGCCGCCTTCGTACACCTGTGGCCCTAACACCTTTCCCAAGTGTCCTTTTTCAGCAGCACCTAGTCCTTTTCTCTATGAATGGAGCAGCTCAGATGAAGGTCTTGAAGCATCTGTGCCTAGACCCAGAGTCCTGCCCTCTGACTGTCACTGTTACTGGTGGCCAGGCGTCCACATTACAGGGACTGTCACCACAGTTATGATCACAGTAGCTGCCAGTGTTAAAAGGTTTTATGTTACCTATAATTCTCAAAACACCTCTGTAAGTATTGCCTCCAATTGACAAACTAGTGAACTAGGGCTCAGAGAGGTTCAACTAATTAACAAGAATCACGGCTGAGTAAATACAAGCAGCAAAACTAGAACTCAGCCTCAGGTTTCTCTCACAGTAATGACAATGACCATGGCTTTTCCCTGCCTTCTATAGTATCTATGTGAGCATACCATGCAAAAGACAGTCCTAAAAAGAAAACAGATCATACATACTCAAAAATTCTCTTGCTAGTACCTAATACAAAAGACCAGTTGTTTTGGTTTTGGTTTTGTTTTAAGGACTATGCACACATCCCACGCATCTGTCAGTGTGTAGTACCATGGAGGCTTGTGTGCTGCTGGGATGCTGAAAGCTTTGCGACCGGCATCCAGACACCAGCAGGGTCGCCCACGGTGGACAGGTCTCAGCTGAGCTTCTAGAACTCAGACAGATGAGGAAGAAGGATCTGCAGTCCACTGCTGAAACAAACCAACCAGTGAAAACCAGCTCAGGAAGTTGATCCAGGAAAAACAGGAGGTGCAGACCACGGAGATCATCTCTGCAGTGTAGACATCCCTCCAAAGGGTTCTCAGGACAAAAGAGGCACCACACGTGCAGGGTACGATGTGTCTGGAGTGCTACACAGTGAAGGCAGTCTGTCAGAAGCAGTCACGGTCCGGGGTCTCAGAACATGGAGAAGAAGACGGAACACGGAAGACCATGAGGCTCACAAAGATCCCACAGCCAGGCACTTCAGCCGCCACTCCACAGGAAGCGGATCTGCACCCTTGATAGGTCTTTCTTTCACAACAGCCAGATACAGTCATTGGCTTTTCCAAATCAAATAGTGTCTCTGGGGATAAGTTCAACAAAAGAGGAAAAAAGAGGACAAAATAAACAGAAAAAGTGGGCAACAACATTAATACGAGCAGGGAGAAATTCTGGCAATTCACACTGCTGTAAGGATCTCATGAGGATTCAAAATTAAAAGACAGAAATGGCAGCGGTAACGGCAGGTTTGTGGCACTTCGTTTGCATGTAAAAAAGCCACACGCACAGAACTTGGTCTAAGAAGGTGCCTTCCTCACGGGCGAGAACAGGCGGCCCCACCAAGTGTTCTTTCGGGAGCACCATCGGGAACACCACCAGACCCACTCCCCACAGACCGACACACACTCCAACCGCTCCGGCTTCCGGCCTGTTCCGCGGGCCCACATTTTCTAAACCGTGTGTGAACTAATCCCCAGCACAGACTGCCATGCCAAACCAAGGAACAGCCTAACAAGTGGTAAGCCTGAAGTAACTGAAAATGACAATTTCAGACATTGTGAGTACTTAGGAGACTGAAATTCACACAAAGAATGGCCCAGAAAAACGACACCATCAAGACCATGTTCTGTTTCGCAAACAACATCATCAGTGAATTTGAGGGTTTTCCGTCTCCTTTTCTGAAAATGAAGGGTTTTGTATGTGGTTAACCTTGTGAAGAGCACCGAGTCCAGGAAACCTGACCTTCTAGGTTTTATGATAATTGTTGATGGTGTCTTCAGTTTTTCCATTTTATATAAAACAGATAAATAGATGACTGATTGAGGTGGGACACAAGGGCCTGGAACAGATCACTCAGTATACATGCATGCCCCAGGCACTTCCATCCAACCCTACCTCAAACCATACGTGTGTGATATTTAATCATATAATTGCAAATAATGTTGTCTGATGTTCATCATTTAACAAATATTTATTGTGTGCCCTCCATACTGATTATAAAGAAATTTTTTTACTCAATTACTCCTCTAAGTATATAAGCTTTCCCCTTAAAATATTAAATTCTTGAGTGGTTCAGTGACTGAATGACATTAGTGGGTAAAATGTCATTTTCCTGCCTTTATTCAAAGCCAAGGGCTATCTGGTGACAGCCACATACAATGGAGGACTTTCTACAGATCTATGATTCCGTTTAGAGTGAAACCAAAGCTAAATCCAGACATTAATTACAGTGCTCACAGCTTGAAAATAAAATCTGAAGAAAAGCATCCCAGCTTGAGCCATGATTTCACATGCACAATTTCAAACGTATGTCAATTCTAAAAAGAAAGTTCACAAGCTGCTAAAATTGCTAATAATTCTTTAATTGAGGTTTCATATTGCTCAAGGAAGTTTATAAAATAATAAAAACACCTTCCAGGTAGATTCGCTGTCACTTAACATCAAATTATAGAAAATGATAATAAATGTCTTGTTTACTTAATATCTCAAAGCAACCAACAAGGCTCACACAAGCCTTCATTCTGATAAGAGTTCTAATATATTCATTAGTTTTTAAACAACTGCTTGGGGAAAACCAAAAAGGCATTATAAATGACATCAGAGAGTATCTGCTGACTACTGGTGTCAAAAAAAACTTAAAAGCAACAGCTTCAAAAATGACAATAAAAATAATTACTCTGGCTCAGAATATATCCTATAGAAACAAAGGTTGGCACATGAACAGATACTTGCACATGGATGTTTCTTGAAGTACAGTCCACAAGAGCAAAAAGGTGGAATCATTCCAGGTGCCCATCAACAGATGAATGGATAAACAAACTCTGGTACATACACTCAATGGAACACTATGTGACCATAAAGAACAATGATGATTTCAGGAAGCAGCTCATAACATGGTTTCAATTGAAAGACATTCTGCTAAGAGAAATCAGTCAGCAGCAAAAGGACAAACACTGCATGAGACCCCTTCTAGAAGGACTTAAACATAGACATATGTACAGAAGAAAAGTCTCTATGACAGCTACAAGAGTGGGGAGGAAGGAACAACGCTGGCCACAGATTAGATAGGTGACAGGAATTTGGTCAGGTGATGGCAGTGACAGCACACAATAGAGCGTAAATCAACTTAACTGGACTTCACCATAAACCGAAAGCTCTTCTAACTTCAACTCAATGTTGCAAAAATACAGTAGCAGGGGCCGGGTCTGGGGACCATGCTCTCAGGGGACATGGAGGCCAAATGGCATAACTAGCCTGTTGCTAAGAGAATCTTCTGCACCCCATATTGGTGAGTGGTGTCTGCGGTCCTAAAAGCTAGCAAGTGAGGGGGGCGGAGTCCAGATGGCGGACTAAGCCCACGTCTCCTTATATCCCTCTGGAAACCAAGACCTGAATTGACAATCAAACAGAGCCTTCTGATCACCTAATCAGCCCCAGGACAGGGCACAGGGCTGTTATTTTGGATCTCATACCACTGGGCGAAAAACCTCCTCTCTGTCGCTGACTCCCACTCCTGGCTAGCCCCGGCTCTCACGGACGGAAGGTAAATGCACCATTTTGACTTTTTTTTTTCCTCTGTCTCGGCCGGCGGGCAGAGCTGGGTCTTGCCTGGCGGCTGGACTCAGATGCGCTGCTGAGGGGATAGGCAGGCGAAATTCCCATATTCTGAGAGCCAGGCTCGGGACTCTGTTAATCTAGCCATTTTGAGCCTTTCGTTTTGTAGCTGTCTCAGCGGGGTTTGTGCGGTGCTTCGTGGTCAGTGTGCGGGACACCATGTTGGTACCGAGATTTTAGCAGGACCTCGTTCTTAGCCTGGGAGCCAGCGTCTGCAAATGGGATAGCGCTACTCCTACAGGAAAGTAGTGATTTTGCACAGTGCTGCCTACGTCGGGGGCCCTGCAACAGAAGCAGAGGAATCACTACCTCTCGGCACCTTTAGCTCCTCTGTCTGCTGCCTGTGTGGAGGACGCCATCTTGGATACGGTGGCCGCAGCTGGCCCTAATTCTTAGCTTGGGAGCCAGAGCCTGCCCAGGAGAGCACTTTTCTATCACAAAACCAGTACTCGACGCAGTGTTGGATAAGGCTAGGCCCTGTCAGCAGAGGGCAACAAGGCCGTAGCATTGCTATATTCTGAACTAGTTTGTATCATCTGGGGTTGGATATAGTGGCACTTACTTTGTCAGATGAGAAGAGGGACCTCTACACCTGAAAACCTGACTGACTTGTGAACTGGTCAGATACCTTTTGCTTTACATTTTAAGACAGCCTAGAGAAACATTTGCAATCCATCCTCACAGTACCTCTTCCAGCCTCTATATACTCACATGGGACCCAAAAAGCAACAGACAATTCTGGGATACAAGTAATCACTCATGGCTGCAGAAGGCTCCCAAACAAAGCAACCAAGGAGTTTTCCAGATGAAGAACCTTTTATGAAAGCATCAGGAAGTGAATACAAATTGATTATATACAGAGTCCTTCTAGACCTTATACAAAATGCAGGAGAACAAAATGAAAAATTAAGCAAGTTGTTCGATCTGACGGAACACCAGTACTCTGAAATCCAACAGATCAAGAACAAAATCAAAGACATAGAAACTTCAATGCAAAGCCAAGAAAACAGAATGGAACAAATAGAAAAAAGAATTTCTGACTTGGAAGACAGAGCTACTGATGCCAGCGTCTATGAGCAGAAATCAGAAAAAAGAAACAAGAAAAATGAAGAAACATTAAGAAGCATGTGGGACTCTATTAAGAGGAACAACCTTTGATTAATTGGAGTCTCTGAACAGGGTGAGACATCTGAGAACACAGAGAGTATTGTTGCTGAGCTGCTGACAGAAAACTTCCCAGAAAACATGAAGGAAGAGAATATAGACATCTCAGATGCATATCGTACGCCACCCAATATAGACTCCAAGACATATTATAATCAAGCTTAACAAAATGAAACATAAGCAGCGACAGTTAAAGGCAGCAAGACTCAAGGCAAAGCGAACACTCAGAGGGAAACCCTGTAGGCTCTCGTCTGATTTCTCAGCAGAAACCATGCTGGCACGGAGACAATGGCGTGACACATTCAAAGTCTTGAAGGAGAGGAACTTCCAACCAAGAATTATATATCCTGCAAGACTATCTTTCAAATACGAAAATGAAATTAAGACATTCCCAGATAAACAGAAACTCAGAGACTTTGTAAAAAGCAAACCCAAACTACAAGAAATACTGAAAGAAGTTCTTGGCTTTGGCTTAGAAGAACGAAACCACTAACTTCATATTTTAGAACCACACACTACTCAATACTCTACTTATTTAGGGAAGGCTCCAAAGTAAATCTCAGCTTTGATATGGAAAGAAGCAATCCAGTGATCATCATGAAAACTATGGTGTCATCATCATAAAAAGAGGGATGTACTACAGTCGCTATAGTCCTTCCAGATGGAGAGGAAGATGACAAGGCTGGTAGTAATTAAAATTGGGTTTATAAATAGTTTATTAAGGGCGTTCATAGGGGCAGCTGTAAAGCACAACAAAGATGTATCATACCATTTCAAGAAATCTAACACACAAGTCTCAACAACTATAAAACCAGCTCTGAAAAAGGTGAAAAATCAACTCACAAAAAAGAGTGTCCCAGAACAGACTAATAAGAACAACAGAGAAAACATCAACATAAAAATAAACATATCACAATGGCAGCAGTGAACACATACCTATCAATAAGTACATTGAATGTGAATGAACTGAATGCTCCAGTAAAGAGACACCGAGTGTCATCTTGGATCAAAAGACACGACCCATCCATATGTTGTCTACAAGAAACTCACTTGAGACCTAAAGACAGGAACAAACTGAAAATTAAAGGTTGGAAGAATATATATCAAGCTAACAATGAACAAAGAAGACCAGGGGTGGCAATTCCAATCTCAGACAAAATCAATTTTAATGTCAAATCCACCATCGTGGACAAAGATGGACACTATTTATTGCTGAAAGGTTCAGTACACAAGCAAGACTTAACTATATTAAATATTTATGCACCTAATGCCAGGGCACCTAAATATGTCACAGAAACACTGACTACGCTCAAAAGAGAGTTAGATGACTCCACAATAATAGTGGGAGACTTTAACATTCCACTCTCATTACTAGACAGATCATCTAGAAAAATGCTCAGTAAAGACATAGAAGACCTCATTGACACAATTAACCAACTAAACCTCATTGATATATACAGAACTTGCCACCCATCAGCAGACAACTACACCTTCTTCTCCAGCGCACATGGAACATTCTCCAGAATTGACCACGTGATAAGCCATAATGCAATGCTCAACAAAATCCATACCATTGAATTACTGCAAAGCATCTTCTCAGATCACAAAGCCATAGCCATAAAAGCTGAAATAAATAGCAGAAAAAACATAGATAGAAAGTGGAACTCTTGGAAACTGAACAACATCTTGCTTAAAAAAACATGGGTTATAGAGGAAATCAAGGATGAATTAAAGAAATTCATGGATTCCAATGAGAACGAAAAGGTTCCTACCAGAACCTATGGGATACAGCCAAAGCAGTGCTCAGAGGTCTGTTTATCTCCATAAATGCACACATCTGGAAGGAAGAAAGAAACCAAATCAAGGAACTAAATCTACAGCTTGAACAAGCAGAAAGAGAACAACAGAGGAACACCTCAAGCACCAGAAGAAAGGAGATCATAAAGATTAGAACAGAGCTAAATGAATTAGAGAATAGAAAAACAACTGAAAAAATTGAAAAGACCAAAAGCTGGTTTTTTGAAAAGATCAACAAAATTGATAAACCACTGGCTAAACTTACTAAAGAAAAGCAGGAAAGGAAACAACCCAAATTAGAAATGAGAGGGGAGTTGTCACCACAGATGCAACAGAAATCAAAAATATGATAACAGAATACTATGAAAGACTGTACTCTAACAAATTTGAAAACCTAGGGGAATGGACCAATTCCTTGACTCATACCGCCTACCCAAATTATCACAACATGAGGCAGAACAACTTAATAAACCCATCACAAAGGAAGAGATTGAAAAGGTCATCAAAACACTGCCAACCAATAAAAGTCTGGGCCGAGATGGCTTCACGGCAGAATTCTACCAAGCATTTAGAGAAGAGTTATCTCCAATACTACTGAGACTATTTCACAGTATAGAAAGGGATGGAGTACTCCCAAACTCATTCTATGAAGCCAGCATAACCCTGATACCTAAGCCAGGGAAAGATCCAACAAAGAAAGAGAACTACAGACCGATATCACTCATGAATCTAGATGCAAAAATCTTCAACAAAATTCTTGCCAACAGAATACAACAACATATCAAGAAAATAATCCATCATGACCAAGTGGGATTCACACCAGGGATGCAAGGCTGGTTCAACATCAGAAAAACAATTAATGTGATTAACCACATAAATAACACAAAAGACAAGGATCACCTGATTTTGTCCATTGATGCAGAAAAGGCATTTGATAAAGTCCAACACCCATTCATGCTAAAAACTCTTAGCAAAATGGGCATAGATAGCAAATTTCTCAACACAATAAGGGCCATTTATACAAAGCCAATTGCCCACATCATCCTGGATGGAGAGAGACTGAAAGACTTTCTTCCCTTTAGATCAGGAACTAGACAAGGATGCCCACTCTCACCTCTTCTATTCAACATTGTACTACAAGTTTTAGCCAGAGCAATTAGACAAGACCAAGAAGTAAGGGCATCTGCATCGGCAAACAGGAAGTTAAAATCTCCCTGTTTGCAGATGATATGATTGTATATGCAGAGAATCAAGGAATCTATAAGTAAGCTACTCAAACTGATCGAAGAGTTCAGCAAAGTCTCAGGATACAAAATAAACATAAGTAAATCAGTAGGATTCCTTTATACCAACAACGAGACTGTTAAGAAGGAAATTATCAAATCAATACCATTTACGATAGCCCCTAAGAAGATAAAGTACCTAGGAATTAATCTAACCAGAGAAACAACAGACCTTTACAAAGAGAACTACAAGCCCTTACTACAGGAAACTACGACTTAGATAAATGGAAAAACCTACCCTGCTCATGGATAGGAAGACTTAACATTGTGAAAATGTCTATTTTACCCAAGCCAAAGGCAATTTATTTATATAATGCAATCCCAATACAAGTTCCAGCATCATTTTTTAATGAGATGGAGAAACAAATCACCAATTTTGTTTGGAAAGGGAAGAAGCCACGGATAAGTAAGGTACTACTAAAGAAGAAGAACACACTGGGAGGCCTCTCATTACCCGACCTTAGAACATACTACACTGCCACAGTGGTCAAAACAGCCTGGTACTGGTATAAGAACAGACAGATCAATCAATGGAACAGAACTGAGACCTCAGAGATGACACCATCTGCCTATGAACAGTTGATATTCGACAGAGGCCCTAAGACATTAAACTGGGGTAAAAACAGTATCTTCAACAAATGGTGCTGGCAAAATTGGTTATCCATCTGCAATAAACTGAATCAAGATCCATATCTTACACCTTATACAAAAACCAACTCCAACTGGATAAAAGACCTAAATATCAAACCTAAAACGATAAAGCTCATCCAAGAAAAGGTAGGAACAACAATGGAAGTTTTAATACACAATGAGGACAGACTCCAAAATCTGTCAAAGAAACCTCAATCAACAGAAGAGAAAATAGATAAATGGGAACTATTAAGAATCAAACACTTTTGCTCATCCAAAGACTTTATTAATAGAATTAAAAGAACATCCACAGAATGGGAAAAAATATTTGGCAACTCTATGTCAGACTGACGCCTGATCTCCATAATCTATAAGATACTACAAAATATCAATAAGAAGAAGATAAACCATCCAATTAAGCGATGGGCAAAGGAGAGGGACAGACACTTCACTAAAGAGGAGATCCAGGCAGCCAAAAAACACATGCGTACGTGTTCACAATCTTTAGTTATTAAAGAAATTCAAATCAAGACAACAATGAGATACCATCTCACCCCAACAAGATTGGCCATGATCCAGAAAACACAAAACAACAAATGCTAGAGAGGCTGTGGAGAAAGTGGAACCCTCCTACACTGTTGGTGGGGTTGCAAAATGGTCCAGCCTCTTTGGAAGGCTATCTGGCACTTCCTTAAAAAAATGGATATCGATATACCATTTGACCCAGTAATTCCACTACTTGGAATATATCCTACAGAATCAAGGCCTTTCACACCAATGGACACATGCACCAGAATGTTTACTGCAGCACAGTCCACGATAGCAAAAAGATGGAATCAACCCAGATACACAACAATAGAAGAATGGATAGGTAAACTATGGTACATATACTCAATGGAGCACTACGCAATGATAAAGTATAACGATGATTCCAGGAAACACCTCCTAACCTGGTTTCAACTGGAAGACATTATGTTGACTGAAAGTAGTCAGCGACAAAAGGACAAATACTATATGAGACCTCTGCGATAAGATCTCAAAAACAGACTTGTGTATAGAAGAAAAGACTCTTTGACAGTTGCAAGGGAGGGGAGGGAGGAAGGGTGAGGGGGGGAGGGTTTAGTTTAGGTAGTTAGTAGAAATCTAGTAGGGAGAAAGCGGTGATAGCACACATTAGAAACAAGAACAACATTAAGTGGACTTCAGCATAACTTGAGTACTCCTTCCATCTTAACTCAATACTGCAAGGATAGCGTAGCTGGGGCGGGGGGCGGGGGACCATGCTCTTAGGTGAATTCCAGGCCAATCGGCACAACTAGCGTTTTGCTAAGAGAGCTCTCTGCACCCCACAGTGGTGAGTGGCGTCTGGGGTCTTAAAAGCTGCCAAGCTGCCATCCGAGGACACAGCAAATGGTCCCAACTCAGCAGGAACGGATGCTCACCGAGGACCAAAATGACATGCGGTAAAGACAACCGAGAAGACAGAGAGACCCACAAGAGTGGGTGCCTACATCGACTTGGGACCGGAAGAACCAGATGGTGCCCGGCCACCACCAGTGATAGCCACGATGGAGCTCACAGAGAGGAGTCTCACTGGCAACACAAGAATAAAAAGGGGTGCATCCTGAGATCTCCCTAAAAGACCTCAATTGATGGTCCTGCGGTTTGGGGGTTCCTCCGAGAGCATGGCCTCCCAACCCTGATGCTGCCCTTTCCCATAAATTATAACAAAGGTCTACTCTTTGGACAGGAATGGATTGGACTTGGCAATGCAGAGTGACCATATATTGGAAGCACTTTATGGTTCTATACATCTATAGGATATCATCTTGCTGACCTCTCGCTGGAGGAAGGGGAGTGGATGGAGAGGATGGGAAAGGAGACTGTTGGGAGGATGAGACATGTATGGTGCAGAGAGGAATAGCGTGCAGTCACCGGACACGGAGAGCAGTGGAAGCTGCACATAGGTGGGCATGTAAATTTATACGTGAATGTACACTTTCACTCAGTTATGTTAAATAAAATTAAAAAAAAGCCAGCAAGCTGCCATCTGAGGTACACCAAATGGCCCCAACTCATCCAGAACAGATGACGAGCGAGAACAATGACATGAGGGAAAAAGAGCCCGGGAGACAGAAGGACCCACGTGAATGGAAGACTTATTACGTGACCAGAACCAGATGGTGCCCAGCCACCACCAAAGACAGGGTGCTGATGCACACAATGTTGAGTCCCTGTGACAACACGAGAGAAAGAGGGGTACAGCTCAAGAACTCTACTAAAAAACACAACTGTTAGTCAGACAGCCTGGGGGATCCCCTGGGGGCATGGCTCATAGACCTGCCACTGTCCCTGTCCAGAAAACACTACTGAGGTCAACTCTTCGGACAAAAATGGACTGCACTCGGGAATACAGAGTAACCATATGGTGTGTGTACTGGATGGTTCTATGAGTTTATAGGATATTGTCCTACTGGTCTCTTTCTAGAGGGGAATGGAAAGCATGGAACAGGAGATTGTTAAGAGGATACAGCAAGTATAGAATGAAAAGGAGTATGCTGTCACTGGGCAAGGAGAGCAGACGGAAATGCAGATAGGCAGGCATGCAAATTTCATTTGGGTTGTATACTTCCACTTAATCACAATAATAATAATTACTCCAGGGCAGAAGAGGAATGGTCTGCAATTTATTTTGTTCTCTGAAAACTGAGACACCATAATTTTATAATAATTAGATTGCAACCCATACAAAATGCCCAACTTTTAAAAAGCTCGTTTACCAACTGATATTCCCTGAATTTAAATACTTGGCAACATGAAACAAGCCTACCCAAAGGGACAGCCTACAAACTAACCAGCTAATACTCTTCTAAAGTGACAAGGTCTGACAGGCAAAGGCTGAGCAACTGTTCCAGGTTAAAAGCAATCAGGGAGACATAACAACTCAATGCCATAGACACCCACTGCCATCAAGTCAACTCTGACTCACAGTCACCCCTCCTGACAGAGCAGAATTGTCCCATAGGGTTTCCACGGCTGTCATCTCTACAGACACAGCCTGTCACACAGTTCTTTCCAAGAGTCACTCGTGGGTTTCAACTATGGACCTTTTTAGGTTGGCAGCCGAGCTCTTAACTGCTGTGCCACCAGGGCTCCAAACCCTTAGAAATGTAGAATCCATTCTTAAGTCACAGGCAGGAGGCCTGGTTTTCACGTCCACACCACGGAAACACAACTTTAATATTAAAAGAACCTGGGTGAAGAGTCTGCAAGAACATATACTATTTTGTTGCCACTTCCCCAAGTCTGAAATTCTTTCACAATGTAAAATTCAATCCAAGGTACCAAGCAGAATAAAAGTGTGGAGCACAATTTGAGTTCTACTAAAAATACCAGACTCGGTGGTCTGAGACTGGGAAGACCCCTGAAGACATGGCCCCCCAGACTCTCTGTCAGCCCAGAACCCAAACCATCCCTGAAGCCAACCCTCCAGGCAGAGACAGGCTGGACTGGAAGGCCATAAAAGGACACTGGTGAAGGGGGTGCTTCCTGGCTCAAGTAGACGCGGGAGACTGAATGGGCAGCCCCTGCCTGTCCACATGAGGGCAGAGGGACAGGAGCTGACCGAATGGACAAAGGAAACACAGTGTGGAGAGAAGTGTGCTGTCACAGTGTGCGTGGAGCAGCTAGGGGCACAACAACAAGGTGAATACATGCTTTTATATGAGAAACTAACTGGAATTGTAAACTTTCACTTAGAACACAATTTTTTTTAAAAAAACGGGGGGAAAGAAGCTACTAAGAAAGTGTGAATCCTGACTGAATCCCCTCCTGACCAGCAAAGAACCTCAGAAATAACAACAGCGACAACCCAGAACGCATCTCCCTTCCCGCTGCTGCCCTCGGTCACCCCGAGCCTCTCCACACACCCCTGACGCTGGCCTTGTTCCCACCCCGACACCGCCCATCCTCTTTCCTCTCTGAGGGTCTGCACACATCCGCTCCACCGAACAGAATGTTCTTTCCCTTCCAACTTCCCACTGACGGTCCAGCTTGCGACTCAGGCACCGCCTTCTGCACACAGCCTTCCCTGACTATCAGCCTGCCCTCGGCTCCGGGGTTCACTCAGAGCAGCCCTGTCTCTCTGCTCAACAGAGAGCTGGGCGGCTGGGCAGCTGGGCCTGAACAATTCCTGTCTCCCTGGCCAGAATATAAGAGAGCAGGAATTAGGGCGACCTTCCTCACCGCTATGTTCCCAGCACCTGGCTCAGGGCTTCTTACACAGAGGGCACTCACAGAATGTCGGAGGGAGGGCGGGCAGGAGGGAGGGCAGGAGGGAGGGCGGGCGGGGATGCACAGACTTCCTCCGTGCCTTGTGCAGTGGGAAGGTGTTAAAGGTGAACGAAGTAAGAATTCTAAATATAACTTGTTAATGACTGACACTCTCCAAAAACAGGATCAGCAGCTTTCTAAGAGAAAGGGTTCTGATCTCACTAGTGGCTGACAGCCTTCTTGGCAATGGGTGTAGAAGGGATTCTGATAACTTAGGCTCACAGGGTTTGCAAGTTTCCCAATTTTATAATCTAGTTATTATCACTCACAAGCAGTTAGACCCTTACATATGATACTAGTTAACGCATTAAGAGGATCATGACTATACCTCCAAGAACATTCCATAGAAGCAGCCACTCTCAAAAGCAGACAGAGCAACTAGCCAAGCAAAGCACTGTGTGACTTAACAAAGTTAACACCCAGAGAAGGACAAACTTCTCAAAAGCTGCCTGGAGTACAAGCTGGCACAGCAAGTTTAGCCAGAGTGTAGTTATGACTAACATTAACAAGAGCATAACACTGGAGAGACGTAACACCATCTGAGACTAACTTATTACTGAGAATGCTTTGACATCTTTTTTCAAAAGTTGAAGTTACATACAACAAAAGGCAGTTACATCAACAACAAATGTGACTACAATAACAGCTAGCCAAGCCAAGCCACTGCCCCTGAGCCAGTTCTGAGACCCTACACGACTGAGCAGAACTAACCTACAGGGCAGAGCAGAACTGCCCCAAAGAGTTTCCAAGGAACACTGGGCGGATGTGAACTGCCAACCTTTTGGTTAGCAGACACAGCACTTAGCCCCCACGCTACCAGAGTTTCCAACAATAATAGCAGTCTGTTTAACTTAAGCTACTTCTAATTAAAAAGGCAATACATCTAGACTTGCCCTGTTACCAAAATATTTACATTCAAACAAAGGGAAGCTGTAACGTAATCGCTCATATCACTCTGAATTCACAGCAGATGGTAGAACAGTAAATAATACGACATCCAGAAAGGAAAGCCAGTATTGCAATAAACAGATTACGCATCGATCGTATTTCCACTTTGCTTATACAATGAGAGTCAAACACCCAGTGATACACCAGCTTAGCCACATTCTCAAAGTGAACACCTCAAGTCTTCTGCAATATGCCTGCTGAAACACAAGCCTTTAAGGAAGATAAACTGGTATCACTGTTTTGAAAAAAAATTCTCCTTGTTATTTTTTCTTCTAAGTAGTCATTTCATGTCATATCAATTATATGGCAAAATGATCTCACAAAAACACGTTTCTTGTGGCGCCTGGGGTTTTAAAAGCCAGCAAGCTGCCATCTCTGGAACACCAATGGGTCCAAGCCCACCTGAAATGATGACAACCAAGACCATTAAAGACACGAGGGAAAACAAGCCCAGAAGATAAAAATACCCACATGATTAGGAGACTATCTCAGCACGAGACCAGAAGAACCGGACAGTGCCCGGCCACCAGCACAGACAGTCCGGACAGGAGACACAAGGTAGAGTCCCGAAGGCAACATGAGAAAAAGGGGTGCGCAGATCCAGAACTCTATTTAAAACAACAGACTTGATGGTCTGAGAACCTGCAGGTTCCCGAGACATGGCCCCGAGACCGGCTGCTAGCCCAGCGCTGAAAGCAGTACTGAAGCCAGCACTTTAGACACAGACGGGACTGGACTTGGGGATGCAGAGTGATGCCTGTGGTGTGTGTACTTCATGGTTTAAAACACATATGCGGCTGTCCTACTGCTTTCTTTTTAGAGGGAAGACGAGAGGGTGGAGAGGAGGAGACACGTGTTGGTTGAGTGGATACTGGGAGTAAAGAGTGAAAAGGAGCAGGCTGTCACAGAGTGAGGAGGGCAAACAAAGTCAGACAGAGGTGGGTGTTTGGAGTTTTATACGGAAAACTGACTTGGATTCTAAACTTTCACTTAAGTCACAATAAAAAAATTTAAAAATACATTTGTCTCACATTTGGGGTGAAAATCAACACATTAAAAAAGTGGTTCATCAACATAAGCTATAAAATTAAACCATTTTTCATACAATTTTTAAAAATTTAAATTCACATACGTGTGAATCATGTGCCCATCACCTACCCACCCATCCGTCCTTCCACCTGTCCACCTGCCCACCCATCCTTCCACCTATCCACTCACCCATCCATCCTTCCACCCATCTACCCTTCCACCCACCCACCCACTCATCCATCCTTCCACCCATCCACCCACCCATCCTTCCACCTATCCACTCACCCATCCATCTTTCCACCCATCCACCCTTCCACCCACCCACCCACTCATCAATCCTTCCACCCATCCATCCTTCCACCCGTCCACCCACCCATCCATCCTTCCACCCGTCCACCCATCCATCCATCCTTCCACCCGTCCACCCTTCCACCCGTCCACCCTTCCACCCGTCCACCCACCCACCCACCCACCCACCCTTCCACCCGTCCACCCGCCCTTCCACCCGTCCACCCGCCCACCCACCCTTCCACCCGCCCACCCACCCTTCCACCCGCCCACCCACCCTTCCACCCGTCCACCCGCCCACCCACCCTTCCACCCGTCCACCCGCCCACCCACCCTTCCACCCGTCCACCCGCCCACCCACCCTTCCACCCGTCCACCCGCCCACGCATCCTTCCACCCGTCCACACACCCACCCATCCTTCCACCCGTCCACCCACCCATCCATCCTTCCACCCGTCCATCCTTCCACCCATCCACCCGCCCACACATCCTTCCACCCGTCCACACGCCCACCCATCCTTCTACCCGTCCACCCACCCATCCATTCTTCCACCCATCCATCCTTCCACCCGTCCACCCGCCCACGCATCCTTCCACCCGTCCACCCGCCCACCCATCCTTCCACCCGTCCACCCGCCCACCCACCCTTCCACCCATCCACCCACCCTTCCACCCGTCCACCCACCCACCCACCCTTCCACCTGTCCACCCGCCCACGCATCCTTCCACCCGTCCACCCACCCACCCATCCAAGATGGGACCTGTAAAAGGGGCTAAATGCAATAGCATCTCAGTAGAAGTAACACACCAAAGTCCACATAATAGTTTCTGTATCATTTCTCACTCAAACCAACCTGGGTTTCTTAGAAAAAAATGGCTGATTTTGTGTCTGGGGCAGGGAAATTACTAGGTGACCCTGGACGACCTTGTTGTAGCAAAAAGCAGGAAAACAACAACCAAAAAAAAAAAACACCTGTTGCTGTTGAGTCAATTTCTGAGTCCTGGCAACCCTACAGAGCAGAGAAGAATGGCCTCCAAGGTGCTCATCTTTGGGTTAGCAGCTGATCTCTTAACCACTGCCCAACAGGGTTTCCGAAAGCAGGGAAGTGCTGAAAAACTACAAGGACACACCAAAAAGATACAGGAACCACTCTGAAAGGGCTCTCACTGGCCAAACTTAAAACCATTTGAGTATCAAACTTGAGCATGAAAAGGAATTACTACACTAGATTATAATACACTAAATGAAGAAAGAATCCATTTGTCCGTTGTAATACTTAAAGAACGAGGGGAGAGAAGAGAGACCACCATTTTCAGAGAAGAACATCAGCAAATGGTACAAAGAACTGAAAGCATCGAGGCTGCAACCACAGATGGAGTAAGGTGTTCAGGTGAGGGTCCTCAGAGACTATTCAAACTACTCAGGTCAGGTGCACTGGACCCTCACAGGACCTATCACCCCACAGCTCACTTAGTCACAGCAGGGGGAAAGCTGTCTGGACGACGCTGGGATTCGGCAGTCACCGAAGTCAGGGTGGACCAACCTGACTCAGTATGCCTTCTCACATGACGCAAAACCAAAGATACAGGAGCGTCTACGTACAGGCATACACCGCATGTCTCTCAGGGCAACAGCTGCCCACATGTACGTGCATGGTCTATCAAGTACCCTCGCAGGGTACTCACAGTCCCCCACCACCCAAGTTTGCCCCAAGTGTTCCCACAAAGTCCAAATCACATAACATTCTATTTCACAGACCTTATCGTGGACTTGAAGGGAAAAAAATTTTAACCTACATCTAACTGTAATGAAACAATGAGGTAAATTTAGGATATGAGGTATTCTACAGGACAAAATTTCAAAAATTTCAATGCCATTGAAAACACAAGCATAAGGATTGTTCTAAAATGATCAAAGCAAATCAAGGTGACGCAACCATCATATGCAAGGTATAAATCTTGACTGGATCCTGAACTGGGAAGAAAAAAACTCAGCTATAAAAAACCTTTTTAGGCAATTAAGGAAACTGCATATGAGATGATATTACTTAACTTCTATTAATTATCTTAGGTGTAGCTATGGTACTGCTCTTATATAGGAAAACCTCTTCATTTGTAGAAAGGCATGTTGAAATATTTAGATGATGTCTGAAGTGTCATGGCATCTGCAACTTTCCAACGGTTCAGAAAAAAAGATGTGTGTGTCTGTGTGAGAGCAAGCTAGTGACAAGCTGTGTAAATAATCTTTCCACAGAATAACCACAGAATACTCCTAGTGCCTGATACACTGAGTTTATTTCATTAAAGATTTGTTACCCTAAGATAGAGACATAAATGCACCTTTATTACACCAATATAACCATTTTTAAATTGATAAATAAGCAGTAGAGAGACTAAGACTCCATCCTGCATGGACTCCTCTGTGGTCACTGTACAGACACAGCTGGACAGATGTGGACCACTCTGCTGACACACCACATGTCTTGTACCTTCTGGGCAGTAGACATACAGAATACTGTTCAGCATGGGGGGGGCGGAGTCAAGATGGCGGACTAAGCTCACGTCTCCTTATATCCCTCTGGAAACCAAGACCTGAACTGTAATCAAACGGAGCCTTCTGGTCACCTAATCAGCCCCAGGACACGGCACAGGGCTGTTACTTTGGACCTCATACCATTGAGCAAAAAAAGCTCCTCTCTGTCGCTGACTCCCGCTCCTGGCTAACCCCGGCTCTCACGGACTGAAGGTAAACGCACCATTTTGAAGATTTTTTTCTCTGTCTTGGCCGGCGGGCGGAGCTGGGTCTTGCCTAGCGGCTAGACTCAGACACGCTGCTGGGGGGACAGGCAGGCGAAATTCCCATATTTTGAGAGCCAGGCTTGGGACTCTGTTAATCTAGCCACTTTGAGCGTGTCGTTTTATATCTGCCTCAGCGGCGTTTGTACGGAGTTTCGCAGCCAGTGTGCGGGACACCATGCTGGATACGGAGATTCTAGCGGGAACTCAGTCTTAGCCTGGGAGCCAGTGCCTGCAAACAGGACAGCGCTTCTCTGACAGAAAAGCAGTAATTTACCCAGTGCCACCTGCTTTGGGGGTCCTGCAACAGAGTCAGAGGAATCACTACCTCTCGGCACCTTTAGCCCCTCTGTCTGCTGCCTGTGTGGAGGACGCCATCTTGGATACGATGGCCGCAGCTGCACCTAATTCTTAGCTTGGAGCCAGAGCCTGCCCCCAGGAGAGCGCTTTTCTATCAGAAAAGCAGTACTCTACGCAGTGTTGGCTAAGGCTAGGCCCTGTCAGCAGAGGCCAACAGGGCCGTAGCATTGCTATATTCTGAACTGGTTTGTATCATCTGGGGTTGGGTATAGTGGCACTTACTTTGCCAGTTGAGAAGTGGGACCTCTACACCTGAAAACCTGACTGACTTGTGAAGTGGTCAGATATCTTTTGCTTTACATTTTAAGACAGCCTAGAGAAACATCTGCAGTCCATCCTCACAGTACCTCTTCCAGCTCTACATACTCACATGGGTCCCGAAAAGCAACAGACACTTGTGGCATACAAGAAATCAGCCATGGCTTCAGAAGACTCCCAAGCAAAGCAACCAAGGAGTTTTCCAGATGAAGAAACTTTTATGAAAGCATCAGAAAGCGAATACAAATTGATTATATACAGAGCCTTCTAGACCTTATACAAAATGCAGGAGAACAAAATGAAAAATTAAGCAAGATGTTCAATCTGATGGAACACCAGTACTCTGAAATCCAGCAGATCAAGAACAAAATCAAAGACATAGAAACTTCAATGCAAAGCCAAGAAAACAGAATGGAACAAATAGAAAAAAGAATCTCTAACTTGGAAGACAGAGCTACTGAGGCCAGCGTCTATGAGCAGAAATCAGAAAAAAGAAACAAGAAAAATGAAGAAACATTAAGAAGCATGTGGGACTCTATTAAGAGGAACAACCTTCGATTAATTGGAGTCCCTGAACAGGGTGAGACATCTGAGAACACAGAGAGAATTGTTGCTGAGCTGCTGACAGAAAACTTCCTAGAAATCATGAAGGAAGAGAATATAGACATCTCAGATACATATCGTATGCCACCCAGTATAGATCTCAAAAGAAATACTCCAAGACATATTAAAATCAAGCTCAACAAAATGAAACACAAGCAGCAACTCCTAAAGGCAGCAAGACTCAAAGCAAAGCTAACATTCAGAGGGAAATCCTGTAGGCTCTCTTCTGATTTCTCAGCAGAAACCATGCTGGCACAGAGACAGTGGCATGACACATTCAAAGCCTTGAAGGAGAAGAACTTCCAACCAAGAATTATATATCCTACAAAACTATCTTTCAAATACGAAAATGAAATTAAGACATTCCCAGATAAACAGAAACTCAGAGGCAAAACTACAAGAAATATTGGAAGAAGTTCTTGGCTCTGGCTCAGAATAACAAAACCACTAACTTTATATTTTAGAATGACATACTACTCAAAACTCTACTCAGTTAGGGAAGGCTCCAAAGCCAATCACAGCTTTGATAAGGAAAGAAGCAATCCAATGATCATCATGAAAACTAGGGTGTCACCATATTAAAAACAGGGATGTACTATAGTTGTTATAGTCCTTCCAGATGGAGAGGAAGATGACAAGACTGGTAGTAATTAAAATTGGGTATATATATAGTTTATTAAGGGGGACTATAAGGGCAGCTATAAAGCATAACAAAGATGTATCATACCATTTCAAAAAACGTAACACAGGAGTCTCAACAATCACAAAACCAGCTCTGAAAAAGGTGAAAAATCAACTCACAAAAAAGAACGTCCCAGAACACTCTAATAAGAACAACAGAGAAAACATCAACATAAAAATAAACCTATCACAATGGCAGCACTGAACACATATCTATCAATAATTACATTCAATGTGAATGGACTGAATGCTCCAGTAAAGAGATGTCGAGTGACATCCTGGATTAAAAGACATGACCCATCCATATGTTGTCTACAAGAAACTCACTTGAGACCTAAAGATAGGAACAAACTGAAAATTAAAGGTTGGAAGAATATATATCAAGCTAACAACGAACAAAGAAGAGCAAGGGTGGCAATTCTAATCTCAGACAAAATCAATTTTAATGTCAAATCCACCATCGTGAACAAAGATGGACACTATTTATTGCTGAAAGGTTCAGTACACAAGCAAGACTTAACTATATTAAATATTTATGCACCTAATATCCTAAATACATTGAAGAAACACTGACTACACTCAAGAGAAAGCTAGATGACTCCACTACAATAGTGGGAGACTTCAACACTCCACTCTCAATACTAGACAGATCATCTAGAAAAAAGCTCAGTAAAGATACAGAAAATCTCATTGCCACAATTAACCAACTAAACCTCACTGATATATACAGAACTTGCCACCCATCAGCAGACAACTACACCTTCTTCTCCAGCGCACATGGAACATTCTCCAGAATTGACCATGTGATAGGCCATAATGCAATGCTCAACAAAATCCATACCACTGAATTACTGCAAAGCATCTTCTCAGATCATAAAGCCATAAAAGTTGAAATCAATAGCAGAAAAAACATAAATAGAAAGTGGAACTCCTGGAAACTGAATAACAGCTTGCTCAAAAAAACATGGGTTATAGAGGAAATCAAGGATGAATTAAAGAAATTCATGGATTCCAATGAGAATGAAAACACTTCCTACCAGAACCTATGGGATACAGCCAAAGCAGTGCTCAGAGGTCTGTTTATCTCCACAAATGCACACATTTGGAAGGAGGACAGAAACCAAATCAAGGAACTAACCCTAAAGCTTGAACAAGTAGAAAGAGAACAACAGAGGAACCCCTCAGGCACCAGAAGAAAGGAGATCATAAAGATTAGAGCAGAGCTAAATGAATTAGAGAATAGAAAAACAATTGAAAAGACCGAAAGCTGGTTTTTTGAAAAGATCAACAAAATTGACAAACCACTGGCTAAGCTTACTAAAGAAAAGCAGGAAAGGAAACAAATAACTCAAATTAGTAATAAGAGGGGGGTTGTCACCACAGATGCAACAGAAATAAAAAATATCATAACAAAATACTATGAAAGACTGTACTCTAACAAATTTGAAAACCTAGGGGAAATGGACAAATTCTTTGACTCATACCACCTACCCAAATTATCACAACGTGAAGCAGAACAACTTAATAAATCCATCACAAAGAAAGAGATTGAAAATGTCTTCAAAACACTTGCAGCCAAAAAAAGTCATGGTCCAGATGGCTTCACTGCAGAATTCTACCAAGCATTTAGAGAAGAGTTATCACCAATACTACTGAGACTATTTCACAGTATAGAAAGGGATGGAACACTCCCAAACTCAGTTCTATGAAGTCAGCATAACCCTGATACCTAAGCCAGGGAAAGACCCAACAAAGAAAGAGAACTACAGACCGATATCACTCATGAATCTAGATGCAAAAATCTTCAACAAAATTCTTGCCAACAGAATACAACAACATATCAAGAAAATAATCCATCATGACCAAGTTGGATTCACACCAGGGATGCAAGGCTGGTTCAACATCAGAAAAACAATTAATGTGATTAACCACATAAATAACACAAAAGACAAGGATCACCTGATTTTGTCCATTGATGCAGAAAAGGCATTTGATAAAGTCCAACACCCATTCATGCTAAAAACTCTTAGCAAAATGGGCATAGATAGCAAATTTCTCAACACAATAAGGGCCATTTATACAAAGCCAATTGCCCACGTCATCCTGGATGGAGAGAGACTGAAAGACTTTCTTCCCTTTAGATCAGGAACTAGACAAGGATGCCCACTCTCACCTCTTCTATTCAACATTGTACTACAAGTTTTAGCCAGAGCAATTAGACAAGACCAAGAAGTAAGGGCATCTACATCGGCAAACAGGAAGTTAAAATCTCCCTGTTTGCAGATGATATGATTGTATATGCAGAGAATCAAGGAATCTATAAGTAAACTACTCAAATTGATAGAAGAGTTCAGCAAAGTCTCAGGATACAAGATAAACATAAGTAAATCAGTAGGATTCCTTTATACCGATAACGAGACTGTTAAAGAAGAAATTATCAAATCAATACCATTTACTATAGCTTGTAAGAAGATAAAGTACCTAGGAATTAATCTAACCAGAGACATAACAGACCTTTACAAAGAGAACTACAAGCCCTTACTACAAGAAACTAAGAGAGGCTTAGATAAATGGAAAAACCTACCCTGCTCATGGATAGGAAGACTTAACATTGTGAAAATGTCTATTTTACCCAAAGCAATCTATTTATATAATGCAATCCCAATACAAGTTCCAGTGACATTTTTTAATGAGATGGAGAAACAAATCACCAATTTTGTTTGGAAAGGGAAGAAGCCCCGGTTAAGCAAGGTACTACGAAAGAAGAACACACTGGGAGGCCTCTCATTACCTGACTTTAGAACATATTACACTGCCACAGTGGTCAAAACAGCCTGGTACTGGTATAAGAACAGACAGATCGATCAGTGGAACAGAACTGAGACCCCAGAGATGACACCATCTGCCTATGAACAAGTGATATTCGACAAAGGCCCTAAGACATTAAACTGGGGTAAAAACAGTATCTTCAACAAATGGTGTTGGCAAAATTGGATATCCATCTGCAAGAAACTGAAAGAAGATCCATATCTTACACCTTATACAAAAACCAACTCCAACTGGATAAAAGACCTAAATATCAAACCTAAAATGATAAAGCTCATCCAAGAAAAGGTAGGAACAACAATGGAAGTTTTAATACACAATGTGGACAGACTCCAAAATCTGTCAAACAAACCACAATCATCAGAAGAGAAAATAGATAAATGGGAACTATTAAGAATCAAGCAGTTTTGC
This sequence comes from Heterohyrax brucei, assembly GCA_028571685.1. Taxonomy (NCBI): domain Eukaryota; kingdom Metazoa; phylum Chordata; class Mammalia; order Hyracoidea; family Procaviidae; genus Heterohyrax; species Heterohyrax brucei. The sequence continues at coordinate 84,263,908 of CM053157.1, read as the reverse complement.
TCATCCGAAAACTTTATTAATAAAATTAAAAGAACACCTACCGAATGGGAAAAAATATTTGGCAACTCTATGTCAGACCGACGCCTGATCTCCATAATCTATAAGATACTACAAAACATCAACAAGAAGAAGATAAATCATCCAATTAAGCGATGGGCAAAGGAGATGGACAGACATTTCACTAAAAAAGAGATCTAGGCAGCCAAAACACACACGCAGACACATTCGCGATCTTTAGTTATTAAAGAAATTCAAATCAAGACGACAATGAGATACCATCTCACCCCAATATGGTTGGCCATGATCCAAAAAATACAAAACAACAAATGCTGGAGAGGCTGTGGAAAAAGTGGAACCCTCCTACACTGTTGGTGGGGTTGCAAAATGGTCCAGCCTCTTTGAAAAGCAATCTGGTACGTCCTAAAAAAAATGGATATTGATATACCATTTGACCTAGTAATTCAACTACTTGGAATATATCCTACAGAATCAAGGCCTTTCACACCAATGGACACATGCACCAGAATGTTTATCGCAGCACAGTCCACGATACCAAAAAGATGGAATCAACCCAGATGCCCAACAACAGAAGAATGGATAGGTAAACTATGGTACATATACTCAATGGAGCACTACACAATGATAAAGAACAATGATGACTCCAGGAAACATCTCATGACCTGGTTTCAACTGGAAGACATTATGTTGAGTGAAAGCAGTCAGTGACAAAAGGACAAATATTGTATGAGACCTCTACAATAAGATCTCAAAAACAGACTTGTGTATAGAAGAAAAGACTCTGTGACAGCTGCAAGGGGGGGGAAGAGAGAGGGGAGAGGGTGGAGATTAGATAGTTGCTAGGTACCTGGTTGGGTGAAATCAGTGACAGCACACATTAGAAACAAGAACAATATTAAGTGGACTTAAACATATCATGAGTACTCCTTCCATCTTAACCCAACATTGCAAGGATAGAGTAGCTGGGGCAGGGGGTGGGGGACCATGCTCTTAGGTGAAAGCAAGGCCAATTGGCACAACTAGCATTTTGCTAAGAGGGCTCTCTGCACCCCACGTTGGTGAGTGGCGTCTGGAGTCTTAAAAGCTGCCAAGCTGCCATCCAAGGACAAAGCAAATGGTCCCAACTCAGCAGGAACGGATGCTCACCGAGGACCAAAATGACATGGGGGAAAGACAACCCAGACGACAAAGAGACCCACATCAGCGGGTGCCTACATCGACTTGGGACCGGAAGAACCGGATGGTGCTTGGCCACCACCAGTGATATCCACAATGGAGCTCACTCAGTTGAGTCTCACCGGCAACACAAGAATAAAATGGGGTGCACCCTGAGATCCCCACTAAAAGACCTCAACTGATGGTCCAGTGGTTTCGGGGTTCCCCTGGGAGCATGGCCCCTCGCCCTGATGCTGCCTTTGACCATAAATCATAACGAAGGCCCACTCTTCGGACAGGAATGGATTGGACTTGGCGATGCAGTGACCATATATTGGATGCACTTTATGGTTCTGTATATCTATAGGATGTCATCCTGCTGACCTCTGGCTGGAGGAAGGAGAGTGGGTGAAGAGGAGGGAAAAAAGAGACTGTTGGGAGAATGATACATGTACAAAGCAGAGAGGAATAGTGTGCTTTCACCGGGCAGGGAGAGCAGTGGAAGCTGCATATAGGTGGGTATGTAAATTTACACGGGAATGTACATTTTCACTCAGTTATATTAAATAAAAATTTTTTTTTTTAAAAAAGAATACTGTTCAGCATCAGAACACTTAAGAACCAGCCAACAAGAACAAGAACAAAGCAAGACAAAAGTCCTGCAAACTATAGTCAGTTACAGTGGCTACAATTAAGTCAGCTTTATCCAAATTTCTAGCAGCCTAGAACCAGGACTCCTCTGTTCATTAGCATTTCTGTCCTTCTTCTGTACAAAATCGGTATTTCAACTGAAGATCCAGGATCCTGATGAAACTTCTAAGTCCTCAAAGTTAAGTATGTTCAGTTTAACAGAGTGTAAGTTTCATAATACTCTAACGCTGTGAACTCGGCAGCCCATGTTGGACACACAGAAGAGCTCTCTGTCAAGTGGCCTACTGGATGAGCCAGACAATGCTGGAAAACAGACGGGCGCAGGGGAGCAGGGTGCAGGGTGCAGGGGAGCGGGCGCAGGGGAGGGGGCCCAGGAGCACAGCTGGAAACTCTCAGGGTAGGCAGCAGCTATCACCACACAGTAACTATTACAAAACGGCCCTTGCAACATGGAGGGTGTACTCCTGTCCCAAAGCAGCTCTAACAAGGTATCACAAATTGGCTGGGTTAAAAGAACAGAAATGTACTCTTACAACTCTGGAGTCCAGTCACCAAACTCAGGGTGCTGTGACAGGGCCATGTTCTCCCGAAGACTTCTAGGGGAAGATGCTCTCTCTCTCCCAGCTTCTGGCAGCCCCAGGCTTGCAGGTGCAGCTGGCCCAGTCAGCAGGTGACCATTTTCCTGTCTCCCTGTGTCTCTTGTGCAAAGGACACCACTAAGATGGCATGAGAACCCATGCTACTCTGCTATGACCCCATGATAACTGGGAACATCTTCAAAAACCCACTGACAGATACAGGGATTAGGGCTGCCACAAATGACAATTTAAAAACCACATGCAGTGGGTTAATTAGTTTTGTGCGTGGTCTTGTAAGCTCCACTCAGGTGACTGTGTGACAGGGCAACTGTGGCCCAACACGAGGACTGGTCAGCTTTGACTTAAAAGACAGCCGGTTTCAGAGCAGAAAGGAGAGCCCGCCAGCAAAGACGAGAGCCACTGGAGACACCCGGCACAGTGGGCCCACAGAACCAGCAAGCAGGGTGCCTTCAGGTAGAGACAGAGGGCCCAAAGTCCACGCCTGACCCACAGCGGGGGCCTGCACAGCCGGGTGAGCCATTTTCTGTACAAGTCGGTCGGTGCTGTCAGCACTGCAGGGAATTAGGGAACCCGTAGGCAGGAGGGAGAGCCCCAAGGGAAAGGAGGCAGGAGACGCTGGGGCACCTTGGGAAAGTTAGACGTCAGGGACACCCTTAGCCTTCACCTCACAGGAGCCAGGCTTTGAGCCGATCCTTTGAAGAGAAATTATTCTTTTATCCTACAGCTTATTATCCAAAATGTCTATGTCTACTAACTTTGCTGTTTTTAAGTGTGTAACTGAGCAGATCAGTATGGTCACAAAGTGAATTCCAAATGAACCAGATAGATGTGGAAGGGCGAAACAGCTCAAGTAGCAGCTGAGGACACTGACTACCACAACACTACGAGGCTGCCGCTGTCATTATCCCCATATAAAAGCAAGGACTCTGAAGGACAGAGAGGTGAAATAACTTCCCCCAAACCACACAGCCAATAAATAGGCACAGTCAGGATTCAAATGCAAAGCCCAACTCTAGAGCCCGACAACAGACATCTGATATTTCTACCATCCTACAGGAGGCAAGGGTGACGGTACTCTCAGCGAGCACCTGCAGTGAGCCCTCTGCTTTTATCACGCCCCTTAACCCTCCCAGGGAAACCCCGGTCGTGTAGTGGTTAGGTTAGGCGCTACGCCTGCTACTCCAAAGAACAGCAGTGCAAATCTACCAGGCGCTCCTTGGAAACTCGATGGAGCAATTCTACTCTTTCCTACATTTTCACTAAGAACCTGAATCAACTCGATGGCAGGCGGTTTGGTTTGGTTTGGTTAACCCTCTCAGAGCCCCGGCAGCACCAAGCTGCTAACCAGCAGGTCTGCAGTTCACATCCACCAGCTGCTCCTCAGAAACCTATGGGGCAGTTCTGCTCTCGTCTTACAGGGTCACCCGGCCAAATCAACTGGACAGCAATGGGTCGGGTTTGGTTTGGGTTAACCCCCTTAAAAGCCTGTAAGTGTGATGTTTTGTTTGCTTGTTTGTTTACAGTGGCTGAAGCTGGGAGAAGCTCAGTGACCTGCCCAGTAAGTGAAGGCACTAGGACCCAGGCATGTCCGCCTCAGGAGCCCCGGTGGTGCAGTGACTGAGCGCTCTGCTGCCACCTGAGAGGTCACAGTGTGAAGCCCGCTGCTGCTCTGCGTGAGACAGATGTGGCCATCTACCTACAAAGATGACAGCCTTGTAGAGCCCACGGGCTGCTGCACTCAGAGTAGCCCTGGTGGGACAGTGACGAACTGCTCAGCCGCTAACCAGATGGTCAGCAGTGCCGACCCACTGTGGTAAAGAGACGTGGCAGTCTGCTCCGGTAAAGACGACGGCCTTGGGCACCCTGCGGGGCAGTTCTGCTCTGTCCCAGAGAGACACAGTGAGTTACAATCAACTCAGTGGCAACAGGTTTGGGACTTCTTAGTGTCTGACTCCACAGCCCTAGTTCTCTCCAGAATTGCCTTCCAGCTTCCATGTTCTAAGTATAAACTGTTCTTTATTATCCAAGAAAGCAAACTGTTCACTAGACAACTTCTTGCTGAACACAAGTTTTTATATTTATTTGGACTGGATAACACTAAATTTCTTTGAAAATATTTTTGTAGCTGAGATTCTGTAATACCAGAGAAACAGCTCAGATAAAATACACATTTTGTAAGGAGGAAATCATTGCAAAAAGGCCCTCAAAAGATACCTGGTTCAAATACCTAGCAGGCTGGGAAGCCAGCAACAATTAATGATATTTGTAACAACAACAAAAAAAGGTCTGCACTAGTTAGGGACTACTGAGACTCTGACACAATGGATGCTTCATACCCTACAAATACATTATTAAATATTTTAAATAAGATTTTTATTAGTCCACTAGTTTATCAAAGAACCACAAGCTTGCTTTTACACACAAGTCCAACCAAGGTCCCACTCTAGTCGTCCATCAGTGATGGGCCGGGGAAGTGGGTCCCTGTGGGTGTCTGTCAGAAGAAGAAAGATCTCCTTTGACTTAGCAGGGAATAAAGGGGTCCTGGAGGGTCGCCATGAGTCGGATCCGACTCGACAGCACTTGGCTTGGCTGGGAGTGTGACAGTCATGCACATGGCTGCGACCCCAAGACAGGTGGCTCAAACCCACCCAGCAGTGCTGCGGGTAAAAGACCTGAGGATCTGCTTCCAGAAAGATGACAGTCCAGAAAATCCTCCGGGGCTGTTCCACTCTGTCACACATGGGTCACCGTGAGTCAGAGTCAACTCAGCGGCACCAGCAGGAGCAGGGAACAGAGAGGCAGACGCTGTGGAGTAAGGCAGCAACTTCTAAAAGACTACTAGGAAAAGGTCAGGGTTTGTCCAGCAAAGCATGGAGAATCTACCATTTTGTTGAAACTTTCTCACGCCCACCACTGTCCTATTCTGATCCCCTCCTGGCGGCCACTTGACTAAGTGGCTGTGGCTGTGGCCGTGGCCGTGGCTGTGGCTGTGGTGGGGGGATTCTTCCTCTTCCCTGTTTGCTGGGTTAAATGATTTTCAAACGCACACTTGTGTATATTCTACAACTACTTTGAAAATGCTCACATTGCATGCAACTGTCCTTTACTTAACATTGGAAACCCTTCTCCTGTGACTTATGCACTTTTGCTTCTTCAAAAAGGACTCCAAACAGCTGAAATCACTCTCCCTGCACCATGAATAGAACCAAGAAAACCATGCCCTAGCTGCCAAGGCTACTGTGTGTGACCTTCAGCAAGCCCCCCTCTAAAAACTGAGGACAATCACAACACCTACCTTGCAAAGTTGTTGTGAGGCTTCAATGAGCCGGTACACACCCAAAGAAAGAGAATGCTGGCAGAAAAGCATTCTCTGTTCTTTGCTATTGTTGAAGGTGATGTCTGTCCATGTCTGAAGTATTCCCACTGCTGTCGAGTAGATTCTGACTCTTAAAAACCCTATAGATCAGAGCAAAACTGCCCCATGGAGTTTCCAAGGAGCACCTGGTGGATTTGAACAGCCGACCTTCTGGTTACAAGGAGAAGTACTTGACCACTAGACCAGCAGAGTTTCTAGCTGGATAAAAACACACTTACCAGCTTTGTCACCAGAAGGGCTTTGAGGAATGTGCACTGTCCCATTAACTTTTGTATCCTCTTCCTTCCAACACCAGGCACATTTAGGACCCTCTTTCTTGGAAAAAGGGTTCCACTGACTTCCGCCCAATCACATCATCATCTTTTTTTTCTTTTGCTAGTTTTCCCTGTCAAACTTCCTGAATAAATTTTCCTACCTATTGTTACAAATGAGATAGCCCTTAGGAAAATCAGCTGGCCTTCCCCTGGGGAAGTCAGGGCTCGGGCTTTCCCCAGAGTCGTACAGAAGCAAGGAAACAGAACAGAGTGACAAAACTGATGACAATGATTTGTTTACTAACAGTGAAAGTGGATTTGTCCTGAGGTTCTGACAACTGAAGTCTCTAAACAGTTCACGCTCTCCTTACAGGCAGTCAAATGATAACCAGAAGTCTGCTGGGATCATCCAGCCACAGGGACCACCCATAATAGCCTATCCCACCATCTCTGAAACACCTGAAAACACTCTCCCAGGTTCTCGCCCCACCACCCATTTTTGGCATCTCCATGTTACCCATCCGCCTTCTGCGTGACAGTCTTTCTTTAGATATGTTAATATCACCTGTTAGACTAAGGGAGGCCCACTCCACCCGCTCTCAACCTGAAAGAGGCAGACGTCTTTAAAGGTGTCTTCTGCAGAAAAGTGAGCTCATCTATTAGGAGGCTTATTCAGTCAGCTCTGAGTTCCGCTGGTGGCACCCACATTATACCACCTACACCCCCTCCCGTCACCTGCTGATCAGTTTCTCCGTCTTAACCCTTACCATGGGTTTCCACCTCCTACCACACTCAGTGCATCCTAACAGTTCTCCTTCTGGATTTCACCGCTGCAGTTGATACGACTGGCCAACCACGTCTTAAAAACTTGCCCTTCACTGGCTTTCACGGAACCAAGCTCCCTCGCACAGAACCAAGCTCCACTGGTTTTAATCATTAATTTTAAATTGCTCTGTGGTACCCATGATGGTTAAGAATCCAGATCCTAGAATCACACAGACCTGGCTGCCAACCCAGCCTCTCCTCCTTGCTAGCTAAGCACCCATCACTCAGGGACTTCTTAAAACCTTTTTTTCCAAGTCTGTAAGATGGATATAATGACATAATTGGCTACTAAGTGTTTGGCATAATAGGTGGACTCTGGCACAAAGTAATTAATCACTCAATAAACATGAACTGTTATTTCTGTGAACTAATTCTCACCTCTTGGCATGCCACTCTTCCACACTCACTACCTTGAAGGTTCCGTCAACAGATGAACGGATGATGGATAAAAAGGTGATACACCCCTACAATGGAATATTACTCAGCCATAAAGAGAAATGAAACCCTGATGTATGCGCCACCACAGATAAACCTGGTAAACATCACTGGGTGAAATTCATCAACCACAAACGGCCAAATACCATGGGATCTCACTCATGTGAAACAAGAAAATATGTGGAAACCCAAGATGAGCCCTAGTTACTGAGATGGAAGGAAGGGGCTTGCGGAGCACTGAGTTTATGTTAACAGTGGTGAGAATCATTCGGAAAATGACTGCAAGAATGGCTATATAACACAGAGAACATACTCCACGTCACTGAATTATACATGTAGAAATTGTTCAATTGGAAAAGTAAAAAGTCTGCCACTGCCCAAACAGACAAATTCCCTTTCACAGCTACAAATGTAAACACGTTTTACACCTTTGGGGAACATGTGTGCATTTTTTAGCCCTTCCTACTTTCTAACATCACACATGCCACACTGAGCCACAGGAAAACAAACTTCCTTAATTTGTTCTGAATTTACCTTCTTCAAACACCAAAATAAAAAGACCTGATTTCAGTGCTTTCAGGTTTAGTGAATAAGCTGATAATTTTCTCACCCATATCACTTGTGATTTCACAGGAGTGCAAAAATAAACAAGGCCCGGGTCACCCTGAGACTGGGTTTGAAGTGCTCAATCCAGCTGTATTCAAGGCCCGAGTCACCCCTGAGACTGTGCTTGAAGTGCTCAATCCAGCTGTATTCAAGGCCCGAGTCACCCCTGTGTCTGTATTTGAAGGGCTCAGTCCAGCTGTATTCATGATTGTATTCCTAGTTCCCGTGACAATGACTCAGAGAAAGAAGATGCTGGATGCATGCTTCACCAAATTAAAGGCACTCTGCTTAGGGCTGATGTTGTCATCTTCACCAATGCAAAAAGAAAACAGCCTTAAAAATGTCAACTTGCTTTTGGAAGAAAACTGTGAACTGAAAACGTAGGAAGAAGTGAGGTCTAATACAGGTGAGGGAACTGCCACCATGCACCTTGCTGCCCTAGGTGACTTGAAGCACCTCACAAATGGCATCATGGGAACACTGCCAGCAGAAGTGGGGGACACGCAGAGACTTGGAGGCCTGCCAATGACTAGAAAGAGCACATCAGTGGAGGTCTGATTTTCTCAAGGAACAGAAAAAACTGCCAACAGTCCAGTGCGCTTGATGGCAGGCCTTTTCTAAATGCAGGATTTTTTTTTTTTTTTCTTCCAGAGAGAGTGCGTGTAGGTTGTAACTCAAAACAAAGTAGTCGAAATAGTGTCAGTTGAATTTCCACAAGATATTCGACCAGGTTTTCATTACACTCCTATGCTAAGATAAATATAAGATGGCCAGTGGCACAACAGGAGCCCTGGTGGTGGTGCAGAGATTCAGGGCGCAGCCGCTAACCAAAAGGTCGGCAGCGGAATACACCAGCCACCCCTGGGAGCCCTACAGGGCACTCCTACTCTGTCTTACATGGTCGCTATGAGTCAGAATCCACTCGACAGCCATGGTCTCAATAGCACACTTAGGTGGCTAAGTAACTGTAGGAAGAAACGGGACAGACAGGTGCTCACCGACAGTCCACCAGCAGGCTTCAAGCCGCCGTGGCCACCTGCTGAACCACTGTTACCAATGACAGGAAGCCATACAGGAGGACTACGGTCGGCATCCAGTGTGCCTGACACGAACCTCGGAAGAATGAGGGTACGGATTAAGTAAGAGCCAGGATCTAAAAAGACCGCGATAAGCCAGATGTGGGCTAATTTTAATAAAATACGACTAGAGAAAAATGTTTCTAAGTGCTCATTCACTACCTGTGTCTAAAGGATGGGTAGGATGGATGGATGGTGTCCTAGTCACCGGGTACTGCTCTAACAGAAAATACCACGAGTGGAAGGTTTCATGTAGAGAAGCTTTATTGAGACAGTCCGGGAAGCTGCAAATCCATTTACAAATTGTAAGTCCATTCAGTAAGAGAATTTATCACAGTCCGGTAGGCTGAGTCCACATCCAGTGAGAGCATCTCAGCACAGGAACCTCGGGTCCAAAGGACATGCTCTGCTCCCGGTGCTTCTCTCTCGGTGGTATGAGGTTCCCCACTTCCTCACCTCACTTCTCTCCCTTATATTCCACAAGCTTGTAGCTTGGGTCCTGCCTCACTAACACAACTGCAAACCATTGTCCATCATCAATATCACAGAGGCAGGATTCACAACACATGGGAGGAAGGGCACCATATTAGAACTCCTAACCAAGTCAAATGGACACATACATTTTTGGGGGGACACAATTCAATCCATGACAGACGGATAGACAGATAGTTGTTAGGTGCCAGTGAGTCAACTTTGACTCACAGCGGCCCCACACAGCAGAGCAGAACTGCCCCCCAGGGTTTTCTCAGCTGTTATCTTTATGGGAGCTGATCCCCAGAGCTGCTTTCCATGAAGCCACTGGGAAGATCCAAACCACCAACCTTGTGGTTAACAGCTCAGCACTTAGCCCCTGGACTGTCACTGCCCCACATATACACACAAAAACGTACAGACATATGGAACTGGGAGAAAGGAAAGCTGTGGTTTAGTTGCCACGTTTGAAAAAAGTAAATAATTTTTTAAAATAGTTTCATGGCTTTAGGTGACAGCTCTTTTACTATAACAAGACAGCAGCCGCCTCAGGATGATGCGATGTGGGTATCAGGAAAGCTAGCGTCGGGCCAGCTGTAGCCACAGGGTGTATCTCTTCTGTGGCCGACAGAGATCCCGCTCCCCTGAGGCCTGCTCTGACCACAACTCAAAGACAGCGCAGCTTTGCAGGGTGGCAGTCTTCAAAGCATCATAACCGAATCAGCACATGTGCAGGAGAGAGCAACCAGGATGCCTAGGGTTCTTGATACTGTTCCATAAAGGAACGGTAGATGGGAATCCAAATATATAAATAGGACACAAAGAGGTCTTGGGAGGAACGTGACGGCTATCTCCATTCAACAAACATGAATTTCAGTTCTGTTTTGGGCCAGACACTGTGACGTGGGCTGGGGGTACAGACAAAAGACAGTCCATGTGCATACGAAATTCACAATCAAAAACTGGATTTCATTGTTCTACAGTATTTCATAAGGCCAAAATTAGACTAGCAGAAGCAGAAAGCAATCAACTTTAGCTCCATATAAGGACAGTATTTTAAGAGTCAAAGTTGTCAACTGACAGAGAAAGTCACCTGAGAAGACAGCAAAGTTCCTATCAGCAATAGTGCACTAAGAGGGACTACTGCTGACATAAGGTAGGCACTGAAATAGACCGTCTCCGGCATCCCTGACATTCAGGCTAGGGTTCTGTATTTCCCTGGGAAATGGACTCTCACCAGATTTAACCCTGTGGACTTCAGCAGTTGCTACGTCCAGCTTTGTACCCTGTCCCCTGCTTAAGTGACGCTTCATAATTGGGCACAGATCTCCCCTCAACAGGAACAAAGAGAAACAGGAAGAAACTGACCCATCAGCAGATGGATCTCAGAAAAATTCATACAGTTCCATGTGCCTTCAATTTTTCAAGAAAATGTAAAAATTCTCTACCTTCTCATTCATAAATTCAATACAAAATATTCAATTCTGTTCAAAGAACTATAAACCGGGATTCATTATGTACTGTATCCCTGCTGGGAACCACGTTTTCTAACCAACAAGGAAAATAATTTTGTTAACTTAAGATCACGTCATAAAAAGGGGTGCACCATGAGATCTCCACTAAAAGACTGCAATTGATGGTCAGCGGCTTTGGAGTTCCCCTGGGAGCATGGCCCCTGGCCCTGATGCTGCCCTTGCCCATAAATCATAATGAAGGTCCACTCTTCAGACACAAATGGATTGGACTTGGCGATGCAGAGTGACCATATATTGGGTGCACTTTATGGTTCTATGCATCTACAGGATATCATTCTGCTGACCTCTGGCTGGAATAAGGGGAGTCGGTGGAGAGGAGGGGAAAGGAGACGGCTGGGAGGATGAGACATGTATGGAGCAGACAGGAATAGTGTGCTGTCACCGGGCAGGGAGAGCAGTGGGAGCTGCATATAGGTGGGCATGTAAATTTATACAAGAATGTACATTTTCACTCAGTCACAATAATAATATAAAAAATCACTTCAAGATTTGTGCACCACCTCCAAAAAAAAAAAAAGCAAACTATTATAAGGTTATGTAGAATCTAAGTTTCTAACATATTTCTAAAAGAAACATACACCAGGTACGGCAGGCCAAATGCCAGGAACTAATCAAATTGTGGAATTCTGATTAAATAGCTACTTAAGTTTAATCCACTTAAAAACCACAGGCAGCACAAACAGAGAACATGCTTCTCCATTTAGTTGGGTCTTCTAGAAACCGGTGTAGGGTGATGCGAGCTCGCCTTTCATGGATTTCACTGTGTGATTTTGAAACACTCTCCTGTATCAGCTTTACCCTAGCAACTGCGTATGCACGGAGTTCACCCTCCCAAACCGTAAATAGTAACTTTCGGGGAGCACTCATCTCGCTCCAGCGTTTTCTCCCTTTGGAGGCAACAAACGGGCCACGATTCCACGTCCAAGGGCTCTGCCTTGTAAACTGCAGCCCAAAAAGTCCGAAGTGAGAGACAAAATTGAAGCAGAAGCTCAAACAGGCAAGTGAGAAAGAAAAAGAGCATCTTTCACCCACCAGCCCTGCAACCAGGCTTCCCTTCGGGCTGTCACCAGCTCTAAAGACTTTCTGTCCTTTTAAACCCCAAACCCCACTGCCCTGCAGTCAGTGCCGACTGACAGCGACCCCGCGGGGCCGAGAAACGTCTTCCTGGCCCCCTCTTTCTTCCGCGGAGCCCCGGCTGGGCTCCGACCCACGCCTTTCGGTTCGCCGCCGAGCGCTCTGACCGCTGCGCCACCCGTCGCAAGAGAAAGAAACAGGCGCGGGTCCAGCTTCCCGGGACCGGGCCGCTTCCTCCGGCCGAGGCGGCCGAGGCCGCCCCTGGCCCCCCCACCCTCCGCCAGGAGGGCCCCTCGCGGCCACCGCGCAGCGACCCCGACCCCGATCCCGCGGCGGAGCGGCGCCCGGGGAACCCGTCCCCCCCACCGCCCCGGCGGCCGACTTACAGTGACACCAGCCTAGGTGACAGCACCAGTGCAGCTTGAAGCACTTGCCATGGCTGTGCGTGGCACAGATGGAGAGCCCGTCGCACGGCTGGAAGTCGGGTCTGCGCGCCGCGCAACTCCGCGCCAGGGCCTGAGCCTCGTCCACTTTCTCGCTCTTCCACCCGCGCTCGGCCGCCGCCGCCGCCGCCGCCGCCGCACTCATCGCCTCGCCCTCGGCGCGGCGCCGGGACCCCGAGCCCGGGAGCAGCGGCGTCCGACGGGCAGGAAGCCGAGCCGCCAGCGGCCTCGGGAGGGCGACCGGCCCGGTGGCGGAGGAGCTGCGGCCGCCGCCGGACTGCCGCCGCCTGGCTGAGGCCGCCGCCGCCTCCCTCAGCCCGCCTCCCTCAGCCCGCCACCGCCGCCGCCGCCGCCGCGCCCCCTCGCGCACGCGCACGCGCACGCGCGCCGGGCGCCCCGGCAGGCGCCGCGCGTCCCCGGGCCCGGGGGCCCCGCCCCTCGGCGCGCCTCCCCGCCCCTCGGCGCGTCTCCCCGGCTGGGCTCCCGGGCTGGGCTCCCCGCGGGCCTGTTCGGCTCCCCACGCAGACCCCACGCAGACCCCCGGGGGGGCCGTCTCGCCGGCTCCAGGTCCACACGCGCGCCCTTTACACGCGCAGTTCCCACACACGCTTCTCTCCGAGCTGGGTCGTCCCGAGAACTGACACACATTCACACGCTCCTCGGCGGTCTGCACACAGCTCCGACACACGCGTCTAGGCGTTGCTCGGCGGTGTGCACACAGGGCTGACACACGTGTCCACACCCCTCATACTGCCTCACGCTCACCTCCCAGGGCTGCCGAGGGGCCCTCGGGTCCACACCCGACCACACGCACGCACTCCCCCAGTCCTGCCTCTGGTTGGGAGTGTGGCCGTAGAGCGCTGGGGCCCACAAAGCCCAGACTCTAGCCTGGCACCCAGAGCTCCTGCCTCGGGCTTTCCTCTCTCTGCCCAGCCTGGTCACCCGGAGTCACCCCAGATGAACAGGAAAGCAGGCAGGCTGGGTGTTGTGATGTGTGTGTATCCGTGTGTGTGTGTGATACGTGTGTGATGCGTAGAATTGGAGTGTATGTAGTTTGGTGTTTTGTCTAGCTTTGGTAGTTTAGGGGTATGCACATGTGATGCCTGTGTGATGTGTGGGATTGTTACATAGAATATTTGTGAAGGACATGCGTGTCTGGAGCCTGGTGGCACCGTGGTTAAGAGCTATGATTGCTCACCAAAAGGTCAGCCGTTAGAATCTACCAGCTGCTTCTTGGAAACTCTGCGGGACAGTTCTACTTTGTCCTATAGGGTCACCGTGAGTCAGAATCAACTTGACAGCAATGAGTTTTTGCATGGCTCAAGGGCAGTGGGTTTTTGGGGGGTTACTCTGGTGTGTTGTTATGTATCTGTGTGGTACATGGGGGGTGCGTAGGGGTGCGTGTGTCTATGTGTGTGCATGGCATGGGTGTGTATGATTCATGTGTGTAGTGCATGTGCTGTATATGACTTGTCTGCTACCTGTGTAGTTGGGCTTGTACCTGTTATGCCTGTGTCCATGGTGTGTGGGTGGATATGATGTTTACATGGAGTGTGTGTCAGTGTCCTAGGTGTGAATGCCCAGCATTTGTGGTATATGTGGCATAGTTGGGGCTGTGTTGTACGTGTTTGTATGGGCAGACAACCAGGACTTGCATTTGCCTCAGACCCAGTGTGTGTGTTTGTGTCTGAAAGCCTGCCTTGGCCAGCAGGTCTGCCTGGCCACCATGGCTGGTGGCTGCGGCTTCCCTCACAATCAACTTGCGATCTTCCCTCCTGGGAACAACTTGCTCCAAATAGATCTTCCACACCAGGCTCTGCTGCAGAGATCCAACCCCAGGCTGGATTCAGTGAAGAGAAAACAAACCATTTGCTCCCAGGGAGCACTGATGGGAATTCGTATTTCCCTCAATAGGGCCAGAACCCAGCCTTGAACACAGAAAAGGGGTGGGGGATGCCTTTCGTTCTTTGCCAAACGTTTTTCAGAGCAGAGGAAAATGCCTGTAATTACCAAGGTTGAGAGAACAACAACAAAGCCCTCTCAGCACAAATGCTGTGTGAGAACATGCTTATGCCCAGGTCTGCTTTCCTCATTACCTGATTCCTTCCCTGCTACGCACAGACAGCAAAACCGTCGTGGTTTTGAAATAACCAAATCCATTTCTGAACACTGAAAATCCTTGCTGCCATAAGCAATCTTTCATAATTTTTCCTTTTATTTAACCTTGGCTTGAGAAAGGGAAATGGCATTTCCATAGATCTAAGTCATAGTGTAGAAATCTTCACCTGTTGGGGGTTCAGAAGAGATTCAGTTTGATGACAGAACTGTTTACAAGAAAGGCTTAAATCAGAATCATGAAAGATGTGTTCCCCCAAATGCCCTAATGCTGGAGCAGCTGTACGTGTGAAGCATCACCTCTTCAGCCCAGCCCCCAGCAACAACAGTCTGAAGCACATCCCTGACTCATAAAATTTATCTTTCCAGCTGTTAATTTTAGTCTGCCTCAACCTCAGCATAATAAAAGGAAGAAAAACTAAATCCAAGAATCACATGATCGCTGCAGTAAGCCAATCAGTAATTATTCAAAAGGGGATTTCCATTTGTCCACCCTATTTCTCTCTTTCTCCAAATCATAAACTCACTCTAATACTGTCCATATAATCCCCAAAAGCCTTTGCCGTCAAGTCGCTCCGAGTCATAGCAGACCTACAGGACAGAGTAGAACTGCCCTGAAGAGTGTCCAAGGAGTGCCTGGACGCTTCGAACTGCTGACCTTTTCGTTAGCAGCCTCAGCACTTAACCACTAAGCCAACAGCGTTTCTGTCTACATAATAGGCAGCCTCATAACAATCCTTCCAGTATCTCAGTAATTAATATTTGAACAGGATTCTTCCACTGGCTTTTCTTCTGCATTAGACCCACGTCATGAGATTCTGCAGTATATGAAACAGAACCATTTCAGCTTGTGAAAAATGAGTGAGAGAAATAGCGCAGTATAGCACTTGAGCCACAAGGCAAACTGCCCGCCAAACACCCCACCTTACTTAGCCACGTGACCTGGAGCTGAGAGACCTTGCCGTGTTCTAGAAGACCAAACTTACTCCATTTCCTTTCTCAAAAGATCCTTTAACCTCAGCTGTCTAGAATGGAACAAACCAAGACCCAAACCCTCACCGTAGAGTCGATTCTAACTCGCGGTGACCCTATAGACAGAGTAGAATTGCCCTGTACAGTTTCCAGGGAGCACCTGGTAGTTTTGAACTGCCAGCCTTCTGGTTAGCAGCCATAGCACTTAACCACTATGCCACCAGGGTTTGTTTCCAAGAGGGTCTCAATGAGTCAGAATGGAACAGGGGAAAAGTAAATGCAACATGACACCTCAAACATGTATGCACATGGCCTTCAAGATCTGTTGACAGAAAACAATTTTTGAAAACAGTTTATTACAGGAAAATTCCAAACATACATGGAAGTTGAGGGACTAGTCTACAGAATGCTGCGTAACCAACGTTTCATTGGGAGAAACTTGTTTTAGTTCTAACACCACTCCCTCCTGCCCACTCCCCATCCTTACGACCAGATTATTTTGAAGCAATCCAGACATCACATAATGTCATCCATAAATATTTTAGCAGGTATCTCTAAAGAAGCTCTTTTTGAAACCATAACTCAAAATGCCATTCTAACAAGATTTAATTTGATTATAAATATGAGCTTGTGCAGTAGCAGCTGACCCCATCTCTGGTTCCTCTTGAAGAATACTCCCGTTGTCTAGAATTTTCCTCTTTTCACCTCACCCTCTCTCCCTACCTCTTCAGGTTAACTGCCACACCCTCAAAGAAACTTTCTTTGACCAATCTGGACTAACTTACATCCTTCTTTTATATACATTCTCCTTTCTTATTGTATGCCCGAACGGTAAGCAAGAAACAGGTAGTTGTTGAATTAGAGGTTTTTTTCCACTCCCTTGCAAGAAGTAAACTCCTTGACGACAAGGATGTGATTTCTATCTTGCCTGTTATTTTGCTTCTGGTACCTAGGACTTTTGTTGAGGGAATAAAACTTATTTCCTCTCAAGCTCCAAGAGTCTGGAAAACATTTGTCTGTAACCACATCCTGGGACAGCACCCTCCCACACTGACTCTGGGCTTAAAGAAACCAAACTCATTGTAGTTGAGTGAATTCTGACTCATAGTACCCCTGTAGAGCAGAGAACTGCCCCCACAGAGTTTCCAAGAAGTGCCTGCTGGATTCAAACTGCCAATCTTTGGGTTAGCAGTTGAAGCACTGAACTGCTAGTTATCTATTGTAGTACAACAAATTACCCCCAAGTTTAGCAGCTACAAACAGCACACAGTTAATGTGGGTCAGGAATGTAGGCACATCTTCAAAGTCTCTTATAAACTTGCAATGAAGTTGTGGACCAGGGCTACAGACTCATCCGAAGTTTCAACCGGGAAGGATCTGCTTCCAAGTTCCATCACTGATTGGTTGTTGACAAAATTCAGTTCCTCAGAGAACTGTTTGGCTGAGAGCCTCAGTCCCTCCCTGGTTGTTGACTGGAGGCCACCCTCAGTTCTTAACACATGGGCTTCTCCACGGCACAGCTCACACAAGGCAACTTGGTTTTTCACATCAAGCAAATGAAAACAGTCAGAAAGGAGTCATCATCTTCTATGATTTAGTCCTGAAAGTGACAAATTTTGCCACATTCTATTAATTAGAAACAAGTCATTAGGCCCAGCCATCACACAAGCAAAGGACATGAGACAAAGGCACAAAGGCACAAAGGCTGGGTTGTGGGGCTAAGACAGTAGAGTAGTCAGATGCATCCTATGATCTAACAACAAAGATTCAAAAAAACCGAACAAGTCAATTGTACACACTGTTCTAGGAGCCCTGAACAATAAAGGAAAAGTTGAGAAATAAAACTGGTGACAGGTAAGGAAGCATATGTCCAGAGGTTCCCAGGACCCGCCAGATCTGACCCAGAGGGGAATGGCACCCTGCAGGCGGATGGCCAGCAGGGTGCATGGCAAGCAGAACAGTGAGGCTCAAAAAGCATCTTCCTCAGCAGTAGAGCAGTAAAGAACCCTCTCATGCCTCCAGAATCAGTGACAAATGGCATTCAATTATCAAAAGCTAAGGGGCTTGTGTCTAACCTGCTGCCTGCAGATCTAAAACTTTCCTTTGGGCTAAACCTCTCTCCCCTTTACTGGCACTTCTCTGCCGCTTCTTTGCACAGTGCTGGCTTCATAAACAGATGCATACTCTGGACCAGAAATAGGACTCCTTAAACACACCCTGAGCCATTCTCCCAGACTTGAAAAGAGAACAATTTAACAAAGGTGGGGGGGGCAAGCAGGAAAGAGTCTGTGGGCTTCCCTAAGCCAGGGACCCTGGGCAGAAACAGGCCCTTTGCCTAGATGTGGGCACAAGAGGTCCACAGACCATGAAAATCTTTCACCGCTGCATCCAGGACCTAGCACACACACATCATCCTGTGACAAAACTATCTGCCTATTTACATTAGGGAAGAAGGACAAGTCTTCCTCAGAGACACTCACAGACAGCTGTTGGTCCCCTACTTTTCACTCAGCATGTGCAGACAGATACCTGTGCCTATATCAACTGCACCTGCCCTGGATGGGGACTAGACTGTAGGGGAGAGCCTGCAGAAAACACTTGGTGACCAACTACCTGGGCATCAGAGACAACTATACAAAAGAAAAGTAACTGGATGTCTAGGCTCAAATACCTGGACTCACATGCCTACTAACAACTTTAACTGCTCGATAATGGGGTGTTAGAGCTTCTAAGGCACCAATAATCAAACAGGCTTGCACAACCAGCTTCTTTGGGCATTTCAAACAAAACAAAAAAAGAAGTTAGGACACAGTAAGCAAACATAAATAAACACAACAACTTACTGATGGCTCAGAGAAAAAAGCCAGTATAAAATCACTTACAGGGGCAGACCATGATGGCTTCAGAAAGCTTTCAAAACAAAGAATTGAGGAACTTCCTGGAATTATCAGAGGTAGAATGCAAAAGATCAATATTTAGGCCTTTTCAAGAGATCAAGCAAAATGCAGCAGAGCATAATGATAAGTTGAACAGGCTGTAAGAAACCTCTGAGAGACAGAAATAAAAAATTCAGCAGATTAACAACAAAATTACAGTATTAGACAACTCAATAGAAAGTCAAAGGAGCAGAACTAACACAATAGAAGGCAGAATTAGTGCACTTGAAGATAAAGCAATTTTATCTTCAACGTAAGTGAAGAAAAATCAGATGAAAGAATTTTTTAAAAATGAAGGAATACTAATAATTATGTGGGACTATATCAACAAGAATAATCTGTGCATGATTGGAGTACCAGAACAAGGGTGCAGGGATAACAGAAAACACAGAGAGAACTATTGAAAATTTGTTTATGTAAGACTCCCCTGAAAACATGAAAGATGAGAAGACATCTATCCAAGATGTTGACTCAACTCCACACAAGGTAGATACAAAAGAAAGACACCAAGACATATTATAATCAAACTTAACAAAACTAAGGATGAGAAAATTTTAAAAGCAGCTAGGGATAAATGAAAAATAATCTACAAAATGAGCCAATAAGATTAAATCCAGACCTCTCAGCAGAAACCATGCAAGTAAGAAGTCGGTGGGATGACATATACAAATTGAGTAAGAACAATTGCCAGCGAAAAATTACATATCCAGCAAAACTGTCTCTCAAATACAATGGTGAAATTAGGACATTTACAGATACACAGAAATTTAGGGAATTTGCAAAGCTGAACCAAAATTATAAAAAATACTAGAGAGAGTCTTTCAGTTAGAAAATCAATAACAGCAGATGGTAACCCAAGACTAGGATGCAGAGCAGAGCCAATAGTTAGTAACCCTGATAAGGAACTTACAAAAATAAACTAAAACTAAAACATTGAAAATAGGGAAACAGAGGTGTCAATATATAAAAGGTAACAGCACTGTGACAAAAAAGAAATTAAAAAAATAAGTAGTTATAGATCTTTCATACGGAGGGAAGTCAAGACAACATAAAGAACTCCAAGACTGGTTCAAATATAGAAAAATACGGGTAAATATTAAGGTAACCACAAAGGAAATTAACAATCCTACACATCAAAATAAAAGGCAAGAAGTCTCAGCAAATACAAAACTAACAACAATGAAAAACATGAAATGAAAAGTCATCCAGAAGCTAGTTACCACTCCATGTGACTTGCTTTAGCCAACGGGAGAAGAGCAAACATGGCACACAATGAAGAGCAGGCTTACTGGGGCTTGACCTCTCTTCCTGTGCTTGAAACCTTGTAACAACACGTGTGCAAGCCAGAGCTAGCCTTCTAGGGGATAAAATGCTTTGTGGAGGGGAATGGAGGGGCCCTGGTTGACAAGCATCCAGTCCTCAGCTAACAGTTTTCCAGCCTATGAGGGAAGGCATTCTAGATCATTCTGGACCCACCAGCTGATGATCACAGAAGCATGACAGAACCCGGCAGAGGTTTGCTAAGCCAAAGTAGGCCAGCACAACCACCACAACGAACCACCAGCTCATGAGCTACATAAATAGGTGATTATTCCAAGCTGCTAATTTTGGGGTGATTTCTTATCCAGCAAACACTGACGGATACACCCATCGATCATCTTGTGCTATAGATAAGGTATGCAGGACTCAGAGGCTAAATGACTTGCTCAGTCCACATGTCACAAGCATACTGGAGTAAGTCCTTTAGGATCTGACTTCAAAACAACACAGATGGCTCGAGGCTAAGCTCTCTTGTTGTACTGGCTGGGAGATCTTAGACTTCCCAGGCTTCTGTTTCCTTGTTAGCAAAACAAAACGGAAAGTTCTCCAGGATACCTCTTAGCACTCAAAGCTTTGCCTTCTCCCCTGGTGATACCACCAGGGTTAGAATCCTCTTGGTTCAGAGGTCATTGGCAAACAAATATTGTGTCACCCTCCCCTTTCCAATTCTACTGCACATATCTTTCCAACACAAATATAACTTACGTCTAAGCACCCCAGCTATTTTGAACACTTTGATAAATCGAGTCATTACAAATCAGTTACTTTTTGGTTGCTTGATTGAACTGAGCAACTCATTCCACTGTGGTTATAAATAACCTGCTAGTAATTGGTCAATTTGTCATATTAAAGCAATTAGAATGATGAAGTGGATGAAGATGCTTAAAATGAGGTGCGCCTAAATTGGGATTCTTCTAAGGGGAGGGAGATGCCTCCTGGTATCAGTCTGGACCTTTTCATCATCCCATTGGTGCGTCAAAGAAAGAACAGGAGGTACGAAATCAAATCTCTCCTGGATAGGTGATTCTGTGCAAGTTACATAACCTCTCTGAAACTTGCATCTTAAGGGCAGGTGCAATCCCTACCTTGTATACCTGCAGTAAACATTAAATAAGGTAATATACATGAAGAGTCCGGCACTGTATCTGGCACGTTGTAGAAACCTTGCTGGTCTGGTGAGGAGCTACAGCTGCTAAGCAGCAGGTCGAATCCACTAGGCGCTCCTCGGAAACCTTATGGGGCAGTTCTACTCAGTCCTATAGGGTCCCTACAAGTTGGAATCAGCTTGAGGGCAATCAGTTTGTTTGTTTTTGGCAAGTTGCGGATGCACAGTAAATATTAGCACCTCTCTTCCCAGCACCTCCAAATGCCCCACGTGTCCACAGACTCGGTTTGCTCTAATCCTTCCTTTGCAATGTTGAAAACCTAAAAATGAGAAGTCCACTGCCAGGCAGTCAGTTACAATTCCAAGTGGCTGTAGACCGTGGGAGAACTGCTCCCACAGCATGTCCAAGGCTGCAAATCTCTACAGAAGCAGACTGCCACATCTTTCCCCTGTAGAGTCCCTGGAGGTTTTAAGCTGCTGACCTTTTGATTGGCAGTCCATCACTTTAACTACTACACCACCAGGGCTCCTTACGATACTGAGATCCCTAAAACATGAATCTGATTGCATCACTCATGAGTTTAAAAATCTTTGGAACTTCTCGTCTGCAGTAAAAAATCCAAACTCCTTTGTAAACTGTACAACATCCTCCTAATCTCTTCTCCAGAACCCCTTCCCCACGCTCCCAAATCTGTGCTCCCAGGATTACCGCTTTGTTTCACTCTCTCCTGCCTGCTGCTGTGCCTTTCTGCTTGGCCTATGTGATGTGATTGATTACTGACAGATTACTTTTGAGTGGTGTTTCTAGCCATGATCTTGTAAATCCCACCCAAGTGATTGTATGAGAGGGTAAATATAGCCTACCGAGTGGATTGGCCAGTTTTGCCTTAAAAGAGAGCCAATTCCAGAGCAGGAAGGGAGGAGCCCACCACCACAACAGAAGGAAAGACCCTTCTGTCCACAGTAGCAGGAGACAGCATGATAGGTTCCCCAGCATACGGAGAAAGAAAGCTGAGTGCGTTTGGGCAGAGACTGAGGGTCCAGGGAAAGGCCTGCCTGTGAGCATGGGTGGGAGAAGCTACCTTGATGGAAAAACTACATCCTGAGCTTTCCAGAGGCTGAACTGCAACTGCTAGTTCTCTGATAGACTCCATAACGGCGAGTATGGGCTGCGAGTTCTGCGTGGTCACTGTGATGAATCACTGCGCCCAGCAGAGCTGCTGCAGGAGGGGCTGCTGGTGTCAGGCTTAGTGAAGACAGAGGGAGCTTGTCTCCTCTTCCGGCTCATCAGAACTAACCTTGGGCTTTAGATCCCAGTTCTCTTTCTCCCTTGTGCAGTTGGAAGAGGTCAGACACGGCCCCCAAGCCATTTTTAGGCCTTAAATTGATGAACCCACTTTCGTTACTTCAAGCTCCAGCTCAAATGCTGCAGGCCTTTTCTAACCCACTCTTTCTTCCTTAAGGACTCCTACATGCTATATGGTGTCCCAAGTGATGAGGCAGGTGCTTGTATTTCCATCGTGCTGGGTGTGTGGGAGACGCTCACCAAATAGTCCTGAATGGACACATCAAAAAATTTATGGCAACAAATTCATTAGTAGTATGGAAAAGCAAGAATGTGTTTTTCAAATCTTAGGTTCCAGAACTAGGACATTGCTTGAAGCCTTTAAAATGAAAATGAAAAGTTAGTCAATAAATTGGTTTTTCAGTTTACAGACTGTCTTACCTCTACAGATAACACGGGTGCAAGAACCATAGCTCCAAAGAAGTGTTTTAGACATTGAGGGAATGATGCACGTGTAATGGGGAAGTGTTCCTAGTTCAACCGTAACCATTTGATATCGTACTGTGAAGGATAGCTTTCCCGCAAAATGTCCCATTGCAGAAGAGTGTGCTGTCACAGGGTGAAAACACATATTACTGCAGAGAGACAGGTGCTTGGGGTTTTATATGGCAATTTTATATGTCAAATTGCCTTGAATTGCAAACTTTCGCTTAATCAAAGAAAAAAAAAGATGTCCCATTGTGTCACCTCCAAAAGCACAATGTAAAGCCAAATGATGAGTAACTTGTTCAAAATAGTGAAACTGGGGCCTTCAGGCCCTGTTTTCAAAGGAAACATTGAAGTAGGCAGTCAGGACTAGTTCCTTACCTATTTTTCAGGACTAATTCCTTACCTGGTTTTCTTAAAACCCCTGACTTCTTAACATTACTGGGCTGAGGCAGGAAATCACACATTAACTTACAGGAGCCACTGACAATAAAGCTTTTACAGCCTTCGCAGCTTCTTCTTAGGAACACCAAACAAGTGGAGGTGCCAGTTTGAGAACCTCTGTTTAGGTGACAACTGAGAGCCTCAAGGACCCCAGTCCCTGATATGTATCTCCTCACCCTCCAGACCTTAATTCTGATGTATATTCACCCAGTCTGCTCCCAGGGGCCCACACTGTTACTCCCTGACACCTGCACCTGACTTGCATGAAGCTTCTCCCTTTAAAAACATTGACCTTGCCTGACAAGTTCAGACAGGCTTTGAGGACAAGAATACACCTTGTCCCTTTGCAATGCCAGCTTGCCCAAGTTCCTGTTTCAGAGACTGCCTTTGCAGCAGATAGTGAGAACCCAGGATTTTGTCCAGTAACAATAGCATTTGTTGTGTTTCTTTATTGTGGTAAAATAGTTGTAACAAAACATTTGTCATTTTAACCATTTTTAAGTACAATTTACTTAACATGCATTACGTTCCCTGTGTTGCTCAAACATCACTCATATCCTTTCCAAGCGTCATTCTTCACCCTGAACAGCCCCTCAGCTCTGTTAAATGCTAGCACTCTGTTTCCTTCTACCCTTCTCATGGGTTCAATTGTGTGCCCCCCAAATATGTATTAGTTTGGTTAGGCAGTGATTCCCAGGATTGTGTGGTTGTCCTCCATTTTGTGATTCCAATTTTATGTTAAAGAGGATTCGAGTGGGATTGTGACACCATTACCCAGGTCACAGCCCCAATCCATTGTAAAGGGAGTTTCCCTGGGACGTGGCCTGCACCACCTTTTATCTTACAAGAGATAAACAGGGAAGGGAAGGGAAGCAAGCAGAGAGGGGAGGAAACTCATACCACCAAGAAAGTAGTGCCGGGAGCAGAACTTGTCCTTTGGACCCAGGGTTCCTGTTCAGAGAAGCTCCGTGACCAGAGAAAGGTTGATGACAAGGACCTTCCTCCAGATCTGACAGAGAAAGAAAGCCTTCCCCTGGGACTGCCACCCTGAATTTGGACTTGTAGCCTCTAAACCATCAGATATTACATTTCTCTTTGTTAAAGCCATTCACGTGTGATATTTCTGTTGTAGCAGTGTTAGGTGACTAAGAGAACCCTCCATCACAGATGGCCACTGTCATGGATTGAATTGTGTCTCCTGAAAAAAACGTGTGTAGCAATTTGGCTAGGCCTGGTACTGTGCAATGTTCCTCTATGCTGTAAATCCTACCTTCTGTGATGTTAGTGACCGAGGATGGGCCGCAGTTTTGTTGGTGGGACAGGACTCAATGTGTAAGACTGTACTGTGCCTTGAGGCAATCTTTCAGGATATAAAAGAAAGGGAAGCAAGCAGAAAGTTGAGGACCTCACACCACCAAAAAAGAAGCACTTGGAGCAACATGTCCTTTGCACTCGGGGTCCCTGCACCTGAGAAGCTCCCAGTCCAGGAGAAGAATGATGGCAGGGCCCCTCTTCCAAAGCCAACAGAGAAAGCCTTCCCCTGGAGCTGATACCCTGAATTTGGACCTTTAGCCAACTTTTTCTGCAAGAAAATAAACTTCTTTGTTAAAGCCATCCACTTGTGGCATTTCTGTTATCATAGCATTAGATGACTAGGACAGCCACTAAGAACTTCAATCCCTATACGGTTGTCTATTCTAGACGTTGCCTATAAATGGGATTGTACAATATTCATCCTTTTGTGACTGATTTCACTCAGCATCCTGTTTTCAAGTTCACCAGTGTCATACCTCTTCAGGACCTGGCTTCCCTTTATATCTGAATAACACCCCATTATATGTACATTCTGTATTTGTTTATCAGCTCACTGTTGATGGACATTTTGGTTGTTTTCATCTCTTGCTTCTTGGGGAAAGATCTGTGGTGAACACTGATGTACAAGTTTCTGTTTACGTTCCTGCTTTCACTTCCTTTGGGTGAAAAGCACCCAGGAGAACCCCCTAGGATTGAGACTCCTGGGTCTTATAGTAACCCTTTATTTAACTTCTGGAGAAAAAGCTGACCCATCTTCCTCAGCGACTTTCCCATTGTACATGCCCATCAGCAACGGACGAGGGTCCAGTTTCTCCACCACCTCGCCAACATTCATTATTGTCTGTGTTTCTAATCACGGCCATTCTAGGAGGTGTGAAATGACATTTCTGGGTATTTTTCTAGTGGTACAGCTGGTTGATATTTGTGGATCATCTCAATATGCTATTCCAAATTCCACCCCTCGGCTGCTTGTAGAAAACGAGATGCCAGTTTTATGCCAGTTTGTTGACTCACCCAAAGAAGTACTTTTACCTGTGAGGAAATCTTGTAGAAAAATAAAGCTTTGAGCAGGTTTTAAGCATAAAAGAGGAGGATTAAAAGGTCAGTCACTACCCAGGCAAGAAAAAACTCTGGCTCCCAGTGGCCCTCGGTCATCACCGTCAGTGCTCCCACTCGCCTGAACCGATGAGCCCTGGGCTCCTTCTGACTGATGTGATGTGACACTAATGGAGGTGGCATCTGGGTCAATTTCCTGCTTCACAGCCTGTTCTTCACGCTCCAGTGGTCCACAGTGGCTTCTGGAAGCAATGGACCTCTCACAAGTTTGATACAAGAACACTCCAGCTCCATATAAGGGTAGGGTAATATCCACATTCTGCCATTTCTGTTAAAAAAAAAATGCTTTTTTCTTTATGACTGGCAATGAAAATAATTCACCTTTAATTAGCTCGTTTTAGTAAGCAGCTAAAAGCAAAACTGACAGTGAAGAAGAATCAGGAGTCCTGTGACTGACTCATGGATTATGAAATGACACAGCTGAGGTCCCCCGTGCAACCCGCTAAGATGCCGGGCTGCTGTGAGCTCCCTGTTAACACCCCTGAGCTCTCAGGCAGCACTCAGCTTACAGCACTGTGCTCATTTATCCACTCCACCAACAACTGGGGATTGTTTTTCATGCGCCAGACTCTGGGCTGGCTATGGGAGGTAGTTTAGATGGGGGACATAAGCCAACCCCAAGAGCATGAAAGTCATGGTGTGATGAAGAGGCTCGAACAAAGCATGAAAGAATAAGAGAGGGAACAAGGGAGTCGGCAGGGAACCATCCAAGCACACTTCACAGAAGGGTAGGTTAGCAGTGGCCACGCAGACAAGCTGGGAGGAAGCGTTATGGGATAGAGACCAGTGGGCCCAGAGGCAGGAACAGTGAAGGTGTGCCTTCCCAGAGAGCAGAGACAGGTGCAGGGAGGAGCAGCCAGAAGAGCAGTGGAATTGGTAGATGGAGCCAGATGATAAAAAGCCACACAAAGTTGAGATTTCAGCCTCTAAACCTCTCGTTTTTGAACATCTTTCCACTGGAAGTATTTTGTTCCACGGAAAGACTTATCAGAAAGCATAAATGAAAGTCATTTGTAAAGTCAGGTTGTGCCAGCTGAAACTGGTGTACACCGCTGGGGAATGGCACATGTCTCTGATCCCCACAACACCACAGCGGAGACTGGAAGCTCTGCACCAGGAGGTAGGCCGTCTAGCAGGCGACTTCTACGATGGCTCCAAGTGATCCTTACTTGGCTTGCTCCCTTGTGTGTGACCCCCTCCTCTTGAGTCTGTTGTGTTCTTGCCATTAGGTTCCATCGAGTCAGTTTCAACTCACAGAGACCCCCTGTGCAGCACAAATGAAACACTGCCTGGTCTGGTGCCATCCTCACAAACTCCGTTATGCCTTCTGGAATGTCAACTGGGCTTAATGACCCCAAAGTGGTGGGTGTCACTTCCAAGATTTGGTTAGCTCTCTTTCTCTCCTTCTCGGTGGGAAGCCAATTGCCACATAGTATGGAAACCCCCGGTGGTGCAGTGGGTAAGTGCTACGGCTGCTGAGCAGAAGGTCGGCAGTTCAGATCTGCCAGGTGCTCCTGAGAAACTCTAGGGGGACAGTTCTACTCTGTCTACAGGGTCAGTATGAGTTAGAACCGACTTGACAGCAGTGGATTTTGGGTTTTTTTTTACAGTAGTCTTATGGAAAGTCTCATGTGGCAAGAAACTGATTTCTCTGGCTAACAGCCAATGGGAGCCTGTGAGACAAGGGACTTGGCAGTGAGAGCCAGCGGGGAGGCTATTTGTCAGAAGCTGGGAGGACAGTGGCTTAACTTGTGGAAGCCCAGTTCTGGGTGGTTAGGATCAGAGACAGAGTAGGTGCCAAATAGATACTGGTGTCTGAATGATGAAGTGATGCAGTACGGAAGTGAGTTATCTTCACATTTTAGAAATCAGCCTCGTATTGACTATCATTCATGCATGACCCAAGGCCTTCCAACAGCCACGAGGGAGCTTAGAAACAGATCCTAGAGGCAGAGTAAGATGATGCAGTGAGGGGACATTCTCATTTACTCCCCCAGCAGCTAGCACGCTGACCAGTGAATAAAATCCAGCACAAACTGAATCTCAGCACTCTAGGCAGCAGCTGAGGTAGTGCAGAACCCTAAAAATAATGATACGAACAGACACATGCACAGCTGTGTTCAAAGCCGCTCACAGTTACAGATAAATGTAAACAAGTAACATGCCCATCAGCAGATGAATGAGTAAGCCAATGACACTACATACATACGATGGAACACTACCCAACCATAGCGAACAATGAGGCCATAAAACGTAACATGGATGGATCTGGAGGGCATAATGCTAGACAGCACAAGTCAAGCATATGAAGAAAAATACTGTGCGGCCTGTCTTTTATAAGAAGACAAGATTAGATAAATATAAAAAGACCAATGTTCACTGATGGTTACCAGGGAGAAGGGGAGTGACATATGCTTTAGATCATAAAGATTTGTTATTTTAGTGACGGAAAAAGGAGCATCAAAGGAGGACATAGTGAGCAAAGCACAACCAAAGTACATATGAGTGTTTGAGCACATGTGGATGGGTATAGGCAATTTGGTATACCGATAGGTACACGTGTGTACATAGGCAAGACCAAAGAAATATCTATAGGTATATGTAAGTATACACACGAGTATAGGCCTGTATATTCACTGAAGACACAAACACAGATGCTCCTTAAAAACCACCCAGCACCTTCCAAGATTGGCTTTCTGTTTTGAACTTTTAGAAGCATAGTCTAATTGGTCAACTCGGTCAATTGGCGTAAGAGTTCACAAAACTCTGGATCCTGATGAAATGAGTAGTGTCTGGGGTCTTTAAAGCTTGGGAGAGGCCATCTAAGGCACAACTATAGGGTTCCACTCACCAGGAGCAAAATCCTAAGAAGGTAATCAAAATCTCAGAGAAGAAACAAGTCTCCATGAGCTATGACCTCATCTACCCTGAAATCTGAAGAACTATATGGTGCCCAGCTACCACCACGGGTCGTGTTAGTTGGTCCTGGATACAATGGGAGGAAAGTAAGAGGCAGAACTCAAATTATTATTTAAAAAAGCCAAACAAACTCGAGCTGTGGAGAACAGAAGACCCCCCTGAGACTACTGCCCTCAGATACTCTTTAAGTGGAGCTTACCCCTGGGTCACTTTTTAACAAAACAGCAGAGGAATGCACAAAATAAAAGATATTACCTGTAAGATCAGGGCTCTACTTAAAAGCCATCTTCATGAGACCAAAAGGTCAACAATTATCCAAATGCCAAGATGAGGAGACAAGTGGGCAAGGAAATTAGAGGGTTGGAAGAGAACATTGATGAGACATTGTGACAAACGTCACAGAACAATTGGGGTGAAGGATTCACTTTCACCACAAACTCAATAAAAGAGTATTAAAAACCCAAAAAGCAAATTCTCCCAGTGGAGCCTTGAGATGAAAGCACAGCCTTGGCCAGCTCTCTGATCATGGCCTGGCGACAGACCCTGCACCTAGATTGAGAGAGGTGATGGGGTAATGAATGGTTTTTAAGACTCTGAGTGATGGAGAAATTTGTTATGTAGCAGCAGGTAACTGATACAGAACCCCTGAGGAATTCTGAACATAGAGGAACTGGTACAGACGTGTGTTTTGAATGATAACTCTGGTAAAAGTCAGGAGGACAAATTGGATCAGATGGGGTCAGAGAGAAGACCAGTGCTCATCCACAAGGAAGATCAAGAGCATCTGGTCATGGTGGCAGAAAATGACGTAAAAACTGAGGAAGTAAAATCAAAATGTGGGCTCTTTGGTTCTGGGGAGTAGAAGGGTTTCAGGGACGATCCCACCACTAGCAAGGGAACAGAAAAGAGAGAACACACTTGTGGAGAAAGAGAAGGAATTCATCTCGGGATATTCGGAGATGCCAGTGGCTGGAGTCATCTACATGGAGAACACGAGGCATCAGCTGGACATAGGAGTCAAAGAAGTCTGAAATGGGGTACCCTGAATCAGGAATTGTGCTTCACCACTCACAGGCCATGCCTCACAGGGGCTGCCCAGCACCAATGCCTTTAGGGAAAAGAAAATAACAAAAAAGAGTGAAGAGAGAGACCAGGGCGTATGTGGCAGGGAGCAGCAGGGACTGTGTGGAACCTCGCAGTGCCTGCCTTCCTCAGTGCTCTCTAATCCCAGCCCGCTGGAGCAGTGTGCAGCCAGCAGGCTGAGCTCAGCCTCAGCAGGAGCTGGTTTTCACCACACTTCTGGCAGAAGTGTCACTGCAGAGGGAAAAGGTGCCGAGGCCCGTCACCCACAGAAGTCCCTGTAGCAAAGCTACACGCCTATGTGATGACGAGCAGAGGCATCTCACCCTTGGCAAATTTTTGGCTGTACTCTCCCTGATAATATTTTGCATCCTAATTCTTGTAACCATACCAGGTTGCGTCATTAGGGACACTGAAAAACCTTCCTCAAAAGTACCCTCTCATCTCCCGGCACAAGGATTAAGGAAGATGCCTTCTAAGAGGGGCTTTACAACCTCCTCGGCTTATGAAATAACGTTGAGGAAACCTGAACAGGAGTTCCTAGAAAAAAGAGCTCAGAGGAGTGAATCCCGACACAGCACGCCCAGACCGGGAACACCGAGGGCGGCCCAGCCCCGCTGGCTTCCCCCAACTGCACATCTCCCTCCACATGTGAAATACAAGATTGCAGGAAGGCCCTGGAAAGCTCCCCAGGGACGACCCCCCACACAGCCCTTAGATATAGACATCCCACTCCCTGCATCAGGAAGATGGATAGGCTTCCAAGTTTTTTATAATTGGTATGACAAATGGGCAAATACTAAAGAAACACCCTTCTTAGAACAGCTTAAGAGAGGCATACGGTGGGGGCAATAGGCACTTACCGTCCCCACAGGAAGAGATAAAATAAGAAGAAAGAAGGAACAAATAGAGACAGGCAGATAATAACCTTTAGATGAGTCTACCCCTCTTCCTGCACCTTTAACCTTGAGGCATAGATAGAGCTGATTGAGCTCAAGGCATATATTTCTATTTAGTAGCTTATTTTTACCCACAGGAGCCCTGGTGGTGCAGTGGTTAAAGCAATCAACTACCAACTGAAAGCTCAGCAGTGTGAAACCACCAGTGGTTCCGTGGGGGCAGGGGTGGCAGCAGCTGTCACAGAGATACGGGAGCCTTGGGACCTCTATGAGGTAACCGTGAGAATCCACTCGACAGCAACAGGTTTGCTTTTTGTTTTACACACAGTGTCTGTTCCCTCCTGATTTTGATCTCGTACCATCCCAACCTCATCTTACTCTTTTCCATTATAGTCTTGTCTAGTTTAGCTCCTGGTATGACTTCCTTTGTCCTCCTCTCTTTGAGTTTGAGCTCCCGAGAGTGTGGATTCATTTCAGCCACCACCTTAGCGGTCACCTGTGGCTGAAGGAACAAAGAGGAAGTCACCTGATAAGACCAAACTGCTTCTTTGGCAGCAGTTATGAGTGAACAGTCTCCTGTAGAAGGGACTGGGGTCATGGGGTCCATGATTGACATCCTGCATACGTGACTATGCTCCCAGGAGAGCCCAGGTTGCTGAGGTGGCTGGACAGATCAAAACTAGAGTATGGTTACTTAGAAAGCCAATGGGAAGCTAGTCTGGGGATGATGGTACCAACCGGTACAGAGCTGGAAGCGTCTCCCAGAAATCCTTCTCCTTGCCCCCCATGAGAAAGCCGTGGTGGTGCAGTGGTTAAGCTCTCAGCTGCTATCCAAAAGGTTGGAAGCTCGAGCCCACCACCTGCTTCCTGGAAGCAAGAAGTGGCAGTCTGCTCTCACACGGATGACAGCTTTGGGACCCCTACTGCAGCAGTGCTCCTCTGTGCTACAGGGTCACTGTGAGTAGGAATCTCTCACACGCCCAGCGTTCGGCATCCAGGGAACACTCAACAGGGCATCTCCCCCTGGGCTTCTTTGCAGCCAGCAGTAAGCTTCCTGAGAGACACCCTGGGGAGACATAGTCTCCACTGATGACGTGCCCCCCAAAGGCCGGGCGGCATCGTCTCCGCTGGAGATGCCCTGGGGAGTCACATTCAACAGGCTGATGACCCACCTCACAAAGGCCTTGCTGCATCGCCTCTGCTGTGTTCAGACTGGAGGCCGCTGGGAAGCTCTGCTCAGGCTCAGAGCGAGACCACGCAGATATCAGCCTCCTGATGGAAGTCCCCAGCATCACCGTCGTGGATTGAATTGTGTTCCCCCCAAAGTCTGTGTAGCCATTTGGCTAGGCCATGATTCCTGGTATTGTGTGCTGTCCACCATGCTGTGTATCCTGCCCCTGTGACGTTAATGAGGGACAGTGGGTGGCAGTTGTGTTGGCAGGGCAGGGCTCAGTGTGTAAGATGGTTTTGTGCCTTGAAGCAGTCGCCTGAGATCTAAAGCAAAGAAGGTAGCAGAGAGATTTGGGGACCTATTACCGCCAAGAAGCAGTGCTGGAAGCTGAGTCCGTCCTTCAGAAAGGACCAGGATCCCTGCGCTTCTTAAGCTCCCAGTTCAAGGGGAGAATGACGACAAGGACCTTCCTCCAGAGCCAGAAGAGAAAGCCATCCCCTGGGGTCGACAACCTGAATTTGGACTTGTAGCCTACTGGACTATGGCAGAATATAATTTCTCTTTTGGAAGCTATCGACCTATGGTATTTCTATTAAAGAGGCACTAGATGGCTGAGCTGGAAAAGCAGTGGGTCAAAATGTTTGTAGAACTCAAAGTCGGCCGTCTGGCCCAAGAAGCAAAGCAGCATTGTCCATGCTGGCCGTCTTGTTTGAACCTGATGGAATAAGATGGGGGGCGGGGAGTCAATGTTATTGTTAAATAAGAGACACATATTGGTTTTCTCCAATCAGATTCTATTATTTTCAGATGTGATGCCAATAACTATTCAAAAGAAAAGAAAATGCTTTGTATAAATAATAGAAACGAAGAAAAAAGTATTGGTTTTGCACATTGCTTGATTACAGACCCAGAAGTCCAAGGAAGTGGACCCAAATTTACTGGAACTGAAGAGTTCAGCTGCAGGACTGATTCTAAATCCTGCCTTTCCCCTTCTGTGTGTGTGTGTGTGTGTGTGTGTGTGTGTGTGTGTGTGTGCGTGCGCACGTGTGCAAATAGTATTGCATGTGTGTGTTGTATGTATTATATGTATGTGTCAGTGCATTCTGACATATAACAGGGAAATTACAGCAATTACAAGTATTCTCTTGTTGCTGTTACAACAAAATCTTTAAATACATGGGAACTAATTTAGCTTGTGACAAGGCTTATTTGGAGAAATTATACAGTTAATGAAAAAATAAAGAAGACTTAATCGATTGAGTCCTATACCTGCTCCTGATTGGAAAAGTAAGTATAATCGTATTTTCTAGGTTAATATATAGATTCATCAATTAAAACCTGACAGATTAACTTAAAGTACCCCTGTTCATCTGGTATAATATCGACAATAAAAAATGAAGAAAAACAAACCCACTGCTGTTGAGTGGATTCTGACTCACGGCAACCCTATCCAACAGGGCAGAACTGTCCCGTAGAGCTTCCAAGGAGCACCCGGTAGGTTTGAACTGCCAACCTTCTGGTTTGCAGCTGTAGTACTTAACCACTGCACCACCAGGAACACTTATTTTAAATGATGTAAACGCAGCTAACAACAACAAAGATTACTGACTCAGCCAATTGTATATATTTTAATTTGTCAAATTTTAATGCATATTATAAAATGGTACAAAAGTAAGGGAAAACTGAGTTTAAAATAAATGTTTGTGAATCTGAAAAAAAGTTGAACAGATTAATTCAAACTCTAAGAACACAACAAATGCTAAATCAGAAGTAGTACAGTGAGGAAAAGGTCACTGCCACAAACTCAGTTACAACTCACAGAAGAAACCCTACAGGACAGAGGACAGCTGCCCCATACAGTTTCCAAGGAGCAGCTGGTGGATTCAAATTGCCGACCATTTGGTTAGCACTATTATTTGTAACCACTGAACAACCAGGGCTCTGTGGGGGAGGAAAAGAATCACTAAAAAATGCAATGGAAGTTGGGGGAGTGCAGAAAGGGACAGGAGCTGGTTAAACAGAAGTGGGAAATACAGGGTGGAAAGGAGGAGTGTGCTGTCACAGTGTGGGGAGGGCAGCTAGTGTCACACAACACGCTGTGTATAATTTTTTGTGTAAGAAACTAACTGAAACTGTAAAGTTTTACTTAAAGCCCAATTAAAAAAATAATAGCAAAGAAGGAGGATGGTGCTGACATATTGGGGAATTGAAACTAATATCACAAAAAAATTTGCATATAAAATTTCTGAATGGAAAACTACTTTGCACTGTGAACTTTTACCTAAAACACAATATAGTTTTTTTAAAAAAAAACCTGCTATTGAGAAAATCGGACATTGGCATAAATAAGCATTACCTTACATATCCGTAGTCTTTAAAAACAAAACTCTGGAATTAGGCCGTCTTTGACAAGTTTCTTAAAATTTTAACTCTCCTTTTCCGTATTGGTGGAATGAACTGTCATTGTCCGGTGCAGTCAAGTGGATTCCGACTCACAGTGACCTCGTGTGGCAGAGCAGCACTACCCAGGCCTCAGAAGGGGAATACTGGTGTCTTCAGGGTCATTTTGAGGAGTCACTGAGATAACGTGTGAGGCGCTTAGCATGTTGCCAGAAGCACAGGAAACGGTCACTATGAGTCAAGGCAGAGAGTCGCCGATTCCAACTCATAGCGACCCTACAAGTCAGAACAAAACCGCCCCATAGAGTTTCCAAGAAGCGCCTGGAGGATTTGAACTGCCAATTATTTGATTAGCAGTGGTAACACTGAACTGTTGCATTCTCCCGGGCTCAGCTGAGGCTAATAATAACTCTTGCGTCTTTAGGGTGACTTTGAGGAGTAACTTAGACAGTAAAGTGAAGCACTTAGGATAATTCCAAAAGCACAGTAAACAGTTATTATCAGGCGTCAGGGCATTCAACACAAACTAGAGCCAACAAACTGGTTAAATGATCTAGAAACATAAACAGAATTGCAGGTAGATCCCAGCAGTAGAAGGAACCCAGTTACTGAAAATAGAAAGGACATCTTCAGACACCAGGTGAGTGTTCAAAACCTTAAAAACTACAGATTTTCAAGCCCGGTGTGTTATTAGGAGTGATACTGTGGAACTGTGAGAGGTGGCTTTGGAGAGGGTGGTGACAGCTCATTGGGTGACAGGCTGAATTTCAGGATGACCCAGGAAGGAAAGCCTGTGGGGATGTCCGTGTGAGCTTAGAGGAACTTAAGTCCCGGAAAGTTGGCCCCTGCCCCTTCTACACCCGCTCTGGGTGAGGTTTGTCCAGAGCCTTATGGTCCCTCCTTCTCCAACTTGGAGTCCAGAGGAACTTACCTGGGTGTGTGGGTTTGTGACTGTCCCTAGAAATGTTGCCTCTGCCCAAAGGGGCTGTCCATCTGTCCAGTTGACTGGCTCCAGCCAGGCCAGCTGCTGCCCTCAGCCTGCCTAATGGTCAGCCCTTTAACTGCCTGATTAAGGCCTATATATAAAAATTCTGGTGGTGTAGTGCTTAAGTGCCACATGTGGTAACCAAAAGGTCAGCAGTTCAAATCCAGCAGGCGCTCCTTGGAAACTCTATGGGGCAGTTGCGCTCTGTCCTATAGGGTCTCTATGAGTCAGAGTCAGCTCAACAGCAGTGTTTTTTTATGTATATATAAACTAAAACCCACTGCTATCATCGGGTCCTACTCACAGCAACAGAGTAGAACTGTCCCCATGGAGTTTTCCAGGGAGTGCTTGCTGGATTTGAAGTGCTGACCTTTTGGTTAGCAGATGTAGCACTTAACCCACTCCACCACCAGGGTTTCCTCTCTCTTGCTCTTGCTCTCTCTCTCTCTCTCTCTTTCTCTGTCTCTCTCTCTCTCTGTCTCTCTGTCTCTCTCTGTGTGTATCTAATGATAACAAATTATACATCATTTCTACACTCCCAGTCCAACCTACACACCCTTACAACACAGTTCAGCCCTCTGAGCCACCGCTCATGCTGTACCCTCTGCTGGGAATACCTTCTCCTTTTCCTCCTTCCTCTGAATCGTGACTTTCTTCTCTATGGCTCGGATGCAGGACTCTTCCTTGTCCCACTCCCCCACCCAACCAAAAGCCCCTCTTCCGGGTCCCGCAGTGGCCCATGACTTTCTCCCCTAAAGCAGAAAACAACCAGCTGCACTGAGTGGATTCCAACTCACAGTGGCCCTGTCTGTGTCACCACAGAACTGTGCTCTGCAGGGTGTCGGATGGCTGTGACCTTTCAGAAGCAGATTGCCAAGTCTTTTCTCTGAGGCTCCTCTCAGCGGATTTGAACTGCCAGCCTCTGGGGGAGTCATGTGCACCACACTGGAACTGTGTGAGTTTCTCCCCTAAAATCTGCTGCCATTGAGGTGATTTCTCATGGTGATCCCAGGTGTTACAGGGCACAACCATGTGCCACAGAGTTCTTTTAGCCTCAGTCTTTACAGAAGCAGGTTGCCGGGTGTTTCTTCCTCTGCAACACGGGGTATGCATGAATGGCCAGTCTTTTTGTTTGTAGAGAAGTGCAACCCACTCACACTGCAAGGCTGTGAATTCCTCCAAGTCTGGAGACACTCGTGGCTCTTTAGTGTCTTAATTCCCAGCACGTTACCTGGCCTAGAGTATTGCTAAGGAAGGTTTGTGCCCCCTTTCCCCGCCCTGCTGCTGTCTGTCCCACTGCTGGTCACTAGCTAAGATACCGCCTTCGGTCCCACTGAAGCTACTCGTTTTAACCTAGGCCGTTCTCATCTCTGACTGCATTACAATCACCTGATGTACGGGGACCTGCAAAAATACCAGCACCTACAGCCCAACCCAAGACAGACTCTCTGGGAGTGGATCACAGGCTCTGCATTTCTGTCAAAGCTCCCAGACTGGTTCATCTGTGCACCAGGGCTGAGAACCACCGACTTGGGACGTTACCCCCCACTCAGAGGTGGTGTTAACCCTGATGCTGACTCAGTGGAATAGGGCAGCTCAGGCTGGCCGCTGTGGGTGCTGCGCAGAGCCGCAGCAGTCGGGACGCCGCTCAGCTTCCTCTGCATGCTTTTCCCTGCGGCACCCCACCCCTACTACCCATCCCTACAAGGTCTAACGCCCTGAGTTCCACTTTCACTTCCCTTGGAAGGCATGCTGATGCAGCCCTTCCTGTGGGAGGTGGTCTTGAATGCTGGCTCAGCGGTTCACAGCCACCCCATCGTAGGCCCCCCTTTCCTCTAAAACAGCAGGGTGTAGGGGGGCTCCAATTCACATCACAGTCCCTCTCCCTTCAAGGGCTTCCTTTAGTGTTAAAGTTAGCATCAGAGTGGTGGGCAGGATCCAAAGTGAGCCAGTAATTTACAGAATTTTAAGGAAGAGAGGAATATAAATTATAAAACATGAAATGGTAAGGGCCTTCTCATAGCTTTCATAGAGCCTGGCCAAGTGCTACACTGTACCCTGACTCTACCTCTGAGGATAATAACTAGTGGTTACTACAGCAATATGTACAGAGGCTTTTTCTATGCTGTCATGACTGCTGGGACAGAATGTGCCCACAAACATGTCTGGGTTCTCAGGTTTCCTGGGAGGCAGTTTGTCCCACTAAAAGCATATGCTATCCCTGGGTAGAGGCTTGTGTAATGGTGAAAAATCAAAGAAAGTTTCTTTGGCAAAAATTCTCTAAGGCAGAAAGGTTATGTATGAGGCAGTCTATCTAGAAGGAGTGAGTGGGTCCTGTATTGACGAATGTCCTGGGTTGAGTGATGTCCCCCCAAAAGTGCAGGTATCTATTCGCCTGGGCCGCGATTCCTGGTATTGTGTGATTTCCCCGTATGTTGTAAATCCTGCCTTCATGATGTTAATGAGGGTGGATGAGTGGCCCTTGTGTTGGTGGGGCAGGACACAATCTACAAGACTGTATTGTGTCTTAAGCCTATCCCCTGGGAGTTAAGAGGGAAGGGAAGCAAACAGAGGTGAGGATCTCCTACCAACAAGAAAGAAGCACTTGGAGCATAGAACGTCCTTTGGGCTTCAGGTCCCTGTGCCTGAGAAGCTCCCAGTCCAGGAAAAAAACTGATGTTAGGGACCTTCCTCCAAAGCCAACAGAGAAAGCCTTCGCCTGGTGCCAACACACTCAACTTGGACTTTTAGCCTACTTTTTGTGAGAAAATAAATTTCTCTTGGTTTAAGTTCTCTGCTTATGGTATCCCTGTAATGGCAGCACTCTGTGACTGAGACAAGTTTAATGAGAAAAGTTTAATGCTTTTTATCAAAATTCCTATTTCATAGCACAAATTCGAAAGACTCTTAGATTCAGCAAGACTTCCACTGTTGAAAACACATCAAAAAAAAATTTTTTAAAGAAGGAATTAGGGTCTTGAAAAGGCTACATGGCTCTATTTCCATGAAACAAGCAAGGATGTGGTATTCTTATTTTATAAACGAGGAAACTCGGGCACCGGAAGTTTATTATTTATCCCAAGTCATGCATGTGGACTAGAATTCAAACCCGGTTCTGGCTGGTTCTTGAGCCCGAGCTCTTTCCTCCACAAAACGTGTCCACGTCTGCAGAGGCTGTGGACTCCCAGGAGATGGGGGAGGGGTTTCCCTTGTTATTGTGAGCAGTATTCTAAATAGTCTACATTTAAGACAGTGATGCTTGTTACACATATTTAAGGATGTAGTTTCTTTTTCTTCTTTTGGGGGGGCAAAAAAGGGGCAGTTTGGTCATCACACTCTTAAGTATTCTAGAGCTATGGGGACCGATGACTCTGGCACATTCCTCCCCAAACCTCTGCACCCTACTTAAGCCAGCCTCTGGCCTCTGGAGCTGGGCTAGCATCGCCAAGTCACCTGACTCCACAAAAGTTTAAAAAAGGGGCTCAGATACTGACATTATTTCTCTCTGTGCTGTCCTGTGACCCAGCCCTGTCCCAGAAGGAAACAGACTGCTACACAGAGACTTCGTTTGATACCGGGGGATGGAGAGACGGAGAAACAAGGCTCCGTTCACAACAGCTTCCCACTGCCTCCAAGGGTGAAGAAAGGGGTCTGTGTGCAGGGGTGCTCCCCCGCCAGCAGCCTGCAGAACAGCTGCAGAACCACAACACTCAGCTCCTCCCCACCTCCGGGCTGAGGACTGGGAAGTGGGGACACCGGCTGGCAGAGAGCAGCAAAAAGGAATGCATCGAGTCTGGTTCAGCTGGCTTGCTTTTCTCTCCTCTTTTGCACTTCCCGGTGACAAACTCACATCTGCCACCTCCCGGCAGCCCCTGTGCCCTCAAGCCCAGAGGTCACCTTTCAGGCTCTCCTGATTACCACCCCCATTCCCTCCTCCAAATGGGAGGTCCCTGAAGGGACTTTGCAAGTCCCAGCCCCGACCCCAGGGTCCGTGTGCCTTCTCTCTTGCTGGGCATGCCTCTCATTCTCTCAGATAGATTTATTAATTTATGCAAATAAATGTAGATCATTAGGCAAACGATTATGTAAATGCTGTCTTCCCTCTTTTCATCCCAATTCTGGTAACACTTTAGAAAACGAAACAATGATTAAAAAGCGGAAAATAGAATCAGCATGTAAACGGGAAATAAGTTGGAATTGATTGTAGACAGGAAAGTGTAACGGCTACTGCACAGAAAGAACCCATCTGCACAGACGATAAAATAAACGAGAGCTTTGACTGTCAAATTTCCATGAGAGCCTCAAATCTACAGCCAGTTCTAGAGTCTGGCTGCCTCTACCCACTGCATTTTACGCTGGAATTATGTCTTATAGGAAAAGGTCAAGCAAACAGTTGCTGCAGAGAGAAATTGTTATCATTTACGAATGGTTCATTCTGTCTCGCTGATAGACAACGTATGTTGTGTGCTGACACAATTTTCTGAACTTACTAACAGACAAAATATCTGTGTTGAAGGAAACTGAAGTCTAACTACTCAATTATTATTTTTAAAATTCTTGTCCATGTTTGAAAGAATATAGCTGAACCAAATAAGAAAAGCAATAAATAATAATAATAATAAACTGCTATTGAGCTAATTCTGGCTCATAGAGACCCTATAGGGCAGAGTAGAACTGCCTCATAGAGTTTCCAAGGAGCACCTGGAGGATTTGAACTGCTGACCTTTTGATTTACAGCCACAGCACTTATGTAACCACTAGGCCACCAGGGTTTCGAGAATAAGCAATAGGATTTTTAAAATCAGGCTAGTATTCTGTTGCTCACTCTTGCAGACTGAACAAGATCTAGAAGAAAACCATGTCCATGTTACATAAGTTTAATTCTGAGGACTGTTATTTGAAGCCAAAGAACACCCATCCCACTGCCATTGAGTCAGGTCACTGGGAACTTAATAATTTCAAATGTTGTTGCAGCTGAAATTCTATCTCCAATTTCCACCTACTCCTGTTGCCTACTATTGATAAAACTGAACTGTGTCATATCTGCACACAATGTCCAGTAGCCCATAGAACATTTTGTCTGAAGTTACGAAAACCAGTGCCACCATCAGACCGGTGAGTTGTATTCAAATTCTCTGGCTTAATTCAAAGTGGACACCCGAACAGAAGACCTTCTCAGCAGCACCATCTGGTGGGAGAGTGCAGCAAAACACCCCGACTAGATTGATTCGGTTCTAGCTAGTGATTTATTTCACTTGCCCTTCAACAAGTTTGAAACCTCCGTGGTGCAGTGGGTTAAGTGGTACAGCTGCTAATCAGAAGGTCAGCAGTTCAAATCCACCAGGCATTCCTTGGAAACTCTATGGGGCAGTTCAATCTGTCTATGGGGTCGCTGAGAGTTGGAGTTGACTCAATGGCAGTTTGCTTTGGTTCAAGTTTATTCCATTTTCCTCTGAATCTACCATCAGCGCAAAACACGTTGTCTTTGAACTGATTATGACTGATGTGAGCCCCCGTATCAGAGTAGAGTTCGCCTCCCTATAGTCTTCTTGGCTGTTACCTTCACAGAAGCCAACCCCCAGGCTTTTCTTCCTCTTGCCTGTAGGTTAGTTGTTGAGTCTAAAATGGTTGTGCCATTCAGGGACCTGTGAATCCATGTAATGTCTACATTGTCAACTACTCCTGAGAGTCTACTGAGTAAAAATTCAGTGGTATGAACTTAGGGGACGTCTAGTTGACATTGATAAAGGAGGAATAATGGGAAGAAGGAGGGTGAGAATGGTCACACGGCCCAAAGAATGTCCTCAGTGTCTCCGAATTGTACACATAGAAATTATTGAATTGGTATATATTCTGCTGTGCATAGTCTTGACAACAAAAATAAAATAAATTATTTTTAAAAATTAAAGGAAAAAATGTAGCAATGTGGCAAGATTTAGACTCTCAACAACAGTACACAGGTGTCAAGTTTTCATACATGCTAATAATGTAAATACTTGCAAGTTTTGCATTTCCTTTTCTGTAATTTAGTTGTCTTAAAGAAAGAGGATGTGTTAACAGCATAACAAGATGTAATTTAACTTTTAGTACTCTCTAAGCAGTTTTTATACAAGTTGCTAGTCAGAAAAAAAAAACTGACCTGATTCGTGTATTCTGTTGTTAGGGATCGTTAACCAAACGAAACTCAAACTGCCGTGGAGTCGAGTCTGACTCAGAGTGACCCTATTGGTCAGAGTAGAACTGCCTCATAGAGTTTCCAAAAAGCACCTGGCGGATTTGAACTGCTGACCTTTCGGTTAGCAGATGTAGCACTTAACCCACTGTGACACCAAGGTTTCCAGGGGTCAGTAGGCAAGGCAAAAAGATAAGTTACTAATGGAAATTTGAGTTTTAGACCACCTTATGTTAAGCCAGGAGCCTTGGTGGTACAGTGGTTAAGAGCTGGGCTGCTCACCAAAAGGTCAGCAGTTCAAATCCACCAGCCACTCATTGATCTTTCCCTGCTCTTCCTTTAGGGCTCATAGCATGTCCTGGGCTGATCCCCAGGATACAGAACATGAGGTGTGACATTTTAGAATGGCTGGTTTCAGACCAAGGGCAAACGATTTTCGTTTATCGAACAAAGATATTGAGCGTTTCCTATATGTTAGGCACTGGTCTGGTTGCAGACGCAACAACAAACAAAACA
The DNA here is from genome assembly GCA_028571685.1 of Heterohyrax brucei. Lineage (NCBI taxonomy): Eukaryota > Metazoa > Chordata > Mammalia > Hyracoidea > Procaviidae > Heterohyrax > Heterohyrax brucei. The sequence goes on along the minus strand of CM053157.1, from coordinate 84,222,155 downwards.
CACAAAACACCTGCCTTCAAGGAGCTTATGTTCTAGCAGGGGGCATAGAAAAGACAAATAAACAAATATATTTCTGATGGAAATTAGGCTACAGAGACAATATAGAGTCCAGGAGAAAGGAAGGATTGGGAAATAGAAGAGTTGTCATTACGGGAGGTCCAACAAATTAATTGTTCTAAGTGGTACATACCACACTGCTGAGTGTCACTACGGTCTCCTTTGAAGTACTCCCCTTGGGAAGCTATACACTGACGCCGGTGCCTAGATCACCCTTGAAAGCAATATTGGAGCTCTTTCTGGAATGGCCATTGCACATGGTGGCACAGTAGCAAGTTCACGAACTTAACTGTATAATTGTCTGTGAGGGAGTTTTTAGCCAGCAAACAAATAACTATATTCGAACACCCTCCCTGCTCACCTGATCTGGCCCTCAATGACTTATTTCTTTACCCAAAGAGAAAGGACGTGTTGAAAAGAAGATATTTCGATGACATTCAGGACATAAAGGATAATGTGACAACAGCTGTGATGGCCATTCCACAAAAAGAGTTTCAAAATTGGTTTGAAGGGTGGACTAGGTGCTGGCATTGGTGCACAGCTTCCCAAGGGGAGGACTTGGAAGGGGACCATAGTGGTACTCAGCAGTGAGGAATGTAGCTCTTTTTCTAGGATGAGTTTGCAAACTTAATAGTCAGTCCTCACATATGGAATGGTCAGGCAGATACCGGTAAAACAGAAGAAAGGGCATGAAGGAGCAAGCTAGAGAGATGTCTGAAGGAGATGAGTTTCAGGCAGACAGACAAGGACATGTAAAGGACTTGAATGTGTCTGTTTGGCATGTCCAGAGAACACCAAGGAGGTCAGTGTGATTGCAGTGGGAAGAGCAGAGAGAAATAGGAGACATGGTCAGAGAGGTAGCAGGGCCAGATCACGTAGGGTCTTGCATCAGTGCAGGACTGCCACTTTGACTCTCAGTGAGGTAGGAAGCCACTGAAAGGGTTTGAGTGGGTGAGTTAGATGCTGGCTGCTTTGTTGATAAGAGCCATAACACATGAGAGCTGAGACAGAGAGTCTCTAAGGAGACTAGGGGGGGCTATTGTCTCAGGTGGGAGACTACGACAACTGAGGTCCAACTGACAGCAGAGGAGCAAGTGACAAGCCATTGCCTTCTGAATGTATCTGAAGGTAGAGCCACCAAGATTCCCTTCCTGATGGATTGGATGTGGGACATGAGATAAAGAGTCAAGGATGACTCCAAGGTTTTTGTTCAACATGGCACTGCTCTTTCCTGAGAATGAGGAAAGGTGCAGCAGAAGAGTTTTTCTTTTTGGGGTGTGAATGGACATTGACAGCTGAATTTTGAACATGCTGGGTTTGAGGTATCTATTAGACATCCCAAGTGTCAAGTAGACAGTCATACAAACAAGCCCAAAGTTCAGGGGACCGGCCCAGGATAAAGGTGTGGATTTAGGAATCTTCAGTGCATACAGGGCATTCTTCCAGTCTCTGGAAAAGGGCATCGTGCTTGGTAAAGCAGAGCGTCGATGAGAAAGAAGGAAGGCACCCAATGAGATGGTTTGACACAGTGGCTGCAACAACGGGCTCAGACACAGCAAAGATTGTGAGGAAGGAGCCGGACCAGACAGGGTTTTGTTCCATCATCCACAGGGTCACTAGGAATTAGAAGTGACTGGATGGCACGTTACAACAACAACAGCAAGAACAACTGCTATTTAAATCCGTGAAACCAAATGAGATCACTGAGAGACGAGGATTGAGACAAGAAGAGTGCCAAGACTGGGCCTTGGGGGTTCCAACACTTGAAGGTGGGAGAGAGAAAGAGCCACGGATGGGGACCGAGAAGGAGACAACGGGGTAACGGGAAGTCCAGAGTGTGGCTGTGTCCTGGACTCAGGCAAAGCAAGCATTTGAAGGAAGAGGAAGTGGTCGATAAATAAAATGAAAGCCAAGAACTGACCACTGTAGTCAACAGCAGGGCCACTGGTGACCTTGACGAAAGCAGTGTTGGTGGAGGGGTGAGGATAACAGCCTGACCAGGCTAGGTTTCAGAGAGACTGCGCTCCTGGAGACAAGGAGAGCAATCAGTGTACACGTTTTTGCTATGAAGGAAAAAGAACGTTTATAGCTGGAAGCGAAAAAAGATCAAGATTTTTTGAAAGCGGTGGATTTTTTTAAAACAGTTTTAAAGGTTTTTTTTGTAAAATTCATATAATACTTGCCAATTCAACATTTGAAAACCCTAGTGGTGCAGTGGTTAAGTGCTGCATCTGCTAACCAAAAGATTGGCAGTTCAAATCCACCCAGCACTCCTTGGAAGCTCTATGGGGCAGTTCTACTCTATCCTATAGGGTCACTGAGAGTCGGAATTGAGTCCACGGCAGTGGATTTGGTATTCTGGTTTCTATCCCTCAAGTGGTGCAACCATCGCCGGTAACACTTGCCAAATTGCCATACCGTGAACAAACGCTCACTGCCTCCTAATCAGGGCTCGGTCCTTTCAACACACCCCCTTTCTCAGCCACTGTAACCACTGACAAACCCTGGCGTCTATACATTTGCCTCTTCTTGTTACTTCACATAAAGGGAGATCATAAAATATTTGTCTTTGGGGATTAACTTATTTCAGCATAAGACTTTCAAGGTTCATCAAAGATACATATTTTTTTAAGGTTGGGAGAGATCACAGCTTGTTTGTCTGCTGATTGGAACGGAGCCCTGGAGAGAGGCGAGTTAATGAAGCAGAAGAAAGGGAAGAGAACTGTTGGACCAGAGTGTCTGAGTGGGTGAAAGAGGGTGAGATCTAGCCACAAGCAGGGGAGCTGGATTTGGGTGGGCAGAAAGACAGTTCGTTCATGGGAAAAGGAAAGACAGGAAAAGGGGTACAGATGAAGGGAGGGGGCGAGATGTGTTGGCAGGTGCGTGTGGAAATTCTGATTGTTTCTATTTTCTCTGGGAAGGAGGATGGAGAAGGAGGCAGTGGAACGTGGAAGAACAGGTGGTATGACAGAGTCATCTGGGGGAGCGGTGGAATAAAGGGACCAGGACGGGAGGCGAGAGGAGGACCTGAAGTTAGTGGGCATGGGTGTTGTTGGTGACCACCTCCACGACTGATATTCTGTATCATTCATTTACCATGCAGTACATGTTGCATCCTATTATTATCTGTTTCTGAGGGTCCTGTCTTTTTATTTTTTCCTAATTATGCCTCACCTGTTTCCAAAGATCTCAGACAACCTGCACACAATAGAGAATAATTAAAATAACATGACTTCATGTAGTCTCAATGATCTAAACTACATAACTTCAGAAGTCACAGGCTGTGTGAGTGGCCTAGTGTGTGTATGTGCCCCAGGGGTGCTGTGACTGAGTGGGAAGGTTGATGTAATTCTCCAGGGTGGTCTTACCAAACCCTAGGGCTAGTGCACCTAACCACATCCTCCCGCTTGGCCTCTGCCACTCACGATGATGGCATCTTAGAGATGTTGGCTTTCCGGTTTGGGTCTCATTTTATTTCAGAAGTTGCTTAGGGAACCCATTCACTGGAGACTTTCTTGAAGACCCCAAGAATTTAGGCCAAGAGATGAAGGGACGTTTAGAGAACAGCTAGAGGCCAGAGGGGGGTGTGCTCATGTGAATCATGGACCCCCGAGGACCCCAGGGAAGGGTCTGGCAAGTTGAGGAAGACAGGGCATCAGATTAGGTCATGTCCAGGGCTGGGTCATGAGGGATGACTGGAGTCTTAGTCTTCCTGCAGTGAATGGCCAAAATAGAGATAAAGGTACAAGGGTAGCAAGCCTGAAGATTTGTAAGGCACAGGCGGGGTAGAGGATGCTGGGAAAGCTACCCAGGTACACCACTTCCCCTATGAGTCCAAGGACTCATGCCCCAGAAGATGAGAGTGTTGGTTGCTGGGAAATGCTAAGGACTTGAGTTCTTACAAGGAACTCACCCTTGGCTGAAGGTAGATGCCTAGTCCAAGGCCATGCCTTTCTCTCTGGTGGCAGCCCACATCCAAAGGGAAGTCAAGGAAAGAGTTCAAAGGCTCAGTGTGTTGGCCTCAATTCAGGACCTCTCTGAAGGGCTGTTGGAGCCCACAGAGCTCGCCCTGAGTCCACTGATGCCTCTGTTGGACCCATGTTGCAGCCAGTTCTTCCTCATGCTGAAATCCTGCTCTCTTCACTCCTACACAGGTGTCATTCCCCGGAGTGCTCACCAGCAGGCTTGCTGCATGAAATTCTCTACCTCAGAATCTGTTTCCTGGGAAACCTGGCGTACTGCGAGAGTAAACAGAAGTGGTCTTAGGAAGCATATTTTGGAGCTGGATCACCAACCAGCTAGCTGGTGAGGACCTCCTCCCTGGTGGTGGATGGAGCACGGAGAGCCCCTGGCACACTGTAACTGGGCAAAGTGTAAAACTGTCACAGTGGAGACACTGGGGTAGGATACCAGCAGAAGGCATCTCAGGCGTCTGAGAAGTTGATAGGAAGTTGTAATTCTATGGGGTCAGAGGGCTGGTGCTGGGGGCTGTGATGGCCCTAGAAAAACACAACAGAAGATGGAAAGGTAATTTGTGATCAGCGTAAGGTGAACCATGAGTGGCAGTGGGTTCCTCTGGCAGCGTATAAAGAGACTGTCCTCTTCTGCAGCCACAGGGTAGAAAAAGCAGAGGATCACGACTTGGGCTGAATCCTAAGGTGAGCAGGGTTCCACAGAAGGCTGGATTCTCTATCCGAGCAAGTCTGCCACACTCAGGTCAGGGCTATGACTGGGCAGAAGGGGCACCTGGGACGGGGATGGGGACATTGGGGTCAGTGAATGTGATAGTCTGAAATTCGCAGAGTCTTCTGAGCAGCTGGGCCTGCAGGGATGACTGCTTCTCCCTGCTGAAGGCTTGGGCTCTCCTCTAGCTTGAAGACCAGACAGAGGCTCCAGCCTTTAAAACAATGCCTGCCCAGCTCTGATCCACTCCTCTCGAGGCTGGGGACCTGGCTAGCCCCTGTCAGAAGAAGCCTGAACAGGGCAGTTGGGATTGGACTCTATAGGGTTGGGTAGGGGGACAGATATAAACCAATAGTGTGAGTTTATCACAAAGGAAACACTCCCCTTGATACAGGGAAGACCCCAGACAATGGTACTAATATGTTTCTGGATTGGCTCTTGGAAATTTAGAGAACGTGATGGCACACATTTATGTAACACCCCTCTAAAAAAGTAAAAACAAGCTCACTGCTGTTGATTCTGACTCACAGGAACTTTATAGAGCGGACCCGAATTACTCCATAGTGTTTCTAATGCTGAAATCTTTCGTTGAAATATTTTTTTATTGTGAATTAAGAACAATTTTACAGCATGTATCATTTTGTCATATAACACCCAGAACTTTTGCTGCTATCCTGTTCCAGCTCCCCCCACCCCCTACACGACAGCATACTTCCCCTTTTGTTCAGAACTTTCCACAACATTTTGATCAAAGTCTGGCCCCCGTCACCCAACCATCTCAGCTCCAGCGAAGGGCCTCTCAGACAACCCTGTGTACCTGTTTAAAGGTTTGTTCATCTCCAGTCTCGCCCTACGTTTTGTGTGGTCTAGTTCAGTCTTTGGGGAGCTGGCCTGGTCTGAGGCTGAGGTCTTTATGGAAGCAGGCTGCCGCATTTTTCCTGTGCCAGGGCCCAGCTATCTCCCACGTGGGGTGCCAGGCGGGTTCATGTGGATGACCTTTCGGTTAGTAGCTGAGCACTTAACCATCGCACCACTCAGTTGTTGTTAAGTGCTGCTGAGTCAGTTCTGATTCATAATGACCTTATAGGACGGAGGAGAATGGCCTTATAGGGTTTCCAAGGAGCAGCTGGTAGATTTGAACTGCTGACATTCTGGCAAGCAGGTGAGCTTTTAGCCACTGGCGTCACCAGGCACCCACTGAGCAAAGGAGAAATGCCAGAAAGCTGGGACAGATGGTGGGAGAAGCCATCGGAATACTCCGAGAGTTGCCTTGAGGCAAGAATACAGGTCAATGGCAAATGCCTTAGCCTGTCGGTCAAAGTCCAAAAAAGGAACAATTGGGAGATGGGGGATGGGGAGGCCTGGGAACTGAGAGACAGCCATACGGGAGTGGGCACAAAGTGGGAAGAGCTGTGTACCCCAAAGTGACACTTTCTGAGAACATCCACGCTGAGCACTCTGCAGTTTGGAACTCATCCTCTTCCCTCATCCCCAGCACAGGGCTGTTGGTAATGCACCCCGGGACAGCAGTGTCTGCGTGCAAGCAAAATATGAATAAAGACTGATTCATCACTGTCTCGACCACACGAAACTGCAGCAGTCATTCTAGTGTTTTCTACCTGTACCTCTATGTATCATTCTCTCATAATACTGTGGGGAGCAGTACCCCACTTTGGAGAGCTCTCACCCAGTGAGCCGAATCTTTGTGCACCCCGGATTCAGTAGGCCCCTTCGGTCCACGATCCAGAGACACTGCCGCCCCGGACTACAGTGCTCTGCTTTGTCTCTGCGCCCTGTTAACCACTCATCCTTCTGATCCAAAACCTGCTCCCTAAGCCTCCTCGTCTCTAAGTAGCGGCTGGTGGTTAAGAGCTAAGGCTGCTCACCCAGAGCCTGGCGGTTCTACTCCACCAGGCGCTCCTGGGAAACTGCACGGGGCAGTTCCACCCTGTCCTGTAGGACAGAACAGACTCAACGCAGAGAGTTTGACTTTTTGGCTTCGGTAGCAGCTTGATGTCACAGTAGTTAAAGTGCTCGGCTGATAACCAAAAGTTCAGCCATTCAAACCTGTCAGCTGCTCCCCAGGAGAAAGATATGGCCATCAACTGTCCTATGGAACAGTCCCTCTGAGCTGGCGTGGGCTCAGTGGCAGCAGGTTTCATTTAGGCAGCAATCCTTCTGAGGTTCCGGTAGGCTTGTGAGACCATTTTCTAACAAATGCTGATTTAAAGCCCCATTTTCAGGCTTCCACTGGGCATTGCCATGAACTACCTACACCAATTATACTTCAAACCATGAAATTTATGAACAATTCAGCATTAAGGTGGGAGACGACGAATGTCTAAATTGTGCCTTTCCACAGGAGGCTGGATAAGAAAACAAATACATTAAAACAAAAAACAAGAAATTTTGTTTCAGGGGACCAGAGTAGTAATTCCCAAGCCTGCCTGTGCACCAGAATTCCCTACGGCAATGAGAAACAGCCGGGCCAAAAAGCGCACTCTCAGCAGCCGCCTGCATCCGTCCGGACGTGAGGCTCCGTGTGAATAGTAGATTCCCAGAAGCTCCCGTATGACACTTCCACTTCCACCCTAGAACTTACCCACTTGTCCACAACTTGATGCCAGGGAAGCTGGGAAACATATTGCCTATTCTGGACAACCACATATTTGCTAAAATTTGGGAGTTTATTTCTGCAGAAGGAGAGAAACACTGGGGGAGGACCAATGTTCTCTGTCCACATTACAAATCCACAGCTCTCCAGGCCTTGGCCAGCTTAGAGGATCCAAGGGCATTTAGGATTTGGTTGTGAGGTACTCCTACGGACCTCACCGTGAGGCCAGAAGCAGCCAATGCTTCTGCGTTCCTTTAGAGAAGGCGGACTGACCCTAAGTGTGGTAAGAGATGAGCTCCAGATAGACAGCATAGGCTCAGCTCAGCTCATGTCATCACACCGACTGCTTCCAGCTACGCATCCTACCGGGTTATTTTAAGAGCAAAGAAAGAGAACAAATAAATATTGCAATTGAAATGCATTGAAAATTGTTTTTAAATATTGTATTGTGCTTTAAGTGAGAATTCACAATCCAAGTCAATTTGCCATATGAAACTCTGCACCCACACCACTACACAGCTCTAGCTGTGGTCCTACCCCACGACAGCACACTCCTCCCTTTGTCCTGTACTTCATGTATCCATTCAACCATCTCCTGTCCCCTCCACCTTCTCATCTCGCCTCTGGACAAGAGCTGTTTAGACAGCCTTCGGTACATATTTAAGCCAAGAAGCACATTCTTCTCCAGCATCGCTCTGGGTCTTAGTCTGGTCCAATCTTTGTCTGCAGAGTTGGCTTCGGTACTGATTTCAGCTCTGGGCTAGCAGAGTCTGGAGGCCATGTCCTCGGGGGACCCTCCAGTCTGTCAGATTAACAAGTCTGGTCTCTTAATGGAGTTCTAGTTCTGTACAGTAGTTTTCTTCCACTGTATCAGGGACTCTATGCTGTGTTCCCTGTCAGGATGAAATGCCTTGAAATTCTTTGGGCGAGAATTAAAAGTACTGTTCATCTCTCTCGTGCTTCTCTTTCTCAGTATTTCCAGGAAAAATTATTATCAACAGTGCTATGGGTTGAATTGTGCATCCCCTGCCCCAAAAGTAGATATATTGAAGTCATAGGTGACCTTGTTTGCAACTCGGGTCTTTGAAGACGGTAGCAGTTAGAGTAGTATGGAACTTTATCTAGAATGGCCGGTGTCCTCGTATAAGGAGAAGAGATGCAGACAGAACTGGAAACAGACTTTGAGGGCAGACAGTCAGGGAAAGGTGGAAGCAGAGGTGAGAGGGATGGGGCTGCAGCTGGGGAACATTACAGATGCTGGGAACCAGCAGAAGGCGGAAGATGCCACGGAGGATCCTCTCGCCAAGCTTTCAGAGAGCACAGTCTGGCTGACACCTTGATCTCAGACATTTAGCCTTCAAACCCGTGAGACTGCAACAGAGGGTCCCAGACAGAGCTGGAGAAAACTGTAGAATAAACTGCTGACTCCGAAAGAAAGACCAGACTTGACAGGCTGACAGGAGGCAGGAGAAACTAAGAGCACGGCCCCCAGACATCATTCAACTCAGTAACGAAACCACTCCTGGAGATCACTCTTCAGCCAAAGATTGGACAGGTTCATAAAAAATACAAAATAAAAGCAAGACTAAAGGGGCACGCCAGCCCAGGGGCAAGGACTAGCAGGCAGGAAGGGACAGCAAAGCCGGTAATAGGGAACCCAAGGTCAAAAGAGAGTGTTGACGTGTTGTGGGGCTGCTAACCAATGTCATAAAACCATACATGCACTAACTGTTTAATGAGGAACTAGTTTGTTCTGTGAACCTGCATCTAAAGTACAATTAAAACGAAACAAAACAAAAAACCTGTGAGAACAAATCTGTTGTCTGAGTTTCCCAGTTTGTGGTAAGTGTTTCAGCAGCCTTACAGACTGGATAAAAACCAGACAAAAGTGTAATCTTTTTCTACAAATTTGGTCCCTCCAGAGACAACAAGATAAACAGATACTTTTCACTTCTTCTTGTCATCTAGAAACCCTGGTGGCACAGTGGTTAAGTGCCATAGGCTGCTGACCAGTAGGTTGGCAGTTCAAATCTGCCAGGTGCTCCTGGGAAACTCGATGGGGGAATTCCACTCTGTTCTGTAACCTTGCTATGAAATGGAATCAACTTGACGGCCATGAGTTTGGTTTGGGGATTTTTCTTGACATCTACCTTTTATTCACAAAGATGGTAAATAGAAGAGCTTGACATCTCCAGATAGAATGTGTTGGCAATAGTGTGGGTGTCACACAACTCTTAGAGGGTGCCATCCACATTACTTCACAGGAATGGTGACCCCTTAGAGCACAGCACAAACACTGTCTCCTGGAGCCTGGTAACGCAGCTGCCCTGCCTGGACACTGTGCAATTTATTTGTTCATCTCAAAACATGCATGAGCTGGCAAGATAAGCAGATGGCACGGACAGTCCCCAGAATAGCCAGAGACTATTCTGTTCCGGCAGAAGGCTGTTTTTAAACAAAGTTCAGAAAATGTGGTTTAGATTAATCTCCTCACGGGCTACAAAGAGGGGTTTAGAGAATCAGGTTTATTATTCCTGATCTCTAGGTGACTGTTTGGAAGGCAAATGGGAGACCGTGGAAGTTCCAGGTTCTTACAGAGCCATGGGGTGTGATTTGCACAAACAATTCTGTACCATCATGAATCACGGGCGTTCAGGATCCCTGGCTTTATCTGTCTCGTGCACACCTGGTCCCCCTGGCAATGAGTGAGCAGACAGCAGTGGCAGCTATCTGTTGGCTTCGCTGATTCCAGCAATATTATTAGTCTCATCTTTGAAGCTGGAGTCTTCTGACAAATCATCCCATAAACAGTTCCCATCAGAGTCAATGACTATCACAATATGTTTTTTCAAAATGTCATTCAGAAGTTGTGTTTTTTTTTCTCGTTTAAGACAGTTTTAAAATGATTAACAACAGCAGACACAACAATTTCAGCCTTTTGAGCAAACGCATTTTCAAGGATGGAATATTCTAGAAAGATTTGATCATATGAACTACTATTGCAGTAAACAAATGAAACAAAAGACCCAATGCTACCAAGTAAGTCCTGACTCATAGTGACTCTATAAGACACAGCAGAACAGCCCCACAGGGTTTCCTACCAGTAGCTGGTGAATTTGAACTGTTAGCCTTTTGGTTAGCAACCAAAGCTCATAACATATTGCACCCAATGGATTAGAATTAGTTTTTCCCCTTTGATATAAAATAAAGATAAATGGACTCCTGTGTCTTCTATTTTCTGTATATGGGTCCTTAGACTTTATTGGGTCATAAATACCTCCGAGAATATGATGTAGGATATGCCGCTTCTTTGAAGAACTACGTTCAGATCCATACACATAAAGTTAGCACATAATTTTAGGGGCTATTGAGTCATAAAGTCTATTTAAAGATGCTCTAGTTTCCGAACCTAAATCTACAGGCTAGTGTAGGGTGAAAATGGGTTTTAAGAACCTGAAATAAAATCCATTCAAGCTTTGAGGAAGAAAAGTTAACATATCCTTTTTTTATATCACTTCAAAAATAAGTCACTTGGGGGAAAAGCTACTCTTTGAGGAGCCTTTCCCATTGATGTCTTTAGTTTAAGACACCACCTTATATAAAATCCAGCAACACATGACTCAAATATTGTTCTAAACTGAACAACAATTTAAGGCACACTCTAGTTTGTTTTTATTTAACATAACTGAGTGAAAATGTACATTCCCATATAAATTTACATGCCCACCTATATGCAGCTTCCACTACTCTCCCTGTCTGGTGACAGCACACTATTCCTCTCTGCACCATACATGTCTCATCCTCCCAACAGCCTCCTTTCCCCTCCTCTTCACCCACTCTCCTTCTTCCAGCCAGAGGTCAGCAGGATGATGTCCTATAGATATATAGAACCAGAAAGTGCATCCAATATATGGTCACGCTGCATTGCCAAGTCCAATCCATTCCTGTCCAAAGAGTGGACCTTTGTTATGGGTAAGGGCAGCATCAGGGCCGGGGGCCATGCTCTCGGGGGAACCCCGAAACTGCTGGGCCATCAATTGAGGTCTTTTAGTGGAGATCTCAGGATGCACCCCGCTAGTTTTTTTTTTTTTAAATATAAGTAGAAATAGAAATATAAAATGTAAATAGAAAAATAAAACACAATACAAAATTTTAACTTATTGTGTATTCGTATTATGCTCCATTCGTATTGGTGAAGACTATTGGTTGACTATACCATGGACTGACAACAGAGCGCCCAAACCTGTCTTGGAAGGACAGCCAGGAGACTCTTTAAAAGTGAGCATGGCAGGACTACATCTCAGAAGCTTTGGCTATCTTAACAGTAGGGACTGTCCCCTGGACGAGGACATCATGGTTGGTAAAGCAGAGGATTAGAAAAAGAAAGGCAGTCCTTCAACCAGATGGGCTGACCCGGTGGCTGCCCCAGTCACAACGACTGTGAAGATGGTACACAAGTGGGCAGTGTTTTGTGTTGTGTACTGGGTGGCTATGAGTCAGAACTCACAACACATCCATTCAGGATCTCTCTATCAGAACTCACAACACATCCATTCAAGGTGTCTCTATCCGAACTTTTGGCAAGTTTGTTTGGGTTCACAGATGAAAATACTGTGATAATGGTTCATTTATATCCCATTGAATGATAGTGACTTCAGCTCATTTCTTTAAATGTTGACTGGATAGCTTTATTGAAACATAATTCACATACCATACCATTTGTCCATTTGAATTATATAACTCATTGGCTTTTAGAGAGTTGCAACCATCGTGTCAATAATTTCATGACATTTTCATCATTGCAAAGAAAAGCCCACGCCCATCAGTAACCACCCCATTTTCCTAGCAATGGAATCCTACAGTGACCGGCTTCTCTCACACAACACGAAATCTTCAGGAATAATCCCATGCATTGCATGTATCGGTACCCCATTCCTTTTTTGATTGAATCCAGTGTATGGATAGACCCCACTTTGCGGGTCCATTCATCTGTAGGTGGACACGCAGGTTGTTTCTCCTTGTTGGCTATAAAGAATGCTTCTGCTGGGAACACCTGTGTAGGATCGTCTCCATCACCTAGCCCCTTAATTATTAACCATACAAGGCACAAAGTGAAAACAAGAACTCTTACAGCTGTAACTAACTTACACAAAATTTGTTTGGGCAATTGTTCCAGAATTTTCTGGAAGGAAACATTTCCCAGACTACAAAGGCTCATCATGGTAGGGAAACTGGTATCATTGTTTCATCACAAAGTCAAACAATCTGAGAAGATTAGATGGTCTCTAAGGTATCTTCTTATGTTAAGTCCACAGCTTAACGTTCTCTGTGACTTCTCCTTGAAAAGAAGAAGATGAGGTTGTGGGCATCTCCTGATCTGGGAGAAATTACTAACAAACCTTTTGGAGTTCCTTCCATGTGCAAGCTGGAAGAACAACTGCACTCATGTAACAGCCCTTGGGCAGAAGGGGTGCACTGAATGGGACTCGTCAGGCTATCCCGAGTCCCGTGGTCTGGTCTGCAGTGCTGGATCCCCTCACCACTTCCCAACTCGGCTTTGCCCCAGTAGTAGGGCGATGCTACCTTTTGCACTGTCTTTTTTCCTAATTACTATCTTTGTCCCTCCTTTGGAAGCTTCCAGAACCACTCACGGAGAACCTCAGGTCTATCTCTACCAACTGTCTCCACCCAAGCCCTAAGACTATGGACCAGATTTCACCACGGGCTTCCACGCTGGCGCCATGACTCTCTGGACTCTAGGTCTGCCAAATGCTACCAGATTCTGCCAGGTGCTCAGGAGGCTAATGTGTGTGGAAGAAATGATCCATCAGATAGCCCATCAGCACTCTGGAAAAGGCTAGAATCAATTTAGGACTTGGCTGCATTTATCATATATTGATTGGTGACTACTTTGCCAACAATCAAGGCACTTTTGGGAATCTCAACTTATTCATGAGGCTTTTTCCTTCTTCACTGGAATTGAAATGATTGATTTGGTTAAGTACAGACAGACAGGCATAGAAGCACATTGCTAAAGATTTGACCCATGAGAATCATTAGACAGAAGACCCGAAAGAGGAGATTTAACTGATGAAATATGCTGCCTTTTGCTGTTTAAGTCAGAGCAATCTCATTCTGCACCTTTGAATTTCGGGGTGTATCAGCTGATACCAGCAGACCAGGCATAAACTGGAGGACTGGGTCACAGTTTACTGCCGGGGGGCCCCACCAAGCTTGGCCAATCCTTCAGAGGTGGATTGTCCAGGGAAACCAGTGTTTTCAGATAGTCACTGGGCTCCAGCTGAGGAATATCAGGATTCTGTTGGTAATACTTTTCCAGCTTCTCCAACACCGTGGGCAAGCCAACAGTGGAAGCATAGAACATGGGCCCGCCTCTGTGCCTTGGCCACCCATACCCATGTAAATAGATGACATCAATGTGCTCTGGACCTGCAACTATGCCCTCTCCCAAGATACGGAATCCTTCATTGATGAGCGAGTACACACAGCGCTCAAGGATCTCATCCCGGCTGATTGTACGTGGTTCGATGTGCTGGGTTTTTCTGTACTGTGACAAGAAATCAGCAAGCCAGGGATCAGGTCTGCAACCCCTACCTGATGGCATGTCATACTGGTACCAGCCTTTACCTGTCTTTTGGCCAAACCGTCCTAGTTCACAGAGCATATCAGGGATTGGGCAGTATCTCAGGGGCCCCCGTCTTCGGGCAGGAGTTCCTGGAGGCAATGTCGGTCCAGTAAGACCTTGGCCCTTCCGAGATTTCCAACCCACGTCCAACCCAGCGAGATCAGACACTCGAAAGGGTCCCATTTTAAAGCCAAACTCTTCCAGCACCCCATCTATCACCTCCGGCTTACTGCCTTCTTCCAATAAGAAACATGACTGACTGTGATAAGGAAATAACATTCGATTCCCAACAAATCCAAAGCAGTTCCCTACCACGACACCAATTTTTTTAATCTTTTTTGATAAGCTCATAACAGTGGCTATGGTGGTGGGAGATGTGTGCTTGCCAGGAATCACCTCAAGGAGCCTCATGACATGTGCTGGTGAGAAGAAGTGGGTGCCAATGACCAACTGGGGACGGTCACTGGCGGAAGCAATTTCATCAATGTCCAGGGCTGACGTATTGGTGCACAAAAGGGCTTCTGGCTTGCATATAGCTGAAAGTTCAGCAAAGACTCGCTTCTTCAGGTTCATTTCTTCAAATACTGCTTCGATGACTAAATCGACACCACCAAGCTCTTTCATAGACAGAGTGAGCTTGGGTTTGGGTCCTGACCAAGGGTGGCCTTCCTGCTGCAGTCTGGAGGCCTCCTTTTCCAAGGAAGAGCTTATTACCTGGCTTGCAGCTTCCAGTTGTTTCTTGTCTGATTCCACCGCAGTCACAGGGATCCCAACCCTTGCAAGAGAAATGACAATGCCTCTGCCCATTGTCCCCAAGCCTGCAGAGAGGAGCAGAGAAACAAGAGTTCAGTAGTGCTGAGAACTGGGAACTTTCTCACTGGAGGAAAGGTAGCTGCAGCCACGGGGCAGTTTAAAGAGACTGAGTCAAGGAATACAATAAACTGAGTACTAGTTAAGGCTAGGCACTGTGCTAAGTGCTTCAAAGGATGTAAGAATGAGTAGGATTCACACACATACACTACTAGAGCTGAAAAATAGGTTCAACACGGTAATAGGTTATATGATCAATATACAAAATCAATTGTATTTCTGTCCACTATCAAAGAACAATCTCACTATGAAATTAAGAAAACAATTCCATTTACAATAGATGCAAAAAGAATAAAACAGTCAGGAATAAATTTAACAAAGAAGTGTAAGACTAACAGCCTGAAAACTACAAACCACTACTGAAGGAAATTAGAGAAGACCTAAATCAACAGAGTGATATCTCATGTTTATCAGTAAGAAAAGTTAATATTGTAACGATGGTGATATTCCTCCAAACAACCTACAGATCCAACGGAATCTCTATCAAAACCCTAGCTGAGTTTTTAATGCAGAAATTGAAAAGCTGATCCTAAAATTCATACGGAAATGCATGGAACTTAGAATAACCAAAACAATCTCGAAAAAGAACTAAGTTGGAGGACTTACACATCTTGATCTCAGAACTCAAGACAAAGCTACGATGTTAAAGACAGCATGGTACTGGTATTAGCACAGACAGACAGATGGATGGGATAGAACTGAAAGTCCATAAATAAACCCAGACACGTATGGTTTGGTTTATGGGTGAGACCATTCAGTAGGAAAGAATAGTCTTTTCAAAAACTGGCACTGGCCATAAGCTAAAAGGTTTTCTAAATACAAACCAACATTTTAAAGGGCAGAGTAGCAGGGACAGGGGTCTGTGGATCATGGTTTCAGGGGACATCAAGGTCAATTTGCTTAACTAGGTTTTTCTAATGAAATGTTCTGCATCCCACATCAGTGAGTGGCACCTGGGGTCTTAAAAACCAGCAAACTGTCATCTAAGAAACATCAACTGGTCCCAATCCACATGGAGTGGATGAAAACCAAGGACATCAAAGACACGAGGAAAATATGAGCCAGGAGACAGAAGGGCCCTTATGATTGGGATACTACATCAATATGACACCAGAAGAAATAGATGGTATCCAGCCAGCATCAAAGATAGCCCTGTCAGTGTACAGTCCCTGAAGAAGCATGAGAAAAAGGGGAGTGCAGCTCTGAAACTCTATTTAAGACCAGACCTGATGGCCTGACAACCCGGAGGAGCCGCTGAGAACACGGCCCCTGGACTTGCTGCTGGCCCAGGGCTGAGACCAGTACTGAAGCCAACACTTCAAAGGATGGCCTGGACTGGGGGACACGGAGTGATGCCAGTGGGGTGTGGACTTTATGGTTTAACGTACATGTGAGGTTGTCCTACTGGTTTCTTTTCAGAGGGGAGAGGAGAGGGTGGAGAGGAGGGGACACGTGCTGGTTGAGTGGATACTGGAAGTAAAGAGTGAAAACGAAGAGTGTGCAGTCACAGGGTGAGGAGGGCAGATACAGTTGCACAGAGGCATGTGTTTGGGGTTATTTGTGGCAAACTGACTTGGATTGTAAACTTCTACTTAATCACAACAAAAAATAAAATAAAATAAAAACTGGTGCTGGGACAGCTGTGTAACTGAGAATAGGTAGCGTGAGCCTTCAGCTGGGTTGGCACCAGGGAACTGCATGAAGGTTAAGAAAGTTGGTGCATTTAGTAAACTGTGGACCACTCCCCAGCCCTGCGAGAAATGACACACAGACTGATATATATAACATATTATCATTCCAGGGATTTTAAAATCCCGCAAAGATCACTCCCAGGCCACGATGAAGAGCAAGTGACAGTCAGGAAGTTCACTCAGTGGAGCCAGCTGGGGTGCAGCTTCAGTGTGAAGAAGGCATTTTGTTGGGGACAATGTTGGAGGTGGGTGGAAAAGCAGGGAAGTCAGTGTTTTAGGGTTCAGATGGATTTTAAGACAGTGGCTTTGAACTAGAAGTCAGTGGATCCAGGGACTAGAAGGGCAGAGACTTCATTCCAAATGTCTAGTTATGAGAGTGAGAGGCCTCTCTCTGAAATGTGGTAGGGTAATAACCATCACCAGGAAATCTAGGAGGAAAAGACACATGCAGGGAAAAGGTGGGGCTGAGTAAAATACATCCAGAATTTGGAATCAGACAGGACTGGGGTTGGCCTCCCCACCCCATTCATGCTCCACTCATTGCTGAGATGGTTGTTAGTGTCTCTATTCTGTTGTGAAAACGGTTTCTGCTCAGCCACTAATGTATCCCAACCTAAAGGGTGGTAACTCGGACCCACTGCCCACAGGAAGACGTCTAGGCGATCTGCTTCTGTCAAAACTACAGCCAAGAAGAACCTACAACCACAGTTACGCTCTTGTAACACACGGGGTGTCTGTGAGTGAGAACTGATGCCATGTGTGACTTTAGCACCTTGCAACATGTTTTCTCTTTTTTCCAAAGTGGGTAATTCAGTGTTTGATATAACTAATCTTATGATACTCTAAATAATCTTTTTTTTTTTTACTCTCCCAGCTACACTGGCCACTTCCCAGTGAAACGCACAGCCCCCTCGGCTCATACGGTCTTGGTCTCCCTCCTCTTTGCTCTCTTGAAAAATGACCTTCAGCCTGAGAGACAGCAGCTGGGAAGACTGCCTGGCGTTTCTTTGTATCCGCGACCTTTTATCTTGCTCCTCGTCTCAGTCAGACTGGACCTGGCATGCTACTTCCACCAGCTGAGGAATTTTTATCTACATTTTGTCTTCGCCTATTACAAACACACAGATCAGAGTCTAGGTGTCTGACATACATATCTGTAGTTTAATAGAGTTTCTTTTGGTTATTTGGTGACGCATACAATTACCTGGGTCTTTCTGTGTCAAAAAAATGCATTGCATTGGGAAAATCTACTGCAAAGGATCTCTTCAAAGTATTGAAACATGAAGATGTCATCCTGAAGACTAAACTCCACCTGATCTAAGCCATGGTGTTTTCAATTGCGTTGACATGCATGTGAAAGTCAGACAAGGAACAAAGAAGACGGAAGAAGAATTGACGCCTTTGAATTGTGGTGTTGGAGGAGAATGTTGAATGTACCATGGTCACCAAAAGAACCAACAGATCTGTTCCAGAAGAAGTACAACCAGAGTGCTCCTTGGAAGCAAAGATGGCAAGACTGCATCTTACATAGTTTGGACATGTTGTCAGGACGGATCGGTCCCTGGAGAAGGACACCATGCTTGGTGGCAACAAAGATCAATGAAAGAGAGGAAGACTGTCAACAAGATGGGTCAACAGAGTGGCTGCAACAGTAGGCTTAAGCATAAGAACGATTGTGGACATGGCACAAGACTCATAGGGTCACTATGAATCGGAACTGATTCAACAGCACATAACAACAACACAACAACTATCTGTAGGCTACATGCTTAAGAACATGAAGCAGTCCTTACCAAAAATGATGCATAAACTCTGATGTAAAAACTGTCTTTTGAGAGTCCCTGGAGAACATCCTGCATTGCTGTCAAGTCTCTGGTGGTGTCAGGCCTCCAAATAAACCTCCTTCCTCTTTCTGACTTGGAGTGTGTTTCATTGGCTCAACTGCTCCGGGGCACTGACCCAAATCAGACAGGAGCAGCAATGAGTTTGGTTTGGTTTGGGTAGGTTGGGCAAGAACTAACATCGTAACACAGCTACCATGTTTACCACAGAGTCTGGCACCCAATGGCCCCCAGCAAATGGTAGCACCTTCCACGTGCAGATGTGGAGGATTACATTAATCGTGCTTACCAAGTACGCCAACTGAAGAGACAGGCCTTGCGGACGCTGTTTTCCAGGACGCTCCAGAGGGAGTGGACCACTTCCTCGGCTTCTTCTCAGCAAAGAAGGCGTACTGCAGGGCTCGAGCCTGCCCTGATTCTTTAAGGTACAGAAACAGCTCCTCCTCCTTCTTTGTGCCCACCTCGTAAGGATAATGCACGGCGGCCTGAATCGCACGCACAGAGGCCTCCTGGGAAAGGCAGCCAGGGTACTGCTTCCGGACCTTCAGAAAGGCCTCCTTGAAAATGGCATCCATGTTGGGCAAGCTCTCAACTGGCCTGTTGCAGAGTCTACGGGATTCAAGAGGCTGATCTGAAAGGAAATCAGATCTCTGGAAGTATTACTTCATAGAAAGGGAATAGGAGCACCAAACCAAAACAACCGAAACCCACCACCATCGAGTTGATTCTGACTCAGCAACTGAGTACAGGATATAATAATAAGAGGCCTTGTGGGGTAGTGGTTTGGCTGCTAACCAAAAGGTCAGTGTACAAATCCACCAGCTGCTCCTTGGAAACCTGTCCTAGAGGGTCGCCATGGGCTAGAATTGACTCTACAGCAATGGGTTTGTTTAGGGGGGTGGTTATATACTTTGCACAGGTTGTCAGGAGAGCTCAGTGCCTAGAGAAGGACATTGTGTTTGGTAGAGTGGAGGGTCAGCCAAAGAGGGAGACCCTTGACATGATGGATTGACACAGTGGCTGCAACGATGGGCTTAAGCATAAAAACGATTATGGGCATGGTGTGAGATCGGGCAGTGTTTCATTCTGTTGTGCAGAGGGTCACTATGAGTCAGAACCAACTTGATGGCAACTAACAACAACACACAATAAAAATAACAACAACAACCTGTTCAAATTCCAGGTAGAAAATTTAATACTTTTCATCAAGGTATTTAATATAAGGCTAGTATCAAATTCTCTGACATCTTTACAACTCAGTCCTATAAGGCAGGATTTAATAGAGTCAAAGTAATTTTTATGTTACCTAATCCAGGCATAAAAGTTGCATTATCCTTTTGTATCAGGGCCAAGAAATTTTACGGTCGATCAAATATTAATCTTTCAATGAATTTAAGACAAATGCTTCTAGGTTAATGAGGTTTTAAATTTAAAATAACTTTCACTGCCAACAGTAACAAAGAAGAGAAGACCACTATGGTGGTGCAGGAGCAGGCATAACTGTCAATGAAAAACAGCTGTGAGTTCAGAAATAAACCTTTATGATTATGGCCAATTGATTTTCCATAAAGGTGCTGAGAGCGTGGAGTAGGAGAAAGAAGAGTCTTCTCAGCAAATGGACAACTGGTTACCCACACGTCTAGCATTACACAAACATTACCTCATAATGGAACATAAATCTAAATTTAAGATCTGAAACTATAAAGGAAAATAAAAGTCTAGAAAAACAGCAGGAAGAAACCTTTGGTTAGGCTGACTTCTCTTAAATACAACCAAAGTGTGATCTTTAAAGGAAATCAATAAATTGCACGGCATCAAAACTTTTGCGCTTTAAAGGATACCATTAAGAAAACAAAATAATACATAACAGACTGCAAGAAAATATTTGTAAGGTAGGCATAATAATGCCATCCCACCCCCACAACATTCATGTTCTGATCCCCAGAACCTGTGAGTGTCACTTTGCATGACTAAAGGAACTTCTGTGATTACGGTTAAAGATGTTGAGATGGAGAGATTGTCCCTGATTATGTGATCTGGCCTAATCTGATCCTTAAAAACAAAGGACTTTCCCTGGCTTTGGTGAAAGAGATGTTCAAAGACGGAAGAACAGCTCAAGAGACGCCCAACACAATGTGTCTTCTGATTTCTTGACAGCGGCTTCCATGAGTGTTGATTGCGGATCCAAGTAAAATAAAATCCTTGACCACCTCAGTCTTTTCCTCATTTATCACGATGGTACTTATTAATCTAGTTATGGTTATGAGGATTATTGTTTTCTTGATGTTGACATGTAATCCATACTGTAGTCTTTTTTTAAAACACTTTTTGTTGTGATTAAGTAATAGTTTACAATCCAAATCAACTTCCCATATAAAACCGCACACTCAGTCCTCTATGCAGCTCCAGCTGCTCTCCCAACCCTGTGGCAGGACACTTCTTTCCACTCTGTATGTTTCAGATTCATTTTAAGCCACTCCTCTTCCCTCCTCTCCACCCTCCCATCTTGTTTCTATAGAGCACCTGCTAAAGGCTGTGATCTTTCTTAAAATTTTTATCGTGATTAAGTGAAAGTTTACAATCCAGATCAATCTGCCACAGAAAACCTTGGGCACCTGCCTCTCTGCAACTCTATCTGCTCTCCTCACCCTGTGACAGCACACTCTTCCTTTCCACTCTTCTAGTATCCATAAATCAAAACTTGTCCCCTCCTGTCTATCCTCTCCTCTCTAGAAAGAAACCAGTATGACAGCCTCCTATAGATACTAAACCATAAAGTACATACACCACATGCATCACTCCCATAGTCCAGTCTGATCTTTGTGTCTTCATTAGTATGTGTTCGAAGTCCTCTTCACTTTCCTCAAGCAAGCAGGTGTCATCCGTTTATCGAAGGTTGTTAGCGAGTTTTCCTCCAGTGCTGATGCCCCATTCTTCTTCATACAGTCCAGTTTCTTGGATTGTTTGCTCAGCATACAGATTGAAGAGGTATGATGAAAGGATACAACCCTGACACACACCTTTCCTGTTGTTATTAGTCGTACCCAAGTTCATCCCAACTCACAGCCACTCTGTGTGCGCAGCCTGTTCCACAGGGTTTTCGTGGCAGTGGCCTTCCAGAAACAGATCACAAGGCCTGTCTTCTGAGGCACCACTGGGGGGACTCAAACCACCAACCTTTCAGCTAGTAGCCTGGCCTGTCCACATTATTGTTTCTCAATTCATTATTTTTTTCTGAGGCATAAGAATATTCAAATTTTGACAAAAATAACTGAATCATCCTCCTACAGGAAGAAACTAGAAAGTGATTAGTTTTCCCTCCTTTCTGCTGAGCTGACAGGTGAAGATTTTCTCTGCCTAGAATAGACACTCAGGGTGGGATTCACAGAACTGGTTTCCTCAGACATCAAGGACTGTCTTTTCCCTAACCCTGCTAGACAGTAACTGTGTCTGTCTCAGGAGCACTGCAGAGGACAGATAGAACACTGCACATTTCCGGGCTTCGGGGCGTCACCTATGAATGCATGTGCCTTAGTGAGCTAGTGATGCTGTAACAGAAGTACCACAAGTGGATGGCTTTCACACACAGAAGTTTATGCTCTCATGGCTTAGAAAGTGCAAGCTCTAGGGGAAGTCTTTCTTTCACCTCTGGGGGAAGACCCTCCTCTCTTCTGAGTCTCTGCTCCTGGGTGATTTTGATGTCACTTGGCAAGTCTCTTCCCCCACCCTGGGCTCTTGCTTGCTCTTTTCTGTCTCAAAAAAAGACTGACTCCAGACACACCCTACACTAATCCTGTCTGCTTCACACAGCAAACACAACCCGTTCCCAAGTGGGATTATAACCACAGGCATAAACCCATTGCTGTGGAGTCAATTCTGACTCACACTGACCCTGTAGGACAGACAGAACTGCCCCATAGGGTTTCCAAGGAGCAGCTGGTGGATTCAAACTGCCAATCAAGCCAAAGGCTTAACCAGCCAAAGGCTTAACCACTGTGCCACTAGGTTTCCCCAACCACATGTATGGAGGTTAGAATTGACAACACATATTTGGGGGGAGACACAATTCAACCCACAACATCATGAACCACTGAAAAGGCAGCTCAATTTAGACACATGCTTGGGCTGTCTGAATAAGGCAGCATCCTTTGTTCACTGAAAACATGCTCGCACGCGTGGCAGCCGAGGAAGGAAAGAAAACATAAAGAGAAAGGCAAATGACACAGCTAAGGTTTTTAAAAAGCCACAAAACCCAAACGGATGTGTGAAGATGTACATTAAACTGTCTTAAGTTGAGCTGGAACCCCTCCACATGGCGACCCCAGCCCAGCGCAGCCAGGGTGACAGGACCAGGGCTCCCCGCAGGGGCTGAACGAGAGCGGTGGGCCCTCGAGTGAGGCTCCCAGGTGGGGGTCCCCCGTGCCCTCTTACGCGGGAGGCCTCCTGCAGGGAAAGGCAGCAGGGAGCCCTTAGCACCCAGGTCTCTGAGGAGCAGCGCACGCCTCAAGCTTCAGGTCGGGGCAGTACAAAAGGAAGCCAGGAGTCCTTACTCAGCGCAGGTGCAAAGCAGGTGGCTGGGCACACGCACGTGCCAACAAATAGCATCTCGCCGCAAAGCAGGCGGCTGGGCACACGCACGTGCCAACAAACAGCATCTTGCCGCGGGACCTTCTGCCCCCCGGTTTAGACTGAGCAGACTGGCTCGGCCCTGCGCTGCTCTGCTGAGCTCCCTCACCATAGTCGGCCGGGAGGCTTCTGCTAACAAGGGCTGAAGATGCAGGAGGCTAATTAACTTCTCCAGGCAGCTCCGCAGGACAACGGGGAACTTGTAGGGGAACTGGCAGGTACTTTCCACACACTTTCAGATACACAGGAACGTCCTACACTGCTCCCCCACCCATGACTGGTCCCCAAACGGCTGAAAAATAACAATACTGACCATGGGCAATCCCTTCCTTCCCTCCTTTCCTACTGGATGTGGAAACTACATGTTGTTGTACACGGCAACCCGGGAGCCAACAAGACACGATGCTCCCAGCCACCCTTGCAATCGCGGTCACGTTCAGGTCCATCGCTGTGGCAGCTCTGATGGTCCTTCTCACTGAGGGTCTCTGTCACCCTCACTGGTCCTCTGCTTCATGATCGTCTTTATTGGCTGTTTTTTTCTTTTCAATTAAAAATTGCAAACTAATTATCAGAATTAAGATTCAAAGTATGTGTACGTAGTGTTTTAAGTAAAAGTTTATAGTCCAAATCAGTTTTCCATACAAGGTCCAACAGTTAAGTCTGTGAATTTAATTGTTCCGAGTGCTGCGTACCTTGCGGCTGAACATCATGACTATTGCCACCTTTGAAGTGCGCCCCTTGGAAGCTATGCACCAACACCAGCGCCTGGTCCACCTCTTAAAGCAATTTTGGAATTCTTTTTCTGGAATGGCCATTGTGCACAGTGGCACAGAGGCAAGTATGCAAACTTAATTGTCTTGTTGTCTATGAGGAAGTTTTTAGCCAGTAAACAAATACCTATATTGAAACACCCTCCCTACTCACCTGATAGTGACTTTTTTCTTTATCCAAAGATAAAGGAAATATTGAAAGGAAGACATTTGGATGACATTCAGGACACCAAGGGTAATACAACGACAGCTCTGATGGCCATTCCAGAAAAAGAGTTCCAAAACTGCTTTGAAGGGTGGACTAGGTGCTGGCATTGGTGCACAGCTTCCCAAGAGGAGGACTCTGAAGGCGACCATAGTGATATTCAGCGGTGAGGTTCTTCTAGGATGAGTCCACAAACTTAATTGTCAGACCCTGTAATCCAATTCAGTCTCTCTGGATCGCTGGCTTTGGTGTTGGATGCAGTTCTGTGTTAACAGGCAGTTTGGGTGCCGCATCCTCAGGGGACCGTCTAGACTGACGGGCCATCAGGTGAGGTCATTTGGTAGAGTTTTAGTTCTTCACACTTATTTTTCTCCTACTGTGTCAGGGGCTCTATACTGTGTACCCCATCAGGGCAGTCACTGGTGGTGGCCGGGCACGACCTGCTTCTTCTGGTCCCGTGCTGAAGTAGTCTCTGGATCTGATGGCACCTTCTGTCTGCTAGGCTCATATTTTCCCCCAGTCTTGATGTTCTTTGTTCTCCTCTGCTCCAGGTGGATTGGGACCAACTGAAGCTACTTAGATGGCAGATTATTAGCTTTTAAGACCCCAGACACCACTCACCCAAGTGGTATGCAGAACTTTTTTTTTTTTTAGGAAAAAAAGAAGCAAAACCTTAGGTATGGCTATTAGCGGGCTTTTGGAAGTCGATCACCAGGCCTTTCTTCCTAGTGTGCCTTAGTCTGGACACCCTGCTGAAACCTGTCCACCCATGGTGACCATGCTGGCATGTGAAATACTGGTGCTTTTAACAACCTGAGCTTCCAGCTTCACAGCAACAATGCAAGTGACCACAGCAAGACAAGCTGACGGACGGGTCACTGGTTCCAAAACTGCCAAGAAATAGTTAACACTGGTCATTGCAAATTCTCTTCCTCCCTTCCTATCACATGTGGAAACTACCCACATGTTCTTAACAACCAACAACCCTCCTCTTTACCCTCTCCTCTCCCCTCTAAAAAGAAACCAGTAGGACAGCCTCACATATGTATTAAACCATGAAGTACACACCCCACCTGCATCACCCAGTGTCCTGAAGTCCAGCCCATCCTTTGTGTGAAGTGTTGGCTTTAGTACTGGGTTCAGCTCTGGGCTAGCAGCAAATCCAGGGTACACATTCTCAGGGGACCCTCCGGGTTGACAGACCATCAAGGTTGATCTTTTAATAGAGTTCTTGATCTGTACATCTCTTTTTCTCATGCTATGTCAGGGACTCTACATTTGTCCCCCACCACGACTGTCTTGGATGGTTCTAGATCATCTGGTCCCCGGCTGATGTAGTCTCCCAGTCACATGGGTTCTTCTGTCTCCTGGGCTCACTTTTACTTGTGTCTTTGATGTTCTCAGTTGTCATCTATACCAGGTGAGTGGGGATCAACAAGTGATGTTCTTCAGATGGCAGTCTGCTGGCTTTTAGGACCCCAGATGCCACTCACCAATTGAGTTCATCTTTTTTGAGATATAAACAAACAAAATCTCACAGAGAAGAGAGGGATTGCATATTACCAAGAAAGAAGCTCTCAGAGCAGAGTATGTCCTTTGGACCCAAAGTCCCTGCACTGAGAAACTCCTAGACCAAGGGAAAATGGATGACAAGGACCAAGAGAGAAAGAAAGCCTTCCCCTGGTGCTGATGCCCTGAACTTGGGCTTGTAGCCTCTTACGCAGTGAGTGAATAAGTTTGTCTCCTAAAGCCATCCACTTGTGGTATTTCTGTTATAGCAGCACTAGATAGTTATGAAAGTGAAATTAGTGGATTACTTTTACAAGAGGGAAAGGGGTATTAAAAAATTTTACATGTCTGTTTTTTAAATTGAGATACAATTCACATACCATAAAATTCACCTTTTTAAACTGTACCATTCAACAGTTTATTCAGAAGGTTGTACAACCATAAGTGTTATTTTTTCAGCTGTGTCTTTCATAACTGATTCACTAATATTTTCCTCTTTTTTTTAATTGTCTTTTAGGTCAACGTTTACAGCTCAAGTTAGCTTCTCACACATTTATGCACACATTGCTGTGTGACCCTGTTTAGTATCCCTACAGTGTGACTGTACATCCCTCCTCTCCACCCTGTAGTTTCTGTGTCCTTGCCACCAGCTCCTGCCGCTCTGCGCCTTCTCATCTGGCCTCTGGACAGGAGCCGCCCCTTTAGTCTCATGTACCTACCTGAACTAAGAAGCACACTCTTCTCGAGTATCTTTCTATGTCTTACCGTCCAGTCTAGTTTTTGCCTGAAAAGTTGGCTTCAGGAATGGTTTTAGTTCTGGGTTAACAGAGAGTCCACAGCTGTGTCTTCTGAGGTTCCTTCAGTCTCAATAAGATGATTAAGCTTGGTCTTTTTACTAGACTTTTAAGTTCTGCACCCCACTTTTCTCTCACTAGGGACTCTCTGTAGTGTTCTCTGTCAGGGCAGTCATTGGTGGTAGAAGGAAACCATTCAGTTCTTCCGGTTTCAAATTGATTGAATCTCAGGTATGTGTGGTCCATTCCATCTCTAGGGCTCAGATTTTCCCTGTGTCTTTAGTGTTCTTAATTCTTTGCTCTGGATGAGTTGGGATCAATCAGTGCCACTTAAGATAGTCGCCCTCTGGCTTTTAAGACTCCAGATACCACTCACCAAAGTGGGATGCAGGACATTGTCTTAAAATTTGTTAAGCCAGTTGACCAAACTCTCCTTCTTGCTACTCTGGTTCTCGAAGCATTTGGTCATGTTCAGGAAACTTCTTAGCTTTGGTTGGATTTACTAATATTTTTAACACTGTAGGGAGTGTTTGCATGCCAAGGGTAAAAAGCCAAACCTAGGGAAAGTTACCTTCATCCCTACCCTTGTTCTCTGTACATCAGTGGTTCTCAAAGTGTGGTCCCAGGAACAGCAGCAGCAATACCACCTAGGAGCTTGTTACAGATGCAAATTCTTGAGCCCTCTTCCCCCAAAACCTGCAGAATTGGAAAGTAATGAGCAGGGGCCTTCAGTTGGGGTGTTAACAAGCCCTGGTGATTTGGAGACACAGTAAAGAGCCACCGCTCTAGCTCAAGACAAGGCATCAGCCTCAGGTAACTATAGACTTGTACACCTGTGTATAGATGCTTGGAGCCCTGGTGGCACAATGGTTAAGAGCTTAGCTGTTAACCAAAAGGTTGGCAGTTTGAATCTAACCACCTGCTTCATGGAAACTTTATGGGGAAGCTCTACTCTGTCTTAAAGGGTCGCTATAGGTCAGAATCGACTTGATGGCAAGAAATTTTTTGGTTTTTATTTAGTCTTCATGATTATAATTTAAAATAGTTGCACACTGTCCATAGCATTGAAAGCCTAGAAGTCCCCTCCTATTCACAGGTGCTGCTGTGACTCAAAACTGACTCGGAGGCAATGGTTCTTTAATTTTTTTTAGTAACAGGTGAATCACCAAGGTTTAAAGCAGGTGATTCTTCAGCATCGGGCTGCCACCAAGTGGACAAGACACGCTATGGTGCTAGAGCAAAGGGACCATTTTATGTGGCAGATGGACTAGACTGGGACACTTGGCCACCTCTGCAGGTAACCTAACTCCCAAATCTAAAACCAGGGAAACCAGTTAAGTTAAAGAACTTCCTGTGGAAACTGGGGTTCTTACAACTCAGGGCGCAGGCGTCAACTACAGCCCTGCCTGTAGCCCCACAGCCCTTCCAATTATCTCCTCCGACAAACCTCAAGTCTCTCCATCTTACTAGCTTAATGCCGACAACCTCCCCCGAGGGGAAGGGGCAGTGCCCACAGAAAACTATCGCCTCTCCAAGTAGCTCCACCAGGATGCCATGAGTCCACAAAGGAGAAACCAGGGAGAGAAGTCACCGGGCTTGCTGAGACAGAAACTAGAAGCCCTGGGCTTTCTCGTGGGAAATTCGAGAGCCTGTCTCCCCTTCAGTGAAATGTTTGTTTGCTTGTTTCCTATTTCTCAGTGAGCAATAAATTCATGTGACAAAATCTGAACATGTACAACAGAGAAAACTGTGAAACGTCTCCTTCCAACTGCTTCCATTAGCCGCCCACCCTCCTCCCCAGAGATGTCCACCCACTGTGGGTCCTTCTGGAGACACTTATGTGTACACAAACAGAACACCTTCTTAATATACTTTGTTGCCCCAATTGGCCTAGATGTCCCTTGAAACCATGGTCCCCAAATTCCCACCCCCTGCTACTGTGTCCCTCAAAGTGTTTGATTGTGTTCAGGAAAATTCTTGCCTTTCAGCTGCATTCCTACATTACCTTTAATACTGCGGGAAGCGCTTGCATGCCAAGTATACAAAGCCAGCACTGGGGAAAGTTATCTTCCTTCTTACCCGTGTTCTCACTACATCATCCTCTACATACGTTCTCCCCAGAGATATATTCTGTCTCTCACCTTGTCTGTCCCCCAGATGATAAGCCCCTATAAACAAGGTTTTTTTTTCACTTAGTAAAATATTTTGGCAATCATACCATATTTATACATAAAGAGCTCCTCATTCATATTTAAGATGTATTTCATACCACCGTGTGGACATGTACCACAGCACACCACTGTGTGGACGTGTACCATAGCACACCCCTGTGTGGACACGTGCGATTGCACACCACTGTGTGGACGTGTACCGTAACACACTCCTGTTTGGATGTGCACTGTACCACACCGCTGTGTGAATGTGTACCGTAGCACACCCTGTGTGGACGTGTGCCAGAGCATAGCACCGAGTGGACGTGTACCGTAGCATACCACTATGTGGATGTGTACCATAGCACACCGTGTGTGGACGTGTATTGTAGCACAGCATAGCACACCCTGTGTGGATGTGTACCATAGCATACTCTGTGTAGATGTGTACAGTAGCACACCCTGTGTGGAAGTGTACCATAGCACACCTGGTGTGGACATGTACCATAGCGTACCCTGTGTGGACGTGTACCGTAGCACACCCTGTGTGAACATGTACTGTAGCATACTGCTGTGTGGACGTGTACTGTAGAATACTGCTGTGTGAATGTGTATCGTACGAAAGGTAATTCTTTATTAAAAGGGACAGTTAGCTTGTTTCTCATCTCGGGCTGTTTCTCTCTTGTCTTCTTACCTGAAACTCTCTCGGCTAGTTTGATGGCTTCTTCCACGGGGTCTGAGGTGACAACTTCGTCAACAATACCCAGCTTGAGTGCTTCACGTGCCGAAATATGCCTTCCTAAAACAAAACAAAATGACACAAGTCAAAAAACCCAGTGAGATTAAAGGGAAAGTATTGCTCTCCCAGGCAGGGCAGGTAATCTGCCTTGGATATAAGCACCTATTATGAAACTAAACAAATAGGACTGTGCTGGCTGTTGCAGGAGAGACAGCACCACAGAGGTGGCTGGGGAATTGGATTTGGGCTCCAGTTCCAACAGCTGTGATTTGTCTGATGGCAGATGCCTTCACCTGGACACCAGGAATTATCACGCTTCCCTCAGTAATTCTGAGTATTACCAAGGCTAACAGACATGGAAGCACTTTATAGACTATAAAACACTACAGAATGTAAGAGATTATTACTGTTTTATAATAACAACAGATTAGTAGTAGCTACCTCATACCTAACATATACCAGCGGTTGGCAGTTCAAATCCACCCAGAGGCCCCTCCAAAGAAAGGTCTGGAGATCTACTTCCAAATGACCAAACCAGAAAAGCCAAACCCATTGCTGTCGAGCTGATTCCCACTGACAATGACCCAATAGGACAGAGAAGAACTGGGCCGTCAAGTTTTCCGAGAAGCAGCTGGTGGCTTCAAACTGCCAGCCTTTTGGTTTGCAGCCAACCTGTCAACCACTGCACCACCAGGCCTCCTCCAAAAGAGCAGAGCCCCGAAAACCCCACGGAGCAGTTCCACTCTGAGGAACACAGACCCGCTGTGAGTCAGAGCTGACGTGACAATGACTGGTCTGGGGTTCCTTCTGACGGTCGAGTCACAGGGAAGACATAACCTCAGAACACAATTACAGTGGGGTAGAGAGGCAAAAAGTACTAACTGGGCATTCACGTAACAGTTACCATCAAAAGGGCAGATCGAGCTGGCTTCTGCTGAATTTTGGTTTTGCGGCATCTTGATCCGCCCTTTAGTTTGCGGCACGGCTGTGGTGTCGCCTTCCCAGCCCTGCCTTTCTATTAAGGAAGATGAACGTGAGAGGGAATGATCAGGCCCTGCTCCCGCAGAGCTGTGCAGCTAGCGGGCCTGGGACCCCGAACCCAGTCAGCTGAAGGCTTTGCTGAGCAAGTTTAGTTGGGCCACAAGAAACCAAGCAGCAGAAACAGTTTGGCTCTCATGTTGCAGGTGGTGACATCTAGTGTCTGGGGGTGCTGGCACTCTTCTGTGTCCAGTGGCGGTGCTGACAGCCATGGCACAGAGTGATAGTGCTGGGGGGTGACACGACCTTGCTGAGGGCTGCCATCACTGCAGCACTCCGCATCTGTTGTGAACAGGCCGTCCAGTCTGTGCACCTGAAGGGGACAGGAGGGAATTCAGGCATCCGTTGCCACAGGCTCAGAAGGAAGGAGACCAGGACACACAGTTTGCTTTCTAGCTAGAACTGTCTTGGCTCCTGAAGACCAGTCATCAGACCAGTCTTGGCGGCCGCAGTTCCCTCGTCTGTACTGCTCTTGTAGTTTGTTTGGCTGAACGGCATCTCCAAGAACAGAAGCTGTACTCCTGGCTCTCGATAGGACTTCAGACAAGCGGGAGTGGGTTATCTTTATCAGACAGACAGCACGAGGCTTTTGGCAGGGGTCATTCTGTAGTAGCAATAAACCAAAAAACCAAAACCCCAAAGCCGCTGCTGTCCAGCTGATCGTGACTTACAGCAAGTCCATAGCAATATTCCGGCATTACTCCACAACTGTCTTTGAAAATAGGCTTCGAGATCTCCTCCTGAAGTGAGCATGGGGTGGGGGACCAAGGAGTGGCTTTAGGGGTCACCTCTCCCATATAAAAAAAAATCCCTTGGATGACAAGCGAGTGAGTCAGCACAGGAGAACAAGTTGACACAAAGCGGAAGGTGAGAATCTAGAGGCTCCAAGACTCTTTAGGGCAACCAAGTGGGGAGACGTGAGATTCTGCAAGATGGGTTGAAATTATCTTCAGCTATAATGAACTCATCTGGCCTGAATTTCACAGTAACAGAGGAGTACCACTCATGTTCTTCCAGAACTGGTGAGGCTCCGGGAACTTGACTCTGTTTTAAACAATCACGGGCCTAAAGACATGGCCCCGTATATCCCACCCAGATCCTCAAGCTGATGTTGAAACACGCTCTTTCTTGGATCACCCTCAGTGTAGACGGCAGGCCACCCTCACTGTGTTCAGACGGAGCCCTGGCTGGACGTTCCATGAGGAGATGCCGCGGCAGGTGGATCTGAGACTCTTCTCCAAGCAGGACGATCTCGATTTTCTTCCAGTTCTCTTCATGGCTTATTTTCCAGGCTTTTCTACACACAGTGCTTTCCAGAGTCCCTAAAATTGTACCCCCTCAAAAAAATAAACCAAACCTGTTGTTGCTGGGACAATTCTGACTTATCATGACCTGAAGGACAGAGCAGGACTGCCCCAAAGGGTTTCCAAAGCTATAAATTTTTATGGAAGCAAATTGCCATTTGTTTCTTCAGAGAAGCAGCTGGTAGATTCAAACTGCTGACCTATGGGTTAGCAGCTGACTGCTTTAACCACGGTGCCACCCAAACCAAAACCAAAGCCATGGCTGCCAAGTTGGGTCCGACTCATGGTGACACTAGAGGTCTGAGTAGAACTGCCCCATAGAGTTTCCAAGAAGTACCAGGCAGATTTGAACTGTCCACTTTTTTGGTTAGCAGACATAGTACTTAACCACTACACCACCAGGGTTCCTTGAAATTATACAGGCTACATATGGTCCAAATATCAGCCTTCTTCAAAATCAAACAGAAATCCATCACATTCTACACATTAGAAAGAAGATCCGTTTAACTGGATTGAAACATAACCTGAACATTCTTCCAATCTCAATCCAATACTGCAAGGATAGAGTAGTGGTGGTGGAGGTCTGGGGACCATGCTGTCAGGGGACATCGAGGCCAATTGGCATAACTAGCCTATTGCTGAGAGAGTCTTCTTCACCCCATATTGGTGAATGGCGCTGGGGCCTTAAAATCTAGTAAGCTGCCATCTGAGGTACAACTAATGGTCCCAACTCAGCAGGAACAGATGATCACCAAGGACAAAAACAACGTGGGGGAAAGAGAACCCAGAGGACAGAAAGACCCACATGAGCAGGTGACTGCATCAACATATGGCCTGAAGAATCAGAAGGTGTCTGGCCACCACTGGTGACAGCCATGATGGGGCTCACAAACTTGAGGCCCAGTGGCAACCTAAGATTAAAAAGGGGTACACCCTGAGAACTTCACTAAAAGACTGCAATTGACGGTCTGAAGGCCTGAAGTGTTCCCCTGGGAGCATGGTCCCTAGACCTGATGCTGCCCCTGTTCATAAATCGTTACCAAGGTCAACTCCTTGAACAGGGATGGATTGGACTTGACGACACAGAGTGACCATACCGTGTGTGCACTTTATGGTTCTATGCATGTGTAGGATGTCATCCTAGTTGTCTCTTACTAGAGGGGAGTGGAGAGAGTGGAGAAGAGGGGACAGGAGATTGTTAAGAGGATATGGCACGTACGGAACAGAAAGGAGGAGTGTGCTGTCCCCGGGCAAGGAGCGCAGAAGGAGCTGCACATAGACAGGCATGGGAATTTATACAGGATTGCACATTTTCACCCAATCACAATAAATAATTAAAAAAAAAAATCCGTCACATTCTTACTGCTTTTACCTCTTGATCACGTTAAAAATACTGATATTTCTACAAGCATACTTTGGGAAAAGGCCAAGCCAAATTCAGTTCTTCTTTGTAAAAGAAATCAATTTTCTCCGTGCTTTGCCTCAAGATACCGTTGCCTTTCAGACTGAATACTGAAAACAGGACCACGAAATTTCCCCACAAGATTTAATTTGTATGAGCCTTAGAATTTACAGACTCATTCCACGCTCTTCTGGTTTCCCCGCCCTCTGTTATGCTTCTTTGCCCCTTTTCTCTTCTGTTCTTACACAGCATTAGCTGTCTCCTGTGCTCTGAATTCCTGCAGTATGTTGGGCTGTGAGCATCTTGGAAGGAGTTCTGCTTTTACATCCTTAAAATGGCTCACATTCTTAAGAGGGTACATATTGTACTTTGTAAATGAAAACAGTTTCTCACTTATTTTATTGGATATAAAAATTTAGCAGTATTAGTTTTCCAACTCCTTTCATATTTTATAGGGTTTATATCCCCTTATTTAGGAGAAAAAAATCCATTTTTGTGCATACAGCCTAATACTGTTTTAAATTTGGATCTTGCATGCCCAGTTTCATATCATGATTTCTTCATGAAAATACACAGATTTCAGTCAGCAGTTCTCACATTTTTAGCCTTGGGTTTCCTTTACACTCTTAAAGATTACTGAGGGCTCCAAACGGCTTTGGTCTGTGTGGGTGTATCTATCAATATATGATACAGACATCATTTTAAAGACTGCAGAGCATTCTAATGTATGAATGTTTCAAAGTTTGGTGCTTACTTTTGGCTGGAATGACTTTAGTTCTTTTGAAAGTAATCTTTTATTTTGCTTTGCTTGTATCTTTTGGAAGCTTGCATGATTCTACTGTCCAGAAGTTCAAAATTTTTACCAAAATACATCTGGATGTTGGTATCTCCTCATCAGTTTTCTCAGGAAAACAGAGTGCTTGCTAAATTCAACCTCTGACTGTAAAGGCCTGTCTGAACAAACTGCTGTTCTCTGTTTCCCTTTGCTTCTCCTTTTCGCCTTGTCTTATGCTTTTGGAGTGTTTATGATCCATAATAAGGAGCCCTGGTGCCACATTGGTTTAAAGCACTCAGCCACTCTGCAGATCAACAGTTCAAACCCACCAGCCAGTCACTCCTTGGGAGAACAATGTGACAGTCAGTTTCCACGGAGATTAGAGCCTTGGAAGTCCCATGAGGCAATTCTACTCTGTTCTGTGTGGTCGCAATGAGTCAGAACTGACTCTGCAGCGGTGGGTTTGGTTCGGGTTAGCTAGCAGTAAGCACGTCATTTCTTCATAAGCTGAATGGTAGGGATTTTGTTTGTCTAAAACCAGATGAGCTCTGGTGGTGCAATGGTTAGGCACACAGCTGCTAATGGAAAGGTTGGTGGTTGGAACCTGAGATGTTCAGGTTGTGTGTCAACTTGGCAGGTCCATGATTCTCTGTGTTTGTATGCGATTGCTCCCAGGACTGCATCTGCTGGGAGTGGCCAATCAGTGTAAGAGGAGTTTCCTTGGAGGTACGGCCCACACCCGTATATAAGCAGATGTTCTAGCTTGTTGCTTGCTCTGGATCCTGCAGCTGCCTCCTGCTTGTCTGACCTCCAGCTCCTGGGACTTGAACTATCAGTTTATCTGCCCATCCTGGGTTCACCACCTTCTGCAGCTATGTGAATCAAGAGAAGCTTCCATTCTGATTCATGGATTCAGGACATTCCATCTTCTGCAATTCTATGAGCTATTTCCCTGATATAAATCTCCCTCTCTCTAGATATTTATACTCTTTACTGGTTTTGCTCTCTAGAGAAGCCAGCCTAAGACAGAACCCACGAGCCACTGCATGTGAGAAAGCTGTGGCAGTCTATTCTGAAAAGATTATGGCCTTGGAAACCGTATAGGGCAACTCTACTCTGCCTTTTAAAAACACTATGAATCAGAATCAAGGCAACGGCATGATTCATAACTGACCTGTGTTATATGTCTTCCACGTCTGCTACCCTCATTTGCATTTTATTTATCTTTTGTTAAATTCCTCTGAATTCTTTCCGTGTGTCTCTATGCTCCATTTTGCTACCTCAGTTGTGACTCTTATCATGTTTTGTTACTTGAAAAGGAAATTGTTTGGGCTAATGTTTTGATTTTCAATAACAAACCCACTGCCGTTGAGTCGACCCTGACTCATAGCAACCCTAGAGGTCAGAGTAGAACTGCTCTATAGAGTTTCCATGGAGCACCTGGTAGATGTAATCTGCTGACCTTCTAGTTAGCAGACAACAGCACGTAACCACTACGCCACCAGGGTATTCTTATGTAATAAATATAACATATTTGTTTCTAATTTAGACTAAGGTGATTGTTCTAAAATTGTTTGTTTCCTTTAGTCCTGTGTCAGCAGACTCATACTTACATTTCCATTTCTCTGAAGTGACAGAATTTTTTTCACAGGCTTTTAGGTTCCTGGTGATTTCAGATCTAAGTTTTTAGTTTGTTATTTGGTCATTTAACCCAGTTTGGCAATCATTGTTAGTGCCACCCGGGAGCTCGGAGGTGCTGGAGCTAAAACTCACACTCAGCATCTTGTTCAAATCTAGAGAAACCCCTCCTGGACCTCAAGCTGAATGGCAGGCAGGTAAAGGTGCCCCTCCCAACTTCTCCTGGGTCTGGGTACTAGGAGCCCTGGTGGCCCAGTGGTTAAGATCTCAGCTGCTACCCGAAAGGTTGGCAGTTTGAACCCACCAGCTGATCTGTGGGAGAAAGACATGGCAGTCTGCTTCTATAAAGATTTACAGCCTTGGAAACTCTACGGAGCAGTTCTACTCTATCCTGTAAGGTCACTGTGAGTCAGAATCCACTGGCTGGCAATAGTGGGTTTGGTTTGGTTTTTGTTTTTTACGTGGGTACTAAGAACTACCCTGGAAACCTTGGTGGTGTAGCGGTTAAGTGCCGTGTCTGCTCACCAAAAGGTCGGCAGTTCAAATCCACCAGGTACTCCTTGGAAACTCTATGGGGCAGTTCTACTCTGTCCTATAAGGTCACCATGAGTCCGAATCAACTCAGTGGCAATGGGGTTGGTTTTCTTCTTTTGTTTCAAGAGCTACCCTGTAAAAGACCAGGGCCTTGAGGCATCTCTGTCTTGTGAGTAAATAAGATCAAAGCAGGGCAAAGCACTGGAGTTCTTTCCTGTTCAGGGAACAAGGAACATGGAGTCAACTCCGATGTTTGGTGACCCCATGGGCTACAGGACAGAACTGCTCCACAGGGATTTCTTGGCTGTAATCTCATGGATGCCATTTGCCAGGCCTTTCTCCCATGGCATCAGTGGGTGAGCTCAAACTGCCAGCCTTTCAGTTAGATGTAAGTCATAAACCTTTGGGACCTAAATAAGGAGAGTGAGACCTAGAAAATGACAGCAGAAGGAAGGGCAAGGACTGGGGCTCTCGGTCTGGGGACCGGATGAAGACGCCAGGGCATGCACCGCTGTGTGTTTAGGCGTGTCTTCCAAGGTTACTGTCAGAGATCCCGTCAATTGCAGGTGGCGCCAGCAGGGCTCCAACCACGGGTGCAGGAGTTGGGGTTTACAATACCTGCTTGGTGGGAGCACAACTCAAGCCCCAACAACCTTCAACACCCTGTGTGGTCTGACTTCACCCTGGCACTCTTCCTTTCATTCAGCCCCCCTCACTGACCTTCCCCTTGTTCTCGGAGCATTCTGACCGCACCCTCCTCAGGGATTTGCACCCTCTGTTTGCTCTGCACAGAACCCTCTTTCTCTGGATATGATGGGCCCATCATGCTTCCTCACCTCCTTCAGTTCTCGACTCTGCTGTCAGTCTGCAGAGAAGCTTTTCCAGCTACTTTATCTAAAATAGTCAAGCCCCTACCCCTAACATTCCTTCTTTATGTTTTCTTCTTAGCACTTATGTCCACTTAACTGACCATAGATTTAAAATTAAAAAAGAAAAAGCAGTTGCCATGGAGTCTGTTGTGATTCACAGCGACTCCATGTGTGCAGAGCATAGGCTTTCAGGGCTGTGACCTTTCAGAAACAGATCGCCAGGCCTTCCGTCCCAGATACCTCTGGGCTGGTCTGAACCACCAGCCTTTTGACTGGTAATCAAGTGCTTAACCGTCGTCACCATCCAAAGACTCCAAATACTGTATACATAGGTAGCCTGTATAATAGGCGAGCCCCGGTGCCTCAGTGGTTAAGAGCCTGGCTGCTGACTGAAACCTCAGCAGTCTGCATCCACCAGACTCTCTTTGGAGATTCTACAGGGCAGTTCTATTCTGTCCTATAGGGTCACTATGAGCTGGAATTGACCCAGCAGTTAACAGGTTTGGGTGTCAGGAGTTAACTCTTACAGAACTCCGTGTCCCTCCTGATCACGGGTCAGTTCCTCGCTTCTCAGTATTTCCCAGTGTTGTACTGCCACCTTTCCTACTGAAAGAGAACAACTTCCACTTGCAACTAATATCTTAACACTTGAGAAATTAAAAAAAAGTACAGTCAGTTTGACACTAAGACTTGAAGTCTTGCCATGAAAATTCTGGCTTTAGTTCCTACTTATACTACCTGTAGAACAGCTCCAACACTCTGCGTGTATTAATGTATCTGATCTCCACACACACTGTGGGAGGTGCTGTTATGCTCTCATTAATGATGAAACTAAGGCACAGAGAAGTCCAGTGGCTAGTTCAAGGGCGCATAATTAGTTTTACTGTCTTGGCATAAATAGCTGGGTACATTCTTCCTTCCACCTTTAGCCCAGATGAAAATCTCTCCGTGTCCCTCCTGATCGCGGATCAGTTCCTCGCTTCTCAGTATTTCCCAGTGTTGTACTGCCACCTTTCCTATTGAAGGAGATCAACTTCCACTTGCAACTAATATCTTAACACTTGAGAAATTAAAAAAAAGTACAGTCAGTTTGACACTAAGACTTGAAGTCTTGCCATGAAAATTCTGGCTTTAGTTCCTACTTATACTACAATCTCTAAACTGAATCTGGATACAGTGAACCCTCTGTGAGCACTGGAAACCCTGGTGGTGTAGTGGGTAAGTGCTATGGCTGCCAACCAAAAGGTCAGCAGCTCAAATCCACCAGGCGCTGCTTGGAAACTCTATGGGGCAGTTCTACTCTGTTGTAGAGGGTTGCTAGGACTTGGAATCAACTCAATGGCAGTGGGTTTGGGTCTTTGGTTATGTGAACACTGATGTCCCCTGTTTATGAAGAGACTTGTACCATAATCAGACCACAGATTTGATTGGAGCCCTGGTGGTACAGCCCATGCAGCCACTAACCGGAAGGCTCAGCAGTTCAAACCCACCATGCGCTCTTTGGAAACCCCCTGGTGCAGTTCTACTCTGTCCTATCGGGTCTCTAGGAGTCGGAATCAGCTCTAAGGCAATGGGTTCACACACACTTCACTGAGAAGGCTCTCGTTTGTGCTTCACGGTAACGTCTGAGAAACTCTCAGACAAGATATTCTTTCCATTTTACAGATGTGAAAATCAAGAGTCAAAGAAACTAAAATATCTCTTTAGGGTGACATTGTTAATAAGTAATAAGGCATGATTTTCCTAATTCTTAGTCCATTTCCTCACACTGACGTAGTGAGCTGATGGCAAGATTTGTGTTGTTATCACTGCTGTTGATAGCTGCCGTCAAGCACTCACCTGAGGTGATCAGATCAAGCGCAGTACGCACACCGGTGAGTCTGGGAAGAAGCTGGGTTCCCCTCGCAGCCGGGAGAATACCCAGTGTGACTTCTGGTAAGCCAACTCGCGCCTGCCAAAGACAGAAGGCAAACAGGCAATCAGAATGAGAGCACGCTCACAGTCAAGGCCAGCCTTCCTCTGGATTCCCACACCTTCAAGAACGGGGCTTTGCAGAACTCACTAAGTTTCCAGGGAAAATCGGTGCAGTCCCTCCTCCTGAGGGGCAGTATGAAGGCACAGCATTTCCACAAGGCTTCGCGGCAAGATAACTCTAACACGGGGGCATGTTTTTTCTCTGACTCAACTACAACTTGTCGTGCCCCCCAAAAAACACAAAACGGATACCGTCAAGTCAGTTCTGACTCACGACAACCCCACAGGACAGAGTAGAACTGCCCCATAGGGTTTCCAAGGAGTAACTGACAGATTCAAGCTGCCAGTCTTTTGGCGAGCAGCCAGATGCTTAACAACTGCACCCCAGGGCTCCATACGCCACAGACCACAAAAAAAGAACAGTTCTCTCGAGCCCCACAGGAGTCGGCCACAGTTACTAAGTCTGAGCCCATGTGGCAGCCTGTCTCACTGAGGGTCTTCTTCTTCTTCACTGACCCTCTACTAAGCATGATGTCCTTCTGTTTGATTGTGAGGACACACGGGGCACCCCGGGGGCTCAGGCTAATAGCTGTTTACTGACCACAATGGAAGTCTTTCAACACTTTCACCTCCAGCACCATGTATCAAAACATGAGACAAACACCAGCTCTGTGGAGACCCGAGGTGTCGTCAGTAAACTACCAAATCTTGGTGTGTTCGGTCGCCACCTACGCATGCAAAAGCCAGGCAAAGAATGAGGAGGACCAGAGGGCAACTGAGGCCACTGAATCCTGGTGCTGGCCAAGAATACTGCATATACCACAGACTGCCAGAAGACCAAACAAAGCAGTCTCGGAAGTAGTTCAGCCAGAATGCTCCTGAGAAGCAAGGTGGCATCTCGCCAACTTTGGACATGTTATCAGAAGGTACCAGTCCCTGGAGAAGAATATCATACTTGGTAAAGTACAGGGTCAGCAAAAAAGAGGAGGGCCCTTGACAAGACAGAGGGACGCAGTGACCGCAACAATGGGCTGCAGCATAAGAGCGATGGTGAGGGCGGTGCAGGACTGGGCAGGGTGTTCTCCTGTTGTCCATCAGGTCGCTAGGAGGTGGAACCTGCTCCACAGCACCTAACGATTAGAAACTAACCATTCACGTGTCGTCACTTTTGATACTGTGACTACATTTAGAGATGGCCCGAAAGAAAAGGACCACCCATCACCCCAGTGGCACCCCAAGCTGTTACCTCTGTGTGGGCAATCCTGTAGTGACAGCCAAGAGCCAGCTCTAGTCCCCCACCTAAAGCCACACCCTCGATAGCTGCCACCATGGGCTTCTCACTCCTTTGGAGATCATCAACCAAGGATGCCAGTGAGTGGTCAGAGGATC
This sequence comes from Heterohyrax brucei, assembly GCA_028571685.1. Lineage (NCBI taxonomy): Eukaryota > Metazoa > Chordata > Mammalia > Hyracoidea > Procaviidae > Heterohyrax > Heterohyrax brucei. The sequence continues at coordinate 84,182,037 of CM053157.1, read as the reverse complement.
TTGGAACACTGAAGCTATGGATATCGGCACCTAAGGGCACAAAGACAAGGAAGAAAGACGGCTGAGAAAGACTTGGGCTTTGTTATGCTACAAGAAGCTACCAGATAACTCTTTTTTTTGTTGTTACTGTCAAAATACAGAAACACAACATTTGCCAATTCAATGTTTCTCACTTGTGCAATTGGATGACACCAATTACGTGAGTTACGTTGTGCAAACCCGACCAAACCCACTGCTGTCAAGTCGATTACAACTCATACAACCCGATAGGACAGAGGAGAACTGCCCCATAGAGTTTCCAAGGAGCACCTCGTGGATTTGAACCGCGAACCAGCTGGTTTAATATCTGTAGCAGTTAGTTAACCATTATGTCACCAGGGTTCCCTAATAACTGCTGTGAAATTTTCCATCACCGTAAACAGAGACTGCTTCCCAGACAATGGTAAAAATTCAGGGGTCTCAGGCCGCTGTGGGCCCATGAGACATCTCATTCTTTGGATGGAGACACGGTAAAGGAAAGCGTAGTCTGGAAATGTGAGAGGAGAGAGGATTTGACACAGGTTACCTGCAGAGAAATAGCCATCTGCTCCACAAATCACGACGGCTTTTACCAAGTGGTCTCTTCCAGCTTTCTGCAGTCCCTCCCTTAGTCCATGGACTACAGCCTTGCTAAAAGAAATAAAAAAACAACATGAAGCAAATTTGTAAACAGAATTCAAATTCTACCATCTCTCAGGGGTCTTCCCTTTTTTAAACAATGAGGAATTAAACACACAAAAAATGAATGAACTCTAGTGATTTATCATGAATGCTTTCGGTCTGTGAAGTCAATTTAGTACATGTCTACTCTGAGTTGAGATGAAATCCACTCAGCAGCAACGGGTTTGGTCTGGTTGGGACTGTGAGTTAGAAGCCCCGGTTTTCAAGAACTCAACTGCTAACCAAAACGTTCCCAGTTTGAGCCTGCCACCTGCTCTTAGGAAATCCTATGGGGCAGTTTCCCTTGGTCCTGTAGGGTCACTAGGAATTGGAATCAACTTGAGGGCAGTGCCACCACGAGGTAAGCGCTAAGCTGTTAAAAGAGTCAACTTCTGAAAAAGATGGGAGTTTCTCGCTCGTTGCTTTGACCTTGTCCACTTAGAATTTGCAGTAATCAGTTTGAAAATATTTTTACACACTTACTATGTATATTGCAAGGAGTTTATACAAGCTAGGGAGAACAAAATGTGTCTAACTCATCATGCAAGGCTCTCCGATAAAGTCACAAAGGACATTTGCCTATGTGCAGAATTGTGGGGTTGGAGAAGAATGTTGAACATACCATGGACTGCCAGAAGAACCAAAAGATATGTCCTGGAAGTAGTGCAGCCAGGTGCACCCTGGAAGCAGAGATGGCAAGATTGTGTCTTATATACTCTGGACATGTTGTCAGGAGGGATCAGTCCTTGGAGAAGGACAACATGCTTAGTAGAACGGAGGGTCAGCTAAAAAGAGGAAGACCCTTGACAAGATGGATTGAAACGGTGGCCGCAACAATGGGTTTAAGCATAAAAATGATTGTGGACATGGCACAAGATGGGGCAGTGTTTCGTTCTGTTGTTCATAGGGTTGCTATGAGTCAGAACCAACTTGAAGTCGCCTGACGACAACAGCACAGGAGAAACAGTCTAGGGGTACAGCAGGGGCTGATAGCTCCTCCAAATATTTATCACTCCTTTCCCCCTTGTGCAAAGTAATAAAATACCTGGGTATTAGCTGGACACACGGCTGTCTAAAATAAGGCCTATATTTCCAAGACTACTTTTTCAACATCCACCCAAGGCACTAAGATCTGGCCAAGGGGTTGTAAGGAGATTTGGTACACCTAGCTTTGGGAAGAGTCCTTTGGGAATCAGTATGCTTTTTTCTTTTCCTTTCATCTCTACTTCTGGAAAGAATGCAGATGTGATGGTCAGATTGGAAGCAACCATCTTGGGCCAAGAGGTAGAAGCCACATATTGAGGATGGTAGAGCAAATGATTGATGGACGGGGACTCCTGGTGACTGTGGAACATACACACCACTGCGTGGTCTTTCTGTGGGAGACAGCAACTTTGTCTTGCTCACTCCATGGTTATTTTGAGTGTTCCATGACTGACAGTCAAACTCATTTCTAGGTAATTCAGGAGGCCACAGCGGTGTGTGTGAAGTCTGGGAAACACAGGATGCTGCAGACTTCGCCAAGTTGTGAGTCAATGAAGGAGTCCTCCAGAAAAAAGACAGCTATCACCAGGACAGAATAAGTCCGACAAAGGAAAGGAGAAGAAAGCTGGGAACAGAACCTCTGGAGGTACCCTCACTTAGTAGTGAGAGAGACTCAGTGGAGGGGTTCAGCACCAAGGGAGCCCAAAGTCACCAAGAACTAGGGAAGAGGATTTGTGAAGAAGCAGGGTCAATGAGTACCGACAGATGGTGAAGGATGAGAACGTAGAGAACGGGGAGAGGCACAGCTTAAAGAAAAAAAGACAGCACCAGATTTCAGTTGGTTTTGCATGGAAATTCTAATATTAGATATCTTCAGTACTCTCAATATTTAGAATTTCTTTCATACCCAAACCCATTGCCATTGAGTTTATTCCAACACAGAGAGACCCTATAGGACAGGAGTTTCCAAAGGGTTTCCAAGGTTGTAATCTTTATGGAAGCAGACGGCTGCATCTATCTCCTTTGGAGTGGCTGGCGGGTTCCACTTCTTGGAGTAGTATTTTGTGGTTTTCTTTGTACAGATCTTTCATGCTCTTGGTTAGATTTAATCCTAAGTACTTTGTCTTTTTAGGAAATGGTCATATGATTTTTCATTTGCTTGTTGCGTGGAGGTAGTGGATCCCACAGGTGGGTTCTGTAGCATAGAACCATCCTTGTGCACCTGGTACAAATCCCACCTGCTCAGAGTGTATTCCTTTTGATGTGATGCTCAATTCTACTGCTAGAATTTTCTTGAGAATGTTTCCATCCATATTTATAAGATATATTGGCCTATAATTTTCTTTCTTTTTTTTTTTTTTCCGATGTCTTTGCCCGGCTTCAGTTATCAGGGTTATGCCAGCTTCACAGAATAAATCTGAGAGTATCTCTTCCATTTCCATGTTTTGAAAAGTTTGAGTAGGACTGGTGTGAGCTCCTCCCTGAGTGTTTGTAGAATTCTCCAGTGAAGCTGTTGGGCTGGTGCTTTTTTCAATGGGGAGTTTTTGTTTGTTTATTTTTTTAATTACCTCTTCAGTTTCTTCTCTTGTATTGAGCCTGTTCAGATTTCCTGTCTCAGTCTGTGTTAGTTTAGATAGGTAGTGTGTTTACAGAAACTTATCTATTTCTTCCGGGTTCTCAAACTCATCATAGTACATTTTTCATAATATTCTGTTAGGATCCTTTTCCTTCAGTTGGGTCTCTTGTGATGTCCTCCACCTCATTTCTTACTGGGGTTACCTGTTCCTCTCCTGTGTTTCTTTGGCTGTTGGGTTTGTATCACCAACTATCAGCCAAGTACGTAACCATTCAGTTAGCAGCCAAATGCTTAACCACTATGCAACTAGGCCTCCTTTTCTTCAATACCAAAAGGATAGGGAAAAAAGTAAAACACACAAGCAACAGCAACAAACTTCTAAAAAAGGCAAATTGTTAAGCAACTAGGAGTTAAAACCTCAGGGGACAGGGGAGATATTTGCCCTCTTAAAAAAAAAAACAAAAACAAAGAACAAACTGATTGCCGTCGAGTCAAGTCTGACTCATAGTGACCCTATAGGACAGAGTAGAACTGCTGCATAGAGTTTCCAAGGAGTGTCTGGTGGATTCAAACTGCTGACCTTTTGGTTAGCAGCTGTAGGCTTAAGCACTGAGCACCATGGTTTCCTACTTGCCTTCCTGTGTGATAACTCCCTTTCACCTAATTACCTTTGACAATTTAAAACTTACATGACACCAAACAAAACCTCTCACCTTCAATTGCTTAATTAGTTGCTTTTGAAAAACAGGCTTTGAGCCACTACACCTGCCATGGAAGTCCCAAAGGCATGTATTTCCTTCTGGGTAAATAAATGATGACCTCAGAATTGGCCAACATTCGTTCAACCAGTGCCACTGTAAAGAAGAAGCTGGCTTTTCCATTCTAACTACCCTTCCTCTTTTATTTCTTATTTTCTTGTGCCTTTCACAAGAACTCAAAAAAAAAGGAGTAAAAAAAAAATGAAAATGACTGAAAACCAATACAGCTTTATTCGGTTCTAGCCAACTGAAAAGGACCACGGCCTTGTGGCCATGCAAAGAGCACCAGGGCTAGGGACTCATTGGAGGAAAACTTATCAACAGCCTACAATGTGTAGATAACACAATCTTGCTTGCTGAAAGTGAAGAGGACTTGAAGCACTTACTGATGAAGATCAAAGACCACAGCCTTCAGTATGGTTTTCATGTCCACATCAAAAAAACAAAATCCTCACAACTGGACCAATATCATGATAAATGGAGAAAAGACTGAGATTGTCAAGGATTTCATTTTACTTAGTACCACAGTGAACACCCGTGGAAGTAACAACCAAGAAGTCAAAAGAATCACACTGCATTGCAGAAAAACATTGCAAACAAAGAAAAAAACTAAATCCATTGGAGTCAAGTCAAATCTGACTCACAGCAACACCATAGTCTCTTTAAATGTTGAAAAGCAAAGATGTAGCCTTGAAGATTAGAGTATGCCCAACCTAAGCCATGGTGTTTTCAATCTCATGGTAAGGACGCAAAAACTGGACAATGAATAAGGAAGAGAGAACCGAAGCCTTTGTACTGTGGTGTTTGAGAAGAATGTTGACCAGACCATGGACCACCGAAGGAACAAACATATCCATCTTGCAAGAAGTACAACCAGAGTGCTCCTTAGAAGCAAGGATGGCAAGACTATGTCACGCACACTTTGGATATGTTATCAGGAGGGATCAGTCTCTGGAAAAGGCCATCATGCTTGGTAAAGTAGACCCCAAACCCTCTGCTGCTGAATCAATTCCAACTCACAGTGACTCTATCAGTCAGAGTAGAACTGTCCTGTAGAGTTTCCAAGGAATGCCTGGTGGATTTGAGCTGCCAACCTCCTGGTTAGCAGATGTAGCACTTAACCACTGCACCACCAGGGTTTCTGTGGTAGAGGGTCAGCGAAAAAGAAGAAGACCCTCCATGGACCGCCACCATGGCTGCAGCAGCGGGCTCAAGCATAGCAACAATAGTGAGGACAGCGCAGGCCGGGCAGGGTTTCCTTCTGTTCTTCACTGTCACTGTGAGTTGGGGCCAGCTCAACAATGACAACATCACAAGTGGCGTTGCTTTCCTGATTTCCTTTTCGTCTTTCTCCTTATTGATATATAGGGATCTAACCGAGTTTTATATGTTTATCTTATATCATGTTATTCTGCTGAAACTTTCTATTAGTTCCAGTAGTTTTTTGTGTGAAGTCTTTAGAGTTCTTTATGGATAATATCCTGTCAGTTGGACGTCTTCCTTTCCAAGTTGGATGCACTTTATTTCTTTTCCTCGCCTCATTACCTTAGTAGGGCGTCCAGCACAGTGTTAAGTAAGAGTGGTGACAAAGGGGGTCCTTGTCTTCTTTCTGTTCTCAGGGGGCATGTTTTTAGCCTCTCCCTGTGGAGAATGATGTTGGCTGTCAGCTTTGTATACCAAAGCCCGCTGCCATTGAGTTGATTCTGACTCATAGCAACCCTATAGGGTAGAGCAGAACTACCCCATAGAGTTTCCCAGGAGCACTTACTGGATTCAAACTGCCAATCTGTTGGTTAGCAGCCGTAGCGCTTAACCACTGCACCACCAGGGTTTCTGTCAGCTTTGTGGAGGTGTCCTTTATTATGCTGAGCAATTTGCCTCCCACTCCTGTCTTATCAAGAGTTTCTATTTATGTATTTATTTTTAAATCAAGAATGGGTGTTGGACTTCATCCAGTGCCATTTCTGCATTGATTGAGATGATTGTGCTGTTCTCTTGTGCTATTTAGGTGATGGATTAAGTTGATTAGTTTCCTAATGTTGAACCATCCCTGCGTGTCTGGTGTGAATTCCACCTGGTCATGGTGTATCATTTTTTTATACAATGCTGAATTCTATCAGCTAGAATGCTGCTGAAGAATTTTTGCCTCTCTATTCATGAGAGACACTGGTTTGTGGTTTTCTTTGTTTTATGGTGTGTTTGCCTGACTTCCGTTATCAGGGTTCAGCTGGCTTATGAGAACGAATTTGAGAGTATCCCTTCCTTCTATGCTCTGAAAAGTTTGAGTCAGGGTAGCGTGGGCTTTTCTCTGAAGATCTGGTAGAACTCTCCTATGAAGCTGTTGGCCCAGGGATTTCTTTGTTCAGAGACTTTGTGTGTGTGTGTGTGTGTGTGTGTGTGTGTGTGTGTGTGTGTGTGTGTGTGTGTGTGTGTGTGTGTGTGTGTGTTAACCTTTTCAATGTCTTCTCTTGTAATGGATCTGTTCAGAATTTCTACCTCAGTTTGCGTTAGCTTAGGTAGGTACTGTGTTTCTAAAAATGTGTCCATTTCCTCTAGGTTCACAAACTCATTGTAGTCCAGTTTCCTATAGCCTTTTTATTTCAGTTAGGCTTGATGTACCATACCCTGTCTCATTTCCAGTTTGGGTTCTTTACTTCCTCTCCTGTTTTCTTCGTCTACTGAGTTCGAATCTTTGATCTTTTGGTTAGCAGCCAAGTGCCTAACCACGGCACTACCGTAGCTCCTTTTCTTTAGGACAAATCCAAAGCTAAACCAAACCCACTGTAGTTGAGTCAGTTCTGTCTCATAACAACCTTACAGACCAGAGCAGAACCATCCCAAAGGATATTCAATGAGCTGATGGTGAATTTGAACTGATAACCTTTTGGTTTGCAGATAAGCTCTTAACCACTGGTGCCCCTTAGTACAAAAGATTTGGAGAAAAAACAAACAAACACACAAGCAACAACAACAATAAGCTTGTAAAAAAGGCATTTTTAAGACAAACAACTAGGAGTCAAAACCTCAGGAAATAAAGGAGGTACTTGCCCTAGTGTGTGATGATAATTCCCTTTCACCTAATTCCCTTCGACCATTCGACTTACAAGAAACCAAACAAAGCCTCTTACCTTCAACTGGTTAATCAGTTGCTATTTGGAAAAGAGACTTTGAACTATACACTTGACTGATAAATCCCAAAGGCTGGTGTTTTCTTCTGGAGAAATAAATGACAGCTGACAAATTAGCCAAGGTTAGTTCAACCAGTGCCACTGTGAAGCAGAGGCTGGTGCTTCCCTTTTTTCTAGCCCCCCCCCCCCGTCTTTGATTTCTTATTTTCTTGTTCATTTGGCCAAAACTCAAAAAGAGAAAGTAAGAAAAATTAAAGTGGCTGCAACTGATAACAGCCTTGTTGGCTTCTAGCCAACTGAAAGGGACCACGGCCTTGTGGCAATCCAAAAATGATGGGAGTTAGGGACTCATTTCTTCCCTTGATACTGCCAGGCATCAGAAATGGAGCCTGGAATAAAGGTACCGTTTCATGTGTGCTCTGACCAAAACTGTTTAGCTTCTATGACCACGAGACCAAAAACAAACCCACTGCAGTTGGGTCAGTTCTCAGTCATTGTGACCCTACAGACAGAGTAGAACTGCCCCATAGAGTTTCCAGGGACTGTCTGGTGGACTTGAACTGCCAACCTTTCGGTTAGCAGCTGTAGCACTTAACCACTACACCACCAGGATTTCCTCTGTGACCACAGGAAGCCCTTTTTAGATCACTTTTTCTCTTGTTTTTAATCTGAAGGTCACCACATCGTCTGTGGCCTGTGACCAGCATTTAAAAAGTGAGAGAGAGAGGAAAAAAACAACAGGATAAATTATATCCAACTGTATAATATGTAAGCAGCAGTCAAGAAATCAAGAGACGCATCGTATTGGGAAAATCTGCTGCAACAGATCTTTTTCCTAAAGTGTTGAAAAGTAAAGGTACCACCTTAAAGACCAAGGTGTGCCTGACTAAATCCGTGGTATTTTCATTCACATCACGTGCATGTGAAAGCTGGACAACAAATAAGGAAGACAGAAGAAGAACTAACACCTCTGAAATGCGGTTTTGGAGAAGAATGTGGAATGTACTATGGGCCTCCAAAAGAACAAACAGATCTGTTCTGGAAGAAGTACAACCAGAGTGCTCCTTGGAAGCAAAGGGTGGCAAGACTGCATCTCACATACTATGGGCATGTTGTCGGGAGGGCTCAGTTCCTGGAGAAGGGCATTAAGCCTGGCAGAGTGGGGGGTCAGCAAAAAAAAAAAGGAGAACCCTCGACAAGATGGACTGGCATAGCGGCTGCAATGATGGGCTTAAGCATAAAAACGATTGTGGGCACGGTGCAGGACCGGGCAGGGTTTTGGTCTGTTGTGCACGGGGTTGCTGTGAGTCAGAACCGACTCAATGGCACCTAACAACAATAACAACAATCGTTTTGCTTCAGAAAACATTGGTTTTAGTCGCTTGTCTGTCTGTGTGTCCTGCGTTATGATGTAAAACTGGTTACTGTGTGCATCAGTCAAAGTGCACAAGCCGCCGCTCCGCAAGACAAGCCTGCTCATCAGGCCACGCACGCTGGCAAAGGGGGTCAGCACTGATCTGAAAGGAGAGAGGCACAAGTGGCCAAACCAGCAAAGAAGATTTAAAACTGTGCCTCCAAAATACTCACATAGAAACCTCTCAGTGAGCTAAAAAGAGGAAACTGTCCACATAAAATCAGAAATAAACCAAACCCAAACCAAATCTATTGCTATTGGGTCAATTCTGACTCATAGCAACCTTATGGGAGAGAGCAGAATTTCCCCTAGGGTTGCCAACTTGCACAGCTGACCTTTGAGTTAACAGGCAAACTCTTAAGGGCTGCAAAATCAAGGCTCCCAAAGTAGAAACCGCAAGAAAAAAAAGGAAGGGAGACACCCAAAGGGCCCTGATGGCAGATGTGTTTAGTGCTCAACAAACATCCAGGTGTTCTCTTAAACTTCTAAGCCTCTTCGTAACTGTTTAGACCGTGGATGGCAAGCCCAGTTGGTAGGCGTCATATCCAGTTTATGTAGCTTGAGCTGGTGTGTGGTCCTTTGGAGCCATGGTGGTGCAGTGGTTAAGAGCTCAGCTGCTCACCCAAAGGTTAGCAGTTTGAATCCACCAGCTGCTCCTTGGAAACCACATGCGGCAGTTCTACTCCATCCTACACAGTTGCTATGAGTTGGAACCTACCTGTTGGATTTGTTTCTTAGAGTGTGCTATGGCTGGAGGTTTAAATCCACCCAGAGGCGTCTCACAAGAAAGGCATCATGATCTACTCCTGAAAAATTAGCCCCTGAAAAATCAATGCGGTTTTATACTGACACATGGAGTCAAAGTCAAGTCCACGGTAACTGGTTTGGTTTTTTTTGTGTGGTGCTGTTTTCTTTTTCCCTGCCAAGAGGTCTGGGGAGTCACATGTTGAGATGGTGTCCTCCAAAATTTAAAGCAGCTTGGATTGATGTGTCATTGCTTGCCTGGAAAGTCACCAGAACCAGCCTTTATTGAGTAAAACCAAAATCAAAATATCTGTTGCTACTGAGTCAATTCCGACTCAATACAAACCCACAGGACAGAGCAGAACTACCCTCTTAGGTTTCCAAGGAGTGGCTGGTAGATTTGAACCGCCAACCTTTTAGTTTGCAGTCGACCTTTCAACCACTGATACCTAGGGACTAGTTTGTTGCTGCAGCACAACCTGACTCATTCTAACTAATACACCCCTAAAGCAGGAAAGTTTCATGTAGATATTAAAATAATGTGTTTATGAACTGAAGAGCAATCCTCTTCAATATAAAAAGCATGCATCTGGAACATATGAGGTTTCAAAATTAAGCTTGCCAACAAAAGGACAAATATTGTATGAGACCCCTATGATAAGAACTTAAAAACAGACTCATGCATAGAAGAAAAGACTCTTTGATGGCTGCAAGGGTGGGGAGGGAGGGAGGAAGAGGGGGGAGGATTTAGATTAGACAGTTGATAGAAATTCGGTTGGGTGACATCTGTGACAGCACACATTAGAAAGAAGATCAATATTAACTGGACTCTAACATAATATGAGTACCCCTCCCATCTTAACCCAATATTGCAAGGACAGAGTAGTTGGGGTGGGGGACCGGGGACTACACTCTCAAGGGAAATCGAGGCCAAGCTGGCACAACTAGCATTTTGCTAAGACAGCCTTCTGCACCCTCCATTGGTGAGTGGTGTCTGGGGTCTTAAAAGCTGCCACGCTGCCATCCAAGGGTACAGCTAATGGTCCCAACTCAGCAGGAATGGATGATCACCAAGGACCAAAATGACATGGGGGAAAGAGAACCCAGAAGACAGACAGACCCATGTGACTACACTGACTTGTGACCAGAAGAACGGGATGGTGCCTGCCCAGCCACAGCCAGTGATAGTTGTGATGGAGCTCACAAGGGTGAGTCTCACTGGCAACACAAGAATAAAAAGGGGTGCATCCTGAGATGTCCACTAAAAGACCACAACTGATGGTTCAGAGGACTTGGAGTTCCCCTGGGAGTGTGGTTCCTGGCCCTAATGCTGCCCGTCTGTAAATTATAATGGAGGTCAATTCTTCAGACAGGAATGGATTGGACTTGGTGACACAGAGTGACCACATCCTGTGTGCACTTATGGTTCTATGCATCTATAGGATGTTGTCCCGCTGACCTCTTAATGGAGGTGGGGGAATGGGTGGAGAGGAGGGGACAGGAGGTTGCTGGGAGGATAAGACATGCATCGAGTAGAGAGGAAGAGCGTGCTGTCACTGGGCAGGGAGAGCAGTGGGAGCTGCATATAGGTGGGCATGCAAATTTATATGGGAATGTACATTTTCACTCAATCATAATAAAAAAAGAGAGAGAGAGAGATAAAGGAAAGAAGCTAGCAGAAAGATCTGAGGTGGCTCACAACCCGATGAAGTAGTGCTGGGAGCTGAGCGCGTCCTCTGGAATAGACTCAGGGTCCCTGCACATCAGAAGCTCCTAGCCCAGGGAAGACTGATAACAAGGATCTTCCTGCAGAGCCAGCAGAGAAAGCTGACACCCTGACGTTGGACTTAGAGCCTACTGGACCATAACAAAACAAAATCTCTCTTTCTAAAGCCAAAAAAGAAAGAAAGAAAGAAAATTAAGCTTGTGAACTCACCCTAGAAAAAGTGCTGTATACCCCATTGTTGAATATCACTACAGTCACCTTGGAATTACTCCTCTTAGGAAGCTATGTTCTGATGTCAGCACCTAGCCCACCCTTCAAAGCAATTTTGGAATTCTTTTTCTCAAAGGGCCATCAGAGCTGTTGTATTACCCTTGATATCCTGAATGTTATCAAAATATCTTCCTTTCAATATCTCCTTTATCTTCAAGTGAACAATAAAGTCACTGGGGCCAGATCAGATGAGTGGGTAGGCTGTTTCGATACTGTTATTTATTTACCGGCTAAAAACTCCCTCACAGACAGTGCCGTCTGAACTGGTGCACTGCCGTGACGCAAGAGTCATGCATTGTTGGCAAACAGCTCAGATTGTTTTCGTCTAACTTCTTCACGTAGTCTTTTGAGCACTTCCAAATAGTAAACCTGGTGAACTGTTTGTCCAGTTGGTACAAATTCATAATGGACAATCCCTCTGATATTAAAAAAGGTTAGCAACATCATTTTGATTCTTGATTTGGAATGATGGAAATTTTCTGGTGACACAAAATTTGATGAATTTTTGCAGTGTTTTTGTCAGTTCTGCTCATCACTGGCTGCCCTGACCTCCTTTCATCAGTGACACTTTCTCTCCTCTCAGAAAAGCATTTCATCCATTTGTTTGGGGCTGTACACTGCTGTTTTCTTCATGGCATTATCCCCATAAACTTAGACTAATGTGTCCCTGATTTCACTTCCACTCTTGTCAAGTTTACCAAGAAATTTAATGTTTGTTCATTGCTCTAATTCTAGCTCCGACATTCTCATGACAGCACACTAAAGCACACCACAACAATAATGAATCCCACTCAGCAAGACACCGCCACACATGAACATGAACACAGGAGACACTGACACACCAAGATTATGAAACCTTACTGAGTTTTTGTACAGTACTGCCAGCATAAGCACACGGTGGCAAGTTCACAAACTTAATTGTCAGTCCTCTTATATACCAAACCCGCTGCCACCAAGACAATGCCAACTCATAGTTACCCTATAGGACAGAGTAGAACTGCCCCATATAGTTTCCCAGGAGTGCCTGGTAGATTTGAACAGCTGATCTTTTTGGTTAGCAAATGTAACAATTAACAACTCACCATTTGTGTTTCCAAGGACATATATAGAAGCATTAAACACTGCCTAGTCTTTTTACTGGATCCAATTTTGGGTTTGAGCTTTTAGGAACAATGTTTAGTATTTTTCATGAATTGAATTGTGTCTCCCCAAAAATGTGTGCATCAGTTTGGTTGGGCCATGATTCCCAGCATTGTGTGACTGCCTCCATTTTTGGATTTTCCTATGTTGTAAATCTTGTTCTTTGCCTGTGGCTAATAGATTGTTGCTGTTGTTAGGTACCGTTGAGTCAATTGTGACTCATAACTACCCTATAGGTCAGAATAGAACTGCTTCATAGAGCTTCCAAGGATCATGGTGGATTTGAACTGCTGACCTCTTGGTTAGCAGCCACAGTGATTCACCACTATGCCACTACAGTTTCTGTGGTTAATAGATACAATTATGTTAAAAAGAGGATTACAGTGGTCTGTAACACCCTTAGTAAGAGAGTTTCCCTGGAGTGTGGCCTGCACCACCTTTTATCCTACAAGAGATAAAAGGAAAGGGAAGCAAGCAGAGAATTGGGAACCTCATACCATCAAGACAGCAGCACTGGGAGCAGACAGTGTCCTTCAGACCTGAGGTTCCTGCACCAAGATGCTCTCCCACCAAGGACTGATGCAACACAAGGACCTTCCTCCAGAGTTGACAGAGGGAAAGCCTTTCCCTGGAGCGAGCACTGTGAATTTGGACTTGTAGCCCACTGGACTATGCAACAATAAACTGTTGTTTACTAAAGCCCTCCACTTTGTTATTTCCATTAGAGCAGTACCAGATGACTAAGGCAGTACTTAAAAGGCTCAAAAAAGTACGCAAGACTTAGCAATGGAAAATAAGAGAGCAAAGGAGTTGTGGCATATGGTGCATAACACACGATACAAATTTTTGGTTTTCATGAAACATTTATTACACCAAAGGTTGAAATGGAAGTGTTTAACAGTTCTCCTACAAAGGTGAGAACTAAACTGAAACCAAACTTATTTCCTTGGACTTGATTCCCACCAATAACAACACTGTAGGACCAAATAGAACTGCCCCCATTGGGTTTCCAAGGAACAGCCAGTGGATTTGAACTGCCAATCTTTTGATTAGCAGCCGAGCTCTTAACCACTGTGCACAAGGAAGAGCAAAAAACAAAACAAAACCCAACATTGAGTCGATTTTGACTCATAGCAACCCTATAGGTCAGAGTACAAATGCCCTTTAGAGTTTCCAAGGAGCACCCGTTGGATTCAAACTGCCGAGGTTTTGGTTAACAGACATAACACTTAACCACTATGCTTCCAGAGTTTCCAAAAGGGATAGGAGCAGATTAAATACCAGAAATATTTAAAACAGTTATCAGGAAATATTCCTACTTATGAGTATTAGGGGAAACTCTGGTAGCATAGTTGTTAAATGCTACATCTGCTAATCAAAATGTTGGCAGTTCATACCTACCAGGCACTCCTTGGAAACCCTATGGGGCAGTTCTACTCTCTTATAAAGGGTCACTATGAGTAAGAATGGATTCCATGGCACTGGGTTTGGTTTGGGGTGGGTATTAGGGAAACCCTGGAAACATAGTGGTTAAAGGTTCAAGCTGCTAACCAGAAAGTGCTCCTTGGAAACTCTATGGGGCAGTTCTACTCTGTCCTATAGGGTCAATATGAGTCAAAATTGACTCAACGGCAGTGTGTTTTTTGGTTTATGGGTTTTAGACTACACAACTTCTTTTCCAAATTCTTCATTGGCACCATTTCCCATCATAAGGAGAAGTATGGCCAACTGCCCTAGTGTCTGGTAATTCTAACCAGAATGCAGACATATCCAAAACTGATATGTAAACCTCCTACTTGAGCTTTTTCATCAAAAGCAAGAAATCTGATGTTTTGCTGTTTTCAGTCATGTGGACGTGTCATCCATGGGTGATTCTTTTCTTGTAAGGTTTTTATATTATTAAATGTGAAACTTCACATGAAAATAGAAATAACGATATTAACATCACAGATAAAATTAAACCTGATAGCAGTACCCACTGCCATTAAGTCAATTCCAAATCATAGTGACTCTGTCAGACACAGTAGAACTGCTCCACAGAATTTCCAAGCAGTACATCATGGATTTCAATTGCCAACCTTTTAGTCAGCAGAGATAGCACTTAACTGCTACAACACCAGGATTTTCCCGATGACAGAAGGATAAACAGGTCAGAGGTAGAGTCAAGATGGTGGACTGAGCATATGTCTTCTTATATCCCTCTGGAAACCAAGACCTGAACTGATAATCAAACAGAGCCTTCTGGTCACCTAGTGAGCCCCCAGGACACGGCACAGGGCTGTTAACTTGGACTTCATACCACTGAACAAAAAAAAACCTCCTCTCTTTTGCTGACTCCCGCTCCTGGCTAGGCCTGGCTCTCACGGGCTGAAGGTAAATGCACCATTTTGACATTTTTTTCTCTGTCTTAGCTGGCGGGTGGAGCTGGGTCTTGTCTAGGGGCTAGACTCAGACACACTGCTGGTGGGATAAGCAGGCGAAATTGCCATATTTTGAGAGCTTAGGACTCTGTTCATCCAGCCACTTTGGGCCTGTCTTTTTATCATTGCCACAGCGTGGTTTGTACGGAACTGCAGTGCCTGTGTGTGGCATGCTATGTTGGATACGGAGATTTTAGCAGGACCTAATTCTTAGCCCGGGAGCCAGCGCCTGCAAACAGGACAGCACTTCTCTGACAGAAAAGCAGTAATTTACACAGTATCGCCTATGCTGGGGGCCCGGCAACAGAGGCGGAGGACTCACTACCTCTCGGCACCTTTAACCACTCTATCTGCCGACCATATGGAAGGCACCATCTTAGATACAGCGGCTGCAGCTGGACCTATTTCTTAGCTTGGGAGCCAGAGCCTGCACACATGAGAGCGCTCTTCTACCAGAAAAGCAGTAGTTTACACAGTGTCACCTAAGGTTGGGTCCTGTCAGCAGAGGCCAACAGGGCAGTAGCACTGCTGTATTTTGAACTAGTTTGCATCTTCTGGGGTTGGATATAGAGGTGCTTACTTTGCCAGTTGGGAAGAGGGACCTCTACACCTGAAAACCTGACTGACTTGGGAAGTGGACAGATACCTTTTGTTTTACATTTTAAGACAGCCTGGAGAAACATCTGCAGTCCATCTTCACAGTATCTCTCCCAGCCTTTACTTACTCACATGAAACCCAAAAACCAACAGACACTTGTGGCACACAAGAAATCATCCATGGCTTCAGAAGGCTCACAAACAAAACAACCAAGGAGTTTTCCAGATGAAGAAACTTTTATGAAAGCATCAGAAGGTGAATACAAAATGATTATACACAGAGCCCTTCTAGACCTTATATAAAATGCAGCAGAACAAAAGGAAAAATTAAGCAAGCTGTTCGATCTGATGGAAAACCAGTACTCTTCTGAAATCCAACAGATCAAGAACAAAATCAAAGACATAGAAACTTCCATTCAAAGCCAAGAAAACAGAATGCAACAAATGGAAAAAAGAATTTCTGACTTGGAAGACAGAGCTTTTGACACCAGCATCTATGAGCAGAAATCAGAAAAAAGAAACAAGAAAAATGAAGAAGCATTAAGAAGCATGTGGGACTCTATTAAGAGGAACAACCTTCGATTAATTAGAGTCCATAAACAGGATGAGACACCTGAGAACACAGAAAGTATTGTTGCTGAGGTGCTGACAGAAAACTTGCCAGAAATCATGAAGGACGAGAATATAGATATCTCAGATGCATATTGTATGCCACCCAATATAGATCTCAAAAGAAAGACTCCAAGACATATTATAATCAAGCTTAACAAAATGAAACATAAGCAGCAACTCTTACAGGCAGCAAGACTCAAAGCAAAGCTAACAGTTAGAGGGAAACCCTGTAGGCTCTCATCAGATTTCTCAGCAGAAACCATGCTGGCACAGAGACAGTGGCATGACACATTCACAGTCTTGAAGGAGAAGAACTTCCAACCAAGAATTATATAACCTGCAAAACTATCTTTCAAATAGAAAAATGAAATTAAAACATTCCCAGATAAACAGAAACTCAGAGACTTTGTAAAAATCAAACCAAAACTACAAAAAATATTGAAAGAAGTTCTTGGCTTTGGCTTAGAAGAATAAAACAATTAACTTTATATTTTTAGAACAACACATTATTCAGAAATCTACTCAGGGAAGGCTCCAAATCCAATCACAGCTTTAATACTGAAAGAAATAATCCAGTGACTATCATGAAAACTATGGTGCCATCATATTAAAAAGAGGGATGTACTACAGTCATTACAGTCCTTCCAGATGGAGAGAAAGATGACAAGACTGGTAGTAATTAAAATTGGATTTGTATATAGTTTATAAAGCACAACAAAGAAGGATAAACAGGTCTACACTTTACACAATGTGATTTTTTGCTTGTGTGCTCATTTCCACTAAGTCTAACCCCTGGGGGGAGGTGCCTTATCTTAAGGCTAAGATGTCACCTACTTTTTCTTGTAGAGATATGCAAGGAACAAATCTGTACAATAAGGTCATTAATCTTCAAAAAAGCAGCATTAAATTCACTTTTATCAGTAATACTCCAAGCGTAATTGCACATATTTGGGTTACAGAGTTTAACAAAGAAGTTCCCCATGATGAAATAAAAGGCACAAACTGCACAGCAGCCCTTGGGACCAAGCCACCAAGGCCCTGTGCTTTGGGGCACAGCAGCTCAGGACCACAGCCTCGGCCCGAGGAGGCCCTTTCTGGTTGCAGTTAATTGTCTGCCTCAGAGCTCTGCAAGCCAGCTTGCTTTCTGAGTTCTAAAGCCCTGAGCTAAACACGTAAGGGCAGCTGCATTCAGGTTGGGGAGTGCGGCCCAAGGTCCAGGACTGTACTCCACCAAGACTTCTGGAACAGAAACGACTGCAGAACCAACTGTCAGCAAGTCCGAGTGTCTAGTGCGAAGTTGGCATCTGCAAACGGGTCCCAGTTCAGGTCCCCTGAGAGGCCTCAAAACCAAGAGGAGCGCTGTCTGCGGAGTCACCAACGCAACCTCTGTAAAAACGCCCTGGCGGATGCCTGCTGCTCCCTCGGTGTCAACTTCTGCGCGTGAACCAGCAGGGCGGGGGGCCCCCGAGGCCGCCCGGTCCTACCTGATGGCGTTGACCGGCGGGTTGCGCAGGCGGATCAGCGCCAGGGAGTTCCGCAGCAGCGAGTACTCGGCCATGTTCCCTCGGTCGCCGAGGTCGCTTCTGCCTCCGCTGCGGGACCCAGCGGATGTCCCCAGCCGGGCCGCCCCACAAGGAGGGGCGCCGCCGGGCCAATGCGAACCGGGTGCCGCCCGCAAGCGCCACGCCTCCCCCAAAGCCGCCTGCTCCTGCGCCCCTTCGCGGCCCGCCCCTGCGCCCCTTCGTCCCTCGGGTCCGACTGCCCACGGGTCGTCACTCCGTCCTCCCTCGAGTCCTACTATGCTCGGGTCGGCACCCCGTCTTCTGAACCCGGCCCTGCACCCCGTTTTCCCACCTTCCCCTCCCCTTTCCCGGGGTCCCATCCCAGTCCCTGCAAACGCTTGCCATTCCTGCTTCTAAAGGCGACCACCTCACCTCTCCTCCGACTTTCCACCACAGAGCCAACCAGAGGGCCGGGAAAACGGGTGGGATTGCGGGCAAATCCAGGTCTGCAACCTCCTGACATAGAGGCTGACTGTCCCGGACCACTTTTGGGCTCACAAAGCTGGCCAAGGGAAGCCCTAGTGGCTTGGTGGTTAAGAGCTACGGCTGCTAACCGAAAAGGTCAGCAGTTCAAATCCACCAGGCCCTCCTTGGAAACTCTATGGGGTAGTTCTACTCTGTCCCATGGGGTCCCTATGAGTCAGAATCTACTCGACAGCATTGTTTTTTTCTTTTTTTTTTTTTTTTCCTCTCTTTTAAATTCAAAAGCTGGGAGCTCTGATAACACAGTGGTTAATCCAACTGCTAACCAAAGGGTTCATAGTTGGAACCCTATGGGGCATTTCTATTCTGTCCTATAGGGTTGCTATGAATCAGACTTGACTGGACAGCTGCATGTTTTGTTTTTTAAAAAGCTGGTCAAGTTGTCCTAGGAGTTTTCATGATCCTTCTGAATGGAGAGGGATATGTGAGGACCCTGGCAATGATGTAAAATAACACAACGGGAACACACACATGTCACATGGGACCTAAAGGAGCAGGGTACTAACATCAGCCAAACAGTTACATAAAAATCCTGTTACTGGCCTGGGTTAGAGTGACAGTCAGGTGCAACCCACAAATTTCCTGTCTGCCTAATCCTTTATCGTTTAAAAGCTCTGATATTCTGAAGGACTGTGACTTCCAGCACTTTATGCATTCACTCCTAAGCTGAGCATTTACTGCATTCTAGTAAATAGTGGTTAAGTGCTATCACCGCTAACCAGTGGGCCAGTGAGTCGAAACTGACTCGACGGGGCAGTGGGTTTAACGGCTAAGAGGAAACCCTGGTGTGCAGTGGTTAAGTGCTATGACTGCTAACCGAAAGGTCAACAGTTCAAATCCACCCGGTGCTCCTTGGAAACTTAATGAGACAGTTCTGTTCTGCCCTATAGGGTCACTGTGAGTCAGCATCAACTAGATGGCAATGGCTTTGGGTTTTGTTTTTTTTTAATAGTTAAGAGCTTAGTTGCTAACCCAAAGGTCAGCAGTTCCAATCAGCCTCTCCTTGGAAAAGCTGCGGGGTAGTGCTGTTCTGTCCTCTAGGGTCACTATGGGTTAGAGTCAGCTTAATGCCAATGCGTTTAGACAAAAAAGAAAACGCAGGCTGGAGACTGTAAGCATCAACAAGGCTCAGATCCTTCTCTCCAAACGCCAGGACCAGGTTTCACATGTGACTGGCCTCCAGCAGGCCCCGCACTCCATCAGATGGTCAGAAGGCAGCCTGACAGTCTCAGAGGAAAAAGCAGTGGAAGAGTTTTGTTCACCAATGTTTCAAAACTTTAAGTATGATTAAGGGTTATTTTTATGGCTTTGAACCCTGGTAATAAACAGCAAAATCCATTCAATAGTTCAAGGGCAATGGCCTCACTGAGCACACTTTTGAAACCAGCCTACCAATGACAGCCACTCACTTCTGACAGCCAGCCCCTCACTTTGGATAGTCAACCCCTCACTTCTGACAGCCACCTCCTTACTTCGGACAGCCAGTCCTTCTCAAACAGTCCAAAATGAGTGCTTCCGAGGTCCACCACTCAACGACAGCCTTATCCAAGCACCCAGTTTCTGCAGGTGACCCCAAATGCCCCTGGAAAGTCTCCAATCCCTCAAATCCGTGTTGCTCAGAAGCTCTATGTCAAATCAACAGTTTTCTCTGCTCAGAGGGACCACACCAAACCAGCAGTTTCCATCCTATGTTGCTGTTTGTGGTCACATAGGCCCCAATTGTGGCCACCCCCTGCGCGGTGTAAAGAGGCCCTTGCAACCCACAAGGTTTCTGCTGGCTGGTGTCCTCAAGCAGAGCTCCAGGCTGTGTCCTGGCCTGTCTCATCCTGGGAACTCCACTGAAACCACACACCGGCCTCTGCTGACACAGGGTAGTGTCTGTGCTTGGGGTGCCTTGGCTGTGACTCCAGCTGGAATCCGGAAGGTGAGAATTCTACCACGGAACCACACTGCCCCTTTCGGTTACTACAGTACCCACTACCTTTAAGTTTATTCAAACTCATAGGGACCCTATGGGGTTTCCAAGGCAGCAAATCTTTACAGAAGTTGATGGCCACATCTTTCTTCCATGGAGCAGGTGGTCACTTTGAAATGCTGACCCTTCAGGTAGAGGTGGAGCACTTCACCACTGTGCCACCAGGACTCCTCCAATTACTAGTATCTAGTGCCTTCAAGTTGATTTTGACTCATAGTGTGACCCAACAGGACAGAGTAGAAGTGACCCATAGAGTTTCCAAGGAGGGGTTGGTGGATCTGAACGGCTGATCTTTGGGTTATGCAAATCTGTACTCATACTAAAAAGAACAGTTAATTATCTAATCTTGCTGTTCCCTGCATTGGTGACCTATGAACCTTGGAACCCAGTGTCTTTGCTATAAAACTTCAGCAGTGGCAGGAAACAATGAAAGCTCACTTCTCCGGTAAACAAGGTAGAATTCTCTGGAACAAGGACAAGACAATGCTTTCCAACCCGGCTGGTAAAATCTCTTGTACGCTTTCTTCCGAGCATGTTCCCATTTCACTCTGGGACACAAAAGGACACAAAGCCTCAGAACAGAACAGAACCAGAAATAGAAGATGCCTGGATTTTCAAATGATGTTGTGTTGCAAATACTACTTCTGTGACATTAGTGAGGCAGGATTAGGCACAGTTATGTTAAAAGGCAGGACCCAATCTAAAGGAGTTGGTGGTATCTTTACTCCATCTCTTTTGAGATACAAAAGAAAAAAATCAGCAAAAACACAGAGACCACATACCACCAAGAAAGAAGTGGCAGATGCAGAGTGTGTTCTTTGGACCCAAGGTCCCTGCCCTGAGAAGTTCCTAGACCAAGGGAAGATTGATGATGAAGACTCTTCCCAGGACTGACAGAGAGAGACAGCCTTCTCCTGGAGCTGGCACCCTGAATTTGGACATCTAGCCTCTTAGACTGTGAGAAAATAAATATGTGCTTGTTAAAGCAATGTACTTGAGGTATGTCTGTTATAGACATACTAGACAACTAAGACATACATATATACATGTTACTTACACACACACACACACATATATGAGCTTTGACAATTAAGTTTGTGAACTCATCCTAGGAAAAGTGCTACATACCTCATTGCTGCCTATCACTACGGTCACCTTTCAAGTCCTCCCCTTGGGAAGCTACGCACTGACATCAGCACCTAGTCCACACTTCAAGGCAATTTTGGAACTCTTTCTGGAATGGCCACTGCACCTGGTGGCACGGTGGCAAGTTTGCAAACTGAATTGTATAGATGTCTGTAAGGGAGCTTCTAGCCAGCAAACAAATAACTGTATTGCAACACCCTCCCCACTCACCTGATCTGGCCCCCAACGACTTTTTTCCTTACTCAAACATAAGAGAAATATTGAAAGGAAGATTATTTGGATGACATTCAGGACATCAAGGGTAGTACGATGACAGCCATTCCAGAAAAAGAGTTCCAAATTACTTTGAAGGATGGACTAGGCACTGGCACTGGTACATAGTTTTCGAAAGGGAGGACTTGAAAGGTGACCACAGTGATATTCAGCAATGAGGTATGTAACACTTTTTCTAGATGAGTTCATGAACTTAATTGTCAGTCCTCATATACATACATACACACACACACACACACACACACACACATATATGTATAGAGAGAGAGACACACATTGAAACCCTGGTGGTGTAGTGGTTAAGTGCTATGGCTGCTAATGAAAAGATCAGTAGTTCAAATATACCAGCCACTCCTTGGTAACTCTGTGGGGCAATTCTACTCTGTCCTATAGCATCACTTTGACTTGGAATGGGCTTGCTGGCAATGGATTTTTGATTTTACATACTATATTCAGTATCCTTAGCAATGAAGATAAGCTATCATGATGTCTGAAAAAGACCAGCTCAGACTGTTACCTTTAGCTACCCCTGAGCTGGCCCACACTCATGCAGCCCCGTGCAAAATGGGATCCTACCATTGTAGGGTTTTCACCGGCTAGATTCTGGAAGTAGGTTACCAGATCTTTCTTCCCAGTCTGTCTTTATCTGGAAGCTCTGCTAAAACCTGTTCAGGATCATATCACCGCACACATTGTCACAACTATAAATGTGTAGTGACTGGGAATGGATAGAAATGAAACTGGGTTTCCTGCTTGGCACACAAGAAGAGTCCTGCCATGAAACCATGAGTGCCTCATCCAACTGCCACACAGACATAAATTCGAGAGACATTTCAAGCTACTTAGTCCAACATTCCTCATAATATAGGAATGCCTACACAACATCCCTGACACAAGATTGCTCACATGTCTTTGAAGCTCAGTACTCTGCATAGTAGACAGCTTTACTTTCTAAAAGAACAAGATATGTCAAATTAATTTCATTTTTGACAGTATTAATATGTTGAAAGATCACTGAAATACAGTGTCAAGATTCAGAAAGAGGTTTAATAAGCTCAGAGAATAGATTCCTTGCAGATATGATGTGGGTTATTGGGCAACCACGTTATGTGGATAAATATTTGACCAATTGTGTTTTTATGGAGCTAGACACTGCTGATGTAGTGCAAGTGAGAGCCGACATTGTGCCTGCTGCCTTCGTGTTGCTCGTGCTATGGGACAGAGGTTCTTAATTAGGGAAGGGGGACAGGGGCACACCCGGGAAATGCTTCAAAAGAGTCTGATTTGGGCTGGACTTGGCAGTATATAAAAACTCAGGGAATTCTCAAGCACATGCCTGGTTAAGAAACTCTCATAAGGAAGCTTCTTCATGGTCCACTGTCGTGACTATTCTCCATTGATTTTACATTTTCCTGGGTGAACGTATCAGTCAGAGGTCCACCAGGGGCACAGAATCAGTCTATACGTAGAAAGAGATTTATTTCAGAAACTGCCTGATGCAATTTTGATGTTGCAACCACAGGGTTATGCAAAGGGGGTTGGTTGGCTCCAAATCTGCAGGGTAGCCCAGCAGGCTGGAAACTCTCACATAAGAGCTACCGTTGTGGTTCACAGCCAAAATCTTTGTCTTCTTCATGGAAACTTCCACTTTGCTCTTAAGGCCTTTCAGCTGATTGGATAGGGCCCACCCCAATTATTAAGTGACTACTTAAAGTCAAGTGATTGCAGACCTTAGCCACATCTACAAAACAGCTTCACGGCCACAGCTAGATTAAAGTTTAATTGCATAACTAGGTAACACCACCTTGCCAAGATCCCTGGGGACTCAAAACGTTTAAGCCCTCAGCTGCCAGCTGAAACATTGGAGATTCAAACCCCACCAAAGATGCCTCAGGAAACAGGCCCAGTAAGCTGCTTCTGAAAGCCTTGAAAACACCATAGAAAAGTTCTACTCTGTACACATGGAGTTCCCATGAGTCAGAATTGACTTGACAGCAATAAACAACAACAACATAGCTTTCTGGGTCCCTAGGTAGTGCAAACGGTTTGCCCTCGTCTGCTAACCTAAAGCTGGTTTGAGCTCAACTGTCAGTCAACCCTGGTGGGCGTCCTTGTTAAGTGCCATGTCTGCCAATTGAAAGGTGGGCCGTTTGGAGCCACCAGATGCCCCTTGAAAACTCTAGGGGGCAGTTCTACTCTGTCTGTAGGGCCGCTGTGATTTGGAATCGACTCAGTGGCAGGGGGTTTGGTTTGGTTTATCAGTACTGAGGGAAGGCAGGCCTGACTCTCTGCTTTCATAAAGATTAAAGCCATCGGAAACTCTGTGGAGCTGTTCTACTCCGTAACACTTTGGGTCACCATGAGTTGGGATCAACTCAACAGCAGCTAACAACAGCCTAGCTTAGTTGAGATGACACACAAAACATTGAATGACTGGTAATGTCAGAATAATTTCACATATACCTGTAACTGGAGCCCTGATGGTGCAGTGGTTAAGACCTTGGCTGGTAACCAAAGGTTGGCAGTTCAAATTCAGCAGGTGCCCCTTGGAAACCCCTTGGGGCAGTTCCACTCAGCCCTACAGAGTTGCTATGAGTCAGAATTGACTCAACAGCAATGGGTTTGGTTTGGTAGAACTGCCCCGTGGGGTTTCTAAACAGTAGCTCATAAATTCAAACTGCCATAAGGGTTTACAACACTTATTTCAGGGGGACACAATTCAGCCTATAACACTGGACTATAATGAAGAACTTGACATTAGGATTGGAGGAAGTCTCCTTAGCAACTTATAACATGCAGATGGCATAATACTGCTTACTGACAGAGAGAAGGACTTGAAGCACTTACTGATAAAGATCAAAGACTATAGCCTCCGGTGTGGATTACATCTCAAGATAAAGAAGACAAAAGTTCTCACAACTGGGCCAATAATTGGGAAAAATGTTGAAGTTGTCAAAGATTCTATGTCACTTGATTCTATGTCAATAAATGTTGGAGGGGCTGTGAAGAGATTGGAGCTCTCCTTCACTGTTGGTGGGATTGCAGAATGGTGCAACCTCTTTGGAAAGCAATTTGGCGTTACCTTAAAATAATGAATATAGATATACCATTTGACCCAGTTATTCCTCTGCTCAGAATATATGCTACAAAATCAAGGCCATTCACACTGACTGCTACATGCACACGAATATTCACTGCAGCACAGTCCACAGTAGCAAAAAGTTGGAATCAACCCAAATGCCCAACAACACAAGAATGGATAGGTAAACTTTGGTATATGTACTGCATGGAGTACTATACACTGATAAAGAACAATGATGATAGCAGGAAACATCTCTCAGTTTGGTCTCAACTGGAGGACATTATATTGAGTGAAACCAGTCAGCGACAGAAGGACAATTATTATAGGAGACCCCTAAGATAAAAACTTAAAACCATACTCATACATAATAGAAAAGACTCTTTGACGGCTACAAGGGTGGGGAAGATGGGAGGGCAGGAAGGCAAGGGGCAAGGGTTAATTGTTAGAAATTTGGTAGGGTGAAATTGGTGACAATTCACATTAGTAAGAAGATCAATATTAATGAGACTTCGACACAACTTGTGTACTCCTCCTCTCTTAACCCAATATTGTAAGCACAGAGTATGTACACTTTCATTTTTTTTATTTAATAAAAAAAATTTAAAAAAAAAGATTCTATGTCACTTGGATGCAGAATCAGTGCCCGTGGAAGCAGCAGTCAAGAAATCAAGTGATGTATTGCATTGGGCAAATCTGCTGCAAAAGAAAAGATAACACCTTGAGGACTAATGTGTACTTGACCCAAAGCCATGGTATTTTCAACCACATCATATGCATGTGAAAGCTGGGCAATGAGTAAGGAAGACTGAAGAACTGGAGCCTTCGAATTACAGTGTTGGTGAAGAATACTGAATACACCGTGGACCATCAGAAGGACCAATAAACCTGTCTCAGAAGAGGTACAGCCG
The DNA here is from genome assembly GCA_028571685.1 of Heterohyrax brucei. NCBI lineage: Eukaryota > Metazoa > Chordata > Mammalia > Hyracoidea > Procaviidae > Heterohyrax > Heterohyrax brucei. The sequence goes on along the minus strand of CM053157.1, from coordinate 84,156,540 downwards.
GAGTGCTCCTTGGAAACGAGGATAGTGAGACTGTCTCATGTTCTTTGGACACTTTATCAGGAGGCAATAGTCCCTGGAGAAGGACATCATGCTTGGTAAGGTAAAGGGTCAGCAAAAAAGAGGAAGACCCTCAATGAGATGATGGACCAACACAGGGGCTGCAACAACAAGCTTGAACATGGCAACAATTGTGAAGAAGGTGCAGGGCTGCACAGGGTTCTGTTGTACACAAGGTCACCATGAGCCCAAACGAACTCGACAGCAACTAACAACAGCCAAACCCAACCCAACCCACTGCCTTGGAGTCGATCCTCACTCACAGTGACCCCACAGGGCAAAGCAGAACTGCTCCATAGAGTTTCCAAGGAGCACCTGGCAGATTCGAGTGGCCAACCCCATTCGAATGGCCACAGCACTTAACCACTACACCACCAGGGTTGCCGTAACAACAGTCATAATTAAAAAGCCATTGCTGTCGAGCTAATTACCACACAAAGCGACCCTGTGTGTTACAGGATAGAACGGCTCCATAGGGTTTTCCTGGCCGTGATCTTTACAGAAGCAGATCGCCGGACCTTTCTTCCATGATGGCATTGGGTGGGTTCAAACCACCAGCCCTTGGGTTTGTAGTCTAACAGAAGCCATATTGTTATAGAAAAATGAAGTGAACGACACCCAGGAGGAGGCAAGGGGCAGTTTATTACGTCAACGGGCCAAATGGGACCTCTGCAGGTTCCAACAAAATGGCCCCAAGTCAAGTTTTGAGTCTCTACTTATAGTGTAGTCATGGTTGAGACAAGTGGGGTGAGTGGGCAGAGTTCTGAGGAAGGGGGCATCCTGTTAGGTGGGTGGGAGGCTTTGATAAGGGGAGCATCTTATCAGGCAGGCATGAGATTCGTCAAAGGGAAATATACCGTCTGGCAAGGGAAGGGGGCCGGGTTGGGAAAGGAAAAGGGGAATGGGGTTATCGCATCTTGCCAGCTGGGGTGCCGGTCTGGGAAAGGAAAGGGGAGTCTCCGGCCAGCCGGGGAGTCGAGCTGGGAAAAGGAAAAAGGGAGTATCCGGCCAGCCTGGGAGCCAGGCTTATCGAGGGAGAGTGTCCTTGTCTGGCGAGAGCTGCTGTGAAATGAAGGGGGAGCTAGGTGGGTGTAGGAACAGCAAGGATGGGGGGAAGGAAAATTTTTTCAGTCTCTATATTAATTTGAGCTACCCAGAGACCTTAATATTGACAGACATAACACTCTACACTGAGGCTGAAAAGATAAAAATGGTAGTCAGTGGAGTGTCTGGCCCAGAGGTTACTGTTGTGCATTTTTCTCTTTTCTAGCAAGAGATCACCCTGGAATTACTGAGTGTGCATCCATCTCCCTCGGAGGGTGTGCAGTGTGCATGTCTGACAGCTGGAACCGGTATACCACTTGCCCAGCCTAGCAGAAGCTGGCCATAAGCTGGAGGAGATGCTACTGAAGGCGGAACGCGGAAGGAAGGAAACACAGGCCCTGCACAGCAAGCTGCCGCGGCATCCAGCCCCAAGGCCTTTCATCACATTCTAGCTATGGAAGTCAGTGCACCTGTTGTTGTTGAAGGCATTTTCATTGTGTTCTGTGGAAGATACAAGCATAGGATGCCTGGATTCCCCTTCCAGGACAGTCTTGCTGCCTGGCTATGAGACTGTGGTTGGCTGGATTCCCCAGCTGTCAGCCTCTTCAGGGTCAGCTTCAGCTGCAGACAGCACACCCTTCCTGAAACACAGTATCCCGTGTAAATGGCCAGTTGTTTCAGCCAGACACAGAACACTCTGGTGGATAGTACTCACTCCAAAGCTCCCTGCAGGGTTGGCCAAGGATTCTTTGGACCTGAATAGCAGGTGTCATGGATTGAATTGTGTTCCCCCAAAAATATGTGCAGGCATTTGTCTAGGCTGTGATTCCCCAGTATTGTACAAGATCTGACAAGACCATGAACTTAATTGTTCTAAGTGCTACGTACCTCATTGCTGAATATCACTACAGTCACCTCCTAAGTACTCCACTGGGGAAGCTATGCACCAACAACAGTGCCTAGTCCACTGTTCAAAGCACTTTTGAAACTCTCTCTGGAATGGTCACTGTGCACAGTGGCATGGTGGCAAGTTCACAAATTCAATTGTAGAGCTGTCTGTGAGGGAGTTTTTAGTCAGTAAACAAATAATTGTATTGAAACACCCTCTCTACTCACCTGACCTAGCCCCCAATGACTTCTCTCTTTACCCAAAGATAAAGGAAATATTGAAAGGCAGACATTTTGATGACATTCAGGACATTAAGGGTAATATGATGACAGCTCTGATGGCCATTCCAGAAAAAGAGTTCCTAAATTGCTTGAAGGGTGGACTAGGTGCTGGCATTGGTGCACAGCTTCCCAAAGGGACTACTTAGAAGGTGAGTGTAGTGATGTTCAGCAATGAGGTATATAGTACTTTTTCTAGGACTAGTTCACAAACTTAATTGTCAGGCCTCACATAATGTTCCTTTATGCTGTAAACCCTGACTCTGTGATACTACTCAGGGAGGATGAGCAGCAGTTGTGTTGGTGGGCAGGACTCCATGTGTAAGATTGTTTTGTGCCTTGAGGCTAGCAGAGAGATTTGAGGACCTCTGACTACCAAGAAAGCAGTGCCAGGGGAAGAGCAGAGTGAATCCCTTGGAAAAGACCCAGGGGTCCCTGTACCTTTAAAGCTCCCATTACAGGGGAAGATTGATGACAAGGGTCTTCCTCCAGAGCCAGTGAAGAAACTCTTCCCTCGGAGTTCATGCCCTAGATTTGGAGTTTTAGCCTACGGGACTATGACAAAGTACAATTTGTCTTTTTGAAGCCATCCACTTGTGGTGTTTCTGTTAAAAGCAGCACTGGATGACTAAGACAACTGGTCAACCTCTTCCTCTGCCTAATCTGCTTACTCTCCATTCCTAATAAAAATCTTCTTCCCCATCTCTGCATCAGTATGTATTTCTGGAGAACCCCATCTGTAACAACTTTCCTGTACCATTCAGCCAAAAACATTCTGATAAAATGCAGTGGGATAGTTTAAGCTCAGTTTTTCCCTAGGAACGGGAAATGCACTCATTGCCTGTCTTACTTTCAGCTTTGTCTTACGGAAATCTTCATGCAAACACAAAATATACAGAACAGAGTGAACCTCAATACACCTACCACCCACCTGCAACAAATAACAATGTATGACCAACCATTATCACATGAATCCTCCCAGATTATTGTAAAGTAAGTCCTAGACATATTATGTCACCCATGAATGCTTCAATGCACTGATGATTACTTCAAGACATAATGCAATACCTTTATTTTTCTCCATTCTCCTCCCAGCCCAACTTTTATCTACTACTTGGTCCTTTTCTTCTCTTTCCACCACCCTAGCTTTAAAGAGGAAGTGTTCCAATAGCAAAAGAAGGGGCCTTGGTACTAGGGCATAGGAGGACCCAGAACTAATCTCCATTCTCTCATTCATTCAACAAATTTTCTAGACCTTTGATACCTGATCATCACCAGTATATAAAAGGTAGCTCGTGCTGGTAGTACAGTGATGTGTTTGGTTCAGGGCTTCTAACTGGTTCAGTTATGGCTGACCAAGAAACACCAGAATGGACCAGAATTTTCACAATTTGGGTGATCCAGAACCACAACCCAAAAGGCAAAAATTACAGTCAAAGCCCTGGAATGGGAGACACGGAAGAGGTAGAATGACCTGATGCATGAGACTGAATTACTTAGTGACACACATTTAAGGTAGCATGGTCTTTGAGGAAGGCACTGCTGTTTCCCACTCCACTCGTAATCCTGCAGGCAAGGTTTGGTTGCTATGCAACATGTATACTGCCCTTGTTTTCTAGGTGGAAGATTTGGTTTCTATCAGAGCTCTCACCTGTAGTTTCTCCCATTCTGGTTCAATCAAATTAAATTTTTTTTTTTAAATTGTGCTTTAGATGAAAGTTTACAAAGCATATTAATTTCTCACTGAACAATTAATACACAAATTGTTTGGTGACACTGGTTGCCAACCCCACAACGTGTCAGCAGTTTCCCTTCTCAACTTGAGTGTTTACCCCAATTTTAAAAGTTCAGATCTGTTCAGGTTTTGCTTCCTTGAGGATGAATGAACCAGAAAGAACAAGTCTGAAGTCCTAGTTTGGTCAGATAAGCACAACTCCCTCCTCAAAAAATCAAACCTGTTGCTGTCCAATCAATCTAACTCACACTGATCCTACAGGGCAGGGTACAAGTGTCCCCTAGAGTTTCCAAGGAGCACCTGGTGAATTTGAACTGTGGAGCATTTTCTTAGCAGGCATAGTACCATTATGCCACCAGGGTTTCCAATAAACACAAAAGGGGAAAAAAACAAAGAACCTAATAAGACCCCTAGTGGCACAGTGGTGAAGTACTTAGCTGACCGGATGCATGAGACTGAATTACTTAGTCAGCTATTTAAACCCACTAGCTGCTCCCATGGAAGAAAGATGTGGCAGTTGGCTTCCCTTAAGGATTAGCCTTTGAAACTCTATGTGACAGTTTTCTCTGTAGCATAGAGTTGCTATGAATGAGAATTGACTTGACAGCAGAGACTCCTGAAAAGGGCCCCTGGAACCTGGTGGTGCAGTGGCTAAGAGCTCAGCTGCTAACCAAAAGGTCAGCAGTGTGAATCCACCCATTGCCCCTCGGAAGCCCTGTGGGGCAGTTCTACTCTGTCTTACAGGATCACTATGTGTCGGAATTGATTCAATGGCAATGGTTCTCTACCGTGCCGCCCACCTAACTAGTCCCTGGAAATCCTGGTGCATAGAAAAGGTTAGTGGTGCAAATCCACCAGATGTTCCTTGGAAACTTTATGGCAGCAGATCTACTCTGTCCTATAGAGTCACTATGAGTCAGAATCTGCCCAGTGGCAGTGGGTAACTAGTCCCTTCATACAGGCCATCTGGTGATCACAGTAGTATCACGTAACTTCCCTACCAGGCTGACGAATACAGTAAAATCTGTGACAACCCAAAAGGGCTGCTTCCACTTCACAGGTGTCCCAGTATTGCGTCTCCCACAGTTTGCAGTCTTACTATTTTTCTGTCTCTCTCTATTAATGGAAAATATTTGTTTTCCTTCTCTGACAGGTTTCACCTTATGAGGATTCCAGCGTTCGCAGGCTTTACGATGCAGGATTTGCTCTAGGAAAGACCTTAAAGAAGAAACTGGAGGCGAGAGTGGTGGAGAGCGTTGTCTAAGGCCTTCCAGCCGGATAACAGCAGAGGTAGACACTGAGCTCGAACACGTTGACTTGTGCAAATTGTGATTGTTTGAAACTCTTTAAAATTTGTTTAAAATGATTTGATATGCAGTTAAGACACCTATTTTGTGTTTACTTTTATCAAGTTATGATGTATCGGTAGCAAATAGGGAAAGCCACACTGATTGGCTGAAGCAAGCAGACAGGCCCTATGATTATACTTACACTGAATTATTTTCCCATTAACAGCTCTGTTTCCTTCCCTAGATCAGAAGCTCCCTGAAAGCCAGGGATTGTCCTACTGATTTTTGTATCCCTAATGCTTGGTCTGGTACCTGGACTGAATGAACAAGTAAATGAATGAATAGAATTATAAAACTTAGATTTCTAGAGCGGACCACTACTGGCTAACTGTGAGGCTTTAAACAGATTATTAGGTTATTTCACATCTATAGTACACAGAGTCCTGGTGGTACAGTGTTTAAGGGCTTGACTGCAAACCAAAAGGTCAGCACTTTGAATCTACAAACTGCTCTTCGGGAACCCTACGGGGCAGTTCTACTTTGTCCTGAAGGGTCACCATGAGTTGGAATTTACTGAACGGTTATGGGTGTTGGTACACAGAGGAGCCTGGGTAGTGCAAATGGTCTTCAGTTAGCTAGTAACCTAAAGATTAGTGATTCAAACCTACTCAGTGGTTCTTTGGAACAAAAGCCCTGGCAATCTGCTCCCATAAAGATTATTGTTCTGGGGTGCTGTCAAGTCTATGGTGACTTACAGAGATCCCAGGTGACAGACCAGAACTGCCTCATATGATATTTCTTCCAAGGAACTTTTGCAATACCACAGCTCCCAAGACCACTCTATGGAGCCATTCTACTCTGTAACACGTTGTTACACCGGGTCGGAGTTGATGCAACCACAGTTAACAGTATGGTACACAGACTTATTAGAATGTCATTGGTCCATGTAATAGTCAGCAGAAATCTTAAATTGCACCTACGTCAGTTATGTTATTCTGTGTGGTTGCTGTTGTTGTTATGTATTGTTGAGTTGGTTCTAACACATAAAGACTCTGTGCAACAGAACAAAACACTGCTCATCCTGTGCCATACCCACAATTTTCGGTAAGCTTGAGCCCATTGTTGCAGCCTCTGTGTCAATCCATCTTGTTGGGGGTCTTCCTCTTTTTTGCTGACCCTTCACTCTACCAAGCATGACACCCTTCTTCAGGGACTGATGCCTCCTGACATGTCCAAGTTATCTAAGATGTAGTCTCAGCATCTTTGCTTCCAAGGAGCACTCTGGCTGTACTTCTTCCAGAACAGATCTGTTTGTTCTTTTGGCGGTCCACGGGATATTCAACATTCCTATCCAATGCCATAATTTGAAGGCCTCAATTCTTCTGTCTTCCTTACTCACTGCCCAGCATTCACGTGCACAAGATGTGATCAAAAATACCACAGCTGTTAGTCTTCCAGGTGACGTCTTTATTCTCAAAGTTTTAAGAGGTCCTTTGCGGCAGATTTTCCCAATGCAATGCATCTTTTGATTTCTGGACTGCTGCTTCCATGGGCATTGATTGTGGAACAAGTAACATGAAATCCGAGTACCTCAATCCTTTCTCCATTTATCATGATGTTGCTTACTAGTCCAATTGTGAGGATTTCTATTTTCTTGATGTTGAGACACAATCCAGACTGAAGGCTTGGTCTCTGATCTTCATCAGCGTTTCAAGTCCTCTTCACTTTCAGCAAGCAAGGTTGTGGCATCTGCATAAAGCAGCCTGTTAATAAGTTTTGCTCCAATCCTGTTGCCTCCCTCTTCTTCATATGAGATAGTCCAGCTTCTTGAATTATCTGCTTGGCATCTGGATTGAAAAGGTATGATGAAAGGACATAAGGCTGACACACGCCTTTCCTGACTTTAAACCATGAAGTGTTCCCATGTTCTGTTCTCATGACTGCCCCTTGATCCCGTATACAGATTCCTCATGAGCACAATTTAGTGTTCTGGAATTCTCATTCTCCACAATGTTATCCATAATAATAGAATAATCCACAATAGAGAAATATATCTCTATTATTCTGTGGCTCTATGGAATTGTCAACCCATTACTAACATTTCAGTAATAATACCTTTGAGGGCACTGCCTCATTCTAGAAACAAAGACTAGGTAAGAGAAACTGATCCTGTTAGAGAAATCTAAGTGAAAGCATGCCATGTCATATACACTGCAGTCACAAAGCTTTTCTGTCTACTTTCTGAAGCTGGCTGGGCAAGGTCTTTATTCCCGTTTAGTCAGCTGAAACAAGGTAAAGACTGTACGAGTTGACACTTAACCCTTTATTCTGGATAAATGTGCACAGTTTGCCAGAGGAGGCAGGCTACTGTGCTTGGAACAAATCATCAGTCACCAGATCAGAACATTTAACTCATCACCAGGATTGCGTGCCATCTGCTGGGTGAGTTTGCCCTTCTCTCTCTTGGAATAGGCACTTCCTAGTCCTTTTCAGAATGAAGGTCTTATGTGAGAATCTGCTCTTGCCTTACTAATACTTTCAGGCAGATTATGAGAAGGGGGGGCACCCCACTTCTGTCCTACCGCTGTCAAAAATGGCCAGTTACCTGGGAACCATGTTTCCTTACCTGTGACTCTGAGCTCAACTAAATGATTGCCTTTAAAGTGCCCTTCAGTTGTAACATTCTAACTCAACTGGTTCCTTCTATTTTTGCCCGGCATGACTTCCTTTCTTCCATAATTATTCATTATTTCCATGCTCCTTCGGTCAGGTCAGGGTTTTACTCATCTTTCCCCTAGCACCTAGCACAATAACTAAGCGGCTGACGGGTCACGAAATATTTCACAGAGGGTTAATGTTCGTGTCAATATAAAATTCTACCTTTATCTGGAGAAGCCGGCAGAGCACAGGGGAAAGTACCACCGTAATTAAACCCTAATTAAAAGCTGGAAACCCTGGCGACATAGTGGGGTAAGTGCTATGTCTGCTAACCAAAAGGTCAGCAGTTCAAGTCCACCAGGCGCTCTTCGGAAACTCTACGGGGCAGTCCTTCCGTCGACCTTTAGGGTCACTGAGAGTCGCACTGACTCGGGGGCACTGCCATGGAGTCCAACTCACAGCAGCCCTATAAGGTTTCCAAGGCTGTAAATCTTTAAGGAAGCAGACTGTGACACCTTCCCTGGAGTCGTTGGTGGTTTCGAACCATTGACCTTTCAGCCAGTAGTTGAGCTCTTAAACCACTGCACCACCTGGACTCTTTGGGGGATACAGAAAATAACAGGAAAACTTTACCACTTAAAAATATTCCAACAGAGAACAAGAATAGCGCATAGGGCGCAAGATGGAATAGTTAAGGTTTGGCCAAGGCGCATCGGGCGTTTGCAACGCGCCCGACAAATAGTGTGTGCTATCTCCGCAAAATAACCTTATGCTGTTGGAAGTGTTACTACCTGCATCGCACACTTAAGGAAACTTCGGCGCAGAAGGGTTAGAGTAACTTGCCTAAGTTAACATCATTTAGAGAGAGGCAGCATCGAACCCAGGCAGCGTCCTCAGAGTTTGCAATCAAAAGCACTGGACTGGCAGAGAAGTCAGAAACTCCACAAGAGCATTTGTCATTTCTCGGAGGGCTCGGGCGACTTCAGGGAACAGTGATGAGTTCAAAGTACAGAAAAAACAGAAAGAACCGCCCGAGAAGACGCAGAAACTAGCAGTGAAGCTGGCACGTCTGGATCCCAGCTGGATCGCACAGCCAGAGTTCCAGGAACTGGACGGAAAAGATCCCGATAAACTGGTTACACGGCACCGCCGGAGCCCCACGGAACACTAGAAGATACCGGAAATGACGTCAACGAGAGGGGCCCGGCGTTTAGCCGGGCGGCGGGGCGGGGCGGAATCCCGGAAGGAAGTGACGAACAGGAAGTTTACGTCCCGGGGGCCGCACCTGGCTGCGGGGGGCGCCGCGATGGGCGGGCCGAGGCTTCTGAGGTGCGCTTGCGGCCTTGGATCCAGGGCAGGTAACCTGCGGGCCCGCACCTGGACCGGGGCGGGAGCTGGCGTTAGTGCCAGGGTCGCTCGGGGCCCCCGGCTCGGCAGGGGAGAGGTGGCTCTCGGGTGATGTGGTGGCTGAAGGACAGGTTGCTTGGCTTGGGACGTTCTGGGGGCGTAGGAGTAAGAGGAAGTCTCTGGGAGCTGGTTTTCTGGGAACTGATGCCGTCGGGGAAACGGAGACTGAACCTTCAAGGAGTCGGGCCCGGGGGTCTTGGCCTCCCAAGCACGCGCTCTCCGCAAGCACGCGCTCTCCTGGGCGGAGAAGCGGAGGCTGGAGATGAGCTGACCTAGAGCTCACCTCCCACCTACCTGCACGCTCATCCCCGCTCTGCCAGGTGGGGTGCTGGGATCACGTCTTCGCATCTCTCCCCGTAGGGCAGTGCCTTGCCGCTTTTAAGACGCTCTGTCTTTAGGTGCTATCGAATGAATGAATGAGTGAACCAACGGACGGGAGTCTGCCCCGGCGGGAAGCTTCCCCCGAGCCTCGGTATCCGTGCCTGTCAGCGGGGGGGATGACTGTAGACGGTGGTTTAGGAGGATGACAGCGCAGTAGAGACCCAGGACCCTGTTGTTTTGTGGCTTCTGAACTTTAGAAATGTGTCTTTATACTTTTCTCTGGTGTGCATGGAGGGGACCAGGCCAATTAATTTGGCTTCCTTCATTTTCCTTTCCTTTCCTGTGAGAACTTTCAAGTGAGTCATCCTTGGGACCAGTTGGCCGTTGTATAAGCTGTAGCTGTGAAGTTGAGCTTATAATTGGAGTTCTAAGTGCTTTCTTTTCAGCAATCTAAACCCACTTTGCTCTTTCTTAGTATTTTCTATGTTGGGATACTTCTTACATTTTAGGTGTAAATGAAAATCGTTTCATGACAAAAATGAAAATAGTAATGAAAATCCAGAGATTTCATGTGATGTCTATAGAGTCACTGTAAATCGGAATCCACTCAAAATAGTAGCATGTTTCGGTGTACATATACGGTTAACTCCTGCTAAACAGTAGTAGGGGATCCCAGAATAAATCTCTGCAAATTAAATGGCTTTGCAGTGTACCGTGTTTCTTGGTTGTTGTTAGGTGCCATCTAGTGTCTTCTGACTCATAGCATCCCTGTGTACAACAGAGTTAAACGCTGCCGGATCCTGTGCTATCCTTACAGTCGTTTTTAGAGTTGAGCTCGTTGTTACAGCCATTGTGTCAATCCATCTCTTTGAGGGTCTGCATCTGTTTGACTGATCCTCTACCAAACATTGTGTCCTTCTGCAGGGACTGGTCCCTCCAGGTAACATATGCAGAGTCTGTATATGAGACAAAGTCTTGCCATCTTCCCTTCTAAGGAACATCCTGGCTGTACTTCTTCCAAGACATTTGTTCATTCTTCTGGCAGTCCATGGATTATTCAGTATTCCTTGCCAACACCATAATTCAAAGATGTCAGTTCTTGTTCAGTCTTCCACTTTTATTGTCCAGTTTTTGCGTGCACGTGAGCAGATTGAAAATATGTGACTTATGTTAAGGACACCTTAGTCCTCAAGTTGATATTTTTGTTTTTGAACACTAAAGAACTCTTTTGCAACAGGCTTGCCCAGTACAATATGTTGTTTGACTTTCTGACTACTGTTTGAAGAGCACTAATCGTGGATCCAAGGAGAATGAAATCCTTGATGGCTTCAATCCTTTCTCTGTTTATTATGGTGTTGCTTACCAGTCCAGCTGCAAGGATTTTTGTTTTCATTATGTTCAGGTGTCATCCTTACTGTGGGCTGTAGTCTTTGATCTTCATCATTAAGTTCTTCAAGTCCTCTTCACTTTCAGCAAGCAAGGTTGGGTGGTGTGCATACCTGCAGGTTGTTACTGAGTGTTTATTTAGGTGTCTTAAGTGATGAAAATGGCCACAGACCTAAAAAGCAAGAACTGTCACCAGATTGTATTTGTCAAATGCATAAAAGTACAAGCAGCACATCAGACTGTGTAATGTTGTGATCTGGACATGCATCACTAGCTGGACACTGTACCAGGGAAGTGACTATATACATAGGCTTCATGCGGTCTCATGAGATTCAGTAAAACCTGTGAAAGCCAGAACCTGTGTAAGGTGGAAACATGTCAGAGAAGGAAAACACAAGTGTTTTCTGCTAATAGGGCGGAAAGTTTGAGACCCAGAAAAACAAAGTGGTCTTGCCAAGTTCCAGCTCTCATAGGTTTCACTGTAGTGGTTCTTGAGAGGATTCAAAATCTTACCAGTGGATCAGATGTAACGGGGCAGAGAATGTGAATTTATGACATATTTTTCACAAAGAAGCTAGTAAGCATTTTTAGATTTAAAACCTTAGATGTTCTTAAAATAGGGGAAATCCTCCCCCAAAGTTGATATTTTTTATTTAAATATAAAAATAAATATAAACTTAAATATATCTTTTTAAGAAACATCGCCTACTTCTAAAACGAGTATCTTCATTTCTGGAAAGTGCCAACAAGTTGGAAGTAACGTCCAAATGTGTCACCATCTTTGTTTATGTTCTTGCTATGGGGCTGAAGTCCCTGTGTGGTGCAAACCGTTAACACTGGACCGTTGGCTGCAAGACCGGTGCTTCAGACTCACCCAGAGGCTCCTCGGAAGATAGGCCTGGCCGTCTGCTTCTCAGAGGTCACAGCCTTGAAGACCCTTGGAGCGCGGTTCTGTTCTGATACTCATAGGGTTGCTGTGAGTTGGAACTGGCCTGATGGCAGCTATTGCCACTACCGTGGCACCACCTTTAACACACACGTGAATGTGGAACAAAGAAGTGTGTTGAGATACTCTGAATTTATGTTAATATTAATGTCTTAGGAGCCCTGGTGGCACAGCAGTTCAGAGCTCAGCTGCTAATGAAGAAGTCAGCAGTATGAATCCCCCAGCTGCTCTTTAGAAACCCAGCAAGGCAGTTCTGCTCTGTCCTGTAGAGCTGCTCAGTCAGAATCGACTCCTCGGCTCTGGGCTGCCGTCTTAAAAATAGTCTTGTTTTGCTGCCTCAGTTTGCTTTTCAGTGTCATGTCTGTTAAATTTTGCAGGTCTAGGTATCCAACTGCTCTTTCATGATGAACAGGTATCTAAGTGATAACGTAGGCAAATGCATTGACATTCTTGAGGTCTTCAGTTTTGCAGAGCACTGGTGTCTATGGACTGTAACATGGACTTCATTTAAAGAAACCTGTGGACCGTTAAAGGACAAAACTATGAGTCACTGTGTATTGTGGCACTCAGATCGTAGCCCTTTGGGAGAGGTAAGTCCTTGACTGTTTATGTCCGGTGAGAAGCATGATAGCCCTGGACCGGCCTAGGAAATTATAGGATTGTAGCTGAAAAATACAGGCCTGAGTATCTTTAGATTATGTTCTGGTCAGGACTCCCAAAGAGAGGCTTTCTTTGTGTGTAAAAGGAAGTTGTTAACGTTTTCCTGTTAGACTGATGAGAAATTAATGAGATTGACAAGGTATGTTGTTCCTGGAAGCTTACTGGTCTGCTTTATTTTGGGGGGTAGCCTTTTTAGTAATGTCATCCCTTGTAAGAATAAGGCCTCAGATAGTCACTTAATCACCTTCTTTCCAAGTTTGGCCCTGTAATATTGTATGTCCCAATTTTTATGGTCAATTTCATTTTATCCTTCTATTTAAGCAAGAAAACAGGTCACAAATACTTTTATTTATTTTTTTCTTTATCCTGCTTAATATAGACTTTGTTGGTTTTTAAATAGGTGATTTATTCTCCAAAGCTTTATCTCTCTGTTCCGGGGGCAAAATTTGTCTTTGTTCTACTTTATCTTTCCTAACTTAGGTGTCTCATTAGTCCATTAGTTTTCAAAATCTTAACTTCTAACTTTGTGTGAATGTTTGATGCCGTTTAATCCCTCGACCTGAAATGTACAGTGTTTTCTGGTCTCCTCTGTATTTGTGTTGGCTTCTTGTTTAGAATTTATTCAACTCTAAGTGCAAGAGGTACTTGCAGGCCTTCATCCTGCAGACATATTTGTGCATGGAGACCAGTACTTGCATTTAAAAGTGTTTTATCACTGTATTGCTTGACATCACAAAAAACTAGAAATAACCCAAACATCCTTTAACAGGAGTCTGGCTAATTAAACTGTGATACCTTCATTCAGGGTATTTTGCAGGTGTTAGAAAAAATGAAGTAGATCCATTATTGCTGATATGGAAAAATCTCTAACGTAGATTGCTAACTGAGAAAAACAGTATAGAACGGTATGTACAGTATGTTCTCATTTGTGTTTCTAAAAGCCTTAATTTATATACAGACAGGCAAAATTCCTTCAAATCTGTATAAGTAACTGGAACCCTGGCAGTGCAGTAGTTAAGGGTTTTGCTGCTTTCCAGAAGGACAGGAGTTCGAGTCCACCATACGTGCCTTAGAAGCCCTGGTGGTGTAGTGCTTACAAGCTATAGCTGCAAACCAAATGGCTGTTCAAAGCCACCTGGTGCCCCCTGGAAACTCGATGAGGTGGTTCTGCACTGTCCGGTAGGTCACTGTGAGTTGGAGTCTACTCAGCAGCAATGGGTTTGTTTTTTTTTGGTTAAATAAGGAATTATTGATTGAGGTACTTCAGGGGAATAAAACTGGAAGTCAGTGCACTGACAGGGATCAGAACAGAAGGTCTCAGACAGAGCTGAAGAAAAATGTTGGACAAAATTCTAACTTAGAAGGAAACACTGGACTCGCTGGCCTGATAGAGAGTGGAGAAACCCTGAGAGTCTGGCCCTGGACACCCTTTCAACTCAGTAACGAAGTCACTCCTGAGGGTCACCCTTCAGCCAAAGACTGGGCAGCCCCATGAAACAAAACAAGACTAAAGGGGCACACAGCCCAGGGGCAAGGACTAGCAGGCAGGAAGGAACAAGAAAGCTGGTAACAGGGAACCCGTGGCTGAGAAGGGAGAGTGCTGACATGTCATGGGGTTGTTGACAAGTGTCACAAAAGAGTGTGTGTACTAACTGTTGAATGAGAAACTAGTTTGTTCTGTAAACCTTCATCTAAATTACAAGAATTTTTAAAAAGTTAAGCAAAGAAGATTCAACATATGTAATTTTATATGAAGCCAACCTGATCTTCAGGCATGAATTCCTGTTCCTGTCAGGTGTTACAGACATGTAGACCCTGGGAGAGCAGTGTCCTTGTGCATCTTCTGAGCAGTTTGCTAGAGCATTATTGCTCAATTTATAACTGTTTCCTTCTGAATGAGATAAGTGTAGAATCCAGGTAAGCCTTTAGAGATATACCAGTTTAACAAAGCTATTTTGTATTTACTGAGTCTAATAATAATAAAAACATGATCATGTTAGAAAAAAAACACTAGACATCTAGGTTAGGAAAGAGATTTCATAATTTCTTTGTATACTTTTTCTGGTGGATTGAATTTTTTACTGTGAGCATCTTTTTTAATACTAAGAAACAATCACATGGCCATAATTTAATAATTATGTAAGCCTGCTGCCATTTCTGAAGTCTGCATGGTGCAGAGGATTAATGAGGTTGGAGATTTGAGTCCACCCTTGGATACCGTGGAGGAGAGGCCTGGTGACCTGCTTCTGGGAAATCAGCCATTGAAAAGCACATGGAGCACAGGTCTGCTCTGACACATGAAATCGCCGTGAGTCAGAATCAACCTGATGGCACCTGGAGAGAGAGGCCACCATTCTTTTCATCCTTCTAATTATCAAAATTCTTTTGGATAGGGTTACACAAGCGAGTTACCTTTCTTTCAGAGCTGCCCAGAGGGTTTGATGATATTCTAATAGGCTTTTAGCCTCGACATTACAGTAGATTGTTAGGACTAATTTGGAGATGTGAGTAAACTAAGGAGCCCCGGTGATCCAGTGGTGAGGGGATGGGAGTAAACAGGAGACCCGGTGATCCAGGGATGAGGGGATGGGAGTAAACAGGAGACCCGGTGATCCGGCGATGAGATGGGAGTGAACTAAGGAGCCCTGGTGATCCAGTGATGAGGGGATGGGAGTAAACAGGAGACCCAGTGATCCAGCGATGAGATGTGAGTAAACTAAGGAGCCCCAGTGATCCAGTGGTGAGGGGATGGGAGTAAACAGGAGACCCGGTGATCCAGGGATGAGGAGATGGGAGTAAACTAAGGAGCCCCAGTGATCCAGTGAAGGGGAAATGGGAGTGAACTTAAGGAGCCCCGGTGATCCAGTGGTGAGGTGGGAGTAAACTAAGGAGCCCCGGTGATCCGGCGATGAGATGGGAGTGAACTAAGGAGCCCTGGTGATCCAGTGATGAGGGGATGGGAGTAAACAGGAGACCCAGTGATCCAGCGATGAGGAGATGCGAGTGAACTAAGGAGACCCGGTGATCCCGTGATGAGGAGATGCGAGTGAACTAAGGAGCCCCGGTGATCCAGCGATGAGGAGATGCAAGTGAACTAAGGAGCCCCGGTGATCCAGCAATGGGGAGATGCGAGTGAACTAAGGAGCCCTGGTGATCCAGTGATGAGGAGATGGGTGTAAACAGGAGACCTGGTGATCCAGTGATGAAGTGCTTGGCTGCTAGCCAGAAGGTTGTCGGTTCAAAACCACCAGCCACTCTGCAGGAGGAAGATGTGGTGGTCTGCTTCTGCCCTAACCTGTTAAGTCACTGAGAATCAATCAACCCGACCACAGCAGGTTTGGGTTTTGTTTGTTTTAGAGAATAAACTGTGTGCTTGGCATTGCTACGTTCTAGATTAAGGTGGCATTGGCTTGACTCTTCTGAATTTCTCAGTGTCATTGGCTGGGAGAAACTTTGTTTTGAGTTGCTGTTCAGTGGTTCTCTCCTCTTTAAACAAGACTTCAGATTATTATCTCACTTTGTTCTTGATGGTTAGTGCTGACTGAGGGCATTTTAAAGAACGCCTTGTTCTCTCTATTAGAAAAATCAATAAACCAAAAAGATCGGTTGGTGAGCTACACATGGGTAATCTCATTCTGTCCTGGGAAGATTTTTTATTTTTTTATTTTTTTATTTTTATTTAACATAACTGAGTGAAAATGTAAAATTCACATGTAAATTTACATGCCCCCCTATATGCAGCTTCCACTGCTCTCCCTGTCCGGTGACTGCACACTATTCCTCTCTGCTCCATACATGTCTCATCCTCCCAACAGTCTCCTTTCCCGTCCTCTCCGTCCACTCCCCTTCCTCCAGCCAGAGGTCAGCAAGATGATATCCTATAGATGTATAGAACCATAAAGTGCTTCCAACAGATGGTTACTCTGCATTGCCAAGTCCATTCCATTCCTGTCCAAAGAGTGGACCTTTGTTATAATTTATGGGAACGGGCAGCATCAGGGCCGGGAGCCATGCTCTCAGAGGAACCCCAAAACCGCTGGACCAGGAAGATTATTTTTTAAGTTGGCTGATTATCTGCTGTCGTGCACAGCAAAAATTTCTGGTGGCACTCCTTGGAAACTCAATGGGACAATTGTACTCTGACCTTTAGGGTCGCTGTGAGTTGGTACTGACTTGATGGCAATGGGTTGGTTGAGTTTTGTTACTTCTCCAGGCAGCTTTGACTCTGGCTTTCCTTGTGAGACACTGGGAGTAGTAAGAGGTGGGTAAAATAAACTGTAGAGTATAAAGATATGATAGTCTTCATTCTTTCTGCAGAGGGGTGTTACCTGAAGCATGCTTCATAATAGTGAACGGTGCCTACCCATTTGATGGCATTCATTCTGTATCTGGGTAAAATCATCAGGAAGGCCGCTGAGCTCGATGCTGGGTCCTGACTAGAGGACCAGGATAGGCTGTGTGCGCCAGCTGTTTTATGTCCAAGTATCTTGTATGTAGTTGTTTCTGTTAACCAATGCCTTGATTTTTAAGATCCTGGGGACTGATCACTAGTCGCCAGGAAGGGAAACTCACAGCGCAGGCTGCCTGAGGGTGGCCTCCTTCTTGCTCAAATCTGCTGCTGTCAAGTCAGTTCAGACTTTTAGCAGCTGTTTGGGACAGAGCAGAACTTGGGTTTCCAAGGCTGTGAATCTTCACAGAAGCAGACCGCCACATCGTTCTCCTGCAGCAGCTGGCGGAGTTCAGCTGCTGACCTTTCCTTTAGGGGCCCAGCGCCTTACTCCCTGTGCCACCCACAAAACCCAAACCAAACTGTTTGCCGTTGATTCCAACTCATAGCAAGCCTGCAGGACAGATTCGAACTGCTCTGTGGGGTTTCCAAGGAGTGGCTGGTGGATTTGAACTGTTGATCTTTTGGTTAGTAGCCATGGCACTGAACCACTGAGCCACCAGGTTTTCCCTCTGTCACCAGGACTCTCGTGTTCTTGCTAAGAGAATGGGTGATACTGGAGTGAGTCTGAGTGTGTGAGAGCTGCCAGGCATCCCTTGGAAACTGTATGGGGCCGTTAGGTTCTGTCCTGTAGGGTCACAATGCATTGGGATGGACCTGACAGCAACAGGTGTGTTTGTTTTTAAGGTGTTATATGGCTCCTGGTGGTTCAGTAGTTAACAGTTACGGCTGCTAATCAAAAGGCTGATAGTTGGAATCTACCAGCTGCTTCTTAGAAATGCTATGGAGCAGCTGTACTCTGTGTGTAGGGTCACTGTGTGAGTTGGAGTCCACTTGACAGCAATGGTTTTCGGTTTGGGTATGTATTATATAATAACCAGTTGGTGCATAAAATCTTCTGAAAAACTGGAAGGCAGGCATCCAGTTAGAACTAGTCAGCCTACAGAATGGCAAATTTTGTATGAGACTGTTATTATAATGATGTAATTAATAATTTAAACAGAAATTAATCATTTAAGTAGAAATCAATATTTGACAGTTACAGGGGGACAGGGAGGAAGACAGATTTTTCACAAATTAGGTAGTAGTTAGGATGAGGAATGGATCTAGGATGTGACAGCATGCACTGGAAGTGAGGTACCCACAAGTACTCAACCACCAGAGGTGGTCCCTTAATGTGGACCACCTCTTTGAAAGAACAGAGAAATGGGATGTGGGATTAGGGGCCCACACTCTCAGGGGACATCCGGACCAACTGGGATACCCAAGGTTTTTCTCTCTTCCTCTCTCAAGTTATCGTTCCACATACCACCTGGGTGAGTGGCAACTGGGGTCTCAAAAGCTAACAAGCTGCCATCTGAATAGCACCAAATGGTCCCAGTATACCTAGACCTGGGGCAAATGGAGTACATCAAGGACAGGAGAAAAATACGGGCCCATAGCCTGCTTCAGCATAGTACCAGAAGAGCTATGGTGCCGGCCACCACCAATGACAGCCCAGATGGGGTACAAGGGACAGAGCTCCGCACCCAGCAGGTGATGGAGTAGAAGGCAGAGCTAGAACTGTACCAAAAGACCACACCTGATGGTCCATCTGAATGGGGCACCCCCAGACTGTCTAACCCCAAACTGCATCCAGCACCAGAGCCAGCTCCCCCAGGGCTGACCTGGACCACATAAGACGTAGAGTGAAACTGGAAGTGAACAAACCTTTACAAGTATATATGGGGTTGTCTGAGGGGCACTCTGCTGGAGCTGAGTCAACTGGGTAAAGAGAGCCAGACCTTTCTCAAAAGGTCACAGGAGGTTCCAAACAGAGGGGGAAGTGTGTTCTGTCATGTGGGCAGAGGTGGGTGGGTGGTGGGCTGGGGCAGCAAGAACAGAGATGAAAGTTCTGGGTGTTATATGTCAACATGATCTGGACTGTCAAATTGTTCTTAATTCACAATAAAAAGAAAAAGAGCTAGTGAGCCATGGAGCAGGCTGCATCAAGGGGGGTACCCTCCAGGTAATTAGGGCTCCCTCAGTGGAGTTTGCAGAGCCCCGGTGGTGCAGTGGTTAAGAGCTTGACTGCTGACCAAGAGGGTTGGCAGCTGGAATCCACCAGCTGCTCTTTGGAAACTGTGGGTCACTTCTGTTCTGTCCTGTAGGATCACAGTGAGTTGGAATCACCTTCATGGCAGTGTGTTTGGTTTTTAATTGAAACAGTTAAAAAGCCCTAGTGGTGCAGTGGTTAAGTGCTCAGCTGCTAATGGAAGGATAGGTGATTTGAATTCACCCATTGCATCTTGGGAGAAAGATGTGGCAGTCTGCATCTGTGACGATGACAGACTTGGAAACCCCATGGAGAGCTCTGCCCCCTCCTGTGGGATCACTTGGAGTCTGCTTGATGACAGTGGGTTTGGTTTGGGTTTAGCCACAGTTGGAACATCAGGGACATTGATGACGGCATTTCTCATTAATGAGAAACTGGGCTGGATTATTCTGTAGAGCTCTTTGAAATCCTAAAGTTTTTTATTGTGCTGCGAGGTGATTTGTTACAGTGTGGGCATACACCCTATTGTCCTTGTTTTTAAATACTGGTCACTAGTGAGTCCGGTCGCACAGCAGTTAAGAGCTGGGCTGCTGACTGGAAAGTTGGCCGTTCAGACTCACCAGCTGCTTTGTGAAACCCAGTGGGGCAACGCTGCTCTGTCCTGGAGGGTGGCATGAGTAGGAGTTGAGTCGACAGCAGCAGGGTTGGCTTTCAGTTTTCAGTGGCCCACTGGAGCTGTGGCAGTGCAGCGCTGAGGAGACTGGCTGCTGGATAAAGTTGCAGACAGGGGAGTCTGTGGGGTTTTGTATGGCAGATTGACTTGAATTGTAAACTTCACTTAATCACAATAAAAAAATAAGAAACAGATCATCTGCAAACCAAAAGATCAGCAGTTCAGATTGCCTAGCTGCTCCTTGGAAACCCTGTGGGGTCATTCTGCTCAGGCCTGTAGAGTCCTTATGCGTCGGAATTGGCTTGACGGCACTGGGTTTGATTTTGGTTTTTAGTAGCTAACATACTCAGTGGTCACTTATTCACCAAATTCAACTTACCTGTAACCAGGAAATACATTTAAAAGTCATCTGAGCCTTCAACACCGTAAGATACAGAATTCCTGTGCTTTTCTCAAGTTCTCACAGTTTTATACTTTTCTGTTGGACACGGTCAAGCAGCTCAATTGACTGGTGACTGGGTGGCATATTCTAGAAGCAGCAAATGGAGATGTACCAAGCACTCCCTGTAAGAGGCAGGCACATGGACACAGAAGGACGAGGAAAAAAGCCGTGCAGCCAGCCTACTAAGCTAAAAATTTTCACAACCTGGCTTTTTTTGATTGGATGCAACAGCAAAACAGTAACCTAGACTAAACTTAAATAACCTGTATTCATTATTTGCTTTTGAAGAAGACAGGAAATTTTTCCTAAGTTCTAGAAAGACCTCTTTTTAGTGTGTTTAACAGTAAAAGAGATTTTGGGGTTCTTGGAGAGGCTGCACTGTACAGCAAAACGAGCCTGGATTCTAGAGTCAGAGACTCAGGTTTAAAGCTGGGCTCCAATATTAAGTGGACAGTTTCTTCCAAGTTTCAAATTCTACATAGGAATTTACTAAAGATTCAAGATGACGCATGTAAAATATTTGCCCCTACTAGGTGCTTAGTAAACAACAGCTGTTGTCATTTCATTATTTTGTAATTTTTAATTGTCACATTGTTGTTCCATCTTGAATTTTGTTTTCCTTTTCAGGTAGAGCAAGAACAAACCTATCTAATAAATTTAGTATTGGCTTAAGATATGTCAGTGCCAATTCTGCTGGTTAAGAATGTTTTCAGAAAATCCTTTTTAACCTCCGCCGATAATCCCTCCCACTCCGCAGGCCCGGCCCGGCCCATCTGCTCTCAGGCCTGTTCTTACGGTGCCTCCGTGTGTCGGAGTAGAGCTGTGCTCCGTAGGGTTTCAGCGGCCGATTCTTCTGGAAGTAGGTGGCCGGGGCTCCCTTCCAAGGTACCTCTGGGTAGATTCAAACCTTCAGCCTTTCAGTTGGCAGCCAAGCTCATTGGCTATTTGTGCCACCCAGGGAGCGACTCCTTCAAAAGAGTAGGCTCTAGGAAACACATGTAGGTAAAAGGGGTTCACTTCTAGACTAAGACAGACGAGGAAGAAAGGCCTGGTACTCTGTTTCTGAAAACCCTGTGGGAGGTGACAGTCTGACGGGCAGCAGATCACGGGCTGTCACAGGACCAAGCACCAAGCAGTGCATGTGATTCCATTGTGCATGGGATTGCTGCCAGCTGGAGCACACTCAGTAGTCACCACCAGTAGGAAACATAAGCCTGTCCTGCTTTTAATGTTCCATTGGCGTGCTTTATCCTTAGATGCTTTGCAGTCCCTGCAAGGTGTGACTTCTGAGTAGTGGCTGCTGAAGCTAATTCTGCGTTACCAGTGTCAGAAAATTCCAATCAGTCACCACACTTGGTAATCGTGTTGGAACCAGCACGTAGAGTCATGGCTGTAGCTTGGTGCTGGGGGGTCTGAGTTTGAATCCTGGCTTCACTGTGTGCTAGTTAGGTAACTGCCTGAGTTTCCTGACTTTCCTATGCCGTAGTTTCTTCATCTGTAAAGTGGGGACAGTGGTGTCTAATTTATCAGGTTGTGGTGAGAATTCAGTGAACACTGCTGGTTTGTAAAATCACATAAACAAACTGCTTAGAGCAGGCCTGGTACAGAGCTGTTACTAGTTTTTAAAAGCTTAAAATTTTTTTGAGAAAAGACCTGTAAAGAAAAAAGGTGAAACAAATTAGAATGGGCATAAAAGTAATAAATGAGATCAAAAATTCAAAAAGCAAGAAGGAGATCCGCGGTGGAGATGCTGCTGTCTCCGAGGCTTCGGACACTGCCGTTGTTCCCAGAGCTGGCATTTCAGGCAATTATAACCGTTCTTCTGCTGCATTTTGCGCGTTTTCAGTAGTTTTGCTGCACATGTTTCATTCAGAACCTCACAAAGCCGTCTGCATTTTGCTGTTGGAAGACGCTGCCGCTGTCTCTCCATTTCAGCAGTTTCAAACCATTCTATTCTTAGTTCAGTTTCTTTCTCTACAAAACCCACTTCATTTCTATGCTCTGTCTTCCGACAGGCATCTTGGCTGTGACCCTGTGGGACAGTCTTACACATCAGGTCATTAGACTGCAGCCCAAGATAGCTTTGTAAGAACTTTAAATTCCGTTGCGACTTGCAGTGAAAAATGTTAATCAACAAGATAAACCAGTGCACACATGTAGCCATTAAGGACACTCTTAGCTTCCTGAAGGTAGTTTCTCTCTCTTTCCCTGCTTATCATCCCTTTTTCTTGTTCCTTTAGCATGGTGTCTAACGATCTGATTAACTGCTAATCAAAGAGTTACAGTTTTTCAAAGTCCTGTTTCTTTTTTAAATTTATTAGACTCGCTAGTAGAAATTTTTGTGTTTATGTGTTTTGTTTTAAAGCATCAAGTACCGAGTCTGTGCAGACCATGGCTCACCATCATTAGGCATTCAAGACGCGAGCCTGCATAACCCCATCAAGACTTAGAGCCTCTCCAGGAGCTTCCGGTCTCCCCTGCAGGAAAGCTCTCCATTGAACCCTCCACCCAAGTAAAAGCCTCAGGGGACTAAAACCCACCCACCTTTCCATGTGACGGGCTTTCATCTGACTTCTCATCAGTTTCCTTGGCCTTCAGGGTCATCCTCCTGTTTGTGTTCCTTTAGACTAGGGCCACAGAAACACTGCCTTCTGGACAGTGCACATGCTGTGTAAGTTTTCAGGGAGAAAAAAATATTCACCTGGCATGATGAGTTTAGGATCCTATGTATCCTATGATAAAGAACTTGAGTCCACAGTGAGAAAATGGGACTAAAGTAGTGAAAAATCAGAGTTCAGATTATACTCTCAGAGGCTATGTGGTTTAGGGAGAAGAGCCCTCAGCCTAAAATCTCATGGTTCTTGTTTTGTCCCTGCCCTTTACAAGGTGTATGACTGGAAGGGTCACACCCTAAGCTCACTGAGTCCTCAGATTCATCATAATTGGGTGATTTTCCACCCACCTGCCTCCCAGGGTTGTGAGGATGCACACAACGAGGACCTTCATGTAAAATAGGCAAGAGGGACATATGACCCCCTTTCACGGCTGCAGGTCGTCGCTGTCAGCTCTGGGGCCTGGGAAGGCGGGTGATGGGAGCACACGGAAAGCCTGCCCTGTGTCCATGTTTGAAAATGGTGAGAAGGCCATGTTCAACTTTTTTCTTCTGGCTGCTTAGAATACTCTTAGGCTAGTTCTAGTAAGGAGGAAAGTTAGAGTATCACATGCTCCTGGTTTGTAAAATCTGTTTACTAAGTCTTGAGCAGCATTTTTTAAAAAAACAAAAAACACAGAATGGAGAATTTTCCAATGCATCCCACATGGTAAGCGTAAAACACTGTTTTAGTTAGATTTGCGTGTGTGTGTGTACGTGTATGTGTACGTGTGTACTTGGTCTTTGAATAAAATGCCTTTATTCCTACCAGCTGCAGTCACTGTCCCGGGGCATCATTTCGGTCACACGTTTGGACTCTTGGCATCAGTGTTTCTCCTCCCGTCAGCCTGCTACTTGTGACTGGCGAGCTGGCAATGCCAGTCTGACTGTTGGTCTCACGGAAAGGGTTTTTTCTTGCATAGCACGGAGAAGGCCTGTCAGCCTTAAGTCGGGGTTTTATTTAATGTTCTCATAGCATCTTCTCCCACACCTAGACTTTTACAGCCTTTAATGATTGATTCAATCTCATACTGGTAGAAAGAGCATGTTAAATGTTGTTCTTTGAAACTTTTTAAAATTGTTGTCTGTGGAACATGAAAAACTCCCACTTAGCTTGGCATTGTTTGAGGGCTCAGTGTGGAGAAGCTATAGAATTTGGTGGTCTCTAGGAGAGAAAACACCAAGTTTTCTCCCCCCTCTTAATAAGTAAATTCATCTTTAGATGTGTGATTTAAGACCACTAAGTCACTGCCATTAACTTGTTCAACCGGCATTAATTTATTAATAAATTTTAATTAATTTATTGGTTGATAGATTTTAATTTATTTATTCCTAAACCGTAAAAAAAGATAGCCACATCTTTGGTTGACAGCATAGTTAGGAATAGATGACTTTCATACTGTCTGTGACTGATAGAGAATTGTTTTTTCCTCCAAGGATTATACATTCTGATTCATCAATGAGGAACTAATTTTTCAGTACCTTAGTGTACTGAGAGGCTGCATTTCGAATCCTGAGATTACTTATTTCGGTTTGGATAGAAGGTTGTGGGAGACTCTGATTCTCCCTGCTTACAAGCTACGTAAATGTATACCAGTGCTAGCAGCGTGAATATCTACAGGAGGATGTAGAATGCAGCCTCCACTGGCTCCATTTCCCCTGGGCAGTAACGGCCAGACTTCCTCCATTAGCGGAGGCAGAGTGAGAAGCAGAGATTATACGAGTTGAAAGACTTGTTTGTATGACAGTGGCAGCTGTGGCTTCAAGGCTCGTTGCCTGTGTGGCCAACTTTATGTTCTCCCTCCAGTCCCCACCCCCCCCCAAAATTTGCATTTCCCATTTACCACCTCTCCATGTAGAAGGAAACCCTGCTCACCAAAAAGTCAACAGTTGTAATCCACCAAGCGCTCCTTGGAAATCCTACAGGATAGCTCTGCTCTGTCCTGTAGGGTCACTGTAAGTCAGAATCTACCTGATGATAACAAGCTGGTGTAGAAACTAGGAACCACCTATGAAAGAGATAAAGAAAGATAAATGGGACAACCTTAGCCATCCTTAGATTATTATTAGCCATCCTTAGATGGCTAATAAATTGGGTGACCTTGATGGCACTTGGCTTGGCTTATAATAAATGGGGCCCCGTTCCAAGTGGCAGCTTAGCCACTTGTCCTCAACCTTCACATCCAGCCTGCCTAAAATTCTGCCTTGTCTACCTCCTAAACATTTTTCAAGGAGTCTTGCTGGCTTAGTGGGTAAGTGCTGGGCTGCCAACCAAAAGGGCAGCAGTTGGAATCCACCAGGAGCTTCTGGGAAACCCTGTAGGGCAGTTCTGCTCAGTCCTGTAGGGTCACTGTGAGTCGGAGTCAACTCAAGGGGAACCAGATTTGTTTTCCCAGTCTCTTTCAAGCTCTCCCTCTCTGTTTTCCCTCCTGTCTTCTCCGCGTCTGTGGCTGCCCCTCCACAGTCCTCCTTGACTGACTGCCTGTGTCCCTTGCCCTCCTCTGATCTGACCACTTTTGAAACAACCTTTTAGAAATGCATCTCTAATCTTTCTGTTCCTCCACTCTAAACTTTGGGTAGCTTATTGTGCTTAAAATTCAGCCCCAACTCTTCAGCTTGCCCTCTGAGCCTTGCATGATCTGGTCCTAACGTGTGGTGTTAGTTACTTTCCTCTGGTATTAGTGGCCTTTGAATTCCATGAAGACATTTTTGTTGCCAGTTGTTCTGCGTCAGGGTTTTCTTCAGATCCTTTCTGCTGGCTGCCCCTTGGAAGTGCCCAGCTTTCTTTTGCTTCAGGACCTTTGTACATGAAACTCCCTGTGCCTGGGTTGTTCTTCCCTTAGCTATCTGTGCGGATCAGTCCTTCATCTTTAGTTCCCTCAGGGAAGCCTTCTCTAGTCACCTTATTTAAAAGTACAGACTCACGGTCACCCTGGAACATCACTGTCCCCCTTCCCTGCTTTCTCTGTTTTCCAAGGCACTTACCTCTTTCCAGGAAACCTGGTGGTGCAGTGGTTAAGAACTAGGGCTGTTGACTAAAAGGTTGGCAGTTCAAGTCCACCAGCTGGTCTGCTGTGTCCTGGAGGGTTGCTATTAGCCAGAATTGACCCAGTGGCTTTTTTTCCCTTTAATCTCTGAATGATGCATGGCCATGCATGTTCCTGTCAGCACCCACAATAATGCCTGACGTGTGGTAGGTACTGAGAAAATGTTTATTAAATGAATGCGTTTAACCTGTACTTACGGAGGTGGAGATATCAAGACAACGAGCCTTAAGTCAAATTATGGAGCATAGTAACTCAAAGTGATTTAAAAAGCTGAGTTAATTAAATTTGTGTTGTGCATTGTTCTAAAAAAAAATTTGAGGTGGTTTCTAAAAATGTATGTGGTAAATGGAACAAAGATTTATAGAGAGAATGAAACAAAGGGAGCATAATGGTAGTTTTAAAGCGCATATAGTTAATGCATAAAAGGCCCTGCGTAGTGACCAGATGCCAAAAGAACAAACAGATCTGTTCCTGAAGAAGTACAGCTGGAGTGCTCCTGGCAAGCAAGGATGGCGAGGCTGTGTCTTACGTATTTTGGACATGTGGTCAGGGAGGATCAGTCCCTGGACGTCATGCTTGGTAAAGTGAAGGGTCAGTGAAAAAGAGTAAGAAACTCAAAGAGATGGATTGGCACAGTGGCTGCACCAGTGGGCTCAAGTTCACCAACAACGTGGGCATGGCGCAGAACCAGCCAACATTTCATTCTGTTGGGCACAGGGCCACTGTGAGCCAGAACCAACTCATTGGCACCTGACAACAACAACATGAGAGCTGAAGGCGGGTCGCAACTTAGGCTCCTTAAAGAGGGAAGTTGGTGCCACAGCAGCATACCAGGCAACATCAGCTTGCTCAGAGACGGTGACTGGACCGGAATCATGAGGTTGGTTCCGTGGCGCTTCTAAGGAGCAGACAGGCCAGCCTAGCTTGGATATGCTGTGAGGTGACGAAAGGAAGGTGACAGAAGAGAAGAAGCCAGCCATACTAGGCCCTGGAGACCACACGAAGGTCATCGGCTTACACTTGGAATGGGATAGGAAGCAACCTAATGGTTCTGAAGAGAAGTTCAACAACCTGAAAGAATTGCAGGACCTGAAATAGTGAGAAGGGTGGGAGCTGTCCACAAACCTTTACTGAATCTCTGCTATTTGCTAGGCATTTTCCTGAACACCACGAATACCAAACCAAACCGCGGCCGTTGGGTTGAGTCTGACTCAGGGCAACCCTGAGGACAGAGGAGAATGGCCGATGTTTGGGTTACAGCCAAGCTCTTAACCACCGGGCCACCAGGGCTACCCCCTGGGGACGGAGTGGTTAATAAAATGCACACCAGTTCCTGCCCTCATGAAGCTTTAGTCTTGCAAGTAAGACTACTAACAGGTAACTGTTGTGGCTCTTCTACAAAAGCCTTGCTTGCTGATTTAGGAAAAAACTTTCCCTGTTGTTTTAAAACTTGCACCATTTCCCCATTGTGAAGTCTCTGCCCTCTCTTCCAGGACAGCAGTCGCCCCTGCCAGCCTCTGCTTGTGCCAGGACCTTCCCAAGGTTGATCCAAACTTAGAAATTGAGTATTTTTGAATATCTGCTGTGGAAGACCCCAACCAGTGCATTTACTGCCCTGGTTTCTTCTCTGATCACGAGGCAGCCTCAGATCCAGTGTCTTTGAGGCAAATAGCTGAAATCGACTTGTATACAATTAATGACTTAGAAAGTGACTGTTATACAGTTCACTGAATTGGAGTGGAAGACAGAGAGTTAAGAGGTGAATTTAATTTTAACGTTTCACTGGCAAGGTATCCACAGTCAGCTCTCTTTCCTGCGTGCGTGACGTTAAAGGGGATAACATAGAGCATGCGTCTTCTTCTTCCCTGTACGTCTACTGTTCCATCTGTTTTTGGTCGTTTAAAACTGAGTCAGAGAATTGGAGGGATACCTCCGAGCCAGAGACATGACAGTGAACTTCAGGGCTCCCGTTAAATTCTGCAGTGCTCAACTGAGCACCATGGGTGTCTTGAGGCAGAGGATGCCAGACGTTAGCTGCCTAGGTGATATTCTGCTGGCACTGGTCTAGCTTTTATTTGATTTTCTCTTCTTTTTTACTTTCTTCTTTGATTTGGAGATAAACAGTAGTTTTGACATCAAAATCATACGTGCCACCCTATTTTTCAGAGTTGCAGGAAGTAAACTAAACCAGCAGTAGACTTTTGGGGAAATAATGGAAACATATTGAGTCAGATCCAAATCGACGGCACTTGGCTTGGCTCATATATATATATAAAGTCATGACGTTCTACGTGTTTCCAAGAAAAGATATGAGGACATTGAGAACACAAACTATTTAAAAGGACATCAGAGGACAAACTATGCTAAAAGAATGAGGTACAGCTTGTTGCTGATTAAATCATTCTGTTAAGTGCTATGTCTGCAAACCAAGAAGTAGGCAGTTCAGATCCACCCGGCACTCCTTAGAAACTCCGTGGGGCAGTTGTTCTCTGTGCTTTAGGGTCATTATGAATTGAACCGATGCGAGGACACCTAACAACAGAAGCATTGGGCTATGTTAATCTGTAAGTCTGCATTATCCCAGTTTTAAGTGTATCTGTTGAATTTGCTTTATAGGTTTTATTTATTTGACATAACCTTGTGTTAACTTGTAAGAAATGAAGCATGTCTTCGGTGTACTGAGAAGCAGGAGAAAGCAGGAAAGCAAGCAGAACTATTGAGGCAGAACTACTGCAGAGGTCACCGTGTCTTCTAAGGGAGGCAGAGGCAGAAAGGTCTTGGCTTCTGTAAAACTGTTGAAGTAGCAGAAAGAGAATATGCCCCAGCATCTTTGCTGACACAAATTCTGCCGTACAGTGAGCATGGAAAAATACAGTCCAGCTTGTTAATCAATGATCTGCCAAAACTGTGCCCTCAGAATGCCTGACACAGCTTAGCCTGTGTAAGCCAAGAGGGTGCAGGAGCGAAAAGTTTGGAAAACATTGCCTTCCCTTTTAGAAATTTATAAATATATTAGTGTTTTTCAAACTTACATGTGACCAGAACCCATTTTTGCTATTAATAACCCCTTTGGAATGATGTTTTAGGAAGTGCTGTTCTGGGTTATTCAATAAGAAATTTAAAGTATATATTAGAAAAAAAACAAATCCACTGCTGTTGTGTTAGGTCTGATTCATAATGACCCTAGAGGTTTGGGTAGATCTGTCCCATAGAGTTTCCAAGGAGCACTGGCAGATTTGCACTGCTGACCTTTTGGTTAGCAGATGTAGCACTTAACCCACTATGCCACCAGGGTTAAAGTATGTATACATACATATACATCTGTACGTACACTTTGTTATTGTTTTTTGGTGCCATTGAGTCAGTTGTGACTCATAGCGACCCGACGTACAATGGGAGGAAGCACCGCCCCATCCTGCACCATCCCCACAATCATTGTGATGCTCGAGCCCATCGCTGCAGCCACCGTATCAGCCCATCTCACTGAAGATCTTCCTCTTTTTTTCTGACCTTCTACCAAGTGTGTATACATTAGGCATAGATAATGTATTCTACAGCAGTATTTGATATTCTCTGAAATTGAGTAAATAAATGCTGACTGATGAAATTACTATCCAGTGACCTTAATAAATACTAAAATTATTCTAAAATGGATACACTTATGCAAAGTTGAATGTGTGGCTATGAACTTAGTTGGGTGTCACTGACCTAGCTAGTGAGTGTCTTTGCCTGGAAGCACTTTCTTCACTCAGCCACCCAAGAATCACACCCTTCCGCATTTCCTCCTGCTTCTCTGACTGTTCCTGCTCACTTCCTTGACCTCTAAAGACTCAAGGGACCAGTGCTTAGACCTTATCTCCTGGACCTTTCCTCCTCTGTAGATACTGTCACTTCTGCTATAGAATGTAATACCGTCTGTATGATGTTGGTGGAATTAACACCATGGCAACTGGTTTGGTTATGGTGTAGACCCCCACAATTTTGTCTTCTGCCTGGATCTCCCCTGAGCTCCAGACTTCTATGTACATTGACCAAATTGTCTCCATTTGGACGTTTAATGAGCATCTGAAACTTAATATTTTCAAACTGAGATCCTAATCTTCCATCAGATTTCCTTCTCTTTAGTTTTGCCATCTGTCACCTGATACTGCTGTACCAGAAATACAAGTGCATAGCTTTAAGAAGAGATTTATTTCATCACGGTCCAGTAGACTACAAGTCCAAATTAAGGGCATCAGCTCCAGGGGAAGTCTTTCTCTCTTGGCTCTGGGGAAGGTCCTTGTCATCAGTCTTTTCCTGAACTAGGAGTTCCTGAGGTGCAGGGACCTTGGATCCTTTCCAAAGGATGCTCTCTCCTCCCAGTATTGCTTCTTGGTGGTGTGAGGTCTCCAGCTCTCTGCTTGCTTCCCTTTCCTTTGTATCCCATTAGATTGTCTCAAGGCACAAAACAATCTTACACACTGAGTCCTGCCTCACCAACACAACTGCTGCCCACCCTTCCTCATTAACGTCTCCGAGGCAGGGTTGACAGCAAACAGGAACATCAACAATACTAGGAATCTTGGCCTCACCCAATGGCTACATGCACGTCTGGGGAGACACAGTTCAGTCCGTGACACTGTCATTGTTGATTTTAGGGTTCCTCCTGCCAGTTCTGACTCATGCCAGAGAATGGAGCACCCCTGGGCCTGCCCCTCGGGTGTGCACGATCCTCACAGTTGTACTTGAACCCATTGTTTCAGCCACTGTGTCATCTGTCTCTTTGAGGGTCTTCCTTTTTCCCACTGACCTTCAGTGGATTTGGTGTCCTACTTTACCAAGCATGATATCCTTCTCAAGGACCTTATCCCTTCTGACAATATGTCCAATGTATGTAAGAAAGAATGTAGTCTTGCCATCCTTGCTTCTAAGGGGCATTCTGGTTGTAATCTTTCCGAGACAGATTTGTTTGTTCTTCTGACAGTCCATGGTATATTCAGCATTCTTTGACAGCACCATAAATGCGTTAATTCTTCAAAGGCATCAGTTCATCGTTGGTCGTCCTTACTGTTCCGATTTTGCAGGCATATGAGGTGATCGAAAACGTCATGGCTGGGACCAGTTTCACCTTACTTCTGAAGTTGCTTTTCAACATCTTGAAGAGGTCTTGTGCAGCAGATTTGCCCAGTGCAATGCATCTTTTGATTTCTTGACTGCTGCTTCATGGGTGTTGATTGTGGATCCAAATAAAATGAAATCCTTGGCAACCTCAATCTTGTCTCCGTTTATGATGGTGTTGCTTCCTTGTCCAGTTGAGAGGATTTTTGTTTTCTTAATGTTGAGGTGCAGTCCATACTGAAAGCTGTGGTCTTTGATCTTTATCAGTGTTTCAAGTCCTCTTCACTTTCAGCAAGCAAGGCTGTGTCATCTGTATAATACAGGTTATTAATGAATCTTCCTCTAATCCCGATACCCTGTTTTTCATATAGTACAGCTTCTCGGGTGATTTGCTCACCATACAGATTGAATAGGAATGGTGAGAGGATACAACCGTGATGCACACCTGTAAACCAGTGAGCACCTCCTTGTTCTGTCTCAGGAACTGTCTCTTGCTCATGATATTGGACAATTTCGTCACTCCTGTTTCTCAGCTTTAGAGTTACCCTTGACTTCACTCTCTAACTCTCACCTTCCAGTCTGATCCTTTCGGAAGTTCTGTGAGTCTGTGCTGAAAGTGTAACCAGAAACTGACTGCTTCCTCTGCTTCCCCTTGCACTCGCACTCTAACTTTCTTTTCCCTTTCTGCTTCCACCCTGGACTCTTTCAACCTGTTAATGAAGCAGATGAGGTGATCCTGTTAGAACAGATGGCAGATCAAGGCACTCCACTTAAATTCTCCCATCTCTGTAAGAAAAATGACAATAACAGCAGTATAAGTGAGCTGCCATTCTGTTAATGAAAACTTCACCTCTTTGACTTAGTCATTTATTTCTCTTTCCAGATGGAATCTCTTTGGCCACAGTGGCCTCCTCTCTGTTTGCCGCTCCTTTCCTGGTGCTGTTCCTTCTGCCTGGACTCCCCTCCTAGATTCCAGGTGGCACATTCTCCTTCTCTTGACTCGAGCATCATGCCTTCAGTCAGATCTTCATGAGCGACACTGTCCCAAAATCTGCCTCCAACACACCTCTTTGTGTTTTCCTGGTTTCTCTGATTGATTTTTTCTTGGTGCTTTCTATGCTGCAGCATTCTGTATGTTTTATGTGTTTCTCCTGCTTGTTTCTTTCCTCCATCCCTGGAACGTAAGCTCCTGAACACAGGCGGTTGGCTTGTGTTTTATGCACTGCCACAGAATGCCAGCTCCCAGCAGTGCCAGCAGCCAAGCCTACTTCATAGAATGTGCTGCATAAACCTGTGTTGAGTAAACTTACTGAATTAATCATGTGTGAGATCAGGTATCTTGATATCACTGAATATAAAATAAAGATTCCACTTATCAAAAAAGAAAATCATAATGGAGGGGTGGAGTCCCAGTGGCAACTAAACACACGTCTTCCTAAATCCGTTTGGAAACCAAGACCTGGATACCTGGTGAGCCCTAGCATGCAGCATAGGGCTGTTAATTTGGACTTCATACCACTGAACACAAAACCTCCTCTCTTTTACTGACCTTACTCTTGGCACACGCTGGCTTGCATGGACCAAAGGTAACACCATTTTAACTTTTTTCCCTCTGTCTTAGCTGATGGGCAGAGCTGTGACTTGACTAGCAGCTAATCTCAGACGCAGTGCTGGTGGGATCAGCAGGCAAAATTGTCATAATTTGAGAGCTCAGCTTTGCACTCTGTACATCTCAACACCATTGACCTCTCTTTCCACCTCCACCATAGAGTACCCAGTACTGAGACAGTGGCGAGCTTGTTCAGGATGCCATATTAATCCATTGAGAGGCGGATACACCCATACGGAGGTCCCAGCTGGACTTAGTTCCTAGGCTGGGTGGCAGTGCCTGCCCGGAGGAGGGTGCTGTTCTAGCAGAAAAGCAGTATTTTACACAGTGTTGCCTATGGCTGGGGCCTGACAAAAGAGGCTGTGGACTCTGTGCATCTCAGCACCTTTGACTTCTCTTTCCATCTCTGCCATAGAGTGGCTGGTACTGAGGCAAGCGGTGAACTTGTGCAGGACACCATCTTGTTCCACTGGGAGGCAGACATACCCATACAGAGGCCTCAGTTGGATCTAATTCCTGCAGTGGGAGGCAGCACCTGCCCAGAGCAGAGTGCTTTTCCAACAGAAAAGCAGTATTCTACACAGTATTGCCTACAGCTGAGGCCCAACAGCAGAGCCCAGCAGGTCAGTAGCCTTTCTGTATTTTCAGCTAGTTCATAACATCTGGGCTTACTTTGCCAGC
This sequence comes from Heterohyrax brucei, assembly GCA_028571685.1. Classification (NCBI taxonomy): domain Eukaryota; kingdom Metazoa; phylum Chordata; class Mammalia; order Hyracoidea; family Procaviidae; genus Heterohyrax; species Heterohyrax brucei. Next base: position 84,123,189 of record CM053157.1, on the reverse strand, counting down.
TGGGGAGAGGGACCTATACACCTGAAAACCAGACTGACTTTGGAAGTTGTCAGATACTTTTTACCTTTCGTTTTAAGATGGCCTAGAGAAACAACTGTGATCCATTCTCACAGCATCTCTCCCAGCCTCTACTGACTCACATGATGCCCCAAAAGCAACAAACTCTGGAGAAAAGCATAACCAAGAAATCACCCATGGCTTCAGAAGGGCCCCAAAAGAAAGCACCACAAAACTTCCCAGATGAAGAAGCTTTTCTGAAACTATCAGAAGGTGAATACAAAAGGATTATATAGAGAGCCCTTCTAGACCTTATACAAAATGCAGCAGAGTAAAATGAAAAATTAAGCAAGCTGTTCAATCTGATGGAACACCAATACGCTTAAATCCAACAGATCAAGAACAAAATCAAAGACACAGAAACTTCAATTCAAAGCCAAGAAAACAAAATGGAACAAATGGAAAGCAGACTTTCTGATTTGGAAGACAGAGATAATTATTCCAGCATCTATGAGGAGAAATCAGAAAAAAAGAAACAAAAATGAAGAGGCATTAAGAAGCATGTGGGACTCTATTAAGAGCAACAATCTACGATTCATTGGCATTCCTAAACACGGTGAGACACCTGAGAACACAGAGGGTATTGCTGAGCTGCTGACAGAAAACTTCCCAGAAATTATGAAGGAAGAGAATATAGATATCCAAGGTACATATCAAACACCATTCAATATAGATCTGAAAAGAAAGACCCCAAGATTTATTATAATCAAGCTTAACAAAATGAAACATAAGCAGAAGCTGTTAAAGGCAGCAAGACTCAAAGCAAAGCTTATATTCCGAGAGAGACCCTGCAGGCTTTCGTCGGATTTCTCAGCAGAAACCATGACGGCATGGAGACTGTGGCATGACACATTGAAAGCCTTGAAGGAGAAGAGCTTCCAACCAAGAATTATATATCCTGCAAAACTGTCTTTCAAATATGAAAATGAAATTAAGACATTTGCAGATAAACAGAAACTCAGAGACTTTGTAAAAACCAAACCAAAGCTACAAGGACTACTGAAAGACTCTCTTGACTTAGAAGAACAAATCCACTAACTTTATATTTTAGAAGCAAATACAGGACACAGCACCTAAAATCCTGCTCAGTTACAGAATGCTCCAAACTCAGTCAAAGCTATAATAGTGAAAGAAGTGTCCAGTAATCACATCATGAAAACTATGATGCCATCATATTACGAAGAAGGATGTACTACAGTTATTATAGTCCTTCCAGATGGAGAGGAAGTTGGTAAGAATGGTAGTAATTGAAATTGGATTTATATATAGTTTATTAAGGGGGATCATGGGGCAGCCATAAAGCACAATAAAGATGCAACATATCAAGTCAAGGAACATAATACAGGAGTCTCAACAACCACAAAACCAACCCTGAAAAAGGTGAAAAACCAACTCACAAAGAATATCTCAGAGCAGATTAATAAGAACAATAGAGAAGACATCAATACAAAAATAAACACATCACAATGGCAGCACTGAACATATGCCTATCAATAATTACATTGAATGTGAAAGGACTGAACACTCCAGTAAAGAAACATCGAGTGACATCTTGAATTAAAAGACATGACCCATCCATATGTTACCTACAAGAAACTCACCTTAGACTTAAAGGTAGGAACAAACTGAAAATTAAAGGATGGAATAATATATATCAAGCTAACAGTGAACAAAGAAGAGCAGGTGTGGCAATTCTAATCTCAGAAAATAGATTTTAATGTAAAATCCACCATCATGGACAAAGATGGACACTATTGCTGAAAGTTTCAACACACAAACAGGACTTAACAATGTTAAATATTTATGCACCTAATATTAGAGCACCTAAATACATCAGAGAAACACTGACTACACTCATAAACAAGATAGATCACTCCACAGTAATCATGGGAGACTTCAACACTCCACTCTCAATATTGGGCAGATGATCTAGAAAAAAGCTTGATAAAAACACAGAGGACCTTATTGCCACAATTAACCAACTAGACCTCGTCGACATATACAGAACTTTCTATCCATCAGCGGACAACTACACCTTCTTCTCCAGTGCAATGAAACATTCTCCAGAATGGACCATGTGTTAGGAAATAAGTGGCTCTCAACAAAATCCATAACGTTGAATTAATGCAAAGCATCTCAGATCTCAGATCATAAAGCCATAAAAGTCTAAATCAATAGAAAAAATATAGAAAGTGGAACTCTTGGAAACAACATCTTGCTCAAAAAGCCGTGGGTTATAGAAGAAATCAAGGATGAAATAAAGAAATATATGGATTCTAGTGAGGATGAAAACACTTCCTACCAGAACCTATGGGATACAGCCAAAGCAGTGCTCAGAGGTCAGTTTATCTCCATAAATGCACATATCTGGAAGGAAGAAGGAAACCAAATCAAAGAACTAACCCTACAGCTTGACCAAGTAGAGAGAGAACAATAGAGGAACCCCTCAGGCACCAAAAGAAAACAGATCATAAAGATTAGAGCAGAACTAAACAAATTAGAGAATAGAAGAACAATTGAAAAAATTGAAAAGACCAAAAGCTGGTTTTTTGAAAAGATCAACAAAATTGACAAACCATTGGCTAAACTTACTAAAGAAAAGCAGGAAAGGAAACAAAGACCCCAAATAACACATTAGAGGGGAGTTGTCATAACATCCTACAGAAATGAAAACTGTAACAGAATACTATGAAAGACTGTACTCTAACAAATTTGAAAAGCTAGAGGAAATGGACAAATTCCTTGATTCATATCACTTACCAAAATTATCACCAGGTGAAGCTGAACAACTTAATAAACCAATCACAAAGGAAGAGGTTGAAAAAGTCACATAAAAACTACCAGCTATAAAAAGCCCAGGCTCACATGGCTTCACCACAGAATTCTCCCAAGCTTTTAGGGCAGTGTTATCTCCAATACTACTGAAATTATTTCACAGTATAGAAAAGGATGGACTACTCCCAAATTCTTCCTATGAAGCCAGTATAACCCTGGTACCAAAGCCAGGGAAAGACCCAACAAAAAAGAACTACAGACCAATATCACTCATGAATCTAGATGCAAAAATCTCAACAAAGCACTACTGAAGAAGAACACACTGGGCCAGCCAAGCCAAGTGCCGTTGAGGCCTCATTACCCAACTTTAGGACTTATTACACTGCCACAGTAGTGAAAACAGCCTGGTACTGGTGCAAAAAGAGACAGCTAGATCAGTGTAACCGAATTGAGACCCCAGAGATGACACCATCTTCCTGTGAACAGTTGATATTCTACAAAGGGGTATTCTAGTTGATATTCTACTAAATTGGGGTAAAAACAATGTCTTCAACAAATGCTGCTGGCAAAATTGGATATCCGTCTGCAATAAATTGAAACAAGACCCATATCTTACACCTTATATGAAAACCAACTCAAACTGAATAAAAGACCTAAATATCAAATCTAAAATGATAAAGCTCATCCAAGAAAAAGTAGGGACAACAATGGAAGATTTAATACACAATGTAGACAGACTTCAAAATCTGCCAAATAAACCACAAGCAAGAGAAAATAGATAAATGGAAACTATTAAGAATCAAACACTTTTGCTCATCTAAAGACTTTATTAATAGAATTAAAAGGCCACCTACAGAACGGGGAAAAATATTTGGCAACTAGATGTCAGACTGATGCCTGGTCTCCATAAACTATAAGGTACTGCAAAATATAAATAAGGATAAGGAGATGGACAGACACTTCTCTAAAGAGGAGATCCAGATGGCCAAAAAACACATGTGCACATGCTCACGATCATTAGCTATTAAATTCAAATCAAAACTACAGTAAGATACCATCTCACCCCAGCAAGGTTGGCTGTGATCCCAAATCACAAAACAACAAATGCTGGAGAGGCTATGGAGAAACTGGAACTCTGCTACACTGTTGATGGGATTGCAAAATGGTGCGCCCTCTTTGGAAAGCAGTCTGGCACTTCCTTAAAACTCTCTATATAGATATACCATTTGACACAGTAATTCCACTGCTTGAAATATATCCTACAGATTCAAGGCCATTCACACCAACAGATGCATGCTAATGAATGTTTATTGCAGAACAGTCCACGATAGCAAAAAGATGGAATCGACACAGATGCCCAACAACAGAGGAATGGATAGGTAAACTATGGTGTATATACTCGGTGGAACACTGCAGTGATAAAGAACAATGATGATTTTAGGAAACATCTCATAACCTGGTTTCAGTTGGAGGACATTATGCTGAGTGAAAATTGTCAGCAACAAAAAGACAGATATTGTATGACACACTATAAGAACTGGAAAACAGACTCATGCTTAGAAGAAAAGACCTTTTGACAACTGTAAGGATGTGGAGGGGGGAGGGCTTAGATTAAATAGTTGGTATAAATTTGATTGGGTGAAATCTGTGACAGCGCACATTAGAAAGAAGATCAATATTAACTGGACTTCAGCATAACATGATTACTCCTCCCATCTTAACCCAGTATTGCAAGGACAGAGTAGATGGGGTGGGGGGCCAGGGACCATGCTGCCAGGGGAAATTGAGGCCATTTGGCACAACTAGCATTTTGCCAGGAGAGCCCTCTGCACCCCATATTGGTGAGTGGCATCTAGGGTCTTAAAAGCTACCGAGCTGCCATCTGAGGGTACAACAAATGGTCCCAACTCAGCAGGAAGGGATGATCACCAGGGACTAAACGACATGGGGGAAAGAGAACCGAGAAGATAGAGAGACCCAGGTGAGTGGGTGACTACATCAGCTTGTGACTGGAAGAACCAGATGGTGCCCGGCCACCACCAGTGATAGCCATGATGGAGCTCACAAAGTTGAGTCTAACTGGCAACACAAGACTAAAAAGGGGTGCACCCTGGGATCTCCACTAAAAGACTGCAACTGATGGTCCAGCAGCCTCGGAGCTTCCCTGGGTGCATGGCCACTGGCCCTGATGCTGACCCCGTCCATAAATCATAATGGAGGTCAACTCTTCAGCCAGGAATGGATTGGACTTGGTGACAAAGAGTGACCCTATCATGTGTATACTTTATGGTTCTGTGCATCTATAGGATGTCATCCTGCTGACCTATTACTGGAGGCAGGGGAATGGATGGAGAGGAAGGGATAGGAGATTGTTGTGAGGATAAGACATATATGGAGCAGAGAGAGCAGTGGGAACTGCATATAGGTGGGCAGGCAAATTTATATGGGAATGTACATTTTCATTCAACCATAATAAAACAAAATCAAATTAATTCTGAAATAATGGGAAAAACCCCATTTGAACGGGATTTCTCAGAACGTCAGTATACCTTTATCCTCACTCATTCAGCTGCTGTTTATTGAACCCATAGCTGTTTCCAGCTGTGGTGTAGGTATGTGACTGAGTAACACCACTGCTGGAAACAAGCTAGAGTTTTGTAAATTGTTCTTGATTGGGTTGGGCAGACAAAGTCCGTGTTGCGGTGGTATCTTTGTGAATTTCCTATAACATTTAAAAATAAATGTATGAAGTGGCAGCTAATTTTATTTGGGAAGAATAAAGGAGCACATATTAATAGAAAAATCACTAAACAAAGCCTAAGGGGATAAAAAAGGACTAGCTCCCCTATTTTTGCTGTGCTGCAGTGCGGCTGTTCTTATAAGTGTGTCATTAAGACATGAATAAATAAATATGTGAGGCACAAAATTGAAAATCCAAAATTAGATCCGTATTATGGGGATTACCTTTTGAAAAGAAGCACTCTGAGATTATTTTTTAAATAATGAAAAAGGAAAACCTGACTCAGGAACAGAAATAGGCACGGATCCAAGGTTGAGAAAAAAATACTAGAATGTGTGTGGCAGGAGCCCCTGGCTGTCGTGACCGGTAAGGAAGCACACAGCCACTCACCAGCGGGTTGGTGCTTGGAACCCACCCAGACAAGCCCCTGGAGAAAGGCCTGCCATCTGTGAGAGGTCACGGGTGGTCCCTCTGGGGAGCAGACCCACTCCACACACACTGGATGAGAACTTTTTTTCAGTGTGTGTTACAATTGACATATAGAATATCAAAGTCAAGTGAAACCAAGATACAGGCAATTTATGGAATCCACTTCATTGTTTAGAGATGTGTAATAAGCTTAGAATATCGTAATATAACAGCATTTTCTTGTATTGCACACAATTTATACCAAAAAAGAAAATTAAGAGCCATTAATAGTAAATAGGTCAAATAAAAGAGAAACTGTGTTCTAGATAATTTAATTGCCAGCAGATTGATTGCTTTTATATGGCTGTTGTCACCATGGTCTTGTAACTCACCCAATCAGTCAAATGGGACTGTACAGATAATTGTGGCCCACCAAGGGGACTGGTCGGTTTTGCCATTCCAGTGGGCTTAAAATGAGCCATCCCAAAGGCGAAAAGAGAGGGTCTCACTACCACCAAGACGAAGAGCCAGCAGTAGATTATGTCCTGTGGACCTGGAGTCCGTGTTGAGAGGCTCCTAGGACCAGGAGAAAGAGCGCTGTGACACCAAAGGCAAGAAGACATGGTGACAGAAACAGCAGCAGCAGCAGACCCTGGAGGCCAGCAGGGACAATGCAGTGGCCTTCCTGCTCAGGGAGCAAGAACACACTCTGCTCGCAGCCAGGAGGCTTGCTGGCAGAGTGGGATGCCTCTGGGTGTTTATCAGCAGAGCTAGAGCTTTATAACATGTGTCCTAGCAGGGCCAAGGCCAGGCTGAGCAGCTGAGGGCCGGAGAGAGACCTGCCTGGAGGCACGGCTGGCAAGAGGCTGTCCTGATAGAGCCTCTCCTGGGCATTCTGGATTCCAAATTCTAACCCGTTACTTCCTAATAAACTGTGAATGTGAGTATGTTCTGTGAGTTCTGTGTGGCTCTTCCAGTGAATTACTGAATCCAGTACAGAAGAGCGTGCCACAGGAACGACAGTTAGTATCAGAACTGGTAAAGGTGGCAGAGAGAGGAGGCATATCGGGCCTCCACCTCATAGGAGTGAGCCTTGAGTTGTTGGTCTTCATTCTTCTTTTCTGTTGTGAAGTTGGAAGAGGTCAGACGCTGCTGCACTATGGTGGTTTTAGATCAAAAGCTATTTGTGGTTATATATGAAAATTAAAATCTCAAATCTAAAAATACGTGCTATGAAATTATGGAAAGACAATCAGTTTCCATCTGTCATCATTATTAGGTGCCGTCAGTTTAGTTGCAACATAGTAACCCGTATGACAGTGTGGAACTGCCCCATCGGATTTTCCGAGGAGCAGCCAGTGGCTTCAGACTGTCAGTCTTTCAGTTAGCAGCCAAATTCTTACCCACTATGCCACCGGGGCTTCTCATTTTGGATGTAGAAAGTCACAAATAAAGGCTACTCCCACCATAACAAAAAGGGAAAGCCCAGCAGTCTGCAAAATTTGTAACAGTTCTGGAGCCCATTAGAGAGTTGAGAGCATCAGGCCACGAGGTGAACTGAAATTCCCAGCGCAGACAGGACCCAGGGACTGTTTCACCTTTGAAAGAGCATGGTTGAAAGGAGCAGGCACCATGGAAGTGGGTAAGACAAAAGCAACTAGTATCTTAGGGAATTCTTATAGGCTCAATATGGGCTGGGGTAACCGTGTAGAGTAACACAGACCCAGACACAAGGGAGTCTGCTAACTTGCGAGCTCTTTCCATGTGTCTTCACCGGCTCACAAACTGAGAGAGGACAGGCAATCAGAAAGAGCCATCCTTCAGGGATAAAACCCTGCCCACTTTTACCACACCATCTCTCATACAAAGAAATAACCTTAAGCCACTGGAAAAGGGATAGAGAATCCATCCAATCCCCTTAGGGTCCAAGCAGACACCCACTGGCCTCTAGGGGTCTGGAGAAACCAAAGCATTGAGCCCCTGGGAGAGGGGCAAGGAAGTCTACAGCCATGGCTGCTGCTCCTTTGGACTTCATGTGGGGCCTGCGGTGCTAGTGGGCTTTTCTCTGTGTTGCCCCACAAATCTAAGACAGAGTTTGGCTTCCATGGGGTTCCATGAGGGGCAGAAAGTTCCATATCCCGGGCCTGGATGCATAGGGCTTGCCTAAACCTGAGGAGAACCTAGGAGAACCACAGTCAGCAGTGAGTGACAAGAGCAGTCTGCCACTGAGGGAAGGTGAGACTGGAGAGAGAAGTCCCTCTGCGGCACAGGCACGCTGCACCTGCTGGAACTGGAGGTAGGGGAGGAATAGTGAGGAAAACCCTGGAACTCCAGGCCTCGCACTGAGGGCAAGGCAGCAGCTGTCCACTGCTGGAGGGGAGTACACAGAAGGCAAATTCAGCAGCGACAGAACAACAGACCCAGCTCAACTACTGACTAGGTCATCTGTTTTTGGAATCTCAGTTCACCTGGTTAACTGACAGAAAAATAGGCATGCACACGGCCAGGAGTAAATATTCTTGTCCTCAGCTTCTACCACTGTTTTGTATACAGTGGCTGGAGTTCAATAAAGCATTATAGAATATCGAAAAAGCAAGCGAACCAACAACAAAACCCCTAAAAACCTAGTTTCAAGAGAAATCAGCAGAAGCAGACCAAGAAGTGACTACCAGATTGGGACCTTAATTATGACTAATATGTTAAAGGATTTAGTGGAAAAGGTGTACCATATGCATGAACAGATGGGGAATTTTAGCAAAGAAATGTCAGTTATAAAGAATCCAATGAAAATGCTAGAAACAAAAAAATACATAGAAAGGTTTACTGATGGACTAGACACAGATAAGGAAGGAGTACATGAACTTGAATATGAAAATCCATTGAAATTATCCAAAATGAAAAGCAAGAAGAGAGTGATATGGAGAGGGAACAAGTCATATAAGAAGGGGAAAAAAAAAGATAATATGGCTTAACTTCACAACCACCTAAATATCTCCGCTGATGGAAAGAGGAGGCCAAGACCTGCCACTGCTGCTGCCACTGTCATTCGTCTTCCTTCATGACTATGTTTCTTCGTGCTTCTGTTCTTGCTGCTCTGTGCTTTTTGTCCAGGAAGGCTACCTTCTATGTTTCAGAAGAAGCCACCCTTCTTCAGTGGAACTGAAGATAACTTTGTTGTTGTTGCTATTAGGTACCGTTGAGTCGATTCCAACTCATAGCAACTCTACCTTCAACAGAACGTTGTCCGGTCCTGCACTATCCTCACAATTCCAAGTTGTAGTGACCCTGTAAGACAGAGGTAAACTGCACCACGGCGTTTCTGAGGAGCGCCTGGTAGACTTGGACCGCCCACCTTTTGGTCGTGAGCCGTAGCCCTCAACCACTAGGCCACCATGATTTCCGTGTGTGGGCTAAGACTGGAAAACCCTTTGGGACCTTTAGAACGTTAGGCAGCCCCAGGGACTGACTGCTTCCTCTGCTTGTCTTGAATGGTTTCTGGACTCTGACCATGGAGGAGTTGCTGTACTGAATGGATTAATCATTGTGATAAGGACTGCTGTTATTGCAAAGGCCCTGTTTGGGGCCTAGACCACCAGGTCAGGGCGGAAGGATGTTTTGGCACAAATAAGTGTTTCTCAAAAGGTACAGCAGGGCAGTGGGGCAAGCAGAGGTCAAGGCACAGTCTCCAACCTACTACAGTTGTGGGCTCCTCCCCATCACAGCATGGACCACAAGACGTAAGGATGGTTAGGTGCGTGCCTTGCTTACCAGACTGTTAGTTTTTCAGACACTCCTTATTCAGTATATCAAAACACCAGACCCACTGCCATTGAGTCAATTCAGACTCACAGAGGCCTCATAGGACACAGTAGAATTGCCCCATAGAGTTTCCAAGGAATGCCTGGTGGACTCAGACTGCTGACCTTAGCACTTAACTACTAGCCACCAGGGTTTCCTTCCAGTATATAGCGGGTACCTGATGTTTATGGAATGAATACCTCTTTCCAGTGTAATAAAGTTAGTTTAAAAACAAAAACAGAAAAAAAGTGTAACTATGCCCTGGCGTGGAAACCCTGGTGATATAGTGGTTAAGTGCTGTGTGCTAACCAAAAGGCCTGCAGGTCAAGTCCACCAGGCACTCCTTGGAAACTGTGGGGCAGTTCTACTCCGACCTATAGGGTCACTATGAGTCAGAATCGACTCAACGGCAGTGGGTTGGTAGTGGGTATGCCCTGGTGTGTGAGATTTTCAGTCCCTGGGTGGTGCAAAGGGTTAATATACCCAGCTGCTAACAGCAAGGTTGGAGGTTTGAGGCACCTGCACAGAAAGGTCTGGCAGTCTACTCCCAGCTAGTGAAAACCCTGTGAAGCCCCCTTTTGCTGTGACGTACATGAGGTCGCCTGGAGTCAGAATTGACTGCACAACCACTGCTATGTAAATGTGCAACCAAAGAGGACATTTTTAATAACTGATAAATGCATTTGAGAGTCCGAATGTGCATTAGAATTACCCTGGAAAAATAAAGACACTGTGTGTGTGTGTTTGTGTGTGTGTGTGTTTTATGTTTTGGTCATAAAAACCAAGACCACTGAGTTCTACCCTAGAGTTTCTGATTCAGTGGGTTGAGTGGGGCCCAGACCTTGCACTGCTCACACGTTCCCGGGTGATGCTCACAGTGCTCGTCCGGACAGCACACATTCAGTCACTGCATGAGAAAACTCCCCGAAATAACGTAGAAATACCTAATGACACCAACAAAGCCACACATCCATTTCTTCAACATATGGCCTCCTTGGGAATGCCTTTTAAGAAATCAAAAAGAGAAAAGTAAATTATTTAACTATAACACTAACAAATTTTGCTACTGTCCAATTACAAATGGAATATTAACCTTAGCTTCCTAATCTTTGAAAATGAGGATTATAGCGCATCTTTAATGTAGAATCACCTCACATATTGTTGTGGGAACTCAACAAATTAATATGTGTGTAGAACAGTTTCTGGCTTAACCACGTATTGGCAATTATTAGAGTTTCGGTTTGAGAAATTTAAAAACTAACCCCAGAAGCGAAAAAGAGAAAGGTCTGTCTGAGCAGAAGATGTCAATTTGGGAGTCATTATAGGAGCTAAGCGATCAGTACGAGAAAGCTCTGCAAACAACCACAACCACAAAGGCACTAGATGTATTTCCCCTTACTTGGGAGCTTGAAATTGTGTCTTAGAAACCAAAATCCTTCTTGTTTTTGCATTTGAGAGTTTACTGTTTGATAGGTGGGAGAAACGGTTGTCAGCACCCTAGATACCGCTTTGGTGTCTCTGGGCAACTGCCAGGCCAGTATAAACCCCTGGCTAGGACCCTACTTCGATGATCGAGTCAGGCCACCTTATCCCTTATGAGGTCACTGATAGGTAGTTACCAGTGTCTTTTTCCAATGAATGCTCAAGAAATCCCTGGTGGGGATTTCAAGCAAGCGCTTGGTGGACTTGACCTGCTGACCTTTTGGTTAGCAGACAGCACTTAACCACTGTGGAAATACCTAATGGTATATACCTGTGCCCAGGGTTTCCCCACCAGGGCATAGTTACACTTTCTTTTTGTTTTTGTTTCTAAACTAAAGTTAGCGAGAGTGAGATTTTATTGGACGGTTTTGCAACATCAGACACCTGAGCCCACAAAGGAGGCCAGACCATCAAGCAGTTCCTTACAAGCCATTTTTATACCCTAGCTCTCAAGTCCCTCCCTCAGTTCCTCATTGGCTGAGTGCTGTGAGGCGGAGAGTCTCTTCTAGACGTTGCCTAAGCCTCAGCATTCCGTTCTCTTTTAAGGTTGTATCTCCTGTTTTCCTGAACAGCTTCCCCACCCCCATTCCTCTTTAGGTGGGCTAGTAACTTCTTATCTTAGCCTTTGTTCTGAAGATGGACCATTTTGAAGTTTATTTCTCGTGGTAGTTAACTTCACATGAAAATATTTGCACTAAGTGAGGCACAGACTAGAACTTCAGGGGCAGAACCCCTGAATTAACAGTGATAAAACAATATGGGTGGAGACAATGAGACTGGTGACCCCGTGTGATGTGTGTCACCAATGCCGTTGAACTAGCCATGTAGAAACTGTGAATGGAGGTGTGTTTGGTTATGTCTGTTGGCACCAAAAACAATAAAAATAAATACATAGAGTTTTTGCATGGAACAGTTTATACTTTTATTTTCTAAAATAAAAATAACTCCCATAGGTTTTTTGTTTGTTTTAAATATATTTGAGCCAAGATACCTTTAAAAAGCATAAAAGAAAAGAAGTTCTTAGAATGCCACCGCTGAAGAGAGAACTGTTGCCCCAATTTTTGTTAATGTCTTTTAAGACATCTCTTTCTGTAACACAGCATTTAAAGAAAGTACTTCAGAAGTAAAGATCAGAAAATAATGATGAATTATTTTTGTTACATAGGAATATTTCCAAAATGACATTAATAATTTTTTTTCTTCTTTTGGCTGACTTGGTGGGGACATGGAGGTATGGGTGGAAGAGAAAAGTCCTTGAGGGAAAATAATTTGACGATCTAATTTTTTTCTCGCTCCTTGCCTCTGCCCATCACATGTCTGTTCTGTGGCATTGTTTGTTGTTAGGTGCCGCTGAGTCAGTTCTGATTCATAGCTACACTGTGGACAACAGACGTCAACACTGCCCCGTCCTGCACCACCCTCGTGATCGTCGTGGCACCCAAGCCCACCCTTGCAGCCACCAAGTCCGCCTGTCTGGTGGAGCGTCTCCTTCTCTTTCGCTGACCCTCTGCTTTGGTACCCATCCACCGTTGGTCCCGACATTGGAGGCTGTGGGATGGGAAACATCAGGAGCAGGAACACAAAAGACAATGGCCAGGCCTCTAACTCCATCCTGCAAATATTGTGATGTCACACTAGTGGTTTTCAAAAGTTGATTTAAAAGACTTACAAAAATTGAGACAATTCCAACCACTGTTACAAAACAGTATATTGAGGTATTCTAGAAAAATATCAAAAGGCAGTTCTTCCTTGACCGAGTTTGCCCTGAAACTCTGAGCTTACCCGCATTCACTCCTGTGGATTTCTCAAGGCTGTACCAACAACACATTCTGCATCTGGTGTTTTAGTAACTCTAGACAATGTTCTTTTTTTTTCTGCCCTGGAATAAGCCTTGGGGAGTAAGCTAGGTAGCTGGGCTGGAAGCCTAGGGCAGTATTGATTGTAGTTTTGTCTTTGGAGATGACCGAGAGATGAAACTGGAATGAAACTAGAGGTGGGGCCTGGGTGGTGAGAGGTTTCATCTGCCCTCAAGCCTGCTGTCGCTTGGACTCTGTACTGACCGTCAGTGGTTTCGGGTTTCTTTCGTGGCCACGTCACAGTGAGGGAGACAGGCTTCCCACATGCTTTTTCACAGTAAATCTGAAATAACATCTTGCTCAAAATGGATGTTTTAGAAATTCTGAAACAAAGCAAAACTCCGAGTGCTTGATACCACCTAGCTTTTTAGGTCATTATGCTAATGTAGTGAGCCCTCGATGCTCAGTGGGTAAGAGGGTGAGCGACAGCTGCTGACCAAGACATCAGCAGTTTGAATCCGTCAGTCTCTCCTTGGAAACCCTGCAGAGCAGTTCTACTCTGTCCCATATGGTCGCTGTGAGTCGGAATCAACTAGATGGCCTTTTTTTTTTCTGGTCTTTTAATACTAATATAAGGAGGCTTGGTGGTGCAGTGGCTGAAGTGCTGAGCTGCCCGCTGAAAGATCATCAGCTGGAACCCTCCAGCCACTCCATGGTAGAAGGACAGGGCAGTGGGCAGCAGGTTGGGTTGGGTTCTTATGCTAATGTAACAGAAATTAAATAGGGACCAGAGTCTTACCTCAGCATGGTACATTTGGTGCTGCAAGCCATATCAAGGATAAATTTCTCAAATGGGGTGATTATGGGAAGTTGGTCTATTTAAAATTGACCCCGTAAGTATCTGATGTCAAATCTATCTCAATTTAATTTTTTCTTAAATGGCCCAAGAAGAAAAGAAACCTTTCTTTCTGTGTCAAGTTTATTGGTGCACGTGTGATGGAACACCCAAGTTCAAGGTGCAGAGGCAGATCACCCTTGGCACACTGTTCTAATGTATCACATGAGAGCAGTTTCTGTCTGAAACTCCCAGGTGGAGACTCCCAAGCTGCCGGGGAATTCCAGCAAAGTCACCCATTAAATCTTTAAAGGAAAAAAATATGGCCTTTGTATAAACATTAACCTAACTGCTCTTATGTGGCTTTTTTCCTTTTTCTTTTGTAAGTTAAAAAAGGAGAGTTCAAAATGGGTTTCTTTTATATTGCAGATAATAAGTACAATTAATTTGGGGGTGAAGCTTCTAAGCCTCTGTGGTCTGTCATGACTCTTTTGCACTGGCAGACTGTCTAGAATATCCCACCTAAAATCTAAGGAGCAGAGGATGGGCAGGAGTTCTGAAAATGTTGCCCTTGTGTTTTCCTTGGTCACTGTCTGAGTCGAAACAGTCAGTTCCTGATCTTGAAGTTTTATGAACCTGTCCTCAAATGACATTGACAAACAGGCAAGCATTCGTCAAGACGACCATTGCTAGATATACGCTATGAAGTCAAATATTGTCATTCTGTTCATGTCTGTTGTGTGGTCCCAGTACAGAAGGAGATGCTGACTAGTTGCAGAATAACGGGGACTTCTCCATCCCAGGCAGCCAATTTATTCAGTCCCAGCTGCTTACATTCACATTTCATTGGATGTTAAAACTGGCACATATGGGGCAGCGTGAAATGATAGCATGTTGAATTTAGTTTCCCTCTTCGTTATTTTTGTAGCTTTCAGATCTGTCGGTGTTGTGTAGGAGTCTGCTGTTGGGCCTTTGGGAAAGGTTCAGTGGCGTTCTGCAGCATCTAGTGTAGCTGGGTGCTTGTCTCCCCCTAACCTGGACACCTCACACTGTCACAGGGATGGCAGTTGTATGCACTACTTGCCTTTGGATGAAACAGAGTGGCTAAAAAAGGTGTTCACTGCATATTGGGTCAGTAAAAATATTTATCACATGTCTGCAAGGCTTATGAAAGACTCCCAGAATAACTGTGTGAGGAGCAGATACCCACAGCCCAGCTGGCGAGGACCAATTCCACCATTACCTCTGATGCCTGCTGTTGCTCTTCTCTGAACTCATACTCTTTGGTCCCTCAGAGAGAACCAGAGTTCTCAACTTCGTGTTAACAAATCTCTTGCTTTTCTCGATGGTTTTGCCTGTATCTGCCTGTCCCCTGACAATACGCTGATTTCTTTTGCATGCTTTTGGATGTTAACAAAAGTGGAATCCTACTGTATGTATCTTTTTCTGGATTTACTTTTTTCCTCAACACACAGCTTCATATTTAGCCATGCGAATGCATGTAACTGTGGCTTGTTAGTTTTCACCACTACATAATCTTCTATTGTAGGCATACTCCAAAATTTATTAATAGATGAATTCGTTGGTGGACATTTGAGATGTTTGTGTTTTTAGTTACTACAAACACTGCTTCTGTGAAAATTTCTGGATCTGCGTCTGGTTCACATGGGCAAGAACTTCTCGATCAGTGTTTCTAACTTTTTTTTATGTCATGGTGCGTATAGAAAATGATAGATAATGTTTGAACAAGACGCTGTGTTCAAGTCGTGAAGCTGTGCCTTTGGTCTGGAGGTTCCTGCCTGGCTGGAGGCCTGAAGGAAACCCTCTCTGGGCACATCTGTACCCCATTCCTTCCACACTAGCTTTGGCACACCCATCGGGAAGCTCTGCCAGGGTGCATGTCTGGGAGTTAAGCTGCTGGTGGTAGGTGCATGTTTCTTCAGCTTTTCTAGGCAATGCAAGGTTGTGTGGTGGTGTTAATGGTTCCATTTAACGGATAGGCAAAGTGCTTGTACCCATTCATATTCCCAGAATGTGTTTGTAAGATAAAGATGAAAGCATTGGACTTACAACCTAATGATTTTGAAGGTTAAATAAAAAAATAAAATAATGTATTATTCCCTAAGATATCAATTCAAGTTTGTTTTCTCAAAACGTGATCATCCTGTCAGAGTCCCCTGGAGCTGTGACAGCAGATAGCTGTTGACAGTGGATGGTGTTAAAGAAGTGACAGTGTGCCCCAGAGCTCTTATGGGCTTCCGGAAAGCCAACAGCCTTGCTGAGAGCGTCGGAAGAGCCAGGGCTCGGCCTTCCAGGTCCCTATCACCTTAGCCTTTCGTTTCTAACTGTCAAGAGGTAGCTTCAGACAACCTATACCTGTGAATAACTGGTAGTTTGGAAACCTGAATATTTGGAAAAGAAGCTAGCTCCTTGTGGCTATTCTTAAAATCAGTTTTCTTGTAAACACTGGTGGTGTAGTGGCTCAGTGCTACGTCTGCTGACCAAAAAGGCTGGCTGTTCAAATCCACTCACCAGGCACTCCTTGGAAACTCTATGGGGCAGTTCTGTTCTGTCCTATAGGGTTGCTGTGAGTCGAAATCGACTCAACAGCACAGCGCTTTTTTGTTTTTTTAAACAGTGGAAGTCCCTAAGGATCAGAAATACATAGATGATGCGTTCATTTCTCCATGCCACTGACGTCTGGCTAGCCAGCTGGTTTGAGAAGGCCCGCGAGCCCTGCACGGTTCTGCCGTGGCGCTTCCGAGGAGCTCCTGGCCGTCGCCTGCCCCTCCCACGGAAGACCGAGGAGAAACCTGGACCTGGTGGCGGGGTGCCTCCTGGCTTCCGTGTTGAGGCCGTTTAAATCCGGACGGGAAGTATCCGGGCAAAGCCTGATTCCGGCTTACGGGTAACCTGGCGTGTGGATAACTCACGCTGACCCAGCAGCCGCTTGACCTGGCGGACAGTGCCGGGTGAGCACTGCATTTCCCGGCGCTGGCCTGGGCTGCACAACGCGGGAGTGTCGGCGAGAGACACAGACACACACACCTGTTTGTGTAGCCCGTTGTCTCGGAGTCGCTTCTGACCCACGTGTGTGCATATACATGCGTGTGTGTGTAGCCCATTGCCTCTGAGTCGCTTCTGACCCACGTGTGTGCATATACATGCGTGTGTGTGTGTGTGTAGCCCATTGCCTCTGAGTCGCTTCCCACACACAGTGACCCCATAGGGAAAGTAGAGCCAGCCCATAGGGTTTCAGGGGAGCAGTGAGTGGATTTGAACTGCTGACCTTCTGTGTTTTCGTCAGCTAGTGCTGCTCTAACAGAAACACCGCGAGTGGATGGCTGTAACAAAGGAAAGTTTATTCTTATACCATCTGGTAGGCTACAAATCCAAACTCAGGATGTCCACTCCAGGGGAAGGCTTTCCGCTTTGCTGGATCTGGAGGAAAATCCTTGTGTGGCATCAGTCTCTGTTCAAGGAGAATCGTGGTGCAGGAACCTCAGTCCGGAAGGACGTGCTGTGCTCCTGCTGCTGCCTTCTTACTGGTGTGAGGTTCCCAGCTGTCTGCTTGCTTGGCTTTCTTTTTATTTCCCTTAGAAAGAAAGGATAAAAGGTGGTGCAGACCACACACCAGGGAAACTCCCTTTACAGTGGAGCAGGGAGGTGATCTGATGAAGGGATTTACAGTCCTACTGTAATCCTCCAACATGTAGCAGAGAAAAATCGCAAAATCGAGGACAATCACAAAATGTTGGGACTCGTGGCTCAGCCGTGTGGCTACATGCATTTCTGGGGGGACACAGTTGAATCCATGACATTTTGGTTAGCAACTATAGCGTTAAACCACTGTGCCACCAGGGGTGTGTGTGTGTCTGTGTGTGTGTATGTGTGCACGTGCATATATGTAAAACCCTGTTGCTGTTGAGTCCATTTCAGCTTGTCTTGGCCATGTATATGCGTGTGTGTGTAGATATGTTCCCATGCAGGTATGTATATGTGTATGTGTATGTGTACACATATGCAGACATCTGTGGGTGTATATGGGTACGATGCGAACAAGCCCTGTGGTCCAAGTTCTCAGCTGCTTGCCAAAAGGCCGTAGTTCAAACCTCCCCCGATCCAATAACAGTGTGTGCGCACACCATTGATTTTTTTAGTAAAATAAATTGTTCCAGATGCACATAATTCTTTTAGAAAGTACCTCAGTGCAAAGGGTCGCTATGAGTCGGTGTCGGCCCAGGGGAGTGGGCATGTGTGCGTGCATATGTAGCCTGGTGCACGCAGGCATAGAGTACTGCTCGGTGCTCGGCGTGCTCACCGTCCTCAGACAGCATGGGGTGAGCATCTGGGGATCGCTGCGGTGTCTGTGGTGGTGTGTAGCTAAGTTCTGGCTACAGGTAGAATAAGAGTAAATGACGTGTGGTTACATAAATAGGACTCCATAACAAAGTGGTGGTAAATGAGGTTGATAGAGTTTTTTGTTCGTTCTTTATTGTAATTTGCCTTGTGAAGCCGTAGTTCATATGTTTTTTAAATTGTATCTTGAGTTTTCACAGGTGACATGTATTTCAGTGAAGCTGGCCCTAATGCCGGAAACACTGGTGGCCTCATGGTTCAGCGCTACAGCTGCTAACCAAAAGGTGAGCAGTTTGCATCTGCCAGGTGTTCTTGGAAACTCTGCAGGACAGTGCTGCCTGTCTTGTAGGATTCCCATGAGTTGGAATCGACTCGACAGCCAACAGGTTGGGTTCTGTTTGGCTTGGCCATTATGCCATTGCTTCTCAAATCTTCAGCCCAGTCTCCCTCTCCTCAGGGAAACGGAAGGTGCCTCATAGCCGTGGAAGGTTGGAGTTAAACCTGAGAGAGAGGGCCACCAATAAAAAAATTCTGTGCTTGAAGTCTCAGTATTCATCTTAAAAGCTCATGCATGTTTGGTGTTCTTCTCTCGCTTCAATATATTTTCCTCCAAATAAAGCTGAGGCTCCAGAAATATCTGTCCTGTAACTTCAGAATACCCCAGTTTGAGAAGCATGGTAATAAATGGAATTCCCAAAGGCCTTTGAATTGGCAGTGCTTCTTTGTAAGAAAACTTGGACTTCTGTGTTCCAGATCCCATGCAGGATCTGGAGAGTGAGAGTGAGAGAGGTCCTGTGGGTGACTGTGTGTTGACATCAGTGGTGTCTCTCCGTCTCCCTGTGAACAAGCTGTCTGTGGCCTTCTGTAGTGCCCTTGTTTGCTTGAACAATGTGTATGATAGACCTCTTCTTCTTATATCTTGGTTGTCAGAAAATGGCACCTTGCTGTCCTTTCCGTAGCCATTGGCCATTCCTCCCTGTCTCTCTGTCTTCTTCATGACTACTGTCTGCCCCAAATCATTCCAAGGCTCTGCAGGCCTCTCCTTCCTTCCTCAGCATTGCCTCCCTCGGGAGCCCAGTCCTGGCCTTCCCCTGAGCTCTTGTCCCATAGAGCCAGAGCCTTCTGGACGAGACCACTAGGGCATTTCAGCGTTACCTTGTCCTTGACGTTATAAGCTCACTGTTACACCTCTGATACTCTGCATGGTGCCAGGAATAGCAGGTGCCAATCAGTACTGCTTGAGTAAATTAATTCAGTGAAACGCTTTCCTTTTCAAACCACCTTCTCCTCTAATGTCCACTTTTCATTGCTGACATCATTGTTCTTGCCTGTCTTTGATAGTGCAAACACTTTTTTTCTTCTTCTGAAGTGTATCTCACATCTGCCTTAGTCCTTTTTGTGTGTGTTCTCATTCTCACAGGAAGATTACTGCGCCTTTCCCGTGTGGCCTCTTGAGTTCCAGTTTGCCCTGCTCCAAGCATTTTTTCCATAGCTACCCTGATAGGTTGTACAAGGTCTTCTGTTTATGGACTGTTTAAACAAACTTATTTTTCAGTAATTTTAGATTTACAGGAAAGTTTGCAAAGGTAGTACAGAAAGTCCCGTACCGCCTTGACCCAGGCTGTCCTAAGTGTAGCATGTTACGTAACCAAGGCTCATTTGTCAAAGCAAAGCCGCCAGTGTTTGCACCTGACACTACCCAACCCCAGATTTAGTTGGTTTATGCCAGCTTTCCTGCTGGCATTTTCCTATCCCAGGGTCTAATCCAGGGTAAAACCTTGCTACAAATTCAAAAAGGGCAAAAGGATCTATGCCTTCTTCCCGCCCCTGAACCCCAGGTACCCAGTCCCTTTCCCTAGGGAAAACCCACTGCTCCTGAGTGCTGGGATATTCTGCACACACATTTAAAAACAAACCCCAAAAGCAACAACAAAGCCACCACGAATGGTTACTTTCTAACTGGACTGCCCTGTACTGTGCTTTTTTCCATGTGGCTCCCTGTTACTGACCACGTATAGCTACCGTACCTGTTGGGTTTCAGCATTCCCATTGGATGACTGCCCTATAACCTACTTTACTGGTTCCCTCCTATGTAGGGAAACCCTGGTGGTGTAGTGGGTTAAATGCTACATCTGCTAACCAAAAGGCTGGCAGTTCAAATCTGCCAGGCACTCCTTAAAAACTCTGTGGAGCAGTTCTGCTCTGTCCCATAGGGTTGCTGTGAGTCAGAATTGACTCTCTGCACTGGGATTGGTTTATTTTTGTGTTCGTTTGGCATCTTCTCCTGCAAACAGGGCTGCATTGACTGTTGACGTGTGTGTACCAGTTGACATGTGGGAATGTGCATTTACGTATGGTGGAGTAAATAGGCAGTCACATTTATAGCGTCACTTACCTGCTTGTTCCTCAGAGCTGGTCTCTCAATTGTCAGTCCTAGGGTTTCCCCAAAGCCTCACCCAACACTGTACTCTGAGACTTTTCTCACTGTGCCCATTTTGTAGGGTAAAATGGTGTCATCATATTTTAATTTGCACTTCTTCTGTAAAGAGTGGAGCCAAGTGTCTTTCTGTATATTTAAGAGCAAAAGCTCATTGTGTGAACTCTCTCTTCGTATAGTTTGCCCATTTTTCAGTTAGGTTGGTTACTTCTTTGACTATTTTAGTTCCTTGCTGTAAAGTCTCTCTGTCGTTCCTGTTTTCTGATACACTGAGTTTGGATGCTAGTCCCTTCCCAAGACTTCACACCACGTGATTTGATGTGTCTTGCCTTCTTCTCCAGCAGGCAGGCGCTGTGCTGACGGGTCTCACTGCTCCACACAGCACCCACTCCTTCCTCCCGTGAGGCTGTCGTCTGTAATGCCGCCTCCTCTTCCCCCCACTTTTACCTCCCTGTTCAGACAGAAATCAATGTGTGTCACTTCTTACATGTGGGGAGGCTTCCTTTTAATCTCAGGTCCAATCCTACAAAAAAATAAGGAACTGGTAATCTGTAAACTCTTAAAACAAAAAGCAGTAATTACTGAGAGCTAGCTAGCACTGACTTGGAAACCCTGGTGGTACAGTGGTTAAGCTCTACAGCTGCCAACCAAGCGGTCAGCAGTTGGGATCCACTAGGCGTTCCTCAGACACCCTATGGAGCGGTTCTACTCTGTCCTATAGGGCCGCTAAGAGTCGGAAGGGACTAGATGGCAGTGGGTTTGGTTTTTGGGGTTTCCCACCCAATACTGAAAACCTGCTGACATTAAACTCACTCTTCCATTTCTGTTAGCATTCCAGCAGTCTGCTGTAGAGAAATCTTTATTGATTAAGGTATTTTATTCTCCTGATATGTTTCAGTAGCCATAAAATGTAAGTAGGTGGTTTTGTAGCTGATCAGATACGTGCACCCAGGGAATATTGTCATGAGTCAGTGTTAAACTGAAGAAAATTCTTTAATAACAGGTTTTAGAACTCAGTTCTTACAGACGGGAGCCTGGGTAGTACGAGCCATTGGCAAGTGGCTGCTAAGCTGCAGGTGGTGGTTTGAGCTCACTGGGGAGCTCCTGAGAAGAGCCCGGTGGCCTGCTTCTGGAGAGAGGGGCTGAGGAGGGGCCTATCGGAGAGGCAGCCTTCTGGTCCTTTCCAGCAGGCTTGCGCAAAGTGCAGTCTGAGGAGGAGGGAAACTGATAAAAGGAAGAAAGGGAGATTTTCAGAGCTTGGAGAGCTCTCTTACTGTCCGCTCTGCCTCACCTCCAGGAACATATGGGTAAAGAAATCCCCTCTGAAACCGAACCCCCAGCCATCAGAGACTATGAGATTTCTCCGGCTTCCTCTGTAATCTTTCCTGCCTTTGTCTCTTTAAACACATTGGACTTGACCTCTGAGGAGTCGCCGATAGGTGGTTATCAGGCAGGAGTTCGGTGAACAGACCCTCCCACCTTGCTGTGTTGGGTGGTAGCTTCCAAAACACTGTAAACATGTATGCACATGAACTTGATCCAGAAACAGCGAGGACGGGGACAAAGTTTAGTCTGTGAGGAAACACAGGAGGCCGCTGGCAGTTTCACACCATCATCTGTCCTGAATTCAACTTGCTGTGAAGTAAGTCTCTTGTTGCTTTTTTTAAAAAAATCTGCTATGTTTTAATGTAAAAAGGATTGTGAGACTAATTTCCTGCCTGGCTCTCAGATAAAGTGTGCTGGAGCATTTTATAAGTTGTTTGATTAGAAAGCGAGAAAAGGAGGCCAGGCAGTTTGTCAGCCTGTGTCCTGCGGAAACAGGTTCTGCCCGCGTCACAGACGATTAGTGCCACGTCTCGCTGGGCCTAGGTGTTCTCAGTCCAGAAACAAAAGAGTGAGTGTGTCTGTTGCTTAGACGCTGTAAGTGGTGCTTCGATTTCTCCTGGTGTGCTTTTCAGCCTCTTTGATTTAGGTTCGAGGTACGAATTTATGTCAGCAGGTATGTAGCAGTCTCTCAGGTAATTAAGCTGCAGGTTTCGGTGCCGCAAGAAATCAAATGCATGAGAATGGAGTCGAACCTACAGCGGTGCCGTGAGAGATCGGGGTCTTAGACTGCCGAGTGGCAGAGTGTGTTTTCAAGGAGAGACACTTTGTAAACGGGGTGTAAGTGGCTGACAGCTTTGGAAATTTCATGCCATCCTGGAGGAACCTGCTTTTAAGACTTTTGACATCTATACTAGTTTCCCTGACTGAGTTCCCAGGACTGAGATATGTGAGGAATGTTTCCTGCATGGGATTAGGGCTGCTGAGTTCCGGCTGTGGCCGTTCTGCGGGAGACTGGCATTCCAAGACCTGCTCAGGAGAAGCAGATGCCTCTTTCAGATGCAGCTCTGGGACCATCGAGGCTGCAGTGAGTGTTGGGAGGGTTGGTATTTTCAATGACCCTTTGGCCACAATATGTTTTTTAAAAGCCTCTGCAGGCAGGATAAACTGATGGCATTCGAATGTGAAACCAAGTTTGATGCAGTTAATATATAAAGGTTACAAAGGCTGGCTGCAGGCCGGTAGCCTTTCAGGTCACACAGGGAATCACTGAGGAGGGAGACTGTACCCCGATGGTGGCTGGGTTTCCCCTTTCCTGGGGTTCATCTCAGGCCTCAGGGACACACTGCTTCTCTAGCCTGACTTTTATTCTGCAGTGTCCAACAGGAGCCCAGACCATGGTACTGTGCCCCACCAACACAGTACTAAGCAGGCCCCTAGGGCTGTAATGAGCAGAAAATCCTTACTGGCTCTGTAGGCAGACAAATCTCACTAACTGAGGCCTCTGAGCTAAGAAACTGCCCCAACTCAGTAGCCTCTGCTGGGCCGGGTCATTTGATGAATTGTTTGTTGGTTCCCGGAGGGCGTTGCAGGGGGTTGGGGCTGGAGGCTGGTCCTGGGACAGGTGCCAGTAGGGCAGGTGATCCTGTTTACCAGATGAGCAGCAGTTTGCTAACTGACTTGAAATATTTCAAACTTTTAGCATCCTGGAGGGTCATAAAGGTGTATACCGGCTGGATCTTAACTGCGAGCCTGGAGATGTTCAGGCCACTGCCTGTAACAACCAAACCCTTGCTCCTGGTCCGTGAAGCCCACATGCTCTGGCTTCAGACCATTCATTTTCACCATTGCCTGCCATTGTCCTCCTTGGTCACTTTGCTCCAGCGTTCTAGATGTTTTTCCTGATTCTGGAACGTGTCAGGCTTCTTCCTGACTCAGGGCCTTGGCTGCCCGGAAAGCTCTCTCCCACATTTTTTCCTCCCTGACCCCATTCAGGTGTCCACTCAAATGCCACCTCCTCTGGGAAGCCTTCCTAGACTGATGTACAATAGCATCCCTGCCCCACTTTTGCCTCATTGCTCTTTTTTCCTTCACCCTGGTTTACTTTTTAAAAATGCTAAGTACCTTTGGATTAGCATAATTTCTCAAAAAATAATAATAAATTACGTACGTGTGAGTATATACTTTTATTGTTTTTTTTTTTTTTCTGTTAGACATGAGCTCTGTAAAGGCAAAAACTTTCATCTTGCTTAGTGCCCAGAATGCTGTCTACCTGACATGCAGTGGGAACACTGGTAGTGTAGTAGTTAAGTGCTACCTCTGCTGTCCAAAAATTCGGCAGTTTGAGTCTGCCAGACACTCCTTGGAAACCATGGGGCAGTTCTACTCTGTCCTATAGGGTCACTGTGAGTTGGAATCGACGCAACAACAGTGGGTTTAGTTTGGTTTTCATTTCATCAGATAATATCTGAAACACATTTTGAATGAGCATTTCTACTTCAGGGGATTTATCACACGGATCAACTGTGTGCATGTGTGAAATGATATGTGTAAACTTCAGCATTACTTATATTAGCAAGATGCTGGAAACAACCAAAACACCCCATAGCAGGAGACTAGTGAAATCAGTGATGACAGGTCCACACCATGAAATACTACGCAGCACCCAAAAGTGAGGACGCTGTCTGTGTGCTGACATAGAACAAGATTCAATATATGTTATGATACAGAAGGTAAAAAAAAAAATTAAGAACAGCAAGTATAAAAAAGAAATAAGAATCTACTTATACTTTTATATTGTGCTGATATATACATCAAGAAACTCTGGAACTGTCCTCCCTGGGAACTGTACTGATTTATGCTCGACCAGCAAGGTAGAGGAGTGCTGTGTCCCATATCCTTGCCACCTAAGGGTGTTATCACACTTGGAGACTTTCGCCCATCCAGTAGATTAAAAACATGGCTTCACCGTAGTGGTAACTTATATTTCTCTCATTATGAATGGGGTTGATCATTTTTCATGTTTAAATTTGCCTTTTTTTCTATCCATTGTTTATATTCTTTGCCATTAATGGAATTTTTTTTCTGTTATCAATTTGATAACATTTTTTGTCCTTGTGCCTCAGTGTTCTACATTTATAGGCTGGTGGTTATAGGTACAGGCTTGGCGTCAGCCTGCCTGGGTTTGGATTTTGGATCTGTTAATAGTTGTGAAATCTTGGATTCTAGATCTGTTAAGAGTTGTGAAATCTTGGCTTCTGGATCTGTACACAGTTGTGAAATCTTGCTTGGGCGAGTTACACAACCTTTCTGAGCCTCTGCTTTCTTTTCTGTAGAATAGAAACAGCCTTGGGTTGTTACAAAGACTAAAGTGCTTAGCTTGGGACCTGCATGATGAGATGGGGAGAAATTAATCAAAATATCAAGTACATAAATGTTTAAATAGATCACAAGGTTTGTATACTGAAAACTGCAAAACATTGCTGAGAGAAATTAAACAGCAAGATAAATAGTACAATATCCCCAGGTCAAAGACTGGAAAACTAAAAATTCTTAAAATGCTGGTTCTCTCTAAGTTAGTCTATAGACAGAATGCAATCCCAACCAAACTTCCCCTAAGGATTTTTGAGGAAACTAACAAGATAATTCCAAAATTTATGAAGAAATATAAAGGATACAGAGTAGGTAAAACAATCTTGAAAAAGAACACTGGGTGACTTATGATACCTGTTTTCAAGGCTTAATGATAAAGTTACAGTAATCAAAACAGTGTGTGGTATTGCCGTAAGTGAACACAGGTATACCAAAGGAACAGAATAGTGTGTCCAGAAATAGCCCTATGTCAACTGATTTCTTTTATCAAGGTGTCAAGTCAATTTAATGCGAAAGCGATAGGCTTTTTAACATGTTGCTGGAACACATGAATTTTTCCCATGGAAAAAAATGAACCTTCACCCCTTTCTCATTCTATACTCAAAAATTAAAGAGACACAGATCATAGACCTAAATGTGAAACTGAGAGATAGAAAGCTTCTAGGAAAAAAAAAAAAACAGAGGGGAATAGCTTTGGAACATTTGGATATTCTTCTTGAGCAGGACACCCAAAAGCGGTAACCATAAAAGTGAAAAAAAATGATCAGGTGGATGTCACTAAAATTAAAATGTTCTTACTCATCCAAAGACGCCATTATGAAAATCTACTACAGAAGCTACAGATTGAAAAATATGTATGTCTATTCTCTGCACATATACTGGCCAGCCAAGTACCGTGGAGTCAGATCCAATAGAATTCAAAACATAGATAACCTAATTTTGTAACTGGCAAGAGACAAATGAAGATAGGTGGGTGGCCAACAGAGTGAACACATCTGTCTTGGAAAAAGTACAGCCAGGGTGCCTCTCAGAAGCCAGGATGGCAAGGTTTCATCCTACCTACTTTGGACCTGTTGCCAGGAGGGATCAGTCCCTGGAGAAGGACATCATCATGCTTGGTAAGGTAGAGGCTCAGGGAAAAAGAAGACCCTCAACGAGGTGGACTGACACAGTGGCCGCAGGGACAAGCTCAAGCATAACCTTGATGGTGAGGCTGGCGCAGGACCGGGCAGGGTTCCGTTCTGCTCTACGCAGGGTCACTGTGAGCTGGTTTCCAGTCTGCTCTGCGCAGGGTCACTGTGAGCTGGGTTCCATTCTGCTCTACGCAGGTTGCTGTCAGCTAGAACTGACTCAACAGCACCTGACAACAACAACAACCAACCAAAGCGTTACTCACCATCATTGAAAATAGCACCAGTTGCTGTTAAGTTGATTCTGATTCTTGGCGATCTCGTGTGTTTCAGGTTAAGGCCAGGCCCCGTAGGATCCTCAAGGGTGGGTGTCTGTCAGTGTGTCTCCAGGCCCTTCTTCTCGGGTGATTTTGGGTGGCTTCCAACCACCAGCCTTTCAATTAGTAATCACGTGCTTAACCATCTGTGCTCTCCAGGCACTCCCCAACTCATTAGCCAAGGGTCATGCTGATAAAGGTGAACACCACAGCGAGACACTGTCTCCTGGTCACCAGAAGGGTGACAGCGTAAAAGATTATTGGCCACCACAAATACTGGCAAGAAGCTGGAGCAACTGGAACTCCCATACATTGTGAGTGGAGGTGTAAAATGGTACAACCACTTTGGAATACTGTTTCACAGACTCTTAACAAAATAAGTCCCATGATCCATTAATTCTACTCCTAAGTATTTCTCAAAAGAAACAAATGAACAAATTGCCACAAAAAGAAGTGTACAAAACTGTTGATAGCATTATTCATGATACCTCTAAACAGAGACAGAGACCAATGGGACAGTGAGATTGTCACATACTCATCCAGTGGAATACAAGGCAGTAATGAAAAATGAGCTGTCAATACCTGTGACATCATGGATGAATCTTGAAAACATTGGATTAGGTGTAAAAGAAGCCAAACTCAGAATACATACTCTATGTGTCTGTGAGAGAGAGAGATATGTGTGTACTGTATGTTGTATTTAAAGTCAAAAAACAGGTAAGACTAATCTACAGTGAGAGAAACTAGAGATGGTTTCTCTGGAGGAGGGAAAGTGAATCCGTCAGAAAGTAACACAACGGAACTTTGTAGAGTAATGAACATGCTCTCTATTCTATTTGAGTGGTGGTTACACAAAAGTATTCCACTGTCAGAACTAAAATTAAAAAAAAAAGAAAGAAAGGAACTTTCTCACAAGGAAAACTGCAGTCCCAGGTGATTTTACTGGGAAATTATATCAAACACTTATGGAAAAAATAATACCAATTCTATTCAGATTCTTTCAGAAAATAGCACAGAACATTTCTCACCTCTTTGTATTAGTCAAGCATAATCCTGCTTCCATAATCTGACAAAAATACTGCAAGAAAACTATATGCCAATAATGCTCATGAACATGGATGTGAAGCTCCTTAAGATATTAGCAAATCAGGTGCTATAATCTATAAAACAGATAACAGATGACAAGAAAATAGAGTTTAACCCAATGAATGGAAGATTAATTTAATGTTTGAAAATCAGTGCAATCTTCCGCAGCAACAAAATAAATAAGGAAAAAAATCATCTCCATAGAATGAGAAAAAGCATTTGCAAAACTGAACATCTATCATGATAAAAATCTCTTTGCAAACTAGGAAGAGGAGGAAACTTCTATGGAAAACCTGCAGCTAACACTGTTTAAGGCTGAGTATTAAATAATTTCAGGAAGAGTACAAAGGATTTTCATTTTTACCCCTTCCGGTCTTCTGTTGGAAACCCCGGTAGGGTAGGGGCTAAGTGCCGTGTCTGCTAACGAAAAGGTCAACAGTTCAGATCTGCCAGGCACTCCTTGGAAACTCTATGGGGCAGTTCTACTCTGATCTATAGGGTCTCTATGAGTCAGAATCGACTCAATAGTTGTGGGTTTGGTTTTTTTAGTTAGTCTTCTATTCAGTATCATTCTAGAAGTCCTCCAAGTTGGTGCAGTAAGGTAAGAGAAAAGGCATTCAGATCAGAAGAGAAAAGTAAAACTGTCTTTATCTGTCGTATAAAGCCCTAGTCAATCTACAAACCAACTACTAGAACTAATAAGTAAATTTAGCAAGGTCTTAGGTTATAAGAACAATATATAAAAGTCCGTATGAATTCCACTTACAATACTTTGGATTAAATTTGACGCAAGACACACAAGACCTCTACAGTGAAAATTACAAACTACAGAGAGAAATTAAATGGCGATATGTCTTGTGTCCATGGATTGGGAGTCTCCATGTTGTTAAGATATCGGGTCTCCTCAAATTGACCCAATGATTCAAAGCAATCCCAATAAAATCTCTACATGCTGCTTGTGGCAGTTGACAAATTGATCAAAAATTTTCTATGTAAAACAGAAGTTGTAGAATAGCCAATACAGCCTTGAAAAGATCAAATTTGGAGGATGTACACCACTTGATTTCAAGCTTACCACAAAGCTGTGGTAATTAAGACAGCATTTAATTAGAGTAAGGACAGATAACGACAGTGGAACAAATTAGAGAGAGTCCAGAAACAGAGCCACAGAAACGTATTGTCAATTTGTTGACTTTGACAAAGACACAAAGGCAGTTCAATCGGAAAAGTCTTTTGAACAAATGTTACTGAAACTCTAGCCCTTTCTCACTCCATATGTAGAAATTAATTTGGGTTAGGCTAAAACTATAAAGCTTCTAGAAGAAAACTTAGGTTCATATTTTTGTAAACTCAGAGATAGGCAATGATTTTCTAGAATGCAAAGAGCACAAAGCATGGAAGAAAAAAAGATAAATTAGATTTTATCCAAATTGAAGTTTTCTATTCTTTGAAAGACATTGATAAGAAAATGAAAGGCAAGCCACAGACTAAGAGGAAACATTTACCCTACATATTCTCCTGACAAAGAGTAAAGAATTTTTACAACTCAATAATAAGAAGATAAAGAATTGAGCTGTTAAAATGGGCAAAACATTTGAATTAATGGTTTGCAGAGGAGATAGGAATGACTAACATAGTGACTAAGGAAATTCAAATTAAAACCACTGGAGATACTGTAACACATTTAGTGGAGTGGCTAAACAGACCAACAATACCAAGTATTGTCAAGGATATGGAACAATACAAACTCTCCTATGTTGCTGATAGCAGTGTATCATGGTAGAGCCACTTTGGAAAGCAGACTGTTCCTTATAAAGTGAAACCTACACTTACCGTACAACTTGGCAGTTCTACTCCTGGGTATTCACCCAAGAGAAATGAAGATGTGTTCACACAAGGACACAAATGTTTACAGTCTCCTTACTCATAAAGGCTTCACACTGGAAAAAACCCAGAAAGTGACCAACAGGACAATGTATAGATGAATTGTATATTCACACAATGGAATACTACTGAGAAATAACAAAGAATGAACTCTCAGTGCATGACAACATAGATGAATTTCAAAGTCATTGTGTCAAGTAAAAGTAGCCAGAGATGGGAGAGTACACATTATGTGATTCTATTTACATGATATTCAAGAATCAGTGAGGGTGCTTTTTCAAAATACAAGTTCCCAGAAACCTACGTCTTTAATTAGCACCTCTCAGAGTTTCTGAGGTGGTTAGCCATGAATGTTGCAAAGCCAGTTTTGAGAATCAACAACCTAGCATGTAGCAGTTACCAAATAATAGACTAAAAGAAAGAGGGAATAAGCCTAGCCTTACCGATAGGTGGCATATGTGATCATTGGCACAACAGGACTAAAGAGCCCCCAGAAATCTCCTTTACCAGCCTGTCACACCCCTAATGTACCATCATTAGCTATTGTCTTGGTTTCCTAGTGCTAGCGTAACCAACAATAGGACCAGTGAGTGGCTTTGAGGACAGTAGTTCATCTTCTCACAGTTACAGAGCCCGGAAGTCCAAACGCAGGACATTGGTGGGGCCCGGCCGTCCTTCTCAGCTCTAGGGGACCTTTGTCTCTGAGCTTCTGTACCTATTGCCATCGAGTTGAGTCCAACTCATAGTGACCCTGCAGGACCGACGGTGTGCAACTACCCCATCTGGTTTCCAAGGAGCAGCCGGTGGATTTGAACTGCTGACTTTTTGGTTAGCAGCCGAGCTTTTAAACACGGTACCAGCAAGGCTCCACCACTGCGCCACCAGATCATGATGGGGCATTCTGTTCTGTCCTGTATGGCTGCTATGAGTCAAAATCGATTCGACGGTAACAGGTAAGCTTCTACAGCCCCGGACATTTCTTGGTGTCCCATAGCTACTTGGAGATGGACCTTCACATGGCATCTATCTTCTGTGTGTATGTATCTATCCCTTTTCCCTTTTTATGAGAATCACTCACAGGGATTGGGTTTGCGACCCACCCTACTGCAGTATGACCTTCTTAGCCTAACACAAGAAAACCCCTCCTTGCAAGCAGGGTCACGTTTACAGAAAGGTCTGATGATCCACTCTCAAAAAAGAGCACAGCCTTGAAAACCTTATGAAGTACAATTCTGCTCTGCAGCACGTGGCCTTGCCACGAGTCACAGTCAACCCAATGGCAACTGGTTGGCTGGGCATTCTGTCCATCACACATATTAATGCCTTTGGATCAGTATTTTCCATCTTGTTAAAGGATTTTATGGTTAAGTAAATCAGAGCCATTCAGCACTGAATACAATTAAACTATCTCGTGCACTTACTGCAAGACTCCTGAGGACCTTTAATATTTCACATTTCTAGTTAGAGACTCATGCAGCATGTCCCATAGTGTTTGTCTAAGAATCCTGTTGCCATCTGAAACACTGAACTAAAACACAGGTGTGAGAATGTCGTTGAGTCTGCTGGGGGAAATGTTGCTGTCGTTCTCACCTCAAAACACTGTTTTTGAGGACTGTACTGAACTAGTCAGTTTCTCCCTCTTTGTGAATCCATGTCATTGGACCCCTTCCTTCCAACAACCAGAATGAAGAAAAGCCATGGACGAAAAGAACTGTGATTGGTCACCACTGTATTCACCGGTCTACCAGCCTACTCTTGTAGTTATTAATGCTGGTAGGATTTGAGGCAAGTGTCCCACCGATTGGTTTCCGACATGGCAAGAAGAACACAGAGTGGCTGCGGGTGTGAAGTGCTTCGCATTTTCCCTGCCGCTGCTTCTAGGTGTTTCTTCCCACTTTTCCCTGCCCACTCCCTACTTACCAGTCTCCCCTTGGGCACCCATGGATTCTCTCTGCTCAGCTCCTGCATCTTGTACTTCTTCATTGTCTTTAGGCCTTTGGACCAAAAGTCTTTGTGCATGCCTGGTCTCTGGCTCAGAGTTGCTCAGGTATACCCTGTCCCCATCAGATCCCTGAAGTTTCAGGGCACACAACTTGTCCACAGAAGTACGAGAGGAGTCCGAAGAGTCAGTAGAAAGAGGCCAAAGCCAGACTTCACCTGAACCAGAATTTGGCCCCAAGTTCACCTGCTCCAGAAAAGGGATCCCAGGAAGCAGTCAAAATAGTGTAGAAGCTAGAAGGAATGTATGAAGGAAGGAGGGAGGCTTTAGGGAAGTGTCTCTATAAATAATATCTCTGGGTGTGTTTTCAAAATGGAGCTAATATAATGATCATTAGCTTTTCCTGAGTATAGAAAGCAGTAACAAGCTATGGAAACTGTCATCTGTGCCATCTGAGTGGGCTCACTAGAAAGACTACACATAACTAGAAGTTAAGAAGCTATCACTTTAGATGTGCCACTAATTTGCCTTTCTACAGTGACTACCAAACCCATTGTCATTGAGTTGATTCTGACTCAGTGACCTCTGTAGGATTTCCAAGGAGTGGATGGTGGATTTGAACTGCCTACCTTTTGAATGGAAATGCTGGTGGTTAAGTGCTACATCTGCTAACCAAAAAGGTCACTGGTTCAGATCCACCAGGTGCTCCTTGGAAACTCTGTTGGGCAAGTCTATTCTGTTCTACAGGGTTGCTGTGAGTCAGAATCAACTCAGGGGCAATGGGTTTGGTTTGGGGGTTACTTTTTGGGTAGCAGCTGAGCTCTTGACCACAGTACCACCAGGCCTCGTCAATAGTGACCGTGCATACCCATGGAAAGTCTGAAAAAAGTACTACCCTCTCCCTGTTGGAAACACACACACATATACACATGCACAATATGCTTGTTGGACACCCTATGAGCCTGAAATTATTACTGAAAATCCTTTGTACTCTTCCTGAAATTATTATTGACAACCATGTTACGACCACAGTGCCGTTGCTTGTAGGGTCTGTGAGTCTGAATCGACGTAGCAATACTGAGTTTTGTAATCTCTCCAGGAGCAGGTCACCCCATCCTTTCTTTGGCAGAGCAGCTGTGGCTTCAAACCAGCAGGCTTCCAGTTATCGGCCAAGTTCTTAACCACTGCACCACCAGGGCTCCTCTGTGTGTGTGCATGCATGTGTAAACACACCTCTGCAGACACATCAGGCTCTGTCCTAAATACTTTGTCTGATGTTGTCTTGTGTAATTATCTCTCCATGTTGCAGCTTCATCATCTGGGAAAAGGGATGATGATCTCTCTGCCTTCCTCACAAGAACAACAAATACAGTGACAGCCAGATAATAAAATACACTTCCTTGAGCATCCTTCTACAACGGAATGGATTAATGTTGAATGTCATGTTGTGACACTTGTGCCATGAGTTTCCATAGCAAAGTGGTGTGATGAGTTCTGATAAAATCCATTTGAAAATCCATGTGCAATATAGACTTTGCCGGGGCAGTTTACTCAGAGTGTTGCACAGACATCAAGGACAGTCATGGGACACCTGGGAAGCCCTGAACTACCTTTTTTCCTACTGCTCAGTAAATACAAGGTAAAGCAAACACAGCCTTCGGGGTACTTTATGACAAACCTCGTCAAAGAAAAATGGGCAGATAAGCCGACACAGGATGACAACCTGGACAAAGCCAAGTTACTGCTGGCAAGTCCATTGTGACTCATAGTGGCCCCACAGAACAGAGCAGAACTGCCCCCCGGTGCTCCCAAGGCTGTAAGCCTTCCTGGAAGCAGACCCCTGGAGCAGCTGGTGGGTTCACACAGCTGGCCTTCCAGTTAGCATTAGAGCACTCAACCGCTGTACCACCAGAGCTCCTTCTATGAAGGTGCAGATGGCCTAGGCAGCCTTACGGGGCAGTTCTACTCTGGCAGAGAGGGTCGCTGGGAGTCAGGACCAACTTGGTGGCACACACCAACATCTATCCAGTGACTATGCATCAGAAATAAAGATGAGCAAATTGCTGACATATGCAACAATACTGATGAATAGAAAAAGAAAATTGTTCAGTGAAATAACTCAGACACAAAAGCATACAAATTGCATATGAGGTCTGACAAATCCGTGAATTTAAGTGTGCTAAGTGTTGCACACCTCACTGTTGAATATCACTATGATCACCTTCCAGTTGCTTCCCTTGGGAAGCTACACACTGATGGCAGTGCCTAGTCCGCCCTTCAGAGCAGTGTTGGAACTCTTTGTGGAAGGGCCATCGGTCGTGGTGCAATGGTGGCAAGTTCGCAAACTTAATTGAGTAGTTATCTGTGAGGGAGTCATTAGCCAGTAAACAAATACCTGTATTAGAACATCACCTCTACTTGTCTGATCTAGCTCCCCATGACTTTTCTTTACCTGAAAAAAGGAAATATTGAAAGAAAGACATTTGGATGACATTCAGGACATTGAGGGTAATAAAATGACAGCTCTGACGGCCATTCCAGAAAAGGAATTCCTAGGTGCTGGCATTGTGTATCACTTCCCCAGAGAAGTACTTTGAATATATATGAGTACATACTGAATATATATCATATATATGAGCCCACATACATGAAGTCTGAAAACAAGTAAAAATAGTCTGCTGTCATAGACAGGTGACTTTGTTAGAGGATGGAAGTGTTGGGTTGACTCCAAAGGGATACCAAGGAACTTCCTGAGGTCACAGAAATGTTGTAAATCTTGTTTTCAGGGGCAATTCCGTGAGATAATTGAATTGTCAGCACTCATTGAACTGAACACTGGTATAATTTATGCATACATAATTTACATATGTAATGTGAGATCTGCTCATTTTATGAATGTAGATTATACAGCATTCATCTAATTTTTAAATGGTAACAAAGGTCTAGAATGAAATCTGCAGCTCAGTCTAGATGTCATCCTTCTTGTAGCTAAAACCTGGTGTAAGTTATGAGGAATAACCATAAATTCTCCAGGAAGAAAGGGGGGGACAGTGCATACAGAGGAGACGACCCTGGTAGCATTTAGGAAGAGATTCAGGAATTAACGAAGTTGGGAAGCCCTCCTGGGCAGTGTGCGGTCGCTGGAGGACGCTCGCCAGGGCAGTGAGATAATCCCATGGTCCCTGTAGGAACTGCAAGGGAAAGAGGAGGAGGCAGATAAGTGTGGACACTACTGCTACAGTCCAAGTGGGAGATGAAGAGAGCCTATCTAAGACAACGGCCACCGGAATCATGAAGAGGTCGCGGACTCAGACGATGTCTAGGTGGACTC
The DNA here is from genome assembly GCA_028571685.1 of Heterohyrax brucei. NCBI lineage: Eukaryota > Metazoa > Chordata > Mammalia > Hyracoidea > Procaviidae > Heterohyrax > Heterohyrax brucei. The sequence continues at coordinate 84,088,120 of CM053157.1, read as the reverse complement.
ATTTGGGTTAAATGAGTAACTGGATGACAGAGTGCAAGTATTGACAACCGTGTTACGACCACAGTCCATGAAGTAGGCATTGTCCTTTGAGCTTCGACGTCATATGTAACTTTCACAGTGACCAATAGGTATGTGTTATGATTACCATGGTCACCACCACCTCATCGTCTCAGAGATAATGCTTAGAGATAATACATTGCCCAAGATCACGCAGCTTAAAGGTGGCAGGACCACTGTTTGTAATGTACAACTTCTCAGGAATAAGCTACAGGAATTCTTAAGACAATTCATATCTCAAACAGCTAACCCAGTAAGAGGGAAAACACAACTGAGGACTCATTTCATGACCAAAGATAGAAAAGTCATGCCAATGGTAAAATCAAAAGAAATACTAACTAAAGACCAGGGAAAGGGGGAGGTGGGGAATTTTTGCTTCCTGGATATGGAGTTTCTGTTTCGAGTGATGAAAATTTTTTGGAAATAGTGGTAATGGTTGCACAGCATAAATTAACTAACACCACTGAATTGTACACTTAAAAATGGTTCAGTTGGTGAGTTTTATGTATTATTTTACCACAATAATTTTTTTTAAAATAAGTACTTAATTTAAATCAAATACTTGGAGTGTACAGTCCATACGATATGTTCAAGGGAACAATTAAGTAGAATTATGCACATATTTCTTTATCTCTGTAACAATTTTCCTAAAAGGTCATTAGTGCCAGTGATCTCTTAGTGTACACAAGAGAAAAAGACAAACTTGAAATCACATTGTAATGCTGTTAAAAGAAATAAATACATGTATATTTTCCACATCAAATATCTTTAAAATGTTACGAGAAATGTTGTAGGCCCAGAGTCTCGGTTTTATACCTTAGGCAAAGCCTCAAAAGCTCTGCTGAGGGAAAAATGCACTGTGTTACTTTCATCAAAAAAGGCAGCGTTTATGTCACCAAGCCAAAGAATTTATTAAAAGCTAAAAAAAGTTAATAATTGCAACAGGCGTATGACTAAAACTGATATTCTAAAATGGAAATAAAACTAGTGGAAGTAATCACCAAAGAAAAGCAAGAGAGAAATGAGCTTCCTGAACACTCACTGAGTGTCCCCGCTCCCCAGGCATCATGCGGACACTAGGGCAGCACCACAGAGAGTGACACCACCGTCATCCCCTTGTGGAACCTATGTGGCCCAGGGAACAAGCCCAGTATTTTTTCAAAATTTATGAATGGAAGAACAAAGCAAGTTTCTCAATTGATTAAACTACTACTGCACGTTAAGTTAAGAAAGCAGAATGTAACACTGCAAATAGACCAGGATCCCCACTGATTTGTAAAATCTGTAATGAGAAGACAGGATACTGAATGGTAAGGTATGACAACATTAGCAGAACATGGAGGGGGATCATTTTTAATATTTTAATTTTTAAAAACAGAAAAAAAGAAACATGACTTCTAAAAAACATCAGCATTAACAGCTTTGGAAAGCTATCTGGTGTTAATCTCCTGAAGCTGAACATACGCCTCCTCTGACCCCACAGCTGCTCACATTTCCTGAACACTTCTGTGTCAGGACTTGTATCGAGCACTTAATAAATATCTAATACTTAATACACACTTCATATATAATGCTTTATACACATACACAAACCCATGCATATTTGTGCACACATACACTTATGTGCATATATTTGGGGGGAGCATTTTCTCTTTTCATGAATTAACCTGTGTGTGAAACTTTTCTTCCCACTCCCTCCTATGCACGTATTTATCCCCCTTAATAATGTTTGCACTCACAGTTGTTCAAATTAGTAAAAGTGTATTTTTTTAATTTTATTTTTCTGATAGCTCTGAACTGAGTTTTTCTTGACACAAAGGAAGACTGATTTTTTTTATTTCATGTAAGTAGCTGTAACTTGACAGGGGTATTGATAATTGCTCTGGGCCATTTATTGCTTTATCTAACAGAACGTATTCAATCATTCAGGGTTCTGGTATAACTAATAGTTCAATTAAAAGTAAAGCATAATGGGTGGGTGTGGAGTTCCTGGCCAACGTGCTGCAGTGGACAGGAGCACCAAGCTATCCTTCCACAGCAGAAACCCCAAATCCTAAGTAAAACAGACACAGACATCTGTCCTGGCACTCTAAGTACCAAATGAAGGAATAAAGAAGTTGACCAAGCACCAAATGGAGTAATAAACTGACAGAAAACAGAGAATGAGAAGAAGTACAATGTGAGACTCCCTGGCCGGCTATCACGGCCCTGTTTATCATCCTGGACTGCACACAGCCACCAAAGAACACAGGAGGGCAGCTCTACGGAGCTCCAGCAGGAGACAGCACACCTGGTAGGGAGGGCTACGCACTTTCCCACCCCTCATCCTTCTTCAAGGCCACTGCTGCTTACCAGCGGGCCAGTTTCTCGCCTGGAGCGCCACTAGCTCTCTGCCACCACCAACTGGTCCCTTCAGTGCCATTTTTTGGTTTGCTTTTTTTGTTTATATTTTTGTTTGTCTGCTTTTTGCTATTTTGGAGGATTTTAAATTTTTGTTGTTTTTGTGTGTGTGTGATTGAAATTTTGTGATCCACGTCAGTTTTCTGTGTAAAACTCCAAGTACCTACCTCTCTACAACCCTATCTGCTCTCCTCACCCTGTGACAGCACACTCTTTTTTTTCACTCTTGACTTCCAATATCTCAACGACACTTGTCCCCTTCTTTCCACCCTCTCATCTGCTCTCTAGGACAGCCTCATATATATATATATATAAAACCATAAAGTCCACACTCCACCTGACCTGCATCACTGTGTCCCCCAGCCCAGTCCATCCTTTGTCTGGAGTGTTGGCTTCAGCACCGGTCTCAGCTCTGGGCCAGCAGCAAGTCCAGGGGCCATGTTCTCAGAGGACCCTTGAGGCTGTCAGACCTCTAAGTCGGGTCTTTTAGCAGAGTTATTGATCTACACACCCCTTGTTCTTGTGCTACAGCAGGAACTCTACATTGTGTCCCCTATCAGGGGTGTCCTTGGTGGTGGCCGGGCACCATCTAGTTCTTCTGGTCTCATACTGATGTAGTAGTCTCCCAATCATGTGGGTTCTTCAGTCTCCTGGGCTCATTTTTCCTTGTGTCTTTGATGTTCTCAGTTGTCATCTGTTCCAAGTGGGTTGGGACCCATTGGTGTTCCTCAGATGGGAGCTTGCTGGCTTTTAAGACCAATTTTTTTTTTGTTGGTTCGTCTGTTTGTTGCTTCTCTCTCCCTCACTTCTTTTCTTTACTTTCTTCCACCCAGCTAGTCCCATGTGCCATTTTTTCTTGCCTTCTTGATGGGCTGTTGTTTTGGGAGTGGGTTCTGTTTCTTTTTTTCCCCCTCTTTCTTCTCTTTCTCCTGCCCATCCAGCCCTGTGCACCGCCCCTGCCCCTTCTGGAGGGCTGTGCTGCACATGGCCTATCTGCACCACCATCACTGACAGTCTCCCTCTGCACCATTTTGTTATTTATTGCTTGTTTTTTTTTTACTGTTGTTTCTTCTATCTCTCTCCCTTCCTTTACTTTCTCCCATTCACCCAGTCTAGCGGGAGAGTCCAGCTTCCTGGTGAGCTGTGCCGTACCACTCAGCTACAGAGTCTCTGGCACACAGCCTCCCAGCTCTGTGCTGCCTCCACAGGCCAGCTTCCTCAGTGCTGTACATTTTATTTTTCTTTATCTTTTCCCTTCTTCTGTTCCTTTTCCTGCCACCTAGACCCTGCACTGCCTCCACCCTTTCCTGGGCTGTATGTACTATGCCACCCAGAGAGAGAGAAATCAACTCACTACCACCCCAATTCTGCCTGGTCACCTGTGGCCAGCTCCCAACCACTATATATATATTTTGGGTTTTTTTGTTGTTTTTTTTTTTCTTTATTGTTGTTTGTTGGTTTCTTCTCTCTTTTTTGCCAGGTCTATCCTGCTCCCACTCACCATCTTATTAACTTTTTGTGTATTTATTTATTTTAATTTTCTTATGGTGCTGTAGGTAAAAATTTACAATTCAGATCAGTTGGTCATATAAAAACTTAGACACATGTTGTCATGTGACTGTAGTTGTTCTCCCCATGCTGTGACAGTCTTCCTCTCACCCTGGATGTCACAGTCCATTCAGGTAGCTCCTGTCATTCTCATCTGTCTCATCTTGCCTCTGGACTACATTATTTTTGCTTTTCTTTGTCTTCTTTCACCCACCGGCTTAGCCTTGCACATTACAACTTCTACTTTCCTTCCTGCATGTCAGCACCATGTACTATGTGCTACGCCCCTGAATGGTACCAACACAGTTCCCTGGACTCTCCCCAGGACTGCTGCCAGCCCTGCCCTGTCACTCCCAGTTCATGCCACAAACTACTCATCCTGCCCTTCCACCTCCACTGGACCTACCCTGCTTCACCATAGCTTAGTAACCAGCCCTGCGCACCTGGACAAGGTGGGGAGAATTGTCATACCCACAGGTGATCAAGCAATAAAATGCATCTAGCCTGCCTGCCCAGACTTAACCAAATAAAACAAAACACCAAGACTAAACAATGAAATTTACAATCAATAAGTAAATAATCCCTGAATGTCCCAGAGACAGCAGATAATATCAAAACACATCCAAAACAAAACAGGAGAGTCTGTCTCTAGAAAGCAGCTCAAATAATGCACTAGATGACTTTCTGCTAGAAGAAAAGCCACTGGAACTACCTGATACGGAATTCAAAACTCTAATATTCAAGTTCTCCAACAGGTAAAGGAAAATGCAGGCAGAAGTAAGGAAAAAAAGTAGACAAAATCATGGAAAAGACAAACAAAACAATGGAGGAACTCAGGAAAATAATACAGGAACAACATGTCAAAATAGATAAACAGCTAGAAACCATACAAAAACAGTAATTAGATACCCAAAAGATAAACAACATGATTTCTGAAATGGACAGTGCAATAGAAGGTTTTAGGAGCATATTTGAAACAATGGAAGACAAGATCAGCAAAACTGAAGACAAATCCCTGGCTAGCAACTTTTTTGAAGAAAAATCAGAAAAAAAAAGAAAAAAAGAAAATGAAACTCTGAGAATGATGTGAGATACAGCCAAACCCAAAATTTGCATGTGATCAGAGTTCCAGAATAGCAGAGAAGACAGAAAATGTAGAGAGGCTAACTGAGGTTTGCTGACAGAAAACTACTCTAATGTCATGAAAAACGAAATCCAACCACCCGAGAAGCCTAATGAGCCCCACATAGGATAGACCCCAAAAGAAAAACACCAAGGCGTGCACACTCACTAAAACCAAAGACAAAGAAAGACTACTGAGAGCAGCTTGAGAAAAATGAAAAGTCATGTACTGAGGAGAAACAACAAGATTGAGCTCTGATTACTTACCAGAAACCATGCAGGCAAGAAGGAAATGGAACGATATGCATAAAATCTTGAAAGAAAGAACTGCCAACCAAAAATAATATATTCTGCAAAACTATCATTCAGATATAATGCATAAATTAGGACTTTGCCGGATAAATAGAAATTAAAGGAATATGTAAAAATAAAACCAAATTTAAAAGACTTATTAAGGAGAATCCTTCAGTTAGAGAACCAACATCAGACCACAGCCTGAATCTAACATTTAAGCCAGCATCAGCTAGATACCAACCTAAATAATGAATGCGGAATATAAAACCAAAAAACTTAAAACAGGTAACTAGAAACATCAATCTGTAAATGACAACAAAGTCAGAACAATAAAAGAAGGAATAAATGGTGTCAGCATGGAGCTTTCAATGAGGAGGAAGTCAAGTTGTTACCACGTGATAAAGACTGGCTTAAACTTAGGGAGATGAAGTGAATTTCAAGGGAACTACAAAGAAAGTTAACCAACCTACTCATCAGAATGAAGAAAAACGTAAAGTCTCAGGAAAAACAAAATCAACAAAAATGGAAGAAATTAAAAAATCCTCAATAAAAGGAATTCAGCATAGGAGAATAAAAGAAACAAAGAAAACATCAGCACCACAAAAAAGAAAAAGCACTACAAAATGTCAGCAACAAATTCATACCTATCCATAACTGTATTGAATGTAAGTGGCTTAAATGCACCCTTAAGGAGACAAAGAGTGACAAAAAGAATAAAAACAGGACCCATCAATGTGCTGTCTACAAGAGGCACATATTAGAAACAAAGATATAATTTTATTAAAAATCAAAGAATGGAAAACAGTGTATCAAGCAAACAGCTACCAAAAGAGAGTAGGAGTGACAATACTCATCTCATATAAAATAGACTTTAAAACAAACAATAAAAGGCAAGGACATTATGTAGTGATTAAAGAGATAATCCAACACGAAGACTTAACCATAATAAATATCTATATACCTAATGACAAGGTTCCAAAATATGTAAAACAAACTCAACACTACAAAGAGAAACTGATAGTTCCACAATAATGGTAGGAGACTTCAACATATCACTCTCAGTGAAGGACAAAATGTCTAGAAGGAAACTCAGTAAAGATACATAAGATGTAAAGGCCACAATTGGCCATCTTCACCTCATAGACATATATAGAACACTCCACCCAACAATAGCAAAGTTCATTCTTTTCCGATCCACATGGAACATTCTCCAGAGTAAGCTGCAGAGCAACCCTCAAAATCCAAAACACTCAGATAATACAAAGTATCTTCTCTGATCACAATATCATCAAAATAAGAATTAATAACAGGAAATGAAAGGAAAATAATTGAATACACGGAAACTGAATAATAGCTTGCTTAAAAACCACTGGATAGGAGAAAGCAAAAACAGAATTAAAAAGTCCCTAGAATCAAATGAGGATGAAAACACTTTTACCTAAAGCTTTGGAACACAGCACAGGGAGTACTCAGAGGTCAGTTCATAGCAACAGATGCATATATCAAACAAAAAGAAAGGCACACAGTCAAAACTTTAGCTACATAACTTGAACAAATAGAAAAAGATCAGCAAAAAAAGCCCACAGCCACCAGAGGAAACAAAATAATAAAGATCAGAGCAGAAATAAATGAAATAGAGACTAGAAAAAAAAAATAGAAAGAATCGACAAAACCAAGAGTTAGTTCTTCAAAAAAATCAACAAACCTTTGGCCAAGCTGACAAAAGAAAGAAAAACAAAAGAGAGGACTCAAATAACCCAAATAATGAATGAATTGGAATCATTACAACAGACCCAACTGAAAGAAAAGAATTGTAACAGAATACTATGAAGAACTATATACCAACAAATTTGAAAACCTGGAGAAAATGTACAGACTTGTAGAAACACACTACCTACCATGGATTGAATTGTGTTCCCCCCAACAATGTATGTAGCAATTTGTCTGGGCCATGATTCCTAGTATTGCATGGTTGTCCTCAATTATGTGATTTTCTTATATTGTAAATCATAATCTCTGCCTGTAGTTAGTAGGGCAAGGCCAGATTATGTTAAAGATGATTAGGGTGGGACTGTTAACACCCTTACTAAGGTCACCTTCCTGATCCAATGCAAAGGGAGTTTCCTGGGCTGTGCCTTGCACCACCTTTTATCTTGCAAGAGATAAAAGGAAAAGGAAACACACATAGTTGAGAACCTCATACCACCAAGAAAGCAGCTCCAGGAGCACAGTGCATCCTTAGGACCCAAGACTTCTGCACTGAGATGCTCCTAGACCAAGGGAAGACTGATCACAACGACTTTCCTCCAGAGCTGACAGAGAGAGAAAGACTTCCACTGGAGCTGGTGCCCTGAATTCAGACTTGTAGCCTACTGGATTGTGAGGATAAATTTCTCTTTGTTGAACCCATCCACTTGTGATATTTCTGTGATGGTGGCACTAGATTAAGACACTGTGCAAACTGACACAAACTGGAGTTGAAAATCTGAGCAGGCCCATCATAAGAGAAGAGATAGAAAAGGTAATTCAGAAACCTCCCAGCAATAAAAAACCTTGGCCAGATGGCTTCACCTGAGAATTCTACCAAATATTCATAAGAAGAGTTTACACTAGTACTACTCAAGTTATTCCAGAATATGGAAAAGGAAGGGATACCTCCAAATTCATTCTATGAAGCCAGCATAACTCTGATACCAAAACCAGGCAAAGACACCACACACACAAGAAAATTACAGACCAGTATGTGTGATGAACACAATGCAAAAATTCTTGGCAAAATTCTAGCCAATAGAATTCAGCATTAAATAAAAAAAGTAATACACCATGACCAAGTGGGATTCATACGAGTTATGCATGGATGATTCAACATTAGAAAATCAATCAATATCCACCACATAAAGTTGAAGAGTCACAGGATCATCTCAATCAATGCAGAAAAGGCATCCAACAAAGCCCAACACCTGTTCCTCATAAAACTCTCAATAAAATAGACACAGAAGGAATATCCCTCAAAATATACAGGCATCTGTACAAAACCAACAGCCAACATCATTCATAATGGAGAGAGGTTGAAAAACATCACCCTTGAGAGTAGGAACAAGACAAGGATGTCATTTATCACAACTCTTATTTAATATTGTGGTGGAAGTCCTAGCTATAGCTGTAAGGTAAAAAAAAAAAAAGAAATGAAGGACATCCAAATTGGTAATGAAGAAGTAGAAGTAAAGCTGTTCCTGTTAGTGGATGATATGATTCTACACATAGAAAACCCCAAAGAATCCACAAGAAAACTACTGTGACTAACAGATTCAGCAAAGTAGCAGGATACAAGATAAACATACAAAACTCAGTTGGATTCCTAGACACCAATAAAGAGAACTACATAAAGGAAATCAGGAAAACAATGCAATTTATAATAAATCTAACCAGGGGTGTAGAAGACCCGTAAAAAGGAAACTCAAAAACTCTAAGAAACCAGAAGAGATCTACATAACTTGAAAAACATGCCATGCTCATGAATATGTAGACTTAACATTGTGAAAATGTTAATTCTGCCCAAAGCAATCTACAAATACAATGTAATCCTGATTCAAATAACAAAAGCATTCTTTAAAGAGATGGAAAAACTAATTATTAACTTTATATGGAAAGGGGAGAGCCCTGGGTAAGTAAAGACTGCTGAAGAAAAGTGAAGTAGGAGGACTTGCATCACCTAACCTCAAAACCTACTATACATTTATAGTAGTCAAAACAGACTGGTACTGGTACCACAGGCACACTGACCACTGGAATGGAATTGAGAACTCAGTTGTAAATCCATCCACTTGTGGTCACCTGATCTTTGACAAAGCCCCAAATCCATCAAATGGGAAAATGCCAGTCTTTTTAACAAGTGGTGCCAGCAAAACTATATGTCTGCAAAAAGAAGAAAATGAAATAACCCATACCTCCCACTATACACAAAAACTAATTCAAAATGAGAAAGGACCTAAATATAAAACCAAAAACTGTATAGACCATAGAAGGAAAATAGAGTCAATGCTAGAAGCCCTAATACATGGCATTAACTGGATACAAACCATAACTAACAACACACAAACCCTAGAAGATAAACTAAATAACTGCAATCTTCCAAAAATGAAGCACTCTCATCAAAAGATTTCACCGAAAGAGTGAAAAGAGAACCTACAGACTGGGGGAAAAAAATGGCTATCACAAATCAGACAAAGTTCTAATCTCTAAAATCTTCAGGAAAATCTAACACCTCTACAACAGAAAGACAAATAATCCAGTTAAAAAATGGGCAAAGGATATGAACAGACACTTCAACAAAGGTTACATCCAAGTGGCTAACAGACACATGAGGAAATTCTTGCAATCACTTGGAAAAAAAAATCAAACCCATTGCTGTCCAGTTAATTCTGACTCTTAGTGACTCTATACGACAGAGTAGAGCTGCCTCATGTGGTTTCCGGGTACCACCTGCTGGATTCAAACTGCCAACCTTTTCATTAGCAACTGTAGCTCTCAGTCACTACACCATGCAAAGTGATAGAAACTCCATAGACTGATCCAAACTTCCTAAGGGACCAAATGACTACGTTGAGGGCTGTGAGGACAATGGTCTTGGGGAACATCTTGCTCAATTGGCACAATATAGTTTATAATTTTATAAAGGAAATGTTCTGCATTCTACTTCATTACATGGCATCTAGGGCCTTAAAAGCTTGTGATTAGCCCTTTAAGATAGTCTCTGGTCTCACCTCACCTGGAGCAAGGGAGAAAGCAGAAAATGAAACACACAAGGGAAAGGTTATTCCAGACTAATGGACCACAACTATCGTACCCTCCACCAGTTCAGCCTAACTAGATGGTACCTAGCCACCACCACACGCAGCTCTGACAGAGATCACAATACAGGGTTCCAGATAGAGCTGGAGAAAATGCAGAACAAAATTCTAAGGCATACACACACAAAAGAAGACCAGACTTACTGGTCAGACAGAGCTGGGAGAAACCCCGGGAGAATGACCCTTGGACATTCTTAAAACTCAGTAATGAAGTCTTGAAGTTCACCCTTCAGCCAAAGATTACACAGGCCCATAAAACGAGACTAAAGAGGCACACAGCCCACGGGCAAGGACTAGCAAACAGGAGGGGACAGGAAAGCTGGTCATAGGGAGCCCAAGGTTGAGAAGGGAGGGTGCTGACATGTCTTGGAGTTGACAACCAATGTCACAAAATGATACATGTTGTTTAATGAGAAACTAGTTTGCTCTGTAAAGCTTCATCTAAAGCACAATTTTTTTTAAAAAAGAACAACGTATAAACATAACAACACTTATATCAGTTTCTTTTGTCTAAATTGTAAATTATAGTTCAGTGACAGTGTTGGAGTCTTGGTGGGGCTTTGTCTGTTCATCTATAGAGCTCAGGTGCTCACCAAAAAGTTGACAGTTCAAATCCACCAGCCACTCCCTGGAAATCCTATGGGGCAGTTCTACTCCATCCTATAGGGTCACCCAGAGCTGTAATCAACTTGGCAGCAGTGAGTTTTTAATATTAGTGTATTGAATTTTCTAAGTTTTTTGAAAATAACAAGTTTGTAATCAGTGGCAGGAGAAGGCACTCTTTTGGGTCGGAATGCAATCAGGGACAACATAAAGGAACCTGACCTAAAAGTGAGGAGACTCTGTGAAGCCACTAACTCAGGAAACGCAAATTTGACATGTAGCATGTGAATATTTCACAGCCCAGCTAAGAAGTAAGCCCTAACACATACTGTCCTTGAGAAAATGCATTGGTTTTGAAATGTTGCAGAATTTACCAAGGATAGTATGCTTTACCGTTTTTGTGGAATCTTATTTTCCCCTGGCCTGTTTTTATACTTATTTTACAACAAAAGCCACCTCAAGACACCAGCCTGTTTCCCTTTTGAACAACCATTGAATACAGAATCACATAGACTAAAAATACATGCTAAGAAAACATGGCTTTTTGATGCCACTGCTGCCAATACAGATGCTCTTTGTGAGGCCTTCATTTTGCTAATTTCAACATTCAGGACAGATGTGTGAACAACTGCATTTCTTATGAGTATTTGTTAGGGTTGGTTTTCGATCGCAGTGACCGGGTGACGCGGTGAGGTGACCGTCAGACGGGCCTCATGGTTGTGGGTTAAGGGTGTGGGATGGGTGCCTGAGACTTTGGCCAGTTGCAAAGGAATAATGATTTTGGTGCCAGAGACACCAGATTGTACACAATCTGGAACAACGGAATCTGTAGAAAAAATACAGAACTGCAAGAAATGGCTTCTTTGCCTGACCTTTCTTAAGAGGGCCTGAGATGAGAAAGAAGAGGCTGCAATCCCGGGGCAAAGTGAAGGGGACCTGTGCTGGTTTCCTTGACTGGAAAGACCATGTATTTGGGGCAAAATACTGTGTCACTCTTAATTCCGTTCTGCTCAAACCTTGTACATGAAGATGGGTTAAGCAGGGAGTGCCCTACCCAGATGGTAAGCTCCCTACGACACGGGCTGTGTCTGCGTCAGCAGATGAGCTCAGCACCAGGCCCAGAGTAAATGCTCAGCAAGATGCCCGCAGAAGGGCAAATGAGCCAGTGATCCGATAGGGACTGTCCGCTCTGCTCCTCTCCTTTCGTGCCTCCCTAAAACTGTCCCTTTCTTCATCTGCTGAATGTACACAAGGAAGCACATACGAGCTCTCCCTCCTCGGTGAGAATCCTGTGTGGGAGGAGAGAGGTTCCCGGTGAAGAATGGCTGTTGTTGGCTACTTAACACCAAAGGAAGACCCCTATGAAGGGCTTTCACAGTGGTTTTAAGAAGATCCAAGCATTAAAACTTAGCAGACTAAGGAAAAAGAGTTTTTTTTGTTTTTTTTTTTTTATGAGAATTGAAAAGGTATTCACAGACTCTGGCATGTGTCCTCAGTCTTCAAGAGGGCACCTGAGGACTGAGGACGTACTCCGGTACCGTGTTTTCCGTATTTCCAGATCAGGTGTGTTGTCAGAAGACGAACAGCTTCTACAACCAGTTTATGATTCTTTCCACTTGGGTCTTGTTAGATCTCCAACTGTAACTGCTGGAATCTGTGTTACCTGTGTGTTTCTCTCTGTTTTAGTAGGTGTAGTACCCTGGTGGCATGCTGGTTAAGTGCTACGTCTGCTAACCAAAAGGTCAGCAGTTCAAATCCTGCAGGCGTTGCACACAAGAAACTCTGTGGGGGAGTCCTATTCTGACCTATAGGGTTGCTGTGATTCAGATGGCAGTGGCTGGCTGGCAGGACCACTTAGTTAGCTCTCCTGTTAGACTGCAGATACCGTTGAGACACAACATACCATCTTTTGTCCTTTCTGGCTTTCCTTTGACCTGAGGACAGCATCTGTGTCCATGGGTGCTTGAGGGACTGTTAACTGACTGAGCCTAGGAAAGAAAGAGGCAGCATTACGGGTCACTGTTACTCCACAGGACGATGTTAACACAGTTATTCCACAGGACGATGTAATACAAAGAACTCTGAGGAGACCTGGGATCAATTCCTGTCTTCTAAGACTGGGGACAGAAGTCTTCCCTTCTTTTCTCCCTCTCTCCCTCCCTGCTGTGCTTTCAGTGAAAGCTTACAGTTCAAGTTGACTTCCCGTATAAACATTTGTTTCACATTGTTAGGTGACCCCGATTGCCTTCCCTATAACGTGACAGCATGCTCCTCCTTTCCGCTGTGATTTCCCACATCTGTTCAACCAGCCTCTGTTCCCTCTGCCTTCTCATCATGCCTCTCAACAGGAGCTGCCCGTCAGTCTCATCCACTTGAGCTAAGCAGCACTGTCTTCATGAGGATGACTTTATGTCTTACAGTCCCATCTAATCTGCTGAAGAGTTGACTTCAGGAGTGCTTTTAGTTCTGGGCTAACAGAAAGTCTGGGGACTGTCTCTTCTAGGGTCCCTCCAATCTCAGATCATTAAGTCTGGTTCTACACCTCCTTTTTCTCCTGCTCTATCAGGGTCCATCTGCTGTGTTCCCCGTCACAGTGGTCATTGTTGGTTGCCAGGCACCATCTAGTTCTTCTGGTCTCAAGCTGACGGGGTCTCTGGGTTGTGTGGTGCTGTCTGTCTCCCGGGCTAATATTTTCCTGGTGTCCTACTTCCTCGTGTCTTTGCTCTGGGTGGGTTGGGACTGGTTGATGCATCTCAGATGGCCAGTTGCTAGCTTTTAATGCCAGCCAAAGCCAAGTGCCATCGAGTCAGATCTGACTGAGCCTCAGTTCCTTTATATGTAAAGAAGAAGAGAACAGAGTTGACTGGGTTTTCAAATTTCTCCAAGGTCCTTGATTCTCCGAGTCAGTATCTCTTCCCAGAATGTCTAGAAGAGTCACTGCACACCTAGTTCACTTAGGAGATAACCATATGCCACCTAGTAATGGGATGGGTTAGTTGGAATATAAACTAAGCAGCAATAAGAGCCTCAGAATACTTTGGTGTCTCAAAAGGAAGGATTTTTATTTCTCTCTTCTTTAGTATTCTTACAATAGGCAGATGTTCCAGGAGGGTAGGTGGCTCTACTCCACTGAGACCTTCAAAGACCACAGTTACTCCTGTTCCATTGCTTCTCCATTGCCTGGGGCTTTGTCACCTTCTGTGTGGTGGACACTGACTCAGCTCCACATCATTTGTCCAGTGTGGAAAGGCATGGGAAGAGTCCATGGCAAACAGCCGCATCTCTAAGAAGACCTGGAAGCTGCGACCATCCCTTCCACACCTGTCTCACGGGCTGCAGCTTAGTGAAGCGGTCTCTCTGTAGCCAGCAAAGTAGAGAGGGCAGCAGAGAGCACCGCTCTCAAGCCTAATCCTAGGTCTCGAACTGGGGCAGACTCAATCCTCTAGTGTGGGGGTTACTGTTGGTGCATGGACAAAGACTGGAGATGCTGCAGCCGTAGGAAGTGTTAAATATCTTGCTGTGTGCAGGGCGGCCCCATGTCAGGAGAGTGATTTTAGCCAAATGGCCTTTTGCCCACTAAACCTGAAACGTCAAGGGTGGAGATGGGGAGTGGAGTTTTCTTTGTTTTTCAGTTAAAAGGGAGGAGAGGAAATTGAATATGGGGAGTAGTCTGCATTCTCTATTATTGAGCCATTATAACAATTTTTGTCACTTTACCATTTACTGTGTTTCTTTCTTGTGTATTGAAATAGACTAAGGTCAGGATCTGTGATGTATTCCTATACGTATGAGGTATATATACTTATATGTATGAGGTGTATATACTTAATTTATGTATTGATTGAGTACCATACCCAGCCCCTTCCCCCAAAGGCTCTGCTCTAACTGTCAAGGTTGTTTAGCGAATGTTACATGTAAAACTTTACTTCTCAACAAAATTGAAGAGACCAGTTGTGAACCTTTTAAAGTAAGTCTTGTAGATAGATGGGTGGTAGATCGGGGGCAGATGAATTATCTTTGGGTAAAACGATGCAACAGTTAAGCACTGAGCTGGCCACCCAGTGGCTCCATGAGAGAAAGACCTGGCCATCTACTTCTGTGAAAGTGACAGCCAGGAAGACCTAGGGGACAGTTCTACTTTGTCACATGATGGCTTCATGAGTCAGAATAGATTCCATGCCCCCAACAACAGCAGCATCGTGAGGTTCGTTTTATAAAAACTGAGACCCCAGTTTACTCAAGGGTCGGCTTACCCGCTCTGACCCTCAGCTCTTTATCTGCGCTTTTGTACACTGCAGTCCCATGTTCGAATGCAAAGTACCAGTGCATCTCTCACAAGTTCTGCATCTGACACGGACTGCCTTGGGAGAATTCTCCTTTCTACTGCATGTCGTCTCCCCAAACCCTTCCCCTTCAAGGTCGAGTCCCAGTCTATCCCCATGTTGTCACAGAGCATGACCACGCCAGCCTACGGGAGCATTCCCTCAGAAGGAGGAAGAGAAAGACTTCACTCAGGCCTGGGTACCAATGTGGCGGTGCCAGCCAGGGATGATGGAGCGAACTGTCGCATTAGGGCAGCATGTGTTTGTTCTAAGGACGAGCCTTGTATTCCTCTTAGAAACATGCTGACTTGCCAAAGACAAGCCAATGGTAAGAACTGGCTATAATCTGGTCCAGGAAGAGTGACTCCAAGACTTTATTCCGCTTCACCCCACATTCCCAGAGCTCTTGCTGAGCCCCAAATGCCAGGCATCTTTGTCCTTGGTACACTTTTCTCCAAAAACCAGAAAACCAAACCTGTTACTGACCCCGACTAATAGTGACCCTACATGATAGAGAAGGACTGTCCCGTAGAGCTTCCAACAAGCACCTGGTGGATTTGAACTGCCAACCTTTTGGGTAGGGGCCACGACACTTAACCACGATGCCACCGAGGTTTCCATGTGAACTTAAACTTCACACTAAGAGATCTTAAACCCGGTTGAGTCGCTACAGGCCTGTTCTTACTTCCCTACGCCAAAAGAGGGCAGCAGAGAGCACCACGCTCAAACCTAATCCCCGGGTCTCAGCCTGGGGCAGTTGCCCCCTTAGCGCCCGTGAGAACCCCACGACAAAGAGGAGGACTGTCACAGGCGTGAAGCTGCTAGATGTCTTGCTGTGTGCAGGGCCGTCCGATGCTAGGAGGTGTATTCTTCCCCCTAAATGTCGGCTAACTTGCTTCCAGCGCTGCCCTCCAACCTCAAGTAAAACCTACCGGAGCATCCCACTGACTTCACCGTTACATGGTTTCCTGCTGTTACTCGTCTCACCAAAGCGCCGCCGGGACACCAGGAACTGGCTTCTTTTATCTTTGCATGGTCACTCTTTGAACTCACCTTTAAGTTTTAGCCATTCGATGACTGAAGACAGACCTTGAAGGGTGAGCAGGTAATAGAATTTAAAAGTAGAGTCCCTTTTCGTAGCTTGCAGAGTTTAGAGATACATAGGTAAACCAGTCTCCCGGGGCCTTAATTTTCTCACCTATAAAATGGGACTAACACTTATCCGGCTCTAAAGTAGTCTGAAACCTGTAAATTTCTGTGGAAGACTGTTTACAAAGACTGCCTAGGACCAGATTGGTTCCAGATCATTCCTTCTGAAATTTAGATATTGAAACTCCAATAGTGCATTTTATATATATATATATAAAGATATTCTAACACAAAAGGCATGGTATAATCAACCCACTACCACTGAGTCCCTACTTGTTTACAGTGACCCCAGAAGAACTGCTCCATAGAGTTTCCAAGGAGCACCTGGTAGATTTCAACTGCTGACCTTTTGGTTAGCAGCCATAGCACTTAACCAATACACCACTCATCACTGCACCATGCGATACAATACAGGACATCAAAGCTGATAAAAGAAGAGTGTGTGTGAAATGTGTGTATCAAAGAACAGTGATTTTTGAAATTTCTGTACCACAACCCACAGTAGCAATGACGTGTGCACACACATAACAAACAGGAGATTCCTGAAATAATAAACTTAATGTCACCACATGAAATACACACTGTTTTCTCCTGTTTCATTTTATCTTGAAAATGCCAGTCATGACCCTGTAGGTTGATTTCATGATGGACTCATGGGGTGCAACTGCAGTTTGAAAAATACTCTCTAAAAAAATCCCTTTATATATCATGTGAGTCAACTAAAGAATGTATTTTCTGTCACCCTTCTGAACCTGTCAAAAAATTTGTTCACCTTAACATGGAAAAACATATTGTATCTGCCTTGAAGGTTTCGGGATATGAATAGAACACATTTCATGTATTGTTTTCATACTGGGAATTAGAATTTACCGTGCATACTCTTTACCTTAAAAATATTTTTAAAAAAGCAACATGCATTCATTGTGCAGTACATGAAATTTTAATTTATTGACAAATTCTATGACTATACAGGGAATGTATGGCAGAATCCTTTTTTTGGTTGTGTATGTGTGTGTGCTTTTAAACTTTTTAAAACAGCTTTATTCAGGTAAAACTGACATTCAGTAAATAGCACATCCTTAAAATGTACCATTTGTTAAGTTGAGACATAAGTAGACACCCATGATGAGCCCGTTATCCCAGTCAAGAGGGTGAACAGTTCCACACCTGCTGTCATCAAGTCAATTCCAACTCCTAGTAAGGTTATAGGACAGAGCAGAACTGCCCCAGAGAGTTCCCAAGGAGCACGTGATGGATTCAAACTGCTGACCTTTTGATTAGCAGCTGCAGCTTTTAACCATGATGTCACCAGGGTTTCCTGAATATGGTCAGCACCCTCAAAATCTCCCTGAGTGGGGGCAGTGAGGTGGGGGATGGAGGACTTCCTGGGTAGTGGTTATTTTTTGTTTATACAAAAGGGAACGTGGCCCCTCAATGAGAGTGAAGTTTGCACAGTGACTGGTGTAACTGATGCCATTGTCAGCAAGTTGTACAGGGTAGAGACAGCGTGGATGGGCAAGTGCTGGGGTGTCTATGGTTGAGCCAAAATAAAACAAAGAGAGGAGTCTGTAGAAGTTGATACTAGTAAGACATAACCAGGCACCTCACGGGATCAGTGCTCTTGGTTTGGGGGCTTAGGGCTGTGGTCTCATGGGAGAAGCCAGCCTTTTTCCATAATATAGTTCTTGAAGTATATGCTGTACCTCCTAGCATGGTTAGGAGTGTCTGGGATGTTAAAAGTTTATGAGCAGCCATCTAGGATATAACTACTGATCTTTATTCACCTGAAATGAAAGAGAAAGAAACTAAGGAATCAAAGAAGGAACTGGAGTACGGGACTAATGGTCTTTGTGAACGGCTGCCACCTCCACCCTGAGAACAGAAGAATTAGATGGTGCCCAGGTACCCCTAGCGAACACGGTGATCAGGAACACAACAGAGAAATCCTGATCAAAAGGACGAAACACGCAGAGCAGAACTTCAAAGTCTTAAAGAATCTGGATTTACTGGGTGGACCTATTGAGGCTAGAGGCGTCTCTGAGATAATGGCCCTAAATTACTGTTCAAACTCTTGAGTTCAAACCATCCCCTGAAGTCACCTTTAAACTAAGTTAACAGTTGAGCTCAAAGAATAGATTCTTACCCTTGAGTATTGTGTTTCTTTTTACAAAAAAAAAAAGAAAAAACAATAAAAATTTATCTACCTAAGACCACAGGGTTCAGCACCTACTTGCAAACAGATAAAAAGATTGGGAACAGGGAGATGAAGTGAATGGCAGTGAGACTACTGGTGTAGAAATGACAAGAATGTTGACACTGTGTGAAGAAGGCAGCCAACGGCCCTCGTCATTAGGTCTATCTAGAAACCGCGGGCGGAGGCAGGTTTTGCGTGTACACTTTCACCAGAAAATAAATAAATAAAATAAGCCAATCAGTGAAAAAAAAAAAGAAGGAGAACTTCCTTGGGACCCTTGCTTTTTGTAGGAAAACATACCAAGGATGAAGATACCCAGCCCAGACACTCAACAAGAGCTGCGGGGACGTGGGTGAGGCTGAAGGGGGGGGGTCTCACTCCTCTGCGTTCTGAGGCGTCTCCACTGTCTAGATATGACAGTCTGTCTTCTTACCCACTTGCTGAGAGACATTTGGGTGGTTTTCATTTGGGGTCATGTTCACTGGGCTGCTGTGAAGCTTTGGGTACAAGTCTTCGCGTGGACACTGGCTTTCATTTCCCTCGGGCAACACCTAGGACTGCAGCAGCTATGTCAGCTGGTAGGTGTGTGCTGACCATTTTACAAAGCTCTGGCTACGTTTTAACAGCTTTTGTAGAAGAAGGGTAAGGCAACAGTTCTTTTGAAAACACCAGGACAGATGTCCTTCTGGCGCCACACCTGCAGTTTGCGGCTGGCTCTTAGAGACTGCAACTGGAGTATCTTCTGCATAGGAGGCTGTGATGTTTCTTCTCTAAATTTATCACCTTACTGTGTTTTAAAATCCACGGCTGGATGAAGACCTTTCTGATTTCGCCTCTCAGACCCACTGCCATTGAGTTGAGAGAGCTCACGGCGACCCTGTAGAGCAGATAGGGCGCACTGAGTCAACTCCGCTCGCGGTGGCCCCGTAGGGCAGACAGGGCGCACTGAATCAACTCCGCTGGCGGCAACCCTGTAGGGCAGATAGGGCGCACTGAGTCGGCTCTGCTGGCGGCGACCCTGCAGGGCAACACAGCTCACTGAGTCAGGTCGGCTCGCAGCGACCTGTGGGGCAGAGTGGAACCGCCCCATGGGTTTGCAGAGCGGTCATTTTCAGGGCAGCAGATGGCCACATCTTTCTCCCGCAGAGCGGCTGGCGGGTTTGAACCGCCAACCTTTTGGTTAGCAGCTGAGCTCCTTTTTTATAATTTGGTGTTATAATTTTTTATAACACCAGCGCTTCTTTTTTATAATTCCAAACACTGAAAAACTTGTTTTTCCTTCTTGACCAAATATGAAGTTCAAATTGTCAAAACATTGGTAACTATATAATCCATGATGCAGTCCAATAATTTTTATTTTTCCCACAACGGCGACTTTGACCATCACCGACCTGGGTGTCCCTGAACAGTTCATTGCATGAAACAGGTGCTAATAGCCTGTTTTTTTCTATTTGTCCCATTAGTGTCCCCACCATGATCACAGACTGGGTTACTGGATGCCCCCATTGGTTATCTGAAGGCCTGCGGACCCTACCTTTCCAAAGGCCATGCACAATAGCAAATGCTTCTTCAGTAATTATTGCAGGGTAACTTGTTAAATGAGTGATCATACAGATGTCTCTTCAAACATATGAGATTGCTTGGGTCTTTCTACTGTGATCTCACTAGAAAGTTAAATTGTCTTTTGTTTTAGTCTGGCATAATAAGAGCATAGGCTCTGGAGTATGCTGCTTTTTTAAAAAACAAAAAAACAAACCAAACCTAGCTTTGTGGCTTTGGTGAGTTATTCAGTGCCTCCCAGGGAGACCTGGTGGTGCAGTGGGTAGGATCTCGGCTACTAACCGAGAGGTCGGCAGATTGAACCCACCGGCTGCTCCTTGGCAAAACCCTGGGGCAGCTCCCTCCTGCTGGGGTGCAGTGAGTTAGAACCAACCTGTGGATCTGAACTGCTGAGCTCTGGGTTAACAGCTGTGGCACTTCACTACTCCTCCACCAGGGTTTCCAATGTATTTTAAAGCCTGGGTTACTTGAGACAAGAGTAAAAACACTTCTCTGAGATTCTCTGGCTTTTAAGATACCAGAGCGTTTACTGCTGAGAGGAAACTCTGGGTCTTAAGAATATGCATTTGAGGGTGACAAACCCACCTACCCACTGTCCCCAAGTCAGTTCTGACTCACAGCAACATGACAGGACAGAGTGGAACTGCCCCACAGAGTTTCCAAGGAGCAGATGGCAGATTTGAACTGCTGACTTTTGGTTAGCAGCCGTAGCTCTGGACCACTGAGCCACATGGGTTTCTGGGGTGACAAAGGCAATAAGAAAGGTGAACACTAAGTTGAGAGTCAGACTGCAGAATTTAAAAGTTAATCAGCCCCAATACGGGAACGATTCGCATCAGAAAAGGACCTCTCATAGTATGGAGAACCTGATATTCATTCGGGTGCATTTCATCACACCTGAAAGGAGTTAATAATGTATTAATCAGGACTATTGTGGCTGCAAGTAGCAGAAACCTAAGTCCAGGAAAAGGAGGCTGCGGAAGGGATGTATCAGTTTGTGTGTTTTGGAGGCTCAGCAGAGTCCCTGGCTTCAGGCCTGGTTGAGCTGGAGACTCAGTCACCGACGGGAACCTGTTTCCTTGTCTCCGTCTGTCACAGCCGCTGTCCTCTGCCGTGTATGTGTGGACAAAGAGGACAGCTCTCTGCTTACAGTACCTTACACTGACAGCTAAGGTCAGCTAGTGTCCTGGTCAAACGTTTTCCCCCTAAGAGAGTGGATCTCCTGGATGACTCGCATTGGCTGGCCTGGGTCATGTGTGTCCTTTGGGCCAAGGAGGTGGGTTGGCCAGCCATGGGTGACAGGCTCGCTCACTCATGGAGTTCTAGCTTCAGGTGGGGTTGGCTCCCCTGGAGCACTTTGTCCAAGAGTGTGGCAGGAAGAGTTCCCTCCAACGAAAAAGCAGGAGAGACCAACGGGAAAGTGGCAGCTGTCTACTGTCCTCCTACCTCCACCTCCAATTACGTTCGTTACTTGCACTGTGCGGTGAAAACAGAAATACCAAGGTGTATCTACCTTAGGATGGAGGACGTGAAAACAGGATCAGAACACTAGAAGTCACATGGCTGTGTTTACTTTCATGAGCTCTCTGAAAGTAGAACAGATGTTAAGGGGATGAGGGAAACCAAGCTAGAACACACACACACACACACACACACATTGCCATCAAGTCCATTTTGACTCATAGATACCCTACAGGATAGAGCGGAACTGTGCCATAGGACTTCCAGGAAGTGACTGGTGAATCTGAACTGCCGATTCTTTGTTTGGGAGCCAAAGTCCTACCCACTATGCCACCAGGGCTCTGTGGGCGAGTAAAGGAAGGTGTCACGTTTTCTTTGGCTCTTTCAACGTGTAGAGTGCCTTTATAAACTCAAAACATTATTTATAGTCCCAGAAAGGTTTGGTTTATGAGTCAGAATCCACCTGAACAGCGGTGGGTTTGTGTTTTTGCCATGATGGGTCTACTATAGAATGATGTATTGGGGGGATGTTAGACACTGTATCAACTGAGAGATCTATGTCCTTCTGATTTGTCTCAGTGCATTCGCATGATCGATTGGAGAAGAATTCTTTTGTCCCTCGTTGGCAGTCACCCTTTTGATGGGGATGACTCATTACAAGTTCAGTAAGCTGTCAAGCTTCGTTCTGCACAGCACGTAAAATCTCTGTGATTGCTTCTCTCCTCCTGACTAGATGCTTTATCATTTCCCTTCAGCAAAAGACATGAAAGAGTTCAAGCCTAGTTAACTAATAGTATCCTTCAAAGTCAACCATAATTATGTATACTTTTGGGTTCTTTTGGATCCGACTCGACGGCACTTGGCTTTGGCTGTATCATAAAGGTGACTTTGGAATTGACCAGTGTAAAATGACTTTCACTTTTTTAAAAGTTAATAGTTAATTGGCTATGAATTTCCATTTATACTCCACCTTTTCAAAAAGGAGGAAACTTTGGTGGTGTAGTGGTTAAGACCTATAGCTGCTAACCAAAAGGTCAGTAGTTTGAATCCACAGAGGCTCCTTGGAGACTTTATAGGGTAGTTCTACCCTGTCCTATAGGGTCGCTATGAGTCAGAATCGACTTGATGGTGGTGGATTTGGTTTTTTGCTTTTTGTTTTTCCTGAAAAGAATCTGACGGACATCACACGAAGGCAGTACACAGTTAACAAGGAGCCTCGGTGGCGTGACGGTGGGGTGGGGCTGGTTAACAAAAGGGAAACCAAAGTCCAAATAAGAAGGGAGAGAAAACATACTGCCTACAAAAGCTAAAATAGATATAATTGGACACAAAAAAATTGCCTTTAAGCTTCCCAGGAGTGGGGAACACAGAAAAAAAGGAAATGAAGTGGATTTCATGATTTGTCTCAGAGCGGAATGACTAATGTTGACCCAGAGCAGAAAGCCTTCCCTGGGAGTCAGTTCTGAAATGAAGTCCCTGTATCAACCCCCTACTTAGGTGGGAGACACTCAGCAAGGTACGGCCACCAGTATGGCTGTCCCTTGTGGTCACTTGTGATGTGGCGTGGCTGTAACATCAAAACTGAACTCAGTGGTAGTAATTCTGCTGAGACCTATGAGCCTAACAATATTTACCTGGTGCATAGACCTACTGGTCTAATGATGTTTAGACTCATGGTGTGCAGACCTCTGAGTCTAATGATATTTACATGGTATGTATGTACTCTTTCTTTTGCCCAGAATCTCTAACAGACACTGCCATTGGGCCATGACACTTTGGTCTTCTCTTAGACTCTGGCCAAAATGAGTCTACATTTTTTTTTTCCTAAAAACAGAAGAAAAAAAAAAATCTCATTTTTTATAGTGGAAAGATTGTACCTGAATCCAATAATGAGTTTTGAATTTCTTCCTGGGTCATCTTCTAGTCATTGCTGAAATCTGAAGAAGGTTCATTTGGTCCTTAAGAGAGCTTCTTCGCTGTGGTGATGACCGCGTAGCCCTTTGAGTTTAGCCAGCCCAAATACTGAAGCGGAAAATGACTTGTGCTGATGGGACTTGGCTTGATTTTTCTAGAGCTGCACTGCCCCATATGGTAGCCACATATGACTATTTATTTTAAAATGTAAATTAATTAAAATTAAGTAACATTTAAAATTCAGTTCCTCAGCCGCACTCACCACATTTCAAACACTCGGTAAGCACATGCGGTCAGTAGGTAGTGCCAATTCTAGAACAGTCTCACCCTCACAGGAAGTTCTCTTGGGCAGTGCTGCTCCAGTGTCTATATTTTTATGCATTCTCACCTCGTTTGCACATGCAAACAGTAGCTTTCTCTGAAACTGACATCTGCAGGTTCCACAATCTGGGGAGACAGTTTATCTTTTCAATGATTCCCCGGAATATCTGACATGGAAACATTTTTCGTTGGCCCAGTTGGTATTTCTGTGGTACAGGAAACAACTGACACCAAACTTGGTGGTGTCAAGTCCATTCCGACTCACAGCAAACCTGTAGGACACGTAGGACTGCCCCATAGGATTCCCAAGGGACGACTGGTGGATTCGAACTACCAGCCTCCTGGTTAGCAGCCAAGCTCTTAGCCATTATACCACCAGGGCACTGGCAGCATTGAGAGGTTGGTTTTGTGGAACTTTTTCAGAGGCTACTGCCATCCTTGAGAGGCTTATTAGTAAAGTCTTTGCTGCCAAACCATACAGCAAGCTCGTTAGCGTCTCTAATGGATTTTGCCATCTCGCTGACATTTTCTGTAAAGGGTGTGCCCTTTTTTAAGTCTGTGGCCAGTCCCATTGTGCAGAGAGTCACCATGAAGGAGGGCTGACTTGATGGCCGCTGGCAATGACAGCGATTATTTCAGAAGGAAGTGTTTTCTATAAATCTGATTCTTTCAGTGTATCCTTCTGGTTGGCTTTAATTGTTGTTAAAAAAATTTTTTTTTTAAAGATATCCATCCTTCATTGCCTTTCCAGCTGTGGTCTCTGAAGTCATTTGGCACGTGTCCATGTTGTGGCAGACCCATGTGGCACACTCAGGCCTGCTGCCAATACACTGAGATGCCCCTGGCCTTGCACATGCCCACATAACTGGGAAACTTCCTCAAGTTTGTCTTTTCCATATGATGCTCTGCAGCTAGCTCCCTTAGAGGGGATATGTCACTTGCCAGTGACATCCTATTCCTTGAGTATATAGAAAAAATACAGTTAATGTCTTTGCTGGGTATAAAGCTGTCGTAGGTGCCGTCAAGCAGCATGCTCATGACAGCAGAATCAAACACTGTCCAGTCCTGTGCCCTCCTCCGTACTGTGACGCCCGAGCCCATGACTGCAGCCACTGTGTTGGTCCGTCTCCCTGAGGCTCTTCCTTGTCTTTGCTGACCCTCCATCCTGCCAAACGTGATGTCCTTCTCCGGGGACTGATCCCCTGACAACACGTCTAAAGTAGTTCTGGAGTGTTTTCTGGTCCCAAATGGGCTGAGCATTGTGTGGTGCCCATAAGTCTCAGGGTTGAATCCCCCACGAATCTAGCAACAGACTACCACCTTCCTTCTCAGAGAGAGAGAGAGAGAATGTCCTGGGTCACTGGACACCTTAGAACCGAGGCTTCATATTAACCATTAGTATGACAGTTTCAAGCATTTGAGGGCATTTCCCAAGTTCAAAAAAGGTCATGAACGGCTGATTTCGAAGCAAACTGGTGGGGTAAAGGACAATAAATTATATTCACCTCTACCTTCCTATGACATCGAAAAATTTTTTTAAAAAAGAGTAAAACTTTTAAAATAAAGAGTAAGGAAACGCCTGCAGCTGATCACAGGGACAGGGTGGCATTTTTGTTCCATCGTGCGTGTGGTCATCCTGAAGGTCTTGGGATTGACTCACTGGCAGCTAACCACAACAAAGACACGTCACAAGCCCTCTGGGTGAATTCAGTCTAGTTATCTTGACTCTTCCTGATGAGATGTCTTACTGAGACAGAAGTTTGCCCTAAGGTTCCTTCAGGTCCCTTTGGAGCTTTGCATTCCTTGAATCTATCAGCAGCTGAATAAGCCAAGGAGGAAATACTCTACCTCATCTAACCCTTCCAGACCCAGTGGGATGCTTCCGACAGGTCGGCAAGATGTTATTGCTACAGAAACAATCCCATTCCTGTAACACTGTCTTCTTTTGTCCTTTCTGTTTCCTGAGTCGTCCACACAGGCAACCACCCTTTCCCTGCTGTTGTACTTTCACGTGCCTTGGTGGAGAAGGCATGCTTTCTACTAGAAACTATGTTCCCTGGATTTTTTTTTTTTTTTAAATCACATGGGACACAGTGCGGAACGGCAAGGAATAAAGACAATCGCTCCAGAGAGTAAAAGATTATCCCCTTTTTTTCTGACGGCACTGTCTGGCTGCGCTGACTCTCCCGAACTCGTGTGTTGACCTCCTCACCGAACAGCGGCACTGACGCTCTCCGGACCGGCACCGCCCGGGGCGCGCGCACAGACGCCCGGGGCGCGCGCACAGACGCCCGGGGCGCGCGCACAGACGCCCGGGGCGCGCGCACAGACGCCCGGGGCGCGCGCACAGACGCCCGGGGCGCGCGCACAGACGCCCGGGGCGCGCGCACAGACGCCCGGGGCGCGCGCACAGACGCCCGGGGCGCGCGCACAGACGCCCGGGGCGCGCGCACAGACGCCCGGGGCGCGCGCACAGACGCCCGGGGCGCGCGCACAGACGCCCGGGGCGCGCGCACAGACGCCCGGGGCGCGCGCACAGACGCCCACGCGCCCACGCGCCCACTCAGACACGCTCCCCTCCGCCTGCTCCAGCCTGCCGGGAGGCCGCGGCGGGCGCCGGATTGGCCGGCTCTGTTTATTCTGTGACCGGATCCCGGCCGGCGGCAGGCGGGCCGCCAGCGCCCGCAGCCCATTGGCCGCCCTCGGCGGCCCTCCCGTTTCCCGGCCCGCCCCGCCGCCGCGACGGTGCGGAGCCCCGCAGCAGCCCCCGCGGACCTCCATTCATGAATCCGTGACGTCAGCCCGCCTCCGGGCTCCTTTGCAGCGAGCTGCGGGACTGTGTGGGTGGACTCCGCTGCTCCTTTATTTTTCTAATTCCGCAGGGCTTCTTCTTTTTTTTTTTTAATGGACCTTCCATTTCTTTAAAGCAAGAAAATGGAACAGCATGTGTAGGAATTCTTCACTGCCGTGAGTACTGCACTCCGTTTTTCTCTTTCCTGGCCGTTTCTCGCACAAGGGCAGAGGGGGACGCTGTTTGTGATTGGAGGTGATTAGCCAACTGATAATACTGAGGGAGACACAGGGAGCCAGACGGACAGAGAGGAGGCAGCGAGACGCCCGAAAACCCCATTACAGCCGGAGCCCCTGGAACTGACAGCTGGCTTTCCCTGGCCGGGCTGCCTGCTTAGACGTGGACATTTTTCGTTCACGGCTCTGCACGTTACCTCCAGATGCAGCCCTGGCTTTCCTGAAAAGGAGGTGCGTGTCTCTGAGGGGGGATGCGGATGGCGTCGGAGGACAAGCCCAGGTCGCCAGAAGGGTGCCGGGGAGAGCGGGAGACGGCAGGTTCCAGCCAGCTGGGAACTGTCTGGCTCTCTGCTGTCCTTCCTGTGGTTTCTCGCCCTTCACCTCGTCTTTGTTTCCTAAATGTTGGGCAGTGGATAACCTCAGAGTGCAATGTGGGGCCGATGAAAAGTTGTTCAATCGTTTTCTCTCCTGCTTTTATTGTGAGAGCGATAGCGGCGTGTTTATGCGTGTCACTATACGTTGGACTTACATTGTCCAGGAAAAAACGAAAAGCCTGTATCAGAAAAAAATGGACATTATCCTTAAATTTCTAATTTTTTAAGAATAGCTTCTCATGAAAACTAAAACGGGGTTTATTACCGTGTTCTGAAATTCTGTTGCATAGAGATGCGTATGACTATTTTCATGAGGTAAACTTCCAACTGAAGACATGAAAATAATTTCTTCACTGGGTTTGGGGAAACACGGGGAAGGTCTGATATGGTCCATGTCTTCAGCTGATGGGAGAGCTGACTCAAAGTTTCAGCAGAAAGGTTGTGTTGGTGACTGCATTTGTTTTCCAAGGCTCTGGTTGGTTCTGGTGAAAGTTGTGATAGCCTGGAAGAGGAATGGTGACATTGTGGCAGGTTCTGCCTCTGGGGCCATCCTCAGCCCAGAGAATCTGATAGCATCTTCCCACTGCTTCCCTTTGAGCCATTTACAGCATGTCCCTGGATGCTTCTTCCTTCCAATAAGCAAGAGTGCAAAATGCCTGGGACTGCCTGTCACCCCAACTTGGCATGCTTACCTTGATAATCAATACTTGCTGTTGGGATTTTCACTCCATAATGTTATCTCCTTTTCATTACTCTTGTTAGTCAATCTGCCAGCTGTGAGCTCGTATTTAATTTCAAAGTTATCCTGCTTGGGAATTTAGCGTCTCCTTTTGTCTCTCAACATGGCATTGCCCTCACCCAACTTGTCTTAAAAAAATAAGTGCCTTTGAGCTCTCTAGAGTTGGAGGAGAAGGCCCTCTGCCTGGCTCAAAATCAGATCCTTGTCCCACAGTCAGATGACTGCGGTTTCGCATTTTGCTATTTTTCGTTTGCTAGGTGGGATAAAAGGGGCCCCGGTGGCATCGTGGTTAGGAACTCGACAGCTGGCCATAAAGTCAGCAGTTCGAACCCACCAGTCCCTCCAAGGGAGAAAGATGTGGCGGTCTGCTCCCGTGAAAATCTGCAGCCGCGGAGACCCTGTGGGATGGTTCTACTCTGTCCTCTAGAGTCACCACGAGTCAGAGCAACTCACATGGCGACGGGTTTAGGGGGTCAGACGAAATAACATTTTAAAGCCCACCCCCTGAATCATGCAAACATCTTGCCTTATTTCAGCCCGTTCTGTGTGCCTTCACAGTCTGGAAGGCAGCCATCTAGTATTAGAAGGCTAAAGGGTGAGCATCTTTTTAAAAATGTGTTTACGTAACTGAACTCGCCTTAGGAAATGTTCCTTGGGCTCTCTTTAAGTACCTTTGGTGAGGAAGCTGCACTTTGAATTTATTAAAGTGAAACCATCCCTTTGTGGCACAGAGTGGATATCCAATCTCCTCATCTCTGCTCTCCCAGTGGCTGTATTCTAGATGATACTTATTTTCATGTATAGGGTACTTGTAGGGGGGAAAAAAACACAATGAATCTTAATTGTTTAATATCAAACAATAAAATCTTGTGTATCAGTGAGGGTCAATAGATGGCTTTCTGTTTAAAAACTGAAACTACTCCAGAAGTAGGAATTCATTTATTTAGTAAACAAAGTCAAACCAGAACCATGTCCTGGGGAACTGTCCAAAGAATGGTTTCTATGGGCCGGAGGCCACATCCACGGGCTGAGGGGGGGAAACCCTCACCTTGGATGGCAGAACCGGTCGGTTTGGTTTGCTCTGTCTACCTGCCCTCTCGCGAAGTGCTGCAGCTGAGCCCCCTGTCTGGGGGAGCGCAGATGAGTCGGGAGAGACAAGAGGACCAGTTCTGGCCAGACTCTTGCAATTTTTATTAAAAGGAAGAACATTCCCTGAGAACCTTCTGATACTTAAAGGGGGGAAAAAAAAGTCGTTCAAAAGATGCCTTCCTCCTGTGGTGCTGTAAGGACATGGAGATGACAGAGAGTTAGATGATGCAGTCTCTACCAAGTAATCCAGAGAGTACATTACTGCGCATGTAGGGTGTCATGATGCAGAAACTGGTCTCTGAAGATAGACAGACTGCCATATTCGAATTCCCTGGGGAACTTTTTCTTCTCTCTCTCTCTCTCTCTTTTTTAACTAATTAGCATCTGTAGACTTTTCAGAGTTGTGCAGCCATCATTCTAGTGGCTCTCAGAGTGTTCTCATCACCCCACAAAGAAAGCTACACCTGTTTGTAGTCATTCCTTACCACTGTCCCTCTGTGCCCATCCCTCACCACTAGCCCTAACCTCATGGCCCTTGAATAGATTCCAACTCGTAGTGACCCTATATGACAGAGGAGTACTCCCCCATAGAGTTTCCAAGCAGCAACTGGTAGATCTGAACTACTGACCTTCTGGTTAACAGCCATAGCACTTAACCACTGTGCTACCAGGGTAGCCCTAAACCAAAAAAAAAACCCACTGTGACTGAGGCGATTCTGACTCAAAGCCACCATGAAGGACAAAGTAGAACTGCCCCATAGTTTCCAAGGAACACTGGACAGATCTGAACTGCCAACCCTCTGGTTAGCAGACATAGCACTTAACCACTACATTACCATGGTTTCCTACTGCTAGCCTTTGGCAGGCATTAATCTACTGTCTCTCAGTAGAGACTTGCATATTCTAGACATTGCATACAAATGGAATCATACAGTATATGGTCTGTTGTGACTGGCTTCTTTTTCATAACATAATGCTTTCAAGTTTCACTCATGTTAGAGCATGTATCATTCATTTGTTCCTTTTTATTGCTGAGTAATATTCCAGTATATCCATTCATTAGTTGATGCACATTTGGACAGTTTCTACTTTATCCTTATTTTGAATAATGATGCTATGAATATCATACAGAAAATTTTATATGGATATACATTTTCATTTCTCCTGGGCATATACTTAGGAGCAGCATTGCTGAGCTATGGATAGTCACTCTGTGTTTAACATTCTGAGGAAATGCCGGATTGTTTTCCAAGACAGCTGCATCAGTTTAGGTTCCCACTGACAGTGTGTAAGCATTCCAGTTGCTCTACATCCTTGCTAACACTTATTACTATGTTTCTTTCATTAGAATCATCATAGTGAGAAGTGGTTATTTTGTGGTGGTTTGGGTTTACATTTGTGTAATGGCTAATGACATTGAGCTTTTTTTCATGTGTTTATTGGCCATATGTATGTCTTCTTTGAAGAAATGTCTATTCAGACTTTTGTCCATTTTTAAAATATACATTATTTACCTTTCCATTATTGAGGTGTTAAAGTTCTTCATATCTTCTGGATACAAGCTCGTTAGCACATATATAATTTGAACACATATCCTCCCAACATGTATGTTGTCTTTTCACTTCCCTGCTGGTCTCTTTTGCAACATAATAGTTTTTAATTTTAATGAAGTCCAATTTTATTTTGCTTATGCCTTTAGTGTCGCATCTTTAAAAAATTTGCCTAATTCCAAATCAGCAAGATTTACTCTTCTTATTTACTTTTAAGAGTTCTGAAGTTTTGACTCTTCAGTTTAGCTCTACGATCCATTTTTCAGTTACTTTTTGTGTATAGTATAAGAAAGAAACTGAACTTCACTCTTTTGAATGTAGACATCCAGTTGTTCTAGTACTGTGTATTTAAAAAGACTGTTCTTTTCCTGGGTGAATTTCTCAGAAGCTTACCTAGGGAATTAAAAAAAAGAAACACTGATGCCATGGCCCCTCCTACAGAGATACGTACTTAATCCACCAACCCACCTGTGGTTGGAAAAGCATGAATCTTCTTGGTTAAATAGGAATTAGTCATCTGTAGAGAGCAAGGGTGTCACTGGAAGTTAGTAGAATATGTTACAGTAAGATGAGGAACTACCATTTATTAAACACCTCTTGTATACCTGCAGATCCTGGTGGTGACGAGCTCAGCTGCTAACCAAAAGGTTGGCAGTTTGAATCCTCCATCTGCTCCTTGAAAACCCAATGAGACAGTTCAACTCTATCCTATAGTCACTGTGAGTCAGAATTGACTTGAAGACAAGTGGTTTGCTTTTGGGTTTTATATGCCTGTAGATCTACAGGGATCTTTCACATACATTATTAGTTCATACAAAATGCAGTCTTCAGGACATGAATCAAGTACTGTTATCCCCACTTCACAGATGAGAAAACAGGCTTAGAGGGATTGCCGACTCCACCAGAGGCACAGCAGGCAGCGCACGTCACGCCCAGGTCTAATACTCACTCCCATTCCCTGCCCTCTGTCTACCGTGGGTTTTGAGCACTGAGCACCACCACGGCTTGTTGTCGGTCAAGTCCAGCATGAACTTAAGGTCTCTCCTAGGAAGGCTTGGGTCTAGACAAAGAAGGGGCTAATCTCAAGGGTGGACGATACAGCCTTAAATGTTGGCACCACAGGTGCAGTGGAGGATAAGGCCATGGGGGTGAGTGAGGATTTTCATGTGATGGCTGATCGCGGAACGCAGCCTGGCAGCTCTGCCTCCATGTAGCCAGGAGGAAGGTGCTGAGAGGACCGAGGGCCCGTGTACCGGACAAGGGAGAACAACTGAAGGGGATGGTAGGGAGACGGTGACGGACCAAGGAGAGCTGGCAAATGCAGTGCTGTTTGCATTCATGTCATCAGACATTTATCAGGCACCTACCATGTGCTCCAGGTAGTGGGTGCACCGCAGCAAATAAAACAGACAAAGATCCTTCTCCCTTTGAGGCTTGTTTTCTTCTAATGGGTAGAGACATGAAGCAAGCAAAGTATGTTTCAACAGTGATCAGTGTTGTGGGGAAACAAAAAGTGGGAGGAAGATGGGGGGATGCTGCAGGTGGGTTAAAGTCCCAAAGGAGACCCTTCACTCTAGGGTTCATGTGTAGATACAGATGGAGGACTGGGGATACTGAGGGTGGGTTAAGGTCCCAAACAGGACTATTCACTCTAGGATTGATGTGTAGATATAGATGGAGGATGGGGGATGCTGAGGATGAGTTGAAGTCCCAAAGGGTACCCTTCACTCTAGGGTTGAAATGTAGAGATATACATGGGGGATGGGGGGTGCTGAAGGCAGGTTAAAGTCCCAAACATGACTCTTCTCTCTAAGGCTGATGTGTAGATACAGATCCCTCAAGAAGATGGAGGAACCATCCAACTGAGAGGCCTGTGGTTGACCAAGCCAGGTCCCTTGGCTATTAAGGACTTAGTCTAAATCCTAAAACTTACCAGGTTTTTTGTGTTGACTTTTTATGTGTTTTGATCACCACTTTATACCTAGTGCTTGACGTATACCCACTGTCCATTGTCATCAAGTCGATTCTGACTCGCAGCGACCCTATGGGACAGAATAGAACTGCCCCAAGGGGTTTCCAAGGGGCACCTGGCAGATTTGAACTGCTGACCTTTTGTTTAGCAGCTGTAACATTTAACCACTACACTACCATGTTTCAGCTTAGCACACAAGACACGCCACAGACACACCATACACAGTCGTGGGTTGTATGAGTGTCATTTTTCTTTGTTTTTGTTTTTTTAATTCGTGATTTTTCCATCCCAGGGCAAGTGTAATGCGCAGGAGACCTTTCCAACCTTGCCTGTGTCCTATTAGGCTACCTTCCCTGCCCCAGTGTGCGTGTGTGTGATGTTCTCCCGTAACATCACCGCTGTCAACCACTACACACTGAGTCAGGGGTAAGGGGACTGGTGCCCCATTTCTCAGCAGGGAACCCTCGCTGTAGGCAGTGCCGGAAACACCCCCATTTCTTGTGCCCTTTTATGCTTTAGCAGGAGATTGACGTGCCCCACCTTCCACAGAGGGCGACTTGAACCCTTGGGGGTGCTCACTGCTGCTGAGTCAGTGCCGACTCACGCTGACCGCATGTACGCACAGCAGAACTACCCTACGGGATTTCAGAGCTGTGACCCTTTGGAAGCAGGTCCTCCGGCCTCTCTTACAAGTCACCTCTGTGTGGGTTCCAACCGCCAGTCTGTCAGCTAGAAGTCAAGCATTTGACTGTCTGTGCCAGCCCGTCACTTTATACAACGACTTACCTGCCTTTCTTGTCTGCGGAGGTTACCTACATGAAGTGAATGAAACCAGCGTGTCTTCTTTTGCTGTATAGCTCAAGGACACAGTGGAAGGAGAACTGGACTAAGACTGGGTCTCGACAGCAGTCTCAGCTCATCTTTGGAAAAGCAGTTTCTCAGCTTTTTTTCATTCTGCCTCAGCTTCGGTGTTAACATATGAGATGAAGAAATTGTACATAGTGATCTCGAATATGTTTCTAGCTCTAACATTTTAAAATTCTTGGAATCTGGTTGTTTACTACCAGCATCAAACAGGCCTGTGATGATTTCTAAGGCAGTTTCCTAAAATCTCCCTTTATCTCATTCTGTCATAAGTGAAACCCATGCCAGCCAGCTGGTACTCAGCCTTGTGTTTCCAGGTCTTTCCCACCTTTGACAAGGTGTCATCCTGCTGCTTTACCTTCTCTTGTTTTAGTGGAAAATATCCTCATTTCCCTTCTCTGACAGGTTTCCTCTCACACAAGTCCTGCTTTCACAGGTTTGATGGGTGGTACAGTGGTTAAGTGCTACATCTGCAAAACAACAGGTTCGCGGTTTGAATCCACCAGGGGCTCCTTGGAAACTATGGGGCAGTGCTACTCTAGCCTACAGGGTCACTGTGAGTCAACAGCAGTGGGTTTGGGGTTTTTTGAGTAGAGACATTTAACCTTCCTGGATGCTGTCACAGCTGAGTGGGAGAAGGAGGTGTCATAAGTGTTGTCAGATGGAGAGAGCTGGGTGAGCCTTAGAAAGGTTAATCACTTTCCTGTTTGCCCAAGGACTTCCTCTGCAGCAGGGAAGAGGTCTGACCTTGCCACCTCTAGGCATGCCCATTATAAATCTTGTTTGTTTGGCAATTGTCCTCTGTCCTCAGGAGAGAGCTGCTGTTCCTGTAGTGATTGGAGGTTGGGGCTAATGGGGGATGTGGCTCCCGTAATCCAATAGCCTGTTGGGTCATGTGTTTAGCAATTTCCTGGATCTGAGCTTCACAGGCGTTCTGAAGAGCAAAATTCGTCATACTGGGTCTTTCTGCTTCTTACTGCCTTCTGGCTTCTTCCAACACATCTGCTGTGCGACAAAGGATGAGAGGCTGCCGTGATAGGGAATGAAGACACACTAACGTCAAAAGTGGGACCCTGAGACTCGTGACAGCCGGCGCTCCAGGAGGCTGCCTTGTTTTTCTGGCCTACAAGCTTGCAGGCTTCGACCTGGTTCAGCCAGCTGCTTTTCTGTTGCTCTCAATTCGTGCAAAGTATCTGCCATGTTCCTCCTCTGGAAGGTTCCCGCCTCACACAGGTTTCCTGGTATAATCAGTCTTTGAAAAAACAAAACAAGATTTCATTATTTTGTATGACGGTTGCTAGCTTTTGAAAATTCTTCTTTTCAGAATTCTCCAAATATAAGTTGGTGGATGGATTGACTTTTTTAGAAAAATTTTATTATGCTTTAGGTGAAAACATATAGAGCACATTAAGTTTATCATTCAAAAATTTATACACAAATTCAAAATTTTATGCACAAATTGTTGTGTAACACTGTGACAAGTCCTTGTGATGTGTCAGCAGTGTCCCCATTTCCCTGTGGAGTTCTCCATGTCCATTCAGCCAGTTTTCCTGCCCTTCAGATTCTGGTGGTATAGTGGGTTAAGTGTACGTCTGCTAATGAAAAAGTCGGCAGTTCAGATCCACCAGGTGTTCCTGGGAAACTCTGTGGGGCAGTTCTGCTCTGTCCTAGAGAGTTGCTATGAATCGGCATCGACTCAATGGCAGTGGTGTTTGGTTTTCTTGGCCCACCTTCTCGTCTTTGTTTTTGGAGCACAGCTGTCCATTCGGTGTTGTATATGTGGTTGAACTAAGAAGCACAGTCTTCACATGCCATCTTGTTGGTTTTATGGGCCTGTCTCATCTTTGCCTGCAGGGTGAACCTGGGGAGTGACTTCAGTGCTGAGTTATCAAGGTGCCCGGGGTGAACGGATGCTTCGGTTGTCAGGTTTTGGCAAAGAAAAAAGACAAATTGAAAACAAACAAACAACAGAAACTTCCCTCTTCCCTGGTCCTTTCGTCCACCTGGATGTTTTCTGTTTCTGTTCTCATCTGTCTAACAGTGGGCTAGAGGGGTCTGCTGTCTAGTCCTGACAGCTAAGAATACTTGCCTCTCATGGTCCAACTGAATGGCAATAATATATTCCGCAGTACAGTGAAAACATCTTGCAAAAATAATTTGTGAATTACAGCACAACCCTAAGACAATATGTAATTTTAACTGCACCGTTTTATTTGTTTAAAAAATTTAAGGACTTCCCTCTGCTGATGGACTTTAAGGTCCTAATTTATGTTGTGAATTGCCGACCTGCGAGTAGTCTTACAACTGATCAGGCCTCAGAGAATGTTCTAGTAAAATTCTGGATTCCAAAAAAGCCAGTGAAATACAGGATGAGCTGAGGATGCAGGGCTGAGGAGCAGCCCAGGAGGAAGGACTGAGGAAGAGGGGCAGAAAATGAGGACACAGCCCAGGGAGACCAGGGCTGAGCGCGTGAGCCAGGGACACAGTTCTGCCTTAAACAGAGGGAGTGAATCCTGGCCCAGGCAGAAACAGACTCTCATTTAGAGTCCTGAAGGGAGCTGTCGCAGTGTCTGCTATTACAGGGGCCTCGATTTGCAAAATACACCCACTGGAGGCTTGCGACCCCTGGGACACCGTGTCCTCACGGCTGGCAGCAGCTCCCTCCTTAACGGAACGTCTCGGGCTCTGCAGGCACGGATAACTGCAGACCTCGGGGACCAGTGAACTGAAGCTCCCCAACTCCAGAGCCACGATTGCTTTTTTCCAGGGATTGGAATCCCTTGATTAAAGTGAAATTAAGCAGTTCACTCATCAAAGCAAAAACCCAAACCTGCTGCTGTTGATTCCGACTCACTGATTTATTTTCTCTTCATACAACAAATCCAAATACCTCTGTCCACTGAAAAGACATGGCCACAGCATACCTTGGGGTGTTTGTCTTTACCGGCTGCTTCTGGAGCAGAATGATGGATGCACTTGAAATCTCTGTATGCTTAGAAACTCCCAGAAATCCCGCCTGACTGAGGCTGCAGCTGCCGGGGCCTCCAGAGCCAATCCAAAAGGAAACATGACCATTTGCCCAGGTCCTC
This sequence comes from Heterohyrax brucei, assembly GCA_028571685.1. Taxonomy (NCBI): domain Eukaryota; kingdom Metazoa; phylum Chordata; class Mammalia; order Hyracoidea; family Procaviidae; genus Heterohyrax; species Heterohyrax brucei. The sequence goes on along the minus strand of CM053157.1, from coordinate 84,051,621 downwards.
CTCCCTCCTCCTCCCCCTCCCTCGTTTTCAGGCTGTATCTGGGCAGAACTCCTGCCCATCTGTCTAGTGGAGAATAAGCTGAACCTTCCAAACGCTAGGCTGCTCACATTAATGTTGAAGTTGGGCCCTCATCCAGCCGTTTATGGGTTCTCAGAGACCAAGAGATCAAAGGAAGTTTCTTGGAGGAAGAAAAAAGGTCACATAATCCTTGATGTCTGCTGTGATCATTTCTTTTCCACCTATCAGGACTGGGAAACCTGGTAGCGCAGGGGTTAGGCGCTGCAGCTGCTAACCCAAAGGTCGGCAGTTCCAGTGCACCAAGCTGTCCTTGAAAACTCTATGGAACGGTTCATTGTCAGTCACCATGGACTCAATGGCAGTGGATTTGGTGTTTTTTTTTTTTTGGTCAGGACTGGAAAATGAACGACTCAGTGGCCCACTGTCCTCTGAATGGATGAGGCTTCCTTCTGACCAAACCTCAGACCTTTCTTACCAGCTCTGGAGTGTTCCTTGTGAGAGCCCAACAGCTTTCACCATGGATTTTTCACTAACAGGCTTTGCCTTTTTCTTCCAAAGTATCTCAATTGCCACGAGATGGTTTTAAAAACAAGGAGCGGCCACGTGGTTTCCAAAATCTTTCAACCACGTCTGGAGAGCAAAGACGGGGGATCGAGACAAGCTTGTCATCACCGCGGCAAGGGGAGCCAAGAGTACGGGGACAGGAAGTGACACCTAGAAAGTGCCTCGTACACCCCAAACGGTGATGCTGGGTGGGACTTGCCAGGCTCGTGACTAATGTGACCTGAAACTCATGCCGTCTGTGCCGAGACGTCTCCTCAGCCTGAAGACTAGTTCATGTGCTTGAGCTGAGTTTTCTCAGAGTGAGGAAAGCCTCGTCTTACCCCCTCTGTCTCTCCCAAGGAGACGCCTCTTCCGGTTCTTTGAGCTGCCTCTTCCGGTTCTTTGAGCTGCCTCTTCCGGTTCTCTGAGACGCCTCTTCCGGTTTCTCCTGCAGGACGGAAGCCGCGGAGCTGCCAAAGACCAGAAAGCCAAGCTTCGGGGGACCTTGCTCCGGACCTTCCCTTTCATGGTTAATTCCTGTCATTTTTCATCACAGAAAACTGAAAGACACCCCCAAAGAACCTTTTTTGATTTTTTTTTTTTTTTACCAAGCAATCTCCTGGGGTCTCTTTTTTTGTCTATAATTCACGAAATGCTGTTCATGAAATAAATTTTCAGGTGCTGTAACAACACATGATGTGCTAATGTATGCTTAAATAACAAAGGAAAACCATTTTTCCTCCCGTGCTTGGCGCCGAGTTGACCCGCCCCCTTTGGCCTGCGTCCACCGGCCGACGGTGAGCCTTGTGGCTGGTTGCTGGCGGCTGGGCCATCGTCACGGTTGTCCGTGGAGTTTCTTGTGGCCATTGTCCCAGTCCTTGTCCTTGCTGGCTCCCTTCGTTTCCACTGACCCTCTCCAACCAACACTACAACCTGGCTAACTGACCCACCTCCCTGAAACTTGGCCTTTAGTGAGGGAGGGCTCAGTGAGAGAAATCATGTAAAGACTGAGCATAACGCATGACATGTGGTAAAAAAGAAAACACATGCCCCTGGAGCCCAGTCCGCTCCCGGCGACCCCATGTGGTATGGGGTAGGACTGCGCAGGGGGTATTCTTGGCTGTCATCTCCACAGAAGCAGATCTCTGGCTCTTTCTTTGCCAGGTGGGTTTGCATCACGACTTTTAGGTTGATAAAACCCAGCCCAACCTATTGAGCCAGTTCTGACTTACAGTAACCCTCCAGGACAGCAGGTTTCCAAGGAGTGCCTGGTGGGTTGGAATGGTGGAGCTTTGGCTTAGCAGTCGTGCACTTCACCACTAGGCCATCAGGGTTTCCTTTAGGTTAGTGAAACCCAACCCAATCCATTACTGTTGAGTCAATTCTGACTCATAGTGACCCTATAGGACACAGTAGAACTGTTTCATAGAGCTTCCAAGGAGCACCTGGAGGATTTGAACTGCCGGCCTTTTGGTGAGCAGATGTAGCACTTAACCACTATGCTGCCAGGGTTACCAAGTAAATGATAGTTGCTGGTTTATGTCAGTTTCCTCCTTTCATTCCTCCTCAGACTTCATTAATGATGCACCGTGTAAAAGGCTGCCAGTGTAAAAGAGACAGTCAAGAGTTAAATAGAATTCCTGTCCTCAGGAACCCAGAGTTGACTCAGAGAGATGTACACATAAGCAAATATAATAGGACACGGGTTTTCCAACTTTCTGCTCTCCAAGCCAGAAGTTACAAGTGACGACCCTAAAGAGCTTTTGTGTATGTGAGTTACATCTTTCCTAGTTACCCTGTTAGGAATTAAGACTCAGAAAATTAAAAAAATATATGAATCAACTCATTAATTTTTAACAATAAAGCCATTAAACAAGAACAGAAATAACATCTTTTTAAGAAACATGACTGTATTTTTGAAAACTTCCCAAAAATTTTTGTGAAAAGAGTAGCACTGAGAAAAGACATTTGGGGGACCCTCTTTCATGTCTGACTTAATAGAACATCGCTGGACTCTCATGTGACCTCTGTGTCCAGTCTGTTGTACCACTTGACAGAAAGCAGCCTTTGGAGAGCCTCACTGCATGCTTGTGAAAGAATAACAGTAAAAAATGCAAAAAATGTAGTATGAAATAGTTCTGAGCTCAAGAAACCCTTAAATGCCTCAGTTAGATCTCTAGGGACCTCCCTGCCTGCCACCCGAGACCATACAAGATGCCTGTTTTGAGATACAACAGGAAGGTAAGGAAGGAGAAAAAAAATCATAGCTAACAATCTATATTGTGCTTAGAAACCCTGGTGGTATAGCAGTTAAGTGCTATGTCTGCTAACCCCAACGTCAGCAGCTCAGACCCACAAAGTGCTCCTTGGCAACCCTGTGAAGCAGTTCTATTCTGCCCTATAGGTTGCTCTGGGTCGGAATCGACTCGACGACACTGGGTTTAGTTTTTTTTGGTTCACCCTGTGCCTGAAAACCCTGGTGGCATAGTGGTTAAGTGCTATGTCTTCTGGCCTTCTGGTTCAAATCTGCCTGGTGCTGCTTGGAAACCCTATGGGGCAGTTCTACCCTGTCCTACAGGGTGGCTGTGAGCTGTGACCAACCGAACAGCAGTGAGTTGGAGCACTGGATTCCCCAGTGGATAAGAGCTCCGTTGCTAACCAAAAGGTTGGAAGTTCAAAACCATCCCTGGAAATCCCATGAGGCCGTTCTACTCTGTCCTGTGGTGTCACTGAGCCAGAACTGACTTGATGGCAACAAGCTTCTGTTTGTGTTAGCCTGCTGGGCCTACCATGGGCCCCTCCCTGGTTACAGTGGCTGTGTATTTCAACCTGATGACAATTCTGCGTGTAAGTGCTGTTGTCATCCACCCTAATCTCCAGGTGAAACTGAAACACAAGGCAAAGTCCTTGATGTGGGACCCACACGTGTTTTCAGACAGTCTGGCTCCAGGTTCCAAAGTCTTTTTCATGTCACGGTCCTGTTTCTCTGCCTGGGAATTGAGTAAAATTTCACAGAGAAGACCTTTTCCTTAAAGAATGTAGCAAGGAGCTTCATATGGGTCGCTCGGTGAGAACCTTTCATGGTTAGGAAGGGCAGAGCAGAATGTCACGCTGGCCAGGTCTTTCGGCCTCTGGCTTCCTCCAACAGCCCCGCATCGCTCTCCATCCAGTTGTTTTTCCTTTTTGGCCCCTCCATCCGCAGCACTCCCAAACAGTACCCCACCACGTGGACACCCCCACCCTCCCCCAGTCTGCTGAAGGCCGGTGGACCCCAGTTAGGGGCACCTGTAGCTTTGAGGCTGGTGGCAGGCTCCTGTGTGTTCATGAATCTCAAACACAGAAGCTATAGAAACTTCAGTTATACCCCCCCCAGAGTAAACTACAACAGGATTGAAAGATGGGAGCTTAGACCTATCATGTACTGCGTCTGTGCCTCATCGCAAGGTTACAGTTTTCAACATTTATCCTAAAACTCATGATGTTGCTTGAGCGAATAATAAGAGGAATTCAACAGGAGATTTTATTATTATTATTATTATTGTTGACGGGCAGCTCACTGTTCCGTGAGCACTGGAGTCGGTTCCTGGAAGCCCTGGCCCAGGTGCTGACGTGCAAACCAGGAAGCTGGTGGTTTGAACCCGGCAGCTGCTCCATGGAGAATCATGGCAGTCAGCCTCTGCGGAGACTTACAGCCTGGGAGACCCTGGGGGCGCTTCTCTTCTGTCCTTTAGGCTCGCTATGGGTTGCAGTTGACTTGGCAGCCACCAGGATCAAACCTGAGATCAAATCACACCAAGAGTGGTGGACTTGATCCTAAGAATAGATGGTTTTAAGAAGGTGAGTTTTAGGTTCAAATTTGCAAGCTAGGAAAAACACTCTGACCATGGGGAGAGAATGGAGTTGTATGGAGACACTCAGTACCAGAGTACAATCAGAGGACTGTCACAACAGTGCAGGGAAGGACGATGACAGCCGACGAAGAAAAGTGACTGGGACAAGGAGGGATGCAAAGTCCAGAGACATTCAGAATGTTAAAGGGTATTTTTTAAAGGGTAAAATAACAATTCACACAGATGAAATGAGCACTTGTCAAAGATTTTACTTAACTAATTAATTAATGAGAGAACCAGTCAGATGATCAAGGAAAAGTTCAGAGAATACACACATGGCTAGGCAATTCCAAAGCCCGATCTGGACTCATAGCCACCTTGTAGGACGTGGTAGGACTGCCCTATGGAGAGTTTCCAAGGAGCAGCTGGTGGATTTGAACGGCTGAGCTCTTCACCAGTCTGCCAACAAGGCTCCATGTAGGCAATTAACCTGTTACAGTTGAGTCAATTTCAGCTCACACTGACCCTATAGAGGCAATTTGGGGATGCTGAAACCAAGTGACAGGTTAGGTGGAAAGCCAGTCGATATCCAGCAGGGAATAATCAACTGCATCCCATCAGACACAATTCATTAGCACGTCTATGGACAAAAATCAATTTGCTGCAATTTACAGAATTCTAGATATCATAATCATCCCACCTGTCAGTTTATCACACTATGGTAACTTGTGTTACTGCGATACTGGAAACTATGTTACCAGGTATTATGCACTGAATTGTGTCCCCCAGGAATGTATGTCAGTTTGGCTGGACTGTGATTCCCAGTACCATGTGATTGTCCACCGTTCTGTCATCAGATGTGATTGATTGTCCTGTGGGTTATAACTCATGCCTCTATCGTATTAATGAAGCAGGATTAGAGGAAGGATTCAATCTACAAGATTAGGTTGTATCTTGAGTCAATCTCTTTTGAGACAGGCTTAAAAGAGAGAAGCAAGCAGAGAGACAGGGACCTCAGGCCACCAGGAATGAAAAACCAGGAGGAGAGCATGTCCTATGGATTCAGGGTCTCTGCGCTGAGAAGCTGCTAGACCAGGAAAAGACTGAGGACAGAACTGACAGCAAGAGACAGCCTTCCGCTGGAGCTGGTGACCTGCATTTAGACCTAGCGTCTTAGACTGTGAGACAATACACTTGTGTTTGATGAAGTCGTCCACTTGTGGTATTTCTGTTATAGCCAGGGTAACTAAGACTGGAGTATTTCAGATACCAAGAGGGTCACCCATGGTGGATAGTGTTCAGTGGAACTTCCACACTAAAACAAACTAGGAAGAAAGGCCTGGCATTCTCCTTCCAATAATTTTCTAACAAAAATCCTCTGGATCCCGAGGGAATGCTGTCTGATACAGCGCTGCAAGAGGAGCCCCTTGGCTGATGGCAGCAAGGGACTCAAGTGCACCTATAACCACAGGACTTGCATGGGACTAGGCAGCATCTTTGTGCTGTCCGTGAGGCCACCGTGGGTTGAAGCCAGTTCTACAAAACCCATCTCAGCATGTATCTCGGAATCACAGAGTTCGGACAAACTCTGGATGGTGCTCTGGACCAAATGCCGGGCAATCTGTTTTGCTCAGGTCCATGTCTTACCAGATTTCTCCCAATGAGAGCATGTTCGTAGCGTTTTCATGATAAATTTGATATGGTGATGTTGAACGGGAGGAACAAGAGATAAAAATCAAGTGTGATCCCTCATTCCTGGAGGCAGAGGAGTATCACCAGGATGTTGCAGAGGGAACACGGGTGGTGGGGGGGTCGAGGGGTGGGGAGTGGGAAGGTTCAGGAGAGAGAGGAAGGAGGGTCAGGGGAGAGCATGTGCAGAAAAGAGAGTGTCTGAGACTGTAAACCAGACCGCTTTACCTCTTGGGCAGTATCCCAGTGCTGCTGTGACAGAAATACCACAAGTGGGTGGCTTTACAGAACAGAACCAGAGGCTGGAATTCCAGAACCCTGGCCTAGGGGAAGGGAGACATCCTTCTCTTAGATTCCCTAGCCCTGGCATTTCCGGGTTCTGGGCATTCCCCACCTGGCTGCGGCCTTCCGCTCCCTCTGTGCTTGGTTTTCCGGGCCTAATCTGCCCTTTCTTCCTCTCAAAAGTGAGCAGGTTTAAGACACACCTTACACGGATCTGGCCTCATTAACATAACAAAGATAAACCTCTTTCCCAATAGGATTCCATCTGCAGGTGTGGGGATATTTTGCAAGGGGCCTAATTCAGTCAAGAACTGGCGGTCACAAAGGACACCAGGAATCTGATACCAGGTGACTGCCAGTTTTTGAAGACTTCCTCCCACAAGTCCCAAACCGAAACCAAACCCTCTGCCACCGTGCTGAATGCAACTCACAGTGAACCTGGGGGGCAGAGGATAACCACCCCGTAGAGTTCCCAAGGAGGGGGTAATAGGTTCGAATTGCAGACCTTTCGGTTAGCAGCTGTAGCTCTTAACCCCTGTGTCACCGAGGTTGCCTCAGAGGGAACAGTGACCTTTTCTTTCAAACTGGGGGCTCTCACCCCGTTGTCCCTTGGACAGTTGTTTTTATTTGGTGTCTGCTTGCTGGGAATAGAAAGCTAAAAGAATAATGCTGATTAAGAGTGTGGAAGATACTTTTGATTTAACTGAATTGATTTAATGAAAACAAACTCTGAACACAGGGAATCATGGCTTTGCACATCTTTCTGTTCCAGGGATGCTAGCATAATATCCATTGACTATATATTTCATAAAAATGTAGATAGAATGAAAGAACAGTAGATTGGCTTATCCCAGAGCCTGTAGCAGAGTAAATAAGAATTCCAGGTTTCAAATCCAATTCTTCTGTTAAAGCACCTGTCACCAGGACCGATGATTTCAGCTCCAATAGCTCGTGGAATTCTCAGCCTATAGATTACTAGAAAAGAAAAAATTATTTCTTATTTTCAGTATTTCTTGTTTATTTATATTTTCGGTAACTAAACATAGCTACAAAATCTAAACCTAACCTTTTCTAAGGAGAGTTAATTTGTAGAGGGACCTAAGCTTTGACATCAGACCCAACAAATGTAACCAAACCTCTCTAAGGTTTGGTTTTCTCGTCTATGAGACGATGATAATGTTGATTTCTGTGAAGGCATACAGCTTGAATGAGATAAGATACATAAAGCATGTGTGAGAACTGCCAATTAAGTTCGCAGACTCAACCTGGAAAAAGTGCTACATACCTCATTGCTGAATATCACTATGACGTCTTTTTCTGGAATAACCGTCAGAGCTGTTGTCATGTTACTCTTGATGTCCTGAATGTCATCAAAATGTCTTCCTTTCAATACTTCCTGTATCTCCCGGTAAAGAAAAAAGTCATTGGGGGTCATATCAGGTGAGGAGGGAAAGTGTTCCAATACAGTTATTTGTTTACAGGCTAAAAATTGCCCCACAGATGACTATGCAGTTAAGTTCACCAACTTGCTACCATGTCACTGTGCGCAATGGCCATTCCAGAAAGAGTCCCTAAATTGCTTTGAAGGGTGGACTGGGCGCTGGCGTCGGTGAACAGCTTCCCAAGGGGAGGACTTCGATGGTGACCGTAGTGATATCCAGCAATGAGGTGTGGAGCACTTTAAGTGCTACATTAAAACAATGAGGTGGGCAGATTTAATTGTCAGCCCTTATAAGTATACTAGGCACCTTCCTTAACCGATATTAGCATCTTTTCCTACTAAGCTTAAAGCTTTTGCATTCTTACACCAAAACCTTCCTTTGTTTGAATATGGGCGATATTTAGCACTTAGTTCCTTTGCTTGATTCTTTATCCTTCTAAATTTTGTTTTTTTTTCGGTGTAATTTCTGTAGAAGTATGTTTGTCCCTTCACACATCAATCATCTGTTTCAGACACTTTGGTCATCAGTCTTCTTTTTATTCAGTGTGCTTACCTTCTCCTCCTCCCAGGATGCTGAGTTTTTCTTCTGTCCCCCCAGTACACTAAGTGTTACCATCGCACGCTTCCGGAACAAGATTGCTAGATGACAGTCTCATAGGGTTTGTCATAGGTTTCAGGGCTCCCTTTCATAATCTTCTGGATGCAGCAGGCATTCTTAAATCAACATCTATTTCTGCCTCGTTGTTAAGGAAAGAGAATGTCACTAACCTCACTAAACTTTAGTTCTGCTTGGAGAAGTCCCAATAACAGTACTAACCTGCACTGCCCACCTCAGAAACCCTGGTGACCTGCTGGTTAAATGCTGTGATTGCTGAGCGAAAGGTCGGCAGTACAAATCTACCTGCTGCTTCTTGGAAGCTCTATGGGACACTTCTGCTCTGTCCTATAGGGTGACTATGAGTTCGACTCAGCTCTTTATATGTTTTTTTGCCCACCTCATATGACTGTCATGTTGTGAGTATGTGCAGTTACTTTGGAGACTCAACTCAGTTTACGAGTGTACACTAATTGATTATTGAAAATGTTAAGAGAGAATGCGATTACTGTAACACTGGCCACTCTTGATGTTATTTCCCCATGTCAAGCCAACGGAGCACACTCCCTGTGGGCAATATCTGTATGCCCCCCCAACCAGTGAGGGCTGATTGGGTTCCCCATGGCTTCATGTTCCTGGCTGGCAATCCCAAGGCTTTGCGTGGTGAAGCCACATTCAGTGTGGAGTGGCTGAAGGCATGCAGACCTTCTCGTGGTGCGCTCAGGGTTGTGTTTGCAGAGCTGTTTACACTGCCCAGCAACCTGGCCCACGGCAAACAGTCCCCAGGAGCTCCAGGGTGACCGGCAATCCCTACCGCTGGTCTGCTAACAGAAGAGCAAACATTGACTGTAACTGGAAGACGGAGTGTTCCCTCCCCACCCATCCTTTTACTGCTGAATTAATTTTGTTCTCTGGTTGTTTTACAGTGTCTAGAACTAATCTGTGAGAGGAGAGGATCTTAGAGTTGAAAGAACAGGAGAGGTCACCTCATTCAATTGTGTTGACCAAAGCAGGAGCCAGGCCCCACACGGGGTAGACAGCCAGCGATGGAAAGCCGTCAGTCATGAGACATTTCCCAGTATTGCTGGATCCCTGGTGGCTCAATGGTTAAGTACTTGGCTGCTAGCTGAAAGACCAGCTGTTGGAATCCACCAGCTGCTCCCTGGACACCCTGAGGGGAAGGCCTGCTCTGTCCTACAGGGTGACTGTAGTCAGAATCGACCCAACAGCAAAAGAGTTACTTTGTTGTTGGATGTTCCGATTCTTCATATTCGCAGAATGTTTCTGGTTGCTGAAAGGGACCCTAGAGATCATTTTAGTCCAGATCTTTCAGTTTACAGGCGATTAAGCTGAGGCCCAGGGAGGTTAGGTAATTTACTGTTTTCCAAAGCAGCAAACTGCAAACGGCAAAATTACTGCAGTCATAAGTGCTAGCTAGTGTTACATGCTGTTTTGAAGCATACGAATGCTTCAGCATACAGCATATTTTAGCATGGCAAATATTTACGTTGCACTTAGAAACCCTGGTGGTGCAGTGGTTAAGTGCTCAGGCTGCTAACCAAAGGATCAGCAGTTCAAATTGCCAGACACTCCCTGGAAACACTGCTCCTCGGGCAGTTCTGCTCTGTCCCATAGGATGGCTCTGAGTCAGAACTGACTCAACAGCAAGGGGTTTACTTTTTATTTTAAATAGACAAACTGGAGCCCCCGTGGTGCAGTGGGAGCTCAGACGCTAACCAGAAGGCCAGCCATTCAAATCCACCACCTGCTCCTTGAAAAACTCCATGGGGTGGTTCTGCTTTGTCCTGTAGGGTCACTATGAGTTAGAATTGACTCAACAGCAAAGGGTTTGGGGTATGTGTGCGTGTGTGTGTGTGTGTGTGTATGTATGTATGTGTGTTTTAATAGATAAACTGACTTTGATTTCATAGAGAAAGTCTAACTCCTTTATTTTGATTATGTACAAAGATTTCCTTAAAGCTTTAGGAGAAACTCCCTGATTTAAACAGGGCTTATGTTTTCTCTTTGCATTCTTTTTTTTTGAAGGGGTGGCAAGAAGCTATCCATCTGACCCCTGTAGTGTATCTAAGAAGTCTTATGGCCAAAAGTGATTCAAAGACACATTTCTCTGCCTGGCATGAGGCTGTGGAGTGGAGTGGAGCCAGGAATTGTCAAATAGTCCCATCAGGCTTCGGTCCCAGGCCTGTCAGCGGCCATGTGGAGGAGGCCGGAGTGGAGCCTGCCCATGAGCTGGGGTCTCTGAAGGGGTGCCCCGCCTCTGCCTGCCTTCTGGGAGAGGTGCACTTACGGCGAGTCTGCAGCCTTTCTGTCCTGCGGAAGCTTGGGGATCCCTTCTTGCCTTGGGGGTGGGGGGTGGGGAGAAGGAGAGGATGGAGCAGTGGTTGTTTCCCTAGGGTGGGAGAAGCTGACCCAGCCTGGCAGGGTTTGTTTCTGTTTGGGGATTTTTCTCTTTTTTTTGTGGTACACATATTGTCTTGTCACATTGGTTAATGACCCCACAGTGTGCCAACCAACCCTTTTCCGTCTGTACCGTTGGTTCCCCACCGCCAGCTTTCCGGTTCCCTCCTGCCTTCTAGTATTTGTGCGTAGGCTGGCATGCCACCTGAGCCTCGTTTTGTCGTATGGCTGAAGGATGAAGCTCAGGAGTGACTTCATTACTGAGCCAACAGACGTCAGAGGGCTCTACTCTCAGGGTTTTTCCAGTCTTTTTTAGGCCAGTAAGTCTGGGGTTTTTTGTAAGTTTAGAGTTTTTTTCTACATTTTTTTCCTTCTCTGTCAGGAGTCTCCTACTGTGATCGCTGTCAAAGCAGTGGGTGGCGGTAACCTGGCCTCACCCAGCCGTGCTGGACTCCGTCTGGCAGCGGCCACATAGCCGGGGTCCCTCAGTCCTTTGGACTCGACTTTCCCTTGGGTCTTCAGTGCTTTTCTCCCTCCCTTGCTCCCCATGGGGTGAGACCAGTGGAGGGTCTTAGGTGTCTGCTCAGGAGCTTTTAGGACTCCTGGGTGGGTTTTGAGGCTGGAGTGGAAGCAGCGTTGGAAATAGCGCACTGTAAGGGGCTGAGAAACAGCACAACCTGCCTTGAGAAACAGCCGGGAATGACAGAGAGGGGCCTGGCCCCAGCTGTGGCCCCGCAGGCTGGCCTTGGTGTCGTCCTAGCTGTAGGAGCAAAACTGTTTTCATTTCTGGCTGATCAGATGTACCAGCAACAAAGGCGTTTTCCATCACAATTCAAACTTTTGGTCTCCTGTCTCCATGGAGAGAGCTGACCAGATTCATATTCCCCTGAGGGCAGGAAGGTGACCCCCTCTGAATCTTGCTGTACTTTGTACCTGTGTCATGAGTGCCTGTCACAGTCTGCCTTGATCCAGAACTGTTTGTGGCGTTCTTTCTCCTGCTAGACCTGAGGTCTGAGCAACAGGGACCGAGCCTTCTTTTTTATAGTGAAATGATCGTGCAGTGGTTTCTAACGGCCCAGGGCCTGCTGTGCAGCAGACACTCGCAGAGCTTTGCTGAATCACAGTACTGGCTTCCTTACTCTTCTGCACCGCACCACCCACCCCTGCCCCCCCATCTATCCATTGCAGATAAGGAGGAATCAGAGTCTTTTTCTCTGGATACCTAAGCTCAGAAGGCCAGTGCAAATATGCCCTAGTATTCCTGGGAATAGTAACTGTCCTGAAGGACCCTTGGGATAGCGGGGTCTTTGCTTTTGTTAGGTGTCGTCAACTTGGTTTCAATTCGGGGGCACCCCGTGCGGCAGAGTAGAACTGCCCTCTCGGGGTTTCTTGATGGAGCAGATCACTGGGTATTCCTCCCTCCAAGCTGCAGGTGAGTTTGAACCGCTAGCCTGCCGCCGGTTAGCAGCCGAGTGCTCCAGGGCTCCTTGGCACCTGCATTCAAAGCTAAACCCACTGCCACTGAGTGGATTCCAATCACAGCAACCCGATGGGACAGAGTGGAACTGCCCTGCAGGGTTCCCAAGGAGCAGCCAGTGGATTTGAACTACCGGCCTTCTGGGTTAGCAGCTGAGCTCTTGACCACCATGCTCCTGAAGGGCTCCTGAGTGCCCACATCAGGCTGTCCCAGTGGTTGACGGTCCCTGGAACTCAGAGGTTGCCAAGTGTTGTATTCAGAAGACTTCAAGTTCTAATCAAGTAAGGTTAACCATGAAGGTATGAGAAGCTGATGGAAATGTGAGTTTGGCCCTTGGGATGCGGTAGTCTGTTGTCATTGTCTAGCTTTGCCTGTAGCTGTGACCAGTTTATCGAGGGTACCCAAGAAGTCGCTCTTGGAGGACAGGATTTTGAAGAAAGGAACACTGCTGGATGGAGTAAAGGGTTGTTGTTGTTGTTCAGTTGTTGAGTCAGCTCTGAGGCACAGCGACCTCCTGCACAGTGGGACAGCCTGCCCTCCTCCCGTGGCCTCGTCACACGGCTGTGGTGGGTCCTGTTGCAGCCTCTGCGTTTCGAGTGTCTTCCAGCCTCCCCTCCCAGCCCTCTGTCGGATCGTGTTCTCTTGTGAGGCACCGGCTTTTCCTTGGCTACTTCTGGAAAGTAGACCAGCAGGCGCTGTCCCTGGCTGTTGTGGCGCGGCAACTCCGCTCTGGAGAGCCCTGCTGCTGCCTCACAGACGATGTGATGCAGCTTCCAGCTTCATCCCAGCGTGCGCGCTGACACGTGATGGATGACAAACTGACCGCCAAGTAGTGGGGGGAGAGGACAGGTTATTTCCAAGTGGGTTAGCGTATGTGTGTCGCAGGGCAGACTGGGACTTGGTGGTAGATTCAGGAAGATCATGAAAGAGACGGGGAAGGATAATGCCCAGCCAAGGGTAAAGGGTGCCCTTGGACTCTGTGATCCTCCTCACCTGAGCCTCGGAGTTGTGTGAGGTCTTCCCTGATGTTTGCAGTTCTCTGCCCCAGTTTCGGCTCAGCAACTTCCTTCTTCCTTGTTTCCAGCGGCCTTCCCTGGTGGAATTAGTGCAAGTATGACCTCGTCCCTGCAGTTCCCTAACTGGTGACTGGTCTGTACTGTGCACCTGTTGGTCCTGTCCGGTTCCCGACACTGGAGAGCTCTCTCTCACCATCGCATCGTGGCGATAAACAAACAAGCAAAAATCCACCTAAGAGCAAACAAGGGCTATTTGTTCAGCGCTTGCTACAGCAAGGGAATAGCCACCTTCCCTTCCAGTTGGCAGAGACTCAAAGGTGGGCAGCGAGCAGGCAGCTTTAGAGCGGGTATGCCCGAATGGGAGGCTGCTACCATGGGGAAGCTGGAGGTGGGCTAAGGAGAAGAAGTGCATTTTATGGCATTGGTTAAAAAAACACACCCACTGCCATTGACTGGCTTCCAACTCAGAGCAACCCTATGGGACAGAGTAGAACTTCCCTATAGGGTTTCCAAGGAGTGCCTGGCAGATTTGAACTATCAACCTTTGGCTGGCAGCTGAGCGCTTAACCACTGTGCCCCAGGGTTTTCATAAGCACATTAGAAAAAAAAACCAAACCCACTGCCATCAAGTCAGTTCTGACTCATAGCAACTCTATAGGTCAGAGGAGAATTGCCCCATAGAGTTTCCAACGAGCACCTGGCCGATCTGAACTGCAGACCGTTTGGTTAGCAGCTGCAACACTTAACCACGATGCCACCAGGGTTTCCTTGGCATGGGCTAGGGGGGCATATTTGTTGTTTTTCTGGTTGGTCCTAAGCTGGGATCTGGGACAAAAATGTATTTATTTGACTTTTATTGTGCTTTGTATGTTGTAAGTTTACAGCTCCAGACAGTTTCTCATACAAAAATTTTTACAGACACTGTTAGGTGACCCCAGTCTCTCTCCCTCTAATGTCACTGTGTACTCCCCCTTTCCACCGTGCGTTTCTCGTGTCCATTCAGCCAGCTCCTGTCCCTTTCTACCTTCCTATCTGGCCTCCAGACTGGAACTGCCCGTTTAGTCTCGTGTAGCTGGTTGGACTAAGAAGCACACTCTTCACAAGCCACGTCTCCTGAGGGCCCTCGAGTCTTGGTCTTTTTGTGTAAATTTGAGTTCGGCACCCTACTTCTCTTCTGCTGTGCCGGTGACGGTCTGCTGTGCCGGTGACGGTCTGCTGTGCCGGTGACGGTCTGCTGTGCCGGTGACGGTCTGCTGTGCCGGTGACGGTCTGTTGTGCTCTGTATCTGAGTGGCCACTGGTGATAGCTGGGTATCCTCTAGTTCTGGTCTCAGGCCCGTGGAGCCTCTGGTTTATGAAATCTGGGACACAAATTAAGGAAGCTGTCAGTTATTAATCAAGTCTTGGCCATTTGGGACCTTCATTACAGGGATTGGTGTTTGGCTTCCTGGGCTGGTAGCTGCAGATGGTGACCTGACGTCTTGGGGTGGATACTGACGACAGTGTTTTCCTGGGGTGGATGCTGCGGATAGTGGATCAGGGGTTATTTGTATATATGAGGTCTGACAGTTCAGTCCGTGGACTTAATTGTTGTAAGTACTGCATACCTGCCTCACTGCTAAGCATCACTACGGTCACCTTCGAAGGACTCCTCTTGAGAAGCTATGCAGTGATGCCAGTACCTAGTCTACCCTTCAAAGCAATTTTGGAACTCTTTCTGGTGTTTGGTTTTTCTGGAAGAGCCATTGCACATGGTGGCATGTGGCAGGTTCTAGAACTTAATTGTATAGTTGCTCTG
Organism: Heterohyrax brucei; assembly: GCA_028571685.1. NCBI lineage: Eukaryota > Metazoa > Chordata > Mammalia > Hyracoidea > Procaviidae > Heterohyrax > Heterohyrax brucei. The sequence goes on along the minus strand of CM053157.1, from coordinate 84,036,515 downwards.
AAGGGTGGACTAGGCATTGGTGTCAATGCGTAACTTCCCAAGGGGAGTACTTTGAAGATGACCATAGTGATATTCAGCAATGGGGCCTGTAGCACTTTTTCTAGGATGAGTTCGTGAACTTAATTGTCAGACCCCGTGTGTCTGGCCATTGCCTGGCCATTCAGTCCCTCAGCATCCAGCCAGTCACTATGTCCTATCAATGCTGCCTTCTAAATACTTTACTGTATATATATATATATAAAGACTGTCAGTCAGCGGGATTGGCCTGCATGAAGGTATGGAGGTGTGAAAATCCCATGGCTGTTTGGGGAAAAGAGGAAACCTGAATAGGGCTGGTGGGAGGTGACGAGGAATGTGTAGGATAGGACTGGAGAGGTGGAGAGAGGGATGTTTCCTAGGCGCAGAGAACCTTGGAGAGGTGTTTACCATTCAGTCAGCTCTGACTCACAGTGACCCTGGGGGATGAAATACAACCACCCACCTCACAGGGTCTCCAAGCCCGTGGTCTTTATGACGGCAGACCTCACATCTCTCTCCCTCAGAGCAGCTAGTGGGTTTGAACCGCTGACCTTGCAGTTAGCAGCCAAGCACTTAACCACTCTGCCACCAACTGCCCAAAAACCCACTGCCCTTGGGTGATTGCTACTCATAGCGACGCTATAGGACAGAGTAGAAGTGCTCCATTGAGTTTCCAGGGATCGCCTGGTGGGTTCGAACTGCCGACCTTTTGGTTCGCAGATGTGGCGGCTAACCACTGTGCCACCAGGATTTCCAGGCCATGAGTCAGAATCGACTTGACGGCAGTGGGTTTTTTGGGTGCCAGCAGGACCCCTTGATTTTATTTATACCCCTTCCTTACCCTTCCTTGAAAACGGTTCTCCTTCTTTGTGCCCCAAATGTTTGTCCCTGTCCCCCTTGGAGAGCTCCTCACACGATGTAGTAACTAGTGACCCCTCTAGATCTCCTGTGACAGACAGCACTGTCCTCCAGGGCAGGGTCTGCCACCCTGTTCCTCTTTCCTCAGTGAGGAGCAGGTGGGGACAGGGACTAACAAAGCCTTTGTGGAGTCAGGTGAGCGAGCAGAGTGGACAGTGTCTGATGAGCGAGCACCCCCTCGCAGGTGAGCCGTGGCGGCCCGCTGCGGGAGAGCTGAGCTGCGAGCGGCGAAGGCCAGCAGTCGGCAGCTGGCAGCCAGCTGCCCCGCGGAAACCCTGCGGGCCGTTCTTCTTGGTCCTGTGGGTCCCTGTGAGTCTCAGTCGACTCCACGGCAATGAGTTTGGCTTTGTTTTGGGGTTCCTCACAGAAATGGAAGATGTTCAAGAGCTATCTTGGTGGGGCAGTTCCAAGGATCACCTGTCTCCCTTTCTCAGATGGCTGCGGTGAGAACTGTGAGGACATCTGTAAAGCTGTTACACTGCAGTGTGCCAAAAAAAAAAAAACAAACAATTCTAGCACTTCTGACTTGTATTCTCTTTCTGAGAATGATCTCAGATGCCCTTTCAGGTTTCAAGATCTCAAAAAACACCCTATGTGGGTATTTCTTTTTTAATCTTGTAAGCTGATTATCTTGATAAATGCAATTTTTTTTCTTTTTTACTATTTTTCTTATTAAAATTTTTCCTGTGTTCTGCCTTTCTTCTTTCTTGTTAATACCGTATTTAAAGTTAGGATATTTGGGGAAAATAGTCCCAAGCAGCAGAGCCTTTAACTGTAAGAGGAAGAACAGACTAGTCCCCCACTAGGGCTCCTTGTTAGGAGCACTAGGTGACGGGGAGGCAGCTCCTACCCACCTGGCACCACCTCCGCAGACAAAGCTGACAAAGCTGCTGGGTCTACTCCTGAGGGGTCACAGCCTTGAACCCTGTCTAACGCAGGTCTGCTCTGCACACCTGGGGCCCGCGGGAGCTGGCCGGGACTGGAAGCCACCTACAACAACAGGGACTCTTCTCGCCTGTGCAGACTCATGGTCCCCAACCTGGTGGCTTCCTGCTAGGTTAGCTTCTCCGCTGTCATTGTCACTGCATGGTAAATAATGCCACAGTTTTTTTCAAGAGAGATTTGCAAGTTGATTAAAAATACATGAAGTAGCCTAAACCTGTTTTGTTTTTTTTTCCTCTCTCTCATTGGATGTTTTTGTTTTTTGCCCAGACCTTCTTGAATCCTCAAGTCCTCTCTAATTGCTAGTATTGACAGTGTGAGATTTTCCCCTATAATTTCCAGGGATTTGGTCGAGCGGGCGGTGTCTGAGAGCTTCTTTGTGCAATCTGTCAGCGCCGTGTCCTCCTGCGGGCAGCAGAGTCGCTGTCTGGACTCGGAGGCCGCCCTGTCCCCGAGTCCCTGCTGTGGATGGCTGCACAGATAGATGACTTCTCTTAGGGGAGCTTCATGGATCAGCCCCCGCACATTTAAATGTCACAGGATTATAATTTACAGCCCCAGATGGCGGCCCCCGCTTCTCCTCCCCGTCTGCTTCAGGAAGGCAGCATTGATGGGAAGGCTTCAGTTGCTTGCCTGTCTCTTTAAAATAATCGATGCCATTGGCAAAGGGCCTTGTAGAAAAAGGCTTCCTTATAAGAATGGGGAAAATGAACAAAGTGTCCTAGAATGTGAAGGACTTGATGAGTTCTAGTGACAGACAAACACCCGTGTCAGCGGCTGTGTCTTTCTCGGCCCGCTGTCTGCGTGTGGAGATGAGATTTTGAAGCGCTCGTTCTGGTCAAGGCCTGAATCTCACAGAAGCTCTGTCTTCCTCTTGGTTGGCTGTTAGTTTATGGGTCAACCCTTACGTGAAAGCCCAGAGAATTAGCATCCCAGGTTCTTGCCAGAGGGTATAATCTCTAATTCCTAGCTATGCTATTTTTTTATTGTTGAATATTTTTGTATGGTAAACAGTGGTCAGACTATATCTCCAACGGAAGGTGAAGTTTGTAGCCTTCTAGGTTAAGTCAGAGTTTGGAAGAGCAGGAGATTCTGTGTTTGGAATTCCATACTGTCAATATCTCTTTTCTGGGATACTCGGCAACCTCAGTTTGTCCGACAGGGTGCTCCTGAAACTGTCCTAGGAAAGATGTGACTGTTTCTGCTGCGGGGACACTGCGCAGGCTGTTTATTTGTCCTCCTTTTGTGTGAATCAATTCAAGAAAGACCTCTCAGGCCTTAGCGCATGGGAACTTGCTGCCCCGGGAAGTTAGGGTTGTTACCGTTACCATTACTATTTAAACTCTCACCTGCCTCACAAGTTGTGTCTTTCTTTTTACTGGGACCCACGGAAAGCTCGGGCCAATCTGCGCTCCACCTTCAGCAGCACTCAGTGTACCGTGGACTTGTGTCTTCTGGTTTTCACGGTAGCTTTTTGCTTTCAGTGTTTTATTCCCATGTTCCTTTGCCTCTTCCCTATTATCCTGCTTCCGTATTTATTAGCAGCTTCAAGTCCTTTTTGGAACCAAATCTGTGTGCCTGTCTGTCTCCTGGTGTGTGTTTGCCCATTTAAATCCACTCGAGCAGTCTAGCTCCTTGTACTCAGTCTCATAATAAACTCCTACCGCTGTCACCTTGGGGGCCCAGGTGGCATGGTGGTGAAGTGCTACATGTGCTAAGCAAAAGGGCGACAGTTTGAATCCACCAGGTGCTCCTTGAAAAGTCAGGAGGCGTTCTACTCTGTCCTGTAGGATCCCTATGAGTCAGAGTTGACTCAGTGGTAGAGTAGGGTTGGGTTTATGGTCATCTTTGGAGCTGAGTATTTTGTTGTGTTTGAAATCTTAAGCCCTGTGACAGCTCCTCTACGTGAACTGTGGACAGCATGTGTGAGATGGGGTGTAGGGGCCAGATGACGCCTGGAAGTCATACTGTGTCATTTCATCCTGGGTGCCAAGCCATTTGGCTTCACTGGGCTCTGGGTGTGCACATGTAATTGTGTGTGTGTAGAAAGCCCAGCCCTGATAGAGAGAGGGAGGAACGTCATTAGCAGAGATGAGATTCGGCTCTCCAGCTGGGCGCCGTGCCTCCGAATTCCAAGGGCTTTCTCCAGTGTCACAACGAGATGGACTCAGCTGCCGTTCACGTCCCCTCCGGCTCAGCTGCTTCTGCTCCCGCTGCCAAGCTGTGATTGAGGGGCAGACAGTCTTGAGTGCCCTGTCTTTCTTATAACTAAGAACAGCCTAACACGGCCTCCCCAAATCAGAAATAAAAAGGCAAATGGAGATACAGAGAGGCTGTGCACTGAGCTTCAGCTTTGGGTGAGATGGTCTGGAAACTGTCAGTAGACTGAAATCACTCCTCTCCAGCCACGGCAAACACGGCTGATCGAATCAGCAAATGCAGTTCCAATCAGCAGAGAGTATCTGACTGGAGATAGGCGCTGTCCTGACATGAATCAAGTCTAAATAGATTAAGGCCACTTAGGCGGCACTCTGGGCCAAACACGTGTCCTTGATTGATCCAAGGCCACATGGTGATCTAGCCTTAAGTTCATTAGTCGTGACAAGCCTCTAATAATTAGTAGAACTCTTCAGTACAGCAGGAAACACAAGGCACAGCCTAATACACACACTTAAATAAATTGCTTCAGTAGGATTTACAGCTGTGTTAAGTGCCCTGTTTTAATTTTTTTCCATCAACAATTACACCTCTGTGTGTGTTGCACCAAAAAAGCTGGCAGTGGGGACCCCTCAGGCACTCCCTGGAAACACTATGGGGCAGTTCTGCTGTGTCGTGTAGGGTCGCTGTGAGTCAGAACTGCCTCGACGGCAATGGGTATATTGTACTCATGCAATTTTAAAAATCATAGCATCTTCTCTCTTTGGTTTTATTACCTAAGACAGCAAACTTATCGATAGAGATAATCCAAGTGGCCAGTTGATCCACTGAAGGTCGGGGAGAAGAAGGGGATGCACAGATACTGTAGGAGCTGTTATCAAGTGAGCATCTTATTCTTGCGGTTTTTCTGTTCCGTGTTTTAGTCCCTCAGGATTGCCATAAGAAAATACCACAGGGCAGGTGGCTGTAGACCACAGAAACGGACTGACAGTTCCACAGGCTGGAAGTCCAAGTCACTGTGTGAGCAGGTCATGCGGCCTCCAAAGGCTCTGGGGGAGGGTGCTCTCTCTACTCTGCCAGCCTCTGTAGCTCCAGGCCTTCTTCCTCAGCTTGTTGGTGACTGTTTTAGTCTTCGGTGCTGCTTGAGCAGCGATCCCACAAGAGGATGGCTTTAACATAGGAAAGTTGATCCTCACACAGCCCAGCAGGCTGCAAGTCCAAATTCAGGATGTCCGCTCCAGGGGAAGGCTTTCTCCCTTATCAGCTCTGGAGGAAAGTCCTTGTCTTGCGTCAGTCTTTGTCCGGGGAACATCTTGGCGCAGGAACCTCAGGTCTGAAGGACGCACTCTACTACCCGTGCTGCCTTCTTGATGGCATGAGGTTCCCAGTTCTTTGCTTGCTTCCCTTTCCTTTTATCTTTTGTAGGATAAAGGAATAAAGGGTAGTACAAGCCATACTCCAGGAAAACTCCCTTTACAGTGGAGCAGGGAGGTGACATTATGAAGGGACTTACATTCCCACCCTAATCCTTTTCAATATACAGCATAGGAAAATCACACAATGAAGGGCAGTCATAAAATATTGGAGATCATGGCCCAGCCAGCTGGCTGCCTACCTCATTGCTGAATATCACTACCGTCAGCTTTGAAGTCCTCCCGTTAGGAAACTATGTACCAGCACCAGTGCCTCGTCCACCCTTCAGAGCAATTTTGAACTCCTTCTGGAATGGCCATTGCACACCGTGGCCCAGCAGCAAATGGCTACACACATTTTCAGCGGTCACCGTTCAATCCATGACAGTGGTCTTCATGGACCAACCTCCCCGTCTGTGTCTTTTCCTCTTTCCTAGGACACCATTCAGATTACGTTAAAAAACCAAAACCCAAATCCACTGCCACCAAGTCAATTCTGATTCATAGCGACCCTGTAGAACAGGGTAGAACTGCCCCCATAGAGTTTCCAAGGAGCACCTGGCAGATTTGAACCACCGACCTTTCGGTGAGCAGCCGTAGCACTTAACCATGGTGCCACCAGGGTTTCCCAGACTGGAAGAAGACCCACAAACCTCCAATATGACCTCATATTAATGGATCTGTTGTTACCTGACCCCGTATTAACTGAACTGGTGACACAGGTGGGACCTTCTCTCCAAACAGGCACCGGGGTCAGGAATTCAGTGTGTCTGTATTAGTGGAATACAACTCAATCATGAACTTTTTTTCTGCTCACCAAATCTATTGAAAATTGACCTGAGGTTTCTCTTCTCTTCTTTCCTTTGTTTTTTCTTTGGGGAAAGTATCCATATTCTGAGGAATAGGACTCAGAAATAAAGATAAAGGAGACCAGGTAATAAGGAATGATGCATTTTCAGCACTGAAATGCCCAGCACAATGCCCTCAGTGTCCTCATCAACAGCAGCAACCGTGCAGCCACGCTGACCGACACTGGGCCTCACAGTGGCCCTAGAAGACAGAGTAGAACTGCCCCATAAGGAGCAGCTGGTGAGTTCAAACTGCCGACCTTGGGCCTTAACCACTGCACTGCCAGGGCTCTGCACGTAAGTGGTGGCCCAAGTGATATATCAGTGAAAGATTAAATACTGAATATGGTTGAAAACGTATCATCTTAACTCCTGTTAGGTTGTAGATTTTATGATGGAACGAAAATCTAAAAGCAACAGATTAAGGAAGATGAGCCTGAGGTCTCAGTGTACCCCAAGAATGCTGTGAGAACAGGTGAAGGAGGTAGCACTTTCCCAAGGCCATGGACTGTCTTGAGTTACTACCACTGTAAAGGCAAGAAGCAAAGCCTACTGGTGGGACTGGGGCCAATTCTGGGGTGTAAGTTGGTGGCAGAAATTCACACTTGACTGTTGAGAACTGCCTTGGACATGTCAGGCTTTGGAGATTCATTAGAGCCTTATCAAAGTTATGGTTGCCGAAACTGTTCTTTGAAGCTCTCGTCAAACTAAAGTTTAGCCCAATTTATAAAGAACATTTGCCTTGAGTATAGCACCCTTAGTGACAATTATCTATACACAAGTTTTAAATAACCTCATCAGAGCTCTGATGCCACAGTGATTAAGATATTCACTGAAAGGTTGACAGTTCAAATCCACCAGCTGCTCCTTGGCAGTCCTGTGGGGCAGTTCTCCTCTGTCCTAAAGGATAACTTTGCATTGGAACTGACTTGACGGCAGTGGGTTTGGTTTGGACACTGGTGGCATAGTGGCTAAGTGCTACAGCTGCTAACCAAAGGGTCAGCAGTTCAAACCTTCCAGGCACTCCTGGGAAGCTCTGTGGGCAGTCCTCTCTGTCCTGTAGGGGAGTTCTCATTTAGATCTGATTAGATGGTAACATGTTTAGTTTGGGGTATATATGGGTTTAAACTAAAGCCCAGATGAGAACATTAAGGGGAAGGTTAACAATGATGAGTTAATGATGAATTAACGATGATGCAGTAGCGTGGGTGGAGACAGTGAGACTGGGGAAACACTGTGACATGTGTGACCAATGTCGGTGAACTTTCCATGTAGAAACTGTGAATGGATGTCTATATTGGCACCAGAGATAATAAAATATCTGAGAAATGAAAGTTTGGGCAGTGCCGCAGAGCCCAGTGTGAGTGCGGGCTGGGGCACAGGTTCACCGCTCTGCCATCTCCTTCTCCAAATGACTGGAGTTTGGAACGAGGGGCCCTTCTTTTCTGTTTTGTACTGGCTTTGAAAATCACGTAACCTGTCTTGTTGGCAGTATATAAAATTGTCCTCAGCCCGGAGATGGTGTTCTCACTTGCAGTGCACCTTGGTATACTGAACACTTCCTGTGACCTGTCCCCTTTTGCTCACAAATGCGTAGTCCTCCTGGCTACTGTCAGGTCTCTGCGGGTGGCTCTGCAGGGCATATTTGTGCCAGGGGATGATTTAAGGGAAACCTTGTCTCAATTTTATGTCCCAAAGAACGCTGCTGTCCTATTCACTTGTAAGACAGCCTCATCTTTCTCCCACAGAGCAGCTGACAGGTTCAAACTTCTGACCTTTTAGTTAGCAGCCCAGCCCTGACCGCTGCATCAGCAGGGCTCCTGGTGTGTAGATGGATTTTATACACGTGTGTGTGACAGCACACACGAGGACTGACAATGAAGTTCATAAACTCGTCCTAGGAAAAAATTCCACATTCCTCGCTGCTGAAGATCACTACGATCACCCTCGAAGTCCTCCCCTTGGGAAGCTCTGCACCAACACCAGCACCCAGCTCACTCTTCAAAGCAGTTCTGAAACTCTGTTTCTGGAATGGCCACCATTGAAACTGTTGTCATATTACCCTTGATGTCCTGAATGTCGTCCAAATGTCTTCCTTTCAATATTTCCTTTAAAAGTCACTGGGGGCCAGATCAGGTGAGTAGGGAGGGTGTTCCAATACAGTTATTTGTTTGTTGGCTGAAAACACCCTCAAAGAGAACTGTAAAATTAGATTCCAGAAAAAGAGTTCCAAAATTGCTTGGGAGGGTGGGCTAGGTGCTAGTGTCGGTGCAGAGCTTCCCAAGGGGAGGACTTCAGAGGTGACCGTAGTGATAGCCAGCAGTGAGGTGTGCAGCGCTCAGAACAATTAAGTCTGCAGACGTCATAGCCAGGTCCATTGTTTTATGACTCTGCTTAACAACCCCGTGACATGTCAGCGCTCTCTCTTCTCAACCTTGGGGTCCCCATTACCAAGTCCTGTCCCCTCGTGCTCCTTAGTCCTTCCCCTGAGCTGGCATGCCCTTTGAGTCTTGTTTGGCTTCATGGGCCTGTCTGATCTCTGGCTGAAGGTGACCCTCAGGAGTGACTTAGCTCAGAGGGTGTCCCGGGGCTGTCCTCCTAGGGTTTCTCCATTCTCTGTTGGGTCAGCAAGTCTATTCTTTCTTTTTGAGTTAGAATTTTCTTCAACATTTTTCTGTAGCTTGTCTGGAGCCCTCTTTTGTGACCCGTGTCCGTGTCAGAGCAGTCAGTGGGACTAGCCAAACATTGGTTGGGTGTCTTGGGTTGAGTCTTGGACTCAGGTGGTTATTTTCTTCCTTCTCCCTTGCTCCTTGCCCCTGAAAGTGTGAGGCCAGTGGAGTTTCCTAGATGATCAATCACAGGCTTTTAAGACCCCAGATGCTACTTACCAAGTAGAATGTAGAACACTCTTTTCATAAAATTATGTTATCCCATTGGGCTAGAGAACTGAAGCTTTCTGATCCCTGTATCAGAATGAGTAACGGTTTGTACGATCTGATCAGAGGAAGGAGACTCTAGCCCAGCATGCGGGAACCCTCCGTGAGGTGGGACCACCCTCCAGTTAGGGCAGCGCCCATCTCCTCTCTCCCTCTAACTCGTGCTCCGGCTACTCCAGGCCCTCGGCTATTCCTGGAAAATGCCGTTTCTCTGCTCGTCCTCTGTTCTTTTCTTCGTGGACTTCCCATTGCCAAGATAAGGTGCCTTCTTTCCAACAGCATGTCCACCTTCTTTCTTTCTCTTGCCTTGTTCTTTTTTGCCAGTGTGACTCTTAGGGCTTCTTCACGGTCCAGCTTAGTTGCTCAGATGTCTTTTCCTCCTTGAAGTTTTCATCTGATTTCTTCCATCAACAGTTGGTTGCTGTTTCCTCTACTGTGCTGTTGTCCCGTACTTCTCCTGACAGCAAAACGAACAACTCACTGCTGTCGAGTCAATTCCAACTCATAGTGACCTCACAGCACAGAGTAGAACTGCCCTGTTGGGTTTCCAAGGAGCAATTTGTGGATTGGAATTGCTGGCCTCTTGGTGAGCAGCCATAGCTCTTAACCACTGCGCTATCAGACTTTCTGGGGCTCTCAGAGGGTTGTTCAATCCTACTTTACTTTGGAAGCCCGGTGGCACAGTGGTTAAGTGCTGTGGCTGCTCACCAAAAGGCCAGCAGTTAGAGTCAGTCCGACACTGTTTGGAAACTCCATGGGGCAATTCTGCCCTGTCCTGTTGGGTCACCATGAGTTGACATTGACTCAGCAGCGGTGGGTTTGGTTTTGGGGTAGTTAGTTGGTTATGTGCTTGTCTAGTGTTAGACTGGACACTCCTTAAGAGAAGGAATGTTTGATCCTTTTCTACTCCATGATCTCTAGCATCAGAACACAGTGTGTGGGACACACTCCGTATAGGTCTATGGAGTGAGTAAGCTGGCCGACCTCATCTGACTCCTTTACAGTATTATGTGTGTCTAAGTAAGGGACTATCATGCTCTAAAATGGAACAGCCCTTTGAGATGAGTTTGCCTTGTTGGAAGTCCCTTTGACTTTGAGAAGTCATACATTCAAGACCCGTTGCCACTGAGTCAGTTTCAACTCATAGCCACGTGATAGGACAGAGCAGAACTGCCCCATGGTGTTTCCAGGGATCAGCTATGGATTCGAACTGCCGACATTTTGGTGAGCAGCCAAGCTTTTCAGCACCGAGCGTGTATTTTCAGCACTGCGCTTCTTCTGTTAAGTGGCCGGGACCTATTCCGAGTAATCACGTCTAAGGGACCTGCAGTTGGCATTGACCTTGGCACCACCTACTCCTGTGTGGGTGTCTTCCAGCCTGGAAAAGTGGAGACAATGGCAGATGATCAGGGAAACCCAACCACCCCAGCTATGTTGCTTTTACTGATACTGAACGATTGATCGGTGATGCTGCAAAGAATCAAGTAGCTATGAATCCCACTAACACAGTTTTTTGTGCCAAGTGTCTGATTGAATGAAGGTTTGATGATGTTGTTGTCCAGTCTTATATGAAGCATTGGCCTTCGTGGTGGTGAGTGGTGCAGGCAGGCCCAAAGTGCAAGTGGAATATAACAGAGAAACCAAAGGTTTCTGTCCAGAGGAGGTGTCATCTATGGTGCTGACAAAGATGAAGGAAATTGCAGAAGCCTACCTCGGAAAGACTGTCACCAATGCTCTTGTCACTGTACCAGCAATGCCTCTCAGCGTCAGGCTACCCAGGATGCAGCAACCACTGCTGGCCTCAGTGTACTGAGAATCTTCAACAAGCCAACTGCTGCTGCTATTGGTTATGGCCTAGACAAAAAGGTTGGTGCTGAGAGAAATGTGCTGATCTTTGATTTAAGAGGTGGCACTTTCGATGTGTCAGTCCTCACTATTGAAGATGGAATCTTTGAGGTCAAATCCGCAGCTGGAGATACCCACTTGGGTGGAGAAGATTTTGATAACAGAATGGTGAATCATTTTATTGCTGAGTTCAGGCGCAAGCGTAAGAAGGACATCACTGAGAACGAGACGACTGTTCGTCACCTCCGTACAGCTTGTGAACGTGTAAAACGCACTCTGTCTTCCAGCACCCAGGCCACTGTTGAGATTGACTCTCTCTATGAAGGAATCAACTTCTATACCTCTATTACCCGTGCTCGATTTGAAGAATTGAATGCTCACCTATTCCATGGCACCCTGGAACCTGTGGAGGGATGCCAAGCTAGACAAGTCTCGGATACATCACATTGTCCTGGTGGGTGGCTCTACCCATATTCCCAAGATTCAGAAGCTGCTTCAGGATTTCTTCAACGGAAAAGAATTGAACAAGAGCGTTAACCCCGATGAGGCTGATGCTCATGGTGCAGCTCTGCAGGCAGCCTTCTTTTCAGGAGACAAGTCTGAAAATGTTCAAGAGTTGCTGCTCTTAGGTGTCACTTCTCTTTCCCTTGGTATTGAAACGGCTGGTGGTGTCATGACTCCTGATAAAGTGCAACACTACCATTCCGACCACGCAGACATAGACTTTCACAACCTATTCTGACAACCAGCCTGGTGTGCTCATTCAGGTTTATGAGGGGAAGTGTGCCATGACCAAGGACGACAGCCTGCCTGGCAAGTTTGAACTCACTGGTATACCTCCAGCACCCCGTGGTGTTCCTCCGATTGAGGTCACTTTTGATATAGATGCTAACGGTATCCTCAGTGTCTGTGCTGTGGAGAAGAGACCAAGATACTGTCACCAATGACAAGGGTGGCCTGAGTGAAAAAGACACTGAGCTTCTCACTGAGGGTGAGAAACAGAGGGACAAGGTGTCTCTAAGAATTCCCTTGAATGCTGTGCATTTAACATGCAGGCAGCAGTTGGAGATGAGAAATTTCAAGGCAAGATCAATGATGAGGACAAGCAGAAGATCCCTGATAAGTGTAATGAGATTATCAACTGGCTTGATAAAAATCAGACAGCAGAAAAGGAAGAATTTGAACATCAGCAGAAAGAGCTGGAGAAAGTCTGCAACCCCATCGTTACCAAGTTGTACCAGAGTGCTGGCGGCATGCCCGGAGGAATGCCTAGCTGCTTCCCTGGTGCTGGAGCTCCTCCATCTGGGGTGCCTCTTCTGGACGCACCGTAGAGGAAGTGGATTAAACCCAGTGTCTTGAGCAGAGATAACTTAGCGTTGTTCCACAGTAAAACATTGAAGGACCCAAATTTGCAGTACATTCAGTGGCAGTTTTAGAAGTTACACTGCTATACCAAGTTTCTGGGTATTCTAATACTTGAATATGCAGTATGCATAGGGAAAGGAAGTCAACACTGGACTTTACTAGCACTGTATTATAAGTGGAAAAATGCAATGTCTTAAATATAACGATTTAAATTGGCAAAAAAAAAAAAAAATAGAGTGGGGAGCCCCAGAGTAGCCGGGAAAAATTAGCTGAAACAGAAGTCAGAAAAACAGGAAGTGCAGAACACCGCCTGACTCTGAATGTAGCCATTTCTAACCCGTAATTTCATTCTCAACTTTTCTTTTGCAATACCTACTATCTTTTTAACTCTCAAGCTAAATCCTAGAGGTAATGAAATTTGGGTCTTTTCTCTTGATGCTGCCTAGGTAGAGTAAGGAAAGAGAAGGGGAGAATCAGTCAGAATCTGTATCTACACCGACGCCTTCCTCCACCGACTGTCTGGTGATCCATTATTCCACATTTAGGACAAGAGTAAGAAAATCTGCTATCCGGCTGACTGTTCCACGCATTAACGGTGCACATCTGGCCATACCGAATGCCAGGGTATGAGGCAGGAGTAACACCGGCTGGGTGGCTAGGGTCATGTGTCACCTTGGCTGGCCCTTGATGCTCAGTGGCTTGTGATGTAACTTGGCAGGCATGTAGTAATGTGTGTGATGGATTGAATTATATCCCCCTCACCCTAAAATGGGCTTATCAGTCTGGGTCATGAATCCCCATACTGTGTGATTGTCCACCACTTTGTCACTTGATGAGATTTTCCTGGTGTTGTTAGGTGCCAATGAGTTGATCTTACATTGTGAGGACTTTGTGTACCACAGAATGAAACGCTACCCAGTCCCATACCATCCCCACAGTCACTGCTGTGCTTCAATCCATCTTGATGAGGGTCTTCCTCTTTTTCGTTGACCTTGATTTGGGTGGGTTTCCCCTCCCCACCCCCTACTTTACCAAACATGAAGTCCTTCTCCAGGGACTGGTCCATCCTGACAACATGTCCAAAGTATGTAAGGTGTAGTCTCACTATCCTTCTTCAAAAAATAGCACTCTGACTGTACTTTTGCCATGACAGATCTGTGCATTCTTTTGGCAGTCCATGGCACATTCACTTTTCTTCTCTGGTACCACACATCAAAGGCCTTAATTCTTCTTCCATCCTCTCTATTCATTTTCCAGTTTTCTCATGCCTGTCATGCAAATGAAAATACCTTTGATTAGGCACCAAAGGTGACATCTTTGCTTTTCAACACTCAAAAGAGGTCTTTTGCAGCAGAATTGCCCAGTGCAATGCATTTTTTGATTTCTTGACTATTGCTTCCTTGGGTGTTGACTGTAGATCCAAATAAAATTAAATGCTTGACAGTCTCAATCTTGTCTCTGTTTATCATGATAGTGCTTATTGGTCCAGTTGTGAGGGGTTTTGTTTTCTTGATGCTGAAGAGCAATCCATACTGAAGGCTGTGATCTGTGATCTTCCTCAGCAAGTCTTTCAAGTCTTCTGAACTTTCAGCAAGCAAGGTTGTGTCATCTACATAACCCAGGTTGTTGAGGAGTCTTCTTCCAATCTTGATGTGCTATTCTTCTTCATATAGCCAAGCTTTTTAGATTATTTGCCCAGCATACAGACTGAGTAGGCATGGGGAAAGATGTAACCTGGATGCACACTTTTCCTGGCTTTAAATCTGTGCCTTGTAAATTATTCTATAAGGTGGATTAGCAGCAATTGTACTGATGAGGTCTATCAGATTGGATGATGTTTAAGCCAATGTCTTTTGTGATATAAAAGAGAAACAAGTAGAGAGAACTAGGGACCTCATACCACCAAGAATGCAGCACCAGGAGCAGAGTGCATCCTTTGGACCTGAAGTTCCTGTGCCAAGATGCCCAGGCCATGGGAGAACTATTGAATCACAAGCCACCTTCCAGAGCTGGCAGAGACAGAAGGCTTTCCCATGGAGCTGATACCTCGAATTTGGACTCGTAGCATGCTGGACTGTGAAACAATGAGTTTCTCTTGGTGAAAGCCATCCACTTATGATACTTCTGTTCTAGCAGCACTAGATGACTAGGATAATGTGATTTGGCAGTTATGCAATGATGTAGTCATTCTTCACTTTGATGATCTGGTGTGGTTGTCTTCCATTTCTGCATAATGCCAATTTCCACATAATGACCCGGTTTTTAGAACCTATGCATGTTGGTAAGTGAGTAGTGGTTGTACTGGGTTTAAAAAAATAGTCAGATTCCATCATTATTGCTGTTATTTGTTGTTAGCTGCTAGGAAAAGAAAAAAGAAAAGAAAAACCTTATTGCTGTTGATTCTGACTCATAGTGACCCTGTAAGACAGAATGGTATTCCTATATTGTTTCCAAGGAACAGCCAATGGATTTAAACTTCTGACCTTTTGCTTGTTAGCGAGCTCTTAACCACTGTGCTACCAGGGCGCCTGTTAATTGTTAGAGAAATGTAAATCCAAACAAAGCACAAGTAAGATACTACTTCATATACACTGGAATAACGATGGTGGTCACAACAACAATAATTTAAAAACAGGAAATAACGGATACTGGCAACGATGTGGAGTCGTTTGAATTCTCCTGCACTGCTGATGGTCCCTGAACAAGTTAGACATAGAATCACCGTATCACACAGTCGTCTGCCCCTAGGAATGTGCCCAAGAGAAGTCAAAGCAAATAGCCACACACAGTCTGTACACTCGTGTTCATAGCCATTTTATTCATAATAGCCAAGAAAAAAAGAGGGTAAACAACCCAAATAGCCATCAACTGATGGTGAAAAGGGATGAAATAGTGATACACGCTACAGCGTGGATGAACCTTGAAAACATGCTGAGGGAAAGTAGCCAGACACAAAAGGCTGCAGGCTACGTGATTCCTTTCCCGGTGGTTTTAAATAATGACTCGTTTTCCTATTTTAAAATGCGGTGATCCTCTTAGTCTAATGAAGTTGAATGGATGCTGCTATTATAATAACCAGTCACTAACTTAAACTCACATTTTCAACCTCAGTCCTTCCTGTCAAACCTGCTTGTTGTTACGCTGGGAAAGTAAGAAAGGGCTACAAGATAGAATCTTTCCAATGGGTTATACAGTCGTGTACAGGGAATCATAAGGTGGGCTGGGATCATCCGAGAGGTATAGTCCCACAAAAATTATTCTCCAATGAAATAACAGTAAAATGTAATATTAGAAATATGTTTGGAACCAGAAGAAAATCCCAAGAGGGCAAAAGAAACCTTGAAGATTTTATGTGGTGGATACATGATACTTGAAAGTCTCTTGAAGGAAGCAGGAAAAGGCACCTCTTTAATTTGCCTTGGGAAGTGAGGGGAAGGGTCCACGAGCCGACTCTTTGCTATTTTGTGAACATTCAGAATCGCAGCAGTGCACCTCCTTACCCATTTCTTGCCAGTGGACCCTGGATTTTTACCCCATAACCCAACTCTGATTCTGGAAAACTCTAGGAAATCTCTTTCCTTAAGCTCTGTGGTTTCCTGAACCTAAGAGCATGTAACCGTGATCGTATTCAACCTTGATTCCCTCTTGTTCCTAGACCCTTGATCAGCGATGCTCATTTAGAACCACACAGACCCATCCCCACTGCTGTTGAGTGCATGCCACCTCATAGGGACCCTAAAGGGCAGAGTAGAACTGCCCTGTAGGCTTTCCACAGAGTGTCCAGAATCTCTCAGAGGTACCTCTTTATCTCCAAGGGTGTTAAATGATTCTAAATGCAAAATTGGTTTTAGTGTACACAGAAAAGAGGAGGTTATGTCTGTGAAGCAATGTGGCTGCCTTTCAATAGAGCATCCTACCATGTAGATGACTAAGTGGATATTGTCTTCTTCAAAGTAGAAGCACCAGGAAAATTGTCAACATCCTTGGAAGCCCATCGTGCATTCTGACAGTTCTGCCACCGTGAGACGTGGCCTCTTGGCTTCCTTCCTGTAGCACAGTGTTTTTAAGCTTCATGCATGCTGTTACATGTTACATCCTTCTTTTTTTCTTTATGTTCATCAAAGTGAAGTTCTGGGTCAGCAGAGATGAATGCGTATGTTCATTCTACCACATTTAACTGGAAATCTTATTTAAAAATTTCAGGAAAAATCAGAATGTAGAGAAGGAAATCATTGAGACTTGCAGTTGACTTGAAGCCTTATCTGGAAGAAGAAATACCAAGACAACAGAGAGAAGCCGTTGGAAGATTTTAGGGTCTTGTGTCTAATAAGGGGGACCCTTGGTGACACAGTGGTTAAGAACTCAACTGCTGACCAAGGGTTGGCAGTTGGAACCCACCAATTACTCCTTGTAAACTCTTTGGGGGCAATTTTAGTGCAGTCCATAGGGTTGTTATGAGCTGGAATCAACTCAGTGGCACTGTTTTTTTTTTTTTTTTAATTGTACTTTAGATGAAGGCTTACAGAGCAAACTAGTTTTTAATTAAACAGTTAGTACACTTACTATGTTCTAACACTGGTTAAAAACCCCATAACATGTCAAAGCTCTCCCTTCTCAACCTAGTTTCCCTGTTACCAGTTTTCCAACCCCCTCCTGCCTTCTGGCCCTTGTCCTGTACTGCTGTGCCCCTTTAGTCTCTGTTTTTTTTTTTTTTTAATGGGCTGTCTCATCTTTGGCTGAAGGGTGAACCTTGGGAGTGACTTCATTACTGAGGCAAAAGGGTGTCTGGCATCACATTCTGGGAATTCCTGTACTCCAGTGTCTTCCAGACAAGCAAGTCTGGTCTTTTGTGTGTGTGTGTGTGAGAGAGAGAGAGAGAGAGTTAGAATTTGGTCCTGCGTTTTTCCCCAGCTCGGTCCAGGCCTCTTTATCTGTGGTGACCTCTGTTGGAGCATTCTGTGTTGGTGGCTGGGCACCATCTAGTTGTACTGGACTTAGTTTGGTGGAGGCCGTGGTAGATGTGATCTGTAATTCCTTTGAACTCATGTTTCCCTTTTATATTTAGTTTTCTTCATTCTCTCTTGTTCCCAAAAGGGTGAGACCAGTGAAGTATCCTAGACAGCTGTTTACAGACTTTTAAGACCCCAGACACTACTCACCAAAGTAGGAGATAGAATACTTCCTTTATAAACAATGTTACATTCCCCAAGACCATGGTCCCACAGTCCTCAGCTCAGTGGCCTGGTCCCTCGGGGGTCTGGATCTGTCTGTGGGACTGCCATGACCTTGCCCTGGGCAGGTTGCTTAGCTGGCTTCCTCAGTATCCTGTACTGTCTTACCCATCACCAAAGTGGGCTTTTGTTTTTTTAAAGTGAAAACTCAATTATTTGTACCACTCAGGGACTCCGGAATACTTTGTACAAAACCTAATTATTAGTCTTTTGTACAATGTTCTAGTAAGCTTAATTATCTGATTTGCAAGCCCTTAATAAGAGACACCTTAACTACTGAGGCTGACTTCCTAAAGGCTCTCAGAGGTGATAAACCCCTGCTGTGCAGGGCGCAGAGCTCAGCTACTAACCAAAAGGTTGGCAGTTTGAATCCACCAGCCGCTCCTTGAAAACCCTCTCGGGCAGTTTTACTCTGTCCTGTGGGGTCACTGTAAGCCTGAATCAACTCTAGGGCAATGGGTTTATGATTTTTATGAGAGGTGACCGCCAATGGGTTGCCTATAGGTTGATAGCAGAGAGTGGGTTGATACAAGACATTAGGCAGAAGAAAATTCAAATTAACCAAACAAGGACAAAATTAAAACAGTTGTTAGCACTACAAAAGGATTCTCCACTTTTCAAGTAGATTTAGAAGCATTGCTTCAGATGGAAACTTCCATGTGTGATTTTAAAATGTTCGCTACTTAAGAAGTATGATTTACATGCAACTTTTCAGAAACACCTAAGTAGAAGTAAGACACTTGTAGCAAGTTCAAATGATCATTTCTGAAAGGAAGCAGCTAAATATGTCTTTAAATTACGCCTCCTAATTGTAGTACTTGGAAACCTTGCTGGGCAGTCTTTAAGCACTGTGGCTGCTGATCAAAAGGTTGGCAGTTTGAATCCACCAGGCGCTCCTTGGAAACCCAGTGGGGCAGTTCTACTCCGTCCTATAGCATTGCTACGACTCAAAACTGACTCAGTGGCAGTGGATGTGGTTTCACTATAATATGACGTCTTTTGTAGTGGAGCAGTACATGTACTGTCGCCTCCCAGAAATGGTTCACCATTCTGTATTCTTCTTTCCATTAGAACTGTGTCGTGTACATTTATGATTGTTTTTTAGCACTTAGAGTAAATATTTCATATTTATTGATTTTTTCCCCCCATGCCATCCTCATCGTGGGCAGATGGGGCCTGTCCAGGGTTCTTTTGTAGTCTGCACATTTAGCTGTATATTGAGAGTAGAAATGGAAACTACTCCAATGAATAATTAAATAGCCGGTGTGGGTTACTGTCTAGCACAAAGTCAAATTCACATCCCCGAGTAGTGACATGAGTCAGGTGAAAGTGATTGATCTTTACCAACTTCACGTTTCTGTTCTTCGTAAACTCGAGTGTTCTGTCATGTATTTTACACGGTATTGTCTCGGTTGAAATAGTCACTGAAAAAATTAAAACTCAGGACAGCTTCTGCGAGCAGAAACAGTGTCAGGGAGCAAGGTAGGTATCTAAAACAGTAGGATCCCTCGCCGACATGGTTGTAATTACTTCTCTGTGAAAACTGGACATTGTACTCAGAGTCTAGAATTCCCTGACCCATGGAGCGTTGTCCCGGGGCCCTGGTGGTGCGGTGATGCAGGGCTCCACTGAGAACTAAACGGTCAGCAGTTTGAACCTACCACTCACCGCGTGGGAGAAAGATGTGGCAGTCTGCTGCCATGAATATTTACAGGCTTGGAAACCCTTGGGGCATCCTACCTCATCCTTGGTGGCATAGCGGTGAAGGGCTGTGGTTAGTAACCAAAAGGTCAGCAGTTCAGTTCCACCAGGTGCTCCTTGGAAGCAACGTGGGACAGTTCCGCTCTGTCCTGTAGGGTGACTGTGAGTTGAAATCGACTTGAAGGCAATGGGTTTGGGGTCTTATAGGGTCGTTATGAGTCAGAATTGACTCAATGGCAAGCTTGTTCTGTTTCTAAGTCTTTGTAAGTCTTCTCTGAGAAATGACAAAAACTGTTGGAGACGTACGTGAAACATCTGGTCTTTCTCATCCCTCCACGAGCCCCCCATTTTCTGCCTCCCCCTTTGTACCTCCACTTGTCCCATTTAGGAACATTTGGGAATAACAGTGAATGACAGGAGAACAGCAGGAATCAAATTTTAATTTAAAAAATTCTCCACCACTGACTCACTAGTCTTCTTAGAAACTTTCAGAGTATTCCTAATGATCTGAGACAGCTGGTTATGGTCCCTCAGAAAATCCTAGGAGTTTTGTGTTGATTTGTCCCTGATCAGCCACAGTTAGAATGAGCTGTACTTAATTATCTTCTCCCTGGATATCACTACAACTTGATGGCAGAGCTATTGTTTTAAAAGAGGAGCTGCCATCGAGTTGATTTTGATTCATTGAAAAAAATAAAAAAACAACCCATTGCTGTAGAGTCGATTACAACTCCCAGAGACCCAACAGGAGAGAGAACTACCGCATAGGATTTCCAAGGAGGGGCTAATAGATTCAAACTGCTGACCTTTGAGTTAGCAGCCAAGCTGTCACCCTGCCCCCAGGGCCCCGTGGAGTTCTGCACACTTACCAAATTCTTACGTGTGGAGAAGGGAAGCCATGGTCCTGATCGTGTACACACGAGCAGATCTACTGCTCCGAGGGCAGCACGTAAGGCAGTGCTGCCCAACACACCTTCTGGTGACGACGGAAAGGTGCGATTTCCCACTGTCCACTGTGGCTGCCACTCGCCACACGTGACGACTGAACACCAGAAATGTCACCGGTGTGGCTGTGGAGCTGAATTCTTTTTTCAGTTAATTTAAATTGAAATAGAGTGTTGTGACTAGAAGCTACCGTATTGGACAGTGCAGGTAGAGGTGTAAGACTAGAACCGAGTGACGTAAGCCCTGCAGAAATGGGCACATTTTATTCTGATTCATTTTTTGTTTGTTTTTTATGATTGAATGAAAATACACATTCCTGTATAAATTTACATGCCCACCTATATGCAGCTCCCACTGCTCTCCCTTCCTGGTGGCAGCACGCTCTTCCTCTCTGCTCCATACGTGTCTTATTGAAATAGGGATATTTTAGAATTCTCCACCTATCTTCATTTGTTGCTAAGAGTTTTTACCTTCTGCCCTCCATTTAGAACCTAAGCTCCGAGTCAGATGTGACTCTTCCCTATTTTCTGATTGAATCTTTTCAGTAGGGTAAAAGCTACACAGTAAGGTGTCAGCACAGTGTCGTGACTGAGGGCTGGGATGTGGGCTGTGAACCTGGAGTACAGCCCAGTGCTGTCTCATAGCAACCTGGAGTAGAGCTGTGTTCAGATCTCATCTTCAGCACCTAGTAGCTATAGACGACTTATTTAAACTCCCTGTGCCCCATTTCTTCCTCAGTTTTTATCAGGGATAATAACCATCCTTTCTCAAAGGGCCAACTGTTGATGTGAGGATTAGAGACGTTAACACAGGGCAGGTGTTTAGTACGGTAAGTGTGACGTGATCCCAATAAATGTTCGCTATTGTTAGCAACGTGTTGTTTCTCAGAGTACGCGTGTGTGCCTGTAGTTCTTTGATCCAAAAAATGAGGTGACTGTTACGTCAGGTCCTATAGTAGGTGCTAGGACAAGCTAGAAAGGAAAGGAAGAGGAACGAGGTACAGAGATAAATAATACGTATACGCTTGTTATCATCAAGTGCCTTCGAGCGTCTTCAGAGTCACAGCAACCCTCTATACAACAGGACGAAACACGACAGGTCCTGCGTCACCCTCATGACTGTTGTCATGCTTGGGCCAGTTGTCACAGCCCCTGGGTCAGACCTCCTTGTTGAGGGCCTTGCTTTGTTTTGCTGACCGTCTGCTTTATCAAGCTGGATGTCCTGCAGGAACTGCTCCTCCTGATAACTTATTCAAAGTACACGAGACAAGGTCCCAGCAGCCCTGATTCTGAAGAGTATTTTAGCTGTACTCGTTCCAAGACCTGTTTGTTCTCCTGGCAGTCCATGGGCTAGCCAAGACACTTGGCCAACACCGTAATTCAAAAGCACCAGTACTTCTTAAGGCTTTCTTATACGTTGTCCACCTTTTGCATGCATGTGAAATGATTAAAAATATCACGGCTTAGGTCAGGTGCACTTAGTCCTCAAGCCGTTGTCTTTGCTTAGGTACTTGGGTACTACCAGAACAATCTAGCTCATTGCCATCGAGTCGATTCTGACTCAGCCACCATAAAGAGCAGAGTAGATCTGCCCCATAGGGCTTCTAAGGAGCACCTGGTGGATTCAAATTGCCCGTCTTTGAGTTAGCAGTCAGAGCTCTTAACCACTGCACCACCTGGGTTTTTGCAAAGTAGTTGTTTGTCCTGGAAAACAGAAGCCTGGCCAACTCACTGCTTCCTGCAGTGCTAACAGTGTGTGATTCCACCGGTCCTAAGCAAGACGTGAAAAGGCAACGTGACTACCTGTCCACTGTGTATGCAGAGGACCCATCCAGGAGCAGTTAGTGTGATCGAAAGCTTTGTGGGACGTTGTGATTGTATTACTGGAAGTCTCTTACTGATATGCTTCACCGGTCCTGTTACACCAAACTGGCAATGAACTGTATAGGAGCCCTGGTGGCGTGGTTGGTTAAGTGCTCGGTTGCTAACCAAAGGGTTGGTGGTTTGAACCCACCCAGCACCTCTGTAGGAGGAAGACCTGGTGATCTGCTCCCGTAAAGATCAAACCCCAAACCAAACCCATAGCTGTCAAGTGGGTTCTGTCTGACTGACAGCTACCCTACAAGACACAGCAGAACTGCCCCCGCAGAGTTGCCAGAGCTGCCAGCTTTATGGAATCAGATTGCCACATCTTTCTCCCACGGAGTGGTTGGTGAGTTAGGCAGCCAAGCACTTAAAACCACTGCGCCAATGGCCTAGGAAACCTTACGGGCAGTTCCACTCTGTCACAAGGAGTTGCTACACGTGGAAAACAGCTCAGTGACACCTAATGGTAAAAACAATAGACAAACCTGATGCAGAATATGTTACATTCACTTCTTCAGTTGTATTTTACTGTCCAGCTTAACAGCCTAAATGCTGGCGATGAGTTTCATGGGACAAGAGAGCTTTTACAATATAATTTCATTCAAAAAGATTTTCTCTCTCCCCTCACCTGTTTTAGAATCACGAGCAGCAGCTCCTGGCAGCAGAGCCAGCTCGTGGCCACTAAGCAGCCTGGTATCCAGCCCGTGGCTGCGCGCGGATTTGGGTGGCAACAGCCAGCTTCAGGATACTGCTTCGTGGCTTGCAAAGCGTGTTCATGTCATCATCTCATTTAATCCTCACCGAAATCCTATGAGGAAGCTTATCACCCCCAGCTTTCAGAACACATGCAGCAAGCTGCCTCCACTATAAATATGCGATCATGGCGTGAATGTTGGTGACCATTTATTGACAAAATGCAATTTTGGAACGTGCTACTTGCTATGGAAACTCGTGAATGGCTGCATCTCCTAAGTTGTATTTTGTACGTTTAGAAAGAAAAAAGGTTTCCCATCCTTCAGGTGAGGGAGAGCGATCAGGTGGTCCCGTGGAGAGGGGAGACCCTGACGACAGGATGGTTAACGGCTGTGTCTGCTAACCAAAACGTCTGCAGTTCAAATCTGCCAGGTGCTCCTTGGAAACTCTATGGAGAAATTAATTCTACTCTCTCTTGTAGGGTCACCCTGAGTGGAAATCAGCTGGACGGCAGTGGGTTTGTTTTGGTTGGTTTCACAGCAGTTTCGATGCTAGCACCCATTCTCGTTCATCCCGTGGGCAGTGCTTGCAGAGATGTTAAGAAAATCCCAATTCCAAAGGATTATGTACACATGACCCTTTTTGGTACCTAACACCCTTTTTTCCTTAGTGCTTTTGGAATGCGCATTAGTCTCTAACACTTTGTGAGTTATTGTGCTGTTAGGTGCTGTTGAGTTGATTCCAACTCCTAGTGACCCTCCGCACAGCAGAACGGAACACTGCTTGGTCTCGCTCCACACCCACAGTTGTTTTTATGCTTCAGCCCATTGTTGCAGCCACTGTGTCAATCCATCTTGTTGAGAGTCTTCTTTTCTGCTGACCCTCCACTTTAGCAAGCATAGTGATGTCCTTCTCCAGGGACTGATCCCTCCTGACATGTCCAAAGTGTGTGAATTACCGAGCCTGATATCCTTCTCCAGGGACTGGTCCCTCCTGAGAGCATGTCTGAAACATGAGTTGATAGTTGTCATCAAGTCAACTTTGACTCGCGGTGAACCCACGTATGATGTCACTACCCAGTCCTGTGCCGTTGCCGTGACCTCAGGCATTCTTGAGTTCACTGTGGCCTTCCCACCTTGGGGACTCGTCTTCTAGCATTTCCTGGGACACTACCCAGTCGTGATTCATCAGGTTTTCATGAGCTGACTTTCAGAAGTAGATCACCAGCCCTTTCTCCCTGCCTGTCTTACTCTGGAAGCCCCACTGAAGTCTGTCCACCACGGAGGACACTCCTAGTGTTTAAGAAACCAGCGGCATAGCTCTCAGCATCATAGAACTGCGCAAGCCACCACAGTGTGACAAACAGACAGCCAGGTGGGGGAATCTCAAATTAGATTCTGCTTATTTTTTCTTTGAAGACGTACTTGGTCTACAAAGGAAGCTACATAGATCACAATAAACAAATGCAGTTACATGTGAATATTGTGACGTGTGGTAGACATAATTCTTAAAGATGTTTTTGTTCTCAAAATCAGATGACTCATACTAGCTCCCAGTTAGGGGGTCATTAACCTTTTGGTATCTGTAATAAATAGGACAGTGGTAGGATTACTTTTTGCAAACTAGACAAGACGTAAACCCCAAAAAACCCACTACCGTTGAGTTGATCCTGACTCATAGCAACCCTATAAGACA
The DNA here is from genome assembly GCA_028571685.1 of Heterohyrax brucei. NCBI lineage: Eukaryota > Metazoa > Chordata > Mammalia > Hyracoidea > Procaviidae > Heterohyrax > Heterohyrax brucei. The sequence continues at coordinate 84,011,944 of CM053157.1, read as the reverse complement.
GAGTAGGTCCCATGATATTTGCAAGGAGTGCCTGGCAGATTTGAACTGCTGACTTTTTGTGAGCAGCTGTAGCACTTAACCACTGTGCCACCAGGGTTTCCAGACAAGATAGAGAGTCTTCAGAAGTGGTCACGATGGCCCCAAAGCCTGGTGCCAGTGAGCTGTGACATCAGATGCTGTGTGTCTGACCACTGCTTGTTCCTGGGAGAAGCCGTCCTGTTGGCCACTTGCAGATGGCCTTTTTGCTTTAAAAACAGTGGAAATAACCATCCTTTGCTACTGTTTTAGAAAGAAGGAAACTAACCATCCTTTGAGTATAACCATAGGAAAAGACTTGAAGGCTGCCTTTCCACATGGTTACATTTAGCTGTCCACCCAAAGGGCTGGCAGTTTGAGTCCTCCAGCCACTCCGTGGAAACCCTGTGGGGCAGTTCTGCTCGGTCCTACGGGATCCCTGTGAGTTGGAGTTAGCTCAACAGCGACAACTTTGTGTTCCATGTCCTCAGTTGATGTTATTCCTTTAATGATACAAATAGTGTCACTAGCAAGGAAACTCGGAAATCCTGGTGGCATAGTGGTTAAGTGCTACATCCGCTAGCCAAAAGGTTGGCAGTTGGAATCTGCCAGGTGCTCCTTGCAAACTCTATGGAGCAGTTCTGGTCTGCCCTATAGGGTTGCTATGAGTTAGAATCGACTCTAAGGCACTGCATTTTTTAATAAGGAAACTCCGGTGGTGTGGTGGTCAAATACTACAGCTGCTAACCAAGAGGCTGGCAGTTCAGATCCACCAGGCGCTCCTTGGAAATTCTGTGGGCTACTTCTACTCTGTCCCACAGTGTCACTGTGAGTTGGCATCAACTTGATGGCACTGAGTTTTTAAAAAATAAATAGTATACTCTCTTGTCTTAGACTAAACTGTTTATTATTGACAATACAACTAGCTACTTTTTGTTGAGTGCTCACTCTGTGCCACGTAGTGGTTCCTCAGTCTGCAAGGATTATCTCATTTGGTCCCGTTCCAGCCTCGTAAGGTGGGCCTTTGTCAGCCGCCAGTTGTGGATTACGGAAACAGAAACACAGAGATGAATCGCCTGCCTGTGAACAGATTCAGTGTTTGAACCCAGAGAGTCCGAATGGAGGGCTCAGGAGTATTCTGCAATGTTGAATTTGTCCCTTAAGGATTATGACTTTATGGTTTTTCAGAGTTAGCGAGGGCATTGTTATTGCCTAGAGTGCTCTAGTCCTGGAACCACAGAAGACTTTGTAGACTTAGCCCTGGGGACACAGCCCTCCCCAAGCAAAGTGAGGCCGCTTCCCGGAGGAGTGTGGGAGACTCAGGAGACAGGTGGTCCCTGAAGGGCAGGGTGTCTTCCTGTGACGTAACATGGAGCAGAAACATGAAGATCCCTGGGGGAGGAATTTCAATGATGTGTCTCCAAACAGGGTTCTAAGGAAGCTCTCCTGTGTTCTCATTGCTCTCTTGCTACTGGGAACAATCTTTCTGTATTGATATTTTCTTTCTTTTTTATTGTGACTAAGTGAAAGTGTACAATCCAAGTCAGTTGGCTGTATAACCCCCCAAACACACGCCTCTGTGCCACTCTATGTGCTCTCCACACCCCGTGACAGTACAACCGTCCTTTCCACCCCGTATTTTCTGCACTCATTCAACACCTCCAGAGATGAGCTGGTCAGACAGCTTAATATATATGTTTAAGCCAAGAAGAAGTACACACACCCTTTGCATCCTATTGATATTTTCTTGAATCAGTAAAATCACCTCCTAATGTAACAAAACCCGTACCCATTGCTGTTGAATTGATTCAAACTCACAGCGACCTCATAGGACAGAGCAGAACTGCCCCATAGGGCTTCCAAGGAGTAACTGGTGGATTCAAACTGCTGACCTTTTTGGCTAACAGCCAAACATCACAATATTAAAAACCACAGGGATGGATTTTTTTTCCCCCTCCCCAACATTAGGAGTACATAGGGCTAATATTTTCCCAAATATCCAAGCTGCATAGAGCCCCCTGTCTTGTAGGGGCACTTTCTGGGAAATGTAAAAGTTAACTGCTACAGTTTAAGCTAAAAACAAAGGACATTAAAGGTGAAACAGAAGTTACAGAGCTTTGGGGTTTCTCGTTTGCTTTCTGTCTTCCTTTTGTTCTGATGTCTCTCTGTTCATCAAGTCTCTGGGCCTTGATTTGTCATGTCCAGTGACTGTCACACACAAGCTCATCTTGCCAGCTTTTCTGTGTCTCATGACCTGTCGTTGACACCTCGCAGATCTCTCTCTCAGTCCGTTCATAGTCTACAGCTTTGAAAAGGAAGCATTTTATTCACTTTGAACCCCACAGGCTAAATTATTTTAAACTTCAGTCGTGGTTGCATTTGTAGGTACCAGGCTTCTAAAGGTAATCCGTGCTGTCTCTGTGGGGCATTGCCTTTCTTGCAATTTTAATTTTTTCCAGCGTGCCTGTTACCATCAAGCCAGTTCTGACTCACAGCAGCGCTGCGTGTTACGGCGCAGAACCGCCCCATGGGGCTTTCTTGGCTGTGACCTTACGGAAGCAGAACCCAGACATTTCTCCTGCGGAACCACTGGGTGTTTGGAATAGGCCAGTAGTCCAATGCAAGTCGTTTGTGGCACCCAGGGACCTTCAGGTCCAGTATATCCATTGCTACCCATTGCCTTCAAGTCAATTCAGACTCATAGTGACCCTATAGGACAGAGTAGAACTGACCCCAGAGGGTTTCCAAGGAGTGCCTGATGGATTCAAGCTGCCAACCTTTCGATGAGCAGTTAACCGCTGCGCCACTAGGGTTTCCAGCACCCTCTAGCGTTATCAAGTGTTCACAGTCCTAACCAAAAATACAAAGTGTGGTGTTAGACCCCAAAGATGTCTTTTTGAACACACGGTTGTTGACTGAATTCTTACAGAGAAGACAGAATGTGGTAGCGTGGTGAGGTGGTTGATGTAAGGTCATCATTGTCCTGCCAGACAGGAGCTTGGGTGAGCTGTTCACGGTTTGATCATGGGAGTGGTGATGGTGACCCTCATAGCAGAAATAAATCTCTGTTACCTCCTGAAGATTGCTATATGAAGTTTAGAAAAGTCACCAGAATTCAAGATGTGTTTCTTTTAAGAAACAGACAGAATAGTGCCAAGGGGGAGAGGGCAGGAAGACAGGCCAGGCAGGGCTGAGCACCCGTCCGTGAATGGACAGAGGAAAAAGAAATCTCAGCGTGATGATGCGTATATTAAAATTTTTATTCAGTTTCAGTTGCACTGAAAGTTTTATTTCTGGGACTATGTTTTTCAAAATCTTTGATTTGCTCGTATTTATGATAGAAAATTCAAAATTTGAGCATAATAATAAAAATGATCCGTTGTTAGCAAAGGAGGAAACAAATGGTGTAAGAAACATAATTCTAGGGCCATTTGGCCACGTTGCCTCTCCCATGTGTTCTTCTGGGGTCTTGGCACAAAGCCCAGGTCGTTTCCAGAAATTGGCAGTGTCCTGGGAAACAGACAGCTTCTGCTGACACCAGCTCTTACCGGCTGATTCTGCGCAAGCCCTTCTCCCCTCGAGGCTGAGAAAGTCCCAGGGCCGGCACAGCTCACCTCGAGGGCAGAAATGGGAATATGGCCTTCTGCCTCTGGCCAATTCAGGGCTTGGGGCCAGGCAGGCCTTCTCTGGAGTTTGCATTCACCTTACACGAAGAATTTGGCCCTAGTCTTTGATTCCTGGGAGACAACCTCTGAAACCTTGGAATTTCCCCAGGAAATCCTGTGTCTTTGATGACAGCTCCAGGCTGCACCTAAGGGTGGGGGCTGACCCAACCAGGAAGACCTACCAGGTGACTGCAACCTCCTGCTCCCCTAGGGGTCTGACCCCCTCAGGGGAGAGGAGCCTGAGTTTAAATCACGCAATGAGACTGCCAGTCAATTCTGGACACAGAGCTCCAGGGGCTTCCTGGTCAGTGACAGACACCTGTGCGTGTGACAAGGCAGTGTGTCCCTTTGAGGATACGGAAGCTCCGTGTTGGAAACTCCCAGATCTCGCCATGTATATACGTCTCTTCATTTGAATCCTTTTTGCTGTAATAAAACTGGAATCATAAGTCGGGTGCTTTCTGTGGCTTTGTTGAGTAGTTCTAGCAAATTGTCAAACCGTCAGCAGGTCAGAAGTGAGGGAGTGGGAGCCCTGGAGTTGACAGCTGCTGTCCCCAGGTGGTAGAGGAAATCCCTGAATTTGTGACCAGTGAGTCAGAAGTAGGAGCACTGCCGTCTCCCCAGCTTGCAGCTAGCATCCTGAGGGAGCAGAAAGAAAACCCCAAATCTTTATCCAGCAGGTCAGATGTGAAGGTGTCATGGGGACTCCCAAGCTGGTGGCTGGCATCTGAAGTTTCAAGCAGACTTGGCAGTCTGGAGGGCTTTGTCCTCTATCTTGTAAGAGCTGACCTGGCCCTCTGGCGGTCAGGGTCAAGGGGGACACGGCTGTGGGAACATATGGTGTCGGAACAGTCACTGAGCAGTGAGCAGTGGGATTTGAAACCACAGTCCCCACGTGCTCCTGTACCGTGCCCTGCTGACAGCCCCTTGGCCTCTTACCTTGTCCCTTATTCCTCTGGGATCCCCGGTGGTACAGTGGTTAGTGCTGCGTCTGCTCACCGGAAGGCCCGCTGCTCAGATCCACCACGTGCTCCTCGGAAACTGTATGGGGCAGTTCTTCTCAGTCCTGTAGGGTCTCTATGAGCTTGAATCGACTCGACAGCGGTGGATTGTTACTCCTCTGCGTCTCCCTGCCTTTTTCTATCCGACTCTCAGTTTTTCTAAATCTTGCCACAGTTCTTTTCTGCCTCTAACAAACAAGTAGCTTTGATTTCTCATGAGTTAAAAAATACTAGAACCACCCGATCCGTTCCCCCAAGGGTGCCTGAGCCCGGACTGCATGGGGTACAGATGAGAAGGCAGAGACGGAAGTGGTGGGACCATTTGTTCCCTCCGAGTCCACTTAGCAGCACCGTCACTACACAGGGTGGTGTGTGGCCACACACACACACACACACACACACACACAGACACAGACACGCACACACACAGACATACAGTCTTGGTCTCCCCTCCTCCTACATGCATCTGAACTGTAGCGTCAGCAAAGATCATATTTGAACAAACATACTTGTGGTGATGATTTTTCTCTCCCTTTGTTCTTGCACCTCTCGGGTTCTCCGCCTGTGTGGGTTTGGATCAGGCTTGGTGTTCCTGGCGAGCGTGGGGGAGGTCTGTGTGTCCACCCATCTTTAGGTGGCCACGGCGGCTACCTCACCCCACTCCCGGAGCAGTGCTGGGTCACCAGTCGCAGGTTCACGTGGGGTCCCACTCTAGGCGGGGTTTGGGGGCACCTACAAGAACCCTCTGAATTACTATATTGTTTCTGCAGCAGTGGTCCTGGTTTCACTGCTCTTGGCTTCTCTTCGCCTGGATAAAAACTGGACTAGCGGAAAGGGGGTGGGATGAGGAAGCGGGATGCATCCCAGCCTTGCACTGAGCAGCTGTTTTGGTGAACAAGTCAGTGATCTCTCAGTGGGTGGAACTGTGTTCCTTGAAGGTCCCGTAATGCCATGACTTCTTAAATATCAAATTAAATGTGGTCGCGGCCCTAAGGTTCCCTTCCTTAGACTCCGTGGGAACAGGTCTCTGCCGTGTTGTTTATTCAGCGCTTAGCCTTTCGGGGTCAGGGACTGATGGCTCGGGTACAACGCTTGCCTCTCACACGGGGGACCTGGGTGCAGTTCCCAGCCCGCAGACCTGGTACCCAGTCACCACCTGTCTGTCCCCAGAGCCTTGCATGCTGCTGGGGTGCTGAGCAGATGTCAGTGGTCCCTCCAGACCGAGATGGACCAGGGAGCGACGCCTGGTGGTCTGCTGCGGAAAGTCAGCCAGGGAAGAGCCCGCTGGAGCGCCACTGTCCCATCGGTAACCAGTTGCGGGGTGGCACAGGTCCAGGCAGCGTTTCGTCCCACCGTGCACGGGGTCCCACGAGTCAGAGGACAGTGCTGTCCTTCCCTAAGATGTAATTATGAACTCCTGAAGTCTCTCGTAAGCTCAGAAAGGAGAGAAATGATGTCTCAGAAAGACCACGTGGTGCAGGAAAGTATTCTGAGTGTGGGAGCAATAACCTGTTATTCAGTCCTGGCTCCGTGACCTGCGGCACGTTGCTGATCTCCACTCCAGACTTTCACGTCCTTCTGTGAAAAACAGGGATAATCCTTCTGTGCTCTGGCTTCAGACTGGGATTCAGGCACATGAGGGCCCTACACACTGAGAATCTCTGCTCGCTGCCACCCAGACAGGACATGTGAGTTAGACCTGTGTATGTGTGTGTCTTAACAATCCATGTATGGTTATGAGTGATATGTACCATTTTAGCAGAATGAGATAGACTGGCTTATAACATTTTTAGTAGATGAATGTAGCAAGAGTTAGACTCGATAGCACACCCCACCCCTTGTTTATTAGAAGGAAACAGTGAACTCTCAAGAAACCCGCCGAGATAAGGAGTTTCAATTACATGGGAGGAGACGACGGGGTGACGTATCAAGAAAGGTGTTGAAGTGTTAGGGCCTCCTGCGGCCTCCCAGTTCAAACAGCCTTGCACGTGGGCGCCCTCATGACCCTGCATAGACTTTATTTCCAGGCTGCACATTCCGACGCACTGGACCTGGCATCAGTTTCGTTTCATGCCCTGCCAGCTTCCCTCCGGTGACTCTTGCTTTTCCTTGTGTCCTGTCTGCTTGGCATTTCTGAGTTCTGTTTTGGGCAACTGGTGCCCCTGTGTGGTGGACACCCTAAGCTCGTGCTTAGCTTGCTTATTGGGTAATCTGGCTGGCTGGCTTCTTTACCCAGGGGCTTGGATGTTTCGATCAAATGATTATAGACAAAAGTATTTTTTAGCTTGTAAAATACTTTAAAATGTGAGGAGTTATGGTTAAGTTTACCACTATGTTGTTAGAAAGCAAGAGAGTGTAGGAATCTGAATTTTGAGCTGGATTCCTGCTCTACTCAGTAGGTGACCTTATTTTTATTTTTTTGCTTCTCTGTAAAATGAGAGTAAAACTTACAAGGATTACAGTATGCATTAAATGAGATATGCAGTGGTATGCCAAAGTGTGTCTATTCTGAGTTGCTGGATGCAATGTCAAATAGTTAGAAATTTTGCAAGCAGATTCTTAAATTGTTATTAGTTTGAAGGCTGCCATAGTAGGAGTATTTACACCAGAGAAATTTGCAATTGCTGCAAATTGAATTGTTGTGTTTTTTTTTTTCTTTCCCTGGACAGCTGGTTTACCAGCACATCACCGTAGGTGTAAACAAACAAACGAACAAAATCAAACCCATGCTGTTGACTCGATTCCAATTCATAGTGTCCCTATAGACAGAGTAGAATTGCCCCGTAGAGTTTCTAAAGACTGCCTGGAAGACCTGAACTGTTGACCTTCGAGTTGGCAACTGTAGCCCTCGGCCGCTGTGCTGCCAGGTTTTCTGTATGTAAACAGGGCTGTGGAAATGGTGAAGCACTTTATTTTATTCACAATTAAGAGTAACAGTGATGGTCTCTAGCCACAAAACCTAGCCTAGCAGGTGACATAGCTCTGAGCATATGTTTAATTAATATTTTAAAACTTATTTTGGGTCTACTTTTGCATTATTTTGAGACTTCTGCCCCTAAACTGAATGAGCTCCCATCTTTACCTCTCTACAAAGTGTCTTTTTAAAATCAGGGAACATAAAGAAAGCCAAGCCAGAGCACAACACCCGCAGTAGGACTCTGATGCTGTCTGTCCACAGCTGAACTAGTTATCCTCTTTCCATCTTGCATCTTGGGTAATGGCCTCACCCACCTGTCTGTGTAAGTTCTCTGTAAGTCTTCCACTCTCACTTTTCCTTAACCGTCTCTGTGTCTAATCAATCACTGGACCTTACCAATCATGTCTGCTTACTTCATCCCCTTCTCTTTATTGCCACTGCTGCTGCCTTGGCTGAAAGTCCCTGAATGGTGCAGTTAAATACTCAGCTGGTAGCTGAAAGGTCACTGGTTCGAATCCACTGAGGGGTGCCTCAGGAGACGGGCCCAGGGGTCTATTTCTGTGAGGTCACTGCCTTGAAAACTCCGTGGAGCAGTTCTACTCTGCACACATGGGGTCGCCATGAGTCACAATCGTCTCCATGGCAACTACCAACAATGGCCTCGGTTCAGACCCCACCCCTTCTCCCTTGGGCTCTCCCTCCTAACTGTATCTTTCCCCCTTCAGTCCTGCTTCTTGGTGATCCATGACATAACAGTGGGCAATGTGATTTTTAAATTACAAACCTGACCAAATCACTCCCTTCCTAAAATTACTTACTGGCTCTCTATCATCTTGAGGATAAAATTCAAAAGTATTAGCTTGCCAGGCAGGTTCACCTAACTTAACCTTCGCCGCCCTTTGCTTGGCGTTATCTCCTGTATCTCTACAATGTTACCTGGAAATCCTAGCTACACTTTCCTTTTGATCCCTAACTCACCCTTTGAAACAACCCTAACAAAGCTTCCTCTGTGATATCTCTGGATATACTTGATGGTTTTGCTTCATCTCCTCAGCTTCCATTAACACCTTGTATATCACTGCTACAATGTAACATGAAAACCTTGAGCCTCCCTGTGCTACCCTGGAACATTAGTGCGCTGTAACTCCCTGTGCAACGATGTAACATTCATGCTGCGTAACTCCCCTGCTGCAATGTAACTCACCCTTTTCTACATCCCTGTGCTACAGTGTGACATTAATACCTTGTGACTCCCTTGTTACAATGTAACATTGCCACCTTCTAGTCCCTGTGCTGGAACAGTTACCCTGTCCGCTGCTGTTGTCTTTCTCTCTAGACTCTCAGTTCCTAGAGGATAGAAACGGGACATCATTTCTTAATGCCAAGCACATTGCAGAGCATGTAAGAAGAGCTCGATACATGTTTGGATGAATGAATGAGAGTGCTGAAGATGGGGTGTTTTCGTTGATTCCCACACATACGCTGTTCATAGGCTATGACAATGAAAAAACAAAAGGCAAGAGACGTGGGTCTTGGTAATGAAGATAGGAAGTTAATAAAACAAGAATTGCCTTTTTCACTGTAATCTCTCACCAGTGTTGGATATTATGGCTCCTCATCTCCATGAGGAGAAATCCCACACCTCTTAGCACAGCATACAAAGCTCCTTCTTGGCATCACGTGCACTGTGGTCCCTGCCTGTCTCTCCATCCTTCTCTCTGCACCTACGCACCCTGCAGTCTGACCGCATCTGATTTCTCATTATTTCTGGAATCTTTCATCTCTCTGTGCCCCTGTTCGTGCCTTCTGCGTGTCAGCAATGCCTCTCCTTCTTTCACTCGCTGCCTTCCTGTCTGCCTGGATGGACCGTGATACTTCCTTCAGATGGTTAAAAGATAGCACATTCAGGATGCTGTTCCTGGAACCAGCCCCCCATCTTCTGCGCTGGAGCAGCCCCTGCTGGATTCCTGAGGAGCTCTCCACTGTCCATCTTTATTGCTGCTGTATCTTTTGTCCCCTCTACAGAACGAGGTCATCTTTATTATCCAGCTGCTAGCACATTCTAGATGCTTATTACCAAAAAACAAAAACAGAAGAGATCGTTGCTGTCCAGGTGATTCTGACTCAATAGCATCCTCATAGGACCGAGTAGAACTGTGCCATATGGTTTCCAAGGAGCTTCTGGTGGATTCCAACAGCAGACCTTTCAGTCAGCGGTTGATTTGTTTTTTGTTTTTTAAATTGTACTCTAGATGAAGGTTTACAGAACAAACTAGCTTCTCATTAAATAGTTAGTACACATACTGTTTTATGACGTTGGTGAACAACCCTACAACACGTCAACACTCTCCTCAAGCCTGTTAAAAGTTTTCCTGTCCCCTCCTCCCTTCTAGTACTTGCCCCTGAACTGGCGTGCCCCTTTAGTCTCACTGTGTTTTCTGTGCCTGTCTAATCTTGAGTGACTTTATTACTGAGCTGAAAAGGTGTACACAGGCTGTACTGTCAGGGTTTCTCCCATCTCTGCCAGGCCAGCAAGTCTGGATTTTCTTTCTGAGTTAGAATTTTGTTCTCCATTTTTCTCCAGCTCTGTCCAGGACCTCCTGCTGTGATCCCTGTCACAGCAGTTGGTAGTGGTAGCCAGCACCGTCTAGCCGTGCTAGTCTTAGTCTGGCGGAAGCCGTGGTGTTTGTGACCCATTATTCCTTGGGGCGAGTCTTTGCCTCGTGTGTTCAGTTTTCTTCCTTCCTTTCTCCCAAAGGAGGGAGACTGCTGAAGTATCCTCGATGGCTACTTACAGGCTTTTACGACCCCAGACACTGCGCACCAGAGAAGGATGTAGAACATTCTCTTTACAAACTGTGTTACGCCAGTTGAGACAGATGTTTCCCCAGACCGTGACCCCCAGAGCCCTCAGACCTGCTGTCCTCAGGGAGTTTGGAAGTGTCTGTGGCGCGTGGGTGACCTTGCCTCAGACAGGCTGTGCTGACTTCCTCTACCGAGTACTCTCTTAGTGTCCACCAAAGTTCCACTTAACTGTTACCTATTTAGTGTTTTTCCAGTCCCACCCCTGACCTCCGTGTAACCATCAAAGGTTGCTTCTTTCTGTGTGTGAATCATTTCGTGAGTCTTTACAGCAGTGGTCTCAGACAACATCCGTCCTTTTGTGGTCGGCTTCTTTCCCTCGGCCTAGTGCCCTCTGGTTTCCTCCACATTGTGAGATGCGTCACAGATTCGTCATTGTCCTTCGTGGTCGTGTGATCGTCCCTTGCCTGCGTGTATCACAGTTGGATTATCCATTAGCCTGTGAATGGGCATCTAGATTGTTTCCTTCTTTTCACTGTTACGAGCAGTGCCGCAGTGAACCTGGTTGTGCGTGTGTCTGTGCGGTTGACTGCTCTTATTTCTCTAGGATATATTCTTGGAGTGGGATTGCTGGATCATATGGTATTCTATTTCTAGCTTTCTAAGGCAGTGCCATGTTGTTCTCCAAAACGGTCGTATCGTTTTGCACTCCCACCAGTAGCGTGTAGGTTCGGTCTCCCTGCAGCCTCTCCAACGTTTGTCATTTCCTCCTTTTTTAAACTTGTGCCCGTAATGCTTTGGTAACAGGGTGTCTCACCATGGGTGCAGCTGAGCCCTCAACCACCACTCCACCGGGGTCTCAGGTGCTTGATACAGAGGGAAGGGAAGAAGAGCTATTAGGGTAGGATTTGCAAAGAAGGTGAGTTTCTGAGATGAGACATATCCTGAAAATAGTGAGGACTGATTTTGCGTGGTCCAGCCACCTTAGAACACTTTCGTGATGTTATTTTCAGAGGTTAGGCGGCCCCAAGAAAGTGGTGCTTGTGGACAGACCACTAGCGGGGTCACATTTGAAGAGCTTGGAGTTAGCTGTTCCTTCGGTGCGCTGCAGGGGATGCATGCGTCACCTCTCAGGAAGCCACCTTGTCACAGCCACCAGATGTGTGTCTGTGTGATTTAGTGAACACTGTAGGGAATGAGGCATAGCCCGGGTCAGGAAGACACTAAAGCCAAGTGAAAAGGCAAGCAACAACTCCTAACAACCCAGGGTGTGGCTTCTGACGAAAACATGTATATCAGAAGCATTTAATTTTCCTTGTGGGAAGGGAGACAGGTTTTTTTTGTATGATAAGATAATGCATATCAATGTGGACTGCTTAGAATACCTGGAAAAGTTCAACAGTACCAAAAGCCACGGCCACTGAGTTGATTCTGACCCACAGCAACCCTACAGGATAGAGTAGAGCTTCCCCATGGGGTTTCTGAGGCTCTCAACCACTCCTGAATCTAATCACCTCAAGTCTGTTGTGTATTCTGCAGGTATATCTTTCCAGGGTTTGTGTATCCTTTTTAAACTGAGTTTTAAATGTTATGTTGCATATAGGGACTTCCAGAAGCACAATGGTTAGGTGCTCAGCTGCTAAACAAGAAGTCAGTCTTTGGAATCCACCAGCCACCCCTCGGAAACTCATGGGCCAGTCCGACTCTGTCCCATAGGGTTATTCTGGGTTACAGCGGGCTGGCAGCAAGGAGTTTGCCTTTGGTTTCCTTGTATATACACGAGGTCCAACAGTTAAGTCCGCAAACTTACTGGTTGTAAGTGCTACACACCTCATTGCTGAATATCACTATGGTCACCTTAAAAGTCCTCCCCTCGGGAAGCTGTGCATTAAAGCCAGCACCTAGTCCACTCTTCAAAGCAATTGTGGAACTCTTTCTAGTATGGCCACTGCACGTGGTGGCAAGTTTGCAAACTTAATTGTGTAGTTGTCTGTGAGGGAGTTTTTAGCCAGTAAACAAATAACTTTACTGGAATGCTCTCCCACCTCATCTAATCTGGCCTCCAGTGACTTTTTTCTTTACTTAGAGATTAAGGAAATCTTGCAAGGAAGGCATTTTGATGACATTTAAGACAGAAAAGGTGATACGATGACAATTCTGATGGCTATTCTGGAAAAACAGTTCCAAAATTGCTTTGAAGTGTAGACTGGGCTCTGGCATGGGTGCGTAGCTTCCCAAGGGGAGTCCCTCAAAGGTGACTGCAGTGATATTCGGCAATCAGGTGCGTAGCACTTTTTCTAGGATGAGTTGATGAACTTAACAGTCAGACTCGTATTGCTCTAGACTGCCTTTTTTTGTTAGTGCGTCATGAATGTTTTCTCATGTCAGTGAATACTCCTCTATAACACGATTTTCATGTTTCATGATACTTCATCATGTGGAGACAGAGCACAGTTCAGCCAGTCTCCCACCCTGCTGATGCTTACTGTCATGGGCGGGGGGTGCTGGTGTGGATGACGGAAGAAGGTCACAGCTTGTTCTCCTGTCTCCCCAGGTCTGGGCACCCTCTCTCACCTCTGAGTTCTGCCCCGGTCGCCCTCTGAGTGTCACCTCAGAGCCTCGGGCCCACTCATGGCACCATGGCCAACACCCAGGAGCACCTGAGCTGCTCACCTCCCCCGCACTTGCCCTGGAGTGAAGACAAGACCTTCGGTGGGCTACAAGATGAACTGCCCCCTGCAGGGACCCACCCTTTGCCCAGGCCCCTGGAGGACCTGCCGGAGAAGGGGGTGGCACGAACAGAGCTCCCCGAGAGCGTGAGCAGCCCCGTCGCCACGACGGTGTTGATGAGCGTCAGCGAGGATGCGAGGGACCAGTTTGAGAACAGCGTCCTTCAGCTCAGGGAGCAGGACGAGCCTGAGATGGCCGGGCCCCAGGGGGACAGCAGCGCCGTCGATGGGGAGAACACCAGCGGGACGGAAGACGTCAAAATCCAGTTCAGCAGGTCGGGCAGCGGCAGCGGCGGCTTCCTGGAGGGGCTGTTTGGATGCCTGCGGCCCGTGTGGAACATCATTGGGAAGGCGTACTCCACCGACTACAAGCTGCAGCAGCAAGGTGAGCTCACCTGGGGACCTGGGCGACGCTCCCTGAGGAGACACCCCCACCGTAACTGGGTCATGGTGACCTGTGGGTAAACTGAAGAACTGCCGGAAGCCAAACCAAACCCGTTGGCGTCAAGTCAGTTCCCACTCATCGCAACCCTCTAGGGCAGAGTAGAACGGCCTCGCAGCCTTTCCAGGGAGTGGCGGGGGCCCCACTGCTGGCCTCTTCCTTGGCAGCTGTAGCTCTTACCCCTCGCAGCCCCGGGGCTCCGCAGAGAAGCAGTGCCGGGTAAATACCCCAGCTCAGCCTCCTGACAACTTGTTGCTGTTGAGTTGGTTCTGACACATAGCACCCCACTGGACAGAGTAGAGCTGCCCCACAGAGTCTCCAGGGACAGCCTGGTGGATCTGAACCGCCCACCTTCCGCTTCACAACAAGGCCACCAGGGTTTCCAACAAAGTAATTATGCAGAAAACTTGGAAAATACTGATAAGGTAAACAAAATAAACTGTAATCCCAATCTCTGGAGGATAACCACCCAAGTCGTATTTTGCTATATAGTATTTTTGTGTTGCGTGTACACATTTTTTTAAAATCAGATCATACTGTTTTGCCCCATTTTTCACTCCCTGCTGGGAACACCTCCCGTGTGGCTAAGCCGCTTCGTCAGGGCCGTCTGTTGTGGCCATGTGAGGCGCCCGTACGGATTTAAGCAGCGCCTGTTGCTGGAACAGCTCGTTGGTTGGTTGTTTCCCGTGACTGTTCACCCCGCGGCCGTGGACCCCTGTCGGTTAGTTTACCCCTGGGACAAGTTCTCAGGAGCAGAATGACTGAGTTCCAATTGGTTGTTGTTTCTGATGCACGTGTTTGTAGTTGTTACGTAAATGATTCCATTTTTGAGCACTCTCATCCCAGAATCCCAGGCAGGGGAGGGGACGTGGAGCAGAAGTGAGGGTCAGTTTTGTTTATGTATGATGGATCTTGGGCCTCTGCGACCCTCTGTTCATCTTTTCCAGCTGAGACTACTGACAGCTTTTTCACCACCATCTGTCGGTCTCTAACCACTGAACATTTCTCTCACACCGTCGATTCATCCTGTTTCTGGAATATTTTCCTTTAAGCCAGCACACCAGCCTCTCCCTGCCATCTCCCCTTCGCTGTCAGCTGGTAAATCTGACAATTCCAGGTTTATTTTTAAGGACATGTCAACCACCCAGGCACCCCTCTCCCTGCAGGAATTCTCCGTACGTCCCTGGGGTTGGGGTGCATCCATCCATCTGGGTATCTTTCGTACACACCCCATCCTCTGCCCACTTCACCCTCTTCTTCCCCTCTAGGACCTCCAGCTTCAAAGACTTTACAGACTCACTCCTTATCACACAAAAGGCAGGGATTCCAGAGTTAAACACATACTATTTTTAAAATTGGGAGTGAAGATAAACACAGAGAGGAAAATAACAATTGTGGGCCACGTCACAACACAGAGGGTGTATTCTGAGCACCTGCCCACCTGAGGGCTCCGCTCCCGGCACCCCACCAAACAGCGTTCCCCTGCTCCTCATAAGATTGCCACTCACCACTTGTTTTAGAAGTAGATCACCAGGCCTTTCTTCCTATTCTGTCCTGTCTGGAAGTTCCACTGAAAGCTGTCCACAGTGGATGACACTGTTGGTATTTGGAACACCAGTGATGTAGCTTCCAACAGCACCCAGGCCACCGCAGTGTGGCAGACAGACAGATGAGTGGTGGAAATGCAGAGGTAATGACTCTTATTATTTTTAAAAAATCCCTTTTTTCTACCTAGACGCAAAGCCTGTTCCTATCCGCGTGTGTTACCAACTGCGAGTGGCCTGCAGCGTTCTCACTTGCGAGACGAGCAACCCGGGTGTCCTGATTATTCGGGTGATAACTTGCAGGTCTCGGGATCCAAATGTGGGGTCTCACTGGTACAGAGGTGTCCCAGGTGCACCCCGCATCTCTGTTCAAAGGGGCCTTTTACATTTTTTGATTGTCCTGAGCACTTGCGTTGGATCTGGCTTCCAGCTGGTTGTATGACCTCCAGAGGGACTCCCTTCAGGGATGAATCGAGAAGTGGCCTGGTCGGTGTCAGAGTCTTAGGAGGGTTTAGGGGCTGCCTGACTCTTTGGCAGATTCCCAGATATCCTGCTTTGGGGCTGTTGACTCCTATGGGCCCCAAACTCCATGTCTTGTTGTCCTTGTCAGCTCTGGGATCAGGGAGCCAGCCCCTGATCCTGGGTTGCAGTCAGCCAGTAGACAGAAGGCACAACAGATGTGTCCCCACATCAGGCTGCTTAGGAGGAAATCTAAGTTGGTTTTTTAAAAAATCACACTCTCGTCTCCCTTGTTCCATGCTAGGGCAGAAAGCCAAAGTCAGGTGACGTGTGTAATTGAAGCCATTTCCTACCAAGTGGTTTCTACTGTCAAAGCAAGAGTGGTTATAGTCATGTCTGGATAAGCCTGAAGGTCTGTGGACATGTGGCCTTTTCTCAGTCCTCGGAATCATGGCAGACACTGGAATTAAGATAGTAGTCATGGTGATGAATCAGAGAAAAGGTAGAGGTTAGGTGGAGCACGCAGGGAACAGCACACCCGCACAAGGCCTGGGGCTGACCCTGGAGAGAGCACAGCCCATCTTTTGGGACTCTGAGGGTCGTTATCTTGCTGGTCGATTTTCTGGGCCTGATTTCGCACATTCTCACTCGTCACTGTCTCTCTTCTGCCTGTTTCCTGCTCTGTGGCTCCTGGCTAGATACTGACAGGGACATTGGTCAGAAGCAAAGAGGACAAAACCCAAAACCAAACCCATTGCTGTGGAGTCAGTTCTGACTCATGGTGACCCTGTAGGACAGAGCTGCCCCGTAGGGCATCCAAGGCTGTAAATCCTTCCAGGACCAGATGGCCACGTCCTTCTCCCGTGGAGTGGCTGGTGACTTCCACCCACCAAGCTTTGAGTTAGCAGCCCAGCCACCAGGGGCCCTCTGTTTGTAGACCAAATCTCCCCTTCATGACAGTGCTGTTGTGGGGGGAAGGGGAAGAGGAGCAGCTGGAGCTACAGAGCACTGTGTGTCTATGTTTGCACGTGACAAAGTGACATGGATTGTAAACTGTCGCTTAAAACACAATGACACTGTAAAAATAATCTCTTCAGAAAGGACTCAGTCACGTAAATTGGTGTTACATAAATTGGCGTTGCTTCTGGTAATCAGTTCTCATGCAGGACTGACGTGAAGGTGGCTGAAGTATTACTTTATTATATGCTCTGTGCACTTGGAAACCCTGGTGACTTAGTGGGTTAAGTGCTACGTCTGCTAACCAAAAGGTCAGCAGTTCAAACCTGCCAGGCGCTCCTTGGAAACCATGGGACACGACTCTATGATGGCAGCGGGTTTCTGTGCTCTTGACTCACAAGCGCCCTGACCTGATGTTTTGTATGTCACAAAGACCTTGCTGTGCACAGCTGAACAGCCCAGGCACTAGTCATAACTGCTACAGGAGAAGACCCCTATCTACGAGGACCGCTGGTTAAGGTGGTGAACTCATCCTGGAAAAAGTGCCACATACCTCATTGCTGAATGTCACTACAGTCACCTTCCAAGTGCCACTCTTGGGAAGCCGCGTACCAACACCAGAGTGCCCAATCCACCCTTCAAAGCGATTTTGGAACTCTTTTCCTGGAATGGCCATCAGAGCTGTCATCATATTACCCTTGATGCCCTGGATGTCATCCAGATGTCTTCCTTTCAATATTTCCCTTAGCTTCTGGTCAAGAAAAAACTCACTGGGGCCTAGATCAGGTGAGTAGGGAGGCTCTTCCAGTACAGTTATTTGTTTACTGGCTAAAAATGTCCCCACAGACAAGCAGACAGTGAAGTTCACAAACTTGCCACCATGCGCAATGGTCATTCCAGAAAGAGTTCCAGAATTGCTTTGAAGGGTGGACTAGGCGCTGGCCTTGACGCATAGCTTCCCGAGAAGAGTACTTCACAGGTGACCGCAGTGATGTTCAGTAGTGAAGTAGGCAGCACTTACAACAACTAAGTTCATGGACATAATTGTCGGACCTCGTGAGTAAACTGTTTCTGTTACTGGTGATGCAGTGGTTAAGTGCTGTAGCGACTAACCAAAAAGTCAGCAGTTCGAGTCCACCAGGCACTCCTTGGAAACTCCACAGGGCAGTTCTCCTTTGTCCTCCAGGGTCTCTATGGGTCGGACTTGACTCAACAGCAATGGGTTTGTGGAAACCCTAGTGGCGTAGTAATTAAGTGCTACATCTGCTGACCTAAAGGTCAGCAGTTCGAACCTACCAGGCACTCCGTGGAAACTATCAGGCAGTTCTAGTCTGTCCTGTAGGGTCCCTGTGAGTCAGCGTCAAGTCGACAGCAGTGGGTTTGTTGCGTAAATAAGTCTGTTGGTTGGTGCCATCAAACCGGACCAGAAGACCCGACCCCATCCTGCGCCTTCCTCTCAGTCGTTGCCGTGTTTGAGCCCATATTGCAGCCACTGTGTCAGGCCATCTCGTCAGCGGTCATCCTCTCTTTTTCACGGGACAAGTCTGTGGGGGTGAAGGTGAGATTGCACCAACCACTGATACTTGTCAGTCACAGGAGCCCTAAAGATATTGAAAGCGGTCAAGCCTGTCATGTGGTTTCATCCCATATCTCACGTGGTGTAGATTGTCACTTAGGGGATGTAGTACGTTTGAGCTACTTGTATTTTAGAGAGATTTGCTTTCACGTAGCATCTGTTCAGTTTCAGCAGCCAGAAAACCTTTAGCACTGGTCTGGTCAGAGCAGGGCAAGACACCCGTGCTCCGTGTCCAGCACCGTCACTGCTTTTCTTCTCTTGGTAGCCATGTGTTCAAGGTCCATGTTTTAGCCATGGTAATGGGAAAGCACATTTTATTAAGAGTCTATAGAATTTCTTTTTCTCTTACAGCGGAGAAAGTTAGGGAAGCATAGGTTTTTTTCAGACACTGTTTGGTGGACGTAGTGGAGAGTGGGATTCCTTTGCTTTCAAGATCAGACTCTCTCCAGAGCTCACACATCACCACCTTGTTCACTGTTACCCAGGCTGGCCTTTTAGCTATCCGTGGTCTGACACGAGTCTCTCCTAAACTTTAACCTTGTCCTCCCCCTCCTCCTCCGTCTCCCTCCAAGGGGTCCTGGCTCTGTGATGTGCTTGTCTCCATGGGATTTTGCATTGGTAAGAAGGATTAATGGATTATATTCTTCTTTGTAGGGTTCATGAGATTAAAGCACATATTGGTTGAAGCTTTGAAGTACTTTACTTAAGATCCATTTTTTCCATTATACAAGTAATATAAGCTCATGGTAAAAAAAGAAAATGAATACACAGAGGGATAAAGAGTATAATGTGAATCGCCAATAACACCACACTTAGAAATGCCCCCCCGTTGACTTTTTGGTGTAAAAACTCAGACTCTCAGAGAAAGAGAAACAGTTTTTTAACATGAAAAGACTGCAGCTGTGAGGGTAACTTGTCCTGAGTAAGGGGCTGTCCCAGTGATTTTCATGACTTCAGTGCGGTGGCTGGAGGAAACGCGTCCTCGGAGTTAGCCACACCTGGGCTTCCAGGCCCACCTCTGTCGCCTGCCAGCCCTGCTGTCGAGCTGTGTTGCTGACCTCCCGGTGCCTATGTGACTAGGCTCAGAGGATAGTGTCGCTGGAGGGTCATTCAGCAGGGAGTCACCAAGCAAGTCCACTAACAATTCAAAGAGAAATAAGCTGGCACCTACATTGGGTGATGGGTCAGGAGTGGTGGTATGGGAACAGATGAGCTGCAGTCTTGGGGTGAGGCTGTAGGGCTGAGGGCATGTCAGGATATTCTTTGTCTGGAGAAGGATATATGGACGACCTCTGATAGGCTTAGATTTCAGTGGTTGACAATCGATAGAAATCAATACTTGTCTGCAGCACCAAAACCCGTGACAAGGATGTGTCTTTTAATGAGTCCCACGTGGGAGACAGAGGGCAGTTGTCATCCTGGGTGATGGTGGAGTGGGTGCCTTTGAAGCGCTCTTGTAGAACGGTCCCGAGAAAATCCCAAGATCTCTTTCAGCTTGCTTCTCTTTTGCGTGCCTAGATACTTGGGAAGTGCCATTCGAGGAGATCTCTGAGCTGCAGTGGCTGGGCAGTGGGGCCCAAGGAGCTGTCTTCCTGGGCAAGTTCCGAGCAGAAGAGGTAGCCATCAAGAAGGTGCGGGAGCAGAATGAGACAGACATCAAGCACCTGAGGAAGCTGAAGCATCCTAACATCATTGCCTTCAAGTAGGTCAAGGCTTTTTTTTTTTTTCTTGCCCCTTAGAGATATTTTCTAACCTTCGATAGGCACGTCCAAGTTCCTGCTTTCATACTCGTGTCAGGAATACACTACAGGCTCAGCACTGCTGTGGGAGGGACCATAGAACAGTTCATTTTGCCTCGTATCTTCAGGGAGTTTACCCTCTAATAGTTCTTTTTTGCCAGAGCTTGGCAGGGATCCTCCTGGGGACAGGAGAGGAGGAAACCATTTCCCACAAAGCAATCAGATCAGCCAATTCTACCTCATTTATCCAGGGATGACAGGTCACTTCCAGACAACGTGAACAGCCTGCAGTCCAGTTAAGAGAACAAAGCTAATGTGTGTGAAGTCATCGAGAACAGCTAATCACTGTGTAAAAATGATTGTTTCTTTGTTTCTACTAGCGTGACTTTTAAAATAGTAACTGGCAATGACAGGTCTTCAGAGTGTTTCACCTGCCTCACATTTCACTAAACCCCTTTTCCAGTAACTCCAGGTTCTCAGCTTTCTTCATGGGATGGTAGTGGAGTTATTGACGGTAGTCAGTTATGTGTTACACTTGCTTCACAAAGTCGTCGTCTTCAACAATGTGTGAGCGTCCCTCTCTAGTGCAGAGTATTATTCTCATATCATTGAGCCAAAGGTGTATTTGTAGCAGTCACAAATAAGTGCAGAGCTGTTGGTACGTGTGATCTCGCCCTCCTGTATCTCTCCCTGGCTTCCAACCCAGCCAACCTTTACATTTTTTCCTGGGCTTAGACTAATGAGCATCCTGTGGCCTCAGAGGAGGGCTATGTGGGATAGAGTGAACAGGAGAGGGAGCCATTAGGTGGGGTGACCGTGAGGAAACCGGGGCTTCTTGGCACACTCGATACGTATTTTTCATTCTTGGAGAATAAATGTGACCAATGAGCCTATTGACAAAAGTAGAATCGTTTACGAATCCCCCTTCCTCAAACTGAAAAGAACTCCCAGTCCCAAGAGGGATCCTTCACTGATGTAAAAACAAACAAACGAACACACTCATTATAATACTAAATATTCATGTGATAAGTCGTTATAGGAATCACATTCCCAAAGTAAGGAATAGAAATTTGGGATGTGAGTTTTGTAATGTGGATGGAGTGTTGAGGTTGAGTTTTGATTCTCAAACAAGACCTCTTATGAAAAGGAAAAGAAATCTGAATTCAAGAGAAGCATTCAACCACTGTACTAACAGACACACGTGAACTGGTATACTAACTGACAGGCATCAACTTGTATACTAACTGACTAGCATCAATTAACTGGTATACGAACCAACTAATATCAACTAGTATACTAACAGACTAGCATCAACTGGTTTACTAACAGACCAGCATCAACTATTATACTAGCATACAAACCAACTAGCATCAACTGGTATACTCAGACTAACCGAAAAACTTGGGTTCACTTCCTTGCCAAAGGAACCTGCATGCAGAGAACATGGGTAAGGCCTTCTGTTGCCATGGTGACCATATCAATGGTGACCTAGAAGGACCAGAAAGATGTGAGACCAATGTGAAATGCCACAGTGGCCAATCATAATTTTTCCAAAAATGAGAAATTTCAGAAAACAGTGCCATCACCAGTTACCACTGAGTCGATCCCGGTGACTGGTGACAGCCATGTATTTCCAGGTAGACCCACCTTCCCTCCAGTTTCCAGTGGCTGTGAGCTTTCAGAATAGAGGGCCAAGCCTTTCTACTGCAGTGATTCTGGATGGAGTTAGAGCCGAGCGCTTAACTGCTGCACCACCCCAGGACTCCCAAAAGGCAGTAGAAGGGCTGTTTTTAAGCAGACAGGTTTGGATAATGAAGCCTGTTATTAGCTAAGAAGGTCGTCACTTTCTGATGGCTGTAGTGCCCTCCTGATTGGACAGAAGGGCTGAGGGGTTTCAAATTTAGATCAATGAGAAGTTGAGTTGGAAACACAGAATGTTCTACAGTTTATCGGCTCTTGATGTGAACTAGGTTTTGGGCTTCCCGGCAGGACCTCCTGAGTAGAATGTGTCCTAAGAGGACAGGGCTGTGAGAAGCTTTGTTTTTCCTTCGTCTCTTTTGCTTTTCCTTTTCCCACATTGCCCTCCGACCCTCCTGCCCACATGTGCAGCTTTTGGTGTTCTGAACAAGAATCACCAGACCTGTTGCCAGCAAGCTGATCCCGACTCGTAGCAACCCTAGAGGACAGAGCAGAACTGCCCCATAGGGTTTCCAAGGAGCAGCTGGTGACTTTGAACTGCTGACCTTTTGGGTTGCAGCCAAGCTCTTAACCACTGCACCAGGAGCCCAGTGTTGCCGTGCTGGCCCCCAATTCCTCAGGCAGAAGAAGCTTCAAGAGTCTTTCCTCTACGTGGAATACCGCAGTGGACTGTGTCGCCAGCCAGTCGCACCATGGTCAGGGGGCTTTGTGCAGTGTTGTGTGTACCACTACCTATGAATGTGCTGCTCAGCTTGTGAACCTGCTTAGGACCATCTGGAAGATTCCAGAGCGTTCCTGGATTCTAATATGTCTCCCTAAAACCTGATTTCTGTGCTTGCAGCTTCTTTTGACATTAGTAGGAACCATGTGCAGAGGGGGGTGTGTGAGTTAAGAATACTAGATTCTTTTTCCTGCCAGCTTTTTCTTTTTTAATGATCTTTGAAGATAAGCTAACCTGAGTGTTCCTAATGGAATTCAGTGTCAGGGGAAGAGAAGGTAGCAATTAGAAGTCATCACAGAGCTGCTATTTAAAGCCACTAAGAAGCCTCGTCATAGTCCAGGCGAATGGGATGACTGCTTGTCTTTCTCTGCCGGGAGAGGCGAAGGGTGCCTTAATGTACCGCATTTAGACCCTTCCTGCCTGTTTGCGTGACGAGTTAAAGCCTGGCTGAGTAGTATGCTGAGTGCCTTCGGACACGTTGGTTTTTATATTCTGAAGCTTGTCACCAGAGCCCTGGTGCAGTGTGACATGCTGGGCTGCTAACCAAAAAGGCTGATATTTGGAATCCACTTGTGACTTCTTGGAAACACTGTGGGCAATTCTGCTCCATCCTGTAGGGTCACTGTGAGTCAGAATGAACTCGACGGCAACAGGTTTGTGACAAAGCCTGTTGCTGTCAGTAGTCCCGAAGTCACAGTGACCCTGCAGGGCTGAGTGACGTTGTCCCATAGGGTCTCTGGGGTTGTCACCTCTCTGGAAGCAGACAGCCACGTCTTTCTCGGCAGGTTCAGCTGAGTGCATAACCACTGTACCACACCAGGGTTCCTCTTAAGAACACCACTCCCCTGCCCTCAGATTGATCCTGACTCACGTTAACCCTACAGGTCAGAACAGAACTGCCCCGTAGGGTTTCCGGGGAGTGCGTGGTGGGTTTAGCTGCCAGCCTTTCGGTGAGCAGCCGGAGCTCTCAACCACTGTGGAACCAGGGCTCCTTTAAGCACATCGGAAACCATAACAATCAAACACGCTACCCTCGAGTTGATTCTGACTCACAGTGACCCCACAGGACAGGACAGAACAGAGCTGCACCACAGGGCTTCCAGGGAGCTACTGGTCGATTCAAACTGCTGACCTTTAGGCTGGCAGCCGAGCACATTAGGGGGAAAAAAAAACCCACACTGCTATCAAGTCAGTTCTGAAGCATAGTGACCCCATGGAACACAGTGGAACCGCCCTGTGGGTTTCCAGAGAGCGTCTGCTGGATTTGGACTCACCAGCCTTTTGGCGAGCAGCCCATAGCACTTAAGTACTGCACCCCAGGGTTTCTGACACCACTGTGGAGTCCACTCTGACTCATAGTGACCCTATAGGACAGAGCAGAACTGCTCTATCGAGTTTCCAAGGATCAGCTGATGGATTTCAACTGCTGACCTTTGGGCTGGCAGCTGAGCACTTAACCACTGCACTACCAGGGTTTTCATAAACACCTTAAACGAACCAAGCCTACTGCCGTCGAGTTGATTCTGACTCCTAGCAGACCTATGGCTCAGAGTAGCACTGCCCCATGGCATTTCCCAGGAGTGCCTGATGGATTTGAACTGCCGACAGTTGGTGAGCGGACGTAGCACTTAAACTGCTGCGCCACCACAAGTCCTCACTCCCTGTTTCTCTTGAATCAGAATTCAGTTATCTGTGTTTACTGTACATTTATGCTCCACTGAGCTTTCCTCAAAGTCAAACACCAGAAAACTGAGAAAAATGTTTTTACTGAAAATCAAGATGACTGTTCTGGGTAGCTTAGAAAATGACGGACGGTGGTCACAGAGATAGCTTTGTGTCATTTGACAGACATGTCAAGACAGGTCACACTTCTTCATG
Organism: Heterohyrax brucei; assembly: GCA_028571685.1. Classification (NCBI taxonomy): domain Eukaryota; kingdom Metazoa; phylum Chordata; class Mammalia; order Hyracoidea; family Procaviidae; genus Heterohyrax; species Heterohyrax brucei. The sequence goes on along the minus strand of CM053157.1, from coordinate 83,987,801 downwards.
ACCTGCTGTGACTGCGGAATCTTCTTCCCGCCATCTGTCCCTCCAGCGGTGGCCTCGGTTTCCTCCCTCCCTCACAGCTGCCTAGGAGCTAGGAAGCAGGCTGGTAGCTGGACTTTAACTCTGTTAACTGGTTTGAAAAGTTTGAAAGAAAGTCCTACAAACCCTGCAGAGAAGAGATACAGAAAATGGCCTATAGTCCTTCTTCTGTCATCCTCAGAACAGAACTGAAGTAGACCTCAGGTGATGATTCCCACCTTTAGGGGGTATGAGTGTGTCAATACAGGAATCCCCAGAATGATGATCTAGATACAGGTTACAAAGCAGACAGGAAGGGGGGTCATGGGGATGAGAAGGACCTCAGCACAGATGGGGTTGCGTCCCAGCTCTGCCAGGTGTCCGTCGTATGACCTGGGACGAGTCACTTTCCTTCTTCAACATTAATCTGTAAAAATGGAAAAGGTAGTATGTGTGTGTATGTGTATATATGTATCTGTATATATATATATGTACATATATATATGTATATATATATGTACAACACACCTGTAAGATATATACCGTGTGTGTGTGTATATATATCTGTATATATATATGTGTACAGATATATATACAGATATATATATACACACACACACAGTATATATCTTACAGCATTGCGGGGGTGGGTTAGGTAAGACAGCTGACCAAAACAAGCCTACTGCTGTCAAGTTCATTTAAACTCACTGGTAGCCTTATAGTACAGAGCAGGATTCCCCCACAGGGTTTCCGAGTCTGTACGCCTATAAGGAAGCCAACAGCCACGTTTTTCTCCTGTGAATCAGCTGATGGTCTCAGACCACTGACCCTTCTGATTAGCAGCCCAGCACTTAACAAGTGTGCCACCAGTCCTCTACAAAACAATTAAATAAGTGTATAAACACACTGTTCACCAAAAGGTCAGTGGTTCAAACCCACCACACGCTCCTTGGAAACTCTGTGGGGCAGTTCTACTCTACCCTATAGGGTCACAATGGGTTGGACTCAACTCAGTGGTGGTGGGTTGGGTTTGTTTTTAATAAACAGGCCCAACAAAAGGAAGCTGTTCCACATAGGTGGTCTTCCTCCTGCCCCTGAGGTCTGCACTGTTTGTAAGGAGGCTGTTCCAGCAAAGAGAGTTAAGGTGAAGTTCAGAACTCGTCATCCAGGGCTCACTGGGAACGTCCAGGCCTTGCGGCCGAGAGGAAAGACCCTCAAGACAATGCCCTTCGAGAAGTCATGGTCAATGTGCGGAGAGAAAAACGGTGTATCTACAGCTAAAGGCTGCTACATACTGGGGAAATTTAGAAAGAGAAAGTGTTCTTGGACTGAATTCATCAGGAGAGGCTTCGGGAAAGATGCAGAAGTTTACAGAAATACAGGCAGTGTAGCTGTGTCCTACACTGTGTGACGTGATTTCTGTTCTGAACAGAAACAGTTTTCAAAGGCCATGTATTAGAGAAAACTGGCTGTTTCTGGTCCTAAGTCTAGTTGCTTATTTTAATTAGAAGCAAATTAAAATTCCACAAGTTATGATAATAACAGCAATGTCTATTTGAATTCTTTATCTCTCTTTATACCCTATGTCAAGCCCTCTATGCAAGTTGAGGGAAACCGTCGCGGCATGGTCGTTGAGCGCTGTGGCTGCTAACCGACAGGTCTTTGGGAGCTGTGGGGCAGTCCTGCTCCATCCTGTAGGGTCACTGTGGGTCAGAACCGACTCAGTGGCAATGGACATAAAAGGAAGATATTTTCAATTTTGTTTAAGGATTTAAAACAATATAGTGTTTCTCAGGAAATAGTGATTTTTGTCTCTGGACAAAACAAACAGAAAAACCAGCAGCTGTGGACACAATATAGGTATCTATGGTGAACAACAAGGTCAAGTTTCCTGTATGCACAACAGAGAAACCTGCAGCCTCCTCACTTCACACCCACTGCCCGCCAGTCTGTCCTGACTTATAGCGACCCTAAAGGACAGAGTAGAATTGCCCCACAGGGTTTCCAAGGCTGTAAATCTTTTCAGAATTAGACTGCCACCACCATCCCGTGGTGGCCCTCCTGGTCAGTTCCAACTGTTAACCTCTCGGTTAGCAGCCTGGAGCTTTAACTACGGTGCCACCAGACCTCCCCGAATGTAGGTTAAAAAACAAAACCAAACCCATTGCCATCGAGTTGATTCTGACTCATAGATTAGAGGGGTTTTAATGCTTGTTTAAGAATTAGGAGGGATTATCTCTGTGCATTTAGAAAATCTGGATAGAGAATTGGTTCTTATTCATTTGCTAAATATCTTGAAGTAGAAGCCAGCGTGTTGGTGTGTCGTACATGTGTGTTTCCATACACGCCTGTGTTTTCTTCGCAGGGGCGTCTGCACCCAGGCCCCATGCTACTGCATCATCATGGAGTACTGCGCCCACGGGCAGCTCTACGAGGTCCTGCGCGCCGGCCGCAAGGTCACGCCTCGCTTACTGGTGGACTGGTCCACGGGAATCGCAAGCGGGATGAATTATCTGCACCTCCATAAAATCATCCATCGTGACCTCAAATCGCCTAAGTGAGTCCTGGGGCTGACCCCTCCGTTCTCTTGTTTTATTGTTTTGAAATAACCAATTTTATCAGCCATTGTCAAAGTCTTTAGTCATCATACTTTCCTTTCAATTTTGTCCAGCACGCTGGGTAATTCTGTTGGCGTGCCTTTCGCATCCTTGCTGCCCACACAGCAGAAACAGCCAGGCAGCCGACGTTAACGTCACCTGTTGCTGCTTTTAAATTGTACCGCTGTGAAGTGTGCTTCATTGCTACCTGAAGTGTGCACCTTCCATCATCTAGGATAACAAGCTCAACTTGCAAGCCCTGAAGGCTTGGTTAGCTGCTGTCTTACCCTGTTCCACAACATACTGTTTTGTTTTTTTTTTAAAGTGAGTTTCAGCAATGGACATAATACAGTAGGATGACAATGGAAGGGTCAGAAGCAGGGGCAAAGGGGAAATAAGACTTTAGATTGACAGCGAACTCAGGAAACTTCCACAGACATCTGCAGAGCTGTGAGAAGTGGCTGCAGATCGGACCTTGAGCTCCCTAGAGCCTGAGCAAAGGAGGGAGTAACCAGTGACACAGGTCACTCTGTCCACAGGGGAGGTGCAAACTGGTCATTTCAGAGACACGGAGCTCTTTTTGGTGGTCCCTGCTCTCATAGGGGTGCCTGGGCGGCCCAGAGCCCCTGTAAGGGGAGTGTTTGTTCGCTTCTCCAGATTGCATCAAGGAGAGGTGAGAATGGATAAAATGGTATCATTCCACGTAGCCCCTGTTCTAAAGCACTGTTTGGGTTATGTCTCATCACATTTCGTTTAGAGAAGCCAAGAAGGACTGATGTCTTTTCAAAGCCATATTTGCTTAGTGCTCTCGTGGCTTGGAGCCCTAGTGGTGCAGTGGTTAAGGGCTACAGGGAACTGACCGAAAGGTCAGCAGTTCAAATCCACCAGCTGATTCTTGGAAACGCCAGCTTTGCTCTGTTCTCGGGGGCCACTGTCAGCTGGAATTGACTCAGCAGCAACGAGTTTGGCTTTGGTTTTTTCATAGCTGACATCACATTTTTACATCCAGCCTGACAAAAACCCTGAGAGACAGAGCAAGCACCATTGTTCTTAGCTTATGAGTTCTGACAAGTAAGTCCATGAACTTAATTGTTCTAAGTGCTACATACCTCACTGCTGAATATCACTACAGTCACCTTCAAAGCACTCCCCTTGGGAAGCTAGTCTACCCTTGGGTACCCCTTGGGTACCTAGTCTACCCTTCAAAGCAGTGTGGGAACTCTTTCTGCAATGGTCACTGAGCATGGTGGCACAGCGGCAAGTTCACAAACTTAACTGTACAGTTGTCTGTAGGGGAGTTTTTAGCCAGTAAACAAATTACTGTTTTAGAATACTCTCCCTTCTCACCTGGTCTGGCCCCCAATGACTTTTTTCTTTACCCAAAGAGAAAGGAAATAGTGAAAGGAAGACATTGGGGTGACATTCAGGCCATCAAGGGTAATATGACAACAGTTCTGCTGGCCATGCCAGAAAAAGTTCCAGAATGGCTTTGAAGGGTGAACTAGGCGCTGGCATCGGTGCAGAGCTTCCCAAAGGGAGGACTTGGGAGATGACCTTAGTGATACTCGGCAGTGAGGTATGTAGCACTTTTTCTAGGACGAGTTTGCAACCTTAATTATCAGACCTCATATGCTACGGAGTCCATGAAATATCTCCAGAAGCCTCTCTGAGGGGCCTCCTGGCTGAAGCACACTCCTGGAGAGTTGATTTCAGAAGGGAGGAGCCAGGAAATCTTGGAACTTGTAAACTACATTGTCAGGTAAAGAGCAGAGCAGCAGGTGGGTCACCGGTAAGCCTTTCTGTCTGTTACCAGGAGGAGGCCCCACCTGGCTGCAGCCGTGGCCTCTTTGGATTTCAGGTCCCTTTGGGAAGACAGAGATCAGTCGGGTATGCCGCAGTGAGAGGCTGCGGTACCTGCCTTCAGGCCATGTGCCGCCAACTTTATCTGGTAGATTTCACAACAGCTCCACCGCTGCTGACTCTCTTCCCAAGTCACTCCTCCTGTCCTGCCAGCCTGTCCCTCAAAGGACAGCACAGGAGAAGCAGAAGAGGAAGTTTCTAGGTTTTTTTTTTTCCCCTGCCACTTTTCCTGGCTTCTCTGCTATGTGATGTTATCAAGTCTTGGGTTATTTCAGATGCCTCATCACATTTTCACCAAGACTAACACCATTAAATCAAAACTCCTAGGATTTTCCTTATCAGGTGCCAAACCAGGGCTAGGATATGTATGCCGGGACCTGTTGCTGTCCACTCAGTGCAGACTCAGCAATGCCGTAGGACAGAATAGAAATGCCCCTTAGGATTTCCAAGGATCAGCTGGCAGATCTGAACTGCCAGCCTTTTGGTGAGCAGCCCTATTGCTCTGAGCCACCAAGCCACCAACACTCTGTGGATGAAGGTATTCCAAAGCAGTGGTGAGCACTGAGTGTCCGGTAAAAGGAGAGCCGTGGGATACTGGGGAGGGGACGTGAGGTCCCCGGATCAAACAGGGGAAGGAGGGATGGAGTCAGAAGCTGTCTGTCCTGGCACATGGTGACCGTATGCGCTACAGAAAACACCAAAGTGCTGTCTGGTCCTGCACCAAGCCTGCCTTCTAGCCTCCTCAATTCTGACAGTTTGAATATTAAGCTTTCTTATGATTAAAAATAGGTCCTGTGTCATTAAGTCTCTGGAATCGAGCTCATTAGCATTCCAAAGCTGTAAGGAGGTTATTACAAGTGAATTCAGTGCAGCAAGTGGGCGTCTTTCTATTTTGGCTTTGGCTGGCCCCAGACTGTACCCTTCCTGAAGGCCAGCAGAAGCTGTGTGCTTCAGGTTACGTTTCAGACAGACACTGCGGGAAGTAAAACGGTGCCTGTGTGGGACCGACTGAAGCCAAGATTTCTTCCCCCTTCCCCAGCGGCATCAGAGGAATCGCAGTATGCATGTTAGCTTTGTGATCTGACAAACCCCAGAGTCCTGCTCCTGTTGTGGTTTTAGCTGGCCATCATTAAACAGTGCTTTAGAAGAAGTGGATTTCATAGTCGATTGTCACGGAATGGGGGTGTGGGGGCAAGGATGCCGAGACGGAGACCATTGTTTATTGAGCAGGGGTACCTTATATATCTTACCTCATTGAATTCAAGTTAAAGTTCTGTGAGGTGCTTATTACAGGTCCATAATCCCTCATCCAGACTCTTGGAGCCAGATAATTTCAGAAAGCCAATACAATAACCAGCGCCATGCACTGCCTGGCACCCCATAATCAGCTCCAGAAACTTTCTGTAGCAGAGTGAATGATGCCCAGGGGAGATGGGATAGGGCGAGTGTGCCTTTTGCAAAACGGAACATATTTATAAACTATTTGCAGATCTGTTTTGCATTTCTAGATTGTGGATAAGACCCCATGACTTGAGTTATCCCATCTTGCAGATGACAAAGCTGGCTTAGGAGAGTTGAGGAATTCAGCAAAGGCCAGACAGTTAGCTAGTGGTGGGGACGGGACACATGCCAGTGGGAAAACCTTCCCACGCTGTGCCGCCCCACGAACTGGAATGATGCCGTGTCTAGTCCATGAAAATAAAACAACCCATAGCTGTTAAGTCCCATTCATAACAACCCTACAGGACAGAGTAGAAGCACCCCATAGGGTTTCCAAGGAGCAGCTGGTGGATTTGAAACTTTTGGTTAGCAGCTGAAATCTTAACCACAGTTCCACCGGCGCTCAAAAAACCCCACTGCCCTCAAGTCAGTTTCAACTCACAGCGACCCTACAGGACAGAGCAGAACGGCCCGAGGGGCTTCCTGAGGCTGTCATCTTCACGGGAAGCAGACAGCCATATCTGTCCCCCACAGAGAGTGCCTGGTGGGTTTGAACTCCTGACCTTCCTGTTCACAACCCAGCGCTCAAACCACAGCGCCACCAGGGCTGCAGACCCAGCTGCTCGTGCGGTGTTCTAGGGCGCAGCTTGCGTGTAGCCCCGGGACCTGCAGGCGGCATTCTGGAGGGTGGGAGGCAGCCAACACGGTCTCTAGGTGTCCCCTAGAGCTGGCTGTCAGGAGTGCTGACCACTGGGTGTTTTCTTCTTTGTTTCTTTTTAAAGTGTTTTAGTGACTCACACAGATGCAGTCAAAATTTCTGATTTTGGTACATCCAAGGAACTCAGTGACAAAAGCACCAAGATGTCCTTCGCCGGCACCGTGGCATGGATGGCACCCGAGGTGATACGGAATGAACCCGTCTCTGAAAAAGTCGATATATGGTGAGTGACGCTCCTGTGCCACCTCGCTGGCCTCTCTCGCTTCCACCCTCGCAGTGCATCTGTCCCCTAGTGCTTCTGCTCCCAGGAATGTTCTTTAGTGTTGCTCACCCCTGGTTGATCTCAGGCTTGGGCTCCTGTTGTCTGGGACGCTGCCCAGTCTGATGGTGGATGGTACCAAGGATTGGCTCTCCTTGGAGACCCTATGAGACTAGTGTTACTCTGTCTTTCAAGGTCTCTGTGAGTCAGATTCGATTCAACAACAGTGGGTTTGGTTTGGCTTTTGAATACGTCTTAATATGTGGTACAGCTGGGTACCCCCTCATTGATTTTCTTTCTCAGAGTCTTCCCGCCTATTTTGGTTTGTCTGAGAATGGTGTTAGACATTTTTTAGTTGGGCATTCTCTATTAATTTCATTAAAATAAAATAAAATGCACCTAAGTCAATTAAAATGCAAATAAGTCAACCATCAGTCTTTCTGAACTGCCTTCTCCCGTGTCCGTGGCACGATGGCACGATGTAGGTCTTTTGGAGTGGTGCTCTGGGAGCTGCTGACCGGAGAGATCCCCTACAAAGACGTGGACTCATCGGCCATCATCTGGGGTGTTGGAAGTAACAGCCTACACCTTCCAGTTCCTTCCACCTGCCCTGACGGTTTCAAAATTCTTATGAAACAGACGTGGTAAGTCAGGCATTTCCCTAGTCTTACCCTTTTTCTTCAAAATCATGTGAACTTTCTCTGTGACAGCAGGGCAGAACTCAGTGTGTGTTGGAGCGAGTCACCTGGTCTTGGGAACGCTAGGAGCTTTGGAGGTGGAGAAATGTAGGGGTCAAACACCGGCCCTACACTTTGCCATCTGTGGGATTTGGGGTGTGTTGTGCCCGTGTCAGTATTCACATCTGTAAAACTGAGCATAATACCTATTCATAGAGCTATGTTACAGTGATGAAAAATTTTAAGCGAAGTATTTGGTGTGATACTTTCAAATACGAAGCCTTAGCAAACAGTCGTTATTATCATCTTACTGCTTCTAAGGAGCTTTAATGGAAAACCTGGTGGCGTAGAGGTTGGGGTTACAAACTACAGCTACTGACCAAAAGGTCAGCAGCTGGGATCCAGCAGGCTGTCCTTGGAAACCATATAGGGCAGTTCTACTCTGTCCTGTAGGGTGGCTGTGAGTCAGAATCATCTTGACAGCATTGGGTTTAAGGGATTGTCATGGAACGTGGAGCTGAATCCAGGGATTTCTGTTTCCCCACCAGAAGGGTCCTGTAACTGCTTTCCTTTTGCTCTTCAACGCACAAGCATGGTCTAAGATACGGCTGTGCTTGGAGAGCGGCAGGGTCAGAACTGTCTCTCGTCCAGTCTTCTACTGTCTCCCCGAGAAGCCCTTCTGACGGGCACCACCCTGATTTCAGGCAGAGCAAACCCCGGAACCGACCCTCTTTCCGGCAGACGCTCATGCATTTGGACATCGCGTCGGCAGACGTCCTGGCCACCCCGCAGGAAACTTACTTCAAGTCTCAGGTAGGTCAGGACACCTGTGAGCAGGTGCTGCTGAATGGACAAACAAGGGACCCTCAGTGAGAAAGAGCAGCTCTTCATAGAGGGCTGCTCTGGCCTTTAGAACACTCGTGTAACCTTCCATCATCAGGAGTCCTGGTGGTGCAGTGGTTAAGAACCTGGCTGCTAACTGAAAGGTCAGCAGTTCGAATCTACCAGCTGCCCCTCGGAAACCCTATGGGGCAGTTCTGCTCTGACCTATTAGGTCACTGTATATTGTGATCAAGTCAGCAGCAACAGATTTTTTGTTTGTTTTTTAATGACACAGGGTAATTGCCCGTCTGTTCCTATGACTGTGGCTTTGTTATAGGTCAAACTGGTGCAGGACTCCTCCCCCCTTCACTGTGGGGTCTCTCAGGAAAACCCCCGGTGCTGTGAAAGCTGGCTTCAGGCCTGGCCACCCCCTGGTCCTTCATACGTACCTGAACTGCACCTAAAGCTCCGACTGAGCTCTTAGATGTGGGGGTTCTCAGCGTGTGCAGTGCTCATCAAAGGCATTGCTGCTGGGCCCCCCGTTCCAGCTCACTGCAACCCAACTGGACACGGTAGAACCATTCCACAGGGTTTCCAAGGAGCAGCTGGTAGATTCCAATGGCTGATATTTCCGTTAGCAGCTGAAGCCCTTAACCAGTGCACCGCCAGGGTTTCCAGGCTCTGTGACCAAACTCTAAAATCAGCGCCTGCCAGGAGCACAGTCTCTCTGGGGAAAACACGTTATTAATCAGAACTTGGTGTTTCCCTGTACACTTTGTTCCCTCTTTACAGACGGGAGCATCTTGTTGAGAACTGACTGTCTTGTCCACCACCATCTGTCACTGTGTCTTGATGTTGGGGCCTGTCTGTCACGATGACACTGCAAGCCGTGCCACCAGTATACACCAGTGCAACTGTTTCTGTGTGTACCGTTCGGTGACACCGATGACATTCTTGGAGTTGTGCAGCTGCTGTCGCTGGGAGCAGAAACTCTCTACATAGTGCCCCAGGCAGATACTCTTCACTAGATCAACTAGACTTATTTGGTTTTCAGACTTCAGGGAATGCCTTGGATTTAAGATTTAAAGGTTACTTGAGGACAGTAGTTACCGGGGACCATCCAGCCTCTATAGCTCTAGAAAGTCTGGAGTCCGTGAGAGTTTGAAACTCTGTTCTGCATTTTCCCTCTTTGGATCAGGATTCCGCTATGGATTCTTTTGATCTAAAGGTTCAGGCGTTGTAGCCGGGCGCCATCCTGTTCTGGTCTCATGGTAAAGGAGGCAGCTGTTCGGAGGCAACTAGCCACGCATTCCATGTCCCCCTCTTCTTCCTGTCTCTCCTGCCTGCTCTGTAGCTCCAGAAGAATAGAGACCAATTGTTGCTCTTTGGATAGACACTTGTAAGCTTTTAAGACCTGCAACGAAATAGGAAATAGAAGCAGTAAATACATTATTAGGCCAATTAGCTGGCCTGATGAATCCTGTGAGTCCATGACCCTAAACCTCCAAACCAAGGGACTAGATCCCATAAGATGTTTGGTAGTACATAAGCAACTTCAGCAGCTACTCTTATTTCTCCCTTGTGTTGCTGTAAATATCACTATCACACTACTTTTGCCAATTCGACTTTTCACAGGTGTACACCTTATGAACAGTAATTGCAATAATCAACTGTGAAACTCTACCCTTAATCAATGCAATTTTGTCATCACCTCTAATCCCCCCGCCCTTTTCACTCCCTCCTGCCCCTGACAACCACTAATAAAATCTAGTCTCGAGACATTTGCTTTTTTTTTGTCTTTGTGTGTAAGCAAGGTCATATGGTATCCATGCGTTTGTGGCTGACTGATTTCACTCGGCATGAAGTCTTCGAGCTCCGTCCACTTTGTAGCATGTTCCCAGACTTCATTTCTCCTCCTGGCTGAGTAGTGTCCGTTGCATGGACGTACTACAGTCTGTTTGCCCATTCAGCTCTTGGTAGTCATTAGGTGGTTTCCACCTTTGGGCTGTTGTAACTCACGCTGCAGTGAACACTGGTGTGTGCGTCGCTTTCTCCGTCTTCTGAGTGTGTATCTAGGAGTGCAGTTGCTGGGTCGTATAGTAGTTGTATTTTTAGTTTTTTGAAGGAACTGCCACCCTGTTTTCCACAAAGCCTGTTCAGTTTTCAATTCCCGCCAGCAGTGGGTGATGGTTTCCTCTCATCCTTGCCGACATTTATTTTCTTTTTTCAATCTTACTGTCCTAGTGGGAGTGAAATGCCATCTCACTGTGGCTTTGATTTGCATCTCTCTGATAGCTAATGAGCATCTTTTTATACATTGGTGGCCATTTGAATGTCTTCTTTGGTGAAACATCTCTTCAAGTACTTGGCTCATTTTATGATTGAGTTATTTGTCTTTCTAGTGTTAAACTGGGCAACATTTTGTGTATATTTTTGTTATTAGATTCTTGTCAGGTAGATAGTTTTCAAATACATTCTCCCAGTGAGTAGCTTGGCTTTTCACATTTTTGGTAACATCTTTTGAGAAACAGAAGTTTTTAGTCATTATAAGGTTCTATTTGTGTGTTTTGTCTTTTGCTCTATGTACTTGTATTTAGAGAATCCATTGTTAAAGGCTGAGCCCAGCAGCGTTACCCCTGCATTTTCCTTTAAGAATTTTATGGCTGTAGTTTGCACATTTAGGTCCTTGATCCATTTTGAGTTTATTCTTATGTGTGTGTGAGGCCTGGGTCCTGTCTGATTTTTCCCCGTGTGAGAGTCTAGTTTTCCTAGCACCATTTGTTGAAGAGACTCTTCATTCCCCATCAAATGAACTCAGCATCCTTGTCAAAAATCAGTTGGCCAGAGACACATGGATTTATTTCTGGACTCTTAATTTTATCCCGTTGGTCTGTGTGTCTATTGTAATGCCAGTACCAGACTATTTTGATTACAGTACCACAAGTATTTCAAACACCGGCAGGCTCACCCACAGTTTCAGCAGAGCTTCTAGACTAACAGATATGAGGGAAAAAGGCCTGACAATCTACTGAAAATCAGCCAATGAAACCTTGGAGATCACAAAAGAACACTGTCCTCTGTAGCGTGGGAAGATGCGCCTCAGGTTGGAACCCCTGCCATCGAGTCGAGTAAGACTTAAATACACAGTGGCCTCGGAATTGGCCTCCAGCTGACCAACAGTCACGCCGATGGCTCAGTGCCCCGTTCTTCTGTACAGGGGGTCACTGTGAGTTGGAGCTGCCTCAGTGGCACCCAACAGCAACAGATGTCTTCCCGATTTCAATCTTCAGAAGCTTCTCTTAGTTTCCCTTAGCCATGAGCTAGATATCCGGAGCTTATTTACTCTAGAATATAAAATACCTGACCTGTGATATCTGATTCCTCACCACCACAGAGAGGTGTCTCTTTTTCTTTTTTTCCTTAACTTGCTCCTTGCTTCTGTGTATTGCCCTGGGATCTACTGACAAGGTTTCGGGAGCCTGCAGCCCGAGCCTAATCCCCTCCCTGATCCTTTTTCAGTCTGCCAACTTTGCTTCTCATTCTTCTGGCCTCTTAAAGTTTAAATTCTTTTCCCGCCTCATAATTTTGTTCCAAGGATTGAGAAAGCAGCATGACATGCATTTACTGATGAGATGCTGTTCAAAGCCTGTCAGCATCCTGCTCATGACACTGCTTGGGGCATGAAAGCCCGCCCACTGAGAGAGCCTCTTCTGATGATCAACATATGGGTGAAATCGAGCATGTCATGAACAGATAAGCGGGATGATCATCCTCAAAATACAACGACTGCCAGTTAAGTTTGTGAATTCATCCTAGAGAAAGTGCTGCATATCTCATTGCTGACTATCACTTTGGTCACTTGCGAAGTCCTCCCCATGGGAAGCTGGGCACTCTTTTTCTGAAATGGCCATCAGAGCTGTTGTTGTATTACCTCTGATGTCTTGAATGTCCTCCAGAGGTCTTCCTTTCAATATTTCCTTCATCTTTGGGTAAAGAAAAAAGTCACTGGGGGCCAGATCAGGTGAGTAGAGAGGGTGTTCCAATACAGTTATTTGTTTACTGACCAAAAACTTCCTCACAGACAACTAAATGATTAAGTTCACAAACTTGCTGCCATGTGCAATGGCCATTTCAGGAAGAGTCCCAGAATTGTTTTGCAGAGTGGGCTAGGCACTAGCATGGGTGCATAGCTTCCCAAAGGGAGCACTTCAAAGGTGACCATAGTGGTATTTAGCCATGAAGTGTGTAGCACTTAGAACAATTGCATTCACAGACTTACTTGTCAGACCTCGTAACTGCAGTGTAATTCCCTCTAGACAGTACAGGAAACCCTGGTGGCGTAGTGGTTAAGTGCCATGTCTGCTTACCAGAAGGTCGGCAGTTCAGGTCCTCCAGGTGCTGCTTAGAAACGCTGTGGAGCAGTTCTGCTCTGTTCTGTAAGCTTCCTATTAGTTGGAATTGACCGAATGGCAGTGTGCTTGGGTTTTTTTTTTCTAGGAAAATAGATGACAGATGCTATGGGATTGGTAACCAGAGTCATAAAACAATATGTGTGCTAATTGTTTAGTAAGAAATTAGTTCTGTAAAATGTCGTCTACAGGACAACAACAACAGAAATGTGACAGAAGTTCTACTGCTTTGTTCTGATCAAGGGATTCAGGGAAGGAGCCTGGGTAATCCAGAAAGCAAAAAGAAAGTCCCAAATAGGAGAAATCTGGGGAAGAAGATAGCATAAAAAAAACACAACAAAGAGATAAAAAGGAGCTGACTTGGAAAAACCATCCTATGGTTTCGCCCTTACTTGAGAATAGCTTTTTCCGTGACCCAGGTGTATATTTCAACGTGACCCTACACAGGGAACCCTGATGGCCCAGTGGTGAAGGACTTGGACGCTAAGTGAAAGGTCAGCAGTTCAACCCACCAGCCACTCACTGGAGACTCCAGGGGGCAATTCTACGCTGTTTTACAGTGTCTCTGTGAGTTAGAATTGACTTACAGCAATGGGCTTAACTGTGGCGGGTCGCCCATAATGTAAGAGTTTTGGGGGAAGATTATAGCATCCGGAATGTTTAGTTACACACCTAGCCTTCAGTGGAGACGATCTAATGTTATGTTCTTGAAGTGGTAGTCTGTCCATAGTCAAGCAACCTCCCCTTTTGGCTCTTTTCCCTAGAAACTATTGTAGACCATATTCCAGCAGAGCCTTTTCTGCCTTCTGAAAGTTAAATTAAATTAGCTGGCTGGCAAAGTCCATGCCCTGCGCAAAGTCCTATGTCTTCCTTGCCAATTTTGTGAATACCCAGAGAGTTTCTAATTTCATGTCTGCTCTGGCTCTACCTACCTGAACTTTCTGTCTCTTCCCATCTCTTCCCCTGCCCCCAAGGCCCTCCCCCTCCAATTTACCCTTTCTCCTCCTAGAAGGCCTCCCTGCTCCAATCTACCCTCTCTCCCTCCCCAAGGCCTCCCCACTCCAGTCCACCCTTTCTCTCCCCATCTTGTGGTTCTGCTTTGTCTTTGTTCTGTCTCTGACCCAAATGGGAGATTCAGCACATTTCCACCAAGGTAATGTCGGAGACTCTCCTGAAGGTTGAGGAAGTTGGAAGAGGTTTAAATTCTAGACAACTTACATCACAGGTTAGACATCTGTCTGTGTGCTAACATTTGGGCTGAACTACTAAATCGCTGGACCGTAGCCTACCGCACTCCAGCCCACCCCTTCTTCTCTCCGTGCTGTTGGGCGCCCCCCCCTGCGTTCCTGTACCGTTTCCTGGTATTGTTATGCCCACTCCCTGCTCTTCATGTCTGTGGGGGTCTTCTACTCCAAGTATCTTGTCAAGATACTTTTCTAAACCAAGCGTAGGAGGCGTCTGGCGCCGGTTGTAGGCATGACCGCATCTCCGTGGACCACCCGTGTGGTCGTCAGAACTGCTCTTTCGGACCACCTGCCTCAGCCACCATCTGGAGCTTTCTGTTTTCCAGAGATAGTGGCCAGTGTGTCAGCTTCGCTATTTCTATGGGCCAGCATTGCGGGGAAATTGGAAAAGATGCCGTGTTGTATATTAGACTAGAAATGTAGAAAATGGCATTGAGCTTGCAGAGATACGTGCTTAAAATATTTAGGTAGAAATGAACAAGTACTTACTGAATATTTGTTCTGAATAAGGCCCTTTAGTGGAAGCATACAGGGGGATGATGGGAATCTTGTATATGACCTGATTTGTTATATCCAAGAGTGAAGTTCTCAGAAGATTAATGCAATCTCATTGGCCCACCCCCAGGCCGAATGGAGAGAAGAAGTCAAAAAGCACTTTGAGAAGATCAAAAGCGAAGGGACCTGTATCCACCGGCTGGATGAGGAGCTGATCCGCAGGCGCAGAGAAGAGCTCAGGTCAGCCACCCCCTGCCCCCTGCTCCTCCGCCGCTTCTCATCCCTGGGTCTTCAGAGCATATCAGGAGCCTTCTTGGTCAATCACCATTTGACTTTCGACAGACCTTTCTCCTACATTATTTATTGTCAAAGCCAAACCTGTTGACACTGAGTCGATTCCAAACCATAATGACCCTGTAGGACAGGCCGAACTTCCCCATAGGGCTTTCAAGGAGTGACTGGTAGATTTGAACTGCTGACTTTTTAGTTAGCAACCATAGCTCCTAACAACTGCACCACCCAAATCACCCTAAAACATAGCCCTTCTTTGTGTCTTTTCCTCCCAGACTCTACCATCTTTCCTCATTACATTTCTGCAAGAAAGAATCCTGGAGAAATTCTGTTTGTTCATTTGACTACTGTCCTAGGTGCCATGGGAGGTCAAAAGCCCCAGAAGTTTATAATCTATTAAAAGATACAAACAAAACCTGTGCCCAGACAGCCACAGTGTGAGACAGGATGTGTGCCTCAGATAAAAAGTGTAAAGGCGAGCCGAGGTGTCTGCCCTAACTCCCTGTTTCCATTCGAAGACAACAATCTTGTGCTGTGTTTTTATTAAGCTGTTGATACCAAAAGTAGTTTTTTGGTTAGTGAACGAGGGTACAAAGATGAGTGCAGGCCCTGCTGACAGAACACAGACAAAGGCCACACGAGTCATGTGCGTGTTTCATCTGTGGTTCTGTGGCATGACTGGTGTACCCGTAAGGGGAAACCGAGTGGGGAGTTTGGCTTTCCCGCCCCCGCTCCACTTGTCTAAGATGTTGCATTGGGTGAAGCAGCCCTAGGTTTAGAGCACCCTCAAGGCCCTGATTTGGGGACGGAGCATTTGTCCTTGATGGCATTACAGCCAACCTCCCTTCTCCGCCACGCTGCTCCACTACCCGGCTGATCCTGTGTTTTCTTTGATAGGCATGCTTTGGACATCCGTGAGCACTACGAGAGAAAGCTTGAGCGGGCCAATAACTTATACATGGAGCTGAGCGCCCTCATGCTGCAGCTGGAGATTCGGGAGAAGGAGCTCGTCAAGTGCGTGTCTGCCTGGCACCCCGCAGAAATGCACCCCCTTCCCTGCAGCTGCTGCTCAGAACCAGCAGGCCTTCTGTGCACTCGCTCAGCTCTCCTCATGGGTTGGGCGGGTCCCAGGTCCCTGTCCCTGATGGGGACGACAGTGAGTGGAACCACCCCTAAGCTGCTGCTGGTTACAGTAGTAGTATAGTGGTTAAAAGCTACATCTGCTAACCAAAAGGTCAGCAGTTCAGACCCCCGAGGCACTCCCTGGAAACTCTCTGGAGCAGTTCGACTCTGTCCTATAGGGCTGCTAGGAGTTGGAATTGACTTGATGGCAGTGGGTTTGGTTTTATGGCTGTGCAGCTCCACTCTGCTGGGTAGTTCAGAGAAGGTGCCCTCATTTCAACAAGAGCTTGCTTTGGATTAAAAAAAAACAGACCAGTTGCTGATGAATAATTCTAAGTCACGCTGACCCCAAGTTCGTGCTGAGCAGAACTGTACCCACAGGGTTTTCAAGGCAGTGGCCCGCAGGGAGCAGACCACTAGGCCCTTCTGTCCAGGTGCGTCTGGGTGGGTTTCCACTGTGAGCCTTTGGGCTGGTCGTCGAATACCTACCCAGCTGTGCTAGTTGCCCCCAGGGAAAGTGAGGTGGCTTCTGAAAGTGGCCGAAGGTATTCTTGGGTGATGGCAAGAACACCCTGGGGTCTTGACCAAAAAGACAGCTGCTGAAAATAGGGAGAACACCTACCATTGTGTGTGACCCCACAAGGCGTTTGGAGGAAGGAAGGTCAGCCTCTGAGTCCATCTGTGAGCTGAAGAGCAGAGTGAAGTCAGGTTACTTTGAATTTAGTATCTTCTCCCCAAACCGCCCCCAACTTTAAACCTGACTCACCACCCTCCTTTTTCAGCTAGGCTGAACCTGTCCCCGGGTCGACAGACCTGTCCCCAGGTCGACAGAACCTGTCAGTGGAACGACCTTTGAAAACATTCTGCTGTCTTTTCCTTGTGGGGTGACTGAGGTGACTTTTCCTTGGTTCTGCAGGCGTGAGCAAGCGGTGGAAAAGAAGTACCCGGGGACCTACAAGCGGTGCCCTGTGCGCCCGATAATCCAGCCCAACGCCGTGGAGAGGCTCATGAAGAGGAAGGGCGCACCTCACAAGCCAGGGGTGCAGGCCAGACGGTGAGACGCCTGACCTGGCTGGCCTACAGGGGACGGGGAAGTGCACCCTAGGGATGACACACTGATGAGGGCGGGTGTGGGTCTCCTGTCCACGCTGCTGACACACTCGCCTCTGGATAAAATGGACTGGGGAGGTCAAACAGAGCGTGGCCTGGGCTCACAAGCAAACCCAGAAACCAAGGTCGTTGCTGTAGGGTCGGTTTGGACTCATAGCAGTGCTACAAGACAGCATAAAATTGGGGAGCGGCGGGGGCTTTGAACTGCTGACCCTGTGTATCAGACAAGGGCTTAACATCGTTCCACCAGGGTTCTACTTCATGGACTCTGGGAATTCAACTTTTACTACCCACCCCAAAACCCAAACCTGCTGCCATCAAGTCAAGTGTGGCTCACAGCTACCCTATAGGATGGAGTAGAACTGCCCTATAGGCTTTCCAGGGGGAGGCTGGTGGAACCAAGTTACTGACCTTTTTTGGTTAACAGCCAAGCTCTTAACCACCATACCGTGAGGGCTACTTACTACCCAAGGCATAAATATCCATTGTCTTAGCGTGGAGTAGTATGACGGGAATAACCCAGAGGCAGGCAGACCTGGATTCAAATCCTGCCTCTGCCTGCTATACGCTGTGTCTTTGGGGGACACGTCACTTAGCTGCTTTCAGCCCCAGTGCCGTCAACTGTAAAATGATGTGATTCTTTTTCTTTCTATGACTTGAGTGCCTGGAGTTGGAGTCACCATTGTTCTTGGTTTATGACACACCCACTGCTCCATGTATGGCGCACTTGTGTTTCGTCATTGAGTTAATTACTTTTAATGATCCAATGAATGCCTGCAAACCTGCCACCAAAATCAAAAGTAGGACTTTTGAACCAAAAGTGTCCCCTGAAGTCTTCGAACCAAACAAGTTTATCTGAATCAGAAAAGGATGCCTGCCGTAAGCATTATGGTTTTGTAGAGCATTCTCTGTGTGAGATCAAACTAGCAATAGTACCTGAGGGGTTTTGACGAGAGGCTTAGCAATGATTTTAAGTCAATGCTGATGAGACCGTTTGGAGAAGGGTGACAAGAACATTGGTACAACTTGAATGTGATCCTTGTCACTGAGTTGTACATGTAGAAATTGTTGAGATGGCATTATGAGTGTGTATGTTTTTACAAAATAAATAATAATAATTAAAAAAATTAAAAAGCAGGGGCTTTGTTAATTATATCTAGCCAGGCTGTTCCCCTCTTTCCACCTTGTGTGTGATTTCTGTTAAGTTTAAATAAAATAACATATATGACAGAAAAAAAAAACAAACTCGTTGCTATCAAGTCAATTCCAACCTATAGAGACCCTGTAGGAGAGAGTAGAATTGCCCCCTACAGATTCGAAGCAGCGCCTGGTGGATTTAACCAAAAGGTGAGCAGCTGTAGCTCTTAACCACTGCACCGCCAGGGTTTTTACGGGTATGAAAGCAGGTAGCAAACCCACAAAAACACACACTGTCGCTATTGAGTCAGTTCTGACTCACAGTGGCCCTACAGGACAGAGTAGCACTTCCCTGTAGAGTTTCTAGGAAGCGCTTGGTGGATTCAAACCACTGACTTTTTGGTCAGTAGCGGAGCCCTTCATTGCTATACCACCAGGGCTCCTAGTGAGTCACAGGCTCTCAAAAAATAAGTTTTTGAATGCTTAAAAACCCTGCCTTTTCTTCTAGGTACCACACATTTTCCCTGTCCTAGTTAATCTCAGTATACCCTTCTGGTCTGTCTCAATCTGCTATAGCCCCGTTCCTCCCAAATCTTGGAGAACTGACTCTTCTCTAGCTAAGTTAACATAAAGGGGAAAAACGCCCCTGAACCGAGGTGAGACTCCAGCTAAATGCAGTAAAAATACAGCGAATGAGAAAACACAGACCAGGACTGCATTCTAAGGCTGTCAGAAGCGACACACACAGGAATCACAGTGAAGCCTGTGAGAGCTGTCACTCAGTCGGACGGCCTCGTTCTCCTGGGTCCAGCGGGCGGTCCACGTGGGAAGGGTGCAGTCTCACTGCTTCCCCGTCACCCTCCAGCAGTGGAAAATGTTTGCACCCTCCTGCTCTGACCTGTGTCTGCCTCACGCAGGTTCCAGTGGCTGCAGGTTTGACCGCACGGGTGGAGAGCTACCAGATCCATTCCAGCTTTCCGTTTATCTCCCACCCTGACCGCCTCTGAAGAACTGTTTTCAGATGGCGACAAGCAGAACCTTTGGGGAAGCCCCGTACCCCTTTTCCTTTGGTGTACTGGTTAAGAACAGAGGGTGAGTCTGCCAACTTAGCACAAAGAACGCCGAAAACAGAGAACAGTGCTGTTGATCTGTCCGAAATGCGGTTCTTCTGGGCCGTGAGAAATGTCTTGCAGGATCTGACCCTGCAGTAGGTGCCTCATTAATGTGCTAGTGGAACGCACCAGGGCGAGGGGGGGGGTCTGAGTTCACGTGGGACCCGCCGGGCCTGTCACAAGGGAGGCGAGTCCCCTGACGGAAAAGAGAAGCTCAGATTAGGGCAAGAACCTGTGCTTTGGAGTCCAAAGAACCAGAGGTTTGAGTGCAAATAAGAAGGTCTGCTGACTGTCCGCCCTGCGGTGAACGCAAGCCAGCCAGCCTCTGGGGTCCTCAGTGCCGTCATCAGTAAAGGGGACGTTGTCATCATGGCACACAGGCCCTTGATACACGTGCTGAGTAGTCTCTGTGCTGTTAGCATCGCTGTCGGGTCGATGCTGACGCCTAGCCACCCTGTACCACTGGCTGAAGGGTGAACCTCAGCAGTGACTTGAGTACCGAGTGAACAGGAAGGGCATCTGGGGACCCTGCTCCGGCGTCTCTCCAGTCTCGGAGAGAGAACTCCAGATCGGAGAGAGAACTGGAATTTTGCGCTGCGTATTTCTCCCACTCTGTGTGACCCTCTGTTGTGACCCCTGCCGGAGCAGTGGCTGACGGTGACTGGTCACCGCCTAGTTGTCCTGGGCTCAGTCCGGTAGAGGCGGTGGGCAGGTAGCCCTGTGGACTAACCTTTCCCTTGTGTCTCCGGTCTTCGGTGTCCTCTGCTCCCGCTGGCATGGGATGGGTGGACGGATCTGAGGTGGCTGCTCAGAGGCTTTGAAGACCCCAGTCAGTGCTCAGCGCAGTCAGCTACAGGACGTGTTCTGTATGGGCCGTGTTATGCCTGTGGAGCTTGATGCCTCCCAGGACCGTGGTCCCCAGCCCCCAGCCCCCAGCCCAGTAGCTTGATCTCTCAAGGCACTTGGGTGTGTTTTGGAAGCTTCTGTGACTTTGCCCTGGACAAGTTGTGCTGACGCCCCAGTATTGGGTGCTGTCTTACCCTTCCCCAGAGCTACCATGTACCTATGTTTTAGTTAAGGTTTTGCCCTCCGCAGCCCTTCCGCCTCCTCATAAACATCAAAGATGGTTTCTTTGTGTGGAAACTTTGTTTTTTTGTGTGTTTTAAGTGAAACTTTACAGTTCAAGTGAGTTTGTCCTATAAAAACTTAGGCATGTTTTGTCACAGGACCCGAGCTGCTCTCCCCACGCTGTGACAGCACCCTCCTTCCCTTCCCCTTGAGTTTCCCGTGTCCATTCAGCCAGCTTCTGCCCCTCTGTCTCCTCTCACCTCCAGATGTGAGCTGCCCTGTTAGTCTCCTGTATCTGCTTAAGCTAACAAGCACACTCTCCGCCCGTATCGTTTTGTGCCTCACAGACCAGTTCAAACTTTGCCTGAGGAGCTGGCTTCTGAAATGTTTTCGGTTCTGGGTTAACAAAGAATGGGACAGGCGGGTGGGGGCACATCTTCCAGGAACCCTCCGGTCTATCAGACCATTAAGTCTGATCTTTTTACTAGAGTTGGGGTTCAGCACCCCACATTTCTCTCGCTCCAGCAGGGGCTCTCCGCGGAGTTCCCTGTAGGGGCAGTCATAGACAGGTATACTGTTGAGTTCTTCCAATCTCATGTCGATGTAATTTCTGATTTATGTGGCCCTTTCCGTCTCTTGGGCTCCGATTTTCCTTATGGCTTTGATGATCTTCATTCTCTTTTGCTCCAGGTGATTGGAGACCAATTGATCTTCTTAGACAGCCTCTTTAAGACCCCAGACTCCACTCACCAAAGTGGGGTGCAGATTGTGTTCTTAGTAAATTTTGTTCTGCCCATTGACCTAGATGCCCACATGTGAGGTCATTTTCGTGTGTTTTTATAATAGTGGTTTTGTATAGTATCTGTCCTTCTGTGACTGACTTATTTCACTCAGCACAGTGCCTCCAGATTCAGGGTTGTTGTAAGACGCTTTGCAGATTCATCCTTGTTGTTTGCTGTTATGGATGTACCGTGGTTTGTTTATCCATCGTCATCAGCAGGCACCTAGGCTGTTTGCGTCTTTTTGCTATTGTGAGTAACGCTGCAGTGAACGTGGGTATGCGTATGTCTGTTCGTGTGACGGCTCGTATTTCTCTAAGATATATTCCTAGGAGTGAGATTGCCCAGTCGCACAGTATTTATATCTCTAACTTTTTAAGGAAGTGCCATAGTGTTTTCCAAAATGATTGTAACATTTCACATTCCTACCGGCGGCACTGCCAGTCTTCCCCAAACCTCTCCAACGTGTGTTGTTTTTTGTTGTTTTGATTTATGCCAGGAATATTGGGGTGAGGTGGTATCTCATTGTAGTTTTAACTTGCATTTCTCTAATGGCTGATGGTCACACACATATGTCTGTTAACCTCCTGAATGCCTTCCTTGGCAAAGTGCCTGTTCCTATCCTTGCCCATTGTTCAACTGGCCTGTTTAGATTTTATCAGAGTGTGTATTTTAAGGCTTGGGCACCATTTGCCCAAATGTAAAGACTTTCATCAGTTTAAAAACAAGCCTGTTCTTTTCCCTCAGGCCGGATCTGTTGAGATCCGAAGGCATCCCCAGCGTGGAGGTGGCCCCCAGTGCATCCCCTTTGTCTGGAAGTCCCAAAATGTCCTCCTCAAGCAGCAAGAGCCGATATCGAAGCAAACCCCGCCACCGCCGAGGGAACAGCAGAGGCAGCCACGGTGACTTTGCAGCAATCTTGAAAAGCCAGCCAGCCCAGGACAACTCCCCACAGCCCACTCCCACGCACCCAGCGCAGTCCCAAGACCAGCAGTCCCCTCCTGCCACAGCTCACAGCCACCAGCCCAGACTCAACATGCATGGGCAGGACATTGCCACCTGCGCCAACAACCTGAGGTACTTTGGCCCAGCGGCAGCCCTGCGGAGTCCCCTGTGCAGCCACGCTCAGAGACAGCTGCCGGGCTCCAGCCCCGACCTCATCTCCACGGCCGTGGCTGCGGACTGCTGGCCGAGCCCTGAGCCTGACGGCGGCCGCGCCAACCCCTGGGGCTGTCGTCAGGCCGACCCTCACGACCCCTGCCTCCAGTGCAGGCCGGAGCCGCGGGGGTACTTAGATGTACCCTCAGCTGAGCCGGCAGGGGGGAGCCCCGACTGCTCCAAGTCACCAGCACACAATCCTCTCTCGGGAACCACCCAGGATTCAGAAAAAACGGAAGAAAGCGAACTCAGCGGCTGCAGGTCTGCACCGGCCCTCGGCAGCCCCCAGCACGTCACCCCCCCAGTGCTACCTCGAAAAGCAAGGCCCCCGCAGAAGGTAAAGTGCCAGGACAGCGGGAACCTCTGTCCCTGCCCTCGAGAAAAGTCAGGGTCCGTCACATCATGTGCATGGTCTGATGTCCAGGACAAGTGTGTCCTGACAGGGTGAGATAGCCCACACACCAGCAGCAGTTGATGGTTTTCTTCCCATACTGCTTACGTGGTAAACTAGGGCACCCCCTTGGGGGATATCCAACCAGGGGACTACATCAAATGGTCATAATTTATAAATAGATGTTAAAAACCATAGCTTGGGGATATTTCATTGAACAGGTTTGGAAACCATGAGCCACTGCTTCTAGCCTGAGGGACACTAGCAACAAGGGGTCCCTTTGTAAGACAAGTTTGGGAAACAGCATTCCCTGTCCCTTCTTGGAGATTCCTGGGACATATTAACCAGTTACAGGCTTTGTGACATCGTACAGTAAACATGTTTAAGCCAGCCTTTTCCTCGTTTATTTGACCACAACCAACCAACCCATTGCCTTCGAGTTGACTCCAACTCATAGCGACCCTATAGGATAGAGTAGAACTGCCCTATGGAGTTTCCAAAGAGCACCTGGTGGGTTTGACCTGCCGACCTCACCGTGAGCAGCCGCAGCACTTCAGCAGTATGCCACACAGTTTCCTAGGTGACCACTGCACTTTTTACACAGAGTATCTATTGATGCCCCTGTGGAACTTGCTTTCTTTGGAATATGCTTTGGAAAATATTGCCATAATCAGTAATGATCGAGACTCAGTTCCCTACCACCAGAACCCATTTCTGTCCCCCTCTTCCGCTGTCCATCGGCTAGGCAGCTCTCTACCACAGCGGTTAAGCACATGAGCCTGGGAGGCAAACAGGCCTGATTTCAATGCCAGGCTCTTCCCGCTGCTGCTTGTATGACCTTGGACAAATCACTTGGCTTCTTTGAATGGACTCACTGGCTATTGTGAGGATTAAATGAGACAATATTTATATAAATCGCTTGGGACAAGGCCTGGCACATAGCCAGCTCCAAAAAAAATATTATCTTATAGATGAGCTAAAGATTAGATTGTGTGTGAAAAATGTTTACCACATGGTAAGCACCTACTCGGTGGTTTTCCCCCAGTCATCATCATCCATCAGGAGTTTTGTGGAAGGAATAAAAGGGCAAAGATGCAGATAAATGTTTTGGTCAACAAGAAATTTAGGAGGAAAGAAGTTGCAGCTGAGAGCTAGGCAGACAGTCCCAAATCTGGGACGAGATCCGTGCCTGTGTCTCTCAGTTGAGTCTGTAGGTTAATAGCAACAGGTGCATATAGTTTTCTACATTTATTTAGCTTCCCTTAGTGCAAAAGGGAAATCCTGGTGGCATAGTGGTTAGGTGCCACAGCTGCTAGCTGAAAAGTCACCAGCTCAAGTCTGCCAGGTGCTCCTTGGAGACTACGGGGCAGTTCTACTCTGTCCTGTAGGGTCGCTGTGTGTTGGAACTGACCTGGCGGAAGTGGGTTTTGTTTTTCAGTGCAAGAAGAACCTGGTTGTGTTGTGGTTGAGAGCTCAGCTGTGCACCAGAGGGTCTGTAGTTTCAATCTGCCAGCTGCTCCTCGGAAGCCCTAGGTGGGAGTTCTGCACCATACTGTAGGGTCACTGTGAGCCGGAGTCAACCTAAAGGCAACAGGTTTGCTTTTGATTTAGTGCAACAAGGGCTCGGAGCTTTTCAATGATGCAGAGCTGCCCGTGCAGCAAGTGAGGGTGACTGTGAGGAAGAATTTGTTGTCAGGAGAGGTTTTTCAGTCATTTCAGAGTGAGGACAGATTTACAGGACATTAAAGGACAAGTACTGAGCTGCCCTTAAGTGGATACATGTCACTCACGGCTGCCTCTAGGTAGCACAGCTGCTGATGAAGCAATCCTAGCCATTAAGTTGCATTCTGGGTGGTGCAGCAGACAACCACTCATCCGTTCTTTACTCTCCCACCCCTGTGAACAATAACATGTATTTCTTCTTTTTCATAACGACTTTATTGAGATATAATCTACAAATCATGGAATTAACATGTTTAAAGTGTACCCTTCAGTGTTTTGTTTTTATCATACTTTAGGTGAAGGTTTTCAGAACAAATTGGCTTCTTATCAGTCAGTATGCATGTTGTTATATGACATGGTCAGTAACCCCAAAACATGTCAGCAATCTCCCTTCTCAACCTTGTGTTCCTATTACCAGCTTTTCTCTGGCTGCCCCTTGGCTGGTGTGCCCATTTAGTCTCATTTTGTTTTATGGCCCTGTCCAATCTGTGGCTGAAGGGTGAACCTCAGAAGTGACCTTGTTACTGAACTAAAAGAGCTCCCAGGGACCATACTATTGAGGTCAGTGTATTTTTTAGTCTACAGTATTCACAGACTTGTGCTATAACCATCACCACAACCAACATTAGCATGTTTTCATCACTCCCCAAAAGAAAACCAACACCCTTAGCAGTCATCACCCAGGTAACATAACTGTGAACTCGGCGTTCAGGGTTGGGAGGCCAGCTGTGGATCTGTGCCCACATATGCCTCACCCTCTTCGCCTTATTAGAGCCACCCCTCCAGCAGGTTACCCCGTCTTCACCAAGATGCTTCCTCAGGTTTTCCTGGGGTCAAATCCCCTCTCAGCTGTCAGCGTGACTCCATTCCTGCCTGTCCCTGGGGTTCAAGAAGGCGTATCACAGTACAGATGGAGATGGGAGAGATGACACTGTAGAGTTGATCTCTGAAGAGATACATTAGCCTCCGTGTTTGGTAAAATTACTCATAGCCCATAAGCCATCCCATAGGGGTAGGAGAGGAGAGAATGGATCACCCCAAATCCACTGCCCAGAAAGCCATCATAATCCACTGTATCGTGACACTGTGGTTGAGGACAGTCACTCCTAAGTGTGGCTGCTCTTCTGATGTTGATGCAAGTGGGGGTCTTCTCTGCAAAGAGGTCATCTTTTCAGAAGGGACGCTTGACCAGGGTTCCGGATCAGCCACGGAGCCAGCTGTCACAGGGTCGCAGAGGTGACAGACAGAGCTCCCTCATCCCCTCCAGCACTCCAACTCGGTGAAAACTGAGGAAGCACCTTGTCTGTCTGTGCAACCCGTTACCCAGAGCTGTCCTGTCAACCCCCCTGTCAATGCCAGCTCACAGCGACCCTACAGGACAGAGTGGAAGTGCCCCCACAGGGTTCCTAAGGCGGTAATCTTTACTGAAGCAGACTGCCACGTCCTCCTCCCGGGGAGCAACCAGTGGGCTCCAACTGCTGGCCTTCCGGTTAGCATGTGCGTGCTTACCCACCGCGCCACAGTGTGTCAGCAGTAGGGTCAGGAAGGCGCTCTGACCCTGAGCCAGTGTGGTTGTAGTGGTGGAGACAGCACAAGCATAATAGCTGTACTCCAGCACCAAACCCATTGCCACTGAGTTGATTCCAATGCGTGGGGACCTATGGAACAGGGGGGACCCCCGCAGGGTTTCCGAGGAGCAGCCGGCGGATTTGAACGGCCAACCTTTGGTGAGTAGCCGGGCTCTTCACAGTGCAGCCAAGGCTCCCAAAGACTGGACTCAAGAGTGAAAAGTGATGGTGCACGAAGCGGGGGAGTATTTGTTGGGGTCTGAAGAACCGAAAGGTTGCTTCTTGGTGGCGTCTCAAAGATGGAGAGCCTGGAGCCGCTAGTGACGGGGCGAGAGAAGTCCACCCCAGGCTCCCAGAGCCCCTCTCCAGCGCCCCGGGCCTCACCTTGGCCGCTTTCACCCAGCCTTCCCGCACGCCGCCCCCAGGGCACAGACAAAGTCGGGCGCAGCCCCGAGGGTCCTCCTGCCTCCGATCCAGGGCCCCCCGCCCTGGCGCCGGGAAGAGCTGCTGAGTGAATGAGTGCGGTGTGCCGGCCCGAAGGCGACCTTCAGCGGGCTCTCACTAAATCCTCTTGATGTAAACCCTGCCCTCGGCCGTGTGTGTGGTACAGACAGAGGCACCCCGTAACCCTGTTCTCTCCCGTCCCCCTCAGAGCGGAGACGACTCCTCGGAAGAGGAAGAAGGGGAAGTGGACAGTGAAGTTGAGTTTCCACGAAGACAGAGGTAAAGCCTGCAGACACACGTCCCTGCCCTCAGCGCAGTCAGTAAGTCCTGAGTGTGCCACCCCCCGGTTCCACCCCAGGTCACCTAGCAGCCACCTTACGGGGAAACGTGAATTCCCTGTGTTGGTGTTTGAACATGGCCATGTTTCGGCAGCTGGCCTGAGGATTCTAGGTCGTCATAACCCACCTCACCAGACCATCAGGACAAGAAGCAGACATGCAGATTCAGGGTTACTGTGGAGAACACCGGGGGTGGTTTGGGAGAGAGGGTCACGCCGTCCGTGGGTAATTGTGTTGGCTTCTCATGTACCTTCCCGTGCCAGTATTTCCTCTGTCACGTTAAGCACGGTCCTGCCCCAACTTCACACCCGCTGTTGCAGCCACTGTGTCGACCCAGCTCACTGAAGCTCTTCTTTCTCACGGACCCGCCACCATACTGAGTGTGATATCTTTCTCCAGACAGCGGTCCCTCTTGACAGCATAGCCAGAATGAGCCATAGTCCTGTCATCGCTCTTTCTAAGGAACACTCTGGTTGCCCTTCTTCCAAGACAGATTTGTTTGCTCTTCTGACAGTCCATGGCATATTCTATAATCTTCAACACCACAATGCAAAGGTGTCAGTCCTTCCTAGGTCTCTCTTATTCATCGTTCAGCTTTCACATGGACTTAGTTTCTGTGCTGTTATAACAGAAATACCATGAGTGGTTGGCTTTAGCAAACAGAAATTTGCTTTTTCAGACTTAGGAGCTGGAAGTCTGAATTCGGGGTGCCGGCTCTGCGGAAGGTCGTGGTCTGTCTTCAGCTTCTCTTCCTTGGTCCCTTGGCCGTCTCCGAGTGGCGTGGGTGTGCCCCCTCGCACTAGCGCTTCCTTCTCTGTGTCTAACCTGCCTCCTCTTTATGTCTCCAAGGTGACCATTGAGGGGGAATCCTGCCCCGCTGTGGTCTCCTTACCGTCCCCAAGAGAGTCCTGCTCTCAAGTGGGACTGCAGCCACAGGGACGGGGGGTTAGGGTTTTCAACACGTTTTGGGAGGACACGATCCAGTCCGTGACAGCAAGTCACTTCCTCGTCTGGCTGCATTTTTCTGACGTGGGAAATGTTAGGCCAGGAGACCCCTGAAGTCCCCTTTGCCTGTAGAATCTATGACTCTGAGTAGGAAGCACAGTGGCACGTTTCCACAGCGTGCATACGTGTGCGCCGTGTGGTTAGACCTGCTGCTTTTCTTCAGAGACCACTATTTGACCATGCCATTAGCTTTGGAGTGGAGTATTTATTCACCCAAACATAGAAACAAACAAAAAAGAAGCTTCCAGTTTTCCTCCTGATTACTTTAAAGTTCATGGCTTCTTCCTCCTACCTGGCTTTGAATCCCCCTCAGCCACCCAGTACACAAAGCCTCCGTGTCAGTTCCAGCTCATAGTGACCCTACAGACAGAGTAAAACTGTCCTATAGAGTTTCTAAGGAGCGCCTGGTGGATTCCAACTGCCGACCTTTCTGGTAGCAGCCAGAGCACTTCACTACACTACCAGGGTTTCCTGAATCTCCCTTGAGGGAAACAAAAACAAAAATAAGCCAGATGGCATCCCCACAAGCCTATGACTGAAAGACGGGGCGAGGCCCTCGCGTGACGGGGGTCCCCGGTTCCTTGTCACTTCAGGCCCCATCGCTGTGTCAGCAGCTGCCAGTCCTACTCCACTTTCAGCTCCGAGAATTTCTCTGTGTCTGACGGAGAGGAGGGAAACACCAGCGACCACTCCAACAGCCCCGACGAGCTCACGGGGAAACCCGACGACCGCCGGGCGGAGAAGCTGGAGGACCTGCTGTCCCAGACGCCGGAGATCCCCATCGAGATCTCGTCGCACTCGGACGGGCTCTCGGACAAGGAGTGTGCCGTGCGGCAGGTGAAGACGCAGATGTCGCTGGGCAAGCTGTGCGCTGAAGAGCGTGGCTACGAGGTGGGCCTCCCCCTTCTCTCAGGGCTGTCCCCTTCCTGTGGCTTTTTGGGGTCAAAGCACGTTCAGAGTCCCGAGGGCCTTTGCAGTTGTCACTCAGTGTATCTTCAGATACAGTGACACCTCTGTGAAACGGGCAGAAGTACAAAGATCAGCAGAGCTCCCAGAAATGAGGGCAGTCTCTCCCCAGGGAGGCTCGTGCTTGAGGTCCTCAGGAGCCCGTCATTTCAAGATGTAGCTCACACGTCACCACCTGCAGCCCATCTCTCATCCTAGTTAAGGGCGTGAGGCGTCCCCCTCTGCGTCCCCAGCCTCATCTCCCACCCTTGTTAAGGATGTGAGGCTTCCCCCGATGTTCGCACTATCCCTACAATTCTGCCAGCATGGCACATGGACCAGTTTTATTTTGTATTCAGTCCTGCCTTTGGAAGGGGTTGGGGTGGCTCAGTGGTAGAAATGTCACCTGCCACACAGGGGACCCAGGTCCAGCTCCTGGCCAGTGCACCTCGGCAAAGCCGCCACCGTCTGCCAGTGGAGGCTTGGATGGTCCTCTGATGCAGGACAGGTTTTGGTGGATATCTCAGGCACACTCACGAGAAAGACCTGGCCGTCCACCTCCCGAAAATGAGATTGTGAAAATGCCATGGGTCACACTCGGGGCGCCCCCACGTCTGACGGCTGGGACAGTGACATCACTAGGGCTGCTGTGACCCTGTGTGGTAACTCAGGCTGTCCCTCCCTCCCACGGGCCCTCTCCCATACTAAACAGTACAGAATCCTTAGGACCGGGTTTTGTACTGATGGGCCTTGTAAATTGTAATCCCCAGGTGGCACTGAACATAAGGGCTGCAGCAGTGACATACACAGCCAGTAAGATTCAGGTTACACCCTTAAATTACAGTGTCACACGCACAGCCTCAGTGCATTCGCGTTTACATGGTTTCCATGTGGTTAAAGTGAAAAGTCCATAAGAAAACCATAGAACGTTTAAGAACTACATCCAGGTTATGTTTTTTAAATGTTAAACTTGACCATAACGTGTGATACATTAATGGGGGGTCTGTGTGTCAGTAACAGCCCAAATGGTGTAGAAGCTGTGAAGAAATGCATATAGTAACATATTCATAAGTGAAACGATGCCACCAAAATCAACAGGACCAAGGACACAAGCACGTCAGCACCTGGAACACATCACGACTCTCTCAGAACCTCCTTTCCTGGCCTTCAAGGCTGTGAACCGGGGGAGGACTTCATCCAAGTCCACGCCTGTTCTCAGCTCACTTTTTAGTGTCATGATTTTTGTAAACCATAATTCAAACATAACCTTGAAAATTTCGTTCACATCAGTAGCTATTTACAAGACAGTGATTTTTTTAAAAAAGATTTTTTTGGTGAATAAATGTTTTAAAAACAGAATTTAAGATTTAAATTATGTTTCTAAACATGTATCAAGAAACATAGCACTTCCACCCTTTTTGCATTCAAGACTATCAATTTCTCTGTTTAGTTATCAGTTATATACTCACTGATTATTATACCTCTTTATTACATTTTAATCATAGAATAACATGATAAATATAGTTGTAAATTGCTGAATGTAATATTTTTCAGGTTCTATCAATACTAAGAGCAGCAGTCTTAGTAATTGTGCTCTTAAGGAATCTATATGGATCAAGAGGCAGTCGTGCAAGCAGAACAAAGGGACACTAGAGAGTTTAAAGTCAAGAAGGGTGTGTGTCAGGGTTGTATCCTTTCATCAGACCTTTTTAATCTGTATGGTAAGCAAATAATCTGAGAAGATGGATTATATGAAGAAGAATGAGGCATCAGGATTGGAGGACAACTCATTAACAAACTGTTGTGCAGATGACACCACCTCACTTGCTGGAAATGAAGAAGATTTGAGACACTTATTGATGAAGATCAAGGACCACAGCCTTCAGTGTGGATTGCACCTCAGAATCAGGAAAACAAAATTCCTCACCACTGGACCAGGAAGCAACATTGTCATAAATGGAGAAAGGATTGAAGTTGTCAAGGATTTCATTTTACTGGTCCACAGCCAATGCCCCTGGAAGCAGCAGTTAAGAAATCAAAAGACACACTGCACTGGGAAAATCTGCTGCAAAGGATCTCTTCAAAGTATTCAAAAGTAAGGATGTCACCTTGAAGACTAAAATACACCTGACCCAAGCCGTGGTATTTTCAGTCGCATCATATGCGTGTGAAAGCTGGACTATGAACAAAGAAGACAGAAGAAGAATTGATGCCTTTGAATTGTGGTGTTGGAGAGAATGTTGAATGTCCCATGGCCCACCAAAAAAACCAACAGTTCTGTTCAGGAAGAAGTACAACCAGAGTGCTCTTTTGAAGCCAAGATAGCAAGACTGAGTCTTACATACCTTGGACAAATTGTCAGGAAAGATCAGTCCCTGGAGAGGGACATCATGCTTAGTAGAGTGGAGGGTCAGCAAAAAAGAGAAAGACCCTCAGTGAGACGGATCGACACAGTGGCCGCAACAGTGGGCTTAAGCATGAAAATGACTGTGGACCTGGCGCAAGACTGGGCAGTGTTTCATTCTGTTGTCCATGGGGTCGTTATGAGTCGGAACTGACTCAACAGCACCTCACAACAGCAACATGAATACTAACAACAAAATGTTTTGTAAACTCTTCCTACATTGGATTACAACATTATTGTTGTTGTGAGGTGCTCTGTCGAGTCGGTCCCCACTGGGAGTGACCCTGCACACAGCAGAACGAAACCTGCCCGGCCCCACGCTGTGCCACAGCCTTTTCTGTGCTGACGTGAGGGGTCACTGAGTGGAAGCCGTTTGGGAGTTGTCTCTTCCTTTAACTACTACTTGATCCTCAAAATGGTTTCTGATATAGATCCACAAATGCTAATTACCACAATATTGCATCTAAAACACCAGAAAAGTTGACCGAGTCGGCCACTATTCAAAAAAAAAGAACCAACAGTAGCAAGACAAGCCACAGCCTGTGCTCGTATCTTGTACAGAGAAACCACGTGATTCGAAGCATCCCTGTGAGTGGGTAAGAGTGACTGCCCTGACTGGGGTCGTCAGAAGGTTCAGAAAGGTAGATTAGCATAGAGTTTTAGCCGTGTAGGCAGACTGACACATGTAAACTAGGTGTAGGAGAAAACTTTTTTTGTTTGTTTTAACCAACTGTAGGGATATTTTTATTTTAAAAAAAAAAAACTGCTGAGATGTTGCATAAAGATTTTCTAGACTGGCCTTTCGGTGTCACTTGCTCTGACAGTGTCACTGAATGCAGTCTGCACCCCTCTAGTGACACCACTGGCGCAGAAACAATCTCCACGCCTTAAACTAAGAGAAGACTATCCCATGAAGCCATCATTCAACTAGAGGACAGTTTAGCCCCGTTCACACAGAATGTTTCCGTGGAATGTAGCAGCCTGTACAGTACTGTCCACATGAGGGCCAGCGGACAACAGTTTCTTTAAAGCCCAGGCGAGAACCTCAGGGGCAGAGAACCTGAGTTAACAGTGATGAAGCAATATGGGTAGAGACAGGGTGACCCCGTGTGACGTGTGTCACCGATGTCATGGAGCTGATGCTGTAGAAATTGTGAATGGACATGTATTTGGTTGTGTATATTGCCACCAACAATAAAATAGCTGAAAAAAGAGAACACCCTGTGGATCACGACAGACTGCTCCTGTTGTACCCGGGTGTCACCATGAGCCAAGTGCCAACTTGACGGCAGCCGAGAGCTACATGCCAGGAGCCAGCCCCGACAGCTTTTTTGGGGCCCCACGAAGGGAGGGAAACGGCATCGGTGGAGAAAGAATTGAGACAGAGACAGGAAAGAGTTTTGGAGAAATGGCAGCCCGTCAAGGTCTCTCTTTATTTTTTATAGTTGGAGTGACGTGATTTTCACCCTATTCTTTTTCATCACATAAGCTATTGGCTAGCAAGAAACTGACCCCTCGTGGTCTCCTTTTTCTTGTTAATTGTCAAGGCCTTCTAGATAATGGCCAGAGGCAGGTGTGTTGTGGTGATAATTGACAGTGAAAACAAAGTTATGCCCCGAGCTTAATCAGCCCTACCTATACCTCAAGGTTAAAAGGTACAGGAGGAAGGTTCTAAAGGTTATAATCTCTATTTGTTCCTACTTTGCTCTTTATTTTATCTCTTCCTGTGGGGACAGTAAACACCTACCGTCCCCCACCCTATGCCTTTCTTAAGCTGTTCTAAGAAGGGTATTTCTTTTCACATGTGGGGGGGATGTGCATTTAGGGGAAGCCAGCAGGACTGGGCCGGCATTGGCATTCCTCGGCTGGGCATTCCCAGGCTCAGCATTTGTCCTTGTGCCGGGAAATGAGGGGGTATTTTTGAGGAGAGTTTAATTAGAATGAAAAATATACAGCCAGAAATATGTCAGGGGTGACATGCGTCTGCCCGCCATCACATAGGCTTGTAACTTTGCTCACAGAGGTCTTTGTGGATGACGGGCTTCGGCATCTACAGCCCTATCAGCAGCAGACCCTGGTGGGTGAAGGGTGAGCCCTGGGTTCGGACTGCCCAGGTGAAAACCCAGCCTCTTCTCCACTCGCTGGAGGGGTGGCCGTGGGCAGCCATGTAACCTCTCTGTGCATCGGTTTCCTGACCTATGAATGACTGTGCTAACAGCGTCTGTCCCCTATGGCAACTGTGGGGAATACATGGGATTAAAAGCCACAAAGCACTCAAAACACTGCCACCAAGGGAGTGTGATGTGGGGCTGCATTGTCACCCTCGTCACCATTGTCCCTGTCACCGTTTAGTCTTCTTTTCCCATAAGCCCCCAGAGAACAGGACCCTGTCTCGCTTTCTGCTTTACCACCTCACCCGGCCCAGTGCCTGTCATGTGAGAGGTGGTGACGCGTGTTTACTAAGTGACTGTAGACGTGAATTGAGGTTTGGGTTTTTTTTTTTTTTTTAATTGTGCTTTAGGAGAAGGCTTACAGAGACAATTAGTTTCTCATTAAGCAGTTAATATACATGGTGTTTTGTGGCAGTGGTTGCCAGCCCTGCGAGGTGTTGACACTCTCTCTTTCTTGACTTTGGGGTCCCCATTCCCATTTGTCCAGCTCTCCTGTCCCCTGCTGCCTTCTCACCCTTGCCTGGGGTCTGCTGTGCCCACTGAGGCTCATATGCACGGTTGAGCTAGGGGTATTCCTGTGTGTTTTATGGGTCTGTCTCATCTTTGGCCAAAGGGAAACTCAGGCTTGATTTTGTCTTGACTTTGCAGAATCCTATGCAGTTTGAAGAATCGGACTGTGACTCTTCGGATGGCGAGTGTTCTGATGCCACTGTCAGGACCAACCAACAGTACAGCTCCGCCACGTGGTAACAAAACAGCACTGTCCTGGAGAGCACAGACCGTGTCACGTCGCAAGCCCACCCACCCCCAGACTCTTCCCACTCTCTCCCTGCTCTTTTTGTCTGGGAGGAGAGCTGTTCCCCATGACCCCCGCCCTACTGCCCCTAGAAATGAGCTGCAAAAACAAGGACATGAGACTTTGCAAATCTCTGGAAAAAAAAAATCCAAATGAAATTAAGTCTCACTGAACATTTCAATCAAGAACGGCAGGGATCTATTTTGTTGAATATTCTAGCTACTGTAACACTGGTATTTATTTTTGTTGGACATTTTAACACTTTGTACTGTAAAGAGTGAACTATATATGATGTACAGAGAGACACCATAATTTGTTGGGAAAAAAGAGAGAGAGAAGGAAAAAAAAGAAAGGTGAGTGGAATTTGGGAGCAACGTCCTTGGGCATTTGTGGGCCAAGAAGTATTATTGCTGCTTGATCAGGGACCAGATCTTTTGGCCATGAGTGACTGAGAGGGACCCAGGGCAAGACAGAAAACAGGGAACACCCAAAGAGTAGTGATTCCAGGTAACTCATGAGCAAGCCCGTCCAGTGCTACCAGCTTGTCCCAAGGGGTGACAGAAGTGACCTGGGCAAGTTTAGGAACCAGGGAATCAGGCCCCAGGCCTATAAGGTCATGTCTTTTCTCCAGAAGGAAAAAAGACACTGTCTGTGGGGAGTTTGTCATTTTTTAAAATTCCAGCAGCATTTCACAGTGAGACTCAGTCAGTGGTAAGCCGTGTCCTTGGCAAACACGTCCCTTTGGCATGCTGTCACTGTCGCGACCTCGACAGACACAGCACCTTGACCAGTGTGTTGACTTTTCAGATTCTGCCCCCCTTTTTCTTGTGACTTACTTCCTTTCCCCCTGCTGACCACCTCCTTCGGGAGAAAGGGAAAGGGCAGGGAGAGGAAAAAGGAAACCAACCCCAGGGGTAGAAGCACAAACGTGGCGTTTGTAGAAGTCTGTTCTCGGAACATCTTGGTGGAGCTGTGTGGAGGTGGTGTCTGCCCTCTGGAACCCAGTCGCTACCTCACTGATTCCAACAGGACAGAACTCAAGGGTGGGGAGGAAGCATGCCGGCCTGTCCACGTGCAGTCGCAGATCATCAAAGGGTGATCTTATCTGTCAACTCAGTCTCTCCTGAAAGCCATAGTCTGGCCACCACTGTCCAAACAGAGGCAGAAGAAGCAACTCTCGACCTCTGTCCCACCTCAACAGCATTGTGGCAAATGCCATTTTTAAAAGGGATTTTACTTCATTTTGAATTGCTGGAATCTTACAGGGCCAAGTTGTACCATTTTGAGTAGTTGAATTTGGAAGGTAGTGGAAAGAGCAGTTAGAAAGATGTGACTTTGTCCAAAGCACGTGGTCCTGCCTGTCTCTGGGATCACTGGCTCCGACAGCAACCCAGGGTACCCTGCAGTACCTGGGTTTCAAAGGAAATTTTATCTAGAATTTTCTATACACACAGGTGTTGTCCCGGTCCCAGCCTCTGTCTCTCCCAGGTAGGTAGGTGAATGTCCAGCCACCTGTCCAGGCTCAGGGCCTGAGAAGGACGGCTAGGCTCTTGCACATGGCATCATGTCTCAGAAAGCCAAGCCCCGAGCTTGCAGGTGTTAAACCATTTCCAACGCAGACAAAAACGCAGTCCTTCCTCTCGGTTTCCTGACGGCGTCCGCCAACAGGGCGCAAGGCTGGAAGGGGTGGGGAGCATTTTCTGTTGTCTGTCTGAGCCTCCATTTGTTTACACTTTGTGTTGAGACGTTGATTTTATACTTTGGTGTCTATAATTTGTAGCTCTTAGCTAGGATGAAGGAAAATGTTTAACTTATACAGAGAGCAGTATTTGCATTAAATTATTCCATTTTATATGAATTCTGTAGCTGGACTACACAGAAGATCTTAAGTTATGGCATTGTTATCATTGTTATTTTATTTTATAATAATTATGACCATTCTCATTTTCTGTCGACCAGAAGGTGTTGTTTACGGTGCAGGGCAGTGACTGTGGTTATGGGGAACTGTGAATGACGGGACTTTTGTGAAGGAGTCGAAGATGGGCCTGCCACTGGGGAGCCCCCAGCACTCATTTTAGTTGTACTCCCTGCTTTTCTGTACACCCACACGCTCCCCCATCAGCAGAGGGCGCGTGCTTGGCCCTGGGGCCTGTGTGCACACTGGGACTTGAACTTGATCCTGGAAGGCGTCTGGGAGGGAGGTGACGGAGTGGATGGACAAAGAGTTCAAAAGCTGTAAACCTTCTCATGGTTCTTAAGAAATAAAATCACAGGACTACGTTAGAAGCAAAAAGAGAATTATTTCACACCCTGGAAACGACACTGCAGCATTTCTGCGCGGGTGCCAGGGTTGGCGGTTTCGGGAATGGGCAGTGTAGCTGGTCATCTCTTTCCTGCCGGTTCCCTTCCAGTTTGGCATAGAAAAGAGACAAAACAAAGAAGAAATACATGCAGAGGGTATCACAGAAAAAGCCTAGCAGTGATGCATCCTGTAACAAGACTAGAGGAATTCTAGGTTGAGGCCCAGTCTCCTGGAGGATCACTGGGCTGGGACATGCCTTGAGTGGCCGTGACTCCCATCTTCTGGCTTCATGCCCCATTGTACTGTGACTCTCTGGCTCATTACACCTAGACAGGGACCACTGTGTCCTCCGCAAGGTGTGCCTAGGAGTGCTCACACTCACTGGCTGTGTTAGTCACCTAGTGCTGCTGTAACAGAGATGCCCCAAGTGGATGGCTTTAACAGAGACAAATCTGTGTCACAGTGTAAGCTACAAGTCCAAATTCGGGCCATTAGCTTCAGGGGAAGGCTTTCACTGCTGGCTGTAGAGAAAGGTCCTTGTCACCCATCTTCCCTTGGACTGGGAGCCTATGAGGCGCAGGGACACTGTGTTCTTTCCAAAGGACATGTGCAGCTCCCAGTGTGGCTTTTTGGTGGTCCGAACTCCCCGACTCCGTGCCTGCCACCCTTTCCTTTACATCCCGAGAGACTGTCTCAAGGCTCTATACCCTCCTACACCTTGGGTCTGGGCCCCCTCAGGAAAACGGCCATCCATCCTCCCTCGTTAACATCGCAGGGGCAGGATTCACAGCAGACAGGGGCATCACGAAGCACCAGGAATCAGGGCCTAGCCAAACGGCTACACCACTTTGGGGGGGACGACATAACTCCCTCCATGACACTTGCCAATCCAAGGTGCACAATTTCATGTCTTTGGTGTGGTGGAGCCCATGTGAAACTGTGCTCTACAGATTAGTAAGTAAACACACTGAAACTCATAAAGAACTCGCTTCCTGTAAGCCTGTGCGTACCTTACTGGGGAATCTGCGTCTGCTCCTCGGAGGAAGATACTACAACCTATGTCCTCTTTCTGTCCAGCGTCTGACACTGACTCCGGTTTGTCTGGTTCTTCCTGCCCATCTTCAGTGGTGACACAAACGTGAGGGTATTTATTGTGCCCTTCACCTGATAACCTCCTAGTTTTGATTAGATTTTTCAGTGCCCACCCTGGCTGGCTGTCCTAACAGTGCCTACCCTAGGTCAAGGTGGTAGATAGTGCTGAGTCTTGAGTCATTCGCTGTAGAGTCAAGAGGGAAATCAAGTCCTGTATGGAGCGCTCTTACTTTGGGGGATATTTAATAAGGGAAACACTTCCTCCGTCCCAGCCTTCACTGCCCTCCCTGTGATAACCAGGGAAATCCTGAATCCTTGAAAACAACCCCATGGTCATCTGAAACGTGCTGAGTCAAGAGCTCACGGGATTGAGCAGCTCACTCTTCAGCTCTGTCGTACAGCAGCGCTTCCGGGGTCCTCCCAGAACCAGGGGCTCCAGCTTTCTCGCTGCTGAATGTCCCTGAGCATCTGTCTCTGACCACAAGATGACCTTCACCTGGTGCTGCAGGGGAGGAGTTAGTTCTGACGTCCCTCTAATTCTAGATCACGTTCCTTGGGTGACAGTTCCACTTCAAATTGCTTAGCAGAGAGACGCAGAAGGCTGCACAGCTTTGAAATGATAACGGACCCACTACCACTAATAACTACTCCTGTTGCAAGGTCCTGGGGCACTTGAGCTTTGACCTACCAAGAAAGGTCAAGACACAAGCCCTGCTGCGTAACAATTCAAGGTGGCCTCCTTGAAGGTCAGAGAATTGAAAAACTTCAGTATCAAGTCTATCCTACCATAATTAAGTCCATTTTGGGCAGGATTTAAGTACTGGACATTCACATGTACTGAATGTCCCCTAAACTCACTGCAGTCAATTCCAACTCATACTGACCTTATAGGACAGAGTAGAACTGCCCCCGTAGGGTTTCCAAGTTGTTGCTAGTGATTTCAAACTGCTGACCTTTTGGTTAGCAGCTGTTCCTCTTAACCACTATACCACCAGGGATTCAAATTCCCCCTAAAATAGACGGGCGATGTCTGGTCTTCCTGGCACCCACCCAGTCTAAGTGCCGCAGACCCTCCCCCGGGGAGCACTGCTCCCTGCCCCCCGTGAGTGGCACTGCCTGGCTGACTAAATGAGGTCCTCGCCTTGAGATGCTGCCATCTGTTAGCACCCCTTGGGTTGCAGCTTTCCTACTTGAACTTCCTAGAACTGAATTCTCCAGAATAAACCCTCCTGACTGACAGCCACCCTACAGGGCAGAGGAGAACTGTCCTGCAGTCTCCAAGGAGAGCCGAGGAGAGTTGAACTGCTAGCTTTTGGTTCCCAGCCATAGCACTCAGCCGCTACACCCCCAGGGTTTCCAGTCTCTGAGAAAGGACATAATATTTACAATCCAAGGAATTCCTTACGTACTCTGAGTATGGTGTGCTGTATTTTATTTTGCTTTTTCCACTAAACCAAAAGACTGCTGGCAGTTGAACGCCTTGCCAGGCCATGAGGTTTTCCTTCTTGGCGGATTCAGGGACCAGACGCTCAAGCCACTCACACCACCAACACTACCAACCTCACAGCCTGGCATGTAAGAATCAGGTCACCCTGCCAGTTCGCACGTCACCAGCAGCTACTGCAGAGGTCTGTTCAAGCTAGAAGGACCAAAACTGCCAAGTAAAGGGCTCCTGTGGGACCCCAGACACTTCTCAGGGACAGAAGACAGCAGACTCGAGCTCTGGTCACTGCTCTACATACAGGGTCACCCCAGAGGACTTGCGTTAACCCTTATGTTAGTTGTTCTGTGCCCCGAGTATGATGGCATGATTTTAGCCATGCCCTAAGCAGACAGAAAGGAAGCCTCCAGCAGAAGCCAGGCCTCACCTCATGAAAACACAGGCTCCTGGCCTCGGGCTGCTGTCCAGCACCGCATGGACTGGGTCCTCCAATGGTTCCAGCCAGAGGAACACCAACAGAATGAGCAAGCTATTAGGGAGATGTCCCTCATCAACCACTGCACAGAGACCCCTTCCCAGGCTCTGGAAGGGGAGAGATCTCACTTTGACTCTTCACACAAAGCCTGAGTCCCCATCAGAGTGGAGCAAGTACATTTCTCGTTCATGGTTCGGTCTGAACAGGAGCTGCCCTGTCTGTCCCCTGCAATCTCCCACCCTACGTAACTGACGCTGACTCTCTGCACTGAACCAAACGGTACAGTAACAGGAAGGATTCAAACATATACATGGAATTAAACAGAAAGTGCTACTTCATTCTTTCCCGGTCATGTCTTTTCCTGGAGGTACCGTTTGTGTCCCGGGAGCTGCAGGGATAAGTAATGGACTCTCAAAATCTGCCAGAACTGTCGGGGTTGGCAGCCTTTAGCAGACTGGGTTTCCTGCAGCCGGGAAAGATGGGTGATGGGGGAAGCTGGTTTCTGTGATTCTTGTTTCAGACACAACCACAAAAGAGACACCCGTCATCCTTTGTGATGGTCCCCTCTGGAGCATTCCGTCATGACCTACAGATCTTCTCCTCTGCCTGTGCCTTTCCCGCAGCCCACCCCGGAGCTGCCTGTCCCCGGTAGGTGACCTCCCCACTAAACATGAGAGCAGAGTGGAAGAAGGCAACACTGAAAGCCCAGATGCCAGTGAGCAATGCTGCTAAGAGGCCTGCCAAGTGGAAAGTCACGACAGCCCCGCTGAACCAC
Source organism: Heterohyrax brucei (assembly GCA_028571685.1). Taxonomy (NCBI): domain Eukaryota; kingdom Metazoa; phylum Chordata; class Mammalia; order Hyracoidea; family Procaviidae; genus Heterohyrax; species Heterohyrax brucei. Next base: position 83,947,619 of record CM053157.1, on the reverse strand, counting down.
GACCCCCCAGCCCTAATTCCTATTGGCAGAGGCCAGTGAAAATCAGCAACATGTACATGTGAGCGCCACACACGTTTATACACATTTATTTGGGAAACTGACTGTCTATAAACTCATGACCAATAAGGCACATTGCTGCTTATCAGGAGCCTGGCAAAGTTCAAAGGACACGTACCCCCAAAGCTCATGGTCCTTATCCCCCCTCAGAGCAAAGCCACCAGTCTGCTCCCAGAGAACCCCACTTTGCTATCAAGACTTCTTTTAAAGAAATATATGTTTTAAATGAACTCCTCAATATGACAAGATTACACCACATCCAGAAACCACAACTTGGGGATCCAGTCTTCCTAATGAACCTGAGTAACCCCAAGAATCTAGATAGATCAAGAGGCCCAGACTAAGGCTCTTGGTAAGATTCTTGGCCAACTCAAATTTCATTTAACAGATTAGACTTCATGGTCTGACAGACTGGAGGGCCCACAGAAGACATGGCCCCCAGACTGTCAGCCCAGAGCTCAAATCACTGCCAAAGTCAACCCTTCAGACAAAGATTGGACTGGATTATATAAGACATAAAAGGATACTGGCAAAGAGTGTGCTTCTTGACTTCAGGAGATACAGAAGGCTACATGGCAACTCCTGTCCGAAGTCGAGATGAGAGGGCGGAGGGGGACAGTAGCTGGCTGAATGGACATAGGAAATACAGGATGAAGAGGAGGAGTGTGCCATCACTTTGTAGAGAATAACTAGGGTTATCTAACAGTGGGTGTCTAAATTTTTGTACGAAAAACTGGCATGAATTATAAACTTTCACTTAAAGCTCAGTAACAAAAATTCTTGGCCAACCTAAGTAAAAACCCCAGCAGACGATGGCCAGGGCAGTTTGGTGACAAGCTACCCCTGCACCCTAGAGGGTCACAGAGGAGGTCAGTGCAGGCGCTGAGCCCCTTCTGTCCTGGGCCCCTTTAACCCAGACCTGGGCCAGCTCAGGTCCACAGCTGCAGAAGCAACGAAGGCAACAAACGATTGAAACACAGCACATGCTAAATACAAAACCAAGTGTTTCTGTCTGAATTAAGAGAGAAGACGACTCTTGGGTTCTCCTGGCAAATGACAAAACGGAAAACATTCAGAGAGTACAGTAACTGCTATCCTAGTGTGCCGAACATGTCCTGGCAGGAGAATGCTAAGGGGACACCCACACAGGAAGGCAGATGACAAAATGTCCTGATGGTCACTAGGCTCAGCTGACCACGGGCTCTGGTCTAGCCTGAGGGCTGAGTCTCTCCGTGACGTGTGAAGTCTGCACTCTCCGTACTGAGCAGCCTGCTGGCGGTTGGCTTCACTGTCAGGACTGGAGACCAGGAAGGCCTGCTGCCCACGGCCCAGCAGCGCGTCTGACGACAAACGCCATCACAGCAATCATCACGCTCCTGTCACCTGTCCCTGAAGTCAGTGCCGTTTGTCAGGCTGTGTTCCCTGGCTCACAGAAGAGGTAGGTCATCAACACAAGCTACAGAAATGACACTCCAACAGACTCTAACAGATGCAACGTGGGTTCAGGCGTCACTCGCCCCAATGACCTTGACAAGGAACCTACCAGGAGACCCTCATCCCAAAAGCTTGTTGCTGCCAGAGGTGCCCTCAAGTGGGATGGTCAGCTAGCAGCTGGCAAGGGGAAAAGACAGCAGACAGTGCTGAGTTCCCTTGTGAGTCAGATACAGACAGGGTTTTCTAGGAGGCCGGGGCTTCCCAGAATGCCCTGCGAGCCCAGGGCTAGTCTGAGAAGGAACCTGACATAATCCCCCTTCTAGAAGACAAGTGTCTTTCACAACAAGACCTTGCCCGTGGATAAGCAGTGTCCAATCACAGGTTTGGGATAATTCAAAAACAGCATGGGGCTTCAGAGAAGAGCGAAACAGACCCTGAGGGGATGGCCGGAAGATCCCCATCACGTGTCTTTACGACTCAGACGGTCGCTTGTGTCATTCAGATGTAGGTGTTTCTGGCTGTATTTCTTAATCAGAGTCCCAGGAACTAAGGCCACCAGTGCAATCGCCAGCAGCTTCAGGACAGTCTCCCAGGAGAAGAGGGTATCCAGCGAGGTAAGGGTGGACAGGATGGAGCCTGTCTGCACACAGATGAAATTGTAGGGGATCAAACCTGCAGAGAGAGAAGCCAAGAGAACCTGTCACCGGGAGGGAAAAGCCACCCTTCAGGAAGGTACCAGGAGTTCAAAACAAGGCTCCACGTTCTTGCCTGACCCCTGGCCCCAGACCCCTAAACATATTACTTCTGTCCCCACTTACCCTCCGCACCTTATCTGCCATATAATCTGCCTTGTTCAAAAAAATGAATAAAAGCGTCCGAGATGCTTTACAAAAATAAACAAATATAGATACTTTTTAAATACGAAGATGAAGATTTTCAAATAATTTTAAAAAGCAAAAGGGGTGCATAATAAAATAACTTGTGGAGTGAGTTCTGCCCAAGAATGTGTACGATTCGCCCATGTGCCAGAGGTCTGGAGAGCCCGGTAGGCAAAGCAAGGAGGGAAACACGGTCACTGTGTGACTCCCAGCTGCTTAGGGAAGTTCTGCTTTTCTAGGAGCCCTGGTGGCGCAGTGGTGAAGCACTGCAGCTGCTCACCGAAAGGTCAGCAGTTCAAACCCACCAGCCACTCCCTGGAAGCTCTGTGGGGCGGGTACCCTCTGTCCCACAGGGTCTCCGTGAGTCAGAACCTACTCCACAGCAACGGTTTACCGGGACCTGTCTTCAGGATCGTCACTGTCCCTTCCCTTCTCCATGAGGTCCTCACTCGCACCCACTGGATTCCAAGTCTAGCTGGTGGCAGGACAGGCTGCTTGCAACACGGTCCCATTAATCAAAATGAGCTCTCAGACTCCAGCCCGCAGAGTCCAGTTAAGTGGGTCGGGGGTGGAGCCCAGGAAGCTACACTTCAAAGGACCCCACTCAGAGATGCTCACTGGCTTGAGGCCCCTAAAACACCTCCACTTCACACCAGGCTCACAGAGCATCACGGCCACACAGACTGCCAGCGTGCGGGTCAGCTCAGGCGGTCCTGGTCTCCAGTATTCCAAACCTAGTGAGTGCCACCTGGCCCAGCCACCAGCTGACAAGCCTGATGAGCTAAGATGCTGAGCCCCCGTCTGAACGTGAGCAGGTCCACAGTCATCTGGGAGACCACCCTTTGATGTAGGACCCCCACCTTCTCTCAGGTGTTCTTGTCAATGGCAGTTGGACCTCACAGATGTGCTGTGTGACCTAGAAGCCCTGCAGGACCTTCCCCTCCAGGATCTAAACAAGGTTGACGGGAAGGAAAGCCTTGCTTTAGGCCCACAGAGGTGGCCTATTTCCAGCACCCAGCAAGCATCACTCGCTGATGTCACAGAAGAGCGCTGGAGCTTGGAGCTTGCTGGGCCAGCAGCTTGCAAACTTCGGGGTACAGCGGGATGCCTGCAGTGATCTGCTTCTCCTGAACACAGGGACGTCGTGGAAGCTTTGGGATCCCTGAGCACCATGACCGGAGATGACACTTCAATCTCTGTGGGCTGTGGCCTGCAGGCATGCATGTCTGGAAGCTCCCCAGGACACTGGCCAAGAGTGAGAACCCTGGAGAGGACTGGATGCAGAAGCCTGTTCCCAGCCCGCCCCCAAGACTGTGACGCAGCACCAGCACTGGGCAGGGTCGAGAATCCACATCCTTAGCCAGCCCCCAGAGCCTGCCATGCTGATCATGGTGGCCCAGGGTCCACACCCAGGGAGACACCGTCCTGGTCCCTCAACTGGCCAAGGAGCCACGGAGGGTGAGCAGCCTGCTGGAGGTGACACAACTCTCCAAAGGCAGGAAGGAGCGTCATGAGCTCCACCACTCCCCAAGGCAGATCCTAACAGAAACAGGGCCCACAACCAGACGGGACGCCTCCCCACTCTGCTCCTCCCTCCGCCCGCCACCCCAAGCTCTGCCCATGCGGCCTCATCCCACCCTGCTGTCCCACTGGCACAGCTGAGCTCCTGTCGACGGGACCCTCCCTCCTAACGCCAGGGCCTGGCACAGCAGCGGCCCACGACAGGCTCTGACCATGTGCCGGATGACAAACACTTAGGTCTTTATATGGCAACATGATCTAGACTGTAAAATCGATCTTAACTCACAATAAAAAGAACAAAAAAAGGCCCCTTAGTCCACTGTCGCGGCTCCTCAGTGTCACGCCTGAGCAGGTGTGAAACCAGGCGGAACAACGCTCACTTCTCCGGCAGGAGCCTGTGACCGGGAACCGGGGCCGTGTGCCCCCGACAGTTCTGGGGTCCCACGGGACCCGAGCGGCAGCTTACCCAGAAGAACGGAGAAGCAGAACTGCCCAAGGGGGATGTTCAGGATCGGCGCTGACACGTTCAGGAACCAGTTGGGTGTCATGGGGAAGAGTCTCAGAAACAGCAAGAAGAAAAAGAGGCTGCTTCTGTTCTCCTCCACCTGCAGCCGGACAGGCAAGGCCATGCAGGAGCAGACAAGGGCCCGGGGGTGGGGGGCCACCAAGGCCCGGTGCTGCTCTAGACCCACCCCAGAGTCCAGCCCCAGGTCTCCTAACAATTTTCAAGAGCACAGATGGTTCCCCATTTATCAAACTGGGGTACCTGAGGCTCAGAGAAGTCAAGAGCATGCTCAGAGTCATGGGGCTTGTAGTGGCAGAGCTGACACTTAATCCTAGGTCAGTGTCTCCCGGAGACATCTCAAGAACTCCTGGGCCTTAGGTTCTTGGTCTGGGAGACCCTTCCCATGGCTGCATGGAGGGGCACTGTGGGAAGTCCTGGGGCCCACCCCTTGGGCCCACCCCTCCCCTCCAGGGCCACTGGGGGCTCTCTGGGGATCCAGCATGCCATGTGCCCCTTCCCTCACCTTTCTCTGCAGCAGGGCCACCTTATCAGGGAAGTAGGAGACCACCAGCTGTTTGCCAAAGATGCTGGACAGCAGGTAGCAGCCCGTGGCGCCCACCGAGGTCAACACACAGCACAGCAAAAGGCCCAGCCAGGGCCCAAACAAGGCACCAGCTAAGACATTCTGCGAAGAAAACAAAGTGCCAGCCATGAGAGCATCCGCCAGTCACCAGCCCAAATGTCCTGAAGTCGGAGAGTGGCCTTCCCAGGAAAAACCCAACTCCCATTGTACAGTGGTGAATGACAGGGTCTGACGAGGCCCACACCGGCCCTCCCGGCCTCAGATGCTTCTGCTTTAACTAAGGGCAACAAGCAAAACGTCAGAAAGAATGGTGCACAGTACCCAGCCCACTGCCTGGGGTGCAGGAGGGCCCACTCTCCCTGGGACCCCGAGGAGGTGGAAACAAAACCCACAAGCTATTTTCACTGTTCCCGACGACGAGCAGAAACCATGAGCCTTCCCTCCACCAAGTCACACAAGCAATCCACAAGGCCTTGTTCCTTGGCTTTTTGTTGGGACTCTATCCGTGTGACATGCTCCATGCTAACCAGAGCTTCTGCTGGCACTTAAAAAACTCCCAGACTGCCAAAACCGGGACAGTGAACACTTTCTAAAGGCCCTGTGTCCGGCAGACATCATCCTGCTGGACATGCGCCCAAGAGAGAAATGACAAGGGGACTCTGCCGAGCACCTACTGTCGTTGTTGCTAGTACCACCGAGTCAGTTCCAGCTCACGGCGACCCCACATGTGCAGAACAGAGCTGCACCATGGTTTCAGAGCTGTGACCTCTCAGCTGCTGATCGCCAGCCCTGCCTTCCAGGCGCCTCTCCCCACGCCCGCCTTCCGGGGTGCTTCTGAGTGGTTTCAAACTGCCAACCTGCCCTACTGCGTGCTCAGCACCTGCCCACTTATCTCACTGCACCCTCACTACACCACCGCAGCACGCCCACTGCCACGGCCCTGCCCTACAGGACAGAGCCAGAAGGAGGTCACTCAAGACAGCATGAGGCACAGCCCAATTCACCCGCACGTCCCGTGGGAGGCCCCCAGGAGGAGCAGGGGCTCTGTCCTGGAGCAGGGTCACCTCAGAGGGGAAGGTAGGGTGCAGGGGCCGCCCGGGCAGTCAGCCCTCAGTCTCCAGCCCTGCCTCCCTTCCCTGTCTCTCTCAGTATGGACATTTGGGTTTCTCATCCAGTTTCCAACGAAGACACTGTCTCAGTGGATCCAGCCTGATCCCAGAGCAGAGACAGGAAGCCGGACAAGGAAGGGAGCAGCAGGAAGCGCTCTGGACTTCCCGCCTGGGCACCAATCCAGGGCTGGTCCCCTGCTCCTGCCGTCCCCGTTCGTCTTCCCAGGCACCGATCCTCAGGAGTGACACAGGGGAAGCTCTGACACAGAGATGAGGAAACAGGGCCGGAGACGCTAAGTGGACACGCCGCCAGGATTCAAGCCCCTGCAGCCCTGACATGCACATCCCTACAAGGCAGAGCTCCGAATGCAGCTCGGTGAGCCCACCTGCTTCCACATAACCCGAGGTGACGGCTGAGAGGAAACCCGTGGCATTCGGAGCACACGGCCAGGGCAGACGCCACAGCGCCCAGAGCAGTCCCTGCCACCTGGGACCCAGAGTCTCTTGTCCTCCCTGCACCCGGGAGACTTCCGAGGCTTATCAGCCCAGTGTCACTCAGTCACCGGAGATTCACTAAGGCACTTTCCTGGGCCAGGCGGAGGCCCCAGAGGCTGAGCCTAGCAACAGGCCCTGCTTTCAAGGACCTCACAGACGAGCAGAGAAAACAGACTTTTTTAAAAAAGAACAATTTAAAACAGTGCTGAAAACAACCTCTGCCCCTCAACCGACGAACAGATAAACAAAATGTGGTGTGCCCATATGACGGGGTGCTACTCAGCCATAGAGAGAAGTTCCAACACGGGCCACAACAGGGACGAACCCTGAAAACATGCTGAAGGAAACCAGCCAAACAGGGCACGATCCGCTCACATGACACAGGCAAACGTACATGGACCAAAGTTTGTTGTAGCTGCTGGGGGCGGGGGAAGGGGAGGGAGGGACCACCGCTGGGGGGCTCTGAGTTTCTACCGACAGTGCTGGAATAATCTGTGCTGAGAGCTGCACAACTTAATGAATTTGACCTACACCACTGTTTGTTACACATATCTTTACCATAATAAAAAAAAAAAAAGTGCCAAAATACAGAAGACGATCACTCTCGGAGGATGCGTTCACCCAGCCCAGGGCCAGGTGTGTGTCTCAACGACAGTTTCCCCAGCCATCGAGGCCTCGCACACAGAAGCAGCACCGCCGAGGGGAAAGGCAGACCCCAGGCGGTCCCCCTCGTCGCTGCATGACTTTAAAACCAAAACACCCATCGCCGTTGAGTCACTCTGACTCACAGTGACCGTACATGACAGAGCAGAACTGCCCCACAGTTTTCACGGAGTTCCTGAAGGGTCTGAACCACCAGCCTTTTGCTGTGGGTAGCAGCCATCGCTCTGAACCACTGCACCTACCCCCAGGATTTCCTGTGTCACCTTAGACGGTCACTGAGCCTCTCAGCAAAAGGACAACTCCACGACAGCAGAAGGCTGTGGTGAGGGATAAACCAGGCCATGCAGACAGAGCAACTAGGTCATTTCTGACCCAGGGGACACTGTCACTAAGTGGAAATGACAGTCATCTGAGCTGGGGTCTGTGTGACTGCAGCCACTGGACCCCTCTAGGAGGACAGGAGGGGCTTTCCCGGCAGGCCCAGCAGCAGCCAGCCCCGCGCACTGACCAGGAAGCTGGAGCCTGGGATGGCGAAGCCCTGTTTGTAGAGGTAGGCGCTGCAGAAGAGCAGGAAGACGTAGGCCTGGTGCTCCTTCCGGTACTCCCGCAGCACCTCGGAGAGCTCCCGCAGCTCGGCCAGGTCCGAGGGGAACCACAGCGACCTGGCGTTCGGAGAAGCAGATGGGATGTGAGTGGGCACCTCCCTAGGGACTAAGAGAGTCACTCACTGTGGTCTTTCTTCCAAAGCAGGTTTAGCAAACCGCCCATCTTCTGATCTGCAGGGACATACACACGAACCCAAGGCGGGATAAGAGACTTCGAGAGAAGGGCCCTGGTTTGAAGTGACCTGGAAGAGCATCCCAACTCTGCTCCTATCCGCCTGTGTGACCTTGGGCTAGTCTCTGCTGGGATGACAGTCTGCCTCCATGTTTCCTATCAGAAGCCTTGGACCTGGGGCATCCTCTGACAAGGAGGCTAAGAACTCAGTCTCTGTCACTTGCAGTCCCTTCTCCTTACCAGAGAAACCATCTTCCCTGTTCTGGGTGGGCAATAACTTTCTCTGCCACCTGAACAGGTGCAGAAACCACAGGGCATCCAGGTAACCCCATTTCTTCATCTGTTTCCAGTGGGAAAAGAAACAGGGTCCCCTCTGACTAGTGGGCATGGATCACCCACCCTGCTCCAGTCATGGGGGTACTCAGGTGGCCTTGGGAGAGCAGCACCCACGACTGCGGCTGAGCTGGCTCTGTCTCTTGTGGGTACGGCATTTACCCGTGCACCCGCAGAACGGGTGACGGGCCACTTGCTGGCGACCTTGGACCCAGGACTCGGTTTCCTTATCTACAAAACCAAGTGCTGGTGTGGCAGAATCACTAGGCTCACTTCCAACTCTCAAAGTACTCCACAGCCGACATTTCTTCCAGGCCCAGAGCAAGGCAGACTTCACACTGCTGCTCAGCCACCACTAAAACAACTGTGTCATCATTCCCAGAGTATGCTCCCAGAAAGCCTATCTGTCCCACACCGTAAACAGAAACTTTCTTCCTAACAAGTCAGGGTTTTAAAGCACCCGTTTCTGAAGCTGTTTCCTCCCGTGTTGACTGCAGTCTTCCATCCGGCATCCTGTTCCAGGGTAACAGTGTAAAGGCTGCTCCGTCCCTGTAATCCGCCCAGCCCCTAACCCATCAGGGACCCCCGAGGAGCAAACGGTCGCTGGGCTGCAGCAGGAACGGAGAGGGCCCTGCCACTCCGCCCCGCAACATCCCGCTGCTGCAGCCCCATCGCCGTCCCGACAGTCTGACCGGCCGGCGTGCCCACGCCCGGCCCAGGCCTCCACGTGCCGCCTGCCAGGCCGGCTCTCGGGAGGGGACGGGTGCCAGGAGGGGGCCGATGAGGCATCGCTCCCTCGTGCCTCCGGACCCAAGGAGTGAGGTGGGCCGGGCAGGGAGAGGCAGGGGCAGGAACCCCGATGTCAGGCGACGCCGTGACCCCCGCCGTGCCCACCGCGTCCCCAGGGTTCCCAGCGCCCCCAGCTGGGCTCCCAGAACCGCAGCCGGTCCGCACGCCGCCGCCCGCGCCCCCCGACCCACCGCACGCCCAGCGCCGCCCGGCCGGCCCCCGGCCCCCCACCTACCCGACGAGCCCCTCGGGCCCGGCCCAGGCACGCACCCACCTGCGGGGCCCAGACGCGGAGACGCGGCCGCAAGCCGGACCCGGGCCGCGGGCCCGGAACCCAACCGGCACCCCACCCCAGCGGGGACCCGGCCGCCCCGCGCGCACCTGCCGCCGGCCTCCGCCGCCGAGCCCGCGCCGGGCCCACGGGGCAGCCGCGTGGACAGCAGGTAGAGAGCGAAGGTGCAGCCGGCGAAGACCAGGCCGAGGCCGAGCAGGGGACGCATCGCGACCGGGCGCCCCGGGCTCCGGGCGGGGGAGCCTGCGGCAGCGCCCGGACTCAGCCGGCGGCGGACTCAGCCGGCGGAGCGCGATCGCGGACGGACCGGGGCGGGGCCGCGCCCAGCCACGCCCCCGGGCCAGGCCCCGCCCCTCCCCGCCGGGCCCCGCCCCTCTGCCTGGCTGTCTCTCCCGCGAAATCCTGTCTTCGCAGCCCGGCTGCCTGGCTTGTTCGTCCCTTGACCTGGTGCTGGGGTTACCATGGACACTTAATAATTGTTGCATTAATGGGTCAGGTTTAGTGAAGGAAATGGGCTTGCCTTGGTACACGTTGACTTCGAGATGGCCAAGGAGTGCAGGAGCAGAGAACGGGAACAGACAAGTGACGTTCTGGGGCCTGTGTGTCACCTGTGGGTTGGGCTAGCAAGAGAGCGGTTCTCATGGATTCAGTTGTGTCCCCCCAAAATGAGGGTAGAGTTTCGCTAAGCTGTGATTCCCAGCATTGTGTGGTTCTCCCCAAATTTCTGTATACATTGTAAATCCTAATCTCTGCACGTGGTTTAATGGTGGAACTGCACCACTCCTGGAAACGCTGGCGGCCTAGAGGTTAGGTGCCACGGCTGCCAACCAAAGGTCAGCAGTTTAAATTCACCAGGCGCTCACTGGGAAGTCTATGGCGCAGTTCCCCTCTGTAGGCTAGCTATGAGTAGGACTGATGGGCAGGTACCACTCTTAACTAAGGTCCTATCTGTGATCCAGTGTAAAGGGAGCTTCTCTGGCGGTGTGGCCTTCACCTCATTTTATCTTAGAAGAGAGGTTAAGAAAGGGGAGGATGCAGAGGGGGGGACCTCATGCCACCCAGAAAGCAGTACCAGGAGCAGAGTGCGTCCTTTGGACCTCAGGTTCCTGCCCTGAGATGTTCCCAGACCAAGGAAAGTCTGATGGATCACGGCAGCCTCCCTCCGGAGCAGACAGGCAGAGAAAGCCTTCCCCTGGAGCTGGGGCCCTGAGTTTGAACTTGTAACCTGCTAGACTGGGAGAGAATGAAGTTCTCTTTGTTAAAGCCATCCACTTGTGATGTTTTTGTTAGAGCATTACTAAGTGACTGAGGCGTCCATCCATGGTGTTTCTGTCACAGCAGCAATAGGTGACCGAGACACCCCCCCCATGTGGTGTTCCTGTCACGGCAGCACCTGGTGACTGAGACAATGGTGAAGGAGACAGTGCAGCTCTTGCTCTCCAGGACCGACTTTTCCTCTGGTTGGAGCTGGGCATGGAGAGAGGTAACCAACGAGCAGAAGACCCCGCCGACGCTGCAGAGCACAGCAGCCCTGGAGGCGCAGCAGTCGCTCGCCCGCTCAGCCCCAGGCATCAGCTGCTGGTCATTTCGTGCAGGCAGCTGAGCCGAGTCCGAGCTTCCTGGCCCAGCAGTGGGATTGGCGGAGCTCCATGAGCTCTCTGCCCAAGGCTCCCAAGCTGTCCCCTCCCTGGCCTTCCTGAGGCCTGGCAGCACAGCTCTGCTACGTGGGGTAGTAGAGCAGGTTTCTCTTCCCGGCACACCAAGCCTCCTTGGCAAAGGTTCAGCAGGAATAACAGTATGGCGCTCCAAGTGCGAACTGAAACAGCCAAACCCACGGCCGTCGAGTCAATTCTGACCCGTAGGGACCCCACAGAACAGAACTGCCCTCGTAGAGTTTCCAAGGAGCACCTGGTGGATTTGAACCACCAACCTTTTGGTGAGCAGCCAGAGGACTTAACCACTGCACCACCAGGGCAGTGCCCTGCAGTGACACTGAAATGGGTAAGAGGGTGAAAACCCCTCTTCTTCAGGATTCGCTGAGGACCGGTGATGGAACTCGGTGGAAGACACAGGGAAAACAGTCAACCCCTCTGCTTACCCCGGGGATCCTGGGAAATGAGGAATTGGCCTCTGGAGCTATGGGTGACAACAGGAGCCGAAGTATCTGGGCGCAGAGTCCGCAGGCCAGGGAGAGGGAGGTGTGTCCTCGTGAAAAGGGGGTGGGCTGTTACTGTTGAACGTGCTCCCATTGGGCTTGGAGGATAATGCAGTGCTCGTTTACCCGATATTTCCTGAGCACAGACTCTCTGCCAGGCGCCAGGTCTGGCTCATGGTGCCTGCCTCACAGAGCTGACGGTCCAGTGGAGAAGATGGTCCGACTAAGCAAACGATCACACAGATAAGTGTCGACAGTTACAGTCAGAGTGCTCTGAAGGAGAGCTGTGCGCCTCAGGGCAATGAGATCCCGGAAGGCTCCCCGCAAGAGGTGACGATGGAGCCAAGATCCAGAGGACGAGCAGGAGGCAACTCCTGAAGAGCAGAAGGAAGAGGACTTGGGATTCAGACGCAAAGGTTACAAGGAGTAGTCGAATCTCCAGGGCCGCCGGGGAACGTGTTTGAGAAGAAAGTGCCCACCCCTCTAACTGCCTCCATCGTTCCTCCACACTGTTACAGGAGCCAGGCCTTTGAACTAGTTTGTTCTGGTTTGACCCCTTACTGAGAATTTCCATGTCCACTCCTAGATAGACTGAATCAGAATCTACATGTTAACAAGATCCTGTGTGTACGTAAAAATCACTTGGGATCGTGTGAACATATAGGTGTACACACGAGAATCACCGACAACCTCGTTAAAATGTACATTCTGATTCAGAAATGAAAACTCTCAGCAGGAGGTGGAGCTGGGATGAACCGGTTTGAAGGCCTGTAGGAAATACACTGTAATTCATTTCTGCTCCAGTGAACTTCCTTCTTGCACTCATTAATTCATTCGTCCATCCACCTGCCCACCTCTTCCACAGACATTTATCCAAGTCCCACAGCAAGCCAGCTACTGTGTACTGCTAGTTGTGGCAGCCCCACGTGTGCAGAGTAGGACTGCTCCATAGGGTTTTCAAGGCAGGGCCCTCCCAGAAGCAGATGGCTGGTCCTTTCCCCCAGGCGTCCCCAGGTGAGTTTGAGCCACAAAGCTTTTGGCTAGTAGTCAGGTGCTAACTCATTTGTGCCACCCAGGGACTCCAGTGCTGTGCTACAAAACACTAAGCGGGGAGCAGAGAGAGGCCTGCTGGCCCGGGCAGTTGATAAATTGATAAAAATGCTATTCCTGGCATTTTTCATAACCCAGTGAGAAGACCCAAATCTGAATTATATTGTGATCTCCTCACCAAGCGCAGGGAAAAGGCAAAGAAGAGACTATTACGCTCATCAAATCACAGCATCCATAAAAACTCTAAAAATAAGCCCGGCACACAGGCAGGCTGCTCTGTCCACAGTTGCCGACTGTTTAGCCATCTGGTGCTGCGATGAGAGAAACACCACAAGGGGATAGCTATAAAGAGAGAGATTTTATTTGTCACAGTCCAGTAGGCTGAAAGTCCCAATCCAGGGTGCCAGCCCCAGAGGAAGGCTTTCTCTGCCAGCTCTGGAGGAAGGTCCTTGTCCATCTTCCTCTGGACTGGGTGTATCTGAGGTCCAGGGACCTGGTCCTTTCCAAAGGATGCACTCAGCTCCTGGCACAGCTTCTTGGTGGTACGCCCGAATTTCTCTGCTAGCCTCTTTCCTTTCTATCTCAAGAGATGGCCTCCAGGCACAACCAACCTCACACACTGAGTCCTGGGCCACCAACACAACTGATGCCCTTCCAGCCTCATTAACATCATAGAGGCAGGATTCACACCGTGGAGACACACTCCACAACACCAGAAATCACGGCCCAGCCTATCTACACATATTTTGGGGGAACACAATTCAATCCATGACACCAGGGACACAGGCAAGGACAAAAGCAATAAACTGTCCCGTGGGCAGGCGCCCTGCTGAGCTGTGCCCATGGGCTGCCATTCCCTGGGACGTCCTGCTCTTCAGGGAGGTGTGCTCTGTCTGACAGGGACAGAGTCTGTAAGTGGTGGGCCCTGCAGGACGTATTTGCAGGTCTGTCTACTCGGTGAGCCGGAGTCTGTTTCCTCAAAACATTAGCTGTTCACGCAGAAGAGCAGTCCCTGGAGGAGGAGGAGGTAGCCGGGCCAGTGGCACTCAGCAGTCGTTGGAACCTCCCCGCAGTGGCCTCCGTCGGGGCTGTGTCAGGCAGGCGGGCCGCCCGTCTGACTGCCCACACGGGGGTCTGGCCCCTGGGTGTCAGGCCTCCCTGACTCAGCTCTCCAGGGCTCCATGGTTGACTGCTATGGTCTTTCCCGATTCACAGGTGACACCTCCAGGAAAGCCTGGGAATTTCCTGTAAGTGGACGCCTCTGAAGCCCCGGGAACAAATGCGCACACCTCGAATTCACAGGTTAACAGAACATGTAGCTTGGCGCCATCTTTCTAGAAGGTCAACACTGATGACCTCCCAGATGCAGGACGACAGACGGTAGTTTTTCATTTTGTATTTACGCATTTCTAAATTTCTTTCTGAAAAGATGGATTACATGTGTCCCTCACTGCACTGATAATGAGGAAAAACAGATACATTTTTAGGATTACCTAGAAAGGTTGTCTGTAAAGTGGTCCCTTCTGGACCCCAAATGACAGGCTCTGCTTTTCCTCTCCCGCCCCAGGTTCCATCCTTGTTTCATGGTACCAGGTGGCCTTTCTGCCCCTTGTCCTCTGTCCTCCCTCCACAAACTCTCCAGCCTTAGCTGCTGCCTCCTTGCACTGTCCCAGGTCAGGCCCCACCTCCTCCAGGGAGGCTGAGGGCGTGGGCTCCCTGCCCTCCCAGCGGACAGCCTCAGAGAGAAGATGGGGTTGAGGAGAAGCCCCCACCTGCATCTTAGAAAAGCCTCAGCAAAATAAATAAAACTAGATTCACATTTCTCAAACGTTTTGGGGACAGGACCCCAGGGAACCAAAGAACCTATGGCAGACTTGCCTCCCTGCCCACGTGACAGTTCCTAGTCCCCTCCTCCTCCGGGACCTGGAGGAACGTGGCACCAGGAATGTGCAGTGAAGTCCAAAGAGCAGCCTCCAGCCAGTTCCTCCCTTTGAGGCACCTGCCCTGCAGCGCGGCGACAGGCAAAACTCCCCGTGACAGGCATCAGAATCGACAACTCGGAACAAACGAGGGCTCGGGACGCAGCCAAAGCAGACAGCGTGCCGTCGGGAGCCTGGCTATTTCTGACTGCCCTAGTTAGGGGCCCCCGTCCCGGGGTGACTTTATAATTGCAGGTCGCTTGATGTTTGGCGGTGTGACATCCAAAGGACACCACTGAAAACATCCTGGCCCGTCTCGGTTTTTGGTGCCCGATGGGAAAGGTGACCTGCAGCTTTTAAAAAGCTTGTCGTTGAGGTCGTGAGTTCCCACAACATTAAAGCTGTAGCTTTGGGCAGACAATAGGCTGGAAGACCGTCTCCTTGTTTTCCATCAGCACGAGGTCGTAGCGGCACAGCTGGGGCCTGGAAAAGGGGACAGGACGTCCTTGCCGATAAAATAACAAGAACACCACATTCTAGACAAACACATGGTACTGTATCCCTAAGACAGAAATTATTTAGCAATTATTTCTAATGATGGAGGGAAGTGCTCATCATATAAACCAACCAGACCAACCAAGCAGGATGAAACACTGACCCCACGACTGCAACCAAGTTCAAAAGAAAATAAGAAAGAAAGAAGGAAAAATAAGTGTTCAGCTCTGAGTGGTAACACCACAGGGGACAAGATTTTGCTGCTGGACACTTTCTGTATTTCAAGGTTTCATAAAATGAACATGTATTCCTTTGATAATCAGCGAAACAGTGTTTTAAAAGGCCCACACTTTTCAGATGTAACTAATGGCTGTTCTCTTTGAAGAAATTTATTGTTAAATACGATAGGGTACCCTGAGCCAAGAAGGAAAAAAATTATCAGGTATTAACAGCTAACCTCACTTCCTGTTCTCTGTCCACAGACAGCCCACCAGAACTGCAGGGTGCGGTGGCATTTGTCACAAAACATGCCATGCCAGCACAGCTCTGTACTTAAAAAAATTATTCCCTTCCTCCCTCCGTCTGTCCCCCCTCACTCCCCCTCAATTTTTCTCTTTCTATATCTACACACACACACACACAGATTGTTGTTTACTTTTTTGCAGCCACTGGGGAATACACCTGCTCCCCACTTATCAAGTCTTTCTGTGGATGTTTCACGTTGATGACAACGGCAAACATCCAACTATTTTGCACACTAATGACACAAATCTGGCCATAACAAACACCAAACTGTGAGGTGAAAGTAATGCTGGCTATTGAGTCAGATTTCTGGATCAACTTGGCTGGGCCTGAGTCTCAGTGGCTGGCAGCTGTGTCACGGCAGTTAGGTAATGATGTAGTCAGTCTCCATTTTTGTGATCTGATGTCATCATCCTCCAGTTTTGCATAATGTCCATTTTACTTATAACAGCCTGGTCTGGGGACCTAACCAGGAGGACCAAGGAGGAGCAGGTGTAGCTGCTGACCACCTACTACTTCAGTGTGTACTTGTTAAGAACAAGCATACTCTCAGTAGCCTTATCAGATTTAAGAAATTTAACAGTGATGTAGTACTTTATCTTATATCAACAGAATAAAACACATTTCCTCTGTTCCTTTTTTGTACTAGCAGCCCCTGTGGCACAGTGCTTAAGAGCTCGGCTGCAAACCAAAAGGTCAGCAGTTTGAATCCACCAGCTGCTTCTTGGGCACTTATGGGACAGTTCTACTCTGTCCTGTAGGGTCACTATCAGTTGGAACCCACTTGACAACAACAGGTTTGCTTGGGTTATTATACTGGTCTCTGTCTTATCAATTTATCAAACTAAATGAGACTTTCTTTTTTATGTTTTTTTAATTTTCAGACATTTTTTAACTGCCAAGCAGCCGAGATGGTTATGGAGGAATCCTCTAACACTAAGCATCTATAACAACATTGCTTTCTCAGAATGCTTGGCCGTTTATCACTAACCATGTATCAGTGTAACTTTCTTGGATAACTGGACCATCTGTTTTTATCAAGTCTATTTTTGGAGGAAATCCTAGTGGCAGGGTGGTTAAGTGTTATGTCTGCTAATTAAAAGGTCGGCAGTTTGAATCCACCAGGTGCTCCTTGGAAGCTGGGGCAGTTCTACTCTGACCTACAGGGTCACTATGAGTTGGAATTGACTTGAGGGCAGTGGATTTTTTTTTTTTGGAGAGCCTTTGCTTCCCTTATTGAGACTGATGGAGTCCTGTTAAAATCTCACACCAAGCCAACTGACAAAAACGTAACAGCATCTTTGGAAAGTGGGGGCTTGTCCAGCCCTGCCTCCTACTCACCGCTCTGGATGGGCCAGCGACCTTAGCTTCATCCGGAGAATCCTGAGCTTGTACCTGGGGCCGATGGCATTTCCCGTAGAAAACACCAAGGAAATGGCTGACACCGGGTCCAGATCTTGATTAAATCTCGCAAGCAGACTCACTTGCTGATATTTCTGAAATGTTGCCGGTTGACTAGAGGGAAGAAAGAATATTTAAAAGTAGATACACACTTGATAATCAGAGCAAAGAGTTTTGCAATCTATAAATCGCTGGAACCTGTGGATGGTTCACATGGCAAAGGCTCCTGGCTGCTCACCTAAGGGGGTAGACTTCAGGGCACCCAGAGCCAGGGCACCCAGAGGCACACTGGAATGGCACACTGGCAATCTATTTCCACAAAAAAACCACTGGCGGGGAAGAAACCCTCTGGTTTAAAGTCAGGAAAGGTAGGTATCAAGGTTGTTTCCTCTCACCATACCTTTTCAATCTGTATACTGAGCATATAACCTGAGAAGCTGGATTGTATGAAGAAAAAGGAGGCATCAGGATTAACAACCTGCATCATGCAGATGACATAACCCTGTTTGTTGCAAGTGAAGAGGATTTGAAATATTTACCGATGAAGATCAGAGACCACAGCCTTCCATGATTGCATCTCAACACTAAGGAAACAAATACCCTCACAACCAGACCGGTTAGCAATATCTTGGTAGAAAAAGGACTGAGGTCATCCAGGATTTCATTTCACTTGGTTCCACAACTGACTCCCACAGAAGCAGTGCTCAAGAAATCAAAAGACACACAGTGCACTGGAAAAATCTGCCACAAAGGATCTCTCTGAAGTACTGAAAAGTAAAGATGTCACCTTGAAGACTGAGGTGCGCCTGGCCCAAGCCGCGGTATTTTCAATCGCTTCGCATGCACACGAACACTGGACAACAAATAAGGAAGACAGAAGTGACACCTTTGAGATGCGGTGTTGGAGAATAGTGAATGTACCATGGACTGCCCAAGGAAAACAAACATTCTGCTCTGGAAGAAGTACAACCAGAGTGCTCCTTAGAAACTACAGTGGAAGGCTGCAGGTCTGACATACGTTGGGCGTGTCATCAGGAGGGATCAGTCCTTGGAGAAGGACATCATGCTTGGTAGGGTGGAGAATCGGTGAGAAAGAGGATGACCCTCCACAAGACGGAATGACTCGGTGGCTGCAGCGGTGGGCATGAGAACCGCAGACACAGCACAGGACCAGGCCCTGTTTCGTTTTGTTGTGCAGAGGGTCGCTGTGAGTCAGAACTGACCTGATGGCCCCTCACAACAACACAACAGGGGAGCGGTTTATTCTGACACACATGGGGTTGCCGTGAGTCGGAATCAACTCGGCTAGAGCTGGAAGTGGGTAGCCACTTGACCCCCAGCCCCCGCTAGCCGGCTTTCACGGGCACAGAATGCTGAATTCCACAGGACCGTATGAGGGAACCCGCTGCCACCAGCGACGGTAAAGTGCTGTGGCACCGGAGAGGTATGCTGTTACTGCGCCGCAGACCAGGCTCTTGTCACAGCTCTCCCACCCAGTGACAAGTTCTGCCAGGTGGGCAGTGTTATCTTCACTTTAAAAAGAAGGGACCCGGGAGTACAGTGGTTACAGCCACTAATCCAAAGGTCAGCAGTTCAAATCCACCAGGTGCTCCTTGGAAATCTTACAGGGCAACTCTACACTATATTATAGGATCACTATGAGTTGGAATTGACTTCACAATGAGTTTGTTTGTTTGTGAAAGAAACAAACACTCCCTGAGATTAGCTCACCCGGGTCACAGGATCCATCCATACAGCAGCCCCAGGGTTCACACCGTTCTGGCTAAGGTCAAGCTCGTGGCCTTTCAATGACACTTCACTGCTATATGCACAAACATGTTTTCTGAGCACAGATCAGGTATAAACAAGCTGCCTTTTGAGCCAAACAAGGTATGAATTAAGACGTTGAGCCTAGACATATTTTTTTCATCCCTGCCTCCCGTGCTGGACCTTCAGCTAGCCAAATCCTGGCTTCTGACACCTTTTTCCGAGCCTGTTGGGACACATTCTACAGCTAGAAACCCAAACTGCACCTCAGGCATGTTCACCGGGGAGGTGAGACAGTCTGTGTCGTTTTGGGTTGCTGGGGGGAGTCAGCCCTGGAAAACTGAGGGACCTTCCTGTGTGCATGAACAGTAGGCTGGAGCCAGAACTAACCCTTCCATTTGCGGTAGGGTGAGTATGAGGAGGCCTCTGTCGTACCAGCCTCAGTGGAATCAGGTCTAAATCCTGGAAGTACAGGACTAATAAAACGAGCCAGAAATGCACCCAGATTTTGGTTTCCAAATACCGTTTTCAGAAAGGAACCACAGTGCCCTAGAGAGCACCCATGACCAGGGCTTCGAGCAGGGAAAGTACCAACAGACGTGTTACAGGGCCAAGCCCTGGGTGCCCCGGGCACAGCACCCGGGAGGCTGCAGTCCAGCAGAGCACAGGGTGCAAGCCAGGGGTTCGGGGTGGGGCGAGCTGGGGGTGCAGCCCTGCCTGGCGACCTTCCCCAGGAAGGCCTGGCCCCGAGCAGACCCAGAGCACACCTGCTCCACAGGCACTGCCAGGCAGCAATGTTCCACCCATCCAAATGCCCACATCAGGTTGGCTAAAGGCCTGAGAAACACGGAGATGTGCAAAGGAATGCAATTATAAAACCAAGTGCTTCTCAGAATTGTTAAACTAAAATTTTAAAAAACTTGTTTCACTAGGATCAACTCCCACTCATAGCGACCCTGTAGGACAGAGTGGAACTGCCCCATAGGGTTTCCAAGGAGCGGCTGGTGGATCTGAACGGCTGAGCTGCGGGCCCACAGCCGAGCTCTTACCTGCAGTGCCGGCAGTGCTCCCAGAACTGCCCAACACGGTACAAACACATGCAGACGTGTATGGACGGGATTGCAACAACCGCACTCCAGCCACAGGCGTGGCAGGCACTGCCCGAGTGCCTCACCGCGGAAAGTCAAACAGCCCAGGTGGGCTGGGAAAACATCAAGGCTCAGACCACAACCCTGACCCACAAGCGTGGTGGCTCCTGACCCCTGGTGACCTTATAGGACAGGGTTGAAGTGGCCCACAGGGCAGCTGCTGCTGTCGTGTTTACAGAGGTGGATTGCCTCATTTCTGTCCCGAGGATGGGCTTGTGGGTTCTAAGTCACCTTCCCATTAGCAACCGAGGTCTTAACCACTGTGCTACCAGGGCTCCGTACCAAAACAGTAACAAGCCACGAAAGGAAAATAAAGCCCATCTCTGAGTACTCGTGTTCTAAACAACAAAACAAAAACCACTGCTACTGAATTGACCCTCTAAGCAGAGCAGAAAGGCCCCAGAGGGTTTCCAAGAAGCAGCTGTTACATTCCAACTGCAGATCTTGTCGGTTAACAGCCATGCTCTTCACCCCACCTCACCAGGGCTTCAGTACTGTTCTGTGACACCTTGATGGCATAGAAGGGGAAAATAGCTACTCTGTGGCCCCAGCAGCTTGACTTCCTAAAAGCCTTCCATAATAAGAGCAAGATACCACCCTGATGCTGCCATTTCCAACAGAGAACTGTGGGATGAGGTTCTCTTGTTCAGCTGCTTGAATAACAGCCAGTGAAAACCACAGGAGCAAAACAAGACAATGAAACCAAAAATCAGCAAGAGAAGTAGATTTGGGAAGTTCACAAACATGGGAATTAAACAACACAATCCTAAATAACTGATGCATCAAAAAAGAACTCACAAGAAAAACCAGAAAATACTCTGAGATGAATGAAAATGAAAAAGGAGGAAAACAACTTACCAAAATGCAAGGGATGCAGGTAAAGGGGTACTCAGAGGAAAAGCTATAGCTTTAAAGGTTGACGTTAAAAAAGAAAGACCTCAAAACTGTAACCTAATCTTTTACTTTAAGAATAAGGAAAAGAAAAGCAAACTAAACTCAATGCCAGCAGAAGAAAGGCAATAACAAAGATGGGAGGGGAAATAAGGAGTCCTAGTGGCTCAGGGGTTAGAGCACTTGGCAGCTGGCAGAAAGGTCCAGGGTTCAAATTGGCCAGCTTATCTCCAGGAGAAAAGACCCTGCAATCTGATCCTTCCAAAATTACCTCCTAGGAAACTCTACGGGGCAGTTCTACCCTATGCACTATACCCTACATTGCAGTTCTGTCCTACAGGGTCTCTATGATTCAGATCCACTAGAGGGCAGTAAGTGCCAGGGGAGGGAGGCAGGGACGGGGGCTTACTATTAATGCATATGGAGTTTCTTTTGGGAAGGGTGATAAAAATGTCCTGGAATTAGACAGTGGCAAAGACTGTGCAAATGGAGCCTTGGTGGCGCAGTAGTTAAGCACTCAGCAGCTAACCGAAAGGCTGGCAGTTCAAACCCCCCACCCCCAGGAGGTCCACAGGAGAGACAACTGGTGATTTTCTTGGATAAAGATCACAGCCCAGGAGACCCTGTGGAGAATTCTACTCGGTCCTACAAGGCTGCTGTGAGTTGGAATGGACTCCACAGTAATGACTGTTGGCACTCCACAGTAACGACTGTGCCATCTTGTGAATGTACTAAAAACTACTGGACTGTACACTTGAAAACCAGCCTATGGCTGTTGAGGAAACTGTGGTGGCGCAGTGGTTAAGAGCTACAGCTGCTCACCACAAGGCCAGGAGTCTGAATCCACCAGGTGCGCCCTGGAAGCTCTATGGGGCAGTTCTATTCTGTCCTATAGGGTTGCTATGAGTCAGAATTGACTCAATTGTGGGTTGCTGGTAAGTTGACTCTGACCCATAGCCGCCTGTAGGACAGAGTAGAGTTTTCTAGTGGGTGAACTGCATTATGATTTTAAAAAGTCTTTGGAAAACATAATAAAAATGTGGATGCATGGAGAATGAAGGTGAAAAGATGGAAAAAGGGGTCACCAGGCAGATCATAACATCGACTGGGACCCCATCGGTACCCACAGTCAGCAGAGGCTGGATAAACTAGTTTATATACTCCAATAAAATTTCACTGGTCACAAACGTAACAGCAAAATGTTCAATTTACCTCACAAAACAAGAGAAAAATACTGGTAATTACATTTAACAGAACAACTGTTTCCTTTTTTTCTGAGTTTCTCCCATTGGCGTTGACTCTGGCAAACTCAGCGGAAATAAGAATGCACGTCCCTTATGCAGCTAATGCTGTTAGATGACTTCTAGCTGATTCTGACTCCTGGTGACCCGGCTGCGCCTGAGACAACTGTCCTCTGCTGGGTGTCTGGTGCTGGTTTTTCAGAAGCAGGTCACCAGACTGTTCTTCTGAGGTGCCTCTGTGGACTTGGGCCTCCAGCGAGTGTATGACGGGGTGCCTTTGGGGGCGGGATAGGTGTGGGGAGGGAAGGACCTGCACTTTGATGCTACACAGTCTTATTGTTAATCGTTCGCAAGAAGCGTGGAGAAGTCTTATACTGAAGTATTTAGATAAGAGAAGAGGAGGGGTCAGGCAGGGAGAGGGAGGGGAAGGGGGGAAGATAAGGGCAGAAAACTGCAGAACCGATTCCCTATTTAAAGAGCCAGGGAGACCAAGGGCCGAGGAAAAGAGCCTAGCAAGGTCTGCCCTCGTAGCATCTGTAGCTTGGATCTCTCAGTTTAAAAATGGGTGAATTGCGGATAGAACTTAGATGGCCGCCCACTCTCCCAGCCCAACCTACTGATTGATCTTCGATTCTGTAGTGCTCCCATCTTTGTCTCTTAATCTGATTGTAATAGATCCTCTTCTGACATTCTTGTTCCAAGTTATAATGTCCACAAAATAATGATACACTGCAAAATAAAGAGAGAAAACGGCTTGAGGGAAGGACTCCCAACTGCTCCCCGGAATCAGGCAGTGAATCACCCCAAATCCGGCCTCCCTGACAATCAAGCCCCTTCTTCTCTTCCTCTACGGTTTCTGTGCAGACCCTCAGGAAGGATGCGCTAACTTCCCTGACTCCTCTCCAGTCAAGTGACAGCAGTGCCAGCACAGGGATCCAGTCTCCACATGACTCCACGTGTCTGCATCACCATTAAATCGGTGTGTCCACATGGCCTACGGCTGAGTGTGTGTGGTCGTTTCAATCCCTGCCCGTTTTGGAGCAGACCACCTCTTCTTAGCCATGTGAGGCCTCTCCGTGGCCGACAGGAGCCTCCACACTCTCCTCCCAGCCTCCCCGTCTCTCCCCAGGCACCCAGGCCGTCTGAATGTCTGCAGTGCCAGGTTCTCCCTTGCTCTCAGGCCCCCTCCCTGTCTGGAACACTCCTGCTTTGCCCCTATGGTGACCTATCCCTTGGGTCTCAGAATAACATCACTTCCTCCAGGCAGCCTTCCCCGACCCTCAGGCTAAGTCAGTCTCCCATCTTGGAGTCCCTAGTCCTCTCCCTGCTCAGTGCACTATAGCTACAAAATACACAAGTCATCATCACCGTAGGGGCAGGTGTGTGGGTACAGCCTAGCAAAGATTGCTGGGATAATGCCTCATGGGCTGGAAAAAAAAGGTTTCAACCAGAACTATTACAGTAGCTAGGCGGTGTGGTAACTCCTCTCTGTGATCTCAGCACTAATGCCTTGTGGGCACCCAGTACCCTCCTGCTGAATAAAGGAGGGCACATGTCTGTCTCACCTGCTCTTTGCTTCCAACGATATTTGGGGAAAATGGGGTCACAGACTGACTTGTGTCTCCCCAAAAACATGTGCAGCCATTTGGCTAGGCTGTGATTCCTGGTATTGTGTGATGTTCCCGTACGCTGCAAATCTGGCCTCAGTGAGGTCCACGGGGAGGAGGAGCAGCAACTGTGCTGGCGGGACAGGACTCACTGTATAGGACAGTATACTGTGCCTCGAGGCAGTCTCTTGGGACATAAACGACAGGGAAGCAAGCAGAGTTGGGAACCTCGTACCACCAAGAAAGCAGTACCAAGAACAAAGACCATTCTTGGGAAAGGACCCAGGTCCCTGTACCTCAGAAGCTCCCAGTTCAGGGGAAAAGTGACAGTAAGGTCCTATGTCCAGAGCCAACAGAGAGAGCCTTCTCTTGAAGGTGACACTCTGGATTTGGATTTGTGTCCTACCAGACTGTGACAGAATGAGATTTCTCTCAGTTAAAGCCGTCTAGTTGTGGTATCTCCGTTACAGCAGCACTAGACGCTCAGACACGAGCTGCCCATCATGAAAGTTCATCATAGCCCCTCGTTCTTGGTCTGACTTTCAGAGAAGGGGAAGGACTCCCAGGGAGATGACAATTCTGTGCAGGAATAAGGCCAACCCAGGTGTCACTGTCATTTCACAGTGTATTACTGTCCTTGGAAACCCAGCTGGTGTAGCAGTTAAGTGCTTCCTTGGAAAGTCTATGAAGCCGTTCTACTCTGTTCAATAGGGCCACCATGCGTCAGAATTGACTCAGTAGCACTGGGTTTGGTTTGGGTCTCTTGTCGCTCAGAGGCTTGCCCCCCAGAGACAAGGCAGATGCCCAAATTCGGAGCTGTCACTCATGGCTCCTGCAACCTCCTATGTAAGGGTTGCTCCTCAGAAAAATGAAAAGAGAGACCCCACGAAAAGACAAGTGTCTGTCCAGGCAAATTCCTTTCAGATTCCTAGAGTATCTAGTCATCTCCTGCACCCACTGAACTCCCCTTTGGGATAGCCAGCCTCTCAATGTCCACAGAAGGTCACCATGCCTCCTCTGGAGCTGGAACCAAGCCACAGATCCCCTTTCCCTGGCCCCAGTCCCAGGTGTCCTGGGGATTGAGCCATCTGGTGGAATCACTTTGTCACTACAGTGGCTGTACCGGGGAGCTAACAAGTACCATCTACCGAGATTTTAATTCTCTCTCGCAGCCCAGGAGACAGGCATGACTAGCCTCACTTTACCAGTCAGGACACTGAGCCTCAGACAGGTCAAGTGGAAAACTCACGATGTGACCAAGGGCCCTCTGCCTCACGCTCCACCATAGCCCTTCCTGGCCAAGAAGTAGCCAGGAAGCCGAGACTCAGCGTCCCCAGAGTGAACGCATCGCGTGCCAGTGAGCAGCTGCGTCCGTCACTCACTGCAGAAAGGCTTCTCCTCCGCAGTGTCAAAGAAGGCTGTGGTCACGGGAGGCTCCTTCTCCCTTAAAGAGTCTTTCCAGCGGTCAGCGTAATAGCCTACGAAACAAGTTGGAAAAGCACAGAGTTCACACGCGTCCTGTAAATGTTAACAGCAAGTGGGGAAGTAGCAAGAACAGTGTGTCTCAACGCAGCCACCACCACCCTGGAGACGACCATCTTCTCTGGGTGAAGACCCCCCAGGTCCAGCAGGGTAGGCCACCTGCCACATCTTGCTGGCTGACCCTAGCCCTAAGGGCTGGTGGTTGCCAAAATTCCCTACAGTGACCTGTCTCCTTTCTCCCGACATCATGTCACCCGGCACTGGCTCTCAGCCGCAGGGGTCGGGAGCGCAACACACCGGTCTGGGCTACAAGCAAGCGCATGGTTTCAGCACTGTGTTCACTGTGTACGTTAACCCAGATTCCGGTTTACACCTAACAGCATCACTCTTGCAAAGCGATGAGCCTTCTTAAAGGGCTCCAACTGGGTGTCTCCATTGCAGAGAACCTGGGCTTGCCATGGGACTGTCACCAGGCAGGTGACTGTCCTCCTTCATTTCCATGCCAGCAGGAAATGAGGTCACATGCAGTCCAGCATGGCCATGCCCTCTTCTCTGTCCCCACCCCTAGGGAATGGCCTCCGGGTTCTGACGGAGAGCCCAGGCACCAGTATTTTGCGAAAACTCTCTAGGTAATCCTGTCGTGCAATCAGGGTTGAGAACCACTGGTCCGCAGCGTGCCCTCATGTCAGCTTGAGATCTTGGAAAGAACTGGAAATTTCTCATGACCGCCTAGTTTTCAAAGTCCTCATCACCTGGAATGTTCGCTGCAACGCTCAGCAAACATCACCGTCTCTGCTCCCGCCTCCCACTCTGGCCGTGCTTTCAAGAGCTGGAGTGCGGAAGGAGGGGAGGTGCCTGCAGCCATGCCTTGTCACAGGGCATCACTCTGCCAGGCCCAGTGGGCAAGAGTGTCTCGGGGTTCACTGTAGATCTACAACAGAGAGGCTGTCTATATGGAGGAGGTGTTTCTGCCCCCATGGGAGAAGCCTGTACCGGGTGCCTTGGCTCAGCTTGGAAACTTTTCTGGAAATTTCTTTTTTGCACTATCAGAGGAAGACTGCCAATTAAGTTCACGAGCTCATCCTAGAGCTTGTGCTAGATACCTCATGGCTCAATATCACCATGGTCACCTTCAAAGCGCTTTCCTTGGGAAGCTATGCACCAATGCCAGTGCCCAGTCCACCCTTGAAAGCAATTTTGGAACTCTCCGGAACAGCCATGGGAGCTATTGTCATATGACCTTTGATGTCCTAAATGGCATCCAAATATCTTCCTGTCAAGATTTTCTTTATCTTTGGGTAAAGAAAAAACTTGCTGGGGGACAGATCAGGTGAGTAGGATGCTCCAATACAGTTATTTGTTTCCTGGCTAAAAACTCCCGCACACACAACTATACAATTAAGTCCACGAAGTTACCATGGTGCACAATGGCCATTCCAGAAAGAGTTCCAAAGTTGCTTTGAAAGGTGGACTAGGCGCTGGCGTCGATGCATAGCTTCCCAAGGGGAACACTGTGAAGGCCACAGTAGTGATATTCAGCAATGAGGTGTGCAGCGCTCAGAACAATTAAGTTTGTAGACTTTATCGCCAGACCTCATAGAGTGTCTATGGAGTTGCATTGCTTTGTGGATGGACTCTGAGACCGATTTTTTTTTTTAAAAAAAAAAACATTTTACTATTGGGAGACTCCAGAGAAATTCACAGATCAATTTGGCCAGGAAAAAAGCTGACTAGATGGATTTTCTAAAAGATAAACGGTCTAGACTCATTTTTAGACCATAAAGTGGTGCTGAGATCCCCACCACAAGTGAGATCTTGGTTGAAGGGAAGGGACCGCTCTGCTCAGGCTTACCCACAGTGGGACAGGATGCCTGCGGTGGCGTGCCGCAGCTGGCACACTTGCCGTTCCTGTAATCCTGGTAGGAACCACAGGGGTAGGTGGCAAGGGTGCAGTTCTCGCTCAGGGAGGAAAGGTACAGGTACACAGACCTCTGGTGGTCGCATTTGAAGTACTGAATTCCTTGGATGTGAAAGGAAAGATGAGAGTTGAGAACGCTTATTACAATATCTCATGTTTCACACACACACAGTGTAGCGTGTGCCTACTAAACGCCAGACCCTGCTTCGAGTGCCAACAGCTTGGGCGTTCTTCATTCCACAACTGTCTGGTGATGCTGTGGTCAGTGCTCAGCTGCTAACCAAAAGGTCAGCAGTTCAAACCCACCAGCTGCTCTGTGGGAGAAAGACACACCAGTCTGCTTCTATAAAGATTTTTTAAAAAATAAAAATAAGAACCACTGTCATCCAGTCGATTCCAATTCACAGCAATCCTCTAGGACAAAGCAGAACTGCCCCGTGGGGTTTCCAAGGTGGCACTCTTTCAGGGAGCAAGCCTCCTCTCTGCACAGACTACAGCCTGAACAGCCCTATGGGGCAGTGGTACTCTGTTCTACAGAGTCACTGCAAGTCAGATTCCACTCCATGACAGTAGGTTTGGTTTATGGGGTTGTAAGGATTCCCGCAGACAAAGGGCAGGAGGAAGGACCTGGATTAAGGCTGTGACAAGAGCTCCTGTGTCTGAATAAAGGCCTGGCTGTGCGGTGAGCAATTGAGGCAACGTTCATCATCATCCAGTGTTTGGTTTCGATAGTTACAGATTTAAAAAGTTACATACTTGATTTACAATGTGTATTTATATTTTATATTCATAGCATCCTTACTATCTCAGGAACATTTTTTTAGTAATAAAAAAGAACTACTGCATGTGAAATAATCTCAGAACTTAAAATATGCCATTCTTTAAACAGACCACTCGTCTGTCACTTTGTCCTACTGCGACGGCCTACGCGTTGCTGTGACGCTGGAAGCTGTATCGCTGGTATTTCAAACACCAGCAGGGTCAGCCCTGCTGGACAGGTTTCAGCAGAGCTTCTAGATCAAGACAGATCGGGAAGAAGGACCTGGCGATCAACTTCTTAAAGTGGATCTAGTGCTGGGAGACGAGCCCCTTGGGTTGGAAGTGTTCAAAAACCCAGTGCAGAAGAGTCGCCTCCTCCAAGGACGGAAGCCACCGCCATCAAGGCAACTCCAACCCTATGGGACAGAGTAGAACCACCCCGCGGTTTCCAAGGAGTGCCTGGTGGATTGGAACTGCCGACCTTCCGGTTAGCAGTCACACCACTTCACCACCCCACCACCAGGATGTCCTCACAGTGCAGACTCGGCCTCAGTGATGCGGATGGAACCAAGTCTTACAGACCTTCATCTGCAGGGGCGGCACAACTCCAAGTGAGAGGAACAGCGAGAGGAGCGGCACAGAGAGGGACTGCCGTGGTGGCCGAAGCCATCGGCCCCAGCACAGCAGCAATGGCCAGGGGGGCGCAGGACCGGGCAGGGTTTGCTTCCGTTGTTTGTGGAGTCGCTGGGAGTCAGAATCGACTCAGTGGCCCCGAACAACAACCGCTTTACAAAATATGAACTGTCTGCACTTACCTCCCAATATTGTTTGGGGGCAACCCGGCTGGTCCTGCCCCCCATTCGGGTAGAAGTCTATGTGGCCCAGTGGCTCCCTGTAGCCCAAAGCTGCAAGAGAGCACATCACACCTGTCATGGGCTGAATTGTGTTCCTCTAAAATGTGCATAGTAATTTGGCTGGGCTGGTGATTCCCAGTGTTGTGTGCTGCCCTCTGTCTTGTGATTTTCCAATGCTATAAATCCTGATCTAAGCCTGTGGTTAACAGACTGGATTTAAGCTAAAGAGGATTCAAGTGGGACTGCAAAACTCTTCCTAGGGCCTCCTCCCTGCTCCAGTGTACAGAGAGTTTCCCTAGAGTGTGGCTTGTACCACCTTCTATTCTTTCTTCCTACAAGACATAAAAGGAAAGGGAAGCAAGCAGAGAACTGAGAACCTCACACCATCAAGAAAGCAGCACCCAGAGTACAGCGCATCCTTCAGATCTGAGGTTCCTGCACTAACACGCTCCCTGACCAAAGACTGATGCAACACAAGGCCTTTCCTTCAGGGCCGACAGAGGGAAAGCCTTCCCCTGGAGCAGACACCTGAATTCAGACTTGTAGCCTATTAGACTGTCCAAGAATAAATGTTTCTTTTTTAAAGCCATCCACTCGTGGTGTTTTCCTGTTAGAGCAGTACCAGACAACTAAGACAAAGTCTTTATCCTGCTTTGTGCTTCTAATCACTGTGGCTCATTGCTGGCAAGGTTTCTATTGCTATTGTCCCCATGGTACCTATTTAAAGGTCTTGTCCAAAGTTGCACTGCCAGTTAGCAGCTAGGAAGCAAGGATTTCCGGCTAGGAGACCGGGAAGGTGATAGTGGAATTTACTTCCGGTATTTCCAAAGACTTAAAAGGAAGTTTAGTAACTCATTCACCCCTAAACCAAAGTCATTGTGTCAATCAGCTCCAGCTCAGAGCAACCCTACAAGACAGAGCAACCCTAAAGAAGTGCCCCATGGTGTCACCAAGGCTGTCATCTTGACAGAAGCAGACCGCCCCATCTTCTTCCCTCAGAGCGGCAGGCGGCTTCAAACTGCCAGCCTTCCTGGCTAGCGACTGCGCACTTGACCACGGCTCCACCTGGGCCCCTTTCAATCTCTGCAAGCCTGAGACAATGACATGTTTCTTCAGATCTGGCTGGCATTCTTCCTAAACTTCTCAGGACATTTGTGGTAGTCTAATGGAAAAGAAATAGGCAAAAACTAATTTTCATTTAAATGTAAATTACTGAATAGACCAAGTCTTTAAAATTTGGGATTGTGATGGGTGTGATTGGAAACACTTCTAGAAAATGGGCCTTTAACGATGTGTAGATACATTTAATAACTCCTTATTTTTGTTTAATGGGGCCCTGGTGGTGCAGTGGTTAAGTGTTCACAGCTGCTGATCCAAACACTGGGAGTTCAAATCCACCAGACACTCCTTGGAAACTCTGTGGGGCAGTTCTGTTCTGTCCTATAGGGTTGCTATGAGTAGGAATTGACTCAATGGCAGTGGGTTTGGTTTGGGGTTTTGGTGGTGCCGTGCAGCTAAGAGTCTGGCTGCTAACCAAAGGATCAGCAGTTCAAATACACCACCCACTCCTTAGAAACTGCACAGGGCAGTTCTACTGTCCTATAGGGTTGCTATGAGTCACAACTGACTCCACAGCAAAAGGGGTTGGTTTGGGTTTATTTTCTTTAATGAGGTAATGCCAAAATAACCAATAAAATGCTTGATTTAAATAGATTATGTATAGACATGCATATAAATATATGTGTGTCTATATTGATCGTGGTAATAATAGCCCACTGCCTTTGAGTCAATTCCAATTCATAGTAACCCTACAGGACAGAGAAAGACTGCCCCATGGGTTTCCAGGGGCTGCTAGTGAATTGGAACTCAGTTACCCGCTGGGCTCTTTAACCACTGAGCAACCAGGCCTCTCTGGTAATAATGGCTACTATATATTGAAAATCTACATTTGTCTGTGGGTGTCTACTCAGTGCTTTACACACCTTTGTTCTGATCTTCCCAGTGTCTGCAAGGTAGCCTTACTTAATTCAGATGTAATAACTTACAGATGAAGATACTGAGGATTAGAGGAGCAAAAGAACCACTGCGAGGCCCTTATCAAAAAGCAAAAAAGCAAACTCTTGGCTGTCGAGTCGATTCCAACTCATAGCGACCCTGGTGGGACAGAGCAGAACTGCCCCGTAGGGCTTCCCAGGAGCCTCTGGCGGATTCGAACCACTGACTTTCTGATTAGCAGCTGTAGCGTTTAACCACTACACCACCAGGGTCTCCACCAGACCGTTAGAAAGAGAAAAACCCGGGTCTGGAGTCCCTGTCTCACAGACCGCAACAGAATACGGCCCAGCACAATGCTGAAGATGAGACCCTCAGGCTGGAAAACCAAAAACCCAAGCCCACCACCATCAAGTCAATTCCGACTCACAGTGAACCTATAGGGCACAGTAGAACTGCCCCACAGACTTTCCAAGGAGTGCCTGGTGGATTCAAGATGCCAGCCTTTCCGTTAGCAGCTACAGCACTAACCACTGCACCACCAGGGTTCCCTCAGGTTGGAAGCCATTGAAAACATGGATTAACACACCAGCCTCCACCTTGGGCTCAAACACGTCAGCATCAGGGAGATGACACAGGACCGGAGAAAGTCTCACTGCTTTGTGCCCAAACCGGCCAACAGTCACACCAGCTCGACAGCAGCTAACCACAACGGCCTGATCACAGAGCTTACACTCTTTCTTTAAATTCTGCTTTCTTGCCCAGAATGGAAAATAAACGGCTCTGTTCCATCAAGCCATAGACTGGGTCTGTGATGCTCCGTTAACCGCGTCAGTCCTCCCTCACGTTCTCCACGGTGAGCCTGCAGCTGTTTCACGAGCACAAGTTCCCTCTGAGCACAAGTTCCCTCTGCGACAAACTACTGCTGAATATCATGCCACAGCGCCCCCGACAGGGAGGTCGAGGGTTTTTCAGGCAGTTCTATCAGAAAAAGGATGTCGCTGAAACACCTGCCCTGCTCTGTCCCCTGGGCCCTCCCGGAGGGTCCTGATGCTGCTCTTTTCCCAGACGCCTGGTCATGGGAACCCCTCCTGGATCATCACATGTTTCCAACCCCAGATGTGAAGCTGAACAAGTGAAAACATTTGTGCACGTGGAGTGCACACTGTCCTGAGCTTCCTTGAGCAGGTGATCACTTTAAATGTGAGAATAGATGGGAAAACATCCCAACCCAGAGAGAGAGCCTGGGTGACTGCATTCAGCCAGCTTCCTTGAGGCATTTCTTGGGGTTTGGAGCACTGCCCAGGAGGAAGAGGGAGATCCAGAGGGGTCTGATGGGCCCCAGCGGAGACTCTGGGAGTGTGGGGATTCACTGCCCCAACAGGACAGGAACGTTACCGTCAATGTCTGAATGGATGACGTCCACAAACTGCGCGTCGCTGGGGTCTAATCTGTCTTGCGGAGGTCTCCCATTGTACAAAGGGCCCGCAGGGTCGAGACCTGCAATGAAAACAGAGTCAGCTTGGAGCCCACGCCGTGAGTCACTCCCGTTGGGCGCCCCAGAAGGTTGCTCTCCGGCTGCAGGGTACCGGCGAGGGGCCAGCACCCGTGTTCCCTGCTGCTCCGTCAGGATGACTTCCTGTGCCCTGAGGACTTTTCCCACGGTGCAGACGGGTGCCCTGGCGGTGCCGCGGAGACTGGGGTACAGCCCCCCCGACAAGGAGGCTGACCTTGTGCAGAATTTAACAGCAGGGGGCACGCACATCTGGAGAGCAGGAAGGGGGTGGGATAAAGGTACTCTTCAGGGGCCCTGGTGGCGCAGTACTGAAGAGTTTGGCTGCTCACCAAAAGGTGGGTAGTTCAAACCCACCAGCTGCTCCTTGGAAACCCTGGAGAGGCAGTTCTGCTCTGTCCTATAGGGTTGCTATGAGTTGGAATCGACTCCACAGCAATGAGCTTGGTTTTTGGTTAGGTTTACTTATTTCTATCCCAGTTTCCATGATCCAGAAACCTTGGATGTTATATATGAAACCAGGAGATGGGAGGCGTCACCTAAAGTCAACCCTTCTTGTTGCTAATAAAATTCCTTTGTGTCCAGCTGCTGCACTGGTTTCCAGTTTACTTGTCCACACTGGCTCCTCTGATGCTCACTGCGTGTAGGAAGGCAGGGCACCTATCATTAGCTCATTTTACAGGGTAGGATCTGAGGCGCAGGGAGATCAAGGGTCTTGAGCAGCATCACACAGCCTCACAACCCAACCAGCTCTGGCTGTCCAGATCTTGGTTTCAGGTGTGAGGCCTGGTGAGATCTTGGTTTCAGGCACCGAGCCTGGCAAGCTGGGCTGGAAAGGGCAAGACTCGCTGGCCAGGCCAGGTGTCAGAGACGGAGAGAGAGTGGCATTCCTCCCGCAGAATCATCTCACCTCCTAAGTGTCTAAACTGATCTTTTGCCCTGGGCTGCTGTTAGCTGAGCATGCCGCATCACCCCAAGAAATAGCTGCAAAAACAGTGAACAACAACAAAAAAAAAACTGATGTGGCCACATAGCAAAAAATTTAAAAAATTAAAAGCTACAGGTTCGAAGGAGTTCTGCTCAGTAGAGACCTAATCAGAGTGAAGACAGTGTGACGTTTTTAATCTGCGGCTATCACTTTAGGTGACACCTCCTATCCCCTGCTTTCATATATATATAGAATGCAAGATGTGGCATCTTGGCCCCCGTTTTCCTGGGCCTGTCCTCACTCTCTCCAAGTGTCTTCTCCCAAGGGTCACCACTCTGGGTGGTGCAGATGGTTAATGCACTCTAACAGGAGGGCTGGGGATCTGGGTTCACCCGGGGCACCTCGAAAGACAGGACTGGCCACCTGCCCTGAGAACGCCAGCCCTGAGATGGTTTCAGGCTCTCTTGCTTCCTTGGGTTGTTTGTTTCTCTGTCGCCTTTCCTTATCGCTGCCTTTCCTCCCAGCTTTTCTTCCTCTTCTGTCCACGCCCAGCTGAAACCAACGTGGGAGGAGCCAGGTTCACACCCAGGCACCGCAGCACACGAGATAACTCTCAACACAGTGGAAGAAATTCCGGCCTTGGAAAGAATTTGCTGGAGAGGCCTGTCCCTGCTCAACTAAGACAGCATGAGTTCTTGACTCAGAAAAATAAGGATGAGAGTCAGAGTTCCCAGCAGCCTTCATGTCCGTAGACGACGGATTAGCTCACTGTACATAACATGCAAACCAGGGCAATTCTGAGAGTGGAAAGGATGCTATGCCAATCTCTCCAGAACAAAGGACACAGACTGTTACTAACACAGGCAAATGTGGAAATACAATCTCCTTCTTGAGTGACTGGATAAGCCACAGCAAGTGGTTAAGTGTACAATGTCAGCCAAAAGCGAAGTGAAGCTGCCCTAAAAAGCTGCAAGCTTGATGTGGACAGAGCTGGTGTGCAGCCCCACCTCTAGCACTAACCAGCTCTGTGACCTTGGGCAGCTTACTTTACTTCTCTGAACCTTACCTGTAAAATGGGTATAAGAAGGATACTTCAGAATGACAGAATTCCCAAGTCTGAATCCAAAAGATTCTAAGACTATTATAGAATGAAAACTACAGGCAGATGAATCTTGCTGTAAGATCACCAGAAAAGCCTCAGGCTAGTGACCCTTGGGTTTGGTCACAATGAAGCAGTTTAAGTATCTGGTGAAAGCTGTGGCCGTGAACAAGGCGGACATCCACCGCTTGGCATGCTATCTCCAGGTCCTCCCAACCTGTTCCCAGGTCACCATAAATTCTCCCCCGAGGCAGGGCTGTCCAACAAATATACCAGGTCTGCCAATTAAGTTCAGTAGACAAAGTGCTCCATACCTCATTGCAGAATATCACTACAGTGACCTTTGAAGTGCTCCTCTTGGGAAGCTGTGCACTGATGCCAGCAATTAGTCCACCTTTCAAAGTAATTTTGGAAGTCTTTCCAGAATGGCCATCAGAGCTGTCATTGTATTACTGTTGGTGTCCTCAATATTATCCAAATGTCTCCAATATTTCCTTTACCTCCAGGTAAAGAAAAAGTCATTCGGGGCCAGATCAGGTGAGTAGGGAGGGTGTTTCAATGCAGTTATTTGTTTGCTGGCTAAAAACTCCCTCACAGACAACTAGACAATTAAGTTTCAGAACTTGCCACCATGCCATCGTGCTCAGTGGCCATTCCAGAAAGTGTTCCAAAACTGCTTTGAAGGGTGGACTAGGCACTGGCATCAGTGTATAGCCTCCCCAGGGGAGGACTTCAAAGGTGACCACAGTAATATTCAGCAATGAGGTATGTAGCACTTAGAACAATTAAGTTCACAGACTTAACTGTCAGACTTCATATAATCAGTCATGTATGTAATTTTTAACATTTTCTAGCAGCCACTTAAATTATAAACAGTGGAGAATTCATTTTAATAATTCATCTTATTTAACCCCAAAATGTAACCCACTGCTATTGAGTCAATTCCAACCCACAGCAACCCTATAGGACAGAGTGGAACTGCCCCATAGGGTTTCCAAGGAGCAGCTGGTAGATTCGAACTTCTGATCTTCTGGTTAGCAACCCAGCTCTTAATCACTGTGCAACCAGGCTCCTTGTTTAACCCAGTATATCCCAAATTTTATCTTTTCAACTTATTATCAATATAAAAACATTGAGGCATGCCGCACTCCCTTTTTGCACTTAGCCGTTGAAATCTGGTGTGCATTTCACAGACACAGCACATCTTAGTTCACACTGGCTACTTCTCAAGTGCCCAGCAGCCACGTGGGACCGGTGGCAACTGTATGGATAGCACAGCTCTGAGGTCATTCCTCACAACGTGCTGTCTGGGCCATCGACACCTTCTGGTCACAGGGGACTCCCAGTCCCCAGCCCTAGAGATTCCAATTCAGCAAGCTGGCACTCTCACCAGGACCTCAGGGGTCTGTACACACACTTCAGTTGGAAAAACAAAGGTAATGGGTTCTCCAGTAAAGTAGGCACCCCAAACCAAAAAGCAGACCTACTGCCATCGAGGCCATTCTGACTCATAGCGACCCTATAGGTACCCAAATATTTTAAAGTCCTCTGCCATACTGTGTTGAAGAAGTATGTGAGAAGTAACACCAGAACAGGTACCTGAAGAGAAAGAGAAAGAGGAAAGACAAAAGAAGAGGAATCAAAGACATGAAGCAGCTGTTTGGGGCTAGATGATTAACAGACAAAACTAAAAACTCGCTGCATCAAGTCAATTCCAGGACACAGGACAGGACAGAGAAGTGATCCCGTAGGGTTTCCAAGGTGTTGCTGGTGGACTTGGACTGCAGACCCTCGGTTAGCAGCCAAGCACTTACCTGTCTCCACCACCAGGGCCCCAGCTAGCAGATCATACCAGGACATTTGCAGAACCAGCCAGTTCTTGGGAGCTGGGAGAGACTGCGTCCTGAACCAACAGGTCAGGTACCAGTGTCACATTCTAGCAAGCCTGTCCAGGTCAGAAAGTGGGACTGAGGAGGGGACATACTTCCTCTAAAGTTGCCCCAGGGGACAGCTGAGCTTGACCTGGTGGCTCAGAGAGCATGAGAGGCATATGGAGCCCATGCACCAACCCATCGAGGCCACGGAACAGGACCAGGTGGGTCCAGAGTAGGGGGAATGTCCACAACCAGAAACCAAGGCTCCCTGAAGTTCACATTCAGAGCAGGTGTGGCCAAAGGTGCCTGGGCATCTAGGGGCAAACAGGAGGGCAGAGAAAGAAGGCAGTGATGCGCGGGAGCCAAGTGTGCTCTGTACTCGCTTCTCCCCACACTCTGTGCTCAGCGACATCATATCGGCAGCTTGGAAGCAGCCACAACCGCAGTATTTACACTACGGGCATCAGCAGAAGCCACACACCATGCCTTTATCCTATCTTGGAGAGCTGGCTGGTTTTTCAGGACATCAACAAGATCCAACAATAAGCAATAAAGGCAAAGTCAAGTCATCCATTCTTTGGTATCCAGAGAGCAAAAGAAACTTTAAAAATGTAAGAAGGCATTGGTTTCTAAAGCATAGTACTAACAATAACAAAATTTTAAACTTAAAAAGAACTTTGCTTCCCTGGAACAGCAGAAGAAGAAGAAAATGAGGCCACCCACGGTCTTTGGGGTGAAAAGTGAGAAAAACCATCAGGAAAAAACAATCGCAAGAACGAGGGCTAGAGGAGATGCCAGCCAACACGCACAGTGTGTGTGTGTGAGTGTGAGAGAAAGAGAGAGAGTGCTGTTTATAGGAGACAGAAAGGACCAGCTTGCTCAGGGCTACCTGTCAAGTTCAGCGGCAGGATCAGACTTGTGGCCCTCAAGTTTACCTCCCAAATGCAGCTGGCCTCAGTCACTTACTGTCCGCCCCCTCCTTCCCCTTCTACCTTCCCGATTTCCAGGATTTAAAATGACTGCCTTGGTGTGAGGCTGCATTACTGAGAAGGCATCAGTGTAGAAGTTTCCTGTCTCCAAATGAGAACGCCTCCTGCAACGCTTCTTCGGCAGCTGTGGAAAATCTCTAAGACATCAGGCAAGGGAGCCTTTGCTTGGGGTTAGACCTGCCGTGTTTCAGAGTACTCTCATTCCGTTTTGGCTTGAAAGATGATGTGCAGAGAGTAAGCCCAGCCGTCAAAATTCCCATGTCGTTCTGTCATGAGACTGACGTGAACTAGGAACATGCTTCAAGATCACCTTCATGAAACAGACGGAGACAGTCCATCATGGAGATCAAATCTACACGGGAATCAGCAGGCTCTCCAGGTAGGAAGAAAAATAAAGCCACTACCAGTTTTTTTCTACAACGTATACAATTTATGGAAACCTGGTGGCATAATGGCTAAGTGTTACTGCTGCTCACCAGAAGGTCAGCAGTTCAAATCCACCAGGCGCTCCTTGGAAACTCTATGGGGCAGTTCAGCTCTGTCCTACAGGGTCACTGTGAGTCGGAATCGACTTCATGGGCTGGGTTTGGTTGGGGGCTATACAATTTATGAAGCCCTGGTGGCCAGTGGTTAAGAGCTCAGTCTGATCACCAAAAGGTCAGCAGTACAAATCTACCAGCTGCTCTTTGGAAAGCCTATGGGGCAGTTCTATTCTGTCCTACAGGGTCACAGTGAGTGAGAATCAACTTGACCTGCACAACAGCCATACAATTTACAAAGTGCCACGTTTCTGGGTGGTGCAAGGGGTTTTTGCGAGACTGCTTACCTAACCACTGGTGGCATCAACCCACCCAACGCCACCACAGAAGAAAAGGCCTGGTGATAGGGTTCTGTAAAGATTAAAGACAAGAAAGTCCCGTGGAGCAGTTCTACACTGCAAATAGACTGCCATGAATCAGAACTGACTCAACAGCAGTGGATTTGGTTTGGGGTTTTGTTGTGTTTGCACATATTACCTAATAACACAAAGCCAACACTATCACGATCTCCCACTGCCTAAGAGGACACACGCTCGAGAGTTTATGTAAGTGCGAGCCCTGGCCTGTAACCGGAGCTCTTGATTGCCAGCATAATGAGCACCTGCCCAGGTGGGTGGCTGCCTCAGGTCCACTCACAGCAGGCTTACCTGTAATTCTCCCCAGCTGCCCACTGTACATCGCGCCAACAAATCCAGAAATGTGGGCTCCTAGGCTCACTCCAATCATGTAAATGTCACCAAGAGAGGCTCCTTCTACCTAGAATGTCAAGAGATTCATGACTATGGATTGTGACTGCGTAAGGCATGGACAATATTCAGAAAAATCTCCTAGCTGTGAATTTGGAGAGAGAGCCTTGCAGTCATCATCTCATTTCTATGCCATGTCAACCACTTTGCCAAGTAAACGGTACGCTGGTGTTATGGACAAGGGGCTGAGGCTCAGAGGCTGAGCACTCTGCCCGAGTCCGGGCAGTTGGGGCAGGGGCGGAGCAGGTTTCACACTGGGCTGGCCGTCTGCAATCTTTGTGCCATGGTGCCTCCATTCATCCTTCTGTGGAAAAAAGCCTTAACACCTTCAGAGTTGGGAATGGGGCAACAATACATTTTGAAGAATTCCCTTTTCCTCGTGCTGGCTCAGTTAGTGAGGTCAGCACGGAGGGAGAAGGAGAGAGAGCGAGAGGGTGGAAGGGAGTCGACTGCACAGCCCACAGGCTGCCGGGACAGCCTGTCATGTGTCGTTTTAATATCCAACTTCCTAGGTCCATGCTTAGATGGCAGCTTATATAAAAGCCATGTCACCCATAGCCACGGTGGCCACCAGGCTAGACTGTCTCAGGACAATTCATGAGACACATTGCCAGATAAAAGTCAAGGTTTAGTCTTTGTGAGTCTTTTGAAAGCACAGATTATACACACACACACACAAAAAAAAAATCTTTCATCAGATGACATGTCACAGTCTTGCATTTGGACAATCTGGCCACTACACTTTTGACACTTGTAACAAACCAAACAGTTATAGAAGTTGAGGAAGCTCCAGGTATGGAAACCAGGAACCCCCTCCACAGACCCTCCTCTAGCCCTAAAATACCTCTGTGTGGGTGAGAAAGTGATTCCCCTCCCTCAGGACATTTTACCATGGTATGCTGGAAAAAAAGTCGTAACAAACATGTAAATCCACCCCGTCGATGAAGGCCACAGTGCCCCAGAGGTGGCTACCCTTGTGCAGTGCACAACCTGTACAACCGTACTGTGGGCCTCACCCCCCCATCCTTCCCTCACCTCTACTCCCCGCCCCCAGGGGGCTCATTCACAGTTAGAATGTGTTGCACAAAGGTCCCTTCCCTCTCTGCAGATGCTTCTTGGTTTTAAACCTCCAGGTAATACGCTGCCTTCAATCTGGCCCTGAATCATCTAAGAGAAGGTCTCTCTTACCAACAGCCGGTCAATAAATTCCTTCAAGATTTCTGCTACGTCTCTGGATTTTGCAGAGGCTTGGCTGTATATTATGGTTGTTGCTCCTCGATTCCAGTCAACAACCACCACGTTCATGTCTTCCACAGACAACAAACCGTCCACCAAGTCCTGCAACCAAACCGGAGCCGAGCCCGTTGGTCGGAACCCATGAATAATGAAGGTGGTTTTCTTGGTGACGTTCAGGTTCCCGAGAGCTGCGGCGCTGACGGCCTGGGCGCAGGTTGGGTTTCTCTGTGTGAAGAGCATGAGCTTCACCTTCAGTCCTGTACCGACCACGGCACTGGGAAGGCTCAGCTGGGTGAACACAGCACATGTCTCATCCGGGTCTGAAATAAAAATTCAGTGGCATCAGGACAGTTCTGAGTATCAGGCAAGATGCTGTCTTCCATCTGCTGAACTTCTTTACTATTCCTTACAGCACCTAACGCCAGCCCCCCGAGAAGGACAGCATGCTTTGATCCATGAGAAGAGGAAGATCCTCAACGAGATGGACTGACACAGTGAGCCACCGCAGGCTCACACACAGCAAAGGCTGCGAGGCCAGCACAGGAGCGGGCAGCACTGGGTTGGGTTGGGTATGGGCTTGCTGTGAGTGGAACCGCCTCAACAGCACCTGGCAAGAACAAAGTAGCACCAAGCAGGGTCCAGGTCCAGCTGCACAAAGTTGTAAAATCACACCTGATTCAGAGCCCGTCAGTGGTGACCTCTGGGGTTTCACACACGTTACTTCTCCCTCATCCTGTTCTGTCTAATGCTACCCTCCAAGTTTTGACTCAAAAATCATGTCAGCGAAGCCTTCTGCAGCCTGCCCAGCCGTAAGTACCGGTGGGTGGCCAGAGAATTCCTAAAGCCCCTTATGTGCCTCATCAACCAAGCACTGAAAACATGCTGCTAACCAAAAGGTAGGCAGTTGAAATCTGTCAGCCACTCTCTGGAAACCCTATGAAGTCATTCTACTCTGTCCTGTAGGGTTGCTGTGAGTCAGAACTGACTCAATGACACCTAAGAATAACAAAGAGACACAGTAAATAAACGCGATGCAATATGTTACAGGCCCTAGACGAAATCCAGCAATGGAAGGGAAAAGAACTATAAAAGATGTTTTCAGGCCAGTTAACAAAATTAGGATATGCAGGCTGAATTAGATGACATTCTATCAGTGTTAAATTAGCTGAGGTCAATACCTGTATCGTGGCTAGGTAAGGGAAAATGTGAATTCCTAGGAAATACAACCGAAGCATTTACAGGTAAAGGACCATGATGGGCACAGCCAAAAGGTTCTGAGTAATAACACTCTCTTGATGGGCGGATGGATGGACAACAGTAAGGCAACAGCTAATGAAGGATACACAGCTTAATGTTAACAGTCTGTAGATTTGTGAACATTCTGTGCATTATTTTCTATCTATTTTTTGGTAGGTTTTCTGCAAGTTTCCATTATTTCCAAAAAAGTTTAAATAGAAATTAGAAATAAATAGAATTATCAATGATACACAGAGAAGGTATGAGGTAGTGAAGTTCTGGTATTAGGAAATGAAAGCAGTAAAACAAAAAGACGAATAACCCAGTTTAAAAATGGGCAAAGGAAATGAACAGACACTTCACAAAAGAAGCCATTCAAACGGCCAACGGACGACATGAGGAAATGACCGCAAACGGCTGACGGTTTGATTGGCAGAGTAGCACCTAACCACTGCACCATCAGGG
Source organism: Heterohyrax brucei (assembly GCA_028571685.1). Taxonomy (NCBI): domain Eukaryota; kingdom Metazoa; phylum Chordata; class Mammalia; order Hyracoidea; family Procaviidae; genus Heterohyrax; species Heterohyrax brucei. Next base: position 83,906,357 of record CM053157.1, on the reverse strand, counting down.
TTTCCACTGGGTGGTGAGGCGCTTGTACAAGGTAAACATTTTCTCCACGTGTCCGTTCCTGTCTTGTCTCTCACGAGACTTGTCTGGCTGCCTGTAGAGCAACTTCCAGAACAAGCAATGTTTCATTAATTATTTTATTGAACGGAGGGTACAATGTGGTAGGGCTTAGCCATCAGTAGGGCAGGGTTGGGCTACTGACTCACCTGCTGCCACTAACTTGCCCAAGAGAGGAATTCCGCAGAGGTTAATCATGAATGTGATCACATGGGAAGCCAGATAAGGTACACCATGCGAACATGGGATGGAGACGGTGGGGGGCTGGTTGGTTGGTCTAGGTGGTCAAGGAATCTCCTGTCTTACATCATCTGCAAACAGCATATCTAAATGCCAGCACAGGGTAGTTCTTTTACAAAGCACAGCAACTTCACACCGAGAGACAAATTTATCTTCTCCAAAACTGTTGAGCTTTAGTTTCATAGAGTATTCCTTTTATTTCCTACACATAGTATTTCCAGAGTCATAGTTTTGTTTTGTTTGTTTAATTTATTTTTATTTAACTTTTATCGTGATAACAGAGCCCTTGGTGGTGAACTGGTGAGGAGCTTGGCTGCTAACCAAAAGGTCAGCAGTTCCAACCTACCAGTAGCTCCTTGGAAATCCCGTGGGGCAATTTGACTCTGTCTTGGAGGGTCACTGAGTCGAATCTAGTCCACAACAATGGGACACACATGTAAAGAAACGTCTCCAACGCATCACTAGTTCACCTGTCATCCTGGCCCAGGAGCCATGCTCATTCTACCTGTATTGTTCCAGTTTTAGTACACACGCTGCCGAAGCCAGCCCGTTTCTCATTTTAACGTGCCCCTTTAATCCTTGAATTTCACCAATGGATACTAATAGCACGATTTGGCTTTCCATCTGTTACCGTTTGCCCCAAACGGCTTTATGTACCCCATTTAACCTTTGACTCTCTTGTTTTAGAGCCCTAGCGGCCAGCGGTTAAGAGCTCGGCTGCTAACAGGAAGGTCAAAGGTTGGAATCCACCAGCTGCTTCTCAAAAACCTACGGGGCAGTCTGGGTCTGTCCTGTAGGGTCTCTATGGGCCAAGGGGCAAGAAGTTTGGTTTTGTTTGATTTGTATGCAGCTGTGTTGTATTTTAGAATTCAATCTAACTGCCTTCATTTCTCATTTTAAAAAATCCTTTTTAAACAGGGGAGTTTATCTCACTAACATTCACTGGTATAACAGACAGGGTTTGGTGTGAGTCCTCGGAACCGCTCCGCTCCAAGGTACGGTCTAGGGGAGCACGGCTCACCAGACCAGAGACTTCCTGCGGCCCACGTGTTCGCGTTCTCGCTGACAGCCATTGCCGCCAATGCCTGACCCCGGAAGGGATTTCAGGATCAGGAAGCGGAAGTTGAGTAATGCCGCACACCAGCGCTGAACTTCCGGTTAGGCTGGCTGGAATGTCTGGGAGCCGAGTTGGGGTGTCGGAGGTTTCCCCGTCCCCTCTTTGCCTTCTGGTCCGCTATCACAAAGCTATTAGACCTGCCTCGAGCCACACAAGCTCTTCACACCTACTCTGCCTCCTTTTCCTTCCCATTTCCACAGTGGATCTCTTGCACATCCGCTCCCACCTTGGTGTCTGTTTTTCTGAGGATTTAGTCCTGTAATGCTGTAGGTTTGCCAATTCTAGCGTTTTCTTGGTTTGCCATCTTTTGGTTGTATGAATTATCCTATCTTTTCTTTCTCCCTTCTTTCACCCCTCCCTCTCTCTCTTCCTTTTTCTCTTCTCTCCTTTTTCCTTCCTCCTATCCCTCCCTTCCTTCCTTTTTTAATGTTTGTGTAGTCTTTTCCACATTGTGAATCTTACAGCCAGCTTCGGATTGTCCTGTGTTTATTTTTATATGAAATACTCGAAACCAAGCCAAGCCAAACGCACTGCTGTTAAGTCATTTCTGGCTTCTAGCAGTCCTGTAGGACAGAGTAGAACTGCCTCATAAGGTTTCCAAGTTGGTAATCTAATGCACTGGTCTCTCCTGGAAACTCGATGGGGCAGTTCTGCTCTGTCCTGTAGGGTCACTGAGTTGTAATCGACTGGATGACCACAAGTTTGGTTTTCAATCTTTACAAAAGCAGACTGCTCCATTTTTATCTTAGGAGTGGTCGGTGTGTTCTAGCTACTGATCTTTGGGTTAGCAGCCAAGCGCTGTAACCCTTGCATCACCAGGACTCCTATTGTACTAAATGCTTACATTTTAAATCTGTATTTCATAGGATATGAATGTATGGACTGTGGGATACAAGGAGCCCGCACACAGAACTGCTGCAGACTTAGGTATCTATTCAGAACTACCTGATAGTGTGTAACAACTGGTCGAGGAATGTTGGCACCTGGAAACTACTTCAGGCTGTTGCACAGTGGGCTCCTGACTTCTGCCACATGTCCTGCAACTGGCCTTTGTCAGAACAGTTGTCATTTGTTACTCTGCTGGAGTCCTTGCTTTAGTAACTAGAGACAATCTAATGAACCCTTGTCATAAATGATGACTGCATTCACACACTGAAGACTTCTCCCCACTAACCCAGCTTCTGCCTCCTGGTTTTTATTAGTTACAAGTTCACTTTCAGTTCATCTGTTAGTTCCCTTTCTAGAGTAAAAATAGGTATCTAACTGGCTACGTACTGACATATGAGTCACAAAGTATTTTCTTACTTTGTCCACCCTATCCATTTCCTGCCAAGAAAACTAAGGAAGTTAATGCACCTGTATTGCCTATCCCATCCTCTTGGTCCTTCCCTCACAGCATGCACACACCCACATAAACATACACTTCTTCTCCATTGTCAAAGTGAGTTTCTGGAGACGTATTTCTCTGGTTGGGTGGTTTTAGTACTGTATGTGCACATTCATTGTCACACTAAGTCCTTTTCCTGGATTCTTCATTTGCCCCTGGGTGACCAGTTTTTGCTACTCTTCCAAGAAGGGTCCAGAAGCATTACAGTCAAGGCTGCATTACAGTCAAGAAAAGAGGTCAGAGGTCCTAACCCATCCAGCAACTCCACCGCAGAAAGACCCATGGATCTGCTCCAGTCAAGATTATAGGCAAGAAACTTCTATGGGGCAGTTTGACTCTGTCCCATGGGGTTGCTGTGAATCACAATCGACACAGCATGATACAAGAACAAAGATGGCTATTGCCAGAAAATAGATATATGTCCGATACATTTCTGAAGTACATTCGCATCAGACACCTTGGTGGCATAGTGGTGAAGATTGGTAGCTCAAGTGCTCAGGCACTACTTGGAAACTCTGTGGAGCAGTTCTACTCTGTCTTATAGGGTCACTATGAGTTGGAATTAACTCAATGGCAGTGAGTTTGGAGCTTGAGTTTACTTTCATATCTGTAAATGAATTCCTTAGATGGCTTCGAGTCATATTCTTTCCATTAGGATTTATAGACTCTATTCTGCTTTCTTCTTGTATTGAGCTCCTATCGAAAGAAGTTTGTATGTAGTTCAACTATGTATATGAGACTAAATGGGCCCAACAGCCCAAAAGTGAAGATGAGAAGGCCAGAAGAGACAGGAAAGGTAGACAGATGAAAATGGAGAACCCAAAGTCGAGAAATGAAGAGTGTTGACACATGGCAGGCTTAGCAATGCCTATCTCAAACAATTTGTGTATCAATTGTTCAGTGAAAAACTAATTTGTCCTTCAAACTCACCTAAAGCGCAGTAAATAGAAGACAAAGGACTTTGCATCCAGCCTGATGGTTTTTCCCTTGGTATCTCACTTAATTTTATTTATTTATTTCTAACCATATGACTCCAGCACTGTTTCCTTATTCTGGAACAACTTCTCCCCACTAGAATAGAAGCCCCAGGATAATTGGTCCATTTGTCTGCTTTATCTGTGGCTTTATCTGGTGCCAAGAACAGGCCCTGACTCAGAGCTGGCATCAATATAAACTTTTCCTGAAAAAATAAGTACCGACCTGTAGGCACAATTACTCAGCCGTTCTATTTAATGATCCGTATGAATACCACAAAGAATGATTTGATGGCATGTTGAGGAAATAAATGGAACCAGCACGTGTGCTATGATTGAAGCAAGGTAAACGTGTCTGTAAGTGACAGGCCCGGAGAATAACATGCAAACAAACCAGATTGTGCAAAAAAGGTAGGGAAAACAGAAAGAAATAGAACGAATTCAAATTTTAATGTTCTTGGTTTATAACTGCCTAAGGTTCTTGACCTCCCTCCCCTTGCCCAAATTCACAAGTTTTACAGAAACAACTTAGATTTCTCTTTTTGTGGCCATGTCATAATGTAGTTTAAGATCCTGAAGGGCAGATACTGTGCCTTTTTTTGTCGATATTGTATTTCTGGCACACAGCATAGTCACCCCAGCTATTGGGTTGTTGAACCCCAAATTCTCAGGTAATGGGGAGTTTGTGTAAACACTGGATATTCCTGAATAATGGATTTTTGAAATGGCTCAACTCAAATAGAGTTCTTGAGGCTCTGTTTTTGGTTGGTATTTCTGAAGCTATCACCCATTTGCATGCCCTCAGACAGCAAACCTGTTCCTGGTTCTCTTCAGTGCTTTGTTGTTCCAAAGTCAAGGTTGTTCAGAGTTAGTATTAACAGGGTGCAAGTGGATTAACGTAAAACATGTCAAACAGGTTTGTACAGCTTAGCCTCTTCTACTGGAGTTTATTTGAAACAGGAAACGTCATTTTCCTCTTTAGGCTACTGTATTCATTTATTCTTTTAAATAACATTTTACTGAATTTTTGGTGAAAGTTTACACAGCAAGTTAGGGGCCCATTTCCACATCAGTTAGATACATTTGTCATAATGTATGCTTGGTAAAGTAGAGGGTCAGTGAAAAAGAGGAAGACCCTCAACGAGATGGACTGACACAGTGGCTGCAACAATGGGCTTAAGCATAAACACAATTGGGGGCGTGATACAGGACCGTGCAGGGTTTCATTCTCTTGTGTGTCGGGTCACTGTGAGTTGGAACCAACTTGACGGTGCCTCACAGCAACAGCAGACCTCATGATGTGTTCAGTTTGGTCTGGTTTCAGTGTACTCTATTTTCCTTGTCCCCTGATCTTCTCATCTTTCCTTTTGGTTAATTACCGACTTTTTGGCCTCCTACTGATGATTCTGATGGAGACCACAGACCTTACAGGCAATATCCTTTAGTTTATGTGCTCCTTGGCTCTTTCATTAACAGGTGACCTCAGGGGATTGGCTCAGTTCTGGGTTTAAAGAGTGTCTCAGGGTGATCATTTCTGTTTTCTACTGGTCCAATTTGTCTGGCTTTTTTTCCCTTTTTTGTATTTTAATAAGATTTTGAGTTCTACTCCATATTTTTCTTCCACTCTATCTAGGACCAGTTATTGTGACCATGGTCAGAACAGTCAGTAGTTATAGTTAGGCACCATCTAGTTCTTCTGATTTCAGGGTAGACGGGGTCATGGTTTGCGTGCTTTTTGTTACTTTCTTATTCAGACTACTTTAAAATTTAATTATTCTGAAGTGCCATTTCCTGTTGACTGGACAGTTACAAGTGAATGAGTGATGTCTCCAACACCCTTTGATAAGGAATTAAGACCCCAGTGTAGAGCAAGCCAGAAGATCATGTATAGCCTTCTCAATGTTAAATTAAAAGAAACATATGCAGATAAGTTGTCAGAGCAATCTGGTGGTAACATCTAAATCACAACACATTTGTGCCTGTTTCGTTTTAATTTAATGCGTGGTGGACAAACTGAAGCCTGTGGACCAAGTCCAGCCCTGCCCATTAGTTTACCTGTTGTCTGTGGCTGTTTTTCCTGCTCCAGTGGCAGATCTCAGAGACCAACAGCGCTGGACTGGCCAATGTTTCCTTCTCTTGTACGTAGGATCGCTGGGAGTCAGAACCCACTCAACAGCTCCCAACAACGACAATGACTCACCAAGTTGAAAATATTTACTCCCATTAGTAAATAAAATATTTACTGACTGGATGTTTGCAGAAAAAGTTTGCCAATCCTAGTCTAACGTCTTAAACAAAAATACAACAGGATTTTGGAAAAAGTATGGTTTGGGAGTCAGATGTAGCTTACTAGCTATGTGACCTTCTGGAAATTAACTGATCTCTCTGAGCTTCAGTTCTGCATCTGGAAAACAATAGAATGATAATAGTAACGGCTGTCTATCAGGCAATGCTTAAGAGAGTCATTCTGGAACCCGAGGTGAAGGGGAAAATGTGAGCTGTCATGTACACTTACCAAAACACCCTCCTATGTTTTACATGGGAAATACAGGGTGGAGAGAAGGAGTGTCCTGTCACATCGTGGGGACAGCATCTGGGGTCACACAACAATGTGTGTGTAAATTTTTGTATGACAAACAGACTTGAATTGTAAACTTTTACTCAAAGCATGGTAAAATATAAACAAACTTTTTTAAAAAAAAAGTTCAGCTGCTAACCAAAAAGTCAGCCATTGAGAAACACAAATCCTTCCATATTTTGAAGCAAGCAGAAAAAGTTAATAAAAGTTCAACAATCAATCTATTAAAAGACCAGAGCGGATGGCCTGACAGCCCAGGGGGTCTCCTGAGGACAAAGCCCCTAGACTTGCTGCTCACCCAGGCCTGAAACCAGTCCTGAAGCCAACACTTCAGACCAAGAAGGGGCTGGACTTGGGGGATGCAGAGTGATGCATCTGGTGTGTGTACTTCATGGTTTAATGTGTATACGAGGCTGTCCTAGAGGAGGAGACAAGTGCTGGTTGAGTGGACACCAAAAGGAAAGAGTGGAAAAGAAGAATGCGGTGTCACAGGGTGAGGAGAGCAGATAGAGATGCAGAGAGGCAGGTGCTCAAGGTTATATATGGAAAATTGACTTGGATTGTCACTTAATCATAGTAAAATTTTTTTTTCAAAAATTCTGCAATCAAAAGGCATGACTATACATAACCTCCTGAACTGTTCAATCTGTTCACATGCCATCAGGGCCCCATAGGCCAGGTAAGCACAGTGCTGGCTTTGCTTACCAGGCTGTCTGTAGTGAACAAGTTTACATTTTCACCACATCAGAGACTGTGCTTCTAGGAATGGCTGCCGTCTGTCTCTCTCCAAACCCCACAGCAGCTTCCTGTAGAATAAAAGCCTCTTCAAATTTACAGTCCCTGCCAGGAGCTGATGACCCAGTCGGCAAGATCACATGGGCTTACTTGTGCCTCCTTACTAGTCTGCAGTGAGGAGTGTCATGTGGTTTCACCACGTCTCAGAACTTCTGTAGTGAGAACTGCACTGCAGACAGTCTGGTAAGCAAGGTAAGCATCGCGCTTACCTTGCCTGTTGGCTAATCCACCTTAGCACACCCTTATCAGCCTTTGCGAACCTACTTAACAGGAAGCGGGGGCGAATTAGAACAACTTTGCCCACTGCACAGGACTGTGAGACAAACACCACCTATCATTTTAGAAAATTTTGACATTTTATTCATCATGGGTTTGTTTACATTGGCTTTTATTTTTCTAAATATTGCATTAAAACAATGTTCATCTTGATGAGTGAATTTGGGGTACCTCTCCCCCACCGTGAAATGGTTCATGTTAATCTGAGCCTCGCTGTCATGACTGTGAAAATGGGACCCAATGTCTATGAAGTCTGTGTGAAGTATCTGAAGGACTACCTGGCACATGAACCAGAAAAAGCCACTGCTGTCAAGTCAATTCTGACTCATAACGACCCTACAGGGCAGAGTAGAACTGCCCCACAGAGTTTTCGGGGAGTGCCTGGTGGCTTCAAACTTCAATAATTAACCACTGTGCCGGCATGGTTTCAAATTCCACGAGAAGTGGAGAAAAGACTGAAGTTGTCCAAGATGTCATCGTACTTGGATCTACAATCAACGCCCATTGAAAGGAGAGTCAGGAAATCCTAGGATGCACTGCAGTGGACAACTGTTCGGCAAAAGACCTCTTTAAAGTGTTAAAAATTAAAAAAGCAAAGACATCCCTTGAGGACTGAGGTGGGTCTGACCCAAGCCATGATATTTTCCGTTGTCCTGTATGCATGAGAAAGCTGGACAACGAATAAGGAAGAACCAAGAAGAACTGCTGCCTTTGAATTGTGGTGTTGGTGAAGAACGTTGAATACCGAGTACCATGGACTGCCAAGAGAACAAACAAATCTGTCCTAGAAGAAGTATAGCCAGAGTGCTTCCTAGAACTAGGAATGGCGAGACTACATCTTACACGCTTTGGACGTGTTATCAGGAGGGCGCGGTCCCTGAAGAACAACCTCATAGTAGAGGGTCAGCAAAAAAGAGGAAGACCTTCAACAAGACAGATTGACACCGTGGCTGCAACGATGGGCTCAAGCATAACAATCGTGCGGATAGCTCGTGACCAGGCAGTGTTTCATTCTGTTGTACGTGGGGTTGCTGTGAGTCCCAACCAACTCAATGACCCCCAACAACAACGGCAACATAGAAACCAAATCTTGCTAGCACTTACCAGGGGTAGGAGGGAGGGGAGGGGGAGTCATTGCTTAGGGGTACTAAGTTTCTGCGGATGGTGGTGGAATAATTTGGAAAAGAAGGTTGGTGATGGGTATACTACAGCACGGACATCATCAAGTCACTGGATCGTACACGTAAGAATTGTTGGACAGGTAAATGTTTTGTTACAGAAATAAGCCCTGGTGATGCAGTGGATAAAGCACTCGGCTTCTCACCGAAAGTTGAGCGCTCCAACACACCAGCCGCTCTGCAGGTCAAAGATGCGGCCATTGCTTCCGTAACAATTTACAGCCTTGGGAACCCAATGGGATCTCTATGAGCGGGAACCAATTCTAAGGCTGTGGGTTTGGGTTTGCTGTACATAACATCAATACTTTTACCAAAATGAAAAATGAAGCTGTAAGCTTCTCGTGGATCTGTGGCGGGTTATAAACATCTCTTCAACCACTCAGTCTAACCTCCAAGCACAAAACACAGGCATAAAATGCCGTCCAATTTTAGCTTTATCTACAGCTTCCAAGCAAGGAGTAAAGCAGGAATGGTCCAGACTCAGTTCTTTATCTCAAGTTTGGGGCTTTAAGTCACCATGTCCCTCCTTCAAACATGAGGCAGTTGTGTGTGGATGTAACTTCCTCTTTGGAACAGAAGCTTACTGACTTGGCATTGCCTGAAAATACTGAAATTTACATCCAGGTTAAGAGATTCATTTTTTAGCATTTTGAATACTTGTCAATATATGCCACTTTAGTACTGGGGACCCAAATGTGAATGCACTCATGGGCTTGCCAAAAAAAACCGTTCTGAAGGAATTCCCAAACATCCTAGAATTAAAAATCTACCTTAGTGAGGAACTTTGTCTTGGACAGATTAGAAATGAAGTTAGACACCTGTTTTCAAAAGACATAGAGGGGTCAAGTGACATCCCTACCATGAAATTCTGTTAATTCTTTTTTTTAATTTGAAAATTAACTCAGCCTGTATTTTTAATGCAGAACATCACAGAGAACGTGGTATTAAACATTTATCCTGAGCCAGGATTTTGATGCGTTCACAGTTGGCCAGAGCCAAACATGTAAGAATTTCTCTTGTTTCTTTTACTCCTCAGCAAAGACCGGCAATTAGCACATGAGCAAAACACACTCTTGATTGGTAGGACACTTCTGCCTTTAATCCCCAGTGAAATCAAGTAAGATGCCAGGTTTTGTCACTTTCTTCTCTTTCTCATCGGTGTTAAGATACATGTCACACCCCCCATGCTTGCCTTGGCCTCAGAGTCAGAGAAAGATGACACAGTCAGAATTATAGATCATCCAGAGAGGATTTCCACTGCTTGAAGAAATAAGTATCCCCATCATTGGCCCTAGGTCATTTTCTCCAGAAAAAAAGAACTGCCTAATTTCCTGCAAGTTGCCCATAGGCCAAAATACTAATAAAGTAATTTGAAAAAGGAGTTCCTGTTCTCTAGAAGCATGCTGATCAAAAGGGGGGAATATCCCAGATGGAAATCTAAATGTGATTCAGACTTTCTAGAGCCACTGAGGCTGAATGAAGCTTCTAAACTCTTGTCCTGAGACAACTTTAAGTTTTAAACCTTAACCTAAACTATCTCCTTTGAAGTTTTCTTGAAACTAAAAAATAACTTATCAGTAAAGTATATCTGCTTTGATTAATGTGCTCCTTTAGAGAATTAGCAATGTGAGATCAAATTAACAGTGGCAACTGATAGTGGGTGGGGACCGTCGAGTAACGGTGGGATCGCATGTATGGGACCATACAAACAACTGTGGAGTGGACGGTGTGAAAGAACTAACCAGGACTCAGTGCAGTTCTTTCCATGTACACTTGTTTTTCTTCAGGTCCTGGCTTCCTAGCACCGCCTAGCTCCAGGGAAATTTAACTGAGACCGTGAAGGGGGAAGTGCTGCAGAGACAAAATCTTTCCCCCCCTTTTGTCTCAGCATCATTAAAGCAGGTGGACGTGCCAGCCAAGGACTCCCTTCCCAGATAACCACCGCGGAGAACTTCCACATGGACACCCCACTGGGACCCAGATGCCTATCCAGATAGATCTTCTCTGGGGCACCTGACCTGGGACTCCTCCTTCCCCCAAAACTGCCCGCCTTCTTCCATCCCTCACATTGACTAAAGAAGGTGGACAGGCTCTGAGGACCTGGATTCTCTGTCCCTTGTATAAAAAGAAATAAAAATAAAAATACTGACACTGAGTTGATTCAGATTCACAGCGACCCCAACGGAACAGAGTAGAACTGCTTCATAGCATTTCCAAGGAGTGGCTGGCGGATTCGAACTGACAACCTTGGGGTTAGCAGCCGTTGCACTTAACCACTGCACCACCAGGGTGTCTAGCCCTTCTTTACCAGTATTCAAAATAAACCTTTTGGCCACCTGCCTCACCCCATCTCGGTATTGGCTTGGGACAGGCAGCACAGATCCACGTTTTACGGTAACAGAAGTCCAATTGGAAGAGTGTGGTCTGTATCACCAATGGCATGTGCGACTTTGTTGAAATGGTGTGTTTCTGGCTGTGTATTTTTTATTTTTGTCAGCTATAAAAAGGTTAAAATAGAAAAAGAGGAGTCCCTGAGAGGTGCAAAGCATCAGTGCATTTGGCTGCTAACTGAAAGGTTGGTGGTTGGAGTTCCTCAGAGGAACCCCAGGAAGAAACGCCTGGTGGTCCTGTTTCCCAAAAGTAGCCATTGAAAACTCTGTGGTCTTCTGTGAAGGGTGGTGGAAAAGTGATGGAGTAATTAACGGTGACGGCTGAACAACGGGATGAAAATAATTAACGCCACTGAGCTGTAAGTGTGAAGACGGAGGAAATGGCAAATGTTGAATTATCCATATTATTTTCCAGAATGAAAAAGACGAAACACCACCACCACCAACAACAAAACACTCCTGTGGAGCACACACCACTCTGACACACCTGAGGTTTGCAAGAGTGGAACGGACACTATGGTAACCAATCAGCCTCTGTTTAGGGCACAATTTCTCTAAATGGGCTCCTCAGACCTCCTGCAGCTGATAGCTCTGAGGGCTTGCTGAAAATGCAGACTCCAGGATCTCACCCCAGATCCCCTGCATCTGGCTGTCGGAGGTGGAGAATGTATGTTTAATAAATGTCCCAGCTGATTCTGGGGAACATTCCAGTTGGAGAACATTCCAGTTGGCCACTCACTGAAGAAAATATGGCCAACAGTCCTACCACGCTTGTCCAGAGATGACAGCAGCATCAGCGGCAACAGAAGAGAGATCTCAGAAACTAAACAACTAGCATCTTTGGGATTTTTGAATCACTTTTTAGTACTTTGGGGACTGGAGGCCAAAGAAAGGAAAAATAAGGAGTCTTTGGTTGTGAATAGACGTCAAAAAAGTCTTCAGTTAGTAAGTTCTGCTACAAAATGCATATTATGCAACACCTTCCCCCATAAAAGTTCCAAGTTCATGGCTGTGTCAATACCAAAAAGTGCAGATTTAGCTTACAGCTGTTTTCTCTCCTAGCTAAACTGTAAGTCTCTGCATGCTTACCTTCTACTGAGTAGCACTGAACACACTTTGAGAATCATTTGAAACAAGACTTAACCTTGGAAGCCAAAAACCCACTGCCACTGAGTTGATTCTGACTCATAGCGACCCTGTAAGTAATGTTAGATGAAAAACCATAAACAAACCAAATCAAACTGACTGTCATCAAGCAGACTCCAGCTCACAGCAGTCTTACAGGACAGAGCACAGTGCTCCACAGGGTTTCCAAGGAGAGGCCGGTGGATTCGTACTGTGGACCTTACGGTTAGCAGCTGAGCTCTTAACCCCTGCACCATCAGTGACCCATTGAATAAAAAGGTGAGTCACAAAACATTTAAGTTTTTTTTAAATCCAACTTTGTAAAGAGGGATATGTAAAAGGAAGACGAAGAAAGTCCTCATAAACCATCACTAGGTCTTTCTGTTAGGGTGAGAAGACTATCTGTAAATGTATATTCTTTTTCAAATTTAAAAATGATAATAAACATACACTTTAAAATATGACTTCTCAGTTAAAAATGTCTTAAGTCTGACTTTAACTTACCATTAAATTATCTTCAAAAGAATAAAATTTGGAACATTTATTCATAGGCCTTAAATCCTCATATACCAATTCTGATGTTGCATTTCCCTTCTAATCTTTGGAAAACCCGGTAGTACAGTAGTTCAGACCTAAGGCTGCTAATCACAGGTCCGCAGTTCAAATCCACCGGGTGATACTTGGAAGCCCCCTGGGTTGGTTAGTTTTGCTCTGTCCCAGAGGGTCACTGTGAGTCGGAATCAACTCTGTGGCAATGGGTTTGCCCTTCTTGTCTTCTAGTCTTTATGTGCAGGTAGCCACACCTGCTTTCAACATAGTTATAACCACAGCTTATCTAAAAGCTGAGTCCCACCTTTTTTTATTTAGCACTATTTTACACAAGCATTCCCACATTGCTGCAGGCCTTCGGAACTATTTTAAAGGATGCATTTTTTTACAAAGTTGATGCACTCTACTTTAAGGATCCACTCCTACACTCTGTCATTTCTAGTTGTGAATGATTATAATACAGCTTTTATAAGTATCATCTCAGTATCAGACTTTTAAAAGCTATGTCTTTAGAATAAATTCCCAGCAATGGTCTTACAAGTCGAAAGGGCATTTTGTTATACATGTTACGTATCAGAGTGAGAAATGAACATTTTTAGGTATTCCAATATATAACATGCCACTTGGGTTTCCAATATACAACACATTACTCTCTCAGCCTTCGAAAAATGTCATACCAATCTTCATTGCCACATCTATGCAAAAATGAACTACATTTCTAAGAAGGCTGAGAAGTATTGAGTTTTTAAAAAGAAAAAGTATCTCCCATTATTTTTGTTACTTTGCTAGATGCATTAATTTGATTTCTTTTAATTTGACTTCTCCACCATGATTAATAATTTTTAAGGTATCAAAGTGCCCGAGCACCATTCTGGGGGTTCAAACACATACAATCATATTTCTCTCTAACAGTAATTTAAATAAACCCTTGATGCATGAAACCTATAAAAACCCACCCTCTACATATTAGATATTATGAGAAAATAAATTACAGTTATCTCAGAAATGATCTCATTTCATAGTTAGAAAGGGACAGACAATTTAGATGTGAAAGAAAATAATATTAGATTTCTGAGCATATTTAATTTTCACACGAGAATAACATGCTAATTCAAAGAAATAATAATTTCTTATATTCTTGAGAAAAAAGCATAGCAGTTTTATTTCAGGATTAAATAGTTCATTTAATTCCTATTTTCTTTTGTCAAGAATGACCACATGAAACTCACCAAGTCCACTAAGGGACTGAGACAACGTCACATAAAATGACCATAGCACTGATAATAATTTAAAAAAAAAAAAGTCATGAGGAAAGTCACTCAACACATGACCTACCTGATCGCACCAAGCACATCAAACAGAGGAAGAAGTGTAACCTCTGCATGTGGAGAGAGGAGAGAGTGCCGGTCACAACCACAGGAGAGACCTAACTCTGCAGAGCTGTGGGAGATTCTGCTGCCGGGCTTGCTCTGTGCCAGCTCAGATACCTAACCCCGAGGTGTGGCAACTCCAGGAAGTTCTGAGGGACTGGCTGCAATGGTGTCCCAACCCTTTCAGAAGTTCTGACTCCTCCTCTTTTCAATAACAGGCCAGGTCCTTTCTCCCTGACACAATTTATGCATACCTTAATATCATAATTTGTATTTGCAGGATGACGAGTTCAAAATAGTTTCATTCCCTGTGGGTGGTTTGTTAGTCTTTTGGCTTGGTGTGTTGAAATCAAGTGTGGTTTGAGCTGTGCCTCCCCCTCTGCTTTTTTCTTGTGAGGGAAACAGCAAATCCACTTAGCGTTCCTGCAGGCCTGGCTGTGTCCACAAAACTACTCTTTAAGTTAGTTCTCACCCTCGTCCCTCACGGGACTGTGTTTAGATTTCACTAGCAACGTTGCGTTGAGTTCAGTGGTATTCTGTTTTTGCTAAAATATATCTACGCTTCAGATTAAAGGATACCTTTTGGGAGGGCATTGTTTATTTTTATGTTTTTTTACTATTCAGAGCTCCCATCGCTCTATTGTCTTTTAAAAAGAAAAGTAAACACAAAAATTTGTGTTAGAGAATTCACTAGAATCTAGGTACATCAGATAGAAGGTCAACTTGGATTCAATAGCTACAAAAAAAAATAATCACCAAAATTGTTGCAGTGGAGCGCATTCCCCCCAGAAGATAACTGCCGCACAGGGTTTCAAAGGAGCGGCTGGTGGATTGAAAACACTGACCGACTTTGGCTGGCAACCACAGGGATTAACCACTGCACCACCAGGACTCAGTCCACAGGTACCAGGAAGTACCATTCCTGTTCTGGTGGACCTACTTACAATACTCTTGCCAACTTTTGATAGACTGAAAAACAAACCTGTTGCCATCGAGCCAATTCTGACTCACAGACCCTCATAGGACAGATTTGGAATTGCTCCACAGAGTTTCCAAGGAGTGCTTGGTGGATTTGAACTGCCAACCTTTTGGTTAGCAGACATAGCTCTTCACTATTGAGCCACCAGGAGTTTTAAAATTTATGTATAAGGACTTAAGCAACTTAAGACTATGCTTTCATCCAGTTTGCATCACATGAAAGCCATCTGCCATTTAGCATTCTCTATCAAAATGTTCTTGAAAATAAATGAATACGTAAAAGCCAAATGTTCCTTAGCAGCTGGGAGGAGGAAGACCAGGGGGAACCATTCCTGGGACGTACTATCTCTCTGCAGTGGTGGGAAAATTGACTTTGACCCAGGGTAATGGATACACAACTAAACTTTGTAACTGGTATCAGCAAACTACACACCAGGAAATCATAGCAATAATTGGGGTGAAGGGGCAAGTAGAATGTTATACATAGTTACACAAGAAGCATCAGTCAAAAACAGAAGGCTACAGCTGTTGCTGCTACTAGGCAATAAACACCTGGAGGGTACTTTCCTTGCTTCCGAGGTTTAGGACTTGAAACGGGAGCCTCTCCTACTGTTCTGAGAGTTTCTGCTCTGCTTCCTAGCTCAGTGAGCATTGCCTGGGATCTTAAAAGCTGGCTACCTAGAGGCTACTTAGAGGCCACTAGAGATACAGCAAGAGCGTGGATCTAATGGCCTCCCTGAACTACTTCCTCCTTTGCCAGGAGATCAAAAGAAACGGATGGTGCCTGGCTACTGTCACTGAACGTTTTGATCAGGGACCCAAGAGTTGGACCTTGATTGAAGGGAGAAACAGTGGCACAGAATCTGAAACCCTTATTAGAAACTGGATGTACTAGATACATTGGACTAGAGGAACCCCCAAATCTATTACCTGGCAACAAGCTTTAAGTTGTGAGCTGAAATTATCTCTGTTGGGGAGAGGGTGGCCCAAAATACAGGCAGAGACACACCGGTCCAAGCATCTAGCCAAGTTACTCGAAGAGAAAGAGAGTGGGGTCTGGGCCGAGAGGGGCTCAGCCCCCTTTCCCCAGTAGGGCAAGTTTTTTAAAGTTTTAAAGTTTCAGTGAGGTAGTGTGGGGTTAGGGGGGTTAGGGTTTGATAAGGGAAGAAAGAGAAAAAGGGTAGCAAGAAATTCTGCTTAGGGTACGGTCTGATAAGGAAGAAGTGTTGATTAGAAGGGAGAGCGGTAAGGTTTCTTTATGGTCAAGATTTTGGTGAGGGAAGAGCTTTCAATTAGGAGGGAGGGGAAGACAGGCATAAAGTTATTTATGGTCTTAGTGTTACACTGGGTGGGGCATACCAGGCTGTTTTTGGTTATCTCTGTGGGGCATGCATACCAGGCTGTTTTCAGCTGATGGTGAGGTCTCTTCATTGGATAAGATGACTTCCCTGAATTTCAGGGACACAGTTCCCTCAATCACCTCCCTGAATGTCAGGGGCAGAGTGCCAGGAGACCAGAAGAAATAGATGGTGCCCGGCTACTGTCACTGAATATTTTGATCAGGGACCCAAGATTGGACCTCGATTGAAGGGAGAAAAGGTGGCGCAGAATCTCAAATGCTTATTAGAAACTGGATGTGCTGGATACACTGGACTGGAGGAACCCCCAAATCTATTACCTGGAAACAAGTTTTAAGCCATGAACTGAAATTATCTCATGAAATCATCTGAAACTAAAAAAAAGTGTTCCAGAAGTCATACTTGAGAGGGCTTCTCCCATAAATTCGTCTGTTAATTTTCTGTGCCTGAATGAGAAGATTCCTTGCGAGAAGTAGACGGTAGCAATTCTCTACCAGGAGTGATGGTTATTGTGAGGTGCCATTGAATCAGTTCTGACTCATTGTGACCCTGTGCACAACAGAATGAAATCTTCCCAGTCCTGTGCCATGTCCACAGTCATTTTAGGTTTAAGCCGATTATTGCAGCCACTGGGTCAATCCTTCCTGTTGAGCGTCTTCCTCTTTGTCACTCACCAGTTTCTTCAAGGAGTCAGTGTATCAGACTCCCTGACCCCCAGGAGCTTTAAAGCACTCTGGGCATTGTTTCTGCTCCCCACCTCGGACCTAAAGAACACTGTGCCTGGGTAGACTGACTAGAGTTCAAATCCCAGCCTTTCACTCACTAGTCTGTACCCTTAGGCAAGATACTTAAGTTTTCTGAGTCAGTTTTGTCTGTTGTAAAAATGAAGCAGCCTTGGTGAGGCTGCTGCAGGGATGAAATGAGATATTATAGGTGAGGCTGCTAGTGCCGTGCCTACCATGAAGCTGGGTGCACTCACCACTTGGCTTAACTGTCATTACACAGCCTGACTGGTTACAGCCCCCAGACCTCCCCTCCCCTCAGAAGGAGGGTAGTACCACCCTGAGCGGATGGTGTGGCAGAGAATCTCTGTGGGATTTTTGGAATAGAGGACACTCTGAGCCGTGATGTTGCAGGTGAAAGAGGGGAGCCTCAGCCACGCCATTTGTCTGTTATTCTTTCCCCTCTTGCTTGGAGAAATCAGTGAAGGAAACTGGGTGTTGTTGGTAGCTGCTGGTGAGCCAGATTCCAACTCCTGGCGGCCCTGAATGGGTAGAGTAGAAAACTCTCCACAGGCTTGGCATCCCAAGGATGTGGCCTTTCAGAAGCAAACGGACACTGCCAGGCCTGTCTTCCAAGGCACTGCTACACGGGCTGGAACTGCCAAACTTGCCACTAGTGGTCCAGGGTTTTGCCACCTGCTGCACTCAGGGACTCGTGGAAACCTGAAAGGGGGAACCAAACAGCTTGCCTGAGAGCTCCTCTGCTTTCCTACCTGCTCTGGGCTTCCCTAATTGATAAACAACCGTCTCTGGAACAAAGGGGGAGTTCTCATCTCTTCAGAGCCTGCTCTGGAAGGTCTTGCTCTCTGTTGCTGAGGCCCTTCCTATCAGTCTAAAGTACCATGCTGTGTTTATCTAGACAGAGCAAATACACATTTTCTCAGACACCAACCAGCCGCAGGCGTAAGAATCGCTTCTGCGGGGAGGCCTCTGTGAGTGATTGGCTCTCCTGCCAGGAAGGCCCAGAAGGTCCCCAACTTTCTAGTTGTGTGGTACTTGCTCCTTCCAGCCTTCTGAAAAGCACCAGAATCCATGAGAAAACCTGCCTCTTCTCTGTTAGTGCTGAGTATAAAAAACTTAAGCAATACCAAGAGCCAGGGGAGGGGAGGGGTGGACAGAAGACGTGTGTGACTACCAGGGGGTTCCCGGTGGCACGGTGGTGAAGAGCTCGACTGTTAGCCAGAAGGTCAGCAGTGTGACTCCTGTGGGGGAGTTCTGCTCTGCCCTGTGGGGTCACTGGGAGTTGGAATCCCCTTGGCCACTATGGTTCTTGTTTGGTTGGTAGTTTTTAACGAAGGGATAGCACATAGAACCTTGTCTGTGATGGGATAGTCTGTGTCTTGGTTGTAGAGGTGGTTACACAGAGCCACACAGGACTACGTGAAGTATTTGCCATCGAGAAAATGCCACTTCACAGTGGCCTTGTGCATGTCAGAGCAGAGCAGTGCCACCCAGGCTTGTGATGGCTGATTTTCCAGAAGCAAACCCCCAACGTGTCCTTCTGAGGCACCTCTGAGTGGACATGAAGCGCTGAGCTTTTGGTTTCTCCCGGTTTTGATGCAGTATACTACAGCTATATGAGATTATAACCAGGAGTGATTGAGCAAACGGTACACCAGTCCCCCCTTTACTAATTTTACAATTCCTATGAAGTTATACATGTCTTTCAAAATAAAAAAGTTGTCAAACATTCTAAAGTTGGGCCAAATCTCATACCTATCTGAACATCAACATTTATTTAAAGAGTGTCCTGAGGAAATGCGTCTTTTTATTTCCCAGAAATAAGACCACTTTCTCAATACGCTGACCCTGGTTCAATGTTCCCAACTTTGTAACATCACCACAATGAACAACCCACAGCTATCGAGTCACTTCTGACTCCTAGCAACCCTACAGGACCGAGCAGAACTGCCCCATAAAGTTTCCAAGGGCCTGGTAGATACAAACTGCTGACCTTCTGGTTAGCAGCTGTAGCAGTTCACCACTGTGCCACCAGGGTTTCCCAGTAATGTCACAGTTGCCCTCATTTCCAATCTGGTGTTATGTACTGGCTTTTTTTTTTTTTTTTTTTAAGTCTGTAGAAACCAGTTGCTGCAGAAGGCGGAGCAGAAAGGCCAGGCAAGTTTCCAGATGTGTGGACAGGAAGAACAAGTGTGGAGGTGTAAAGAACTGAGAGCAAGTGGTTTCACGAGTCTCCCTGGCGTCGACCGTCAGGAAAGGTGACCTATGTCCCCACCCCACCCCAGTCTAGGGCTCCAGGGTGCTGCGTGACTCACCGCAACACTCTGTCTGCCCCAGATGTGTCACTGACCCTGCCGTTCTCCCACTTGGTGTCCAGATTTGAGAAGACGAGTCTGCTTCCTTGATTCATCTCACACCTGGGGATCGGAGTAACTGTTCTCAGGCCCCAAATCCATCCATCATAAAACCTGTGAAAGCTAAAACCTGTGGAAGGTGAAAACCTTTCAGAGAAGGAAAACATAAATATTTTCCACTCTGAGAGAGCAACAGATGAGGCGACAGTGTCGTGTCAAAGGCAGGAAACTGGGGAGACTGGGAAAAACACGGCGGTCCCCTCAAATACCAGCTCCCACCGGGTTCCCTGTGTGTCATCCATTAGTTCCCTCTTCCAATTAGGGAACGTGTCTGATGCCACCATGAGGAGAATAGTGAGGCTATCTGATGCCACCATGAGGAGAATAGTGAGGCTAACGGGGACATGGGCCTTCCCCTGGAGGAGACAGACACATCGAAGATAACAATGTATTCACAACAACAACGAAGATAACAGTGTATTCACAACAAGAACTGCCCGGAGATACAGATGCGAATTCAGCAGGAGCTCTGACCAGCAGCAGGACGCTGGGAAGCCCGCGGGGAGGAGCTGTCAGAAAAGCTTCACAGAGGAGGTGCCACAGGGCACCGAAGAACAGGCAGGAGTTCAGGAAGTGACCAACAGTGGGGAGAAAGGCATTCCAGGCGGGGGACGGATCTGGAGGCGCAGAAGAAGTGTGGTGGCTGAGTTCGTGTGCTTGAGTAAAAAAACCCAAATCCACTGCCATCAAGTCGATTATGACTCACAGCGACCCCATAGGACAGGGTAGAACTGCCCCATAGGGTTTCCAAGGAGCACTTGGTAGACATGAACTGCTGACCTTTGGGTTAGCAGACAGAGCACTTAACCATGACACCACGAGGTTTTTGTGTAGGAATAGGGGAACGATCAAAGAATTTGAAGACAGGATGTGAAGAATTTTGTTTCCCACTTTTATTTGATATATTAGATTTTATCTTCACAGCAATGGGAACCCAGTTTGTTTTTTTAGTTCCTTATTGACCTTCTATTTTATATTGTTGTGTGAATCAATCTTTTTGTTTGTTTGTTTTTTGATATGTCGTGGATTGAATTATTTTCCCCCAAAACACTGTGTAGCGATTCGGGTAGGCCTTGTATGGTGCGATGTTCCCCACGCGGCAAGTCCTGCCTCAACGATGTCAACAAGGGAGGACGGTGGCAGCTGGGTCGGTGGCTCAGGACTCCACGTGTAAGACTGCTTTGTGCTTTCAGGCAGTCTCTTGAGAGAGAAGGAAAATCTGGTGGTGTAGTGGGTTAAGTGCTACATCTGCCAACCCAAAGGTCAGCAGTTCAAATCTGCCAGGCTCTCCTTGGAAACTCTATGGGGCAGTTCTGCTCTGACCTATAAGGTCACTATGAGTTGGACCCAACAAACTGTGCTGACCTAAATGGTTGCTATGAGTTGGACCCAATTCAGTGGCAGTGGGTTTGGTATTTTTAGTCTTGAGAAATAAAAGAAAGAAGCTAGCAGAGACATTTGGGGGACCTCCTACCACCAAGAAGCTGTGCCAGAAGCTAAGTGCACTCTTTGGAGAGGACTGGGGTCCCTTCATCTCAGAAGCTTCCAGTCCAGGGGGAGATGGACAACAGGGACCTTCCTCCGGAGCCAGCAGAGAAAGCCTTTGCCTGGGGCTGAGACCCTGAATTTGGACTGCTAGTTTACTGGACTCTGACAAAATAAAATTTCTCTTTTTAAAGCCATCCACTTGTGGCATCCCCGTTACAGCAGCGTTGCCTGACGAAGACATAGTTGTGATTACAGACAATATTTGCACCCACGTTTTCTGGCCTAACAGGTCTTTTTGGTAGAATAAGGTGACTGTGTTTCAGACACTGAGGCTTCCCCATACACAGCATGTCAAACAAAATTCATGCAAGGTGAAGCAGGCACTGCCTGTTTCCAGGGTGCTGAGCAGAGCGCTCAAGGAGAAACTGATCTAGCAAGGTCTGTATGCAGGGGGGAACAGACAGAAGCAAAATAATTTTTCCAGTCAAAAATTCTGGAAAAAAAAAGACTAGTAAAAACTTGGAGAGAAATTCTAAATAATTTCGTGTCAGTCCCACGCATTTTAGATATTTTTGGTCCTTGAAGTACTATTTTAAGATGTTGCTATGAGTTACTATGAAGGAGAGATTTCTATGTGTCGTTTCCAGCCACCTGGCCATGGAAAATGGGGATTCTAGAATTCTTAATTGTGCAGAAGAATACTTAATTGTTCACTTAAGGATTCTGTACATGGATCAAGAGGCAGGCACGCAAACAGAACAAAGGGACACTGAATGGTTTAAAGTCAGGACAGGCACACAGTAGGGTAGTAGCCTTTCACCATTATCTTTTCAATCTGTATGCTGAGCAAATAAGCCGAAAAGCTGGATGCTATGAAGAAGAATGGGGCATCAGGATTGGAGGAGGACTCATCAGCCACCTGCTTCACACAGATGACACCACTTTACCTGCTGGAAGTGAAGAAGATTTGAGACACTTACTTATGAAGATCAAAGACCACAGCCCTTAGTATGGATTGCACCTCAGCATCAGGAAAACAAAAGTCCTCACAACTGGACCAGTAAGCAGCATCGTCATAATGGAGAAAGGATTGAGGCTGTCAAAGATTTCATTTGACTTGGGTCCAGAATCAACAGCGCCCGTGGAAGCAGCAGTCAAGAAATCAAAAGATGCATTGCAGTGGGAAAATCTGCTGCAAAGGATTACTTTTAAGTATTCAAAAGTAAAGATGTCACTTGCAGTCTAAGGTGCGCCTGTCTCAAGCCATGGTATTTTCCAATCGCATCATATGCATGTGAAAGCCGGACCATCAGCAAAGAAGACCGCAGAATAATTGATGCCTTTGAACTGTGGTGTTGGAGAAGAATGTTGAAGGTACCATGGAGCACCAAAAGAACAAACAGCTCCGTTCTGGAAGAAGTACAACCGTAGAGCTCCTTGGAAACAAAGATGGTAAGACTGCATCTTACACACTTGGGACATATTGTCAGCAGGGATCAGTCCCTGGAGAAGGACATCCTGCACGGCAGAGTGGAGACAAAATGGATTGGCACAGTGGCCACAGCAATGGGCTTAAGCGTAACAATGACTGTGGACATGGCCCAAGACCTGGTAGTGTTCTGTTCTGTTCTTCATAGGGTCGCTATGAGTCAGACCCAGCTTGATGGCACCTAACAACAACAGCTGGCCGTGAGGATCCTTACCTTCTGTTGGGACAGCTGTTCCCTGGAGCGTGCACACAGCTGTCCATGTGAGAAGCAACTCAATGGAACAATGAACACCAGCTGTTTGGAGTCATCCTTGTGACTTCAGCTTCCGGCCCATGGATATGAAACCACCACCTTGCAGTCTGTATGAGTTACTTTTCTTCGTCTACTGTAACAAATGACTACAAGCCGGGCAGCTGAAAACAACAGAAATGTGTCCTCTCACAGTTCCAAAGTGCAGACATCGGAAATTTAACAAAGCCATCTTGGCTCTGAGAACTCGAGGGGAGGGTCTGTTCTTTGCCTTCTCCAGCTCCTGGTGGCTGTCAGCTGTCCTTGATTTGTGGCCACATCAGACCACTCCATCGCTATTCCCAGGTCACGTGGTCTGTTCTTCTCTGTCATCTCTTCTGTCTTAAGTCTCCCTCGGCATTTCTCTTGCAAGGACACTTGTCATTGGGTGAGAACCCATCTAGAGGATCATGGTTGATGGCATATCAGTTTAATTCACCTGCAAAGTCTCCTGTTCACAACAAAGTAACATTTGCAGATTGCAACATAAAGATAGTGTGTTTCAGTTGGGAGGCCACTGTCCATTTCACTCCATGGTGCCTGTGGTCTCACCCAACAGAGTGCTCATCACCCACCTGCTGGTACCCCACTTTCATCTGGTTGCACCCCAGCTTCTGCTGTTCATAGCGATGCCTGTCTGTCTGTTGGAGGCTATCCCTGGGGCCATGTTGTTGTTGTGAATGGGTGCCATTGTACAGAATACATTTGAGGGTTGTCACGTGCCAGCGTTTTATGTTAGGTTGTCCCAAACAAAGCTCCCAAGTTTGGTGAATATTAATCCAACCATTTAGTGATTCAGTAACAGAAAAATGAACAGAGACTTTATTTTATTTCCATGGATTAATACAAATTTACCTTCTCCAATAAACACAAACAACAGAGGACACAAGCGGGGAATGCATGCGGGCAGCGGTGTAGGAGAGAAGACAGGCAGAGATGGAGACAAAGGTGGCCAGTGTTGCCCCAGTTGGAGTGACAAGTGGCCAGGGATGACCCACAGCAGTAGTGATGGACGTGGAGGGAGGAACAGGCAGATGTATGGGAAATTCAGAATGCAGAATTGGCAAGTTAAGTGACTTGTTGGGTGTGAAAAGAAAGAAGAAGGAAGAGAAGAATTAAGAGTTCACCTGTGCCAGCTAGGTTAGTGCTCTTGGCTGCTAACCCAAAGGTTGGAGGTCTGAGCCCACTCAGCAGCACCTCAGGAGAAAGTCCTGGCACTCTACTTCTATAACAATCAACCCCGCTGTTCCTTGGGATGGCATTTCTGGGCTGAGGGCTGTGGGGACCATGGTGTTGGGGAGCGTCTAGTTCAACTGGCCTCATATTGTTCACAAAGAAATTGTTCTACCGTGGTGAGAAGCATCTGGGGTCTTGAAGGCCCATGAAGGGGCGTCTAGGATACTCCGCTGGTCTCCCCCCATCAGGAGCAAGGGAGCAGGAAGAAAACCAAGGACACAAGGGAAAGATCCAGCCAAAGGACTGATGAGCCCCGTCTACTGTGGCCTCCACCAGGCTGAGTCCAGCACAACTGCATGGTGCCCAGCTAAGTGCTACCCCACCACTGACTGCTCCGACAGAGGTCACAACCGAGGGTCCCGGAGAGAGCTGGAGACAAATACGGAAATCAATTCTCCCTCAAAAAGAAAGAGCAGACTTGCTGGCCTGACAGAGGCCGGAGAAACCCCAGGAGTCTGGCCC
The DNA here is from genome assembly GCA_028571685.1 of Heterohyrax brucei. Taxonomy (NCBI): domain Eukaryota; kingdom Metazoa; phylum Chordata; class Mammalia; order Hyracoidea; family Procaviidae; genus Heterohyrax; species Heterohyrax brucei. Next base: position 83,881,867 of record CM053157.1, on the reverse strand, counting down.
CAGACTCGCTTTCAGCTCTGTACCAGTCACTCCTTGGGGTCACCGTTCAGCCAAAGACTCAACAGGTCCATGAAACAGAACAAGACTGACACGCCAGCCCAGGGGCAGAGAGGAGCAGGCAGGAGGGGACAGGAAAGCGGTAACAGGGAGCCCAAGGTTGAGAAGGGCGAGTTAACTTGGCATGGGGTTATTAACCAGTGTCATGAAACAATACATGTACTAAGTGTGGAATGGGAAACTGGTTTGTTCTGTAAACCTTTAGCCACAGTACAATAAAAAAGAACAGAATCAGCCGTTGGGAACCCTATGGAGCATCCTTCCCCTCTGACACACACAGGGGTCTCCACGAGTCAGAGACAACTTGGTGGCAGGTGGCTTGGGGGCCGGGGGTGGAGACAGGCTCTTTACATGGAGGGACACATTGCGTCAGCCAGCAGACCTGGGGAGCTGATTTTTCACCCCTATTTTGTACATTTCCCTGGAAGAGTTCAGACAATCTGTTCATAGTAAATGATGGAATCCAAGACAAAAAAGGGGTGTGCCAGCTTCTTTTTTTTTTAAACGTTTTATTGTGTTTTAGGTGAAGGCTGGCAGATACAGCTACGGCAGCATGCTTGTGTGTTTTGCCACTTTTGTCTTTCCTGTGATTTTCTTGGATTTGGGCAGACAGGATCCTAGCAGCATGCTTGTCCAATTGCCCACCTTCGCCCTTTTGGATATATGCTGAATAAAACTCTGTTTTTGGTTTACTAAACTCTGTGATGTTTTCTCCCTTATAACACTGGGATACGCTGTGACTTGATCCCGTGATGTCTTACCTCTATGATCAGAAGCTGAGATCAGTGGCTCTTTGAAAGCTGCTTGCATTTTTTTTTTTTTTTTTTTTTTTTTTGGTTTACAAGGACTGACAATTAAGTTCATGAATTCATGCCAGAAACAGTGCTACCTGTGAGGTCTGACCATTAAGTCAGCAAACTTAATTGTTCTAAGTGCTACACACCCCACTGCTGAATATCACTATGGGTCCCCTTCAAAGTACTTGCCTTGGGAAGCTATGCACCAATGCCGGCACCTAGTCCACCCTTCAAAACAGTTTTGAAACTCTTTCTGGAACAGCCGTTGCACACAGTGGCAAGGTGGCAAGTTCGCAAACTTAATTGTATAATTCTCTGTGAGGGAGTTTTTTTAGCCAGTAAACAAATAATTGTATTGGAACACCCTCCCTGCTCACCTGACCTAGCCCCCTAAGACTTTTCTCTTTACCCAAAGATAAGGCAAATACTGAGAGGAAGACATTTTGGTGACATTCAGGACATGAAGGGTGATACAACGACAGCTCTCACGGCCACTCCAGAAAAAGAGTTCCAAAATTGCTTTTCAGTGATGAGGTATGTTACACTTAGAACAATTATGTTCACGGACTTAATTGTCTGTACTTCGGTATATCTGAACAAAGAATATTCTTTGGCTTTGGAGAATACCCCCTCCCCCCCAAAACAAACACAAGAGTATAGGAATAAAGATAATCTTTTAGATTGGAAAGGAGGGTTGAGCTATTAATAGCTAAACACTCTGCACAGTAATATTGACAACTGTCTTCTTTTGAGAGGGCTCCCAACTCATTCGATTTACTGGAAGTCTGGCATAAAATGGGACACAGGCAGCTTACGAAAAGAGGTTGAGGGGGGAGGGGCAAGAGTAGTGGACCACAGATACTACCTAGCCAACATCCAATTCTAAGTCCTCTTGGCCTTGTAACTCTTGTGTTATTCCAGAACTGTCAGTAGCAGCCTGATGGTTGCTGCGCTGTGGAGAGTTAAGGAAGGCACTTGGGTTAATCCTTGAGACTTGTTTCCACCCTCTAGGAACTGGTCTCCACCCTGGCCCAGTATCGCGGTAGCCGCAGATGGGAGGTGGCTGGTTCTGGAGCTGTATGAGGTAGGTTGCCACAGAATTTAATATTGTTTGCTGAGAAGGGAAATGTGGTTTCCTAGGGGTTAGGTGCTGCGGTTGCTAACTGCAAAAGATTGGCAGTTTGAATCCGCCAGGCACTCCCTGGAAACTCTATGGGGCAGTTCTGCTCTATCCTATAGAGTTGCTATGAGTCAGAATCGACTCAGCAGCAGTGAGTTAGGCTGATTTGGGTTCGCTGAGGGGTGCTCTAGGGGCACAGTGGTAAAGAGCTCAGCCGCTGACCAAAAAGCTGACACTTCCAGCCCACCAGCCGCTCACCAGAAACTGTATGAGGCTGTTCTTTCTGCTCTGTCCCATATGGTTGGCATGAGTCAGAACGGACTAAACAGCAATGGGTTTTTTAGGGGGGTACATGGGAGTCTGTCCCCCACTTGTCTGTCAGTTTGTCCTATGGTGGGGGCTTGTGTGTTGCTGTGGTGCTGGAAGCTATGCCACCACCAGTATTCAGGTGCCAGCAGAGTCATCCATGGGGGACAGGTTTCAGCTGAGCTTCGAGACTAAGAAACACTAGGAAGATGGACACAGCAGTCTACTCCTGAAAAGAATTAGCCAGTGAAAACCTTATGAATAGCAATGGAACACTGTCAGATGCAGCTGGAAAATGAGCCCCCTCCACCCCCCCAGGTTGGAAGGCACTCAGAAGATGACTGCACAAGAGCTGCCTCCTCAAAGCAGAGTCAGCTTTCATGATGTGATGGAGTCAAGCTTTCAGAGTCTTCATTTGCTAATGTGACATGACTGGAAATGATAGGAAACAGCCACAAACATCCATTAATAACTGGAATGTGGAATGCATGAAGTATGAATGGAGGAAAACTGGAAATTGTAAAAAATGAAATGGAATGCATAAACATCAACATCCTAGGCATGAGGGCTGAAATGCTCTGGCTTTGGTCCTTTTGAATCAGACAGTCATGCCATCTACCACGCAGGGAATGAAAAGTTGAAGAGGAATGGTGTTGCCTTCATCATGAAAAAGGACATTGGAACATCTATCCTGAAGTATAATGCTGTTGGGGATAGTGCCAGCACCAGTCCACCCTTCAGAGTAAATTGGAACTCTTTCTGGAAAGGTCATTGGACGTGGTGGCACAGTGACAAGTTCGTGAACTTAATTGTATTGTTGTCTGTGAGGGACCTTTTAGCCAGTAAACAAATGACAGTATGGGAACACCCTCCCTAGTCACCTGATCTGGCCCCTAAGGACTTTTCTTTTTATGCAATGATAAACAAAATATTAAAAGGAGGACATTTTGATGACATTAAGGATATCAACGGTCATAGAACAACAGCTCTAAAGGCCAGAAAGAGTCCAAAAATTGTTTTGAAGGGTAAACTAGGCACTGGTAGTGGCACATAACTTCCCAAGGGTAGAACTTTAAAGGCAGCCATAGTGATGTTCAGCAACGAGGTATGTGACACTTTTTCTAGGCTTTGTTAGCAAACTTAACTGGCAGTCCTCATATACACATGGGCCTCACCAGATGGAATACACAGAAATCAAATTGACTACACCTGTGGAAAGAGATGATGGAAAAAACTCAGTATCATCGGTCAGAACAAGGCCAGATGCTGATTCTGGCACAGATTATCAGCTACTTCTATGCAAGTTCAAATTCAAACTGGAGAAAATTAGAACAAATCCAGGAGAACCAAAGTATGACCTTGCATATACCCCACTTGAGTTTAGAGACTGTCTCAGGAAGAGTTACGGTGTGTTCAACACTAATGACTGAAGACCAGATGAGTTGTGGAACGACATCAAAGACATCATCCATGAAGACAGCAAGTGGTCGTTGAAAAGACAGGAAACAAAGAAAAGACCAAATCAGATGTCCGAAGAGGCTCTGAAGCTTGTTCTCGAACATTGAGCCACTAAAGCAAAAGGAAGGAATGACGAAGTAAAAGAAGTGAAGTTTTCAAAGGGTGGTTCAAGAAGACACAGTAAAGTATTATAACAATATGTGCAAAGGGCAGGAGGTAGAAAACCCAAATAGAAGAACGTGTTCTGCATTTCTCAAGCTGAAGGCACTGAAGAAAAAATTCAAGCCTTGAGTTGCAATAATGAAGGGCTCTACAGTGAAAATATTAAACAGCTCAGGAAGCATCAAAAGCAAGTGGAAGGAATACACAGCCGTTATACCAGAAAGAACTGGTTGGTATTTAACCATTTCAACAGGTAGCACATGATCAGAAACTGATGGTACTAAAGGAAAAAGTTGAAGCTACATTGAAGGCATTGGCAAAAAACAAGCTCCAGGAATTGATGGAATATTGATTGAGATGTTTTAACAAATGGATGCAGTGCTGGAAGTGTTCAGTCACTGTGCTAAGAAATCTGTGGACAGTTACCTGGCCAACTTACTGGAAGAGATCCATATTTATGTCTATTCCCGACAAAGATGATGCAAATGAATGTTGAAATTAATATCACACGCAAGTAAACTTTTGCTCAAGATCATTCAGAAGTAACTGAAGCGATATATCAACAGAGGACTGATAAAAATTCAAGCCAGATTCAGAAGAGGACGTGGAACCATGGATATCGTTGCTGATGTCAGATGGATAGTGACTGAAAGCAGGGAATACCAGCAAGATGTTTACCTGTGTTTCATTGAATGCAAAGGCATTCAACTGTGTGGATCACAACCAATTATGGATAACACTGCAGAGAACGGCAATTCCGGAACACCTAACTGTACTCGTGAGGAATCCGTATACATTTCAAGAGGCAATTGTGGCAACAGAACAAGGGCACACTGCACGGATTAAAGTCAGGAAAGGTGTGTGTTAATGTTGTATCCTTTCACCATACATTTTCAATCTTTATGCTGAGTAAATAATCTGCAAAGCTGGAGTATATGAAGAAGGATGAGAGCATTGGAATTAGAGAAGGACTAATTAACAACCTGCATTATACAGATGACACAACTGTGCTTGCTGGAAGTGAAGAGGATTTGAAACACTTATTGATGAAAATAAAAGACCACAGCCTTCAGTATAGATTACCTCTCAAGTCAAGAATACAAAAATCCTCACAACTGGACCAGTAAGCAACATCATGATAAATGTAGAAAGCGTTGAGACTGTCAAGGATTTCGTTTTACTTGGGTCCACAATCAACGCCCGTGGAAGCAGCAGTCAAGAAATCAAAAGATGCATTCCATTGGGAAAATCAGCTGCAAAGGACCGCTTTCAAGTGTTGAAAGGTGAAGATGTCCCCTTGAAGACCAAGGTGAGTCTGCCCCAAGCCATGTTATCTTCAATGTATCATATGCATGCGAAAGCTGGACAATGAACAGAGAAAACAGAAGAAGAAATTGATGCCTTTGAATCGTGTTATTGGAGAAGAATATTGAATGTACCACGGACTGCCAAAAGAACAAACAGATCTGTCCTAGAAGAAATACAACCAGAGTGCTTCTTGGAAGCAGATGGGAGAGACTGCATCTTACCTACTTTGGACGTGTTGTTAGCAGGGATGAGTCTCTGGAGAAGGACACCATGCTTGGTAGAGGGTGAGTGAAAAAAAGAAAGACGCTCAACAAAGTAGACTGACATAGCGGCTGCAACAATTGGCTTATGCATAAAAACAATTGTGGCTATGGTGAAGGACCATTGTGTGTTTCGTTCTGTTGCGCACAGGTTGAGTTCTACCCTGCCCCTCTCTCTCCCGGCGTGTGGCCCCCTTTCTCGGGCTCATTCTGTACATCTTTATCCTAACAGCCAACTACTTTGTGTTTATGACGTATCTGTGTAGGTGTCTTTCCTGGAAGACTGACCATACGGTCAGAGACAGTCGCTGGTAGTCAGACCCCGGTTCAAATTTCAGCTCCGTCACTACGCAGCTGTGTGCGAATTACGTCATCGCAGTGTGCCTCAATTTTCTTATGAAATGGGCACAAGACTCCCTATCGCCGGTGGTTGCTGGGAGAAATCACGGGGACAACGCATGTCAAGTTACCCGGCCTCACAGTGTAGGCAAAATAAAAGACTTCGAGCACGGTAAACATTTGTGAATTAAGTTGGCCTATTGTTATTTTTAAGCACACAAAAAAGAGTGGTTAAGAGCGTGACTGCTAATGAAAAGGTTGACGATTCGAATTCATCAGCTGGTCTTTGGACACTCTCTGGGACAGTTCTAGTCTGCCCTATAGCGTCTGCTTTGGGTCACAATGGACTCAAGGATAACGGATTTTATTCTTGTTTTTTATTTTCACCGTTTCAGACAGCTCGAGTTCTCCTTCCGGGTGCTGACAGCCTCACGTGCGGCCTGTGGGCCTTGCCCCGCGAGCCGCCTCAGGATTGGCTCCGCTGGAGAGAAAACCCCGCCCACAGCCCGTCCGGTCCCGACAGCAATTGGACTGAGGCCCTCCCACGCACTCTTGTTGCTAGGCACGGGAGGCGGGGCCCACGACGCAGATGGCGTTCCGGTCGGGCGGGAGGACGTGACGTCACGAGGCGTTGGGCGGGGCCTCCCGTAGCCCAGGGGACGCTGCCTCCGCGGGCCTTCGGGTTGCGTCACAAGTCGGCGACTGAGTCTCGGCGAAGGGGAGGCCGCGAAGGCGGCAGCGGCGGCGACAGCTCTGGGGTTTGCGTCTCGGGGTGTGTCGGCCGCCGCTGCTGCTCGGGCCTGGTATGTACAAATGGCTGGTTAGAATTCTCGGCACCATTTTCCGTTTTTGTGACCGGCCGGTGCCCCCTGCCCGGGCCCTCCTGAAGAGGCGGCGCTCGAACAGGTGAGACGAGAAGCGGCTGAGCGCCGGCCAGCCAGGCCTGGCTGTACCCCGTTCCCAGCCAGGGCTCTGGTCCCAGTCGCGCCGATCCAGTCCGGCGGCCGTGCTCAGCCGAGCCCGGTGGCCGAGACGAGGCCAGAGAGGTGCAGGTCGCGGGTGTCCTGTGACGTAGCCGCTCCCTCCATGCTGGGAGGATGCGGCTGCTGGCGAAGGAAGGAGCCGGGGAGAGATGGCGTTGGAGAGGCCGGTGATGGTAGGCTCCCTAGTGCTGTCAGAGTCCAGGTAGCTGCGGACAACACGCAGGGCTGTGTCGTATTTTGCTGCCCTTATGCCGAAAGCTAAACACGAAAGGAGTACGGTGTTGTGGTGCACCGTTTACAAAGCAGATTCCCAAGTGTCATCGTCAAGCAAGTATGGCAGTTAAAGAGAAGTGAGTGTCATAGCTTGCCCAGAGGGGTTTGACTGCAAGTACTGTTCTCTTAGCACCAGGAGACAGCAGCTGTCCTGTACTGAAACAGCTGTCAAACACTGTGGGTCTGGGCTTCAGAATCTATGAATGAGACAAATATGTCATTCTTTTAAAAACATCAGTTCAAAGTCTGTGCTTTGAAATTTGAGGGGAACGAAAAGCTGTAATTACCCCCTTCCCCCCAAATCAGCTGATTGCTGTCAAGTTAGTTCCAACTCTAGTGACCCTGTAGGACCAATAGAACTGCTCCCATAGGGTTTCCAGGGAATGCCCGGTGGATTTGAACTGCCAGCATTTTGGTTCACAGCCATAGCTCTTACCCACTACTCCACTATGGTTTCCAAAAGTTGTTATTACTTAGCACCTACTCCGGAGTTTGCCCCATTTATGATATCTCTGTCCCCACCTAATAATTTATCTACAAAATAAAACACTTTACACGTTCTTTATGTATTACCCCCCCTTCTGGTGATGAAGTGCTAATTTCATTGTTTTTAAGCCTCACGATCAAAGAAGGTGGAACAGAGTGGTTTCAGGGAGCAGAGAAAACAGGACAGTTAATACACAGAAGCCTGAGAAGGCAGGACATGGATGCAGCTGGCCATTGTCTAAATACCATCACATGGTCCAGAACAGGCATCTGCCAACCTGTTCCTCCTTTCTGCTTTTCTGCGGGGGTAATGTGAAGACCATTTAAGATCATGTCATGAAGTATCTAACACGATGGCTTAGTGTAAATTAGGGTAGTATTTGTTTCTCCCTGGGCTGTCTGTGGTATCTGGTATGCCCTTGGCACCGCAGAGCTATGAAGAAGGGACTGTACCTCTTCCCACTTCCTTCTCCAAGTCCCTGTCAGTCAGGAGAACAGCAGTTTGGAGATTACAACCCTGTTCTCTCCTACACTTGAGGTGCTCACGTCCTTAGCTGAAAACAGCTATTCTCAGCATAAGCCATTTTTCAGTCCAAATGAAGCCAGGAGGTCTTGTTGGTATGTTTAAAATTATAAAGTGGATGGTGTCCTCCAGAATCTCATTCAGTTTTTTTTTTTTTCTGGCTTGGTAAATATGATCAAAAGTAAGACAATTGGTGGTATACCCTGAGCCTTTAACATTTTTATGGTATATATTCAGAAATGTTCTTGAATTCACAAATTCTTTATTACTACTGAAATAAGATTTCCATTATAAACATGCAGTGAAAAACACCTTTTCTGGCCACGGAACTGTATTTTAATGCTATTATGTTTGCCATTTGAAGTAGAAGATTTTCTTTCTTGAGGGTTGATTTTCAAAAGGAAGTTGATTGCTTACTTTCAAATCATTTCTGGAGAGAAAAGAAGATACTCATTCTAGGTTCTTATCTAGGTTTGTTTGCTAGCTAAGTGACTCATGGCTTGTTTCAAGTTTGTATCTCAGGTTAATTGTAGATTATTATATGACCAGGAGTTTTGAGTGTCTCTCAAGTAGTTAAAAACTGAGTGTTAAAGCTTCAAATGCTAAAGACCTGGAGTCACTGTGTGTGGGAATCAGACAGGATGGCAGCTGATACCACCACTGAGCAGTGTTCTTTTGAAACATCAGTTGAATCTCATGATAAGATGGGTAGAGGAATGTGTTGTGTGTTGGTTTATTTATAGAAATGGCTATGTTTACATATTTATGTATGCATATATATATGTGCTGTGCATATGTGTATATATATATATATATACTTTTTTCCCCCATCTCCTTTCAGCAGTCTGTTTTCCACAGAGGACACTGATGAAATACCAGCCAAAAGACCAAGATTAGGTACTGAATATTAATTTTAAAAATTATCTCTGTAATAAGAAAAGAATATGCATGGAACAAAATTCAGAAGGTAAAATGTGTACCAAGAAACGTCTGTTTGCTGTCTCTTTCCTACCCATTTATCTCTTCTAGGGATCACCGGGGTTACCAGGGACCACCTAGTTTATCTGTGTTGGATATTTATTTCTAAATTCCAAATCTTATAAGGAAAAGATGCTTTTTATTTTTGAGGGACAAACATTGTAAACCTAACCCAAGCTGAGTGATTGAGGTTGAATAGGTGAGTGGAAAAAACGTTGAACGTACTGACGTGAGTCTTGTGCATTCTCGTGTCTGAAGGGCTACATGTGGCCTGGCGGAGGAGAGTAAAACTAGGATTGGGGTTAGAAAGGAATGAAGTTAAGCCAAGTGCTGAGCCAAGTGCCATCGAGTCAGATGGCGTTAAGGAAAGAAAAAAAAAGAAGTTGTACCAGTGGCAGCCATGATGGGGCTCACAATTGAGTCCAGTGGCAACACAAGAGAAAAAGAGGTGCACCACAAGATTGCCACTAAAAGATTGCAATTGACAGTCCAAAGGCCTGGGAGTTCCCCTGGGAGCATGGCCCCTAGACCTGATGCTGCCCCTGATCGTAGATCATTACAGGTCAACTCTTCAAAGAGGTATGGATTGGACTCAGGAGCAGAGAGTGACCATATCGTGTGTGCACTTTATGGTTCTTTGCATCTATAGGATGTCATCTTACTGGCCTCTTACTAGAGACAGGTGGAGAGGAGGGGACAGGAGATTATTAAGAGGATATGACATGTATGGAACAGAAAGGAGGAATGTGCTGTCACCAGACAAGGAGAAGCAGAGGGAGCTGCAGATAGGCAGGCATGCAAATTTGAATTATATTGTAAAGGTTCACTCAATCACAATGAAAAAAAGAAAGTGGGAAACATATAATTATTTTCAAAGAAATAAAATTGGACCAAATATAATAAAAAAAGAAGAAGTTGTTGTATTACGTGTTCCAGCACGTGTGAACCTTGAAAACATGCTGAGTGAAGTGAGGCAGACACAAAGGGCAGGTCGTGTCTTCTCCTGTTTATGTGTCGTGTCTAGGAAAGGCAAATGCATCGAGACATAAAGCGGACGAGTGGTTTTCACTGGCCAGAGAGCAAGGATAGGGGAAGCAAGGGGAGGTACCACTACACAAGTGCCGAGTTTTTGTTGGGATGTCATACGTGGTGATGGCTGCCCAAGGTAGTGACCGTGCCTAGCACCGTGAGAACGCACACCTGTGGATGCTTCAAATGACAGATTTTATCTTCCGTTTATTTGACCATAATTAAATACAAAACTAGGTTATCATGGATGAAAAAAGACACAATGGTGTACTGCAGCAATATGTAGCAACTGTGAATCTGGGACTCTAGATGTGGTCGTTGAGAGCAGACCCGTTAGTGTTAATATTTCATTTAAATCCAGTGAGGGTGTCTGAAAGCTAAGGAATGTTTAGATTCTTCTGTAAGAAGTATAAAAGTGAGTAAGCCGGCGTCTCTCTTGAAGGACTTTCACTGGTTTTCTGGTTTGCAGTTGTACATGATTATAGAATAGGAGTATAAGCCAAGGATATAATGATTCCAGTGGCAATAAAGATAGTCGGTAAAGCGAGAATAGTCGTAACAGTGTGCAATCTAATTGTCAGCTGATGGAGAGTCTCAGGAAGTGATTGAAGGAGCTGGTTGGTGAGATGAGTCTTGAAAGACAGCTGAGATATCAAAGACAGCAGTAGTAAGGAAGAGCATCCTAGGCAGAGGAAAGAGTGTGTGGAAGTTGTCCCTATTTGGGAAATAGTGAACATGGCTCAGGAAGAGTTTATCAGAGACAGGTCGACTTTTCTTCGAATGCCTGGCATTTGTACTGAGTTCATTAGAATACTACCCCGAGCACAAGATAGATACCACTCAGGAGATGATTTTAGGTTACAAAACAATGTATACAGCATTAGGTAGCACATGAGTTACATGCTGTAGAAGTTGTATCCTTTTCAGTTATTTTTACTTCCCAGTTATTTCAAGCAGAATTATTTGGTTTAGTACCAGTGTACTTCAGCCCTGGTGGCATAGTGGTTAACAGCTGTGATCTAGAAAGTGGGCAGTTCACATCCTTACCAGGCACATCTTGGAAACTCAGTGCGCAGTTCTAGTCTGTCTTTAGGGTTACTATGAGTCAGAATCAACTCAGTGGCAGTGGATTGGGTTTGGTCTTACACCTGCTAAACTCTCTCTTGTGGAAACAGGCTTAACTAGAACTTAATATTGTGGAGCTTTATATGACAGATGATGTTGGCTTTATGTTTATCGTAGTCATGTGAGATCATCGTTTCCATTGGGTCTGTTGTGGCATTACCCATCTCATTTCTTATGTTTGAGTTGCTTTCTATCATGTTTTTCTTTTGTTGCTTTGGCCGGTGGTTGATTGATTTCATTGATCTTTTCAAAGAACTAACTTTGGTCATGTTAACTCTTTTGATCGTTTTTCTGTTCTCTGATTCATTTAGTTCTGCTCTCACTTTTACTGTTTGCTTTCTTTTGATCCCGAGGGTTTCTTTTGTTGCTGTCTTTCTGCTTGTGCCAGTGGTAGAGTTAATGCTGTGGGCCCTTTCTTCTTTTGGGATGTGTGCATTTATGGAGATAAATGGACTTCTGAGCACTGCTTTTGCTGTGCCCCATTGACTCTGGTAGAGTGTGTTTTCATTCTCGTTTGATCCATTAAGTTTCCGTATTATGGCTGTGATTTCTTTCATAACTCAGAAGTCTTAGAGCAACGGGTTGTTCAGTTTCCATGTTTTGTTTTTGTTTTTCATCTCTTGCTTTTTCGGTTACTGATGTAGGCTTTTGTGGTTTTATGGTCTGAAAAGATAGTTTGCAGTATTTCTGTGCTTTGAGTTTGGCTAAGGCTTGCTTCGTGGCCTAGTACGTAGTCTTTTCTGGAGAAAGTTGCATGTGCACTGGAAAGGAAAATATACTGGACTGCCGTTCTGTGGGGTGTTCTGTGTGTGTCTGTGAGGTCAGGTTGGTTGCTTGTGGCGTGTAGACCCTCTCAGTCTTTATTGAACTTTCTGGATATTCCGTTCTCCACTGAAAGTGCTATGTCGAAGTCTCCTGCTATCATGGTGGAGCTGTCTGTCTCACTTTGCAGTGCCGTTCGAGTTTGTTTGAGATACTAAGGGGCCCTATCATTGAGTGCATAAATATTTAATATGATTATATCCTCCTGGTTTGTTAACCCGTTCATCATCATCTAGTGTCCTTCCATGTCCATTGTAGTGGATTTTACTTCTATTTATCTGGAATTAATATAGCTACTCCTGCTGTTTTTTGAATGTTGTTTGCCTGATGTGTTTTTTTCCCATTCTTTGAGTTTTGGTTTGTGTCTTTAAGGTGTGTCTCTTGTAGGCAGCATATATATGGATTGTGTTTTAAAGTCATCTTTTAAAATATATTTATTTAAGAAAAAAGTGAGTTGATTTTAAAGAAAAATGTGAGTAAATAGCTATCAGCTATACTTGGATGTGACTTTTAAAAAAACCCTTGACAGTGTTGTTTCAGAAGCTTTCTCAGAGTCTTGTGGGAATCATTTCTCTGTGGACTGTATGTTAGAGATGCCCTCATGATTTCCATTAACTATGTGTTATGATTCCCTGGGGGCAAACTATAGAAGGCCATAAGCCAAGGGAAAGCGGTGGGCCGATGAGCTAACACCTCCCTGTGGGGCTTGTGACTGTCTTGAGCACTGCTGTCTCATAGACAGTTCCGTGGTTTAGTGCCAGTAGGTCTTCAGTACTTGTCAAACACACACTAATTTCTTCTTTTAAAAAAAGGTCTAACTAGAACATAATAGTATTGTTGAGTTTTCATTTCTGTATATGGCAAGTGATGTTAGTGACTGTTGAGCTTTTGAGGTACTGGACTTCTATTTTATCTAATTCCAATTCAATTGAAAATTTAGTAAAGATGTGTTGTTACCATGTTGGACAGTACAACTCTTGATTTCTTTTGAGAGAAAGAAGTCAAGAATAAGAGAAAAGGAAGGACCTCAGAATCACAGACTCATGATCTCACACACAAAAGGAAGACCTGCGTACTCTAGTCTCAGGGAAATAAGGTGGTCTTATCCCCAGTTGTAGAAACCGCAGTGGCGTGGTGATTGAGTGCTGTGATGGCTGATCAAAAGGTCACTAGTCTGAATCTACCAGACACTCCTTGGAATCTCTAAGGGGCAGTTTTGCTCTGTCCTGTAGGGTCCCTATGAGTCAGTCCACTCCATGGCAGTGAAGTTATCCTCATTTTTAAGAGCTCAGTTGCCACTGAAAAGGTCAGCAGTTTGGATTCACCAGCTGCTCCTTGGAGACCGTGTGGGCCGATTCTGCTCTGTCCTGACTGTTGTTAGGCGTTGAAATCAACTTGATAGCAACGAGTTTTTTTGCCTCCATTTTAAAGAGTTAAGTGGAGAGGCTGGCAATTTGAATCCACCGAGACACTGTGGAAGACAGGCCAGGTGACCTGCTTCCGGAAGGTCACGGCCACGAAACCCACGGAGTGGCCTTGTACTCTGCGCACACGAGGTCACTAAGAGTCAGAATCAGCTTAGCACCACCCAGCAGCAGCAGCCCTATCTGCAGAAGAGGCAGCCTCCCAGAAGTTTTTTATTTCCCAGTCTGTGGGATCTTTTGCCATCATCTCAGGGTATACCCAAATTTTGACAAAATTTATAGGAAGAGAAACATTACAGTTTTTAGTGGCCACCATTTCCTAGGCTGTGAAGAATACCTCGTGTTCTCTGGGCTCTGAATGGCAGTGTCTGGGTGAAGAACCAATCCTCCAGTCTCTCCCTCCCATTTAAAAAGCTCAGAAGAGTGTTGGTGAGATGGGGAACTTGGAATTGTCTTGAGTCGTGCAAGGAAAAGTAAGTCATTTGCAAACTTTGGTACTTTTGGCTCCTCTGTAGTAAGATAGGAAACGCTGTTGGTGTAGTGGGTTAAGTGCTACGTCTGCTAACCAAAAAGTCAGCAGTTCAAATCTGCCAGGTGCTCCTTGGAAACTCTGTGGGGCAGTTCTACCCTGCCCTCTGGGGTCGCTGTGAGTCAGACCCACCTCGACGGCAGGGGTTTGGTCTTTCGGTTGGTAGTAAGATGCTGCTTCCAGCCGGCCTCACCTGACTGCCACACCCCCTGTTGTTGATGTTGTTCTCCTGTCTCCCTGGAGAAGATGTGGTTTACGTTTTATGTATCCCAGAATGCCGATTGCTCAGAAGCTGCCGTGTCAGGCCAAAAGCTACCGTGTCAGGCCAAAAGCTACCGTGTCAGGACGTGTTTTTCAAGGAAGCCTGTGGCAGAGGTGGTGGTCCTTATCCAGCTCCTGCTTTAGAGTCCCTTTCTTGGAAGAAGGAGAAGGCAGACAATTAGTCAGAGGCCTGAGAGGTGAGAGGGAGCAGGCTGGAAGGAGGAAGTGGGCCAAGGGCGCGCCTCCCTCTTCTCGTTACTGACGGACTTGTTTTGTAATTGGTTCTTTTGTTTTTTTGGTGATGGGGAGGAGTGATGTGACGTCTTCCCGTATGTCCTCTCCAGTACAGTGACAGTCTTGTCACACCTGTGTCAGAGTTGCAGGTCTCATGCGCCACTGATTGTCACCCTCAGTCTAGCCAGGATGCACAAAGCGCCTGGTCAGCCGTAGTTTTGGGCAGTTGTTTTGTTACCTCCACAGGAAGTGTGGGTCCGCCAGTCAGTCTGTGACGCTGGCCCTGTGGAATTCTGCTGCACACCTCTGTCTCTCTGAGAAAGACTTACGTGTTGGGAGAACTTGGTGCTGTAGCTTAAACCTGTTCATTCAGAGCTTTGGGGGTTTTTTGGGTCCATAAACATACTGTGTGCTAAAGTGACAGTTTTGTGTTATTGTGGTATTCCAGATGTCGTACTATGAAAACTGAAATCACTAGTGGAATTCCAGTTATCTGACCACCCAAAAATGACCTTGGTAGACAGATTTCTATCTCAAAGTTTAAAAACAGGACTTATAGTGAAAATTAAGAGCCTCTTTTCAAGATGTAATCCTTTTTTTTTTTTCCCCCTGAAAGTCTCTTCCTCTGTGTTTATAGTTTGTTGACACTTTCTAGATTGCTTTCTTCACCAAGTGAAGAACAGTCTCTACAATGCTGCCAGCTTGCTGGGATTCCCTCTGCGGCTGACCCCCAAGCCCAGGGTAGCTTCTACCTGTAACGGCACCCGGGATGCAGCGCCGGCAGAAGAGGTCAGTGGGCACCTTGGGCATCGGGTGGATGCGGGGAGATGGTTTCTTGTGGGGACTCACTGTGGGGAGTGACTTCTTTGTATCAGTGTTCAGGTCTATGTTGTCCTTGATTTAAAGGTCAAGAAATTAAAGCCGAAGGAGTAAAACCTTTTTAAAAAATGCCTGTTTATAAAGAGCGTGATTCTCAGTGTGTCACTGTTTCTGATTTAAGTGCTTGTGATGAACCTGGACTTGTTATTTTTTTATATCATTTCAGGATTCTAAACAAGCTAAACCCTCAGTCTTACTGATGATGTCTTCTGGCAAGCTAGCTTAGAGAAGCATCATAAGGGTGTTTTTGTGTTTGTTTTTTTTTAAGTGAGAAATGTGTTATTTAAACTGTATAACTCAAATGCTACAGAGGTGATTCTGTCTGATTTTCAGGCATTTTCCAGCTCCTCGTCTTGCGGACTGACAGGTTCTGGGTCCCAGAACAACATGCTGAAACTGGGTGAGACACGCGGCAGTCTGTCCGCTTCTTCACACCTCCTCCTGCCCCGTCTTTCTTGAGGTTTGAGGTGGGAAAACACATCTCTCTCCACCGTTCTGAAAAGCAAACCGTTCTCCTTCAGAATCGAATATACTGTTGAGTTTTCTGTTGACATTACCACTTGTCCTCAGGGTAACTTTGATGAGGGTTCATTCATTAAAAAAGAAAACAACAAAGCACTCATGTGGTGGGAGCCTCCTTTGTGTCAGGATCTGTGCTAAGTTAGCAGGAATAATGAAATAATAAAATCTTGTTCCTGTCTATGAGGAAGTGATCATCTCATTGGGGACACCTCAGGTGCCCAGCTGTCACAGCACAGTGCGTATCACCCATAGACGCTGGAATTGATGCATAGCTATTGCGTACGTGATAGAGCACGCTTTGTGAGGAGAAGCAGGAAGACGCCAGAGTCCTGAGGAGTGGTCGTGATCAGCGGGTCAAGTCAGAGAGAGGAAGAAGAAGTTACAGGAAGGGAGCGCAGACAGAAGGCATGGCTTCAGGGGTCACGCGTAGAAGGCGCTAAGGAGACATGACAGGCCTTTGGGCATGCTTCTTAGACCTGTTTAGTGCAGCACCTTGGCTGCAGTCAAGAGGGAAGGATAGAGACACGCCCTCTGTCTGTCTGTCTGTGTCTGTCAGTCTGTGAATCTAGTCCCGGCAGACACAGAACAAAGATGGTACATCTTTGTTTTGAATGAAGTCTTTGTTTGAAGTCTTGGATTTCATTTTAAATTTACTGTGAACTGAGTTTTATAATCCATTTGTACTGTTTGGTTGTGTAAACCGTTACATGAAGTTGACGTTTTGGGAGGGTGGGAGTGACAGTAGATTTATTTCATGTCCAAGGGGCCAGGACTATGTTTCTGTGGCTTTGCATGGGCTAGAGCATGAGGCAGGTTTCCTGTGTGGAGAAGTCTGCAGTCTTGTACCGGAAACCCTGGGACCAGTTGTTTTGGGGAATTTCTCCTGTCTTGGATGTGGTGCATATAGGGAATATTACAGACAGACAGAGAAGGGCCCATCAGGCTCTGTGCAGAACCTGCCACCAGGACGCTTCTGCTGCTACATGTATCTGTATTCATGCTGGAAAAAAAAGCAAACCTGCTGCCACCGAGTCGATTCTGACTCATAGTGACCCTGTAGGGACAGAGTAGATCTGCCCCATAGAGTTTCCAAGGCGTGGCTGCAAGATCCAAACTGCAGACTTTTTGGTTAATAGCCACCACTCCTAATCACTAGGTGCGCAGAGTTCCTGTATTCACACTAAACCAAACCAAACCCACTGCCGTCAAGTCGATTCTGACTCATAGCGACCCTACAGACAGCAGAACTGCCCCCTAGAGCTTCCAAGGAGCACCTGGCGGATTTGAACCATGCACCTTTTGATTAGCAGCTGTAGCACGTTAAGCAGGGCACCAGCAGGGTTTCCATGGTCACACCAGGTGAGTGAGTGATCACAGTAGGTGAGATGAAGACTTCTCCTTCATGTCAAATCACGTCTTGCCACCAAGTGAGCTCAGATCAGTTTAGGTTTTTGCTGGTAATGAGTTTGTGAAACAAACTGCTGGTTTAAGGCCTCTTGTCATCTGGGAGTCCTCTGACCCAGACCCACTGCTGTTGAGTCGGTTCAGACTCGTAGCAGCACGGTGGAATAGAGCAGAACTGCCCTGCAGGGTTTCCAAGACTGCCATCTCTAAGGAAGCAGACCGCCATGTCTTTCTCCCACACAGCAGTCAGTGGGTTTGAACTGCTGGCCAGAAGGTCAGCAGACAAGTACTTATGCACTGAACTACCAGAACTCCAGGGACCCCTGATTCACAGGCTGTCTCTTTCTCCCTTCAGAGCCGTGCTCTGGCCGAGAAGGTGGCTACTGATACCTTGGGTACACTTTTAGCATTAGAGTAGCCGTGTCAGAATCATAGGGAGGTTTCAGTGAGATGGAAGAACACCTGGCTCGTTTTTGTGGTGAGACGCGTACGAGAGCCCCTGAGTAATTTCCTGAAACAATTTGTTCAGCTTGATTAGATCACAGGGAGTTTGTCACCTGGAAGTTTCTTGTGGCGGCTTGTCAGTATCAGTGTGGAAAACTAGAGAGCTTGGGCGGGACACGTCCACGGACAAGCGAGGCTCTGTTGCCTGAGGATTCGCCAAATTAGTGTCGCATCTCTGTGTTGTGCGGTGACAGAGTTTGAAAAGGCAGGATACGTTCGACCTCCTCAAGGTAGAGGGCTCTAACATTTTCATTTTTTCCACAATTACGACATATGTGTTTGTTTTTTTTCAAAAAAACATAACAGGTAGTAAGTGTCCTGATGGAATAAGTGACTATCCCAAGATCCGAGTGACAGTAACCCGAGACCAGCCCCGCAGAGTCCTGCCTTCCTTTGGGTGAGTGCCCCTGTCCATTTTGTAAATGGAGTCTCAACAGTGGTGACGCGCTCATGTTTTCCGGGCAGTTGGCTCTTGACTGGCCGTGTGGCCCCGTCACGGAGGTACACTGACACCCAGCCCAGGGGACCCAGGTTCAGGTGTGTGCTCCTTTTTGTGCTGTGTTGTGTGCCTCTGGCACTCGCCTTCTGCCAAGCTTCTTTTGGAAGTAAAACTTGACACAGAAAAGTACTGAAGTCACACTTGCCTGGCGGCGTTTTTGTCTGTTTGGCACATGCTCGCCTGAGTTGGGGACCAATTCAGTGGCAGCCGACAGCAGTGCGGTCACCCTCATTTTATAATTGAGTTCTGTTATAGCCAGAGCACATACTTTCTGTGATTTTAATTCTCTTAACTTGGTGAAGACTTGTTTCGTGGCCCAGAATGCAGCCCTCTGGGGGAGGTTCTGTGTGCACTTGAGGACTCTCCTGCCGCGGCCGGGCGCTGTGGCCGGGCTGCGGTTCCCCCAGCACCAGCACTGCCGGGTCGGCGGATGGTGTTCTTCAGGGCAGTTGTCTCTCTGTTTTTTTAAGTGGATTGCTGAGCTACATTGTAAACTCCTCCCGTAACTATAAATGTGTCTGTGTCTCCTCTCGGTAGCGTCAGCCTTTGCAGCTTGGTTTCTGTAAACCTTCTCATGTTGTGAAGTTCCGACCGTGAGGTGAGCACGCTTGCCCCAGACCCGCAGACTGCTGTCCCTTTGCCACATTTGCCTGGTGGCGCTCTGTCAGATGTGCACACTCGTTTTCTCCCTGAACCGTTGACAGTCTTTTTTTTTTCTTTTTTAAAATTTTTTTATTTATTGTGATTGAGTGAAAGTGTACAGTCTGGTTTAAATTCACATGCCTGCCTATGCACAGCTCCTCCTGCTGTCCTTGCCTGATGACAACATACTCCTTTCTGTTCTATACAAGTCGTATCCTCTTAACAGTCTCCTTTCCCCTCTTCTCCACCCCCTCCACTCCCCTCTAGTCGGAGGCCAGTTGGGCGACATCCTGTAGATACATAGAACCATAAAGTGCACACACAATATGGTCACTCTGTGTCACCGAGTCCAGTCCATTCCAGTCCAAGGAGGTGACCTCAGTAATAATTTGTGATCAGGGGCACCTTCAGGTCTAGGGCCCATGCTCCTAGGGCAACCCCTAGGCTTTCGGACCGTCATTTGTAGTCTTCTAGTGGAGTTCTCTGGGTGCACCCCTTCTTATTCTCATATTGCCACTGGGACGTAACTTTGTGAGCCCCATCACGGCTGTCAGTCTGAGGTGGCTGGGCACCATCTGGTTCTTCTGGTTGCATGTTGATGTAGTCTCCCATTCACATGGGTCTTTGTGTCTTCTGGGTTCTCTGTCCTCTATGTCATTTTTGTCCTTGGTGAGCTCTGTTCTGGATGAGTTAGGACCGTTTGGTGTACCTCAGATGGCAGTTTGCTAGCTTTTAAGACCCCAGATGGGTCAATAAGGAGTGAAGAGGACTCTCTTAGCAATAGGCTAGTTATACCAGTTGGCCTCGATGTCCCCTGAGAGCATGGCTCTCAGACCCCCGCCCCTGCTACTACTCTCTCCTTAACTGTTGGTTTAAGATTGGAAGAGTTTTCAGGTTATGCTGAAGTACAGTTAAATTGATCTTCCTTCTAATGTGTGCTGTCACTGATTTCACCCAACCGAATTTTATCAACTATCTAATCTATAACCAACCTTCTCCCTCCCTCCCCTCCCTCGCAGCTGTCAAAGAGTCTTTTCTTCTGCACATCAGTCAGTTTTCAAGTCCTTAAAGTAGAGGTCTCATATAATATTTGTCCCTGTGCCACTGACTAATTTCACTCAGCATGATGGATAGAAAGTTCAATATGTGTTGATGAGGTCTAGCTGGTTAATTGTCACAATAAGGTCTTCTGTGTCTTTATTGAGCTTTTTTCTTAACAGTCTGTTTTATCTGAGATTAGTATTGTCACACCTGCTCTTTGTATATTGTTAGCTTGGTATATATTATGCTATCTTGTTTAATTTTCTGTTTGTTCATATCTTTAAGGTGAGTTTCTTGTAAGCCGCATGTAGACGGTTTGTGTGTTTTGATCCAAGATGCCACTTGTTGTCTCTTTACTGGAGTGTTCAGTCCATTTACCTTCAGTGTAATTATTGATAGGTATGTGTCTAGTGCTGTCACTTTGCTGTATTTATTTTTGTGTTGCTATTTTCTCTGTTGCTCTTACTATTCTGTTCTGGGACATTCTTCTATATGGGTTCATTTTTCACCCTTTTCAGTGTTGGTTTTGTGTTTGTTGAGACTCCTGTATTGCGTTTCTTGTTTTGGCATGTCGCTTCTTTGTTGTGCTTTGCAGCTACCTGTATGATCCCCCTTAATAATGTATGTTTAAACCCTATTTTAACTTCTGAATATCTTATTAACTTCCTCTCCATCTGACTGGACTATAACTGCTGTAATACGTCTCTCTTGTTAATGTGATGGTATCGTAGTTTTCATGATATGATCACTGGATCACTTCTTATAGTATTATAGCTTTGGTTGGGGTTTTGTGCCTTCCCTAACTGAGTATGTTTCTGGATGATGTGCCCTGTATTGTTTCCTAAAATGTAGAGTTAATGGTTTTGTTCTTCTAAGCCAAGAGCTTCTTTCAGTATTTCTTGTAGCTTTAGTTTGGTTTTTACAAAGTCTCTGAGTTTCTGTTTATCTGTGACGGTCTTAATTTCATTTTGGTATTTGAAAGACAGTTTTGCAAGGTATATAATTTTTGGTTGGGAGTTTTTCTCTTTCAAGGCTTTGAATCTGCCACCCCACTGCCTCCATGCCAACATGGTTTCTGCCAAGTCAGATGAAAGCCTACAGGGCTTCCCTCTGAATCTTAGCTGTGTTTTGAGTCTCACTGCCTTTAAGAGTTTCTGCTTATGTTTCAGTATGTTAAGCTTGGTTATAATATGTCTTGGAGTCTTTCTTTTGGGGTCTATGTTATATGGCGAGTGATACGCATCTTGGATATCTATGTTCTTTTCTTTCATAATTTCCAGGGAAGTTTTCTGTCAGCAAGTCAACAACAATCCTCTCTGCGTTTTCAGGTGTCCCTTCCTGTTCAGGAACTCCAATTAATCATAGATTGTTCCTCTTGATAAAGTCCCACATGTTTCTTAATCCTTCTTTTTTGTGTGTCTTTTCTCTGATTTCTCCTCATAAATGCTGGTGTCAGTAATTCTGTCTTCCAAATCAAAAAGTCTGTTTTTCATTTGTTCAGTTCTGTTCTCTTGGCTTTGAATTGAGTTTTCTGATTCTTAAGAACTAAGATGTTCCCTTACCATAGTCACACACTCCCAAAGTCAGGACATTTAACATTTGGTATAATAAACCAGACCCACTGCTGTGAGGTCAATTCCAGCTCACAGCAGCCCTGTAGAACAGAGTAGTAGAGTTTCCAGGGAGTGCCTAGTGGGTTTGAACAGCTGACTTTTTGATTAGCAGCCATAGCACTGAACCAGTAAGTCCCCTGGGTTTTCCATTGATAGAGTACTGCTCTCTGATCTGTAGGTCTCCAGCAGACTTCTCCACGATAGCAGTTGTCTGTCCTGGTCCTGGCCTGTTGTACAGTTGGACATGGTGTCCAGTTGTAGGGTTCTTGGACCTCTTTTAGTCTAGAACCATTCCTCAGCCTGTTTTTGACTTGAGTGTCACTGATGTTTCTGAAGAGCATACACAGGGCATTTCTTTTGTGAAATATCTCGTACTGTAATTTTGTTTGATGTTTACTCATGGTTTGATTCACTTACACAATTGGTTTTTAAAGAGATATGGCATATGTGATACTGTATTTTTTCCAAAAGGGGCAAGATGTCCATTTGTCCGTGGCAGTGGTTGGGGGGGTAGGTTCCAGCCACAGAGGCTGAGTGGGGCCCACTGCTTTGTTTCCTTCAGTGTGCGTCAGGTTGACCACGTAGGTGGCAGGGGTGAAAGGGTGTCTGCTTGCCGTGAAAGCTCAGTGTGGGACAGACATGGTAAGCGAGTCCCCATGGCCCTTGTTACCTCCAGTGGGCCCAGCGACTAAGGTAGAGGTACAGTGCCTGCACTGTACTCAGGAACAGGGGGGGACATTAGGTCTGGGGCTGGGGCTGGGCAGGAGGAAGAACGGGCTTCCAGCGGTGGCCCTGGGGACTGGAGTGGACATCCCGCAGCAAACTGCTGGGCATCCTGGGCTCTGGGTTAGAGCAGACGTCTGCAGGTGCTAGTTGTCTGTCTGACTCTCCGGGAGCAAGCTCGTCCTGGGATACTGGACGCAGGGCGCAGGAAGGTCTGGGGCCTGAGTTCCGGCAGTGTAAGCGGTTGGGTGATGCTGTTTTGGGTTTTTTTTTCCTCTCTCAGTTTTACTTTGAACTCAGAAGGCTGCAATAGAAGACCAAGTGGCCGTCGCCACAGCAGAGGCAATCCGGAAAGTCACTTATCGTGGACACCTCGGGAACAATCGATGACAGAGACCGTTCCCGAAGAGGGTGGCAAGGGTCTGAGGCGCCCCCACTGCACCGTGGAGGAGGTGAGCCCTTTTAGCCAACGCCTTTGCAGAGCTATTTTATGACCATGTTTTGAAATAATTCCATACTGTGTACAGAACTCAGAAGGTCTAAAAGAGCATAGAGTGACTGTGAGTTCCCCAGTCTCCGTGCTGTAGCTGCCCCCGGCCACCCTGCTGGCTTCTTAGGATGTCACCACCAATGGCTGTGTGTTCCTTGCAGAGACTTAAATATGTCAGTTAGTTTACAGGTGTCACTATTTTTTCTATTAGAAAGTCATGGATCTCGTGTCAGGAAGAGGGACAGGGACAGATGTTCTCTCTGTGTGCCCTGAATCCCTGTGCTGTGTTTCTGTCTTGGGGCAGCAGTGAGGGCTTGGTGAGGCCAGGGGAGGGGGGCATCCAGCTCTTCCCAAGTGCCTGCAGCAGGAGGACACACTCCTCTTCACCCCTCTCTCCAACTCTTTGCTTACTCTAGGCAAATTTTAAAATTATCCTGGCCTAGGGCCGTCAGCTATTGCAGTTTGCTAGACAGTTGTCTGAGCTGATCTTTCTTTAGAAAATACGATTATAGGCATTAGTAACAGCTAAGATTTGCTGACGTGTTCATCACTGAGATGAGTCCAAAACCAAACGAGAGACACTGCTGTCGAGTCAAACCTGACTCCTAGTGACCCTACATAGCACGAGGAAGAACTGCCCATAGAGTTTCCAGGGGGTGCCTGCAGGCCTCAAACTGCCAGCCTTCTGGTTAGCAGACGCAGTAGTTAACCCACTACACCACCAGGGTTTCTGTGCTGAGTCTGGTTACAGGTTGCTCCTCTGCAGAGAGGGACGCTCAGAGGAGGCAGAGCTGGATGCACTGGGGGGCCTGTGATTGGGGGCCCTGTGGCTTCACCACCTTGCTGCTCCCAAAGCACCCCTCCCACCTTGTCACCCTGTCTTCCAGCCCTGGCACATCACGGAGGCTCAGGGTACAGGGACGGTGGCTGCACACCCGGCTGCACTGAGCCGGAGGCGTCAGGCCCACTTGGGCTCGCTCTGGACTGGCATCACACTCGTGCTTTCCTTCCAGACGCCTCCCCTGGCGCTCTGTCTTTCCCATCCCCCCACCCCACAGCAGGTCTGAGCTCCAGGCCTCGGGCCCCTGAGGAGCTGGGCACTCCGAGCAGGTGGTGGCTGCAGAGAGCCTGTTGTGTGTCGCATCTGGACTCGGGGTGGGGTGACGGGAGACAGGAAGGAGCTGAGGGTACAGGGCAGGGTGTCCCAGCTTCCCAGAGGCTGCCCGGAGACACTCTTCGGGGCAGGGGACACTCCACAGGCATTGCCACCATGCTGCCGCCTCATTAATGTGCAAAACAGTTGGATAGTAGATCTTTAAAGCACTTTATAAACCTGAGATGTCGGATAAGGGGACGGTCGGTCAGTGAAGAGTGGGTGTGCTTTTCCAGCTTACACAGTTGGCATTTCAGAGATATTTTGAAGGCTGACAAAACACATCTATGGGCTGTACTGCCACTCTTCATCTTGATTGTGACAACTTGAGGCTGAGTGTACCACCCCTTGTCTAATGCACTGTGTCTTGTTGAGGGCGTTCAAAAAGAGGAAAGAGAGAAGTACCGACGGTTGTTGGAGCGGCTCAGAGAAGGCGGCCACGGAGACCCTGCCCCTTCGGCGGCCTCAAGTCCTCACAGGTGAATGTGTCCTAGAAACGGTCAGGCTCCCTTCGTTGTGTCTCCAGAGGGTGCTGTGCTGGGTCTGAAGCTTGCCGAACAGGGCCAGTGGGTGTTGCTGGCAGGCTCCCAGTCTGTGTCTGATCGCGCCTGTTTTCTGTATCTCTAAGCTCTCAGAGGAGTCAGACGGACACGTTCAGGACCAGAGGCTGGGGGGATGAACAGAGTCACGGAGTCAGAGCCACTCACTTTGTCCCGAAGCAGTGTGAGTGCCCGGACTGAGCCTCGTTTTCATGTCCTGACGGGGCTGATTCGTGGGCGGCGTGTCACCTCATGTTACAGAGTGCCTAGGAAGCTGAAGAGGGACAGCAGTAGTGACAGCCGGCTCCCCGGTCCACAGAGCACCGTCAGTCCTCGGTCACTAGCTGGGGCTCCTCCAGGCCAGGGATTTAGGGTAAAAGCTCTTTCAGGATGAAGAAGAGTTTCAAAATGCCTCTGATGGCTGTGCGTGCACATGTAGTGTTAAATATTTTGCGATCCTAAAATGAATTTTCTTCTGTTTTCTTTCATCCATTATATTAATGTTCTCTCGTGTCCCCGCTGCATGTTCACAGCTCACTACCTGAGCAGATGCCCAGTTACCCTAGAGATGGTTAGGCCACTTAGTCTGTAAGGAAGTGAGCGTTGTTAGGGTTGCTTTTAGCATTTCGCTATAAAGGAGTGTCTTGATCCTTTGGAAAGCGAATGGAAATTCTAGCTATATGATTGACTGATAGCAGAAAAACTTACAATAAGAGAAAAGTGGCTTTTTGACCTTTTCTTTACCATCTTCACAGATAGAGTGGCTGAAACAAGGGGACCTGTGTATTCAGTGAGAAGCGATAAGAGGTACCTGGTTCAGTTTATTCTCATCTGAGCCCTCCAGAGGCTCCGCAGAAACCCCACGGGACGGTTCTGTTCTGTGTGTCAGGTTGCTGTGAATTACTGTGTGCCTGACAGCGGTGGGTCTGGCTTTTCATTTGTATGTCATGTGTGTATATGTATGTAAAGGGTCTTCCAATAAGGGTGTCCTGTTTCTGAGAGCTCACAGAACCGATACTTGTGAAGCTGTCGCAGCCGTATTGATCACATTGTTTTTATTAGTCTCGGCAAATAACCATGAGAAGTTACAGAATTTCACAATGCGTAGAAAATGTTAAAGCTTGTTATCAGAATGGGTGTTCTGTTCACCAGACGTTTCATGCATTATGTGAAATTTACAATGCACACATTTGTCCCACTGAGAGAACGATTCGACTAATCAAAAAAGCCATTATCAATTTCTCACCGAGCATGAGAACCGGGCCTTTCGTCAGCCATGGTTAGTGGATTTTGCATCTGCTGAACAAAATTGTTTTTATTTTAACTCAAGAACTGAAGTCCAGCTGCCATAGATTGCACAGTACACTTGCTGACTGGACTGTAGAGAAATTGGAAACTGACAATGGTCTTGGCAAAAAATCACCTGCAGCAACAAGGCCCATTTTTGAATGAGTGGTTTTGTTAACTCCAATGGGGAGTCAAGAAGGTCTGCTTCATCCCCAGAAAGTTACTGTTTGGTGTGGCTTTGGGTCTGGCAGAATCACTGGCCCTTTTTTCAAGATGATTGAGGAGACGCTGTGACCACTAATGGCAAAAGATACAGGCTCTGATACCTGATTATTTGGGGCCCCACTTGGAAGGTGCCGTGGTGTCCATTTACCCCAAGTTCTTCTCCACACATAGTGCCATCAGGTGTACTTCAGAATAAAAGAACCAAACTGTATCTTTTACACAACTTATTTTACTCAAGTTCAAAGTTAGGATACCCTTATTGGAAGACCCCTTATATGTATTTATTATACATAAATAAATGCACGTGTTTATACATATATGGAAACCGTGGTGGTGTACTGGTTAAGTGCTACATCTGTTAACCAAAAGGTCGCAGTTGGAATCTGCCAGGCGCCCCTTGGAAACTGTGGAGCAGTTTTACTCTGTCCTGTACCTTTAGGGTAGCTATGTGTTGGATCAGACTCGAAATTCACTCAGTGGTAGTGGATTTTCTTTAGTATACATATATGATTTTTTGTAAGTTATGTGTGTTTGTAGTGATGTCTGAGGAACTGTGAACTTTACTCAGCTGTGTAGCTGGTTGGGTTTATGGATATGTCAGACTCTCTGTGTCCCACGCCCACCTGGGCCTGGGAAGATGTCCCTTCTTTCCTGCTCATCTGGGTTGAAGGCAGCAGGTGTCTCCTAGATGGGACTGTGGGTGGATGGGCATCTCAGGTGGTCCATGTGCTGAGTATAGAAGTCGCTGAGGCCGTTTCCTTCATGCTGCGGGATTTGGAGTGGATTTTAGAGCAGGGATTGGTAAACCAGGTCATGAGGGCCCAGTCCTGCCTGTGTGCTCTTTTTATGAATGAAGTTTCACTGGAGCATAGTCCTGGTTTCTCCTCTGGCTGCTTTCACGTTACAGTGGCAAAGATGAAAAGATCTTGCCAGATACTGGAAGGCTCACAAAGCCTGAAATATGTACTCTCTGGTCCTTTATAGAAAAAACTCCCAAACCCCTGCTTTAGAGTGTCATATAAATTCAAGGCCGCTTCACCAAATTAAAGCAGTTTTTTGTTTAAAATTATTAAGTCTTATTTCTAAAAGCTAGTCTAACATGTACTATGATGAAATTACCTAGAAAAAGTCCGTCATCTCCATTTTCTCCCCTCAGATGTTCAAAGGGGGGGAAGGCAGCTGACACCGAGAGGACAGCTGGGACCCGAGTTGAAAACGAAGGGGTGAGTGGGGACCCGGTTCAGCTTTCTGTGTGTGTCTTCACCTGGCTGCAATTAAAACTCGGGTGCCCGTGAAAAGTGAGGATGACAGTGTCTGTTACTTTGATTTCTGATTCCTCCGCCTTGTCTGCAGAGCAGCAGGCGTTGAAGGCAAAAGTTTCTGCTGGGTTTTGACCTCCATGCAGGAGCCACTCTGTCTCTAAATTACAGTTGGGGAAACTAGGTTGCCTCCACCTTCCTTATCTCTGTGGCTTCTTTCGGAAATGTATTTATTTTTTAACTAGAGGTTACTAGTTCTTAGGAAAAGGTATGTTTGGGACTTTATTTTCAGAGTCCAGGTTTTAGATTCACTTGAAAATATTACTAATCTTATGCTGATTGGCTGTTAGATTTTCTGTGTATCGGAATAAGAAGTGTTCTCGTGAGCTTCATAGCAGTGCTTACATTTTTAATAACAGTGGCCAAGTGTTTTGTTAAGCGTCCTATACCCAAAGAAATATTGCTAAATTAAATGCAAATATGAAATTTTAAGCTCTTGAACATGTTAGAGACATAGAAAGAATGAACGTTTAGGGGAACTGCTTTGTCTTATGTGTTAGTCAGGCAAGTTCATTTTTTTTCCGTGCACCTTTGTAAGAATTGGTCTGCAGGCTGAGTCACACTCTCCCTTCTCGGGTGTTCCCCATGGCCAGTTTATATCCAGGTACCATTTATCACCTGTGAAGCACAAGGTGAGAGGAGACAGAGTGGAGGCATTGGGACCCTGGCTCAGAAGTCTCCATCTTGGCTGAGCCCCAAGACATTGCTGGCTGGGCCAAGGGGGAGGGCCCAGGGACTGGCCAGGACACTGAGGAAGGAGGACTAGGGGGCCTGTCAACACTAATGTGATTCTAGTGCCAAACTCAATTTCTGAATGGAGTTCCTGCTGTTAAAATAGTTTGTATACTAAGTGACGTAAATTCCATGTGAAGGATGCTCAGAGTTCTGACAGGGATAGGTCTTCTCAGGGTTTCTGGGGTGCTGGCCAGATTTTGTTTGTTGACCAGGGTAGTGGTTACACTATACAGGTGGTCACCTTATAGAAGCTAAGTAAGTGATTTATTAACCTTTTATGCATTCTCTGTAATATAAGTTCTCTTTTTTTTTAAATAGAGCAAGCTAACTCAGTGTCGGTATGTCAGTGGTTTATTCTGAGTGATGGCGTGTGGGTTCTATGTTTTGCTCTGGAAATGTTCTCAGAATGCCTTTTTGTCGTCATCCTTTTGAATGGGCAGGAGAACTGATGGTGCTGTTCTTGCCACCTCCAGGGAGCATGAGGCATAGCCTCTCACGAGGTCTGTCCCCCAGGGTCCCACAAGCCTTATGCTTATTGTCACCCCCCACATTTGAGGGATTTATTGATTCTCTTTTCCTTCAAGATGATGGCCCCATTTCATGTTTCCTGTGTAATTTTTGTTAGTACTTGTAAGCATCAAACACTCCAACAGACTGTAGGAACTTGTTTTGACCAGAGGAGGGGACGTCAGCTGGAGCCTGACCTGTCTGAAGAGGTGTCAGCCCGCCTCCGCCTGGGCAGCGGGAGCAACGGCCTACTCCGGAGGAAGACACTAGTACTCGAGCCGAGAGAAAAGAACTGCCCCGGCAAAGAGAGGGAGCGGAGGACAGACGACTTCCTGGAACTCACAGAGGTATCATCCCTTGTTCTGGCCTGCTTTTAAGTAACCCGTGTTGTTCTGGACTTGCATGCATGTTTTATTTCAAGAGCACTCTCCAAGCTGAAGCTGCTGGAGGTGGTGTGGGAACAATCAGGCTCAAGGTCCATTCTCTCCCTCTGGCCACCTTGATCGTGCAGAGGTGGCCTAAGGAGTCGGACTCATGTTCTGCAGGTGTGAGTAGGCACTCTGCCACAGGTGGGGGGTGCAATTGGATTCTTGTTTCTAACCTTCACATTGGTTGAGTTTACGTATACGGGTTTGGTATAGCGGTGAGTTCACGGCAGCTTTTCTGTGTGATTCTGGTTTACTAAAATGTCCTTTCATTGATTATCGCTTTGGAAGATATTAAAAACTTAGGAAAGGAAGGTAGCTAAACATCCCGGCCTTAACTGTGTTGCCCACCGCTCAGCCGCTTCTCACCCTTGCCCTCGTGGAGGTCCGTGGTCCCCATCGGTGAGCGTCTCTGAAGCGCTCCTCTGTGGCGGGCTTGCGGGTGAGTGGCCCGCATGACCCAGCCACCGTGTGTGGGAAGAAGACTTCTGATGGGTTTCCAGATGTGTTTTTGTAGCTTCAGTGTACCTCTGCCTGCCTAGTCCTTTAGAATTATCTATGGAAGGAGAATTCCTTTGCCTGTAGACTGGTGCCTGGCTTTCCAAATTTCTACTCATTTGCATGTTAATTCTTTGTATCAAAAAATTGATGACGTGACCTTTCAGATGTGCTGGTTTCATTATTTCAGTGACCCTCGACGAAAGGGTTCCCACGTAGCATCTGTGAGGACCACGTGGCAGCGTTGTGCTCGTTTGTGCGTGGGGCCTCTGTGAGCCAGAGTGCACGTGACGGCACCTGGCAACAACCACAACTCTGTTATTTCAGTGTTTTTAAACACAGTTGCATTTGGGAGGTAAATGGAGATTTTAGTCTTGTGGAGGGAGCCGAGGCGAGGAATCGGAAGTTAGACACAGCTGGGTTCAAATCTGGGCTCCTTGAATGATTGTGTGACTCGGACCACGTGCCCTGAGTGCCCCCAGCTTCGGTTTTCTCGTCCTTCGTAGTGGTCACCTTCTCCAAAAGCAAGAATGAGTGGCTTGCTTACAGCACCTAGCATCGTGCTTGGCACGTAGCTGGTCCGTTACCAGTGGTCACAGATGACTGGGCCGCACTATAAATGGAAGCATTCGTACTGATTGATTGTTTCTAGAAGGTAATAATGGACGCTTTGTTTTTTTTGGACCCATGACAAGGCTGCTTAGTAACCTAAGTTTCAGTATTTCCGTACTTGAGTTTAACAGGTCTCTGGTAGCATCTCTCTCGGGGTCAGGTGTCAGAGAGATGAAAAGCCTTTGCAGTCTCGGCCTCAGAAGAGCTGGTAGTGCTCTGTGTTAACGCGCAGCCTCTGGCCTTGCAGGACATGGAGAAGGAAATCAGCAGTGCCCTCGGCCACGGCTCTCAGGACGAGGTCCTCAGCAGTGCTTTCAAGTTGCGCGTCACTCGTGGTGACATCCAGACCCTGCAGGACTGTCACTGGCTCAATGACGAAGTAAGCTGGCTCCTTTTCCCCCTTGACTGTCACCATGTTGAACCGTTGACTGTGTTCCTGTTTGCTCCTAAGGGGCTGGTAAAGCAACTCCTTGCTTTTGTTTAAAATATAAGCTTCTTAAGCCTATGAAAAAGGTGGTGAACTTTTGTCGTCTACTGCCTCTGCCAGTACTTCCTCTTCTGCATCCCGTGCGCCTCCACCCGCCGCTTGATTTTCTGGTTGTTGGTGGTATTCTGTAAACCCTGCGGCAACCGCTTCATGTTTTTGGCAGTGGGAGGATGTGAGCCCGGGCTTGTTGGGGCTCTCTGCGGGGCTGGTCGCCCTCTGACACCCGTCGGGTCCTGCAGCACAGGCCTCCATCAGTCATCTCTTTCTCCTTGACTGGTCGTGCCATGCTCACGGCGGCCACAGTCAGTGCCGCCTTTCCTGGCACCAGCGTTAATGGGTGGCTGGGAGCCGGCAGCCATCTGCTGATTTTGTCTTTTTTCCAGCCGGTCCCTTCCTTACTTGCTCAGTGCCTCTGTTCCCTCCGTCTGTCTGCTGTCCCTGAGGACCAAAACCAAAACACAAACCGTGGTCAGGTTGCCATGGGTTGTGGAGTAGAACCACCCTCTGGGGTCTGGGTTGTAATCTCTACAGCAGGAGCTCGTCAGACCTGTCTTCCGTGGTGCTGCTGGATGGGTGCAAACCACCACCCTGGAAGTCAGCAGCTGACTGCACAGTGGAACAGAAGAAAAACGTCCGAAAGTCCTGTGGCCCCAAAATAACAAACTACAAATGTACTTCATTTTTTAAAATTGAGGTCTTAATTTATGTGCAGTAAAATTCACTTCCAGATAATACTTGCGTGTATTTTTTTGTGTGCTAGATAGAGTTACATATCCCTTTTCAGTCTGTCACAGGCTTTCTCCTGGGGACCCCTCTCCTGACTCTCAGGTATTACGCACATGCCTTGAGCATCGTCTCACAGCTTCACGGTTCCTTCTGTTGGGCACCAGATGTCCAGTTTTTCCCATCTTTGGTCACACATAGTCCTTTTATCCCTTTCTCCAGTACCTTCTCTTTCCTGATCTTTTTGCCACCTTCTAACTCAGCCTAGCCCAGGTGGATGTGTGGTCTCGGTCACTGACTGGCCGTGTTCTGACTTCCGGCCCTTCCCAGGTCATTAATTTTTACATGAACCTTCTGATGGAGAGAAGCAAACAGCAAGGCTACCCGGCCCTTCACGCCTTCAGCACTTTCTTCTACCCTAAGCTGAGGTCGGGGGGCTACCAGGCAGTGAGAAGGTGGACCAAAGGCGTGAATCTCTTTGAGCAAGACCTCGTCCTGGTGCCTATCCATCGGAAGGTCCACTGGAGCCTGGTGGTGAGTGGACAGACTGAATTGGAGAAACCTGGGTGACTGTTGTTCTCTTAAATACTGAAGCCTACCCTTCTGTGTCAGTGAGAGGCTGATGGTGTGTGTCGCTGGCGTCCGCACGGGGTCCCTTCTTATAGTTCCTGAGTGGCATGACTTAAAAGTTAGAAGGCAGTTCTCTACTTGGGAAAGTTGCCTTCTTTGTGGGGAGGATTTCAGTACCAGGATGAATTATTTCTTTAGTGTTACTTATAAGATGGCCTGGGTTTGTTGTAGGCAGGTGGAGGTAACAAGAAGAAAGCAGAAGAAATCCTGCCACCCTGTGAAGGCAATCCATGTTCTGGTGACTCAGTTTCCAGGCGTTTTTTTAGGAATACAAATAGATAATTCTGTGCAGATAAAACTATCACCTGTGATGTTTTTAAACTGATTTTTAAACTAAAACTGGTCTTAGAAATCCATTCAGCTTAGTAGGTGTATACATATGTGTGTGGTGTGTGTGTGTGTGTGTGTGTGTGTATGTGTGTATGTGTGTATGTGTGTATGTATGTTGCTTTTTCTAAAGATAGTTTTCTTTTTAAAATGAAGTTTATTACTGCTGTAGCTAAGAGGTTTCTGAAGTTTGTATTCTTCCCTTGTAGGTGATAGACCTAAGGAAAAAGTGTCTTAAATACCTGGATTCTATGGGACAAAAGGGCCACAGGATCTGTGAGATTCTCCTGTAAGTAACGTGATGATGGTCACCGTGGCCTCATCATCCCCTTGGGAGGTGGCCTACCTTCTGTCTGACCCGAGGAGGCCCTAGGGGCGGTAGTCAGTTGTGTAGTTACAGCCGTCTTTCCAGTCATTCAGACTGAACTTGAATCTGGCTTTGTCTCTAAAAGTCATCTAAAATCTGATATCAGCCAGGAAGTCTCACTGAGTAGCATCATCGAAAATAAATTACATTCATTGTCCTGTAAGATGTCCCAGTCAGGACCCTGTGATTTGATTGGCATTCTTGGGGATGGGTGTGCTGCTCTGGGTGTTGCAGAGACCTGCTGGCTGGGGGAGAGTACACCCCTGAGCTCTGAGGTCTGTCGCCTCAGTGCTTTCCTGATGGCTAGGCTCATCTCCTAGAGCCCAGGAGTAATTTGGGAATGAGATTGCATGGTTTTTGGATAGCTTTTTCAAAGAGTAGTTGCTAGAAACTTGCCTGTGAAGCAGAGCTGGTTTTTGCTGGGTCAGGGGGTGTCGTGAAGTTGAGACTGGGGAGTCGGAGCGGCAGGACAGTGAGGCTGTGTAGGACCAGCCACCTGCTTCTCACAGCACTGGGGAGAGGAACTTGCGAAGTACACCCCACCACCCCAGTTGTGTCTACCAACAGTTGAGTTCTCTCTCTTTCTGCACTGTTGGTTTAATGGTAGAGATCATTTTTATTCTTGCATATTCACTGGAAAAAAGTATGGAGGAGATATTTTAAAAATTACCAAGATTACACCAGATTTTGTATGAAGTGACTATTTCCTTCTGGTCTTTTCTGTGTGAGGGCTGTGTATAAAATGTGTGCACTTAGATATGTCTGTGCACACACACGTACGCATCATCACTGAGGAGTGTCCTCGTTGGAACCACGTGGTATGGTTTAGATTGCTGCTTATAGTAGCAAAAAACCAAACCCACTGCCGTCGAGTCGATTCCAACTCATAGTGACACTAGAATAGGGTACGGTGAACGATTCAGGTTTTTATTACAAGTGTAGCTTTTTCTGTCCTTCTTCTTGAGTCCGAAAGGCTAGCTCCCGTGGGTGTCTCGGCGCCTCTGGTCCAGTGGCCTCTTTGCCTTGCTGTCAGTAGCACCAAGTGGGAAAACACTGTTTTCTCCTCTGACTTGAGAAATGAACCCCTAAGACATAAGATTTTGCTCGTGGAGCTGGGCCATGGCGCAGCACCGCCCATGCTAACTTCTGAGCTTCCTGCTGCCGCCCTTTGCTGATGATGTCGCCCCCTGAGAGCCGGTGTCCTGGCTAAACACTAGCCTGCTGGAGGTTCAGGTTAGGGAGCGAGCTGAGGTGCCTGGGTGGCTCACAGTGGTGGCCTGGAGATTGGGACAAAACTCAATTACCTGCAATACTTCAATACACAGCTCCTCAAAAGCAGAAAAGCCAAACCCCCTGCCATCAAGTCAATTCCAACTCATAGTGGCTCTACGGGTCAGAGTAGAACTGCCCGACGAGGTTTCCAAGTAGTGCCTGGAGGGTTTGAACTGCCCTGGGGTTTTCTAAGAATACGGAAATTCTACGAAATGACTGCACTGCCGTTCTCACACGTGAGCAGATTAGCGGTCGTGTGGGAGTCCCCTGGTGACACACACAGCTATGCACTCAGCTGATAACCGAAAGGTTGGTGGTTCAAATCCCCCCAAAGGTGTCCCAGGAGAAAGGCCCAGAGTGCTCCATAAAATCAGCCGCTGGGAGCTCTGTGAGGTACAGTTCCTCTCTGACACACAGAGGGTCGCAGAGTGGGAGTTGAGTCACTGGCAACTGGTGTGAATTTTTTGATTTTTGTAAATGTCAGGTCATCAACAGTCCATGTTCCTGTCTCCTCACGTGCTCTCCAGGAGAGCTGTCCCAGTGCCCAGCCTGAGTCTGAGGGACCCTGGGAGCCCCTCAGGGTTCTCACACTGTTCTGCATTCTGTCTGTCTGATCCCTTTAATGGGCAAAGTCCTCCTACCTTTTCTTTTTCCTGGTGGTGGCTCTTAACGTGTCCTAGCCAGTCGTTGTATTTCGTATCTATTTTTAAGTGAGAAAGAACAAGTTGCGAAATGCAATATAAACAGTCAGCTCACTTTTTAAGTAAAATAAACCCTTTTTGTGTGTAAAGGCTAGAGCAGAGACCTACACAGCCAGCTGTTAACAGCAACCGATTCTGGGCTGGTGACTGCAGGGGACTTCTGCTATCGTGTTGTTTGGTGTGTTTCAATTCTTAAAAACAAGTACATGCAATTTTTGTAGCAGGAAAAACAAAGCTAAACGCAAAGACCAAAAAAGCCATCATGTTTAGGAAACACTGACAGAAATGGGCCTGGGACAGGCGTCTCCCTGAGCCGTCGTGAAGTCTTGTCATCCTGATGCACTGTCTCCCTGAGGACTCACGGATGTGCCCCTCTGTGTTGTTTTTTCAGTCAGTATTTACAGGATGAAAGTAAGACCAAAAGAAACATTGATCTGAATCTTCTGGAATGGATCCACTACAGCATGAAGCCACACGTAAGTGAGGGTGGTCTCTGTTCACTGACAGCGTCACACTGCGCACAGGCCTCCTTCCTCACACTCCCTCGGCGTGCCCTCTGTGGTAGGCCTCGTAGGGCTGACCTGCTTCTAAGTCTTTAGCAGTTAGCTGAACCGAGGCCGCTGCTGCTTAGCCATTACCTTCTTATTGCAGACTTAGGCCTAACTGCCTCCACCTCTCTCGTGGACAGAATTGAAGACAAGAACACACAAACTGATGGAGCCAGGTCACTGACTTTTTTGGTGGGTGCTGGCAAAAGCTTAAAGCTCCTGTCCAAAACTTCCCCCTGGGAATTTTGTGTATGTGGTTCATAAGGGTGCTATGCCTCCAAGTCAGCGGAGTCCAGTGTGCCCTTCTGAACATGCTTTGTATCTGTCCGTGTTTGAATTTCAGTTTGAAAATACACCCAGCGTTGACTCCTGAAGTCAGCTGCCGGAAGTCCCCGTAGTCAGAGCTGTAATGGCTCAGCTACTGTTACCCAAGAGCGTTTGTGTTTTGAAATTGAGTAATTAGAAGGCTAAGCTTTGAAATTTCATGAGGAGGGCCTGGGTGTGAGAGGAGTCGGTGGGGATGAGTGCTGTGTCCCAGTGCGGAAACGAGAAGCGGTGCTCCACCTGTGTGACCGGAGTCTGTCATGCCCTGGGGACTGTCAGGATGAGTGCCGTGCTCTGGGACGGGGAGTGAGCAGAGAGGAGAGGCAGTGCTCTGACCCTGTCCTGGAGTCTGTGGCGCGGTCCACTCTGTCAGAGCCACCAGCCCGGCCTTGTTGAGTGGAGAGACGCGTGATATGTGTCCGTGTGCCTACGTGCCGTGTGTGTGCTCCTTGTCACGGTGACCATCTGTGTTTCCTTGACTGTAAATGGAGCTGTTCTTATCTGGTATGCGTCCTACCCTCTTCCTATGCTTGTCTGGGCTCCTGACAACTGACGGTCACACGTGGAGGGCCACACAGGATTTGCGCAGCTCAGTGAGGCCCAGAGCCCGCGAGCCTCCCTGCAGGCAGAGCTGTGGCCTGCTGAGCGCCACCTGCACCAGGTTCTGCTGTAGCCCTGGGGAGACCTAAGCGATCAGGACCAGACCCCCCTAACTGGCTAGAGCTCCTCGGGAGGCTTCTTCATGCTGCTTGAAGCTGTGGGGTCTGCAAGATCCCCTGGTGAGGGAAAAGAACGTGGAAGTCGGTTGGTTGTGTTTAAGTGTGTCTTACCGAGCCACCCTTAGCCATTTCCAGAGTTTATAAAATGGGTCAGAGAAAGTTCACCCATCCTGACAGCAGACCTCTCAGTTTTTTGTATTAGAGCTGAAAGCATGCTCACTTTGCTCTTCTCTGTTCTTCTGAAAAACATTTTGTCCCATCCTGCGTGTCATGGCTAGGGACTTTACAACACACGGAGCGAGACTGGGGCCCTCGTGGTGCGGTGGTTGTGGCTGCACTCTGAAAGGTCAGCAGTTCAAGTCCACCAGCCCCTCCTGGGGAACCCTCAGGGGCAGCTCTGCCCTAGCTTAGCACATCACTGTGAGTCTGAATCATCAGGACAGTGGTGGGATTGGTGTGGTTTTAGGTTAAGGTGGGGGGTGTGTGTGTGTGTGTGTGTGTGTGTGTGTGTGTGTGAGTGAGAGAGAGAGAGAGGGGAAAAGAGGGGAAGAGAGAGAGAGATACCGAAGAAAATGTCAAACCCACTGCCGTTGAGTTGGTTCTGATTCACAGCGACCCTGTAGGACAGAGTCGAGTCACCCCGCACCGTGCCCCAGGAGCAGCGGGCCTTCTGTGTACCAGCCTGGGCTCGGGAGCCCCGGCCGCTGCAGAGCCGCAGGAGTGAGGGCAGTCGCAGTCTGGGAAGCGCTTGCCCCTGGCTTTCCGTCCCAGCCGAGCTCTAGTCCAGCCGTCAGCTGGGCTGCCGGACTTCGGTTCCCCTCTGCGGTACTGCTGACTCCCAGTGATACTGGAAGTTAAAGGAGTTTGTAGCAGATGGTGTTGTAACCTGCCATCCCCCTTTTTTTTTGTTAATTTTAGGAGATTCCTCAGCAGCAGAATGGGAGTGATTGTGGAATGTTTACTTGTAAATATGCAGATTATATCTCTAGAGACAAACCTATCACCTTTGCTCAGGTGAGTGAAGACCCCTCCCGACCCACTTACCTGTTACTGAAGTAGACTGGCTTAAAGCGCTCTGCCAGTCCTGGGACAGCTTGGCTCTCAGTGTCAGCTGGCCAGCTGTGGTCATGGTCACTATGCTACTGCTCCCCCCGAGGCCAGGCCCACAGGAGTCCCCGGGGACGAGTGGAGTGGTTGCTGTGACCAGGGGTTCCTGGGGTCACTGATATCTTTGGCCAAAGACAGAAGCACATCAGAATGTGGAACAGCAAGGGAAAAGAAAATCAGGCCCCCAAGTGTCACCACAGGTCTGGGCTTGGACTTCAGTACTGCTTGTCCTTTCTGTTCCGGTTTGTTGGGCTTCTCCCTGGCCCTGCATTCGAGGGCGGATGAGTATATTGGGCACAGAGTTCTGAAGAAACAGGGGTCAGAAAAGCATTTCCTTGGGGGATCTGTAGGTGTGGGCTGAGCCCTTGGAGTAACCTGTCCAGTACCGTGAGTGACCCTGCACAAAGCTGAGTGCGCCTTCTCGCCATCAGCCGTCTCCAGCCACAGATGCTGAGTGAGCAGAGCAGTGGGTACTCCACGGCCTTTGTCTGTGGGACCGGTAGCCAGGTCAGAGGTGCTGTGGAAATTGGGCAGAAGTCACAGACTGCACCGTATGACAGGAGCTGTCTCCAAAAACACCAAGTGGAATCACCTGGGACAAGAAGGGATTTGGCCTAGACCATAGCCAGAACGGGTAGTCACGTCAAGAGTGTTAGCTTTTGGGTTCTTTTCCTCAAGACTTACTAAACTCCCCTGAAGTGGGATATCGCTAGTTTATAGTAAGTGATGCGTCCCATTGCTGATGGTGACATACCAGGAATACCTCAAGATGGGGAAACACCTGGATCATCCAAAAAAAGAAAAGGAACGCAGTATTGCAAGGACAGAGTAGCAGGGTTAGGATCTGGGGACCACTGAGGCCAATTGGCATAACTAGCCTGTTGCTGAGAGAGTCTTCTGCACCCCATATTGGTGAGTGGCATCTGGGGTCTTAAAAGCTAGCAAGCTGCCATCTGAGGTACACCAAACGGTCCCAAACTCAGCTGGAACAGACAATCACCAAAGACAACAAAGACATGAGGGAAAAACAGCCCAGGAGACAGAAGGACTCATGTGAATGGGAGACTGTATCCACATGTCACCAGAAGAACCAGATGGTGCCCAGCCACCACCACCGTCAAAGACAGCCGCAATATTGAGTCCCTGCAGCAACACAAGAAAAAGAGAGGTGCTGCTCAAGGACTCTCCTAAAAGACCACAACTGATGGTCCAACCCTGGGAGCATGGCCCCTAGACCTGCTGCTGCCCCTACCCAGAAAAGACTACTGAGGTCAACTCTTCAGATAAAAACAGACTGGACGCACAGACACAGTGTGACCACATGGTGTGTGTCCTTCAGGGTTCTGTGGCTTTACTGGATGCGTCCTACTGGTCTGCTTCCAGACGGGAGAGAAGAGGGTGGAGAGAAGGGGACAGGAGCTTGTTAGGAGGATACAACTAGTATAGAATGAAAAGGAGGAGTGTGCTGGCACCGGGCAAGGAGAGGAGAGGGAGCTGCAGGCAGACGGGCATGCAGAATGGATTGGGATGGTATACCTCCACTTAATCACAATTAAAAAAAAAAAAGGTAAGTTTTGGGTGATTTGGGAATTGTCTCGGGTGCTGCTGCTTTGAAAATGGGCACATGTAATGGACGTAGTAATGCCAGCTACAGAAGCATCACGTGTGAAGCAAAACACCGTTCTCTGATACTGCTGAAGGGCAAGGAGTTGATTAGTCTCAGAATTTAATGAGATGAGATTTTTCTGGAAGCACTTCTGATTTCTTTATGGTGCATTAGGTGGCGGTTCACAGTGCAGACTGCTTTCCCGTCTGACAGTTGGTACATCGAGTGCTTTCCCTGCGCTGCACCGCGCCGGCAGTCTCCCCCATTCCACCTGGGGCTCCTCCTGCCTTTCGTCAGGGTTTTCTGCTTTCTCATCTTTGCTTTTGGGCTGATGATGTCCTCTTGATCTCGTATAATTGATTGTTCTAAAGGATGTGTTTTTTTCCAGTGTCATCGTTTATTTTATGGGCATGTCTGTTGTTTGGCTGAAGAGGTGGCCTCTGGAAATGGCTTCACTCCCAGGTCAGACGAGTGTCTTTAGGGCCATAGTCTCGGGGTTCCTTCAGTCTCTGTCAGACCAGTAATTCTGGTCTTTTTTGTGGATTTAACTTTTGTTCTATCATTTTTTCCTGCCCTGCCTGTGACCTTCTGTTGTGATCCAGGTCAGAGTGGTTGGTAATGGTAGCTGGGCACCATCCAGTTCTGCTGGCCTCAGCGTTGCATAGACTGGTTCATCTGCTCTGTTAGTCTTTTGGGTTAACTGCTCCCTTGGTACTGCTTTTCTTGACTCTCTTCTGCTCCAGATGGTAAGAGACCAGTGGTTGTATCCTAGATGGCTGCTCGCAAGCCTTTGAAACTCCAGACACTACTCACCAGAGTAAGCTGCGGCCCTTTGTCTTTATGGATTATGCCATGCCAGCTGGAGTCACAGTGCCCCAGGTCTTCGCCTCTGAGCCCAGGCACTTCGTCCTGTGCAGTGTTGGGTTACGTCTAAGAGGTTTCTGTCACTGTGCCCCTTGTCTGCTGTGTTGTCTGTGGCTGGGGTGAGGGTGTCCGGGCGGTCAGTCACTGGGTTGGTGGCATGAAGTTCTCACCAGTGGTCCCAGGTGGGCACAGCTGTGTGGGGGTGGTTTGAGCGAGCACAAGCCTCCAGTTGAGGTGTGCAGTATGCCGGGTAGGGGTCTGCTGCTAGTCCACAAGTGTCAGCTAGAGCATGATGTGGGAGGGTGTACCACCCACCTTTGAGCCCCAGCTCAGGTGGCTGGAGGGAGTAGGAGTCCGTGCTGGTCTGCGACCCCCAGTACAGGTGGCTGAACATAGGAGCGGGTGCCTCTGGTTTGCAGGCTCCTGGCACTAGTGGCTGGGTGGAGCAGCAGGTACCAGCAGTCCATGGGCACGCATCTCCAGAGGCAGGGTCCTGGTGGGTGCCGTTGGACCGTGATTGCTTGTGGGACTGGTGTGTGAGGGTGGGGTAGTGCAGGTCCTTGGGCCACCACCACGGGACTTTGTGGGGTTGAGGTGGGTGACGTGAGCCTGGGTAACTTTCCCAGGGTGGGGAGGCTCCTGCCTGGCTCTGGAGGTGGGAGCTACTGGGGCGCTCCTGTCTGGCCACAGCAGGTGAGGGGGCTTCAGCTGCAATCCTGCTGCTTTGTCTTGGCATGGCCACACTGTGTGGGTTCAGCTGATGGTGCCCGTGACCCGTAACTCTTCCTATCCGTCTTCCTATCTGCTGCTCTTGTCCAGTCTCCACTTGGCATTTGGTCCAGTTCTTCAGCTTTGGGTTCCAAGGTTGTCCCCTGTGTCCAGTTCTCTTGTTTTCTCAGGCCTTGGCTGGCACAGGGGGGCCACCGTCTTGGACTGCCTTCTCTGAAATGAGAGCTCAGGGGGGCGGTTTCTGTTTGAGCAGAGCTGGCAGTGTGCAGCATTTGATGGAGCAGAAAGAATTGGTGGTGTTTGTTTTTTTTTTCTTCACTTAAACATAGTTCATGTTTTTCCCATGGAAAAGCTGAATATATTCATTTTTAAAATGTATATAAACCAAAAAGTTAGCTGTTGTCCCACCACTTGCATTTTTTTTTTTTTTGGTACACATTTTTATGTAACATTACCAATGCAGTATAGTGCATAATTCTGTGTTCTGCTTTTGTTTTCTGTAAAAAATGTAAACACACTCATGGTACTTAATTACAGATCTCCTTTTTCATGGCTTTCTAAGCATATACCATGAGATGACAAAAGACGGGGCTTGGGAACAGGAAAACTTGAATACGAGAGACAGAACAGCCAGAACATGGGTAGTGAGAAAGTTGACACACTGAGAAATGACCCTGATGTCACTGGAAAAATTGTGTAGAAATTGTTAAGCAGAAAACTGATGTATCATGTCAACGTTCACCAAAAACACAATAAGATCTTTCACTGAAAAGAACAAAGAAGTCAAAAAAACAAAACAAAACAAACCCTTTGCCGTCAGGTCCCTTTCAACTGATAGTGACCCCATTGGACAGAGTAGAGCTGCCCCATAGAGTTTCCAAGGAGTGGCTGGTGGATTTGACCTGCAGGCTTTTTAGCTGGCAGCTGAGCTCTTCCCCAGTGAGTCAGGGCTTACGGAAGTGATACATGACTGCACCTGCCGGTGGTGGCTCCACGCACAGTCACGTGTAACGCCTGTTTGTTTGTGGGACTCTCCGCAGCACCAGATGCCTCTCTTCCGGAAGAAGATGGTGTGGGAAATCCTCCACCAGCAGCTGCTGTGAGCTCCGGCCTGTCCCGCCAGCTGCTGGTGCGTCTTCCATATACCTCATGCACTGTGGGTTAGACAGATGCCGCGTCACTTCTGTTGTCCTCCGGGCACTGAGCTGTGGTGGGTATGAGAAGGCCCCTGAGCGCCCCCTTGCCCTGACGTGACGCGCAGAGGGCTCTGCCTGCTCCAAGCCCCGGACTCCTAACCCACTTGAGAACAAACGCTAATCCATCCTTTCTGTTGTGTTTTTTGCCCACTGAGTGTGGGAATGCAGGTTGTGCTCTGACTGTTTTCCCTGTGTGTGTCCATGCGTATTCATCTGCTCACTCGGTTGCAACAGAATGGGCAATGACCATCCTCCTGGCTCTTTTACAGATAACTAACTCTAAAGTTACTTGTGTGAACTATTTATTTCTGAAAGGAAGGTCCGCACAGCTGGCACTCCCTGCTGAAGATCACAAGGGTCACCTGTGGGACAGGAAGGAGGGCTCAGTGAGTCCTGGAACGCCACACGGCCCGCAGCGCAGCGACCTCAGCTGGCAGCCGGCGAGCTTTCCTTCAGACGCTGAGGGTGCTGGGAGGAGAGCTGGGGCACGGGCTCTGCCTGCCCCTCGGAGGAGCGGGCACTGCAGCTCTGGCACAGTGTCGTGGAGCTGTGAAACTGTGGCCACGGGACTCTCCAGGCTTCTTCAGGAGAGTGTCATGGTCCTCTTAGAGAGACTTCCCTCTGTGGAAATGAGGTGTCTTGGATTTTTCTGGAAACTGGATTTGATGTGTCTCTCAACCCCAACTCTTCCTTCTCCCCCCAAATCTGGTCTAGCGTGAACCTCAGGGTTGGAAGGCCTGGCCTGAGCTCTCTATTTTAGAAGATACTGTTGAACGTAAAGCTATTTTTCCTGAGAAGGTTTTTTCTATATGACGCCAGCACTCAGTTTTGTACTCATTAGGATGAATGGCCCCTGCCCTGCCCCTGCCCCCAGTGAGGTTTGTGAGGAAAGTGGACTCCTTGGCTCTGAGATCGCCGCTTACACAGTGATCTATTTTGCATATGGAGTTTGTATTTAATGTTTCTGTTCGTTGAGAATCTTACGGGCGTGATGACGCCTTTTTACTTTCAGAGAATTTTAGAGTGGGTCAGAACATGCTTTGCAGGATCTAGTGCCTAGTGTCGCTTTGTCGATGTAATAAACGGTTGTCTGACGGAACCTGAGCTGAGTGATTTCTAACCCCGCCCCCACTTACACCTAAAAGCAGGCGGTGGCAGTGGAAAGCGCCAGCCTGCATCAGTGACAAAGGGACGTGTCCACGTGAGAGGGCCCGGGTTCCTGGTGGCAGAGGCACGCTGGGGGCAGTTGCTGCAGCAGTTTTCCTGAGACTGACAGAAGCCCCAGCACAAGACCAGGATCCAGGCCTGGGATTTGGGTTGACAGTGCTGTGTCCCCTTGATGGCCAGGCCAGAGGCCAAGGGTGCTGTGCTGACGAGAGCGGGCGGGGGTGGTGACTTTCCCGCTGCACAGACACCTTCCTGTGCCCAGGCTCCTGGAGCTGTGCCAGTGGGTGTCAGGCGCAGGCAGCTGGCAGCCACGGAGACCAAAGATTCAGTGGGCCACGGCGTCCTGGAGACCCGTCCCACACCTGGCACTGGTGTGGTCCAGTCAGTGCCATGACTCCGATGAGGACCCTGCAGGGGAGCCTGCCCAGAAGGGCAGTGTGTATTCACATGCAACGGCCGTCGGGGCGCCTTGGGTCTCGGAGGGGCTTCTTAGAAGCCACCTGCACCCAGCTTTCCATTGGCAGGTGCTCATCAGCACCATACTGAAATGACAGGAGCCGAGCTAGGCTCTAGAGCGACATTCTCCGTGACCCTGAGTTCCAGTATTTAAGATGAGGATACCACTGGTCGGGGAGCCTTGCTGAAGCAGGGTGAAGAGCCTGGACGTTAACCCGAGATCAGCAGTTCAGTCCACCAGCTGCTCCTTGGAAACCAGAGGGCAGTTCTACTCTGTCCTCCAGGGTCGCTATGAGTCAGAATCCACAGCATCAACAATGACAGCAACGGGTCCCGCTTCTGTAGGAGCTGACGTGGCTCCCCAAGTGCAGAGAAACGTGGTCTAATGTAGCTTTTTAAATCTCTAAGCGGTTTATGAGAAAAGTGGCTGAGCCCTAAAAACAGCTGTTTTATCAAACAGTTAACTTGTCAGCATTAAAGCCAGTGGGGTTTCTGTGGCCGAAGAAGGCGCGGAGAACCCTGTCCCCTGCAGTTTCCAGTCTCCCCTGCAGGTTGATGGGCGTGAAAACTAACCACCCTTGGGTGTGCTTGTCTCCCACCTTTGCCCTGGTGCCAGAGGGCGGAGGGCCGTGGGAAGGGGCCTGCAGAGGGTGCCCTCTGGAGACCCATGCTCTGCTTGGCCCCCAGGGCTGTCGACCTCTGAGTGGACCTGCAGCCCTCCTCCTAGCTCCTGGGCACCGCTTGTGAACCCCGTGCAGAGGGGTGAGTGAGTGCCGGCACTGTGAGGAGTCTCTCTTGGAGCTGGGACAGAGATCGGGGTACAGGGAGAGTGTGTCCCTGTCGGTACAGTGAAGCTCAGAAGGTAAACAAAGGGGCCATGTTGAGAAATTGAAATTTCTAGTAGCTTGACAGGAGTTAAGCGACATTATTTGAATTGGCTTTTGTGAACTAATTAGCAAACTAATCTCATCATAACAGTTTCTCTGAGGAGAAACTCCAGATATCTGCTAGCCAAACAAACTTAGTATTTAACTCATTTGTAAGACAGGGGTCAGTCTAGCTATTGCTGCAAGACACACACATATACATACACATGCA
Source organism: Heterohyrax brucei (assembly GCA_028571685.1). NCBI lineage: Eukaryota > Metazoa > Chordata > Mammalia > Hyracoidea > Procaviidae > Heterohyrax > Heterohyrax brucei. The sequence goes on along the minus strand of CM053157.1, from coordinate 83,837,455 downwards.
TCTTCCTTGTATAGAAGGAAAATTAAAGAAAAATGTATAAGAAAAACAGTATGTATTAATATATTTTCTTTCTTTCAATTGACCTCATATATACAAGGGAGGGCTCTGGGTGAATTGGAATAGGCGTTGATTTTATCTGTTTACCAATATATTCAACCCTTTGATTGACAGCATTCACGTTTCTCTCATTTCAGCTCTTAGTAATGAATATATTTACATTATGACCAGCGCACACAAATCAGTCTGTGTGATTGCACAAAATACTGCTTGCTTTTTATCCTCACTGGCTTTATTTCAGGGTTTTTTTTTTTTTTGAGTGTGGGTTGGGAGCACTCACGCTGACTCCCAGCTCATCAGTGAGTAGTGTCCCTGCTCCAAATGGCCCGGCTGCAGGTACCAAGTGTGCAGACAGCAGTAAAGCCAGGAACCACAAAGGTCAGGTCAGTGGGATGCTGCTTCGAGATGGGTCGAGCCTGATCTCCTGGGAAAATGGGCCCGAAGTGTGGGCCCAAAGCATTGGCCTGTCAGTGGAAATGCGTGGTGTCAGCAGCCCTGGGTCTTCAGTTTCTGTGGTGGTGTGTGTAGAAGTCCTGTCGCTTCTCCACCGGACACACATCAGAAGGGCCACATGGACAAGTGAGTGTGTGTACACCCCATCCTTTCCTGCTGGGATGCCAGCAGCATGCTGCAGCGTGGACACTGGATATCTGTCTTGTAGCGGTTCCCAAAACTTAGACTCAGATCCTTTCTTTGCAGCTCTTGTTTAACACCGGGTGGTGCTGTTCTGTAGTGTGTACGTCAGGAAGGGCAGGGGGAAGCATGCATTTTAAATAGACTCTGGGGACCCTGCAGCGCCCCTCCCCTCCCACTGCCTGCCTTGAGGACATGTGGTGAGCACACATCCCCACCCCACAGGACCACCCTGTCCCCTCTTCAAGAGTTTCTTTATTATGTCAGCAGTAAACGACGAAAATCCTGGCAGTCTGCCATCCAGAACTAATAGCTGTGAACATGGTTATATAGCCCTTTTCTGCTTACATTACCTCAAACATCTTTTCATGTCATGCTGGTGTCATTTCAGTGGCCCTGACACTCCACCACTGTTGGACTCTGGGCCTCCTGAGTTTCACTTTATGCCTGCTCAGCACCCATGGACATACCATTTTTAATAGTGCTTGCTTTGTTCCCAATGCTTGCATCATTCCCTAGAAGGAATTCTGGAATTAAAATTTCTGGGTTAAATGTTACGTATATTAAAACCAAGAAGAATCAGGAAATCCCTCATGGGTAGTTCGACTTATTTCTTCCAGCGCAGGCTAACGACGTGTGTCTCCCTTCCCTGAGATGTCTCAGGGAATTGTCATGTATCATCCATTCCGAGACGTTGTTCTTTCTGCTTTGACTGCCAAGAGTTCATTTTACACTAGCTGTTGCTGGCGTGTGAGAACGGTAACTGTTTATGCAGGCACTCTTCTTCAATTACTGGTGAGTTCCTAAGCTCCAACGCTGTAACTTGGAGAGCAAAATTTAGTAACTGACAAATTCACTGAACTCTTAGTAGTTTTGAAAGTTTGGAAAAATTTTCAGTTGATTTTTTTTTTTTTTTTTTTTTTTTAGGATTTTGAGGTAGGTAATAAAATCTATACATATTTCCCCCTTTGAGATATTTCTCATTCCTTGTTTGAAGTCTCACCACAGCTGCCTTGTAAAGCAGATGTTACTCTTCCTGCCTGAGGAGTTGATGTCCACACACGTCCATGCTCAGATGGTTCACAGGGACAGGGGTGGCAGGCAGGGACAGTCAGATGCTCCCTCAGCTCCAGGAGGCTCCACATCTGTCTTCTCCACTGACCGCTGGATATGGTTAAGGGTTGAACTGCCCTCTCTTTCTGGGATAGCTTTTCCTTGGACATGGCTAACAGTCATTTTGCTAGTTTATTTAGGGTTTTTAAATGTTCACTTATCAGTGAGATTGAGCTATCTTGGGGGAGCACTTCTGTCAAGTTTTAGTATCAGGGCTATGCTTCTGTAAAAAAATAATAATAATTGAGAAACGTCTCACCTTTGTACTGCCCTGTGATGTAGACTAGCACTGGAGGCTTGCCGGGACTTGCTTCCACTGCTGTCTGTCCTCCTCTGAGACACCAGCCATAACCATGTCTAGTTTTTCTTGTGACTATTGGACAAATTTTTCTTTTTTTTTTTTTGTGATGAAGTGAAAGTATACAATCCAAATCAATTTTAATGCCTGCCTATCTGCAGCTGCATCTGCTTTCCTCACCTGGTGACAACATAATCCTCCTTTTTACTCCATTTCTAGTGTCCCTTTAATGAGCACCTGTCCCCTCCTCTCCACCCTCTGTTCTCCCATCTAGAAAGAACCCAGTAGGATAGCCTCCTATAAATGTATAGAACCATAAAGCACACACACCATATGGTCACACTGTCCCCTGAGAATTAGTGGACCAATTTTTCCCAACCACTCACATTTTGGTAGTTTGCTTTTTGAAGCAACAGGCCATCCTTTTCATCCAAACTTGCAGCTCTCAGTGTGGAGTTTTTTAATAGTGGCTTTATTGAAATAGAATTCACATAATATACAGTTTAGCTTTTTCTACTGTGTGGTTCAGCGTTTTCCAGTCTATTCAGTGAGTGGTGGAGCCATCACCATGAAGAATTTCAGAACATTTTTTATTATGATTGAATGAAAATGTACATTCCCATATAAATTTACATGCCCACCTATATGGAGCTCCCACTGCTCTCCTTGCCCAGTGACAGCACACTCCTTCTCTCCATTCCATACATATCTTATCCTCCAAACAATCTCCTATCCCATCCTTTCCACCCGCTCCCCTTCCTCCAGTAAGAGGTCAGCAGGACAACATCCTATAGATGCAAGAACCTGTGTCACCAAGTCCAATCCATTCCTGTCCGAAGGGTGGACCTCCATTATGATTTATGGACAGGGGCAGCATCTGGCCCAGGGGCCATCAATTGTGGTCTTTTAGTGGAGATTTCAGGGTATACCCCTTTTTATTCTTGGGTTGCCAGTGAGACTGAACTTTGTGAGCTCCATCAGGGCTACCACTGGTGGTGGCCAGGCACCATCCGGTTCTTCTGGTCACAAGTCGATGTGTGTCTGTCTGTCTTCTGGGTTCTGTTTCCCCCATCTCATTTTGGTCCTTGGTGATCATCCGTTCCTGCTGAGTTGGGACCATTTGCTGTACCCTCAGATGGCAGCTTGGTAGCTTTTAAGACCCCAGGCGCTGCTCACCAATGTGAGCTGCAGAAAGCTCTCTTAGCAAAATGCTAGTTGTGCCAATTGGCCTCAATTTCCCCTGACAGCATGGTCCCTGGCCCCCCGCCTCAGCTACTCTGTCCTTGTAATATTGGGTTTAAGATGGGAAGAAAGAGTAATCATGTTATGTTGAAGTCTAGTTAATATTGATCTTCTTTCTAATGTGTGCTGTCACAGATTTCACCCAACCAAATTTGTATCAGCTATCTAATCTAAACCCTCCCTCCTTCACCCTCCCTTCCTCCTCACACTTAAAGCCATCAAGGAATCTTTTCTTCTATGCATGAATGTGGTTTTAAGTTCTTATCGTAGGGGTCTCATACAGTATTTGTCCTTTTGTCACTGACTACTTTCACTCAGCATAATGTCCCCCAGTTGAAATCAGGTTATAAGATGTTTCCCAAAATCATCATTGTTCTTTATCATTGCATAGTGTTCCTTTGAGTATATATACCATAGTTTACCTATCCATTCCTCTCTTGTTGGGCATCTGTGTTGATTCCATCTTTTTGCTGTTGTGGAGTGTGCTGCAGTAAACATTCATGTGCATGTATCAGTTGGCATGAATGGCCTTGATTCTGTAGGATATATTCCGAGCAGTGGAATTACTGGGTCAAATGGTATATCTATATCCAGCTTTTTAAGGAAGCACCAGATTGCTCTCCAGAGAGGTTGCACCATTTTGTAATCCCACCAGCAGTGTAGGACAGTTCCAGTTTCTCCACAGCCTCTCCAGTATTTGTTGATTTGCATTTTTTGGATCATGGCCAACCTTGTTGGGGTGAGATGGTATCTCATTGTAATTTTGGCTTGATATATATTCTTTTGTCCTTTAATTTTCAGTTTGTTCACATCTTTCAGTCTAAGGTGAGTTTCTTGTAGGCAGCATATGGATGGGTTGTGTCTTTTGATCCAAGATGTCAGTCGATGTCTCTTTAATGGAGTGTTCAGTCCATTCACATTCAATGTAATTATTGATAGGTATGTGCTTAGTGCTGTTATTGAGATATGTTTGTTTCTGTGTTCATTTTTTCTCTGTTCTTATTAATCTGTTCTGGGACATTCTTCTTTGTCAGCTAATTTTTCACCTTTTTCAGGGTTGGTTATATGGTTGTTGAGACTCCTGTATTACATTTCTTGATTTGATATGTTGCATCTTTATTATGCTTTACAGCTGCCTCTATGGTCCCACTTAATAAACTATGTATAAACCCAATTTTAATTACTACCAATCTTATTAACTTCCTCTCCATCTGGAAAGACCATGACAACTGTAGTACATTCCTCTTTTTAATATGATGACATCATGGTTTTTATGATATTATCACTGGATCATTTCTTTCACTATTATAGCTTTGATTGAGTTTGGAACCTTCTATAACTGAGTAGGTTTCTGGGTAATGTGTCCTGTATTTGCTTCTAAAATATAAAGTTAGTGGTTTTGTTCTTCTAAGCCAAGAGATTCTTTCACTATTTCTTGTAGCTTTGGTTTGGTTTTTACAAAGTCTCTGAGTTTCTGTTTATCTGTGAATGTCTTAATTTCATTTTCATATTTGAAAGATAGTTTTGCAGGATATATAATTCTTGGTTGGAAGTTCTTCTCCTTCAAGACTTTGAATGTGTCATGCCACTGTTTCCATGCCAGCATTGTTTCTGCTGAGAAATCTGACAAAAGCCTACAGGGTTTCCCTCTGAATGTTAGTTTTGCTCTGAATCTTGCTGCCTTTAAGAGTTTCTGCTTATGTTTCATTTTGTTAAGCTTGATTATACTATGTCTTGGAGGCCTTCTTTTGAGATCTATATTGAGTGGCATTTGATATGCATCTTGGATATCTGTGTTCTCATAATTTCTGGGAAGTTTTCTGTCAGCAGCTCAGCCACAATACTCTCTGTGTTCTCAGTTGTCTTGCCCTGTACAGGAGCTCCAATTAATCACAGATTGTTCCTCTTAATAGAGTCCCACATGCTTCCTAATGCTTCTTCATTTTTCTTGTTTCTTTTTTCTGATTTCTCCTCATAGATGCTGGAGTCAGTAGCTCTGTCTTCCAAATCAGAAAGTCTATTTTCCATTTGTTACGTTCTGTTTTCTTGGCTTTGAATTGAAGGTTCCGTGTCTTTGATTTTGTTCTTGATCTGTTGGATTTCGGAGTACTAGTATTCCATCACATTGAACAGCTTGCTTAATTTTTTGTTTTGCTCTGCTGCATTTTGTATAAGGTCTAGCAGGGCTCTGTATGTAATCCTTTTGTAGTCACCTTCTGATAGTTTCAGAAAGGTTTCTTCATCTGGGAAGTTCTGTGGTTGTTTCTTTTGGGGACCTTCTGAAGCCATGGGTGATTTCTTGGTGCTTTTTAGGCATCATGTGAGTCAGTAGAGGCTGGGAGAGATGCTGTGAGGATGGACCACAGTTGTTTCTCTAGACCTTCTTAAAATCAAAGGTAAAAGGTATCTGACAACTTCCAAAGTCAGTCAGGTTTTCAGGTGTACGGGTCTCTCTTCCCAGCTGGAAAAGTAAGCACCTCTATATCCAAACCCAGATATTATAAACTAGTTCAAAATACAGAAAGGCTACTGCCCTGCTAGCCTCTGCTCTCAGGCCTCAGCCGTAGATGACACCGTGTAGAATACTGCTTTACTGCCAGAAAAGAGCTCTCCTTTGGGCAGGCGCTGCCTCCCAGCCTAGGAATTACTTCCCACTGAGGCCTCCGTATGGGTATATCCACCTCTCAGTGGAACAGGATTGTGTCCTGCACAAGCTCCCTGCCTGTCCTGGTACAGGCTAGTCAATGGCAGAGGTAGAAAGAGAGGCCAGTGGTGCTGAGATGCACAGAGTCCAAAGCAGGGCTCTCAAAATATGGCAATTTCACCTGCTGATCTGACCAGCAGTGCATATGAGATAAGCTGCTAGTCAAGTCCCAGCTCTGCCCACCGGTTAAGGCAGAGAAAAAAATGTTAAAATGGTGAGTTACCTTCAGTCCATGAAAGCCAGCACTCATCAAGAACAGGGGTCATTGAAAGAGAGGAAGTTTTGCATTCAGTGGTATGAAGCCCAAATTAACAGCCCTATGCCATGTCCTAGGGCTCACTGGGTGTCCAGAAGGCTCTGTTTAATTATCAATTCTGGTATTGGTTTCCAGAGGGATTTAGGGAGATGTGTGTTTAGTCCGCCACCTTGACTGTGCCTGAGAATTTCAGAATATTTTTAATACCTGTCATGGATTGAATTGTATCACCCCAACAACGTGTGTAGGGGAAACCCTATTGTTGCAGTGGGTTAAATGCTACAACTGCTACCAGTAGATCAACAGTTCAAATCCACCAGGCACTCCTTGGAAACTTTATGAGCAGTTCTATTCTGACCTCTAGGGTTACCAGGAGTCAGACCTGGCTCAGTGGTAGTGCATTTGGTTTGGTGTTTTAACAGTGTGTGTAGTCATTTGGCTAAGTCATGGTTCCTGGTATTGTGTGATGTTCCTACGTGTTGTAAACCCTGGCTCTCTGATGTTAATGAGGGAGGATGGGTGGCAATTGTCTCAGTGGGCCAGGACTCTGTGTAAGATTGTGTTGTGCCTTGAGGCAGTCTCTTGGGATATAAAAGAAAGGGAAGCAGAGAGTTGGGGACCTCAAACCACCAAGAAGCAGGGCTGGGAGCAGAGTGCATCCTTTGGAAAGGACCCGGGGTCCCTGTGCCTCAGAAGCTCCCAGTCCAGGGGAAGATTGGTGACAAGGACTTTCCTCCAGAGCCTTCCTCTGGAGCTGATGCACTTGCAGCCTACTGGACTGTGACAGAGTGAAATTTCTCTTTTTAGAGTTGCCCATTTGTGGTATTTCTGTGATAGCAGCACTAGATAACTAAGACATCATCAGAAAAAGAAACCCCATCCCAATAACAGTCACATCTCTCCCCTAGCCCTAGACTTAGGCAGCCACTTGTCTACCTTATGTTATAGATTTACTTATTCTGGGCATTTTCTGTGAGATCATAGAAGAGATTATTCTTTTTGTCTGACTTCTTTCATACCGTGATGTTTTCAAGGTTCACTGTGTATCAATATTTCATGCCTTTTTACTGCTGAATAGTATTCCATTGTGGATGTAACATATTTTATATGTCCAATCTGCAGTTGCTGGCCATTGGAGTGCTTTCTGCTTTTGAGCTATAATGAACAATCTTGCTATGAACACGTATGTACAAGTCTTTGTGTGAACACAAATGTTCATTTCTCTAGGGTACATACCAGGAGCGGAGCTGCTGGGTCATATGGTAACTGTTTACCCTTAGTACTTTTTTCAGTATTTTTCACACCTCTGGTTATTTATTACATCTCTGTCATTTTAAGTGGATGGGCACATATTTTCTTTTTCATTCCTTTTTAGATTTTTTTTTTAGAAATGTGTTCATTAACAATCAAATTGCTCAAGTGTGTCAATTCTATATATACTAGTTACTTCATTTCTGCATTTATATGCTTTCCTTAGGCGTGTGTTTGTTCTCTTAAAAATACTCAGAATGTACAATTCTCTTTCTTGCTCTCTTTTTTTTTTACTTCTCTATTTCTGAGCATACCTTGTAAGTTGTAATATGAAAAATTGCCAATACTGTTATTTCCCAAATGGACTGTAATTGTAATCTTGATGTCTTAATTTACCCAAGAGTTGTTTAGGAAATGTTTTTGTTTTGTGTTTGTGTTTCTTTTTAATTTCAAGTGGTTGACTGCAACGCAGCAAAATCCGAAATCAATAAAACCTCAACCACTAAAAAGTACACTTGTCTTACATAATTTCTGCTTTGTGAAATCGATTGCATCAATCAAGCATTAGTGCAAGATGCAGAAAATTCTTGAGGCATTTTAAGCAGGGCTGGATCTTGTACAAGGGACTAAGATGGCTATAACACCATTGGAAGGGCAGAAGGCCTGGGCTCTAGTGAAGCTTCCAGAAGTGTTTCTCAGGACACTGGAGACCTGACCCAAATGGGGAGCCATGACCCTAGATTCCTCTTTGGAACTGCCAATTCTAGAATGTCCCTTTAGCCCAAAGCCACAAAGCAAGAAGCTTGGGTCCAGAAGTTCGCACTGTGACCACTGTCACTGTCACCAACACCAATTCCTCTTCACAAGCACAGTGCTGAGAATGGGACCTTCAGAAGCTGCTGACAGCCCCCAATGACGTGCTCGCCAGCAGCTGAAAAGGACAGCATTTCTGCCTTCCTGTGTCTTCTAGGTCTCCTGTGAGTGCATTTCATGAGAAAAACCTAGTCAGGTATCTATGAAGCATCAATTTTCACTTTCCTTCCTGGTGGTGTAGTGGGTTACGTGCTACCACTGCTAACCACAAGGTCAGCAGTTCAAATCCACCAGGTGCTCCTTGAATACTCTGTAGGTCAGTTCTACCCTGGCCCCTAGGGTCGCCATGAGTCGGATCCGACTGGACGGCACTTGGCTTGGCTTTCTGAAAGTGTGGTATTCAAACCTGTGTTGCACATTAGAATTAGCAAAGCAACTTTTCAAAAAACCCACGTACTTCAGTTATGGCAGAATCTCAGGAAGATTCTGGCGGTGGTACTTTTTAACACTGCCAAACTCTTAGCTGTCAAAGGCTGAGAAAAGCGAACTGACTATTTCACTGGTGTTGTGTACTGTAAATTATTATGTTTAGTGCCTGTTCCATTATCTTGCAGGAGTAGCACTTCATAAATAAAGGTTGGTTTGCCATGGTGTGTATACTTTGGAGTTCCTAGGTGGTACCAGCAGTTACCTTATTTGACTGTTGATCAAAAGATGGGAGATTCTAGTCCACCCAGAGGTACCTTGGAAGAAAGACCTGGTGATTGTCCAAAAACTCGCCACCGAAAATCCCACAGACCACAGGTCTGCTTGAACACATGCACTCACTGTCAGTCAGGGTGGATGGGAGGGAATGGGTCTGTGTGCACTTCACCAACAGGATATGTTTTCTGTCTCGATACTTTCCGATCTGGATTCTGCTTGATCTAATACCAACACAGAGTGAGTCTTGCTTGCTTTTGATTGGCCAACCAATAAAACAAAACCCATTGCCCTTGCTTTGAATCTGACTCATAGTGACCCTGTAGAAGAGAGAATAGGACTGCCTAATCAAGTTTCCAAGGAGGACCTGGTGGATTCAAACTGCCAGCCTTTTGGTTAGCCGATGTAGCTCTTAACCACTAGGCTACCAGCATTTCCTTTGATTGTTAGATAGTTGGGTTTTATTTTTTGACCCAGTCTGTTTGAGAAGCCAGACCAAGTTACATATATTATTATAACTGATACATTTACTGCTAACTTCTCTTGTTTCCAAATTGTCCCCTGTAATATTTGGAACATAATTTCTTTGCATTTTTCTTTTCCAGACTTTCTGAAACTATTCTGCCTCATCCCCTTTTGCTGTTCTTGAAATGTACACTTATTTTGCCTCATTCTAAAGTTTAACTGAAACTTCTAGTGTTGTGCCTGTCATTGGTCATTGTCCCTGCAACTGTCACTGTCGTTAGGACCTGTACTCCAGAGGTTGGTCAGCACTGAAATGTCTCACTTATGGACAATTTTTATTACCTTTTCTTCAATTACTTGGGAAAAAGGAAACCTTGGTGGTGTAGTACTTAAGTGCTATGGCTGCTTACCAAAAGGTCAGCAGTTCAAGTCTACCAGACACTGCTTGGAAACTCTATGGGGCAGTTCTACTCTGTCTTACAGGGTTGCTCTTGAGTTGACATTGACCTGATGGCAATGGGCATGTTTACTTCTGTTTTGAGTTGGAGAAAAAAGGAGCCATTAAGGACCTTTTCAAATATACACAAAAGAACTGGATAATACAAAGTGCCTTTAGACCCCGTCATCCCCCTCAGCAGTTACTAAAATGTGGTGAAGCTTGATTCAGAAACCCTGATAGAGCAGTGATTATGAGCTATGTCCAGTAACCAAAAGGTCTGCAGTTGGAATCTACCAGGCCTTCCTTGGAAACTCAGCTGGGTAGTTCTACACCATCCTATAGGGTCTCTACAAGTCACGATTGACTCAACAGCAATGGATTTCTTTTTTTAATCTTGATTCACCTTTTTTTCCCCCAGAGGGAATGGCAGGGAGGCTGTAGAATATTTTAAAACCCTGACGTCATTATCAACATACCTATAAATACTTCAGAGCATCACTCAAACAAAAAGCAATTTTTTAAAAAAGGCCAATATCATTTTTACACCTAACAAAATAAGAATTGCCTAATACTTATTACCCTGTTCACATTCAAATTCCCCTGACTATTCATTTTACTTGGGTCCACAATCAACACCCTTGGAAGCAGCAGTCAAGAAATCAAATGACTCATTGCATTGGGAATATCTGCAAAGAACCTCTTCAAACTATTCAAAAGTAAGGTTGTCACCTTGAAGACTAAAATGCGCCCGACCTAAGACATGGTATTATCAGTTTCATCATATGCATGTGAAAGCTGGAACGTGAGCAAAGAAGACAGAAGAAGAATTGATGCCTTTGAATTGTAGTGTTGGAGAAAAATGTTGAATGTATGATGGACTGCCAAAAGAACAAACAGATCTGCCCTGGAAGAAGTACAAACAGAAGTGCTCCATGGAAGCAGAGATGGCAAGACTGCATCTTACATAATTTCGACAAATTGTCAGGAAAGATCAGTCCCTGGAGAAGGACATCACGCTTGGTAGAGTGGAGGGTCAGAGCAAAAGAGGAAGACCCTCAACAAGACGGATCGACACAGTGGCTGCAAACATGGGCTTAAGCATAAAAGCAATTGTGGACATAGCACAAGACCCGGCAGTATTTTGTTCTGTTGTTCATAGGGTCGCTATGAGTCAGAACTGACTCAATGGCACCTAACAACAACAACATTCAAAAAATGCTTTATTATGCTTTTGTGATCAGGATCTGTGGTAGGCCAAATGTTGCCACCACCCCTGTCAAAGATATATCCATGTCTTAATCCTGGAACCTGTGACTATTAACCTTATGTGGCAGAGAGTAAACAGTACCATCTATGGTAAAAGATGTGACTTAATTAAGGATCTTGAGAGTGGTGTCTATCCTGGGTCATGTGGATGGGCCTAAAGAGAATGATGTGTATCTTTATGAGAGCAAGGCCAAAGGGGGTTCAGCAGTGTGACTGCAGGCAGAGATGGGAGTCACACCTCACACATCAAGGACACTTCAAACCCTCAGGAGCTGGAAAAGGTAAAGGGTTGATTCCTCCAGAGCTGTAAGGAGAGTGTTACAGATTGAATTATTTCCACCTTAAATGTGTGTCAAGTTGGCTAGGCCATGTTTCCCAGTATTGTGTGATTGTCTCCTATTTTGTCATCTGATGGAATTTTCCTAAGGGTTGTAACCCTGCCTCTATGCTGTTAATGAGGCAGGATTACAGGCATTACATTAATGAGTCAGGGCTCAATCTACAAGATTAGGTTGTATCTTGAGTGAGTCTCTTCCGAGATAAAAAGAGAGAATGAAGCAGAGACATGGACAATGTCATACCATCAAGAACAAAGAAGCAGAGAGGAAGTGCCTCCTTTGGCCCTGGGGTCCCTATGCCAAGAAGCTCCTAGAGCTCCTAGAGCTCCTAAGCTCCTTTTACCTGACAGAGGGAGAAAGCCTTCCCCTGGAGCTGGCACCCTGAGTTGGGACTTGTAGTCTCCTAGACTGTCGGAGAGCAAATTTCTCTTTTTTGAAGACACTCACTCTCTTGTGGTGTTTCTGTTATAGCAGCACTGCCCTGCTGATGTCTTGATTCCAGGCTTCTAATCAGAAAGAAGGAAACCCTGGTGTGCAGTGGTTAAGTGCTCCATCTGTTAACCCAAAAGTCAGTGGTTCAGATCCACCAGGCACTCCTTGGAAACTCTATGGGGCAGTTCTACTCAGTCCTGTAGGATTGCTGAGTCAGAACTGACTTAACTGTAGTGGAGTTTTTTTTAGGGGGTTGCAGAAGAAGCCATTGAGTTGATTCCAGTTCAGAGGTACCCATGTGACAAAGCATGTGCCCTGCAGGGTTTTCTTGGCTGGAACCCTTCTCCTACAGAGCTGCTGAGTGGGTTTCGACTACCACCCTTTCAGCTAGCACCTGAGTGCTTGACAGTTGTGCCCCCAGAGCCAAGACATCCTATGGGGGTGTTCTACTCTGTCCTGTGGACTCACTATGAGTCAAGATCCAGTGGGAGGCACACAGCAACAGTCTCCAGAACTATGGGAATAAATAAGTGTTGCTTAAAGCACTGTGTTGCCTTTGAATTGTGGTGCTGGAGAAGAATGTTGAACGTGTGATGGACCACCAAAAGAACAAACAGATCTGTTCTGGAAGAAGTACAAGCAGAGTGCTCCTTGGAAGCAAAGATGGTAAGACTGCATCTTAACATGCTTTGGACGTGTTATCAGGAAGGATCAGTCTCTGGAAAAGGACATCAGTCTTGGTAGAGTGGAGGGTCAAAGCAAAAGAGGAAGACCCTCAATGAGATGGATTGACACAGTGGCTGCAATAACGGGCTTAAGCATGAAAACAGTTGTGGACATGGCACAAGACTGGGCACTATTCTGTTCTGTTGTTCATAGGGTAGCCAGGAGTCGGAACTGACCAGATGGCACCTAACAATAACAAAGCAGCATGTTGGTGGTAATTTGTCATAGCAGCACTAGGGAGCAAATGCTGGGTCTAAGGAAAATCCACATGGTGCCTTTGGTTATTGTTGTGTCTCTTAGTCTCTTGTGGCATCCCTGGGTGGTGCAAACAGTTAAGCGATTGGCTGCTAACGAAAGGTTGGTGGTCTGAGAACACCCACAGATAGCTCGTAATAAAGGTCTGGCTGACATTCTGAAAAACCAGCCACTGAAAAGCCTATGGAACACAGTTGTACTGATGCACTGAGGTTGCCATGAGTTCCTGTTGTCTTGAAGACCGCTGGTTTGGTTGTTCTGACTTAGACTTACTCACTAATGGTCCCCTTCCATGCCTTTTCTTCCCAGGATTATTTAATTAGAGAAACCGAGGTGTCCCTGGGTACACCACACTCCAGATTTGGCTTATAGGCGCTTGGTGTTTCATTCCTCTGTCCTTCCTGTTTCGTATAAACTGGTTACGTTCCTTCTAGCAGCTTGGCCAGATTCAGGTTCAGTTTATAGTAAACAGTCCTTACCTTTCAGTTAGCTGAAAACGTTCACATAGTTGTTTTCCAGAAGGGCACAGGAACACTGCAGTCTGAATCCTTGCAAGTTGGAGAATTTTCTGAAGTTTTCAAACATGAAGGATAACTCGACTGAGTGTAAAAAGCTAGTCTCAGTCCTTTTTCTCCCCCCAAAGCTTGTTTTGTGGCCTTTAGTAGTGCAACAGAGAGATCTGAACAAGCTGTTTTTTGTAAGTCAAATTATTTTGGTCACCAGCTTCTGAGAATTTTCATTCTATCCAAAAAACCAGAATATGTCTAGGTGTAAGTCTCTTCTTGTCTGGTTATATTAAAGCCCTGATTTATTGCTGTAATAAAGACCATCATAATGATGAGAATAACCAAACCAGCTGTCATGGGGTCGATGCCAACTTACGGCGACCCTAGGGGGCTGGCAGAACTGCCGCATGGGGTTTTCCAGGCTGTTTCCCTTCTGGAAAACAACTATGTGAACTTCTTCAGCTAACTGAAAGGTAAGGACTGAAAGGCAGACTACCACATCCTTTCCCCGGCAGTAACTGGCAGGTTGCAGCCACCTGCCTACCACTCAGCAGCCAAGCACTTCAGCTACTGTGCAACCAGGTGTCCATAGTAACACAAGGGTAAGCAAGACAGAATGTTCTCTCTCAGGTGCTGGTTTGCCCCGAAGTGGGTGCAGCGCTGACGAGCTGCTGTCCTCACCGGGCGTATATACCCCATTCCAGCGCCACGGCCCCACGTGCGCCCCACCCTGCGGGAAGGGAGGCTTATCCGCCTTTCTAAAGGGTCTGCTCTGAAGAGGTGGCTAGAAAACCGCTCCCTGTCGTTTTCCCATCGGTTCCGTGAAACTGGACCGTGCCACGCAGAGGCTTTCTCTTTCCAGTTCTGTGCATCTTCTCATAATTATCTGTTTTCCTTGGTTTTTGACATTTTGTTGTTTTTGAAGTCCCAGTTTGTCACTAAGTTTCCATCTTTTGGGATGTTCAAAGAGAAAGTGTAAAAAGAAACATCGAAGGCTGCTAACCCAGGGCTGTTCTTCATCCGAGCGTGGAGACCTCGGTGCGGTGATTGAGAGCTGCCACTACTAACCAAGAGGTCAGCCGTGCCCACCTTGAAAACCCTCTGTGGCAGTTCTACTCTGTCTTAGAGGGACAGAGCTGGAATGACTAGACAGTAACTGTGTGGTTGCTCTTGTAATTAATGATCCTTGGAGTAGTGGTTACAATGCATGGCTGCTAAGCGAAAGGTCGGTGGTTTGAACCCACAAGTCGCTCCGCAGGCGAAAGATGTGGCAGTCTGCTTTCTTAAAGTTACAGCCTTGGAACCCCTATACGGAATTTACGCTCTGACTGAGAATGTACTGGATGGTAACGGGTTGGGTTTTTGGTTGTCTTACATTTAAATTAGGATCACAGGCCTTGACTGTCATGCTCAACCCTTCATTTTTACTGATGAGGAGACACATTGCCCTGAAACTGCTGTGCACCATGTCACACCGCGTCTATAAACAAGGGAGAGGAGCCACCTGTGCCTCGTGAACGAAAGGAGCGCTGATTGGCCAGGGGCCGCCTCCCTCCGGGCCTGGACCCGCCCCCCAGGCGGGCCCCCGGGCAGCCCTGCCCCAGAGGGCGGGCTCATCCTGAGCTCCGCCCCCATCCCCCGCCCCCGCATCTCAGGCCCGGTCCCTCCTCTAGCCAGCGCTTAGCTCAGTCTATGTCCGACCCCGCCTCTAGCTGGCACCACCCGCAGCGCCCGGCCCCGCCTCTGCCCCAGCTCCTGCCCCGCCCCAGGCCCCGCCTCTGCCGCAGCGCCTGCCCCGCCCCAGGATCGGCCCCGCCTCTGCCCCAGCTCCTGGCCCGCCCCAGGCCCGGCCCCGCCTCTGCCGCAGCGCCGGCCCCGCCCCAGGATCGGCCCCGACTCTGCCGCAGCGCCGGCCCCGCCTATGTCCCGCCTCGGCCCCAGCTCCTGGCCCGCCCCAGGCCCGGCCCCGCCTCTGCCGCAGCGCCTGCCCCGCCCCAGGATCGGCCCCGCCTCTGCCGCAGCGCCGGCCCCGCCTATGTCCCGCCTCGGCCCCAGCTCCTGGCCCGCCCCAGGCCCGGCCCCGCCTCTGCCGCAGCGCCTGCCCCGCCCCAGGATCGGCCCCGCCTCTACCCCAGCGCCGGCCCCGCCTATGCCCGCCTCGGCCCCAGCTCCTGGCCCGCCCCAGGCCCGGCCCCGCCTATGTCCCGCCTCGGCCCCAGCTCCTGCCCCGCCCCAGGCCCGGCCCCGCCTCTGCCGCAGCGCCTGCCCCGCCCCAGGATCGGCCCCGCCTCTGCCCCAGCGTCGGCCCCGCCTATGCCCGCCTCGGCCCCAGCTCCTGGCCCGCCCCAGGCCCGGCCCCGCCTCTGCCGCGGCGCCTGCCCCGCCCCAGGATCGGCCCCGCCTCTGCCCCAGCGTCGGCCCCGCCTATGCCCGCCTCGGCCCCAGCTCCGGGCCCGCCCCAGGCCCGGCCCCGCCTCTGCCCTGCCTCTGCCCCAGCGTCTGTCCCCGCCCCGGCGGCCGCCCTGGATCTCGATCTGCGATGCGTACCCGGCTCCAGCAGGCTACGGCTCTCCCTCCACGGCTTTTGCTTCTTGAGCACGTCCTCCCGTGGGCACCACCAGTGACGGACGGCGGCTTTTGAAGGTATTACGGTGACGAGGCTGGGAGCTGTATTTCTTCACAGTGCACTTTTTAAGAGCAAGAGAAAGCCAGTCCTGGGGGTGAGGAATGGCTGGAGGCACCGAAGGGGGCAGGCGTAAAGCTGTCCCACCTCGGCGGCCGGCGCACCGTCCGTGGTGTGCTCACAGCTGCCGTGGGAGCCACGTACCCTTCAGAGACTGGGATGGTCCGTTGTTGCAGGGATCTCAGGGAGCCTGTATGCCCTTCTGGGAAAGTGGGCTGGGACCTTGCCCGGCACGGAGTTGTAAAGCTAGAGGTGAGGAAAGGCCATTGGGATTTACTGGGGGTAACTGTGGGAAAAAACTCTTGAGTGGGGTAGTCCGTCCGCACTGGAGATGGTTGAAATCAGAGAAGCTGCAATAGGGCTCCGATTGAATGGATTTGTGCCTCTCAAGAGTCTATCTAGGTCCCTAGAGGTTGTTGACGTACTGTCACCCTCTGTCAGCCACGAGAGGTGAGAGGTGATGCCTGAAATTCACCTGAGGACCAACTGAACGCCCTGGATCCATGCCCAAATCACTGCTTTCTTTAGGTAATACTGAGCATTGAGGTCAAGTTACAATATAATTTTGTTCCATCAGGTTTTTCCCACATGTTTCTGAGACAGCAAGGTCTGTAAGGAAAAATTATGGCTTCCAGAAAGACAGAGACTTGATGTGGCTGCCGTGAGCTAGACCAGGCAGTTCATCTGTACATGGGTTAACTCTTCAGTCTCCCTTCATCAGCACTAAGGACAAGGGAGATACAAAATGATCCAGGGCAGCAGCAGTGAGTGGCAGTCAACAGGGGACTTGCTAGCAGTGTCATTAGGCATTGGCACAGCAGGAGTGGTGGGGGTCAAAGGAGTCCCCACCAGGCTTTAAGGCATTGTGAGATTCGGGCGCAGATAGGACCGAAGCCAGTTTCTAACCTTCTAGTTGGGGATCTAGTTGTGGGATGTGTGAACAAGGTCGAATGCTTTTCACACTTATCCCAGCTCAGTCCACCCAGTTATGGAGCTGTTCAGATCCTGACACCCAAACCAAACCTACTGCCATTGAGTTGGCTCTTACTCAAGTAACAACCCTACAGGACACAGCAGAAGAGTCCCATAGGATTTCTGAGGCTGTAAACCTCTACGGAAGCAGGCTACCATGTCTTGGTCCCACGGAGTGGTTGGTGGTTCAGACCAGTGACCTTCCGGTTAGCAGCCAGTGCTTAACCACTGCACCACCACGGGTCCCTCAGTGGATGCCAGGCCATCCGTGTTCCCTGCTTGCCATCCTGTCTTCTCCCACCCTTACCTAATGTCCCAAGGGTCAGGATGCCATCTTTCCTTTTGCTCTTTGTTGAACCTCTGCCCAACTTCTAACTACTCTATCAGTTATCGTTTTTCTTATGTTTTTGAGTTCTCTTCATGCTGGATTCTCCTAATCTGCAGCCAGCCTTACCACTCTTTCTCTTTGGAGGGCCATGTTGGCAAACAGTGGCTGGAGGTGGAGTTGGGGAGACCTGCAGAACAAGAGGTTCCTGCCTAATCAGGTCTAGCGAGACCTTAGACCCACTGCCTTCTCGTGGATTCTAACTCAGTGACTCTACAGGACACAGCAGACTGCCCCATAGGTTTCCAAAGCTGTGATCTTGATGGAAGCACACTACCACTGCCACACCTTTCTTCCTCTGAGTGGCCAGTGGCTTCCAGCCAACCACCTTTTGGCGGCCAAGCACTCAGTCACTGTGCCACTAGGCTCTTCAGTGAGATGATAGTACATTAAAAGACCTTTGTGGGTCATGGACATTCAAGGGTTTCAGGGGAGGGGAGAGGGACTGGTTGAAAAGCGTAGGTTAATGGATAAAACCTTTGCTGTTGAGCTGTTTGCATTTTAACAATTTTAGCATGAAATTATGTGCAGTTAGGACTTGCTGGGAAAGTTAGATGCTGTGAAGACAGGAGAAAGCTGTGTGTTCCAGCTCAAGAAATCAGTAACACAAAGTCTGTGATGGTCGTAGCCTGCATGTGGAGGTCTGGTCCAAGCCCAGTCCACAGATGTGAAGCTGTTCTAAGCTGTGGTGAGACGGGGACATGTCCTGTGCAGGAGTGGTTTTCTGCTGGTGTCACCCTCAGGAAACTCAGGAGAGATGAGCAAAAGTACTAAATAATCCAGCACTTAGGCTCCCCGGAAATGGGCTGCAGGGAGGATGAAATCTGCTAGGAACAAGGCCAGCTGGCCCTGTTCTAAGTCTTCTGCCTCCATGTGGTCTCTCCTTGTTTCTGCAAACCTAGGACAGCTCACAGATGCTCTGTACCAGGTGTGGCATCTGCATCGGCTGCCCTGCCTCTCTCTTGGAATGGGCACTCTAAGATCCTAAAGTTAAATGCTCAAACCCTGCCACCTGGAATGAAGGCTGAGGAAGGGAACAGAAAAGGCAGCCAAGAGGGTCTCTGGGTGGAGGTCCTGGTGTCTTACCTCTCCAGCATCATCTCCTCCCCACCCTGACAGTTATTCCCAAGCCTTTGGATATTGCCATGGATTGAACAGTGTGTCTTCAAAATATCTGTCAACATGGTTAGGCCATGATTCCCAGTGCTGTATGACTGTCCACCAATTTGTCACTTGGTGACATTTTCTCATGTGTTGTCAATCTTATCACCATGATGTAATGAATGAATTAGTAGCAGTTATATATATACCGATGAAATTCACAAGATCATGCCACCACAAAAATGCCAGGACAGAGGGCATTCTTCTGGCCTGAGGTTCCTGTATTGAGAAACTCCCCATGAGACGACACACATCACAAGCACCTTTCTCCACTGCCAAGAGAGAAAGGCTTCCCCTGGCACTGATGCCCTCAATGAGGACTTGGAGCCTACTGGACCGTGAACGAATAAACTTCTGTTTGTTGAAGGCACCCACGTGGGATTTCTGTTAGAGCACACTAGAGGGCTAAGGCATGTTTTCAAGCTGCTCCTTTAGCGATGTGCAGGTTCTCCACTGGATCATCCACACGAACGCTTCAAGCCAACAAGCAGCTGTCAGCAATAACCTCGACAGCACACAACTCCCGGGCCCCTCTGAAGCTTCAACCAATGGCCCATCTCTGCCTGAGTGACTGTGGGCTTGAGTGCAACCTGGTACACAGGGGCGATGGTGCTGTAGGGACAGGGATGCCAACAGTGAAGCCATGGCCCAGCCCAGCCTCTGTTCACACCAAACACAGCCACGAGGGTGATGGAAGAACACTTGTGCACGTACACACCACCCAACTTCAGCATTGGCATCGTGGAAACTGGAAGTGACAAAATCAGGAGGGGTGGTGAGCTTCGGTGAGGAGCATGTCTGAATTAATTCATGACCCCTCGGAGTCCGTGAGACGGTGTCAGTTCATTCCCCATGTCTGCCCCGCTGTGCTAGGAACAACAACAAAAAACAAGTTGCTTTGAGTTAATTCCAACACACAGCAACCCCATGTTTCTGAGTCAGCTGACCTCCATGGGGTCTTCAAAGGCTGTGACCTTCAGGAAGCAGGTCACCAAGGGTTCCTTCTGTGGTGTCTCTGGATGGACTTGGACTGCCACCCTTTTCCTTAGTAGCTGAATGCCTAACCAGTAGCACCACAAACAAGAGACCAAAACACACCGGCTGCCTTCACAGTCAATCCTGACTCATAGCAACCCTATAGGACAGTGTAGAAGTGCCCCCCCAGGGTTACACCCAAAAGCCTAATAGCCACCTCTGTGCCATGCAGCAGGAGCCCCCTAGCTTCATGGTTAAGGACTCACCTGCTAACCAAAAGGTCACTGGTTTGAACCTACCAGCTGCTCCGTGGGGAAATACAGGGCAGTCTGTGTCCACAGTGGTTTATAGCCCCAGAAACCCTACTGGGCAGTTCTGCTCTATCCTTATAATTGCTGAATTGGAACTGACTTGATGGTGATGGGGTGTTTTGTTTGGTGCATTCTAGTAATAGCTCTTTATTACTAAGATTGCTTAGACTTTTGCCATCTCTCTCTGGAGGGCCCATAGGTGCTGTCATGGATTGACAATTGATACAAAAAATGTATTAGGCTGGACCATGATTTCCAGTATTATATGGTTGTTCTCTATTTTTGTGACTGTAATTCACCTATGTGTTGTAAACTGTAATCTCTGCCTACTGGTTCATGGGGCAAGATTGAATTATGTTAAGAGGCTTAGGGTGAGACTATAACACCTTTACAAAGGTCCCTGTGGTGTGGCCTGCACCACTTTTTATCTTATAAAAGATAAAACCAAACCCTCTGCCGTGGAGTCAGATCTGACTCACAGCGACTCTAGAGGTCAGAGTAGAACTGCCTCATAGTTTCCAAGAAGCACTTGGTGGACTTGAACTGTCAACCTTTTGGTTAGACATAGCATGTAACCACTACTCCACCAGGGCTTCCATAAAACATAAAGGGGAAGGAAAACAAGCATAGAGATGGGGAACATCATACCCCCAACAAAGCAGTACCAGGAGTACAGTGCGTCATTTGTAGGTGAGGTTCCCGCGCTGAGATGCTCCCAGACCAAGGGAAGACTGGTGGCTGGGATCTTGCTCCAGAGCTGACAGGCAGAGAAAGCCTTCCTCAGGAGCTAGTGCCCTCAACAGGGAATTCTAGCCTACTGGACTGAGACGCAACTTCTGTTAAAGCCATCCACTTGCAGTATATCTGTTGTAGCAGCACTAGATTATGAAGTCTACAAACACAGGCGTGTAAGTGGAGCAGGACTTCTCATCCAGCCTCTTCACAGCACACTGTGGGGACCAGGTCCATCTCTCCCCTCCAGTCCAAGGCCAATTCTTACTCTCATCTGCAATACCCAGGGTACTGGCTCCCGGGGTGAGGTGTGTCTTTTCTTGGATGGCCAGGCTTTCTACCTTATCACCCCCACCCCAAAGACAAATGATGTCCTTGGCAGTGCTATAAGCTATATCAAGATAGGTATGAAGCCTTATCTAACTTGATGTGTGGTCAATCCATGCCTCCAGTTCAGTGGTTCTCAAACTTGAGCTGCCACAGAACTGTCTAGAGGGCCTGTTTAAACACAGATTGAGAGGCCTCACCCCCAGGACTTGGGATTCGAGGTGGACCTCAAGAATCTGCCTTTCTAACAAGTTTCCAAATGACACTGATGCTGCTGGTCTGGGGACCACACTTTTGAGAACCACTGGTCTGGTTTAGCTTCTTCGGAAGACCTTCCTGGATGGAGGTGTCCTCCTCAGAGCAACTTGTCAACCTCCTGACAGGACAGACTGCCCGTTTCTTTTGAAGTCGGCTCAGAGTCTGAGGCCAGCTGACACTCTGGGATGACGCTAATGCTTAGTAAAAGAAGAGACCAAGACACCAGGATCTTGTTAGCTGGATATATATATATATATTTTTTTTCCGTTTTTGTCACAGAACACTGTTTGCAGTAGAGGAAACTGGCATTGCAGTCTGGTTGGTCTAATGGCTTGTTCACATAAACCAGTACATGTTCATCCTTTAGCACAAAAAGCCCTACTGGCACGTACCCTATTGAAACTCAGGACATCTCCAATATTTTCTCTCTCTGTTTTTCTTTGTCATCGTTTTAATCAACGTTTTCAAGGTCTGTCCACAGAAGGCCACAGAGGTTCTTGGCTAGCGGAAGACAACTCAGAGCCGCTGGTGCGCATTTGGACTACCACCTTGTCCAGGCTGGCAGCTGGTATCTTATTTTTTTTTTTTCTCCAACTCATTTTTATTAAAAAAATAAAAAAATGCTCCAACTATCAGTTTTACAAAATCTCTAAGGGAAACACAAGAGCAAGGTGCTGAGGTAAAAAACACCTGAGGTAGCTTTCTTTTGTGTGTGTTTTTCTCGTTAAAAAAATCTGAAAATTTATAACGCCCTGGGCCAACGACCTTTTGGAAATTGCTATTTTCCTCCACTTTTTTTTTTTAAAAAGAAAGAAATCATTTTGCCAAATATGAATGGCTTATACACCAAAATGTAAAAAGACAGAGTACATTCTTTCTTGGTGGAATTTCTGTTTAGTTGGTTGGTTTGGTGGGTTCCTGTTTTCCTCTTCCAAAATGCTAGGACAAGTACCATTGACTCTTGTTCTTTTGTGTAACAAGTGTAAGCTGAGGCTGGTTTGTGTGTTTCACTTTTGTTCCTTTTGTGTGATGTGATACTCAGAGCACTGCTTTGCCTGGGGGTGGGAGTATGTAAATACGGAGGGATGAGGGGATTAAAAAGAACCAGGATGGAGAAGAAGGGAAGGGAGAAAGGGCAGGGAGAGAGATAAACAGAGAGAGGCAGAGAATTATATAGCGGTATGCAAAAACCCAGTTTAAAACCTGTGAAGCAGAAGGAAGTGGGTATGTGAGCTAGACAGGGATGAAGAGAGAAACTTCCTCTTCAAAGAGACGGTATCCCTTCTGTTGACATACACAGGTGATCCAGAACTGCCAGAAGCGCCCTTTTGATAAGATTTCCCTCCAGGAGAATTTCTGTGGGTGGCCTTCAGGTTCCTGACTACACCCTTAGGCCTCCCCAAGAAGGCTTTTACTCTTTAAAGTCTAGAAGAGCCTGCTTTCTCTTTAAAAAGAAAGAAAAAAATTAATAATTGATTAAAAAATTGGAGTTAGTTGAGTTACTTGATATATTATTTCTAAAATATATTAACACTGCAGGCGCCCTGTGGGACCCACAGGCCACATATCTGAACATCTTTCCCCTTCTAATATGTACACACATGTACAGAGACTATTTTCACAAAAGAAAGAAGAAAAAAAAAAAAACAGGGTGTGAATTTTGCTTTGCTTTGAACACATTCACCTATGTTAGTTCAACTAAAAGGGATAGCGTCACGGGAGTTGAGGGAGCAATCCGGTGGGTGGTGGTGTGGGGTGGCCGGGAAGCCCAGCGGAGGCAGGGGGCCAGGCCGCCCGCCGCGCAGTGTGGTGTGGTTCTGTGAGATGGTCTGACCTCCTCCCCGCCCGCCCTCCTCAGCCCGAGGACCCCGGGGCCTCCCTGGGCCGATGTCTCCTTCGTCCCTCAGGATGGTCTTTGGTCTGCTCCCCATCTGGCTGGCTGTGTTTGGTCTCGTTCTGTCAGGCGTTGGAAGGGCTACATTCATCCGTTCTTCTGCTGGTGCCTGTCTGGGGGCCTCACTTGGTGCGCTGTGAGGCGACTCCCTGAGGGTACTTCTGCTCCTGTTGCTTAACCTGCTGTACAATTTCCCTGATCTTGCGCTGGGCGGTCTGCAACCAGGGGAGATGAGGGAAGGAAAAGGAATCCGGGTCTGAGGATGGGTGATGAGGGGTAGGGGTGGGGAAGGAGGGCTCTCTGTTCCCTGAGGTTCCTTACTTGGGAGACAAGGGTTACTCCTGGGCCTCTTCTGCCTGGAAAGCAAGTGGCAGAGCCCCTCCCCTCCCCCAGAGCTCCTCCCCTCCCCCAGAGCCCCTCCCCTCCCCCAGAGCTCCTCCCCTCCCCCAGAGCTCCTCCCCTTCTTGGCCAGCCTCCCCCACCCCACGGCCCCTCCCCCTCCTGCATAACTCCACCCCAGAGGCCTTCTTCTGCCGCAAAAGACCTCTTTAAAGGGTTGAAAAGTAAAGATGTCATCTGGAAGACTAAGGTGTGCCTGACTCAAGCCACGGTATTTTCAATCACATCATACGTACAAGAAAGCTGAACCATGAATAAGGAAGATAGGAGAAGAACTGATGCCTTTGAATTGTGGTGTTGGAGAAGAACACTGAATATACCACAGACTGCCAAAATAACAAAACAGATCTGTTCTGGAAGAAGCAGAACCAGAGTGCTCCTTGGAAGCAAGGATGGTTAGACTGAGTCTTATATACATTGGACATGCTGTTAAGAGGGATCACTCCCTGGAGAAGGACATCCTGCTTGGTCAAGTGGAGGTCAAGTGGAGAGTCAGTGAAAGAGAGGAAGATCATCAACAAGATGGACTGATACAGTGGTTGCAATGATGGGCTTAAGCATGGTTATGACTGTGGGCATGGCGCAGGACCGGGCAGTGTTTCCTCCTGGTGTACACAGGGTTGCTGTGAGTCGGAACTGACTTGACAGCACCTGACAACAACAAAGCCCCTCCACATCCTGAATAACTTCCCCCTTGTGGAAGAACCTCTCCCCTTGCTCAGTGGCCCCATCTGTGAGCCCCTCCGCCTTGAGTACCCTTTACCCCACCCCTTCCCAAGGCTGCTGGGTAGAGGCTAAGGGGTAAGGAGCCCCATGGCTTCCAGGAGGCAGAACCAGGGACCACAAAGCAAACAGCGACCCATCCCCCAACTACACAGGGCTTCCAGTGTTCCCAGCCACCTGAACCTCAAGGGTCACCAGGAAGAACATCAGCAGAGCTGGGAAAGAGGGACAGTGAGGAGGAGGGGGAGGAAGAGAGGAGCTGGACCAGACTCTGTCTACCCTGAACAATGTGAGACAAAGCCTGGCGGGAACCTGATCCCACCCACCTCACCCTGCTCCCTTGCAGGGCCTCTGGGAGGGCTGAGGCTGCTCAGACACCCTCCAGGGCACTGAAGAACCGCGGTGTCAGAAAGCTTGGAGCAGGGTGCGGCCAGGCTGGGACTGAGGGGTCCTCAGGCAGGTCCCCTCCCTACACAGGTCTCCTGGCTTGGGCAAAGGTGCTGGCAGAGCACGCTGACAGCTCAGAGACCTTCAGTGGGAAGTCTGGACCCCTTGTCTTTGCTCCTTTTGGACAGGGACAGGGTCTGCTCTACCCCAAAACGTAACCAACAGAAGCATCAGAAAGAATGAGACAGATTACGTTGAGGTGCCAGCCTTTCCAAAACAAACAGGAAGCTGCTGTGTGAGAGCCTGTGTCCTGACAGGGGTGGGGCAGTGAGATGGAGAAAGAGGAGACAGACAGGAGCAATGGGGTGAGGGGTCTTCTGCAATCTGTCCTTGAAGAAATGCAGCCAGAGTGCTCCTTAGAAGCAAGGATAGCGAGATGACATCTTACATACTTTGGACATGTTGTCAGGAGGGACCAGTCCCTGGAGAAGGACTTCATGCTTGGTAGAGTGGAGGGTCAGCGAGAAAGAAGACCTTCAGTGAGATGGATGGCAGCAGTGGGCTCAAGCATAAAGACCACCGTGACAGTGGTGGAGGACGAAGGAGGGGAGTGTTGTTTTGTGGCACACGGGGTCCCTACGAGTCAGAACCAACTCTTTGGGCCCTAACAAGAACAACACAATAAGCACTGATTCTCCAATGGTGAGATTTTAGCTGCCAGGCCTGGGGGCTGGTGGGTGGGCCCTGGCCAGGGAAGGCTGTCAGCAAAGACAGGTTGTGACCCGGCCTGAGTGAGGGGTGAGGGGCAGCTGAGACCTTGAGCTTGAGCACTGCAGAGGTCTTGAAACTTGCTTGACTTGACTAAGGGCTTGATATAAAAGCCGTAGACCCCATCAGGTACCCCAGCATGCCCAGGGCCCAGCAGGAGGTTGAAGTGGCTTGAAACCAGGAAGAACCAAGGTGAGGTTCTATCTTAGAGAAGCAGGGGGTGTTCGGGGCCTGAGGACACCTGACAAGGTCACCAAGAGCAGAGGCAGAGAATAGGAAAGAGAGTGGTAGGAACAAGGGGCTTCGAAGCCCAGGTACCTGGCTGGCAAAGAAGTGCCCGATAATTCTGACGATCACTTCCTCATTCTCGTCCGGCGTCTGGTCACGTGGCACAATGACCTCGGCGCTGGTTAAGTTCTGGAGTTCGTTCACCTGTGCAGGGGGGTGTGGGAGAGGGCAGGGAGGTCGGAGTCTTTCCCTCCTTTGCTGCAACCTGGGGCAGCCCTGGGGGCCTCCCAGCACCTGTCATGTGGGCCATGCTGGCTTAGACCCTGTGGTCCAGTGACAAGGAAAGAAGCCAACCTCTGTCTCCGTGAGCTGACTCTCTCACTCTGGAAACTGAGTTACACCAGCACATGCTCACAAGGATCTCACCTGCCCGCTAGTGCAGTGACATGTCCATCTGGATCCTGCCAGGGGCCGACACCTCCCGTTGTCTGACTCGTGAAAGGGAACCTTCCTTTCCCATCAGGCCCTGCTCTGTTCTCTGCTCATTTCCATTCCTGCCACCAGCCTTGCTCAGGCTGCCATTGCCCTGGCCTGTCACCCCTTCTCCCTCCCACCTGAGGCCATCCCCTGGGAGGCACCTCCAGGCCATGCTGATCTCCCAGTTCTAAAACCATTGCCTTCAGTGAGCACTCGTCACCCGCTGCACAGGGTCAGCTTCCTGGTGGGACCACATACTTTCTGAGGGGGTGGGATCAATCCTCTGTCTGCCCCCCACCATGGTCTAAGCACTCAGTGACAGCTTCTTAAAACAGCCACAGATAGCTGATGGGCACAGGAGTCTACCTCCTGGCACACTAGTTTCTTTTTGTTTTTTTCCATCATTAAAAAAATTTTGTGTGTGCTTTAAGTGAAGTTTACAATTCAAGGCAGTTTGTCGTACAGAAACTTAGACATAAATTGTTAAGTGACCCTAGCTGCTCTCCCCACACTATGCCAGCTCACTCCTTCACTCTATATTTCCTGTGTCCATTCAACCAGCTCCTGTCCCCCTCTGCAGTTTCATCTTGCCTCCAGAAGGGAGCTGCCCAGGGAGTCTGTGTCTGCTTCTTGCTTTCTTTTATTTCCACTCTGCCTGGGGCTCAGTGTGTGTGCCTGGGATGCCAACCACATTTGTGGATGCCTGGAAGAATCTGCATTTCATATGGCTTTATTCTTTTGTGTAAAAGTGATTCCCTCTGTCTACAACTTGACTTTGATTCCTCTCTAAGTCTGGACGTCAAGAAATCTCACAAACCCACAAACACACAGACATGCAGACACATGTACTCAGGATCTAGAAGCTCCCCAAATGCTGCCACCTTGCAGGCTGTTTCCCCAGCGTGTGCTCAGCTCCAGTGCACGTTCCCAGGGGTTCCCTCCCCATCAGGTCATGTTCCAGAACACACTTGTCTCCGACAGAGTGTCTACTCATTCTCACGTGCTTCTGAGTGGTTCACTGGCAGTTTTCAAACTACCCTAGGTTCCTGCCACCTCCAGGTTGAAAACCTTGATCATTTAAAAAGAAAAAAAAAGATTTCCTTTTCACCCATGAGATTATGCTAACCTAACTCCCCTTCAGGACATGGCCAGGTTCTGGAAATGGTCAGAGGGGAAGCCACTAGGCGGGTGAGTTAGGGCTCCTGGAGGAGTCACAGAGAGGATACGACACTGCAACCCAAAGGCCACTGACCCTGAATGTCAGAGGAGGTGAACTCCAGCCCCTTTACTCTTCTACCGGCCGCTGTGTGTGGAAGGCGCCCTGGTGCCTTGGTGGTGAGCATGAGCCACCAACCAGAAGGCCAGAGGGTTGAACCCACCAGCCACCCTGTGGGAGAGAGACGTGGCATCTCTGCTTCCATAGTGATGACAGCCTTGGAAGCCCTGTGGGGAAGTTCTACTCTGTCCTCTGGGGTTGCTGTGAGTCACAATGAATTCAGCAGCAGTGAGTCTGGCTTTCTCTTCATGTGTGGGCACAAAGGCAGCAGAAGTCAGCCTCCTGTGTTCAAGGGTGGGGCCCTTCATCTACCAGCAAGGATGGGCCCTTCATCTACCAGCAAGATGTGGTGTCACTGGGCCCAGACCACTGAGCTTCTGGAGGGTGGGTCAGTGTCATGGATTGCACTGTGTCCCCCCAAAAATGTATGTATTGATTTGACTTGGCTATGAGTCCCAATATGGTGACATTCCTCTCATGTGTTGTGAATCCTGCCTCTGTGACATTGATGATGGAGAATGGGCAACAGTTGTGCTCGTGAGGCAGGACTCAAGTGACCAGCTGTGGGACAGAAGGGGGAGAAGTGAGCAGATAGAGTGGGGAACCTCACACCACCAAGACTGAGAGCAGAGCATGTCCTTTGGACCTGAGGTTCCGTCCCAAGATGCTCTTACTGGACATGGACTCAGCCTACTGGATTGTGATACATCCTCTTACTGAATGGACTTATAATTCATAAATAGATTTGTGGCTTACTGGGCTGTGTCAATGAAGTTTCTCTTCATGAAACCCTCCACTCGTGGTGTTTCTGTTAGAGCAGTGCCAGCCTACGCCAACAGGCCCTAAGCTCTAGAATGACATTGATGATCCATGGCCATGTGACAGGAGCCGCATGAGAGAGAGAACCCCACAGCACCCCGTACTCCTCACCTGGCCTTCTCCCCTACAGGCTGCACTGCAAACCCATTTCCTTTGTTGGCCTGCCCCTGCCTGGCTTAGCACGACTCCTGCCTGTGCTGGGCAGTGCTACAGAAACCCCATTGTGCCTGTGTACAGCAGTTCAGAATGTTGCTGACATAATTTGTATGAACTCCTTACCTGTAAACCCCTCTACAAGTAAACTGACTACATCCCCTTGGCAAGCAGTCCTGGCAGCAGGATGCACTCACTGACACCACTGCCTTGTACAACAAAATAAAGGTCTCTTTCTTGTTCTCCCGCCTTATTCTCTCATGGGCCAATACAAGTCATGTCGGTAACACATGCCTCCAAGGATTCAGTTGGTTGGCCAAAGACCTTGACCATGAGTCGGGAGAGGAGGAGCCAGCTCAGTTCTGGGGAAGCCCGGGCCAGCCTAGGGAGGAAGCCAGCATGGAGCACACTTACGGTTTTGCCACCCTTGCCGATCACCCGGCCAGCTGTGGAAGAGGGCACTCTGATGTGAGCTTCAAGCTTCACCTCCTCTTTGGGGTTGAAGAAGTTTTCTTCTTTTAGCTTCCCGAAGATCCGTCCCTGGGCCTGGGAAGGCATGGCATGACTGCTGTTATAGACTGATCTGAAGCCCTGAATTGCACGTTGTAAATCCCACTGGAGCTATGGTTAGAATCCCATTCAGGAAGGATGGTTCTTAGGGATCTTAATGAGACAGGCTTAATGGAGAGGGTTTCTTGAGTCAATCTCTTTTGAGATATAAAAGGAATGGTTCAGACAAGGGAGCGAGAAGCACTAACACGGCAGAGAGACGCCACGCCACACGAGGACTGCTGGGAGCCAAGGAACACCAGGCCCCCGGGTGCCAAAGAGAGACAACGACCTCCCTCAAGAGCCGAAAGAGAGACAGAGACACACACAGAGACCACTTTTCGTTAGAGCCAGTGCCCTGAATTTAGACTTCTGCCTTCCTAAACTGTGAGAAAACAGATTTCTGCTCACTAAAGCCACTCACATTTCTGTCATAGAACTGAGACAACCAGGGACTCTCAGAGCCAGCAGCCAGGCGACTTGCTGTACCAGGGCTGCTAGCGGTATGGGGAGACCAGGCAGCTCCACACCCTCATCGCGAAGGCTCTTGGGCCGGCCTCACAGAAGTTTTCACTCCCAGACCCTGAGTCTGCTCCGGCCATCATGGGTCCCCTGCACTTTTTAACTTGGCTCTGCAGAGTGGGGACTAGCTCCTCTAGGAAGCCTTCCCTGTTGGGGGGTGAGGAGTAAGGGAGTGGAACCATGGGCCTTGATTTCCATATCCTTGGTACCCAGAGGAAACCCTGGTGGCACAGTGGCTAAGTGCTATGTCTGCCAACCCAAAGGTCAGCAGTTCGAATCCACCAGGCGCTCCTTGGCACCTCTATGGGGTCACTATGAGTCTTAACCAACTCAGCAGCACTGGGTTTAGTTTTTGGTTTTAGTACCTGTCAGGGGCCATGGAGGTGCAGTGATTAAGTGCTGCACCTACTAATCAGAAAGAGCTGGCTACCAGGTGGTCCCCGGAACCCCCATGGGGCAGTTCCTCTCTGTCCTGTAGGGTTGCTGTAAGTCAGAATTTATTTGACGGCAATGGATTTTTTTTTTCTTTCTTTTCTGTTAGCACCTATAAATGTTTGGTTGATTGTCTGGGTTTGTTCTGATGATTCTTAAGCTCCCTCCCACAACGATATGTTTAGGTCTCTGGTGACTGATTAAAGGGTGGAGGTGACAGGGGACATGACAGACTCTGATGGGCCCCACCTAGCTTGCTTCTTGGTCTCTGACTCCAAAGGCCGTGTGCTTAGCCACAAAGTGCTTCTCTTTAAAATAACTGAGATATAATTCATACAACATGACATTCACTATTTTTAAGTATGTATTAACTACAGCATATAACCAGTTCCACTACCAAATTCCAGAGCACCTCATCACCTTTAAAAGAAATCCCTACTTAACAGCAGTGGATCCTAATTTCATAGCCCCTTCCCTGCCCCCAAATCCCCAAAGCTGTTGCCATGGAGTTGGTTCCAACTCACAGTGACCCTACAGAACACAGCAGAAGTGTCCTACTGGGTTTTCAAGGAGCGGCTGGTAGATCTGAACTGCTGACTGTTTGGTGAGTGGCCTAGCTCTTAACCACTGTGCTACCAGGACTCAGCCACCCAGCCGCAGGCAACCACCAATCCATGTTCTAGCTCCCTGGATTTGCTTCTCCTAGACAGATCGTGTCAATGGAAGCATACTGCCTGGCTTCATTCACTCAGTGTGGTTTCTGGATTCACCCATGTTCATCTGTGTCTTAGGACAGATCAGAACTTCATTCCCTCTTAGGGCCCAACACGTCCCCACCATGTGGACAGTCCACAGTTTGTTCATCCATCCATCAGCTAAAGGCTCCTTGTTCTTCAGTGGTTTGACATATGTTCCTTTGTGTTCTCAGCTAAATTTTAAATACATCAAACAGTAAGACTTAAACCAAACCAAAATCCATTGCCGACTATTTGATTCTGATTGATAGTGACCCACCAGAAAGAGTAGAACTGTTTCATAATCTCCAAGAAGCAGCTGGTGGATTTGAACTGCTGGCCTTTCAGTGAACAGAGACAGCTCTTCACCCCTACACCACCAGGGTTACACACCGATAAACAGGTATTTCTGACTTTTAGAAACCTAAGTTAAATTGTCCTAGGCGACCAAAATAGGCCAACACAGAACAAAAAGCACCTTACCCAGGAACTTCCCCTATGTGCCCTATGTTACTGTCCCCAGAGCCAGATAGTGACAATGATTATAAAGGATCTGTGACATCTGTCTTTAGAACCATGGCTCAGAGATACCCCTGAGGAGGTGCCATACGACCTGGGCCCCACAGACGACCTACTTTCCCTGGGGAGGGAAGGGATGGAGGGCTTCCAAGCAGAGGGCACACAGAAAGGGACCGGCAGTGAGGGAGGGCAGGCAGGCAGAGTCTCAGACCACGAGAGATACAGAAAGGGAAATGGAGGCTGGGCCTCCCATGAGGAACCCTGGCCTCGCCTCTGAACGACAATAAGGCCCTCAGCTCCCCGAACAGGCTTCCCTGTGTCCCAGGCTGAAGGGCCCTTGGCACTGACCTTGAACTGGGCTTCAGGGGGTCCGGTGATGATGACCATCCTTTCACTGACATCTGGGCCTTCTGCAGGGGCAATCTGTAGTTGAGAGACAAGAGGAGACACTGGTGTTTGGTCATACTTTCTCAGCCCTTTCTCATCTAAGTGAACGGCACAGTGCCAGCAGAGGCGACTTCAGGGCTTTGGACTCTAGACCTGGGCTTTGTGTGACCTGCTGTTGCCTCCGGAAACCTTGGTGACATAGTGGTTAGGTGCTTTGTTTGCTAACCAAAAGGTCGGTGGTTCAAATCCATCAGGCACTCCTTGGAAACTCTATGGGATAGTTCCACCCTGTCCTATATGGTCGCTATGAGTCAGAATTGATTTGATGTCACTCGGTTTGGTTTTTGGTTTTATGCTGCCTCCACCTGGGTCTTAGAAGTCATGACCGCAATGCCCGCGATCCACTTTGGGTCTCTGGCTACTTGGGGAGTCAGAAGCAGGCCAGCAGGTCTCAGCACTGGCCTCCTGCCACCGGGCAAAATCTCAGAGAAGAACCAGGGAGCCAACAGCTCTAGGATGAGGTCGTTACAGGCCCTCCCAACCCACAGCGACCCCGAGGCGGGTAAGTGCTGGTCTGCAGAGACACTACACTGGAGCCCACCTGCAGGAAAGTTCACCCTGGTTCCACGCGTTGACTGGGAGTGACAACTGTGTTCTAAGGAGGTGAGGGCCACCTCCATGGCCAACAGGTCAGAGTAGGCACCAGGACACCTGGGTGCCTTGTGGCCTTACCCGTCTGTCACTCACTGTGTGGTCTTGGGCAAACCGCCCCCGTCCCCAGCATTCTGCACCTGCGGGTCTTGCATGGTGGTCCTGGCAAGCCCATTCTCCCTTTCAGGGGTCTGAGTTCTCAAACTACGGCCAGAGCAAGCTTGTTTTGCTAACAAGACCATTACTGCATTTTTTTCTGCATACTTTGTCTTACTCCAGTAAAGATTTAAGGCAGCTTTAAAGAATAAATAAATGCAGTGAAGTAAAACTAATGAAAAGCAAAATGACTTGCAAGTGAAGCAGGCACTCAGGGATGTAGGGATGCGCCAGGCATAGGGTTCTCACCCAACAGGCATCCCCAACCCCTGCCTGAGCTAGGCCACAGAGCCCTAAGCTTTCTAAGAGCAAAACCAGCAAAAGAAAACAGGTTCCACCCCGGGTCACAGGTTCCCAAGGCCAAACCAAACAGTGGTTCAGGGGAGGCAAGTTCCCGATGGGGCACCTTGAGGAAGCCAGCTGTTTGCAAAGACACCGCATCCACCACCAACTGCATTTGTGCGCCTATCGCTCCGGCCAGCCCGGCCCGGTCGCGCGCTCCCCCAGGAAGGGGCCTCACTGCAAGCTTTCCTGGTGCTTCCTCACAGAACGCGGTCTCCACTCGGCTCTGTCCACAGGCCTCCGGGCCCTGAGCTGCTTCTGTGCTAGCTCTCCTGTCCCCACACATGTGCCCCGGAGGCAAGGGTCTCTTTAGGACATCTTCGAAGAGCTCTCTGTCCTTGAATATTCTGTGGCGTGATGGTAAGTGTGAGACACTCATCATCAGTGAGCATCCAGAGGGCTCTCCCTGCTTGCAACGTGAGGACCGTACCATATCCAGGCAGCTGCCTCAGCTGAGAAACGCAGACGCAGCGCATCTGGGGACTGACACCCTCCGGCAGGCCATAGACATGTAGGTCCTTGAGAGGGTGGGTGGGAACAGCGACCTCGGCTTTGAGACTCAGAAGCAGCGTGGTGTCTAGCCCTTGTCTCAGAATGAATGAGCGACCGGAAATGGACATGGCAGCTCCCGGCTCTCAGTCCCACTCAACCGAGAAGGGGCTGAAAAGGCTGAGTGACGATTCACGTTGACCAGGTCAGCTCTGCTGTGCCATCCACCTCCCTGTGGCTCAGGCTGCCTCATCTAGACTCTGAGAGGAGCCTGTGACAGCTCCATGGCCTGGCTCTCGTCAGCTCGGGCCAGCAGTCAGGGAGTGGCCTGTCTGCAGCATGAGTGGTGTGCCAGTGGGAACAACAGCTGGTCAGCGACCAGCCTGAGGAGCCTATTCTGTGTCCCCGGACTGCCTCTCTAGCCTCTGCCCATTTCGAAGCTCGTGAATAAGGTGAGGCATCACCACTCAAACTTGCTGGAACACAGGAGGACTATGGGAACACCAAGGTCAAGGTCAAGGCCAAGGCTCTGTCTGTCCCTCCATCTCGTGTCCTCTCCCTCTTCCAAAAGGCCCTGCTGGCTGTGATTCTGATGATACAGCAGACACACTGCTCCAGT
This sequence comes from Heterohyrax brucei, assembly GCA_028571685.1. Taxonomy (NCBI): domain Eukaryota; kingdom Metazoa; phylum Chordata; class Mammalia; order Hyracoidea; family Procaviidae; genus Heterohyrax; species Heterohyrax brucei. The sequence continues at coordinate 83,803,631 of CM053157.1, read as the reverse complement.
GGATGAAGCAGTCACCCAGAAAGAAAGGAACCTCATCAAAGCTTGCTTCCTAGATTCTTTAGCTTTGTGGCCTTGGATAGGTCAATGACATTCTCAGGGACCTGGTTTCATCATGGGCCACCATCATGGACCACAATTCTCATGTCACAGAGATGCAAGGTAAACCAATAAATAAAGAAAGAAACTCCACTGCTGACAAGTTCATTCTGACTCATAGCGACCCTCCAGGACTGAGCAGAACTGTCCCATAGAGTTTCCAAGGAGCACCTGGTAGATGCAAACTGCTGACCTTTGGGTGAGCAGATGTAGCATTTCACTGCGCCACCAGGCTTTCCCATTGAGACAAGACACCTGGAAAGAGACACCACTGTGACTCTACTCCGGTGTTGCCATGGAGTCGATTTGGACTCACAGTGACCCTACAGGACAGAGCAGTACTGCCACACTGGATCTCCAAGGAGTGCCTGGAAGGTCTGAACTGGCAACCTTTTGGTTAGCATCAAACTCTGTCCCCGTATACTGGACTCTCACCTTCTCAGCTGGAAAAGGGGGGATTTGATGTGATGACCCCTCAGGTCCCTTGTGGTGGAAACTTTCTCACTCTGTCTCCTACAGGCACCTCAGACCACAGGACTGGACAGTGGTGAAGGCCCTCAGGGTGCTGCCAGCCCGGGGCCCTTCCCCCTGTACCCGTCCTGCCCCTAAGAGGCAGAGCTGTACTTGCTGGCAGTCCCTAGGCAGGTCTCCGCTGAACCTGGCTGCTACGTCCACAGGCCACCACATGCTAGACTCCTGTCCCCCACTGCCAGTCTGCCCACTCTGCAGGTGAGATCAGTGAGGCCTGCACAGGGGTGGAGGAAGAGGGGGAGGCGGTTTACGCAAATATAATTATTTTATGTTCTCACTGCAACTCTTGTTCTGCACGAATCAGAATGTTTTGTTTTTTTCCCAGAACACTTGCTGTGGGAGAAATTCCAGCTCTTCTTGGGGAGAAAGGGGAAGCATTCTTTTTCTCCAAGTCATGAGACTTCTTGTTCGGGATCCCTGGTTGGCCCATGGTAGCTAATCATTTTACGTAACAACGGAAACTCTGTTTCCGAAAGCAGTTCATGAGGCTTGATGTGCTCGGCACCCTGCCCATGAGTCAGAGCTGATAGCTGGGCTTGGAGGGGGACCAGGGCCAGATAATCCATCCCTTTCAGCTCCTCTGACGCTTCTCCACATTGTGTTTGACGCAGCAGGATGTGGCTCTGTGGCCACAGCCGTGCCTGTGTTCAAAGCCACGTCCCTGTATCAGGGCCTTCCTTCTCGAGGCTTTCTGTTCAGTCCCAGGGCTCAGACCAGGTCAGCTCAGCCTTCTGATTCCCTGTGAGGTTACCTTCCTCTTCCAATGGTGGTTCATCCAAACTCTTTTCTCATAGTTCGAGGGTATCTGAAGCTGAGACTAATGAAAGAATCATGGCACTGCCAGTTAAGTACAGATTACAGCTCCAACCGAGGCTGTTTCCTTAGTTTGGAAAAAACCCTTAACCTTCTGGAAGAGCAGCACCATGCCCCTGGGTTTCAAAGGAGTGGCTGGGGACTCATGCTGCCGACTTTTTGGTTAGCACTGTGCCACCAGGGCCCCAAATAAGATGACAGGAAGCAGAATATCCCTGGAGGTGCACTTTCTAGATCCTGTGGGATTCTGTCTCTGGATGAGGAAAGAGTTTCCTGGGACTGACAGGGACAAGGGACACGGGGTGCAAGGGAGATGGAGGTGGGAGAGGGTGAGACACCAACAGCCACTGAGGGCTGCCTTACCTTGATGGAGGCCCCAGCAAACCTAGCCAGCTGTTTAATGTGGGCCCCCTTCTTCCCAATGATGGCGCCCACCGCCTGAGTTGGGATGAAGAGATTGACAATCTCCTGCTCCGGATACTGGAACAGCAAGACAAGACAGAAGACGTCATTCCAAATGGGGTTTCTCATCCAGGCACTCAACAGTTACCAAACACATGCTGTGTGCCACACGGTGGGACAGCCCCAGTGTCCAAGGAAATGGACAAAATGGCGCACAGGACTCTTCTGAGGACACAAGTCCCCGCAGGTGTGATGCCGGAGTGACAAAGACGCCTCTTGAGCACCCCTGACTTTGCTGGATCCCCAAAGCTGCCTGCTCACAGGGCAAGGCTCTACGCATGTCCTACAAAATTCAAGAGGAACTCACTTTTAAGTTCACCTAAAGAAAAGAAAGATGCTTTTACTTTTTAAACGTTTTACTGTGGTAAGATACTTGCCATTTTCAACCCCTTTTATAGGTACAATTCAGGTTCGCACATTTTTAAGTTAAAGTCAGAGAACGGCACAGCCCCGGTGAAGTCCGAGGGTCAGTCTCTGAAGGCCTTCGTGAGGCTTCTTCCCACACCTTATCTGCTGGCCTAGCTCCAATGTCACCTCCTCCCTCACATCCTCCCCAGCCCCTCCAGGGAAGGCCGCCATGACTCTGGGGCTGTCACACTCTACCAGTCACCTGCTCACATGCCCTTTCCCATCCGACGAATGAGCTGCTACCGTGTCACCTCTGACTCACAGCGACTCCCACTGTGTCGGAGGAGAACTGTGCACCATGGCAGTTTCACGGCTGCTTCCGGGGACAGTAGATCACCCGGCCTTTCTTCTGAGGGGCCTGAGTAGACTCATACTTCCAACCTTTCGGTCCACGTCTCAGCACATCTGTGACACCCTGGGGCGTCCCCCATCAGATGACGAGCTTTTTAAAAGCAGGAATGAGTCATTTACCTATTTGTGTCCTTGCACGTTCAATGGTTGCAGGCACACAGCACTATGGAAAGGACCAACATATAGAAAGAGCACTGGCCTGGGCACCCAACAAAGCCATAGTAGCACAGAGGTTAAGCGCTCAGGCTGCTAACCAAACGGTTGGCAGTTCGAATCCCCCAGATGCTCCCTGATACCCCAATAGGCAGTCCTGCTCTGTCCCATGGGGTCACCATGTGTCAGGATGGGCTTGATGGCAACAGGTTTGGTTTGGTTTATTTGGTCAGCAAGTGACAAAGGCTCTATATGGAAAAACACTGGGCCCCAGAAAGAGGTCAGGCTGGACTGGGTTTCTGAAGGGATGGCTGAAGTTTGCTCTGAATTCTCTGAGCCACAAAAGAGAATCAAGGGAAGAAGCCCATCTGTTTATCACAGCTTTAAAACACCATGGAAAACTGGCCAAGTTCAAAGAAGGGTCCGGAGTGACACTCCTACCCCTGCCAAAAGATAAATCAGTCACAGAGGACTAGGTCGAGAAACTTCCGGGTGACTACTGCACTGTGTGTGCTTTCATTTAGTATTTACTAGGGAAGGCGGTGTGGGTTTTAAAGTCTCGTCTAAGCTCCTCTTCAAAACCCTGAGATGAGTCATGTCTTAAAGCTGAAAACTTGGCAGATGACGTAGTCGAGTCTTGCCTGGATAGAACAGACAGATGAATCCGTTCCCCTTCAGGAACACATGCTAACGTCCCAAATTAGAAGAGCAGGCAAAATACTGGGTGACAGCTTTACAAATGCATTCATGGAAACCAAACCAAACCTTCTGCTGTTCAGTCGATTCCGACTCATGGCGACCCTACAGGGCCGAGCAGAACTGTCCAAATAGCTTCCAAGGAGCGCCTGGCAGACCCAAACACTGACATCTTGCTTAGCAGCCGCAGCACATAAGCACTACCCCACTAGGGTTTGTCACGCATTCATAGAATGCCCATTAAATCATGGATCATCCCAGTGCCTCTGCAGTCTGATAGGTCTTCCAGGGAGTCAGTGGGTGCGGTCTTTCAGAGTACATCCAACATGTGAAGCAGACCTCACCCCACGATTATTCGGGAGAGTGAAGGTATCAAGAGTAACTGACACACAGGACCGTCTTTTATGGCCAGGAAGTCAGAGTTAAGGCAAAGGAGAAGAAAGAAGTCGATGGCCTCAGGCTTTTGTCCAACCCCCATAGTCCCTTTCCTGTATTAGGGCCCCAGCTATGGTGTCACATGAGAACATGGACTCCATGCCCTAGGGATGTCAGTGAACACCCTTGCTCTTTCTTGAACCACTTACTCAAGTCTTCCTAGGCCTCAGCTTCCTGAAAACCTAGGGCGACAATGACCCTACCTCCCAGGGCTGCACTGAGATTACCTGACAGGCCAGGTGCTACACTCTGGACTTTGGAAACCTCCAACCTGCAACTCTGGTGGACTCACGATGGCGTGCATATTGCACATTACTGAGAACAATTATTTCCTTTTTGTCCTGGGCGTGGTATTTCTCTCTTGGACTTTACTTTTTAGTTTTCAGTGAGCACAGAATTGCTACCATGAGGTGTGTCTCCTTAGCAACAGGATGCTCACTACCTCAGGAGGCAGACAGGCCTGATGCTGGTCCAGTCCGATGATTACAGAGCTCTCATTCACAGTGGGCTGAGACGGCTGAACTCAAACTCTGAGAAACTTGAGGTCCCTGGCCTTTTGGACTGAGGCTCAGCACAAAACAGGTCCATTTCCTCTTTCACATGACAGTCCCTCTGACCCTCTTTCCCACGACAGTCTTTGGGTGTCCCTCGCTTCACGAAGTAAACTGGGGTTTGACATGTCCTCCCTACAGAGTGGCCCCAGAACCAATCGCAACCCTCTCTGCTGCTCCGTATCATGGATGCTGGCCCGGAGGGCAGCTAATTCTGCTAAAGATGCCATGAGTGTATTTAGCAGCGGGCATGATGCCTTACCCTAAAATGTCTAGTCAGAAAGCACTTCCGGGTCCTTTCCATGTGGCCCTTTACTTTCTTTGCTCTCTACCCCCTATATTTGCCCGCTTTACTTTTTGAACCTAAGCGCTGCCTTCAGACTCTTCCTACTGAGTTCTGTCCTGTGGGATACGGCCTGGTTGTCCAGTGTGTCAGGATATTCCACCTACCGTCAGCTCTCCATCTCATTAGTATCTGCCAGGTGTCATGTCTTATGCCTATTTCTTCTGTGTCTTCATCTAAGAAATCAATAAAGTTTTAAACAAGCCTGGTCTACGGACAGGACGCTGACACACTTGCCAGAGGGAATGAGATGCTGCCCAGCCCATCCTGTGGGCATTTTCAGAACAGGTGGCTCCAGAATCGAAATGCGACAGCAAGTAAACCAAAAAACAAACAAAAAACCAGGACAGCAAGGAGACTGCCCAGATGACCCAGCAAATCTAACACACAACTAATGGTCTCTGCTTGTCTGGAGTTAAAGAGAATGAAACAAAGCAAAACTCAAAAGCAGCAGCCAGTCTACAGAACCAACAGTCTACACAATCAATGACATCATCTACTTTGAGAGCAGAAGAACTAGATGGTGCCTGGAGACCACTACTGACTGTTCAGATCAGGGGCCCAACAGATGCTCCTAAACAGAGCGGGAGAAAAACGCAGATGAGAACTCCAAATTCTGAACAATGGCCAGACTTACTGGAATGGGACAAACTAGAGGAACCTCCAACACCACTGCCCTGAAGGACTCTTTAAACTTGGAACTCACACCAGTCCCAGAGGTCACCTTTCAGCCAAGTGACAGACTGGCTACCAAGTACATACCACCTGTGAGTGTCATACTCCTCAAAGTCACTGTCTGGATGAAGCCAAACAGTGAAATCTGCCCTACAGCAGAGAGGAGGAGGAGGCTAAGGGGGGCAGGGAGGCTAGGGGAACGGAAACAGAACCACCCACCTGGAAATAACGGGACTGCAACACGACAACCAAAATAGCAATGCTGAGCATGCTGATGCACTGTACAGAACGTAGTCAACATTACTGAATAAAATGTACAGAATTTGTTAAGGGAAAACCTAATATCCTAGGTGAATTTTCACCAAAGACACAATAAACTATTAAGCGGGGGTTAGACAGACAAGCCACCCTCCTGGGAGCCTGGAGGAAAAGGAAAGGGATCTTGGGTAAACCCACCAGGGGGGCTCTTGCCATAGGAGGTCGGTGGGAATCACATGACCTCATTTGCTAGAATTTGTTCAAAAATTCTGCTTATTAACCCAACAATGCCTCTTCCTTGGATGCCTTTGTCACTGGTTGGCACCTGTTTCTCGCCACATTCTTGAGCTGTGATGGGCAGGACTGTCCCATGGGACCAGCACCAGTGATCTGAAGACCCTCAGGGACACCTAAGGCAGTGTGGTGCAACGGTGCCCTGCACTGTGTCTTCCCAGGTTGGCTCAGAACCACAGGACCCAGAACACATGGTTGCTGGTCCTGGGTGAGGAAGTGACATCAGCCCATAAAGGATCATGAGGTACCAGCCACAGGAGGGTGGACAAAGGGCAGATGGGACTGAAAAGCAGGGCACTTACAGAGTGATGATGCGGGAAGGCGCCAAACTGGTGCGGCGGGTACAGGCTGGAGAAGTAGCCAGAGTGCGTCTGCAGCAGGGGAGAAAAGCCGTCGGTCAGTAGGGGCCAGCGGGACCGTCCACCAGCTGCCACAAGGAGGTTCCCAAGTGCCACCAGGCTCTCTGCACCGTCACCTGAACCCGCTGAGGGGTCTACAGACCAGGCACCCTTGGCCTCTGAACCCCCTGCTCCACTTCACTCCCGAGGAGCACAGAGTGCTTGGCCAAGGGGCACCCTGTCACCGCTGATCCTGCCTGGAATGCTGACCGTTTGTAGGCTGAGCCAGGCTTTCAGCTTCCTAGGACCTTACTGTGGAACTGAAAGTCCATACATACCCACATACACATGTATGTACACGTACACACGCATGTACACACACACACACACACACACACATTTCTGCATCCAAACACACACTCACACAGACTTCCTTTCTCTCTCCCCAGGCAGAGTGGCAGGGCAGTGCTTTCTGTTTTGGGGAGAACTGGGAGTTGGGGTTACAAGGAACAGAAAGTGCTAGAATAATCGCTGCCAGTTACTCAGGACAAACACACACACTCCTGGGAAGCCAGACCAGTCAGCAACATCAGAGAATTAGAGAGGAACAGAGAGACAGAAAGAGACTCAGAGGAGAGAAGAGGAAGAGAACGAATGAATAAATAAATAAATACACTACGCAGGAGGAAGGCAGAGGGCAGGTAAGTAGACACGGAAGGAGGCAAACAGTATTGGAAAATTTAAAAATTTAAAACATCACTGTTACTGTTGCCAGTTGCTGTCCAGTCAGCCCCCCCGTCACTGTCCTCCCCCCGAGAGGTAACACCGTGTGCAACAGACAGAAGGCCACTGTGAGCCACAGGGTTTTCACTGGCTAATTTTCAGGAGTCACAGCCTGTCCACCACGCCCGTTCTAGTCTAAAAGACCCACTGGCACCTGCTCAGCGTCATGGCTACAGGCAAGGCTCCCCCGACAGACGGGTGCTGGCTGCCCGTAAAGTGTACTGGCTGGGGACTGAACCCAGATCTCCTGCATAGAAAAAAAACACCTGCTTTCTACTCATTACCTACTGTGCGTAACAGGCCGTGTGGTAGATTCTTTACATCTCTCCAGCAACTTGTTTAAGTCTCACAACCGCCCTGCAGGCAGGACTCCGTCTGCTTTAATGTCTTCTCATGGGCAGGACCTGACCAGTCAGCCAAGCCCAGTCACGGGGCTTTGCATAAGGCTAAGCAAACACGACCATTACCGTTATTTCTCTATTAATAATGTGTCCACATGTCTAACACACAGTGCGCCCAGGAAAATAGTGCACAGGGGTTGTGTAGTTGGCAAAAAACATGTCACGTGTCTGTTACTGGCTTAAACGCGGTACTGTGCAGAAAAGGGGTGACGGATGCTGGCCCACCAGGAAACAATCCCGGGGGGCCCTGCGAGACAACTCCAGGGAACACAGTCGCAACACTGACCAGACATGATGTGCACGCAGCCCTGGGCCTGCCTTCGTCTGGAGGCACGTGGCAACTCTCAAGGCGACACGCGCCCCCTCCACCATCTGGGCTCCAACTTGGCCTTTGCAACTCACCAAGGGCAAAATAAAATCACTGCCCTTTGAAGCTTGCAGAGTGGACTTCCAGACTTGGAGAGGAATGCAGAGGTGTGAACACGGCAGGGGCCACCTTTGGGGGGCTTCCGATGCCCACAGCATCTGCTGGGGACCGATCTCTTTGTAACCTAGAGACTTGATCGCTGCAGAGGTAGCAACAGGCTGCAGTGACATCTGGTGCCCAGCAGAGGGAGCTAAGAGAACAGCATCCTCTCGGCCAGCTCATTCCGAAGGAAGCTGGTGAGCAGGCTTGGCTCCCTGGGCCCACTTGCTTCTTGAGGACTCCGTGAGGACAGCCTTGGCTCCAGACGCTTCTCTGTGTAGGTGCCTGTCCTGGGGACTGTCCTGGGCTGTGGTGAGCCGGCTTTCTGCTCAGATGAAGCCCTACCCTGGGAAAGGGCACTTCTGCCGGCTCCTTGCCTGGACAGCATCCTCTGGGCCCCCACAGAACGAGTCCTCGCTAACCCTGACATCTTTTCCCCTAGCACCCATGGGAGGCCGGGAATACACAAGCCACCGCATGGCCCTGCTCTGGGTTAGATACTCCCAGAGTGAAGTCAAAGTTAGATCTGCCACTTGGGTAGAGAGGGGATTTTTTTTTTTTTTTAACTTTTTATTGTGATTAAGTCAAAGTTTACAATCCAAGTCAACTTTCCATGTAAAACCCCAAGTACCCACCTCTCCCTAACTGTCTGCTCTCCTCACCCTGTGACAGCACACTCTTCTTTCCACTGTGTACCTCCAGTGTTCACTTGACCAGCAATAGTTCCCTGCTCTCTGCTCTAGAAAGAAACCAGGACAGCCTCATATATACTTATATATAAGCTTATATACATTTATATGTAAGTATATATATATATACATGTATATTTACATATAAGCATATAAATTATATTTATATATAAACACACATATATATAAACACATCTATACATATATGAGTATACATATATGTGTATATATACACACATATATGTAGAAAATGAGAAGGGATCTTTTGAATTGGTTGTTTGAACAACAAGAAGGACAGATTTCACACTCCCTTTTTTATGAGAGAATCACAGCTGGAAAACTATTCTAGGGAAAAGGGCCCAGAGCCCCTCCCTGGCCAGGCTCTGCCTCTACAGATAGACAGATGGTGGTTTGAGTCAGATCTGAGTCCCCCATCACTAGCTCTAGGAGTTGAAATTCATTTTGCCTTTCTGAGCCTGATTTTAGTTGACTACAATAATATTTACACTGCTGTGAGGCTTCATTCAAGAGTTCATCATCCATTCAAAGGATACTTCCGCTCCTTCATGGACAAAGTACCGCTCTAGACCCTGGGGACACAGAGGACACAAAAGGTCCTTGCTGCCATGGAATTTCTTATCTACCGCAGTCTCAGATTCTCAGTGTTGCTATAACACAAACACAAGTGGGTGGTTTTAACAAACAACCTTATTCTCTCCCTGTTGTCAGGTGCCATCGAGTCGGCCGCTGAGTCAGAATCGACTTGACGCAGTAAGCCTGGTGCGGTCACACGGATCTCGTATACAACAGATGGCAATGCCACTGGGTCCTGCGCCCTCCTCAGAACCACTGTCAGGCTTGAGCCCGTCGTTGCAGCTGTGAAACAATCCACCTTGCTGAGGGTCCTCCTCTCCTCTGCCGACCCTCTTTAACAAGCACGACGCTCTTCTCCAGGGACCAGTCCTTCCTGAGCAGGCATCCAAAGTATGTGAGATGAAGCCTTGCCTCCAAAGTCTTCGCTTCCAAGAACCATTCTACTGTACTTGTTCCAAGACAGATGTGTCCCCTCTTCTGGCAGTCCACGCCGCATTCAATATCCTTCACCAACACCAACAAAGGCATCAAATCTTCCTCTGTCTTCCTTATTCATTGTCCGGTTTTCACATGCATATGAAGGGACGGAGAAGACCATGGCTTGAGTCAGGCACGCTTCAGTCCTCGAAGTAACATCTTTGCTTGTTAACACCTTAAAGAGGTCTTTTGCAGCAGATTTGCCCAATGCAATACACGATTTGGGATCCTGACTGCTGCTTCCATGGGCGTACACTGTTGACCCAAGTAACGTGAAGTCCTTAACAACGTCCATATTTTCTTCATTAGAAGGCTAGAAGCCCGACTCGGGGCACCGCTCCAGGGGAAGACATTCTCTCTGCTGGCTATAAGGCAAGGTCTGTGTCTGCTGGCAGCTTCTGTTCCTCAGTTCCTTGGGGTCTTCACGCGACGTGGCGTCTATCGCTGGTTTCTGGGCCAAATCTGCTCTTTCGGCCCGAGCATGATAGGTTTAAGACACACCCAATACTGCATATGGCCTCATTAACATAACAAAGAAAACCCTATTCTAAATGGGGTGACATCCACAGGTACAGGGACAGGACTTACCACACATTTTTTTGGAGGCACCATTTGATTCGTAACAAGGGAAGGCAGACACTACTGGTGATTTCAGAGAGCTGCTGTGGATGAGCGGTCAGGATGTATGAGGGAGGGGAGCTGCAGGGAGGAGCTGTGGGACAGTCACTTTAGCTGTGGTGGTCCGGGACGGCTCGTGGAGACAGGACATCTGAGCCGAGACCCAGGATTTTATAAAGTGCAACAAATGCCTATGTCAATAAGATGGCTACTCCATTATTCTAATAAAAATCTCAGAAGGAAGTTTTCCAACTCTGAAAGCCCATTTGAGATCAGGATTCTGCAAACTTTCCTGTAAAGAGCCAAACAGTATATATGTGAGACTATTACGGCCTCACGGTCTCTGCTGCCTCTGCTTAAGTTGGCCATTGCAGCGGGAAAACAAAAGGGGACAACCTATAATCTTGTTTACACAGGTAATGAGCTGGATTTGGCCCTTGGGCTGTAATTTGCTGACCCTATGGAAACCCTGGTGGCATAGGGATTAAGTGCTATGGCTACTAACCAAAAGATCAGCAGTTCAAATCCACCAGGCGCTCCTTAGAAACTCTACGGGGGCAGTTCCACCCTGTCCTATAGGATTGTTCTGAGTGGGAATCGACTTGACAGCAGTGGGTTTATCACAGATGTGGAAACCTCCATGCCATAGTGGTTAAGTACTACATCTGCGAACCAGAGAGTGGCAGTTCAAATCTGCCAGATACTCCATGGAAACCAAGGGCATTTCTACTCTGTCCTATAGGGTTGCTAGGAGTCAGAATAGACTCAACAGCAGTGGGTCTGATTTGGGGGGGGGGTTTATTGTAGATGTGGAAACCCTGGTGGCATAGTGGTTAAACACTACATCCACTTTCAAAAGGCTGGCAGTTTGAATCTACTGGGCAATCCCAGGGAAACTCTATGGAGCAGCTCTACTCTGTCCTATAGTGTTGCTATGAGTCAGAATCAATACGATAGCAGTGGGTACTGTAGATGTAGACAGAAACCCTGGCAGTGTAATGGTTAAGTGCTATTAAGTCTGCTAACCGAAAGGTTGGCCTTTTGAGTCCACCAGGCACTTGTGGAACCTCTATGGGGTAGTTCTACTCTGTCCTGTAGGGTTACTATGAGTCAGAATCAACTCAGTAGGGACTTTTTTTTTCAGACCTGGTCTATTTTATTACACTCTCCTTTCTACTACCTTATGTTAAGAGAGACTTGGTGGTGCACGCAGATAAGCACTTAGTTGCTAACCAAAAGGTCAGCAGTTCAAACCCTACCAGAGGCTCATGGCAGAAAGAGCTGGCAATCTGCTTCTGTAAAGATGACCACCAGGAAAGCCTGCAGAACAGTTCTGCTCCATCACATCGGGTGCTGTGGGTCAGAACTGACTCGATGACGCCCAACAGCTCTACAATTATCTGGGTTGAGACAGTGGCCTGGATTTTAAGGTCATCTTCTGTAGGACAAGTGTATAACCTCTCTCCCAAGACATGAGATGTGTCTTAGTGCCATACAGAGCCCTGGTGGTGCAGTGGTTAAAGCGGTGGCTGCCAGCCAACAATTCGGCAGCTAGAGTCCACCAGCGGCAGTGCTACTCCATCCCATAGGTTTGCTCAGAGTCAGAGTCAACTCGACGGCCATGAGGTTTGGTTTCTGCTTTTTGCACCATTTATAAATGAGGTCTGACAATTAAGTCTGCAAACTTAATTATTCTAAGTGCCACATACCTCATTGCTGAGTATCACTATGGTCACCTTCACAGTACTCATCTCAGGAAACTATGCACTGATGCCAGTGCCTAGTCCACCCTTCAAAGCAATTTTGGACCTCTTTCTGGAATGACCACTGAACACGGTGGCACGGTGGCAAGCTTACAAACTTAACTGTATAGTTGCTTGTGAGGGAGTTATTAGCCATTAAACAAATAACTGTATTAGAACACTCTCCCTACTAACCTGATCTGGCCCCAGTGACTTTTTTCCTTATCTGAAGATAAAGGAAGTATTGAAAGGGAGACATATGGATGACATTCAGGACATTGAGGGTAATACGATGGCAGCTCTGGTGGCCACTCCAGAAAGAGTTCGTAATTGCTTTGAAGGGTGGACTAGGTGCTGGCATCTCTGCATAGCTTCCCAATGTGAGTACTTTGAAGGTGACCATGGTGACATTCAGCAATGAGGCCTGTAGCACTTTTTCTAGGATGAGTTCACAAACTTAACTGGCAGCCCTCCTACATGCGGAACTCGGCCACAATCTAGTCTTAGAGCAGAGACAGGGGGACGTGCATCTCTTGTTGTCCTTCTTGCTCCTTGGAGCAGCCACAAGATTCTAACAGCTGCCACGATCCCTCCCTTCACACTTCCAGGTAGGTCCCTGTGCCACACATTCAGAGCTGGGCTCAAAGCTGGGCTCTGTCCTTTAAAGGAAAAAGCACAGAACTCTAAAGAAGTGGAGAGATTCAGAATTGACTTGGAACAGCTGTGCGTAAACAAGACTGCAGACGAGGAGGTGTGTACTTGTCACTGAGGACGTGGGTGCCAGCTAATTCCTGTCTGTATTTTACAGGCGGAGCAGCACAGTGCGTCCACTCCGCCTCCACAGAACACCTAGAGAGCTGCTGGGAACTCCTTCCCACAAGCCAACGTCTGCACTAGAAGACAGGAGCGGTTCAGTACGGTCCGCTCACCTGACGCCTCCCATTTCCACAGCACAAACCTTGGGGAAATAAAGTGTGCTTAAAAATAAGCAATATGGGTGTAGGACACTACGGGATGGAAAAGGACAAAAAAGCTGACAAGTATGCCAGACCCCAATCTCAGGTACTGTAATAATGCTTGTGAATGGGAACAAAACCCATAAAGTCCTGTTTACTTTCTTTGGGTGTTGGTCATGGCTCAAACAATGAACAATTTCTGAGAAGGTATTAAATGCCAGCATTGTGCTAGGTGTTTTATGTGTAGTCGATACTACTTAGTGATAAAACACACATCTGATTTGTGGACATATGTGGGAAACGCACTTCTGCTGAGGATGGCCAGGCTCCCTGGTGTGCTGCTAAATGACTGACAACGCTCCCGAAGGCAATGGCTCTTCTTTGAGCTAAGACATCCTTTTGTTTTCTTTCTCAATACATAGGCTTCCAACTGATGCATTTGCTAGCTGCTTCTCCCATTTCTAGTTACTACATACGCCAAGTCTAAGAGCGTACATTTCAGAGGCTGGGGTGACTAACGTCGACCTGCCCACGAGGAGGAACTGTTAAGGAACGCGGGCTCCATCCTACAAGCACTCAAGAGCAGCGGCCTACAGATCAATGCCTCGGCCCCAGTTCAACACAGCTGAGTGACACTACTCCCTAGAGGTGCCCAGAGCTGAGCTACTTACAGCGAAAGGGTGGTAGGGGGGCGCGGGGGGAGCGCCTCGGGGCCCCGCTGGCGGAGGCAGCACAGACAGTCCTGTTGAGAAGATGCCAAGTGCGCTGAGGTTCAACCCTGGGATCAGGTTGGCTTGTTGCTGAGAACAGAAACGGAGGGAAGAGCTGAGGGGAGGGGGCCACAGGGGCGCCTGTGCCTCGGCCGACCTCCACCTCCTGGCAGGGCAGCGCCACCGTCTCCTCATCAGTCCTGCCCTGGCCCCGGGGACCTCCCCCTCCCTGCCAGGGGCTGGGAGGCTCTAAACCGCCACCTGATCTTGACGCTCCTACGAAGCTCCTCGGCCGCCCTGGGGGTCGTCTACACACCCTAACAGGACCAACAAGGCACTTCTGGAAAAACCCCTGCTAATCCCTCATCCCCACCCGCGGACCCCACTGCTCCACATACCCGAACACTCTCCCACCTCTGGGACCCTGCCTACGTCCTCCTGCGCCAAGTGTCCTTCCCCTCCTTCCTCACCTGGCTGTGGCCTGAGTCCTACACCCTACTCACCTCGTGGGTCTCACCTGAGCTCACGTGTCACCTCGCCCAAGGGGCTTTCTCGAAGCTCAGAGTCTCTGCCCAAGTCCCTCTTCCTGCTCTCCTGGCATTCCCGTGCTTCCTTAAAGCAGCACTCGTCACACGCATCTGAACTGCCTGTCAAATCCTCTCTTTCCCTTCTAGAACACGGTTTCTTGGTAGGCAGAGACCATTTCACTCGGTCTCAGCGCTGCCTTTTCAGTACTGGGTACTCAGCCCAAACCACGTCTGCTGCTGTCCAGTCAACCTCAACTCATAGCAATCCTACAGGACCAGGCACGACCCTGCCTCCAAGGCTTTCCAAGAAAGATCTAGACCTCTGGTTAGCAGCCGAGCTTTTAACCACTGTGCCACCGGCTTAAAAAAAAAAACCTGCCACCATCAAGTTGATTAATACTCATAGAGACCCTACAGGACAGAGGAGAACTGCCCTGTAGGGTTTCCAAGTAGTTGCCTGACAGATTTGAATGGCTGATCTTTTGGTTAGCAGCTGCAGCACTCAACCATGATGCTACGAGGGTTTCCAATACCAGTTAGTACTCGAAAAACATTTGTTCCATAAATAAGTTTAAAAGAAATTAGATTCTTTCTAGTTCCATCCAGGAACAGATTCGACCCTTCTCTAAGACGCCGCATACGTACATTCCCTTCTCCAGGTTCTCCACAGTTCATGGCTTCCTACTCACGTCCCTTGTCTGCTTCTTTCACATTTAAGCACGGGGACGCTGACACGGGCTGTGGTGAGTTACTCAGGCAGCCCCGAGGAGGCAGCGCAATGCAGTCCACCAGGTCTGCGTCCAACCTGCCCAAACTCTGCCTTCCTGAACACTGCACAGCTTTCTAACATTTTCTAATTCTTTCAGTCCGTGAGCAGGGTCCCTCGGTAACCAGCACTCTTTCAGAACACCGGGAAAAGCAGACCTAGGGTCCTTCACCTTTAGGCTGTTTGGGACCCAAGATGCAGCCTTTCTGTTACTCAGCTATAATGCACGCCTCTGGAAAAGACGGGGACACATCTAAGTGATCTGGTCAGGTGGAATCGCTGCAGCACACACACCCCTTTGCCGCTTTCCCAGAGTCCACAGAGAGATGTTTATCACAGTGTCAAGGACCCACTAGAGGAAAACAAGGCCACTAAAAGATCCTTTCACAGAAAACATCCCCACACAGGGGAGAAGGTCACACTGGGATCTCTCCGCTTACCTCCCTGAAGCCCACCTGTGATTACAATGTGTGGTGTTAGCTGCATGAGGTGTGGGCCTGGTGAGCCGTGGGCCAGGTGAGGACGGGGCTGGGTGCACTGTGGGCTGGGTGTGCTGTGGGCTGGGTGAGCTGTGGGCTGGGTGAGCTGTGGGCTGGGTGCGCTGTGGGCTGGGTGAGCTGTGGGCTGGGTGCGCTGTGGGCTGGGTGAGCCGTGGGACATGTGAGGAGGGGGCTGGGTGCGCTGTGGGCTGGGTGCACTGTGGGCTGGGTGCGCTGTGGGCTGGGTGCGCTGTGGCCGGGTGCGCTGTGGGCTGGGTGCGCTGTGGCCGGGTGCGCTGTGGCCGGGTGTGCTGTGGGCCGGGTGCGCTGTGGCCGGGTGCGCTGTGGGCTGGGTGCGCTGTGGGCTGGGTGCGCTGTGGCCGGGTGCGCTGTGGCCGGGTGAGCCATGGCCCAGATGAGCCGTGGGCCATGTGAGGAGGGGGCTGTGGAGGTCAGGGCTGCCTGAGGTTGAGAACTGTAGAGATAGAGGTTGTG
The DNA here is from genome assembly GCA_028571685.1 of Heterohyrax brucei. Lineage (NCBI taxonomy): Eukaryota > Metazoa > Chordata > Mammalia > Hyracoidea > Procaviidae > Heterohyrax > Heterohyrax brucei. The sequence continues at coordinate 83,787,524 of CM053157.1, read as the reverse complement.
TGAGGAGGGGTTTTCAGCTGTGCCCTGCGTGAGGCGGCACCACCCGAGGTGGAGGAAGAGAACTCTGCTGCAGTCAGGGAGCTAGAGTTGAGCTTACAGGGCTCTCGGTCAAATTTTATCCCTTGGTCAAAATTTATGAAATGTTACCAGGTCTGGGACTTGCTTCAAGGTCATCCAAGGACAGGGGAACACAGGTCAGGAACCAATAACCTGCTCAAACTGGATTATGGGCATATCACAGCTTATCGGAGTACCACTTCCACTTTTGTATGTGTTACAAAATCATTACAATAGAAAACTTAAAAAAAAATCACTCCTCTGAGCTGAACTCGAGCTTGCTGATGGACAAGTATTTTTTAGTTTCTGAATGCCAAGTTGGTGTCTCTCCATGACAAGGAGGGACCAGAGAGTGTGACCAGTCAGTCGGGTGACAAGTAACGGGCAGAGACCTGGCGGTGTGCGACTGGCGCTGGGCAATCTACAAGAGCAAACCAGCAGACAGGGGGAGAGCCACAGGCGGATTCTGAAATACCGTACCATTAGGATTTAAAAAGTCACAGAACAATACTACGGATAAGTCAGTACAACTTTACAGAAAAGTCTGGAAAATAGAGAAAGAAATCCCACTCTCCTAGCACAATTAGCTGTTTTTATTTTTGCATGCAATCTTTCAGCCATTCTGATCCATATTATCTAAACTATTTGACATAACTGTAACTTTAGTCACACACACATTTAAATAGTGTGCTTCTCAGTTAGCACTGCATCATAAACATTTCCTCCTTCTGCAGATCTTCAGGGCTATCATTTTTCACGATGAGACAAAATTTTGTCCAGTGCATTTGTACCAACTTGCTAGTTTGGTTCCCTTATTAAGGCCTCTAACCCAAGAAGTTGGGGATAATTCTGCATCTCTGTTCTAAGAGTGGAAGCTCTGGGTGCTTAGTAGTGAAGTGCTTTGTCTGCTAACCCAAAGGTCAGCAGTTCAAATCTACCAAGCGCTCTTTGGAAACTGTATAGGGCAGTTCTACTCTGACTATAAGGTCGTTATGACTTGGAATCGACTCGATGGCAGGTTTTTTTTTTAAATTATTATTCTAAGGGCGGAAACCCTACTGAGTAGAGGTAAGCAAAACCTTGGCAGTCGGAACCCACCAGGCACTCCTCGGAAACCCCGTGGGGCCATCCTGCTCTGTCCTACAGGGCTGCTACAAGTCAGAACCCAACCAGTGGATGGATTTCAAGGTTAACACCCTGGTGGAGCAGAGGTTACGAGCTTGGTGGCTGACAGGTCGAATCCACCAGCCGCTCCTTGGAAACCCTACGGGGCAGTTCTGCTCTGTCCTGTAGGGCCACTGTGAGTTGGAATCAACTAGACAGTGATGGTTTTTGCTTTTTTAAAAATTCTAAGGGCTTCCTCATCGGCTGGACAGGAACTGTTCCTAGAGAAGCCTGGGCCTGGCCTGGGCTCCTGTGAAAACCGCTTGGGAACCAAAGCCAGCCCAGGGCACTCACGTTCACAGCCAGCATGTCGTTCTCGAAGGCCTCACGCAGCTTCTTCATGATCTCGATCTCAGCGGTGGCGCAGGCTTCGACTGTGCCCTTCACGGTGATGGTTCTTTCTGGGTTGTAGATGCTGAGATCCTGCAAGCTGCCCAACGGGGAGAAGAGACATAATGCCCTTTTACAGAAGATCATAGCACAAGGCTTGGTGCAGAGGCGGGGGGGAAGTAGGGATTCCCTCCTAATACATGGTGGTGCAGAAGACCTGCCTTCGTGTCTGAAATCTTTCTGACTTGGAGCATATCCATCACGAAAAATCTCTGCTTGCTTAAGTATTTATGTATCTGTTAGAAAGAACGACATCACTTACAACTGGGTTCCCATTTTGGGGGAAAGCAGAAGGAGCTGGTGTACTGAAATGCTAAAATTCTCATTTTCAGCACAATTAATCTGAATGTGTGGCTTACGATGAAATTGTTATCTTGGTCCCTGTCTCGTGTTCAATTTTCTTCAAGTTTCTGCCTTCTTTTCCAATAAGTCTTCCAACCAAGCCATTGTGGGCCAAGATTTTCAGAGGAATCTCTTCTGCTCTAAAATTAAAAAAAAAAACAAAAAACCCACAATTTAACACATCAGGTAGGTATAGCGGTTCTTCCCAAGACCTACTGCATCCTGCCTTCTTTGTCCTTACTAGAGGCTCATGAATTTTGATAACATGTTAATTCTCCTCTCTTGCCAGTGACTCAGAGGATCCAAGTCTCGGCAGATCTGGCCAATGAGACGGGAGAAGTCAGCTGGGTGACCTCGGAAAGCCTTTCCTTGTCTTAAAAAGAGTTAAAAAAGGTGACACACTCTTTCAACTTTTGAATATTTTGTGAGGGAACACAATATATGAAACTGCTCCTGTCAGTTTGTCATCACCAGAGAAGTGAGTATCTGACATCCTGTGGACAGCCAAACGAAACCAAAACCAAACGCCATTGGAGTCAGGTCCAACTCATAGTGACCCTCGGGGTCAGAGTAGAACTGCCCCGTAGTTTCCAAGGAGCACCCGGTGGATTTGAACTACCAACCTTTTGGTTAGCTGAGGTAGCACTTAACCCAACTGCACCACCAGGGTTTCCGGAAAGACAAAAAAATCCTGGTCTTTGAGTCCAGGAGTCAAACCAACCTTGGAGGCACTCTACTTTAGGGCCAGTCCCATGATGCAACAATGGTTTCTTATTGCTTAAGCCAGTCTGTGTTTTCTGTTGCTTGAGACCCAGATGTATTACAGCTGCCTCAAAATAAACAGCATACTTGAAGAAACTCCACGAAGAACCTAACTACCAGGAGGGCAGGGATTTTTGTCTGCTGTGTTCACCGCTGAGTTCCCAGCACACAGAACACTGCCTGGTACCAAGCTGGTACTCAGTATACATTTGGTAAATGAATAAAGAGACAGTTTAAGGTTCCAGGAGCCTTCTTCTCTGTCGACCCCCTCCTATTCATCCTTCAAGTCTTAAATGTCATTTACACAGGAAAGTGTTCCTGAAAACCCCTAGGTCCCCTCTCGGCTCCCTAAAAAAACTTCATGTGGGTCCCTAGCTACACACAGACACTGAACACTGGAGCTTTCCACTATAGCACTTCTCATTAAGGAAAAAAAGACACACAGAACACCAAACCCAGTGCCATCCAGCTGGTTCAGACTTACAGTGGCCCTATAGGACAGAACAGAACTACACCACAGGGTTTTTGAGGAGCAGCTGGTAGATTCAAACTGCTGACCCTTTAGTTAGGAGCCTGAGCTCATAGCCACTGTGCTCCCAGAGAGCCAAGCACGTCTCATTACTGAAATTCATCACCTACTGGTGTAACTATTTGTTTAATGACTGTGTCCTACGGTGTTAGCCCCGTGGAAGCAGGGACTGGTCCGTATTCACGGCTGTGCACTCACGTCTCAACACAGTGCTTCGTGCAGTGGGGACGCAGCATTTGTTTCCAACTTTCTAGTGATTCTACATGAATACTAAATCAAAAAAAAATCTGTGTTTTTGATTATTTAGCATATTGTAGGCTGCTTGTAGTCAGGGAGAAGGACCAAGGAGGATGTCACTAATAAGGCTGTCAATAACTGGAATGACTGAAGAGCTTCCTCCCATTAAGCCACGGCATTTGGGGGATTTCCAGCACCTTAAGTAGGGGAACTCGGCCCTGTGTGAAAGGTATGAGTTCCTTATAAAATCTGAGATGGGATGTGCCGTGTCTTACTTTTAAAGACAACGTCCACCTTCTGAGGAGCCCTGGTGGTTCAGTGGTTAAGGGTTTCGCTGCTCACCAGAAGGCTGGCAGCTAGCATCCACTAGCCACTCCTTGGAAGTCCTAGAGGGCAGCTCTGCTCTGTCTCATGGGGTCGCTAGAAGTTGGAATTGACCCATTAGCAATGGGTTTATTAATTTTTTTTTGTTCCATCTTCTTGGTTTTGACATTATTCACCAAATTAACTTTATATTCCACTCACCCTTCACTGCTTCTCTAGAAAAGTGCCACCACTGACCACAGATTTTTGCCCAACTGACACAGTCTTATTACCATATTGTCTATTTCATTGTTTACAGGACAAAGTCAACTGGTTTAGTCAGAACTGTATTACCAATGTAATTACTCTAGAACCTTAAGAAATATTTCATGTAAGTAAAGGGGGAGGAGGGAAAAAGAAAAACAAAGGAAACAGAGTCAAGGAGTCATTGAGAAACCCGTTTCTACGACTCAAAAGGAAATGTAACCTAATTTCCACGGCTTACAGCACGGTGGCAAAAACCTTCTCCGTAACAGTAGGTGAATGATGGTTTTGACAACGTACTTCCTACACCTGCACTGTCTGGTATGGTAGCTGTTAGCCACAGATGGCTAGGCAAATGTACATTAATTAAAATTAAACAGGGTTCCCTGGATTGCACAGTGGTTAGGCACTGGACTACAGACTGAAAGGCTGGCAGTTCAAATCCACCCAGAGGTGCCTTAAATAAGGCCTGACGATCTGTTTCAGAAGTGTCACAGCCTTGACGACTCTCTGGAGCAGCTCTACACTGCACACGTGGGTGGGGTCACCATAAATTGGAATGACCCCAAGGGAACAAAGAACAACAGTGAAAGAAGACATTCAGCCCCTCAGATGCACTGGGCACATTTTGAGTGTTCCAGAGCGATGTGTGGCTAGTGGCCGCCATACAGGACAGTGCAGATACACAACCTCTCCACTGTCACAGACGGTTTGGATGGACAGCATGGGTCTACCCATTCCTAAAACCACTACCAATGGGCAGAAGGAAGCGTTAGGGTCACCAACAGGAACACACAATGCAGGAGCTGCCAAACCGTAAATGCCACAGACCGACTTCCCATGGTCTTCTCTGTGTTGACCAAACTTCTCCAACACAGTTCTTGCCTTGCGTCTTTCACTGAGGAATACACTTATGGCTTTTTACAACTTTCTGGGGTTAAGTGAGTGAGAACCTGCTTTTATTATTCTCTGTTGAGTGGTCCGGGGACCTTGCATGAAAACTTACAGTTTGGTCTCGTCAGCCTCTTTCTGCATGATTTCAAGAATCATGCGGCATGCTTCTGAGGTACCCTCTGGGGTGGCATGGATGGTGACAGGCTTCTCTGCGGCCCCAGAGTTCTCCTTCCTATGGATGTCTACCCTGTAGGGAAAGAATCAGGAGCCATAAGCATGTCACCTTGGACAGGACTCTAGTTCCAAGAAAGTGAGGCACCAGTTGACTTAGAGCAAGAACACACACAAGCAGGCGTGCCTAGTGCGCTCGCAGCCAGTGACACTGTTCTCCAAGAAGACAGCAAGCCGTGCAGAGGGTCTTGTGCTAAACTTGAATTCTTTGCAGCTCCATTTAGATGGGAAAGGTTCTTAGGAGAACGCGGAGGACAAAGACACCAAGTCCGCTTGGTCATGAAGCCAGTTTGGTAACTGAAGTATTTGGTATGGCCTCGCAATACTCCTATGATCGCAGAGGTGAAAGGGAGAGTGAGAAAGGCAGGCTGCACAGTGGCCTGGGCCCAGTCTCTCAGTGGACTGACAGCAGCTGTTGAAAGCCGTATGTTACACCAAATCCAAGCGCCCAGCTCCAGCAAGCTTCTTGCATCTGGGTGTGGACAGAAGGCAGAAACCTACCTGCTCCCTGCCTCTCGAAATTTCTGGTTTCCTTTCTCCAGGCAGCCCTCCTTCCAAGCTCTTACACTAACACTTGAAAGCTTGATGGCTTTACCAGCCTTGTTTGGGTAGCTGTGGCCCTACTGGTTTCTGTCCCCTTCTGAAAGCACATAACTGATTGTATTCAGTTTCATCATGGCCGTTGGAAAGCCCAGAGCCTAATTCTAAACTATGGTCACACACTTCGAGAACCAGTCTCACCTGGACACTTAAACTTGGATTTTTTTAAAGCCATCTTTAACAATGTTGGTGGATGAAATGACACACAAATAAATAAAAATCACTTTCCCAACAAGTCAAACTTAGAAGGAGAGAAGGGGCTGAGTATAAAATAACAAGGAATGCCAGATAGGACTACGCCACTCCATTCTCTCCTTCCACACTCATGGCATTTCTTCACGCCTGTGGTTATGAACTGGGGCAGAGGATGTACCGTGTGGTGTCTGTTATTTGGGAGTACCAGAGACACACTGAAGGGAGTAATACACTCCCTTTCAGCTTACAAGACACCTACTACGTGACCTGAATAAACTATACTGTTGCATACTCACTACTGTCAAGTCAGTCCCAACTGATAGCAAGCCTATGGGCCAGAGCAGAGCTGCCTCATAGGGTTTCCAAGGAGGCCCTGGTGGATTTGAACTGTCAGCTTTCTGACTGACAGCCAAACTCTTAGCCACTGTGCCACCAGGGTTTCCAAAATGTACTAAACCCACTGCCATCAAGTCAATTTTGACTTACAGTGACCCTTGAGGACAGAGTAGAACTGCTCCAAAGAGTTCCCAAGGAATACCCAATGGATTCAAACTGCCAACCTTTTGGTTAGCAGCTGTAGCACTTAACCACTGTACCACCAGGGTTTCCCAAAACTGTACTAGGCACACGTAAATAACCAGAATTTGCCAGTAATTGAGTGATTTACAGATGAAGGGTTTTCATTATAATTATTTTATTCAGAATTATTTTATTAAGAATGACCTCATTCTTATCATAATCCTGGAAAAACAGAGTAATCTCTCCTTTACAAAAGATGCCATGGATGCGCAGAGAGGTTAACATTTTTTCCCCAAGCTCGTTTAATCATTTAGTGGTAGAACTTGAACTTGGGTCTTTGTTTTCAATTCCTGGGTTTTCTTCACTATGCTTTTGAAGGGCTTACAGACACACCCAAATGAACAGCTCCCTGCGTCTTCTTATCTACAACTCCCACTACTCATTTAGTCTACCAACCTACTAGTTTAGACAGAAAACTAAATGACTGAAGGATAACGCCCGTATTTCTCGCTCAGCACAGCAGACTCATCCACTTCTCTGACGTAAGCTATCTGTGAGACTACCTAGGGGTCTCAAGCCATGAATACTGACCTGGGCTTTGACTAAGGAGAAGAGGTAAGAGTTAAGATCCGTGGGTTCTGGACGCCCACACCTCTGCTATTCTAGAAACTGCTGGGAACACTTCCTGGCTGGGAGACCATTAGCATTCCCTTGGAGAAAGCTGAAATTCTCAGAACACGACCTCTTGGGCACCACACTGAAAGCTTTCTGTTAGTCTGTTAGTCCTGTTTGAAGAAGCCACTGTCCCGCACAGCACAGCCCCCCTCTGCCGATGCAAGCGATAGCACCTGCCGGTGGCCGAGACCCGCCAGCGCACGGGGACCCCTCAGAAGGAAGTGAAGGAAGCCCCGAGGCACGTACCGGGACTGGGTCTGCTTAGTGATGTTCTTTATGGTCAAGCCCTCCTTTCCGATGATGGCACCAACAAACTGGGTAGGGACCAGGATCCGCAGCGGGAACTCAATCTGTCTGGCCTGAGAGGTGGCCCCGGGGGCGTGGCCTTGCTCCCGGGAAGAGTGGTCCCCGCGCTGGGCTCGCTGAGGGGGCGGAGGGGAGCTCACCTCTTCATCCGGGATGTAGGACACCTTGAAGGAGTAGTTCTCAAACTGATGCCCGCTTAGCTTCTCAATGGCTCTGAAACGCAGCAGGGGCAGAAGAGCTTTGTCTGAGACACCACTCCCGGAGACCCTCGTCATGGACAGCCCAGTTCGCTCATCCTGGCTCACACAGTGCCTGGGTGTCCTGCCAGGCACTGACGAAAGGGGGGTGAGCAAGACAGGCCCCATCTCGGCTGGCAGAGCGCACAGTGAGCAACCAGACGGGCAGGCACCGAGGGGACAGCCCGAGGGACAGCTCTGTATTTCGGGGCTTTTCAAGAGTGCACCCCTCTTGTCAGAAACTCATCTACCCACGGGGAACACGCTCCTTTCAACAGGTGACAACACGACACCCAACAGCCAAGACAACACAAAAGCAGAGAGGAGAAGGGAGGGAGAAGAGGAGAAGGTGGAGACGGTGAGAGCATGAGGGTGGGGACTGTAACCAATGTCACACAACAGCCTGTGTAGGAATTACTGAATAGGAGTCTACTGTGTCAGCTTTTACCTAAAACACAGTAAAACATTTAAAAAAATCAAAAACTCATTGTAAACAGTGGCATAAAATTAGGAATCAATGCCCCATTCACTTTCCAAGGAATGCCTTGCAGATATGAACTGCTGACTGTTTGGTTAGCAGATGTAACAGTTAACCACTATGCCACCAAGGTTGCTGAATAGTGATATAAAATTAGGAATCCTTTTTCTTTTGTTTTATCTATTAAATTTTCATATTGTGCTTTAGGTGCAAGTGGACAGAGTGAGTTAGTTTCCTGGACACTGGCGGCAGCCCCCACAATGTGTCAGCACTCCCAACATTTCCACCCCGGGTTCCTCGTTTTTTTTCTCATTTTAATCTTCACACATGTCATTACTAAAGACAGGAGGAGATGTACACAAATGAGACAAAAATTCTGATCCATCCCAACTTTCCTACATATAAATATATTATCTGTAAAACTGATTAATGTTATACGTAATGTTTTGATCTTTTTAAAAAAATTAGTACTCCAAGTACAGCGTCATGTGTTAAATACTATGCAGTATAATTTTTAACGGCTGTTGAACATTCTATTTGGCTTACCGTAATATCTGCCATGGATCTTCTCTTGTTAGATATCTATGTTATGCCCAAATCATTTTTTTTTTTTTAATTCTGACCAAGTGAAACTATACAATCCAAATCAATTTTGCATGCCTGCCTGTCCGCAGCTCCTTCTCTCTACTTGCCTGGTGACAGCACACTCCTTTGCATTCTATGCTTGCGGTATCCTCTTAACAAGCTCCTGTCCCCTCCTCTCTACCCCCTCCTCTCCCACCCAGAAAGAGACCAGTAGGACAGCCTCCTATAAATGCACAGAATCACGAAGTACACACACCCTATGGTCACGTTGTGTCCCCAAGTCCTGTCCATTTGTGTCCAAAGAGTTGACCTCAGTAGTGTTTTCCGGATGGTGGTAGCAGCGTGTCCAGGTGCCATGCTCCCCAGGGATCCCCCAGGCTGTCGGACCATGAACTGTGGTCTTTCACTTGAGGTATGTGCCCAGATCTTTTACTATGCCACACAAAGTTGTCAGGGGCATCTTGGCGATGGCAATTTGACACATATGAGAAATTCTTAGTGGAAATGGACAGTTAGAGGGTATGGCCTTCTAGAAAGATCTTACCATATTAGTCCCAGAGCAGTTCAGGACACCACTTGCTTCTTTGAATCCTCAAAGCACAGAGGACTACTATTTTAAAATCTTTATCAGTTTAATAGGGGAAAATTATGTTCTATCATTACATTTTTTAAATTCTATGGGAATTGGGACATTTGCCCCACATGTCTTTTGCAACATTAACCCAATTCTACTGGGCAGACATTCAGACTTCACTACAGAGCAATACCTTCAGAATTCAAGACAGACAAGAGAGAGGTGAGACATCAGAGGTCCTAAAGGTGCCATAGCTCCTGCTCACACACATGTGCAAAAAATTAATGCAAATCAATTATCGCCTTCTTCAATGCATAATCTGAAAACTAAATGCATTGCTGTCAAGTTAACTCCACATCACAGCGACCCTACAGGACAGAGTCGAACTGCTTCACAGGATTTTCAAGGAGACGATGGTGGAGTGAAACTGCTGACCCCTTGGTCAGCACTCAGCTCTTAACCACTGTGCCACCAGGCTCCTTCTGAAAACTAGAGGTATAAAAAGGGTTAAATGTGTCTTCAGATGTGCTAAAACCTTTTAAAATAAAATGGTAGTGCTGGGATTAGAACTGATTTTATGCTACATCTAAAAAGCACGACCACATGGGACCGTGACGGTAGCTCAGTGACCTGAGAGACACTGACTTCCGGGACCTCCTACAAAAAGTTACTTGTTTTTTTAAAAACAAAAGAAAGGAAATCAGCCACAACAGCCAGGCTGAATCCCCTGTCCGTGAAGAGTTGAGTTGAAAGCGATCACTGGAGCCCTGTTGCCGTGGGGACTGGGCGAGGATGGAGAGCAGCGAGCGCTCGCTCTCTGAGCAGCCCTCCAGTTGCTGAAGCAGACCCCCTCCCAGAAGCAAGTGGAGGACAAAGCGATGTTTCAGTGTCCATCCAACAAGTGGGGGCGGAACACGCTAATGTGTCTTCCTTCACAGTGCATGGAGGAAGCGCCAGGTCCAGGTGGCCCAAAGGGCTGGAGAGTTGAGTCCAGGAGCCACTGTGTCACACAGCTGGTGCCCTCTATTCCCAACCATGTCAAGACACAGCTCCCACCTCAGATTTAAGGCCAGGGATCAGTGCTTACCAAGCGAAAACCGGGCAACCAGCTGCTGCGGAGCCAGCCATGTCCAGAGCCAGCGTGTGCTCCACTGGGTTCTCAGTGTCTTGAGTCTGGAAGTACACTGCCGGCTCTTTCTGTGGGGAACGACTGGAGTGGACTTGAACCTCCAACCATTCAATCAGCAGCTGACTGTGCTACCTCTCTGCATCCCGCGCCAGGTCAAGCCTCTGTACAGTCAGTGCACTTACACCCTGGCGTGAATGCATTTGAAGGCCAGTAAGGTATCCCAGATGTGTACCTCTGCAGTAAAGGTCTGTCAGCACCAGGCTCAACAGAATCCCAAGACAAAACCAAAATAAATTCAGAAGGAAATAAATCCAAATCTACTTACGTTTTTGCTTCTTCCCTTGTTGCGTACGTCACATTGACAACTGCAGTTTCTGTGTCTGTGTTAACTAGGAAGAAGAAAAAACTACATTTAGTCATAGAAAAAAAAATATTATCACCTCTGGTTCAATGTAAACAGATTAGCTTCAGAGAAAAATGTGTAGAAAATTTATCACCCAGATTCTAGAGTCCCGTGCTTGTTGCAAGGCGTGCCCAGATCTCACACTGGTCATCAAGTGCACAGACTGCTCACAGCTACATTTTTCACCTTACAAACAGCTGCATACATGTAAAAGTATACATACATTTGTTTCATATTCATTTTAATGTCTACATAAAATTTCCCTGAGCCAATGTCACATGATTTACCGAACCAGTCCCCAATTGTTGGCAACTGAGTTGCTCTCAGTAGTTCACTATTACAGCATTGCTAAAACTCAGCATTATTACAAACAGCACTTATGTTATTCTCAATTATTTCTTTGTGCTAAAATCACAGAAGAAAATAAACCTGGATTAAAAAAACATGATGCTTTTTCTTTCTTTCTTTCTTGTGCTTTAGATGCAGGTTTACAGCAAGCTGGTTTCTCATTAGACAGCCAGCACACATAGCTTTATGACATTGGTTAATGGCCCCATGACATGTCAACACTCTCCCTTCTTGACCTTTGGTTCCCCGTTGGCAGATTTCTTGTCCCCTCCTGCCTGCTAGCCCTTGCCTTTGGGCTGGTGTGCCCCTTTAATCTCATTTTGACTGAAGGCTGAACGTTACAAGGGATTTCATTACTGAGCCGAATGAGGTCTGGGGGCCATCGTCTCAGGGTTTCTCCAGGCTCTGTCAGGCCAGTAAGTTTGGTCTTCTTTTAATTGTGATTAAGTGAAAGTTTACAATCCAATTCAATTTGCCACGCAAACCCCTGAACCACACTCTTCTGTGCCACTCTATCTGTCTCCACACCCTGTGACAGCACACTCCTCCTTTCCACCCTGTACTTCTGGTATTCATTCAACCAACACCTGTCCCCTCCTCTCCACCCTCCCTTCTCTAGATGAGCTGGTCAGGCAGCCTCATATATATACCTAAGCCCAGAAGTACATATACCACTTGCGTCCTCTATAGTCTAGTCCAATTTCTGCCTTAAGAGCTGGCTTCAGCACTGGTTTCAGCTCTGGGCCAGCAGTAAGTGCAGAGGCCATGTTCTCAGGGGACCCTCTCGGATGTCACACCATCAAGTCTGGTTTAGACCTGCGCTCCCCTTTCCCTGTCAGGGCTGTCTTTGGCAGTGGTGGGCACCATCTAGTTTTTCTGTTTTCATGCTGATGTAGCCTCCCCATCATATGGGTCCTCCCATCTCCTGGGCTCATCTTTCCTCACATCTCTGATGTCCTTGGTTTTCATCTGCTCCAGGTGGGTTGGGACCAACTGATATTCCTTAGATGGTAGCTTACTGGCTTTTAAGAAGTTTGGTCTTTTTTGTGAGTTCAAATTTTGTTCTACATTTTTATCCAGTTGCGTCTGACACCCTCTATTGTGGTTTCTATCCGAGCAGACAGTGGCAGCAGATGGACCCATCTAGCTGTGCCGAACTCAATCTGGTGGACGTGAAAGTAATTGTGGTCCATTAATCCTCTGGATTCATCTTTCCCTTGAGTCTTTCATTTTCCTCACCCTCCCTTTCTCCTGAAAGGGTAAGACCTGTGGGGTATCCCAGATGGCCACTCACAGGTCTTTAAGAGCCCAGACATTCCTCACTAACATAGAACGTAGCACATTCTCTTTATAAACTATGTTCTGTGATTTGACAAAGATGTTCCCCGTGACTAACGATGTAAGTCTTTTTAAATGTAGACCTTCAGATTGCTCTCCCAGGAGTCTGTATCAGTTTACCATACTGCTTTCGGTAGATGAGTTTTAATTTTTTATGAGTCAACATCTATTTCCAAAGAGTTGTTGTTCAGTGCTGCTGAGTAGCTTTTCGACCCATGGTGACCCCCTGTGTCTGAGGATAACTGCCCCACAGGCTCTCTTCTCTGCAGAGACAGACCACTGTCTGTTCTTATTCCTGCAGAGCAGCTTGTGGCTTCCAACTGGTGACCTTTCAGTTAACAAGTGAGCGCCTAGCCACTGCACTACATAAAGCCACAAGAAAAATACTTCCATTTATTCATTAGCAAGGTTGACTCTTTACAGCTTTGCTTCCATTGAACTCCTTGACAGACTACATGATAAACAAATAAACCTGATAATTCCAACTCACTTGGCTAAAGGAACTGGATCCCTGGTGGAACAGTAGTTACATGTCTGGCTGCTAACCAAAACGCTGACAGTTTGAATCCACTAGCTGCTCACTGCAAATCCTTTGGGGCAGGTCTACTCTGTCCATAGGGTTACTAAGAGTCAGCACAGACTTGAGGACAGTGGCACTAGCTCTTTTTGGTTTGGCTGAAGAAGAGAACCCATAAACCCTAAGACTGGCCAACAAGGAATCATGGTGGTAGTGGCTAAGAACTTAGCTGTAAACCAAAAGGTCAGTAGTTTAAATCCAGCAGCTGCTCCCCATAACCTTATCGGGCAGTTCTACTTCGCCCCAGAGGTTTGCTGCGAGTTGGAATCAACTCTACAGCAATGGGCTTGGTCTTTCAGTTTTCTTCTGAGTTGGCTTATCTTGGTTCATAACTGCTTGCCTCTTCTTCCCAAGTAAGGAGTTAAAAATAACTTCCAGTGGCAAGATAAACGTTTTTCAATCCAAGTAAATGAACTTCAACCAAAAACACTTGTTTACCTAAAACAAATAAAAGTGACTAAACCACAACCTGCTGTTAGAATAAACTGTTGGGAAACTTGAAGTCAGTGATGATACTAAGTGAATGTTAACTCAAGAAAACCACTATAACACTGCTGTTCAATGTAATAAAAAAAAAGCCCATGAGAATTCATGCTTAAGCTTCACAAATTCTATTAACTCTCTAAACAAATAACGCTCAATTCATTGCCATCAAAATGATTCTGACTCATAATGAGCCTGTAAGACTGAGTAGGCCTGCCCGATAGGGTTTCCAAGGTTGAAAGCTTTACAGAAGCAGACTGCCCCATCCTTCTTCCCTGCAGCAGCTGGTGGGTTCCAGCTGTTGGCCTCTCGGTTAGCAGAGGAGTGTTTAACCACCGTGCCACCAGGGCTCTTTCTATGAACTCCCTAAATAGTTCAAATGTGAAGATACATGAATTTTTCTGGGATAAAAACTCATTGCTGTGGAGTCAATTTCCAACTCACGGCAACCCTACAGGACAGAGCAGAAGGCCTCATGGGGTTTTCTAAGTGTAGCTGGTAGATTTGAACTTCCAATCTTTTGGTTAGCAGCCAGCAGTGGAGTTCTCAAGCACTGCATCACCAGGGCTCCTTTCTGGAAAACCAAAAGCCAAACCAGCTGCCATCAATTCAATTTTGGCTCATAGCGACCCTACAGGACACAGTAGAGCTACCCCATAGAGTTTCCAAGGGACCTGGCATACTTGGACTGCTGATCCATTGGCTAGCAGACACAGTACTTCACCACCATGCTACCAGCATTTCCCCTTTCTGAGAAGGCTTATAATTTCCTTAAGCTTCTCAAAGAGATCTGGGGACCCTTCAAAAGGGTTAAAAACCACTGTTAATATACTGTTTGTCCTATAACTTCAAAGCAGCTGCAGCCCTAGGGGGCGGGCAGGGTGGCGGGGGCAGTATGGGATTGTCAGGAAGGGACTGCCCTTGAGATTGCCTGGTCAAGAATGGGGATGCCTAGCTGGACCTTGCCCAGGTGCTCCAACAGCCTCTCTAGCTCACACTTTGCTCTGCAGCCGTTGACTGTCCTGAGAGCTGACACACAGTGGCAGTGACTGAATTGTACTCCCCCAAAAATCTGGGTGGTGATTTAGCCAGGTGGTGATTTCAGCTACTCCATTCCCCCACGCTGTAAATCCTGTCTCTGTGATGTTACTGAGGGAGGATGGGTGACAGTGGGGCTGGAGGGGCAAGACTCAGGGTCTAAGACTGTTAGGCGCCTTGAGGTATGGCACTTCAGATATAAGGGAAAGAAGCTGACAAGGGAGAGTTGGGAACCTCAAACCACCAAGAAAACAAGCAGTGCTGTGAGCTGAGCATGCCCTTGAGAAAGAAGCGGGGTCCCTGTGCCTCAGAAGTTTCCTGTCTAGCAGAAAACTGATGACAAGGACCTCCATCCAGAGCTGGCAGAGAAAGCCCTTCCCTGGAGCTGACACCCTAAATTTGGACTTTCAGCTTACCATTCTGTAACATGGGTGGTGTCATGGTTAAATGCTATAGCTCCTAACCAAAAGGTCAGAAGTTCAAACCAACCAGACACATCTTAGAAACTAAGGGGCAGTTCTACTCCGTCCTATAGGATAGCTATGAGTCAGAACCGACTCAACAGCAGTGGGTTTGGTTTTTTTTTTTTTCGACTATAACAAATAAAATGTCTCTTTTTAAAGCTACTCACTTGTGGTATTTCTGTTAAAGCAGCACTAGCTGACTAGGACACACAGAAAGCTCCAGAGTGTTCCTACTTGCTGCTTTCCAGAGCTAGACCTGGGCCTGGAGATTCCCACAAAGGGCTGGTCTGCACCCCCTGAATAATGCTAACCAACAGGATTTTTCGATTTTGTTCTCACTTTGTAGTCATAGTCTCTGGTCTTCAAAGACGTTTATCTTCAGGACAACAAGAGGTTCTCTGACTCCGGAATGAACTGAGTTCCACTCAAATCATTTATTTCACTAGACAGGAAAGCTCAACAAAACCCAAACCCACTCTCATTGAGTCCATTCCGACTCACAGTGACTCTATAGAACAAAGTGGAACCGCCCCACGGAGCTTCCAAGGAGCGCCTGGCTGATTTGAACTGCCAACCTTTTGGTGAGCAGCCACAGCACTTAACCACTATGCCAACAGGGTTTCTAAAACTCAGTAAAGATTCTTAAAAAACTAACTAAAAATGGGTTCCTGTGGAATCAGGAATCACCCATGAAACAGAACAAACAAAAGGCCAACCTTCTAGGCTGTAGCTGGGAGGCAGCTGGGAACTGGGCCACCTCTGGGGTCCTTGGAGCTGTAAAGTGCCCCAGGGACTGCGGAAATTTCTTCCTTGAGTAGAACTGTCCTGAATTTGTAACAGTATTAGCCAGGAACTTCTACAGGCTCGTGTCTGTAAGGTCCTCTTGTCCACTACACCCAATCCTTGTGAGAATGTCTTCGTTTCCATGGCAAGGAAAGTAATAAGAAGGGAGAACGGATCCTTGTAAATCAGCTCTTCTTTCTGATTCTCTTCCCTTCACCTTTGGGCTTGGGCAGGCAGCAGCATGAAACTGAATAATATTTTTAATATTCATGGAGTGGTGAACATCTGAATAGTTACTGCTTTAACTCAATTCCATTAATTATACTGGCAGAGGGTCAAGACTCCCGGCAAGGAAATGGGTTCTCTGATGTTTCTCAAGGGAACCTCCGTACAGAATTCCTCAAGATGATGGATCACATCCTAGTCTACAAGCTCCTTACAGGTGTTCTCTCTGGGCATTACAACTCCTCAGTGATAGACAACGGGTAGAAAGGATTCGGACCATTTTACACATGTGGAAACGGAGTCAGTGAGCCTAAGAGATGTTTCTAGGGGCTCCCAGTCAGGAGGTGGCTCAAGTCTCAGTCATTTTTCTAGACCAAGCAAAAATCATCTTAATCACATACACCTGCTTGTCAGATCAGGAGCTTGAGTCTACTTTTCTGGGACTCTTTAAAGAGATGGCTACAGTATCTGCTTCAGAAACTTCTTTTTCTTCCCAACCTAGCATTTCATACTTTAAAAGAAGGAGGGTGGCAGGATGGTGAGTGTTTTCTGGGTACTGGCAACACTGTCTGCAAGACTGAAAAAATCAAAACGCACTGCCATTGAGTTGATTATCCTATGCTACAGGGTAGCGCTGCCCCACTGGGTTTCCCAGGAATGGCTGGTGGATTCAAACTGCCGATCTTTTGGTCAGCAACTGAGTTCCTAAGGGTTATACCACCAGGGCTCTGATCCTAAGACAGAGGTTCTCAAGGCTGAGTGCACACGGGTACTTGTTTCAAACACAGATGCAGATGCCCTTCCCCTACAGCATCTTATACAGCATCTGACTCAGGAGGCCCACCGCCCCATAGGAAGGCTGCATTTCAACAAGCACTCCAGGAGATGCTGGTTCGAAGGCCTTCTTCTTGGGGGACACTCAGCCCAAGACATCAGACACCGGCTTTCTCAGAAAGGGGATGTGGCAGAAATACAAATCCATATTCCCCGGTCAATTGAGGTGTCCCCAGCCTGGTAGTGCTTGCCTAATGCATGAGCCCATACGGTCAATAAAAAAAATAGCCTGAAAAGCACATTCCTTGAAAGAATAAATCATAGATATAGACATTAATGTCTTTCACTCATAGGATACACATACATGCACTGTGAGAAGCTTGTTTGAAAGGAATCTGAATCTACTGTTTCTCTCAGCAACTTGCCCAGCCTTTAAGGGGTGACAGGTCACACAGCCCTTTCAAAATGGCACAGGCTAACCTCCTCTCTGATTACCTTGTTCCACATTCTCCACTGTCCCATACTGCGCCAAAAGTCCATCCAGCACCTAAAAAAGAAAGCTTCCATGTCAGATGGATTAGACAAGGTCATAGTCACAAAAGCTGGTCGGGGAAGAACACAAAACAAGAACAGTTATGGAAATAATGTCGTGAAACTAATAATCTGAAGTCTTTTATAAAGAGAGTTTAAACTGAATAAAATAAATACGTGGCATAAATACATGGGACTGTCATTTGCTTATTGACTTCCAAGCAATCTGTTTACTAAAGTGATGCCTTGTCTGGTTTTGAGACTTCAAGAAAATCTCTTTGAGGGTCAGCCTGTCCCTGCTGCCTGAGGCCCAGCAGGATTTCAAGGCCTTTGGAAATGTAAGGATCACACTGATGGTGACGGCTGGCGCCCAGCTACCGTTCTTGAAGTGAGGAGCACAGGAAAGGACAAGGTTCACTTCTTGGAAGATTCAACAACCCTTCCTTTGGTCTTCTCCTAGGGATCACCTTATTTTATAGAGCAATGGGTGTGTGTATGCTTGACATTTCCCATATTATATATTTTTAAAAAGTAATGAAAAGGCTACACAAAACATTCTGCTTCTCTTAAGGCTATCTGGATGTCTGTTGGCTTCAGGAATCACAACACGGGGCACCTGGTGTAGAAATAATGTAACCCGGGCACTCTCCATGGTCCATCTTTATTTTCATGTAGCAATCTCCTTACAGGCTTTATAGCTCTGAAAATACATCTCAAATGTTACTCAAAGAGACTAATTCAAAACGAAAGAAAAAAAATCTACTTGAACTAACAAAGAACTTTCTATCTTTGTTAGTCTTCTACTGATTTTTTTTTTTAGGTCATCATTTGTTAAGGTCAAACACTTTTACAAAACCATGAGCTCTAAAAGTCACACACCAGGTATGCATTTTGCATTGCAGTTTCCTTGGTGGCATGGTGCTCGAGAAGACAAGACTGGAGAGGTCAAAGTGCACAAGTAGGGGACAAATATGACCCCAAACATGTGCTAGGTCATCGTGTATTACAAAACCAAACCCACTGCCCTTGAGTTGATTCTGAATCATGGCCTACAGTACAGAGCAGAACTGCTCTATAAGTTTCCAAGGCCTGGCTGGTGGATTCACACAGCTGGCCTTCTGATTAGCAGCCACAGCACTTAACCACCACACCACCAGGATGACCAACATATGTTCTAAACCCAAACACCAAACCCACTGCTACTGACTCAGGTGAGACTCTGCGACCTTACATGACAGAGCAGAACTGCCGCATTGGATTTCCAAGGAGCAGCTGATGGATTTGAACTGCCAACCTTCAGTCAGCAGCCGCCGCTCTTACCCACTATACCACCAGGGTCTCCAACATACACTGGACACTCAAAAACTAAGAGATGACCCCGAGGCTTTGTGGAAAAGTCCGAGGACCTTAACTCTTCAGTGAAAAAGGAAACTACAAAGGGACAAAAACGTCACGAAGTCATCAAACAGGAAAACAAGGAAAGACCAGCAAGAGACAGTCAACACATACAGGATGCTGGCTTACCTCCCACTGCAAGTGAGGAGGGATGTTCCGAATCTGGATTTTCCTGCTCCTGTGAAGAGAAAGCACAGCCTAGAAACACTCTCCAGAACACAAAGCCTAGCAAATGATGAACCACCAAACCCAAACCTGCTGCCACTGAGTCGAGGCTGACTCACAGCGACCCTAGGAGGCCAGAGTAGAACTGCCCTGTAGGGTTTCTAAGGAGCATCTGGTAGATTTGAACTGCTCACCTTTTGGACAGCGGCTAAGCTCTTAAACCACTGTGCTACCAGAGCGCTACAAATTATAAAACCCACCCACTGCCTTCAAGTCAATTCTGACTCATACTGACCCTATGGGACAGAGTAGAACTGCTCCACAGAGTTTCCAAGGAGCACCTGGTGGATTTGAACTGCCGACCTTCTGGTGAGCAGCTGTAGCACTTACCCACTATGCCACCAGGGTTTCCTCAAATAACAAAAGCAGGCTTAAAATCATAAGCTGAGTTTACTTTTTCACTGTCTTCACCAAGGCATCCATAACAGATTCTTACTATGCACGCTCCAGCTCCTATTTTAAGGTTTTTAATTACGCTGAGAAAGAGCAGAATCCAAGAAGCCCTCAACAAACTACAGAAATCGCAGTTCAAATGCAGATTTGCCTTTTCAATTTTCTACCAAAGCAGTTAGAACTTAAGTGACCAGCCAGGTTCTAATTATAAAGTTTTCCCTCTCCTCCTCAAAACAGAAGGCCCTGCCACCCACCCTGTCCAAAGAATGCCTCGGCTCAGGCTCAAACATGACGGGTGAAGTCACATCTTCAATGGGCTTAAACAAGATTAGATTTAGTTGGCTCCTTATCTGGCAATGTAAATACTTCATTTAAAAATTATTTTTACTTCTGACTAGGTACACCGTCAAAATTCAAAAATCAAAGACACTATAAAAAGTTGAGTGTGAGAAGTCACTCCCACACACCTCTTTCCTCCACCAGAAATACTTACGCATTCTTCCAGTTTCTTTATGCAAATAACAGCAAATAAGAATGCTATGGATTGGACTGTGTTCCCTTAAAACGTGTGTCAACTTGGCCAGGTCCTGATTCTCAGTTCAGTGTGACTGTCCACCATTCTGTCACCTGACATGATTTTCCTGTGTGTTGTAAACCCTACCTCTGTTAACAAGGCAGGACGAGAATGCTAATGACCCTGGGTTCTCAGTGGTTAGCGCTGTGGCTGCTCAGCAGGTCAGGGTTTCAAATCCACCAGCCCCTCCTTGGAGACCCTTTGGGGTAGTTCCACTACGTCCTGTAAGGCTGCTGTGAGTAGAATCAACTAGACAGTAACGGCTTTGGTACTGGTTTGGGTTACGTTAATGAGGCAGGACTGGATCTATCAGATGAGGTTGTATCTTGGGTCAATCTCTTTTCAGAAATAAAAAAGAGAAGTGAGTAGAGAAGAGGGAGACCTGTTGCTACCAAGAATGAAGAACCAAGAGTCAAGAGCAGCCTTTCGACCTGGGGTCCCTGCACTGAGAAGCTCCTAGACCAGGCAAAGGATTGATGGCAAGACCCTGTCCCCAGAGCCAACAGAGAGAGCAGGCCTTCCCCTGGAGCAGGCACCCCAGCCTCCTAGCCTATGAGGGAAGAAATTTCTGTTCCTGAAAACTATCCACTTGTGGTATTTCTGTCACAGTAGTACTTGGTGGGCTTTGGCATAAAAACAATTGCAGACATGTCACAAGACCAGGCAGTGTTTGGTTCCATTATGCACAGGGTTGCTATGAGTTGGAACTGACTCAGCAGCACCTAGGAACAAATAAACAAAAACCCTGGGCCGTGGAGTCGATTCTGACTCATAGCAACCCTCAAGGACGGAACAGAACTGCCCCCCAGGGTTTCCAAGGAGCACCTGGCAGATTCAGACTGCTGACCTGGTGGACAGACATACACAGTCCTTATCCATTATGCGACCAGGGCTTCCCATCAGAGAACCAAGGCAAGGGACCCAGCTTTCCTTTTCTTCCTCTCTACAGGGAAGTCTGCATGCCCCAGCCACTCTGGCATCGCTCCCTTCACCCAGCAATCTTACTCCGGAGCCTCTTTCTCTACTGGTAGATAGAGAGCGAGCCCCTATTCATGGACAACGGGTGTTTTTCCTGTCTTTTTTTCCCACTGGCTTTCACTGAGACACCACACTGGTCTGACAGCATCCAGCCACTTGGATTGGTTCTTGTTTGTAACAACAACAAAAAAAAAAAAAACAGTGCCATCGAG
The DNA here is from genome assembly GCA_028571685.1 of Heterohyrax brucei. NCBI lineage: Eukaryota > Metazoa > Chordata > Mammalia > Hyracoidea > Procaviidae > Heterohyrax > Heterohyrax brucei. The sequence goes on along the minus strand of CM053157.1, from coordinate 83,766,313 downwards.
CGGGGTCTGACTCATGGTGACCCTAGAGGTCAGAGGAGAACTGCCCCATAGAGTTTCCAAGGAGTGCCTGGCAGATTTCAACGGCTGACCTTTTGGTTAGCAGATGGAGCACTTAACCCACTACACCACCAGGGTTTCCCTTGTTTGTACTAAACATTAAAATTTGATAGAAAAACAAACAGAAATAGGAGGCTAAAAATTTACTTCCTCTTTTGAGAACACACTAAATTCTGGTGAGAACTTAACTCGCCACTTAAATATCAGACCCAGTCATTTTAATGGAAGAGCCTGACACATAAATCCCGTTTTTAGGGGTTGTCAGGGAAGAGAGGTGGTAGCCATAGTGTCCCTAATGCCATCTTCTTGGCTTCTGTGTCAGAGGCACCACCAGGAAGTGGCTGTCACCAGCTACACACTTCTCTTTAATCAGAGAAAAAAGGAGAGGCAGAGACAGAGGTACACAGAGATGGGAGTTAAGGAAAAGACTCCGCTGTTCCAGGTCCCACTCACTGCTGTCGTATCACTGGATTATTTTTTTAAATAAGAATGCATTCATGCCACACCAGGGTGGCTTTAAGGAATGTGTAAACTAGTTGACGAAACCTCTGATCTCATTTTAGGATGGGAAAGAGGGGGAAAAGTCAGTAATCCATTTCTGCTTCCATCCTGTGAAGGTTCCTTTCTGAGAGCGCCCTGGGTAAGAGACCCTAAAAGCAGTCTCGACACCGCCTTGTACGGCACCTGCACGGGACGCTCTGCCGAAGGGGCCACCAAGCCCAACTGTTTGTAGAAAGGCATCAGGATTTGCTAGAAAACTGAATCTTTATAAAGAAACACATTTTTTTGGCTGTCATTTCTGAACATCGACTCCAATTGCTAATCAAGTATTCCCGGGGAGAAACCACCCATGACTGGAAGAAACACACCTACGGACAGATTTGAACAGGGCTTTCGCAGCAATGTGATAGGTAGAGATCACAAATAAACCCAAATCGCCCCCATCAGCAATATGGATAAATCAGTAATAACAACGTCTGAATAGGAACAGTGGCGGCGCAGTGGTTAGGAGCCCAGCTGCTAACCAGGAGTCCACAGTTCAAACTCACCAGCTGCTCCCTGGAACCTTGATGGGAAAGTTCTACTGCAGCCTATTGGGTCACGGTAAACCAGAACCAACTCAACAGCAATGGGTCTTTACAGATCTTACTGTCCCAACACGGAACATTATATGGCAGTTAAAAAGAATGAAACAGACTCATGCCTTATTACAGGAAACTCTTTGTTTTAGTTACCTGCTCCAACAGAAAATACCACAAGTGGAAGGCTTTATGATGGGAACTCTTATTGACACAGTCCAGCAAGCCACAAATCCATTCACAAGTTCAAGTCCATTCAGAGATTATCACAGTCCAGTAGGCTGAGCCTAAATCCAGTGAGAGCATCTCGGCACAGGAACCTCAGGTCCAAAGGCCACGCCTTCTCTCGTTGCCGTGCTCTTGGTGGTGTGAGGTTCCCAGCGTACTCTGCTCACTTGTCTCCCTTCTATCCCACAAGCCCGTCGCTTGAGTCCTGCCTCAACAACACAACTGCAGCCCATTCTCCCTCATCACCACCATCAGAGGAGGATTCACAACCCGTGCGAGGAATCGCACCATACTGAGACTCACAGCCAAGTCAAATTAATATATCTATTTCTGGGGGGACACAGTGCAATCCTTGAGACTAACTGCAGATTAAGCTGATTCTGCTTTTTAAGAGCACAAACAGAACAAAACTACATATTTTGAAACCTGTGTGTATACATAAATGCACAAATAAAGATAGCTGCAAGCAGATTTAAGTTAAAAAGTACATGTACTTTTACCCTAGCTACTTCTGTCTTACCTTGGTGGCACAGCAGTTACGAGCTACAGCTGCTAACCAAAAGGTCAGCAGTTCAAATCCACCAGGCACTCCTTGGAAACCCTATGGGGCAGTCCTACTCTGTCTTACAGGGCTTCTGTGAGTCTCAATCACTTAATGGCAGTGGATAGGTATTTAAAACCTGCTGAGCCAGCACTGTGTGACCGCCACCGTTTTGTCATCTGCAGTGATTTTCTCGTGTGCTGTAAATCCTCTTCTCTCATGTTAACGAGTCAGAATTAGAGGCAGTTCTATGAAGCAGGCAGATGAGGCTGTGTTCAGGCAATCTCTTTTGAGACATAAAAGAGAGAAGCAAGCAGAGAGGGAAGAACCTCATGCCACCAAGGAGGAAGAGCAGGAGGGGAGGATGGCCTTTGGACCGACGGTTCCTGCCCTGAGAAGTTCCTAGCCAAGGGACTATACTGATGACAAGGACCTTCCCTCAGAGCCAACAGAGAAAGAAAGCCTGCCCTGGAGCTGGCACCATGAATTCCGACTTCTAGCCTCCTAGACTGTGCGAGAATACATTTCTCTTTGTTAGAGCCACTATGGGTATTTCTGTTACAGCAGCACCGGGCAACTAATACATCCACATATTTCAAAGTACTCAAAATGGCTTAAACTTTGTGCCCCTCTCCCCTTCACCAAAATAATTCACTGCGCCCATAGCTGACAAATGTGCCGTGTCTGAGTGGCCCATGCACCACCCCACCTTCAAAACGTGATCAAAGAGGGTAGGAAGGAGCACGGTTCTGGAATTTTTTTTTTTCTTTTAATTTTAACTGAAAATGGAACAAGACCTGTAGCCAGTCAAGCAGAGGGTACTCGCAATACAGATACACAGGGCCTTCCCTGGAGCTGTGGGATTCAGAAACTGGGAAGTTCCTGGTTCCCTAATCAAGTGAGGTGAGTGCTTGGGGTGGGGGAGAGCTAGAAGCCTAGTCTCCACACTGCCCGCCAAGCGGAGACGGCCACCTTGTTCGCTGGGGACCTGGCTACTGTGACTGATTCCATACTCTGGTGAGTCAGGATTGTAATATACACATGTTGATTAAAACATTTTAATGAACTTTATAAACCCAATTACACTTAACCCGGCTTATCTGAGTTGATGACTTCCAAGGCCCTTTAACACTTTAACTGCCTGAGGGGACTTTTCATGACTGTATTACTGTCTTGGTGCTGTAGACATCCCAGAGGTAGAAAAAGGTTCCAACTGAGTGAATTCCGGATAAACTAGACATTCCTTGTTAGGAATTTCATGCGTGGCAGAAAGGCTTTTATTTGGTAGAATTTGTTCTTTAAAATACGTGAGCCATCAGCCAGGGAAATACAATCAAATTTCATTACAGAGCAATCTCCGTGTTACTAAACAACCATTTCTCCTCTATTGTTTAAAAACAAACACCTGCTTGCACGGGAGAAGGACATAAGGCCGCAGTTTTCAGGTACCTGGTCCATTAGCCACAAGTCTGATCAGCCACCGTGGTAACTCTAATGCCGGCCTTGACCCTGATGAGGGCTTGAGTAGAGAATCAAGTCACCGTGAACTGTGGGAACCCCGTTCATAGGATCCCAGGTTCCAGTGTGAAAACTGGGCCAGGCCTAAGGATCAGACAGCCCTCAGGGAAGGTGTGGACGAGAAGCAGATAAGGAGGTCCTAGGAGAGAGGCTTCCAGGGCAGCCTACTCAGCGAGGTCCCATCTGTTTCCAGGGCAAAATCCTGAGTGGGACTGGAGGGCATGTGATCCACAACTTGGTGGGGCAGCAGAGTCCCTCTGAAAAGGCAGGTGTGTGCTACGTCCAGACACCACACAGGCCCGAGGCTCAAACCATGGACTGTCACCACCACACCCCACCCTTCAGGCTGTGGCCTGACTCCACTGCACCCCACGTGCTTACTAGTGTGTGTCTGGAACCCTTACCGGCTTCTTATCCGTTATTCGTTTTCAAAGTTTCCCTTCAACCTTCTGGACGCTCAGTACAAGGGACCTCGTGTGCTAAACTGAACTAGGACCCAGAGCTGCTCAGGGAAGCCAGTGACTCACGGGTGATGGCCACGGTCACTCCTCTCTCAACTGTCTCTTACAATTTCCAGGGAGGGGTGGGAAGGCAGGGCAGGGGAATGATTACAAGTCAACGAAAACTCTTTGTCACTTTCTTTGTTGCACTATGATTAATGATTAAGAACAACTGCCTCCGCCGCTACGGAAATGAAAGTGAATGTATTCTAAAAGGGTCACAGCAGAGACGAGTGCAGTGACTCACTGCACAGAGTTTTAAGTCAGGAGAGCTGCAGTTCTGAAGTCCTCTCTGCTCTACAGACTCATGTCCCCAGAATCAGGAAGCCCAAAGCTGTCCTCACCAGCCACCATAGTAACTGACATCAGCCTTGATCATGCGCGGGGACTGAGGAGAGAAGCAAGTCATCAGGAATGGCGGGACTGGAGGGTACCAGCATCAAGCGTCCCCCACATTTGGCAGTTTATCATACTATGGGGCATGCACGTTGCTGTGATGCTGGAAGCTATGCCACTGGTATCTGGACACCAGCAGGGTCACCCGTGGGGGACAAGTTTCAGCTCAGCTTCTAGGCTAGACAGACTAGGAAGAAGGACTCAGCAATCTACTTCTGAAAACAATTAGCCAGCAAAAGTCTTTCGAAGAGTGGCAGCAGCTTATCTAGTAGAGTGTTGGAGGGCAAGCTCCTCAGGTTGGAAGGCACTCAGTAGAAAATAGGGCAAGAGTGACCTCCTCAAAGCAGTCAGCCTTAATGACGTGGATGGAGTCAAGTTTGGGGACCTTCATTTGCTGATGGTGGCACAACTCGAGAAGAAACAGCTGCAAACATTCATTAATAATCGGAATGTGGAAGGTATGAAGCATGAATCTAGGAAAACTAAAAATCATAAAAATGAAATGGAATGTATAAACACCAATATTCCAGACACAAGTGATCTGAAATGGACTGGTATCGGCCTTTCTGAATCAGACAATCACATGGTCTACTATGCTGGGAGTGACAGCCTGAAGAGGAACGGCATTGCATCCACTGTCAGAAAGAGTATTGTAAGATCTGCTCTGAAGTTCAATGCTGTCAGTGATGGAAAAAAATAACCACACATCTACAAGAAAGGCCAGTTAATACGACTATTATTCAAATTCACCTCCAAGGCCAAGGACAAAAATATTGAAGATTCTACCAGCTTCTGCAGTCCAAAATTGATTGAACATGCAATAAGAATGCACTGATAATTACTTGTGACTGGAATGCAAAAGCTGGGAATAAGGAAGGATTGGTAGTTGGAAAATATGGTCTTGGTGACAGAAACAACGCCCCAGTTCGCATGATAAAATTTTGCAAGACTAACAACTTATTCATTACAAACACCTTTTTTCACCAACACAAACATGGACCCCAACAGACAGAATACACAGGAAAGAGACGATGAAAAATCTCCATATCAGCAGAACAAGGCCAGAGGCCAAGTGTGGAACAGACCATCAATTACTCACATCCAAGTTCAAGCTGAAACTGGAGAAAATTAGAACAAGTCTACGAAAGTCAAAGTACAACCTTGAGTACATCCCACCCGAGTTTACAGGCCACCTCAAGAACAGATTTGGCGTGCTGAATACTAATGACCAAAGATCAGATGAGTTTTTGCATCAGACACGAAGCAAGCAAGAGGTCATTAAAAAGACAGGAAAGAAAGACCGGAATAGATGTCAGAAGGGAACCCGAAACTTGCTTTTCAAGGTGGAACAGCTAAAGCAAAAGAACAAAATGATGAAGTACAAGAAATGAATGGAAGATTTCCAAGGGTGGCTTGAGAAGACAGTATTATAATGACGTGTGCTGGAGACGGAAAAAGAATAAAAGAGAAGAACATACTCTGCATTTCTGAAGCTGAAAGAACTGAAGAAAAAATTCAAGCCTCAAGTTGTAACAGTGAAAGATTCTATGGAGAAAAAAACAACCCAGAAGCATCAAAAGAAGACGGAAGGAATACACAGGCATTATACCAAGAAGCACTGGTCAGCAGCCAACCCTTCTAAGAGGCAACCAACTGATCAGCAACCAATGGTACCAAAGGACAGAGTCCAAGCGCATGGAAGGCACTGGCCAAAACCAAGGCTTCAGGAATTGACAGAATACCAACTGAAATGTTTCAACAAATGGACGCAGCACTGAAGTGTTCCCTTGGTCTATGACAAGAAATTTGGAGGACAGCTGCCTGGCCAGCCGAACAGATGAGATCTGCATTTATTCCTGTTCACAAGAAGAGTGATCCAAATCAATTTGGAAATCATCAAACAATATCATTGACATCACATGCAAGTAAAATTTTGCACAAGATCGTTCAAAAGCTGCAGCAGCAGTCCATCGACAGGGAACCACCAGAAATTCAAGCTGGATTCCGAAAAGGATGTGGAATCAGGGGTGTCACTGAGGATGTCAGATGGATCTCAGGTCAAAACAGGGACTGCCAGAAAGATGCTTATTGATTATGGTGCAGCATTTGACTGTGTGGATCATAACAAATTAGGGAAAACAATGTAAAGAATGAGAACACCAGAACCATTACTTACGCTTATGAGGAACCTGTACACAGATCAAGAGACAGTTGTTTGGACAGAATAAGGAGATACGGCGTGGTTCACAGTGAGGAAAGGTGTGTGTCAGCGTTGTATCCCTTCACAGTGTTTCCAGTAAGGATGTTTCCCACAGCCACCACTAGAACGTACCTTTCTGGATGCAAGCATGCCATTCGGGTCTTACCACTGGCTATGAAGGACGCTGAGGTGCACTGGTTATGCATTTGGCTGCTAACCCACAAGTTGGCAGCTGGAATTCACCAGCTGCTCCTTGGAAACCCTATGGGGCAGTTCTACTCTGTCCTTTAGGGTCGCTAGAAGTTGGAATCAGCTCAGCAGCAATGGGTTTGGCTTGATTTTTGGAATTTCCTAGGAAGCAGGCCTACTTATCCCTATTTTTGAGATAAGTAAACCGAGAAGTTGATGAGTTCCTTGTCTGGGTGCCATAGCTAGTAAGTGACATTGTTGACTTCTGGTCCATAGGTTTCAACCTTTGTTATTAAAATGTACCCTGGAATTGTCAACTGACCAGTTACAAAATTTACCCCTCACATTCACATTTCGGTTCAGAGAGTGTGCTACAAGACACACCCCCGAGGCAAGTCCTGGGAGAAGGGGGTCTCAGGAACAGGCTTCCATTTCTTCCTCTCAGCATAACCTAACTTTAGACTCCAGCCCAAAACGGCTGTTTTGGAATCATCACCAATGGCAGCTCCTTCTTGGCTTCTCAAAGGTTTATTTAGCTGACTGTTGTCACTACGTGCTATCCAGCTGGTTCCAGCTCATCGAGCGACCCTAGTGAAACCGGCAGCGGGGCCCTGCACGGCCCACACCATCTTTACCGTCACTGCTGAGTGTGAGCCCACTGCGGTCCATCTCCGTGACGGTCTTCTTCTCTTTTAGCGACCCTTTACCAAGCATCACGTCCTTCTCCAGGGACTGGTCTCTCCTGGAGTACATGAGATGCAGTCTTGTTATTCTTGGTTCTAAGTACGTGAGATGCAGTCTCATCATCCCTGTTTCTAAGGAGCAAGGATGCACTTGGCTGTAGTCCTTCCAAGATGTATTTGTTAGCTCTTCTAGCTGTCCACGGTACATTCCATATTCTTCGCCAATGCTACAGTTCAAAGGCATCAACTCTTCTTCAGTCTTCCTTCCTTCCTGTCCAGCTTTTGCATGTCTATGAGGAGACCGCCAATAATACCACGACTTAGGTCAGACGCACTTTAGTCCTGCCAAAGACATCTTTTGCAGCAGATCTGGCCAGTGCAACACGTCATTTGATTTCTCGATTACTGATTTCCTGAGTGTTGTCTGTAAATCCAAGACAAAGGAAATCCCTGACTTTAATCTTTTCTCCATTCATCACGACGTTCCTTATTGGTCCAATTGTGAGGATTTTTATTTTTTTTATGTTGAGGTGCTGAAGGCTAGTCTTTTACCTTCATTAGTAAGTTCTTCAAGTAGTCTTCACTTTCAGCACACAAAGGGGTGTCATCTGCCTACCACAGGTCATGAACGAGTCTTCCCACAATCCCGATGCTGCATTCTTCTTCATATAGCCCAGCTTCCTGGATTATGTGCTCAGCACACAGACTAAGTACGGTGAAAGGATACAATCTTGACACACCTTTTTTCTGATTTTAAACCACACAGTATTCCTTTCACTTTGTTCTATTCAAATGACTATCTCTGGTCTATATGCAGGATTCACATAAACACAATTACATATTCTGGAATTCCCATTCTTCGCAATGTTATCCATAATTTGTTGTGATCTACACAGCCAAATGCCTTTGCATAGTTAAAAAAAAAACAAAACAGGTGAGTCTTTTTCTGGTATTTCCTGCTTTCAACCAAGATCCATCTGATATCAGCAACAGTAACCCTGGTTCCACGTCTTCTGAAATCTGTCTTGACTTTCTGGCAGTCCCCTGTTGATGCACTGCTACAGTGACGTTTGAACAATCTTCAGCAAAATTCTACTTGTGTGTGATATTAATGATATCATTCAAGAATTTCTACTTTCTTTTCGATCACCTCTCTTTGGAATGGACACAAATAAGAATCTTTGCCAGCCAGCTGGCCAGGTAGCTCTCTTCCAAATTTCTTGGCATAGATGAGTGAGTGCTTTCAGTGCCGCATCTACTAGTTGAAACATCTCAGTTGGTAGTCCGTCAATTCCTGGAGCTTTGCTTTTTTGCCAATGCCTTCAGTGCATCTTGGACTTCTTCCTTGAGTATATCTGTTCTTGATCATATGCTACCTCTTGAAATGGCTGAACACTGACCAGTTCTTTTGGGTACAGTGACTCTCCTCTCTCCATCTTCTTTTTTTGATTCCTGAGTCGATCATTATTTTGTTCACAGAATCTTTCAATATTGCAATCTGAGGCTTTAATTTTTTTCCTTCAGTTCTTTCAGCTTGAGAAACACAGAGCATGTTCTTCCCTTTTATTTTCTAACTCCAGGTCCAATACTCTGTCTTCTCAACTTCCTTTCTGAATTTACTTTGGGAGTGTAACAAAGGTGTTAAGGCAGTGAACTCCTTCCCTGGACTGGCTGACTCTGGCTGAGAGGCAGGCTCTCATGACACACAGCCAGGCACGTGAGCCATGCGAGGCCCTGAGGTGGGACTGTGCGCATTTGGAATCGTCTGTTGCCAGTTTTGCTTATCATGGGCCCCAACCAGGGCTCTGCAAAGTCTTATGAGGCAAGATAAAGTTTGGGAACCTTTCCCAAAGTGTGAATTGTGGCGATGGGGATGGCGGTGAAGCCCAGTTGGTTAGACGAAGTCCTTGGAGGGTTAGGGCGATCATGTGGGTCTGAGTCCAAACATGTATTTGGATTCTGGAAGGGAGATTCCAAGAGGGAAGGCTATGTCTTAATCTGCACACCAGCCACCAACGGAAACCGAGAAAGAACTGAAAGCATTTTCTTGTATGTTTTTCATCCACTATGATAAAGATTTTTGGAACCCTGGTAGCATAGTGGTTAAGTGCTATGGCTACTAAGCAGAAGGTCGGCAATTTGAATCCATCTTGGAAACTGAGGGGCAGTTCTATTCTGTCCTGAGGGTCACCGTGAGCTGGGATCAACTTGATGGCACTAGGTTTGGCTTGGTTTTGGTTTATGATTAAGATTCCAGTTAACAAAATCAAATGGTGTCTTTAGGGAAGAGATTAGTTACTATACAAGGTCTTCAACTCATTTTCTGCAACCAAGACCAAGCAGGGTAAAAACAAGTATTTATGCCTAATGATAAGCCCAAATAAGTAACATACAGAAACACAATGCAACACAAACTACAGTCTTCTAAACCCGCTGCCAGCAAGTGGACTCTGACCCATAGCAACCCTACGGGACAAAGGAGAACTGCCCACAGGGTCTCCAGGGAGTGGCTGGTGGATTTGAACTGTCAAACTTTTGGTTAGCGGTAGAGCTTAATCACCCTGCCGTTCTATACTAAAATACGTAAGTATACAAATGTTTGCCTTGGGTGGAGTACCAGAAATAGCAGCTGAGCTTTGTAAATACAAAGGAAGACACGTGCCCAATCACCAACTCTGCCATCTTTTCAAGTGATTTTCAAATCATCACTGCACTAGTTCTCCAAACCACACTCACATCTGTCCCTTGACTGCAACGTCCTATTTATTTTTCTCCCTCCTCGGCCCAGCCAGGGCCTGGAACGGAGCAGGTGCTCAGCCTCTGGCAAATTCACAGGAGATTTGTGGCTGACAGCTGGCTTCCTTCTCCTGGCCCTCGCCATCCCATAATCTGCCTTCCGGCCACAAGAGGAGCACACACTGACTGCAGACTGACCGGTCTTCCGGCAAGCTCCTGCTCCGGACTGTGTCACCTGCTCAGTGCCACGGGCTCCTGACTGGAAGGCTGGGGGAGGGCACGCCTAACACTGCAGTCACTGCATAAATCTCCTTTGATTAGGAGAAGTGACTCACAGGGACGTGGGATGCCTTCCCTGAAGACAAGAAGGACGACGGTATGCCAGGACTTTCTGAACAAACAGTTTCACAAATGAGCACAAACCCTGCAGCTGGAAGACGTGAGTCCTCTGCGCTCGGGAATGATGCGGGAAACCAACAGGATGTCGCGTCCGAACAGAGGGAAATCCTCCCACTGGTCCTAAGAGACTGTCATCTTATTCATTATGGTGATGAAGAAGATGAAGTAAGATTGAATTAATCCCTCTTACAGCCCTTGACCGCAGGCAAGCAGAGAAAGGCAGAAGTTAGCGGTGGAGATAGCCTGGACTCACAGCAGCCCTGGGCAAGACACACTGCTGCTCCTATTCCCCTGGCCTCCCAGGGGTAAGGGGGTTGTGATCTGTGCAGTTGCCACTGGCTGGTTGTCTGAGGTGGAGCACCAGGTCTTTTTTCCTAGTCTGTTTTACTCTAGACACTGCTGACACTGGCATCACAGCAACACTTACGCCGCCAGTGACAGCTGGGCGGTGGCCACACGTGACATGTCCTGGCTGCTAACTGAACCCGTGGGGAGTCTACGACTGGACACCAATGCCCTTACAGGCAGAAGAACAGATGACAAAAAGCCCTAATCCCCTGCCATTGAGTCCATTCCAACTCATAGCAACCCTTTAGGAGAGTGTAGAACAGCTCCCTGGAGTTTCCGAGGAGTGCCAGGTGGATTCAAACTGTTTAACCTTTCGGTTAGCAGATGTAGCATTTAACCACAGCACCACCAGGGTTGGTCAAATCATGTGCCCATTCTTCATGAAGGAATCACGTTCTCCTTGGAAAATCTATAGGGAAGTTCTACTCTGTCCTATGAGGCTGCCAGGAGTTGGAAACCACTTGACAGCAACAGAGTTGGTTTTTGTTTTTTTGTGTGTAAATCAAATAGCATTTACCGGCTTACACAAGAGGGTCGGTCCCTCACCCATGCTGATGGTTAGAGTACTGCGAATAATTCCACCCACTGATGCTCCAATGTTCCCACTAAAAACACCCAGCCCCACCAGACTCGCTGAATTGATTCTGACTACAGTTCACAGTCACTCGGCAGGACACAGCAGACCTGTCTGTGGGGCTCCCCGAGAACGGCCGGTGGACTCCAACTGCCAGCCTTTGGGTTAGCAGCCACAGCTGGATGTCCCCAGCATTTTCAATGTTCTGACTGGAGGTTCAACATTAAGATATTTTATCTCTGTTTTGGAGACCAGGATAATCTCTAAGATGAAACAAAAAGCTTCTCCGAATTCATTTAACAAATGCTCACTGAGCACCTATCAGTTGCTAGACACAGTTTTTAGGCTCTGGAAGCATGAAACCCATGGCCACTGAGTCAATTCCAACTTGCTGTGACTTTAGAGGACAGAAGAGAACTGCCCCTATAGTTTCCAAGAAGCGCCTGGCGGCCTTGAACTGCCGACCTTTTGGTTAGTAGATGTAGCACTTAGCCACTGCATCACCAGGGCTTAACGAACTAAAACAGAGACCCTCTCACATACCTCACCTCTCTAAGGGATGAAACAAATGAGACAAGCCTTAGCAAGCCTCGGATCTCGTCTCTTAAATTCAATAAGACAACAGAGAGTATCTGAGAGTTGTTTGCTTTCCCTGATCAACACATCTTCAAGGAAAAAGACCATGATTACTACTCATCACCGCCTTTTCCTAGTTCATTGTTTTAGCTCTTTTAGCTAGAAGCGAACCAAATATCTTTAAACACCTATTTCTGTACAGTAGCTTTATAATGTAATTGTCGTTACCGAGTGCTACTGCACTGATTACAACTCACAGTGACCCCAGGTGACACTTTAAAAAAACAGAAAAACCCACTGCCTTTGAGTTCAGTTGATTCCAACTCACGAGCATTCTGTAGGACAGAGTAGAACTGCCCCAACGGGTATCCAAGGAGTGCCTGGTAGATTTGAACTGCCGACCTTTTGGTGAGCAGACACAGCACTCAATCACTTAGCCACTAGGCTCCGTCTGACACAGCAGCTGGAGAGCAGCGTCACATGAACCATCATCTTTAAGCACTGTACACAGATCCAGCCAGGGTAGGTCTTTTGGTGTAAACCAGCTGTGTGCGACCCTCACAGACACAGGTGGGGTCAACATCTCTCTTGAATGTGAAGAGCTACCTGGCCCAGCAGGTGGCCACAGGCTGTCCCCACTACCAAAGCTTCCTATTCCCTTTCCTAGCTCTTTTGCCTCCTTTGGAGGGAGCCTACACTTGTCTCCCACTTGCAGCACCTGCTCCTTGTCTGGGGCCAGGTGCCCGGTGGCATCACGGAGGGAGGAGGACACAGAGGTTCGGCAGGTGTCCCCTCTCACCTGGCTTCGGGACCCCAGACCCTTCTCACCATGATGCGTTCCTGCTCTCTACTCATTTGTCTCTCACTAACTGCTAGGAACGCGTGGGAAAGGACTGCACGGGCCACAGGGCAGTCTACAAATGTGGGCACTAGGATCTTTAGACAGTGAGACCCCCAGCTCCCCAGCCTCTCACTGCCAGCTTTGACTCTAATGTGTTAGGAGCACCTGGCCTTGCTATCTAGGAAATGTACACAGAGCAGACTTCACCTCCTCAGTCACAGGCCTGTTACCCAATTAGAAGGCACTCCCTGGAGCCAGTGCTGACTCAGGGGACAAGACAACTAAACTTATGCAGAGACACCTGAAAACCCCATGCCAGGACAATTTCAGAGGTCAGCAGCCATGACTGGCAATCTGATGGGCGATGCATCTCCTTCACTTAAGAGCACCTTCTGTGCTTAGAAACTGAGGGCACATCTGTTCCTTGATGTGAAACGCAAAATTCCTGATCTGACAGTTCCCTACTTATCCATAGGGCCTACGTCCTAAGACCTCCGACGGATGCCTGAAACTGAGGATAGGAACGAACCCCACAAACACTACAATTCGTTGCAGATATACACACCCACGATAAACTTTAATTTACATATAGGGGATGGCAAGAGACTAATGACAGTAACTAACAATAAAATAGAAGATTTATACCAATACACTGTAATAAAAACTATGCGGATGGAGGAGTGGGACACAGTGAGATGTCACCACACTACTCAACATTTTCTAACCGGAGGTGACCACGGCTAACAGAAACCGCAGAAGGCATAACCACAAATGCGGGCACAGGGGCTTCCGTATTCAGGCACAGAGAGGCGTGGAAATGCAAACACTTTTATTTACAAGTGTCTATAAGCAGAGCAGAAAGCCATGCTGGTGTAGCAGTTAGCAGCTGCGGCTGCTAACCAAAAGGTTGACAGTTCAAATCTACCGGATGCTCCTCGGGAACCTGTGTTCTCTGAGGTCACTGTGAGTCAGTATTGACTTAATGGCAATGGGGTTTACAAGCAAAGCTGAAGGTCTTGATTTCACAGAGAATAAGGACTTCAAGGGGAAAAAAAAACCCGAATCCAGATACATTCCCTGTATTTTCTGGCTTGACGATCCCTCTTCCTGGATGAAGCATTTTATTGTTACTAAAGCCAATCACTATTTCAACCAAAAAGAGAAGCAATGCTGGAGCACACCAAGCTGGTTTGACCGTCGCTTAGCCAAGTGACACATAAACCTAGCAAAGAGGACATGACAAGAGGTTCAGTGTCACCAGCCATCTGAGAGATGCAAATGAAAGCCACAATGAAATGCCTTTTCACTCCCACTAGCATGGCTAAGATTTAAAAAAAAAAAAAAAAGGTAGAAAATAGCAAATGCTGGTGAGGATGCAGAGAAACTGGAACCCTTGTCCGTTGCCAGTGGGAGTGTGAAACAATACAACCATTGTGGAACACACTGTGGTAGTGCCTCAGAAAAATCTTCAAACAGAACGACCGTATGATCCAGCAAGTCCTTGTGTTGTCTCCTGGCACAGGCACCTCAGGTCTGAAGGACACACTCTTCTCCAGGTGCTGCCTTCTTGATGGAGTGAGGCTCCCAATTCTCTGCTTGCTTCCCTTTCTTGTATCTCTTGTAGGATGAAAGGATAAAGGGTGGTGCAAGCCACACTCCAGAAAAACTCCCTTTACAGTGAAGGAGAGAGGGGATCTTATGAAGGGATGTAGAGTCTGACTGTAATCTGCTAACAGACAGACAAGACAAATCACAAAACGGAGGACAAGCATAAAATATTGGGAGTCACGGCCCAGCCACATGGCTACACAGATTTTTGGGGGGACACAGTTAAATCTATGACATACATATACTGATTTATATATATATGTATGTGTGTGTATATATATATGTATATGTGAGTGTGTATGAGTTGGAATCGACTCGATAGCACTAGGTTGTTTTTAACATACTTTCTGGCTGGCGCAGACTGTTCATGTGCTCGGCAGCTCACCAAGAGGCTGTGGGTCCAAGTCCACCCACAGGTAACTTGGAAGAAAGCTCTGGCAAGTGACTGAAAAAACAGCCACTGAAACCCAGACAGGGTGCAGTTCCACCCCGAGCCACCGGGAGTTGCCATGACCCAAAACAGACGTGACAGCAGCTGGCACTATCGGCACCTGCCATGGAGAGCTCAGCAGGTAACCCAAAGGTTGGCAGCTCAAGTTCACCTGCCACTGCTAGGAAATCTTACCGAGGGCAGTGCTCCTCTGTCCTATAGGGTCGCCAGGAGTCAGGATCCACTGGCCACCAGCCATGAGCTTGGTGTGGGTTGTTGTGTAAAACCTCCTGGGTGGCTTCTTTGTCTCTAGAGAGTCCTGGCTGACAGTGACTCCACCTGTGTCACCCCCCACCTTCCAGGGCCACGTTACCCTCCTTACTCCTCCCTTCCTCCCTCACTCCAGAAAGCTTTCAGTGCGCTTTCTCATCACTGCCAGGTTTGCCTGGGCTCGGGCTCCTGTGTCAGGATTTTGCCTGTGACTGAGGGCTATGTGATGCTTTTGAAGGTATAGATGAAACTTCATGAAAAATGCGTTAAGCAGAGCCAAGTAAGAGCCCACCTGCATCCTGTAAGGGAGGGTTCTTGGCATGGGACCCTGAAGGAGGAGACTATAATTGCCCCAAGGAATTCCAGTGATGTCAGATGCCGCGGGATCAAACCTCACATCTCTACAAGCCGGAAATGGGCTCTGCCGCGCCATTCATTCAGATGCTGGTTAATTAGTACTGTAATGATATTCCACGTGTTATTGTAACTTTGATCCAAACAAAGCAAAGCCCACAATCATATTTATAAAGTAATAGTTTCACAGCAGACAGAGAAATCTGAGGCGTGGTACCTTTATTTAAAAAGCAGCAGCAGGCAGCTTGATTTAAAGCAAACACCATGAGGTTAGTGCCCAAGGCTCTTTCCATCATTACCCATGGTGCAGGTAGACACTTCAGAGGAGGACCGAGAGAGACATCAGGACCAAATGCAGCGCTTTCTGATAGGCTTTGCAACAGAGATTTTGCAGATCTCAGCAAACCTGAACCCTTAAGCCACCACCTCACGCCATCTTTAGCTTCTAGAAATCAGCACTGTGTACCCTTTGCACAGAGTTTTGGCGGCACAGTGCGTAAGAGCTACGGCTGCTATGTTCGGATCCTTCGCTGCTCCTTGGAAACGCACTGGGGCCGTTTCACCTCTTCCTCTAGAGACCCTATGAGCTGGAAACGACTCAACGGCAATGGGGATTCTGGGCACAAAATTGAAAAGGTACCAAAGGGTACAACAGAAACATTTTTTTGCTGTACACATATCCTCCAGTCTTCCAGTTCCTGTTACCAGTGTTTTTAAACCTTCCAGAATATTCAGGCACACATGTGTCTATTCCCTTTATTTCCCAGACGAAAGTATGAGTGCTCCACCTCAGCTTTCTTTTCCCTCATCGTATCTTGGAGATGGTCTCATATCCATACATACAGAGCCACAGGCTTCTTTTTGACAAGTGTGTACGATGCAACTTTACATATGTACTGAAATTTAACTGGTCTCCTACTGATGGATGGGAGACTCTTCTTTTATTACTTAAAAATGCTATCATGAATATGTGTCTACCTACCTGCTTGCTGACTTCCCCACCTACCTGCCTGCCTGCCTGCGGTAGTTCCTGCGGCTGCTGTTACCAGTCACCACAAATGCGGGCTGAAAACAACATGAAGGCACCCTCTCCCAGCTCCGCAGGCTAGATACCCGCACTCACGGCTCAGCGGACCACATCCCTGGGAAGCCTCTAGAGAAGAAGTTGTTCCTTGATTCTTTCAGCATCCCCAGGCCGGGGCAGCAGGATGCTCACCTTGACCTCTGTCCTCACATGGCTGTCTCCTTTTCTTCCTCTAAGGACACGAGTCACACATTGGGTTACAGGCCCACACTACTCCAATATAAACTCTGCCTTTCTTAATGAAATACATCTGCAGTGACCCTACTTCTAAATCAGGTCACATTCTGAGGTTCCAGGAGGGACACAGATCTTAGGGCGACACTATCCAACCCAGTATACTATGTGTCTATATCCATCTCGATTTCCATCCGTCTCCTCATCCACCTGCTCGTTCCATCCATCCATCCATCCATCTATCCATCCATCCATCCACCCACACACCCACCCACCCATCCATCCATCCACCCATCCATCCCCCTCTACCTAGTCACCCGTCTACTCACCCACCCAATCCATCCACTCACTCATCCAATGATCCACCACCTACCCGTCTGTCCATCCATGCACCCACCCACTCACTCATCCATCCATGCACCCAGCCACTCCCTCATCCATCCATGCACCCACCCTCTCATCCACTCATCCACCTATCCAGTCATCTACCCACCCACCCACCTATCCATCCTTGTATCTATATCGTAATGCACCTGCGTAAGCACTATCTTGGAAGGCTAAGATCTGAGAAGCCACGTAGCCTGGTTAGGGGGCTGCACATCAGTAATGTTAACATTACAAATACAATGTTGTTTCCCCACAGGTCTGAGGACACAGATTTATCAGACTTTTCGTGGCTAATGCTACCTTACCTGTATTTTAATTATGAATCAGGTTGACCGTTTTTCAGATATCAAAAACTGTGCCCTGGGAAATAGTGTTTACAGAATTTCCCCATTTTCTCACTATTCTGGCAGGAGGCCACTGCTTTCATTAACTTCAGTTAGTTGACAAATCAGTACCAAGCCACTACTACTTTAGACACCAGAAAGACAGGTGAAAAGACCTGTCCCTGCCATAAGGAGCTTACAGTTTCATGGAGAAGATGGTCAGGTAAGCAGTTGGCACACACGCACTGCATGGCATGGTGCCATGATACAGTTCTGGCCACATTGGAGGGTGGTGAGATAGGAAGAGACACTTGGGAGGACCTCTGGGGGAAGGAGATGCCTCAGTGAGTCCTGAAGGAGGAGGAGGGAGATTTGGCCAGCTGCACACAGGTGAGGACAGGACTGTGCAAGGCTGAGGAAAGGCAGGCCACTCAATGGGATAAGGTGTCCGAAGGCACCATGGCCAGAGAGCACCGAGTCTGCACAGGGAACGCTTCCAAGGAAGGGCGGACGGCAGGTTGGAGCGGTCCACAGAAACCTGATCAAGGGAAGGCTTCATGTTTCCTCAGCTGACCCAGGAAAGCGAGAGATCGTTCACCAGGACCCAGAAAGTATGATGGCACCCTGACAGAGTCACCAGGTTCTGGGTGAAACATCAGAAGCTACTCCAACAGACCACCAGCACTGACTTCATCTGGTGTTGCTTGCTTTTCTTTTAACCATTTAATCACTTCGGAAGAACAGTTTGTCAAATGTTCGTAACATTAACCTTGTTTTCAGAAGCTGCTTTCCTCTCATGGACTCTCTTGCCCAGAGACAAGGGTCCTGTGGCTTGGGAAAATTCCCAGGACAACAGTCCGCTTTTCAGGGGCTGTGTCCAGCTCACCTTTGGGGCATCCTACCCATGACCTCGCACTTCTTGGTGACAGGTGGCTGCCGGGTACACTTGAACCAACAAATAATGCACCTCTTTATTTTAAAATAAAGACATCTTGCCAACTTCCATTGTAACATTGCTCTGTTCACGGCAGGTCTTGACCACACCTCTAGAGAGTGTAGCAGCAGGCTGGTCCATTTAGAATACGAGAAGTATTTTAGGTTAGTGGGCAAAAACAAAAACCAAACCCACTGCAATCGAGTCGATTCTGACTCATAGTGGCCCTGTAAGACATGATCAAAGAAAAGGATTGGCTTTTCCTTTTTTTTGAACGTACACACATTAGAACTTTTATTTTTCCAATCCACACAAATGTCACCTCCATCCAAATGATGCCCTTGGAAGACGACCTGCTTCATCCAGTAATGGTTCCTGCGCCCAGCATCTTTTTGGAATCCCTTTATCAGGACTTCCTGGAGCACCTATCCAATAAGTATCCATTTAACTAATTTGCTTTTAGTCTGCAGCCTCATCAGGTGAATATACTCTGCACTGCCAAGAACGTCCCCCTGTCCCTTCCCATCATTCCTCCCTTATCCAACAGAAACACATCGCAGAGGCTTTGCAGTTCTCGGGGGCCATCGAGTCATTCGAGATCTTGGTGTGAGCCCCAAGAGAACCCGCTCCATGGGGTTTTCAATGGCTGTGACCCTTTGGAAGCAAATGGCCAGGCCTGACCTTCCAGGCACCTCTGGGTCGGTTCCAACCACCAATCTTTCGGCTGCTAGCTGAGACTTGAACCATCAGTACGGCCCAGAAATCCTGTTATGTTGCCGTGAACAGCCCACTGGAGAGTGGAGTGCCTTATTTTGCAGGTCCTCTTAGATGTTGGGACTGGTGGGTTGGTCATCATGCCCAGGACACCAACCTAGCCTCATTCTGGTATTCACCTCCTACTTCCTGTAACGGAGGAAGAGGATTAGCTGCACTGGGGAAAGTATCTCCTCGGCATCCTAAGTTCCCAGGTCTGATAAGGAGAGGGTATCTGCTGAAGCCATGCTGGTGCTTGGTGACCCCAATGCCACCAGTGTGGTTGGGCAGAATGGTACCAGGGGATGGGAGGCAGATTTTTCATTTCCTGATCACGTCTGGGAAGCATCCGTGCCCAGAATCCTAACTTCACCAAGGGGCTGATGGAAGCTGCCCAGCTTGGCAGGGTCAGTGCCTACACAGCCCCTGGCTGTGCCCCATTTGTGACATTTATCATGTCTTGTGGCAACCCTCTGTGACCCCTCTGCTGCCCAAGTGGACCACGCCCCTGTGACATGCTCCAGAGACAGTGTGAACCTGAACAGGGAGCAGGAGTGGCAGGTGCCCTGTAAGCCCAGGTGGCTGGACCCTTAACCGACCCCTCCTTGGTCTGGCCAGTGCGTGTGAGTCTCAAGGATCTACTCTGTCCCTGACCCGGCTTCCGGCAGCCCTCAGACGGCCCTGGGGCTCTAGAAGGCACTCACTCTGGGAGCATCAGACTCCAGCCCCTGGAAGGGTGTGGGCAGGTTAAGGCCAGGCACCAGGGCTGCTGTGTGCTCAGCGACCACGGCAACACATGACTTCTCTAAGGCTTCTCTTCTGGCCATCCTTGGCCCTCAGGTTCTCCTTTCCTGCCTGCTGTTTGCCCCCAGGACCAAGCTCTTCCTGCCATAGAAATATGCAGAAGAACAAAGCCGTCCAGGCAAAGAACTCTTTAAAGGAAAAATCTCTGTATTGTGAGTGGATTAGTCTGAAGACACACTCAGAGAAATTTTCAAATCTTCATTCAAAGCCATAGCTGGACAGATGGACAGACTGATTTTAATCTGTGAGCCAAGAAAAATGGTCTGCAAAGGCCAGAAGAAAGGCACCCCATGGGTAAGAACTTGTAAAAACATCTACAATAAACAAAGTTCTGAGAGAAATCCTGTGAATCAGCAGGATGGCAGGAGGCAGAGGATGGGCTCCAAAACACCGCGGATTAACCGTCTGAAGGCAAACGGTGCAGCAGGCAGTCACTGGAGGTGGCCCGCAGGGATCCGGGCAGCCTCTGGAGTCAATAGACGGCGAGCCGACACATCCTCGTCCTGGCCTGCACCAGTGGGGAAAGCCCGCTGTCCTGGCACTTTCTAGAAGTGAAGCAGGGCCCTCCAAGATTTCACGAGCTTTTGTGAGGCTGAAAACCCCAATCTTGGGAGGGCAACAAGGAAGTAAGAACGTAAACAGGAAGGACATTTTCTGTTCACTTCCTGGGGCTTCACACTGTGATAGGTCAATTCAGATGGGGGAGCCAGGAAGCCACCTCTGACAGAGTCTCTGCCATTAGGACACTGGGCCAGGAGATGACGGAGACCACAGCAGCCAAAGGGGCCAGCCCAGGGGTGGCTGATGATGAAACCTTCATAAGCTGTATCCTTGATACATAATTTCACACACGTCATCTCTCATAGACGCCCTGGTGGCCCAGTGTTTAAGAGCCTGGCTGCGAACCAAGAGGTCAGCAGTGAGAAGGGAACACCACGCTACTAACCACCCAAGTGGTCATTCTGGCCAAGATAAAGGCCACACACAGTCCTGGGGTAGTCAGCCCACCCTGACCAAGGCAGAGTCACAGAAGCTTCAGAGACACCCAGACTCCCTGAGTGCCTGAATTCCTGGACCAAGTGCTGCTTGGAAACCCTGTGCAGCCGTTCGACTACTACTAATAGTGTCTCTAAGAGTCAGAATCAACACAATGGCCATGGGTTTGGTTTTGGGGTTTCATGTCAAGACAATCGGCAAGCTGGAAGACAACTGAAGTGGCTTGTACAAGGTGTCCAGGCCGCAATGCCACACCACAGGGCCACTTCCAGCCATGTCACACAGGGGTCTGCCAATTAAGTCCGTGAACTTAATTGTTCTGAGTGCCACATACCTCAATGCTGAATATCACTAGAATCACCTTCAAAGTACTCCCCTTAGGAAGCTATGCACTGACACTGGCACCTAGTCACCCTTCAAAGCAATTTTGGAACTCTTTCTAAGATAGCCATTGCGTAAGGTGGCACGGTGGCAAGTGCACAGACTTAACTGTACAGTTGTCTGTGAGGAAGTTTTTAGCCAGCAAACAAATCACTGTATTGGAACACCTTCCCTACTCACCTGATTTGGCCCCCAGTGACTGTTTTCTTTACCTGAAGATAAAGGAAATATTGAAAGGAAGACATTTAGATGGCATTCAGGACATCAAGGGTCATATGACTATAGCTCTGATGGCCATTCCAGAAAGAGTTCCAAAATTGCTCTGAAGGGTGGACTAGGCGCTGGCATTACGGCAGCGCTTCCCAAGGGGAGTCCTTTGAAGGTAATCGCAGTGCTCTTCAGTAATGAGGTATGTAGCACTTTTTCTAGGATGAGTTTGTGAACTTAACTGGCAGTCACTGACATAAGAAAGCTAAGAAATATTCTGAATTCATGGGGAGTTCTAGGGACAACAGTGGCCTGTGTAAGCAAGAGCCCACACTAGGCACGGCCATTGGGTTGTGTGTTTTAGAATACCAGCTCAGCACCTGGACCAGGCGTGGCTCAGAGTCCACAGCTGACTTCTACGGGCCGCACACGTGAAGGGCAGGACATGGTGAACCACTTCCACTCAGAGGCTGGTGCATGAGAGGTCAAGACAGGAATCGGAGCCCAGGTCTGTCTGACGCCTCACTCACCAGTCTTTGCATCTGGGGACTGGTTTTTAAGTAGTGCACGAGGCACAGGGTTTTACCAGTGACTTTAGCAAGTGACCAAATACCGTGATAAAAAACAACGAAGCACGTTTCATTTATTTTCCACTGTTTCTTATCACGTCCAAGAAAACCCCTCACACTGGTCCTGGTTGGTCTTTCCCTCTGTAATGTCGATCCTTCTCTGTCTTTAAAAAAAAAAAGAAGGTCTTAGGTTCAGAAGCTTCTAGCCAGCAACACCAGCCAGACTTCAGTAACAAGTCTTTACTTTCAATGTATTTTATTTTTATGTTTCTTTCTATTTATGGCAAACAGTAATGGCTTTCTGTAGACATTATATAAGGTTTCTTTCTGGAGAGAATCTAGGTTATGTTTTTAAGAGAGGAATCAATTTAAAAGACAATGCTGTCAAGGCGATTCTGACTCACAGCGACCCTACAGGACAGAGAAGGACTATATCATACAGGGTTTCCAAGGAGCAGAAGGGAGATTTGAACTGCTGATCTTTTGGTTAGCAGCTGAGCTCTTTAATCACTGTGCCATTGGGGCTCCTTAAAAGACAGTATTAGTCATTAATAGTGTACATGGCCGAAAACACGAAGGAACAGACGGACAGATGAGACCTGAGAAATGCTGCTCCACGCCACACCGCCAAGTGCTCAGGCTCCGTTTTCAGTCATCGCTCCTTCGTGCGTAGCACATAGGGCACAAGCCATGTGCCAGAACCCTCACTCTGAGGCCGCAGCTGGGCACAACCCAGAGGTGATCTTTCCCACCGGCTACTCTAACAAACACACAGTGACACAGAGCATCAGCGGGAGGTAATTACAGGTGTTCGACTAGGGCAGCGGGTCAGTTCACCAAACTATAGCCAGCAGGCTAAGTCTAGTCCAAAGCCTGTGCTGATAGAGTTTTATTGAAAAATCCCTTTGTTTACAGATCTCCTGGAACTGCTTTCCCACTACAACGGCAGAGCAGTCATGGCAAAGACCATAAAGCCTAAAACCGACACAAAAGCTTGCTATGCCAGGTGTGTGTTTTTTTTTAATAGCAACACATCAAAAAGCAATTGGCAGAGCGGCACTTACAAAATACTTCTGGGATTGGGGAGGGAGAGGCTGGCCAACGCCCTTCAAAGGTGTGTTACTTGTATAAACTGCGGTATGTTTACTGTCCTCGGAATCTCTCCAGAACAGATTTGCTGACCCTTGGACTGGAAGGAAACCCTGAAGGCACAGTGGCTAGGCGCTCGGCTGCTCACCACCAGGGTCCACCAGCCCTTGCTCAGAAACCCGACGGGGCAGTTCTACCGGATCCCGCAGAGTTGCTGAGCGTTGAGACCCACTTGACAGCAATCGGTTTGCTTTGTTTTATTCTGGTGACGCAAAGAGGGTGGAGGGCTCTACAAAACCTGACTATACTACACAGCTTTGACTCAAACAGACAAAAGGGATTGTGTTTGCTGGACCATGGGCACTAACAGGATGGCTGTCACCAGGCACATGGGACTCAGCCACAGCCACAGGCTCAGAGACACCCCTGCCCAGCTCTTCAGTTCCTTTGGTGCACGTTGCCCTGAGTTAAACATAAAGCAGGCAGCCACGACCTCAGAATGACTGGGAGGGTTACTTGGGGAACAAAGGTTGGAGTTCAAAGAGGTGAGTTTTTTTATTGTGCTTTGAGTGTAAGTTTACTGTTCAAGTTAGTTTCTCATTCAAAAATTTATACCCCGTTTATAAGCCATTGTTTAGTGACCCTCGTGGCTCTCCCTACAATGTCACAACACATCCCGCCTTTCCACCCCAGCTTTCCTACGTCTGTCTCCAACCAGCTCCTGTCCCTTTCTGTCTTCTCATCTCACCTCCGGACAGATGCTGCCCAACTGGTCCCAATAACCCACCGCTGTTTAGTCGATTGCGACTCACAGCGACCCTAGAGGTCAGAGTAGAACTGCCCCCTAGAGTATCCAAGGAGCGCCTGGTGGATCTGAACTGCAGACCTTCTGCTTAGCAGACACTGCACTTAACTACTATACCACCAGGGTTTCCATCTAACAGTCCAGTCTAATCTCTGTCTCAAGAGTTGGCTTTGGGAAAGGTTTTAGTTCTGGGCTAACAGACAGTCTGGAGGCCATGTCTTCTGGAGTCCTTCTAGTCTCATTCAGACCACGAAGTCTGGTCTTTTAACTAGAATTGGAGTTCTGCACCCACTTTTCTCTTGCTCTCTCAGGGACTCTGCTGTGTTCCCTAACACGGTGCTCACAGTCCTGTAGCGTCTAGTGCTTCTGGTCTCACCCAGGCTGATGCCACCTCTGGATGACATGGCCCTTTCTGTCTCTTGGGCTCATGTTTTCCTTACATCTCGGTCTCCTTCATTCTCCTTTGCTCCAGGTAAACTAGAACCAATTAACGCTTCCTAATTCTAATTCCTTAATTCTAAGACCCCGGATACCATTCATGAAAGTAGGGTGCAGAATATTTTCTTAATAAACTTTGTTATGCCAGTTGACCTAGATACCCCCTGAAACCATGGTCCCCAGACCCCTCCCCCTGCTACCCTGTCTAAAGAGGTGAGCTTCGATGGAGATGAACTGCAACACAGGCCGCACTGGATCCAGAGGCCGCTGAGACACTTGCACTCTGATGTGGGAGCAGCTACAGAGCGGCATTTTCGGCTGTCTAATGTTGACGGCACACGAGCAAAGACTGATGGTACCGAAGGCACAAGCCAAAGCTGCACTGCAGACACTGGCAAAAAACAAGGCTCCAGGAATTTGATGGAGTATCAATTGAGGTATTTCAACAAACAGATGCAGCACTGGAAGTGCTCACTCATCTATGCCAAGAACTTTGGAGGACAGCTACTGGCCGACTGGAAGAGATCCATATTTATTTCCATTCCAAAGAAAGATGATCCCACCAAATGCGCAAATTACTGAACAAAATCATTTATACCACATGCAAGTAAAATTTTGTTCAAGATCATTCAAAAATGACCACAACAGTATATTGACAGGGAACTGCCAGAAATTCAAGCTGGATTCAGAAGAGGACGTGGAACCATGGATGTCATTGCTGATGTCAGATGGATCTTGGCTGAAAGCACAGAATACCAGAAAGATGTTTACCTGTGTTTCATTGACTACGCAAAGGCATTCAACCGTGTGGATCATAAAAAATTGTGGCTAACATTTTGGAGAATGGGAATTCCAGAACACTTAATTGTGCTCTTAAGGAATCTGTACATGGATCAAGAGGTAGTTGTGTGAACAGAACAAGGGGACGCTGCATGTTTTAAAGTCAGGAAAGGCATACATCAGAGTTGTATCCTTTCACCACACCTTGTCAATCTGTGTGCCGAGCAAATAATCTGAGAAGCTGGACTGTATGAAGAAGAACGAGACATCAAGACTGGAGGCTGACTCATTAACAACCTGTGTTACACAGACGACACCACCTTACTTACAGGAAGTGAAGATCTGAAACACTGAAGACCAACAACCACAGCCTTCAGTATAGATTGCTTCTCAACATCACAAAAACAAAAATACTAACAACTGGACAAGTGTGCAACACAGCGATAAACAGAGCAAGGATTGAGGTTGTTGGGAATTTCATTTTACTTGGCTCCACAATCAACGCCCAAGGAAGCAGCAGTCAAGAAATCGAAAGATACACTGCATTGGGAAAATCTGCTGCAAGGACCTCTGTGAAGTACTGAAAAGTAAAGATGTCACCTTGAAGATTACGGTGGGCCTGAGCCAAGCCATGCTATTTTCAGTCACATCACATGCATATGAAAATGGACAATGAACAAGGAAGACGGAAGAAGAATTGAGGCTTTTGAATTGTGGTGCTGGAAAAGAATACTGAATGGACCATGGACCACGGACCACGGACTGCCAAAAGAACAGATCTCTTCGGAAAGAAGTACAACCAGAGTGCTCCTTGGAAGCAAAGATGGCAAGACTGCATCTTACATACTTCGGACATGTTGTCAGGAGGGATCAGTCCCTGGAGAAGGACATCATGCTTCTTGCAGTGGAGGGTCAGCAAAAAAAAAGGAAGGCCCTTGACAGGATGGATTGACACAGTGGCTGCAACAGTGGGCTTAAGCACAAAAATGATTCTGGACATGGCACAAGAACAGACAGTGTTTCGTTCTATTGTGCATAGTGTCCCTATGAGTTGGAACCAACTTGACAGTGCCTACTAACAATGTGAACTGCAGGAGATGATGTCCTTTTGAGAGTCAGTGCTCCTGGAATGAACATCCTTCTCCTGGATACACGGTGTCAACCAGGAGATGTGGGCACAGAGCACAGAGCAGTGTATTGGCCTATACTCATCCTCCAAGGGGTCTGTGGTCTCTGGCCATGGTCTGTGAGAAGGTGGGCCCTGCCCTGAAAGAAGAGGTTAACCAAGCAGTGTGTCACCTACTGCTAACGACCAGGTCTTGCAGGAAGGGGTGGGAAGGAGTGCCTTTGTAGTGTTTGCCAGTTAATGTGGTGCATGTCTGGTTCCATGCTTCTAGTGTGATGCTAAGGAGGCCTGGTGGTGCAGTGGTTAAAGTGACAGACTACTAACTGAAAGGTTAACAGTCTGAAACCACCTGCAGCTCCGTAAAAGAAAGACGTGACAGTCTGCTTCGGCAGAGATTTACAGCCTTGGAAATGCTATGGTGTCCCTATAGGCTGGAACTGACTCAGTGGCAGTGGGTGGTGGTGGTGATGGAACCATTGACCAGGAGATGGCGAGAGGTGCATGTGGTTGGCACTGGTCAGCCAGCATGAGCGACCTTCAGTACTGCATAGGAAACCCAGCAGGTCACTGCCAACGGCTGCAGCCTGGGTGCTGGTCAGCTATGATGGGAGATGATGCTGAAACCACTGCACCCATCCAGTTATTCAGAGTCCAAGAACTGGACTGCGATGTCTAGAATTGCCCCGGCCTTGGGCTGCAGGTATGGGCTGGGCTCTTTAAGCTTTTGCTGGATCTGCAACAAACTCTGAAACTAGACGGACAGTAAGTGAAGAGGGAGCTGACGGTCGACGAATGATCAAAGCGCATCAGACGCTGCCCAGCTGACACGGGGCTGGCAGACGGATCCCAGCCTCGTCCAGTCAAAGAAGAGAAGAGAAAGAGCACCTGGGCCACCCAGAAGGTGTGTGACTATGTGTCTGTGTGTGAGAGAGAGAGAGAGAGAGAGGGTGTCTGTGAGGACCACGAGGCACTAGCCATGCCCTACTGTCACCTGAGCAGGAAGTCCCAGTTCTCTTCGAGAAATAACAAACACCAAGTGTATGCATTTGGATAGCTTAATACCATGTATGTGGGAAACCCTGGTAGCACAGTGGTTAAGTGCAACAGCTGCTAACCAAAAGGTCAACAGTTCAAACCCCCAGGGGCTCCTTGGAAACTCTATGGGGCAGTTCTACTCTGACCTCTAAGGGTGCTAGGAGTAAGAATTGACTCGACGGCAACGGGACTTGGGTTTTTTTTCCATTTTTTTAAAATACCACATAGGAGAAGGGACACTCATTTTCTTTTCTTCTTGCAAGAGAGCTTCTCACTTTTCATTTTACATCTATAAAATTTCATCTTTCCATTTCAAGTAAATTATGAATTTGTTCTTTTAAAAATTTCATTTTTTTCTCCCCAAACTTGACTCCAGAAGATCAAAATGTGTCTATCCATCTAACCCTCCCAGAGGCTCTCACACACCTGTCTCCATCCTGGGTTTCTGTCCATCACCCCATATCCTTCATCTGAAAAGACACGAAGAACCATGTCGCATCTGAGTCCCCTTGGTCACTGGGGCTAACAGACCTCGGAGGCAGATTCAGCCAGGTCTGCTTTTTCCCCTACTCCTGCTGGCAAAGGAGCCTCCTTTTGCAAGTCAGGGCAGTGGTTCTGGTATGTTTGTGGGGTACTTGTCTTCTGGGTGGCAGATAAAGTCTCTTGTTTACCAACCACTCACTCACCACTCACCAGCAGCTTGGCAGCCATTAGAAACTTCCAGACGGCAAGTGTTGATTTTTCCTCGTTTGATAGGGGGTAAAACTGAGGGACCAGGGGAATCACTGTCAGGACATGCCACGAGAGCAAGATACGTACAAGATGAAAGTAACTCAAGCTTCATGGATGAATTTCAGAACCCAAGAAGAGACAACAAGGACCTAATCACTCATGAATATAGGGACTACTTCCTACTCTGTCAGCCAGCCATGGAACGAAGTGTTAAAAAAAAAGTATGGTTCTATACATCTATAGGATATCATCTTGCTGACCTCTGGCTGGAGGAAGGAGAGCAGGTGGAGAGGAGGGGAAAGGAGACTGCTGGGAGGATGAGACATGTATGGAGCAGAGAGGAATAGTGTGCTGTCACCGGACAGGGAGAGCAGTGGGAGCTGCATATAGGTGGGCATGTGAATTTATATGGGAATGTACATTTTCACTCAGTCATAATAAAAAAAAAAAAGAGAGAAAATGAAAAAAAAATGGAAGTGTTAGCTTTTGTGTTATTTTGTGCTTTCTGGAGGAGACGCAGTGAGGTGATACAGTGGAGGGTGGAGGTACAGAAGGTAACAGCAAGAGGCCTGTAGGATCCAGACCTGGGACCGTCATGCTAGGAATAAACCATTTGGTGGCTACCACAAGGACATGCCAGGAACTGACACCCCAGATGTGCCCGCAGCTTACTGGGACCTGCAGGACTGGCTCGTCAGGGCAGGGCCGGCAGGTCAAGAGCTCAGATCTAAAGCCACGAAATTATGCAGATATAGACACACAGACACACACACGCACACACACCGTGCATAATTATGTAACTGTAACTGAGTTATAAAAACCCACTATTTTAGAGTTTTTACAAGACCACACTCCTTTATAAGTAGAAAGTACTAGCCATTACGACACTGATGTGTCTTGTCCCTAAAGGGATCTGTCATTTGGTCCTGCTTTTGCTAATTAAAAGTCGAAAACATTCCTTGCTAGCTCAACTGGAGAGAGGACAATAAACAAAATTCAGCGGAGATTTAGAGGTCTTGAGCATTAGGATCTGCTGGAGTTTCTCTGAGAAGGGAAGGAGTCTGTGGACTGTAGATGTGTTTATGACTTCATCAAATCCAGTCAGCTACAACCTGAAAATTATACAAGCAACTAAGGTTCTGTTCCCTGAAAACGATGACAAACCACAAACCCAACCCACTGCTGTCGAGTTGATTCTGACTCCTAGAGATCCCACAGACAGAGCAGAACTGCCTCACCGAGTTTCCAAGGAGCACCTGCTGGATTTGAACTGCCGACCTTCTGGCGAACACCCATAGCATTTAATCACCATGCCACCAGGGTTTCCAAAGAAGATGACACTGGGTTTTGTTTTCAATACTTGGAACTCCCCATGTGGTTCAGTGGCAGCCTACACACAAACTCAATCTTCACAGAGCATCAGGGCTGGGAAAAACCTCAGAGTCAACCTTTCATTAACAAGGAAACTTCATCATCTAGTGCTGCTAGAACAGAAATAGACACATGGATGACTTTCACAGAAACTTATTCTCTTTCTCACAGACTACAAAGCTACAAGCCAGAATTCAGAGCGGCACCTCCAGGGGAAGGTCTTCTCTCTGTGCTAGTTCTAGGGGAAGGACCCTGTCGTCAGTCTTGTTCTGAACCAGGAGCTTCTCTGTGCAGGAACCCTAGGTCCAAAGGATGGGCTCTGCTTCTGGTTTTCTCTCTGTGTCGGTTCTAGGGGAAGGTCCCTGTTATCAATCCTCCCCTGGACTAGGGTCTTTTCTGTATAGGAACCCCAGATTCAACAGACGGGCTCTGCTCCTGGTTTTCTCTCTGTGTCAGTTTTGGGGGAAGTCTTTATCAGCAATCTTCCTCTAGACCAGGAGTTTCTCTGTGAAAGAACCTTAGGTCCAAAGGACGGCTCTGCTCCTGGTCTTCTCTCTGTGCAGGTTCTAGCGGAAGGTCCCTGCCTTCAATCTTGCTCTAGACCAGGAGCTTCTCCATGCAGGAACCCCAGGTCCAAAGGATGGGCTCTGCTCCTGGTTTTCTCTTTGTGTTGGGTCTCTGGGCAAGTCTTTGTCATCAATCTCTCCCTAGACTAGGAACTTTTCAGGGTAGGGCCCCACACGCATTTTGGGAGGGACATGATTCAATTCGCAATAGGCACATAACAGTTTTTAGAATGAGAAGCCCTGGTTCCTGCCTCCTGGTAGCAGAAGGGCCTCCTCCTCTCTGCTAGTGTCTCTATTTACCCCAGAAGAGACTGAGTCAAGATACCACCCAATCCTATAGATTGCGTCCCGCCCGT
This sequence comes from Heterohyrax brucei, assembly GCA_028571685.1. Classification (NCBI taxonomy): domain Eukaryota; kingdom Metazoa; phylum Chordata; class Mammalia; order Hyracoidea; family Procaviidae; genus Heterohyrax; species Heterohyrax brucei. The sequence continues at coordinate 83,735,876 of CM053157.1, read as the reverse complement.
TAACACAGCTGCCTCTAAAACTGCCTCATTAACATAACAGAAGTGACCATTTACAGAAGGAAACCCAAACCAAAGCCACCACTGAGGCGTCAATTCCAACTCACAGCAGCCCTACCGGACACAGTAGAACTGTCCCACAGAATTCCCAGGGAGTGCCCAGCAGATCGGAACAGTCAACCTTTTCGTTAGTAGACGTAGCACTTAACCACTACACCACTAGGATTTCCTAGGATTTGTAACACCCAAGAAAATCACATCCAATCACAAAAGAGTGGACAGCCAGTTAGGACTGGGAATCACAGCCTAGCTAAGCTGACATGCATTTTGGAGAAGCATACAATTCAATTCATACCAGGTGCCTAATAGCTTTTAGAATGAGATGCCCACACCTTCTGAGTCTCAAGATCTCTGAATCATCTTGTCACCCCAGTGTCCTTGCTCACGGCATCCGGCCAGTCCACTAACTGACAGGAAGAAGCACTGATGGCCCAGGAACTGTGCCAGCCAGCTTGGGAGAACCTGAGTGTCCCTGATACGACCGTTCGGAGTGGTGTGGTGACTCCAACATGAAAGACAAAGTTTCCCTTCTCCCAAAGCTTCCAGGTTGGTGAGGGTGACACAGAGCTGAAGAACGGATGAGCAGAGAGGAGGGCAAGAACCACCCTGGATGTCCGTACAGGACACTATGGGAGCCCAGGCAGCAGGCACCGGATCATATTCTTGAAGAAGAAAGGGAACAGAGCATCCATCCCACAGAGAAAGCAGCCTGAGCAGAGCTGGAGGTCAACACCGGCAAGAGAACAGGGTCAGGCTGTGGCCGAGAAGGGTCCAAGGTCAGGCAACCCCGGGGAGCCAGACAAACCAGTCCAGTAAGATGCCCAACTAGGAAGACACAACTCCCAATGAGGTTGCAATGAGCATGAGGCCAGAGCAAACACATGCTGATGCCAAGGAGTCCCACGTGCGCACCTAACACCAGGCGGGTCAGAGAAGAACGGGAGGAAGAAGAGAGGCTTGCAGAGGCTACAGCGGCAAAAGTGAAGAGTCAGGCACAGATGGCCCCTGAGACTGCTCTGGGGCTTTCCTTGTCCACTGGGGCCATGTGTGGGCCCAAGATGAGCTGGCGTGAGCCATCAGCCAACAAGGCTCTCATCTCCCTTGAGCTGCAAGGCCTCTGAGGCTACAATTCTACAAGTAGGGATGTCAGAGTGAAAACTAAAATTAATTCCTGTAAGTTTTGAGAACTGCTATCCTTTTGATTTTTCTTTCTCCTTGTATCTGAGCTTTGCTGATAAGGGCAGAGACCGTACAGTCCAAGGTTCCAATTTCAAACCCTCACCTAGTTGTTCACACTCTGACTGAGCCTTGTGAGGCTGTTTTAACCTTGCTGATTCGGTGCCCTCCAAACCCGCCAGAACCACTAGGTGAGACAACAGTGCACCGAGAGGGCCTTCAGCACAGGGCCTGGCACACAGGAAACGCTCCTTGAGTGCTAGGAGGCCCAGCACTCCGTTTCAAAGGCAAGCTGGGCCAGATTATAATGGAGAGTCCATGTTAGCTTGTGAAGGGTTGTATTTTCCAAAGACTACAACAAAATCTCTTATTCTACACATCTACTTACAGTGTGACTTTGACTCCCACCCCACTGGGAGACAAGGTTCTACACTGCCTACCCTTGGGTCCGAGCAGGCTTGTGTGTGATTTCTAAAGCCAGGTCACAAAAGACGATACAGATCATGTCTACCTCTCTATGGAATGCTCACTCTTGGAATCTAGATGCCATGCTGCCAGGACGCACAAGCACACACGGAAGGCCGCTGTTCCGGCTGCAAGTCTCAGCTGAGGTTGCAGCTGACAGTCAGCAGCCAGCCACCAAACGTGCACAAGGAGTCTTCAGATGTCAAGTCATCCTAACCTTCAAATGTCTCCAGAAGACCCAAACATCAAAGAGCAGAGATACGCCATCCCTACCACGCCCTTTCCAAATTCTGACCCACGGAAACTATGATCGCACTAGAATGGTAGCTATTTTATGTCGTTTAGGTTTCAAGTCAGCTGCAAAAGACCTCTTTACTATTGAATAGCAAAGCTGTCACCTGGAGGACAAAGGTGCACCTGATCCAAGCTGTGGTGTTTTCTATCACCTCGTGACTGCAAAAGCAGGACAAAGGACAAGGAAGATGGGAGAAGACACGACGCCTGCGAGCCGTGGTGTTGGCGTGGCGCACTCAGCACACCGTAGGCCGCCGGGACAACAAACAGGTGTAACTTGGAAGAAGTACAGCCAGAGCGCTCCTGAGAATCAAGGGTGGCAAGACTTCATCTCACACGCTTTGGACATACTCTCGGGAAGGACCAGCCCCTGGAGAAGGACAGCATGCTTTGTAGAGGGCCGGGTCAGCGAAGAAGAGGGAGACCTTCACCGAGATGGACCAATGCAGAGGCGGCCACCGTGGACTCAGGCCCGACAAGAACAGCCAGGACGGCGCCGGGCGGGCCGGGGCTGTGCCCTGCTGTGTGTGAAGGGCCACTTCCAACACTGATGCATCTTCAGTTTCTCTCTTTTCCTTGACCCTCACATTTCTTCTGTTCTTTGGGACTCACCAGCACCTACCAACAACAACAGTTCGGGTTTGTCAGCTATACAACAACAGAACACTGATACAACCTGATACAACTGTTTTAAAGCCTCAGAAGGCCATGGAAAGGTTTCAGACAGCTGAAAAGGCAGGATGACAGTGTCCAGAAGGCTCAGTTGACTGCAGTGGGCCCAGAAGGGGACAGGTACTCAGTGACACAAACCTAAACATCACTGTGAGGGCAGGAGTCCCCAAGAACAGCTGAGCCATGAGCATCAAATCAAAGCCGACTCCAATGTTCAAACTGACGGTGGAGCCGCTGGCAGAATTACGCTCATCCAGAAGGACAGCTCAGTTCTGCCTGGTGGTAACAAGATAGAGAAGGGACACTGAACTCTGTTCTAAATATGCTGATTCTGCAGGGTGGCAGGATGACCCAGACGAAACATCAGAAGTTCCCAATGCAGACAAACACTGGTTTTAAATAAATCAGATGTGGTAGGATAAGGTCTTGACCTCAGTATCGGAAACCAAATGGCACTTACTGTCACCGCGGTGATTCAACTCGCAGCAACCTCACAGGACAGAGCAGAACTGCCCCCATACAGTTTCCAAGGAGTAGACAAAGAATCTGAACAGCTGACCTTTTGGTGAGCAGCCGTAGGGCTCCCTCGACCTCTGTGAGAGTCTCTGTTCAGAGGAACAACAGAGAAGGCGGCCAGAGTATAACGTCACAGTCCAGTTTTGGAAAGGTGTGATCACTATTAGTGCCATGTGCTGCAACGAGGCCAAAGAGATGACACAATCAAGAAAAGGGACTTCAGCCAAAAAGGAGCTCAGGATGGGACCCAGGATCAGGGCAGGGCTTCTCCACCCCCGACCAAAAGTGAAATCAGAGACACAAGTTGAAGACGGCAGTGACACAATGCCCAGTGAGTACAGCACATCAGTGTCTTCAGTCTCCCGCTCAGATGGACAATTTCCCGTGGGCTGGAAAGCAGCAGCAGAACTTGGTCACCTGATGGCAAAGCGTACACGTCTAAGGACACACAGTGGGCCCACGCATGCCTGCCGCCTACCTATCTCACACTGGTAGGTATAAAGACAGGACTCCTACAACCTGCTTGGAGTTCTCTGGCATCGTAAGGTCTTGATACCTATCTTTCAGCCTCTACCGGGAACAGTCGTTAGGTCTGCTGAACTCCACAACATTCCTGAGAGGTAGATTTTATCTGTGGATGAGGAAACGAAGGCCACACATCAACTCAAAGGAACGGAGCCTCCCTTCTGCCTGGGGAAGGCCAGCTGGCTGGGTTCCTGCTGTGTCTCTCAGTAAGCTCTTTGATCTGCAGCGCAGAAAGGGCTTGTTTCTGGGGACACTGTGAAAACAGACCCACTAGTGACCACATGGTCCTCCGAGGGGTGCTTGGAAACGAGGTCCACGACCACCCAGACTCTGAGAACACCAAAGCAATTCCACTGGGGATCCTAAGAGCAGCCAGGGAGACAGGGGGACTTCAAGGAGTCTCCTGGGGTAGGCACCAGAAGAGAAGGGTGCTGGGGAAGCGGCCTTGACAAGGTGACTGTGCACCAGCAGCTCTGTGGGCATCTTCCTTCTGCCTCTTCTCTCAGAGCTGACAGAATATTTCAAAAAGGCTAGTGCAGACTCAAGCTCTTTGGCGACCAAGACAACACAGTACCTGGGCTTGTGAATGAAGGGCAGCATCCGTGGCCAGAGGGCTCTGCAGCAGGCCACCTCCCAAGTCCCCAGAACCAGGGAAGAGGATGGTAAGAGACGGCTTTGTGAAACGCCCTTCTTGAAGTCCCTAGAGAAGCCACAGCAGGCCAGTTCTTCCGTAGCTTCCATCACCTTCTCCTAAACACTGCTCTTCGTCAGAAATGCAAAAAAGCAACCATCACACTCTGAAGAGCTGTGCGGGCTTTACTACAGATTAACAGTGATGGAGCTGTAGATGCCAGCATAGCTGGCACTGGGAAGGCAAAAAAGCAGTTATTTCATGCCTACTATACAGCATCACCCCAGTGGTGCAGTGGTTAAGTGCTATGGCTGCTAACCGAAAGGTCTGCAGTTCAAGTCTGTCAGGTGCTCCTTGGAACCTTTATGGGGAATTCTACTCTGTCCCACAGATTCGTGCTGAGTCAGAGCCGACCTGATGGCACTGAGTGTGGTTTTGGTTTCCACACTATCACACTGAGTATTTACAACCCCCTTGTGCAGCACTGGGGCCCTGGTGGCGCAGTGGTTAAGATAAGAGCGCAGGCTGCTAACCAAAAGGCTGGCAGTTCGGCTCTACCAGCCGCTCCCTGGAAACCCTGTAGGGCAGTTCTATTTTGTCCCGTGAGGTCACTATGAATCAGAACAGACTTGCCGGCAGCAGGTTTGTTTTGCTTTGTTCCTGAGGCACCAGAAAGGAGCCCTGGCGGCACAGTGGTTAAGCTCTTGGATGTTAACCAAAAGGTCAGCAGGTTCAAACCCAGTGGCGGCTTCAGGGGAGAAGGACCTGTCGATCTGCCCCTGTACAGACTCCAGCCTAGGAAACCCTATGGGGGCACCCCAACTCAGTCACACACGGTCTCTATGCATCGGTATCGACTTGATGGCACATAACCACGCGTACTGGCAGCCTGTTTTACAGGCTGCATGGAGGCTGGGTGTTGTTGTGGGCTTCCAAAAGTTAAATCCCTGCCCAAGGCCATGCAGCCAGCTTACAACAGAGCTGGGATCCGGGCCCTGACATGTCTGACGCCAAAGCCACGTTCTTTTCCGAACACTGCACCGCCTGCCTTCCAACATTTACAAGGTCAACATTCGTCAGCTCTGAGCTAACGAGACTCACCGTACAGATGACTGGACCTGAGAGCTGGCGGACGTGCAGTGAGGGGCGCCGATGTTCTGTACGTCTGAACCGTATATGCAATTCACAAGAGAACAAGGCGGCCAGGATCAAGCCCAGCACACAGGAGGCAACGTGACAGCTGCCACCCCTCCCTCAGAGAGCCCTTGCATCAGCACTCACTCTTAGGCTACCCTGCCATCCAGCGGGCCCCACTGCTCTCGGGTCTCTCCCCACCTTGTCTCTTCATCAGTACCAGCCTTCCTCTCCTCCAGTCCTTTTGAACCTTGACTTTGGGGGTCAGACATGTTAGGTCAACCAGATAAATCAACCCTTGCTATGATGTCACAAAACCAAAACCAAACCCATTGCCCTCAAGTTAATTCTGACTTACAGTGAAAGTGTACAACAGAGTAGAACTCCCCCATAGAGTTTCCAAGGAGTGCCTGGATCTGAACTGCTGACCTTTTGGTTGGCAGCCATAGCACTTACCCACTATACCACCACGGTCTCCTGACATGTTCTTGACAATAACAAACTCCATCTAAGGAGTTAAGTCACTTGAGATGTAGTTTACCACCATGGCACAGTGCTAAATCATTCACCTGCTAACCAAATGATCAATAGTTTGAATCCACCCTGTACGGCAGTACTGCTCTGTCCTGTGGGGTCCCTAAGAGTTGGCAATGACTTGACGGCAATGGTTTTGGTTAGCACTACCAGAGAACCAGTGGAAAACCATCTCCCAACCAAAAGGTCGGAAGCTCAAATACATCAGGCATTCCTTGGAAACTCTACAGGGCAATTCTACCATGTCCTATACGGCTGCTATGAATTGGAACTGACCTGACAGCATCAAATCTGGTTTTGTCTATCAGTGTACCACAGCAGTTATTACAATGGTGGGCCTACATGGCATCTGGGGAGATGGAGCAGGGAAGAGATCTTCACAGAAAGCAAGGCTTTGGGCACTTCCTATGCCAATCAGCCAACCAATCAAGCAATCTCTAAATTAAGTACTGGGTCTTACCAATACATTATGGACTACTAGGCAAGTTAACTCATTTAACAGCTACACTCAGTTTACAGGGAGGAAATGGCAGAACAAGTGAATGCTATGTAGTTTAAAATCAGGAAAGGTGTGTGTCAGGTCTATATCCTTTTACCATACTTAATCTGTATGGTGAGTGAATAATCCAAGACACTATTCTATATGAAGAAGAACACTGCATGGAGATTGGAAGAAGACTCATTAACAATCTGCGATACACAGATGATACAACCTTGTTTGCTGAAAGTGAAGAGGACTTGAAACACTTACTGAGGAACATCAAAGACTACAACCTTCAGTGTAGATTACATCTTAATATAAAGGAAACAAAAATCCTCACAACTGAACCAAAAAGCAACATCATGATAAATGGGTAAAACAGATTGCCACTGACTGTCTCTACAATCAATACTCTTTAGAGGAGAGGATGGCGAGACTTCAGTCTCACGGTATTTTGGACATGTTATTGGAAGAGACTGGTCCCCGAAGAAGGACATCAAGTTTGGTAGAGCAGTGGGTTAGCGAAAAAAAGAGATAGACCCTCAACACGATAGAGCGGCACAGTGACTGCAATAACGAGCCCAAACAAAGTAAAAACTGTAAGAATGGCGCAGGGCAAGGCAAGAGTTCCTTCTGTTGTACAGGGGTTGGAACCAATGGACAGCACTGATCAACAATAACCATCAACCTGTAAGAATCTACCATTTGCCAAGTTTTGATGTCATGTCAAAAAAGACCATCCACGATTATTTGGAAATCCTATTGAAACGCTCCTTTTCTAACTATGTATCTGGCTGATTCCAGATTTTTTTATATACTTCAAGTAAAAGGACATATTGCATCATACTGAATGCAGAAACAGGTATGCAAATGTCTTCTATCAAGCACACCATTAAAGAGATCTGCGTACCCTGACGCTGCCCTTGCCCATAAACCATAACGAAGGTCCACTCTTTGGACACGAATGGATTGGACTTGGCGATGCAGAGTGACCATACATTGGATGCACTTTATGGTTCTATGCATCTATAGAATATCACCCTGCTGACCTCTGGCTGGAGGAAGGAGAGTGGGTGGAGAGGAAGGGAAAGGAGGCTGTTGGGAGGATGAGACATGTATGGAGCAGACAGGAATAGTGTGCTGTCACCGGGCAGGGAGAGCAGTGGAAGCTGCATATAGGTGGGCATGTAAATTTATACGGGAATGTACATTGTCACTCAGTCATATTAAATAAAAAAAAAAAAAAGAAAGTAGCACTGGGAGAAGACCACGTCCTTCAGACCTGAGGTTTCTGCACCAAGAAGCTCTCTGGACAAAGGCTGATACAACACCAGACTTACCTCCAGACCTGACAAGGGGAAAAACCTTCTCCTGGAGTGGACATCCTGATTTTGGACGTGTAGCCTACCAGACTGTGTAAAAATAAACCTTCCTTTGTTAAAGCCATCCACTTTGTGATATTTCTGTTAGAGCAGCACTAGCTGACTAAAACAAGGGTATTCAAGAAAGTTTCGTTGAATTAACAAAACTAGAGACTTGATGGTCCCACAATTTGGAGGGTCCCCTGGGAACATGGCCCCTGTACTTACTGCTAGCCCAGAGCTGGGACCAGTACTGAAGCCAACACTTCAGACAAAGATTGGACTGGACTACAGTGATACAGGTGATGTACGTAATTTATGGTTTAATATATACTTATACATATACATATACATACACACATATATAAGGCTGTTCAACTGGTTTCTTTCTAGAGGGGATAGGAGAGGAGGGGACAAGTGCTAGCTGAGTGGATACTGGAAGTATGGCGTGGCAGGAAGAGTTACATGGGTGAGGAATTCCCTTCTTTGTTCCATCAAGTACAAAAGACCAAATGGGCAACACCTGCTCCAAAGCAAAGGTAAGAAGGCAGGAAGGGACAGGAGAACCGGAAGAGTGGACACGGGGCGCCGAGTGCCAAGGAAAGGGGGAGAGTGCTGATGTACTGTGGGACTACAACCAAGGTCATAAAGCAATCTACATGTGAATTTTTGAATGAAAAAGTAATTTACAACATGAAATTTCACTGAAAACACAATAATTTTTTCTTTTAAAAAGACAACTAGCACTCACTCCACACCATCTGCTGAGCCTCTACTGCACGCCAGGGTCCTGTGTTAGCACAGCCAGGTAAAGAGGTCTTAACTGGGTTAAAAATTTAACATATTGCGGTAGAACAAAAAAAAAAAAATATGAAGACAGGCAAAATAAAGACAGCAGTCTAGGAACATATAAAGCCTAGCAAGGCTGTATCTGAAAGAAACTGAGGAAAACACAGCACCTTTATTCTGGCTGGCTAAGTGAGCAGCCTCTCACGGCCAGCAAAATTGGGTGAGGACAGGACAATTCACTCACTCTGCAGTGTCAGGCTTTGTTCACTCCTGGGAAGGATTTCTTTAATAAAAAAGAAAAACCTACAATAACTACATTGAAGCATTTTTTCAGAGGACGCCGTTCCTCCCCGTCACTCGGCCACAAGAGGGTGCACACCACCTGGTGAATTCTGTCACCAAGGAAACCCTCCCAACTCCTCCTGACAGCTGCCCACCTCTGCTCAGGCACCTCACGCCCCAGCTCCTCTGTCTCATGGCAGAAACGGCATCTGCGCAGTGACACAGTTCACAGTCCTTTCCCATACGTAGCCTCACTGAATTCAAAGACACTGCAAGGACAGCTGAGGGAAAAAGCCCAAAACTCACTTGAAAGATGCGGAAACACCCTTGAAGGCTAAGTGACTTCCTGACGGCCAGAGAAATCACAATATGGTAGCCTAAACCAGGCCTTCTGACTCCCAAGCCTACAGACCTTTTCCCTACCGCCCTGTGAGAGCAAAAGAAAAACGTGTACCTCAATCATCTGATGCCTCCACCCATCCATTCTGCTTTTTCTCAGCAAAATATCCCACAGCAGGCAGACCAGAACACTCTGCCCAGCTCGGCCACGTGACAGCTCTCTAAAAGTGCATGCTGACGTCTGACAGTGATCCCCACAAGCTTCCAATGAAGTGGGCAGTGTGCCGACACCTGTCTGCAGTACTGTAAAGCAGAGGTGACATGGTGCATGGCTGTTAACCGACAGCCTGGTTGTTCAAACCCACCCCTGGACTCCTCAGGGGAAGGACCAGCTGTCTGCCCACGATTCTAGCCTAGAAGACCTTGTAGGGCAGGTCGACCCTGTCTCACAGACTCCCTGTGGCTCAAAAGTTGACTTCATGACATCCGTCATAGACACCAAGTGTCACTCTAACAGAAACACAAGTGGATGGATGGCTTTAACAAACAGAAAGTTCACGGAAGTCTTTCTTCCTGTGACAGCTCAGGGGAAGGTCCTTGTCACCACTCTTCCTCTGCTCCAGGAGCTTCTCAGCAGTGGGACCTCAGGGTCACAATTCAAGCCCTGTGGCCAAGGCTGCTGTCCTGGTGGTAGGTCCCCACTAGCTTCTCTCTCTAACACCTCCAAAGAGACTGGTTAAAAGAAAACCTCCTCTTGTAGACTGGCTCCTGCCTCATTAACATAACTGCCACTAAGAGGCAGGATTTACAACACACAGGAAAATCACATCTGATGACAAAACTGCAGACAGCCACAAAGTACCGGGCATCTTGGCGAAGCCAAAGTGACGTATGTTTTGAGCGGACACAACTCAATCCACGGATTAAATAAAAACTCAACGCCATCAAGCTGATGTCAACTCACAGTGACTCTATATGACGAATCCATGGACAGGTCACAACAGGCAGTCAGCTATCAGCTCGACTTTCTCTGGATAGATCTTACGAAATGCAAGCTAACGCATGACCTCAAAGGCTTCCTCTTGTGAGAAGCAGACAGTAGAATGGTCAAGGATTTCCACTGGGCGGCCTGACGGCCTGACTCAAATCCAAGTTTTGCCACTTACCATGTGAATAGTGATCACACCACAAACAGCGCGAAGAATGAGCAAACCTCTCTTGGAAGAAGGACAATCTGAACGCTCCTTAGAACCAAGGACGGTGAGGCTGTGTCACCTACTTCGGGCCTGTTATCAGGGGGAATCAATCCCTGGAGAGAGACATCATGCTGGGTAGAGGGTCAGTAGAAGAGAGGAAGACCCTCAAGGAGAGGGACAGACACGGCGGTGGTGAAGAGCGTGCCAGCATGACGAGGACTGTGAGGAGGGCACAGGGCCCGGCAGGGTTTCGCTCTGTTGTACCCGGTTTTGCCGTGAGTCCAGATCAACTCAATAGCATCTAACAACAACGTGATCTTGGCCAATGACTCAACTCCAGTGTGTCTGCCTGTCTGACCCTCTGCAATAAGAGCAGCATTCTCCTTGCTGCAGAACTGAGTTATTACATGAAAACAGCATTCCATAAGCTCTCAGTCGAAACAAACAAAAGAAACCTTGCTGACGTCGCTTCCGACCCACAGCGACTCTACAGAGTGGAATGAGCCCGTGGGGTTTCCGAGGAGCACCTGGTGGATTTGAACTACTGACCTATTAGTTAGCAGCCATAGCTCTTAACCACTACACCACCAAAGACAGTCCTTCTTCTAAAAGTTCAGACAAAACTATTAGCTACAAAGTGACTAACGATTTTACATGCAGTGTGTTAGAGCAGAACGGTGCTTTACAGTACCAGTACCCTTGGAAGTAAACGTAAGTCCCTTAACAACACATGTGCACAACCAACTGTAGCTATCTTAAGGACTTAGAGGGTGCCTATAAATTTTTAAGGATGACAGAGTTCACACATTTGTTCTTGTGCCACTGTTAGTCACATCGATGGTTAGTTCGACAACAAGCCCTTGCTTATGAAAAATAAACATAAATTAAGAGTTCCTCTTCCTTTGTATGGCGGAGGGAAGGTTCCTGACCCCAAAAATCTGAAGATCCAGGTCACGGTCCTACCTCTGCCTCTAAATAGAGCCCTCTCGCCGACCCCACATCTGTGCCTCCTAAACAGCTCCCGATTCCGCCTCCTCCCCTCCACTGCAGCCACTGTCACCTTACCCCACGGCCTCATCGTCTCGGCCTAACTGGCCACAGAGGTGCGGTCACCAGTTTGCGGGGTGTGTGTGAGTAAGCGGAGGTGGGATGGGAGAAGCAACACCGAAGGAGGAGACCAGAACACAGACCACCTTTTGCATCCTGTTCAGTTCACCAGCTCAGGACGTTAGCGCCTCACCACTTGGACAGAGGAGCAGCTAGGGCATCGCTAGGTCTAAGGCGGCGTTTGGCTTTGGCTCGCTGGAGAGCGGTCATGTGGATTCAGGGGTAGAGCGGACCCTCTTTCACTGAGTCTGGCTGCTTTCCAGACCTTTCCAAAGGTCCCAACAGACCTCCAGCCTCTTCTCATTCCAACCACCACGGTCCTCCCTATAAGACAGCTCTCTTGGGATAGATGTCATTCCACAGTGATATTCCACTGAAAACCAAACCATACGTGACAGAGTAGAACTGTCCCACAGAGTTCCCACGGAACGTTGGCAGATGTGCACTGCCGGCCTTTTGGTTAGCAGCTGTAGCACTTAACTATGAGGCCACCAGGCTTTCCAAAGTGATCACCTTTTAGAGCTGCAACCTCCAGAGTGTGTGCAGTGTCCCCACGGACTGGTGCTGCTCTGGGGACTCAGCTTGTCACACATGCCACGGACAAGATCACACCCTGCATCCACACGCTCACGGAGACTCCGTGTTCACACAGTCACCCAACTGAAAAAAAAAACTTAACCCACTGCCATCCACTCAGATCTGACTTGTAGTGACCCTAGAGACCCAAAGGTCACGGTCACCCAAGGGAGCTGCCAGTTGTACAGTAAGGAGCTGTCTCTGAGATTCCTGCTCACCCTGAAACGCCCAGCAGGGGGCACCAGGGAGGAGCAGTCGGTCACCTTCTGATGCTAAGAGCTCACCCCTGGACTCGACTCACTTGCAGGGACGTCTTTGCCACACTGGACTGCAGGACGCTGGGGACGCGCCTGTGTCTGGCTTCAAGGAGACTGTAATAAGACTCTTCCTTCTGACCCCGATACGCAAACCTGCGCAATCAGAACTGGGTGGCAAACCCAGGCTAGGAAGGTACATGATCTCAGCTGTCAAAATTAGAACTGGAGAAGCCCGCCCCAGATGGAAGCAGAATAACTCAGTCCCAAACACCTTCCCACACAGGGCTTCTGTGAGTTCCCTGCGGACTTCAGTGTAGGAGCGTACAAGCCAACAAGCCTCGCCATGAACGGGACTTTGCTTGGTGTTGACTGTAAATCCCTCCGCTTTTTATAGGCGGCTTTCACTGATGCTAAATCCATTGTCTCTTCTCATGATGCCTGCATGGCTCGCATTCTTAGGGGCTGCTCCCATGTACCCTTTGATGATCCGCTGGCCAAGCCAGCCATAGTCTCCTCCTTTCATCTCTCCTATGTCCTTCCTTCCAACAGCCAGGATCCTCTCTAAGAGCCTTTGAATCAGCCCCCATCCTTCTGGAGCTGACACATGCCCTCCCTTCATCAACACTCTATATCCTCCCTGTTTCCGAAGCGTGCTCCCAAGCCTCCAGTGCAGAAAAGAGCACTGGATTAGGAGTCAGTCACGGTGGCTCTAGTCTTGGTTCTAGTTAAGTCTTCTCTTCTGTAAAATGGAAAGAACACCTTGTGTGACTTGATGTGATGATTGAAAGAGAATCTAAAATATAAAATCACTTTGCAGATTATCAAGGGCAGCATATGGAGAGTATAAACAAAGAAAGTGCAGATCAAAAGCAAGCATTTTAAATAATAACAAAAAAATCCAAACCCATGGCCATCGAATCAATTCCAACGGAGAGTGCCCCCATAGTATAGAGTAGAACTGCCCCATAAGCATTTCAAAGGGCAACTGGTGGATTTGAACTGCTGACCTCCGAGTTAGCAGCCAAGATTTTAACCACTGTGCTACCAGGACTTCTCTGTCAAATAATAACATTCGTTAAATATAGGTCGTAAGATGTATGGAGCAGAGAGGAATAGTGCGCAGTCACCGGACAGGGAGAGCAGTGGAAGCTGCATATAGGTGGGCATGTAAATTTATACATGAATGTACATTTTCACTCAGTCATGTTAAATAAAAATTAAAAATATATATATATATAGGTTGTAAGGTTAGGGGTAATGGCTATAATCTATGCATTTGGTGTTTTCTGATTCATAGTTAAGAAATTATTCATTTATTCATTCACTGAAGTTATTTATTTAACTTCTACTATTGCAGTTGGAATCAACTCAACGACACTGGGTTTGGTTTTTTGGTTTGGTTACCACAAGACAAAGGGCACAGTGGTTAAGCATTCTGGCTGCTAACCAAAAAGTCAGCAGCTGTATTCTACCAGCTGCTTCTTGGAAACTCTATGGCTGTTCTACTCTGTCCTATAGGGTCACAACTGACTGAAGAAGAACAGTTTTGTTCTGTTTATATATGAGACAATAAGCTGGATGAGATGGGAGAACATAAAACAAGAAATTGTAATTACCATCCTACGTTTCTGGGGAACTCACTGCTCAGTGTGAATCACATAAAATTTGAACGCTGTTCCTGTTCTTTCACTGATTATGTTTATGATACGATGTGAGGATGATTTTGTATTACAGAATAAGGTGTGCCCATATTTAAACCTCATCACCACTGGCAACAGCTACGTGTTATCTTCTTCCCATCTAAAGTGTTACTTTTAGAAATCAGAAATGAAAATATGAGAAAATCTAAAATAAAGTCATTGCTACTCACACAAAATATCTCACTTGGTACCTATTCTGGCATCGCCTTGTGGTGTTAGGTGCTCAACAGAATCTTTTGTCTTTTGGAGGACTGTGACTGAGCGCTTACAACTTTCTAGGCCAATGTACTGACCAGCAAGATGAGTCAGACCAGATCCTGCCCTCAAAGTACTTACAATTTGGTACACAGATAAACACCAACAATTTGTACAGCACTGCAGGAACTGCTACATGAGAAACTCTATGATAATGGAAAAGCAAAACAGACGATGACACCAGTAACTGCTAGGGGAGTCAGGGAAGGCTTCAAGGAGGTGGTGATGTCTGAGCAGGGTTTTGAAGGATGAGCGGGACACTTTCATTAGAGAAGAGAAAGCAAAGGACAGTAACCCAGGTAGAAAAACTAGTTGTTGGTCTCTGTGGCTACTACTGTCTTCTCCCAGAAAATGTGTTTTATTATATGAAGTTTTAGCAATCTGGATTAAGCTTCACAGTTTTACAGTTTTCATTTGCAGCTGTGTTTCTCTTTCCTTTCATCTGTTCGTGGTAGAAGCAATCAGCTAATCTTCCTACTCCTTTACCCAGCAACCAACAGTGCGACATTACTCCCGCAACCCTCACCGATGATGCTGTTTTACAAAAACGCTGCTGAGTAGGAACTGTGAAAATTACAACTGCCCACCGGGAGGAGAGTCTATTTTGCAAACAGAGCACAGCCTCCCACATACTTTCCCAGGTCAGGTGGGAGTATACATGCAAGTGAGATGAACAACTCTCTCCTTCCACTCCAGCAAATCAACGGGAGTGTCATGAATTCAACTGTGTCCTCCAAAAAAATGTGTGCAGCAGTTTGGCTGGGCCAGGATTCTTGGTATTGTGTGATGTTCCCTCATGTTGTGAATCCTGCCTCTGTGATGTTAACGAGGGAGGATGGGTGACAGTTGTGTTGGTGGGCCAGGACTCCACGTGTAAGATCTGTATTGTGCTTTGGGGCAACCTTTGGGATATCAAGGAAAGCGAAGCAAGTGGAGAGTTGGGGACCTCCTGATACCAAGAGAGCAGTGCCAGGAGCACAAAGCATCCTTTGGAAAGGACCTGGGCTCTTTGTGCCTCAGAAGCTCCCAGTCCAGGGGAAGGCTGGTAACATGGAACTTCCACCAGAGCTGACGCACTAATTTGGACTTGTAGCCTGATGAATGGTGAGAGAAAACAAATTCCCCTTTTTAAAGCCATCCACTTGTGTTATCGCTGTTACAGCACATCTAGGTGACTAAGATGGAGTCACAAAAAATGACACAGATTACAGTGTAAAAACAGAAGAACTTATTCACGGCAGCAGATAATGTTCAAATGACAGACGTGCCCCCAAAGTGACTAGCAACCTGCCCTTTTAAGTGCTGTCACCTGTCACCCGTGGCAGACACAAACACATGTATCTAATACTGAACAACCTCCTGAAGATGCACCCACAGAACAGGGATTTCAGTGCAATTTAAAAAGGTGACCGCAGTGGTACTAGTTCCCAACGTCTGTCCGGGTCAGTCACTCTCAGAGTGTTTAGTGGCAGAGCGTGTAACTGGGAGTGGTGGGAAAATCACATGCCAAAGGACCTCTTCTCCTTTAGAAACCGTGAAACAATGACTTGCACCTAACTCTGCTGCTGCTTTCTCTGAAACTTAAACCCTTTACACGGTGCCGAATGGTTCACATCTCTTCTTGGACTCCGTCCCCAGAAGGCAAACATCTTCCCCTGGAACTAGTGGCAGCCTGACTCCATGGGACTCTCCACCACTGGCCAGAATGCCCCTGAGCATGGGCAGGCCCAGACCCCGGTCATTTCACTCTGGCATGGCATTTCATGTCGCTCCCATGGCAGGGGTGGGTGTGGCCAGGGGTGTCCAGGAGAAAGCTCTGACCCCAGAGCCCAGGGGAGTCACCACACGATGCTCCAGTTTCTGACCTGGCCCCCACATGGCACCAGATCCCAGTGACAGTCCCACGACAACTGCCACAGAGCCCGGGACCCACAGTCAGGTCTATGCTCAGATTGTGAAAATGCTTCTACATCGTCAGCAATTTTTTAATAAAATGATGCCAGATCTCGGTTGGTTGGTTGGCTGGTTGGAGTTTCAGTCAGCTAGCACTGCTTCAACAGAATGGATGACTTTAAAAAGAGAAACTTGGTTTTGTCACAGACTAGCAGGCTACAAATCCAAATTCAGGGTGTCAGCTCCAGGGGATGGCTTTCTTTGCTGCAGGAAGGTCCTTGTCAATCTTCCCCCGTTCTGGAGGTTTCTGAGGCACAAGGCTCCTAGCACCGCTTCTCGATGGTATAACCAAAGAGCCACTCCCATCGAGTCCATTCTGACTCATAATGACTCTAGAAGACAAAGCAGAACCGCCTCCTAGGATTTCCAAGCGGCACCTGGAGAATCTGAACCACTGACCGTCTGGTCAGCAGCCGTAGCTCTTAACCACTGCTCCACCAGAGTTTCCACTCACTTACAATTAGTCACAATTAGAGGGAATCTGGAGCCCTACATACAACAGTTGAAGTCTGTGTGCTAAACAGGTCAGCAGTCCAAACCCACCAGCCTCTCCCCCGAAGGCCTATAGGGCAGCTCTGTTCTGTCCAATACAGTCAGTCACAGTAAGTGGCATCGACTTGAAGGCAATGGGTTTTCTGTAGGGAATCTGGATGCCTGCTTCCTTAGGAACTAGGCTCTCAAGGGCACAAAATACTCCAGCAGCCTACAAGATCCTCTCAGAGACAAGTTCAGCAGGTAACTGGCTTGCCAAGATTTTGCCAGCCACTGAGGAGTTGTCGCTGTGAGTCAGAGCCAACTCAGAGGCAGTGGACTGGTCAGCTGCTTGGAACAGGACCATATGGAGAACGCTGCGCAGCCCAAGATCTGGGGATCTGTGCAAGAGTTCAATGCTCCTGTGTTTGCATCCAGGAGGTAATGCATGGCTCATTCTCTTACAGGACAATTGTGAAGCATTTTATTCTAAGACATTTTAAACGCATACAGAAGCAGACATGCTACCGTCAAGAACACTCAACAGTCATCAACTCAAGATCAATCTTGTTGCGTGTACAGCTCCAGTCACTGACCCTTTTCCATAGTATTTGGAAGCAAATCCCAAACACTGTTACCACTTCACCCACAGATACTTGGCATTTATCCCTGAGATAAAGATTGTAAATACCACAGAAACATTACCATTATTACACCAAAAAATATCATCAACAATTTCTTAATATTATCAAATATACAATTTTTACATTTTCAGGTGTGTTAAACATGTCATACAGGGTTTCTTTTCTATAGTACATATGTTTGAATGAAGATCTAAAGTCCACAAATCACAAGTGGCTGATAGTTTCGTAAGTTTTTTTCAATATATAGGTTTCTCCCTCCTCCTTTCTTTTCTTTATCCCCCTTGCGATGTATCTGTTGAAGAGACTGGGTCTCAAAGCCCATTCTACACCTTCGACTTTGCTGACTATAACCCTATAACATCCTTTGATATCTTCCCCTCTCCCCTGTACTCCCTGTAACCTAGTAATGAATCCTATAGGCTTGATCTTATGAAAGTTTGATTCTTTGGAAAGACTGTTTCATAAGTGGTTGTTATGAATTGTGCTGTGGACTGAATTGTGTCCCCTTACAATGTGTGTCAACCCGGCTAGTCCCTGATTCCCAGCCCTGAGCCCACCACCGTCATCTGATGTGATCTCCTGTATACTGTACATCCTGCCTCTGGGAGGTGGATGGGGGGGATAAGCAGCAGTTACCCTAACGATGCAGGTCTCAATCTACGAGACTGGTTTGCATCTTAAGTCAATCTTTGGAGATATAAAAAAAGCAGCAAAGAGACACAAGGACCTTCTACCACTAAGAAACAAAGAGAACAGCACATACTTGGGACCCAGGGTCCCCGTGCTGAGAAGCTCCTAGCCCAGGGGAAGACTGAAGACAAGGACCTTCTTGCAGACCTGACACAGAGAGAAAGCTCTCCCCTGGAGCTGACACCCTGAATTGCAATTTAGGGCCTCCTGGACTGAGACAATAAATCTCTGTTCATTGAAGCCAGTCCTTGTGATATTTCTGTTACAGCAGCACTACATGACTAAGACAGGGCCCGTTTTGTGGCCTGTTCCCTAATTCTTACCTTCATCACCTGCTTAGTAGCTGGGATCCTGCCTTATTCTAGGACATGGTTTCTCAGCCTTTGCACTACTGTCACTTGGGGCCAGATAATTCTTTGCTGAGGGGCTGTGGGGGAGGGGTGTCTTGTGCACAGCTGGATGTTTAGCAGCTCTCTGGCCTCTACTACCAGGTGCCAGCAGTGAACCTCCCTCTCCACGTGAGTGCCAACCAAAACCACCTCCAGACATTGAGAAATGTCCCCTGGAAGGATGAACTTGCCTCGATTGACAACCACTGCTATAGTTCTAAGCCAAGTCTCCATGACAGGGGTCTCCTGCCTGGGGCTCCACATGCCATCATCTTAGTGGTCACAGTCTCCTCTCTGTTCTACCTGGTTCCTCTGATCCCCTGTCTGTGCTTTCCACCACTAACACCGAGACCTGGCCCATCACCTGTGGCCTATTGCAAGATGGGTGCTCCATCAGCCCACCCAAATTTCCTCCCATCACCTCAGCCCACCTAAACTCCCTACTTTTGCCTCACCCACCTGAACTTCCATCACCTCAGCCCACCTGAATTTCCTCCTGTCACCTCAGACCATCACCTCTGCCCACCTGGACTCCCTCCCATCACTTCAATATACCTGAACTTCCATCACCTCAGCCCACCTGAACGTCCATCACCTCAGCCCACCTGAACTTCCATCACCTCAGCCCACCTGAACGTCCATCACCTCAGCCCACCTGAACTTCCATCACCTCAGCCCACCTGAACTTCCATCACCTCAGCCCACCTGAACGTCCATCACCTCAGCCCACCTGAACGTCCATCACCTCAGCCCACCTGAACGTCCATCACCTCAGCCCACCTGAACGTCCATCACCTCAGCCCACCTGAACTTCCTTCCTCCCTCCACCTCAGCCCCCCAGAACTTCCTGGACATTCACCCCACTCTGGCCAGCACACTTAGTTTCTGGGTCTGTCCCTTAACAGGAGCACTGATGGTACAGTGTTAAGAGCTCTGAAGCTAACTTAAAGGTCAGCAGTTCAAATCCCACAGCGACTCCCTGGAAACCCTATGAGTCAGCTCAGCTCTCTCCTACGGTGTTGCTACAAGTTGGAACCAACCTGCCAGTGACAGGTTTTGGTTCTTTACCATGAGTTACAAAACTACTGAACTCTACACTCTCCCTCTGACAAGGCCTTGCTGTCAAACACTGCCTGCCACCATGTACAAAACCTGAGGGGTCCCAGGGAGCCAGGGCATTCAGCATTTACGTCCAGTCAGTCACCAAGAGCTCTCTCAGCACAGAGGCCTGTGCTCCAAGGGCCTCCTGGGAGGAAGAAGGGGCAGACATAACAGCTACATTCTGAAGTGCAAACCTCGGTCTGACCTGGCAGCCTCAGACCTCAGTGACACACTGCTCACGTGCACGAGTCCTCCCTGCACCTGAGAGGACAGCACCAACTCCTTCTGCCTGACATGTGTTCTAAGACTGAAGAAACACAAGCACTCACACACGGGCTCCTTGTTTAGCTAGCACAGCCATGTGATGGATCTATACAAAGTATTTCTCATACAATTTTTGTTGCTAGTATCCCTGGCAGTGTAAACAGTTAACGTGTTTGGCTGCTAACCAAAAGGTTAGAGTGTCCACCCAAGGGTGCTTGGAAAAAAGACCTGGTAACCTTGTGGAAAGCCAGTGACTGACAATCCCGTGGAGCACTCTACTCTGACACACCAGAGCTGTCACAGAACTGATGAGACAGAACCTGTTTCTTGTTTGTTCCCCCCGCCCTGCCCCAAGTAGTGTTGTTTTTAATGTCCTTGACCTGGATGACAGTTACCTGAGTATTCAAGATCTAATACTCAATCATTAAACCGCCCACATGTGTTTTAGAGTACTTTTGTGTATACCATGTTCTGTGACAAAACTTTAAAAAGATACTAAATGTTCATTGCAGGAAATCTGAAAATAAGATTAAAATCTCCCATAATCTCACCAGAGGAAATGACCATTAACAACTTGATGTTTTTGCTTCTGTGTTTTTACAAATGATACAAGCGACTCCGTACTTTCCAAGGTGTTTTATAATTTAGAAAACTGAATGTATTGTATTGCCACGGATCACTGAAAAAGGGACATGTTCTTTCTGAAAACAAGAAATCATCGTTTATTTAACCAATACCTTATTGTCAAAGATCTCAGCTGTCCCATTTATTTAAGGAGCCTGGGAGCTCAGTGATTAAGAGCTACAGCTGTTAACCAAAAGGCTGGCGGTTAGAATCCATCAGCAAATCCTAGGAAACCCTATAGGGCAGCTCTACTCGGTTATATAGGGTCGCTGTGACTCAGAATCAACTCAGCTATGAGCAGAATCAGCTCCATGGCAACAGGTGTTTTGGTGGACCAAAGGTTTAAGCACCGAGCTGCTAACCAACAGATCGACAGTGGGAACCCACTGGCTGCGCTCAGGAGACAGCATTGGAGACCTGTTCCTGTCAAAATTATAGCAGATGAGAACGTACAGGGCAGTCCTACTCCGTCCTGTAGGGTTGCTACAAATCAAAAGCAACTTGATGGCACACAGCAACAGCAGCTCATTTATTTAAAAAATGACCGGGGACATCCTCACATAGCATGAGAAAAAGGAGTGTGCGGATCAAGAACTCTACTAAAACACCAGAACTGATGGTCTGACAGCCTGGAGGGTCCCCTGGGAACGTGGCCCCTAGACTTGCTGCTGGCCCTGACCGGAGACCAGTACAGAGTTCAGCACCTCAGACAAGAGGACACTAGACTCAGGGACACAGTGTGAGCATGTGGTGTGTGTACTTTACAGTGTCATATATTTATAGGAAGCAGTCCTACTGGCGGAAGCCTGATGGTGTAGTGGTTACCTGCTATGGCTGCTCACCAAAAGGTCGGCAGTTCAGGTTCACCAGGTGCCCCTTGGACACTCTATGGGGCAGTTCTACTCTGACCTCTAGGGTTGCTATGAGTCGGACCCGACTCCGTGGCAGTAGGTGGGTCCTACTGGTCTCTTTCTAGAAGGGAGAAGAGGGTGGAGAAGAAGGGACAGGTGCTCGTTGGGAGAACATTAGAAGTCAAGAGTGAAAAAGAGGAGTGTGCAGTCACAGGGTGAGGACAACAGCTGGAGCGGCAGACAGGTGGGCATGCAAAATTGATATGGATTGTATATTTCATCAGCATCACCATCATAATAAAAATTACCAGGGCCACTTATCTCTATTTTACTGAAAAAGAACAACAAGTTGTTTAACAACCAGGAGCTGGGAAAAGCCCCAGCTCACTGGGTTATGGGACTCAGTTTCTCTCAGGGCTGCTCTGTACATCCTCTGATTACTTCAATTTGACAAACGGGAAAGCAGTGACAGGCTACCCACCCTTCAGCCATTCCCACAAACTCTGTCTCATTCTGCAGGGCAAATCAGGAAGGACCCAGCTCCGTGGTCCCAGCCTGAGACGGTGTGGCACCCTCACTCTTATCAGAGATGGACTGCCAGTCCAAAGACTTACTTGGGAGGCAGGGGAAAAAAAATCAACTTTTCAATGGTACCAGGTTATAGGGTTCAAGGTTGGTAGGGCGGTTCTATAAATACTGACTGAAGAGAACTCTGTTAACTGGCGGACACACAGCAAGGTGTGGTTTTCCTTCCCACCCCCGGGCAGGCTGGGAAAGTGGGTCTGACAAACCAGTGGGCAATGCTGCCCTGCCAAGATGGAACCAAGAAGCAGCCCAGGAATGCCTAAGAAGAACCAGGAAATGAGTCCAGCCATGTTCTGCCTTCTCCCCCAGCCCCCACAACTCCCACCCCTGGTCACTGAAGCAGGAAACCATGGCAGGGAAGACAGTCACCAATGAAACACCACCCACAAAAGTGAGAGTCTGCAGTAAACGGGCCAACAGACAGCTCTGGTCGCAGGACACGGGCTAGCTGTCTCCCAGCAGGTTGAAAGACCACTGGCACCATCTGAAACGGAACAGCAGTGGGTGGTAACAAGAACCACCAGATGTGGGGCGGCTGCCACAGGGGGAAAACTCAGAGCCCTCCTCTGCTCTGGTGGGTGGCCTGACTGTTTCCTTTCTGGCAGGGTCCTGTCCATTCCTTTACACTCCTTGCTAAAGCAAAGCGAAAAACTTAGCTCTGGAAGACAACTTTCCCTTGGGCAGAATCTCACCTAGATGACCCCAGATGTAAAAGGGATTCTGTCCCATATCCCAGAGGCAGTGACTGCAAAACCTCCCAGAAAACACAAAAATGTTTAGTTACCCCTTACTGGGGAATTTGCCTCCCCCTTCCTCACGTTTAACTCTATCCTAATCTGGGATTCTAAAAAAATAAGTCCACTTCTTATAGAATTAAAAATATAGTTTACACATGCAAGAGAAATCTCACTTTGGTGTACTCCGGGGGGAGGGGGAGGGGCAGGGGGTGTTCAGAGAGCTAGAAAGCCATCTGCCAGAGCTGCTGGCGCTAAGTGCCACCTGACGGATCATGGCATCTGTGACACACAACCAGCTGGTTCCAAACATCAGCTTCTCAAGGGCAGGTGTTCCCAGTGGGAAGCACAGCTCTGCAGCAGAGCTGCTTATCACATAGGCGACTCTGTCCTACCAGTAACAGTAGGGACTGATCTGCTTAATGAGAATTAATTATTTTCCCGAGAAACCATGGGGTGGGGTGGACAGTTACTGAATCATACTCCAGATGGATTGGCCTTACTAGAAGGAGTGTGCTTAATTGGTAACCACCAAAAAGTTCCCACCTGCCAGAGGCTACATGAGGGAAAATCCTGGTGAGCTCTCCCACAGCAATCACCAGAAACCAAACCCACTTTATGGTGTTATACATTTATAGGAAGCAGTGCTATAATTCTAATTCATCAATTCTAATTCATCGCAACCCTACAGGACAGAGTAGAACTACTCTGGATTCGAACTGCCAATCTTTTGGGTAGCAGCTGTAGCACTTAACCACTACACCACCAAGGTTACCCCATACAGATGACAGCCTAGGAAACCCTATGGGGACCGTTCAGCTCTGTCAAATGTGGTCATCATGAGTTGAAAATCAACTCAAGGGCCCCTAACAACAACAACGAACCTTACCAGTACCAGAGCCCCTGCTTCAGCCAAATGTCTCATCCCTGGTGGATCCAAAAGACCAGCTCTCACCAACGTAAGTGCAAGACACAGTTTGACTTCTAAGCTTTATGGGCTTTTATGAGAAAACTATACAGAGGGGTGGAGCAGAAGCAGAGATAAAACCAACTGAAAAGTATATATTGATCAAGTAACGTACTTATTTATCACTTTTGTCTCAACTTTCACTTTTGTGGTAGATTCTTAAGCTAGGGATTCCTGCAGAAAATTTCTGAAATATTATGTAGCTAAAGAGGGAACGGTCTATCATTAAAACCAGAAGTTAGTTCTTCGAGAGGATCAAAATACAATTGACAAACCACTGGCCAGAGTGTCCAAGGGAAACAGGAGAAGATGCCAATAACCAAAAGAAGAAACGGGTGACATTACAACAGAACAAACTGCGATAAAGAGGATCATACAAGAATACTATGAAAAATTCAGTTCCAACAAATTTGAAAACCTAGAAGAAATGGACAAATTTCTAGAAACACACTACCTAGCTAAACTAACACAAGCAGGGGCAGAAAACCTAAAGAGACCCACAACGAAAGGGAAAACTTGAAGATTCCATAAAGAAATTCTCAAAAACAAAAAAGCTCCAGCCTAGATGGCTTCACTGAAGAGTTCTACCAACCATTCAGAGAAAGGCTGATATCAATTCTACTCAAACTAAGCTTAATCAAAGCTAAAATATTAAAACTAGGGAAACACCAGAGGTCTCACTATGTAAATTATGACAGCATTATACTAAAAAAGGGACAAATTAATGTCACAGACCTTTCAGATGGAAAGGATAGCAAGGGAATAAAAAGAAGTTAAAGACTGTGTCTTGGACTGATTTGTGTTTCCCAAAAAATATATGTAGAAATTTGGCTGGGCCAGGATTCCTGGTGCTGGGTGCTGTTCCTCCACATTGTAAATCCTGCCTCCATGATGTTAATGAGGGTGAACGGGCAACAGTTGTGTTGGCGGGCAGTACTCTGTATGATTGCTTTGCGCCTTGAGGCAGGCTCTACAGACATAACGCAAAGACACTAGATGAGAGACTTGGGAATTCAAACCGTCAAGCAGCAGCACTGGGAATATAGCGCATCCTTGAGACCTGAGGTTCAAGCACCAAGATGCTCCCTGACCAAAGACTGATGCAACACAAGGACTTCCTCCAGAGCTGTCAGATGGAAAGCCGTCCCCTAGAACAGACACCCTGAATTCAGACTTGTAGCCTACTGGATTGTGTAAGAATAATCATTTCTCTTTGTAAAGCCATCCCCTTGTATTTCTGTTAAAGTAGCACTAGATGATAAAACAGACTGGCTTAAATTTACATCATTAGGGGGAAATACTGCAGTAGCCACAAAGTAATCCAACAATACTACACATCAAAACAAGAAACCCAATCTAGAAGTCTCAATAGGTATAAAATCATCACTGAAAAAGATGAACAGAAAACTCATAAAGAAAAACAACTCAAAACAAAATATTAAGTGGAACAAAGAAACTGTCATCAACACACACACAAAAGGCACCAAAATGACAGCACTAAATCCTTACCTAGCAATAATTACACTGAATGTAAATGTTAAGTTAAATGCACCAATAAAGAGACACAGAGTAACAGGCTACATAAAAAATTCTACTCAAAACTATTCCAGAACATAGAAAAGGAATATTCCCTAATTTATTCTAAAAAGCCAGTATACCTATGATACTGGATCCAGAGATACCACACAGAAATGATCAAGTCAGATTGATACCGGTGATGCAAGGATACTTCAACATTAGAAAAGCAATCACTGTAATACACATGTAAATAAAACAAAGGAAAAGAATTATACGATCATTTCGATTGATGCAGAAAAGGCATCTGATAAAGTTCGACACCCACTCCTGATAAAAACTCTCAGCAAAGGTCTCTTTCTAGATAGGAGAGAAGAGGGGACATGAGATTGTTAAGAGGATACGACAAGTATAGAATGAAAAGAAGGAATGTACTGTCACTCGGCAAGGAAAGCAGAAGAAGCTGCACATAAACTAGCATGAAAAATTGATTTGGATTGTATACTTTCACTTAATCACAATTAAAAACAAAAAAACCTCTCGGCAAAATAGGAATAGGAGGGAAATTTCTCAACATAACCAAAGTCATATGTACAAAACCAATAGCCACTCTTATTCTCAGTGGAGAACCATGGAAACCATCCCCTTTGAGACTGAGAACAGGATAAGGATGCCCTTTATCACCACTCTTATACTGGCAGTCCTAGCTATAGAAGTAAGGTTAAGAAAAGGAAGGGTATCTAAGTTTGAGAGAAAGAAGTAAAACAATCCTGACTCACAGATGATATAATGCTACATATCGAAAATCTCAGAGAAGCCACAAAAGAAGTTGGAACTAACAGATTCAGCCAAGTGCCAGGGCACTGGATCAACACACACAAATCAGTTGGGCTCCTCTACACTATTAACGAGGATTCCAAAAACGTTATCAAAAACAGTACAATTCATAGTAGTCCCCCAAAGGACAAATTAAGACTAAAACTAATCAAGGATGTAAAAGACTTACACAAGAAAACCATAAAACACTATAAGAAAGTGAAAAAGATCTATAGAAATGTAAAATCATTCCATGCTCAGGGGCTGGAAGACTTAACATTGTGAAAATGTCAATACTACCAAAAGTAACCTACAGGTATAATGAAATCCTCATCCAAATCCCAGTAACATTCTTTAACGAAATGGTAAAAGTTAACTGTCAACTTTAGGTGGACTGCAAGGAAGCCAGGAACAGCTAAAGAAATAATGAAGAAGAACAAAATAGCGAGGACTTAAGCTTTGTGATCTCAAAACAGACTGGTACCAGGCCAATGACAGACACACCGACCAACGGAAGAGAACTGAAAACCTAGAAGTAAATCCATCCATCTTCAGACTGCTGGTCTTCAGCAAAGGGTCAAAGTCCATTCAGTGGGGATGATACGGTATCTTTAACAAACGGTGCTGGCACAACCAGATATCCACACGCAGAAAACTGTAACGGGATCCATCCCTCACACCATAGACTAAAACTGACTCCACATGGATCAAAGACCTAAATGTTAAAGCTAAAACTATAACGCTTCTGGACGATAACACAGGGTCAAAACCAGGGGATCTAATTTTTGGCATCAACAGCCTATCACAACTAAAAATGCATGAGTGACAGGAGATAAATTAGATAACTGGGGCCTCCTAAAACTGACCTACATTGGGTCATCAAAAGGCTTTACCCACAGAGTGAAAAAGATAACCTACAGAACGGGAAAAAACCTTTGGCAATGACATATCTGATCAGGGTCTTATCTCTAAAACATATAGAAAATGTCAACAACTCAATCACAAAAAGACAGTCTAATCAAAAAATAGGCAAAAACAGATACTTCACCAGAAAGGACATTCAGGCCACCAACAAATATATGAAAAGATGCTGTAATCATTAGCCATTAGAGATATGAATCAAAACTACAATGTGATACCATCTTGCTTGTGCAAAAACAGCAATTACTTAAAAAAAACAAGAAAACAACACATGCTACTTGCAGGAAGATCAGAACTCATATATACCTTGCTAGTGGGATTGTAAAACGGTACAGCCCCAATGTGAAACAGTATGGCTGTGGCATTTTCTCAAAAACCCAGAAAAAGAAACACCTTATGATCCAGCAATCCCACTCTTAGGTATACATCCTGCAGCCATAGATGCGTACAGACAGACACACGCACACCTGAGTTCACTGCAGCGTTATCCACAACAGCAAAAGACAGAGACACTAAGTGTCCACCAACAGATAAATGGATGAACACACGCTGGCACCTACATAGGATGCAACACAACACAACTATAAAGAAAAACGGGCCTGTAAAACAGAATACGGATGAATCTGGAGTGAAATAAGTCAATCATAACAGGACTAATATTATATGGCTCCACTACTGTAACACATCAAGGGCAGACACACTCTGAGAAAGTATGATGGTTACCAGGGATGAGAGGGAGAGGGAGAGTGAATCACCTTGTAGACAGTAGACACTTACCACTTTTGGTGACGGGAAAGGTAGATACCAAGCATGACCAAGCCAGCACAAGGCGGCCAAGGTGTGAGAAATAAATTTCAAAGTGGTCCATCTTCAGAATAAGGGGAACAAAAGCTAGGGTAAGAAGTGACTAGCTCACCCAGAGCACAAAGCCCACGTACCTGGCGAATGTGTGGGCAAACAGAATGAATTAGGGGAGAAAGAGGACAGGCGGGGGAACAGTTTCAGGAATGCAACCTTAAAAGGGAAGACTTAGGCAATGTCCACGAACGACTGTTTACCCCCATAGTACTCGGCCAAAGAGGAACACGGGGAGGCACTCGTCAGTTACAGGGTAAAAAGCTTGTAAGAAACCGCACACTCTGGCCTGCCCCCTTTGTGGGCTCATGCATCCCATTTTGCAAAACTGAGTAATAAAGCCTCACCCTCACTAACTGGGTTCTGACTTCTTGGGTGCTCGTCAGGTAGAGAGACCCTGGTAACAATCTATTGCGGACCTCACAAGGGACAAGGCGGTCCACCCCAGCCAGTGGGGTAGGTTCTCAGTCGGGATTTCTAACGACCCGCCAGTAGCCAAGAGGGACAGAGATGGTATCCAGGGTGCCGATGACCTTTCCCACCAAGGTGAAAAAAGACACGAGGAAGTGTATGAACAAAAGGGATAATTTCAGCAAATGTCATAACATACACAATCCTGCAATAACAGTACAGTAACAAAAAAATGCATGTGTGGTTACGTAGGTAGATATGTACACATATGTGTATATGTGAAAGTGTGTGCAAGTAAACAAATGTGCAGGTACAGGTACACTTGCAGGCACATGCGTACCCACGTTTGTGTGTGCTACATGTGTATGCAAATATACAATCTGCCGGAATGGCTGACTGTGTTAAAAGGTTTGAGATTACAGCCTTGGGAGACAACTTAGTCAATTGGCATAGCCCAGTAAACAAAGGTTCCGTGTCCTACTTTGCTGAGTAGCTTCTGGGGTCTTGGACGTGTATAACTGGACTACACCATAAGCTAAAAGGTTTTGTAAACACAACCCAACATTTTAAAGGACAGAGCAGCAAGGACAAGCGACAGGACTATGGTTTCAGGGGACACTGAGGTCAACTGAGAGACTGTTCTGGATTCCATACTGGTGAGTGGCCTGGTGACAAGTCTTAACAGCCAGCATGCTGCCATCTGAGGAACATCAGCTGGTCTCAACCTATCTGGAGCAGATGAAAACCAAGGATATTAAAGACATCAGGAAAACGTGAGCCCAGGAGACAGAAGGGTCCGTATGATTGGGAGACTACATCGGCATAAGACCAGATGTATTAGACGTTGCCCTGGCCACCACCCATCACTGCCCTAACAGGGAACACTATTTAGCCTACGATGTGGTGGGAGAAAGGGAAGAGTGCCGATCTAGAATCCCATTAAAAGATCAGACTTTGTGGTCCGACAGCCTGGGGGGGTCCCCTGAGAACAGAGGCCCTGGAAAAGAGCTATCCCAGAGCCACTCCATATCAATTTTGCATGCCTGCCTGTCTGCCACGCCAGCTGTTCTCCTCACCCTGTGACTGCACACTCTTCTTTTTCACTCTTTACTTCTAATTTTCTCCCAATGAGCACCTGTCCCCTCTTCTCCACCCTCTTCTCCCTCCTAGAAAGAGACCAGTAGGACCCATCTACTGCCATTGAGTCGGGTCTGACTCATAGCGACCCTAGAGGTCAGAGTAGAACTGCCCCAAAGAGTGTCCAAGGAGCACCCAGTGGATTTGAACTGCCGACCTTTTGGTTAGCAGACATCCTGAGAACAGAGCCCCTGGAGAACAGCTATCCCAGAGCTGAAACCAGTACTGAAGCCAACATTTCAAAGAATGGACTGGACTGGGGGACACCGAGTGAGACTTTACGGTTTTATACATACACGCAGGTGTCCTACTGGTTTCTTTTTAGAGAGAGAGGAGAGGAGGGGACAAATGTTAGCTGAGTGCACACTGGACGTAACGAGTGGAAGAGTGGGTTGTCACAGGGCAAGGAGAGCAGAAGGAGCTGCAGAGAGGCAGGTGCTTGGGGTATGATACGGCAAACTGGCTTGGATTGTAAACTTCCGCTTAATTACAGTAAAAACACTTTTTTAAAAAAGTTTACAGGCAGCCGTCTGAGATACAACTTTTGGTACCTACTCATACGGAGCAAAAAAGAACGAAGGAAATCAAATGCCGAAAGAAGAAGCAGCCCACAGAAACGACAGCCTTTTCTAACCCGAGGCCAGAAGAATTGGATGGTGCCCGCTGCCACTGCTGACTGTTCTGACCAGGGACACAACAGAAGGTCCCTGGCAGAAGGGGAGAAAAAAAAAATAACACAAAACTGAAATTCCTAAAAAAACCAAACCCAAACAAACAAAAAAAACACCAGACTCGCTGACCCAACACAGAGCAGAGGATCCCCCAAGACTAGAACTCTAAGACACCCTTTAAACCTGGAATTAAAGCTATTTCTTCAGGTCACCTTTCACCCGAATAGGGGACTGGCTTACAAATAAACAGCATGACCCTGAGTAACACGCTCCTTTCAACAGCTAATCATAGGAGACCAAACTGTCAATGTTTACCCAGAAGCAGAGATGAGACGGCAAGGAGGGGAAGGCAAGCTAGACCAAGAGACACAGGACAGAGAATGCCAACACACTGTAAAAATGGTAACCAATCACATAAAATTGTTAGAAGGAAATCTAATTTGCTGTGTCAACTTTCACCTAAAACACAATAAGATACTCAGAAAGAGAGAGAGAGTGGTTTACTGATTGGAGGCAGGACAAAGTGCTGCTTTCAGTGAAGGCGGAGGGATCAGCACACACAGACACAGGTACCCAGATGTGTGAGGGCCAGCTTGGGGCGTGGGCGCTTCTCATTCCTGGTGTCCTTCTGAAAATATGTTTGGGAATAAAGCCCAAACCAGGTAACACGAGAACTAAGTTAGGGATCCAGAAAACTCCAAAATAAACAATCTCTAAATCACAAGGAGCGGTGTTTCAATGAAATTCCTACACTTCTACTTTCTAAAATCCTCATTCTTCCAAAATGGATTATCAGCTTACTTACAACTTTTAACTTGGAATTTATAAACAGACACCCTTATACTGGAGTCCCTCGGTGGCGCACATGGCTAAGCGATCAACTGCTCATGAAAGGTTGGTGGTCTGAGCCCTCCCAGAGGGACGTGAGAAGAGAGGCTGGGAGATCTGCTTCTGAAGGTCCCAGCCCTGAACAGCCTACAGAGCAGTCCTCCTTTGCACACATGGGGTCCCCACGAATCAGAATCCAAACTCATTTGGAGAATTTAGATTTTATGATGCTGACATATTGAAAAGCTCTGAAAACTGGTCATATTCTGACTTAACACATCTCACTGTCCTCATACTGGGTATGGTCATCAACCCTGAGCTGGGAGGTCTTCAGAATTTGAGGTGAAGATGCCTTGTCATTACAAGAATTTTTACTTATTGTAATAATTTGTTGTAGTTTTCCTTATTATTATAATAATTATATCATACTTCTCATTATGTATTTATTATAATAATTTATTTTAAATATGGATGATGGCTATTTTAGTTTCTTTAATAGAGAATGCCCAAAATGTGATCATAAAGCTTCCTTCCTATCACTTATATTAGGAGGCCCTATTCAGACTGCCCTCAGCAGCTGCAGAA
Source organism: Heterohyrax brucei (assembly GCA_028571685.1). Lineage (NCBI taxonomy): Eukaryota > Metazoa > Chordata > Mammalia > Hyracoidea > Procaviidae > Heterohyrax > Heterohyrax brucei. The sequence continues at coordinate 83,704,517 of CM053157.1, read as the reverse complement.
AAAGGCAGAGGAAGGAACGATGGACGGGTTGATAGAAGGGACACACAGTTAGGTGTAAGATGCACTGCCTGCCTGTGCTCAGCGTGTCATGAAACAATCCTATCTTGCCTCCACGCCAGTAGTAGTGACGGGCACACAGAAAAAACATGCCACAAGTCCTGCTGTTGCTACTATCGTGGAAAGTCAAACAGCAACCTTTTCAAATATTAATTTTCTTTCCCTCGACAACAGGTTACACGGAAGTTCACTTCCATGTTACAGAATTTATTTCTCAAAATTCCCAACCAGCACATTCTGGACAAGCGTGAGACCCAGTAAGGCATCACACATGCCAATCATTAATGCTGAATTCTGCCGTTCTTGATCTAGAAGGCACCAATGCCCTGGTCCCCAAGCCTGCACTGTTCTGGAAGGTCTGGCTGTCCCCAGGTAATTCAAGGCTGATAAATCCCAAGTTGCAAAACTCATTCCCCAAGTGCTTGACCTGGAGAACCCCAATGTCACGGATAGCCCCTCACAGCCCACAAGGGCCTCAGACCTCTTTCCATCCATTCAAATTAGTATTTTGCATTGCAGAGGCCATGGAGAGACTGGAACTTTCCTACACTGCTGGTGGAAATGTAACAAGATACCAGCACTTTGGAAATCAATTTGGAGCTTTCTTTAAAAGCTAGAAGTAGAAATAGCATATGATCCAGGAATCCCACTTCTTGGAATACGTCCTAGAGAAAAGGCTGTCCCACAGATACCTGCACACCAATGTTTACTGTAGCACTGTCACAGTAGCAAAATGATGCAGTCAACCTAGGGGCCCATCAACAGATGAATGGATGAACTACGGTATATTCACACAATGGAATGCGAGGTCTGACAAGTCTGTAAACTTCATTGTTCTAAGTACTATATACACCTCACTGCTGAATATCACTATGGCAACCTTTGAGGTGCTCCCCTTGGGAAGCTATACACCAATGTCAACACCTAGTCCACCCTTCAAAGCAATTTTGGAACTCTTTCTAGAATGGCTACTGCGCACGGGGACAAGTTCACGAACTTAACTGTCTAGTTGTCTGTGAGGGAGTTTCTAGCCAGTAAACAAATCACTGTATTGGAACACCCTCCCTGCTCACCTGATCTGCCCCCAATGACTTTTTTCTTAACCTGAAGATAAAGGAAATATTGAAAGGAAGACATCTGGATGACACCCAGGATAACAAAGGTAATGTGAAGACAGCTCTGACGGCCACTCCAGAAAGAGTTCCAAAACTACTGTGAAGAGTGGATAGGCACTGGTGTCGGTGCACAGCTTCCCGAGGCGAGTACTTGGAAGGTGACCGTAGTGCTATTCAGCAATGAGGTCTGTAGCACTTTTTCTAGGATCAGTTCATGGACTTAACTGGCAGTCCTCATACTGTGCAACGATACAGAACAACAACCATCTTGGGAAGCATCTCACAATGTGAAGGAATCTGGAAGACATTATGCTGAGTTAAATCAGTCAGTCACAAAAGGACAAGTATTTCATGAGACCACTATTAGGAGGACTCAAGGAAAGGTTTAAACACAGAAGAAAACAATCTTTGACGGTTATGAAGGTGGGAGGGAGGAAGAGGGCTATTTAAAAAAAAAAAGTATTGTAAAAATACATACAGTAGGTGAAAAGCTGCTCCCTTTCCCTGCTTGATTTTCTTGAGACAGTAATCTGACCTCAGTGTGTACATGCTGAGGCTATATAATAAGGGATAATCTCCTACTAGGGTATTCCTCAGACTTCCGGCCTTAAAATAAATGCCGAGAGAAGAAATAAAAGAAACAAACAGAATGAGAAGTCAAGGGCATCCCCTGGGGATTAAACTTCCCAGGAAAACACACAACGCATAATTCATTACTGATTAGACGCTAATAATGATAATGAATGACGGAGTCAGAGTTCAGACAAGCAATTAAGGCTGATACAAGAATCAGCAAACACTTAATGAATGAGCTAACTGCTGTTCTGAATGGGGACCGGCCCCCCTGGCCTGGCCAGCTGTGGCAGCTACCCCAGAAACTCTACGGTAATGTCCATGCCAACTAGCCCAGGTGCAGCCACACCGATACAGGTGTGCTGTTTATGAATGGCACTTCTGGGTAATTCCGAAGCAAAATCTGTCCAGCTGTTTGACCACCCAGTGTGAAACATCAGGGTCTACAACTGCAGGCCTCAGACTTACAAACAGCCAGGAGACGATCTCGTACTGAAAGGAAGAAGCGATCTTACAACTAGCCAGGTTGCCTGGTGCTCAAGAGGCTCTACACCCAGCCAAGGGCACGAAGTCGCTTGACCAAGAGGGAAACGGGCCATGTCTGAGATAAATCAGGCTCACAACACAAAGGCAAAAGGCTGCCCCCAAATGCAATGGTAATGGTACCCTGGCTTTAACCAACTCGGTGATTTAATACCAGTACTCTTCTAACCAAAAGGTCAGCAGTTTGAACCTACCAGGCGCTTCTTGGAAACTCTATGGGGCAGTTCTACTCTGTCCTACAGGGTCGCTATGTGTTGGAATCGATTTGATGGCAGTGGGTTTGGTTTTCTCTATATTCTTCAAAAGCAGGGACCAGCTACTAGCTGCACTGTTCCCAATGCATCAGAGCCCCCCACTCCCGCCTCTGAGGACTTTGCAGGACCCCACCCAGAGTTTCTGATAGTGTAACCAGCATTCTAACAGCATTTCTAACCAGTTTTCCAGGTAGAAGTCAGAGACCACACTTTGAGAAACACTGCCCACGCCACGAGTTGGGTATTGTTGGCTTCCCCTATGCCATCAAGCCCGCCTCTGCGATGCTGGTGAGGGAGAATGGGTGGTGGTGTGTTGGTGGGGCTGGACTCAAAGCAAAGGCTGTATCCTGCTTTGCTACAAGTTGGAATTGACTCGACAGAGGTGGGTTTGGGGCATTCTGCATTAAGGCAATCTGTTGGGATAAAAGGGAGAGGGAAGCAAGCCGAGTGGGAGACCTCACCTCACTAGGAAAGCAGGGACAGGAACAGAACGCACGCTCTGGACCCAGGATCCCTGCTCCTGACGCTCTTTATCACTGCATACTGTTCCACTGTGTGAACATCCCATAGCTGATTCATTCATCCACTCACAGGCACCTAGGTTGATCCCATGTATGACACGGGATGTACAAAGGTGAGAAGGTGACGGCTTTTCTGTGGGGGCTTCCCTCATCAGCACTAGAAAGCTGCACTGTCACAAGGACCCTTGGGAAATACCCACCCAGGCCCACACTTTGTCTGATAATGTGACCGTATCTTCCCTTCTTTAACCTATACATTATACAGCTCCCTGGACTTGGAGACCTTGTAGGGTAAACAAAAGCAATTCCAGCCCAGGGACCATCTGCCCCAGACATCACCCATCCCGTCCCCGGTGGTATAAGTTCTACAGGAAGACAGACCAGGGTTTGAGCCTTGAGTCTTCTGCTTACTAAATGGTGAGCCACTCTTTCCTCACCTGTGAAATGGGATAATAACGATATCCACATTCATCTGTCAGTTTATCCCCATGGTGGCTTGGGTGTTGGCATGATGCTGGGAGCTAGGCCACAAGTATTTCACGTGACCAGAAGGGTCGCTCAAGGTGGACAGCTGTCAACAGAGCTTCTGTATGAAGACAGACTAGGAAGAAAGGCCTGGTGATCTACTCCCAGAACTAAGCCAGTGAAAACTGTATGGATCACAACAGAACACGGTGCCCTGATCAACAACGGCGAAGATGGTGCAGGACAGGCACTGCTGTATTGTGTTGTTGTCCGGGAAGTCATCACCAGTCAGAGCTGAATCGGTGGCAGCACGCTTCCTGGAGGCCGTGAGAACCCCACAGAATACCTGAAGCTCTTGACCCCGATGAACTCCCGGGCAACTGAATAAAGCCAACTCCAGCTGTGTCATTCCTGTGCCTTGTTGAGGGTTTCTAGAATTCTCTATCCAACAACACCCTCTCCGTTGACAACTCCCACTCACCAGACTTCCTGGCAAGAAGACAAGATGAGAGACAGAAAAACTAAATAAATACATTCTTGTGGGAAAATGTCGGTCAGAGTCTATACTGCACTCCAGACTCCCTCAAACTGTTAGACCCCTTCCATTTGAAGTCCCTGTCATGCACAGAACTGAGTCCCCTCAAAACAGCGTGTAGCAATTGGGCTGGGCCATGATTCCTGGTATTGTGTGATACTCCTTAGTCATCAACTCTGCCTCTAGGACGCTAACAAGGGAGAATGCGCTGCAGCCGCACTGGTGGGCAGGCCTTGGTGCGGAAGACTGGACTGCGCCTTGAGGCCATCTCTTGGGACGTACAAGGAAGACAAGCAGACAGTGGGGGACCTCAAGCCACCAAGAAAGCAGCGCTGGGGGCAGAGCACGTCCTTTGGATGGGGCGAGGCGGGGGGTGTCCCTGAGCCTCAGAAGCTCCCAGTCCAGAGGAAGATCAACAGCAGAGACCTTCCTCCGGAGCCAGCAGAGAAAGATGCCCTTTACAGCTGATGCTCTGAATTCGGCTTTGTGAGCTGTGGTAAGATACATCTCTTTTTTTAGGCCATCCACTTGTAGTTATTTCTGTTACAGCAGCACTAGGTGACTGAGACAGTCCTGCAAACCAAACCCAAACCCACTGGTAGTCCAGCTGATGGACTACATAGGACTCAGCATCATCCTATAGGATTTGGCAGAACTGCCTCCCAGTGTTTCCAGTGTACAAACCTCTGTCAACTCGGCCCACCAAAGGACATGCCACTCATCACAGCACCTGATCACCGCCTTTTACTTCAAAACACATCTAAGTCTAGGTACATCCTCTCCTTGTCAAAATCTGCTTCCCTGTTAAACCTTCCTCAGGATTTTAAAAAGTAGTATGTGTTGAAAATGAATGAGAAAAATCAAGATCGCTGGCAATGCTATCATCTAAACAAGTACAGTTGACAATTTCCTGAGTGTTGGGATCGTCATGTGTGTTTATGAAAATGAGATTGCATTATTTATGTTTGCTTGGCCATAGTTTTCACCCAGGGTATATATGTGTCTTTCTAAGTCAATGAATGTTCTTCACCACATTCATTGCAGTGGCTGCAGAGTCTCACGGCAGTTGGGCTCACTGACTTAACCCCTCAGAGCTTTCTCCCTCACGCACACAGGCAAAATGCCAGGTCTCTTTACAACTCTGCCCTCCGTCACCAGGTACAGGGATCTAGCCGCCACGTAAGGCAGTGACAAAGAACTGACCTAATAAACCTGCAGAGGTTTCTTTCCCAGAGAAGTCATTTAAACTAATTTAAAAACACTTCCACATGTTTTCTGCACATTCTAAGCCTGGAGAGCAGGTGGTCCATCAACTCCTATCCTTCTGTGAAGCTGTGCAGTGGACATGTGTATTTTTCATTTTCGTTTTAATAAGAAATTTCATTAATTAGAATTAAATCAGAAGCCACCTTATGAGCATTCTCCAGGGACTGAAAACAGTGAGAACATTCTAAACTTTAAAAACATATATATAAAGAAGAGGAAGAAAGAAGGCTTGCCTAAACAGAGGTCAATTGAGTTCTACATCTGCTCCAGGAGAAGGTGGCAGCTGAGGGTGGGTAGAGGAGACCAAGAGAAGGTCTTACACCTCATGTGGTTTAGTTCAGGTTGTTCAAGAGTCAGAGGAAACCTTGCGTGAGGGGAAAATCCAACAATTTCAGTTTATGCTGCACCTCACAAAACGGTCTTGTAAAACTGAGCCCCCAAGAGCTAAGAACTACCTTTTCCACTCCAGGGATCTGCTCTGGTAAGACGGCGGTCACAGCCTCCGCTGAGCGCTTCGCTCTAAGCAGGTCCTCCTGCTCTAAAGGGGTGCTCGCTGCTCTAAAGAGATTCTCTCTGTTCTAAAGGGATCCTCCCTGCTCTAAAGGGATGCTCCCTGTTCTAAAGAGATGCTTCCTCCTTTAAAGGGATGCTCCTTGCTCTAAAGGGGTGCTCCCTGCTCTACAGATAGCCTCCTTGTTCTAGAGGAGTGCTCCCTGCTCTGAAGGGATGTTCCCTGCTCTAAAACAATCCTCCCCGCTCTGAAGTTATCCTCTCTGCTCTACAGGGACAGTGTTGCCCCTCCCTGTCCAGCTCTGCCCAGCCTGAGTCTCCTGCTCCTGCTTTCCCACCCATCACCTCAAACCACACGTCCTCAGTCCCATCTTGGGAGGACCCACTGTGCTGGGAAAGGCATAGAAAAGACGGCTTCCATTAGCCAACTAGAAATCAACGCACCTAGGAGTTGTGAAAAAGGAACAAATCACCCCTGGGGTACAAACACGGGTCTGCCACTATGTCAGGCACAGACAAGAGCCCAGAAGGGGACAGTCCTCCTCAACTGCTACGTAGACCTGCCTCTTGTAGTCCCACTGCCCCGAATTTAGAACCTTAGCTCCCAAAGCCACACCCCCCTTTCTGATTTTCACATTCGTCTTACAGAGGCAGCAGCATGACAGTCCCCAAGACGCCACACTCAGAACCCCCGGCTGTCGGACTACTCCCCTCCTTACTTTCCCTGGGCACGCAGTCAGCCACCAGCTCCCCACGAGCTCTGTTTCTGTCCCTTCACCACATCCCTTCCGTCCACCTCTTCCTTTCTGCTTCCCCAGCCGATGCCCAAGTTCAGGGGCTTACACCCCGCCCCCGACATCTAAACACATCAGAGGAGCCCCGGTGGTGCAGTGGGTAAGGAGCTCGGCTGGCAGCCAAAAGTTGGCAGTTCAAACCCACCAGCCACGCCTTGGAAACCCAAGGGGGCAGTTCTACTCTGTCCTGTAAGGTCTCTACGAGTCAGAACTAACTCGACAGCAAGGGGTATAAGTGTATCAGGAGGCTCTTTACCAGTCCCCTCACCCTGCAGTCCATCCCTTCCACGGTCACCTATTTTGATCCTCTCTCTTCCCTGATCAGAAGCCCACCCCGCTGGCCACAGAATAAAACATGGAAGTCTCTGTCCACCACCCTAGGTGCTCCACGGTTTCGGCTGTATCTCTGGGGTCTCTTCTACCCTAGGACACATTATTTCACATTTCCTGTATTTCCAGTCTTCCTTGAGTTCTATACAATTCCAGCCTCATCCAGACCACCACCAGAAATGCTCCTCATCTCTCTCCTCTATATTTATTCATTCAAAAAGTATTTATTGATTCCCTAAGCTGTGTCAGGCACTGAAGCTAGCTGCTGACTCTGAGGGGATGGTAAAAAACTGACATGATTTCTGTTTTTAAGTTTTTGTCTCTGTAAGTCGTCACTGCACTGATCAGGTGGCCAGCACTGGGGTACTGACTGTAGCTCACACATCTTTTTTATTTAATTCTTTGGAGCAACGGACATTACTGGACACGCGATGAACGCCCAGTAGGTGTCTGCGGATTGATTTCTGACTGGTGATCACAGACCCAAACTCACCCCCAACACTACCCCCATAACCCGCCTGTGACAACTGCTATTTCCAATGAACACACCCAAGTTCCCCAGCTCACAGCTTAAGGGCTAACCTTTATTGCCACAGGACACAAAGCCAACAACCTCACTGGCCACTTGACCAAGAACAATGATTTATTTCCCACAGCCAAAGTGAGATGCCTGCCTCAGGCCCTGGGAGGGCTTTGTGATACCCTCTTCCGCAACAGGAGCAAAAGCTGCCCATCTGAGGCTGGCTGGACAGCGCCTGTCTAGAGGTGAGACGAGAGGGCAAGAGGGGACACGAGCTGGTTGAAAGGACACGGGAAGTCTAGAGAGGAGAGGAGGAGTGCACCGTCACAGGGTATGGAGAGCAGCCAGAGTGGCACAGTGGTGTGCGCACAAAGTTTCGCATGACAAAGTGACATGGATTGTCAACTTTCACTTAAAGCACAACAGTGTTTAAGAAAAGCTCCTCATCTGATTGGCAACAGGTGGTCTTTGCCTTTGCACGTCTAGGCAACGAGACAGTTTGCTCACTAATTCCCACTCAATTAAAACCTTTTATAGTCTTCATAGGAGCCCTGGTGGCATAATAGTTAAGAGCTGGTAGTTCAAATCCCCCAGCTGCCCCTTGGAAAAACTTGGGGGCAGTTCTAGTCTACCCTGTAGGAACGCTGTCAGTCAGAATCCACCCAATGGCACCACTGTTATTTTTCTTTTAATTGTGACCGAGTGAAAGTATACAATCCAGTTTAAATTTGCATGCCCGCCTATCTGTAGCTCCCTCTGCTCTCCCTACCTGGTGACAGCACACTCCTCTTTTCTGTTCTATACAAGTTACGACTTCATAACAATCTCCTGTCTGCTCTTCCGCATCCCCTGCACTCCCCTCTAGTAAGAGGCCAGTAGGACGACATCCTATAGATGTATAGAACCATAAAGTGCACACACCATACATTGACTCTGTGTCCCTGAGTCCAAACCACTCCTGTCCGAAGAGTTGACTTCAGTAATGATTTATGATCAAGGGCAGCATCAGGTCTAGGGGCCATGCTCCTAGTGGAACCCCCAAACCTTCAGACCATCAATTGTGGTCTTTTAGTGGAGTTCTTAGGGTGTACCCCTTTTTTTCCTCGTGTTGCCATTGAAAGTCAGCACTGTGAGCCCCATCAACTACTGGTGGTGGCCGGGCACCATCTGGTTTTTCTGGTCACATGTTGATACAGTCACTCACTCATGTGTGTCTTTCTGTCTTCTGGGTTCTTTTTCCCTCATGTCATTGTTGTTCTTGGTGACCATCTGTCCCAGCTGAGTTGAAACCATTTGGTGTACCTCAGATGGCAGCCTGCTAGCTTTTAAGACCCAAGACGCCAGCCACCAATACGGTGGCACCCCTTTTTCTTAATAGTCTTCACAAAAAGTGCTAGCGGCAGAGCATTTAATAAAGCACCAGCTCAGGGCTCAAGCCCACTTGCCACTCCGCAGGAGAAAGACAGGGCAGGCTGCCTCCACCAAGGTTCTGGCTCTGGAAACACACGGGGCAGTTCTACTCCGTCCTACGGCACCACTAGGAGTTGGAATTGACTCAGTGGCCACAGGTTCAGGTTTTTCTTTGTTTGCTTCAGTCCTCATGGAGTCGCAACCATTTCATCTCACACCAATTGAGGTACACAAAGAGTTACTGAGGCATTCAAAGTATGCACCAATTCAGCAAGTATCAGCTGGCCACTACCAAGAGGCGACCCACCTCAGGAGGAAAAGCATGGGCTCTGGAGTAAGAAGAGAGCTAGGCACACCCGGGGTTGATTCTTGGCTCTACTGCTGACTAGTTGTTGAGGAAGCCGTCTGACTTGGCTCAGCTCTGGCTTCTTTCCCTGTGAAACAGAGCACGATCGCCTACATCACAGGGGTGCTTTGCAGATTCAATAAGATACTGAAAACCAACAAGCAAAGCCACTGCCTTTGACTGTATTCTGACTCAACAGTGATCTTACAGGACACAGCAGAAGTCACTCACAGGACTTCCAAGGAGGAGCCAGGGGATTCGAACTGCTGACCTTTCAGCTGGCAGCAAGAACTTTTAACCCATGACCCACCAGGGCTCGCAATGAGGTAATGTATTTGAAACGCCTGGCAGGAGGAGACGCTCCACTGGTGGGAAGCTGTTGCTACAGTGAAGGAGAGCCACACGCAGCAGTGGGAGGGGTGCTCTGAGTGTGTGCTCGGTCCCACTGCACGCCCACCAAGGGAGGCCTTCCCTCAGCTAGGGAATTAAGATGGACAGAGACACAATACCAGTTTACAACTGGAACTCCTGTCGCTCACAGAAGTCTAAAAACCCAAACCAAACCCTTTACCATCAATTCCAACTCATATAGGACACAGCAGACCTGCCCTACAGGGTTTCCCAAGAGCAGATTAAAATTGCTGACCTTCTGCTTAGCAGCCATGGTCCAATCACTGTGCAACCCAGGCTCTGTGAAAGTCTAAGTGCCACCAACATTCTGAAGGTTTGCAAACATCGCAAACAACATTATCCCAAAGCATTTAGTATGCACAATATGCTCCTGGATAGCTGCTTGCTGTTCTCGCACTTGACACTGCTTTCAGGAGGCGGGGGTGGGGGTCCCTCAGCGGTAGAATATCTGAGTGTGGTCCAAAGGGCCACCTAAAGGGCTTTCACCCTATTTTACCTGGGGTTTCAATCGCTTATCAACTCCTGGAGGGCCAAAACTGTGCAGAAAACGGTTGTTAGTTCCTTGGGGAAAGGAATGTCGGGAATCCACAACCAGTGAAAGAATTCAGCTCCCGTGTGGGCCACTATAAAGAGGACATACACCCAGCACAGAGTTGACATAAGTCATTTGCTGAACTTAAGAAGGAGTGTAAGTTACAACAGACCTGTACATCCAGTGTAACGCAACACAGGAGATCACACTGCCATACATGTTACTACTACTAACAGCCTCAGTCTTCCGAATCAGGGAAGGAAATGTCCCGTTTCTTTCTCTCTGGGTACCCCGAGACCTGAAGAGAAAATACTTAGATGCTGGCGCTCACTCTCAAATATGTGTCCCTTGTGAACTTCACCCCATTTTTTCCTTCATAATTTTGGGAGGTGTGCCTGTGTATTTTGCTTATTTTTATTGCGATTTAGGTAAAAGTTCATGGTACATAAAGTCGTTTCTCATTCGAATGTGTGCATGTTTTTCTAAGTGAGAAACACTATTCTCCAACATCTTGCTAAAAAATTTAAGACGACACTAAATTTAGGTGCTTTCATGCCCGTTGAAGAGCAAGGAGAGCGAGGACCATCCCCTGTGCAGAGTCCCTTGCCCGACTGTCTGAAGAGCGGCAGGGATTTCTCCCATAACCCCATGGAGCGCTATCTGAGTAGCTCGGGAGAGTGGAAAAGCTGCGGATGACTTGGCTGGAATTTCATGCTTACTTATACATGTGACTAAAGACAGCACCCAGGCTTCCAATCTCTCAGAAGTCACCCATAAATCAGCAAATGAGACAAGCACTGCAAATAGCAGAGTATCTCATGAGCAAAAACCTGGTTACATTACTAGATGTTTTGTTGTTGACAGAGAATTACAAAAGTGGCCTTAACATCTTATCAAGAGACTTACTAGACACCCCCGAGATTGGAAGGCCAGTAGAATCTACTGTCCTGAGAAAAACTTTAAATCTTGAACCACAACTATCTCTTGAAGTCATCCCTAAACTAAATAACAGCTTCGAATATTAACAGTAAAGAAAATTAACCATGAACACTGTGTTCTACTAAAAAATTACCTATATGAGATCCAACTGATGACAGTGCCTTTAGAGCAGAGATGAGAACTTTAGGGTCACATATCTAAATCCGCGGTAGCAAACCAATATGAGAGAATAGTGAGAAGGATGCTAAGTATGGAAACTATAAACCATTTCTTTGATCTGTAGAAACTGCTCAACCAGTTACGGTCTCCCATGTACACTTACACCAATAAAAGAACAAAAATAAATTCTTTTATATTTCAAATATGCAGTGTTCAAATATTCCCAATTGTCTCATAATCTCTTTACAGTTGACTGCTAACTGGATGTTTACAATGGAAAAGAACTTGGAGACTGCTGAGTCCAGTGTCTACCCAGTGACCTAATTCCCCTTCAAGCAGTCCCTCAGCTGTGACACTTTCCACTGAAGCGCACACACTGCAGAAGGTATTGACTCTCAGACTGATGCTTTTTTGCTCTGGCTGTTAGGACGCACAGAGTTGACTGTGTGGCCCAACTTTCACCACTGTGTGGATGTCCTTACACAGTGAACTCTCTGGGTTATGAATGTCTGACCTATGGACAACTCATACTAGCCCCTTAATGTGACGTGAATTTGCCTTCACTTTGAAACAACTGTACCAATCCCTACACACAACAAATAACTCACTCCTGTCACCTTCGCAGGCTGCTCAGGCAGCTTTTAAATCACTGAAAAGACCGGAGGGCATTTTTCTTAGACTAACCAAAAAACAACGGCCATTGTTGTCAAGTCGATTCCAACCCACAACAATCCTACAGGCAGGACGGAAGTGTACCCACAGAGATTCCAAGAAGCAGCTGGGGGATCTGAACGGCTGACCTTTTGGTGTAAACCCTGGTGGCAGAGCAGTTAAGTGCCGTGCCTGCCAATCAAAAGGTCGGCAGTTTGAACCCACCAGGTAGGTGCTCCTTGGGAACTCTACTGGGCAGTTCTCCTCTGTCCTATAGCGCTGCTAGGAATTGGAATCGACTCCACAGCACTGGGTTCCGTTTGACCTTTTGGTTAGCAGTTGAACTTGTAATTATTGTGCTGTGGAGACTCCCTCTCACACGAAAGCCCGCCCAACCCACAGTTATCGATTTGATGCCAACTCATAGCGACCCCACGGGGTTTCCAGGGCTGTAAATCTCTAGGGAAGCGACTGCGGCATCTTCTATGGCGCCGCTGGGAATTTTCAACTCCAGTCCTTCAGTTAGCAGTCAACCACTTTAATCTCTGTGCAACCAGGGCTCCTTATGTTGCATTAAAACCAAAAAAACCCACTGCCCTCAAGTAGACTCTGACTCATGATGACCCTATAGCATGACCCTACAGGTTGGAGCAGAACTGCCCCCTAGAGTTGCCAAGGAGCACCTGGAGGATTTGAACTGCTGATGTTTTGGTGAGCAGACGTAGTACTTAACCACTACGCCACCAGGGTTTCCATCTCGCACTAAAATAAAGCTAAGTAAGAACCTCTTCCCCCCGTTTCCGATTTACCTACAGATTTGACTTAAAGACACAGTTAGGGGCAGGCAGCACCAGGCTACATTCCTGTGACCAAACTTTCCCTCTGTCCTTCCGTTACTAATCTACCTGAATTTTCTTTTCTTCATTTTTTTCCTTAAATTTCAAGTATTTTTGTACTTTTATCTTAAATCATTTTTCAGAACAAAGAAAGATTTCAATGTATAATAGCTCTTTCCAGATATTTTGGTACTGTCCTATCATGTCTCAAAGGCTTAGGAAAAGCTCTCCATTTGGCTACAACTATTTCCTTTGGTTGGGCAGGCAGGACATGGGTTTCTGATAACACAGTCCCCAGACTCCTACCAAAGGCCGTGGAAGAAAAAGAAACGCATTTATCAGGTGATTTGAGAGAGGCAGTGTAAAGCGCATTCCTACACAACACACACGTCAAAAAGAAGCACACACGTACGGTCAGACTGGGAAGGAAAAGCTGACGACTGACGACTTTGAGAACTGAAGGTATAACAACCGAACGGATGGTAAGGTGCACAAAGAGGGAAGAAGAAAAGCAATTGGCCATTGATCACCCTGGGATGCTGGCTGACGCCTCAGTAGCACATGACTACATTTACCACGGGGCTCCTGTGTGATGCTAACAATGAACAGACTCCGCCGCTAACCAGAAGGTTGGCAGCTCAAGCCCACCCAGAAGCAACTCAAAAGAGAGGTCTGGAGGTCTTGAAAAAATCAAGTCAATGAAAACCCTGAAGGGTACAGTTCTCCTATGACACACATGGCGTTGTCACGAGGGACAGCAAAATGGAAGGTAAGTGGTTATGTTTACTGAGGGGAGGGTTGTGCACGAGAGAGAGAATCACAGAGAGAGAGACAGAGAGTCACAGAGAGAGACAGAGTCACAGAGAGAGAGAACGTCAATGAGCAGGACACGCAGCTTCTGGGCTGGAAGGGAGAAAAATTCATCCCCTTTCCAAATGCTGGGTGTTTGGTACACTTTACCTGGTGCGACTGGTCGTTTTGTTTTTGCCAAAAGAAAAATGCCCCGGACCAACAACACTAAAATCCAGTCTTTTCCAAGGAAAGACCTCACAGGTCTCTCACAGGCAGAGGACAGGAATTCCTCCCTTGATAGACTTCACCAAGACTCTCCCGCACCTGGGAATGCAATGATTAATCAACTAATTTGGACATGAATTCTGTTTACATGTTCCAACCCCAAACACGAATTGAAATATTTCCATTGCAATAAAAAACATTGCAATAAAAACACTCGGATCTGGACTGCAGGACTCCAGCACGACAGCCTGCAAACGTGCTGCAGAGCACAGAAGCCCAAGTCAGCAAACAAACATTTCCGGCATCACAGGGAGAAGCGCCCTATTTCAGGGGACATGGCCATGGACTGAGGAGCCACGGGGCTGGGATTTCCTTTTCCATGTGACAAACAGCAGTAGATATTTCTCTCCCTGCTTTGTGGTTTCTGGAAAAGCCTGGATTAAGAAAAATTTACTTGCTGACATTCGTTTTGCAGTTTTAACACATGAAAAAGGCACAAACGTGGAAATATCGTATCTGAGAGAAACTATGTTTTGCCAATGTCTCAATATGGCTCAAACCCCCGGGAGAGCTTCGATACAACCACAAGGTGAGCGGGACCACAGAGCTCGTCCTGGCACCCTCTATTTTAGCTACTGCTCTAGGAGAAAGCAGTCCTTCAGGGAGGGGAGAAAAGGAAGACCAAAGAAGAACCGAGGCCTTTAAACTACGGTATTGGAAGAATGTTGAATATACCATGGACTGTCAAAAGCACAAATGAATCTGTCTTGGAAGAAGTACAGCCAGAGCGCTCCTTAGAGGAAAGGATGGGGAGACTCCGTCTCGCACACTTCGGGCATGCTGTCAGGAGAGATCAGTCGCTACGGAAGAACATCGTGTTTGGTGAAGCAGATCAAAAACCCATTGCCACTGAATGGATTCCAACTCACAAGGACCCTAGAGGACAGAGGAGAGACAACTGTTTCATAGAGTTTCCAAGGAGCGCCTGGCAGATTTGAATTCCCCACCTTCTGCTGAGCAGCCGTAGTACCTAACCATTACGCCACCCAGGTTTCCTGGTGAAATAGAGGGTCAGCAAAAAGAAGACCTCAAGGAGACGGACTGACTCAGTGGCTGCAGCGACGGGCACAACAACTGTGGGCACGGTGCGGGACCGGGCAGGGCTTCGGCCCGTGGTGCGTGGTGTCATTATCAGTTGGAACCAACACAATGGCCTCTAACAAGACAACACATACAGCAAAAAGGTTTGCCATTTTAACCATTTTAAAAGATATAATCCAGCGACACTGATGACACTCACCATGTGGTACTATCTACCATCATCACTTCATTTCTGAAAGGTTTTCATCACGCCCTACAGAAACTCAGTGTCCTCCCTCAGCAGTCACTCCATTCTCCCCTCTTCTTGTCCCCTGGAATCTATTGCTTCACGTTGCTTCCTACTCGTAGCGACCCTACAAGACCGTGTAGAACCGTCCCATCAGGTGTCCACGGAGTGGTTCGTGGATTTGAACCGCCAGCCTCTCGGTCACCGGCTGATCTCCTGTCCCCTGGTAAGCCCTATTCAATTTTTGTCTCTGCACATTTGCTTATTTCTAGATCTCGCCTGTAAGTGGGACCATACAGTATCTGTCTTTCTGTCCCTGACTTACTTCACTCACCCTCATACCTCCAAGGTTCCCCTATATCATAGCGAGAATCAGTCCTTCCTTTCTTGTTATGACTGGAAAATATTCCATTGTGTGGATAAACCACATTCCATTTACCCATCCATCCACTGATGGGTATTTGGGTTGTTTCCACCTTCTGGCTATTGTAAATAACATGACAGTGAACACTGGTGACCATTATCTGTTTGAGCCCCTGCTCTTAATCCTTTGTGGAGCAGAATTCCTGGGACCTATGGGAATTCTCTAACTTTTTGAAGAACTGCCCAATTGTCTTTCACAGAGCTGCACCACTTTACATGCCCACTAGCAACATGTGAGATTTCCAGTTTCTCCACATCCTTTCCAACACTTGTTATCTTCCATGTTTCTGATAATCACCATCTTAGGGGAGGCTATTACTTAAAATGAACAGATATGTTTTATTCAAGTGCTTCAGAAGTATGCATACCACAACCCAATGGGCACAAGTGCTACTTGCTCTGGCCTCAAGGTGACCCTGACACCTCACTCTCCCGGCCTCAAAATGACCAGTCTCATCATTTCTCTAACAGTGTCACAGGAAGACATTAATGTTTACTATATTTCACTTTAAAGAGGAGTTTTCCACCTAGATGGTGGCTCTTGACCCTAGATGTGCATTAGAATGACCTGGGGAGTTTTTTAAACCACCAAACCCAACCCAAAACCACGGTTGACATCAAGCTGATTCCAACCCATAGCAACCCTACAGGACAGAGTAGAGCTGCCCAATAGGATTTCCGATGAGCAGCTGGTGGACTTGAACTTCTCACCTCTTGGTAAGAAGCCAAGCTCTCAACCAATGCACTACCAAAATTCACCCTTGAGACTCTAAATTTAACTGGTGTGAGATGGAGCCAAGGCATCAGCATTTGGGGGGGAGTTCTCTACCTATTCCAACATGAGCCAGGGTTCAGAATCAGCAGTCTGCACAGGACACCCCTATTTCTACCCCAAGCCACACCTGTCATTTGTTCATCCTCCAAGGCTGAATCCCTCTGGGTAACAAACCAAATGGCCTTGCTTTATTCTAGCCATTTAACCACTTCTGACACACTTCGGACGTGACCCTTCTGAACTACCCCTCCCATCTCCTGGCATCTACGGATGGATTCAACCTGAGACTCATAATGTTCCTGTCATGCTGTGTTTGCTGGTTGTGGCCTGTGCTTCAGTGACATGCTTGGCTTGTCTTCCTTGCCTGATTCAGCAAACTATTCTGGGGTGCTAATTGGGTGAAAGGAATTCTATGGAGAGCCTGTAAGGATGGAATGCTGCTTCCGTGGCTGTTGCAGCTCCAGGAAATGAAAAGTTGAAAATGGAGCAAAGACAGGTACGAAGACCACCCCCACGAGACAGAACAGGGAGTCTACAGATCGCCCACAGTGGGCTGCAGTACTTTCAGCTGCAGAGCTCAGAAAGACTTCCAAAAGACATCTATCAAAATGCTAACAGACACTATCTCTCAGAAGTGGAATTAAGGCTTCTGTTGATTCTTCATGCTTTTCCGAGTTGTTTTTACAAGGAGCACATGACGAAAAACTACTGTCTAAAAAAAGGTGAGGAAACCTGGTGGTATAAATGGTTAAGTGCTATGGCTGCTCACCAGAAGGTCAGCAGTTCAAATCCACCAGGTGCTCCTTGGAAACTCTGGGGGCAGTTCTACTCTGACCTCTAGGGTCGCTGTGAGTCAGAGTCAACTTGATGGCAGCAGGTTTAGCTTCTCAGTTTAAGGTAGGTGACAGCTGGTTTGGAGAATCGAAAAGTGACGGGTGGAGGAGGAGCAGAAGCCAAGGCACAGCCCCAAAGGTGACTGGTGACAGCATGCAGCTTCGTCCTGCTGTGAGCGGGGGGCAGAGAGCACAGGAGGCCAGGCGACAGAAAAAGAGACCGCCGCAACACTGCAGGGGCCTCAAAAGTCGGGGGGGGGGGTTGACCATTAGCAGGCGGGAGCCACCGAAGGTTTTTAAATGGTATATTTTATTATTATAAAAATAGCACTTTTCTTTACAAATAGTATGACACGGCCACCATACAAATAAACAGAAAAGACCAAAAAGTCACCACCTGAAATCTCACCACTCAGAGAAAACCATTACCAACCCCTGGGCACATGCCTTCCAGCCTTTTCTCTGTGCACACCATTATGTAAGACTGAGAATGTGACCATCACCAGGCTGGGGTACAAGGAGTCCCAAGAACACAGTTGGCTTTCCAGGAATGAAGGAGACCAGCTGAGGCTTCCTCACAGACACTCCCAGCTTCTCCAGTTTGTGTCAGCACAGGTGAGAGCCGGTTGGCTCTTCAGCGTGGACCCCGACAAGCCCCGGGGGACGCAGGGGGCCGAGGCCCAGGAGCACTTGGTCGGCTGCAGCCAAAAGTGGAAAGCATTTGCCCAGGGTGGAGGGACTCAGCTGCAAAGCACCATGGGTTGTGAGGAGGTAAGGAAGCCTTGTCCCCAGAAGGGGGATTGTTTCATAGGACCAGAAGGAGCTATTCCAGAGCCTGTCCTCCCTGTGATCCCATAGGGCTGGAGAGAGGGATTGTAGCACCTATCCTCTCTGATTTCAGAGGACTAGCTATTCTGGAGCCCACCTTCATGAGGATTTCATATGACTGGAAAGAGTTATCTAGAGCCCATTCTCATCATAACTTCACAGGACTGGAGACAGCTATTCTAGAGCCTGTCCTCGCCATGATTTCAACAGGATGTGAGACAGGTACTCTGGAGTCCTCCTTTCTGAGATTTCACAAGACTGGAAACAAGTATTCTGGAGTTCAGCCTCATTATGATTGCACAGGTTAGGAGACAGCTATTCTAGAGTTCTCCTCTCCGTGTTCACAGGACGAGAGAGAGCTATTCTAGAGCCCATCCTCACTGGGATTTCACAGGATGGGAGAGAGCTATTCCTGAGCCCATCCTCTCCATGATTTCACAGGATGGGAGAGAGCTATTCCTGAGCTCTCCTCGCTGGGATTTCACAGCATGGGAGAGGGCTGCTCTAGAGCTCATCCTCACCACGATTCCCCACAGGGAAAAGCCTAAAAATAGCCCATTACAGCATCTCGGATGCGATCATCGTGTTACGATAAACCAGCTCGTGGCATGACAGCTACCGCCTATTAGTCAGCAGTCCTGTTGACTCTGCGATCACACTCTCCAGAGAGCTCGGCCCGTCTCAGACTTCCCCGGCCGGCTCCCTTGCCAAGTCCAGGTTCTCCCGAAACCCTCCCCAGGCCCCCTTCTCGGAGACAATGGGGCTCTGTGAAGAAGCAGATGCCAAAAGCTGGACACCGATCTGTATGCCTCTCTGCCCCCATGAGGTGTTTATTATTTTGCTTCCAAACAGGCTGACTCCAGTGTTTCATTCCTCCCCCTTCTTCCCTTGGCTAATTTTAACTTGATTTCAAATGAGTATTTTTCAAGAGATAACTCAATCTCCAGTCCATCCTACTGCCACTCACGACTTCGGAAACAAAGCACAAAATATCTTGTGATGGACTCAGGATAGAAAGCAAGGCTCAAGTCTTATTTCTCTGTCCCAAAGCTGCTCAGACTCAGGCTCGTTTTCCCTGCTGCTCCACACACGGTCTTCTCCCAATCTCCTCCCTTCCGGCTATATTTAGTAAAGCCCAAAGAAAAGGGATCCATGCAGAGCAAAATGAAATAGAGTTTCTATGAATCAGCAAACCCCAGTCAGTTGCCGGGGCAGTGGCTTTAAGAGCCAGGATGCTCTGGAAGCAGAAGTGGTCCAGCATTCTGCTTCTAACACAAGGTCGGTGGTTCGAATCCACCCAGTGGCTTCATGGAAGAAAGATCTGGCGATCTGCTTCCCTGGTGACCAGAGCCACACTCAATACACTTTAGTTACAGCTTCCTGTAAAACCTCCAAGAGCCATCTGCTTGACTGGTGGCTGGAAGAAGGAACAGCAACAGTGACTATAAAATGGCTTTGCACTCCCTTTCTGAGGATTTAAGGCAGGAGAAAACCAAGGACGCTGGGCCACCAGCCCCGCCGGCAACCACAGCAAACTTCTTTTTTGTTCCACAAGTCAAAAAAATAAAAACTACCAAAAGAAGTTGGTACATAAGTCACAGCTGTATTGAACATCTCCCCTACAAGAAGACATTTGAAAACCACAACTCTGGCAGACGCTGCATCACGGACACCCCGAGAACGGGGGCAGATGTGAAGGAGGAGGCTGTTGTGGGTACTCTGGGGCCTGACTGGCTGTGTGGCGTCGGGGGGAAGTAATCACAAATACTCTGAAAAGGGTACAGACCACAGACATCATGCAAGGACCTGGCAGTCGAAGGGGGTGATGGGTTCCAAACGGCAGCATAGGGGTCAACAGGACAGCCAGGAACCCTGGAGCCTAGAAACAGTGAGGACAGCACAGTCATTCTGAGGGGACTAGCTGACGGTCACCACAGCAGGAGCGGCTGGGACTTCAGGAAAAAGTAGCAGCCCTCCAGATATTCCAGGAGTAGCCAGGGAGCGGCCACAAAGCCTTCCGCACACACGCGGAGACAGAGCACAGCGTTACATACCAGAGGACAGGGGCCCACAGTGGACACAGGACTGCAGCATGTCCCAGGTTGTCTAGGAAAAGTCTCAGTTCCAAGTAAAACATCCCAGAAAGTGCACTTGTTTGGCAGATTACTGCTGAAGGGGTGAAGTCAGCAAACACTAGAACAAACTTTGTCAGAAGTTGCAGGGTGACTCTGCTCGGGCAGAGGGTCCGCTCGGTAGTGCTGGCATGTTCATCCTGGCTCATGGAATCACAAGCTGTTTTCCTTTTCTGCCGTATTTGTGGCTAGCATCTCTTCTCTAAACTCAAAAATGAAGGCATTCTCATCCTAGAAACACACAAAAAATCACGTTCTACAAAGAAGTACCACCATCAAAATCACACACACACACGCACACACACACGAGTGATTACAGGCAAGAAAATTCCATGGAGCAGTTCTCCTCCGTCACATGGGGCCACCAGGAGCTGAAATAGATGAGAACAAGAAGGCTTGCGCTCTGAGGAGTCCGTACCCAGCTGCCGTCGAGTCAGTGCAGTCTCCTGGTGACCCCACGCGTTACAGTGTAGGAAACAGTGGCCCTCAGAGTTTTCAGTCATTCATCCTTCAAAATTAGATCACTCCGTCTTTCTTCGGAGGTGTCGTGGGGTGGACTCAAAGTGCCAGCCTTTTAGTTAGCAGCCTGGAGCATGAACTGTTCACACAACCCAAAGAACTGTGCTCAGGTGAGCACGGGTTCCAGCAAGGTGCACTGTCCTTCACCAGAGGTGAGTCAGAAGCCACACCTGTCCTGCCAGGCAGCAGGTGCACCAGGGAGGCAAACACATCATCTCTGCCTCTGCCTCTGACTGCCCGTGTCCCCTTCTGTCTCATTTCCCTGTACTGCTACAACTGCGTCTCTCTGCTCTGCACTTCTAGATGTCAGTGTGTCTGTACCACACTCTCCTCCTCTCTGCCTTTGACTCACAGTGGCTCCACGTGACAGCAGAACTACTCCTAAACGGGAAACAGGAAAAGCTGGGTAATTCTGGGTAATTTTCCTTGGAAGGAAGCAAGAGCAGGGGTTCAGAAGGCCACGGAACTCTGCACCAAGCTAACTGAGGGACACATCACTATAACTGGTGCACACTACACAATTCTACCTTAGCTGACATATTAAAAGTTGGTCACAGAATGAAGAAAACTAAAGATACAAGTGAAAGATTAGTCCCAAGGACTAATGGACCCCAACTACCACGGTGTCCACCAGACTGAGTCCAGCTCAACTAGATGGTGCCGGCTACCCTCTGACTGCTGTGCGAGGGATCACAGTAGAGGGGACGCACAAAACCAGAGAAAAAGGGAGAACAGAACTTTAACTCACCAAAAAAAGAAAGAAAAAGAAAAGACCAGACATACTGGCCTGACAGAGACTGCAGAACCCTGAGACCACAGCCCCAGACACCCGTTCAGCTCAGTCATAAATTCATTCCTGAGGGTCGCCTGTCAGCCAGAGTTTAGACAGGGCCCATAAAACAAAACAAGACTAAAGGGGTGCCCAGGGCAAGGACTAGAAGACAAGGGGGACAGGAAAGCTGGTAATGGGGAACCCAAACTGGGAAAGGGAAAGGGCTGACGGTTGTGGGGTTATTAACCAATGTCACAATATGTGTAACTAACTGCTTAATGAGAAGGCAGTTTGTTCCATCAACCTTCATTTAAAGGACAATTAAAAAGTTTTTTGAGCACAGGCTTTTGTTAAAAGAAGGAAATTTCTCGGAGGAAAGGAAATCAGTCCAATTCTGGATTTCTCAGAGGAACAGCGAGGCCACGATGGCAGTTTTGTTTTTTGAAGAGCGATCTTGCCAACAAGCAGGTAAACCCAAAGGGAACATCCGAAGGAGGGACGAGGACTAGCTTTGGGGAGCAGGAGTTGTGAGCTCGGCCATGAAACGGCACCCAGGCAGCTTCAGCCTCTCCCATAGGTTGTCTCATCCCTTTCCAAAACCAAGGCACCAAAGCAGCCAGGAGAGAAAACGCGGAGCTGCTGCAAATCTGACGCCGTCCTTCACAGAGCTTTCTCGCCTCGGCCGCACCAGCGCACGTCCAGACACTACCACCGGGTTGGTTTAATTCCACTATCAAAGGGCAGGCTGCCATCCAGTTCATTCGGAAAAGCAGTGCCGACAACCGAGACAAAATCACCAATGAAGTTCCACATTCATTTGCTACCACACTAAGGCAAAACAACTGAACATTCTCTGTAGCTCAACAACAAAAGAGACAAACGACCCAATTTAAAAAAGAAGCAAAGACACAAGGGACATGGAGGTCAGTTGGCCTAACTAGCCTATTGCTAAGCGAGTCTTCTGCATCCCATACTGGTGAGCGGCATCTGGGGTCTTCAAAGCTAGCAAGCTGCCCTCTGAGGTGCACCAAATGGTCCCAAGTCACAGCTGGAACAGATGACCACCAAGGACGACAATGACATGAGGGAAAAAGAGCCCAGAAGGTAGAAGACCCACACGAATGGGTGACTATCACAATGTGTGCTCAGAAGAACCAGATGGTGCCCGGCCACCACCAATGACAGCCGTGAGGGGGCTCACAAGGTTGAGCTCCAGGTGCAACATGAGAAAAAAAGGGGTGCACCTTAAGAACTCCACTGAAAGACCACAATCGATGGTCTGAAGGCCTGGGAGATCCCCCGGGAGGATGGCCCCTAGACCTGATGCTGCCCCTGGTCATAAACCATTACTGAGGTCAACTCTTCAGACAGGAATGGACTGGACTTGGGGACACAGAGTGATCATATTGTGTGCGCACTTGATGATTCTAGGCATCTATAGGATGTCATCGTACTGGCCTCTGACCAGAGGGGAGTGGAAAGGGTGGAGAGGAGGGAACAGGAGATTGTTAAGAGGGTACGTCATGTATAGAACGGAAAGGAGGAGTGTGCTGTCACCAGGCAAGGAGAGCAGAAGGAGCTGCAGAGAGGCAGGCATGCAAACTTAAACTGGATTGTACACTTTCACTCAGTCACAATTACAAAGAAAAAAAAAAGAGCAAAAGACTTTGCAAACTATTTTTTTTTTCCCCAGATAAGCACATGGAAGAATGCTCGATGCCTTTAAGCCATTAAAAGCACACCTGTTGAGGCTGAATGAATTCCGCTGCAGGACAACCCCACGAGCCCGACAGCAGGACTATGCACCTGGGGGTTTCCAATGGCTGCAGTGTCACAGATGCAGGTGGCCAGGACCTTCTGAGCACCACTGCTGGCCCCAAACCAGCATCCTTTCCATCCGCACCACCCAGGGACCTCTCTGGTCAGGAACCTGTTGCCGTCAAGTTGATTTTGATTACAGCCACCCTCAAGCCAGAATGGAACTGCCCCAGAGGGCTTCCACGGCACAATCCTCATGGAAATGGACTGCCCCACCTTTCTCCCACAGAACAGCTAGTGGACTCCAACCACCAACGCTGCAGTTAGGAGCTGAGTGACAGTGGCACACATGTGAATTTGATTCTTGTCACTGAACTGTACGTATGTAAGACAGGCTGAAAGAGCAATGCTGTTATGATACACGTTATACCCCCCCAACATACACACAAATTTCATTTTTAAATTATTTTCAATATAATGGCGCAGAACAGAGGCCAGCAAACAATGGCCAAAGAGTCAAACCCAGCCGGCCACCTGTTTTTTGCACAACTTGTGAGCTAAGAATTCCATTTTTTTTTTGTACTGGTTGGAAAAGAATTAAAAACAGAAAGCTTCCCCACAACTTGTGAAAAGTAGATGAACTTTCCACTGCAGTGTCCATAAATAAGCTTTATGGGAATGCCATCATTCTCCTTGGTGTATGTGCTGTCTGTGGCTGGTTCTGCAGGGCTACGCAGGTGTGAAAGACAGCGTACGGTCCGCAGAACTGAAGACATTTTGCACCGCCCCTTCCAGACGCTGTTCGTCACCCCGTCCACAGGCACACCTGCACTGCGAGAAATACCTTCCCCTTACTTCGCACATGGTGTTTCTCCAGGTAGCTCTGTACCTATTATTTTACTTCCATATAAAATAATAGATAAGTAGGAACTTTTAGAGACAAGGGCATGAAAGCATGAAAGTGGATTTGCCCAAGGTCACGCTGTCGGTGAGCGGCAGGCCAGGTGAGGCTCCAGTCCCCTGCCCTATATCCAGAGGCGTTCATATCACACAACCGTGTCCTCTCGGAAGTTGGTCAGGTGTGGCTACCCTGTCTTTTCAAACATTCTCTCCACACATCTGATAGTTCACCATGGTGTAAAATCCCTCCTTTCTAAAACAGATCTACAGCACTACGCTTCCCAGCCCTGCTTCCTGCGGGGCACAGACACAGGACTGGGGACTCGGTGGTGTGCCGTCCCGGCAGGGAAGCCTCACTCGGCACCGGTGGGAGCATCCTGACAGCCATGGAGGCTCTGGGACTCTGCTTCTTCAGCCTGCCCAACGATTCAACCATTTACCTACGGGCACCTCGATCAAGTCTCTGCTGTGTCATCTGGCTAACAGGGATTCTCTTGTCCACAACTGAGATCATGGGCCAGTGCAACGTCAGTTAAGCAGAAATCCTGGTCACACTGTTGTTGTTGCTGTGTGCTGTACAGCTGATGCGGACTCAACATGACAAAGCAGAACAGACCCACTGGATTTCCCAGGCTAATATTTATAGGAACAGGGCACTGGCTGTTTCTCCTGCAGAGCCGCTGGGGGGTTCGAACTGCCCATCTCTGCTCAGCATCGGAGTGCTTAACCTCTGCACCACCAGGGCTCTTTAATAAAGACTATTGTGGTTCCTAAACACTTCTGCTCGTTTCCTACCACTGTCAGCATGATGTTACATATGTTAAAAATACATACACACACACTTAAAATGCAATTTAAACAGCCATCTTTAAATACTATTAAATGGTTTTTAAAATACAGAAATCAGTATTCAATATAAGAATATTCCAGATACAGTTCTTGATCACAATATCTTACTCTTTCCCATGTTAATGTCAACGTCATCACGATAGATGGAGAAAAGATTGAGGTCATCAGGATTTCATTTTACTTAGATCCACAATCAACACCCATGGAAGCAGCCACCAAGAAACCAAAAGACGTATTTCACTAGGCAAATCTGCTGCTGCTGCCAAAAAAAAAATTCTTTAAAGTGTTGAAAAGCAAAGATGTCACTTTGAAGACTAAGGCACGTCTGACCCAAACCGTGGTATTTTCAATGGCCTCATACGCATGCAAGTTCTAAACAATGAATAAAGAAAACCAAAGAAGAATTATGAATAATGGAACTGTCAAAGAATACTGAAGCTACCACAGACTGCCAGCAGAATGAATACATCTGTCTTAAATGCTCCTTACAACTGAGGATGGCAGTCTTCATCTCACATACTCTGGACATGTTATTAAGAGGGATCAATCCCCGGAGAAGGACATCATGCTTGGTAAAGTCGAGGGGTCAGCAGAAGAGAAGACGACTGTCAAGGAGACAGACTGACACAGCGGCTGCCACCACGGCTCAGGCAGAGCAACGGCGAGGGCAGTGCCCGACCAGGCGGTGGTCCGCTGTACTGGACCCAGGGCCTCTAGGGGTTGGAGCCAACAGGACAGTCCCTAACAACAAATTATCATCTTCCAAAATACATCTGTATTGGCAGCGTTTAAAAGGAGGTTCTAATGAAATCGATAAATTTGGCACATGGTAAGTTAAACCAATTTATTTACCGCAAGACTTCGCAGAGCTTTAACATGTAGATGTGCTTTATACATCTCCCAGAAGGTAACACATAGGCAACACCTGAAAATTTCATTCCATCACTCAAATCATCATCTCAGGCCATCTTTTAACACAGTATCTCAGGAGAACAGTAACGTTTTTAGGAAACGCTGATCAGCCCACCCTTTACCCAGAAAGTAACATTCAAAATTATAAAATAGTTTTTAAACAATGCTTTCAAAATGAGAAATCCAACTGTCTTAGTTATCTAGTGTTGCTGTAATAGAAATACCACCAACTGGAAGGCTTTACTAAAGAGAAATTTATTCTTGCACAATTTAGGAGGCCCGAAGTCCGTATTTCGAGTACTAGCTCCAGGGAAGGCTTTCTTGCTCTGCTGGCTCTGGGGTAAGGTTCCTGTCTCCTGTTTCAACCTCTGTGGCCACAGCAGTCCCTGGAAATCTCCATAGGCATCAATCTGCCCCTGGGTCTAGAAGTTCTCGCTGCAGGGAATCCCAGGCCTAAGGACACACTCTGCTCCTGGCTCTTCCTCTTCGTGGTAGGATGGTCCCTGATCTCCTGCACTTTTTAATCTCTTTATATAGCTCATAAAAAGACTGACCAAAGATACAATCTAATCCTGTAGCTTGCTGTCTTACCTTCATTAACATCACCACCCCTAATCCCACTGTGTTAACATCATAGAATGTAGGAATTACAACGCAGAGGATAATGACATCAGATCACAGAATGGAAGCTAATTGTGTAATACTGAGGATCTCTAAGTGGACACACATTTTTGAGGACATAATTCAATCTATAACACCAATTTCGCAGTGTATTATCAGGAGAAAAATACCCTCATACACAGCTGGAGAGGGGTGTAAGAGGACTGACAAGTTCACACACTCATCCTTGAAAAAGTGCTACATACTTCATTGCTGAATATCATTACGTTCACCTTCCAAGTCCTCCCCTTGGGAAGCTGTGCAGTGACACCAGCGCCTAGTCCACCCTTCAAAGCAGTTTTGGAACTCTTTCTGGGATGGCCATCAGAGCTATTGTCGTATTACCCTTGGTGTCCTGAATGCCATCAAAATGTCTTCCTTTTGATATTTCCTTTATCTTCAGGTAAAGAAAAAAGTCACCGGGACCAGATCAAGTGGACAGGGAGGGTATTCCAATATAGCTCTTTGCCCACTGGCTAAAAACTCCCTCGCAGACAACTATACTATTAAGTGCATGAACTGGCCACCTTTCCACCCTGCACAATGTCCATTCCAGACAGAGTACCAAAATTGCTTTGACGGGTGGACTTGATGCTGGTGTTGGCGCACAGGCTCCCAAGGGGAGGACTTCAAAGGTGACCACAACATTATTCGGCAATAAGGTACGTAGCACTTAGAACAATTAAGTTCATGGGCTTCACTGTCAAACCTCTTAGAGTAGTACAGTCTTTTTACAAAGCTATATAACAATACAAAGCAAGTGACTTAAAAATACTGATACACTTTGACCTGGCTGTTTCACTTCTAGGACTTCACTCTTAGACTACCTGCAGTGTGGGTGAATATCAGATTCCTCAGTCCTAATGGACACCTACATCACTTTACAACTTGATAAAAAACACAAAAAGGGGTTGTTGCATCTTTCTACTCAGGTGACAGGACAAGGACTTCCTAGGATGGAAAGAAAAGAACAAAAGGAGTTTTATATCCTTAGTGGCATCATGACACTATATAAACATTTACTTAGTTCTTTACCTGTTGCAGCAAAAGGGAGAAGGAAAGTCAAAACTTTTCCAAAGACAAACTCTACAGCTAATGAGAATAAGTCAACTGCAAACATCTTACCAACAAAGGCTGGACAAGGGAGCTGGACAAGACAGGTACCTAGCGAAAAGGACACGGAACCAACCCAAAGGCCGGTACCAAATCACAGGTGTTTACTGTGGTATTCACGGTTAACTCGGCACAGGATAAAATGTGGCTGATGAAGAACTCTATCTTCAATATTTTTTTATGTTTAAAGCTGATTTAAATATTTTAAAAGGTCCTTTAACATTATCTAAGTATCATTATTTCAACTGT
Organism: Heterohyrax brucei; assembly: GCA_028571685.1. NCBI lineage: Eukaryota > Metazoa > Chordata > Mammalia > Hyracoidea > Procaviidae > Heterohyrax > Heterohyrax brucei. The sequence continues at coordinate 83,676,683 of CM053157.1, read as the reverse complement.
ATTTTAAACACATACGCACATGTATTTAACATATACAGGTAAACACAGCGCAGCTTCCAGGCTGCGGGGAGAAAGAAACGAGCCCCGGTGATCTATTTCAGAAAATCGGCCAAGGATCGGCGAGTTCAAGACGGCCAGACCCTGCGGGGCACGTGGTCGCCGTGTGCTGTGGGCCACCGTGAGGCGGAGACCAGCGCCACAGCGGCCAAGGGCAGCAGCTAGGGGACAGGCACCGCCGACAGGGACCGCGCACAGGGGGCAAGTGGTCCGGGAGCGCCCGGCTGGGTCCCCCGCAGGTTCTGATCACGTGACTGGGGCTGCACTGCCCCCTAGTGACCGAGTGCCTCACTCTCCCTTGGAGGATTAGGACAGGTCGCCTTCCGGGGGCGTGGAGTCACCTCTGACTCCCAGTGACCCTACAGGGCAGAGCAGAGCCACTCCATGGGGTTTCTTCGTCTGTAACCTTTATGCAAGCAGACCACCCTGCCTCTCCTTGCCCCCAGCCGCTGGGTGCCTCTGAACTGCTGACCTTAGGATCAGCCGTCGAGCGCTTACCCACTGCACCACTAGGGCTTTCAAAAGGCTCAGCCTGCACAAATGATGTCATGTGAAAAGACAGCAAACACCGCTAAGAAAGGACAGCTTTCAAAAGGTGAACCAAATCAAACAAAAACACCAAACCCACAGCTGTCAAGCCAATTCCCACTCACAGCGACCCTACAGGACAGAGTAGAACTGTCCCACAGCGCTTCCAAGGGGCAGATGGTGGATCTGAGCAGCCTACAGCACTTAACCACTAAAACTGCCAGGATTTCCTTCAAGGTGAAGGCCAGCACAAACAAGGATATTCTGTGTAAACACCACTCTTCAACTTGCCCTCATGCCCACTCTACAGATAGAAAAGCCACGGCCTCAGACAATCAGACACGATGTCATCTTCCTCACAACAGCCACATGAACTGAGCAGGCTATGTCTCTGTCAGACTCATACTCAATCAGGCAAAAATTACAAACAAAGGGTGAACAAACCATCATTCCTATCTATCTGTAAACAAAGCGCCCAACTGCCTACACCCCCACAGAGCAGGGAAAGCCCAGCTCCCTGCGGGAAGAGAAGGACATCCCTGCCCGTCCTCCCAGTGACCGACTCTCCCTCTGAGGCTCCCGCACAGCAGGACCCTGGGTCTCCCAAGGAGGGGTGTGGCAGCCGGTGTATAACTGACATCCAAGAAGAAGTCTATGGCGTTGCTCTGCAGCGGCACAACCACAGAGCTAGGGCTGGGCATGGCCGAGGAGGACCAAGCAACCCCAGAGAGTACAGCAAGTGATTTACAGGAAACTCCGCATGCTTGCAGGAAAAATGGGAAGTGGCAGGAGAAACTAAACCAGAGGAGAGGCCAGCGCGCTGGCGGCAGGCGCAGCCGTGGTTTCTGCTGGCAGGATCTGTGACATACACAGCTTGATTCTCTGCTTCTACTACTTGGGACCAAATGCAGTTTAGAGTTTCGATTCTGTTTGTTCACATAAATGGTCTGCTCCATGACGGGCAGAGATTTTTGCCCATGTGGGGTATAGCCCCAGATGCCTAGAACAACGTGTGGCCAACAGGTGTGGCCAACAGATGTGGCTGTGAGCTCCCGTGGCATGACGGCTCCCGGCTCACAGCAATGCCCCACACAGTGAGATCAGGCTGCTGAGATCCACGGGACCCTGGTTGGCTCTGGGGCTGTCTTGTAAGTCTGTCTTGGTCTGGAAGCTGCACCTGTTCAGTATCACAGCAACATGTCACCCCAGGGATGGATGGTAGTGGCTGGGAGCTACACTGGCTCGGAACTGAACCCAGATCTGCCCCAGAAGGAAATAAAAAAATGCCTGCTGAGAAATGAATATGGCATGTCTTAGTTTTCCCACGGTCGCTGCTGTTCAAGATTCACTTTCTGTTTGCTCTGGAGGGGAGGCTCAGCCCCGCAGGGCTCGGCCACTGTCACCCCATCATGCAGTGTCTGAAAAATTGTCCAATCCAAGCTTTCCTAAATATCCACTGCCCATGCTTCTGCCTCTGACAACAGTCTAGTGCTGGCGCTCTGTATGACATCTGGTGTGCACAGTACAACCCCAAACCCAAACCCATTATCACTGAGTCAACTCAGACTCACAGCAACCCTACAGGACAGAGCAGAAACACTCCACAGGATTTCCAGGGAGCAGCCAGAACTGTCGGCAGCTGTGCGCTTCACCACCGCACCACCAGGGCTCCGGGGAGGACAAAGAAAGCCTCGTTTAGGAAGCGGAATGAAAGCTCCCAACCAACAGAAAGACAAGCCTCAGCCTGACAGTTTCTTGCAGTTCCGTTTATCACCTCATCTTCTCGGCCACTTCACTGCTCTTCTTGAAATTCTCAGTGTTACTCCCTGCGACAAAAATGTAACACACCCGCACTGTGTGCACACCCTCGTCACGGTCGTCCCACCACTCCTGAGTCACTGCTCTGGAAATCCTTGCGACTCTTGCCAACCTGACGTGTTCCGGTGTAAGTGGTCAAACAATAGCAAGCACTTTCTCGGCCCATTCACCTTCTCTGAAGTCTCCCTTCCGGCAGTCCCTGCCAGGAGATGCCTCCCCGGAAGTCTCAGCTTGGCTGATGAAGGGCAAGGAACAAATCTCTTTCAGTACATGTCACCGGTGGGAGCTGCATGCCGCTGTCCTTACCTCTGAGCACGATTTTCCGGAAGCTCTTCAGAAAGTGCACTTTCTGAGGAGAGCAAACACTGAACCCCAAACGTGCGGCTGTCAAGGTGATTCTGACCCAAAGCCACCCTGTAAGACAGAGCAGAACTGTCCTACAGGGTTTCCAAGGAGCGGCTGGTGGATTCAAACTGTCAATCTTTTGATTAGGAACTGAAGCTCTTAACCACTGCACCACCAGGGCTCCCGTAGACCACAGAATCTTCCTTATTCAGGGTCATCCAGCACAGGAGAGCCTGGAGGGTCCAGAGAAGACGAGAAGGAAGCAGAAACCCCATTCCACCAGGCCTACAGGCTAGTAGGACCCAGAGCAGCATGAAGTTTGCCCTCACCGCACACTAAGAGGCTGGTGCTTTGGACCCACAGAGCAGTGCCTCAGAATAAAGGCCTGGTGATCTGCTTCTCTACCAACTACGGTCGAGAAAATGCAATGCAGGGCAGTTTCACTTTGTAACACATGGCGTCACCACAAGACAGAATCTACTTGGCAGCCATGGCTTTGGTTTGTTTGGCTGACACGATCCCGAGAACATCCACCAGGTTTCCAATGTCCTCTGTTTTTCTGTGGCATCAGGAACTCAGAAAATTACAGCAACTTCAAGAAGTAACTACTGAGCCACACCCTGCCTTCCCGCTATGTAAACAAGTACGGGATGGTCTGAGAGGGTGTCCACGTTCACAGCCTGGTTCCCCCACTTATCATCTGAGCAAACTCTAGCCAGCCAGTTAAATTCTGTGCCTCAGTTTCCTCATTTCTCAAACAAAGAACACTGATTTCTCAGAATGGTACAGAACTTACATGAGTTACACAGGCAAAACATTTAGAACCTGACTAGCAGGAGTTTGAAGGTTTGGTGGCTGTCATGGATTGACTTGTGTTTCCCTCAAAAAAATCTGTGTAGCAATTTAGCTAGGCCCTGATTCCTAGTAGCTGGTGATGTCCCTCCCTGTGGTAAATCCTGCCTCTGTGACATTAATGAGGGTGGGTAGGCAGCAGCTGTGTGGGTGGGGTAGGACTCGGTGTGTGAGACTGTTCCGTGCCTCCAGGCTGTCTTATGAGATAGAAAGAAGTAGCAGAGAGAGTTGGGGACCTCAGACCATCAAGAAAGAAAGCAGTGCTGGGGGTTGAGCACGCCCTTTGGAAAGGACAAGAGTTCCTGCCCCTCAGAAGCTCCTAGTCCACAGGAGATTGAAGACAAGGACCTTCCTCCAGAGCCAGCAGAGAAAGCCTTCCCCTAGAGTTGACACCCTGAATTTGGACTTTCAGGCTACTGGAAGGTGACAAAATTTTTCTTTTTAAAGCCATTCACTGTGGTGTCTTTGTTAGAACAGCACTTGCTGGTTAACACTGAATTTGATACAGTGGTTAAGAGCCCGGCTACTAACAAAAAGGCCGGCGGTCTGAACCCACCAGGTGCTCCTTGGAAACCCCAGAGGGCAGCTCTGCTTGGTCCTACGGGGCTGCTGTGAGCTGGAACTGACTCAGCAGCAATGAGTTTGAGGTTTTTATGTTTCACTGTGAGTGTCAGCTCCTGTTATTTTACTACTATTTTTTGCTAACACAGTTCCAAGAACTGCAATGCCTTCATTTAGCAAACGTGTTATGAACAGTTGGCAGGTGCGTCATACTGACAGAGGGAAAACCCTCTTCTGGCCCTCAAAGAGCTCCCACTAAAGTGGATGCTGATCACTTAAGATACATCACAGCCACATCCAAACAGCTTGAGGGACCAGGTTACTGGGGCTGAGGCCTGGGGACCATGGTCTCATGGGATATCTAGGTCACTGGGCATAACATAGTCCATAAAGGAAATGTGCTATGTCCTACTTTGGTGAGGAGCATCTAGGGTCTAACACCTTGCGAGCTGCCATCTAAACACACCTGTTGGTCTCATCATGTTTGGAGGAAAGGAGAATTAAAAACAAACAAAAACAAAAAAAAACCAAAGATGAAAGAGAAATACGAGCCCCAAGGACGAATGGGTCACATGGACCCCAGCCTCCAGCAGCCTGAGCCCAGAAGGACTGGATGGTGCCCAGCGACCAGCACCAGCCAGTCTGACAGGGATCATGCCAGTGGGTCCCAGACAGAGCAGGAGAAAACTGGAGAACACCATTCAAACTCACAAAAAAGACCAGACTTACCGTTCTGATCGAGACTCCAGGGAGCTCTGAAACTCGAGTCCTTGAGTCCCAAATGAACCCAGAACTGATGCTACTCACAAAGTCCACCTTCTGGTCAAGGACGGGACAGGACTATGAAACAAGCCAGAACGCGCGTGAAGTATCTGCTTCTTAGTTCAGTGAAGCACAGGAGAGCAAACGGACAACACCTGCCCAAGAGCAAAGACAAGGAAGCAGAAAGGGACAGGAAATCTGGACGAAGGGACACAGGGAACCTGCGGCAGAAAAAGGAAAGAGACGGTGCTGACACACCGAGGGGTTTGCAACCACGGTCACAAAACAATCTGCGTAAACATTTTTGGAAGAGAAACTAATTTGCATTGTAAACTTTCACCTAAAGCACAATTTAAAAATGTGTGTGTGTGTGTGTTATGTGTATCACAGAATAACAGCTGTAACGGAGAAGTAAGATACACATGCCTAGAAAGACCTGAGGAAGAGAGAATGAACCACGTCTTCCAAGCCCAGCAAGAGTGAATCACAGAAAGAGGAAGGGAAGGCTGCTGGGTAAAGCTGGGGGGCGTCAGGACACTGGCCTGGTGACGCACTCAGCTAAGCCAAACATAAGAAAGCCTGAGGAATCTGAACTATAGCCTGGAGATAAATGGGGATCCTTGATTTTAGTGGAAAGGATGAGCTGGAATGAAAGAAGTAACGGGGAGAGACAGTGGAGATGCCAGCACCAGAACCCCAAAGAGGCAGTTCAAGCTAGGGCAGAGTTGGCAGAAGAGCCAAAAAAATAACAACAACTCACGGAAATCAAGCCAATTCTGACTGACAGCGACCATGTACGACAGAGCGCCTGGCGGATCTGAATCGCCAGCTTTTCGGTCAGCAGCCAAGCTCTCACCGCGGCACCACCACGGCTCCCAGAGAGAACACTCCTAAGGAATGTTTAGAAGTTAAACCAGTTGCTGAGCAGATGCGAAGAATCAGAGAACGGGAAAGGTGGAAGGGAAAGACTGTCCGTCAGAGCCACGGGTCGGGGGCGGTGCACCCGGGGTCCAGGCGGAGGGGCTTCAAGAAGACGACAATGAGCGTAGTTCTGAATGCACTGAGCTGCAAGGCCCAGGGTGGGGGGCGGTATTCAGATGGAGTCACCCCTAAAGGGAAGTCAGAATCCAGGATCTGCAGCCCTGAACCGAGGGTGAGGCTGGTGATGAAGAGAACCACCCCTGCTCAGCACGCAGCCGAAGACAGAGAAGAGAGGCGGCCTGAAGGTCACCGATGGAGCCGTCAGGCAGACAGGAGGGCCACAGAGAATGAGGGAGCCCAGCCTCAGAACGCTGACACTATTTTCATCCTCATCAGCAACAGCTCTCTCAAACATTCCAATCTTCTTTATTTATATATGCCATCTGTTTCACAAATATTTGGGGCAGCTTTATGATGAAGACATACAATAAAACAGTGATATAAAAAACAAATATAACTAACTGGGCAAGAGTATGTAGAATGAAATTAGGAAGCAAAGACAGAGTGGGCTGGGGGAGAAGGCAGGAAAAGGGGACAACAAAATTGCTACAGGAGAGTGGAGAGCTCAGCTCTGAGCTTCCTAGTGGCCAAAGTGAAAAGAGGACCTGGTCATTGACCTCCATAACAAGGAAGTACACTTTTACTTAAGATTAACTGCTTTGCCCAAGATCACAGATAAAAACTGAAGGATCCTTGCAGTCTACGAAGTTACTTCAACACATGAATACTCACAGCGCAGACATCCATCTAGGATTCAGAACCCTTGCTTCTGTGGTCAAGTGGTTCTATAAATCACAATGCTATGGCAGACCATTTAAATTATTTGTGCCCCCTTTTCTTCACAGTGAAACAAACACCTTCCCTAAATCAGAGTCAACCAACACAGCATCCTGGCTGATACTTCTAGGTAATCACATCAGTCTTTTATACAAGACTTTAAAATCCTGTTCAACAGTGTGCCTGGTCATCACCAATCGATCAGTAGGAGCACTCTGGTCCCAGATGCTTTCTCAAGGGCCTCCAGCACTAACACACGACCGTGCTATGGCTCTGGTCCCTGTCATTCTCTCAGCATCCCTTCCTGAAGACAGGAGGGTGAGGGGGGCACGACCACAGCTGCTAACGTTGGAAGATCCAAAGCAAAGCTCTTTTATGCCAGTTATTTTTAAACTTCTAAAAATACTTCGATACGTTAAAATTAAAACTCACATGAGTCAAAACACAATAGTGATTCAAACAAAACATTTTCAAATCATCTTATCCAAGGAAACCTAGGAAAGGCTTAGCAGCATGTACCAAACTGAAAATCTTCAGGAGCAACTTCACCTTCAACAGATCAAAGGTTATTTTACTTTCATATTTTTATTACAATCACTCTGAAACACACAGAAGCAGAGCAGCATGATGAGTACTGAGTGCACCCAGTTCCAACACCCATCAGTATTTGACTATATGTGTTCACAGGGTCTAACCTGGAAGGTCAGGCCTTCCGGGACTGGAGTTCCAATACTTCCGGCAAAATACAGCTTCCTCTGTAAGTATAGTCTTGTGTATGTATGAACGCATGTGCACACACGCCCATAAAGACATTAATGCCCAGGCAACGTCAAGAAACAAGCTGGAGAAAGATCTGTTCTCTAGATCCTCATGTGGTGCACGATTAACAGCCTCAGTGCCGACCGTGCCCAGTAGCATCAGCACCACTTGGGAGCCTGTTAGACATTCAGACACTGAGGGCACTTTCCAGATCCAAGGAGCCATAACTCGCATCTTAACAACACACCCCACTTAACTGGTCTGCAGAGTTAAGTCTGAAGAGTGCTAGTCTACACTGTTGCGCTTCTGAAATGGCTTCCAATCACGGCAACCTTAAGAATTACAGAAATAACCACGGTCCAGTCCTGCACCATCTTCCTGCTTGCTGGTGGGTCTCAGTCCCTTGCAGTGGCCACTGTGTCATCTGACTCACTGCATGTTTTCCTCTCCTTCGCTGGCCCTCTACCAAACCCCATGTGCCTTTTCAGGGATCGGTACCTCCTAGTGACATGTCTGAAGTCAGTACATTGAAGCCCAGATAATATTCTGTGATCCACAGGGCCTTTGTTTGCTCATTTTTTGAAGCAGATCACGAGGCCTTTCTTCTTTCTCTTAGTCTAGAAGCGCCACCGACATCAGTCCACCACGAGACCCTCACCGGTATTTGAAATACCAGTGGCATAGCTTTCAAGATTACAGCAACACTCTGGCCACCACGGGACAAGACTTGACAGACGGGTGATGGAGATGTACTCAAGACCACCCTAACTGTCCTCAGCAAAGCTCTTCCTAACGCAGAGGGTCAGAGGAAGTGGGCAAGAGACCAAAGTCTGAAATACAATGACTGTTTTACTTGGAAGGTCAGTTTGGTATTAACTAGTAAAATGGACAGGCAGGTACTTATGATCTGGCAATTCTGCTTCTCCACATCAACTCTAGGAAAGTATTCACATCCATGCTTAACAGGAAACTACAAGGATGTTTATGACAGCACCATTTGGAAATGCAAACAACCTATAACTGTCCATCAGTGGGGGACTGGCCAAACGCCAATACAGAAGAATAAGCGCTGGTCCAGGTGAACACACCAGGTCCTGGACCCTTGTCTCAGACACGCTGTTGGCTGATAAACAAGCCAACTGTGGAATAGTCCACCTAGTAGAACAAAAGTGTGTAAAACAAAACAAAAAAAGAAATGCAAACATTCTTTGAATGCATACAAGCATCAGTCAAATGAAAGGAAAAGTCTGGAAGCATGTATACTAAAAAGAAACAGAAGTTATAACTGAGAAAGGATGACAGAGGCCGAGTTGATGGTGGAGTGAAAGGATTACAACGTTTTCTTTATCAGCTTGTGTATCTGGAGCCCTCATGGTGCAGTGGTGAAGAGCTACCAACCAAATCGTTGGCAGTTCGAATCTACAGCTGCTCCCGGGACACCCCGGGGGCAGCTCTACTCTGTCCTGTACGGTCACTATGAGTCAGAATCAACTCAGCGGCAATAGGTTTAGTTATTTACCGAGAGGAGAATGCATTCATGCCTTTTTTTTTTTTTTAAAGTTGCTGTACAGTTTCTTCGGAAACCCTAGTGGCACAGTGGTTAAGTGCTACAGCTGCTAACCAGAAGATCAACAGTTTGAATCTACCAGACGCTCCTTGGAAACCCTATGGGGCAGCTCTACTCTGTACTACAGGGTCACTGTGAGTCAGAATCGACTCGATGGCAGTGGTTTTGTTTACACAGTTTCTTATACCAAATGCATTTATGTACAGAGACTATGAAGAGGGTGAGGTTGCAGAAAAATGGAGAGAAAAATGTAACAATTCTGGCAAACTGCAGGTCTGCGGATATCTGCTATGATGTTTTTTCCTCACTGTTTACTTCAGCACACACACTCATCTGGTACTGGCTGCTTTCTACATCATTTCACAATGTCTGAAAAAGTGGAATGTTCGCTTTTCTGTTTATTATTATTATTCTTCCTTTCCTTTTGTCTCTGAGCTACTCAAGAACAAGTAGATAATCTAAAAAGAAACACTTGACTGCCGTGGAGTCGGGTCCAACACAGAGACCCCAGAAGTCAGAGTAGAACTGCCCCACAGAGTTTCTCAGGAGTGCCCGGAGGGTTTGAACTGCCGACCTTTTGGTTAACAGACACAGCACTCAGCCCACTGCAGCACCGGGATTTCCGTTAAATAATCTACTAGTGTTTTACTGCTACACATTCTCTATTCTGTGCTCAACAAATGTAATACACACTAGCTAAGTGTGTAATTCAACACTCTTATGTGTAATAATAATAGATAAAACCTCAAAAATTAAGAGTCAGATAGAGGGCCTATTACCACAGTTTTATAAGCTGAATACTTGGTCTCACATGCTTTGGGTATGTTATCAGGTGGGGCCAGTCCCTTGAGAAGGACATCACACTGGGTCAAGTAGAGGGTCAATGGAAAGGCGGAGGAAGCCTCAGAGAGACCGGCTGACACAGCAGCTGCAACAACAGACGCGCGCCTGACGACGGCGGTGAGTGTGGCCTGGGACCGGCCAGGACCTCCTCCTGCCGCGCACACCATCGCCGGGAATCACAGCTGACTCCGCGGCACCCAACCGCCGCCACTGCCGCCTGAGGAAAGGCAAACGCAGGCGCCGCCACACACCTTGAGTTACACCTCTGCAGTACTGCCATACCTAAATAGAAGGCTCACTCACACGGCTAGGCATTTTTTTGGATTGCTTCAGATGGAAAACCGTGCAGAGAAATACCGTTAGAATTCAAATAATGTGGACTCTTTGGGGATTTCAAATCTAATTGCTTACTTTGAATTTCTTTTCTTTTCTAATACCTTACCTTGAATGAGACTGGGAAGAAAAATACATACATATACACATATTAGCACAGTGCCATCCCCACCTTAAAACAGAAAAAGACTGAATTCAAGCTATTCTGAATATTTTTACATGTGTCTGCTCTAACTTGATGCAGTGAACACACCCGCTGCTGGCGGAAAGACTGGGGGTTCGAGGGCACCCCGAAGTGCCCCAGGAAAAAGGCCTGGTGATTTGCTTCTGAAAGACCAGTCCCTGAAAACCCACTCTCCTCCAACACACACGGGTCACCATGAGTCAGAGCTGAACCAACAGCAACTAGTTTGTAACTTATGATGGAAATTTACCCCATACAAAAGCAGAGAAAATTCCACATACCCACCTCCTAGTTTCGGCAGATACCACAGTCCATAAGGTAATAGCAATAACATGAACAGTTACGGGGGGAAAGGCAGTTCTAGTGATCCACTGTTAGGAATCATCTGGAAAACTCCATTTCTAAAGGAAATTGACAAAAAATACCTGAATTTTCTCTATGTAAAATAGTCTCCATCTGAATTGCAACCTCTGTGACGGTCAATATTTCAAAAACAAAAAAAAAGGGGGGCTCAGTAAGGTTAAGAGGTCTCAGTGGACTTCAGACATCAAGATAATACACCCGACTTCTCAGACATTACTATGAGAAGCAATTCTGGACACGCACGCATGCCCTATTTATAGCAGCAATCACCAAGTCTTATGGAAAAAGTGTCTCACCCATTTAAAAATTAAACAATTTTAAGCACCTTACAACTTTCTAAGATTTTGGTTGCTTATTTTAACACCATTCCCAAAGGTTGGGTCATGTGTGTGTGCCTGTACAGTCTCACACACACACACACACACACACACACACACACACAGAGGTGTGTGTATGTTCTTGGAAAATGTGAAAAATAGGGTTAGTGGGTTTACAGCACCAAAATTTCTATAAACAGTCTGCTCAACAGGGTTGCATTTAGTGGGATAAGGTCCTGGGAGTTCACAGTGTGACTAAGACATAAATTAGCTGTCTTAATTTCTTTTATACACATATATATTGCTAAAAAAGATACAGCAAGCACAGCTCACTCCAAGCAGAAGACATGCTTCCCATGGCCACTGAAAACATGTAACTACCAACTCTGGGATCTTGCTAAATTTAAACCCTGACCCTACAAGTCAGATCTGTCTTTCCTTCTTCTGGGGATGGGGAAGTGTAGGAGAGACTGGCCAGGAGATAATACTGCTAAAAACACCCGCTACGTGCCTGGAGGAAACCCTGGTGGCATAGTGGTTAAGTGCTACGTCTGCTAACCATGAGGTCAGCAGTTCAAACTCACCAGGCGCTCCTTGGAAACTGTATGGGGCAGTTCTACTCTGTCCTATAAGATCATTATGAGTCGGCATTGACTCGACGGCACCTGGTTTGGTTTTCTTTTGGTATGTGCCTGTAACTTTTTAATGACATAAAGAATTATTAACCTTTTTTTTTTAAGTGAAAAACAGCAGGTTGAAGAAATTTAAAGACTTGCTTAAGTTCACATAGCTAATTCCCTACACAGGTCTGCTGGGCTTCCAACTCCGCCCATGACCCTCACTGCCACACTGCCACACAGCCAGGGCAGCAGCACCATCGGCCTCACACTCTTGAAAGAAGCTTTACTGACCGTCTCTGCTAGGAATTAATCTTTGGATCGTGGCTTCCCCCAGTGGGCCACGTTCAGAAGGCACACATTTATTTATATAGAAACTCATATTACCACCTACTAATTTTGAGGAACCCTGAAAAAGACATTCCAGTACACCAATGCTCTATAAGGCAGTCACCAAAAAAGCAATTATTGCTCGTAATTTTATCCCAGAGCTCAGGACGTAAATTAATGGGCACGGTTACATTGGTCTTGTCTGAAAATAGCTGGATGACTGTGTCCACACGATGGCTAAAGTATGTCCAAGCCCAAGATTCACGAGGCATGCAATTCTCAGTAGGGGTGAGCTTCCCTCCACAAAGGTAGACCAGAATCCTAGGTTGGGGGTTTGGGGTGTGGAGTCACTGGCTTTTTAGCTTGGTCACCAAACGACATCCATGTGATTTTTTTCCCCCCCAACAAAAGTCTCGTGATTGTGGTGATTGTTTTAAACACATCTTAAGGAACACACACAAAAAAGTAACACAGCAGGGATTAGCCACCTGTCAACTACAGCCTGGGTGTTTATCAAGTTACAGGCTTCACTCAATTAGTAGTTGTAATTAATCACATAATTTGTAGTTTAAGTTTAAGTCTACTAAAATGTCATGGTGAAAGTAGGTTGATCCTGAAGGGTTTACGGGTAGAAAGATTACGATGCTATTAAAGGTCACGCACACTTGATTCGAATTTGAGACCTGTGGTATCTTCATACACCAAGAGGGGAAGCCTTTGCTGCACGAAAAGCAATGAAAGTCAGTGCATCCCTCACATGCATCAAAAAAACCAAAAAACCAAACCCATTGCCATCAAGTCACTTCTGACTCGTTGTGACCCTACAGGACAGAGTAGCACTCCTCCTTAGAGTTTCCAAGGAGCAGCTGGTGGATTCCAACTGCTGATCTTTTGGTTAGCAGCTGAGCTCTTAACCACTGCACCACCAGGGCTCCACGAGACATATGAACGAGTGTCTGAATTAGGCTCTCACTGAAAACAGCTCTGTGTCTCTGCTGCTAAAATATCACTTGTTGCTGCTGTTAGTTGTCACCAGTTGCCTCCTCATTCATGACAACCTTTCCACAACACAACACAACGTTGCCCAGTCCTGTGCCATTCCTATGCTGAGCTGGGGATCAGACCATTGGACCTATGGTTTTTTTATTAGCTGATTTTTGGAAGTAGCTTGCCAGGCTTTCTTCTTAGTCCATCTTCCAAAAACCAAAAAACCCCCTGCCATCAGGTCAATTCCAACTCATAGTGACCCTAAAGGACAGAGCAAAACTGCTCCACAGAGTTCCCAAGGAGCACCTGGCAGATTCGAACAGCTGACATTCTGGTTAGCAGAGATAGCGCTTAACCACTACACCACCAGGGAGTCCTAGTCCATCTCGGTCTAGAAATTCCACTAATACCAGCTCAGCATCACAGCAACCCACAAGTTTCCACTGACAGATGAGTGGTGGTGTTCTTGAGGGGACAGGCCAGCAATCAAAGCCCGATCTTCCACATGGAAGGTGAGAATTCTACCAGTGAACCACCAACATCCCATAAAGGCCTACCTCTATTCCAGCCCTTGGCAAGGAGAACATGGTGGGCCTCTCCATGCTGCAGAGATGCCCACTGGCTCTGAAGGAGTGAAGAGGGGCTTGTGGAGGTGGGAGTCCCATAGTCAACCCATGGGGTTTGCATCACTGAGGGCTGGGCAAAGGTCTCCCCCAAGACCAAATGAGTTGTGGGCTGATACCAAGGACACCACCCATGAAGAAACAAGAGGTCATTAAAAAGACAGGAAAGACCAAGACATAAAAGGGTCACACAAACCAGAGACTGCATCAGCCTGAGGCCAGAAGATCTAGATGGTGCCCCACTATCACGAATGGCCATCCTGACAGAGAACTCAACAGACAGTCCCCAGCAGAACAGGACAAAAGTGAGGTGCAGAACTCAGATTCTAGTAAAAAAAACCATACTTCATGGTCAGACTGAGACTAGGAAACCCAGAAGACACAGCCCTTGGCTTCTCAGAACTATGACCATTCCTGGAGTCAATTCCACAGACAAAGATTAGACAGCACTACAAAACATAAAATAATATTCATGAAGAGTGTGCTTCCAAGTTCATGTAGATACATGACACTAATGAGCTCCTCCCTGGAGGTGAGATGAGAAGGCAGAAGGGACAGGAGTCAGCTGAATGGACACAGGAAATCCAGGGTGGAAAGGGGCAGTGTGATGTTACATTATAGAGACTTCAACTAGGATCACATAAGAATGTATGTACAAATTTTGTATGAGAAATTAACTTGAGGTGTAAACTCTCACCTGAAGCACAATTTTAAAAAAAGGTTTTCTTTTTTTTTTTTTTAATTTTATTCTACCACAATTACCAAAAAGAAAAAGTACAGGAAAGAAAGAAAGACAAGACAGATATCTGAAACCTGCTCTTTGGCATCAAGTAGCTAAAGCAAAAGAAAGAAATTATGAAGTAAAGGAGCTGAACTGCAGATTTCAAAAGGCAGCTCAAGGAGGCAATGCACAAAAACATGCAATCTCAAAGAACGGAAAAAGAAAAATCAAGCCTTGAGTTCCAACAGTAAAGGATTCTACAGGGAAAACATCAAATGATGCAGAAAGCATCAAAAGAAGATGGAAGGAATACAGAGAGCCATTATACCAAAAAGAATTGGCCAATATTTAACCCTTTCAAGAAGCAGCATATGATCAGCAATCAGTGGTACCAAAGGAAGAAGTCCAATATACACTGAAGGTACTGGCGAAAAAACAGGGCTACAGAAGACTAGACTGGCTTATAAAACAAAACGAGACCTAAAGGGACACACCAGGTCAGGGCCAAGACTTGAGGGCAGGAGGACAGGAAAGCTGATGACACGGAACCCAGGATTGACAGGGAGAGCTATTGACATGCTATGGGGTCATTAACCAATGTCATAAAATGATGTGTGTACTGACTGATGAGAAACTGGTTTGTTCTGTGGACCCTCATCTAAGTACGATTAAAAAAAAAAAACCCAGGAAATGATGGAATATCAACTGAGATGTTTCAACAAACAGATGCTACACCGGAAGGGCTCATTCATTTATGCCAAGAAATTTGGAAGCCAGCTACTGGGCCAACCCCCTGGAAAAGATCGGTATTTATGCCCAGTCCCACGAAAGGTGATCCCACTAAATGTGAGGCTTATGGAACATGATCATTAATATCACATGAAAGTAAACTTGTGCTTAGTATCATTCAAAAGTGGCAGCAGCAGTTTTCAACAGGAAACTGCTAGAACTTCAAGTCAGGTTCAGAAAAAGACATGAAACCAGGGAAATCACTGCTGATGTCAGATAGACTCTGGCTAAAAGCAGAGAATACCAGAAAGATGTTCACCTGTGTTTCATTGACTGTGTGAAGGCATTGGACTGTGTGGATCATAACGAATCATGGATAACACTGTACAGAATTGGGACTCCAGGACACTATTAATCATGCCCCGAGAACACTTACTCCTTAACCCAAGAAGCAGGACTACATGAAGAATGGGGCATCAGGATTGGACAAAAACTCATTAACAACCTCAGTATGCAGACAACACAACCATGCTTGCCAAAAGTGAAGAGGACTTGAAACACTTACAGATGAAGATCAAAGCCCACAGCCTTCAGCCTTCAGTACGGAGTACAAGAAAATAAAAATCCTCACCAACAGACAAACAAGCAACACCATGATACTCAGAGAAAAGACTGAGGTTGTCACGGATTTCATCTTACTTGGATCCAAAATCAACACCCATGGAAGCAACAGTTAAGAAAACAAAAGATACATTGCATTGGGAAAATCTGTTGAACAAAACCTCTTTAAAGCATTGAAAAGCAAGATGTCACCTTGAAAACTAAGATGAACCTGATCTAAAGTACGCTGTTTCAACTGCCTCACATCCATGCAAAAGTTCAACAATGAAGAAGAAAGAGCGAAAAAGAACTGCTGCCTTTGAACTGTGGTGCTGGCGAAGAATGCTGAAGGCACCATGGACCGCCAAAAGAACAAACAGGTGTGTCCTGGAAGAAGTACAACCGGGGTGCTCCCTGGAAGCAAAGATGGCGAGATCGCGTCACACACACTGTGGACATGTTATCAGGAGGCACCAGTCCCTGGACACTGACACCATGCTTGAAAGACAGCAAGACCCCCAACAAGATGGACTGACCCCCTAGCTGCAACAAGCGGCTCAAGCATGACAGTGATTGCTGTTTCACTCGGTTTCACAGAGTGTCGCTGTAAGTCGACTTGATGGCACTTAACCGTGTGTGTGTGTGTGTATACATATACATATACATGTGTGTATCTATATGTATGTACATAGAAGTATGCATACACATACACACACACACACACATACATATATAAATCTCTTAATTTAATTTCCAGTGCCGTACAGTTTGTTGTGGAAGTAATTTATACTCTGAATGGGCCGCTAAACTAAATCAGAGGTTTGATTCATTTAACGCCACTGTAACAAACTGAACCAATTCAAGGGAAAGTTCCTGACCTTCTGTTGAGTGCTGGCACACTGGGAGGTCGAGAACGCTCACGCCTGGCTTCCAGAGTGCGGTCTTGGGTTTACATTTCTCAAACTTCTTTTATCTCAGTCTCCCTTCCCTAAGGAGCCTTACAGACATTTTCCCCCTGCTCCCAAGAAAATGAAACACTAGAAGTGTATCTGTTTATCTACTGTGGCCCTTGGGGAGGGCTACGGGCCATTATAATATTGAAGACTTCACAATCCCCAAGCACCAATTTTCGCCCCCTTGGGGACATTGCCTGCAATGACAACTGATGGCCTCAGGCATTTGTACAAAAATCTCAAGTGCAATATATATCCTTCTTTAAAATAAAATTTTTTGAGAAAACGAAACCTCTTCCACTCAAAAAAAAAAAAAAAAAAAAAGCTGAGGTCAGCAAATCTGTTCTGAAAAGGACAAGATACAAAATATTTTAGGGTTTGTGGGCAACATAGTCTCTGTGGTCTAGGCTTTTTTTAAAAAATAAAAATAAAAAAAAATAGAATACTCTTTTGAAATATAAGAACTTTTCTTAGTTCAAGGACCCTACCAAACAGTCTACTGGTCACATGGGACCTGTGGGCTAGAATGTGTGGACCCTTGAATAAGGGGGATAATAAATAGCTAAGACTTACTGAACTCTTACTATTTATAAAAACATTTCAATGACTATTTGGAAACCCTGGTGGTGCAGTGGTTAAGTGCTACAGCTGCTCACCAAAAGATCTGCAGCTCAAATCTACCAGGCGCTCCTTAGAAACTCTGTGGGGCAGTTCCACCCTGTCTACAGGGTCACTGTGAGTCAGAATCGACTTGATGGCAGTGGGTCTGTTTGGGGTTTTTTTTTCATTTGTTTCTTTTAAGTAAAATTCACACCAAAAAACATCATGAAGCAGGTATTTTCATTTTATAGTGAGACGTGTCTAATGGAATATCTCCAGACATAAAGAGAAATCAATTTCTGCTGCGACAAGGATGTACTCTGACAATATTATTCCAAGTGAAATACGTCAGGTTCAAAGGACAAATACTGTGTGATCCCACCTCTGAGAAATATCTAGGATTAGGCATAAAAACAAAAGGTTTATTAGTGGTTTCCAGAGGTGTGTGCTGTTAGGTGCTGCCGAGTGGGTTCCAACTCCCAGTAACCCAACATGCAACAGAACGAAACACCCTCCACCGTTCCGGCCGTCCTCCCAACCCTTGTTACACTTGAGCCCACTGGTGCAGCCCAGTGTCGACACAGCTCATTGAAGGTCTCCCTCTTTTTCGCAGACCCTCTATCTTTCCAAGCATGATGTCCTTCTCCAGGGACTGGTGACTCCTGAAAACATGAGCAAAGCATGGGAGACACGGTCTCATCATTGCTTCTAAGGAGCGTTCGGGTGGAGGGGGAAATGGGAAAGTACTGTTTGAGAGATACCAGGTTTCTGCTCACAATAAAATAAATACAAAAATCAATGCACAACGCGGTGAAATGTCAGTAATGTCACTCAATTAGCACATAAAAAATGGCTGAAACAGCAAATCTTTTTTTTTTTTTTTTTGCAGTACAATAAAGAAAAATAAAAGAGATCTGACAAGTTGCCCGAGTTATAAAGTCAGCAAGTGAAGAGCTGAGATTTGAACTTGTCGGCGTCAAGCTTGGGCTCTCAGCCGTGATGGGATACCATCTTCCCAGCACGTTCCCTGCCAAGAACTTCTTTCATTCATGGTCTCCCACAGCTGCTGCCTCTCAGATGATTTATCTGTTAACAGGCCTATGTACTACCAAGTTGGTTCACTTTTTTAAACAATTATCCAGATACATACTGATGGTCAAAGAACACAAAACACTACTGTGACCTGAGATTGTCTCTTTATAACAGCTCTCTTAGGACAATGTCTGTGTGGCCTCCCTGGTCATGTGATACAGAGTAGCCTATCAGAGTGCCTTATCTCCTCCACTCCATGAACCATAATGGGCACATGACCTAGATCTGGCCAATCAGGATTCTTCCCTGGGATTTTTCAAACAAAAGCTGAGGGAGAGTTTTATTTTCAAGTCCAGATCATAGGCTTTAATGAAGTCTACAGACTGACACTAACCATGGTCATACCCCTTTCCTTTTAGAAAAAAAGCTCCCCTGCAGCAGATGAAAACTTCAGCTAAACCAAAAGGTAGACAGCGACCAGGGTGGGTAGGGAGCCACACAGATACACAGCTGTGTCGAAGACCCTGGGCCCTACCGTCCTGAAGCCTACTACGTCTCAGACCACCCCACAATTTGGTTATGAAAGCTTAAACAATACCCCTTTTTGCTGTAAGCCAGAAAAAGTGGGCTTCTACTGCTTGGACCCAAGAATAGTAATACCCGGGTGGAGAAAGCTGAGCTGCCCCTCAGAAAGCAGCCTGAAGATAACCAGCTCTTCCACTCCCTGTGAGCGGTCCTTATCTTCTGCCACCTGGAGTCTTCATCTGAGAAATTAGGTCAACCCTCTTTGCTAATGAGCGCGCTTGCGTCCGGTAAACAGATTTGACCTAAAGCACTCTTCGCTTACCCATGTTTATTTATAAACAGAAACGTGAAATCCCCAAATAGAATCATTTTTATTTGGAAAGCCCCTTTGCATTTTAAGGAAACCCTGGTGGCCTAGCACTTAAATGCCACGGCTGCTAACCAAAAGGGCAACAGTCAGAAGCCACTAGATGCTCCCAGGAAACCTTACAGGGCAGTACTACTCCGTCCACTGGGTGCCCCTTGAAAACTCTAAGGGGCAGCTCCACCCTACTCTACAGGGTCACTCTGGTTGGACATCAACTCTATGGCAATGGCTTTGGTTTGGGGTTTTACATTTTACAGAGCTCCCTCCCTCAAAAACAACTGTGAAGAAGGGACTGGGCTCCAGAAGAAATGCATCCCAGAGCTGTGATGGAGCTGTTAAGAACGTAATCGCTTCCACTAACCAACATAAATTACATCAATCCACGTGAGGAAAGGGGCCCTCCTGGCAGAGCACTGGCGTCAGAGCCCAGCTGTTAATCAAAAGGTCAACAGTTCGAATCTACCAGCTGTTCCTTGGAAAACTTATATGGCAGTTTGACTCCGTTCTATTGAGTTGCTATGAGTCAGAATTGATGCAACAGGTTTGGTTTGGGTTTGGGCTTAAGGGGAGAAACATTAAGAACGCCCTTGCGTGGCACAGTTGGTGCCAGATTGCTGATCTACAGGCTAGCAGTTCTAACCTACCCTGTGGCTCCATAAAATAAAAGCCTGGTAATCTGCTTTCATAAAAATTACAGCCAAGAAACCCCAAAGGAGCAGTTCTACTCTGTAACACACAGGGTCGCCGTCAGTTGGAACTGACTTGACGACAATAAGCCACAAACAAAACCCACAGCCAGCGAGTCGATTCTGACTCATAGCGACCCTACAGGACAGGGCAGAACTGCCCCATAGAGTTTCCAAGGAGCACCTAGGGGATCCAGAACTGCCAAGCCTCCGGTTAGCAGCCTTAGCACTTAATCACGACTTCTCTGACGCCAACAGTCGGATTCTTTTCCATCATTGTTGTCGTTGCTGCTGTTATTGTTTGTTTTTAGGGAACAACTTCACAGACACAGTGTCCAGAAGAAATTTCACCTTCTTCACCCCCAACCACCAGCCAAACCTTCTTCATCTGGCAGGTTTTGTATCGTTCCTTTCCTACCTTCCCTTCTTGTGATTTTCCTTGTTTTTCACATGTAAACTAGATGAAGCTGCTTACTTCAAATCTGCTGAAGCTACCTAAAATTGAGGGGCTATGACTAGGGACCCTATACAGCTCAACCAGTCACCAGCCACAAGGAAACCTGAGGATGGCTTTGATAGAAAATTAATAATTTATGAGCAGAATATTTTGGAAACATTACCATTTTTGTTTTTAAAATATCTCAGCTTACCACTTTAAAACTGTACCTGCAACAAGGTAAATTAAAAAGCACCCTGCCATCAAAGCCTGCAAAGCAAATTGTCCACATCACCTTTTTGTTTTTTAAGGGTAATTCTGAGTAATTTAAAAAGTCAAGTTTTCATCACTGATATTCAAAGCAAATAACAAAAGATTCTGCCATCAGAAGCCTAGCACATACAGGTCAGTCCAAGAGTTTCTAGAGACTAGTGCCACCCCACATCAGGTGGGTGCTCACGGGCCACGCTCAGCCTTCTCCCACTTGGCCATGTTCTCCCACCAGCCACTGGATCCCCTACAGGTTCACTGCTGGGGTTTTAGTGCCTGGCAGTGCTTGGCACACCGTAAGTGGTCGATAAATGCTTGGTAAATAAGTGAACAAAAAACGTTAAAATCAACCTGGGGCCACTGAGTCAATGTCAACTCAGAGCAACTCCACAGGTAAACCAGAACTGTCTCAGGAAGCTTCCAAGGAGTAGGTGGTGGGTTCGAAGTACTAGCCTTTTGGTTAGCAGCTGAGCTCTTTACCACGAAGGAATCTAACCTCATGCCCTATGTACAAGTGTGATAAAGAATTAGTCATAAGAACATTCTCCACAGACTTTCCAAGGCTGAAAAGAGGAAACACAGAATTCTGTATCTTTTCCTTAAATTCAGCCCACATTTGCACATGTTCCCGAGCACGTCTTTGGTGCCCAGCCCAGGGCTGGGAGCTGTGAACACACAGGTGAGGACGACAGAGACCGTGCTCCCAGGGCTACGGCACAACGAGCGCGCATCACCTGGGTCCTGTCTTTCACAGCTCTCCCTTCATCAGGGAGGTCCGTGTCAGGTCTCTCGTTTGTAGGACCGTAAGCATAGAAAGAAGGGAATACTTAGGAAAGCGGTGGTTTATAAATGCAGTCAAGTATCCGAACTAGGCATTAAAAGCATGCAGGACCTTAATATGTTATTCTCATGACATCATTTCCACCAAAAGACACACTCTGAGGTGCCATAATTCCAGGGACAAGCTCCTGTGCTCCTAAGTCCTCTCCACTTTGCTCAGTCGGAGGGGGAGGGAAACAGAAGGGAAAAAGAGCGGCTGGGACAACGGGGACTCTGCCATGTTGGGGAGACATGGGAAGATTAAGGAAGGGGTTTTGTTTTGTTTCCATACATGGTAAACCCACTGCCGTCAAGCTGACTCCAATTCACAGCGACCCGAGAAGGCAGAGCAGAACTGCCCCACAGTTTCCAAGGAGCGCCTGATGGATTCAAAGTACCAACCTTGCGGTTGGCCGCCGTGGCACTGTGGCACCGTGCCCCAGGGTTTCCTCACACGTGACACAGATCGTACAGTAAACACGATTGGCAGCACCTTGACTTCACTCAGTTCAGAGGAGCCTTCTCATCTCAGAATCCTACTTCACTGCCATCTGCTCGAATGTCTGATCACAGGCACTGAAATCACTCAGAAAATTATGCAAATCCTGTTCAGAATCAGAGTATTATTTGTCAGGTTCAGGTACCATCAAATTATGACCGCTCCAAATATACGTGCCATACCAAAAAACTGTCACGAATTTCAGAATTCAGTATCTGCCTTTCTCCTCAATGCCAAGAGTTTTTTAAAAACAGATTAGAAGTGCATCCATTTAGTAAACGTGTTACCAAAAACACAAACAATGATTCTTTAAAAACAGCCAGCTCTTTCACCTCCCCATTCATCCACCCACAGAGCACCAATTACGTGCCAGATGCCAGATTCGCCTTAGGAAAAAAGGTGGCAGGCACGCCCCGGACTCGTATCCTCCAGTAGTCGTCTCCCTGCTTCTTAGCTTAACTTGATAAAATCCAACTGAAAGACTAACAAATGCAATAGGAAGGAGAGAGAAACTCTAAGTATTATCCCACGGTAAACTGGAGTACAAATGAAAGACAGACTAGTACTCAGAAACACACAGGTACAAATAAGGGCGTGTGTCTGGCCACACCACAGGTATTCCAAAAGCCACCACAAACAGACCTACAGAGAGCTACCAGCAGCCGACTTCCACATCCAGAAGCCACACGAGACCCTTCCACCCACGGCTTCTCTTCCTCTACCCTAGAATGCTCTGTGGCCCTAACACATGAGAAGCAGAGCCCTACTG
Organism: Heterohyrax brucei; assembly: GCA_028571685.1. NCBI lineage: Eukaryota > Metazoa > Chordata > Mammalia > Hyracoidea > Procaviidae > Heterohyrax > Heterohyrax brucei. The sequence continues at coordinate 83,654,073 of CM053157.1, read as the reverse complement.
GTGCAGTGGTTAAGTGCTGGCTGCTCACCAAAGGGTCAGCAGTTCGGGGCCACCAGCTGCTCCCTGGAAACCTTACGAGGCAGTTCTACTCTGTCCTGTAGGGCCGCGTTAGTGGGAATCTACTCAGCAGCAAGTCTGACCCACGAGAGTACACTGATCACAGACACGGCTCAGCAGTCACAGGCGCACTCAGATCTCAGCATCACGGGGGAAAATCCGCACACGGGGCCAGCGAGTGATTCCATTACAGCCTCCCTGAACTCGAGGGTAATCTTTCAATTCTTGATCAAATACCGGCTTTCCTGCCTTCCTACATGCAGAGTGGTACAAAAGAGCGAACACAGGCTTTATGCCAGGCAGGCATGAGCTCTCATCTACAACATGGAACCTTCTTTGCTGGCGGCCCTGAGACAAAGGAAACTCCGTTTTCTGCTCTGAGGAATGAGGTTGCTGCCACCGGCTTCTGTGTGCTGTTGATATTGGTGACAACTCATGTAAAGCCACTAACCCAGCAGATGGCCTCTACTGAATGTCCCACACTCTACTTTGGTGGGTGGCATCTCGTGTCTTATAAGCCTGTGAGCGGCCACTTAGCCACTCCGCTGGTCTCACCCATTTGGGAATGAAGAAAAGCCAGTGCAGGAGAGTGCCAGGGATCACAGCAGAGGGTCCTGGACGGACCCGGAGAAGAACGTACAACACAGTTCTAACTCACACACACTCATACACACACACACAAAACCAGACTTACTGGTCTGACAGCCACTGGAGAAACCCCGCCCGTACGGCCGCAGGGATGAGGTCACTCCTGAGCATCACAGCCTTCGGCCAAGGATCAGACAGCCACAAAACCCTTAAAAGCAAACAAGACTAAAGGGGCACACCAGCCCAGGGGCAAGGACTGGAAGTCAGGAGGGGACACGAAAGATGGTCACAGGGAACCCAGAGCCGACCAGGGACAGCGTTGACATGTTGGGGGTGGGTAATGAAGATCGTAAAACAATCTGTATGCCAACTGTTTGAGAAGCTAGCTTGCTCTATAAACCTTCATCTAACATACAATTAAAATAATAATACTAAATACCGAGAGAAGATGACACCCAGTTTTCATGCCAGGCTATCATCCTCCTCCACCCAGCCAATCAGCATGCCAACCACACACACAGCACAGAGTGTGGACAGCAGGACTCTGTCTGTCTCTCTGTCAGTGGGTGCTCTAGAAAGCAAAACTCCACTTACAGGACCACAAGAGAGACCCACAGAGAAGAAGGAACCTCGTATGAACAAACTATATGCTCCAAAGCCAAACACACACACAGAGACACACACAGAGACACACACAGAGACACACACAGAGACACACACAGAGACACACACACACCCCAACTTTGTATATCTGATGATGCTATGGTAAGCAAGAGTTATGTTGCCCAGGTGTTTTAGTTAGCTGTGTTGCTCTACCAGAAATACCAGAGTAATGGCTTTAAAAAGAGAAATGCTTGCTCTCACACTGCGCAGTAGGCTACAACTCCACATTTGGGACATCCACTCCGGGGGAAGGCTTTCCCCCTTGTCGGCTCTAGAGGGAGGTCCTTGCATCACCTGTCTTTGGTCCAGGAGCATCTTGGCGCCGGAATCTCAAGTCTCAAGGACATCAAGGACACGTTCTTCTCCCGGTGCTGCTTTCTTGATGGTGTGAGGTTCCCAGTTCTCTGCTTGCTTCCCTTTTCTTTTATCTCTTTCAGGATGAAAGGATAAAGAGAAACTCCCTGTAGAGTGGAGCAGGGAGGTGATCTTATGAAGGGATTTACAGTCCCACCCTCATCCTCCAACATACAGCACAGGGAAATCACAAAATGGAGGACAATCCTAGCATACAGGGAATCCCAGCCCAGCCACACAGCCACACACATTTTTGGAGGGACACAGTTCAACCCATGACACCAGGTTTCTGGAAACAAGGACAACTTGGGAGCAACAGCTCCATCCTCAAGAAAGTCATGAATGGGTTTCTTCTGATGCTGAAACCAGTCAGTTAAGAGTGCTCAGACAGCCTGTCTCTGGGCCTGACGGTAAAGCAGTTGACCAAACAAATAAAACAACACAAACCCATTGCTGTTGAGTTGATTCCTACTGATAGCAATCCTATAGGATAGAGCAGACTGGCCCCACAGGGTTTCCAAGAACCACCTTGGATCTGTACCGCCAACCTTGTCACCAAACTGGATGCTGTCGAATCAAATCCAACTCACAGTGACCCTACAGCAGGGAGGAGAACTGGGCCATAGGATCCTGGTAGATCCAAACCACTGACCTTCTCAACAGCAATCAAGCTCTTAACAACTATGCTCCCAGGGCCCCTAGCCACTGCGCCCAAACCCAAAACACCCAAAACCCATTGCCATCGAATCGGTTTTGACTCAGAGACACTGTAAGACAAAGCAGAACTGTCCCATAGGGTTTCTATGGGGCACCTGGTGGATTCAAACTGCTGACCTTCAGGTTAGCAGCGGGGCTCCTAAGCTCTGTGCCACACCAAAGCCACTGACATCAAGTCGATTCTGACTCACAGTGACCCTATAGGGACAGAGTAGAACTGCCCCGAAGGCCTTCCAAGGATCAGCCTGGCAGATTTCAACTGCCGACCTTTTGATTAACAGACGTAGCACTTAACCATTACGCCACCAGGGTTTCCATGGGACCCTGAAATTCAGCCCTGGAACTGATCAAGCTCTGCAGAATCCTGGTCCTGCCCAGAGGGAAGTGAGGTGAGATAGAGAGCGAGGGAAGATGCCTGCTGTGAGCCCCAGTGTCCCCAGACACCAGCGGGGCAGCACGTGCTCTGGTGAACCAGCCTGCCCTGCACTCACAGGTGTAACCGCCTCTGATGTGCACACAAGCAGGTGTCCCTAAACACATATCTCTTTGCCGAGGACGTCACACAGGTTTACCGAACCTTGGAGCAGGCAGGAGAGCTGAAGAACAGTTGGCCCATATTCTTGATTTCACTGATGAGGAAACGCTCTGCCAGGTGGCTCGGTCACAGAGCTGGTTCACGCAGGCTTAGGGGTAGACACTGTTCCTGCCATGTGGGGGACCAGGGTTCCATTCCCAGCCAATGCACCCCACGCATGGCCGCCATCACGTCAGGGGAGGCCTTGGTGTTGCCACCAAGCTGGGCAGGTTTCAGAGAAGCTTCTAGACTAGAATGGAGCAGGAAGAAAGGCCTGGCAACCTGCTCCCAAAAATCAGCCAGCGAAAAGTGCATGGGCTACAGTGGTCTGATCAGACACCCATCGGGGGGTAATGCAAGGCTGGGCGATGTTGTGTCCTGTGGTGCACGGCATTATGACACGTCTGGAGCCGACTCCACAGCAGTCCACAGAATCAGGGACCACTCGGGCCCGGCTGCCAGCTGCCGAGGCTCAGCCTCGCTCAGCCTCGCTCAGCCTCGCTCAGCCTCGCTCAGCCTCGCTCAGCCTCGCTCAGCCTCGCTCAGCCTCGCTCAGCCTCGCTCAGCCTCGCTCAGCCTCATGCAGACATCGGCAAACAGCAGGTTTCTTGCCTTGGGCTGGTGCTGACAGTGTTATTTGTTAAATACATCTTAAAGGAGACAAAAAAGAGACTGAGTCATCTTAGACGGGGAAACAATTTTTTTTAAATTGTGCTTAAGTGGAAGTATAAAATCCAAATCAATTTTGCATGGCCTCCTGTCTGCAGCTCCTTCTGTTCTCCTTGCCTGGAGACGGCACACTCCTCCTTTTCACTCTATACTAGTTGTATCCTCTTAACAAGCTCCTGTCCCTTCCTCTCCACCCTCTTCTCTCCCATCTAGAAAAGAGATCAGTAAGACAGCATCCTATGAATGCATGGAACCATAAAGCACACACACCATATGGTCACACTACGTCCCCAAGTCTGGTCCATTTTTATCCAAAGAACTGACCTCAGGTAGTGTTTTCTGGTCAGGGGCAGCAGCAGTCCAGGGGCCATGTCCCAGGGGATCCTCCATCTTTTTTGGGGGGGCTTTTTCTTTTTAAATTGTGTTTTATTTTTCATTGTGCTGCACGTGAACATTCACAGTCATATTTTTTTCTCACACCAAAAGGAACATACACACTGTCCTGCGACCCTAGCTGCTCTCCCTGTGACGTGACAGCACACTCCTCCTCTGCACCCCACATCTCCTGAATGAATGTCCGCTCAATCATAGCCTATCCGCTTCCACCTTCTCATCTCACCTCCGGACAGCAGCTGCTCACTTAGTCTCCTGCATCTGCTTGAACGACGCAGCACACTCGTCGCCAGTACCATCTTATGTCTTGAAGTCTATTCTTTGAAAGGCTGATTTCGAGACCGGCTTCAGTCCGGGGCCAGCACAGAGGGCGGAGGCCGTGCCTTCTGGGGTTCCTCTCATCTCAGTCAGACAACTAAGAATTTGAGTTCTGCACCCCACTTTTCTCCTGTTCCATCAGGGACTCCATTGTGTCCCCTGTCAGGGCAATCCAAACCAAAAGCCCAGCACCATCGAGTTGGGTCCAGCTCACAGCAACCTCAGAGGTGAGGGGAGAACCACCCCATAGAGTTTCCAAGGAGTGCTGAGCGGATCTGAACTGCCGACCTTTTGGTGAGCAGACGTAGCACTTAACTACACCTCCAGGGTCTCCCATCAGGGCAGCCACTGGGTGGGGAATTCTTTTAAGGAAATAAAAAATTCTACATATTTTTTTCCTGAATTTCATTTTGCTTACAAACAACATATTATGTGGAAAATCTCTCAGAGGCTGTGAGCTAGACATCAGAGGCCTGGTGGCACAGCAGTCCAAGCGCTCAGCTGTCGGAACTCACCAGTCGTTCTGTGGGAGACGGACGGATGGGGCAGTCTGCCTCTGGAAAGCTTGTGGCCCTGGGACTCCAGGGGACAGTTTCACTGCGCCCTACAGGATCGCTGTGAGCCGGAACTTACTCGAGGGCAGTGAGTTTGGTTTAACTGTTTTAGATTTTCCTCTAACGCACTTTGAATTACCAAGCACAGTAGAGCCTAAAAGACTGTGTCTAGTTAAAAAAAGGCTGGTGTATCCTTGTAACAATAAGACTGGTGAAATGAGAAACACCTGAGCTTGGGGGGGGGGGCCAGGATGAGGAAGAAAAAAAACTAATGTAACAGGCAATCGTTTTCTCCAACAATCCCTTTATCTGATGACGGCCTTAGAATTTCTAGACCGCTGTAGCTGTACAGTCAGAGTCCCTAGGGCTCACTCTGAGTCACCGTGTGAACACAGTTGACACAAAACAAGCCATGCACACCCAACTCCCTATGCGCAGAGTGCACAGGCCCAGAAGTTTCCTACAATCGTGGGGTCCGCACAGCAAACACTGCTGTTACTGAGTAACCCGCCACCATCAAGACCCCGGACTAACCACGCATTCTGATCGCAGGCAAACCAGGATCTGGTTCCAGGTAACACCAACAACACAGCCCACAGCCCCAGTCACTCCTGGGCCTTTCCTAAGGACCCAGACAGAGGACATGAATTTCTCTCCCCAGGAAAGGTCTGCTGGATAAGAAGCACTCCCCGAGCCCTGCCTCCCTGGGCTGCGTGCCACCCGCCTGGGCACCCAGCATGAAGCTGGCCCTCTGCTCCAGGGGCAGGGAGGAGGAGACCCCGACGCATCGCCTCACGTGCGTATCGTCAATCAATAACCCAGAGACTTCAAGTAACTTGTCAGGAAAGCTGCCTACGCTGGGTACAATGACAGACATGACCCTACTCAAGCCCTGGAGTCCTGAGAGCTACAAACAGTTAATGCCCTCAGCACCCGGGAAGAAAGAGCTGATGACTCAAGAGAAGCGGCTGTGGAAAGCCCCACGCCGACAGACACGAGTCACCACGGTGGCTGTCCGCTCAGTCCTGACGAGCCCGCAGGTGAGCTGTGTCCACCGCACCCGGCACAAGGAGACGGCAGCTGAGCCAAGCGTCCAGTCCAGAGCCACGACAGGGGGCAGGGGCACAGCCAGGTCTCAGCGGGCCTTCTGGCCCCACGTCCGGGGCGGTTTCCACCACACCATCTGCCCACAGTGTCCCCAGCTGGTGCCAACTCAGCCCCCACCCCCCGCCCCAAGAAAATGGTCTGAAGCATCTCTCCCAAACGCAGGCCTCAGTGACTGAACAGGTTAATTTGGGGGTTTCTCGAGTCATGGGCTGACTGCGCTGACGGTGTCACGTAGTCCCTCATTTTGCTTCAGCTGAGAGGCAGAATCTGGAGGGTACTGAGGGCATGGAGAGGGCACACATAGGAAGTGTTGGATCAGCCCTTTCACGAAGATAAAGGCCTTTAGACTGGACTTACTGGTCTGACAGAGACTGGGGGAAGCCCAAGAGAACAAACCCTGGACGGTCTTTTAACTCAGTACTGATGTCACACCTGAAGTTCACCCTTCAGCCAAATAGTAGACAGGTCCATAAGAAAAACAGGGCTAAATGGGCACAGAACCCCAGGGATGAGGACAAGAAGGCAAAGGGGACAGGAACGCAGGTCACGGGGAACCCAAGACTGAGGACAGTGTTGCAAGTCATGGAGCTGGCAACCAATGCCACAAAACAACACGTGTGTTAACTGCTGAATGAGAACCAGTCTGCTCTACAGACCTTCATCTAAAGGACAATAAAAAAACACAATACTTTGATAAATAATAAGATAAAGGCCTTGGCTTCAAGCACATGATAAATGAGACCAATCTATGGATTGTCTTCAGGTCCCAACCTTTCAGAAAGTTGGAAATAAGCTAAGTGCCCGTCAGTGGATGACCACATAAACCAAGCGCGGTGCGGCTCGACAGTGGAATACTACGCAGCCAGGCCGAGGAACGAAGCGTTGACACGCGCTGGGATGTGAATGGAGCCTGAAGACACTACGCAGAGCGAAACCCGCCTCAAAGGAGTACACACCGCGTGATCCCAGCTACATAACGTATCTAGAATCGACAAGCGTGTAGGGGGCAGAGGTCAGCAGTCGTTACCCGGGTCTGGGTGGGAACGGGGGGGGGGGGCTCACCACTTAGCTGGCACTGAGCTGCTTCTGTTCAAGGACATGGAAAACTCAGGAGGTGGACAGTGCTGTTGGCTGCGCAGCATAAACTGTGACCCACGGCTATCAAGGAAGCCTGGATTCACAGCGACCTTCCAGGACACAGCAAACTGCCCCACAGGGTTCCCACGGAGTTCCTGGTGGATTTGAACTGCTGATCTTGGGGTTAAGCTGCTGCCCCTAACCACGGGGCCAGCCGTGTTTCCACGAGACAGCGAACCCCGACGACATCACTACACTGCAATGCACAAATGGCTGAACTGGCAAGTATTTTGCTACATATATTGTTGCTAAAATTTAAATATATGTGTAACCAAAACCAAACCTAGTATACATCTACATACACAGTGCATACATATAGAATAGTGTGTATATATGTATATACACATGTATATATATATATACTGAAATAGGAGTAACATGGCAGGAAAAATTGCCTTTTAGGGACAGAAGCACCAGAGCAGTCACCGACCCGACCACAGTGACACTGACTGGCCTGCTCTCAGGCTTCTCTAAGGAGAGAGCAGAGACCCCGGGGAAGTCCACTGGGGGCACAGTTATCCACTCAAGGCTTCCTTGGAGCTTCTAAGGGACTGAGGCTATTCTAATCTTTCCTCTCATATTCTAAGGGTGCCAAAAATACTGTTAATAGTTACTACACTTAAAAAAAACAAAACAAAAAACTGCCATCGTGTTGGTTCTGACTCATAGCGAACCTACAGGGCAGAGCAGAACCGCCCGACACAGTTTCCAAGGATCCACCGGGGGATTCCAACAGCCGACCTCTTGGCTACCAGCTGAGCTCTTACTGGGACCCCACTGGGTCCCAGGGGTTACCTGAGAGTCAGGAAACTATGTTTCCTCTGATCACCTCCATTTTTCTACACCTCTGGGACCTCCGGGGCAATCCGAGGGTATACACTATACTTACACCAATTTTACGGGAGCTGGAGGACTGTATTATTATTTTAAATGACTATAAAAGTTTACGATTATTGTACAATGATTATGTGGCACGCTATTAGGCCCATCTACGGTTTATGTGATGCCAAGGCCTTGATCAGGACATTAACACCCAAACCTGCCACTGCTCCTGTGGGAAACACCCCTGGCATCCACACAACTGCTTTTATGGGTGCATTTTTACTAATGCAATGTCATGAAGGAGCATGGACTGCCTGCTCAATAAACTCTGAGTAAGCCACCTCTAACCATTAAGGTTTCCCTTAACCAACTTCTAGGAGGAAGAAGCATTACTCTAGACTTATTTTTTTAAGCAAACTGCAGTGGAGTGCGTTTCCAGTTTCTGCTCCACCCCCTGCATCCATCTTCTGGGCTCCAGCTGCACATCTTATCACACGGGTGGGGGCAGTTGAAAAAGTACTTAGATAACACAGCACACAGGTGACCCAGCCAAGGAAACTTCTAGCAAAACCAGACACCTCCCAGGACTGAGTTACTGGGCTTGAAGGCTGGGGACAACAATCTCAGGGGACACCTAGGTTGATTGGCACAACACAGTTCATAAAAGCAATGCTCTGAGTCCTACTTTGGTGAGTCGTGAGGGGAGGGGAGTCTTAAAAGCTTGCGAGCAGTCATCTAAGATACAATGATTGGTCTCTCTCCATCTGGAGCAAAGGCAAAGTGAAGAAAATCAAAGACTCAAGGATGCTGAAAATCAGACTCCAACAGACTAACAGACCACAGGAACCAAAGCCATCAGCCTGAGACCAGAAGAACCAGATGGTACCAGGCTACCACTAACAACTATTCTGACCAGAAACGCAACAGAAAGTCCCGTGAGAGCGGGAAAAGAAGAGGTAGAACAAAATTCAAACTCATTTAAAAAAAAAAGAAAAAGACTAGACTTACTGGTGTGATACAAACTGGAGGACCTCTAAGACTATGGCCCTTCTAACTTGCGAATGAAGCCACTCCTGGAAATCAGCTTTCAGCCAAATAATAGTCCTACAAAGGAAATACCACTCCCCGGGAGAAAAGTGCTCCTTAGAACAATCGTCTGTATCAGACCAGAAGAGTAACATCCGAAGAGAAGGCAGGAACGGACAGGAAAACGGGACCAATGGGAACAGGGAACCCTGGCTGGTCACGGGGAGAGTGCTGACACACTGCAAGCACTGTACCTGAAAATGTCACAGAACGATATACGCATCAATTATTGAATGGGAAACTGATTCACTCCGTCACCCTTCACCCAAGGCATGATAAAATGTTTAACAACAGAAAAAATTATTAAAGCCAGTCTCCGCTCCAGATCAACCAACTCAGTTCCTGAGAGCGGACTCAGGCCCCATTATCCACTGAGAGCTCCCCACATTGAGTGTTGTATGTATCCAAGGTTGACAACAGTGGCCCTACTTCGATGGCTCTCAAACTTGACAGTGTACCAGAACCACCTAAGACCCAAAGCCTTCTCCATCAATTCTAAGACACAGTGATCCTAGAGGCCAGGGCAGAAATGCCCCATAGGGTTCCCAAGGCTGCCAGCCACACAGAAGCAGACTGCCCCATCTTTCTCCTACAGGACGATACGAACAGCTGACCTTTCTGGTGGCCACTGAGTGCTTTAATAACTGCACCACCAGGCACAATTTCGGGCCAAGAATTGAAAAGCATCACAGAATTCAGAGAGAATGTTGCTCAGGTTTTCAGAGAAGAGGATCTGTGATGATGAATATCTTGTCTATGATGACATCAGCTGCAACAGAGTCGGTTCCCACTCACGGCGACCCCAAATGCCAGAACCCAACTGCACCACCACCACCCACCACGAACCCACTGCCACGGAGTCGGGTCCGACTCAGAGCCCCAAAGCAGATCACCAGGCCCTTCTCCCGAGTGCCTCCAGTGGACCCAGACCTCCAGCTGGCTGGTGAGCGTTTAACCACGCCCTCGCCCGGGGGCTCACACTCACCCCACTTGAGGTGTGGCTCTGGTCTTCTGGACACAGCCAACTTCTAAGGTTCCAAGGTCAATCTCGCCAGCCTGGAAGCATCTCTGAAAATCCAATAAAGAGCCCCCCCAAGACTGACAACCACAGCTGGAGCCACCTCAGCCAGGTGCAGGAACGCCCAGAGGCACATCGGCCTCACCGGAGCTCCAGGGGGCGCTCCTGTGACTAATACTTTGTAGGCAGTGACACCTGCACGGCCCGTGAGGTGGCCCACGACAGGTTCTCCGCAGGAAGTTAGACGCCCCCCTGACATCAGATATTGCTTTCCTTAACTTCAACACCACAGTCCCCAGAAAGGCCAATCAAGGAAGAATTACCAAGACCCCAAGACCCCTGCAGGCCACCTGACAGAGTCTTGCCCACCAGGGGGCTTCTGGTTTCTCCTGCTCTCCTTCCCCAGGCTACGACGGGAACAAGGAGAGACGTCACTGAGAAAACAGTGAGATAAAATACAGTTTCTGTGGATGAACATCCACAGGCTGTCAATATATGAAACGCCCACAACTAAAAAAGAAAAGAGCATAATTACTGATCATACTTGGTTCTCTGCACTCACAGACGACACCCTGATGGTGTACTGGAGAAGCGCTACAGCTGCTAACCAAAAGGTCGGCAGTTCACATCCACCAGACACTCCGTGGAAACTCTACGGAGCAGTTCTGCTCTGTCTACGCGGTCACCGTGAGCCAGGATGAGCTTGACAGCAAGCAATGTTTGGTGTTCATAGAATTCTTTGTTTCCGCTTGCCTTCAGCCCCCTCCCTCTTTCTTGAAGACCGCAAAAACCTGATCAGCTGAGGGCTGCTGGAGCCTTCTCTCTAAATCTCTAAAGCAGAAAAACAAAATGAGACAAATCACTTGTTTGGTGAAAAAAAAAATGCATCAAGCAAGCGTTCGGAGTGCGGAGAGGTAAAGAACCACTCTTGCACACACTCACGACATCCAGAGGAAGCCAGCTGGGCGATGGCAGTTCAGGATGCACCCTGGAGGGCAGGCCACACACACTGGGTGGACATACAAGGGGACCTGTCCTCAGCTGGAGCATTCTCTACAACAATAGGAAACAGCCACCCCTCCTGGAGTCCAAGTAGTCCTGAGGGACTCCAATGTCCCACAAGCCACCGTCTAGATAGTTGTACGTCAAGGAAACCCTGGCAGCTACCAGCGATGTGCTACGTCTGCTAACTAAGAGATCAGCAGTTCAAATCTGCCAGGTGCTCCTTGGAAACTCTAAGCAGCAGTTCTACTCTGACCTATAAGGCCACTATGAGTCGGAATCGACTGGACAGGCAACAAGGTTTTGTGTGTGTGTGTATATGTCAAAGGGAGACAACAAGTGTGACTGCCAGCTTTCCCACACCTACCATCTTACACATGCAAAGGGTAAAGGGGTGACGGGAACATGACATGCCAATTACACAAGCACGTAGACTCAGCACAGATGTAGACAGGGCTACTAAAATCCATGATCTGACCGAAGTCAAAGCGATTCAGGACATTCCTGGTGGGGCAGCAGTTAAGAGCTCGGCTGCTAACCAAAGGGTCGGTAGTTCAAATCCACCCACGCTCCTTGCAAATCCTGTGGGCAGGTCTACTCTGTCCTGGAGGGTCCCAACGAGCTGCAATCCCCTCAACAGCAATGGGTGCGGTGTTTGGTTTGCAGGCTGTAGGTCTACACGCATTTGGTCCAACGCTCAGAGAATGAATCACTGGACATGGGACATGGAGGCGCCTGGCATCCCAAACAAGACAAAAACACGATCAAGTTTCCTCAAGAAAAGCATCCCATGTCCCTTGAGGAATGTTTATGGTATTTTTCTAATGTAGGTTAAAGGTTGGTACCAAAGAGCTGAGGGTCTGAGGCTGCGTCTCTTCAGTGGGAAAGAGAAGCGTCGTGTCTGACATCAAAGTGACCACTACATTCTGCCGGAGCGAGATTTACTCGGATTTGGCATCATAAACGGTGTATTTCTTAGAAAACCAATCATTTTAAAGAAGGGTAAGTCTATTTTCTTCTTATAGACCGTGGCTAACCACAGTATGGCACAATTCGGGAGAAATCAGACCTCACCCAGTTACAAAAATAGCAAAAAGGACTCTGGCTGTTGGCAGGAAAGTGCCACACATCTTGACTGATACTAGAACAGCAGGGCTTGAAACTTTTCAGTCAGGCATGCAAAATCAGCTCCTTCAGGGATGACAGAAAGGGAACACTTACTTACAAAGGGGCGCAGGGGAAGGATGATCACCCCTCAGGAGAAAGAGCAGAAAGAGCAAGCACGGATAAAAGGAGACACAGCTGTGCGTGAAGACTAAGCATGTGACCTTGCCGGTGGCACTCAGACCAGCGGGGACTCAGTGGCCTAATCAACAAAACGGGGAGAGGAGACTCTCTGTCTTTTTGACCCTGTGGGATGTGGTGAACACTAAACAATGATCATCAGAGGATTCAGTCACCCGCAACGTGCTGCAGAAACGCCAGCTACCCACGCTGCTGCTGTTGTTCTATAAGGAAATTCCAGTTTTTCTGCAAAAGGCGACCATGGTAAAAAGAAAGGGGATTGTGACTTTTCAGTTGTGAGCATGAAATCAAGGAAGTTTGTTTTTGATTTGCTGACTTTTCCTGATACACGACTAAATACATTTCCAAGACAGCACCCAACAATCCCCAACTCTAGATGTTCACACTTTTGTGTAAGTCCCTCCCACCAAGCCTGAGCCAGACTTGACTTCTCACTTTCAAACAGCAGGAAGAAGCAAAAGTGACCGCGTATGACTCAGTGCCACCCTCTCTGGCTCTGCGAGGGAAACCACTGCCAGGCCTTGAGGAGTTCTACAAAAGGCTCACCTGGTGTAGAACGGAGGCCTCCAGCCAACAGCAGAAAGACACTGGGCACGCCAGTCACCGCAGGGCTCAGCTGGAGGCAGGTCCCCCAGGCCAGCCCGGCTCTTGCTGCAAACTCCTCAAAAATGTTCAGCGCCACCCCAGCAGCTGTCCCTGTACTGCTGTCCCTCCGAAAACACACAATACAAGCACGGCTCACTGTTTTAAACTGCTAAGTTTTTAATCAGTTTTTGCTGCAGTGATAACCAGTTGCTGTCAAGTAGATTCCAACCCATGGCGACCCCACATACACCAGCAGATTACTAATAAACATCATTTAATGCACCCACCGATGAATGCATTAACAAACCATGATACAGACACACAATGGAACGCTACACAACTGTAAAAGATGAAGATAGATCAATGAAACATCAGAGCCTGGATGAATTTGGAGGACATTATGTTGAGTGAAATCAATCAATCACAAAAGGGTAAATATTGAATAAGACCATTATTATAAAGTAACAACAAAAGATTTACACACAGTAAAAAAAGAAAAAAAAATATCTTTGATAGTTACCAAGGACAGGAGGGCAACAGGGAAAACTACCAACCGGACAGAAGACACGAGGGATACAGGTAAAGGGAAAGGCAGTACACACGAGACGGGGAAGTCAGCACACCATGACCCAGGCCAGAGAGATCACTGCAAGGAATGCAAGAAAAAGGGCAGCTAACCATTGTGACTAAGAGTTTACAGAACCCTGCAGCAACAGCAGTCACAAACAACAATTCACAAATGGGCAAAGAGGTAGAGAGATACCTTGAGAGGGATGGAAAGATGTAAGGAACACACCTACCAGCAAAGAAAGGTTTGACGGTGGTTATTTCCACGCATATGACTCCGGGTGTGGCCCATATACTCAGGAAAACCTGTTAGACCTAACACAGCACCCTGCAGAACGACGTTATTAGTATATAAGACAAAGGGCTGTAGACTCGGGGGACACCTGCATCAATGGGCATACAGAGTACATAAAGACAACGTTCTCATGCTATCTTGTTGAGCAGCATCTAGGGGTCTTAAAAGCTTGTGGGCAGCCATCTAAGACACAACCTTTTGTCTCTTTCCATCTGGAGCAGGGAGAATGACAGAGACCAAAGATTCAAGGAAGCAATTAGTCCAAAAGACTGAAGGACCACATGAACCACAAGCCTACATGACCCCAAGACCAGAAAGACCTAGATGGTGCCCAACTACCACCACCAACTGCTCTGACTAGGCTCACAACAGGGGATCCTGGGCAGAGCAGGAGAAAACTGTAGAAGAGAAAATCAAATTCAGCATAAAGAGCAGGCTCAGTGGTCTGCCAGAGTCTGGAAGATCCCCCCCCGAGATCATGGCCCTAAGAGGCGCTTCTGGAAATGAAGAAATTCCAGGAGACCACCTCCCAATCAAACAACAGAGAAGCACAAAAGATAAAAAGTGACACTTGAGAGGAATGCACTATTTAGGACAATCAATTACCTGTAACCCAAAGGGCATTATCTGCCCAAGAGCAAAGATGAGAAAGCAGGATGGAGGAGAAAATCAGCAGGAAAGAAAATGAGGAACCCGGGCAGAAGTGGGGCGAGTGTTGACCCACGCGGGGAGTGAGACCGGGGTCACACAGCACTTCACCTACAAGCGATCCACTGAGACACGAATCTGCTCCTTAAACTTGTACCTAAAGCAAAATTTTATAAAAAAGAAAAAATGACAGCATCTTGCCTTATAATCAGCATTCACCATCTGCTCCCTCCTTGGTTTTCAATGATCCATTGGTAAACGCCATTATTTATTCGTCTGGTTTTTCTCCCCACAAAACTTTAGACACTGTCTGCTGAAACTGACCATAACTGATTTACTGTATAAAATTTTAATAATGAAGCTGTATAAAAATTCAATTCTTGTTACAAGAGTTAACTCTGTTAACTCTGTTACTTGGCAATAATAAGATAACTGTTCTTTTTTTTTCCCCAGATAGGTTTTCCCTCTGTGATTCTCAACAGATGTTTCACGCCCCCGTATGAGTCATAACTGACTCAACGGTAGTGAGTTTGGGTTATAGGTTTCAGGGAGAAATATCAATAGGTATCTACAGTATGATTACATTTTCATATAATCACACTGAATCTCATAATTCTAATGACGAAACTTCTCTTATTTCATTAAAAAAAACAACTGATTTGCAAAACACAGAGTGGTTAAGGACTACGTCGACTAACCAGAAGTTTGGCAGTTCAAATCCACCAGGCCCTCCTTGGAAACTCTATGGGGCAGTTCTACTCTGTCCTACAGGGCCGTCATGAGTTGGAGTCGACTCAACAGCACCAGGTTTGGTTTTTCGGGGGGTTATTGTGAGAGCTCATGTTTTAAAGAGCTTTCATACCTAAAATGCTCAGGAAGAAGTTTCTTTTAATTTAGGCCAAAGATTCCAACAAAAGTTTGAAAAAGTCATTCACCAAAGTGCAAAACCTTTCAACAGTTATTTTTTCCTACAGTTGAAAATTTTATAAAAAGGAAAATTTTTTTTAAAAAGAGTGGAAGAAACAAAACTACTCATGACACTAAAACCAAACAATGGTGCAGCAAGCTAGTAAGAAATATCTGCCTTGCGCATTATGATTTTTTTAAAAAAACTATCTAAATAGCATCATAGTAACAACAGCCACTAGAAAGATGTGACAGGAATGTCAGGGGGACAGTGAGTTTGTCTTCAGGGGGAGGAAGGAGGCTGGCAATGGCTGCCCGACTCCAAGGATGTCCCCGGGGCCGTTGAACGGTACCCGCAGAAACTGATGAACTCGTGTGTGCTGTGCTGTGTATCTTCTCAACAACCTAATAAATCTAAAACATAAAGTAAATGACTAGTGATACGTTATTAGGGTCTTTACTTAAAAAAATATTCGACAAGAAGCTATTTCCACTATTCCGGGCACGGGAGATGCAGCTTACAGAAAGAAGACCGTTAAGATCCAGACCTTATGGGACATCCAGATCTTCAAGTTCAAAAGACCAGTCAAGGACAGGGCTGTTTTTGTGGGGCAGATGACCATTTCAAAACACTGGTGGTATAGCGGTTCAGTGCTACAGCTGTTAACCATAAGGCTGGCAGTTCAAATGCACTGGGTGCTTCTTGGAAATGCTATGGGACAGTTCTTCTACTCTGTCCTATACGAATCGACTCAGTGGCCTTGGGTTTGGTTTGGGATGACCATTTGTGTCCACCAGGAAGAGCGGAGCAAACGCAATCCTGAATTCACAGGCCCTGTAGGCCACTCTCCTTACCTTACCAGGCAGACTTGCTAACTAGACCTCCAAGACACGTGTCCTACCTCACCCTCATACACTGATGACTAGTCAGCTACTTTATTATGCATGCAAGTTGCAGAACAAAAAGACACATTTTTTTAAATGCTAATTGCAAATGTCAGCGCAGTTTTGTTGTTTTTTTTTAAAAAAAGTCCATTAGGCAACAGGCAGTTTTCACTGGGTTTGGCCTTAGTTAAGTATTTATTGCACCCAGGGCCCAGAAGCAGAATCCACATGGCCTTCAATTTCCTTAGCTTACATACAAAAAAATTGTAACCCTAACTAAAATGCTTTCAAACATTTTTAAAAGCATCGTTTTTCACCACTGACTTTTCCCACCAGGAACAACTAACTGTGCTTTTTAAAACTACCTTCCTGGTATGTCACATAGTCAACAGGCAAAAGTAGTCTCTGTTTCTTTAACAAGATAAAAAAATGTGCCACGTGACCAGAAGAACCAGGTGGTGCCCAGCCACCACCAAAGACAGGCATGATGGGGCACATGATGCTGAGTCCCTTTGGCAACATGAGAAAAAGGGTGCAGCTCAAGAAGTCTACCAGAAGACCACAAATGATGGTCCAGTAGCCTGGGGCATCCCCTGGGAGCGTGGCCCTGGACTTGCTGCTGCCCTCAACCAGAAAACACTACTGAGGTTAATTCTTTGGACAAACATGGACTGGACGTGAGGGCACAGTGTGTACTTCATGGCTCTATGCATTTACAGGAGGCCGTCATACTGGTCTCTTTCTAGATGGGACAGAAGAGGACGGAGAAGGGGGGACAGGAGCTTGTTAAGAGGCTATGACAAGCATAGCAGGAAAAGGAGGGTGTGCTGTCACCAGGCGAGGAGAGCAGGAGCCGCAGATGGGCAGGTATGCAAAACTGATGTGGATTGTACACTTTCATTTAATCACAATTAAAAAAAAAAGTTTTCTAGACATATGAGAATCATATTTTCTTAAGAGATGAGTTAAAACATTACCTATAATTGGCCGACTCTTTAAATGCAGAGGGCATCAAACTTTACACTGAAAGTAGACTTAAGATTTTTTTCTCCCAAAAACAAGTATTATGAAGTACATACACATGTAAGATCATCACATACTCAGCACATTTATTCTATAGTGACTCACAACAGGATTTTACACGATTTAATCTAACAGAGGCAACCTATGATCATTACATAAACGTAAAAACACAGCATACTCTATAAAGGACAAAATAAAACAATTCTTCCAGGAAACCAGAGGAAGAAGGGTGCTAAAACTGAGATTTGATTTTAATTCTTAGTTTCCAAACAGCCAGCATTCAGCAGAAAACCCTGGTGGTGCAGTGGTCTAAGTGCTACGTCTGCTTGCCAATAGGTCAGCAGTTCAAATCTGCCAGGCACTCCTTGGAAACTCGACGGGGCAGTTCTGCTCTGTCCTGAGTTGGGTCACTGGGAGTCAGAGTCGACCCGACAGCAGTGGGTGGATCCTAAGGGATGAACTAATTCACCTGGAGAGGAACGTTTCTCCGTCACAGACAAGCCTGCAGTGTACGAAACACTCAACATAATCATGGACAATGTCTTCAACAGCACTTTCAGAAGATGTAGAATTTCATGGGGTAGAGACTGCACATTTTGGGGCCTTCGTGGTGTCTTTGAGATGTTCTGCGTGGCTGCCAAAATTTTAAAATTCAGAGATTTGCTGTAAGAACTCAGATTTCTGGCTTCTCTTAAAAACTCTGATTTGGGACATGGGCCCAGCATTTCCAGGCAGCAGCAAGTGGCTGGAGTCCCTAACAGCCGCCCCTCCTCTACTGGACCAGACCCCACCACCTTCCCACATCATCTGCCTGACCCGTTTAAGCCTCTGAATGTGGACACCACAGATATGTCATGCTTCCCAACAACACTCTTACTACACAAGTCAGGCATCTAAGGTGGCAGAGAAGAGGCTGGAGACAAGATTACAGGTGTCCGCTGAGCAGATACCGGAAGTGAAGAGAGGAGGCGACAGGAGTGCTGTCCCAGGGCCAGGGGAGCGGGTGAGAGCCATGGGGAGGCGGGGGCCAGGGTTTTATACAGCAAATTGACTTGGATTGAAAACTTTCAGTTCACCAAAATAAAACGCTTTTTTTAGCAGTCAGTGTCTAGCAACAAACGAATGAACAAAAGATAGTATAAATAGACAATGAAATATTACTCAGCCATGAAAAAGTAAAAGAAAGTCCTGAAATGTGCTACGACATGGATGAGCCTTGAAGACAGGACGATTTTTGTTATCTGTCATCAAGCAGCCTGCTGACCGTGGTGGCCCCATGCACAAGGACACAAAATGCCCCCACTTCAGCCCCATCCTCATGATCAGTATGAGTCAGACCACTGCAATCCCAAAGGTTTCTGCTGGCTGATCTTCGGGAATAACACCTCCAGGACTTTCCTCCTAGTCTCTGGCTATAAACACCACTAGAATCTGTCCTGCATCATAACACACGTGCCTCTAGGGACAGACAGGTGACAGCTGGGCATGGGATGTCCTGGCTGGGCAGTGAACCCAGCTGTCCCACACGGAAGGTGAGAGTCCTGTCACTGAACCACCATGCCCCACTGCGAAACATCCAGAACAGGCGAAGGTACAGAGACCACCATTTGCCAGCAGTCACAAGGGATGGGAGAGACGCAGAAACCACGACTCAGGAGGCAGGGACATATCAGCAAGCCTCAGGCAGCCGACACGGCTGAATTTACACAGAAAAATGGCTGAATTAGCAAATGCTTTATTCTGTCTATTTTTACTATAATTAAAAAACAAAAGTTAGGTACGTGACATAACATCACTGCTCTCTGAAGACCTGTCTTCAGGAATTAAGCTAACGGCCCGTCGGAACAGAGCTCAGAGCAGGCTCAGTCTCTCGCTCCGGCTGGGCATCGCAGCTGTCCACGGAGCCCTTTAAAAACCGGGGAAGCTGATCCTTAGCGGCCGGGGCACACAGGTATGTGCCTGACAAACGGGAAAGTTAGTAGCTCAGATCCACCTGGATGTGCCTCCTAAGGAAGGTGTGTGACGCAGCTCCCGAGGGCACAGCTTCTGGAAGCGCCAAGGGGCAGGCCCAGCCAGCACACCGGGGCTACCGAGGCAGGGCCCACCGCACAGCCACCGGTTTACTATGCTCTTGAAACATGGCACTGGCCAGGTCCACGGATACTATTTAAAAACAAACAGAAAACCACGGAAGCCAAACTCCAATGACTTCAAAGCACCCCTCCCCGCCCACCCAAGAATCCTCGCCACTGGGTAAGAAATTCCATTTTTGTTTCTTTTTTCCGAAGGAACAGCCTGTGGGCATCGTTCTACCAGGTGAAAATATTGTAAAGATCACCCCTGCATTCCTCGAACCCCAACATGCACAGGAGATGAAGGTGGGGTTTTCCTGGTTGCAGAAGGGGCAGTAAAGACAACCCACTGGAACTTTCGGAAGCCGAACCTCACTCTCCCGAGGAAGGAGGGCACGCAGGGCTCAACTGTCAGCTGACTCTGACGGGTTCTGCCAAGAGTCGGGATACAACTACCGGACAATAGGCGCCCTGGAAAGCTCCTGAAGGGCGAACATTCTGCGTTGCTGACTGTGGAGAAACCCATGGATTTAGCAGTCCAGCCCGCAGCTAGCAAGGGGGACAGGAGACAAAAGGTCACGTCACAAGAAGTGGATACAGAACGGGAGCCCAGTTGCCCAGTGGTTGAGAGCAACATCTGCTGACCTTTTGGTTCAAATTCACCACGTGCAGCTTGGAAACCAGACAGGGCAGGTCTATGCTGTCCCGTAGGGTCATTACAAGTCAGAATTGACTCGACACCAACAGGTTTAGTGTTGTTTTGTTAGATCTTCGATGCAGAAGTAACAAAGGCGAGGTCAAAACATCCTCGAGAAAGCACGTGTGTCTGCAGGAGAGCCTGGTCAAAGAATGCACTCAAGACCCAGAATCACACACTGTCAGCTGGATACTCGCAAACTTTTTTCCAAGGTCATAGGCCCCTTTTCTAACTCCAGTATAGGAGGTCTGACAATTAAGTCCATGAACTTAATTGTTCTAAGTGCAACATACCTCATTGCTGAATATCACTACAGTCCCCTTTGACGTGCTCCCCTTGGAAACTATGCACCAATGCCAGCACCTAGTCCACCCTTGGAAGCAATTTTGGAACTCTCTCTGGAACAGGCACTGCACACAGTGGCAAGGTGGCAAGTTCACGAACTTAACTATACAGTTGTCTGGGAGGGAGTTTTTAGCTAGTCAACAAATAACTGTATTGGAACACCCTCCCTACTCACCAGATCTGGCCCCCATGACTTTTTCTTTACCCAAAGATAAAGGAAATATTGAAGGAAGGCATTTGGATGACATTCAGGACACCAAGGGCAACACGACAGCTCTGATGGCCATTCCAGAAAAAGAGTTCCAAAACTGCTTTGAAGCGTGGACTAGACACTGGCATCGCTATGCAGCTTTGCAAGAGGAGAACTTGGAAGGTGACCCTAGTGATACTCGGTAATAAGGTATGCAGCACTTCCTCTAGAATGACTTCCTGAGCTAACTGGCAGTCCTTGTATAACATGAATGCAACCATCTTCCGACTGAAACGCGGCAGGGAAGCCAGGACTCCCCGGGCACAGTCACTCACTTTTCTTCCCCTGACTCAGAACCCTAAGGCTCTGTAGAAGAGAACGTTGAAGAGCGCTGCTACGAGGAATAAAAAACCTGCTTTGGGCCTGGAAAATTTCAAGGACAGGTATCAACACTCTGACCATAAATCATTACATAAGAATTAAAGCTACAATCATTTTCAGTCTCAAAATAATTGTTTGGAAACCATTATTCAAATAGCCACACACACACCACACCATCAATAGCAGTAATAAATAATCAATGAACCAAAGGGCTGACATTTTCCTGGTGTAACTCTTCAGATATATAAACAATCCTGCTGGAAAAACCACCTGCTTCCGGTCCTTTATGGCCCCCAAATTCCCCATCTCGCTCACCTGCTTCATAACCCTAAAACCCTGTCCTCTGTATTTCAAATTAACTGAGCAACCCTTGGGGATGCAAATCTTTCAACCCAAACAAATCAAGGGGGGAAGATTTTAAAATACTAAGTAGCTAAAATGTGTAAGAGTGTAGCACAATCAGAGTTTAGTTACTCTTTTTTCAAAGGGAGGCTGAAGTCCCTATTTTCAAATAATCTCAGCAGTAACAGCTGGTTTCTGAGAGCTCTCACCTACCACCTTGAGCAGACCTCAGCTCAGGGTGTTTTGAAGAAAGGTTAGTTTACAAAGCCAGCCTCCGTGGTCTGAAGACACTACTATCAGTCCGAAGAGCCAGAGGAGCTGCCCACTGCAGCCAGGAGAGAAGCCAGATTATTTATGCAGCCACAAACAGAATTTTTTTTTTCCTATCCTTCAACATCTTTTTTAAAAAGATGTTTTCCTCTGACAATAAACACAATTGCCCTGGGCAAGGGGGGGGTGGAAATAGCCTCCACATTCTGGGTTGGGAAATTCCTTCCACAGTCTTCAACCACTGACAGAAGCCTCCACCGTCTGACCCCCAGCCCATCGAACAGCGAGCGTCTGCTGCACATTCTGGGCAAGCGTGTGCCACAGAACCCATACATTCCAACACATTGAGCAAGCGTGCACACGCTCCCGGCGTCCCCGGGGCTCGGCCGGCCGGGGCACACGGGCTGGAGGCAGGCCTGCGGGCCAGCGCTGCCCTTCCCGGCCCTGCCAGGGCAAGGCCGAGCAGGAGGGGAACGGCAAGGAGCCGGGCAGACCCTCCCGGAGAGAAGCGCAAAACCTGTGCAGGGCAGGCCAGCCACACACTCCTCCAGTGTTTAAGTGTCAAAAGAACAAACTCCATGGCATGCCCATTCCTCCGGTCTCACTACCTTCTTACACTCACTGCTGGTGAGCACTTGCCTGGTCCACGAGCTCTGAAATTACAGAGAATGTAAATCTGCACGGCGTGGTTCACTCACTTCTGCCTGCCTGCCTGCCTGCCTGCCTGCCCCGCCTGCCTGCCTGCCTGCCTGCCTGCCCCGCCTGCCTGCCCCACCTGCCTTCCTTTCTGCCTGCCTGCCTGCCTGCCTGCCTTTCTGCCTGCCTGCCTTTCTGCCTGCCTGCCTGCCTGCCTGCCTGCCTGCCTGCCTGCCTGCCTGCCTGCCTGCCTGCCTGCCTGCCTGCCTGCCCCACCTGCCTTCCTTTCTGCCTGCCTGCCTGCCTGCCTGCCCGCCTGCCTGCCTGCCTGCCTGCCTGCCCCGCCTGCCTGCCCCGCCTGCCTGCCTGCCTGCCCCACCTGCCTGCCTTCCTTTCTGCCTGCCTGCCTTTCTGCCTGCCTGCCTGCCTGCCTGCCTGCCCCGCCTGCCTGCCCCGCCCGCCTTCCTTCTTGCCTGTCTGTCTATCTGCCTGCCTTTCTGCCTTCCAGCTGACCTGTCTTGCTTCATGCCTTCCTTTCCTCCTTCTTTCCTAACATAAGATGCAAACCTGCATGTTCTCCCACGTTCAACTGCTTCTACCATCTTCATAAGACTCTCTCAAACAGAAACACTCAAATACTTTACTTCAAACTTTTATCCACAAAATGATGATGAAACACATCCACTTCTTCAAAGTTTGCACTGTTAAACTCACAAAGATCGAGAGGGACTAAAGTAAAAAGTCTCTGTGTAATAATGATAATAAAATTAAAGCACTGAACAAAACTATACAATCTGTTCTTGCATAAGCTTGTTCAAATACCCTCTACTTTATAAACTGGTTAGCGGATAACCTGTCCACGGGCTCACCACTCGATTGCGCTTTTTTCTTTTTGGTTCATTTTTCCAAGAGAACATATACAAGACAACAATAAAAAATGTCTTTTTTGTTGGTATTTGTATATAATCTGTATTAGAGGTTCTTGACTGAGAACAACCATTATCTTTTACCTCCTAATAAATTTCACCAAATTACGCTCTGATCAAAAAACGCCACCTCGGTACATACAAGCAAAACTCCTGTGTGCGTTACTTTACTGAAAATGTATCTTTTCTCACTCTTTTTACATTTAGGCCAGTCTTGCTAGAGATCTTACCGTCACGCTCACCTTATAAAACAACCTCTTCTTTGGTTCTACTGATGTTGTTTGGGGCCATTTAGCTGTTTGCAACTCACAGGCGAGCCTATATGGTGAAGTAGAACAGCCCCAGAGGGGTCCCTGGCCTGTAATCTTTACAAGAGCAGGTCACCAGGTCTTTCCCCCACAAAGCCACTGGGTGAATTCGAACCCCTGACTCTCAGTTAGCAGCTGAGCACTGAAATACCAAAGCTTCTAGATGACAGCGTAACTTACCTTAACTCGCACGTTACTGAACAGAGGAATGATCACAAATGCACACGTAACATGCTTAAGTATTGTCTCTAACATACACAACTTCCCACTCCCTGTACTCTTGCTGACTTACCCCCATACCAGCACCAAAAACCCATAGCCACTGAGTTGATTTCAATTCACAGTGACCCTATAAGAACAGAGAACTACCCCACTGGTGGCTTAAAATTCTCTTCTGTTAAGAACCAGATGGTGGCTGGCCACCACCGACAGCCATCATGGGGCTCAACGTGTTGAGTGCCAGTAGCAACATGAAAAAAAAAGGGGGTGCACCCTAAGAACTTCACCCAAAGACCACACTGATAGTCCAAAGGCCTGGGGGTTCAGCCAGGAGCATGGCCCCTAGACCTGATGCTGCCCCCTAATCATAAATCATTACTGAGGTCAACTCCGCGGACAAGAATGGATTGGACTCAGGGACACAGAGCGCCCATGTCACGTGTGTACTTTGCGGTTCTGTTTGGCCATCCACAGGATGCCATCCTACTGGCCTCTTACGAGAGGGGAGTGGAGGTTGGAGAGAAAGGGACAGGGGATTGTTAAGACGTTATGACATGTACAGCACAGAAAGGAGGAGTGTGCTGCCACCAAGCAAGGAGAGCAGAGGGAGCTGCAGATAGGCAGGCATGCAAATCTAAATTGGATTGTATACTTTCACACAACCACAATAAAAAAAAAAGAAAAGAAAAAATTTTCTTCTGTTAATGAGGTAAATCAATTTATAAAAAGTAATTTGCAAGATTCCTGTATTTTCCTTTTCCAGATGAAAGACATTTTTTAACATACAGATCAAGGTGAATGCCTTTGTATAACATCCCACGTCCTTAACAGAAAGTCTGAGTTCTTTTTTCGGAACTTTTATGGACTCCAGACCCTCCTCACACACCTGTACATTTTTTTTTAACACCTAATTTCCAACCACAATATTTTTTAACAACACCTTCATATCTCTGTGTAACTACCAATGCCTCCACGGTCGGGTACTTCAAGAAAGTGCCTGCAAATGACGACCAACACTCTCAGCAGTTTTGCAACTCCATTCGATTAAAAATATACCCAACTTCTGCTCCTTCCTCAGCCTGTTCTGTACACATAAATTTCCTCTCCTATTCCGAGCCAAGACAAAGACGCCCGGAACCCTGGTGGCAAAGTGGTTAAGAGCCGCAGGTGCTAATCGCAAGGTCAGAGGCTGAAACCCCCCCCCCCCAAGCATTCCCAGGAAACCCTGTGGACAGTTCTGCTCTGTCCTCAAGGGTCCTGGCTGTGAACAGACACAAAGTGACTCTGTAACCCATGTACACATCATGGCAATGTCCTGCTTTATTGCTGGGCTGTGAGCAAGGATGGCACGACCCCTGCTTCTTTCCCAGCAGCTATGGACAGGTGAGGAGAGGCTGTTGTGCAGTCTGAAGCTTTAAGTCCTATCTGCAAAGGGGATTAAACAGGCATCTTCTAGGGCTGTAACTGTGAGAACTAAACACAGGTATGCAGAAAGCCTAGTCCAGAGCCTGGCACAAAGTAACTACCTACTCACTAAATATTAACCAGCTTTCTTACCCCTATCTTGTGGGTCACAATTTCACAGAAAATGTAACCACCTTCTCTGTCCAGCGCTACCTTAAAGAAACACGTGGGCATTGGAAAAAACTCTCTTGTCCCTATTATTTTCCCTGATAATTCCTTCTGCCTTCCTACCACCACCACCATCAATAGGATGGTCCCCCAAAGTTAAAGGAAATCAGACCAAAAAAAGGCAGGAAAAGTTAACCATGAAAGGAGAAAGGAAAAACGCTTCCCCAGGGGTCACTCAATATCAGAGACATTACTGAGAGATGATACCACTGATGACACGCGTGAAGACCCCAATGGGTGCCCTCCTGGTAACAGCGCCCTGGTTGCGCAGTGGTTAGAGCTCTCCTGCTTAAAAATAAAAAAAGTGGGCAGTTTGAATCCACCCGTCACTCCTTGGAAACCCCACAGGGTAATTCTCCTTTGTTCTATGGGGTGAATATACAATCAGAATCGACTCGATGGTACCAAACAACAACAGCAGCCTATTAATATTCATACCATCCCTACAGGAAAAGCCAGCTGCCGTATCTCACACAGAAAACGAAGTCATGTGCATCATCTCCTCTGGGGAAATGTGGGGAAAAGACCTGGTAGCTCCCACCACGAAAACAAACCAAAACACAGTCTGGACCTCCGGCACCAGGCTGAATCAAACCTGTGAAGAAGCCACCACGTAACTTCTTGAGCTAGCCCTGCACCTGCCACAGACCACCCAGCCACAACCAAAGGTACAGTCCACTGCAGAAATAAATACCTGTCTTCGCTGCACCCTGCTTCATCGAACGAGGAGTCTCGCCTCTGAGAGAGGCAAGGAAACCGGCACCCCTGAGCTACACTCTCCACTCCTGCCTACGGTCAAGTGTGGCAGCAGGGGGAGGTCTGATGGTTTTTAAAAGGACTCAATTCTAGTTACTATTTTTTCTTAAAGGAAAAAGAACTGTAAAAAATGACAAGTAATGCAGACTCAAGGAAGAATAAGATCACTGTGAAGGGTCAAATCACAAACAAATCTACTTTGCTCCACTTCCACCGTTCTCAGACAAGACCCTGTGGACACGACAAGGCTTTCAGATGACTTCTTTCATAAAAGGAAATCAATGGAAGGAGGCACACCGGGCCGCCCACCAGATGACCTGGGTCCTTCTCCTAACTCGACTAACTCATGTAACCTTAAGCAATTTGTTAGACTTCCTCTTTTGAAAAAAAAAAGGGGGGGGGAATATCAACTGTCCTACCTGCTTCCTACAATTACTAGTCGGAGGGAAGGAAAAGTGTGAACAAGGTTGGAATAACGTCACTGCTTTAGAGACACAGGACGCAGGCACAAAAACATATCTCCACCTCCCCGGATAGTAGCTGCTAGCATGACTTATCTCTCAACACACAGAGTCCTACGACCATCTTTCCAGTCATATTGAGTTGGAAGTTTTTAAATTACCTTTTCAATCTCTTCTGTGATGGGTTTATTTAGTTGTCCTACTTGTTTGCCCTAGTTCTGATAGGTAACATGTTTCTAGAAATTTGTCCATTTCCTCTAGGTTTTCAAATTTGCCCAAGTACAACTTTTCATAGTAGCCTGTTACGATTTGTTTAATTTCAGCTGGGTCTATTCTGATAGTGCCCATCCACTCCCATCCCCCTAAAGCAAATTCACACCTTGTCCTATTAACAAGATGACAATAAGAAAAACTGAACATGTCATTTCTCATTGCAGTGGTCCCATACAAATTTTTCTGGTCATTTAGTATACTTCCTACGACGCCGGTGCATATTCAAAAGTCTAAAACATGCATCAAGCTCTTCACTGTCGTGTCCTGGACTTAGTAAACTAGCTGTTTTAATTGCTCATGAAACATCTATTTCATCTTGATAGTGAACAGAAGAGGCAAATCAAATGTGCACATTTTAAGAAATCATGCATGGTCCTGGGGTTTCCCCTGGGAGGATGGCCCCTAGACCTGTTGCTGCCCCGACCAGAAAACATTACTGAGGTCAACTCTTGAGACAGGAATGGACTGGACTTGGGGTCACAGTGTGACCATAATGTGTGTGTACTCTATGGTTCTGTGCGTTTGTAGGATGCTGTCCTACAGGCCTCTTACTAAAAGGGAGAGGAGAGGGTGGAGAGGAGGGGACAGGAGATTGTTAAGAGACACACACACAACATACAGAACAAAAAGAAGGAGTGTGCTGTCACCGGGCAAGGAAAGCAGAAGGAGCTGCAGACAGGCAGGCATGCAAATTTAATTTGGATGGTATACTTCCACTTAATCGCAATAAAAAACAGAAAACTGATGTATGGAAGAATTAACCAGAAGAGCTAGGAATGAACAAAGACTTCCCAGAAATGAAAGACGTGACCGATTAGTTCAGTGACAGACACAGACTTAGCTTTTGGTCTTGACTGTCTCCCATCAGTGCTAGAGCATCCATAGTCACCGTGCACTTAATAATTTATTTCCATACACCATCAAATCCTAAAGCAAATTAAAAGATCCTTTTTCACTAGACACTCATTTTATTTCAATATACCATCAAACTCTAAAGCAAATTAAAGGAACGGTATTTCTCCTCCCCTTTGAAAACCAAAGCAAGAAAATCTGAAGTTTTCTGCAAAAAAAAGAAAATAATTTTTCCTCCCTATTTTATGGATGAAAGTTTATGATCAAAACAGGAAAAGTAAAACCTTAAAAATAATCCTCTGAGCACTCTGCAATTTTGCTGCCCAAAATAGAACCCATATAGTTCATGCCACTAAATGAAAATTACAAGTTTGTAAGCATGAAGTCAAAACATAAAGCAAGGGATATTTTTCTAATGTTTTAATGGTAATAATTGAGAGGAAATATTGCTATTTTTACTAGTAGGTGTTTGCTGTTTATTTGCTATTATGTTTTGTTCAACGATACTGTTTCAGATGACTAATTTGAACTTGAATTCGAATGGAGAAAGCATAAACTTTGACTAATAACTTATTTGAGCACATTGTGTACAACAGAACTCTCCTGCCCTTCAAATTAAGAAGTTAACCATAGCCTTTGAGTGAGTGTGCTTCTGACTAAGTTGCAATGCATAAAGTCATCATTCTCCTCTCAAACACCCGAAAGAACAACGAAGACCATTTTTTGCTATTTAAGTGTGATTTACTAGAATACATATTTTTGAAATTTATATTTTAACTTTCACCGCCTCTAGGGAGACCATTTCATTATTCTGCCACTGCTTATGAAATGGGATTCCCTCAGAGCACTTCTTTCAAGCCAAATAATATACACCCCTCCAAAGTATAGAATTTCTAAGGGAAAATACATGTTCAATTCTTGAGTTTCCTAATATTTAAAAAATGGCGTACAGACCATCAAAGCCTTCCAAAACTCACTTGGATGACTCTGTCACAACAAGGGGACACCCACACTGGATGGACGGTCCAGTCAGTCACATGCTCACATGGAAAGCCACTGCAGATGCCTCTGACTTGGCTTCCCAACACAGTCCGTCCCCTACAAGACAAAGTGTCACTCAAGGCAAACAGCACTGCACTAGATCCGTGTGCTACAAGGCTGTCTCTCCCTGATTCCCACGTCCCTGGTCGGGGTGGAAGTCCAGAGCAACTGCTGCCCCCTTAGAGGTCTCCTCCTCTCCCTCCTGATACCATCTGTATCTCAGACGACTGTCCCTCATCGCACACAAACACATACACACACGCACACACACACATACACCCCACTGAATCACTAAAAATGACACACTTAGCTCAAAAACTCTTCTCTACCCACTCTGGCCAACTCCTCATCTACTTTTGAGGATTTCCTTAGCTGACCAGGAAGAATGATTCAGCTGCAGACAGCAAATATTTAGAAAGCTCAAAAGTATCAAGTACGTATAAATACTTCCTGTAGAAATCTGGTTTTCATCATTTGTTTTTGTTTTTGTTTTTGTTTATTTCTAATAACTGTGCCTAAGTTACTATCCTTTCAGGCACATTTCCCCATCATCTACCATCCTCTTCCCATTATTCCCCAAATTACAGCAACCTTTGCATAAGAAAAACATCTGCTTCCTCAAGAGTTGGGAAATGTTAATTTTGAAAAGTGATCAGTTCTCAATCATCTAATGTCCTTTAAAAATATACTTTCAAAGCTAGAAGAACTTCTTTCTAAATAAACTGCATTAAAAGCTTTAAATCATTATACACAAATGTCTTTGTACAAATATTTACCCAGCTTCCCTTATCTTTTCTTGGCTAAATAATGATATCTAGTCAACAAAATAAAAACCAAAAATCTTAGACCATTCCCTTGCTGCTCATCTTATACCCAGACATAATTATAAGGAAACCTGATTATTATTAATTACTATTATTGAAAAGCAGAATTTGGCAACTGTATTACATATCATCAAAGCCATTAAAAAATTAATAAAGTAATATAGGACAATATAATATTGATATGGATTTGATGAAATGGAAAAATCAATCAGTAAATACATCTATTTTGCTTTGTAGGTTTTACTGATTTTTAATATTTAACTAAATAATATAAAAACCATAACCAGTCCTTTAAAAATATAAACTAGAATTTAAAATCCACATCAACTGTATCATCAAGTTATTTCTTTTTATTGTTTCTATTTTATTGCTAATACTTTTAAAAGCAAAAGTATAATTTTCTATGGTGTCACCTAGGGTCATATAAAACACGACTCACCTTTCTTAAAATAGAAAAGTAAATGACCAACCTCAAAGCCAAATCAAAAGCAAACTCAGTTTGATATCGTATATTTTGTATTAATGTGTATTAGAACCACATACAGAATCAATATAACTAAACTTAGGCATTAACTTCTAATTCAACACATGCTTGACATAGGAAGCTGCCATATTTTTTTAACCTAATAAAATATTTTCTGCTTCTAGAAAATTAAAAATCAATGCAAGGAAAGCCTTTGTTGCAGTGAAGGCTTGATGTTGGATGGCTTTCCCCCTCCCCTTTTTTTGGTATTTAATTCAACTATACACAATGTAGCACATACAAACAAAATACAATTGAGATACTGTTGTTTTTTTTTTTTTAACATCCCTATAGGAGACCACATTCATTTGCATCGGAGAGAACACAATTACTGATTTTTAACTCATGAAAGACAAATTCATAGCTTTTTCCTACACTATCCCCTAGCACTCACCACATCCCAGTGGACACACGGCCAGTGCTACTTAGTTACTCCCCAGGGGTGGGCACAAACTACTTTTCCAAAGTTTTGTTTCTCATTTAACTTGGCTCACAAAGGCACATGCAAGTTAGCTTATGCCTTGACTCAAAATAGTTTATGTAATACATGTATTGTGTGCACGTGTGTGTGTGTGTGTGTGTGTGTGTTTTAAAACTAAGCTTTCGTTAACATCAAAAATGCAATTCTTATCAAGGAAGTCTCCACAGCTTTCCACAGCATTTTAAATTCGCCAGCTTTTCCTCTTTAGGAACCCTGTGATCTATATACACCACCACTGCTAAAATTTATCAAGCACAGTATTAAGAAACAGGAATAGAGGAAAAAGATCCAAAGATCTTTATTCTGTAGAGCCTGAAACCCACTTAGAAAGAGAGATAGATGCTTTGTGCACGATTTGCATTACAATAATTTGCATTTAATAAGAATGAAATGCCTGTGGCACTGAGGAAAAAAAAAAGTTTTCTCCTTCTGAGTAACCCTGAGGAAAGAAGGATATCTCATCTTTCTACTACAAAATCACACTAGGATGATATTTAACAAAAAAACCCAATAGAGAAGCAAATAGCATGCCAATAATTTCACAACTCAAAATAAATACATTTCCCCTCAAAGTATCATTAGCTTAATGATATCTCTTTGAGTAAGTAGATACTAAAACTGATTTCTAAGAGCAGAAAAAAAGTCAGTACAATATAAAGAAAATTAGCACTCCACTGGTGAATGATTTTTTTTTAAGTAAGCAAACAGGATTGTTTTCATCCCGTTTTCAAGTCAGCTAACACAATTACCACACATACAACTGACTCAACGCTGACAAATTTGCTTCTAACTTGCGAAGTTTCACAGAAGTGCAACAAAAGAATAACAAAATCATCACCATATAACATAAAAGCTTGGGTTTCAAATCTCAGAGTACTGTGCTTTATGAAAAGCCACCATCGTGGCAGTGTCCTGTACAGGAAAACATACACAGCTGCCTCGTCCCCAGAGGCTGAGCTCAGTCCACAAGAGCAGTCACCAGCCATCTCTCCTTACCCTGCAGCACAAGTAGCTCATTTCTGCATTTTCAACTAATAACAGAAAGAAAAAATAAAATAAAACCACCCCCATCAGACATGATTCAGCCTCTCTAAGGCAGCGGCTTATGCATACATGTGGTATGTCAAAGGCTTGAGTGCAGTGAATCACACACAGAGCATGTCTGCATTGACCTACTGGGTGCTCTTACTGCCCACACGTTCAAAGGCACCCCGCAGTAACAGGGCTCGGCAGGTCCTACAACGCTGCTCTCATTTATACTAAAGTGTGAGGACAGGCTTTTCATTCTGACCTCTATCTAATACCAACACACCAAAAAAAAAAAAAAACTATAATGATACCTCAGCTAACAGCAAATAACCTTTGCATTTTAGAAGAGAAAAGATTAAGAAAGGAAAAGATCAAAGAAAAAAAAAGCCATATCTAGAGGAGATGTTAATAACATTAGGTAAACTATTATTTCCTTTACAGTGCTGCATTCACTAATGAGATTCCAAGTAATCAGAGTTAGAATTCCGGTCAATTTTACTAGTTATAATCTTAAAGAAAGAATTCATAACAGATAGATAGGCAACAGAACCAGATACTTGTGAAGACAGAGCCCCTCAACTACTTGGGGCAGTTTCTTTCAAATAGTGTTCAATCCAGTCACCAAAATCTCAAGTGTTGCGAGATCAGAAATTTGAATTTACAATAAATACTTAATATATCAGAAAGCCTCAACTTGAATTTCTCAAGCAAAATATATATTATTTTAAAGAAAAGTCATACAAATCTAGAATACTTTATGGAAAAGCCAATCAGTTACATATTTACATCTTTTCCTAAAGGGAAAAACTTACTTAATCCCACACCTTGAACTGCAAATCATAACTTTTATCCCTTTAACAAAAAGAAAAAAAAAAAAGGAGGGCTGTTAGAGCTTTCTGATACGTCACAAAGCATTTGCAAACAAAAGATATCTTGTTGCTTAAATCAAAACATACCAAGAAGTATGCACACTAGTTTCTGAAAACCCCCTCAACAAAACATATTAAGTATTTACAAAATGAGAGTAAGTTGTTTTAAAAAATCTATTCAATTTGAGCAAAGCAACAAGTGCTGCCACTACTGACTGTCACAAACGAGAAAGGTGGCACGTCACACAGACTGCATTTCGAGTCTCCAATTCAGCTCCTTAATGACTTAATGGTGAAGACATGGAGGAGAAGGAGACTTAACGAAGTCACAACACACAGCAGGAGAAAAACTCTGAGCACTGAAGGGCACTCACTTTCAAAGGGGCACAGAGTGTGATACGCTTTAAACAAAGATGTTCTTCCTTCTGTCCTCACAGATCTGCCCCCTTGTAAGCAAACCACTGGGCGGAGAATTCCATCCTCCCCACAACTTCTGACTCCTCCATCACCGACCCCAGCCCAACCCGTGGCCAACCGAGCAGATCCCCCCTCACAGCGACCCCACAGGACAGGGTAGAACCGCCCCATAGAGTTTCCCAGCCTGTAACTCGTAACAGAAGCCGACGGCCACATCTTTCTACCGAGGAGTGGGGGGTTCTGGTGGGTGCCAACCGCCTCGCCTTGGGGTTGGCAGCGAGCGCTTCAGCCACTGCGCCACCGGGGCTCCCCTCATCAACAACCGAGCACGGAAATACAACTCTAGATCTCCCAGTGATGCCGGCTGAGCTTCAAACGTCTCTGAAAAGCAACAATGCAACGCTCCAATAACTGA
Organism: Heterohyrax brucei; assembly: GCA_028571685.1. NCBI lineage: Eukaryota > Metazoa > Chordata > Mammalia > Hyracoidea > Procaviidae > Heterohyrax > Heterohyrax brucei. The sequence goes on along the minus strand of CM053157.1, from coordinate 83,620,841 downwards.
GAGTCGTTGTCAGTGAGTGAAGCTGTCTGGCTCTCAGTGGCCATCCGAAACCCAACAACCTCCTTCTGGACAACGCCGGGCAAAAGCCTGACCCTGGTCTCAATATGTCACCCTTCAACGTGAAGCCATCTAAAAGCAGAAAAGCAACTGCTGGAGAAACTGAGTGAAACGACTCAGCTGCCACGGTCAACACTGACTCTTACCCTCTCAGAGGAAGGCATCACAATTATTGACCCCCCATGGGCTAGGGGGTAGGGTGGGCAAGGGGCAGTGGGCGACACCGTTCCCTAAACACGTGCCAAGGTCCCAGAGAACAGACAGAACCAGCATGCCCACACCCCAACTCCTAAGGCACCAAATGTTTTCCCAAGTACAGCAAACACCTTATATAATGAAAGTAAAAATCTAAATGTCGAAACTATCTATTGCCACTTACAAAACAAACAAAAAACTTTCTGAAAACTGTAAGAGCACATTTTTTTAGAGCTGAGTCTTTTTTTTCGTAACTTATACGTATGCCCAATCACAAAATAACTAAGCAAAAGATATTTACCTTAGCTTTTTAGAGACTGAGTAATCAACTTCCATGATTTTCCCATGCAATTCCACTTTACCTTTAAAACAGAAATTTAACACTCAGAACCTTGCTGGGAAGAAGGCGGCGGGGGTCTTCAGAGGGGCACGCACAGCCCTCCAGCTCGGGCTCCGCCTTCGAGCGGCCTCCAGGGGTCTCCCACCCCCTTCCAGCCGGCCCAGCCCGGCGCTCAGTGGGAGGAAAGGTGGGCGCCCCGGGTCTCGGGGCGAGGTGGGGCAGGGTGCGAGCCCAGATCCCACCTCAGGTAGAGGAGCTGTGGGTGGCATTACCGGAAAAACAAATTTCATCAAGAGCGGCGCCAATTTGAAAGGATGAGCTCATTCGAAACTCAAGCTGCAGGGCTGGCGCGGCCCCGCTGCGCTCCGGGCCCCCACCGCCCCAGCGCGCCAACCTGGGACCCCAGGGCTCCGCTGCGCCCCTGCCCGCCCTCTCCACCTCTGCCTGGCCCCGAGGAGACGCGACGAAGCCCCCCAGGGTCGGCCCCCGGGACGGCCCCGTCCCTGCCCGCTCTGGGTGTCACCTTGGTCTCCCCGCCCCCACCCCGAGCGCCAGTGGGGAAGGGGCTCCAGCCGGACTCCGGCTCGGGGGGCGCCGGCTCGCGGCCGGGGGGCGAGCGCGGCTCCGAGCGGTGCGTGTGCCGGAGGGGAACTGGGGAGCGCGCGCGCGCCACTGTGTGTGTGTCGCTCTCCGTCTCCCGTCTGGGCTCCGGCGCGCTCGCGGGCCCCCCGGTCGCCTCTTTCCCGGTTCTCAGCCGGGGCCCCCACCGAGTTGAGCCAGGGTACCTCGTAAAAAGGTACTCCTGGCCGAGTGGGAGGCGGGGGGACGGGTGGCGGAAAGCCCCCAGCCCCGAGTTCTTCTCAATAAAATCGGACAAAAAATTCAGAGAAAAATAGGAGCGCTTGAGACGAGCGAGAGGGGACTGAGGTTCGGCAGAGGGCCGGGGGGATGTGCCGTCGTCCGCGAGCTGGACTTAGGGGAGCGGGGCCTCGGAGAGGGCCGACAGGGGGGTTACCGAGGGGTGCCAAAAGTGGGGGGCTGCGGGGCGGCATGGGAGGGGGCTAGAAGGGAGAGCGCGGCTCGGGGACGGCGGAGGACGCGAGGTCCCGGACACGAGGCACGGGAGGTGGAAGGTCCGGCTAGGGGAGAAGAGGGAGACACAGGACTTCGGGGGGTGTCCCTGACAAAGGGGGTGACGGGAAGGTCAGGGAAGCGGGGGCACGAGAGGCTGGCGAGGGGTGGGGGTGGGGGAACTCCGGAGACCAGCTCGGGACGCCGGCGGAACGGGGGTGTCCCCCGAGAGCCAGCAAGCCTTGGGGAGCAGCACGGGGGGCGCCCGGAGCCGTGGCCCAGGAGACAGGGGCGAGCCTGGCGGCGTGGGGGGAGGGGAGTGGGCCGTCCCGGGCGCGGCGGGCGGCGAGAGTTGGGGATCCAGTGCGTGGAAGTCAGCGTGCCGGCGCGGGGGCCCCTCTGGGCGCCGCCCGCCGCGCGCGGCCTCCCCAGGGGCGCCGTCCCGGCCGAGCGGGGCGAGGCGGGGGCAGGGCGGCCGCGCTAGGTGCTCACCCGAGAGGGTCTCGATGGCGCGGATGGCCCAGTTCTGGTCCGGGTAGTCCACGAAGGCGTAGCCGGACTTGAGCAAGACCTGTCCCGCCAGCGGCAGCTTCCTGTCCCCGAAGAGCTGGCGGAGGTCGTCGGCGGTGACGGCGGGGCTCAGGTTCCCGATGTAGAGCTTGTTCATCATCCGTCCCTTCCCCGAGAGCCCGCGGCTCCCCCGGCCCGGTACCCGGCGCTCCTCGCCTCCTCCGCTGCCCGCGTCTCTCCTCCTCCTCCTCCACCCCCCCTCCCCGCCCTCCGCCCGCCCGCCGCCACCCACCCCCACCCTCCGCCTGGCTCCCCCCACCGCGGCCGGCCCGCCCGGGGCAGAGGCGGAGGCGGGGACTCGGCGCGGCGGCCTCCTCGGGGCAGAGTCCCGGGCCGGGCGGCGGCGGCGGCGGCGCGCGGACAAAGCGCTCCCTCTGCCTCCTCGCTCCCTGGCGAGGCGAGGCGGCGGCAGGAGGAGGAGCAGCCGCGGGCGGCGGCCGCGCACCCCGCGTGTCGGTGGGAGAGTTTGGACCCGCGTGTGCGCCCCCGAGAGCGAGCGCGCCCTCCCCGCCGCGGCTCTGCGCCTCTGCCCGGCGCCCGCCGCGCTCCGAGCGCTGCGCGCGGGACCCGGCTCCTGCCCGGCTCCGCAGTCCCGGGGCCGGCGAGTGGCGGGGCGGGGAGGGCGCGCCCCGGGCCCGGGTGGCAGCGAGTGCGCGAGGGGACACAGGAGGGAGAGGACCGCGGGCGAGCGCGGGGAAGGCGGCGCGCAAGGTGGACCGGATGTGAGTTCGCTGCTGCCAGGGAGAGCGGGAAGGTGTGCTGCGAGGTGAGCGGCCAGCCCAGGCTGGGAGACAGCAACTTTGGCTACGAGTTGGCCAAGTCGAGCTCCCTGCGCGTTCCCGGGCTCAGCGGTCGCTCCGAGCCCCGCTCCCTGCCCGGCTCTCTGTGGCGACCCGGCGGCTCGTGTGATCGAGGGATCGCCGTCGGGATACGGGACGCCTGGGTTCCAGGACAGGCGCGACTGGCACAGGTTGTGCACGCCCGCGAAGTGGTTCCCGGTCCTGGGCTTCAGTTTCCCTACTCGTAAGGGGAGGCAGAAGGCCGGGGCAGAGTCACGTCGCCTCTGCCTGAACCCCACGCACCCGGAATCCCATGCAGTTGGGAGTTGCTGTCTATCCTGGGAAGTGCCGAGAGCTTCCCGGGCGGCTGCAGAGAAACCCGGTGACCGCAGAGGAGGGTCGGGAAGCGGCCGGGAGGACGGACGGTCTCTGCAAGCCTGTGCGGCCAGGCTACTCCCAGAGCCTAGAGCCGGGGTGCTGGGAGGCGAGGGTGCCTGGGAGCAGAGGCGCGCAGCCTGCGGAGGAGTTCGTGCAACTGGGAGGGCCTGGAGAGGAACGAGGTCCTTCCAGGCGGAGGAAATAACGTGACCGACGGAAGAGGCTGGGCTGGGGTAAGAGCAGTCCCGGCCAGGGGGCGCGGGAGGGAGGCCAACTGGCTAGGGGGTAACTGGGAGTTTTGAGGGCCGGCTGAAAGGCTGGTGGGTAGAGTCTACTCCTAGCCAGGAAATGAAATTCTGCCTAAAAGAGAAGGGAGGTGAGGGGGAGGAGGATAACCCTCCCTGGACTCTGGGGTCCTGGGAGAGGTGGTGGTTTGATGGAGGGTGTGTTGGGTTTGGGGAGGGCATTGGGGCGCCGTGTGGGCAAGCCTCCTAGTGCAGAGAGAGAACAGCTCGCACCTCCTGACTGGGTCCTTCATACACCTTCTAGCCCCTTCTGGGAGAGTGGGAGCCTGGGTTTTGTGGGTTTCTGTAAGTACTCTTGGGTGGTTTGTCTCCAGACGTTCGGGCAGCACAGCTGTGGTCAGTTTAGGGTTCGCACTTCCTTCTCTGTCCCCCTGGCTGTGTGGCTTGGGATGTTCCAGGATTTCTGACCCTAAGTTTTTTCGTCTGTGAAGAAGAGGACAAAACACCAACCCTTACAAGACTGCTAGTTGGGACGACACGAAGGAGAAAACAAGTCAGGTGTGTTGGACAGGGGGAGCACCATAGAGGCACACAGGGACGGGTTATCCAGTAGGCCGGATACGCACGGTGCTCACCTTGCTTACCACATCATCCTTAGTGAATAGTTTCAAATGTTTCCACCTCATCAAAGAGTCTGCTTCTACTGGGGTCTGTCTCTCTCCCAACTGCGCAGCCTTTTCGACACAATCAGAGCCTCTTGGCCAATTTACAAAGCTTGATAGGGGTGGATGACCTGGGAAGCCGGGACTTCTGCTTTCTTACTCATTTGTAGCGAGCAATTTCACAGCCAAGATATGGTGAACCCCTGTAGGACTGTCCACTCCCGATCTCGTAAGCCAGGTAACCGCTGTGTTCACTTTGTCTATTGGAAAATCCACAGCTGGGCATGTATCTACTGCTTATTTTCTTTTTCCCTGTGGAAACAAGCGAGTTTTAAAATACTTTCTTTTCTGGAAGGAGATCTCTTTAAATAATCAGCTGTCCTGAGGTGAAGTTAACATATCCATTCCCACTTAAGGTTTTTGCAGTTATTGGAATTCTGGTCTTTGTCTCTACTGTTTCCGTATTTCCTTTTCTCTACAACAGGAATTGGATTTTACAGCACTTGGGATTGGAAATAGCCTTTGCTGTTATCCCCAAGCTGATGGATGAAGTAGATGGGAAAGCTTCCCGACTTCGTAGAGGATGTCGTGGAGAATCACCAACTAGAGCTGCTTGTGTGTGCATAACTCTCTGCAGACCAGAAGGCAGCTGTCTTCGGATTATTTATACAAACACAAAACTGGTGTGCTCACTTTCACAGCACAGTGTACCTGTGTCTGTCTTAATTACTGTAATTAATGTTCAAAGGTATTTTCAGTCACATCACATGCATGCAAAAGCTGGACAATGAATAAGGAAGACGGAAGAAGAATTGAAACCTTTGAATTGTGGTGTTGGAGAAGAATGCTGAATGTCCCATGGACCGCCAAAAGAACAAGCAGATCTGTTCTGGAAGAAGTACAACCAGAGTGCTCCGTGGAAGCAAAGATGGCAAGACTGTGATTTACGTGCTTTGGATATGTTGTGAGGAAGGATCTGTCCCTGGAGAAGGACATCCTGCTTGGTAGGGCGGAAGGTCAGCAAAAAAGAGGAAGACCCTCGACGAGATGGGTGGACACGGCAGCTGCAATGATGAGCTTGAGCATAAAGACGGCTGGGCATGGCGCGAACCCAGGCACTGTTTCGTCCTGTTGTGTGTGGGGTCGCTAGGCACAGACTCAAGAAGAACTCAAAATTACATGCTCTAAAAGAGAATGAAAAGTGTGGGCACAGGGGCTAACTGGTCATGTTTTACTCTGGAAAGTTTGTATAACATTTTGTTGTCTAATATTTCAGATAGGTGGATTCTTTGGTCCTGCTGTCAATCCCCAAACCCTATAGCATTGTTGCTGTCGTGGGCAGCAAACTCTGTCTGAGTCCTCTCTCCTGCCGGGGTTCGTAAACAGTGATCCTGCTGAAGGAGACATCGGGTGAGAAAGGAGGGGGCATCTCGTTCAGCCTCTGGTCGGGGAGTGGAGCATCCTGGAAGCAGGGACCCAGGGACGGAGCCGTGAAGGACGGTGAGGGGTTTGCCAGGGTGTGAGAAGGACTGGAAAAGCCAAAGCCTTCTAAGCAGAAGGTGCAGCGTACGGCAGAGCAGAGACATAAAGAGAAAAATCTGTCACACACCTGATATCAAGTCGAAACATTGATTCGGAAATCAGTTAGAAATGGAACGGGGGAAGGGATACACTCAGACACACCCAGAAAAGAAAGAGTTGCCAGAATGAGACATGACTTTCCCGATTGAAGGGTTTCTCCGGGGCTCTGTGCAGTAGATGACCAGAGATCCAAAACCAAAGCACTCACTGTACCATGTGGAGCTCAGTCCTCTGAAACCTCTGAGGTGAAAAGTCCCACACAAAAGGTTTGGAATGGAATTGGGAATGCGTTTTCTAAAACAGAAAGTTAGAAGGCAGTACAGCAATGCCTTCAAAGTTGAGTGGACGTGATTTCCAGTCTGGAGTTCTAACACCTCATTAGATTATCTGCTAAATAGTCACGTGAGGCTTCAGACATGCACCTATTCTTGGGAACCTACTGGAATATAAGTGTGTGGGACTTATCAAAAGCATGGAAGAGGAAGACATGGGATTTGAGAAATAGGGAATCGAACCCAGCAGACTATGAGTAGAACATAGAGGGCACGTGGAATGCAGCCACCCCAGAGAGTGGCCAGCACAGGCTGCACTAAGGGCAGATGGTTTGGAGAGAAGAGGGCACATCAAAGAGGGAAACATGACACAAGTGCATAGCAATTCATTTGTGATACGATGACATGCCTGTTTGAGCATTTGGAAAAACATTAATTACAGGCATATAGAAAGCCAGCAGATGGAAAAACAAGGAAATCATTAACTCCAGGACAAACACAGGGTCTCCTGAGGAAGGAGCAATGGTCATAGGCCCAACGGTGAAAACATTTGTGCAGTCATGGAAATATTGATGTATTATCCAAGCTACATCTAGAGAATTCGCAAATCAATCAGGAAAAAACAGTCATTACAGAAACAGACAAAGTGTGAATAGATGCTTAACAGAGGATAAAACCCAAATGGACTATCAGTTCAAGTCACAAGCATCCAGGGAAAACAAAATTAAAACCCTTAGCAACCATCAGACTGGCAACAGTTAAAAATTCTGATGATACAAGTTGTGTGTGCAGAGCATCAGAAGCAGCCACCCCCCACTGGCAGGAGTGTGCGTTGGTCATTTGCCGATACCTAGTGAAGGTGAAGATACGGGCTCTTCCGGCTGCCTGGCCATCACCCCCCAGGCTCCCAAATGGCTAATTCTTCTCATCTCTCTTCTCATCTGCATCTCCCCTTCCTCACCCTAGGTCTCAGCTGATAACCTTGCCTTCTATTTCACAGAGAAGACAGAAGCCATCAGAAAAAACACATGAGCGAGTTCCACCGTTCTCTGCCCGCTTACCTGAGTGTGTGCTCATACACTCTGCCTTCTCTCCTCTTGCTAAGGGTGACTGTGCCCGATCCAGAAGAGAGGGACAAAAAAACTAATGATTCCAGAGAAAACAAATAGACGTACCTGCCTTTTGAGCCCTGGTGGCACAGTGGTTAAGCACACTGCTGCTAACCAAGAGGTTGGGGGCTGGAAGCCACAGGTCACTCTGCAGGAGAAAGATGTGGCATTCTGCTTGCATGACGATTACAGCCTCCGGAACCCTGTGGAGCAGCACCCCTCGGTCCTATAGGCGTCTTTACCATGAGTTGGAATCAACTTGATAGAAACAGATTTGGTTTTTTGGTGTTTTACCATTTGACCTGCCAGTTTCTCCTCCAAAGGAATTCTACTTATGCACAGGAGACTTACAATTCTATTGTTGATTGCAGCATTGTTATAGTGACAAACTGCAAGGAACCTAGACATCTATCAGCAAGAAAATACTTTTAAAAACCTGTGGTATAGGCACACACTGAGTATTACCCATCAGCTAAAACGGTGTGCGTGGTTATTTTCTCTGAAATCATTCTTACCCTTCTCTTCTGGATGGAATAAATGTATCAGTATTAAACACCAGGACGTATAAGGGTGAGTAGAAAGTTATAAGGCAGTGTGCTTGATACAGTGCTATTTACAATAAAGTTTGAAAACATGCAAAACAATTCTCTGTGTTGGTTATGGACAGGTGCATGGTATTTAAACAGATAAAACCAAAAATCATTGCTGTGGAGTCAATTCCTGGTCATAGTGACCCTACAGGACAGAGTAGAGCTGCCAATCAGGTTTACGAGGCTGTAAATCTTTACAGAAGCAGACGCTGCTACATCTCTCTCCCGTGGAGCCGTGGAGTGGCTGGTGAGTTCCAACCACCAACCTTCTGGTTAGAAGCTGGACACTCACACACCACACCACCAGGATGCACTATGTGCAGGATTTACTTGTATAAACACGTGCCTGGGAATGGGAAGCCCCCAATATAGGCTGATGATTAGCTCCAGGAAGGGAGAGAAAGAACAAGGAGAGGGGTGCACATAGCATTTCAGTTCTATCTTTTATTTTCCCTTAAGCTGTGTGATAGTTAGATGTGTGCTTTTAACCTCTTTGGTAACAACATTTTTATTACCTTCCTGGGTGGGAGCTGATTCTCAAACCAAATTATGCATCATGATCACTAAGAGAACTTTAAAATTACAGATTCCCCAGATCTAACCACTACGACTTCTAAATCAAAACTTTTAGAGCTGAGACTCAGGAATGTACCTAATTTTTTTTAACTTCTAAAAATAGTATTTCACACTTGATGATCATCAAGAACCAAAACGACATGGGGAAAGAGAACCCAGAAGACAGAGGGACCCATGCGAGTGGGTGACTACATTGACTTGTGACCAGAGGAACTGGATGGTGCCCAGCCACCACCAGTGATAGCCACTGGAAGGTTGCAAGAATAGTTCAGCCACATCCGTATACCATTTTTCCAGACCCCCCCAAATGTTCGAAATTTACCACATTAAAAAAATACATATATTACTGTGTTTTATTCTTCTCTCTGGTCTTCTGAACCATTTGAGAGTACTTTGCAGATGGAATGCCCCTTTATTCCTAAATACTTCAGTTTGTACTCGTTTTAAAAAAGAACAGCCTCCCAAGCTGCCGTCTGAGGGCACAGCAAATGGTCCCAACTCAGCATGAACGGATGATCATCAAGAACCAAAACGACGTGGGGAAAGAGAACCCAGAAGACAGAGAGACCCATGCGAGTGGGTGACTACATTGACTTGTGACCAGAGGAACTGGATGGTGCCCAGCCACCACCAGTGATAGCCACGATGGAGCTCACAAAATTGAATCTCTCTGGCAACAAGAGAATAAATAGGGGTGCACCCTGAGATCTCCACTAAAAGACCACAATTGATGATGCAGGGGCTTCGAGGTTTCCCTGGGAGCATGGCCCCTGGCTGTGATGCTGCCCCTGTCCATAAATCATAATGAAAGTCAGCGCTTCGGACAGCAATGGATTGGACCTGGCGATGCAGAGTGACCATATTTTGGGGGCACTTTATGGTTCTATGCATCTATAGGGTGTCATCCTGCTGACCTCTTACTGGAGGAAGCGGAGTGGGTGGAAAGAAGGGGATAGGAGACGGTTGGGATGAGATGTGTATGGAGCAGAGAGGAAGAGTGTACTGCCACCAGCCAGGGAGAGCAGTGGGAGCTGCATAGAGGTGAGCATGAAAATTTATATGGGCATGTACATTTTCATTCAGTCATTTAAAAAAAAAAAAAAAAGGAACAGCCTCGTATGTAACCCAGCACAATTATCAAAACCAGGAGATAAACGTCACTGCTGTGGTCTACCAACCATGCTGAGATTTCACCAACTGCCTGTAGCGTTTGTCACGGTGAACTACCCCAGATGATTTGCTACATCTGGTTGTCTCCTCTCTTCACTCTTGTTTCATCTGGACTGCTCCCCACTGGCGTCTTTTATGGTAAAACCAAAAAACCAAACCTACTGCCATCGAGTCAAGTCCGACTCATTGCGACCCTGTATACGGGGCAGAGAGGAACTGCCATACAGAGTTTCCAAGCAGCACCTTGTGCTGAACTTTTGGTGAGCAGCCATAGCTCTTAACCACTGGGCCATCAGGGCTTGATCGGATGGGTACAGGTTCTTTATTGGACAGAATGCCGTTCAGTTTGGGTTTGTTTGGTATTTCCTCACAATGTTTAGATTTTATATATATATACACATAGATACATATAGCAGGAATATTGTCATATAAGTGGTACTGTGTTCTATCAGGAGGCACATATTATCTATTTGATCCATTAGTAATAATGCTAACTTTGCTGCCCTAAAGGGGCGTGTTCCAGGTTTTTCTACTGTAAAGCTACTATCTCTTGAGAAAATACTTGGAAACTATGTTAGCATCCTGCGGTGGTTGACTTAGGTCCATTTCCAGTTCACACCAACCCCATGTGACAGAGTGCAGCAGCCCGGCAGAGTTTTCCTGGCTGTGATCTTTGCAGAGCACTGACCTTTCTCCAGCAAAGCTTCTGAGTCGGATTGAGCCTCCAGCCATCCGAGTGCAGCTGAGTGCTTAACCATCGCCCACCAAACCCAAAAGCATGTTGCCGTGGAGTCAGTTCCGACTTAACAGCTCCTTAAATACCCTGTTCCCCGCCCACTGCCTTCAACTTAATTCTGACTCATAGTGACCCTGTAGACAGTAGAACTACCCCATAGAGTTTCCAAGGAGCCCCTGGTGGATTCCAACTGCTGACCTTTTTGGTTAGCAGATGTAGCACTTAACCCACTGTGCCACCAGAATTTCCAGAAATATCCTGTTACTCCTCCAAATTCCACTAGGTTTTCGTATACGTTGTCGATTCTTGTTTGGACTTTACTGTTATTGTCAAATGTTGATTTCTGTGTTCATCATTCCTCAGGCATTTGTTCGTATTCGCTGGGCTTCTACTGTTAGGGAGAGCTTCCCTCCCATTGATTGTATTAGTGTGGACTCATGAGTTCTTCTTTTATTAAACATGTGGTAACTTCTTACGATCATACACTTCTTTTTTGCTCAAGTTACCCTGTATTTGGCCCGATGAGAACCTCTTCACGCTGGCTCGTGACAGCTTCTGGTGTTCCAGCCTCATTCTCCCCATCTGCCCTCCGATCAGCTGCTCACCCAAGGAGCTCTGATGCCTTTTAGCAGATGATGGTATTTAGAGGACAAGACCTGCCTGTTGGACGTGCTCATTGTGACTGGGATGTCATCAGTTCTAGACCCTTTCAACAGACTGAGCTAGGAAGTAGATTGTGTAGGTAAATACATACTTCTGCAGATCTGTATCTGTCAATATTTACCTTTTGGTGTATTAAAAATCACAAATTTAGCCCAATTAACAAAAAAGAAAAACCCGATCCCCCCAAATTAAGAGTCCCTACTGCACCTCCCATTCCGTTCCAGCACGGCAGGGTCCATTCTCACCTTCGCCGTTTTCATATTTATAAAATCCGGCTCCCATTGTCCAACAATACAGCATTCGCTCAATCCTAGGATGCGCAGAAGCACTACCCTAGGCTTCTGTGAAGAAGGAGCCCGTTAACTCATCTTCTATCAAGCATCTAATATTTATGTAGCATCTTCCTGTCTTCAGCCTAAGGATGTGTAGTGAAGACACAGCTCTCAAAATTGCTTAGACTTACTGGTCTGACAGAGACTGGAGAAAACCCCAAGACTGTGGCCCCAGACACCTTGCTAAGTCACACCAGGGCTGCTCCACAAGGTCACCATTCAACCAAGGACCAGACAGGGCCGTTAAATCAGTAGGGAGCCCTGGTGGCCCATTGGTTAGTAGTTTGGCTGTTAACCAAGAGGTTGGCAGTTCGAATACACCCCATGCTCCTTGGAAGCCCTATGGGGCAGTTGCTATGTCTCCTGTAGGGTTGCTGTGAGCTGGGACCAGCTTGACCGCATTGGGTTTGGTATTTTTATAAAACAAACACTAAAACACATGGGGAGCATCCAGTGGATTCAATCAAGTATGTGAGAGCAAATGGGCAACACCTGGCCAACAGCGAGAACGAGATGGCAGGAAGGGGCAGAGAACCTGGACCAGTGGACACAGGGAACCCGGGGTGTAAAGAGAAGAGAGGAGAGTGCTGACACGGCACAGAGATGGCAACAAATGTCCCACAACAATTCGTATGTAGGTTTTTGAATTAAACTAATTTGTGCTGTATACTTTCATTAAAACAGACTTAAATTTTTTCCCCCCTGTGGACTTTTTCACCCCTGTGGTGTCTTGATTTGAAACTTGACTGGCTTGTTTGTTCCTCTTTAGTTCAAGTTGTTCCCTGTATTTGTTTCTTTGTGGTGCTTTCCTGTGGTTGAGTATGTAGAACATTAACATGGTCCCGAAATACGGGAGGTGTGGTTCGGGTGCCCCATGCCGCTGCCATCTGGGTATCCTGTCCCCCTCGTTCCCACCTGACTCCTGAGGGTAACCAGTCTCCGTCCCTGGTTTCTCGCTCCTGTGTTTCTCTTTGTACAGGTGGACATATATAGGTCGATTTCTGTTTGCCTTCTGGTCTGCAAAAACAGGTCGTGTACTACAGAGTCTTCTTTGCAGTTTGCTTTTCTCCTTTAACAACGCATCCCAGAAATGACCCCGTGTCATACATGGAGATCTTCCTTATTTCTCCGGGTCTTGGACAACTGCGCAGTGGTCGTATGTCACATGTACGGGCATCAAAGTGTTTCTGGTGTGTTGCAGCTTTTCAGGTGATGGTGCCGTGAGTAGCTTCGTGCTCATGGATTTCTGTATCGGCAGAGGCTTATCTTCAGGGTAATTTCGCAGGAATGAGACAGTTAGGTCAGATGATAATGCGTGTGTGCATGTACTTGTGGGTGGATGTGAGTATTTGAAGTATGTATTGGGACTTTGACTCCATAAAATCGGTGCCAATCTGAATCCCCGCCGGCAGCGTGGAAGTGCCTGCTTCCTTACCGTCGGCTGACAAAGCGTGCCGTCGTCGTTTTCCAGGTGTGCCGTTGTCCACAGATGGGATCTCAGCGAAGTTTCTGCTTGTATTTCTCTTCTAATGCGTCAGGAGGAGCATCTTTTCATATGTTTACAGATCACCTTGGTACATTTTTCTGCTTGTGTGTTTACTCGTTCTTCAGCTGGATTTTGGTCTATGTTTTTCTTTAGTTTCTATCAAGTCGATTCTGAATCATAGCAACCCTATAGGGCAGAGTCGAACTGCCCCTTACAGTTTCTGGGGAGCCCCCGCTGGACTCAAAGTGTCACTCTTTTGCTTAGCAGCTGTAATTCTTAACCACTACCCCACCGGGTGTTCCAGATATCAGGGCTGTAAACCCTTTATCTGTGACAATGGCTGTGGATTTTTTCTTCCAAGTGTCAGTTGTCCTTTGACTTTTTTTATGATCTTTTTTCCAAAGGAAAAGTTTTTACATGTGTGTGGTCTTCTGTTGCGTTTGATTTTGAGTCGTAGTCAGCATGAATGCCCCTCCAAACCGAACCTATGTTTGTTGAGTTGGTGCTGACTCACAAGGACCCTACAGGACAAAGTAGCACTGCCCTGTAGTGTTTATGGAAGCAGGTGGCCACATCTGCCTACAGCCAGGTAAAAGAGGAACTCGTTCATTCTTTTTTTAGATCCCTGATTCATTTGGAATTTATGCCTATGTATCGTATGAGGCATGGATCTAATTCTATCTTTTTTTTTTTTTAATGATTAGCTAGTCTTAACACCACTTAACAAAAGGTTGTTTCTTGCACAGATGTTTTGAGATGACACCTTCTCACATACTGAAGTTTCATATGCACACCCACTCTTCACTTTTGGACGTATTTTGGGTTCCAAAGACCGGGTCATTGTGTGAAAAAGGAAGATGACCACATCATTACATAACTGCCAAATTGTGTCATTATGTAACTGCCAAATCAGCGAGATTCGTGGACCAGCCACCTTACCCATCACAGCCAGCATTCTCCATTTGTTACTGCCAGACATATCACTAATGCTCAAAATTGTCCAGTGATAGCTTTTTTTACCATTGTCCTAAATGCAAACTACTGGGTAATGAAATAACAGATATAAATGAGGAGGAAGTAGACTTGGTGCTGTCCCTGGGCTCTCTTTTCTCTTGCACTGTTCTAGTCTATTCACATACCCTTACCTCGTGGCCTAATTATGAAGACTTTATAATATGTTTAATGTTCCCCTGTGAAATTTTGCTTCTTCCCATATTTTCGTGAATATTCTTGCATGTTTGTTTTTCCATGTGAAGCTTAATGTCAGCTTGTCAAGCTCCATGACACAAGTTGTTGGTATTTTATTGGGATTGCATTACATTAGAAATTGGTTTAAGGATGATGGATGTCTTTATGATGTTGAATCACCCTCCCCAAGAAGAAAGGCTGTCTCTTCACTTGTCAGTCCATTTAAGAGAAGCACAATTCTAACTAGGCTGGGAAGAGGGAGGTGTGGGAGACCCAAGTGTCAGTGATCTAGACAGGAAGTCTTTCAACATCCCCTAAACCTCTTCAATGAAGCTATGAGGTGTGAGCACGCAAACAGATAGTAACTGAAATGATAAAAATGGCATTGCAAATGAGGTAGAAATGCACAGATAAACACCAAGGGAAAGTGCTATGGAGCACGGAGATTGTTTGTTTTAAATGGAGTATTTAATGTGTGTTAGTCAGTGTCCTGTTGGGAAGTAGACACAGGCTTAGTCAGAGTGATTGAAAGTTGAATGAAAGAACTGTTGAGAGGTGTGGGTGGGGTCAAGGGACAGAAACAAGGGCTGGTGACACACCCTGCCTCCAGCAGCAACAAGGAGCCATTATCACCCGTAGCCCAAAGCGTGATGGAGGGGACGCCTTAACGGCACCACGAGGGCTGTAGGAGGGGACAGTGCGATAGAAACCCTGGACCTCAGTAGAACCGAGTCATTGGTCCTGCAGCATGACAGAGGGAGCCAAGGGCGTGTGTGTCGCCCCCTCACTCTCCCCTCACCCTCAGCCCGGTCCTCTGATGACTGAATCAGAGCAAAGGGCAAGGGAGACCTCACTAACAGTAAGAGCGTTCCACGCGCAGGAGGGTTTGCGGGGCCACATGGGCGATAACGCAGCAGTGCCGGCCTCGATTCAGGGCATCAGTGTACAGGGTGATAACAAAAAAGGAAGTCACAACAAAAACCTTTAGTAAATGAACCTATTTATGGCCTAAGAGGACACAAACCAAATAATTACAATAAAGATTGGAAAGTGCTACACGTCTGAGGAGACACCCGGGTTAGTGAGTCAGCGCGGGGCTTGGGGCAGGTTCTGTGGGACTGATGACTGTCCAGCTCCCCATCCACCCCAGCTGGGTGTGTGGACACGGGTCCATTCTTTTGTAGTAAAATGCCCCAGAGTCTGAAAGGTCACCCAAACTCATGGTTCCCTTTGTTCTGCTCACTGTGGATGCCCATGTGATCTATAAAGATTTTTATATCACAATTTCTGTTTTATACTGACACCCCCAAGATGGAATGGCTGAGTCTGCAGTGTGCCCCTGACACGTTGCTCAGGACTTTACGAGCACGAGTGCATTGACTCGGATGACCCCAGGGAGCGCAAGCCAAGCCTGTTCCTGTCCAGTGAACTCTGATTCATGACGACCCCACAGGTCCCAGAAGAGAGCTGCTGTGGAGCATTTTCTTGGTTGGAATCCTGATGGCGTCAGATTGTGAGGCCTTTCCCTCGTGGTACTGCTCAGTGGGTTCAAATAAACCTTGAGGTTGTGAATCCGCAAACTTGCTGTCGGGCTGATTCTGACTCATAGACACTGTAGCACTGCCCCCTAGGCTTTCCATGGAGCAGCTGGTGGATTCGAACTGCCCATCTCCGGATTAGCAGCTGTAGCTCCCAACCACTGCACCATCAGGGCTCTTTTAGCTTATGAGGTAGATCTGATTATCCCCATTTTACAGATGACAAAACCGAAGTTCAGAGGCCACATTCCTAGGTCAAGATCAAGACCCAGGTTTGACTCCAAAGCTTACCTTTTAATCTATAATGCCTCCAAGCATAAAGAGTGGGGATGCAATTCCTTTTCAAGGGATTGCCTTTTCAAGAGGAAAAATGAGTCAACCTCTTCCTACTCAGTTTTCAACTCTTCTTTCTCTCAGGAAATGGCTCAGTAAACATGTTGGTATCTTGGGTGTGCCTTGTCTCATTAGATCCCCTGGCCTTGAGCTACCAGCTGCCAAGAAAGAGGAAGTGGTTCTGAAACTCCCGCGTGTGTATTAAAATCCACAATCCAAGCAGACACCTAGTGATGAGCAAGGTGACAGGGATGACTTCTATACAACAGAACCAAGGCAGATGATGACACCAAGAAGACATGAGAATGAGGGACAATTTTGATAAATGCTGTAACACATAGACATCCCGGTGGCACAGTGGTTAAGAGACTGCTAAACAAAAGGTTGGCAGCCTGAATTTATGAGCCGCTCCTTGGAAACCCTCTGGGGCAGTTCTCTGTCCTTTGAAGTCACCAAGGGTCTGAATCCACTTGGCATCAATGAGTTTGGTTTGGGATAATAGATACCATTTTGAAACAACAGTAATAACAACTAGACAATGTGTGTGTGGTTACACAGGTTGATATACATTTGTGTCTGTGAGCAGGAGAGGGCACATGTGAGTGTACAGGTGTGCAGCCGTAGGTGCATCTTTAGGCATGTGTAAGAGGTCTGACAATTAATTCTGCAACCTTGATTATTCTAAGTGCCACAGACCTCATTGCTGAATATCACTGTGGTCACCTTCGAAGTACTCTGCTTGGGAAGCTATGCACTGATGCCAGTGCCTAGTCCACCCTTCAAATCCATTTTGGAACTCTTTCTGGAATGGCCATTGCACACGGTGGCATGGTGGCAAATTTGCGAACTTCATTGTATCGTTGTCTGTGAGGGAGTTTTTAGCCCGTAAACAAATAACTGTATTGGAACACCCTCTCTATTCACCTGACCTGGCCCCCGGTGACTTTTTTCTTTACCTGAAGATAAAAGAAATACAGAAAGGAAGACATTTGGGTGACACTCAGGACACCAAGAGTACTACAATGACAGCTCTGATGGCCATTCCAGAAAAAGAGTTCCAAAATGGCTTTGAAGAGTGGACTAGGTGCTGGTGTCAGTGCCTAGCTGCCCAAGGGGAGGACTTCAAAGGTGTCCGTAGTGACACTCAGGATTGAAGTATGCGGCACTTTTTGTAGGATGAGTTTGTGAGCTTAATTGTCAGACTTCATATACATATATGTATGTGCTGCATGTAGCTTCGTACACATATGGAAACCGTGGTGGCACAGGTGTTAAGGGCTACACCTGCTAACTTAAAGACCAGCGGTTCAAATCTGCCAGGCACTTCTTGGAAACTCAATGGAGTAGCTCTACTCTGTCCATAGGGTCCCTATGAGTTGCAGTCAACTCAACGGCTGTGGATTTGGTTTTGTGGTTTATATAATATATATGTGATAAAAGATACAGTTGTGGATACTTCCTAGACAGAACCAAACACCTCACCAATTTGGTTTACCAGGCTTGAGGGCTTAGGACCATAGTCTCAGGGGACAACTCAATGCGCAGGTGTAACATAATTCATGAAGATACTATTCTGCATTCTAGTTTGGGGAGTAACACACAGTTATGCATTGAATTGTGTCCCCCGAAAACATGCCAACTTGGCTAGGCCATGATTCTCAGCATTGTGTGGAGGTCAACCGTGTTTTCATCTGACACCGTTTTCCCGCGTGTTATAAACCCTGACTCCCATAATGCAATAAGGCTGGATTCTAGGTGGTGACGTTAATGAGGCAGGGCGCTGTCTACAAGATCAGGTTGGGTTTTAAGTCAGTCTCTTCTGAGACACCAGAGAGAGAGTGGAGCAGAGAGACCTGAGGACTTCATACCACCAAGATACAAGAGCCAGGAGGATAGTGTGTCCTTTGGACCCGGGGTTCCTATGTAGAGATACTCTTAGACCAAGGGAAGACTGATGACAAGGATCTTCCACCAGAACAACAGAGAGAGATAGCCTTCCCCTGGAGCTGGCCCACTGAATTCAGACTTCTAGTCTTGCACATTTGTGAGTATTTTAGTCATCTGGTACTGCTCTAACATAAATACAACAAGGTGAGTGGCTTCAACAAGAAAAGTTTATTCTTACACAGTACAGTAGGCTACAGTTTGGGGTGTCCGCTCCAGGGGAAGCGTTTCCCTCTGCCGGCTCTGGAGGAAGGTCCTTGTGTTACATTAGTCTTTGGTCAGGGAGCATCTTGGCGCAGGAAGCTTCGGTCTGAAGGACGCACTCTGCTCCCTGTGCTACTTTCTTGATGGTGTGCAGTTCCCAACTTGCTGCTTGTTTCTCTTTCCTTTTATCTCTTGTAGGATAAAAGGATACAGGGTGGTACAAGCCACAGTCCAAGGAAACTCCCTTTACATTGAAACAAGGAGGTGACTTTTGGAAGGGATTTACAGTTCCCCCTAATCCTCTTTAACGTACAGCACAGGAAAATCACAAAATGGAGGGCAATCACATGGTGCTGGTAATCACAACCCAGCCAAGTTTCTACATGTATTGTTTGGAGGACACAATTCAAGCCACGACAGTGAGAGAATCAACTTCTGTTTAGTAAAGCCATCCACTTACAATATTTCCATTATAGCATCGCTAGATGACTAAGACATACCCCGGCTGTCCCCCATGAACTAGGGTCCACTCTTCACACTCTGGTCACCTATGTTTGCATTCGCTCAAGATGCGTGATGCCTCAAATGAAACAAAATTCCTACTGTAGTCTGGTGACAGCAGAGTGAAGGAGACAGTAGAGGCAGATCCCAAGCAAGATACGACCGTCATACCCAGAGGAGACCAAGAACAGGAGCTGGACAGAACCAGCCATTCAGCTATGGAGATGGTGGTGGTCTTCTCCACCAGACACTGAAGGGTCTGTCTCATGCACTTTTAAAACATCTGTGCAAAGAGCTGAGGGAGTGTTCAGCAATATTTACTAAATGAATATGGATTTTATTTTAACATTTTTCCCCCAACAAATAAAAAAAAGTAAGGAGACAGAGGTAGGGAAAATTGTGAAAGAAGACATGGACCTGTTGTCTTGAAACCAGTGCTGGTAGCTAGTGCTTGTGCCCAATGAAAGAACTGGACTTATGACACTGAGTGAAACCCAAGTCACTATGGCAGGCCCTCTTTCTGGA
Organism: Heterohyrax brucei; assembly: GCA_028571685.1. Classification (NCBI taxonomy): domain Eukaryota; kingdom Metazoa; phylum Chordata; class Mammalia; order Hyracoidea; family Procaviidae; genus Heterohyrax; species Heterohyrax brucei. Next base: position 83,601,796 of record CM053157.1, on the reverse strand, counting down.
GATCTGTGGGTGTTTTCTGGGAATGTCAAGAGAGGGGTCACAATAAAGAACTGCCTGATACAAGATACAGTCAAAACGGTGAGACTGTTTGTTCAAGGCCATTCAGAGAACTGATTGTAGTGGCTCTCAAACGGCCTTTTGGAGAAGAGGGAGAGGGGTGCGCGGCAGGGAATGTCACTGTATTATCCAACTGGCTGTTCCTAGAGAAGTGATACGTTTTTATGAGACTGCTGCCATCACCAACACACCGAATCACATGGGGTATACCTCCAGACTTTGTATTAAGAGGCATTGCACACGTGGTGATTGGTTTCTGAGATTTTATTGTTCAAATCTGAAAAGCCAGTGACGACTTCCACTAGTAGAGCGGGTAGAAATTTTCAACAATAAACTAGTTTTTAGGGGAGTTATTTCTGTTTATATTCCAGATAGCTATGGTTTCTCTCTTTGTCTCTCTCCTATAAAGTTTTTTGGTTCTTAGACAAACTGGGTATTATACACTCCTAGGTGGTTTTCTTTTTTTGTCACCCTCCTTTATGTTAATGAAAGGAGACTTGGTGGCAGAGTGGTCAAGTGCTCAGCTGCTAACTCCAAGGTCTGTGGTTCAAAGCCACTAGCCACTCTGCAGGAAAACGATGTCACAGTCAGCTTGCATGAAGTTTAACCAAAAACACCTGTAGCCACTGAGTGGCTGCTGACTCATAGTAAGTGCCCCATAGAACTGAGCAGAACTGCCCTCGTAGGGTCTCCGGGGAGTGGCTGGCTGATAGAGTCAATCTTCCAATATTTTGTTTAGCAGGCGAGCTCTTAAACACTATGCCACCAGGCTGAGCCCTGGGAACACTATGGGGCAGTTCTACTCTGTCTGCAGGGTCGCTATGAGCCAGAATCAATTCAGCAGCAACAGGTTTGGTTTTCTTCTGTACGAGCGAGATATTTTTAGCAACTGCACCCTTGAAGTGGTCTTTAGAAGTAGCTGATCTGATTAGCTAATTACTGTCCAAAAGAAGAATTACATGAGTACCGTATCAAAACTAAAATGCGTATTTTTGTCTGAAGTGTCCAATGATTCCAGTGGGCAGCGTCAGATAATACTGGCACAGCTGCTTATGGGTATTTTGTTGTTGTGGCTGTGACTGTTGCCATTTAAAGAAAAAACAATGAACAGGGAGCTATGAGAGGCCCTTATTAGGTCAGTGGAATAAGCAGGTAGCTAAGTCACCCTGTGGCACTCTCCGAAACGAGACTGGGGCCTGAACTCGAACCAGAGTGAACGGCTCCACATTAAAGTCTGGATGTGCCAAGCAGGCACCTCTCACGGTCCCCCAGCAAGCACTATCCCCCGGTGGGCGCCACTCATGGTGCCCCAGTAGGCACCTTTCACAGTCCCCCAGTCTGAGGAGGTGGAGTTTCTGTAGCTTCCTAGCAACTGTACCTTAGGCTTACCTTGAAATATTTTTAAAGACTGAGTTCCTCTACTGAAAAAACTAGTTGATGGTCTGAGAGCCTGGGGGGTCCCCTGGGAGCATGGCCCCTCGAAATGCTGCTACCTTTGTCTAGAAAACACTACTGAGGTCAACTCTCCAGACAAAAATGGACTGGATTCGGGGACACAGTGTGACCATGTGGTGTGTGTACGCTATGGTTCTCTGCATTTATCAGATGCTGTTGTGCTGGTTTCTTTCCAGATGTGAGAGAAGAGGGTGGAGAGGAGGGGTCAGGAGCTTATACGAGGCCGTGACAAGTATGAAAAGGAGGAGTGTGCTGTCATGGGACAAGGAGAGCAGAAGGAGCTACAGATAGGCAGGCATGCAAAATTGATTTGGATTGTATACTTTCACTTAATCACAATAAAAAAAGTTTGTGAGATTTTGTTGCTTTCTTAAGCTGCTTATTTTATAGACAAAATTTTTTTTCTGTGACAAAAAAAACCTAAAACTCATTGCTATCAAGTCCATTCCAACTCATAGTGACCCTATAGAACAAAGTAGGACTGCCCCCATGGAGCTCCCAAGGAGCGGCTGGTGGATTCGAACTGCCAGTGTTTTGATTAGCAGGCTGAGCTCCTCAAGGGCTCCACAAGGCATCATCAGATTAACAAGAAAGCCAGTGGGGAATACAATTCAGTGTTTAAATCAGCAACATTCCTAATTCTATTAAAGCTCTTCACCCGGTGTTTCTTCTGAGCGACCAGAAAGAGGTAAGGTAGAGATGGGTGAGATGGTAGCTGCGTACTGATGAGGTCTGTGATGCTATTCAGTTGAATAGTTCCCTGACTCAAGCCAGCAGCAAAGAATTTCCCATTGTCTAAGTCAGTTACTGCTCAAAAACCCGTTACCTAAAACAAAAGCTTCAAGAGGGGTGAGAGAGATGCCCCTTTTGATAAGAGACAAAAGCCCCCTTTCTGAAGTTACCTATTCATGGTGAAACAAAAGAATAGGCTCCCTCACACAGTAAATATACCTTTGATGGGAAAAGGTGCAGCTTTGGAAACAGAAAGCCTGGGTCCTAGCCCTCATCCTTCCGGCCCTGTCAACTCGGGACAATTCATTTCATCTCTCTCAGCAGCCGCTGGAAAACCTGGTGGCTCAGTGGTTAAGTGCTTCGTCTGCTAACCAAAAGCTTGGCATTTCATATCCTCCTGACGCTCCTTGAAAACCCCATGAGGCAGTTCTACCCTGTCCTGTAGGTTCACTGTGAATCAGAATTGACTTCATGGCAGTGTGTTTTTTGGTTTTGAGTCTCAATTACCTGCTGAAGGCCAAGTGCTGGATCTCATCATATCTTTTGGAACATCTTTCAGTGACGAGATCTGTCAGTGGGATCCTTTTGGGGTGATAGAGGTGTTTGTTTCAGGAAATATCATGATAAGCCCCTACGGTGAAGAGGGAACCCTCAGAAGGCATAAGGACTGATGAGGGCCCCTGAAAAAACTGTGTTGCCATTAAGTCTACTCTATAGAACAGAGTAGGACCACCCCATAGGGTTTCCGAGGACTGGCTGGTAGGTTGGAGCTGCTTACCTTTTGGGTAGCGGTCAGGCTGTAAACCACTGCACCACCAGGTCCCCAGCTAGGACTCAGCCAACTAAAAAAAGACAAAAAGGCTGCACTTGCAGAAGGGAGAGACATGATGTGTCCTCGGGGTGGGGGAGGTGCTCTCCAAGGGTGAAGGGGTGAGAAGAGAGGGGTGGGGTGGGAGACCGGGGGAGTGAGGGTCCTGCCTGAGTGAATGCCAGTGAGGAATGGCCAGTAGGGAATGATCACGTACTTGCTTACTTCTGTTCTAATGGTTTTACACTGTCACCTAAGTGACAGCAAAGTGATGATGACTTTGGAGTTCCAGCTAGAATCAACAACAGAGCCTTCCAAAGAAATTTATACTGATGGGAAGAGGAACTGGTAATATCTTTCTGGCAAGCAAGTTGACAGTACAGTTCTTATAAAGAGCCTTTAAAATATTTACAGCCTTTGGTCCTGTGAACACACTTTTAGGACTCTTTCCTCTGGAAATGACCAGCATAGTGATCAAAGACCTGAGTACAAATCTAATTATTGCAGGGAGCCCCGGTGGCACAGGGGTTAAAGCACATGCCTGCTAACCAAATAGGTCAGTGGTTGGAACCCACCGGGTGCTCCTTGGAAACCCCGTGGTCCCCTAGGGTCACCAGGAGTCAGGATCAACTCCACAGCAGTAGGGTTGGTTTGTTTCGGGAGGAGGGAAGGGATTATATTTATTGCAGTTCCCTGGGTGGTACAAACAGTTCACACACCATCTGGGAATGAACCAGAAGGCTAGAGGTTCATGTCCCCCCAGTGACACCTCAGAAAAAAGGCCTGGCAGTCTTCTTCCAAAAAATCTGCCACTGGAAACCCCACAAGACACAGTCCTGCTCTGACACCCACGCGGCCACCGTAAGTCAGAAGCAATTCAACATCCACTGGATATTTGGGGGTTTTATATCTATTGTGATGTGATTTACGATAACAGCAAGCCGGAAGTAACCTGAACACCAACACAAAGGAAAATAAACTGTTACATGGGTATAATTAAAAAAAAAAATGCAGCAATTAAAAATGATGCTTTTCCCTGAACTTGATTGTTAAAAATACTTGTACACCCGCTCAGGGTGGCCTTGATTTCCGGAGTAGAAAGCAGGAATGGCTTGGGTCCTTTAGGAGTTTCAGCCTCGCCTACAGTGACTGTGGGAGCCCTGGTGGGGCAGCAGTTACAAGCTCAGCTGTTCACCAGAAGGTCTGCAGCTGGAACCCGCCCGCTGCTCCGTGGGATCCCCATGGGGCAGTCGTACTCTGTCCTGTGAGGTAGCTATGAGTCAGGATAGATTCCACAGCAACGAGGGACTGAGGGGCCCTGGGGGTACAGCGGTGAAATGGCCACCAGCTGCTCCTTGGAAACCCTGGGGGGCAGTTCTACACGGTCCTATTGAGTCACTATGAATCGGAATCAACAGCACAGTAGGTTTGGTTTTCACTGACTACAAAAATTAACCATCCTGAAAGTGGGGAAGGAGGGTGTCACCCCGAAAGCCAGTCCCGTAATCTGATCAAAACTCCCAGGTAGCTTCAATGTAAGCTCGGCTGGAGACTGCCAGGGCCTGACCCCTGACAAGAGTGAGGGGAGGGTACAGAAAGCCAATTATTCTTTCAAAAACATTTTGACCATATGGAGAACTACTATTTCAAAGTCAGAATTTTTTTAAAAAATCATACCATCGTTTCAAATATATAGGAGAGTTAAAATATACTGCTGGGAAGGAAAACAAAATCCAAAACAGTCTCAGGGTTTAGTCATACCACCGTGGTAAACGTATGGTTAGGCCAAACGCAGACTGAGAGAGAGACCACAAAAGTCTGAGAAGTTTTCTCTTGTGCTCACGGTTCCCTGGGAAGAGCACAGACTCACCTAACAACTTGTACCCAGGGACAAGGTAACAACACCCTGGCACTGTAGGACACAGTTTATCTGTGGCAAGCTTGGAAACAATGGTTAAGTGCTGTGGCTGCTAACCAAAAAGTCGGCATTTCAAATCCACCAGGCGCTCCTTGGACGCTCAATGGGGCAGTTCTACTCTGGCTTATAGAGTCGCTACGAGTCAGAATCGACTTGATGGCAATGGATGGCAAGCAGACCAGTGAGGTTTCTCGGGCTTCCTGGGGTGTGGGTATCTGAGTAATTCTTTGGGCTCTGGGACATAGGGCCTGCCCCTAGCTGCTGGGTTCCTGCCCCAGGGGCTGTTAAAGCAGGTGGTACACAGTGGCCCAGGAGCGTGTAGCCAGATAAATGGAGTGAGTGGAGAGTGGACTTAATCAGCTTTTCAAGAAGGTGAGCAGGCGGGAGAAAACTGGGGTGCAGAATTCAAACTCTGTTAAAAAGATCAGACTTGATGAACTGAACAGACTGCAGGGTTCCTGGAAGACTCGGTCCCCAGACTGTCAGCCCACAGCTGAAACCATTCCCGAAGCCAACTCGTCAAAGATTGGACTGGACTATGGACACAAAATGATCCTGGTGAGAAGTGCTTCCTAGCTTAAGTAGATACAAGAGGCAGTCTGAGCAGCTCCTGTCCAGAGGTGAGATGCGAGGGTGGAAGGGGACAGGAGCTGGTTGAATGGACAAGGGGAAATACAGGGTGGAGAGGAGGAGTGTGCTGTCACAGGGTGGGGAGAGCAGCTAGAGTTGCACAGCAATGTGTGTGTGAGTTTTTGTATGACAAACTGACTTGGATTGTAAACTTTCACTTAAAGCACAATAAAGTATGAAAAATCAGTTTGAGTTACGTTAGGTAAAGAGTGTGACAGCACTCTGTAGAAGGCAATTCAGCATAACTGAAAGGATTTCTAAATGCAACCCAGCATTTCAAAGAATAGAGTAGCAGGGACGGGGGTTTGGGGACCGTGTTGTCAGGGGACATTGAAGACAATTGGCATAACTAGTCTTGCTAGTTATATCGGTGGGTAGTGTCTGGGGTCTTAAAAGCCAGCAAGCTGCCATCTAAGAAACATTAGTTGGTCCCAATGCATCTGGAACAGGTGATGATTGAGAATAGCAAAGACACGAGAAAAAGTGTGACCAGGAGACCAAAGGACCCGTATGATTGGGAGACTATATCAGCATGAGACCAAAAGAACCAGATGGTGCCTGGCCACCACCAAAGGCAGCCTTTACAGGGGACACAATGCAGAGTCCCTGACGTCACATGAGAAAAAGAGATGTGCAGATCAAGAACTCTACTGAAAGATCTGAACTGATGGTCCAACAGCTTGGAGGGTCCCCTGGGAACATGGCCCCCAGACTTGCTGCTGTACCCCATATCTGAAACCAGGACTGATGTCAACACTTCTGATAATGAATGGACCAGACTCAGGGACACAGAGTGCACTTTATGTGTTTTATACACTTACAGAAGGCTGTCCTACTGGCTTCTTTCTAGAGGGGAGAGGAGAACGGAGAGAGGAGGTAACAGGTGCTCACTAGTAGTAAAGAGTGGAAAGGAGCAGTGTGCTGTCACAAGGTGGGGAGAGCAGATGGCTTTTTAGAGAGGCAGGTATGTAAAATGGACTTGGATTGTATACTTTCCCTTAATCATAATTTAAAAAAAAAAATTAAAAAAAGAAAACACACCAGCCTCTAGCCAAGTCCTTAAAAGTGGGTCAAGATAGCATTTAAAACAAACAAAAAAACTCTATCATACATTTATATCTGGGTGATGGCATTGTAGATGATTTATACTTTGAATAAAGAGACAGGATTCCCAGAGAGGAGGAGACCTGACCAAGTTTTCATAGCCAGCAAGTGCCAAAGTGAAGAGTAAAGTCATGTCTACTTGGCTGTAAAGCCAGTGCTTCAAAGCTACTGAAACACTGCTTACATTAAAAAGCCTTGTATAAAAGAAATACCAGTAGGATGCCTAGGGTCGCCATGAGTAGGATCCGACTCAACGGCACTTGGCTGGCCCTAGGGTGGTCCACTGGATTACAGGTTGAACCAACTCTTGGCTGCCCTCTAGGAACGCCTTGTATTCATGCCCCTTCTCTAGCCTTTGATAGACAGAACGTAAGTCCATACCCCTGACTTTGACTACTGCCATAGACTTGCCTTGGCTAAGGGATTGAGAGGACATAAGGAAACGGAGGGCTCACAAGGCAGGATTGGTCCTTTCTCTGGTGCTCCTGTCTTTTACCATGTAAATCACATGCTCCACGGGGGATGACTGGTCCAGGGAGAACGGGAAGTAGGGGAAGCAGACATGGGCCCAACCCTGGGCTTAAAGCTTAAGTTTCAGCCAACCTGAAGACACATAGTGAAAAATAAATGATTAAATAACACACGGACTGTTGTTTGTTTGAATGCAGAATGGTTAGAAGGTACCTCCTGGTAACTGAGTGGTTAAAGCACTCAGTTGCTGAGCGAAAGGTCAGTGGTTTGAACCCGCCAGTCCCTTTGCAGGAGAAAGATGTGGCAGGCTGCTTCCAAATCAACCAAAACCCAAACCTGTTGCTCTCAAGTCAGCTCCAACTACAGCAACCCTACGCGACAGAGTAAAGATGCCCTACAGGGCTTTCAAGGAGCAGCTGGTGGATTCAAACTGCTGACCTTTTGATTAGCAGCCAAACGCTTAACCACGGTGCCAGCGGGCTCTCCATAAAGATTATACAGCTTTGGAAAACCCATGTGACAATTCAGCTCTATCCTTTAGAGTCACTATGAGTTGGAATCAACTAGACAGCAATGAGTGGGTTTTGTTTTTGTTTTTGTTCTTTTAGAATGATCACGGTCAACAGACGTACAATGCAAAGCTGTCTTAGTAAAGTAATAGAACCGAATCTCTTGATTTAACCTTCGTGTATCAATATAGGAAAGCCCAGTGGCACGTGGCTATGTGCTACAACTGCTAATCAAGAGGCCGACAGTTCCAGTCCATCAGGCACTCCTTGAAAACTCCACGGGACAGTTCTACTCTGTCTACAGGGTCAGTGTGAGTTGGAATTGACTTGACGGCAATGGGTTTGGTTTGTTTTTTGGGTTATGTCAATACAAGCTCAAATTTGGCTATGCAAATGTCAGAGCTATAGATACACACCATCCTGAGAAAAGGATATGACAAGAGCTTTTATCTACTGAAGACTGGATTGATGCAGTGGCCACAACAACGGGCTTAAGCATAAGGACAATTGTGGGCATGGTGCAGGACAGGCCTATGTTTTGTTCTGCTGTACGTAGGGTTGCTATGAGTCAGAACCGACCCAACAGCACCGAACGACAACAATAACAACGTCTTGCCTGGTATGGGAGCTATTTTCCAGTGAGGAAGGAGATGTTTACATTTTTTAAAAATGCACTGCATTCTGAGAAAGATGGAACACAAACCCCAAATGTCCAAATTCCAGGTCTGGGAAAAATAGCGGACATGGCCAAGGCTGAGTGTAGGGGATGCATACTATAATCCCTAGAAGAACCATTAAGAAATAAAGCGTTACTGTATAGGTGTGACTGTAGGTAAAGGCGTACACATGTTTATGCAGCGTTGTTAGCTGCCGTGGAGTTGGCGCTGACCGACAGTGACCACACCTAACTCAGAATGAAATATTGCCAGTGTTGTGCCATCCCACGATGGTTGTTATGCTTGAACCCATTGCTGCAACCACTGTGTCAGCCCACCTGGTTGAGGGTCTTCCTCTTTTTCAGTAACCCTCTGCTTAACCAAGTGCAATGTCCTTCTCCAGGGACTCGGCCCTCCTGGTAGCATGGCCAAGGTATGTGAGAAGGAGTCTGGGCATCCTGACCTTATAAGGAGCTTTCAGACTGTACCTCTTCCAAGACAGATTTCTTCATCCTCTGGCAGTCAGTGGTGTGTTCAGTAGTCTTTGCCAGCACCATAATTTGAATGCATCATTTCTTCTTTGATCTTCCTTTTTCATTGTCCAGCTTTCTCATGCACGTCAGACATTTAAAAATACCATGACTTAGATCAGACATACGTTGGTCCTCAAAGTGCCATCTTTGGTTTTTGACACTTTAAAGCAGTCTTGTGCAGCGGATCTGCCCGGTGCAACTTGGTGCTGTTTGATTTCTTGGTGCGTCCAAGGAAACGAAGCCCATGACAACATCATTCTGATCTGTTTATCGTGGTGTTCCTTGTCGGTCCAGTTGTGAGTATTTTTGCATTACTTGCACTGAGATGCAATCCTTACGGCCGTGGTCTTCATTCTTCATCAGTAAGTGCTTCAAGTCCTCTTCACCTTCCACAGTGAAGGTTGCCTCATCTGCGTATCACAGGTTGTTAGTAAGTCTTCCTCCTGGTGCCGTGTTCTTCTTTGCATAGTCCAGCTTTTCCAGCTATTTGCTAAGTATGCAGATCGAATAAATGTGGTGATAACATATAACCCTGGCACCCTCCTTTCCTGACTTTGAACTATGCAGCATCCCTTGTTCTGTTCCAGCAACTGCCTCTTTGCCTATTTACAGGTTCCACATGAACACAATTAAATGTTCTCTAATTCTCATTCCTCAAACTGTTACTCATAATTTGTTATGGGATCCACAAGTTGAATGGCTTGGCATAGTCAGTATAAGGAGGAGTGTGCTCTCACCAGGTGGGGAGAGCAGAGAGAGCTGCAGATAGATGGACGTGCAAAACTGATTTGGATCATACACATTCACCTAATCACAATTAAAAAAAAAAAAGTAAGTATCTCTCTGGTATTCTCCACTTTCAGCCAAGATCTATGACATCAGCAATGATAGCCCTAGTTTCCCATCCTCTTCTGAATCCGGCTCAAATTTCCTGTTGATGCACTGTTGCAACCATTTTTCATTATTTTCAACAAAATTTTACTTGAGTGTGATATTAATGATAGTGCTTGATAATGTCCACAGTTTGGTAGATCTTTTTTTTTTTGAAATGGGCACAAATGTGGGCTTTGTACAGTTGGTTGGCCAATTAACTGTTTTTCTACTTTCTTGCCATAGATGAATGAGTGCTTCCAAATTTGCATCCATTTGTTGAAACATCGCAATTGGTGTTTCATAAATTCCTAAAGTCTTGTTTTTCTCTACTGCCTTCAGTGCACTTTGGACTTCTTCCTTCATATACTGCTTTCTGAAACGCTTGAATGTTGACCCATCCTTTTTGGTACAGGGACTGTATTCCTTCCATTTTCTTTTGATGCTTTCTGGGTCATTCCATATTTTATCCATAGAATCCTTCAGTGTTGCAACTTGAGACTTAGATTGTTTGCTTGCTTCTGTCGTCTTAAAAAATGCCTAGTATATTCTTTCCTTTTATCTAACTCTGTATCTTGCACAGTTCATTATGTTTTGTCTTCTTGAGCTGCCCTTTGAAATCCGCTGTTTAGTTCTTTTCCTGCAACATCCATGTCTTTCATTTGCCCTTCCTATTTCACGTTCAAAAGTAAGTTTAAGAGTCTCTTCTGTTATCTATTTTGGTCTTTTCTTTCTTTCCTGTCTTTTTAATGATCTGCTGCTTTCTTCGTGTGTGATGTCCTTAATGTCATCCCACAACTGGTCTGGCCTTCAGTCATTACTGCTTAATGCATTAAGTCTATTCTTAAGATAGTCTCTAAATCTAAATATAATGTGCTGCACATATCTTCAGATACAAAGTAAAGCACACAGGAGGCACAGTTACAGATGCTTACTAGACATAGCTAAAAGTTGGTTTACTGGATTTGAAGGCTTAGGACCATAGTCTTGTGGCGCCCTTCATTCAGTTGGCACAATGGAGCACACAAAGACAGCATTCCACATCCTAGTTTGGTGAGTAACCCAAGGGTCATTAAAGCAACCATATAAAATACAACTATTGGTCTTGACTTATCTGGAGCAAAAGAGGAAGAAGAAAATCAAAGACACAGAGAAGAAAATAGTCAACAGAACTAATACTCTTCATGAATAACAGCCTCACCTATCTTGAGATCAGAAGAACTAGATGATGCCCAGCTATCCCAACCAACCATTGTGACCAAGGACTCAATAGCTGGTTCTGGACAAAATGGAAGAAAATTATAGAACAAAACTAAAATTTCTAAAAAACAAAAGAGGGCTAGACTTGCTAGACCAGTAGAGACTAGATGAAGCCCCAAGATTACTGCTGTAGGATACTGTTTTACACTGGGAACTGAAACTACTCCCACAGGTCACCTTTCTTCTAAAATTGCAAACTGGACCATAACATAATTAATGTCACCTGTGAGTGCTGTGCTCCTCAAAATGATCATCTGAATAAAACCAAGTGGTAAGCAGTTCCCCTAGACCAAAAATGAGAAGACAAGGAGGCAGAGAGACGGGGAAGCTGGATTAAGGGAAACAAAACAACCAGAATGCAAATAATGAGAAAGCTGATATAGTGTGAAAATGTATCCAATGTCACTGAATAATACGTATGTAAATCATTAAATGAGAACCTAATTTGCTAAGTAAACTTTCACCCAAACCACAATAGAATATTTTTAACAATACTAATAATGCATTTTGCAAAAGCTAGACAATGTACAAAGAAGACAGAAGAAGAATTGATGTCTGAATGTTGAATGTACCATGGACTACCAAAAGAACAAACAGATCTGTTCTGGAAGAAGTGCAACCAGAGTGCTCCTTGTAAGCAAAGATGGCGATACTGTGTCTTACATGCTTTGGACCTGTTGTCAGGAAAGTTCAGTCCCTGGAGAAGGACATCATGCTTGGTAGAGTGGAGGGTTGGCAAAAAAGAGGAAGACACTCAGATGAATTGACACAGGTGCCACAACAATAGACTTAAGCATAAAAACAATTGTGGACGTGGCACAAGACTGGGCAGTGTTTCATTCTGTCGTCCATAGGGTCATTATGAGTCAGAACTGACTTGGCAGCACCTAACAATAACAACACATTGCCACAGCATAGATGATGCTAGAAACACTGTGTTGAGATCACTATGTAATCTCACTTATATGAGTTACACAAGCATATAAACCAAACAAAAAAGAGACAAAAAGCACTGCTATCCAGTTGATTCCCAGTCGTAGTGCCCTGTTAGAGAGTAGAACTACCCCAGTAAGGTTTGCAAGGCTGTAACCCGTACAGAAGCCAACTATCACCTCTTCTTCCCACAGAGTGATCAATGAGTTCACTTAGCAGCCAAGTGGTTAACTACTGTGCAACCAAGACTCCTGAGGAAAACATACAAAAGCCAAAAATAATGAGCAGTTACTAGGGGTAAAGTGAGGGGAGAAGGAGTGTCTTAGTAACTGAGTGCTGCTGTAATAGCAACACCACAAGTGGAAGGGTTTGATAAACAGAATTTCCTTTCTTGCAGTTTGGGGGGCTGGAAGTCCAAATTCAGGGCACTGGCTCTAGGAGAAGGCCTGCTCTCTGTGTCATTTCTGGGAGAAGGTTTTTGTCTCATCTCAGCCTCTGGGCAATGGCTTGGTTCCTTGGTGAGCTTCACGTGGCATAGCATCTGTCTTCCCCTAATTGTGCTCTCTGCCTGCTTGTTCGGTCCTTTTGGATTTCCAAGGAGACTGGCTGGGGATGCATCTTACACTAACGGAGTCTCCATGGTGCAGTCGTTCTGTGTTTGACTGCTCACCCAAATGTCAGCAGTGTGGATCTGCCAGCGGCCCCTTGGAGATCCTGTGGGACGGTTCTACGGTGTTCCACAGCGTTCCTATGACTAGGGACTAACTCAATGGCAATGGGTTACACTAATACCACCAATTAACATAACAAAGAAAGCTCATTCTTAAATGAGATTTATAACCACTACCGAAAACCTAAACAAAACTCATCGCCACCAAGTCTTTCTGACTCGTAGTGACCCTATAGGACAGAGCAGAACTGCCTCACAGGGTTTCCAAGGAGAGGGTTGTGGATTCAAACCACTCATCTTTCAGTTAGCAGTTGAGTGCTTTAGTCACTGTGCACCCAAAGCTCCGTAACCACTACAAGTGTTAGGATTGACAACACCTATTTTAGGGGCTACAACTCAACCCCTAATATTTAGGGTACACTGAGTGTGTGTTAAAGGTGGTGGGATAATTTAGAGAAGGAGAGTGACAATCATACAGCTTGAAGACTGCGGTGTCACTGAATTACACAGGTGGAAACTGTTGAAGCGATGTATGTCGTTTGATGAATATTTTCACCACAATAGAAAAGAATAATGCAAGATGTCACCAGTGTGGAAAGTAATACATGACTGAAACAGACCAGGGTAGGAAACCACCTGACGTCTGAACAAAGGGGTGGTTAAGATGCAACGGCATGTTACCATGACAAATTATGTCTATGTGGGAAAAGCTCGTGGCTAAGAAAAGACAGCTCACAAATATCCTATCTAAACCCATGTTTTGGGTACGTGTGTATTTATACACACACCTGTTACATATACCAGATTAGAAGAAGGTCTGGGTGACAAGGTATGGATGATTATTACTTCCTGCTGGCTCATTTATATGTCCTCTATGGAAAGCCAGTGGTGTGGTGGTTAAGAGCTGCGGCTGCTACCCTGAAGGTCAGCAGTTCGAATCCACCAGGCACTCCTTGGAAACTCTATGGGGCCGTTCTACTCTGTCCTGTGGGGTCCCTATGAGCAGGGAGCAATGGCAACAGGCAGCAGGGTAGGTCATGAACATACATGGCTTTTGTAATAAAAAAATAAAATAAAGGTTATCTTTTTAAATAAGCTAGAGAGGAAAAGGAAAAAGAAGAAAACTTTGAAACCCTCGAGCTTGTGATGATTTTAGAATGTTTTACCATCAGGATTTTCAGCTCTCTGGACATAGGACTCATCTGATAAAACTCATTCATTAAAAATAATAATAATGCAAGAAATATAGTAGAAAAAGTCAGAAAAGGAGGAACAACCGCTGGAAGGGATTAACAGAAAAGCAGATGTTTCGGTGGCTGTCTACCGTCTCCAAGACAAAGCCCAGGAGGCCTCCAGGCCCTGACCGCCAGCCTGGCCAGGTCGTCTCTCGAGCCTGTTGAGTGCCCTCCGTATTAATTTTTCTCTTCTTCCTTCCCCTCTCTGTCCTGTTGTCTCTCTCTGCTGTTGTCTCCTGCCAGAAACACTCTCCCCAGAGGCCTTTCGCCTGGCCAGCTCCTAGTCATGCTTTCAATTTCAGGTGAGGTGACACCTCCTTCAGGAAGACTTTCTGGGCCAGGAACCCTCCACCCATGTGGCACCCCACACATCCTCCATCACTTCATCCACCTGGCTCTTCTGAGATTTCTGGCTCAAGGCTCCCATCCCCATAAATTGAGCTCTCTGAGGGTAGGGACAGGGTCTGTTTTTCTCACCCTTCTATGCTATGGTCTGGTGCAGTGTCAGCGCTTACCAAATGCTCAGTAAACGTTGGTCGAGTGATTAGAAGAGAGAACAAGTGAATGAGTGGAGAAGGACAATATCGATTACTAGGTCTAGGGCAGAGTGTCCCTGTGCTGGGGGCTGTTGCTACAAAAGATAGCAGACAAGGGAGCTGAGGGAACAAGTCTCGTGGAAGCACTGAGGCGTATGTGCTGGCCCAGAAGAAGGCCAAGGGATGGAAAAAGCACAGAAAGAGAGAGGTATGCTACCGTTTGTATGGTGTAACCACAATCGACCTCTTGAAGTTTATACAAGAACTTCTAAGAATGGCTTTCACTATGGAGAGGGGGAAATATGCTCTGGGTTTAAATATTGCTGATAGAAAATAAATACAATGAAAAATAAAAAGAATGAACCATAGGCATAAAGCAATTATTTACAGTAGTAGCTGTAACTGGGGAAAAAATGGAATACCCTGCTTGTTGTACCCTAGGGTAATGGGATATAATGCCACCAGCTGTTGGTTTTGAAGACTCAGGGTGGGGAATATAATAAAACACCAAGTCCTGATACATGCTACACCGTGGATGAACCTTGAAAACACTAGGCTGAGGGAAATAAGTCAGAGACAAGTACACGATCCCGTGTACATAAAATGGGCAAATGTCCAGAGACCGAAGTTTCCCGTCAGTTCTCACATCTGGGAGGGAGGAGGAACGGGGATCCTGTGTTTAGACAGTTTTGAGCTTCTGTTCACAGGTGCAGGATGGATGGGGAGTGGGCAGGGGTGGTGGGTCCACTACGTGGTGAAAATCATTAATGTCTCTGAATTCGACAAGTAACAAGTGCTGGACCAGAAAATATTTCCTTAAGTATATATTTACTCTTACCACAATAGAACAGTTCTTAAAATATCAAGAAACCAGAAACCCTAGATGCAGGGGTTTATGGGAGAGGAGAGCAGTAGCGGTAAGTGGTCCCTCATACATAGTACCCACTTGGTAGCTGTGAAACGAGTGAATAACAACAACTGCCCTGGCTTGGGGTCACCCCGAAGCAGATGTTGATGCCTTTGGTTGGGTTCCCCAGAAGCTGATCATGCCACACGTGCACATAATTTCGTTGGGAGACGATTGCTGGCACGGGTGGGGAAGTGAGGCAGGGAAGGGAAAGATGCCACGCTGGGAGCTTTCACACAAAGGTTGCCAGTGGAGGTAACAACATCAGCCATTCTCTGTTGGGAGAATGGGCAGAAAAGTCTTTGGCTATAGCTTAGAGGATCAGGAAGACGGAGATGTGGTCTACCACCTCCCATTCGCCTTTGGTTGAGAGGGCTGATTCACGGACGTTGTCTCCTTGGCATTTCCAGACTATTCCAAGGAAGGGATGACAACACTCTCCTGGTCAGGGGAACCCCTCAGGCATAGAGTCAAAGTTGATCGCAGTGAGCAGCTTCCCTGGCTGGCCCAGGTGGTTACTGTGCCCCACTGTTAGCCAGAAGGAGGTTAGAATCTCTCCAGGGCACAGATGGAGAAACATCTGGCAATCGACTTCTGAAAAATCAGTCACTGAGAGCCCTGTGCCGCGTAGCTTACTCTGCAACTCGTGGGGTTGCCCTGAGTTAGCCAATGGCCTCGACAGCACCTGGCGCTGGTACTTACGTGGAAACAGTGAGTGCCATGGGACACTGACAACATCTGCAGAGTCGACCCTTACTGAATGCCTGCTAGGGTTCGGGGATCCTGGCAGCACAGTGGGTAAGAGCGACAGTGAGCTACAGCTGCTCACTGAAAGGTCAGCAGTTCAAATCTACCAGCGGCTCCTTGGAAACCCTATGAGGGAGTTCTACTCTGTCCTATAGGGTCACTATGAGTTGGAATTGACTCAACAACAACAGATACCTTTTGTTTGTTCATTGTGATTCGAAATCAGCTGTGGTGGCACAGTTGTTAAGCAATCAGTTGCTGGGCTGCTGAAAAGTTGGCGGTTGGTGCCCATCAGCCATTCTGAGGGAGAAAGAGGTGACACTTGGCTTCTGTAAAGACTAGAGCCTGGAAAACCCTTTCTGGCAGGTTAACTCTGTTCTACAGGGTTGCTATGGGTGGGAATGGCTCCTTGGCAACGGGCTTTGTTTTATTGGATGTGTATAATTTAGGCATTTAGAGAATATTTTCTTCAGTTCCTAAAATAATTTTACACGGTAAATACTATCATTCTTGTTTTTCATGTGAAAAAAACTGAAGTGCAGAAAGTGTGTGATATGATCAAAGTCATACAGACCAAGGGTTTCATTCAAGGCTTGTCAGAAAGACTGGAGCAACACGGTCTTTATGAGAGATCCAATGGTAAGAAGGACCCAAACATCTCTCCCTAAGATGCTGGACAAGAGGAAGATCAAGGAGCGAATCTAAGAAGACTGCGTTACTGCCCAATCACGTGGGTCTCACGCACACACACAGTTTGCACAATATCCTAAAGATCATTGTCAGGAGCAGCGAAAATCACATGCATAAGAAAGAAAGATTTCAAAAAATGCAAAATGTCAAAAGTGCATTTAAATGTTGTTGTGTACCATCTCACGGCAACTCTATGGTCTCGCATCCTTCTCACAACCGTTACACCTGAGCCCGCTCCTGCCCCCACCACTCAGTCCCCCTTGTGGAGGGTCTTCCTCTTTTTGGTCGACCCTCCACTTTGCCAAGCATGAAGTCTGTCTCCACAGACTGGTCCTTGCTAATGACAGGTCCAAAGTACGTGAGATGAAGTCTCACCATCCTGGCTTCTAAGGAGCATTCTGGCTGGGCTCCTGTCCAGACTGATTTGTTAGTTCTTCGGCCAGGCCATCGTTTATTCAGTGGTCTTTGCCAGCATCATAGCTCAAAGGCACCAATTCCTCTTCCACCTCCTGTATTCAGTGTCCAGCTTTCACGTGTACGTGAGGTAGTTGAAAACACCATGACTTAGGTCAGGCACCCTGAGTCCTTAAAGTGACATCGTCACTTTTTAACACTTTCAAAAGATGTTTCTGCAGCCACCTTTTCGTTTCTTGACTGCTGCTCCCATGGGTGTTGATTGCAGATCCAAGTAAACTGAAAGCCGCAACAGCATCAGCCTTGTCTCCGTGTATCATGGTGTTGCTTACTGGCCCAGCTGTGAGGACTTTTGGGTTCTTGATGTCGAGGTGTAACGCATACTGAAGGCTGTAGTCCTTGATCAGTGAGTGCCTCAAGTCCTCTTCACTTTCAGCAAACAATATCGTGTTATCCGCATATCACAGGTTGTCAACGTGTCTTCTGCCAGGCCTGGTGCCACGTTCTTCTTCATGTAGTTCAGCTTCTCAGATTATTTGCTGAGAATACAGGTAGAAGAAATATGTGCAGGGATGCAAACCTGATGTACGCTTTTCTAATTTTAAACCAGGTGGAATCCCTTCGTTTTGCTTGAACCACTAGCTCTTGGTCTACCTTACAGGTTTCTCATGAGCACAGTTAAGTGTTATTTAATTCCCATTCTGTGCAATGTTGTCTATAATTTGCTATCGTCCACACAGTCAGGTGTCTTTGCGTAGTGAGTAAGATCCAGGTAACTGCCTGTTTTAGTCATCTAGTGCTGCTCTACCACAAATACTAAGAGCAGATGGGTTTAGCAAAGAAAAGTAGATTGCTACACATGGTTGGCTTGGCTACACATGCAGTAGGTTACCAGTCTGAATTCAGGGTGTCCGCTCCAGGGGAAGGCTTTCCGTCTGTCAACTCTGGAGGAAAGTCCTTGGAGTGTATCGATCTTTGGTCAGGGAGCATCTTAGCACAGGAACGTCAGGCATGAAGGACGCTGAGGGTCCTCTCCAGGTGCTGCTTTCTTGATAGTGTACTATGTTCCCAACTCTCTACTTGCTTCCCTTTCCTTTTATCCTCTGTAGGATAAAAGATGGTGCAAGCCACACTCCAGGGAAACTCCCTTTACGATGAATCTGGGAAGGGACCTTAGGAAGGGTGTTACAATCCCACCCTAATCGTCTTTAACATACAGCATAGGAAAATCACAAAACAGAGGGCAATCGTACAATAGCAGTAACCATAACCCAGCCAAATTTCTGTGTTTGGTTTTGGGGGAACACAATTCAATCCATGACACCATCTTTCTGGTGCTCTCTGCTTTCAGCCCAGAGCTGTCTGACATCGGCCATGATATCCCTCTTCCGTGTTCTCTTCTGAATCAGCTTGAATTTCCGGCAGTTTGCTGTCACTGTACCACTGCAACAGCTTTTGAACGATCTTCATAAAAATTTTACTGGCATGTGATAATAATGATATTGTTTGATAATTCCTGCATTCTATTGGATCCCTTATCTTTGGAATGGTTACAAACGGGGGTCTCTTCCTGTTAGCCAGGTAGCTGTCTTCCAAATTTCCTGGCATAAACAAGTGAGCACTTCCCACTGCCTCCACTTGTTGAAACTTCTCATTTGGCATTCCATCAGTTCCTGGAGCTTTGCTTTTCGTCAGTGTCTTTAGTGCACCTTCAACTTCTTCCTGCAGTACAAGTGGTTCTGGGTCACATGTCATCTCCTGTAACAGTTGAACACTGACCACTTCTTTTTGGTACAGTGACTATATGTAGTCCTTCTATTTTCTTTTCAGACTTCCTGTGTCATTTGGTTTTTTGCCCACAGAATTCTCCAGTACTGCAGTTATATCATTTTCCTTCCATTCTTCCACCTTGAAAAATGCCACCTATGCTCTTTCCTTTTAGTTTGCTAATGCCAGGTCTTTGCACATTCTAGTACACTCTTCTACTTTGTCTTCTGAAGATGCCCTTTGAAATCTTCTGTTCAGAGATTTTACTTCATCGTTTCTTCTTTGCCCTTTACTCTATGTTCAAGAGAGTTTCAGAGTCTCTTCTGACTTCCATTTTGATCTTCTTTTTCTTTTCTGTCTTTTCAATGACCTTTTGTTGTCTTGTATGATGTCCTCAACGTCATTCCACAACACAACTTACATTTAATTTGTCAAGTCTATTCTTGAGATGCTCTTTAAATTCAAGGGAAATCCACTCACAGTTGTACTTTGGCTCTCGTGGACTTCTTTTAATTTTCTTCAGCTTCAGCTTGAACTTGCATGTGAGCAGTTAACAGCCTTTCCCACAGTGAGTCCTGGCCTTGTTCTGACTGATGATATTGAGCTTCTCTATTGTCTCTTTCCACAGGAAGTACTGAATTTGATTGCTGTGCATTCTACCTGGAGCAGTCCGCATGTCTAGTCATCATTTATGTTGTTGAAAAAAGGTATTTACAATAAATAAGTCGTTCGGTTTTGAAAAATTCTGCCATGTGGTCCCCAGCATCATTTCTATCACCAAGGTCATATTCCCCATGACCAATTTTTCTTTGTTCCCAGCTTTTGCATTCCAATCACCAGTAATCATCAATGCATCTCGAGTGCATGTTTGATCAATTTCAGACTGCAGAAGTTGGTGAAAATCTTCAGTTTCTTCATCATTGACATTAGCGGTTAATGAGTAAACTTAGATAATTGTTGTGGCTGTTAGGTGCCTTCGAGACGGCTCCGACTCACAGCAACCCTGTGCACAACGGAACGTAACATTACCCAGTCTGGTGTCATGTCCACAAGCGTTTTCATGCTTAAGCCCGTTGTTGCCGCCACTGTGTCACAACGTCTCCACAAGGGTCTTCCTCCCTTTCGCTGACCCTCTGCTCTACCAAGCCTGATGTCCTTCTCCAGGACT
This sequence comes from Heterohyrax brucei, assembly GCA_028571685.1. Lineage (NCBI taxonomy): Eukaryota > Metazoa > Chordata > Mammalia > Hyracoidea > Procaviidae > Heterohyrax > Heterohyrax brucei. The sequence continues at coordinate 83,581,726 of CM053157.1, read as the reverse complement.
GATCCTTCCTGACAACATGTCCAAAGTATGTGAGATGCAGTCTCGCGTCTTTGCTCCCAGTGAGCACTCTGTTTGTCGTTCTTCCAGAGCAGATCTGTTTGTTCTTTTGGTGGTCCGTGATGCGTTCAACAGTCTTCTCCAATACTGCAATTCAAAAGCAACAATTCTTCTCCTCTCTTCCTTGTTCATTGGCCAGCTTTCACACACATATCACGCTACTGAAAATACCATGGCTTGGGTCAAGCACACTGTAGTCTTCAAGGTGACATCTTTAATTTTCAATGCTTTAAAGAGATCCTTTGCAGCAGATTTTCCCAGTGCAACACATCTTTTGATTTCTTGACTGCTGCTCCCGTGGGAGCTGACTGTGGACCCAAGTAAGGTGAAACCCTTGACCACCTCAATCTTTTCTCTGTTTTTGACAATGTTACTCACTCATTTGAATAATAGTCATATTAATTGGTCTCCCTTGTAGATGTGTGGATATTATCCCATCACTGACAGTATTAGACTTTAGAATAGATCTTGAAGTGTGCTTTCTGATGATGAATGTGACACCATTCCTCTTCAAGTTATCCCAGCATGGTGGACCATGTGATTGTCTGATTCAAAAGGACCATGCCAGTACATTTCAGCTGACTAATGCCTAGGATGGAAATGCTGGTGATGATGTAGTGGTTAAGAGCTATAGCTGCTAACTGGAAGGTCATGAGTTTGAAACTGTCAGGTGCTCCTTAGAAACCCTATTGGACAGTTCTACTCTGTCCTATAGGGTTGATATGAGTCAGTCAACTCAAAGGCAATAGACATGTGGGTAGTGCCTATTTGTCTTCAAGGATTCCATTTCATTTTTGATAACTTTCGGTTGTCCTTGATTCATACTTTTTCAGTTATCAATGAGTATTTGCAGCTGTTTCCTCTTCTTTTGAGTTGTGTCACATTGACAAATGAAGGTCCCTAAAGACTGACTCCATCCATGTCATTAAGGTCAACAGCACTTGGCTTGGCCTGGCTGCTTAAAGGAGACATTGTATTTTGAGTGTCTTCCCACAGAGAGGTTCATCTGCCATCTGCCTATCAGACAGTGTTCTACCGCCATTCACATGTTTTCACTGACTAATTTTATTTAGAAGCAGATTGCTAGATCCTTCTTCCCACTTGGTCAGTCTGGAAGTTCCACTGAAACCTGTCCACCGTGGGTGATCCTGCTAGTATTTCAAGTTAGCATCACAACATGAAAGCCACCACAGTATGACAAACAGGGCAACAAACGACTCTCTCATTTTCTGACATGAATCAAATTCAATTAGCATATTCCATGGCCTAGACATAGAATCAGTCATTTCTCAACAAAGACTTGTTTCTTTAAGTGTGCGATGAATTTTAGACATCATAGCCTAGGTGGGTACTCACCAATCCTCCAGTGGGCTTGTTTCTTCACCTTTGTCTTGTGTGTAGCTAAGAAATACTCTTACAGTCTTGGGATGACCAATGACATAATGACTTTATACTGACACCGCCAACTCAAATTCAGGACTACAGCTTTTTACTGAATCTCATCTACATTAAGGTATTTCTCCTTTTTTTATTACACCAAAGTAATAACAAATGTGTTTTTTCTCACAAAACACACACCACAGTCATAGAATAAGAGTATCAGTACTAACATAAACACTATGATTACTGAAGTTAAGGGTTGTATTTTGGTTTCTTTCTTTTTTTTTTTTTTTGCCATTCTTTTTGCCGTTAGGGTATATGCCACTAAGACTATACAGTCAAACTACACCATTTTAAACTCATTTGAAATAATGTCTTAATTTATATGGTTATGCTACCAACTCAGCATACCCACCCCACTGCCGTCATGTTGATTCCCCCTCATAGTGACCCTATAGGACAGAGTAGAGCTGCCCCATAGAGTTGTCAAGGAGCACTTAGCAGATTTGAACTGCTGACCTTTTGGTTAGCAGATGTAGCACTTAACCGATACACCATCAAGGTTTCCACTCAACATACTGCTTGGTCTATTTATTTACTGCTTTTGATTTCCAGGGATTTATTTTTAAATTATGTATTTTATAATTCTGTAAAATATTTACGTGATTTCATAGTTAAATTTATCAAACAACATAAGTGTAACTACTATCACTGTTTCTCTACCCTTTCCTTCTCGCTGGTGTATTACACACAGTTTTTTTGTTGCTTTTTCATTTAATAACATGTCCTGGGTATCACTCTATTGGTGGTGGTCGCTGTTGAAACAGCTCTAATTCACAGCAACCCCACACACAACAGAATGAAACATTGTCCGGTCCTGTGCCATGAGAAGAGGAAATCACTGACTAGATAGTGGACCAGTGTCAGTTTTAATTCAGGGAAAGAAAGTTCATAACACAAGCAAAATCACAGAGCTTCCTAGACACATCCAAACACCTTGAGGAACCAATTTGCTGGGGCTGAGGGCTGGGAACGGTGGTCTCCAGAAACATCTAGTCCAATTGGCACAGCGTAGTTCGTAAAGAAAACATCCTATATTCTACTTTGGTGAGGAGCATTTGGGGGTCTTTAAAGCTTGTGAGTGGCCAGCTCAGATAGATCTTGGTCCCATCATGTTCAGACCAGAGTATAATGAAGAAAGCCAAAAACACGAGGAAAATACTAGTCCAAAGGACTAATGGGCCACATGAGTCACAGTTTCTACCAGCCTGCGCCCAGAAGAGCTCGATGCCTCCCAACTACCACTGACCTAACGGGGGTCACAGTAGGGGATGCTGGGCAGAGTGGGAAAAAACCTAGAACAAAATTCAGAGTCACAGAAAAAGACTAGACTTAGTGGGCTGACTGAAACTGGAGGAACCCCTGGACACCCTGCTAACTCAGAACTGAAGCCACTCCCAGAGACCACCTTTCAGCCAAAGATTAGACAGGCTTAGAAAACAAACAAGAACGCATGTGAGAAACGTGTTTCTTAGTGCAATCAAGCATATGAGACCAAATGGGCAACACCTGCTCAAAAACAAAGATGAGGATAACCTTGGACAAATGGACACAGGCAGCTTGGGGTGGGAAGGGGAAGGGGGAGAGTGCTGACACATTGCAGGAAAGGCAACCAACACTACAAAACAATTTATGCATAAATTTTTTATTGAGAAACTAATTTGTGATGTAAACTTTCACCTTAGGAAACACTGGTGGCATGGTGGTTTAGTACTACGACTGCTGACTGAAAGGTTGACAGTTCAAGTCCACCAGGCACTCCTTGGGAACCCTATGGTGCAGTTCTACTCTGTTCTGTAGGGTCTCTATGGGTTGGAATTGACTTGAAAGCAGTGGGTTCTGGTTTGTTTGTTTGTTTTGTGGTATACTTCCGTGAGACACACGCCCCAATCAAGACACACAGAGCATTTCGTTCCTTCTAGAAAGAGCCCTTTCACCATTCCTGGTCAATTCTCCCCACACCCAAGATAAACCACTGTTTTGATTTGTTTCATTATAGATTAGTTTTGTCTGTGCTAGACCTCCATATAAATGGGGGCATTTGTACTTCTGTGTTTAAGACACTTTCACTCAGCAAAATGTTTTTGAAATTCATCTGTATTATTTTTCAGTAGATTATTGTAATTATTCTTGAGCAGTATCTTGCTTGCATCACTTATTGATGCATATCTGTGTCATTTCCAAACTGGGATTATTATGAATTATTCTATAAAAATTTTTTTCTATTTGTATGCTTTCATTTTTCTTGGATAAATACCTGGAAGTGGAATCATTAGGTCATATGTAGATATACGTTTATCTACATGAAAAACTGTCAAGTTTATTTCTAAAGTGGTTTACCATTTTATCTTCCCAGCAGTGTAGGAGAGTTCTAGTTGCTCCACAACTTAACCAACGTTTGATACTTTCATACTGTTAAGTTGAAGCCACTCTCGCAGATGTGTAGTAAAGAGCCTTGGTGGTGCAGTGGTTAAGCTATTGGCTGCTGAGCAAAAGTTAGCAGTTCAAACTCACTAGCCCCTCCATGGAAAAAGATGTAGCAGTCTGTCTTTGTAAAGGTGACAGCCTTTGAGACCCTATGGGTCACTACAAGTCAGAATTAACTTTATGGAAGTAGGTGATTTTTTTTGTTTTTAGCATTTCATTGTGATTTTAGTTCAGTTTCTCTAATGATGTTGACTAATTTTCATGTGCTTAGTGGACATTCATATATCTTTCTTTTTAAAGTACCTGTTCAAGTTTTTTGCACATTTTTTTACTGGATTGTTTGTCTTTTTATTGTTGAGTTGTAGTCGTTTATATGATCTACATATAAGACCTTTTTTGTATTATAAAGATATTGCACATTTTCTTCAAGTTTGTGGATGACATTCATTTTCTTAACTATGATGTTTGGTTACAAAGTTTAATTTTTTCTTTTTTTTCCTTTATGGTTAGTGCTTTTTAGATATTAAGAAAGCTTTACCTATCCTGATGACATAAAGATATCATTCTCTCTCACTCTCTCTCTCTCTAATTTTAAAAATTTACACAGAGTAAAACTGACATTTTTGGTATACCAATTCCATGGATTTTAACACATGTATAGCTTCATGTGACTATCACAACAATCGGCATATAGAATAGTCCTATCCTTTCCCAGAAAACTCTCTATGTTGCCCGTTTTATAGTCAACCTACCCTAATCCTAAGCACTGGCATTCACCAATCAATCCTTCTACCTATAATTCTACCTTTCCCACAATATCACATAAATAGAATTATAAGACTGGCTTCTGTACTCAGCATACTGCCTTTGAGAGTTATCCATGTCATTGCTTTTGCCAAAAATTCAGTTTTTCCTAAAGTGGAGACACTGAATATTGCTTATCCATTCACTACTGGAAAGTTATTTGTGTTGTTTTCAGTTCTGTGTGCTTATGGATAAAGACGTGCTAAACACTGGGAGAGAGTTTTTTTGTGAACATGTTTTCATTTCTCTAGGGTGAGTAACTAAGTGTGGGGTGGTGGGTTATAGGGTAAGTGTATATTTAACTTTATAAGAAACTACCCAACTCTTTTCTAAAGTAGCCATGCTTCTTCACATTCCCACCAGCAACGTACAAGAATTCCAGGGATTCCACATCTTTTTTGTTCCACATCATTTGTTATTTTCTGGTTTCTTTTTACCATTTTGTTGAGTGGTGGTATTTCATGGTAGTTTTAATTTCACTTTTCTAAAGGCTAAGGATACCCAGGGGAGCCCTTGTGGCACAGTGGTTGGGCATTTGACTGCTAACCCAAAGGTTGCTGGTTTGATCCTACAAGCCACCCTTCAGGAGAAAGATGGAGCAGTCTCTTCCGTAAAGATTTACAACCTGGAAACCCTGCAGGCCATTTCTACTCTATCCTAACAGGCTGCTAGGAGTCAGGCTTGACTTGATGGCAGTGGGCTTGGGTTTAATGATGTTGAGCATTTTTTCGTGTGGTATTTACCAACCATATACATTCTTCAGTGAAGTGTCTATTAAATTCTTACGCTCATTAAAAAGAAAGAAAAATTTCATTGGTGGTTTTTTGAGAATTTTTGGTTGGTTATATGAGACCTGAGAATATTTTCTCTTATGGATCATGCTGTTGGCAGAATGTCTAAGAATTGTTTGCTCAGACATTTTCCTAAGTTTTCTCCTTAGAGAAATGATCCATTTTGAGTTAATTTTTGCATAAAGTATAAGGAATAGGTTGCTTTTCTCTTTGTTTCTTTTACCTATAGTTTCTTTCTTTTTAAAAAATACAGTCTTTATCCAATTGCAGGAATTGGCAAACCACGGCCCAAGCATTGTCTCTGACTGACAATTTCCTTCCATATAATGCGCAATTTAAGAATAGCTTTTATGCTTTTAAAGAGTTTTTCTTTTTTTAAAGAACATGCAAAACTGTCCTTGACTGTAAATAGTTTACAAAGTGTAGAATATTTACTAGCTTACCCTTTAGAGAAACTGTTTGCCAGCCCCTACTCTGCTAAATTGTCTTTGCTCCTGAAAATCAGTTGATCATATTTTTATAGGCTTATTTCTGGATTCTCTGTTCTGTTCCATTGATTTATGTGTCTATCCTTTCACAAATCTTACAGCTTCTTGATTACTGCAACTTTAAAGTAAGTTGTAACAATCGGATACTCCAAGCCATTCCATTTTGTTCTCTTTATATTGTTTTGGCTGTTCTAATTCCTGTGCCTTTCCACAGGAATTTTAGAACCAGCTTGTCTATATTTCCAAAAATCCTGTTTAGATTTTGGTTGAAATTATGTTAATACACACATGAATTTGGGGAAAACTGACATCTTAACTGTGCTTTCTTCCAATTCGTGAACATGGTATGTTTGTTTAGGTTTTCTTTTATTTCTTTCACTAGCATCTTGTAGTATTGCACATGTCTTGTTAGAGTTATACTTAAATATCTTAGTTTTTGGAACTTCTGTAAATTTTTTTTTAAACTTTTATTTTCCAGTTGTTCATTGCTCATAAACAGAATTGATATTTTTTAAATGCTTACTTTGTATCCTTAAACTTTGTTAAACTCACTATTTAAAGTTTAATAACTTATTGAATTTTGTTTGTATAGACAATCATGTTATACCCCAGTAGGGGCCATTTTATTTCACATTTTCCAATTTTATTTTCTTTTTCTTGCCTACTGTACTAGCTAGGACTTCTAGTATGTTAAACAAGAGGAGTGGAGTTGACATTCTTGCCTTGTTCCTGGGGAAAGCACCCAGTATTTCTCTGTTGTGTATGAAGTTCAGGGAGCTTTTTGGTTTTGGGTGGTTTTTTTTGTTGTTGCTGTTGTTTTCTTTCTTTGTAGATATGAGGACTGCCAATTACATTTGCAAACTCATACTAGAAGAAGAGCTACGTACCTCGTTGCTAAATATCACTATGGTCACCTTTGAAGCACTCCCCTTGGGAAGCTATGGACCAACGCCAGCACCTAGTCCACCCTTCCAAGTAATTTTAGAACTCTTTTTCTGGAATGGCCATCAGAGCTGTCACCACATCACTCTTGATATCCTGAATGTCATCCAAATGTCTTCCTTTCAATATTTCCTTAATTTTCAGGGAAAGGAAAACGTCATTGGGGGCCAGATCAGGTGAGTAGGGAGGATGTTCCAATACAGTTTTTTGTTTACTGGCTAAAAACTCCCTCATAGACAACTAGACAATTAAGTTCAAGAACTAGCCACCTTGTGCAATGGCCACTCCAGAAAGAGCTCCAAATTTGAAGGTTGGTGTTTTAGTCAGCTAGGCTGCTCTAACAGAAATACCACAGAGTGGATGGCTTTAACAAAGAAAGATTTGTTCTTACACAGTCCGGTAGGTTGCAAGTCCATATTCAGGGTGTCCACTCCAGGGAAAGACTTTCCCCTTGTCGGCTCTGGAGGAAAGTCCGGTATTGCATCAGTCTTTGTCCAGGGAGCGTCCTAACGCAAGAACCTCTGGTCTGAACGACACACTCTGCTCCCAGTGCTGCTTGCTTGATGGTAGCGAGGTTCTCAAATTGTCCTTGTTTCTTTTTCCTTTTATTCCTTGCAAGCTAAAAGCATTAAGGGTGGGGCAAGCCATACTCCAGGGAAACTCCCCCAACAGCAGGAATTCACAGCCCCACCCTAATCCTTTAACATACAGGTTAGCAAAACCACACAATGGAGGACAGTCCCAAGATACTGGGAACCATATCCCAGCCACGTGGCTGCACACATTTTTGGGGGGACACAATTCAAACCATGACAGTTGGACTAGGTGTTGGCATTAGTGCAGAGCTTCAGAAGGAGAGTACTTCAAAGGCGACCTTAGCGATATTCAGCGATGAGCTGCGTAGCACTTAGAACAATTAAGTTTGCAGACTTAATTGTCAGACTTCTATATCCTTTATCAGGTTAAGAAAATTCCCTTCTGTTCTGAGTTTGTTTAGGATTGTTATCATTAATGGTGTTGAATTATTTCAAATGTCTTTTTTTCTTCTCCTGCATCAATTTATACGGTCATATGACTTTCCTTCTTAGGTCTTTTGATATCATAGGAAACACTGATTGGTTTTCAAAATGTTGAACCAAACTTGCATGCTCAGGATGCAGGATAAATAACAGTTAATTGGGACAGAGTATTCGCTGTGTGTATTGCTGAATTTGACTTGCTAATATTTTGTTGTAGATTTTTGTATCTATGTTCTCAAGGGAAATTGTTCTGTGGTTTTCTTTACTTGTGCTATCTCTGGCTGGTTTTGTGATCAGGAAGATGTTTAACTTTGTACAAAGAGTTGGAAAGTGATCCCTCATCTTCTGTTTTCTAGAGGACAGTGTAAATTGATATTATTTCTTCTACAGAAGTTTGGTGAATTCACCAGTGAAACCACCTGAGCCTGGAGTTTTATTTTCTGGAATCTTTTGACTACAAATGCTTTTCATTTTTTTCCTCCAATAGCGAAGACTGTTAAGTTTATGTCTTTTGGGATATGTTTTGGGTAGTTTATGGCTTTCAAAGAATTGCTTTATTTTATTTTTCAGTTTTGTGTGCATAAAGCATCTCATAGAACTCCTTTATTGCCCTATTCTTACCTCTCCTGTGGTGCTAATACTGGTAATTTATGGGTTTCTCTCTCTTTCTTTCCTTCTCTCTCTCTCCTCTTTGTCAGCAAAAAAAGTGGTTTTTGGTTTCATTGATTTTCTCTATTGTTTTCCTGTTTTAAATTTTCTTTTTTGCTCTTTGTTATAGTTTTCCTTCTGCTTGAATTTTTTTCCTTTAGTTTCTCAAGGTGGAAGCTTAGATTATTAATTTGTTAATTTTCTTTCCTTTTTAAATATAAGCACTTAATGCTATAAATTTCCCTCTAAGTCCTGCTTTAGCCACATGTCAGGTTTTTTTACATGCTGTGTTTTTACTTTGATTCACTTGGAAATATTTTTAATTTTTCCCTCAGACTTTCTACATGACCTGTGGATTATTTGGAAATGTGTTGTTTAATTTCCTAGTATTTGACAATTTTCCAGTGTCTTTACTGATTTCTACTGTAATTCTATTATGGTCAGAAAAAGTTCTTTGTATGGTTTCAGTTCCTTTGTGGTGGTTGATTGGGATTTTAAATTGTATGTTCTTGCTGTTTTCCTATTTACTTGTTATGCTGATTACTGAGAGAATAGTATTTATTGCAGGCACCAACTGTAACAGTGGATTTGTTAATTTCTCCTTTTGGTTCTATCAGTTTCATTTGTTTTGAAGGTCTGTTGTTAGGTACATACATATTCAGTATTGTTATGTGTTCCTGGTGAATTTTTCTCTCTTATCCTTCCATCACATCTCTCCTTATTCCTAATAAATGTCCTTGCTCTGAAATCTATTTACCTCATATTAGTACAGCCACTTCGTCTTTCTTTCGACTGTTTGAATGGTAGATCTTTTAAAATACGTGTATCACTTTATTTAAAGCAAATTTCTTATATATAGCATATGGTTGGGTTTTGTTTTTTATTCTGACAGTGTCTTCTAATGGGTGTGTTTAGACCACCTACATTGTAATTGTTAATACATTTGGATTTTGGTCCACCACTTTATTATTATTCTAATACAATGATGGCACCCTAGTGGTCTGGTGGTCAAGAGCTTGGATGATACCCAAAGATCAGCAGTTGGAATCTACCTGCTGTTCTTCAGAAGCCCTAGGAAACAGTTCTACTCTGTTCTATAGGGTCACTGTGAGTGGGCATCAGCTTGACAGTAATGGGCTTTACTTGATTATTTAATTTTTCTTTCTCTTCTATATTTTGTCATTCTGTTTTCCCTTTACTGCCTTTTCTTTTTATGATATTTACTTATTTTTAAGCCTTCTTATTAGGTTTCTAGCCACATCTACTTGTACAGTTTCTTGTTTACTTTTATTGGTTGTTCTAGGGCTTACAATTGGCATACTTAATTTTCACAGTTTTCTTAGAGTTAATATTTTACTATTTGACGTGAAATGGAGAAACATTGCCAACATCCAAGTCTCCATCTTCCACTCTTTATGTTGTGTGTGTCATATGTACTATCTGTACATACACTGAAAACTCCACTGGACAATATTACTTTATTTTTTTATTTCAGGCACCATACATATTTTAAAGAAGAGAGGAAAATAATGGGGGGCAGAGTCAAGATGGCAGACTAAACACACATCTCTCTAAATCCCTCTGGAAACCAAGTCCTGAATTGATAATTAAACAGAGACTTCTGGACACATAGTGAGCCCTGGGACATGGCATGTGGCTGTCTATTTGGTCTACATACCACTGAGCATGAAACTTCTTCTCTTTCACCAATCCCCGCCCTTGATGAGTGTCGGCTTTCAGGGACTGATGGTAAATCATCACTTTAGCTTTTTCTTTTCTCTTCTCTGTCTTAGCTGGCAGGAGGGACTGAAGCTTGACGCGCAGCAAGGCTCAGACACACTGCTGATGAGATTAGTGAACAGAGTAGCCACATTTTGAAGATCTGGCCTTGAAATCTGTGCAACTCAGCACCTCTGACCTCTCTCTCTCAGAATCTCCAAATCTCCACCATTGAATAGGCTTTTCTGAGGTGGGTGGGGGAGCTTGTGCAGGATGCCATCTTCATTTACTGGGAGGCAGAGTTTCCTATACAGAGGCCTCAGCTAGACCTAATTTGCTGGCTGGGAGGCAATGCCTCCATGGGGAGGCTCTTCCAGCAGTAAAGCAGCCTTTGATACAGAGGAGCTTACTTTGCCAGCTGGGAAGAGGGACTTGCACACCTGAAAGCCTGACTAATTTTGGAAGCTGTCAGAAACCTTTTATCTTTCAATAGAGAAATAACTGCGGTGTATCTAGGCAGTATCTCTTCCAGCCTTTACTGTCCCACATTATAGGGTCATTTGACAGCTCCCCAGTGACGCTGTAATTGGGGCTCTGTCTTTGCCAATCAGGAGGTGGAGCCTGTTACCCCAGAGATTTCACTGAGCCCAGTTACTGGAGTACTTAGAGGTGTCTGGTGATCAACTTCCTTTTCAGATTGACCTTTAGATCAGTTAAGGTAACACTGGAGAAACAAAACAACCTCCAGATGCCCAAAAAGCAACAAACTTTGAACCAGAACATTAGTAAGAATTCATCTATGGCTTCAGAAGGTCCACAAAAGAAAGATCCAAAGAACTTCCCAGACAAAGAAGCCTTTCTGACACTACTGAAGGACGAGTACAAAACGATTATATATAGAGAGCCCTCCTAGACCTCATACAAAATGCAGCAGAGCAAAATGAAAAATTAAGCAAGCTATTTGATCTGATGGAACACCAGTACTCTGAAATCCAACAGATCAAGAACAAAATCAAAGAGATAGAAAATTCAGTTCAAAGCCAAGAAAACAGAACTGAACAAATGGAAAATAGACTTTCTGTCTTGGAAGATAGAGTTACTGACTCCAGCATCTATGAAGAGACACCAGAAAAAAGAAAGGAAAATGAAGAAGCATTAAGAAGCATGTGGGACTCTATTAAGAGGAACAATCTACAATTAATTGGAGTTCCTGAATGAGATGGGACACCCGAGAACACAGAGAGTATTGTCGCTGAGCTGTTGACAGAAAACTTCCCGGAAATTATGAAAGAAGAGAATATAGATAGCCAAGATACATATTGAATGCCACTCAATATAGATCCCAAAAGAAAGACTCAAAAACATATTATAATCAAGCTTAACAAAATGAAACATAAGCAGAAACTCTTAAAGGCAGCAAGACTCAAAGCAAAGCTAACATTCAGAGGGAAACCCTATAGACTTTCATCTGATTTCTCAGCAGAAACGATGCTGGCGTGGAGACAATGGGATGACACAGTCAAAGTCTTCAAGGAGAAGAACTTCCAATCAAGAATTGTGTATCCTGCAAAACTGTCTTTCAAATACGGAAATGAAATCAAGACATTCACAGATAAACAGAAACTCAGAGAATTTGTAAAAACCAAACCAAAGCTACAAGAAGTACTGAAAGAAGCTCTTGGCTTAGAAGAACAAAACCATTAATTTTATATTTTAGGAGGAAATACAGGACACATCACCCAGAAACCTACTCAGTTGGGGAAGGTTTCAAACTCAATCAAAGCTGTAATATTAAAGAAGGAAAATAACATATTTACCCAGATTTGCCATTTCTCCTGTTTTTACCTCATTCCTGAAGTTTCAAGTTTCCATCTGCTATCATTTTGCTTTCACTTGAAAAAATTTCTTTAGCATTTTTAAGAGCAAGTCTGTAGGCAACAGTTGTTTTGGTTTTCCTTCATAGGTGAATTCCATTATTGCAGCTTCATTCTTTAAGAATATTATCCCTCAATGTAGCCTTATGAATTGGCAGTTTTTTCTTTCAGCATAAGATTTTTTCTGGTGTCTTTTTACCATCATGATTTATGATAAGAAGTCAGAAAGTATTGGTATCATTATTCCTCTGTATGTAAAGCAATTAGTTTTATGTAGCAGCCTTCAAACGTTTTAATTTGTCTTTCATTCTCAGTAGTTTGATTATGCTGTAGTGAACATGAATTTCTTTGAGTATATCCTTTTGGAGCTTGCTAAGCAATTTGAATTAATACATTTATGCTTTTCACTGAACTTAGGAAGGTTTTACTGATTATTTCCTCAAAGTTACTTTTGTAATGTACTCTTTCTCCTCTCCTTCTGAAAAACGTAAGATATTTTGGCAAGGTTCCACAGGTCCCCAAGACTATAATCATTTTCTCCCAAATGTTTTGTCTCTCTGTTGTTCATACTGGATAATTTCTATTGATTGACCTTCAAGTTCACTGACTCTTTTCTCACCTTCATTGTGCTACTGAACCCACCTAAGACATTTTTTTAGTTACTGAATTTTTCAGTTTTAAAATCTGCATTTGGTTTCTTTTTTGATAGCTTCTATTTCTCGCTAAGACTTTCAATTTTTTCAGTGCATTTCAAGAGTGTTCATGCTTACTTGTTGAAGAACAGCTATAATAGTTGCCTGAATTTTTTTTTCCTGATACTTATAGTTTCTAGGCCATCTCAGGCTTGGCTTCTTTTGATTGCTCTTTCTCCTGTGAGTTGTTAAGAGTTTTTTAGTTCTTGTATGTTGAGTATTTTTGTACCATATTGTAAACATTTTGAACATTACGTTATGAGACTCTGGGTCTTGTTTAAATACTATGGGGAATATTGGTGGGTTGTCTGTTTCTTTCTTTCTTCATTTTTCAAGCAACCAACCAACTTGATTAGGTTCAGGTTGCAAGTTCCAACTCACCTTTCATGGTTTCAACGTCAATTACAGTGCTGTTTGGATCTATTCCTCATTAATGCCACCCAAGGGACTAGTCTGGGACTTGGGCAGTGGTCTACTCCATAGTTCACTTCTCCGAGTCTGTAATATACCGTTTAGCATCAGATCCATGTGTGCCAAGCTCAAGACTAAGTCGAGGAGATTATATACAACTTTATGGAATCCTTTGTTGATGTTCCCCCTCTTCACATGCTTCCTACATTCTCCAGCTCTCAGGGTTCCCTCTTTCTGGTCACCTGGATATGATACTGATGATTAATTCTCCCTAATTTGCCCTGTATTTTTCATGAACGGATTGGCCTCCGGGGCCAAATAGCAGGAAGTTATATAAAAAAGACAGTCAATACATAAAACCAGGAAACTCCTGCATGTGTGCACACACACACACACACACTCTTCTGATCATAGTTCTGTTTCACCATCACCACAGGATTGCAGTTTGGGGGCTGGGGCTAGCTAGGATTTGGGCAAAGAGAAAGAAAAGGCAGGACATTTCCCCCACTCTGATCTGAAGAAGTTCTAGTTTCCACTCCTTCAACCAGTAAGAGGAATCCCAGTTCTGGGATTTCAGCTTCCTTTGAATCAAGGCTGGGAGATTCAGGAGCTCTTAAAAAAAATAATAAGTCAGAAAATTTGTTGCTGGATCAGTAATACTTTCAGTCTGCTTTCCTTTTCCAGTATGCCAGCTACCACTTACTTTGCAGAGTTCTCAGTTAGTTGTTTCCTGCATTCGCTTCAGCCTTGTTAGTTGCATTCAGTGGGAGAGCTTGGGGTATCTGTTCATCTTAACCAAAACCCCAAAGTTTTATGGTTTCTTTCAGAGGTTTATAATTTTATATTTTAGCTTCTGAGTCAATTGTTCTATTGTAGGCAGTAAGTATCCAGGTCCTGGTAACAGAAACAGTGCCAAAGATGGCATGATAGAACTTTGCAAAACCAACAAATTCTTAATCGCCAGTATGTTTTCTTGTCAATGTAAATGGTGACTACACACACGGAATTTACCAGATGTGGGGAAAAAATCAAATTGACTACATCTGTGCAAAGGCAATGGGAAAAAAACTCGTATCATCAGTCAGAACAAGGCCAGAGGCCAAGTGTGCACCAGAGTATCAATTGCTGATACACATGTTGAAGTTGAAACTAAAGAAAGTTAGATCACTCCACAAGAGCCAAAGTACAACCTGGAATATATCCCACCTGAGTTTAGACACCATCTTAAGAATAGATTTGCTGCACTGAACTCTATTGACAGAGACCAGATGAGTTGCAGAATGACATAAGGACATCACACAGGAAGAAAACAAGAGGTCATTAAAAAGACAGGAAAGAAAGAAAAGACCAACAAAGATGTCAGAAAAGACTCTGAAACTTGCTCTTCAATGTCAGGCAGCTAAAGCAAAAAGAAGAATTGGTACAAGAACTGAACAGAAGATTTCAAAGGGAAGCTTGAAAAGACAAAGAAAAGGATTATAATGACATCTGCAAGGAGCTGGAGATAGGTAACCAAAAGAACACAGTTGGCATTTCTCAAGCTGAAAGAACTGCAGAAGAAAATTCAAGCCTCAAATTGCAATAGTAAAAGATTCTGTGGGAAAAACATTAAACAACACAGGAAGCACCAAAAGAAGATGTAAGGAATACACAGAGTCATGATACCAAAAAGAACTGGTTGACATTCAACAATTTCAAGAGGTAGTGTATGATCAGGAACTGACGGTAGTGAAGGAAGAACTCAAAGCTGCAGTGAGAGCACTAAGGAAAAACAAAGCTCCAGGAACGGATGGAGTAGCGATTGAGATGTTTCAGCAAATGGATACAGCACTGGAAATGCTCACCCATTTAAAGCAAAGGAACGTGGAAGACAGATACCCGGTCAACCAGCTGCAAGAGATCCATGTTTACCCCTATTCCCAAGAAAGACGACTCAACCAAATGCAGAAATTATCAATAATATCACACGTGGTTATATTTTGCTAAAGATCATTTAAAAGTGACTGTAGCAGTACATTGGCAGGAAACTGCCAGAAATTTAGGCCAGATTCAGAAGAGGACATGGACCTAAAGATGTCATTGCTGATGTCAGAAGGATCTCACCTGAAAGCAGGGAGTACCAGAAAGGTGTTTACGTGTGTTTTATTGGCCATACAAAGGCATTCAACAGTTTGGATCTTACTAACAAATCATGGATAGCATTGTGAAGGATAAGAATTCCAGAACATTGTAGATCAAAAGGCAGGCATTCAGACAGAACAAGGGAATGCTACATGGTTTAAAGTCAGGAAATGTGTGTATCAGGGTTGTATCCTTTCATCATATTTATTAAATCTGTATGTTGAGTAAATAATCCAAAAAGCTGGACTATTTGAAGAACAGGGCATCAGGATCTGAGAATGACTCGTTAACAACCTCTTTTATACAGCTAATACTATCTTGCTTGCTGAATGTGAAGAGGACTTGAAGTACTTACTGATGAAGATCCAGGACCACAGCCTTCAGTGTGGATGGTACCTAAAACAAATCCTCGGCAATAAGCAACATCATGATAAACAGAGAAAACGTGGAAGTTGTCAAGGATTTCTTTTTACTTGGATCCACACTCAACATCTATGGAAGCAACAGTCAAGAAATCAAAAGACACATTGTGTTGAAAAAATCCGCGGCTAAAGAACTCTTTGTGGTATACTAGTTAGTGGTAAGGCTGTTAATGAAAAGGTCAGCAGCTGGAATCCGTCAGGCACTCCTTGGAAACATATGAGGCAGTTCTGCTCTGTCCTGTACAGTCATTATGAGTCGGAACCAACTTGATGGTAGTAGGTCTGATTTGGTTTTGTCAAAAGAACAAACAAATCTGTCTTGGAAGAAGTATAATCAGAATGCTCTTTAGAAGCAAGGATGATGAGACTATGCCTTACATTCTTTGGACATGTTGTCAGGAGGGGTCAGTTCCTGGAGACAGACATCATGCTTCTTTGTAAAGTAGAGGGTCAGTGGAAAAGTGAAAGACTCTCAGTGAGACAGATTGATACACTGGCTCCAACAATGGGCTCAAGTGTACCAGCAATCGAGAGCATGGCACAGGACTCGGCAGTGTTTCTGTTGTGCGCAGGCGCACTACAAGGCAGGACCAACTTGATGGCACCTAACAATATGTGATCCATATAGCCAATAGTTTCAGCACTGTTTGTGGAAAGGATTTTGTTTACCCACTAAATTCCTCTGGTGCTTGGTAAAAAAGAAAAAAAAATCAATTGACCCTGTATAAATGGGTTTATTTCTGTACTACATTCTCTCCTATTGATCCTTTTATTTATTTTTATGTCAATATCATGCTGCTATGGTTACTGTACTTTATAATAAATCTTGAAATCAAGAAGTATAAACTCTCCAACTTGGATCTTCTTTATCAAAATTGTTTTGTCTATTCTAGGAACCTGATTTTCCATATAAATTTTAGAAACATCTTTTCAGTTTATTACAAGAAACAAAACCCCCTATTTTGGGACAACTGACATTTTAAAAACACTGAGTCTCGCAAATCCATGGATTCCAGCATCATAGCAACATGCAAGCCACCAAAGTGCAACAAAATGACAGACAAGTGGTGGATTCGTGGTACTTTTGATCACCTCATACACATGTGAAAGCTGGACAATGAATCAGGAAGACTGAAGAAGAATGGATGTCTTGAATCACAGTGTTGGTGAAGAATATTG
Organism: Heterohyrax brucei; assembly: GCA_028571685.1. Lineage (NCBI taxonomy): Eukaryota > Metazoa > Chordata > Mammalia > Hyracoidea > Procaviidae > Heterohyrax > Heterohyrax brucei. Next base: position 83,564,692 of record CM053157.1, on the reverse strand, counting down.
GCTACACCATGGACCACCAGATGGATGAACACATCTGTCTAGGAAAGCAGATGCTCCTTGGAAGTGAGGGTGACCAGACTGCATCTCACACATCTATTTTGGATGTAAAGGATCTACACACATCAGATTTGGTAAAGTGAAAAGTCATTGAAAAAGAGGAAGATCCTCACCAGGATGGACTGACACAGTAGCTGTAACAACAGACTCAAACAGAGCAGCAGTTGTGAGGACGACAGGATAGACAGTGTTTCCTTCTGTTGTTCTTAGGATCACTATGAGTCAGAACCAACTCAATGGCACCTGTCTTAAGATGGGTTCTCTAGAGGAGCAAGACCAGTGGAATATACATATATATACTATATATATATATATATATACATATATACACAGAGAGAAGTTAATAGGATAGAGTGTAGTCCAGTTTAATTATATATACACTTAAACCAAAAACACTAATGCATTGCAGTGGATTCTGATTCATAGCAACTTACAGGGTTTCCAAGAAATCGCTGGTGGATTCAAACTGACAACTTTTTAGTTAGCAGATGAACTCTTAACCACTATGCCATATTTATGAAGAAAGAGAGAGATTTATCTCACGGAAATGGCTGTAGAGGCTGGCAAGCCCAAGTCTGCGGGTCAAGCGTCAGGCCGGATGCTTCTGAGCAGTGCACCTACAGAGACCGACGAATGCAAGGCAGACAGGTAAGACGGCAGGCTGGCGGCTCAAGTACCAAGAACTAGAGGTCAGATGATGATGAGCCAGATACCACATCTGGAGGGAGCAAAAGCCATCACATTTGCCAGAATGTTCGTATGTACTGGATGCAGGCCATACCCCTGAAGTAACTCCCCTTATGACTGACTGGCTGATCACAGTGTATATATACATATATATATGAGTTTTTATTGTTTATTGTTAACCTAAGAAACAATCATATATATGTGTGTAACCGATAGTTGAACAACTTGATGAATGTATTTAATGTCCACGAATTGTACACGTCAGGACTGTTGAAATGGCAAGTGTAATGTAACCTACACACTTACCACAATAAAATAAGGAAGTAAAAAAGCTACAGTGCGTGCCTACTAGCAATCAGTTCTCTCAGCCCTTTTCATGGGAAATGTCTTTATTTAACTTTCAGTTTTGAGCAGTATTTTTGCTTGATACAGATACTAGTTGGATAGGTCTTATTTTTCTTTCAGCACTTAAAATTGTTTCATTGTGTTCTGATTTGCATATTCCCGATGGAAGTTCAGAGGAAATCTTGTTATCATTGTTCCCTAATGTACCACATTTACCCCCACCTGTAGCTGGGTTGAAGACTATTATTTTTTCACTTTTTTTTGGTGATTTGATGATGATGTTCCTTGGTGTGTCTTTATTTTATTCTTCTTGGGGTTCTTAGATTTGTAGTTTTGTTTTAGAAACTTCAAAAAAATAAAAATAAAAATAAACAACTTCGGCATTATCGCTCAAATATTTTTTTGTGTTACAATCTCACTTTTTTCTGGTACCTGAATTACACATACACTAGATGACCTGATTTTATCCAATAGATTACTGAGACTCTCTGAATTATTTTTCAGGCTTTTTTTTTTTCCTTTGTGCTTCAGTTTGGATGGTTTTTCTTGTACTGTTTTCAAGTTCCTTGATACTTCTTTTTCTTTCTATTTTTTCTAGGTTTGTTGTTGCTGTGACTAGGATCTTTAGAAGTTTTACATTTTTTTTATTATGAATGAGTGAAAATGTACATTCCCATATAAATTTGCATGCCCACCTCTATGCAGCTTCCACTGCTCTCCCTGCCCAGCAACAGCACACCATTCCTCTCTGCTCCATACATGTCTCATCTTCCCAACAGTCTCCTTTTCCCTCCTCTCCACCCACTCCCCTTCTTCCAGTCAGAGGTCAGCAGGACGACATCCTATAGATGCATAGAACCATAAAGTGCACCCAATATATAGTCACTCTGTGTCTCCAAGTCCAATCCCTTGCAGTCCAAAGAGTGGACCTTCATTATGATTCATGGACAAGGGCAGCATCAGGGCCAGGGGCCATGCTCTCAGGGGAACCCAGAAGCTGCTGGACCATCAACTGTGGTCTTTTAGTGAAGATCTCAGAGTGCATCCCTTTTCATCCTTGTGTTGCCAGTGAGACTCAACTTAGTGAGCTCCACTGTGGCTATCACTGGTGGTGGCTGAGCACCATTTGGTTCTTCTGGTCCCAAGTCGATGTAGACACCCACTCACATGGGTCTCTCTGTCTTCTGGGTTGTCATTTTGGTCCTTGGTGAGCATCCACTGCTGCTGAGTTGGGACCATTTGCTGTGCCCTCGGATGGCAGCTTGGCAGCTTTTAAGACCCCAGACACCACTCACCAATGTGGGGTGTAGAGAGCCCTCTTAGCAAAACAGTAGTTATGCCAATTGGCCTCGATTTCACCTAAGAGGATGGTCCCCTGCCCCCCGCCCCAACTACTCTGTCCTTGCATTATTGGGTTAAGATGGGAGGAGTACTCAAGTTATGTTGAAGCCCACTTAACACTGTTCTTGTTTCTAAAGTTGTTGTTACTGATTTCACCCAACCAAATTTCTAGCAACTATCTAATCTAAATGCTCACCCCAATCACCCTCCCTCCCTCACCACTCTTGCAGCCATCAAAGAGTCTTTTCTTCTATGCATAAGTCTGTTTTTGAGTTCTTATCCTAGAGGTCTCATACAATATTTGTCCTTTTGTCTCTGAATACTTTCACTCAACATAATGTCTTCCAGTTGAAACCAGGTTAGGAGATGTTTCCTGGAATCATCATTGTTCTTTATCATTGCATAGTGCTCCACTGAGTGTATATACCATAGTTTACCTATCCATTCCTCTGTTGTTGGACACCTGGGTTTATTCCATCTTTTTGCTATTGTGGACTGTGCTGCAATAAACATTCTTGTGCATGTATCCATTGGTGTGAATGGCCTTGATTCTGTAGGATATATTCCAAGTAGTGGAATTACCGTGTCAAATGATATATCTATATACAGTTTTTTAAGGAAGCACCAGATTGCTTTCCAAAGAGGCTGGATCATTTTGCAACCCCACCAACAGTGTAGGAGAGTTCCACTTTCTCCACAGCCTCTCCAGCATTTGTTGTTTTGTGTTTTTTGGATCATGGCCAACCTTGTTGGGGTGAGACGGTATCTCATTGTCATTTTGATTTGAATTTCTTTAATAACTGAAGACTGTGAACATGTCCACATGGGTTTTTTGGATGCCTGGATCTCCTCTTTAGAGAAATGCCTGTCCAGCTCCTTTGCCCATCACTTAATTGGATGATTTATCTTCTTCTTATTGATATTTTGTTGTACTTTATAGATTATGGAGATCAGGTGTCGATCCGACATAGAGTTACCAAATATTTTTTCCCATTCTGTAGGTGGCCTTTTAATTCTATCAATAAAGTCTTTGGACAAGCAAAAGTATTTGATTCTTAATAGTTCCCATTTATCTATTTTCTCTTCTGTTGTTTGTGGTTTGTTTGACAGATTTGAAAGTCTGTCTGTATTGTGTATCAAAACTTCCATTGTTGTTCCTACTTTTTCTTGGATGAGCTTTATTGTTTTAGGTTTGATATTTAGGTTTTTTATCCAGTTGGAGTTGGTTTTTGTATAAGGTGTAAGATATGGATCTTGTTTCAATTTATTGCAGATGGATATCCGATTTTGCCAGCACCATTTGTTGAAGAGATTGTGTTTACCCTAGTTTAATGTCTTAGGGCCTTTGTCAAATATCAACTGTTCATAGGCAGATAGTGTCATCTCTGGGGCCTCAATTCTGTTCCATTAATTGATCTGTCTGTTCTTGTACCAGTACCAGGTTGTTTTGACCACTGTGGCAGTGTAATAGGTTCTGAAGTTGGGTAATGAGAGGCCTCCCAGTGTGTTCTTCTTTAGTAGTACTTTACTTATCCGGGGTTTCCTCCCTTTCCAAACAAAATTGGTGATTTGTTTCTCCATCTCATTAAAAAATGACACTGGAACTTGTTTTGGGATTGCATTATATAAGTAGATTGCTTTGAGTAAAATAGACATTTTCACAATGCTAAGTCTTCCTATCCATGAGCAGGGTAGGTTTCTCCATTTATCTAAGTCTATCTTAGTTTCTTGTAGTAAGAGCTTGTAGTTCTCTTTGTAAAGGTCTGTTATTTCTCTCGTTAGATTAATTCCTAGGTACTTTATCTTCTTCAGGGCTATAGTAAATGGTATTGATTTGATGATTTCTTCATTAATAGTCTCACTGTTGGTATAAAGGAATCCTACTGATTTACTTATGTTTATATTGTATCCTGAGACTCTGCTGAACTGTTTTATCAGTTGAGTAGTTTACATATAGATTCTTTGGGACTCTCTGCATGCACAATCATATCATCAGCAAACAGGGAGATTTTGACTCCTTTGCTGAGGCAGATGCCCTTTATTTCTTGGTCTTATCTAATTGCTCTGGCTAGAACTTCTAGTACTATGTTGAATAGGAAAGGTGAGAATGGGCATCCTTGTCTAATTCCTGTTCTCAAGAGAAACTCCTTCAGTCTCTCTCCATTCAGGACGACATGGGCAGTTGGTTTTGTATAAATGGCCCTTATTGAGTTGAGGAATTTTCCATCTATGCCCTATTTTGCTAAGAGTTTTTAGCATCATTGGGTGTTGGACTTTATCAAATGCCTTTTCTCCATCAATGGACAAAATCAGGTGATTCTTCTCTTTTGTGATATTTATGTGGTTAATCACACTAATTGTTTTTCTGATGTTGAACCAGCCTTGCATCCTTGTTATGAATCCCACTTAGTCATGATGGATTATTTTTTTAATATGTTGTTGTATTCTTTTGGCAAGAATTTTGTTGAAGATTTTTTGCATCTAGATTCACGAGTGATATCGGTCTGTAGTTCTCCTTTTTTGGGGGTCTTTCCCTGGCTTTGGTATCAGGGTTATGCTGGCTTCATAGAATGAGTTTGGGAGTATTTCATCCCTTTCTATACCGTGAAATAGTCTCAGTAGCATTGGCGATAACTCTTCTCTAAATGCTTGGTAGAATTCTGCAGTGAAGCCATCTCGGCCCGGGCTTTTTTTGGTTGGCAGTTTTTTGTTTGTTTGTTTGTTTTAATTTTTATTTTTATTTAACATAACTGAGTGAAAATGTACATTCCCATATAAATTTACATGCCTACCTATATGCAGCTTCCACTGCTCTCCTTGTCCGGTGACTGCACACTATTCCTCTCTGCTCCATACATGTTTCATCCTCCCAACAGCCTCCTTTCCCCTCCTCTCCGTCCACTCCCCTTCCTCCAGCCAGAGGTCAGCAAGATGATATCCTATAGATGTATAGAACCATAAAGTACTTCCAATATATGGTCACTCTGCATTGCCAAGTCCAATCCATTCCTGTCCAAAGAGTGGACCTTTGTTATAATTTATGGGAAAGGGCAGCATCAGGGCCAGGGGCCATGCTCTCAGAGGAACCCCAAAACCGCTGGACCATCAATTGAGGTCTTTTAGTGGAGATCTCATGATGCACCCCTTTTTATTCTTGTGTTGCCAGTGAGACTCCTCTCTGTGAGCTCCATCGTGGCTATCACTGGTGGTGGCTGGGCACCATCCGGTTCTTCCGGTCCCAAGTCTTGTGGGTCTCTGGGTCTTCTCGGTTGTCTTTACATGTCATTTTGGTCCTCGGTGAGCATCCGTTCCTGCTGAGTTGGGACCATTTGCTGTGTCCTTGGATGGCAGCTTGGCAGCTTTTAAGGACCCCAGACGCCACTCACCAATGTGGGGTGCAGAGAGCTCTCTTAGCAAAATGCTAGTTGTGCCAATTGGCCTGGAATTTGCCTAAGAGCATGGTCCTCCGCCCCTTGCCCCAGCTACTCTATCCTTGCAGTATTGAGTCAAGATGGAAGGAGTACTCAGGTTATGCTGAAGTCCACTTAATGTTGTTCTTGTTTCTAATGTGTGCTATCACCGCTTTCTCCCAACTACATTTCTAGTAACTATCTAAACTAAACCCTCCCCCCCTCACCCTCCCTCCCTCCCCTCCCTTGCAGCTGTCAAAGAGTCTTTTCTTCTATACACAAGTCTGGTTTTGAGATCTTATCGCAGAGGTCTCATATAGTATTTACCCTTTTGTCGCTGACTGCTTTCACTCAACATAATGTCTTCCAGTTGAAACCAGGTTAGGAGATGTTTCCTGGAATTGTCATTATTCTTTATCATTGTGTAGTGCTCCACTGAGTATATGTACCATAGTTTACCTATCCATTCTTCTATTGTTGGGCATCTGGGTTGATTCCATCTTTTTGCTATCGTGGACTGTGCTGTGATAAACATTCTGGTGCATGTGTCCGTTGGTGTGAAAGGCCTTGAATCTGTAGGATATATTCCAAGTAGTGGAATTACTGGGTCAAATGGTATATCAATATCCATTTTTTTAAGGAAGTGCCAGACTGCCTTCCAAAGAGGCTGGACCATTTTGCAACCCCACCAACAGTGTAGGAGGGTTCCACTTTCTCCACAGCCTCTCCAGCATTTGTTGTTTTGTGTTTTCTGGATCATGGCCAATCTTGTTGGGATGAGATGATATCTCATTGTTGTCTTGATTTGAATTACTTTAATAACTAAAGATTGTGAACATGTCCACATGTGTTTTTTGGCTGCCTGGATCTCCTTGGTTGGTAGTTTTTTGATGACTTTTTCAATCTCTTCCTTTGTGATGAGTTTATTAAGTTGTCCTGCTTCACATTGTGATAATTTGGTTAGGTGATATGATCAAGGAATTTGTCCATTTCCTCTAGGTTTTCAAATTTGTTAGGGTACAGTCTTTCATAGTACTCTGTTATGATATTTTTGATTTCTGTTGGATCTGTTGTGAATACTCCCTTCTTGTTTCTAATGTGGGTTATTTGTTTCCTTTCCTGTTTTTCTTTACTAAGTTTAGCCAGTGGTTTGTCAATTTTGTTGATCTTTTCAAAAAACCAGCTTTTCATCTTTTCAGTTGTTTTTCTATACTGAAATTCATTTAGTTCTTCTCTAATCTTTATTATCTGTTTTCTTCTGTTGCCTGAGAGGTTCCTCTGTTGTTCTCTCTCAATTTGTTCAAGCTGTAGGGTTAGTTCCTTGATTTGGTTTCTTTCTTCCTTCCAGATGTGTGCATTTATGGAGATAAACAGACCTCTGAGCACTGCTTTGGCTGTATCTTATAGGTTCTGGTAGGAAGTGTTTTCATTCACATTGGAATCCATGAATTTCTTTATTTCATCCTTGGTTTCTTCTATAACCCATGTTTTTTTAAGCAAAATGTTGTTCTGTTTCCAAGAGTTCCACTTTCTATGTTTTTTCTGCTATTGATTTAGACTTTTATGGCTTTATGATCTGAGAAGATGCTTTGCGTTAATTCAATGGTATGGATTTTGTTGAAAATTGCATTATGTCCTATCACATGGTCAATTCTGGAGAAGGTTCCATGTGCACTGGAGAAGAAGGTGTAGTTGTCTGCTGATAGGTAGAGAGTTCTGTATATATCAGTGAGGTTTAGCTGGGTCGCCATGAGTCGGATCTGACTTGATGGCACTTGGCTTGGCTTAGTTGGTTAATTGTGGCAGTGAGGTCTTCTGTATCTTTACTGAGCTTTTTTCTAGATGATCTGTCCAGTATTGAGAGTGGAGTGTTGAAGTCTCCCACTATTATTGTGGAGTCATCTAACTCTTTTTTGAGTGTAGTCAGTGTTTCTTTGACGTATTTAGGTGCTCTGATATTAGGTGCATAAATATTTAATATAGTTAAGTCTTGCTTGTGTACTGAACCTTTCAGCAATAAATAGTGTCCATCTTTGTCCACGATGGTGGATTTGACATTAAAATTGATTTTGTCTGAGATTAGAATCGCCACACCTGCTCTTCTTTGCTCATTGTTAGCTTGATATATATTCTTCCATCCTTTAATTTTCAGTTTGTTCCTATCTTTAAGTCTCAAGTGAGTTTCTTGTAGACAACATATGGATGGGTCATGTCTTTTGATCCAAGATGTCACTCTATGTCTCTTTACTGAAGCATTCAGTCCATTCACATTCAATGTAATTACTGATAGATATGTGTTCACTGCTGCCCTTGTGATATGTTTATTTTTGTGTTGATGTTTTCTCTGTTGATCTTATTAGTCTGTTCTGCGACATTCTTTTTTGTGAGTTGATTTTTCACCTTTTTCAGAGCTGATTTTGTAGTTGTTGAGACTCTTGTGTTACATTTCTTGATATGGTATGTTGCATCTTTGTTGTGCTTTATGGCTGCCCCTAAGATCCCCCTAAATAAACTATATATAAACCCAATTTTAATTACTACCAGTCTTGTCAACTTCCTCTCCTTCTGGAAGGACTATAATGACTGTAGTACATCCCTCTTTTTAATATGATGGCACCACAGTTTTCATGATAATCACTGGATTCTTTCAGTATTAAAGCTGTGATTGAGTTTGGAGCCTTCCCTAAGTAAGTAGAATTCTGGATGATGTGTCATTCTAAAATATAAAGTTAGCGGTTTTCTTCTTCTAAGCCAAAGCCAAGAACTTCTTTCAATATTTCTTGTAGTTTGGGTTTGGTTTTTACGAAGTCTCTGAGTTTCTGTTTATCTGCAAATGTCTTAATTTCATTTTTGCATTTGAAAGATTGTTTTGCGGGATATGTAACTCTTGGTTGGAAGTTCTTCTCCTTCAAGGCTTTGAATGTGTTGTGTCACTGTCTCTGTGCCAGCATGGTTTCTGCTGAGAAATCTAATGAAAGCCTACAGGGTGTCCCTCTGAATGTTAGCTTTGCTTTGAGTCTTGCTGAGTTGCTGCTTATGTTTCATTTTGTTAAGCTGGATTATAATATGTGTTGGAGTCTTTCTTTTGAAATCTATATTGGGAGGCATATGATGTGCATCCAGGTTATCGATATTCTCTTCCTTCATGATTTCTGGGAAGCTTTCTGTCAGCAGCTCAGCAACGATACTCTCTGTGTTCTCAGATGTCTCACCCTGTTCAGGGACTCCATTAATTGAAGGTTCTTTGTCTTACTAGAGTCCCACATGCTTCTTAATGCTTCTTGTTTCTTTTTTCTGATTTCTCCTCATAGACACTGGTGTCAGTAGCTCTGTCTTCCAAGTCAGAAAGTCTATTTTCCATTTGTTCAGTTCTGTTTTCTTGGCTTTGAACTGAATTTTCTATCTCTTTGATTTTGTTTTTGATCTGTTGGATTTCAGAGTACTGGTGTTCCATCAGATCAAACAGCTTGCTTAATTTTTCATTTTGTTGTGCTGCATTTTGTATAAGGTCTAGAAGGGTTCTGTGCATAATCCTTTTGTCTTCATCTTCTGATGATTTCAGAAAAGTTTCTTCATTTGGAAAACTTCTTGGCTATTATGTTTGGGAGCCTTCTGAAGCCATGGGTGATTTCTTGTTTGCCACAAGTGTCTGTCGCTTTTGGGGTTTCATGTGAGTAAGTAGAGGCTGGGAGAGATACTGTGAGGATGGACTGCAGATGTTTCTCTAGGCTGTCTTAAAGTGTAAAACAAAAGGTATCTGACCACTTCCCAAGTCAGTCAGGTTATAGGTGTAGAGGTCCCTCTTCCCAACTGGCAAAGTAAGCACCTCTATATCCACCCCAGATGATATGAACTAGTTCAAAATACAGCAATGCTACTGCCCTGTTGGCCTCTGCTGACAGGGCCCAGCCTTAAGTGACACTGTGTAAACTACTGCTTTTCTGGTAGAAAAGCACTCTCCTGTGGACAGGCTCTGGCTCCCAAGGTAATAATTAGGTCCAGCTGTGGCCACCGTATCCAAGTTGGTGCCCTCCACACAGTCGGTGGATAGAGGGGCTAAAGGTGCCAAGATGTAGTGAGTCCTCAGCCTCTGTTGCTGGGCCCCAACTGTAGGTGACACTGTGTAAACCACTGCTTTTCTGTCAGAGAAGTGCTGTCCTATTTGCAAGTGCTGGCTCTAAGGCTAAGAATTAGGTCCTGCTAAAATCTCTGTATGCAACATGGCATCCCGTGCATAGGCCCCATGGTTCCGTACAAACCACTCTGTGTCAGAGATAAAAAGAGAGGCCCAAATTGGCTAGGTGTACTGAGTCCTAAGCCTAGCTCTCAAAATATGGCAATTTCGTCTCCCTATCCCACCAGCAGTGGGTCTGAGACTAGCCGCTAGGCAAGACCCAGCTCTGCCTGCTGGCCAAGCCAGAGGTAAAAAAAAAGTCAAAATGGTGCATTACTTTCAGTCTGTGAGAGCCGGGGCTAGCCAGGAGCGGGAGTCAGCAAAAGAGAGGTGATTTTTTGGTCAGTGGTATGAAGTCCAAATTAACAGCCCTGTACCATGTCCTGGGGCTGATTAGGTGACCAGAAGACTCTGTTTGATTATCAGTTCAGGTCTTGGTTTCCAGAGGGATATAAGGAGACATGTGCTTAGTCTGCCATCTTGACTCCACGCCCCAAGTTCCTTGATATTTCTTCTGTGTTAAACCTATCTAGTGAAAATTTTTATTTCATTTATAGGTTCTAGAATTTCATTTGCTTCTTTGTGGTTTCCTTTTCTCCACTGAGATGTCCTAGTTGTTTCCCCATTGTGTTTGTGTTTTTCTTAAAACACTTCAACATGTTTATAATACTGTTCTAAAGTCCTGTTGATTATGCCTTCATTTTGGGGTATCCTTCTATTTACTTATTTTTCTCCTGGTTTTGGATTCGATGGTTTGTTTTTGCTGTTGTTGTTTGTTTAGTTTTTGCTTCTTCATATGTGCATTAGTATTTAATTATATGTTGGGCATGTAATATGAATGCTACATTAACTTCCATCAAAAAGTTGTGGGTTTTGTTTTGGCAAGTAGTGAATTTACTTGAGAGCTAGTTTAACACTTTTGTGACTTGTTTTTGTACTTTGTCAGGGAGGATCTAGAGCCACCCTTACTCTAGGGCTGGATTAGTCCTTCTCCTAAAATAAAGTTTTTCTGAGGTCTCTACTGAATGCCTCACATTTTTGTAAAGTTTTTTTCACCTTCACTAGTTAAAACATGACTTTCTATCAGCACTATATGTGACTGAGTAGTTATTTAGTTTAAAGTTCAATGATAGTTATTCTTTCCTGGATACTCGTTCATTGTCGAACCTGTGGCATCATCTCTTGTGCATTGATGATTGGGTGTTAGGCTAAAGACTCAAGAGGGTGCCTCTACAGATTTCTAGAGCTCCTCCTTGGTGTTTCTCCTTTCTCTTTGATGTGCTACCTCACAAATTTCTGTTAACTAAGTATCTCTAATAATAAGAAGAACCTGGAATGTACAAAGTATGAATCTAGGAAAATTGGAAATCATCAAAAATGAAATGGAATGCATGAATGTCAACATCCTAGGCATTTGTGAGCTGAAATAGACTGGTATCAGCCATTCAGAATCCCACAATGATGTGGTCTATTATGCCAGGAATGACAACTTGAAGACGAACACTGTTGTATTAATCATTAAAAAAAAATTTCAAGATCTCTCCTAAAGTACAGTATTGTCAGTGATAGGATAACAGCCAAACATCTACAAAGAAGGCCAATTAATACAACTATTATTTAAATTTACACACCAACCACTAAAGCCAAAGATGAAGACATTAAAGATTTTTACCGTCTTCTATAGTCTGAAATCGATTGAATATGCCATCAGGATGCACGAATAATTGCTGGCGATTGGGATGCAAAAGTTGGAAACAAAGAATGATCAGTAGTTGGAAAATATGACCTTGGTGATAAAAATGATGCCAGAGATTTAATGATTGAATTTTGCAAGATAAACGACTTTCTCATTTCAAATACCTTTTTAACCAATACAAATGGAGACAGTATACATGGACCTCACCAGATGGAATACACAGGAACAAAACTGACTACATATGTGGAAAAAGATGAAGAAAAAGCTCCATGTTAAACAGTCAGGACAACAGCAGGTGCTGAGTGCAGTACAGACCATCAACCGCTGATACGCAAGCTGAAACTGAAGCTGAAGAAAATTAACACCAGTCCATGAGAGCCAAAGTATGACCTTAAGTATACCCCTCCTGACTTTATAGACCATCTCGAGAACAGATTTGATGTGTTGATCGCTAATGACTGAAGACCAGACAAATTGTGGAATGACATCAAAGACATCATCCATGAAGGAAGCAAGAGGTCACTGAAAAGACTGGAAAGGAGGAAAAGACCAAATTGAATGTCAGAAGAGGCTTTGAAATTTGCTCTTGAACATCAAGCAGCTACAGCAAAAGAGGGAATGACGTACTATAATAACTGAACAGAAGATTTCAAAGGGCAGCTACAGAGGACAAAATGAAGTATCATAACGACATATGTAAAGAGATGGATAGAAAACCAGAAGGGTAGAACATGCTCTGCATGTCTGGAGCTGAAAGAACTGAAGTAAAAATTTAAGCCTCAAGTTGCAATAGTGAAAGACTCTACAGGAAGAATATTAAAAACAGGAAGCATCAAAAGAATATGGAAGGAATACACAGTCATTATACTGCTCAGTGCTCAGCCATCTGAAGAGATATCACAGGATCAGAAACTGATGGTATTGAAAGAAGACATCAAAGCTGCATTGAAGGCATTGGCCAAAAACAAGCCTCTAAGAATTGATGGAGTATCAATTGAGATATTTCAACAAATGAATGCAGCTCTGGAAGTGCTCACTTGTCCATGCCAAGAAATTTGGAGGACAGCTACTTGGCTGACCAACAGAAAGAGATCCATATTTATGCCTGTTCCCAAGAAAAGTGATCCAACCGAATGCAGAAATTATCAAACAATATCATTCATGTCACATACAAATGAATTTTGCTAAAGACCATTCAAAACTGACTGCAGCAGCATATTTATCGACAAGGAACTGCCAGAAATTTGAGCCAGGTTTAGAAGAGGACATAGAACCAGGGATATCACTGCTGATGTCAGATGGATCTTGGCTGGAAGCAGAGACTACCAGAAAGATCTTTATCTGTGTTTCATTAATTATACAAATGCATTCATTGGTGTGGATCATAACAAACTATGGATAACACTGCAGAGAAGAGCCATCCCAGATCACTTAATTGTGCTCATGAGGGATCTCTATGTGTATCAAGAGGCAGGTGTGGGAACAGAACATGGGGACACTGCATGGATTAAAGTCAGGGAAGGTGCATGCCAGGGTTGTTTCCTTTCACCATAACTTTACAATCTGTATACTGAGCAAATAATCCGAGAAGCTGGACTATGTGAAGAAAAATGAGGCATCAGGATTGGAGGACGACTTATGAACAGCCTGTGTTACGCAGATCACACAACCTCGCTTGCTGGAAGTGAAGAGGCTTTGAAACACTTACTGATGAAGATCAAAGACCACAGCCTTCAGTATAGATACATCCAACATCAAGAAGACAAAAATCCTCACAGCTGGACCAGTAAGCAACACTGTGATAAATGGAGAAAGGATTCAGGTTGTCAAGGGTTTACTTGGTTCCATAATCAACACCCATGGAAGCAGCAGTCAAGAAATCAAAAGATGCATTGCAACGGGAAAATCTGCTGTGCAGGACCTCTTTAAAATACTGAAAAGTAAAAGATGTCACACCTTGAAGACTAATGTGCACCTGACCCAAACCACAGTATTTTTAATCACATCATATGCATGTGAAAGCTGGACGATGAATAAAGACAGGAGAATTGATGCCTTTGAATTGTGGTGTTGGAGAAGAATGTTGAATGTATCACGGACCGCCAAAAGAACAAACAGATCTGTTCTAGAAGTACAACCAGAGTGCTCCTTGGAAGCAAAGATCGTGAGACTGTGTCTTACACACTTTAGATGTGTTGTCAGGAAGGATCAGTCTACCATGCTTGGTAGAGTGCAGGGTCAGCCAAAAAGAGGAAGACCTTCAACAAGATGGATTGACATAGTGACTGCAACAAAGGGCTTAGGCATAAAAACGATTGTGGGCATGGCACAAAGCTGGGCAGTGTTTTGTTCAGTTGTGCACAGGATCACTAGGAGTTGGAACCAACTCGACAGCACCTAACAAGTCTCCCTAAACTCTGATTAGTCTCTTAATAAGTCAGTAAGCCTGCTGTACTCCATTTAGGCTACTGTTCCTAACACCACGGACCCCAAATTCACTCCTGATAGAAAGCTCAAGTATATGAGGGTCACCTATGAAAACCCAGGTTGCCCAGTGGTTAAGTGCTATGGCTGCTAACAGAATGGTCAGCAGTCCAAATCCAGCAGGTGCTCCTTGGAAACTCTATGGAGCAATTCCACTGTGTCCTATAGGGTCGCTATGAGTTGAAATCCACCTGACGGCATGAGATTTTTTTTTTTCCCTTTAGTTTCTTCTCAAGGATCACTGTCTTGTGATCCCTGCTGTGCAGCATCTGAAAACAGTTATTTCATGTATTCTGTCCAGTTCCATGGTTGTTTACAGTGGGAAGATGACAGAGTATCACTTTCTCTGTCATGGTTAGAAACAAATCCTTGCTCTAGCTGACTTTATCGTTTTAATTTTAGAGGGCAATGAAAACGTTCTCTCATGATTTTGGAGGTGATTACATGACTATACATTTTTCAAAACTTGTTGGCTTGTGTACTTAAAGCAGGTAAAATCTCCTGTATGTAAAATATACCTAAAGTTCAGCAAATGACCAAATAAAGACTTTTTGAGACAGAGCAATGACATTTAATATTTTAGGCATGCAAATAAACCTAGAGAATAGGGGAAACCCACAGGATAATCACTCAGATTACAGATTGAAACAACACTGCCACAACTCCCTTGTTTTCCTCGCTCCTCTGGAGAGGTAAGCAGCATCCCAGATTCTGTGTTTATAACCCCTGTGAGTGGCTTTGATTACTTCATATGTATCCATCTCAACAATATTTAGTATTGTTTTCCTGTTTTTAAACTTTACATCCACATTTTCGGCCAGCCAGCTAGTGTTAAATGCTGAGACAATGAAGAGGCAAAGCCACACACATAATTCTACTTATATAACTTGTAGCCATGGGCTACATTTACACTGTAAATGCACGAAGGTTTTTGAGACTCACCATTTTAAACCAACTACCCTTCCGTCAGGACAGAGAGCCAAGGAAAATCACTGCCATTTATTCTTCTGTCCAGGAGAAAAAATTAGTGAACACTGTCTCTTGGCAAGTGGCATGAAAGGCCATTTGCAAGCCTGGCCCCACTCCCACAGCTGCAGTGAAGACTCACACACCAAGGGGTGACAAGGGTTTGGACGCTCCTGTGCCCTGAGTCAGCAGGCCTACTGATGGCTGCTGTCAGCAGTTTCCAGCAGGAGACTGACTTGTGGGACACACTCCTACCTTAGGCTGGATGGAAGTGGGTGTCTCAGGGAGATTGGTAGCAGCTTACAGCTCCAGGCTGGACCATTAACTCCATAAATCTTGTTAATCCCTTCGAGAGGGTCAGAATCATCTGTCCTTCCTTTCCTGGGTGACTTATATTTACAAGGTCTGGTCTCTGCGTCCTGCTCAGTCTCTAAAGCACAGCTTAGACGTCATCTCCCCCCAGCACAACGCAGACTCGATGAGATGGCCACTCATCCTGTGTTTTCTCTGGGCCTCTCTTTATAATTCTCTACACTGTGCTAGCTTGACTTCAGTGCCTGTCTCGTTTCCTCCGTCAGACAGAGTGCCTGCTTTCAAGTCAGGGACCCACTGATGCCAATTTCTCTTTCTCCTGGCCCAATCCCTTACCCTCTCTCTAAGTGCTCCGTAAAATGTCCAACATGCAAAGTAAACCCACGCTGTCGAGTTGACTCTGACTCATGGGAACCCTACAGGACAGGGTAGAACTGTCCGGAAGCATTTCCAAGGAGCAGCTGGAGGATTTGAACAGCTGACCATTGGTGAGTAGCCTAGCTCTCAACCACTAAACCACCAGGGCTCCAAAGCGACTGCATATATGTCATAAAATCTGTACTCTCTAAAGTAATCCACCATTTCATGCTTCCAGTTGGCAACTTTGGGTTCACACAGGCCCTCAAGAACTCTACCATCCACGCAATCACCAGCAAGAGCACACCTCACAAACACAGCCAGAGCCTTCTGAGAAAGTTTTGTTTTCTCACGCACTCTCCTCATTCTAAGTAGAGTTTCATTTTCTTTTCCATTGTTCTTTGGAGCTGTAACAACGCCCTTTTTCTTGATTTCCCAACAGGTCAGTTTTGATCATCAGTAGGGTGGTGTGGTGGTCAGGATTATGTCAACTTGGCTACTACCTATTTGGCTGCTGTATTAAGTGGCAGGGCGGGGTTTGTGGTGGCTCCCTGCCCCTCGGCTCTCATCTCGTGACCTTGGACTACGGCTGCTGATCGCTCACGTGGCCAGGAGTTCCTGCTCTCTTCTTCCAGTGTCTGGTTCCGGGACTTGAGCTAGCAGCTGTTGGGCTCATCAGTCCTTACAGTCGGCACTTGAGAGTCCTGCTCCCTGACCTGCTGATCCTGCGTTCGCCAGCCACTGTCGCTTCGTCTCGCCACCAGCTTGGGATCCACCGACCTCCAACCTCTGTCACTTCGTCTCGCCACCAGCTTGGGATCCACTAATCTACACAACCGGTGATCTACAACTCTGGTCTCTGACTTGCTGACCTTGGGTTCCTCAGCTTCCGTGGACACATGAGGCTTGTGCCAGAGCTTGGGACATTCAGCTTCTGTGATTACGTGAGCTGTTTCCTATATTTGTATCTATCTATCTGTATATATACATATTATAAATCTTTCCTTGTACCTACACATATTACTGGTTTTGCTTCCCTAGAAAACCCAGCCTAAGACAGGTTGTTAAATTTCCCGCAATGCCACCCAGCTGAGTCCAATAGGAACATCAAATTCTCAACAGACAAGAGGAGAATCAACAGATGAGACTGTCATCAAGGTTCCCACACCACAGGCACTTCACAAGAGTGAACTAACATCTCTGAAGATTAAATAAAAATTCCATGTAGAAAAACAGGGGTGAAAATGTACGAGGCCTGATAATTAAGGTCAAGAACTCATTCTAGAGAAAGTGCTACATACCTCATTGCTGAGTATCACCAAAGTCACCTTCCAAGTATTCCCCTTGGGAAGCTATGCATGGACACCGGTGCCTAGTTCACCCTTCAAAGCAATTTTGCAACTCTTTCGCTGGAATGGCCATCAGAGCTGTCATATTATTACCCTTGGTGTTCTGAGTGCCATCCAAATGTCTTCCTTTCAGTATTTCCTTTATCTTTGGGGAAAGAAAAAAGTCACTGGGAGTCAGATCGAGTGAGTAGGGAGGGTGTTCCAATACAGTTATTTGTTTACTCGCTAAAAACTCCCTCACAGACAACTAGGCAATTAAGCGCATGAACTTGCCACCATCAACATTAGTACACGTACACACACACACGTACACACACACACACACACACCCCTCATTTTGCACATTTATTTTTCTTTTTACTTCAAGCCTCAAGCATCCGAAGGTTCTATGATCCTTCAAAATCAATCCTTCCAGTTGGAACTTGTGGAATCCCCATGAATCAGAAGAGATTAGAGGAATTGTTTTATAAAAGATGCCTTTATCAAACTCTTTCAAAAGTTGTATAAAACTAAAAAAGTGTAAAACGAAAAAAGACCCTAACCTTCCTGTCCCCCTTGCTGTCCTCAGAGACAACCGCCCACACTTACCCTAGTGCATCGTTTAGTACTCACCCTTATTCCAAACATGATGCTTTATTGTTCTTTTTGGCTCGTCCTTCATTCCTTGTTATGGAAGCTGAGGACTGTGCTCTTCACATGCCCACCCTTTTTCTCTCCCTCCTTTTCTCAGTGTAGTCACATAACATAAATAAGCCCATGTTTGTCTTGTGACTGTGTCAACACTGCTCACCTCTGGGTCAAGCACTATACTGTATTGTAGACTCTGAATGGATGCCTTGTCACAAAATTGTTTTATTATTCTGTCTTTCATGCTCGTATAACTATGTTCTTTCCAACTACTTCAGCGAACCTGTGGAAATACCCTCAGTACTGTTTCTGAATACAAAAGCCTGACTCTATTCCTCCTGTCAAAACTTCCTTCTGTGGACCTGGGTGTAGCGTCTCCAGGCTGGGCACAGAGCTGTCCACCCCGGTGACTCTCTGCTGCTCTCCTGGCTGACGGACCTTCTGCCACCAAGATCTCAGGCTTCCTTCCTGGGTTGTGCCCTTCTTTTGCCAAAACGCAACTTCGAGAACATTCCTTAATGTTTTGTGGTTTTTAAGGGGATGGGGATCTAGTCTGAAAATGTCTTCATTCAGCTCTCATAGAGTATTTCAGTTTGGATGAACATTGAATTTCAGTTTGAAAGTAACTTCACAGCATTTTATAGCCATTTCCCCATTTTCTAGTATTCCGTTTTGCTTTTGAGAACTTCCATCGTCCTTCACAGGCTGTTCCGTTTCTTTGGATGGTGTCTGCATGCCTTCCTTTCCCTCCCTCCCTCCCTCTCTTTTGTTCCCCCATCCCTTCCTACCTCTTAGGGTTTCTCTGCAGTACTCCCAAATTTCATGACACGGCTCTGTGCGCCAGGTACTGAGTCAGCCTTCTCAGTATGGAGATTTATTCCCTCAGTTCTGGTCCTTTTTCTTGTGCTACACCTTAAAGAGGAAAGCTTGGTGGCATAGTAGTTAAGTGCTGTGTCTGCTAACCAAAAAGTCAGCAGTTCGAGCCTGCCAGGTGCTCCTTGGAAACTCTATGGAGTTGTTCTGCTCTGTCCTGTAAATGGTCTCTAGGAGTCAGAGTTGACTCGACGGCAGTGGGTATATCAAAGAAACCCAAAGCCCTGGTGGGGCACTGGTTAAATGGTACGCTGCTAATAAAGGTCGGCAGTTCAAATCCACCAGCTGCTCCTTGGAGACTCTGCGGGGCAGCTCTCTTTGGCCTCTCGGGTCACTATGGGCGGGAACCAGCTTAACAGTGATGGGCTTGGTTTTCATATCTAATTGTCTTCCCTGCTCTTTCTGCTACTTCCATTTTTCCGAATAAAATAATTCTCTATTTTTTTCTTTCCAACTCTTTTTGCTTTTTGTATTCTATTCTACTTTCTGGAAGCAGCCCTGGTGATGCGGTAGTTAAAGCCATCATCTCCCAGCAGAAGGGTTAGTGGTTCAAATCCACCAGCCACTGTACAGAAGACAGACGGCATCGCCTGCTTCTGTGAAAACCTACAGCCCTGGAAGCCCTATGGTGCCCTATAGGCTTGTTAAAGAAGTGAAAATACACTTCATAGCAAACAGAAGTAATTACTATTATGATTCTATCAAGAATTGTTTTGCCTGTTCTTGAACTTCTTAACAATTGCAATCATACAGTGTCATGGATTGGATTGTGTCACCCCAAAATACATGGCACCTTGATTATGCCATGATTCCCAGTATTGTGTGGTTGTCCCCCACTGTGACTGCAATTTTATGTTCAAGAGGACTAGGGTGGAATTTCAACACCTTTACCCAGGTCACATCCCTAATCCCACGTAAACGGAGTCTCCTGGGGTGTGGCCTGGAACACATTTCATCTCTCAAAAGATAACAAGGAAAGGGAATTGAGCAGGGAAGGGGGTACCTCATGCCACCAAACATGTAGTGCTGGGAGCCAAGGGCAATCTGTGTGGGACGTGGAGTCTCTGTGTGAGGAAGCTCCTCATCTCGGGGAAGACTGATAAGACTGACAAAACTGACAAAGCCTTCCCCTGGACCAGCTGATGCCCCGAATTTGGACTTCTAGCCCACTTTACCATGAATAAACTAACTTCTCTTTTCATTCAACATTATGCCTATGAGCATCATCCATGTAATTAAAGGTAGTTCTTTAATTGCTATGTAGTATTTCACCATATAAATATAGAACTTATTCACTTACGATGACAAAGCACTTGTTTTCAAATTGGGTGTATTACAAATACAGCTAGTATGGAAGTTCTTATGTAAGCACTCAATAATCCTCAGTATGTCTAGGACTGAAATTAATTGGTCATGGAACACACAAGGAGCTGGTGGTACAGAGATGAAGAGCTTGACAGCTAATCAAAAGGTTGGCCATTTGAACACACCAACTGCTCCTTAGAAACCCTATGGGGCAATTCTACTCTGTCCTACAGGGTCAGTATGAGTTAGAATTGACTCAGCAGCGAAGTTTTTTTTTTTTAAAGGTATATGAAGACTTAGCTTTTATATTGCCCGAGTTTTCTTCAAGTGTTTGTACCAATTTATACTCCTGCCTGCAACATACAGAAGTTCCAGTTGCTCCACATCCTCATCAGCAGTTAGCATTGCCAGTTTTTAAATTGTCAGTATAGTCAGTATGAGGCACCCTGTTAGCACAGTAGTTAAGCGCTGGCTGCTAACTATAAGGTTGACAGTTCAATTCCACCAGCCACTCCCTGGAAAGCCTGTGGGGCAGTGTTACTCTGTACTATACGGTCACTATGAGTCAAAAATCAACTTGATTGCAATGTCCTCCGCCCCGCCCTCCGACTAATGATGATGTGCAGTTTTTCCCGTGTTAGTAACTATGGGCCAGTTCTACTGTTTCTAGGGTTGTGTGAGAATCGACTTGACAGCGGTTGGCTTGGTCTTACTGGACATTTAAAAATTTTCCTCAGAGAAATGTTTCTTTAGATCCTTTGCCCATTTTTTTAAATTGGATTATTTACCTTTTATTACCGAGTTTTAAGATGTATTTTTGGGCCCCTGCATCAGTTTCAGTCTTTGTTCTGCTTGAGCCCATGGCTGAACAAATGTCCATCCAGCAGTTTTTACGTCCTATTTAATCTCCCAGTTTCCAACTGCTGACGGAGGGTCTCTTTCTTTTTGGAGGCTGGCATCACACACACGGACCAATCCTTGGTTAGTCACTCACCCTTAGCAAGGTTCTGATTGGAAGCTCCACACATGAGGGGAAGCTCCCCAGGGATGCTCTTCACTCCAGGACAAAGCTTTCCAACTTCTCTCCACATCAAGGCCCACAGAAAGAAGGCAAACACACAGTAAGTAGATTTGGGGGTTTTACTTTGGGGCTTGGTTAAAAAACAAAAAACCTTTTGTCACGAAATAAAATACAAGTCCTTTTCTGCGTTTTTCTGAACAAAATCTTCTCCAACATTTTAATGATAAACTTAAGCTTGAGCCCACCAGCATAATGGGTTTTAATGGCTATGGTTCCACGTCATTTCTGATGAAGAATCTCCCAAGATGATTTGCTCAAATTCTCTCGTTTTGTTTTCACGTGAAGGAAACAAAACTGACTCGTCTCTGACAAACTTCTTGACTACTTAGCAGAATCAAGAAAATCTGATCTGGCTGAATTTTAATCCAAGAATGATGCGATCATTCTTTACATCTAAGAGCACTGCTTCTGACTTTTCTAAGCCCAATCATTTTCCTGACCAGCATGTAAAGACATTTACATACAAAGTTTTGCTTAAGGGATCCAAAGTGTTGTATTACTAGTCTTAAATCTTAACATTGACTCAATGGCCAGTTAAAGGGTTTCTACTTTCACATTTTCAGCTCCATTTTTGCTTTGAATCCAAAAGCATCTCAGTATTTAACACATAGACTTTTACCAGGCCCTTAGAATTTTCATTCTAGTGTCTAAAAATGTCAGCTCAGCAAGCCATTTTCTGAGGCCAAGAACGGTTCTTCCACAGGCCCGCAGTGAGAATCATTCACACTCACAAATGATCTCACTCTTCAAGCTGATCAACTCGTAACAAAACTGGCCTCTATTTTGCAATCACCTTATTTTGAGCATGAACAGCAAAAAATGGTCTTCTGACCCCATTGATTTGCATGAAGCTGAATGCAGGATTAGTGCTTGGATTTTGATGGCATAACATGTAACTGAACATCCTCGGGGCTTTCTTTTTTAGACTTCCTCTAGTACTCACTGGTGTGTTAGTTTCTGTATCGTTTTAATCACATGGGGATGTCTGTGTGTCTACCACCCCAGAGTCCAGTTCACAGATGCACTTACAGAAAGGAACTTTTCCATGAAGCCTACAACGCAACATGAAAGTCTGGGTTTTTGACGAACTGCTTTGTGCCTAACAGCTTTGACTCTTTCCTGTCATGTCGTCCCCATCAACGCACAAATTGACGCAGCTTCTGCAATCTCATTTGTTCCAAAACATTTGTCTTAATCACTTCAAGCATTTCACTGTAAGACTTGTCTGGTACCTTCCCTTAAGTTTCTTTCAGCTATTCTTTTCAGGGATTCTAACATTATCAGGTGAGCCCAGATTCTTCAGTCTTCAAATAAAATGTTTTCCAGTTGAATACTTGCCTCTACTTGTATTATCTCTGTGGAAACCTTTAGTGGTTAACTGCTGTTATGGCTGCTAAATTCCAAGTTTGGTAGTTGAAATCCACCAGGTGCTCCTTGGGACAGGTCTGCTCTGTCCTATAGGGTTGCTTGGAGTTGGCACTGATTCAATGGCACCAGTTTTGGGGGGCGGGGGCTTGTTACCTAAGAGCTTATATCACCTGCTATACCATAGTAGAATGTTTCGTATCTCCTGTTTCACTGCCCCAGTGAACGGCTCATTCCACAATTACTAATTGTGAGCTCTGTACTTAATTCTAAGACCCTGCAACTGTTTCTTTGAATGCAGTCTGACACTACTGTAGCTCACAAAATAATTCAGAGTAACTCCCAACAATGTGGTACAGCTACAGACTGACAAATTCCAGAAACACGTCTAAGCTCATACATAATTTTCAACAAGGGGCCAAAGTAACTAACTCAGTGGCCAGATCAAGTTTGGGGTAACCACCTACTGCACAAGCATTTCCCTAAGGTCTGTTCTGCACTGAGCTCACGGTAAGTCGTTATTACTGGGATGTCAGATTGACACTAGATTCCAAAGACTCCAACACCAGGCAATGTCTGTTACACACATGGTTACATGAGTGGAAGGCTCCCAAAGGGCTGGCAACAATCACCCCTTTAGTCTAGCCCAGTGGGAACTCACACTGACAATACCGGCTCACTGCCTTCCTTTCTGCCACCTCGGCCACTGCATGAGCCACCGTGGCAGGCCATAGCCCCTTCCACATCATTTAGGGTAACTTCAGATTTCAGTTAGCCAAATCAAACCACAAGAAACCAAGTGTCTGAGGCAAAACTGCTTCAGAGCAGTTCAAGCCCACACCACAAGTTGGTCCCTTCTCTTACCTCTTCACCCAGGCCTGAGGTCAAGTTTCAAGATTTAACGTGTCCTTTTTCCCATTTCCCAATGTTGTCCTTTTGACTTTGTCCATTTTAAACTGGTCTATGACAGCAGTTACTCAGCCAGCCCTCCTCCACTAAGCTGCTTTCACAGGGACCAAGTGGCCACTGTCAGTAACACACCACAGACTTCACTGAACCACATACTGGTGTGTCCTCCCATCCCATCTTTGAACCCCAATTACTTTCTGGATTTGTCATCCACAGCCAATTGTTACAGCATCAATTTCTGAATTAGTTAACAATTCTTTTAATTTAAAAATCAGAAAAGTAAACTCATACTACAGCTAAAAAGGTAATAAAAAGGTAACATTTACCACACCATGTAAGCAGGATGTCTTGCAGAACTGAAAACCTAACCAGTGGTTACTTCCCATCTCTTGCTGACTGGCCTGCTTTGGGTTCTTGTGTCAAGGGTGGCTAACAGGGTTACCCTGCTAATTGGTAGGCCCAGCTCCTTGAAGGAAATGCTGTTTCCAGGATGGAACTTCCAGCAAGTAAAAACTGACTTGTCACCCAGTGAGCTACAACTCGTTCCATTATGTACATACCATTTAAACATCACCTAGGCCTGCACCAGCAGTTATGTAAAGTCATCTCATCAACAATCCACCCACTGAAGTAGTACTGATGGAGGCAATCCCTTAGTCCATGGCAATACACCTAGAACAAACACCTTGCCTCTGTGTCCCGAACACCTACACAGTGTCTTGTGAAAGGACATCTTCAAGATGTTACAAACTAGTTATTTTACAGTGTATCTCACCAAAAAATCTAGCTGATTAAACTCAGATGTAGATGTTTGACTTACACTCAAGATTCAACTCATTAGGTCTAAGTTTATGTACACTTTAATGTACAAATAAACACCACTATGTAATTTATCAGAACCATCATGAGAGGTTTCAAACAGCAGAGCGGAGGGTGGAGAGGGCTGTCCCAAGGGTCCTGCAGAGAACCTGTGTCTGTGGGCGGAGAGCACTGGCCTTGTAACTGGACTGGACCATCATTTACTACTTGTATTACCTGAGACAAGCAAACCCTGCTGACAATGACAAGCCAATGTCAGATGCTGCGGTTAATCAGATGAAATTAACACTTACAAGGCACTTCAACAGTTTCTGGGAACACAACTCCAAGGACAGCCACTACCATTTGCTTGTCCTCCACACTGATTCAGATTTATGAACACAGGAATAGGCAGCCCCCCACTCCGACGCCCACTACCACACCACTTTAACTCTCGTTGTGGAATCCACCCCTCTGGCCGCACTGTAAATGACAGAGTGTAGTCAACTCCTTATTCCAAAACTGCTTGAGAACGGACACGAAATGATCCATTAGGAGGACGACTGGTTCCAGATACTTACTGGACAAATAAGCATCTCAAGTCTGAAGCAGGTATGATAGGTTTTGCAAATCAGAATATGTAACTCTTATCAATAGTCCATTGCCAGAGTTCACCTATCATTTGGGTTATGCAGAATATTGTTATGCTTTAGAGATTCTGGGAGTTGAACCATCCAGTGTTCAGATGCTGACACTACTACCTTAATAGCCATTTAACCTAAACTGACATCACAGAAATTCCCAAGATCAAACAGGTGAAATGCTTCTACCTGAAACACACTAGGCAAATATTTAAGCATAATGATCTGCCTACTGCAAATTCTTTAGAAGCAGTCATGAAAAGACCCTCAGGGACTGTTGTGAAGGCTGGAGTCCTTTAATAGAACCCACTGGTGTTAACTGTTACTCAATACAAACGGAGGTGGCCACTATCTAGTTACCCACTACAGGTATCTCCCATAAATACCCAATCTACTCATGAAAACCTGTGTGTTTCTCTGTGTATATTATCTATCAAACATACGTAGATACTTGAGCCCAAGAAACACTGCTCTATGGACTAAGCTAAAAAAGGATGCTCAGAAGATGAATTTAAATACAATGTCACCAGATTTAAAAAGACAAGCAAGAAATCCAGACCACAACAAATACTTCTTTGTAAACCTCAGGGTTGGACCAGCAAATTTTCTCTTTGCATTTGAGTTTATTTAAACACAGTTCTCAAAACATCTGAGTGAAACTGGGCCTCCTTTGGTAAGCAAAGGACCTCAAAAAGAATATTTAAAAAATGAACAGGCAAAGTCTTCAGCTCATCCATGACACAGGTGTAGTGCTCCCTCTGCACTCTCCCCGCTGTACTGTGAAGCACTGGGTGTTCTCGCAGCCTAGTCCTAGAATATGAATCCATCTGTGGTGGAATGTATTGTAACTTGCTGACAACTAGCTTACACACCATTATCCTCTTGTGACACCTTGGAACAAGAGCCTTTTTCAGGCATACACTGTGTAACTCTTACTTCCTGCCATTGAAAATACAGATTACATGAAGGCGGACAAATCCACATTTAAATAAGCGGTAAGCATTTGCTGTACTGAAGGATCTTTAGTTCTAATACTAGCACAGTACAGAGTTACAGAGCATAATTTTAACACTTAGTTGCAAGTATATTGTGATACTTTGAATGAATGAGCTGGAGGAAAAGGGTATTTCTCTCCCTAACTCACGGCTGACCACCTGACCAGTTGGGCTATGCACTGATAGCTGGAAAGAAAAGTAAAAACCAAACTTTATTGTTAACTTTTGTGCCATTTGGTAGCGTTTTTACACACAGGCTTTGATCTTCACAATACCCTGGATTCAGTAGAAAAACCTTTTAAATGAAGTTTTGTACAATAGAAACTTCTCGGCAGTCAAAATTTAGACTGTAAAAAAATACATGCAAAACATACTTTTCTGAAAACACTTAACTTTGAACAAAGCACCGAACTACACGAATGCAGAATGAGAACAGCATTTCAACGCCACCAAAGTAGTCATCATAAAAGGTGTAAAGTCACCTAACTTCACTAGGCACTGTTCACTTTTTAAACAGGAGACAATAAAAAATATTGTCCACAAACAATATCCCAACTCTGGAGCATGTTTCAGCAAGTCTTCAACTTCATGCTTTAATAGCGGCCTGGAAAAGAAAGCAAGAAACATTTCTAAGCTACCTGGAGTTCTCAAGGACTTCTGAGGGAAGACATCAAGAAACCAAGGTTTCACAGGAGCCCAAGGGTTGTTTTCTCAACTTCTAGAACTGGACACACAAACACTGTGGGGCACAAGGATGAAACAACTGACAGGTCAGATAAAACTACTTCGATTAACCTGTCGGCAAAGGGCGGTTCTCCAGTTGTCCATTAGCCAAGCCCCTAGGGCATGCAGAATGGCACACTTGGCCAACTCAAAGGCTGATGCTCCCATCCGCCTGGGGGCCCTGGGAAGGAAGACCTGGAGATCTACACTTGTCAAAAACAGTCCCCCCGCCAAACCTCCTTAGGCACTTCTCCCTGACACACATCAGAACCAGCTCCATTGCAACCACTGGGGCTGTGTAGTTACTGCAGGCAGGACCAGTCAGTCCCACAACACAACACGGCAAAAACTTACGAGGCGAGTAAGAGCGAGATCTGGAACGGGATCTGTATCCTCCACGGCTGTAGTAGGGAGAAGGTGACCGCCTTCTGTGAACAAACAGCAGGGCTGTGTCAAGTCTTGACAGATGGCCCCCACTAACCCCGTACCAGTGTTCACTAAGCCAGGTCTCCTTCATCTCCCTAATTCTGCTCTACTCATGGGGTTACAAGGCCTTTTCCAGTCTTGAGCATGAAGTGCGTCATCAGGACTCAGGCCAATTGCTTAGCCTCTGTCATGGGTTGAACTGTGTCCCCCCAAAAATATGTGTAGCCGTGTGGCTGGGACATGATTCCCAGTATCCTGGGACTGTCCTCCATTGTGTGGTTTCACTAAACTGTATGCTAAAGGAGCTCCACACTCCTGCAAAGGATTACTTCCTTGCTTTGCAGTAGGGGGAAGTTTCCCTGGAGTGTGGCTTGCCCACCCTTAATGCTTTCAGCTTGCAAGAGATAAAAGGAAAGGGAAACAAGGAAGGTCAGGAGCCTCGCATGTTTTGCACCATCAAGAAACATGCACCGGAGAAGAGCGCATCCTTGAGAACTGAGGTTCCTGCACCAGGACGCTCCCTGGACAAAGACTGATGCAATACCGGACTTTCCTCCAGAGCCAACAAGGGGAAAGCCTTTCCCTGGAGCGGTCACCCTGAATATGGACTTGCAACCTACCAGACTGTGTAAGAATAAACCTTCCTTAAAGCCATCCACTCTGTGGTATTTCTGTTAGAGCAGCCCTAGCTGACTAAAACACCCTCTTCAACTATTCCTTATGTAGTTTGATCTACCACTTAAATGCCAATCCTTCTTACTGGTGAAGTTTTTTTTTATTTTTCCCTTGAATAAATCTCTAGTACAATCTCAATTATCTTTTGTAAATACAGCCATCTGGCTAAGTTAGGAAGGTCTTTTTACGAACTTTATACAATCTGGTTTTGTGATGCTGCTTATCAATACTCAAGTACCCACACACTAACCTTCCCACTGTGCTCCCTGAGGCTTACCTGTAAATTTGATCTCTGTCTTGGGCAGCTCTCCATCCTCCCCCTCCGCCACCTCCTCTGCAAAAGCAGAACACCAATATACATTGTGTTTTGTTTGCGTTACGATACAGAACTCATACAGTAAACAATGGAAGACCCCACACAAGGTTAAGTGGGTGTTTACTGTCAGTGAAGGGACCCTTCTAAGAATCTGGCTTAGAGCTCTCTCTGGTGGCTAAAGTAAGTATCACCAAAATACAAACATTTCTAAGGAAATGCTCAACAGTAAAGTAAAAAAAAAAAAAACACAAAACCCAAACAAAACTTAAGACCATAATCTTGTTGCCTTCCAAAACGTGAATCTCTAGTATCTGTTGCTTAGTAACACTTAAGAAAATTGTTTTTGTTGGTGTAAAAAGTTGGGTAATGTCAAGATTTACACAGGAGGCCTCAACTTATTTCCACAGGAATTTTCTGGCAGTTTTAACAATTTGAAGGTATTTCTCTGTACTGTTACATTAATGAAAGTTATCTAATAAATTACTTCCCCAGCCTCTGTAAGAAGCACAGTGCTGTCTTTTAAAGCACAGCCCATTAAAATCTATGACAAAAATAAGAAAATCCAAGGCACAGTCAATTCTGAAATTCAGTGGGTCTATTTACACAAAGTTAAAAAAGACAATGTTAGTGTTTTCAAGTCCCACTATTTGCATTCTAGAATAACTGACAGAAGAAATCCAAATACCTGTATTAAGTTTAAGGCATATAACTTTAAATTCTAGTTTAAATTCAGCAATGATAAGCATGTTCTTGTTAAAGGCTGTTGCATCAAATGGCAGCTTAGACAAGAGATGTTAAGACCGTGGACCCCAGGTGACACCCCATTACCTGTAGGATCTGCTGTAGTAGTCCCGGTCATCATAGCCTCGGTCGTATCCTCTGTCATAGTAATCCCGACGGCGTGAGCTGCCACTATGAACAACAAAGCAACTTCTTCAAGCAATCATCAAGCTTTCTTCCCTGTGTTAATGGCTGGAACTCTTGCTACTGAAAAACTGGCTTAGCTGCTAATCTCTCCATGATCCTCCGCAGTGGAATACCACATAACAGGCTCACATGCTCTTGGAGTTGATACATACATAATCAAGCATGCAGACAAGACTGGGCCCCTACTTCAAGCACAATCTTTTTATTCTCTTCTCCAAAATAATGGAGGAATCAATGAACAATTCACCAACTATTTCTGTTTAGGCCAAGATTTACCAATGTCTTCAATGTCAAATGAGTCTGTTTCCCTTTATGGATACTGAACAATTTGTTTTCTCTCTCTTCCCATGCTATGCTATAAATACATTTAAAAAAAAAAACCCCACCTTTTCGTTAAAGCAGCATTTATATACATATACGTACTATCTGGCTTAAAATTCTCCAATCTTGTATTTCTCCTTACAAAAAGAGGTAGTAAAATTAAATGTGGAAATTGATCTCCTTTTGGAGTGGGAAAATATTACCCTGTTCAAGATTTAACATGGCAACTGTGCATCAATACAATTCTCTCCCTTATCTAAAAATATTATATTTAAGTTTGAAAAGCATTCATTTGTATCTGCTAGTGAATCTATGCTGTGACTACTAGGTCACTGACTGAGATACTCCACTTTCAGAACAAAAAAATCCAAAAAACTAAAAAATGCAGTTCATTAGATTTACACTCTAACAAGTTTCCTTTTAAGGCTGAAGTTTCTATTATGAGAAAAATGCATGGAATTCTCTAGAGAAGACAAATACATGGCATTTCTTTCTGATAAAGTCAAACTTTACCCACTTTAGGGGTTTTACTTAGTGACAGAGAACAGCCTTGTTTCCATTAAATATATTCCAATACATGCAATTTAGGTTAGTCAAAACAGCAGCAATAAAAAGGAAAGAAGGATTTCATTGTAGCATGAAGATTATGTACTGACTATTACCTTTTTTTTTTTTTTTTTTAAGCAAGCAGACAAACAAAACCATAAATCAAATCCAACTTACTAGGTAGGTCTTCCCATATAAATTCCAGGCGTTGGGGTATGTGGTCTTTTTGTTATGGAGAAATCAACTCTGATCCTACGGCCATCAAGCTCCATTCCATTGGCACGCTCTTTAGCCTTATCCAAGATAAACAAGTTGTCATATACATCCTTGATGAAAACTACCCAAACCCACTGCTACTGAGTCAATTCCAACTCACAGCAATCCTGTAAGACAGAGCAGAACTGTCCCACAGAGCTTCCAAGGAGTGCCTGGAAAGTTCAAACTGCCAACTTTTTGGTCAGCAGATGCATCACTTCACCACCACTAATTCCACTAGCTGTAAACAAGGAAACAACTGGATGTGCCATGATGGGAACCCTGGTGGCGCAGTGGTGAAGTGCTAAGGATGCTCACCCAAAGGCTGACAGCTCAAATCTACCAGATTTTCCCTGGAACATCAGCTACAAGCCAGAAGCAACCTGATGGCAGCTGTTTTGGATTTCAGGTTTGGATGTTACAATTAGTTACATGAATTATTTTATCACAGGTCAGAACGTTAAGGTCTAGGATTTCCATGTACTGTTCTCCTATGAAACTGTTCTTTATAAAAGCTAGAAAAGCCACCAGTGTTTCTAGAAAACTCCTTGAGGAAGAGTTGGTCAACTGGGTCTGCATCAGGCTAGCTACTCATTTTTGACCTTTACAGCCCTTGAGCCAAGAATTTAAAGGGCTGGGGGAGAGGGAGAGATTTTTTTATGATAGATGAAAAGTATGGGATTTCATTTTATTGGACTAGAACCACACTGAACATTCACGGCACAGCAATTCTGACAGAAATCTTAAAATACAGATAGCTACTTCCCTGAGAACATGCAAATGAACAACGCAACTGAAAACAAAAATTACTCCATTCCAAAGACAACTTGGTATCTATGTCTGTAACAGTTCCCGAATCTGATAAAACTTTTCTAACTATAGTCCGCTATCAAACACAACTTGGGGAAACAGAAAAGCTACACTGCCAGTGTGACTTCAGCAAATTGTACTTTCAATACTTTTTGGTATTTTAATTATTACTGAAGGGGAAAGATGGGTTCATCTGTATAAAGTCACACCTTTTGCATGTTAGTTTGTATGTATCAGAAATTTTCCTTGGGGAGCAGGAGGGGAACAACCTGATGTTTTTAAAAGCCCACGTTAGCCTTAATACCCATTCTAAGAATGCGTTTCTCCTTTAACTCAGCTACAGTTCGTTAGTATAAAAGCAAAAACTCCTTACCCAGGTAGCTGGTTATTACTATTTGCAATGAAGCACAAGCACAGACTGACGCTCACTTACTTCCTTGGCATCATCTACGTTTTCAAAGTACACAAAGGCAAATCCTCGGGAGCGTCGGGACTGCTGGTCGTACACAATGGACACATCAGCGATGGGGCCATACTTAGAGAACACTTCTCGGAGATCTCTTTCTGTGGTGTATAAGCTCAGCCCAAACACTCCAAGACAACAGTTGGGATCAGGATTTGCCTACAATTAGAGAAAGACTTCAAAAACTCGAAACCCTGGCATACAGCACAGATTAGAAAAGCAAAAGAATCTTAATAATGAAAGCCAATAACTATCAATTAGTCTAAACAGCCGAAAAGAACAAGTAACTTCAAACTGATAACCCATACAGAGTAAAACCGAAATTTCCACCCCCCCCCGAAGGATTTTCTAGGAATCTGTTCTGAAAAATCTGTATCCTTGTAACAGGTACATATAAGGATGATCAGAACAGCACCTTCCCTACTGACCAAAGTAAACGGAACCATTTAAAAGTTAAACTGATAAATGAAGCCCCAAAGTTAGGTGTACCCAACCACACCAAGGTTAACAGGTATCAACTGGTCTGCAGAGTCTGGAAGAGACATCAACAATTACGTGCTCAGGACAAAGACCTGGCAACCTTCTGTGAAGATTACAGCATCAACACTGTGGGCCAATTCTACTGTCACATGCTGTCACTGTGAGTTGGAGACACCTGGATGGCACCCAACAACAGTCTGCAGCCATTACAATAGAGAGAATCCCACAAAGAACAACTACCTATGTCCCTGAAATTTCTGTTGCCACAATGCATTCAACTACAGGTCCCATTTACTGCTGACATTAAGCATTTACTAGAGAGAAAGTCTATTCTCAGTTCCCAACACAAAGTCACTTAGCCCATATAGTGAGTATATAAACAAATACCCTGAATTCCATCTCATCTGGAAGCCCTCACGGAATAAACCTTAATGATAAAGAAGTTAATGTAAAATTAAACGGAAAGTTAGCAGAACATCCTGTAAAAAAAAAAGAGAAACGAACAGCAAATCTGCTATCAGGTGGTAAACTACAGATGTACTAATTCTGCCACAGTAACGTACAATGGAGCTTTCTCATGAGCTGAGTTACTCCAGTTTTGTCATTATTTTGCTTGTGTGTAAATGAAAAGCTCAAATCTAGCCCATCCTTTACTTTCAAACCTGTAATCGTTCAACTCTTTTGAGTATTTTTCTTAAGATTTCAAAATGCTAAAAAGCTTCTAGAAACAACTTATGTGCTCACTGCTAATACTCACTGGTCACCTAAAATCAACACCAACAAAGTGTCACACCCGAATGGAAGCAGTCACTGGCTTCACACCACCTTTTACTCTTACCCGATTGCCAACATGACGCCTGCGTGTCGACATAGGAGAGTGACTGTGGCTGTGCCGTCTGCGATAATCTCGACTGTAAGACCTGCTACGAGAGCGTCTATGGGAGCGGGACCGAGACCGTGACCTCGTGTAATGCCTTCGGGAGCTTCTTCTGGACCTAGACCTGCAAGACAAAGATTTCCAGGTCATGAACAAACAGCAAAAGATAAGATGCTAAATTCTATTACCCTCCAGTAAAAACTCCAAATGAGGGAATGCACCCCAGGCAGATGACGACATGGTACCAATTACTGGGAGCCGTATCTTTGGTCTCTATTACCCAGTCATTTCAACTCTGTTCCAAAACCACAAGCCCTCTCCAAAATTAAGGACGAGTATTAAAATTACATACATGGTATCTTCTGAAAAATCACTAAACACACATTTTACTAACTTGATCTGTGCTCATCTCCCCCTCTCACAATTCATTCCTCGACTTTTCTTCCTTGTGCAGTATGCTCACCATTCAGTTAACACACCCATCACAGGTAACTCTCCACAGCAGTTTAAAAAAAAAACAAACAAACCAAAACCACACACACACACACACACAAAACCAAAAACCAATGGCTCCTGACTAGAGTGACCAAACATCCAAACCAGGACACATTACATGAGAGAAAAGGGTGTTGCTAATTATGCCTGAACCACAGGCCATCAACTGGGACTGTCCTGGGCGAACTGGATGTAATATACTCTACCCTCAGCCAACATTATTAGCAAACAAAACAATAAGGGTGCAATGTGGTACTGCTTTTACATGTATCAGACAGGTAATACGCTAGACTGTATCTATTTCTCACCATGACTGCTGTAATTAATTACTGAAGGTCACTGTTCTCCAGCAGAGCTACCACACTGAACAGTTTATTCAAGCTCAGAGGGAAACTTCACAAACTCCAAAGGGGTAGTACTGGTATCAACTCCCCTTTTACAGATAAGAAAAGTAAGGTGAAAAAAGCGTTTGTAATCTGCCCAAGACAGCAAAAACAGAGGTTAAGACTTGAACCTTGACTCTAACACACACTCAGTCCTCCGCTTTCCACAACTTCCATTTAAGTTCATTTTCAGCACCAACATTAAAAAGGCCAACAAATGATCTACCCCTTTCTATCTCCCTAGTTTACAAAGCACACGTTAATTTCAGAGCCAAGAGTAACAGAAGAAAATTCCACAACAGTCTTTCTTACCTAGATTCAGATCTGGACCTGGACTTGGACCTGGAACGCCTGGAATCTTCCTTGGAGCGAGACCTCGCAGGGGTGTGCCTTGCAGATTTCCCCGATCCATGAGCACTTCCACTTCTGGAAGCAGAACGGGACTCCTACACGCAGATTTCAAAAGTTTAATTTGTATACTTTTTGGGCAACTTTAAAAACAAATAAGCTGCTGTGAGATCAATGGTTGAGGGAAAGCACTCCCCTTCCAAGATAAGAAACACAGGTAAGGGAGAAACTGAGTTATACCTGGTACGAGTTTCACTGCTCCAACTGCCGTGTCAATTAACTTGTCCTTTCTCGCAGCTTTTGGAGCAGTTTTAAGAGTTATCTGACCCCGTTCCCTTCAGAAAGGGGTGCAAAAGTCAAGCAGGCAAGGGAACTTTCCAAAGACTGCTTTGCAATTGTTACTCCATAAAGACTAGTGTGAAAAAGAACCTTATTAATAACTACTTTATACCTATTTCAACCAGGATGCAAGCAATAAAACAAAGCCCTACAAAATTTATAAAAATTTACTTTTAAAATACTTCAGATTATTTTTTTTAGACCTCAGCCTTTCAAGTTCTATTTATAGGGGGAACTAGACACAATGATCATTTCAACTTCAAGCCCTGACAGTAGCAAGGACCAGCTCTGTCCATCTAACCATGATGGGGGGGGGGTTATCTTTAAGAATCTCAAAACCAGATGGTGTTACAGCAAAGCAGTGAACTGTACTGGAAGGAAGAATAAGCTAGCTGAGAGGACACACTAAAACCACAGCAGATTCAATCAGAGACTCCTATTCCACAAGCCTTTCCAGGGAAGACTGCTTGCTGATTGTACACAAAAACCAAGTCTTGGCACAAACAGAACTGCAGTTTTTCCTATCAAGTCTGAACTAATAAGCAAGTAAAAGGCTCAAAAAAGGAAGCTCTCAAAACAAAACATCTAAGGAATGGTTTAATGGGCAGCTAGTTCACCAGTGAGCCAAAGGCCCATGGTCAACATAATCAACAGCAAGGTAGAGGTAGTAAGCAGTGGTATGAAGTGCTAAGTTCTACCAAGGCATGAGAACACTGGAAGACAGAGCAGAACCCACTTGTTAATACTGACAATGATCTGAACTATCAAATGCAAGATAGCCTTTCTCTCAGGATTGCTCAACTTAGGCATGTTAAAACACATAT
This sequence comes from Heterohyrax brucei, assembly GCA_028571685.1. Lineage (NCBI taxonomy): Eukaryota > Metazoa > Chordata > Mammalia > Hyracoidea > Procaviidae > Heterohyrax > Heterohyrax brucei. Next base: position 83,529,712 of record CM053157.1, on the reverse strand, counting down.
GTAATCTAGCAAGTCTTTCCACCCATGACAGAAGAGAAACGGCCAGACTAAAAAAGAAGCCACATTACAAGACCCTGCAGAGTGTGTGTTGAAGTTCAAAACTGCCAGATAAAATTTATCACAAGAGATCTCCCTGTGGTAGACCTTCAGAATATCCTGGCCACCCTAAAAACAAAAGATACACAAGACTTTAAAGCACAGCATGGGTTACATACAGTAAGGAAGCACTTGAAAACCCCCTTTTCCCATATTCAGAGAAAAAAATTCACACATAACAGGTAAAAAACAAATTAGCAAGGGAAGCCAAAAATGGCAAAGGGTAACACAGCAATTAAAATGAGTTCGGGCCTCTAGGCCCAAACAACTCTTGAAACAAACTGATCTCGAAGTCGTAAGACATGGCTGTAAGATGACATGAACTGTGCCAGTCATCCCTCCCCCCATAAAGAGATTCCAGAGACAGGAAAAGACCATCTCTGCCTTTAATGCCAAGAAAGGAAACGGTTAAAAGATGCACCACTGCTCTGGGAATCACGATTCCCTCTATTCATCTAGCTAATATCCCAAACACTGAGATACCTGGAAGCACAAGTGACCTCTCCTCTCTCTGGACAAAGAATTAAGTCTTAACTATCACTATCTTTACCACAAGCAAAGCTAATATAGAAGAAAGCTAGAAATGAGCAACTCAAATGGTGCTAAGTATCTTTGTGTATTCCAAAACTAGAAACAGTACTTCACGGAAAGATTAATGGGAACTGAAAATTTCTTCAGGGAGAACAGAGTATGTGCGCTCCAAAAAAAGCCAGAAGAGGACCAATTAAGCCACAGCCTAAATAAACGATTCTAGAGAAAAAGTAGGCAGCAAGCTAAGACTCCCTTTAAGCAGTTTACTTCATTAAAAAGTTTTATTCCAAGCTGAGATGCTGCATCCAACAGTCCATTTCACGGAGAAGAGACACTAATCCTGCCTAATTTCATTAAGGTTTCCCCATAAAATTTTAGATCAAGGCCAGATTTTGCAGTATTATCATAATGCCTCAGCCTCCCCAACCGGTTATACAGACCTTTTAGGGGAGGAGTCATTTCTCAAGCCAGAAACAACAGGGAGCTATCAGAATGCATTTTCCTTCTAACACCTACACACGGCTCTTCCCTAAAGAAGGTAAAGCCTGTTTGCCAATCATTAGCCAGTTAGAAAATATATTTGAGAATGTTTAGTTTGTCTAGAAGAAACAAGACCTGAAACTACTACCAAATCTAGAAGCATAAAGAAAGTTAACTCTAATTTAGCTCAGAAAGCACCCATTTTCGGGCTGACAAATCTATTTGGTATCAACAGATTAAAACCCTACTGAAAGCAGCACTACTTGGTAACATTAAACCTCAAGGAAAGGCATCACAAACTTTAAAGTCAGCATAAAGCCCAAAATTCCCTTTACAATGCTCAGGGAAGTGAGTTCTTACTAGGCTACTGTTACCTGCACATGTGGTAAAGAAACCTCACTTAGAAATAGACAGTTGCACACCATCACGTGATCCAAGAGGACACTTAAAAAACACCCAGGCTTCCAACAAATAATCTGCACCCAAGAATGGCAATGTCTTAAGAAAACGTCTTAAATCAGACAGAACTGGCCATTCATACTTCTTGAAAGGACCATACGTTTTAGATTCTTGCTAAGAATTCTACTCATTTAATGACACAGAGTTACATGACTCCTATCTGATTTTTTCTTTCCAAAGGCATCTTCATGGCACCTAGGTTCTGTTACTTCCTTCCCTCCTTAGTTGGCCCTATGCACTGTCAACCCCCTGGGGCATGTACCGCACTGCCTACCCAAGGACCAGAGTCAACTAAACCAGCATTATTTTCACCTTAAGCCCACATGGTCACATTTCCAAGTGCTTTGTTTTCCACAAGGCCTTTCCTCCCATCTGGGCACCAAGCACCTTTCAGGTCTTTGGTTAAAAAAATCCATGGGATCGAATACAAATGTATCAACTGACATCACTTATTTATCTCAATCTGCTCTTAATTCAGAATAGTGTTGGGATTATGTCAAAGTGGGTTCTGTACAGAACTAGCACAAGTTTAAAAGCCAACAGGCCTGATGCATAACTACATCTGCTCTGTATTTGTGCCATGTCTGAAAACCTGGTTTCATCTATTTCTGATCCACTTAGATAAAAAAGAAAAAGTCAACCTAGATGCTCAAGTGCCAGATGTGACAGCAGCCTGAAGTAAAAGGAAGAAATTTTACAAAGTAATAATCAGGGCAAAGTAAAATGCAGGCAACAGTCTCCTACTACTGAGGATAACTTCCCTCCCCCCACTTTCATATCTAGGAATAAATACCATGAAATGCACAAGCTTAACATTCCAACAACAGGTCCAAGCCTCGGAAAAATAGATCCTTCAAGAAATGCTAATTTTCACTTTTCTCAAGAGCTGTAAGACCTGACAACTCTCACAGTCTCTAAATTTATTTTCACTCCAGAAAGGAGAAAGGTTAAGATGACACTCTTCGTTTGGCCTTCCCAATAGGGTAGAAGACAAGACAGTTATTGGATGGGTTCTGCTGGCTACTTTTGAGGTTTACCTGTCCCACAGAACTAATGCTAACATCACACCAACCACCAAGCTCCTAAATAAAAACACATTCACATTCACAGCCCCCCCAACACTCCTCCCACAAGAAAACCACAAAAGAGAAAAAGAACTTTTGTGTTCATTTCCCACTAACTGGCTGTAGGGAAACGAAACAAAGCTCCCTTGTAACCTGTATGTATGATATCACTGTAACAGTTATATAAGTTAACAGCAAAAAAGAGATTAAAGCTAAAGCACCTGTTCTTTACTATTCTAGATATACCCACTTACCTAGGTGACTCACTCCATTCTAAGGGAAGCTACTAAGTATTTTTATAGCTGTCATCCTAGTCCCACTCAGCTGAAACCAGCATTAAACAATTTCAACTATCATGTCCATTGATTTTCAACATTGGGGTTTGCTTCTCTATTCATCCTGGTGGTGTTCTTTTGAAAAATCTTGACAAACTCAGGGAATATCACCCTACCATACATGATTATGTACTGAAAAGCAGTGTGGTCAATACACTGTCAAGTTCAGGAGGGCGGCACAGACCACCAGGTTACAATGCTGGAAAAACAGTCACTCATGCCCCAACACCAGAAAGAGTTAGATGAAAAATCTAGAGGGGAGACCATTAAGCCAAATATCACCCATGCTGGAGAGCTCACCCTTACCTAGCATCTGACTACACAAGTTTTTAAAATTGCATTTCAATCATTTGATGAAGCAGTTAAAATCAAAGTTACCTAATTTCAGGTTTCCCCTGGAAGGCACTTCTTAACCCTGTATATGTTTTCCTCCATTAAACAAATAATGCATGCATGTTTTAGCAAAATATACAGGGACACATAAACAGACTAGTAATTACTTAGCGTAGTGCTTTCTGATTCCCGATTACTTCTTATCTTAACTTCATTTTTATTTCTTTTCTTCATTCTTCCGTTTCAAATTCTGACTTCTTTCATCTTCCCCACTTCACACAAATTGCTCAATATTCTACAAGTGGGACTTCTGGTCTGATAATTAGCATGCATTCTTTCTTTTATTTTTTCAAATTTCAGCTTCACTTATTCCTGAGCTTCAAATACTCATTTACAAAACTTGTCAAATGACGACTTCCGCATTTTCCTTCTTCAACATTAACCTTAATAGAAAAAGAACAGGATGAAGAATATTTTAAAACTCCAGGATAAAATCCAGTGCCAAAACTGAAACTAGAAAAAAAAAAATCCCTTCTTTTGGATTTAAAAAAAACCTAGAATATGCAGCTCAAAAACAAACTATGCCACTTTCTTTGGTTCTAGAACACAATAATGTATCATTCTTGTTCATCTACTCAAAATAGATTTATCACCCTCAAGCTGAATTTTCAATGCTCAACTGAACATTTACTGTTCATTTAACGTTTTAAAAACTACAGGTATACTTCAATCAACAGAAAATGCGTGTCAAAAGCAGTCTTTCTAGTCAAAGTGACACATTAATATAAAAGTGCTACAAAAGAAAGCACGGACAATTTGCACAACGACAAACGCTCAGGCTGATGAGGTTTTACAATACTGTGACTTGTCTAAGGTTAGGTAAGGTATTTAATGTCACATTTTTGCAGAACATATTTAAGAATTCTGTAGAAATAATATTAGGGGTTCTAAAAATTTGGAACTTTACTGCTCAACCCACCCATAAAAAGCTGCTCTAGTATTAATGGCTCAACTACTAAATTTAGAACACTTTTTAAAATTCAGAGGGGAAAAAATAATTACCGAATCAATCAACTACTATACGCAAATCAGTATTAAAACAGAACAAACCCGAATCCAACAGTGTGTACTTTCAAAGAACATGGTAATATTCTCCCCCCTCAAAAGACAATACTAGAGGCTTCTGATGTTAAGAAAAAAAAAAAAAAAATCCTTTAAAAGTCAGTAATACTGGGAGAAAAAGCATACCTCACTTTCTTAACTGACTCAACGTCAATTCAGCAGATCAATACAGTAAAAGTGTATGCTGAACACTCAAGAAAACCCCGCTTTCGTAAAACATTCTAGTTTTCCTGCATTTACTCTTCACATTCTTTCCATTTCACTGCATGTCAATAGTTTGTTCACCTAGTTTTTTTTGGATGGAAAAAAGCCAAACCTTTCTTTAAAAAACTGAGAAGCCTTTATACTTGTTACCCAAGTACAAAGACATTCATCTCTACAATAGGAAATGATTTTTTTAACCATAACTTTTAATGTTGCTTATGAAATAGTACATTATTTTTCAATTTTCTTATTTAGTCCAGGAAAAAATTGGAATACCCTTTAACTTAAGGGAGCCACGGTAGTTGCTTTCCTTTTAATATCCATCACCAAAACGTAATGGGCAATGTTTGCTGGCAGCACAAATGTAATCGTGGAATCAGAATGCCCAAGCTGATTTCCTCCTAGGGCCTCCTCACGTTATGTACAGATACAGGGCTTAGATGCCTGAGACTGACTACTGGAATCCAGAGCAAAAGCTTTAGACAGCGTGACATTTTCAACAGAATGCCTTCCTGTATTTTACCCCTTCCAACTACTTTCTTTTCTCACAAATTATAAATATTAGGTCCTCTTCAGCTCAGCTACTCAAGTTTAACTGGTTCCTTTATAAAACCTAAAGACCAACCATTCGGCTAATATTACATACTTTTGTTTAAGAAACTTTACATGCTCAATGCATTATGACTGATAAAGCAATAGCTTAAAAACTGGGAGGGAAAGAGTCAAAAAGAAAAACTTCGCAATCTTGGTTTAAAGCAAGGTCAATGACAATTTAATAAATATGAACTAATTTTTTCCCCGCAGCCAGAATTGTCCAACAGATAGCCAATTGACAGCAAAATCCTCAAAAACTGAGCAGCATATTGTCAAAAAACACTTAACACTTCTAGCAAAAGCTGAGACCTTTACTTTTTCAGCAGATTACATAAACTCTGAAGCTTATGTAATATCTAATCAGAGAAATCAATACAAAAAGTGTTGACATATACGGCTACAATATATGCCATAAGCAGGCTTTTGATAAATTTAATCTGACACCTAATTTATGGGGGACTCTGAAGACTAATCTGCAGCTTAAAAAACCAAGACTAAGTAATAACAATACATAATTCTATCTGACGGAACTAAAAACTAAACTGGGTATACACATGAAATTCCTCAAAACCAATCAACAGTATGCACAGCTATGTGCTATAAAAACTCCTACGGTTCGAGATGCACAAAACTGGAGCTCTGTCCCTTTCCTGGGCAAAATGTGACTTCAACTGTGAACGCATTAGTATTTTTTATTTACGACTAGGGTTTTCTGGGGCAGGTATAAAGGGTTTTACATCTCACTTGATTCCTCTTCAATCTCTTGAGGAAACTGATAGTACTTACCTTGTAATTTCAGTTTGAAAATGCCACCTTGTATTTCCAGACAACGTCCAGAGTTTTAAGGCATTCCTACTTAAAATCAATTAAAACACATTTGGACCTGGTTTCTCCCACAGACTAGACTATTCACAGCTAACTGGACTCACAATAATACAAAATACAAAGTATATCCCTCTAATTTGACATTAATTCTTTGTTAAAGAATTTGGTCAGATGACAGTTCTACAGAAAGAAACAGATTTAGGGATGCTGTGTATTAAAAAACAGAATTTAGATTTAGTTTTTTTTTTAAAGGAATACAAAAAGAACCCAAGATCAAGCAGAAGAGTAAAACTGCAGAATGTGAAAGGCAGCTTGACAGAACAGTAGGTATCCAGATGCTATCCACTTCTATCAAGACAACAGGATTGAAGTAATGCATCTAAATTTACTAACACACTGCTTGAACAAACACCAACAGCCAGTATTCTATCAGATATTCGCTGCATCAAAATCTATTTAAAGCAGTTTCTACTTTAATTCTGACACCTTACAATAGCTTTTTTAACATAAGACTTGTTTCTAGAAGTTCAAGAACTGAAATGGTAGACTGACTGCAAGACCAAAAACTGCATAAAGATCTCACAGGCCTGAAAACCCTGCACGTTGTGACCATTAAGCCTTTAATATTAAAAAACTTAACAGTAACTCCAAGACACCTAGCTCCCTTTTAAATTTGCTAACAAATATTTATTCCGGCTTTTCTTCTTCCACATTGTGCTTGGAATTTACCTGTTAAGGACAGCACCCACTCCCTAAGAAAAAGTGCTTTTAAAGCTCCTTGGCCCAATGTTTGCTGAGCCCTTTTGGAGAGTATTTGGAAGACACAGGAGCTGAGACGAACCGATTTTTACTTTTGTATCTGGTTTGGCTAGACCTGGGGCAGCCAACTCTGACTAGGTCCTTAGAGACAGTGCATGGAACTTCAGATGCATCTAACTAAAATGTGTGGTACTAACCACAAAAACTCAAATTATATTCAAACAAAGGATGAGGAAGACACTCTAGTCACAAAGTCAGTATACAACAGACAACAATTAATTTACAGAATATGCTGATCAGAGAATTTGTTTCACACACACAACCTTAGTCTGTTCAAGAAAAATGAACTTCTTAAGTTCAAAAGAACAAAAAATTTTTCTGAAGTAATTTAGGGTTGTGTGGGAGTGTCTGGATTACTGATTCAGTAGATGGACGGGCGAGATACACCTGAGTGGAAGAAATCTGTACCACTGATGCACACGAACAAGAACCTATGGGCATGTGTGTAAGAGTCAGGTTGAGTAAAACTCCATCTTCAGGTTCCAGAGGCTCCTCACACCAGGCATATCCAAGTTTATGACCTTGAACACATTTCGCCATCAACATACTTTTCACTGCTTTCAGGATTTTTCTGAGCGAGTTTTAACCGAATTCGACTGTTTAGCTTTGTCTTAAAACATTAATTTTTAAACTGTCCACAACTTCAGTTTAAAAGTCCCTTCCAGAAAGCCTCGTTTATCAGGAATATATCAAGGTCTAACACATGACTTGAAGTGACAACTTTTCTTTCTAGAATTTAGCCAGCGCCTCGTCTATGTAACAGAATTCTGAACACTAGATTGTAGTTTCTACCGGAAAACATAGAATTCAAAAATTTCTAACAGAATGACAGTTACTTCTTGAGCTATATTTCACACTATTACCCACTTCCTACAAACTTCTGTTTCCTCACTCAAAATAGCAGTTTATTATTTTTCGGGCAAGTTTAGTTTCTAAAGTGCTCCATCTTCACAAGGTCACTGTTACATAAAACTTGTTCACTTGTATTCCTGCCCCTCTACGCAGAAACCATTCTGTGTTCTCTCAACAGTGCACGAGTACCCATTAATACTTAGTGTTTTAAAACTGAACAATTAAATTATCACTTGCTTTCCAGCCTGCACACAGATGACTAGTGCCACTGTACTCAAATCGCAGTAACCACGGCCTCAGTTTTCAAAACTCGTGGGCTCAATGCAACTGCTACTGAAGATGTAAATTCAGAGTGGCGGGAAAAAGAAACACACAAAACCTCACATGTAACTAGTTTTTTTTTTAAAAAACAACAAAAAAAATAAAACCACGGCCAACGAGTCGACTCGTAGCTACCTTATAGGACAGAGTAGAACTGCCCCACAGTTCCAAGGAGTACCTGGTGGACCTGAACTGCTGGCCTTTTGCTTAGCAGACGCAGCACGTAACCACTATGCCACCAAGGTCACTAACTAGTAGTGAACTAAGAATAACTTAAAATTTAAGATAAATACCAAAATGTTTTTTTAAAAAAAGAACAAAAACCTCAGCCCAATATTCATCTGAAACCTAACTTAAAAACCCGATTTAGTTCAAACTAATCAAATTTGGTCCCAAGTAACATACAAGTCTGACGTTAACAAACGCTCTTCAGATCTTGCTAAGATCAGCAGAGGGAAACGATTAACACGTCAACAAACTGTTTAAAAAACAAACAAAAAAATCCATAACACCCCACACGCAACCTATTGTTATACCCGACCGAAAAATTCAGAACCACGCGGTGTATTGTTCTCTTTCGAGCAATTTCTCCTTTACACCGAAACTAGGTCGTGGCTTTCTTGGGTCTTCGTTAAACGGTTCACGACCGTTTACACCCCCAACACAGCCAAGTTTTACACTCAGCTGTTTACTGAACCTCGTAACTGTCTTATCACTGCAATTTAATCGCCAGACTCGCCCCTGAGAAAATTTAAAAAAAAGAAAGAAAAAAAAAGGCGCGCACCCTCAAGTCCCGCTATCCGTGGGAGCACGCGTCTACACAAAGCCACTAACGGCGCCCCGAATCCTTGCCGCCAATTTTCCTCCCATGCCGCCCCGCGACAAAACATCTGCTCCACCCGATCCCCTCTGGCAGCCTCGTGGTCTCCAGGGAGACACAGACCGCCTTTCGCTGGGAAGCCTCTTTTATCAGGCCCAAGACAAAGCCTGCGTGCCGCGGACACAGAGCAAAGGGCCGAGAACTTAGCCTACGGCAGACCCCGCTCCCCGCCCCACGAGGTCCCAACCACACCCTGCAGGCAGCCCTCGCCGGGCCGGGGATGGCCGCCCCGTGTCAGCCTGCACGCCAACCCAAAGTCCCCACGGATCGTGGCCTTTCTCTGCAGCCCTCCCCGGGGGCCCCGGACAGCGGGAGGCAGGCCTCGCGACAACGGGCGCGTGGACGCGGGGCTCCTCCGCCATTTTGTGCCTCTGGCAGCGCGCCCAGACCGTCAGCCCAAGATGGCCGCGACGCGGCTTCGCAGGAGCAACGGTGGGACGGCAGCGCCCCTCCCCCACGCCCAGGGCACGCGGCCGCCATGTTCAGCCCCCCAACGGAATAAACGGCCGTCCCGGGTCTGAGACCGCCGAAACCAGCCAGTAGCCTACCTAACAGCTAAAAGCAGTCTACAAGCGCTTCCTGAAAAACTTAGCGGCCTCGGAGTCCGGATCCTACACCCCTACCTCCCGGCTCGAGGCCAAACGGCCTCCAAAGAGAAGCCAGAAACTGAACACACGGCCGCCCCCTGCACCGCCGTTACGTACCCGCTCGCCGTAGTTCTGCTCGCCGCTGTCGCTCATGACTTCTGGCTACAGTCGACGCTCGATGTGCTTCAGTGGCCGCCGTTCACCTCTCAGGCCTGCTCTTCGGAGGCTCCGCAGCAGCCTCGCAGAACGCGCCGCTTTCCGAGCCGCTCTGAGACGAACCACTCCGCGCCGCCTCCACACAGACTCTGACTCCACCGGACGTGACGTGACTTGCCTTAAGGGCGCTCCGCCCCCTGCCAGAACGCGCGCTTTCTGGGTCCCACCCCTTCCTGGCGTTGCTTTCCCTCTCCTGCGGCGGCGCGGGCCGAACCGGACGTGACGGAGCCGCGCGCCCGCCAGGCCCCGCCCCACCCCTGGGCCGCCGGGAGGCGGGAAATTGAGCGCGTTGCCCGGCGTCTGTGGTGCTGGGCACGGTGCGTGGTGACGTCATCAGCCGGGCTGGCTGCCTTCTGGAATTTTCTAGGGCAGGCGTCGCGGATGAGGGAAAGAGGACCGTCCCCATTTCTCGTATTTCTTTAGTCCTCTTTTTAACTTGGTGCTTTGACGTGACTCCTAGCCTTTCGGAAAAAAAAATTGCAAGAACAATTCAGACTTATGGTATACCCTTCACTTACATTTCCCCATTTGCTTCATCCTTCTTTATGTATATCTATAAAACCAAAAACCCATTACCGTGAGTCAGTACCGACTCACAGCGACTCTACAGACAGGGTAGCACTTAACCACTAGGCCACTGGGGTTTTCAGGTATAGGTTAAGTGCTTCATCCGCTAACCAAAAGATCGGCAGTTCAAATCTGCCAGGCACTCCTTGGAAACGCCGTGGGACAGTTCTCCTCTGTCCTGTAGGATCTGTATGAGTTGGAACCGATTTGAGGGCAGTGGGTGTTTGTTTTATGTATAGGAAAAAAAAAATCATTCCTGATGAGTCTGTTCAAACTCATAGCAACCCTATAGGACACAGCAGAACTGTCCCACAGAATTTCCAGTGCTGTAATGTTTACGGGAGCAGATTGCCAGACTTTTTCCCACTCCCTTAATTCTTTTTACTTGATTAGTTTCTGTGTCTCCTTGTGTCTTCCCTTGGTTGGAGAGGGGAGAATTCGTACTGCCCTTTACTATTATTTTTGCTTCAGCTCTAGTTCTTGTGCTCACCTGAGTGCCTACGAAGTGCCTAGCTCTTTACCAAGCCTTGATAGAATCGGACATTTTCTGAAGAAGTATGCAATCTAAACAGGAGATAGTGGTACACAATTCAAACTGTAATTTTAGGTGTCAGCATGTCTAGTCCTTGGAGAGGTCCATCATGGTTGGTAAAGCTGTCAGTGAAGGAAAAGAACTCTTTGACAGTGGCTCCAACAGTGGGCTCAAGCATAATAATGAGTGTGTTTCATTCTGGTGTATGTAGGGTGTGGGTTGGAACTAACTAGGGCACGTAACAACAAAATACATAACTACAGTGGTGTTGCAAGAAAAAAGATTTATTTCTGCCATCGTTTAACAGCATGGTATAAAAACCAAAAAAAAAAACAAACCCACTGCCCTCCAGTCGATGCTGACTCATAGCAACCCTATAGGACAGAGTAAGACTAACCCATAGAGTTTCTAAGGAATTCCTGGCAGATTTGAATGGTAACCTTTTCATCAGCAGCCATAGCACTTAACCACTATGCCAACGGGGTTTCCTACATCATGGTATGGTGTGTAGTAGGAAGAGCTCAAACTCTGAAGTCAGGAGTCCCTAACCCTCTGCACCTCTCTTTCCCTTTGTGTAAAAAGAGGATGATACCTGCCTGCTGGAAATCCCTGTGTGGTGCAGATACTTCAGCCCTAAAGGCTGGCCATTTGAACCCTTCAAGTGACCTAGAAAGATACCAGTCTTCAAAACCCTATGGAGCAACTAGCAACAAAACCTGGCTGGTGAGGTGCCTTGTGTTCAAGAGAATGCCCTCTTCTCCCCTCCCTATTTAAATTGAAGTCTTAGTCCTTCACAGAAACTAAAGACTCATGACAAAGACCCTGTAGAGAAATGTTTATGAAGTTAGCCACAGCTAGCCTATAGCATGTAGACACCCATACTTGATAAACTGAACTGCCTCCTGCCCATTAAATGAATGACAGCGGTGAGAAATATATTTCAAAATGGTCCACTTTCAGAACAGAGGCGAAGATAAGAAGTTACTAGCTAACCTAAGGAGGAAGAGAGAGAGGGGGGAACTTGTTCAGGAAGCAAAGATACAACCTTAAAAGGGAATGGAATGTTAAAACTTAAGGGAAGGACTTGCCGGCTGGGTATAAGAACGGCTTGTAAGGAACTGCAGGGCTTGCCCTCGATTTAGCCTCCTCTGTGGGCTCAGGCACCCGATTTTGCAAAATGGTCCAATAAAATCTTGCTCTCACTAACTGAATTGGATTTCTTGAGCGTTCGTCAGAAAAAAGACACTGGTAACTACCTATCGGTGATCTCATAAGGTATAATGCGGCCAGCTTCTGTCATAGAGGCAGGGTCCTAGTTGGGGGTTTATACTAGCCTGCCAGTTGCCAAGAGGGACCAAAGCAGTGTCCATGGTGCCGGCAACGTTTCTCACAACAACAATTATTTAAACTTCCCTTTTGGGAAATCCCCTGGCACTGTGAATTGCATATGAGCTGATCAGACTTTAGGTAGTGTGCCAAGCTCATCTCCTTAAGCTCATCACCTGTGCTTAAATAGTTTTGTCCCACCCAATAAAACCTTTAACTGTGATGGACTTATGATCAGATCTTTCCTTTGGCATTTGGTGTCCATAAAGAACAATTGGATTTCATTTTCGTTTTAACAGCTGTTTTGAGAAATGATTCGCATACCATACAATTCACCCATTTAAAGTTTACAGTTTGAGTGGCTTTGAGTATATTCACAGAGTTGCACAACCATCAGTACATCTTGGGACTGTTTCATCACTCCAAAAAGAAACCCATTAGCAGTCATTTCTCATTTCCCCCACCCAGCTCTCCCAGCCTTGCCAAGCCAGCCTTAGGCAATCACAAATCTACTTTTTGTCTTTGTAGATTTGCCTGTTATAATCCCTTTGCTGTACGGTGGATTCTGACTAATAAGAACCCTATAAGGACAGAGTAGAATTGCCCCAAAGAACATTTAAGGAGTGGCTGGTGGATTCCAACTGTTGACCTTTTGAAAAGCAGGCAGCCTGCTAACCAGTGTGCCACCAGCACTTCCTATAAATGGAATCACATGACCTGCAGTCCCCGTGACCACCTACTTTCCCTTAGCGCAAAGTTGTCAAGGGTTGTCCTGCCATAGGGTGTATCAGAACTTCATTCCTTTTTACGATTGAATTAGCAGCCCATTGTTTGCATGTACCTCATACTTACCCATTCATTATTTGCTAGACCCCTGGGTTGTTTCCACTTTGGGGCTGTAACAAATAATGTTGCTATGAACATTTCTGTACAAGCTTCTACACGAACGCTCATTCTCACTTCTCTTGGGTATACACCAGGAGTGGAATCGCTGGGTTCTTGATAACTCTCTGGCTCACTTTTTTGAGAAGCTGGCAAACTGTTTTCCACAACTACTGCATCATTTTACAGAGCCAGCAACGAGGATTCCAAGTTCTCCACATCTTTGTCAACACTTGTTACTTTGTCTTATTATTATAGTTGGAAACCCTGGTGGTGCAGTGGTTAAGTGCTACAGCTACTAACTGAAAGGTCGGCAGTTCAAATCCACCAGGCACTCCTTGGAAACTCTGTAGGGCAGTACCACTCTGTCCTGTAGGGTCACCATGAGTCGGAACCAACTCGACGGCAGTGAGTTTGGGTTTTTTTGGTATAGTTAGCCCACTAAAAGATTGGCAGTTTGAATCTACCAGACGTTCCTTGGAAACCCTGTGGGGCATTCTACCCTGTCCTATAAGGTGGCTATGGGTCAGAATCCAATCGACGACAACAGGTTTCTAGTGGGCATGACAAGAAGCCCTGGTGGTGCAGTGGTTAAAGCGCCGGGCCACTTAACCACAAAGGTTGGCAGTTGGCACCCACCAGCTGCTCCACAAGAGAAACATGGCAGCAGCATGCTTCCATAAAGGTGGCAGCCTTGGAAACCCTATGGGGCCGTTCTAGTCTGTCCTACAGGGTCACTATGAGTGGGAATTGACCTTTGTGGGTTTTGGTAGTGGGTGTGAAGGCACCTTGGTAACAAAACGGTTAACCTCTCAGCTGGTAAGCAAAAGTTTGGTGGTTAGAAAAACACACACAGACACACAGACACACAGACACACACACCAGCCTCTCCAGAAGAAAGACCTGCTTTTGTAAATGTTATAGCCAAGAAAGCTCTGTGGGGCAGTTTTAGACGGTCACACAGGGTCACTAAGAGTTGGAATCAACTCTGCTATGACCAACAAGCAGGTGTTAAGCAGCCTCATTGTACTTTTGATTTGCATTCTCCTAAAGCAAAGATGTTGAGTATTCTTTCACGTGTGTATCAGCTCTTCATAGGTCTTCTTTGGAGAAATGTCTATTTGGGCGCTTTATGCCATTATAAACTGAATATTATTGTTATTATTATTGAGTTGTCAGAATTGGCAATTTGAGTTGTAACAGTTGGCAGTTTAATTCTTGCAAAGTTTAAGATGGCCTTCTGGAGCAGCAGCAGTCTTTAAGGTCCGTGAGACCCGGAGATCTGGCAGGGGCTCAAGGTCACCACTGTCCTCCCTTTTACAAACCCTTCATCTGCTCTCCTGGTTTAACTCAGGGACTTACAAGCTTAGAGTTTCCAAATTCGTCGTTAACAGCCTTGAACACTGAATGCTTTAGTCAGCTAGCGCTGCTTTAACAGAGTTACCACAAGTGGATGGCTTTGGAAAGAGAACTTTTAGATCGTCACAGTCCACTAGGCTAAATGGCCAAATTCAGGGTGTTAGTGAAGTGGGTGGTCCAGACTAATTCCATTTCTTTCGCCATAGAGATAAAACCTTTACAGCCTGTCATGGTTTGAATTGTGTCCCCCCAAAAATGTGTGCAGCCACGTGGCTGGGATATGGTTCCCAGTATCTTGGGACTGTCCTCCATTGTGTGGTTTTGCTAACCTGTACGTTAAAGGATTAGGGTGGGGCTGTGAATTCCTGCTATGGGGAAAGTTTCCCTGGAGTATGGCTTGCCCCACCCTTTTAGCTTGCAAGGAATAAAAGGAAAAAGAACCAAGGACAATTTGAGAACCTCGCTACCATCAAGCATGCAGCACCGGGAGCAGAGCGTGTCGTTCAGACCAGAGGTTCTTGCGTTAGAACGCTCCCTGAACAAAGACTGATGCAATACCGGACTTTCCTCCAGAGCTGACAAGGGGAAAGTCTTTCCCTGGAGCGGACACCCTGAATATGGACTTGCAACCTACCGGACTGTGTAAGAATAAATCTTTCTTTGTTAAAGCCATCCACTCTGTGGTATTTCTGTTAGAGCAGCCTAGCTGACTAAAACACAGCCTTTTCCTTAGAATCATCAAACAGGTGGAGGCACCACAGAATGACCACCTAGTTCCTGATGTGTGTTTCCTCACCAGCAGACCACTCAGTTCTCTTTTATTTCACTTATTTATTGTGGTTGAGTGAAAGTGTACAATCTGATTTAAATTCACATGCCTGCCTACGTGCAGCTCTCCTTGCTTGGTGACAGCTCACTCCTCCTTTCTGTTCTATACACCTCATATCCTCTTAACAATCTCCTGTCCCTTCTTCTCCACCATTTCTACTCCCCTCCGGTAAGAGGCTAGTAGGACAACATCCTACAGATGCATACAACCATAAAGTGTACACATGATATGGTCACTCTGTGTTGCTGAGTCCAATCTATTCCTGTCAAGGAGTTGACCTCAGTAATGATTTATGGACAGCGATAGCATCAGGTCTTAGGGCCATGCTCCTAGGGGAACTCCAAGGCCTTCGGACCATCAGTTCAGGTCTTTTACTGGAGTTCTCAGGATGCATCCCTTTTTAGTGTCGTGTTGCCACTGAGACTCAACTTTGTGAGCCCCATCATGGCTGTCACTGGTGGTGGCTGGGCACTGTCTGGTTCTTCTGATTCCACCCAGTTCTTGATGCATGTCCCCTCTCTGGTAGATCTTACCCAGTCGACTACCACTCAGCTGACTTCCGCACGCCCCCAACTGACCTTACCCCTATGTGCCCATTAAAAACCCTGAACTTGCCTGGAGGAGACGGACAGGCTCTGAGGACTCAAATGCCCCCTGTCCCTTAAATGCTGGCATGTAATAAGCCCCTTGAGCATTTACTTTACTCCTGTCTCAGTACTGGCTTTTGCAGCAGGCGCCCTAAACCTGTGGTTTACAGCAGCAGCAGCTCCAGTGGATGGTTTTCTCTGCTGGCTCTGGAGGAAGGTCTTGGTCATCAATCTTCCCCTGGGCTGGGAGCTTCTGAGGCACAGGGATCCCAGTCCTTTCTAAACTATGTACTCAGCTCCCAGCACCACTTGGTGCTCATGAGGTCCCCAAATCTCTCTGATCGCTTCTTTCCTCTGTATCTCAAGACACAGCCTCAAGGCACAAAACAATCTTACAGACTGAGTCCTGCCCCATCAACCCAACTGCCACCCGTGCACCCTCACTGACATCAGAGCCAGGACTGACAACACGGAGGACATCACACCATACCAGGAATCACGGCTTAGCTAAATCGGCACGCAGATTTTTTGGCAGAATGCAGTTCAATCCATGACAAACACCCCTCACCTTGCTTAGATTCCAGTCGCCTACTGGAATATTTACCTGGGGATTTCAAAGGCTTCTAAAAAAAAAAAAAGGGTACCAAATCATAATTTCTCCACCCCTCCTCCACCCTCCAAACATCTCTCCAGCAAATGTCTTCCTTGTCTTATCTAACAAGTTAGCACATCCCATTGGTTCTACCTCCTGAATATTTTTGCACTTTATCTTCACCCTCCCTACTGATACCATCAATCAGGGCATCACCAAGTCACTTATCTGCAGGATTGCCCAGTATCTTAGAAACTGATTCAGTGTTTGTGGTGTTTTGTTTTGTAGTGTTTTGTTTTTACTGCTTGAAATACTGCTGTTGTTAGGTGCGGTGGAGTCCATTCTGACTCATAGCGACCTTACGTACCACAGAATCACAACACTCCCTTGTCCTGAGAGCGTTGTTGTAGCCACAGTCCATCTTGTTGAGGGTCTTCCTCTTTTTGGTCGACCCTCTACAAAGCATGTTGTCCTCCTCCAGGAACTGATCCCTCCTGACAAGTCCCAAGTATGTTACATGTAGTTTCTGCCATCCCTGCTTCCAACGAGCACTCTGGTTTTACTTTTTCCAAGATGGATATATATCTCATCACATTTTGTTTCAATTTCTAATTAGACAAAATAAACCAAGCATACTGCCACCCAGTCCATTCTGACTCATAGCCAGCTGATTCTGACACATAGCAACCCTGCAGACAGAGTAGAACTGCCCATCGAGCTTCCAAGGAGCACCTGGTGGATTTGAACTGTTGACTTTCTGGTTAGCAGCTGTAGCTCTTAACCACTGCACCAGAATTTCCATAGGATTATAAAAAAGATTCAAGTGATTTTCTTATAGCTGCAGTCATAGTTCAGAAAAAATAAAATGGGAAAGATTTGTCCAAGAAAATAACTTGAGAGTCCATTTCCCCAATAATTGTGTTTAGAATTTTGTGATTATCCCTTGAATTTTTGTGTAGTTATTCATTTCTAATCATTTCTCTTTTAGGCTATGTTATTTCTAAACATCTTTGCATCGCATCCTCCCTGGGAAGATGAGATTAAATTTATTTCCCCCCTTTTGACACCTAGATAACAGTCAGTGTGCTCTATTTTAAAAATGAAGTCAGCTGATCCATTCATCTTTTGATATGGATAAGTAAGCTATAGTGCACACACACAAGGAGTATTGCACAGTGATAAAAAGTGATGATGAGTCTTTAAAATATCTTGTAACGTGGATGAACCTGGAAGGCATCATGCCGAAGGGTGTAGGTCAATCACAAAAGGACAGACATTGTATGAGACCATTACTGTAGAAACTTGTGGAAAGGTTTATACACAAAGAGTAACAATCTTTGATGGCTAGAAGGGAGGAGAGGAGTAGGCAGGGAGAAGGCTAAATGAGACAACAGATAAAAAAGGGGTAACTTTGGTGAAGGGTGAGACAGTACACGGTTCTGGGGCAGCTAGCATGACTTGTCCAAGGCAAGCCCCAAACTCCCTCAAAGACTGAATTGCCAGGCTGGGAGCTGTGGGGACCATGGTCTTGGGGACTATTTAGCTCCACTGGCGTAACCTAGTTTATAAAGAAAATGTTCTACATTCTCCGTTGGTGAGCTGTGCCTGGGGTCTTAAAAGCCTGTGAGTGGCCATCTAAGATGCTCTGCTGGTCTCACCCCTTTGGGATCAAGAGACAATGGAGAAAACTAAAGACACAGGGCAACATGAGTCCAGAGGGCTGATGGAACCCAACCGCCACGGCGCTCACCAAGCTGAGTCCAGCATAGCCGGATGGTGCCTGGCCACACCACGGCCCGGAGAAAAGTGTAGAACAAAACTCTAACTTGAGGAGCAAGATCAGACACGCTGACCTGGCAGAGACTGAAGAAACCCTGGGGGTATGGCCCCCCGACAGGGAAATTCGCGTACTGGAGATGAAACCACTATAGGGTCAAAAACGTTGACACAACATGAAAAATGCAACTAGAGTCATCGATCTGTTCATGTGGAAGTTGTGGAAGTTGTGGGATGAAAATCTAACTTGCTGTGTAAAACCTTCACCCAAGTCACAATAAACTTAATTTTATTTTTTAATTGCGATTAAGTGAAAGTTTACAATCTAGGTCAATTTTCCATGTTAAAACCCTGAGCATCTGCCTCTCTGCATCTCTGTCTGCCCTCCTCTCTGTGTGACAGCACACTCTTCTTTTTCACTCTTTACTTCCAGTATCTACTCAGCCGGCCCTAGTCCTCTCCTCTCTACCCTCTCCTCTCCCCTCTAAAAAGAAACCAGGAGGACAGCTTCATATACATCAAACCTTGTAATACAGACCCAGGAAGCCCGGGTTCAAAAGGTGTCCTCTGCTCCCATGCTGCTTTCTTGATAACACGAGAACCCCCCTCCTCCCTGCTCAGTTGTGTCTCCTTTTATCCCTTACAAGATAAAAGGTGGTGCAGGCCGCACCCCAGGCGAGCCCCCTTTACATCAGATCAGGAGTGTGATCTGGGAAAGGCTGTCGTATCCCGCTGTAGGTTCTTCAGCATAACCCAATCCTGCACCACTAACCAGAGGCCGAGAGCAGGGTTGGCAACACACAGGAAAATTACGTCAGTCACAAAACGGAGGACCACCACACGATTCTGGGACTCATGGTCTCGCCAAAGTGACGCACATATTTTGGGGGACACAATTCAACCCATGACAAGCAGTATGGAGATGGTCAAGGAAACCCGACGCTGAATAAGCGAGACCCTCAAGGGAGTAGTGTGGGGTGGTCTTCAGAGAGCTACGAACATTGTTTTTCTGCAGATAGAGGGATTGAACACACACCTGCTGCCTGGAAATGAGGACGTGAAGGGAAACAATTGGAGACTTAGGTAAGGCAGGTTTTTATGAACCAGCTTAGGACTGGGAGGGAACAAAGAAACGGGGTGATGTCTACGTGAACAATCGCAGTGAAACAGCCCGTCACTGAGTGTCGGAGTGTTCGAGAAAATCTCAGCTTACAACTAAAACTTCAGTCAGAAACCTTCTCCAGGTACTTAGAGAAATCAGAGAAGGGTGAAGGCAGGAAAACTAGAATACCAAAATAAAAAATTCAGAGCTCAGATATCTCACCTATAAAGAAAATGTCTTTGCCTTGAAGTTTATCACTACATTAGTATTACAGGCTGGAAATCAAACCTGCAGGAGCCCTGGGGGTGCAGTGGCGAAGAACTACAGCTGCTAACCACTGCAGCTCAAATCCAGCCCTAGAGGACCCCTGGGGCAGTTCTCTTCTGTCCCATAGGGTTGCTCTGAACCAGAAGCAACTTGACAGCAGCAGACAAAACATTCAAACAGTAAGAAGCACACACATAGAAAACGGAATCCTCTTACCCATCTTCCCTTCTCTCCCAGTCTCACTCCTCAGAGGTTACCTGTGATGGTTAACATCACATGTCGACACCGGACCGAGGGCGCCTCCGTAATGTGATATGACGTAATCATGTCCACAATGAGATCTGACCTGGGAGCAGGCAATCAGTTAGAAGTGGGCTTTTCTTGGGGACGTGGCCTGCCCCCAGTGGATAAGTGAATTTTCCAGTAAGGCTGTCCCTCACTGTCTCAATCCTGCACTCTTCTTGTCACCTTACCCCTGGGTCTTGGGACATAAGCCTGCAGAAGTCTCCAGCCTCATGACTGACCTTCAGATTTAGGGTTTCTCAGTCCCTACAATGATGAGCCTAGGTGATGCAATGGTTAAAGTGTCTGACTGTCAACTGGAAGGTTCCTGCTTCCAAAACACTAGCTGCTCTGTGGGAGAAAGCTCTGGCAGTCAGCCTCTCTAAAGATTATAGCCTTGGAAGCCCATGGGGCAGTTTTACTCTGACCTGTAGGATCACTCTATGAGTTGGAATTGACTTGGACAGCAGTGGATTTGGTTTGGGGGGGGTCACTAGCAACCCTAGTGACGTAGTGGTTAGGAGCCATGGCTGCTAACCAAAAGGTCAGCAGCTTGAATCCACTAAGCACTCCTTTGAAACTCTGTGGGGCAGTTCTACTCTGTCCCGTGGGGTCATTATGAGTTAGAATTGACCTGATAGCAATGAGTTTGGGTTTTTTGTTTTGTAAGTTGGAACTGACTGTGTTGCAGTGGAGTTGTTTCCAGCCCCACGGCCATCTGAACCGGCAGAAACCTCCAGCCAGCCACCCGGTCTGTGGCTGTGGGACTTGCCGGCCCTCACAGTTGGGCAAGCTATTTTCTTGCAGTAAATCTTGCTCTGTGAATTTCAACACAACTTCATGCTGTGCACCTCTAGAGACTCAGACTAAGACACTACCCCAGTGAAACGTTTAGTGACACGTCTGAAGGTTCCCCTTCAGCCAAAGGTAAGGCAAGCTCATAAACAAACCAAGACTAAAGGGGCACACTATCCCAGGGCCAAGGGCAAGCAGGCAGGAGGGGACAAGAGAGCTGGTGGTCATACAGAACCCGAAGTCAAGAAAGGACAGTGTTGACATGCCATGGGGTTGGCAACCAGAGTCATAAAACAATATAGGCACTGTGTAATAAGAAGTTAGTTTGCTCTGTAAATCTTCACTGAAAACATAATTCAAAAAATAAAAGAAAGAAAAAATTCAGTGTTTTACCTTCCAGACTTTCAACATCTAGGTATAAGAGGATCTAAAGCTTTTTATAAAACAAAATGCATAGAGTCATGCTACATATCTTGAATTTTAACAGGTCCTTCCCGATTCGACGGCACTTGGCTGGCTCTCCGTCTTATTATTACCATTATTCATTTAGCAGTATAAAATACGCTGGCAATCTTCCCAGGTCAGTGCACTCAGATTTATCTCATTTTTGGTAATAGCTTCATGACATCTTGTCATGGATTAAATTGTGCCCCCTAAAAATGTGCATATCAGTCTGGCTGGGCCAGGATTCTGCATATTGTGTGATTGTCCATCATACTGTGATCTGATAAGATTTCCCTATGTGTTGTAAAATCCTTCACTACGATGTAGTAAGATGGATTACAAAAGCCAAACCCCCTGACACTGAATCAATTCGGATTCATAGCGACTGCACGGGACAGAGTAGACCTGCCCCATAGAGTTTCCAAGAAGCGCCTGGTGGATTTGAACTGCTGCACCACCAGGGTTTCCAGTAAGATGGATTAGTGGCAGTTATGCTGAGATAGCAAAGGGAGAAGGAACCAGAGAGACACAGGGCCTCATGTTACCAAGAAAGTAGCACTGGCAGCAGAGCGAGTTCTTGGGATCTGGGGTTCCTGCAAGGAGAAACTCCTAGTCCAGGGGACAATGACAAGAATGACCCTGGTCCACAGCCAACAGAGGGAGACAGCTGTCACTGGAGCTGACATCCTGATTTTGGACTTGTAACCTACTGGACTGTGAGAGAATAAACCTCTCTTTATTAAAGCCACCCACTTGTGGTATTTCTGTTTTAGCAGCACTAAATGATGAAGACACCTTCTGTTGTAAATATGTGTCACAATGCATTCTGCCATGCCTTTGGATATGAAGACCTGCAGAGTGACAAGGAATGCTTGGGCTGTAAAAAAGCTCATGCCCTCCACTACTCACCAGAAGATTTGTTTGGAACTCACCCAAGGGAGCTCAGCAGAAAGCCCAGGTGACCTGCTTCTAAAAGGTCACAGCCTTAAAAATCTCTTTGCAACACATGGGGTCTCCTAATAGTGTTCTGGGAGGTGGTCAGGATGGGCACTGTCATGGATTGAAGAGTATTCCCCTCCCAAAAATTCTGTGTAGCAGTTTAGCTAGGCCATGATTCCTGGTATTGTGTGATGTCCTCTATGGTGTAAATCCCGCCTCTATGAAGTTAATGAGAGTGGGTGGGTGACAGTTGTGTTGCTGGGGGAGGACTCCTTGCATAAGATTGCTTTGTGCCTAGAGCCAGTCTCCTGAGATATAAAGGAAAGAAGCTAGAAGAGAGATTTGAGGGACCTCTCACCACCAAGAAGCAGTGCCAGGAGCTCAGCACATCCTTAGGAAAGGACCAGGGTCCCTGTGCCTCAGATGTTCTCAGTCCAGGGGAAAACTGATGACAGGGACCTCCCCCCAGAGCCAGCAGAGAGAGCCTTCTCCCGGAGCTGGCCATCTGAATTTGGACTTTTGGCCAAATAAATAAAATAAAATTTCTCTGTTTAAAGCCATCTACTTGTGGTCTTTCTGTTAAAGCAGCACTAGATGATATGACAGGCACTGACGTAGACAGGCTGATAGGTTTCAGGAATGAAGAGACCAGATCTTTGGATCCTAGAGGACCCAGCTGGGCACCAGCAGAGGACTGAGTTAAAGACAGTAGGGTCTGGACGGCCTGTATTTGAATCCTGGCTCCCCTGACCACAGCAAGAGACCTGGGCATGTTTAACCTCTGTGCTTTGTCAGTAAATCAGGAGTTACAATTCCTGCTTCATAGCTTGTTGTCAGGATTGAAGGAGTCACTCAGCATGAGGCACAGTGCCTGTCCCATAACAAGTCTGCAGTTATTGCATAGGTCAGAGGAAGGAGGCTGGGTGTTAATGAAATGCAATGGGAAGCTTTGGAAAGGTTTTAAGCTGGAGGAATCAGTTGACTGAGCTTCTGTTTTTAAACAATCCCATGACCAGCGAACGGAGAATGGACTGAACGGAAGTGAAAGCCAGGAGACCAGTTAGAAATCTACTGGTGTGGTTGGGGAGAGAGAGAGACAATTGCTCTAGGGCTGTGGTGAAGGAGGTGTAGAGATATGCACAGCTTTTGAGATCTATTTTAGAGGCAGTATGGAGCAGATTTGTAGGAGGGTGAGGGGATGGGGGCACCAAAGCACCTAGAAGGACAGCGAAGTCCTAGACTGAAACAGGGACACTTGTTTTTTTGGTAGGAACTTCTTTGCTACTTTAAGCTCAAAAGGTCCTTTCTCAGCCTGAGGGGAGATAAAGGAGATACCTAAAACACAAAATGAAAAACACTGCCATCAAGTTGATTGTGACTCACAGTGACCCATAGGACAGGGTAGAACCGCCCATGGGGTTTGCAAGGAGCACACCTGATGGACTGGAACTGCTGATATTTCTGGTGAACAGCTGTAGCTCTCAACTTAACACCATATTCCCAGGATTTTCAATATACCCTTAAAATTTCTTTCCCTCTATGTTTCCTTTTTTTTTTTTTAAACATCTCACAGCAGTTGGGCAGCTCTCATGATGAAAACAGAAGGAAAAATGCAGACACTAAGACAGCGCACAGGAACCAAGTTTCTGAACAAGGCGGAAGGGAAAGAGAAGTGGCCAGCCATCGGAGGACAGAGACTTCCTTTTGCTGATTTTCTGTGGGTAAAGGCAATGTCTTAATGTTACCCTTGTCCTCCTCAAAGTATTTACAGAGCCAGCACTATTCAAAGAAAACTCAAAAGGTGAGTGGACTTTTGAAAAGTCTAACACAGTCTTCACAGATTGTCCCAGCGTGGCAGGGTGAAGGGTCACAAGACCAGTTACAACATGGTATTTGATGCGCAATCCGCTAGATGTCTGGAACCCTCCCTTCCCCTTCCCAGTCAGTCCCAATCCTCTTGATCAGTCCAGGAACTTCTTAGGGAAATGTCTCTAGGGGCTTCTTCCTCGTGGCATTTCCCTACCTCTCCCAGCCACAACCGTGGGAGCTGTTGAATTTAATTTAGGCTGTGTGGCTTACTTCCACGGAAACCCTGGTGGCAGAGTGGTTAAGTGCTGCATCTGCTAACCAGAAGGTCGGCAGTTCAAATCCACCAGGTGCTCCTTGGAAACTCTATGGAGCAGTTCTACTCCATGCTATAGGGTTGCTAAGAGTTAGAATTGACTTGACTGCAGTGGGTTGGTTTTTTTGGTTTTTGGCTTGTTTCCTTGACCCTAATACCTTACAACAGGTTTTCTCTTTTTCAAAATGGGTAATTGAGAGCTTACAACAAACTGATGGCGTAAGGATACTCTAAATAATCTATGTTTTTTTCCTGCCCCAGCTACAGTGGCCTCTTTCTGAAGGGGCACAGAGCCCCCTCCTCTTCTTTGCTGTCTTGAGAAATGCCCTTCGGCCTGGGAGACAGCAGCTCGGAAGGCTGCCTGGCAGTTTTTGAATCCACAGCTTTCTTTCTTGCTCCTTATCTCAGTCAGAGTGGACTTGACAGGCCTGGCCAAGGAATTTTTATCTACATTTTGTCTTTGCCTGTTACAAACATACAGATTAGAGTCCAGGTGCCTGACATACACATCTGTAGGTTGAGTTTCTTGTGGTTATTTGGTGATGTATACAATTATCGGTGGGCTATATGCTTAAAAAAGTGAAGTGATCCTTGCCAAAATGATACATAAAGTCTGATGTAAAAAGTGTTTTTGAGACTCCAGGAAGCACAGGCTGGGTCGCTGTCGAGTCTCTGATGGTGTCACACCTCCTAATAAACCTTCTTCCTCTTTCTGACTTGGAGTGTGTTTCATTGGCTAGACTGCTCCACGGCCCAGAAGCTAATTGGGTAACACTTCTCAGTGTTTAGGGAGACTCTGGTCGTATGCCAAAAAACCCAAGCCCTTTGCCACTGTGTTGGTTCCAACTCACAGTGACCTTCCAGGACAGAGTCAAAGTGCCCATAGTGTTTCCAAGGAGCATCTGGTGGATTTGAACTGCCGACCTTTCGGTGAGCAGTCAAGCTCTTAACCAGGGTGGCATATGCTTTTACTTGACATGCTGTCTATGTATCAATTGGCTACCAGTGCGCTCTGAAGTTTTTGAGGACTAAACAGGCCATGTAAGGTACCCATCCTCTAAGCAAACCCCAAACTCTCCACCATCTAGTTGATTCTGACTCACAGCAACCTTAGAAGACAGAGTAGAACTCTCCGACTTAGGGTTTTCAAGGAGCAGCTGGTGGATTCAAACTGCCGACTTCTTGTTTAGCAGCCAAGCTCTTTAACCATGCTGCCTCTGGGGCTCTGTGCTGCTCTGTGAGCAGGTCTTACCGCTCCAGGGAGTGCAGGGAAGAGCAGCAGGCTTCCCTCCGCTGTGGCGCTGTGGACAAGCTGCTCAAGTCCCATAAGCTGCAGTTTCCTAACGTGGGTTCTAGAAGGAGGAAACGAGATGACCAAGAATTCACAGGCACGCTCCATTGTATTGATAACGTCTTGTTTCTTAAGTTATCTTCAGAACAGATGTTCGACGTCTGTCCTTCTATTGTATGTCTGAAATAGTAAGAAAATATTTTCAGAAAATTAAACAGAATGAAGGGCAGGTGGGCTTCTGTGACTCTGCAGCGCCTTGCTCTGGCCTCTCTCTCTTGACCATCTGACAGGATGTGGTACAAGGGTCTCCTCACCAGATAGCCCTCCAGACTGCCCTACCGGCTCCACCAGCGCCACTTGCTCTGTGTTACATAGTAGCCTGTCTCTTCTTTATTTAGAAATCTCCAGTACAGCCTGTGTGCCAGTCATAGACTGAATTGTGTCCTTCCCCCAAAATACGTGTCAACTTGGTTAGGCCTTGATTCCCAGTGTTGTATGATTCTCCTCCGTTTTGTGATTGCAATCTTATGTTAAAGAGGATTAGGGTGGGACTGTAACACCCTGACTAAAGGTCTCCTCCCTGATCCAGTGTGAAGGCAGTTTCCCTGGGGTGGGGCCTGCACCACCTTTTATCTCTCAAGAGATGAAAGGGAAATGAGCAGCGGTGGCTTTATGAGGAGGAAAAACAAATTAACAGCATGGCAACATATGGAGTTGACGGTGATCTGCTCCTGTCAAGATTACACCCAAGAAAACCCTAGGGGGCAGTTCTATTCTGCCACATGGGGTCGATACAAGTTGGAAATTGACTGGATGATGTCTAACAACAAAAATAGATACGTATATATCCATTGCCATCGAGTTGATTCTGACTCATGGTGGTCTTATAGGACAGAGTAGAACTGCCTCACAGGGTTTCCAAGGAGCAGCTGGTGGATTCCTACTGCTGACCTCTTCGTTAGCTGCCAGGCTCCTGATCACCAGGCCTCCAGGGCCCACTAGATACCTATGTATATGTGTATGTGTGTTTATGTACATGTGTATATAGTCTTCCACACATGAAAAAGCACAAAGTCTACCACAGCAGACATGTGTGTGACTGTCACTCAGAATAAACTTTACCTTCACACGCACAAGGTTGGAGACCACTCAGTTTATACCCCTCCTCATCAATGATCTGTGCAGGGCTGCTCTAGTTACATGTATTTCTTTCACTCCTCCCCCAATCTATGTGGTTGTGTACAATATGCTTATTTTTGTTTGGTTACGTTTTTGTACAATGTGTATTGTTGCTTTGAGTCTATGCAAACTCATGTCCATGATGTTGTGTTAAATATTTTGTTTCTTACATTTTCTGGTCAGCTCTGTGTTGTAAAGTCCATCTGTGTTGTTCAGTGTTGTTTCTGACTGTCCTGTAACACCACCTGGTGCGCATCCCATTCTGCTTCCGGTTCTCTACTACACTGAACAAGGCTGTGGTGAAGAGCTTCATGGATATTCCCTTGTGGACATTAAGACCTTTTGATTTGATGGATATTTTGATCATCTGGTTTTGCTCTGACAGAAATACCATGAGTGGATGGCTGTAGCAAAGAAAAGTTTATTCTCACACAGTCTGGTAGGTTATGTGTCTGAATTCAGGGTGTCTGCTCCAGAGGAAGGCTTTCTCTTTTTGTTCGCTCTGGAGGAAAATCCTTACGTGGTATCAGTCTTTGGTCACAGAGCATCTTGGCAAGGAACCTCAGGACTGACGGATGAGTTCTCCCAACTCTGCTTGCTCCTTTTTCCTTTTATCTCTCTTAGAATGAAAGGATGAAAGGTGGTATAAGCCATGCTCCAGGGAAACTCCCTTTACTTTGGAGCTTGGAGGTGACCTTAGGAAGGGATTTACAGTCCCTTCCTAATCCTCTCTAACATAATCTACTCTGTTAACCACAGGCAGAGACTGGAATTTACAGGATGAGAAAATCACAGTGTAGAGGGCAATCACAGAATGCAGGGAATCATGGCCCAGACAAAATACCGCACATATTTTTGAAGGGGTCACAATTCAGTCCATGACAATGGGTCTACGGTATTCACTTTGACCAAGGATTACGTAAGAAGTCTTGCTTCCTCCATATAGTGGTCCACTGACTCTTACTGGCAAAGTGTGAGATGTGCCATATCCTTCTGACTCTCAGGATCATCCAGTTTCCCATTTTTGACAGTGTTATATCTCAATGCTCTTTTATTCTAATTTTCTAATTACTAATAAGTTTGAGCTTTTTTTTTTTTTTTTTTGCTTATTGGCCTTTTAGGTTGAAATTGAAGTTACTGCGCTATTGTTGATTTTCTTTGTGTATTCTGAATTGTTGCTGCTGGGTGTCACCGAGTCGACGCCAGCTCGTAGCCACCCTACATACAAGAGAACAAGACTGCGCAGTCCTGTGCTACCCTTGTAACTGTTCCTGTATTTGAGCCGTTGCTTTAGCCGCTGTGCCCGTCCTTCTCATCTCTTTTTGCTGACCTCCTTAATTAGGCTGAGGAATGTCTTCTCTGCTCCTGTTTTGCTGAGACTTTTTAAGAAGACTGAGTGCTGGAGTTTATCAAGCATGTTTTCACTGTTGATTCTTTGTTTTATTTGTATTGTGGTTTAGAGTGGTTTGTTTTCTAATGTTGAACCATCCTTGCATCCCTGGTATGACCTCCAGTTGGTCATGATGTGTAATTCTTTTTAATATGCTGGTGAATTCTATTGGCTAGAGTTTTTTTGTTTTTTTTTTTTTGAGAATTTTTGTGTCTATATTCATGAGGGATATTGGTCTATAAATTTCTCTTTTAGAGCTATCTTTGCTTGGTTTTATTATCAGAGATATGCTGGTGTTAGAGAATGAATTCCAGAGTATTCCTTCTTTTTCTATGTTCTGGATTAGTTTGAATGATACTGGTGCCAATTTTTCTCTGGGTGTTGGGTAGAATACTCTGGTGAAGCTGTCTGGGCAAGGACTTTTTTGGGGGGGATATTAAAATATTAAAATTATTTTTTTAAATGACTACTTCAATTTCTTCTTTTGTTAGGGATCTGTTCAGAGTTTCTTCCTCAGTTTGTGTTAGTTTGGGTAGGTAGTGTATGTCTAGAAAATAGTACATTAGTGCTAGGTATTTGCACCTTTTTCTCTTGTCAGTTTAGCTACCGGTTTGTCGATTTTTTTGATCTCTTCAGAGAACCTCGTCTTGCTGAGTCTTTCGGTTGTTTTTCTGCTTCCTTACTCACTTTTTCCTGCTCTGGTCTTCGTTATTTCCTTTCTTCCGTTGGCTGCTGGCTTCCTTTTTTTCCTATTTACTCAAGTTGTAGGGGGTAAGTATTGATTTTGACCCTTTCTTCTTTGTAGATGTGGGCATTTAGTGCTGTGAGTTGACTTCCGTGCTCTGTCCAAAGGTTTTGGTATACCATTTGTTAACCTCATTTTGATTTTAGCAATTTTTAAATTTCATTTTTAATTTCTTCTGTGACTTAGCGGTTTTTAAGAAAGTTGCTATTTAGTTCCCGTACATTTGAGTCTTTCCCTGTTCTTACTGTTACCGATTTCAAATTTTATAGGATTGTGATACAGGAAGATTCTTTACATTATTTCAATATTTTTTAATTAATTAAGTTATCTTTTTCTGAAAATTTATTGTTAATCTCCTGGATTTCTAGTTGCTGTTTTTGTATGGTTTCTATTTAGTCTGTCTTGTTGTTCTTGTATTTTTTCCTGAATTCTTCTATAGTTTTGTCTGTATTTTCCTCGGTTTTATCTGTGTGCCCCTTGATTTCTTCGAGGATCCTATTACAAGTCTTTTGAATTTCAAAGAGGTAGGGCCGTTACCATTTCTTCCTCAGGAAGATATTCTCGCCCCACTGCTCTGGTGAGTTGCTTGAGCCGTCTTCTGCTTCTTTAGGTGACTTGATATTGTCTGTTGTCTCCAAGGCATTAAGGTGTTATTTATATGTTTATTGACTACATGTTTGCTTTGTCTTTCCGTGTCCTCTTGCTCTGTTTGAATTTCTTGACCTTTGTGCAGGATCCACATGGGCTCAATCAAGTGTTCTGGAATTCCCATTCTTCACAATGTCACCCTAATTGGTTATGATTTACACAGTAGAGTGCCTATGCATACAACAAAACATGGGTCAGCATCTTTCTGGTATTATCTGTTTTCCGCTAAGAGCCATCAGACATCAGCAATGATAGTCCTCATCCCATGTCTTTGAATCTGTCTTGAATTTCTGGCAGTTCCTTCCCTGTCAGCCTACTGCTGCAGTTGCTTTTTAATTATATTCAGCAAAATACTTGTGTGTGATATCAGTGATATTTTTGATAAATCTTGCATTCTGCTGGGTCACTTTTCTTTAGAATGGGCACAAATATGGATCTCTTCTATTCAGCTGGCTAGGTAGCTGTCTACACCTATCCTTACACCTCGTATTTCTTCTCTTTATCTGACACAAGGCATAAGGAATAACCTAGATGGTTAATGAAATATTATAGTGCATTTCTTTTATGTAATCCTAAATGTACTCTGAAGAGACTTCTCTCAATTGAATGCTAAGAAATACTTTCATAAAGTGAGTACTAATGTTTTGGAACACAGTTATAGTGTCTGTTCCCTGTAAGTATAGAGCTGCCATGGAAAATCTGAGACAGAGACTGATCCAGTATTCCTAGTTGGAGTCAATAAAACAAGTATTGCAACTCCTCTGCCATTTCCAGCCATCTGCAGACCTCAGAATCACCCTATCAGCATCTCACCCTGAATAGATCATCCCCACCAGGTGGTGCCAAAACTTAACCAGAGCTGATGAGATCGTGCAGCACCTATGTTGTTGTTGGGGCCAGCAAGTCAATGCCTAGGGGCCCTACATAACAGTGACCTTATATAACAGTGTGGAACTTCCCTATAGAGTTTTCTAGGCTGTAGTCTTTCTATGGGAACAGATGACCAAATCTTTTTTCTGTGGATTTTCTGGTGGCTTCAAACTACCAAACTTTTGCTTAGCAGTCAAGTGCTTAACTGTTTATTTGTTTTGTGTGTCTCCCAGGATCTGCATTTTCTGAACACGCAGAGCAGGATGGCATGCTTCAGAGGGCAGCCTCAGCTACACAGTATTCCAGACGATGCCAAGAATGGACCTTGCACATTGATGGATGCAAGCCTCCAACTCAAAGACAGTGGACACATGGAGAAGGGAGCAAACAACCCTGACCAAGTTGTGCAGTGTGATGGGTGACCAGGAATCTATACCTGGGCTTCTCTCTCCTCTCCACTGCTTCATGCTCCCCTTCTTCTTCTTGATGCCTCTTTACTATCTGCCAGCTGTTGGCCTGAAGGTGGTATTGCTCAGGAAACTTCATGCTGATGTCCCTGATGGATGGCTGTAGCAGCTCTCAGCACGCTGCCAGGCCCTGGGTTGTCGGACGTGGATTGGCATTGTGCTTCAAGTTTTGCTCACAGAGGCTCCAGAACAGCCAGAACTTCTGGGAGATCAGCAGGTGGGCACTATCCCTGGCACCAAGGACTTTTCCTGAGTTACATCACCTCTAGATCTCTGGAAGGAAAACCACCTAGCTTTGGAGGCTGACTTTGGGTATTTCACTTACCTCTCAAAAGCGCCTCTCTGTATTTTTCCTAATTGATTCTTTCTAACCTCACTTAACTACATTTCACTGAAGTTTTACCATATTTAGTGAACAGCTCAAATCTCATACTGGCTTTCCAATCTATTAAGGAAGGTCCAGAAGGAAGGCCAAGTGGCAGTTTTTGGAATTCTTCTTTTCCATGACCAAAAATGAAAACCCTGGTGGCATAGTGGTTAAGTGCTACATCTGCTAACCAAAAGGCTGGCAGTTCAAATCTGCCAAGTGCTTCTTGGAAACTCTGCAGAGCAGTTCTCCTCTGTCCTATAGGGTCACTATGAGTCAGAGTTGACTCGACGGCAGTGAGTTTTGGGGTTTCTTACCACAGATACCTAGAAAGAGTAACTGGATTCTAACTGTAGCTCTATTTGTGTGGATCTAGGTAAATCTGCTTAATCTGTCTGTAACTGAGCATCCTCCTCTGAAAAGTAGAGGCAGCAATAGCAGAATCACAGGGTTACTGTAAGGACTAGACATTTTGTTAGGGGACTGATATAGTTAGTGCCTGGGACAGAATAGGCATATGAGCTGGGACAGCTTTGAGTAGGTAGGATATATAAGTCTGAATCTCAGCTGAGTGAACCATGGGGTCATATTGTCTGAGTCAGGCCAACAAAACTCTCTCCCTTGAGAATCGGTGTACCCTCTCCCTCAGGCCCACAGACAGCTGCTCTGGGAAACACAGGTGGGCCAAGGCTAAGTCATATCCAAAGAAGGAATCATGGAAGAAAGGATTCCTCGGCCAGGCTCCTATGGGAAGGTGTTACCGAGTCGAAAAGAAACTTATGCCAACATACTGTTTACCTGAGTTGCCAGGTGGTGCAAACAGCACTCTCTACTTCTCTGCCATCCCAGACAGGTCTCTCAGTTGCCCTCTTGGCCATGCTAGCAGGCCCTTCTCAGGAATGTGCTGAATCTACAAATTCCTTTGGATGCTGTTGTCATCTTAACAACATGAAATCTTCTAATCCATGAATGTGAAAGACTTGTCCACACGCCACCAGGCTTTCATTATTCACCCCCCCATGACGTCTTTAACCTCCCCAGGAGGGCTCCCAGTCATATTTTTTTTTCAACCCAGCCTCCTCCCTCCTGGCAGTGGTGCCAGAGGGCCCCTTTCTTGGGGTGTCCTCTGTCCTTGTTCCCAGTTTTACTTTCATTACTCACATAAAATTGTTACAGCCATCATAAAACACTACCGTGACTGCCCTGCCTTTGAGCCTGGCTAGTATGGCTTCCCCTGCCTGGAGTGGTCTCACCTCCTACCCCTCCCACCTCTCTGATGGAACAATTCCTCTGAGGTCTCCAGGTCTACACCAGCACTGACTCCTTGGGACAGGTCTTCGCTAACATTCCAGTCTGTGTCTTGTCCTCTCCTCCGTGCCCCCTGCCCTTTGGCCTCACTTGGCCATTCGTCTGTGCCAAACTTGTATTTACAGATCTACCTCCTCTAACGGCGTAATGGTTATGTGCTATGCTTGCTAACCACAAAGTTGACAGTTCAAGTCCACCAGGCGCTCCTTGGAAACTCTACGGGGCAGTTTTTCTCTGTCGACAGGGTCACTATGAGTTGGAATTGACTTGACAGCAGTGGGTGTTTTTTCCAGTTCTCCTTTAATAGATCCAGATTACCAGGGTTTCAGATTCAATTCCTAGTATGCCAGAGGCGCTCAACACACATTTGCTAAACAAATAAAGGAGTCAACAAATGAATCCTCCTTCAGAAAATTGCTGTGTCAGAGTGAGTAAGCTATCTAGTGATAATAAAAACTGGATCAGGGAGGGGTGATATAAGAGAGTGGTAATCCGGCCAGCTAGTTCTTCCTAGAGAGGACAACTGTCACTCATTACAGCAGCCGCAGCACCTGAGAGCCGGCTTTCTGCGCGTCTGCTCACGCTTCCCTCGTCCGGTAGGATGGCCAGCAAGAAGGTAATTGTGGTGTTCGGGGCAACAGGTAAAAACATCCTTCCTTGTTAAGTGCTTGCTAACTGGGCTCACTCGTCTGTCTTCTTGCTTCTACTCCAAGTATTGGCTGAACAAAGAGCCTGCGGGGGGAAATGAAGGCCAGAATCCTATCACTTGGGTTTCTACGTGGTAAAGCAGCAGGGCTGTTTGCCTTGGCTCCGCAGCAGAGCAAAGAGCATCACTGACACATCCTCTCTCATTTCGGTTCTGGCTTGTTGGAGTGGGCTTCCTTTCAACAAAAGCTACACTTTGCAGATGGCTCCGTAGTCAATTCCCACTAAGCACTAGGAACAAGTGGCAGACCCCTGTGGGTAGGTAGCGTACGTCCGAATGTCTGACCAATACCTTGGTGATTCAGACAGGACAGGAGTGTGTGCAGTTAGGAGGACAGGTCCAGGGGTCTTCTCTCACTTGGCTGTCTGCCTGAGTCCTTGCACGGATCCCCTGCTTCTGGTCCCACCTCCCTTACAATCTCTTCTTTGCCAACCAGTGCTGTCTTTGAAAAACCGTGACCAAATCCTCTCGCTCCCGTCGGCTGATGGTCATTTCAGCACCCAGAATGATGCACTGGAAACCTGTTAGGTCTTGTTGCTCCTATGCTCCACATCCTCTAAGGGCTCCATATCTATCTCCAAAAAAAAAAAAAAAAAAAAAGCAAGGTGTCCACAGTGGCTTTCAAGACCCTTTGGGGGGGGTCACTTCTTCCGGCCCTCCCCTCATTCACTTTGCACCAGCTGTACTGGCCACGTTTGCGTCTCCTTAGAAAACGTTCCATGTCAGTCTCGAATGATCTTTCTCCTAATAATCCTAATAATGTTCAGATGTTGCCTCCTCTGTGAGGACTTTCCAAAGCCCTGTGTTTAGAATTGTAACCCCACTCTTGGCCTGGCACTGCCTAACTTGCATTTTTCTATGACTGTCTCCGTGCACTAGAAGGATGGGTTCTACGAGGCTAGGGGTCTTGTCTGCAGGCAGCCAAGGGCTGAAGCAGTAGTGAAATAGATTATTCTTCTTTTCCTTTTTTTAAAGTACTTTATTGTGCTTTAAGTGAAAGTTTACAGTCTAAGTCAACTAGCCATATAAAACCTCACACCCACACTGCTATAGAACCCTAGCTGTTCTCCCCGCCCTGTGAACACTCCTAATTTCCGTCCTGTACTTCCTGTACCCGTTCGATCAGCTCCTGTCCCCCTTCACCCTCCCATCTTGCCTCTGGATAACAGCTGCTCCGATAGCCTCATGTGTGTATTTAATCCAAGAAGCACACTCTTTGCCAACATCACCTTTGTCTTCCAGTCCAGTCCAACCTTGGAAGAGTCGGCTTCAGTACTGGCTTCAGCTCTGAACTAACAGACAGCTGGGGAGTCATGTCCTCGGGGGACCGGCCAGTCTGTCAGAACATCAAGTCTGGTCTTTCATTCTGCTCACTCATTTTCCTCCTGCTGCATCAGGGACTTCACATTGTGTTCCCTCTCAGGCAGTCACAGCTGGGGACCACCTGGTTGTTCTGGTCTCAGGCTGATAATGTCTCCAGACCACATAGCCCCCTTTTCTCTCCTCCCTCCCAACCTGTAGCCCTCAGTCTTCTCTTCTGTACATAAGTCTATTTTTAAGCCCTTATAGCAGAGGTCTCATACAACATTTGTCCTTTTGCTGCTGACCGATTTCACTGAGCATGATGTCATCCAATTGAAACCAGGTTAGGAGACACTCCTTAAAATCATCACCGTTCTTTATCATTGCATCATGTTCCATTGTGGACATGTACCATAGCTTGTTTATCCACTCATCTGTTGACGGACAGCTGGGTTGATTCCATCTTTTTGTCATCATGGACTGTGCTACAATAAACATTTGTGTGCAGGTATGTGTTTGTGTGATGGCCTTTGTTTCTGTAGGATACATTTCAAGTAATGGGATAACTGAATCAAGTGTTAAATCTATTTCCAGCTTTTTAAGGAAGTGTCATATGTCCTCTTCTGTCTTTTGGGCTCATGTTTTCCTCGTGTCTTTTATGTCCTTTATTCTCCTCTGCCCCAGGTGGATTGGGACTGGTTGATGTTACTGAGATGGCTGCTTGCTAACTTTTAAGACCCCAGAAGCCACTCACCAATGTGGGATGCAGAACATTTTCTTAAAAACACTTAGTTATGCCAGTTGACCTAGATGTCCCCTGAAACCACAGTCCCCAGATCCCTATCCCTGCTACTCTGTCCTTCAAAATGCTGGACTGTATTTAGGAAACCTCTTCACTCTAGTAGTGAAATAATTCATGAAAACAAACAGCCAGGTATGATACTCGAGACCTTTTGCTGTCAAGTAGATTCTAACTCCCAGAGACTGTGTAGGACAGAGTAGAACTGTCCAATAGATTTTCCAAGGGGCTGCTGGATTTGAACTGCTGACCTTGTGGTTAGTAATCAAGCTCTTTTCCACTGTACCACCAGGGCTCTGCCAGGGATGATCCAAAAAAACCAAAGCCAGTGCTGTAGAGTGGATTCTGACTCATAGTGATCCTATAGGACAGAGCAGAATTGCTCCATAGAGTTTCCAAGGAGCACTGGAGGGATTCAAACTGCTGACCTTCAGGTTAGCAGATTTAGCACTTAACCACTACACCACCAGGGTCTCCACTAGGTATGATACTGATTCTAAAAGGGAAAACGAAAAAGGAATGCAGTGTGGGGCTGCCTGTATAAGGCATTAAGGTGACTGGCTTGTCCTGAAAGAGATGAGAAGCCGTTGAAGGATTTCAAGCAGAGGGACCATGATGTGACATGGTTCACATCACCCAGCTTCTGTTTTCAGAAGTGACTATAGGGGCCCAGGGCTGAATCAGGGACCCCTGTTTGGAGGCTGTTGTCATGAACCAGGATTAGGTCAAGAATGGTCACAGTGAGGTTCTGCAGAGTGTGCATATCCTGGACATCAAGGTCAAGTTGACAGGTCCAGCTGGTGGACGAGGCATCAAAGGCAAGAAGGGAGGAATGAAGAATGACTTCCAAGTGTTCTGGTCTGAGCAACTGGAAGGATCAAGCGGCAGGTAACTGAATGGGGGAAGATGGTGGAGGGAGCAGGTAAAGGAAGACCAGGAGCTTCATTTCAGTCTCAAGAATGCGAGATACCAACTGGGGATCCTGGTGGAGAGTTCGGCAGGCTTTGGGATATACAGAATCCTCAGGCGTGGTCACTGAAAGCATCAGGTTAAATGTGAGAGTGTGGAAGGTGTGTGATTCCTTGGTCTCTGAAGGGGCAGAGCTCGTTCTGATGACCACGTTGCCAAGTTCTCGGCCCTGGCTCAGTAAGCCTGTTGCACAGCGAGCCTGGGGCACAGCAGGTGGAGCTGCTCCCAGGGTGGGTGTGTTTGGCATTTGAGATTAAGCTGCCAGATTTAGCAGTTGTAAACATAAAATGCCTTTCGAAGAATTTTTTAGTATCAGTATATCTCATGAATGTTTGTATAAACATATACTGCATAGGGCATATTAATGTTGTTAGGTGCCACCAAGTTACTTCTGACTCATAGAAACCCTGTGCACAACACAATGAGACCCTGCCCAGGCCTGCCCCTTTCCCACAGCTGTTTTTATGCTTAAGCTTATTGTTGCAGACACCGTGTCCATCTATCTTGTTGAGGTCTTCCTTTTTCTCACTGACCTTCTACCTTACCAAGCACAGTGTCCTTCTCCAGGGACCGATCCCACTGGACAGTATGTCCAAAGTGTGTAAGATGCAGCCTCACCATCCAAGGAGCACTCTGGTTGTTCTTCCAGAACAGTTTCGTTTGTTCTTTTGGCAGTCCATGGTACATTCGATATTCTTCTCCAGCACCACAATTCAAAGACATCAGTTCTTCTGTCTTCCTTATTCATTGTCAGATGCATTTAAAAATGTCATGTCTTGGGCCAGGCACACCTTAATCGTCAAGGTGACATCTTTACTTTTCAGCACTTTAGAGACATCTGTTGCAGCAGATTTTCCCAATGCCATGCATCTTTTGATTTCTTGACTGTGGCTACCATGGGCGTTGATTGTGGATCCAAGTAAAGTAAAATCCTTGACCATGTCAATCCTTTTTCTATCTATCATGACGCTAGTTACTGTTCTAGTTGTAAGGATTTTTGTTTTCTTGATGTTGAGGTGCAGTCCACACTGAAGGCTGTGGGCTTTGATCTCCATCAGTAAGTGTTTCAAATCTTCTTCACCTTCCACAACCAAGGTTGTATCATCTGCATAACGCAGGTTGTTGATGGGTTTTTGTCCAATACCGATGCCTTGTTCTTCTTCACGTAGTCCAGCACAGGACATAATGATACTAAAATATTTTTCACTACCTCAAATTGAAATTTAATTGGGGATCCTTCTAAAACCCTTCTGGGCCAATGTCAGGAGTGGCTAGGTCTGGGGACAGTGCAGCTGCTCCTGACCGTCTGGAAGGCCAGAAATTCCCCAAGCCCTGGTGAAGACTTTGGAAATCAGTGTCCCAGGTATGTTCCTAACCCAGGCTCCTGCCCAAACCCACAGGGAAGCTGGGGTGACAAGAGTTCCAGCAAGGTGCCAGCACCCTGCCAGTGGCTGTATACACACAATCTCCCAGTAAGAGGGAAGCAGGTATCATCAGCTTCACTTACAGGGGGGGACGAGTTTGTCCCGGGCATTCACTAGTAAGAGTCAGAGTTGTTGGAGGGTGAAGAGAATGGATTTCAAGATAAGGCAAAGCTGATTTGCTGATTTCTGCTACTTCGTAGCTGTGCTACCTTAGGCAAGCTACTTAATTTATCTGAGCTTAACTTCTTAGATTTGTCAATTGGGGATCTTAATACTACCTCAAAGGGTTATGGTGAGAATTAAGATTATTGATATTACTGTGTAAAAAGTGCTTTGTCCAATGCCCAATATTTGATAAGAACTCCACTGGAAATGACGTTTGGGGAAAAAGGAGCGTGAAGAATCCACTCTGTCTACAAAGAGCCTCCCAGGTGCTGGAAACTGTGAAGAAGAAATACAGACTTCTCCGTGGAGGAGATGGTGACATCAGGCACGCTGAACAAGGTGC
The DNA here is from genome assembly GCA_028571685.1 of Heterohyrax brucei. NCBI lineage: Eukaryota > Metazoa > Chordata > Mammalia > Hyracoidea > Procaviidae > Heterohyrax > Heterohyrax brucei. Next base: position 83,491,620 of record CM053157.1, on the reverse strand, counting down.
CAAGTAGCAGACGCTGGTGCTGCTCTCCCTTACCTCAGCTCCCTCCTCAGACACTTCTGGTCAAAGGAAGGTGTACGCATTTCTTTCCTAAGTAAGGTGTATGTGTTTGAACACGAACATCTGGAAGGCCAATATTTGGTAGATGCTGAACATTCGTATCATACTTGCAGCATGTATTAACCCTTATCTGTGTATATGCTTGCAAACCAAACTCTGAGTAGGACCTCCTGCTCCTGCCAATTCAAATGCGACTATCAGCGTGAAGTCAAGTGGGAGAGAAGTTGATCAAACAGGACCCAACCCACCATAAGGAGGGCCTGGGACAACTGACTAGGACAAGAGTAGACACTCTGAAGCTGCTTTTGAGGCTGCATTTGGGTGTGTCTTGCTGGCTTAAAGCAGCAGGATGAAGACGGAGGAGTTCCTCTCCTGGTTCTGGTCTTGCCCATTGCTGTTGAGTTAATTCCTGCTCGTGGTGACCCAATAGGGTAGAACAGAAATGGCCCGTGGGGTTTGCAAGGAGCCACTGGTAGATTAAACTGCCAGACTTTTGATTAGCTGCCAAGCTCTGAAGCCCTGCACCATCAGGGCTCCAATCTTAGTAAAACATTAGAATGGGAGAGGCTAGGTGTGCCAGCCCTGGTTCTGGTCCAGCTCCTCTGACTCTTTCTTCATGCTAGTCTGCGTCACTTGCTTTTCCACCTCACAGCTATCCAGGCAGGACTGTCCACCTGCAAAACTGAGAGACGGAAATATGGAGAGCTCACCTTTTGGACCCGATCATGTATCTATCCATTTATCCATCCTACAAATAGGTATTGAGGATTAGCCATATGCCTGGCACTAGGTCATGGATATAGACAGGAAACAGGGATAATAATGAGTCAACAGTTTCTATCCTCAAGGATTCCCTGGTTTTGTAGGGGAACTGTAAGGAAATCACTAAAATACGAGGTCTGACAATTAAATTTCATGAACTCATCCTAGAAAAAATGCTACTTAGCTCATTTCTGAACATCAGTACAGCATCCTTCAAAGTACTCCCCGTGGGAAGCGATGCACTGATGCCAGTGCCTAGACCACCCTTCAAAGCAATTCTGGAGCTCTTTTCCTGTAAAGGCCATCAGAGCTGTCATCCCATTATACTTGATGTCCTGAATGCCATCAAAACATCTTCCTTTCATTATTTCCTTTATCTCAGGGTAAAGAACAAAGTCACTGGGGCTCAGATTGGGTGAGTAAGGAGGGACGTCCACTACAATGATTTGTTTACTGGTTAAAAACTCCCTCACAGACAACTATACAATTAAGTTCGAGAAATTGCCACCGTGCCACCATGCGCAGTGGCCATTCCAGAAAGTGTTCCAGTATTGCTTTGAAGGGGGGACTAGGCACTGGCACTGGTGCATAGCTTCCCAAGAGGCATACTTTGAAGGTGACCACAGTGATATTCAACAATGAGGTACATAGCACTCAGCATAATTAAGTTCGTGAACTTAACTGTCAAACAAGGAATTTTTTTATTACAAATGTATTTTAATAAAAATATAAAAATCTGTTTATTTATGTATATATTTTTTAAAGCCTAATAGTTCTACGAAGCTTTCTTTCTCCAATAAAGCGCAGAGGGCATTTCTCTCCAAATGGTTCTGCTTCCTTCCCCTAAGGCCACCCCTCTGGTGTGCCCCCTTTTCTGGTTCTGTCTCAACACTTGCCTTCACTGTCGTTCTAGTAAGTCGCTTTGCCTTTTCCTTTCTCCCGGGTTTGGTTCCTGTTTCCTGAATTCTTGTAGCTTTGTTTCTGTGGCATCTAGAGAAAGAATGCATGGGAGTTAAACTTTGGAGACCTTGAGTGTCTGGAAATGTCTTTAGGTAGAACTGTTGGAATGATGAGGTTTAGAATTCTAGGTGGAGATTAAATTTTCCTCCAGATGGATGATAGCATTACTTCGTTGCTTGTTAAGAACTCCGACACTATTTTTACTTCCTGTTTTTGCCATGTACCAACCCCTACTCGCGTGGAAGCTTTTTAAGAATTTCCTTTTCCAGGCCTCTGAAGTTTCACCACGATGCCCATACTACAGGACTTGGTTTGCGTGGCTGGGAATTCAGTCGACCCTTTCAATCTGGAAGCTTCCACAGACTCTCAGAAATTATCCTTTTGATCATTTTCCCATCTCAGTTTCCTCTGTTTCAGTTATTTTCTTATTCTAATTTTCCATTTTGTTTTCTTTTTCTTATAATTTCTGGGAGCTTTCTTCAGCTTTTCCCATGGAAATATTTTATTTCTGCAAAAGTCTTTGCTTTTGACAGCTTCTTTTTGACTTCTGAGTTCTCTCTGGGTGCGCTCCCTCTCTCCTTTCCGGGTCCAGGCTGCAGAGCTTGTGTCTGAACGCAGCGATTTCTTTAAGCTGTGTGGACGCTAATTCTTTGAGCTGTTCTTTCCTTGTCTGCCTGCATTTTCATGTCCTTATTTTGCTTGTTCATTTTAACCTTTGCCTTTCATCTTGGAGGCTTTCCTCAAGTATCCAGTGGACTTTGGCTGTTGGTTAATATTCACCACTGTGGCCCTGCAGGTCGGTTTCAGCTCTATCTTCAAGAGCAGATTCATGGAGTGGTGGAACTTACTGCGGGGTTACCAGCTGTCTCAGTCATGTGGTGCTGCTGTAACAGAAATACCACAAGTGGATGGCTTTAACAGAGAAGCCAGTCTCTCATAGTCTAGTAGGCTGGAAGTCAGAATTCTGAGTGCTTGCTTCTCTCTCTGTCACCTTTGGAGGAAGGTCCTGCTCATTGATCTTTCCCTGGTCTAGGAGCTTCTGTGTGGAGGAACCCTGGGTTCCAAGGGTGTGCTCTGCTCTCTGTGTTCCTTTCTTGGTGGTAGGACATCCCCACGTCTCTCTGCCAACTTCTCTCTTTCATGTCTCACCAGAGATTGATGGCAGACACAACGTAACCTTTGTAGATTGAGCCCTGTCTCATTAACATAACTCCCTCATTAACATCGTAGAGGTAGGATTTACAACACAGAGGAATGTGACATTCCAGGACAAAGTGCTCGACTGTCACACATGATACTGGGAATCATGGCATAGCCAAGTTGACACACATTCTGGGGGGACACAATGCAATCCATGACATCAGTGGTCTATCATTTGGAGTCCCCAGGAAGCCTGCACTACAATTTCCTCATAGTAGCTGAAGAAAATTATGTAAAGGTGGGCAGAGAGGAAGACACTAAGGAATAGGTAAGCAACACCAGAGAGGACCCAGGGTCAGGACAATGACCTGACCTTGGACCTCCTGTTGATGCTTCCCATCAGGCAGACCCAACTAGGGGTGAAAGAGTCCATTGGTGGAGCCCATAGAGGTCCACCCTCCCAGGCACTAAGGGGGATAGAGAAGAGGAAGGTGAATCTGGAGGGGTAAACAAATGGCCAGGACAGGTATCCAGCCAGTTTGTTAAAGGACCTGAAGGGTCAGTTACCCCAACACAGCACCTGTCTTACGTAGGAGGATGGTCAGTAAGTACATGTCAAATGGACATTTTAGACAAGCAACAGTCATGTTTTAAAGGGTTTTAAATATAGTCACAGCTTTGGATTTTCTTCTGTAAGCGTTCCAAGTTTTAAAAATACATACTAAGGACCTCTTCAGAAAGTAAAATGTTATGAGAAGCCTCAATATGAAATAAATAACCAGAGAAAAGTGACACTGACCTTGTTGAATCTGGGATGGAGGAGGGGTGGAGGACCTGGAGCTCTGCTCACCTGCCATCTTTGTGGCTGTGACTCCCTCCCTGTCTTCTGTCCCTCATAACTTCTGCAAAGGTACCTCTGAAGAGACATTCTACGACTTCTAGAAGCATAATTTTGAAATCACTCTTGCCAAACGTGGGGATACCTTCCGGAGCTCCCCTCTGAATAAGACACATCTTGGACCACCTTGTCTGAGTAGTAAGCATCCTTCTTCTTCCCTTCACCCTGTAGGAGCTCAGGGCGGCTCTGTGGCCAAGGCCATTCTGAAGAGCAAAACTTTTGCTGTGAGAGCAGTGACCAGGGATTTGACCCGCCCAAAGGCCCTGGAGCTCCAGGACCTCGGTGCCAAGCTGGTGAAAGGTGACCTGAATGACAAAGCATCCATGGAGGCTGCTTTAAAAGGTGCCTATGGGGCCTTTCTGGTGACCAACTTCTGGGAAAACTTCAGCAAAGAGAAGGAAGTATCTCAGGTGGGCATCAAACTGTTTCCTTTTCAGCTCTTTCCTCTACCCTGTCTACTTCGGTCCTTTCTGGAAGGGAACTGGCCTTCAGTTGGCACCAAAGGAGGAGTTTCACTCCCCAGCGTATCTGTGAAATTGATGAAATAGCTGTACTTTAAGTACTTGTTAGAGGTGTCTTTGTGAGATGAGTGTGAGGTAGCACCTGTCCAAATCTCAAGACCTTAGATATTCTAGAGTGAACATTTGATGCACTCAGTCATTTGGTTTAGTTCTAATCATCTGTCTCTATACGGCATGTGGGGTTGGCAGCAAAGATACGCCACCAACTAAGGTCACTCCGAGAGTGAAATGGGAAGAATCAAGAGGTAACGGGTGTATTTCCGCTTCCAGAAGCCCACCCTGCTCCGGTGTCTGGGTCTTACAGGCACTGCAGAAGCAGGCTGAGGTTTGGCCATCTTTGAGGTGGAGCCTTGTTTGGGATATTGGTGTCCACTCCTATGTAATGTGAGTTTATTTTGATGCTGGAAGAATCTAATAAAGAAAAGAGGGATGGAGGGGTCTGGCATCTGCCCCTCAGGGCAGATGCAGAAAGATTGGCTGGCATAACGAGTTGATTTGGGGCCCTCAGGGAAAGCTGGTGGCGGACGTGGCCAAGCGCCTGGGCTTGCAGCACGTAGTGTTCAGCGGCTTGGAGAATGTCAAGAGGCTGACCGGTGGCCAGCTGGAGGTGCCACACTTCGATGGGAAGGGAGAGGTGGAGGAGTATTTCTGGTCCATTGGCGTTCCCATGACCAGTGTCCGTGTGGCTGCCTACTTTGAAAACTTCCTGTTTCCATTCAAGCCGGTGAAAGCTGCTGATGGAGATTACTACACCTTGGGTGAGTGGACAGTGGGAGTGAAAGTCACCCAGACAGCTCACTGTCCCCTACCCTTCTCTCCTTCCTTCCCTCCCTTCCTCCTTTCCTTAAGTGGACCCACATTATTTGAGTGCCTACTGTGCTCAGCTCTATGTGAAGTGCTGAGATAGATACCAAATTATCCCAGACTCCCCCGGGGCAGTTACCCCACAGAGGTGGAAAGCACTGGATCCTGGACTGGACACGCAGAGTCCACTTCTAGTCTGACATACTGGTCCTGATGATATCAAGTAGCTAACCATGCCACCTCAGTCTCATCTGTACAGCCCCTTCTAGCTCATTCTGTGGCAAGCAACAGGAAGATATCATCCTCCTGGCCTGTGGCCCAGGCTCAGCATTAGAGCTCTAGAGAGACTGGGATCCACTGGGAACCGGGTGCACAGTTGGTGGCAGAGCAGCCCTGAGCTGGAGCTAGAACTGCCACAGGTCACATATGGTGCAGTAGCTCGATGCTGCAGCCAAAAGGTCGGCAGTTCAAATCTACCAGCTGCTTCTTGGAAACTCTCATGGGGCAGTTCTACTCTGCTGTATAGGGTTGCTATGAGTCACAATTGACTTAATAGTGGTGTGTTTCATATATGACAGGTGACTCAATTAATGCACGACAGTGATGCGACACCTTCCCACACCTTGTTTAAGCAGAGGAATAGTTTGGGTTGGTGGACCTGCCAAGGATGTGGTGTCAGGATCCTTTCTCACTGTTTTCTTCACTAGCTGTGCCCATGGGCGACGTACCAATGCATGGCATCTCTGTGGCTGATGTGGGAGCCGTCGTCTTGAGCATTTTTAATTCTCCAAAGGAGTTTCTGGGCAAGGCTGTGGGTCTCAGCGCAGAAGCTCTAACCATGCAGCAGTATGCCGATGTTTTCTCTAAAGTCTTGGGGAAGGATATCCGCGATTCTAAGGTGAGTACTTGGGAGACGTGAATGTGATCACAAGAGATGGCTTTGGTTAACATCCTGCTGATACCAGTTCTGGTAAATGGTCGATGGATTGGGGCAAGGCTGACGGTAGGCTGTCAGAAGCAGGTGATGAGGATTCTGGTCCCCCTCCAAGCCCTCTTAGCCTGCTGGTGCTGCCTGAATCCTACCGTCATGACTTTACCTTTTTAGGTTAAGGTTTATCAGCTTTTTAAGGAAAATTACTTTTCTAGTGAGGCTAGAACTTAGAAGCTGAAGACGGGAGCTTAACATTATTTGAGCTCAGATATACTTTGTTAGCTCCAAGGAGCCCCTTTGGCTAAACGCTTGACTGCTAACCAGAAGGTTGGTGATCGGAACCCATCTGTGACTGGCTGGGAGAAAGATGTGAAAGTCCGCCTCCGTATATGCAGGCTCTTGGCCAGTTCCTTAAACTCTGCCACCCTTGATTTCCTCCTGCATTTAAGAAGGTGATCGTACCTCCCTCACAGGATGGTTGTGAGGGTGAAGGGGACACGTAAAGCAGATGCTGGTCAGCAGTATCTAACTGTGCTACCCATCAGGAGGAATGGCCAGCACTGTAGTGAAGCGACCACAGGGGAGCCCACAGTATGCCTGGGATGGGCCTTTCCCAGAAAAGTGAGGGTCGCTGGTGAGATGGAACACCATCAGTGACTTTCCCCAGGCAGGTGTGGATAAGACAAGAAGAGAACAGGGTTTCTGGGAAGCAGGTGTGTTGGCGTTCTATCCCAGAGGCACCATTAGGATTGAGGGGGACCCACACTCTTTGGCAGGCTGGTGGGGCAATAGCTGAGTCGGTCTTTGACTCAAGTGGTTTCTGCATGTGGGACGTTCCTGTTCCTGCATGTGGGACGTGAGTGTTCGAGTGACTGCTGAAGTGCTACCTGGCACTGACATCTCTCTGGAGCAGGGGTTCACAGATTGTGCCTCGTTGTCTGTTTTCATAAGAGAGGTTTGACTGGAACACGGCCATGCCACTTCCATTATGGATTCAGGACATGCGTTGTGTATGGCTGCTTTTGCCATATAAGGGCAGAGATGAGCGGCTCCTGCAGGGACCATGGGGCCCCCGAAATCTAACATTTTCCTGCCCAGCCCTCAAGACGTAAGTTTTCCAAGCCCTACTCTAGACTGTTTCCTGGAACTTGGCAGGGAAGGCAGCTTCTGGTTTACACCTGCACGTTTCAGTCTGGTGAGTCTTGAGGGGGCTTCTGGAATCCCAATTCAGCCCCACGTGCCAGCGTCACGAGGGGGCTTGAAGTCACTGCAGGTGCTGATTCAGCCTTAGAACCACATCTGGGGTCTCCCTGAAACCATACAAAATTTGAGGAAGAAATAGGTTACAACCAAACCCAAGAAGGCAGCCACCCACTTGATGCTGGGCTCCTGGGTGACTTCTGGGGTCACTTGTCCCTGGTGAAGACTTGCTTCTGAGGAACTCTTCTCCTGGGGGAATTTGCATTTTGGGTCTTCTGTCTGTTTTGTCTTGTGGGGTTTGCACTGTCTATGAGGAAGAGGGGAAGACAGAAGGCGGCGTATGTGTGTGTGCGCGTACGTGTGTGCGCGTGCACACGTGTGGGCTTGCTCCTACAGGGAGAGGCAGGCCTGGTTTCGGACAGCTCAGGAGCTTGTAGGCATCTCTCAGCCACGCACTAGGTCTCTGACTCTTTTTAGTGTGTAAAATCGTTTCACAGAGCAGCCAAAATTTCTCTGGCACCCAAAGTTCTAGGAATTAGAAGCTGGAGGTTCTGAAAAATGGTTAATGCTGTTGTTGGTAACTAGCCCGACTTGGACATCTTAGCAGTGCTGTGGTTAAGAACTATGACTGTCAACCAAAAAGGCAGGGACTCCTGGGACACTCCATTGGGCAGTTCTACTCTGTCCTATAGGGTCGCTGTGAGTCAGAGTTGACTCGACAGAGACAGGTGCAGTCTGACTTGAAGAAACTGGTCACGGGACTCCCGTGCGGAACTCCTCAGGCAGGAATCCCTGAGCAGTGCGCCTGGTTAACGGGCTCAGCTGCTAACTCGAAGATCGGGGTCCCCCCGAGGTGGCTTGGCAGAAAGCCCTGGCGACGTGCCTGTGAAAAACCATCCGTTGAAAACCCCGTGGAGCACAGCTCTCCTCGACACCCGTGGGGCTGTGGTGAGTCCGAACCTGCTCCATGGCGAATGTTTTTGTAGTTTTTGGCGTGGGGAGGGGTGCACGTGGCCACCAGGTGGCGATCCAGCCTCGGAAGTGTGACTGCTCCCCAACTCCGTCTCTGGCCGGAAGGGGGCTGTCTGCCTGCTCCAGAAGGGACCCCATCAGGAACTCGGGTCCCCTACGGGAACTCGGGGGTCGGGCTGAGACGGTCTGCCTGACCTGCAGGGGGGCGTGGCTGCCCCGAAAGTCAGGCAGCAAACTGATCTCCCCCTTTCTGAAATCTGAATAAAGGGGAACTCACTTGGCTGAGGGGTGTTAGCTGTTTCGTCACATTACGGGATGAAAGAGTGAAAGGGGACACACCTCTGAACCTTTAGAGGTCATCTTCCGGGTTCTCAGGGAGTCGTCTATTTCCAAAGTCACTTAAAATTTTATTTTATTTTTTTCTGATTTCAAAAATAACAAATGCCTTTTTCAGGAAAACCGAAAATTAATAAAAACCACCACCAACAACAAAACAAAATAGAAAAATTGTTAGCAGTTTAATCTACCAGAGACAGGTACTGCTAAGATTTGGTATTTTCTTTTTAACCTTTGCCAGTGTAGGTAACTATACGTGCACACACCCATCTACGTATACATGTATACATACATAATTAAATTAACCTACTGTGTGTACTATATTTAATCCAGCTTTTCGAGTTACTGTCTTTTTCCATTTTGTTACATTTCTTCATAAACGTTAAATAACTGCATAAATGTTCTCAGAATGGATGCACCACAATTTTTCACCATTCTTCTGCTGTTGGACATGCAAGCCATTCCTCATTTTTCATTATAAGTGGTGTTGTGACATTGTTCCATGTAAGTTGTTTGTGTCTGTGACATTTTCTTCTTCTTTTTTTGTGCGTGATTCTCTTGTGTAAATTTTGTTAACTTTTTTGTTTTTTAATTACAGTAAAAGAATAAAATTCTAACATCTATCAATTATCTCATCTATGATAAACCCTCAGCTGCCCACCCACCCATGTAGCCAACAGAGTCCTTTTCCTCTGTGAATCATTCTCTTGTTAAGTCCTTATAACAGGGGTCTCATACAAAATTTGTCCTTTTGACACTGAATTTACTCAGCATGATCTCTTCCAAATGAGACCATGTTATGTTTTCTAAAATTGTCATTGTTTTTCATCACAGCATAGTGTTCCACTGAGTAGCTGTACCATGGTTTGCTTATCCATTCATCTGTTGATGGGCAATTGGGGTTGATTCCAAGTTTTCACTATTGTGGACTGTGCTGCAACAAACATTCGTGTATGTGTGTGTGTTCATGTGACAACCTTTGTTCCTGAAGGATAAATTCTGAGCAGTGGAATTACAGGATCAAATGGTATATCTATCTCCAGCTTTTTAAGGAAGCGCCGGACTGTTTTCCAAAGAGGTTGTAACATTCTGCAATCCCACCAGCAGTGTAGGAGGGTTCCAAGCAATTCTGTCTGTGTCATTTGGCTGCCTGGATATCCTCTTTAGAGAAATGTCTGTCCATCTCCTTCACCCATTGCTTAATTGGATTATTTATCCTTTTCTTGTTGATATTTTATACTACTGTATAGATTATGGAGATCAGACATCAGTCTGACATAGAATTGCCACGTATTTTTTCCCGTTGTGTAGGTGGTCTTTTTGTGACATTTGTCTAAGGCCAAGCAGAATCTCTAGGACAGGGTTTCTGTCTGACGTGATCTTTGCTAATTCTTTAGAAGAAACTATTGATCCTGTCAGTGTGAGAAGGATTCACAAGGTGATTGTTGCGGAGGGAGACGGGTGGTGCTACAGCAGGCATGGGAGGAGCTGCATTTCTGTCTGAGCTGTGTCCTGGTGGGATCTCTAGCTGAGGAGCGAGGTGAGGTTGGAAGAGGCAGGGGGCTGGTGGGAAGAACAGAGAGCCCCTGCCAGACCCCGGGGCCTGGATACTTCATCAAGGGCCTGTAGACGTGGTGTCTCCAGGGGCTGATTACCCAATCAACAAGGTAAGCATGGGCTTTCTTGTGCTTACTTCTCTGTAGTGAACCATTCCCTATTTCTTCACCACATCAGAGAGTTGCCTTCTAGGAATGGCTACCACTTGTCTCTCTCCTGACCCCACAGTGCCGTTCTATAGAATCACAGCCTTTTTTCAAGTCTACAGGCCCTGACAGGCATGGATGACCCAGGAAACAAGGTAAGGCATGGTTCTGACGGCACTTGCTGTTCTGAGTGAACAGTTTCACATGGGTGTCACTTGCATGTATGATGAAACCCACATGAAATTGCTCACTACTCAGTGGTAAGTAAGCACAAGTCAGCCCATGCTTACCTTGCTCATCAGATAACCCACCCCTGGGTGTCTCAGAGGCTGCTGGGAGAATCCCGTGAGGACAGAAAGATGAAAACTGTATGGAGTGCTCTAAAGATGAAAGGTGGTTTATATCCATAGTACCTTATCCAAACCCTTGGGGCTAGAGGCACTTTGGATTGCAGCACCCTTCAGCTTCCAGAGAGGCCGTGATCTTTAGAGCTTAGGTCACATCCCCAGCAAGAGCTAGAGTGGGAACTGTAATGAAACAGGTCAGTATCATTTTTTTGCAGAAAATATAATAATGTCTCCACTAAATGGGATAAAAGCTATAAACAGCTTTGTAGCAGTCACGTGTAGCCACCACTTTGGGTCAGAGTAGTTAGCGCTGACTGCTCAATGGCTTGCTAAAGCCAAGTGCTGTCGAGTCGGATCCCACTTAGGGAAAACCAAAACTCTTTGGTTTCATGGATTTGAGAGTGAGGCTCAAGGATTGTAGATCTGTGTCATTGTTAATACGAGTGGTTTCTTCTCAAACAGTTTTCAGAGTGGACTACAACATTTCTCAAAATTTTCTCTGTTCTTGAAAGATCACCCCAGAAACTTATGAGAAGCTGGGACGCCCTGCAGTGAAGGAGATAGCGAACATGTGCCGTTTCTACCAAATGAAACCAGACCGTGACGTCCAGCTCACCCGCCGACTAAACCCCAAAGCCAAGAGCTTCCATGAGTTTCTCTTACAGAACCGAGAAGCCTTTAAAGACCTGTGAAAAAAAACACCTGTGCAGACCATGCAGCCTGCTTCCCCCCTTATCTTTACCACGCAAGGTCTGTATTTACAGATTAGAGCTGTTAGATCGCCCCTGGTCCCAGTGGTGGCAGGTTCCTGTATCCCTCTCTTCACAAGGCTATACTGCATTCGGATTTGACACAATGACTGGGTTCACACACAGCTGTCCAACTGGCGATAAGGGTAGGCAGCCTGTTGGCTTGAGCAAGAAGCCTCAATCAAGCCTTTTGTAGCTGTCTCTGCCTGACACCAAGACCTGTCTAAGGACTCTGGTCTGAGCAACTGCGACCTTCTAGCCCACCGTGAACAGAGGCCCCTCTGCTTTCTCCTGGCTCAGAGACCCTAGCCCTGGTTCCAAAAGCCTCCTAGCAGCTCTGGATTTCTCAAGTGCATCACAAAATTCTCAATAAACTTCTTTGAAAGTTTTTGATTTCCTATACAGAAATATGCATAGAGAAGTTTCTGGTGTTCTTTGAACAAGCTGCCCCATAGAGTTTAAGGCCTGGTGGATTTGAACCGCTGACCTTTTGGTTAACAGATGTAGCACTTAACCACTAGACCACTAGGCTTGTCATGAATAAGTACCAAAACCAACCAACAAAAAACCAAAAGAAACTGCAAACCCACTGCCTTCGAATCCATTCTGACTCACAGCCACCCTACAGGAGTTGGAAAGTCTAAAATTCCCCCACGCTCCCAGGGTTGGGTGTTCTGTCTGTGACTCTGCACCACCCAGTGGGCTGGGTATCCACTTCTCATTGATTCTTCATTTCCCCATCCATAAACACAGCTTTGGCACCAGCTCTCGTGGCACTTTCGCGGCTGTCTCCTTGTCACCCCACAGGTGTGTTTTTGTGCCAGAGTGATCTACCCTAGTAAGTTAGACAAGAGCAAAGACCAGCTCTGTTGCCGTCAGGTCACTTCCAACTCACAGTGACGCTGTAGGGCAGAGTAGAACTGTCTCATAGAGTTTTCAAGGAGTGCCTGGCAGATTTGAACTGCTGGCCTTAGCAACTGTAGCACTCAACCACTATGCTGCCAGGCCACTGAAGCTCCTTTTCAGTTTGGAATTGAGTTTGTGGCATGCTGGGGCCAGAGTGAGACCCAGAGGTGACAGGTGATGCCTAGGAGCTGAGGAAGACAGGGAAGGTGAAGACCCCCACCCCGGCACATTTGTTTATCTCTGTTTTAGCATTTCAAGGTCACCTTGCTACTATCTGGAAACGCTGGTGGCATACTGGTTAAGTGCTGTGTCTGCTAACCAAAAAGTCAGCAGTTCAAAATCACCTGGCACTCCTTGAAAACTCTATGAGGCAGTTCTACTCTGTCCTACAGCGTCACTGTGTGTCGGAATTGAGTTGAAGGCAACAGGTCTGGTTTTTGCTCTTGTCTAACTTACTAGTCTTTCTCTCAGCTATGAGCGGCTTTATCCTACTGCCTGGCATGTAATAGATGATGCGCAATGTTGATTGACTAAATGAATGAATAAAGGTAACACATCACATGGTTGTGAGAACAGGGAGAAAAATACGTGCAGATGCTGAGAAGTGGTAGGAACCTGCAGATGGGTCTTAAGAGGTGAGAGATCACCCAGTTCTGGAAGAGGTGGTGAACCCGTTACCCTGGGCAGCCATCGTATTACGTGGGGGTCATCTACGGTGATCCTCAGAGGAAAAAGTGCCTTGGTCATGTTACCATCAGCCTCCCAGCTTTTAAAGCATCAAGGAGTAAGCATTTGTTGAACGAATGATGTTGAAGTTATTGCAAACATGTTTTGATTCTTGTGGGGAAATTATAAAATCAATTTGAGGACCATTCTTCCCAGAGTGCATGCCAAAAAAAGAAAACCCACTGCCTTTCAGTTGATTCCAACTCTTGGTAACCCTACTGGACAGAGCAGAGCTGCCCCATAGAGTTCCCAAGGAGCAGCCGGTGGATTTGAACTGCCGACCTTTTGGCTAGTAGCTGTGGCTCTTAACCACTAAGCCCCCAGAACTCCTTAAAGTGTGAAAACCCAAAGCAGCAGGAACAACAACAAAATAACAAGAAACTAAACTTGTTGCTGCAGAGTCAACTCCGACTCATAGCCACCCTATAGGACAGAGTAGAACCGTCCCAAGACTTTCCAAGAAATGCCTGGCAGATTCAAAGTGCTGACCATTGTGGTTAGCAGCAACTATGCCTCCAAGATTTCCTTAAAGTACATTAAAAAAAAGAAAAACCAAAATGCTGTCATTGAGTGCACTCCTACTCGTAGTGACCCTCTAGACAGAGTAGAACTGCCCCATAGAGTTTCCAAGGAGCACCTGGCAGATTTGAACTGCTGACCTTAGCAGCTGTAGTACTCAACCACTATGCCACCACAGTTTCCTTAGAATGCATTCAAGTTTATTGCCTTTGAGTTGATTCTAACTTATAGTGACCCTATAGAATTGCCCTAGAGAGTTTCTGAGGAGTGACTGGTGGATTCCAACTGCTGACCTTCTGGTGAGCAGTTGCAGCACTTACCCACTACGCCACCAGGGTTTCCCTTTAAAGCCTTTCAGAAATAAACACAGTGTAACTCAAGCTCTCAACCTTGGGAAGCAGGTCTGGGTAAATTTCTAAAAAGGGAAAAGAGAGAAACAAAGCCCTCAACTAAAAATAGGTGGTTTATTGCTCATCTGGGCAGGCCGGCAGGAAGAGCGGCTACTGCTCCCTAAATAAACCTCAGGGCCCTTAAATGGAGCGTGGTCAGGGGCTCGTGGGCCCTCCGGTGCTGCTGTGGGTTCACCAGGAGGCAGGCTGATTCTTGGAAGCTGTGGGATGGGGCTGGGGGAGAACGGAGCCTGCCCCATTCCTGCAGGGCCTGAGATGCCCTCTGCAGTTCAGAAGCAAACTTGACAGTGGCTGACCTGCAACTCGGCTCTGCCTTTCAGGGCCTCTTTTATGTCTCCATGTCACATGAGCAATAGGGAAAAGGACTTGGAACATTTGCCTACAATCTGGCAACACTCACTGACGTGGGCGAGGGTGTCTCCTATCTCCCGTCTCCACCACACTATGGGCGAGGGTCTCTCCCACCTCCTGTCTACCTGGCACAGAGGGCGACAAACTTCTGTTTGGATTCACTCAGAGGAGAGACCTGGGGACACATAAAGGGTGCAGATGTAGAAATACCATTGTGTATGGCAGTGAACAAGTCCAGTGCTGTTTGCCCAGGATTCTAGGTGGCATGTAGAGTGAGATTTCTTTCTGTGACCCTAGAAATGGCCCTAGGAGACCAGCTGTGAAGACAGAAAACCCTGACCTGAGTCCGGCCTCTGCAGCTGACCAGTTGGCTGAAGCTGGGCAGGTGACTTGTCTGCCCTCAGCTCCCTCACCGTCACTGGAGGCTGCAGAGAGGATTAAAGTGCTCAGCACTGTCTTGGGAACCCTGGTGGTGTAGTGGTCAAGAGGCACAGTTGCTCACTAAACGGTTGGCAGTTTGAATCTACCAGGTGCTCCTTGGAAACTCTATGGGGCAGTTCTACTCTGTCCTATAGGGTCCCTATGAGTCAGAGTCCACTCCACAGCAGTGGGTTTTGGGTTAGTAGTCTTTGGCTACTAGTAAGTGCTTAGTAAACCGCAGTTTTAATTATGATGGAGAATTCCTGCCCTTGCATTCTTCACATGCCCATCAGAGGCTCCACGGCCTCCCAGGCCATGATCTTCCCACCTGGTGGTGGCCTCCCCCATCAGCCATGACCTACTTGGACAGCCATGGGCTGCCCACCGAGTCCCAGCCTCCCCAAACCGCCCCGGCCTGCCCACCGGCCACGACCTCCCCACCCGGCCGTGACCTCCCCACCCGGCCACCGCCCGCCCAGGGCCCACCCACCGGGCCCTGACCCCCCTGACTGCGGGGACCCCGCGCCCAGCCCGCCCTCCGCCGGGCGCCTCCTCCCTGCCCAGCCTCCCGTTCGCGCCACTAGATGGCAGCACGAGTCCACCGTGAGCAATGACCCACGGACAGTCTTGTTAACAACTCTGCCCAGGTGGCACGTTCTTTCGGGAAGGGACCCAAGGAGACCGTTAAAAAACAAAGAGAATCTGTTGTCTCAGAGTGTTTCCAAGGAGTGCGCCTAGTGGATTTGAACTGCAGACCTTCTGGTGCCCAACCGAGCTCTTAATCGGATGCACCACTAATCAAACCCACTGCCATCGAGTCGATTCTCATAGAGATCCTATAGGACAGAGTAGAACTGCCCCATAGAGTTTCCAAGGAGCGCCTGTTGGACTTGAACTGCCAACTGTTGGGTTAGCAGACAGCACTTAACCATCACACCACCAACGCTTCCGTTCTAAAGCTTTTTTAAAAAAAAGAAAAAGAAAAAAATAAAGAAAAGGAGACAATGATGGGTGAACATTGCAGTCCTAGAGTGCTCTCTCCTTCTCTGCCAGTCACCCTCTGTGGTCATTTCCACAGCCGTGCACCGGATGTCTTCTCTGTGCCTTCACAGTCCCAGCTCATAGAGCCCCCGTGAGGGTCAGCGGAGACCCGTGCTCTCTGGGGCTTCCCGTGGCTGACTTTTCAGAAGTAGATCACCACGCTTTTCCTCCCAGGCACCTCTGGGTGAACTCAACCCTCCAACCTTTGTTAAAAAAATTTTGAATTGTGTTTTAGGTAAAAACTGTGGCTCAAGGTAATTTTTCATTCAAACATTTACACACATACTGGTTTCTGACACTGGTTGTGGTACCACAATATGGCAACACCCTTTCTGCCCTGGATTCCCTGTGTCCATTTGTCTGGTTCCCGTCCCTTCCTGTTTTCTTCTCTTGGTTTGGACAGGGGTTGCCTATTTGGTTTTGTGTATCTGACTGACTGAAAGGCCCGTTCCTCATGGGTGCTGCTGTTTCGTTGTGTAGGCCTGTCTATTTGTGGAAAGCAGGCTTCAGGAGTAGTGTCAGCGGGGTGTTCGGGTGCCATCGTCCTCGGGGTCCACCTCACCTTCTGGTTAACAGCGGGGAGTGTTACGGTAAGGGTAGGAAAAGAGGAAGACCTGGGATATTGCCCAAAGGCGTTGGGGCTGGCCCACTCACAGCAGAGGGGCCCTTCAGGCTGAGGATGGGGGGCTTGCTGCTTCCGCCCTGAGGTTAGGGGCACAGCCAGTCCTCTAGCCAGAGAGCAAAGGAGGCAGAGCACTGGGAGGAAAAGGAAATGGGTGCTAAACCCCAAACCAGATCCACGGCCACTGAGTAGATTCTGACTCACAGTAACCCTACAGGACAGAGCAGAACTGCCCCATGGGGTGTCCAAGCAGAAATGACCCTATAGGACAGAGCAGAACTGCCTATGGATTGGAACTGTCAACCTTCTGGTTAGCAGCGGTAACTCTAACCATTATACCACCAGCATTTCTCAGGCAGCATCTAAACAAGATCCGCTGTCCAAAAGTAGCTGTTATCTGGCACCAGTCAGCTTCTCCTGGATTCCTTGGGGCACCCTGGTAGTGTGGGTGATTAAGAGCCTAGCTGCTAACCGAAAGGTCGGCAGCTCAAATCTACCCGCTGCTTCTTGGAAAACTTAGGCAGTTCTAGGAGTTAGAATAGACTCAATGGTGACAAGATTTTTTTTGACTCCTTGCAAAAATGAACAGGAAGGAAAAAGCCTAAATTTTAAAGTAACTCAGAGTTAGCAGACGTCAAACATTCATTCTGAAGGGATATTCAGCTGAATGTTGCAAGATTAAAAATATGCACAGCTTTTAACTCGGCAGCACACTTCTAGGAAATGATCCGGAGCAAATAAACACAAATACAGATAAAAATAAGATATCAAGGATTTTATGGATGCATTGTTCATAGAACAACAACAAAAAGGAAATATTCCCCATAAAAGGAATGCATAATTATTGAAGAGTTAAAATGTCTTTAAATTTTTTTAAACTTGCGTTTGTAAAGAATTTTTCCCACTGAGAAAAGAGCCTATTTTGTTTTAAGTGAAAATGTTACATGTAAACAGCACTGAGGGAGAAAGCTAACATGTTAATAGTGGCTTTTTTTTTTTGAGCAGTGAGATTTTGGGATGATTTTTCTTTTTTTTCAAGATCCTCCCTGTACCCAGTTTTTCACAATTAACTATGTTTAATGTTGAACTTTTGTGTTGTAAGAGTTAACTTAAAAATTTAGTGAATATGACAGATTGTCCTAATTCTTCCTTTAAGAAACAAAACCAAACCTCATTGCCTCTGAGTGGATTTCAACTCCCAGAGACCCTGTATGACAGAATAGAACTGTCCCCTAGGGTTTCGAAGGAGTGGCTGGTGGATTCAAATTATGGAACTTTTCAGTTGGTAATGGAACTCTTGACCACTGTCCCAGCAGGGCTTGAAGTCACTGTACTAGCCAAGTGCCGTCGAGTTGGATCCGACTCATGGTGACCCTAGGGGCAAGGGTAGAACTGACCCCCAGAGTACTAAGAACTATATATATATATATATGTATATATATATATATATACATACACATATATACACATATGTGTGTGTGTGTGTGTACACATATACATTCATTAAATCTTTGTACCAATGCTCTAGGCAGGACTATCTCCCCACTTTTCAGATAAAGAAGCATACTTTAGAGAGTTTAGGTAATGTACCTGTTTTAGTATTGATATTGCTCCAACAGAAATACCACAGAGTGGATAGCTTTAGCAAAGAAGTGTTTATTCTTACACAGTCCAGTAGGTGGCATGTCCACATTCAGGGTGTCCGCTCCAGGGGAAGGCTTTCCCTCTATTGGGTCTGGAGGAAAGTCCAGTGTTGCATCAATCTTCTTCCACGGAGCATCTCAGCGCAGGAACCTGAAATCTGAAGGACACACTCTTCTCCCAGTGCTGCTTTCTTCCAATTCTCTGCTTGCTTCCTTTTCCTTTTATCTCTTGTAGAATGAAAGGACAAAAGGTGGTGCAAGCCACACTCCAGGGAAACTCCCTTAGCAAAGGTGTTGCAGCCCCACCCTAATCCTCTTTTAACTTAATCACCCTATCTATTAGCCACAGGCAGAGATTAGGATGTATGGTATAGGAAAATCACAAAATATTGGGAATGACGGCCCAGCCAAATGTCTGCACACATTTTTTGGGAGACACAGCTCAATCCAGGACAGTGCCCCAAATCACACTGCTGGTGGGCGACAGAGATTGGCTTTTAATCCAAGTCTGTCTGTCCCCAAAGTTCACGAGCTTTACACCACGTGAAAGCCTTGGTCAATGCAATTCCCAACTTGGGAAACTATCGGGTCACCAAGTTTGTCTAGAATTCAGTTGTTTGGAACTGGAAACATGTTTTCTCTTAGGAACACTGCATAAACCTGCAAAATGGTTTTAAGGTCAAACCCTCCAAAAGCTGATGAAACCACATCTATTTATATATAGTGAAACCACAGCTTTCAGGAAGATGTTGTTTCGAGTCCTCTAACGGGGCACCAGAGCTGTCTTAGTCACCTACTGCTGCTAAAACGGAAAATACCACAAGGGGCATGGATGGCTTTAACAGAAAGAAATTTACTCTCTTACAGTGAAGTCGGCTAAGAGTCCAAATTCAGGGCATCAGCTCCAGGGGAAGGATTTCTCTGTCTGTTGGCTCTGGTCCTTGTTGTCAGTCTTCCCGCAGTCAAGGAGCCTCTTGGTGCAGGGACCTGGGCCTAAGGGATGCACTCTGCTCCTGACACTGCTTCCTTGGTGACAAGAGGTGCCCTGTCTCTCTGCTCCTCTCATTGTTGAAATGAGGAAGAGCGCAGCAAAAATTCGAGGTATTAAAGAAAGCCCCAGGAAACAACTTAATAGCAGAATATATCATAGAATAATCTCATCTTTGTCTCACAAAACATCTGTCACAAGACAAGCCTGGGGGCAGCCTTGCAAGTGACCCCCAGACCTTGACCACATTTTACAACTAACAGGAATTCCAGGTGGCCTTAACCAATCAATGTAAAGGTCAGTTTCCCCTCCCTGCTTTGTAATCTCACAACTTAAATAATGGGTGCTAAGGATGCTCGTCGTCGCCCCCTGCTCTGTGTAGTTTGGGGTGCGTCCCTGGTGCACCAGTATTTTTCCTATTGAGCATATTTTTTAAAAAATTTAACCTTTAAAGTAATAGCATCGCATCTTGAAAATCTCGGACCCTAACATTTGGGGGCTCATCTGGGATTTTAAGAGCGACCTCTGCGGCTGGCCGATCCGGTTTGGACCTCACCGGTAAGTCTGGATATTGTCTGTCTGTGCTCGAGCTCTGGTTCTGGGACTCATAAGAGAGAATCTGGACACAGAATTGTTCTCTGAGTCGGAGGCTGGGGGACGCCTCAGCTCTCCATCTGGGTGGGCACCGCTGGTTCCTTTCTCTGTTCTGTGGCCTGTAAATCCCGTATCTGGTTTTCATTTTGTTTCTTCCATGACCAGTCTGTGTCTGTTCCGTTGTCTGTTTGATTCTGTTGTTTGTCCTGATTGTTACTTTTGCCGCCATGGGGCAATCTTCTTCTCACTCTGTAACACCCCTAGACCTGTTCCTTAACCACTTTTCAGATTTCCAGAAATGAGCCCAAGACTTTAGCAAGGTGCGGTCAGGAAAACTCTGCACACTTTGTAATCTGGAATGGTCGGCCTTCGGTACTGGATGGCTACCCACGGGATCCCTAGGCATTAACCAAACCCATTCTGTTTTTCAGGTCATCTTTGGTGATCCAGGTCACCCTGACCAAATGCCATACATTGTTGCTTGGCAAGACCTCCTCAGGCGGCCACCTGCGTGGCTGCAACCCTATGTTCCCCCTAAACAACCTCCTACAACCCTGGCGGTTCAGGGCTCCTCGAAACCCCCGCCAGCTTCCTTTCCTCCATCCGATTCCTCTGACCCAGATGACTTATTGAGTCTCCCACCTCCCTACCCCACAGTTCCCATTTCTCCTCCTGCCACTGCCGCGGCCGCGGGAGCCAAAGCCAGTCTCTGTGGCCTGTATAGGGTCCCCGCAGACCCTCCAGTCCCAACTGCTCCCCCGACCCCCACCACTTCTGCGACACCACCTTCCTCTGACCTCCAGAGCCCAGCCCATACCCGCTCAGGTCGATCTTTTCAACCACTTACAGAACCCTTCCCTCATATTTTCCCCTTGCGAGCTATAGGACACATGACTGAGGCTGGGAACCCCTTCTTGGTCTACACTCCTTTTACAACCTCTGATCTTTGCAAGTGGAAAATGCAGAATCCGCCTTTTCTGAAAAACCTCAAACTTTGATATCCCTCTTAGAAACCATCTTTGTAACACACCAGCCCACTTAGGAAGACATACAGCAACTTCTCCAAGCCCTCTTTACCACTGAGGAGAGGACTAACATTGTTTCCCTAGCCAGAAAATGGGTGCCGGGAGATGATGGAAACTTTACGAGTGATTTAGATGAAATTAACTACGCTTTTCCTCTGACCCACCCAAATTAGGACCCAAACACCACTGCAGGTAACCAGCACCTAACTGTCTACTGCCAGATTCTTATGGGGGGTTTCCGGGCTGCCGCTAGGTGCCCCACAAATTTGTCTAAAGTAACACAGGTAATTCAGGAACCCTCAGAATCCCCAGCAGCCTTTCTGGAATGACTGATGGAGACATACCGCACATATACTCCCATTGACCCTGAGTCTCCCAAAAATCAACGGGCCATTAACATAGCCTTGGTGGGACAGTCAGCCCCTGACATCAAAAGAAAAATACAAAAAATAGAAGGATTCGAGGGAAAGAATATCTGAATTGATGGAAATTGCTATGAAAACCTTCAATAACCGTGAACTACCAGAAGACAAACAAGCCAAAAAGGTAAGCAAAATCCTCCTGGCAGAAGCCCAGGCCCACGCGCTGCTGCGCCCTTGGGGAGAGAAACCGGATTAGATGAGGAAGCCAAGAAAGCCTCCCCTGCAGAGAGACCAGTGTGCCTACTGCAAGGAAATTGGACATTGGAAGGGTAAGTGCCCCTGAAAGAAAGCCCCCTCCAAAGGTTCTTAACCTAGAAGCCTGAGGGCATCAGGGCTCACCGGCCCTCCCTCCCTGAGCCCAGGGTAAACTTAAAAGTAGGAGGACGGCTGGTAGAATTCATGTTCGACACCGGGGCTAGTGACTCGGTTCTGATTGAACCCCTGGGGCCTACAACCGAAGCCAAGACCTTGATACATGCAGCTACTGGGATTAATGCCTACTCATGGACTGACGAACGAAAAGTAGATCTGGGAGCTAAGACTGTCTCCCACTCGTTTATAGTAATGTCTGAATGCGCGTACTCTTTACTTGGAAGAGACTTGTTATCAAAAATGCAGGTGACTATCCACTTTGCTGGGGATCATGCTTACCTGACACCCCAAGTCAATGTGATAGCCCCTTTAGAGGAAGAATACAGATTTTATGATGGTTCTGACAGGGGCCCCCACTCTATCCTCTTGACATCAGTGGATCAATTGATCAAAGAGATTCCTCAGATTTGGGCTGAAAACAACTCTCTAGGACTGGCCAAACACCAACCACCGGTTATAGTAACTTTAAAACCATCTGCCAACCTGACTCAGGTGCGGCAGTGCCCCATTGCACCAGAAGCAAAGAGAGGGATCAGGGCCCACATTCAAAGACTCAGAAAATATGGAATACTTGTGCCCTGCCAGTCGCCCTGGAATACACCCCTCCTGCCGGTAAGGAAGGCAGGAGGGCTGGACTACAGACCAGTCCTAACCCGTACACTCTCCTGAGCTCTCTGTCACCAGAACACCAGGTGTATTCAGTGCTGGATTTAAAGGATGCATTCTTCAGTATACCCCTGAGCCCGCAGAGTCAGCCGCTCTTCACCTTTGAATGGTAGGACCCAGAAGATGGCTTCAGCAGGCAGCTGACCTGAACTCGCCTGCCACAAGGGTTCAAGAACTCTCCCACCATCTTTGATGAGGCCCTTCATCAGGACTTACATGAGTACAGGCATCAATGGCCTGACATTTCCCTTCTACACTATGTAGATGACTTATTACTTGGGGCACCCGATGAAGACACTTGTTTAAAGGACACCAAGTCCCTGTTAACTCTCTTGGCGAAACTGGGATATTGAGTCTCCGCTAAAAAGACACAGGTCTACATCCGGGAGGTGACTTACTTGGGTTTCCAACTCAAGGGGGGACAACGCTCCTTATCCAAAGCAACAAAACGGACTATCCTTGGGATGCCCACCCTGTGTACGCCGTGGCAGGTGAGGGAGTTCCTGGGATCCGCTGGGTTCTGCCAACTCTGGATCCCAGGATTTGCAGAGATAGTGCGCCCCCTATACAAGCTGACCTGAGGAAAGGAAAAGAATTTTATATGGACTAAAGAAACAGAGCAGGCTTTCCAGACTATAAAGCTGTCACTCCTGGAGGCACCGGTGTTACCATTACCCAACCTGGAAAAGCCCGTCCAACTATACATTGATGAAAATGAAAGAATAGCCAAGGGAGTCCTTACTCAGACACCTCGCCCATAGAAAAGGCCGGTGGCCTACTTGTCTAAACAGCTAGACCCAGTGGCCTCAGGATGGCCAAGGTGCCTTAGAATTGTTGCGACTGCCGCTGAAAGACTCTGATAAACTGACTATGGGACAGCCCCTGACCATCACTACCCCGCATGCCATCGAGGGAGTCCTGTGTAGCCCGCCTCATAAATGGATTTCCAATGCCCGACTAACCCACTACCAGCCTTTATTACTAGATCAGCCCTGAGTTGTGTTTGCTTCTAGCTCAGCCCTCAATCTAGCCACATTGCTGCCTGATCTGGACCTGGAGGCCGAACCGCATGACTGCACTGAGGTGCTTTGCCAACAGCACGGCCTTCGCCGAGATCTTATGGACGTTCCCTTGCGGGACCCTGATCGCACTCTGTTCACTGACGGGAGCAGTTTTATCAGGGATGGCACCAGGTAAACAGGGGCAGCGGTGGTAGCCGAAGATCGGGTCCTCTGGTCACGAGCCCTACCATCTGCAACATCAGTGCAACAGGCTGCCCTCTGCCGAGGTGCTGGGCCGCCCGGGCTCCTGCTGCTGCCGCGCGGCCTCAGCAGCCTTCTTAACGCCAGTGGGGACTCGTGGCGGGAGCTGGAGCGCGTCTACAGCCAGCACAGCCGCGTCCATGATGAGCTAAGCCGTGCAGTCAATGCTCTGGACAGACCCTGCCACAGTGCCGGCACTGCCAAGATGGGCCCCTTCACCGGCCCCGCCGCTCCACGCTGCCCAGTCAACCTTGACACTGCATTAGCGGTGCTGTGCAAGGAGATGTTGCCTACAGGTGGGACTGCGACAACTGGACATATAGCTGCTGTGCCAGCTGTGGGGTCTGTATGAGTCGATCCAGGACTACAAGCACCTGTGCTAAGACCTGAGCCTGTGCTAGGATCTGTCCAACTCCCTGCACTCTGACAGTTCCTACCCACCGGATGCTGGCCTCTCAGATGATGAGAAGCCTCCTGACGCCAGCCTGCCCCCTGCCCCGCCACCCCTCACTGTGCCCCAGACGCACAATGCCTGCGACCAGTGGCTACAATATGCCTTCCACATCAGCGGGCCGAAACAATGGAAGCCCGAGGCAATAATCTAGCCAACCAAGCAGCTAAGAAGCTGCCCTCAGCCTCTCCAAGATCAATTCTATCCAGCTCCCCGTTCTCCCTCAAAAACTGGGAGAGGAGCTCATCCGCCAGATCCACCAGACCACCCATCTGGGAGCAACAAAAATCCAAGAACCTATCTCCAAGGTACTATATACCCCAACTACCCTGGTTGGCTAAAGGAATAATGCACACCTGCCAAGCCTGCCAGGCCACTAATGTAAGCAGCAATGGTAAGGCCCACCAAGGTAAGAGAGAAAGAGGCACTATGCCCGGAGTACACTGGGAACTGGACTTCACTGAAATTAAGCCTGGCAGATATGGATATAAGTACCTTTTAGTTTTCGTAGGCACATTCTCTGGTTGGACTGAGACATTTCCCACTGAGAGAGAGATAGCACAGGTAGTCTCAGGAAAAAAAAAAAAAACAACTCCTAGAAGAACTCATACCTAGGTTTGGGGTTCCGTTGACACTAGGCCCTGCCTTTATAGCCATAGTCTCTCAGGGATTAATTGGAAATTACATTATGCCTATCACCCCCAGAGTTCAGGACAGGTAGAGAGGATGAAATGGACCCTTAAGGAGACCTTAACCAAATTGACCCTAGAAACGAGCAGTGACTGGACGGCCGTGCTTCCCTTTGCCTTGATGCGTGTGCATAATTCTCCCTACCTCCAAGGCCTTACGCCCTATGAAATTGTTTTTGGGAGGCCACCACCCCTCTGCCCTAAACCAAGGGATGACATGCTTGCTGAAATCTCTAATCATGACCTGCTTAAGTCCCTCCAGGCCCTGCAGAAAACTCAAGATCTGCTTTTCCCCTTGTTGAGACGCCTCCACATAAAGACACATCAGTTTCAGCCAGGGGTCTAGTCTGGGTCCTGAGACACCAAAAGACTTTGGAGCCCCGTTGGAAAGGACCCCACACAGTAATCTGACAACTCCCACTGCTGTCAAGGTTGACAGGATCTGGCCCTGGATCCATCACTCCCATTTACCTTCAATGGAGGGTGCGACAACATACTGGCCCTGAGGCGACTCCAAGAAACCTCGGCCAGCAAGTTCAAGAACTGCCCCATACTGGCCCTCCCGAGGTGACTTCACCAGTTTTTCACCTTGATTTATGTGACCTTGTGGGGGGTTCTATAGGCTCACAGCTTAAGAAAGACCCATACCTGGTTCGTGCACACAGAACACTGGGGGATGTATACATGCTGATGGGTGGGGGCGTGCTACTAACTGCCTCATACAACAACTCGCTAAGAAACAATTTTACATCTGTCCCGGGGCTAATGACTATGGATCATGTGGAGGAACAAATGATTATTTCTGTTATACATGGGGCTGTGAAACCAATGCACCCCAGATCAGGGAAAATAGGGACCTCATTAGGGTCAGTTAAGTCTCTGTTCTCCTGGGCTCTGTGGCTGACCACCCTCGTCACTGCGTTAACAGGACCACTTGTCCTCTTCACCTTAACTTTAACTGTGGGTCCCTACATTCTAAATAAACTACTTAAATTCATACGAGAAAAACTAGCCACAGTCCAGCTCCTAGTCCTAAAACATCTGCCCCAACACCAGACCTACCACCCCCTGACCAGCCAGGACCTTGATCAGCCTGGCACCCACTCAGAGTCTAAGATTTGACTCTGGAATAAGAACTCAAGGGGGGAATGTTGAAATGAGGAAGGGCGTAGCAAAAATTCGAGGTATTAAAGAAAGCCCCAGGAAACAACTTAATAGCAGAATATATCATAGAATAATCTCATCTTTGTCTTACAAAACATCTGTCACAAGACAAGCCTGGGGGCAGCCTTGCAAGTGACCCCTAGACCTTGACCACATTTTACAACTAACAGGAATTCCAGGTGGCCTTAACCCATCAATGTAAGGTCAGTTTCTCCTCCCTGCTTTGTAATCTCATGACTTAAATACTGGGTGCTGAGGATGCTTGTTGTCGCCCCCTGCTCTGTGTAGTTTGGGGTGCGTCCCTGGTGCACCAGTATTTTTCCTATTGGGCATATTTTTTAATAAAATTTAACCTTTAAAGTAACAGCGTCACATCTTGAAAATCGCGGATCCTAACATCATCTGCCAAGAGCTTGCCTCACAACACAGCTGCCACCTATCCTCCACTAACATCACAGAGGCAGAGTTTACAACACAGAGGAAAATCATACAATTCTGGGAATCACAGCCCAGCCAAACTGATATATATGTTTTGGGAGGACACAATTCAATCCAAGAAGAGGGTGTGATGAAGCTAATGTTGGGATGAGGTCCCGGGGGAGTCACTGAAGCTCTCTGTGTGCTTACGGAGAAAGGAAGGAGAGCCACGGTGTGCACCAGGCTGTGTGTGAAAGCCACCAAGTCTGAATGGTGGACTGGCATTGACTGTGGAATGCCCCAGAGGAAACTGAGGGAGCTCCCAGCACATTTTGGGGATCCAAAACCTGTGTGTTTGCAACACTCAGAAAGATAAACGAACGAAGCTGGCCAGATATAAGCCAAAAGGGAATGGTGGGGACTGTGGCAATGAGCAATGACATGACACACTTGTCATGGATTGAATTGTGTCCCCCCTAAACATAGGTGTAGCCATGTGGCTAGGCCATGATTCCCAGTATCTTGTGACTGTCCTCCATTTTGTGGTTTTCCTGTGCTGTATGTTAAAGGATTAGGGTGGGACTGTAAATTCCTTTATAAGATCACCTCCCTGCTCCACTGTAAAGGGAGTTTCCCTGGAGTATGGCTTGCCCCACCCTTAATCCTTTCATCCTGCAAGAGATAAAAGGAAAGGGAAGGAGGCCGAGAACTTGGGAGCCTCTTACCACCAAAAAAGCAGCACTGGAAGAAGAGCACATCCTTCAGACCTGAGGTTCCTGTGCCAAGATGCTCCCTTGGACAAAGACTTATGCAATATCAGACTTTCCTCCAGAGCCAACTGGGGGAAAGCCTTCCCCTGGAGTGGACATCCTGAATTTGGACTTGTAGCCTACCAGACTGTGTAAGAATAAATTTTCCTTTATTAAAGCCATCTACTCTGTGGTATTTCTGTTAGAGCAGCCCCAGCTGACTAAAACAACACCTAAAGGTGTTAAAAATGCAACTTAACAAAAACACAGTGACAGTCACATAATTTGCCCTCATTATTTCTAGAATGGTAGTTTTCTGATCTTGGGTTCTAACACCTGAAATGGCTCATCTGTGGAAGAGAGAGAGCCAGTGAAGCATAGGGATTGTAGTAAGAGGGCTTGATGAGGTGTGGAAAAAGTAAGAACAATTCTCCAGTGTCCCCACTTTGTCATTGGGGACTGTGTTGGGCAAGTCTGTGGGGACTGAGGAACTTGACTCAGCTGCACCCATTTGTGTGCGATTAGAAGTGAAGCATTTTCTCACTGTGTCCGGTAGAAGTCCGGCCGTGTAGTGGGCCAGAGAAAGAAGAAAGGAGCCAACATTCGCAGAAAACTCACCTGTGTCATGCCCCACCCACCATTTCACAGAAGCTTTGAAGTCTCCTTGGGAAGTTGATGTAGGTGGCAAAGACTAGCTAGATGTCGACCTATTTCCTTGTCTCATGGGGCACGGTGGACCCCCACCCAACCCATTCCTGTGAAGTTAATTCCAATTCCTGGTGACCCCATGAGTGTGTCAGAGTAGAAATGCACTCTGTGGGGTCGCCAGCTTTCTGAAGTAAATCACCAGGTCTTTCTCCCAAGGCACTTCAGGGTGATTCCAACTTCCAACCTGTTGGTTAAGAGCTGGGTGCAAACTGCTGGTGCCACTCAGGGACTTTCCTTGGCACACAGCTGGGCCTCATTTCCCAGTTTTCTTTGTACTTAGATGCAATCATTGGCTGCATTACAGACACGAGTGTCTGAATGGAAGTGATGTGTGCCACTGATGGGCCTGGCATCAAGCACTTCCCCTTGTCATCTTTCCTACCTTTGGACTGAGATCTGCGAATCTGATGGCCTTGACAATAATGTTTAGAAAGGAGCTCAAACAAACAAAAAACCCACCTGCCATTCAGTTGATTCATAGGGACCCTACAAGACAGAGTAGACTGCCTCATCGAGTTTCCAGGGAGCATCAGGTGGATTTGAACTGCTGACCTTTCGGTGAGCAGCCAGAGCTCTTAATTCTAACCATCTTCCCTCATTAACATCATAGAGGCAGGGTTTACAGCATACAGGAACAACATATAATACCACAGCCTAGCCAAATTGCTAGGGGGCACACAATTCAATCCATGACACTCAGGTACCCAAAGTCCCTCTTGGAGGAGAGTAACTCCCATGTTTGCTAGGAATACCTGTTTTGGGAAGAAGCTTCATACTTTTAGTCAATTTATCTTTCCTTCCTCCCTGTTTATTGCAGCAACTAGCATTGCCTTAACTAGAATGTTATTTTGATGCCCATTTAGTAAGGGAGTAAATGGAAGCATCAAGAGGTCAAGTCATTGCTCAGTCACACAGCTGAAAAGGAATGAATCTGGGCCTTGGTCTGTCCAGCTCCTAGCCCAGGATCTTCCTACAGCAACAGGCTATTTCAAAGGTAACTGTCTCAGTTACCTAGATACCTAGTGTGCTGCGTCACCAATGCCACAAGAGGTTGGTTTTGCAGGACAGAAATTAATTTTCTTACAGATCAGGATGCTAGAAGTTCACATCAGAGTCTCAGTGTGTTGGCAGTGTGGGTGTTCCTTGATTCCCTGGCTTGTAAATATCTTCACCTGGCTTCTGCCTCCCCCACCCCCTTTTTGGCCTCTATGTCTATTCTTTTTTTTTTTTAAAACTTAGAAGTGATTAGAGTTAGGGTGAGGGTCCATCCCACACTGGTAGGGTCTCATCAACACAACACAAGAAAAATCCTATTTTCAAAGAGGATCACAGTCACAGGTAAAAAGGCCAGGAATTCGACACATACTTCGTGGAGACGCAATTCAGTCCAGGATAACAATTTTATAATCCTTTATAGGTGATTTCTTATTTGACCTCCTGGTGATGCAGTGGTTATGAGCTCAGCTGCTAATCCAGAGGCTGGGGTTTCAAATCTACCAGGTGCTCCTTAGAAACGATGGGCCAGTTCTATTCTGTGCTATAGGGTCGCTATGAGTCTAGCTCACTTGATGACAATGTTTTTTGTTTGTGTGTTTATCCTGTTGTAAACCTCCCCACCTCCAAATCCTGTGAGCCTTCATAATTCAAGCAATGCAGAGGGAACAGGTAGGGTAGCAGGGCTGAGTTAGGACAGGGCCTGACGGGACATTCACCAGCAGCCCCCTGAAAGCCAGAGAGGGTCGGGGGTGAGGAGATGTGACGGAGCAGAGAGGCTCTGCAGGTCCCCACCCTGCCATCAGGGGCCTTGAAAATGCTGGGGAAGTTTTTCTGTTTTCAGTGGTACCCGTTCTGGTCCCTCTCTTCATTAACAAGCCCTAGTGGTGCAGTGGTTAAAGCACTTGGCTGATAACACTCCAATTTGCAGTTCACGCCCACCTGCTGCTGCTCAGGAGACAGACGTGGCAGTCAGCTTAAACAGAGATCTGCAGCCTGGGAAAACCTAGGGGACAGTCCTCCTCCGTCTTACAGGGTCACTATGAGTCGGAATCCACTCGGTGGCAGTCGGTGTTTTGTTCCTTAACACGTGTCCCTCTGCTTTGGGCTCTAGGCTGCACTCTGTGACCCTCAAAGAGGTCCCTCTACGTCCCTGTTCCAACAGACAACGGCTGCAGGAACCAAGAGGAAAATTCACTGCAGGTGAAGTTTTTTTTTTAACTTTTCTGAGGCCAAATGGGGACTGAATACGAAAATGAGAGACCTGGCTTCCAGGCTCTCTCGGCGAGTGGGTTTGGCTGGGCAGGACTCCGTTCTTCAACGCGCTTCAACACCTGTTCAAAGTTTAGTGGGGTCTTCTTTTGGCAAGAAATAGACATTGTATTTGGAGGAGTGGGGTTACCCCTGCGCCCACAGGCTGTCCTCGGCTCAGGAGGTCGCAGCCTTGGCTGCTCTGCTGAATTTGACCCCTCGAGGGCGATCAGCCTTGAAGCCTGCACCAAAACGTGTCAGTGACCCCATTAGGGTGAGGCGCCTCTGGGTCGGGCCCCAAGGTCACCCCTGTCTGACACTGGCACAGCCGGCACCAAAGCCGACCCGCTGGGGCTGAGGGGGTTCTGATCCACGGCGACCCGCCGCCCTCCAGACAGAAGCGTGCTCTGCAGGGCGTTCAGCGGCCGGGGCCCTTCGGAAGGAGCCCCGGCGGCGCAGCCATCTAGCACCCGGCAGCCGTCGGAGCTGCGTGCGAGTCCCGGAACCGACGCCCCCGACTCGGACCACAAGGGTGGCCCCAGGTCTGAGCCCGATTCCACCTCAGCTTTTGTTTCTCTCCCTGCAGCCGCC
This sequence comes from Heterohyrax brucei, assembly GCA_028571685.1. Classification (NCBI taxonomy): domain Eukaryota; kingdom Metazoa; phylum Chordata; class Mammalia; order Hyracoidea; family Procaviidae; genus Heterohyrax; species Heterohyrax brucei. The sequence goes on along the minus strand of CM053157.1, from coordinate 83,461,260 downwards.
CAACCCCCCCGTCAGGCTGAAGCACCTCACAAACTTTTTTCCTCCCCTCTGTGGTTACACAGCATATGACAGTACCCTCTACGTGAGGGTCTTCTCACAGGACACTCACCACGAAGCCCTCCACAGCCCTCAGGAAACGGTTCGTGATCGTCACCTCCTGACCACTGCGGAAAGCTCCATCTAACAGGTATTCAAACTAACCAATCCAGACACTCCACGTTATGTTGCCAACCAATCACTCTAACGCCCGCCCCTCGTGTTGTTCCGCCTCCTGACCTTGTAACTTCCAATCAGAATGATGCATTTTGCCTCATAAATACGCCCCTGTGCCCCTGCTGTCTCGGAGAGCTGGTTTCCCTTTGTCAGACGGTATGAGTTCGTCCAGGCTTGAAACGGTCTTGAACCTTCAACGTGTCTCTTGATTTTTATTTTTAACAAACAGGCATTTTTACACCTTGACAGAACCCACCAGCTGCTTCGTGGGAGAAAGTAGCCACTCTGTGTCTGCAGAGATTTACAGCCTTGGAAACCCTAGGGGACAGTTCTCCTTTGTTCTGTGGGGTCTCTGTGACTGGGAATCGACTCCACAGCAGTGAGTTTTGGGCTTGGCTGACCCTTTGGAAGCAGAGAGCTGGGTCTTTTTTTCTGAAGTATGTCTAAACCAAAACTAAACCCACTGCTGTGGAGTTGATTCTGACTCATAGAGACCCTACAGACAGAGTAGGACTGGCCCATAGTTTCCCAGGAGTGTTTGGCCGATTTGAACTCCCAACCTTTGGGTTAGCAGACAGAGAACTTAACCATTGCACCACCAGGGTCTAGGGTGGGGACAAACTGCCAACCTTTCAGTGAGAATGCCAACCATTCGTACCACCAGGGTTCCCTGTAGCTTCTGTAAGTAAAAGCCCAGTGGCTGTAGAGTCATTTGTGACTCATGGTGAGCTCAAGTGTGTCAGAGTAGAGCTGTGCTCCATAGAGTTTTCACTGGCTGTAATCTTCAGAAATAAACTGATAGGTCTTTTTCCTGAGAAGCCTCTGTTGTCGTTGAAGCCTGTTGAGTCGGTGCCGACTGGTAGGAACCCTGTGAACGATAGAATGAAACACTGCCTAATCTGACGCTGTGTCCACAATCTTTTTTATGCTTAAGCCCATTGCTGTGGCCACTGTGTCAACCCATCTTGTCAAGGGTCTTCTTCTTTTTTGCTGACCCTCCACTCTACCAAGCATGAAGTCCTTCTCCAGGGACTGAGCCTTCCTGACAACATGTCCAAAGTATGTAAGACACAGTCTTGCCGTTTTTGCTTCCAAGGAGCACTCTGTATTTCTTCCAGAACAGATCTGTTTGTTCTTTTGGCGGTCCATGATACATTGAACATTCTTCTGCAATACAATTCAAAGGCATCAATTCTTCTTATGCCTTCCTTGTCTATAGCCCAGCTTTCGCCTGCTTATGATGCGATTGGAAATACTATGGCTTGGGTCAGGCTCACTTTAGTCTTCAAGGTGACATCTTTACTTTTCAACATTTGAAAGAGGTCTCCTTGGCAGCAGTTTTTCCCAGTGCAATGCATCTTTTGATTTCTTGACTGCTGCTTCCAAGGGTGTTGATTGTGGACCCAAGTAAAATGAAGTCCTCGACAACCTCAATCCTTTCTCCATTTGTGAGGATGTTGCTCACTGGTGTAGTTGTGAGAATTTTCTTTTCTTGAGGTGCAATCCATACTGAAGGCTGCGGTCCTTGAAAATCTTTTTCACTTCCATCAAGTAAGGCAGTGTTGTTTACATAACTCAGGTTGTTAATGAGTTGTCCTCCAATCAGCTGCCTCATTCTTCTTCATATAATCCAGCTTCTTGGATTATTTGCTAGCATACATATTGAAAAGATACTGCGAAAGGATACAACCCTGACGCACATGTTTTCTGACTTTAAACCATGCAGTGTCCCCTTGTTCTGTTTGCACAACTGCCTCTTGATCCATGTACAGATTCTTTAAAAGCAAAATTGGATGTTCTGGAATTTCCATTCTCTACAATGTTAGCCGGAATTTATTATGATCCGCACAGTTGAATGCCTTTGCGTAGTAATGCAAATGTTTATGCATTTCATTTCGTTTTTGACAATTTCCAATTTTCCTGTATTCATATTTTGTATGGAAACCCTGGTGGCTGGAAACCCAGATCATAAAATGGAAGGTGACTGTTTCATTGGGTAACTGCTAGGTTACATCACCACCGTACTGCCAAACCATGGAGAATCATAGCCCCACCAAGTTGGCACATGACCTTACACATCGCAGTGAGCATTACAGTCCCCTCGCAGCTTGGCATTTGTTACTGCCAGGTGTATCTCGTTAATGTGCCATAGAACCAGATAGTAGAATTTTCGCTATTGTTGAAAATGTGAAATGTCAGATTATGAGGGAGTCAGTAAGTGAGGAGCAGGTGTATAGTGCCACAGGATGAGTGGCAATGGAAGAAGTAGAGGTGCTATGGGAGCTCCTAATCCAGATGGGGGCAGGTGTTAGGGGAGGCCTGCATCTTCCTGCCAGACTCATTCTCGTAAAATCACAGCTTGTCCTGTTTCAACTAAAGTTGGCTTCCGGTTACTTACGCTCCTTCAGGTTCAGTCTTTGCAGCCAGAGACACCAAGCCCTCCTTTAGGCCCAGCTACATCCCAGGGCCTCACAGTACCAAAATTCGAGTAGTCGTAACAATCATAATGATGCTAGTAATGCTGGTGCAACTTCTCTGAGATTGTATGTGCAGGCCCTCTCAGAGTGTTTTTCTATATTACTCCACTCTTTGGGGGGGATGTTATTGTTATCACCATTTACAGATGTGTAAACTGAGGCACAGATAGGCGAAATGGCAGAAAATGTGTTCCATTCCAGGTGATGTGACTCCAGATCAGGCACTTGAAACCATGACACCATCGTGTCTGTTACCCTAAATTCACCTGGAGGTCTTTTTCCTGGTGTTCTCACTCCTGGGAATGCCTTTCTCTTTCTTATCAAATCCAACCTTTTTATTATAAAGCCTCCCTCTATGGAAAAGAAGTTTGTCTGGACTCAGTCTTGTGTTTGAGTTCCAGTTTCCAGCTGTCAGCTCCTCCCTCCCTGACTCTCAATTCTCTCGTCTCTGCAGTGGAATATTCTCTCCTCCACACTGTGAGCTAATGTATGTGAGCCTGCTTTTCAAGAATATATTTGAGGCATGAACACTCACGAGTGAAGACCAGACAAGTTGTTGGATGACATCAAAGGCATTGTACATGAAGAAAGCAAAAGGTCATTAAAAAGACAGAAAAGAAAAATGAGACCAAAAAAATGAACATCTGAAGAGAATCTGAAACTTGCTCTTGAACATAAGGTTAGCTAAAGCAAATGGAAGAAATGATGAAGTGAAAAAGCTGAACAGAAGATTTCAAAGGGAGGCTCCAGAAGTCAAAGACTTATGATGAGATGTGCAAAGATCTTAATTAGAAAACCATAAGAGAAGAGCATGCTTGGCATTTCTCAATCTGAAGGAACTGAAGTAAAAATTCAAGCCTCAAGTTGTAATATTGAATAGTTCTAAGGGCAAAAAATGGAATGGATGTAGGAAGCTTCCAAAGAAGGAAGGAATATGCAGCGTCACTGTAGCAAAGAGAATTGGTTAATGTTCAGACATCTCAGGATGAAGCATATTATCAAGAACCAATGGTACGAAAGGAAGGAGTCCAACCTGTACTGAAGGCAGTGGGGGAAAACATGGCTTCAGGAATTGATAGAATACCAGTTGAGATGTTTCAACAAACAGATGCAGTGCTGGAAGCTTACTTATCTATGCCAAGAAATTTTGAAGAGCTACCTGCCATCTGACTGGAAACTATCCATAGTTGTGCCCATTACAAAGAAAGATGATCTAACAGAATGGAGTACTTATTGAACAATAACATTAATATCACATGCCAGTAATATCATGCTGAAGATAATACAAAAACAGTTACAACAGTACATTGGCAGTAAACTGTTAGAAATACAAACTGGATTCAAAAAACCTGTAGATTGAGGAATGGCATTGCCGTGTCACACAAATCTTGGCTGAAAGCAGAGAACACCAGAAAGATGTTTACCTATGTTTTATTGGCTATAGAAAGGTATCTTACTATGTAGATCATAACAAATTATGGATAACACTGAGAAGAATGGGAAGTCCAGGACCCTTGATTGTGCTCATGAGGAACCTGAACGTGGACAAAGAGGCAGCTGTTCAAACAGAACAGGGGGGTAGTGCATGGTTTAAAATCAGGAAAGGTGTGTACCCCCTTCTCCATACTTATGCAATTTGTAATCTGAGAAAATAATCTTAGAAACTGGACTATATGAAGAATAATGGGTCATGGGGATTGGAGGAAGACTGTTTCAGTTAGCTAGTGCTGCTGTAACAGAAATACCACAGAGTAGAAGGATTTAACAAAGGAAAGTTTATTCTTGCACAGTCCGGTAGGTTACAAGTCCAAATTCAGGATGTCAACTCCAGGGGAAGGCTTTCCCCCTTATAGGCTCTGCAGGAAAGTCCAGTATTGCATTAGTCTTTGTCCAGGGAACATCTTGGCTTAGGAACCTCGGGTCTGAAGGACGTGCTCTTCTCCCCATGCTGCTGTCTTGATGATGTGAGGTTCTCAATTCTCTTGCTTGCTTCCCTTTCCTTTTATCTCTTGCAGGATGAAAGGATTAAGGGTGGGGCAAGAGAGACTGCTGAGAAACTCCCTTTACAATGGAGCAGACAGATGATCCTATGAAGCGACCCTAATCCTTTAACATACAGCACAGGAGAATCACAAAGTGGAGCACAATCAGAAAATACTGGGAATCATGGTCTAGCCACATGGCTACACGTATTTTGGGGGGGACACAATTCGATCCATGACAAAGACTCTTTTAACAACCTGCGATATACAGATGACCCAATCTTGCTTGCTGAAAGTGAAGAGGACTTGAAGGACTTACTGATGAAGATCAAAGACTGTATAGCCTTCAGTACGGATTACACCTTAACACAAAGAAAACAAGAATCTTCACAACTGGACCAAAAAGCAACATCATGATAAATGGAGAAAAGATTGAAGTTGCCAAGGATTTCATTATGCTTGAATCCACAATTGATGCCCATGGAAACAGTGGTCAAGAAATCAAAGGATGTATTGCAGTGGGCACATCTGCTGCAAAAGCAGATTTATATTGTTGAAAAGTGGAGATGTCACCTTGAGGACTGCGGTTTACCCTACCCAAGCCATGACATATTCAATTGCCTTACATGCAGGGGAAACTTGGACTACGAAGAAAGATGACTGAAGAGGAAAATGGAATCAATGTGTTTGAATTGTGTGTTAGTGAAGGCTGCGGAATATCCCATGGACTGCCAGAGAATGAGTAAGTCTTGAAAGAAGTACGGCCAAGCTCCTTGGAAGGAAGCATGGGGAGTCTTTGTTGTCTTACGTATTTTGAATGTGTTATCAGGAGCTATGAGTCCCTGGAGAAGGATTTCAGCTTGGTATAGTAGAGGGTCAGCAAAAGAGAGGAAGACCCTCGACGAGATGGAGTGACACAACAGGCTCAAACATGGTGATCACCGTGAGGGTGGCACAGGACCGGGCTGGGTTCCATTCTGTTGTACAGAGGATTGCTGTGACTCGGAACCAACTCGGCAGCACCTAACAGCAATGTGCTTTGCAAACGCTGACATCCTGGGAACCAGCATCGCTTTTCCCTCTTGTTTCCACAAATAGAACTATTTCTATAGGATCTGTGCATCACTGGAGCAAAGATTCCTTAAACATTTCCTTGAACACATGACTTCTTCTTTCTAAACTTGAGCTTCCTCCTCTGCAAAAGAGGGCTAATGCTACTTGCCTTATAGAGTGATTGTGAAGATTATGTGAAATAGTATTTTGAGGGGATTGGATGTGTAACAGACACACAAATCTGTGCATAGCACTTCCTCAAGCCTTGGCTTTTCCCCGGCTCCTGGGTCAATCATTTCTGTCTCCTTAGCAGAGGGCAACCTAGGGCCGTGCCTTCTCCTTTCCTCTACTTTGTTAATGCATCAATGCTCCTGTCTCCGAGGAGCTGTGGACCTCTAGTTCAGCACTCACACCAGACTATTCCTTTCCAAAAGAATAATCCCTTCAGTGCTCCCTGTGACTGGGTGTTCCTTACCCCCTGCCACCTGTAGCCTGAAGCCAGTCCTAATGCAGCAGAACATTCCAGAACTTTCTGCGAGCACAGCAGCGCTCTGTAAGCCGTGGAGTGCTTGTTCAGCTGAAATCTCTTGTGTCTGGCACAGACCTTCTCTTTTGACTCTGGCAGAGCCTCAGGGAGTGAGAAAGCCGGGTTAGTGTTAGTGCTGGGATTCAAACGTGGGAGTCAGCAGAACAGGCTGTTAACACTTCCCCTCTTGGCTAACTTTATGAAGTTCAAGAAAAGCTTTCTGGGGAATGGCACCGATGTATTTGCCAAGAGCTGACAGGGGCCAAAGAGGATGTAGTCAGCATTTGGAATCTCCTTGCGTAAGATCTGACAGCCAGAGAAGGAAGAGGGATAAGCCAGAGGGCAAGAGCGTGGGGGAGGGGGGTGGGGCAGGAGGGGATGGGGTATAAAAAGGGGTTGGAAGGAAGCAAGATGCCCACCAGGCTGGCTCCTTGCTCTTCCATCCCATGGTGTCACTCAAGCCATCCCTTCTCCTTTCTCTGGCACGGCACCTTGTCCTGGCCCTCATCAACCTCGCCAACCAGGGGGACCCTTCCCAGTGGGCCTCCTCACCCCTCCTCTTCATCCGCAACCTGGCTGCCTGTTTTCAGTCCTCTCCTTCACAATTTCCAAGATTTCCTAACACTTAGAAAAGAAAAGCGCCCCTTTTTAGCGCAGTGTTCAAGATCCCCCTCTTCCAAGAAGATGCCCAACTAGCCCTTGTCCTCGTCTCTTCTTTTGCCCTCCCCAAAGCCTCTAACCCCCGCCAGCTGGACGGTTGGTGTCCCCCAGACATGGGGGTCTTTGCCTGGAGTGCTCCACCCTTGCTCCCGGTTTCTACCTGTCCCCCTGGGCACAGTTCAAATAGGCTCTTTCCATAAAGGTTTTCTCAACTCTTGCAGGCTTCCACCTCGCTTCCACCCCATGAAACTTGTGTCCTGCACTAGTCTGTGTGTGCCGCCATATGATGCTGGGAACAGAAGGATGTCTTATTTATGATGACACACCTCTCTTTGCCCAGCCTTAGGACCTTGTTCAGTATCTCTTGGCTTTGTATGAATTACTGAAAACAGACAGGGCAAACTCAGGGTGCTGAGGGACAGCTGGAACCGTAGACCAAGTTTCGGGCTGTGCCTGGTTCATTGACTTGGCCCATTCTGCTGTCCAAGGGGGGTCGGTGCTAGACAAATGCCGCTTGCTGACCATTGGCAGATGCTCCCTGATAACATATCTGTCTTTGAGAAGGTGTCCTAACTTCAGCTTAATTGAGTTTCCTTAGTGCTTGTCCCTGCTGCGTGGCTGACCCTGTGTTGGACTCTGGGGACAGAGATAAGAGGGTGATATTGTCCCTGTCCTGTTGGAGGTCCTGAAAGCTTAGTGAGGGAGACACAGTCACATAATTCCAAGAAAAGGCATGAAGCTCAGCCCATCCTGGGAGCATCCAGGTAGGCTTCCTGGAGGAGGCAATTCCTGAGCTGAACACTAAAGGAGGCACAGGAGTCAGACAGGCAAAGACAGAGATGGTAACCAACCCAGCCTTAAGCCACCATGAGAGTTCACAACTGGAAGATTGTTGTTGGTCAAGGGGGGAGGAGATAAAACAAAGAAAGACAGAGATACCAGCAGAGAAGATGGGAGGCTTGAGTTAGGTTTTGAGAGATTAGAAAGCATGGGGTAGAAAAAACTAGGAAGAGGATATGGATTGAAGGCGAATGCAGGCACAGGAATGTAAAATGTGTGGAGAGTGAGGCTGCTTGCTCCATCTGAGTGAGCACCTACAAGAAGGTTATCACAGCAGCTTTGGGTAGGAGATGGGTTAGAGTGAGGGACGGGGGGTGCAGAGGAGCAAGGAGCCAGCCTGTGGGGGGGGCGGTTCTGAGGGCCATACTGAGGAGCTTGAACTTGATGCAGGGTGCAAAGGGCAGTGACTTTACAGTTACTATGTGGCCGGATTCTAATGATCTCCTGCTAACAGTGGGGTCTGTAGAACTGTGGGACTAGGAGCCTGTGGGGTCTCATCACCTCTAAAATCAACTGGCAGACAGCAGGTTGATCACATCTTCCATCTTCTCAGTTCCTACATTGGGAAGATCAAGCTGACCCTCCTGACAATACAGCTATGAGTTAAAGCAACCTAGGGCCCCAGGGGACTGAGGTCCAGTCCAGAGGCAGAGCCTGCGCCTCTCTTTGGCAAAATGATTACCTAAGCATCCCTCCATGGGTGACCAGCCTGAGCGCTCCCTCCCAGACCTCTGTGTTCTCAGACAGTGATGTTCTCCAGTGTCGGGCATTTCAGAGGGGCTGGGGCATGTTGCAGTCAAGGAACCCTGGTGGCAGGGTGGTGAAATACTCTGCTAACTGAGAGGAGGGGTAGTTTGAATCTACCAGGCTCGTCTTGGAAACCCCACGGGGCAGCTCTATTCTATCTTACAGGGTCAGTGTGAGTCAAAATGACTTGGTGGCCATGGGTTTGGTTTGGTTTGTTATTGCAGTTGAGGAAACCCCAGTAGCTTAGTGGTTTAAGAGCTACAGTGGCTAATGACAAGGCTGGCGGTTCGAATCCATCAAGTGTTCCTTGGAAGCCATACAGGGCAGTTCTACTCCGTCCTCTAGGGTTGCTGTCAGTTGCAATCGACTTGATGGCAATAAAAGTCAAAGCCAAGTGCTGTCGAGTCTGATCCGACTCATGGCGACCCTATAGGCTTATTTTATTTATTTATTTTTGCATTTGAGTCAATTCCAATTCATAGGGACTCTATGGGACAGAGCAGAAGTGCCCCATAAGGTTTCCAAGAACAGCTGATGGCTTTGAACGGCCACCCTACTGGTTAGCAGCCACCCACTCACCCAGAGCACCACCAGGGTCCCTCAAAGGAAACAAAACTATCACTGTCAAGTCAGTTCTGACCTATAACAACCCTACAGGATAGAGTACAACTGCCTCACAGGGTTCCCAGGCATGGCTGGTGGATTCCAGCAGCACCCCCTTTTTGGTTAGCAGCCTCCTGCACACAGGCTGGAGGAATCTTAGGTCAGGGGTCCAGAACAGAGGGCTGTGAGATTGCTCCTCTGTCTCCAGGAGAGCTCCAACTTATTCCCATAATCCTCTCTGCTCTTGGTCCCAGGCTCTGCCCAGAAGATGGCCTGTTGGAATGTGGGAATCTCAACAGGTTCTGGGAAACAACAGGCATCTGGCTAAATGGAAGAAACTACTTTCTCTGGGTCATGGCAGCTGGAGTCCTGAGGCTCCTGATCACAGGTTCAATCCATGGTCCCCGTGCAAAATGTCTAAGAAGAGTGTCTTGCTTAGCTGCAAAATAAACAGCTCTTCCTGAAAACTGCTGAATTTCAGGGTCTACATGGAGAGCGGTGGGATGGGTAATAAGATAGGTGAAACTGGCCTCTCTCATTTTAAATGGAACCTTCAAGCTGACCACTTAGTTGTAACCCTGGTGACCAAAAACTGTGGATATCTGCTGATGACCCAGGAAGGGTCCTGGCCTTGCAGAGGCAATAGGCTGAAGAGGGGACAGTCTTCCCCAGCTTCCTGGAGCTCTGGGACTTGATCAGAAATGTCCTATTGAACAACCTTAAGTCCATCTGAGAAACTTTGCTTTCCTACCTACTGTGTGCCAGGCAGAACCTTGGGGCATACTTGTTAAGAGCTCAGCTGCTAACCTGAAGGTCGGCAGTTGGAATCCACCAGGCGCTCATGGGATAGCTCTATTTTGTCCTGTAGAGTTCTTATGAGTTGGAATTGACTTGCCAGGTGCTCATACAGCGCCTGGAAGCATAACTGCAGGTAAGATCCTGTCTCTGCTCTCAGAAAGCACCTGCTCACAGAAGGCACAAGGGGTCTTCGAGGCAGCTGATTCCAGCCCAGCTGTTCTCCTTCTGGTTGGCCTCCTTCTCAGGCCTCTCCCTGGGGACAGCAAGCTAGTTCCTAGTGTCTGTGACAGTGACGAGCAACAGCCTCACAGGGCATCAGGGGCTCTCGCCTGGTCATATGCTCACTTCCGAGCCAGTCCCTGCAGCTGTGGGGGAGATGTGCTGCATGGGTGAACTTACACCTCTGTCAGCTGCATAGTCTTTGAACCGGGGATTGAGCTCTCTGGATCACACAGGCTGAAGGTTGCGGAGAGGACATAGGTGGACCTGGTGACAATGAAGGAGATCCCCAAGGTACATTAAGATGCTAATTTGGGTTCTGGTCACAGAACAGGAAGATGAATAGGTGGTTACCTGGAGACAATAAGTGAGCCATGCCAAGTTACACTGCGATACTAGTTAGGGTTCTGGTCACAGAACAGAGAGGTGAATAAGTGATTACCTGGTGAAAATAAGCAAGAGATATACCAAGATACGTTAAGATACTAGCTAGGGTTCTTCTAGTGATACAACAGAAAGATGACTAGGTGGTTATGGAGTGAGAATGAATGAGATACACCAAGGTACACTGAGATACTAGTTAGGGTTCTGATGTAGAGGAGGAAGCTGGGTAAATCAAAGCAAAAAATAAAGCAAAAACAGAAATTTTTTGGAACCACGCTGGGGTAGGGTCACAGACTGAAACAATAAGTTGATGGAATTTTCCAGAAGGACAGAAACTGGGGCTGCTCCTGGACTATGCAGTGGTCTCTGTGAAGGACTGCCTAACCTCTGTTCTCTCCCCAGTGATTAGTCAATCATGGTAGTCTAGAAATCAGAGCAGAGGCATGGCAAAAGCTCAGCTCCTGGTGACACTGTTGCACTGCCTTAACTCAGGAGACATGAGACAGTTAAGTTTTCCTTTTGTTCCTACTTTGAGTTCGAAGTCTCCTCCTTTCACCTAAAACCATCCAAACTGGTAGTCCTTCAGGACGCTGCCATTCAGCAGGGTTTCTGTCTAAATGCTCACTTTATTCTACTGCTGGAAGACTCTTCTACATGATCAAACCCAACCCACCCCTCTGCGTGAAGTTGATTCTGACTCACAGAGATCCTTTAGGACAGGTTAGAACTGCCCCATAGGGTTTCCAAGGAGTACCTGGTAGATTTGAACAGCCAATCTTTTGGCTCCCAGACGTAGCACTTAACCATTAAGCCACCAGGGTTTCCTCTACATGACAGGCTGCATGCAAACATCCTGACTGCTCTGTATTCAGATAACAGTGGAGAGGGCCATGATTGATCTGGCATTAAAAGTCCGCCCACCCTTTAGATGCATCATAGGCCCAGGGGTGATTGGTACCACTTGGATTAATTATGTCTAAATCAAAAAGCCTTTGCCGCGCAGTGGCTGCTGACACATAGTGACTATCTTAGTCATCTAATGCTGCTATAATGGAAATACCACAAATGGATGGTTTTAACAAAGAGAAATTTATTCTCTCACAGTTTAGGAGGCCAGATGTCCCAATTCAGGGTGCCAGTTCAAAGGGAAGGCTTTCTCTCTCTCTTAGCTCTGGGTCCTTGTTTTCAGTCTTCTCCTGGCCTAGGACTTTCTCAGTCCACGGATCCTGGGCCCAAAGGACACGCTCTGCTTCTGCCCCTTGTTTCTTGGTAGAATGAGGTCTCCATATGTCACCTCTCTCTTTCATATTGCAAAAAAGATTGGTTTAAGGCTCAACCTAATCTTATCGATTGAGTCTTGTCTAATCAACATAACTGCCACTAATCCCCTCTCATTAATATCATAGAAATCAGATTTACGACACACAGGCAAATTCGATCAGATGACAAAATGGTAGACAATCTTACAACACTAGGAATCATGGCCTAGCCAAGTCGACAGATATTTTGGGGGACACAATTCAATTCATGACAGTGATCCTATAGGACAGAGTAGAACTACCCCAAAGGCTATCTTGACAAAGGGCATGCTGCCACATCTTTCTGCCTTGGAGTGGCTAGTGGGTCCAAACTGCTGACCTTTCAGTTAGCAGTCAAGTGCCTAACCACTGCACCACCAGGACTTTTTCAAATTATTTCTATTCTAGGCTTAAGCAGCTGAAAGCAACAGTTGAAGGAGGAAGGAATCAGACACTTCTCCTTGGGATGGATGGCCTGTTGCATTTGTATCCACGACGATGGTTTTCCAATTGTGGCCCCCCAAACTAGCAGCAGCCACTTCACTCGGGGAGTAGTCAGAAATGCAAACCCTTAGGTCCTGTCTCAGGTCTACTGGATCGGAACTTTGAGGATGAGACCCAGCAGTCCCCTCTATAAGTTCTAAGGGACACCAACGTTTCAGAACCATTGGGTCACGATTATGTAAGAACCAGGCCTAAACGCTGCAATGGCATCTTAGTCACCCAGGACTGCTCTAACAGAAATACCACCCGTGGATGGCTTTAACAAAGAGTTCATTCTCTCACGGTCCAGTAGGGTTAGTCCAAATGCAGGGCGCTGGCCCCTGGGGAAAGCTCGCTCCCTCTGTGGGCTCTGGAGGAAGGTCCTTGTGAGGCACCCGTCTGCCCCTCATCTGGGAGCATCTCTGTGTGGGAATCTCAGGTCCAAAGGACACACTGTGCTCCTGGCACTGCCCTGTGATTGTATGAGGTCCCTTTACACTTGCTTCTCTTTCTTTTTATCTCCTATAGGATAAAAGGATAAAAAGTAGTGCAAGCTACAGTCCAGGGACACTCCCTTTATACTGCATCAGCGGGATGATCTTAATAAGGGTGAGACAGTCCCACCCTAATCCTCTTTAGCATAATCAAATCTTGCCCTTTTAACCACAGGAAGAGATTAGAATTTACAACATAGCAAATCACAAAACAGAGGTCAACTGTGGTGGGAATCATGGCCCAGTCAGACTGATACATCTTTGGGGGGGGGCACACAATTCAATCCAGGACTGGTGGTTCAAAGAAGAAACAAACATTTGGTCGGAATACAACGACAACCTTAAGAATAAAAAAGACCTTTGAAAACTGGGTAGATGGCTTGAAATAAATGTAACTTGACAAATAATGTTGTTAGGTGCTGGCGAGTTGGTTGTGACTCACTGCGACCCTGGGTACAACAGAGCAAAGTGCCGCCCAGTCCTGCGGAACGCCTACACTCCCCGTCACACCTGAGTGCATCGTTGCAGCACTGTCAGTCTACCTCACTGAGGGTCTTTCTGTTGTGCTGACCCTCTGCTTTACCAAGCATAATGGTCTTCTTCCTTTTACCGATGGTCTTTCCATTCTTGCATGAGCAAATATGCATATTGATTTGTAACTAACATAGTTACACTGTGTGGATCTTACTAAATTATGGCCAATGTTGCAGAGAACGGGAATTCCCAAGCACCTAATTGTGCTCTTAAGGAATCTGCGTAGGGATCAAGAGGCAGTCATGTGAACAGAACAAGGGGACACTGTGTGGTTTAAAGTCAGGAAAGGCGTGCGTCGGGGTTGTATCCTTTCACCATAACGTTTTAATCTGTATGCTGAGCAAATAATCTGAGAAGATGGATTATACGAAGAAGAAGGAGTCATCAGGATTGGAGGATGACTCATTAACAACCTGCGTTATGCAGATGACACCACCTTACAGGCAGATGAAGATCAAGGACCACAGCCTTCGGTATGGATTACACCTCAACATCAGGAAAATAAAAATCCTCACAACTGCACCAGTAAGCAACTTTGTCATAAATGAAGAAAGGATTGAGGTCAAGGATTTCATTTTACTTGGGTCCACAATTAATGCCCCTGGAAGCAGCAGTCGAGAAATTAAAAGACACATTGCATTGGGAAAATCTGCTCCAAAGACCTCTTCAAAGTATTCAAAAGTAAGGATGTCACTTTGAAGACTGAAATGCACCTGAACCAAGCCATGGTATTTTCAGTCACATCATATGCATGTGAAAGTTGGACTGTGAACAAAGAAGACAGAAGAAGAATTGATGTCTTTGAGTCGTGGTGTTGGAGAAGAATGTTGAAGGCACCATGGACCGCCAAAAGAACTGACAGATCTGTTCTGGAAGAAGTACAACCAGAGTGTTCCTTGGAAGCAAAGATGGCAAGACTGCATCTTACATACTTTGGACATGCTGTCAGGAGAGATCAGTCTCTGGAGAAGGACATCATGCTTGGTAGAGTGGAGGGTCAGCGAAAAAGAAGACCTTGACAAGATGGATTGACACAGTGGCCGCAACAATGGTCTTAAGCATAAAAACGATTGTGGACGTGGTGCAGGACCGGGCAGGGTTTCGTTCTGTTGTTCATAGGGTTGCTATGAGTTGGAACAGACTCAATGGCACTTAATAACAACAACATAGGAAAGATTTTCTATTTCTATTCTATTTTCTATTTACCTGTTTTCACTTAGTGTTTTTTGTTATAATACATTCATATTTTCTACTACGTCAGCCTTTTAAGCATTTACAATGATTTCGGAAGACTTATTAAAGAAAATTTTAGAAGTTACTTATGAACCTACTAATCTAACCAAACGTATCATTTCCTTCTAGTCTTTTTTCCCTATGGAAATTATTTAGATAACTGGTATAATAGCAGCTGCATATTATACATATATATTTAAATTTATAGCACAATCATTCTTGTTCATTACTGCAAAATTTTCGTAGTCATAATTTTCACAACTACATAAGAAGTCAATAAATAAATTTATCACAATTTATTTAACCTGTATCCTATTATTGGACATTTTGGGTGTTTCTGATTTCTGCTGTCACAAACATCTTTGTGTATAAAGTGCTTCCTCTCACATTTTAAATTATTCCCTTAGAATGGATTTCCAGAAATGGAATTACAGGGTCACAGGATGCAAAACTTTTTATGGCTCCCGATACATTTTGCCAAATTTCTTCCCAAAATTTTGTACCAATTTACATTGCCACCAGTGATGGGTGAAGGTGCCAGTTTTCCCATAGTGTTGGCAGTTTAGGGTATTTTAATTAAAAAAAATTTTTTTTGACAACTTAAAAGGGGAAGAACTTTACCTCATTTTAATCTGCATTTTTATCACTTTAACATTACTTAATCAAGCTTTTCCCATGTTGTTTGAAAGCACTTTTATGGTCAAATCTCGATGTGAGAAGACACGAAAAGGGCATCCAGTGTGGAGACCAGCACGAGTGTCAAGAAGGTGGGTGCGATGGATTGACTTGTGCTCCCCAAAAGTATGAGTCCGTTTACTGAGGCTATGATTCCCTAGCTAAACTGTGTGATTGTCCATCGTTCTGTCATCTGCTGAGCTTTTCCTATGTGTTGGAAATCTTACCTTTACGACATTAATGAGGCAGGACTGGAAGCAGTGATGTTAAGGAGGCCGAACTCAGTCTACACAGTTGGGGCTGTGTCTTGAGTCAATCCCTCTTGACTCATGAAAGAGAGAAGCAGACACACAGGGGACACCTGTTAGCATGATGGAACAAGAGCCAGGAGAATAGCATGTGCTTTGGACTCGGGGTCCCTGTGCTGAGAAGCTTCTTACCAGGGGAAGAGTAATGGCCAAGGACCTCCCCAGAGCCAACACAGAGAGAGAATCTTCCCCTGGAGAGAGCATCTCAGTTTGAACTTTTAACCTCTTAAACTGTGAGAGAATAAATTTGTGTTTGTTAAAGCCTTGCACTTGTGGTATCAGATTACTAGGACCAGAAAACTAGATAACTAGATAACCAGCACTAGGTAACGAGGACAGTGGGGCTCAGTGGCAGGATTCTCAGCTTCCACGCAGGAGACCTGGGTCGGTCACCTAGCTGATGCGCCTGCTGGTCGGTGGAGGCACCCGGGTTGCTACAACACTAAACAGTTTTCAGTAGGGCTTCCAGTCTAAAACGGAGTAGGAAGAAAGATCTCGTGATCTACTGCTAACAAACCAGCCAGTGAAAACTCTGTGGGCCACACTGGGGGATCACGGGGATGGTGCAGGAGCCAGAAGCGTTTCACCCCGTTCTACACGGGGTCCCCGCTGGGAGCTTCCTGGTCACAGAGAAGGACAACAGCAACGATGCCTGAGTCACAGCCCAGGGTTAGGGAAGGTCAAGCTCAGCCTCTCCAGAACTGAGCTCATGATTTTCATCCCCCATCCTCTTCCTGGGTGCTCTGTCTTAGTGAAAAGTACC
Source organism: Heterohyrax brucei (assembly GCA_028571685.1). Classification (NCBI taxonomy): domain Eukaryota; kingdom Metazoa; phylum Chordata; class Mammalia; order Hyracoidea; family Procaviidae; genus Heterohyrax; species Heterohyrax brucei. Next base: position 83,444,970 of record CM053157.1, on the reverse strand, counting down.
ACCATGCATCTCGGCACTGAAGCCCCAAAGCCGGTGTCATTGCTGACACTCCCCTGCCCTTCCTGCTCTACGTCTCATTCGCTGTCGAGTCCCTTCAATTACTTGTGAAGTCATTTCTCCATCCCCACTGTTGCTATGCGAGTTCTTGTTATCGTCTCTTCCTGAAGTTGCTGCAAAAGCTTCCTGATGGATTTTGTTTTGTTCCAAATCAAAGTCTGCTTTGCAGGCAGGGCTGTCTTTCTCGAACTGAAACAGCATTCAAGTCTCTTTAAAAAAACTTTTTATTGTGCTTTAAATGAAAGTTTACAATTCAAGTCAGTTTTTCGTACAAAACTTATACACTTGTTGTTGGGTGACCCTAGCTTGTCGGCCCTCAGTGTGAGAGTGTACTCCTCCCCACTCTGTATTTTCTGTGTCCATTCAGCCCAGACTAAAGTCTTAACAGTTCACAGCTCTCAGCATGAAGTCCCCAAATGTCTCAGTCAATACTCACGAGCAATACAGTGACTGTGTCCCAGGCCTCTGGGGATCACAATCACATTTGCAAAATCTCTGCCTGGGGCTGGGATTGAGTGGTGGGAGGCACTGTGTGGTTCCCAGGCACAGCCTCGTAACCCACCCTGTATCCAGACCCGCCTGCTGGGTGGTGCTTTAACCCAGAGCTAGGAGACCTGGGAGACTAACAACTTTAGCTGCTGGCTGCAAGGTTGGAGATCCCAGTCCACGCAGAGACACCTGGGAAGACAGGCTTGCTGATCTACTTCCCAAACTCAGCCAGTGGAAGCCCCGTGGCGCACAGCTGTGCTCTGAGCACGGCTTCACACGGGTTCGTTCTTCTCAGTTCAGTCACAGCCAAGGAAGCAAGACTAGAACAGACCTGAAGTTTTCAAGTTTCAGTAGACCAGTACTATAACCAAAATTGAAGAAATTACAGGTTGAAACCCCTCTTAGAAAACAAGGGCAGTGTGTATGTTGCTTAGCAACCAAAGCTCTTTTTATTAGAAGAAATGCATCAAATACATTCCTGTAAAAAAGTTGAGAAAACCATTAAGCTATATGATTGGCAGTGTCTCTGCTAGCTCTGTGTGCCATTCAGTGGCAGATTCCTGGATTGCAGGCACAAGGTCTGGCCAAGCTAACATCTAGGAGATCCGCAAGCTATGTAAATGAAAGAAGAAGGCTGGGTGTACGCCCAATAAGGAGTGGGGAGGACTTTGGTGAACTGGTAAGTGCATATCCGTTTAAAGGGAACCTTAGAAATTTAGCTTCTGCGCACAGCTGCCATTTGGGGACGTGGACCCTGTTCTAGGGCGTGTGCATCCTGTATGTATTCTGGGAGCAAAACGTGACTCAGTTGCCCGCAGACTGGGGCTCACCTGAGATTCTTAGGACATTGTTTTAAGCTAAGCAACTAGCACGTGTGAACCAGCAGGCTGGTAGCCCCGCTTGTCTCCCCAGTTGCATGGTGCTGTATCTGGCACCTGGCAAACAGACTGTGGACGCTAGCTGTCATTCTCATGGCCATTATCTAATGACGACGTGCCAGCTTGGATCTGCTCGTGATTAAAATTGCATCGTAACAGAATTATACAATTTTCTGTGACTCGAGTCTAAGAGCACATCACAAAATGAGTATTTTTTGAGGATTAGTGACAAGAAAAAAGAAAGAGGTGAAATGTCCCATGAATTTGAGCCCTGTCCGTGGGGGATCTTTTACACCCCTGCCCAGCGAGGCTCCTTGGGCTTGTCATGGCTTGTGGTGACACGCAGTGTGTGCCCAGCACAGCTGACCTCCTGCATGTGCCTCCAAGTCAGACCAGGTCCAGTGACAACAGAACAGCTCAGTCACAGCCAGTTGACTGGATTTTCAGCTTAAGGAAGCTTTTGAATCGCTTGCATAATGTAGCTTTAAAGGAAGTTTCAAAGTCTGTAGAATAGTACTCCCTTTCTTACTCTTCAAAAGTCTGGAAATTCTGGCTGTGCAGTCATTAAGTGCTACCTCTGCTAACCAAGAGGTAGACAGTTCAGATCCGGGCACTCCTTGGGAACTCTGTGGGGCAGTTCTGCTCTATCCTGTAGGGTCGCTATGAGCCAGAACTCACTTGATGGCAGGGGCTTTGGTGTTTTCAAAAGTCTCTTGGCTTGTCTTTCAAGTTTATTAATTTATTTTGGAGAAATGTGCTTATGCCTGTGGGTTGTAAAAGCCTGGAGCCTGATTTCAGATATCACAGTGAAATCCTGTCTGGGAACTTCCTCTGCCTCAAAAAAAGAAAGAAGAGAAATAGAACAAAAGAAACCCAAACCTATCACTATCCAGTTGATTGCAACTCGTAGCAACCTTATATGGCAGAGTAGAACCGACCCATAAGGCTTTCTAGTTTGAGATCATTAAGGGAGCAGACCACCAGGCCTTTCTCCCAAGGGGAAGAAGAATAGGAACAGTTAACCTTTTGGTTGGCAGTCAAAAGTTGTTCCCATTGGTGTTGAGTTAATTCCGGCTGACAGTGACAGCGTAGGACTGCCCCACTGGGTTTCCAAAGAGAGAGTGGCTGGTGGAGGTGATAAAAATGAGCAGGACGTAATGGCGAGGAGGGAGACAACTGAAGAGGAATCCTAGAGTGCAACAGAAGTCGGGAGACTGGTAGCCAGGAAAATGAAAATGTAAGGGAGTGAGGCTGATTTTAACCAAACGTAGAATTATCTAGCCTAAAGATTCAGAACCCAGTCGCTTGAAACCTGTTCCAAGTGACAGTTTCTTATGTTGGGGTTCCCGCCAGGCCTGGGGATTAGAGATAGATGATTGCATATGTAAAATTTGGTGCTTCTTTTTTTGAAATTTTTATATTAAGAAATAAACCCTTTCCTGTGTTGCTATAGAATCGGTGTAATTTAAAAAAAAATTTTTTTTGGTAATCTAAAATACTCCCCTTGTATTTAGGTACAGAGTTTGACAATTAAGTTCATGAACTTATCCTTGAAAAAGTGCTACATACCTCACTGTTGAATATCACTACAGTCACCTTTGAAGTGTTTCTCTTGGAAAGCCATGTACCGACCGATGCCAGTGCCTGGTCCACCCTTCAAAGCTGGTTTGGAATTCTTATTCTGGAATGGCCATCAGAGCTGTCGTTGTATTACCCTTAATGTCCTGAACGTTATTCAAATGTCTTCCTTTCAATATTTCCTTTATCTTTGGGTAAAGACAGAAGTCATTGGGGGCCAGATCAGGTGAGCAGGGAGGGTGTTCTAATACAGTTATTTATTTACTGGCTAAAGACTTCCTCACAGACAGCTAGACAATTAAGATTGAGAACTTGGCACTGTGCCACCCAGTGTGCTGGCTATTCCAGAAAGAGTTCCAAAATTGCTCTGAAGAGTAGACTAGGAGCTGGCATCAGTGCATAGCTTCCCAAGGGGAGGACTTTAAAGGTGACTGTAGTGATATTCAGCAACCAGGTACCTAGCACTTAGAACAATTAAGTTCGTGGACTTAATTGTCGGACGTCGTATGTTACATCCAGCTATCTTGGTGGCCTAGTGGTTAAGTGCTATGGATGCTAAGTGAAAGGTCAGCAGTGCAAACCCAACAGGCACTCCTTGGAAACTCTATGGGGCAGTTCTACTCTGTCCCATGGGGTCTGTATGAGTTGGAGTTGACTTGATAGCAGCGGGTTTGGTTTTGGTTTCATTATATCCAGTTTAATCACTAATATGAATGTCACTGTGTTGAACAGCTTTGTACATATAGGTTTTGTTTGTTTTGTCATTTAACTTATTTCCTGGGAGTCCTGGTAGTGCAGTGGTTACAACTCATCTGCTAACCAAAAGGCTGATAGTCCAGCCTTTTCTACCAGACACTCTCTGGAAATCCTACTCTGTCCTATAAGTTCACTATGGGTGGAATCAACTGGACTGCAATGAGTTTGGTTTGGGGGTTTAACTTATGTCCTCAGGATACATTCTGGGAAACAGGGAGCATTGTGTTTAAAGATCTAATTATGATTTTGGCTGGTGTTATATATTGCTCAGTTGCGTCTCTAGAGGTTGATACAGATCTACTTTGCTACCAGAAATTAAGCAGAATTTCAATTTTTCTGTAGACTCCCCAGAATTGGATTTTTATCATTTTTGTTTTTATCATTCTCATTTTTGTTTCTGAAGACCAAATTGCTGATTTACTATTTTTATTTTTTCTTGCATTATTTTCTTACTTGTGTCTTCCCACCTGTTAAACAGGGTTGAGGTGGTGCTCCTATCCACTCTTACGCAGCGTAAGGAAGAACTCTTTGATGACCACTCCTACAGATACTTCTGTCGTCAGTTGCTGCTCTCTTTACCTTTGGTTCAGTGACATTCGTGTGAAGTCGGCCCTGAGCACTGTGCTGTCTGCCGTTTCTCTTTACGGTGCTTAGCAAGTTGGGCTGTAGTGACTGTCGATTTGTCTGTCTCCCCTGGGTGAACCCTGAGTTCCTTTCTGTGTCCCTAACACCTTGCACAGGATATTTTTTGGGGGGGTAGATTTTGTAAGTTAGTTTATATTCTGTTAAAAGTGTGATATAGTCTCAATTTGTTTCTAAAGTTCACAGTTTTGTTTAACATCAAAGACATACAAAAGAAAAATTCTTGAAGGGCTAAATATTTTCAAATCACACTAAAAATAAAGAAACAGTTACCAGTGAGTCAATTCTGACTCATAGCGATCCTATAGGACACAGTAGAACTGCCCCCTAAGGTTTCCAAGGAGTGCTTGGTGGATGTCACCGGCTGACCTTTCGGTGAGCAGCTGTAGCACTTGACCACTGTGCCACCAGAGTCTCCCAAACCACGGTAAGGATTATAAACACTCTTCCACCTCCCTCTCTCGCCTGCCTCTGGGGGCATCTAATAGGCATTGTGTGCCTGTGTGGTTGCTGCAAACACTGATTCCAGTGCGAACTTGTATGGAACTGTGACTCCTGGCTGTGTATCAGATGAAAAGTAAGATGGTATAAATTCCACACCAAAGAGTAGTTCTTGGCACTTCTATCCCCATGGCAACCCAGGGTCACTGTGAGTCAGAATTGACTCAAGGGCAGGGGGTTTTTGGTTTATTACGCATAAGGCCCTGGGCAAAAGGGAACAGCAGAACTCAGAGAGAAAGTTGTCCCATTACGCAAGATGTTACAGACGCCACGGAACAAAATTGTCCAATGGGATGTCCCTGTGTGGACATCACTTCTGAGCCACATCTCCGGGTAGGCAAAGAACCAGTTTTTCCTTATGGGAAGTATGAGGGTTGCTTTCGCCTTAACCCCGAATGCCGTTCAACCAGGATGGGAAAGCGGGAAGTAGGTGTGCTCATCCCTAAACGCAGTTTGGTTTGCAGGTTTTGTAAGTACTTTTAGTCTTTGATTTCCTTGTCCTTGGATCATTTTCCACTGTATTGATATCACACAAGTTTATGCTTCACATTTGCGATGGAGGTCCCACTCTGAATCTCTTCCATCATAAGAAAGGAAAAGGAAGAATGCAGGCTGCTAAGTGAAATCAACCCTCTTTCTCACTTTGCCACCCCAAATGGTCATCTGTGGTGCTCTGCCAAGCCTAACATTTCATGATGAAAGTGACTTGTTTCATATTTCTCTTTGCCTTGCGTGCCTCACCAAAGTCACTGTAGCCCCAGGGCCATGGTTGGCAGAACAGGGTCCATGGACCAAATCCTACCTTCTGCTTTTTTTGGTACACACTCCATTCATTTCTTTGTGTTTTACCTGCATGTTCACACAGTAACTTCGGTTCCCACTGGACAATTTTGTTCAGCGGCATCTGTAACATCTTGGACAACGGGCCAGCCTTCTCTCTGAGTTCTGCTGTTCCCTTTGGCCTATGCATTATGCATATTATTATGCATAATAAACCAAAAAACCCACTGCCCTTGAGTCACTTCTGACTCACAGTGACCCCGTAGCACAGCACAGAACTACCACACAGGGTTTCCAAGGAATGCCTGGTGGGTTCCAACTGCTGACCTTTCGGTGAGCGGCTGAGCTGTTAACCACTGCTCTGCCAGGGTTCCCTGTGCGTAAGATTTGAGTGAACGAGTGAGAGGAGGACTGCACCATGCTGGATCCCTGGAGCTGGAACCAGATCGGAAAAGTCCTCTGGCTGACCCTGTGAGGGGTGCTGGTGCCTGGACAGCAGGTCCTCCTCTGTCCCCGGGGGCCTCAGCCAAGAGGACTCTGTGGTCCTGCCTGGAGAGCCCTGGGGGTCTGGGTGGGCAGCTGCTTTCCTTGGGCACTCCTTTCTGGGCCAAAATTTCCAGGGTTTGTATTTTATTAGCCAATAAATTAAGGAGGAAATACTGTGGGGGGGAAAAAAAATCACAGCACACAGTTGTTACTCTTGTGAATGAGTAACATAACTTGCAACTAGGACGATTAATGTCTAAATGGATTTTCTGTGTGCCCAGCCAAAACACAGCCCATAAAGTCCCAGCGATGGATGGTAGGGTATGGACGGTAGCCCAGAATGTGAGGGTGGGAGGTGTGCATCAGCAGAACGTGGCTGATTGATAGCAGGTCCCGGGAGGGTTGCATTTCAGTCTAATTTTATTTTTAAATAAAAACAAGACCCATCACTGAACAGTTGAACTTGAACACTATGGCTCAACCCAAAATGCAGAAAAAAAGGTGCATTCCTGGAGCAAACTTTTGGAGGTACAAATACCGAGATGGGCTTTTATGAGATAATCTTGAGTTATAAGCTTCAACATTGTACCAGCAATCAGCTTAATGGATCCTTACCTCCCCCTAGTCTGCAGGAGGGACAAATGAACTTTCTTTTAACCTCATATTTGTTTATTTGTTGAAGTAATTACTCTCCCTCCCAGAACTGATGCACAGTTGTAGAATTTTAAGTTCGCACTTAAAAACAAAACAAAGTCTTCTCCAGATTCTCATTGTCTTAGCTCAAAGAACTGTTTCTGGGAGCACCTTCCTTCACTGTCTATTGTTTTTATAATACTTTTTCAGGGTTTAAGGTCCTTCCAAACCAAAGCAATTGCTGTCCGGTCAGTCCTGACTCGTGGCCTCCCCGTGTGTCCTAGAGATCTGTGCTCCACAATTTTGCCACAGCTGAGTTCTCAGTAGTGGATTGCCAGGCCTCACTTCCAGGGCGCCTCTGGGTCTTGTACCTCTAGTTCTGTAGTTAGTGGCTGTCATGGATTGAATTGTGTCCCCCCAAAAATAAGTGTAGCCACGTGGCTAGGCCATGATCTCCAGTATCTTGTGACTGTCCTCCGTTTTGTGGTTTTCCTGTGCTGTATGTTAAAGGATTAGAGTGGGACTGTAAATCCCTTTATAAGATCACCTCTCTGCTCCACTGTAAAGGGAGTTTCCCTGGAGTATGGCTTGCCCCACCCTTAATCCTTTCATCCTGCAAGAGAGAAAAGGAAAGGGAAGCAGGCTGAGAACCGGGAACTTGGTACCACCAAGAAAGCAGCACTGGGAGAAGAGTGCATCGTTCAGACCTGAGGTTCCTGCGCCGAGATGCTCCCTGGACAAAGACTGATGCAGTGCTGGACTTCCCTCCAGAGCCAACTGGGGAAAGCCTTCCCCTGGAGCGGACACCCTGAATATGGACTTGCAACCTACCAGACTGTGTAAGAATAAACCTTCCTTTGTTAAAGCCATCCACTCAGTGGTGTTTCTGGTAGAGCAGCCCCAGCTGACTAAAACAGTGGCCAAGTGTCTTAACTATTGCCATCAGCCATGGATTCCATACTTTTTTTAAAATCAAAAACCAAACCGGTTCCCATTGAGTTAATTCAGATTCACAGCGACCCTGTTGGACACATTAGAACTGTCCCCTAATGTCTCCAAGGCTGGCATCCGACACAAACTGACGGCCACATCTTTTTCCTGCAGAATGGCAGGTGAGTTTGAACTGCTAATCTGCCGGTTAGTGATTGAGCGTTTAACTACTGAGTCACTATGGCTCCTTTCAGTTTTTTTAAGAACTGACATGATACTCCGCCAAAGGAGAAAAGGAACACAGTGAGGAGTGAAAATTTCGGAGGCCTACGCCCAAGAACTATTTCTTCTTGTTCTCAGAAAGCTTCCCTGTCCCGGTAGGTCTCTCCTGTGGGGCGTGGCGGCTGGTTGGGGATACCCTTGAGAACTGCAGCCTCCTCTCTCAACAAGGTGACATCTAATAGTAACTAAGAAGTAGGTGGAACAGGACACCACTTGGAAAAAGTCATGAGGATCTATAGGTCATAGTTTTGCTTTTCCACGCATGGAGTGCAGGTATTAAAAAATAGAAACACAAACGCAGTGCTGTCGAGTGGATTACGACAATTCACAGGTGATCCTATAGGAGAGGAGGACGGCTCCAGAGTTCCCATGAAGCACCTGGCAGATTTGAACGGCCAGCTCCTTGGTTAGCTGACCTCGCACTCACCACCGTGTAACTAGGGTGTCCAACAGTATAACGCAGCGAAGTGAGAACATAGAAAATAACGTTACACATATAGGGAAATGTGTCAAGTGTGTTCCTGATAGATGACAGGATTAGCAATGATCTCTATTTTATTTCATATTTATTCATTTATTGCTTGCTTTTGTTTTTTTTTCCACAACAAGGATACATTTCTTATGGTGGGAGAAAAGAGGAACCTATTTTCCTTTAATTTTCGAAATTTTAAAACATAAAAATAGCAAGACTAGGTTGTTACGCACCTTACAGCCACTGTCTAGCTTTGTGGGTGTGCTCTTTTACCGGTATAGTGTAAAACATACACACAACAGATGTGGAAAAAACATGTACCAAGAGCCTAGCCAGTACTTCAGTAACAATTTTATCTTGCTTATTCATAGCATTGCAACAGAATTTTGAGGGTGACGATACTGAATGAGTACCATTTTTAAGTAAACTTTTTATCTTGGAATAATTTCACATTCACAGAAAAGTTGCCAAGATGGAACTGAGAGTTTTCTAGAGCTTTTCCTTGTTGCAACAGGGGTGGGGGCTGGAGGGCGATGGTCCTTCCAGGTCAGTATGCAGCTGGATATCGAGGAGGGAACACCGACCCTAGAGAAGGAGACCAAGTTCGAGTCCAGACCTCCCCGCCAGCCTCTTTCTGCCTCAGTTTCCTCATCTGAAAACAGGGATGATAATCCTGACCTCACAGAGTGCTTGCGAAGACGACGTAAATCCTGCAGAAAGCATTTGCCTCTTGAAGGCATTTTCTTCCTTGGGAAAGCAGAGCGGGAGCCCTAGTGGCGCAGTGGTTACAGAGCTCAGTTGCCAATCAAGAGGTCAGCAGGTGGAATCCACCAGGTGCTCCTTGGAAACCCTGTGGGAAGTCCCACATTGTCGTGTAGTGTCGCTCCATTGACTCAATGGTAATAGGTTCAAGTGGAGAGGGCGACACTTCCTTCTAACAACAGAGAAGTGATCCGACTGTAGGTGACCGGGTCAACTGTTCTTCCCTGTCTGCATCACTAAGCCACATTTTCCAGACTTTTCCAGAGGCTGGCCTCTTGGTGGTGGTTGAGAAAATGCCAAAATGCAGATCAGATAATTACACGGCTCGGCGGTAGCTTTGTCCCCTCGCAGGCGGGAGACCAGGTTTCGAGTCCTGGCAGTACAGCCCATACCAGCCGCCTCGGCGCCGTTCCTCCTCTCCCGGGGGCTGGCCTGTTGGCTCCTCCTCCTCCTCCTCCCCTGGGAGCTGGCGTGCTGGCTCCTCCTCTCCCGGGGGCTGGCGTGCTGGCTCCTCCTCCTCTCCCGGGGGCTGGCGTGCTGGCTCCTCCTCCTCTCCCGGGGGCTGGCGTGCTGGCTCCTCCTCCTCCCCCGGGGGGGCTGGCGTGCTGGCTCCTCCTCTCCCGGGGGCTGGCCTGTTGGCTCCTCCTTCTCTTCCTGGGGCTGGCGTGCTGGCTCCTCCTCTCCTGGGGCTGGCCTGTTGGCTCCTCCTGCTCTCCGGGGGCTGGCCTGTTGGCTCCTCCTCCTCTCCCGGGGGCTGGCGTGCTGGCTCCTCCTCTCCCGGGGGCTGGCCTGTTGGCTCCTCCTCTCCCGGGGGCTGGCCTGTTGGCTCCTCCTCCTCTCCCGGGGGCTGGCCTGTTGGCTCCTCCTCCTCTCCCGGGGGCTGGCCTGTTGGCTCCTCCTGCTCTCCGGGGGCTGGCCTGTTGGCTCCTCCTCCTCTCCAGGTGGCTGGCCTGTTGGCTCCTCCTCCTCTCCCGGGGGGGGGGCTGGCCTGTTGGCTCCTCCTCCTCTCCCGGGGGCTGGCCTGTTGGCTCCTCCTCTTCTCCTGGGGGCCGGCGGGCTGCTGTGATGCTCAGAAGCCTTCAGCGCAGCTTCCGAGACAGACCAGGAAGAACTGCCTGGTGATGTACTGTTTGTTATGCCCGTCTGCCTGCAGCTCCCTCTCCTCTCCTTGCCCGGTGCCAGCACACTCCTCCTTTTCATTTTATACTAGTTGTATCCTCCTAACAAGCTCCTGTCCCCTTCTCTCCACCCTCTTCTCTCCCGTCTGGAAGCAGACCAGTAGGACGCATCCAGTAAAGCCACAGAACCCTGAAGGACACACACCATGTGGTCACACTGTGTCTGTGAGTCTAGTCTGTTTTTATCTGAAGAGTTGACCTCAGTAGTCTTTTCTGGGTAGGGGCAGCAGCAGATCTAGGGGCCATGGTCCCAGAGTTGGACCATAGGTTGTGGTCTTTTAGGAGAGTCCTTGAGCAGCACTCCTCTTTTTCTTGTGTTGCTGCAGGGTCTCAGCATTGTATACTCCATCGTGGCTGTTTTTGGTGGTGGCCGGCACCATCTGGTTCTTCTGGTGACACATTGTTACAGCCTCCCCTTCACACTCCCCCTCAGCTCAGTCTCCTTAGCTCTTTTTTCCTTCTGTCTTTGTTGTCGTTGATCATGAGTTGAGACCATTTGCTGTCCCTCAGATAGCAGCTCGCTATCTTTTAAGACCCCAGATGCCACTCCCAGCTGGCAATCTACCTGTGATCAGTCAGCCAACAGAGATGCTGTGGGTGACAGTCACGGGCATGGCACAGGACTGGGCAGCACTCTGCCGCATCGTCCATGTCATCGTCTAGTCCAGGCCCGCAGGACGGCAGCATGTTCAGACATGTTCCGAACATGTTCAGACACCACAAAAACTTACTCTGAAGCATACCACTCATGGCAGTAGACTATCACAGTGTGTGTGTGTGAGTGTGTGCTTGTGTGTGTGCAAGACAGAGAAACAGGCAGAGTCCGAGAGAGGCTGGCAATCCTTCCAGTTTCCAGATTCTTCGTATCAAGATAACAGGATCTCGGGTGAGATGAGACAAGGAAGGTGATTCTTAGTCCAGTCCGATGGAAGAAGCCCAGTGGGCAGCTCCTGTCCCAGGGCAGGAGGAGAAGGTAGCAAGGGATGGGAACTGGTGGACGGGCACAGGGAACCTGGGCTGGGAAGGAGGCGCGTGCTGTCCCATTGTGGGCACTGAAACTCATGTCACAGTGTGTAGACATTTTTGAATGAGAAAGGAAATGTGAACTTTCAGCTAAAGCACAATTAAAAAAAACGAGGGGGGGGGGAGAAGACTGTAGGATGAAAAGGATTGCACTACTCAAAGAATGTAAGCAGTGCCCCTGAATACTACATGCAGAAATGATTTGGTGTATGTTTTGCTGTGTCTATTCTTAATAACAACAAAAGAAATAAAATTTAGAAAAGAAAAAGAGAGAGAGAGAAGTAGAATCGAAGCTTGGTGCTTTTCTGTGGGGAGGAGTCCTCAGCTGTGTCTGGAAAATTCCAGGAGGAGGCTTCCTCAGTGCCTGCGGCTGAGAAGAGCTGATTTGTCCCCAAGCCAGCGAGCATGCCAGTGCGGGGGCTGCCCCTCGCCCCTGCTTCTCAGCACCCGGCCCCGCCCCCCCTCTGCAAAAGCCAGCTCGGCCTCCCGCGGAGGGGCCACAGCCGCCGCAGCTGCTTCGTCTGCAGACTCCCTCAGAGGAAGAGGACATACCCAGCGTCCCGTCTGCAGCCCTTTCTCCTCCTCTTTCATGACGACAAAGACCAGAACGCCTGTTTTAGAGACGCTCGCTCCTGGAACTTAGACTCATCTCATCTGGTATCTCTCACTCCGGGCTCTATTTTAGAATCCCTTAAAACCCAAGCCATACCCATTGCCTTTGAGTCGATTCTGACTCATAGCAACTGCTTAGGACCCCATAGTACACGTCCCATAGGGTTTCCAGGAAGCAGCTGGTGGATTCAAACTGCTAACTTTTGGGTTACCAGTCAAGCTCTTAACCAGTGTCCCACTAGAAAGTGTACCCAAACCAGGGCCGTAACCTCAGGGACTCTGATTTAAGTGACGTCAGGAGAGAAGCCCAGATGCTGCTGTTGCTGCTTTTTCTTCCCTTTTTAAATATTCGCAGGTGATTCTAAATTCCTGCAGGGACCAAGACCCCCTGCCCAGTCCAGGGCTTCCAGACCACCTCTCACTGAAGGCAGAGGCCACATCTGGCTTGCTGAGCACTGTATCCTCCGACAGCGGGCGCTACCAGTACTTGCTGACTACGTGAAAGAATGGAAACATAGTTCAGATTTGGTAAAGCAGGGGGTGAGCAAAGGAGAGGAAGACCCTCTGCGAGATGGAGCCGCAAGGTTACCGCGGCAACGGGCTCAAGCATTGCAGCGACTGTGGGCGTGGTTCGGGACGGGGCGGGGTTTCGTTCTATTGTGCACAAAGTCGCTGGGAGTCCCAAGTGACTCGACAGCATGTGACAACAACGACAGTAATTGGACAGATGCCACTCCTCAGAGGCCTGGGGAGACACCTGATGCCATGGAAGGTCGGGAAGGGGAGGGACAATTTTCTAGGCCCCTGGGCTCCCATGCCGACTTCACCCGAAAGAGTTTGCACTTATGTTTTAACTGTTTTATATGTCCAGTAAGATATGGCTGATAGCAACAAGAATTCATTGAGTTAATTGAAACCTGTCACTTAGTAACACTGTGTGTGCCACTGAGTTGATAATGACCCTACAGGACAGAGTAGACCTGCCCCATAGAGTTTCCCAGGAGAGGCTGGTGGATTTGAACTGCTGACCTTTCCGTGAGCAGCTGGAACTCTTAACCACTGTGCCCCCAGGGTTCGTCTTCATTTGCTAAGAAATCCCTCTAGATGAGGGTTGTGCCCAAGCTCACAAGGGTAGCCCTAGCCAGAACCTTGCCCACGTGTCTGAGAAGAGCTGACTTCTGTCCAGGTTCCAGCCTCCGCGTCATTACCCCTCTGCTGTGGACTGAGCTGCGTCTTCTCAGGAGTTGAATCCCAAACCTTGCGTCAGTGAAGGTGATCCTGTCTGGAAAGAAGGTTTTCTTTGTTATGTTAATGAGAGCATGTGAGCATAGAGGTAAGTTCTAAAACTAATCACTTCTGAGTTATAAAAAGAATGGATGAGACATAAGAGACCTACACATGGAAGAAGACGGAGGCCATGTGACCATGTCTGAGTTATAAAAAAAATTAGACACAATGAACACACACAGGAGAAGACAGAGGCCACGTGAGGGTTGTGTCTCCTAGAACACTAGGAGACCGGGGGCCTACCCAAGATCCAATCAACCCACCAAGACCCTGATTTGGACTTTCGGCCTGTAGCACTGTGAGACAACAAATTTCTGTTCTTTAAAGCCATCCACCTGTGGCATCTTGTTAGACCAGCACTAGGTAACTAAGGCCTCCTCCCAGACTCTCTCTGTCTCTCTGTGGGTGACATCAGATCTATGTGTTACAGTAGCATTAAGTAACTAAGACCTTCCCCCAGACACCAGTCTCTTTTGGTCTCTGCAGGTGGCATCCAGAGCTACGTATCTGGCCTCATCGTCTCTCCTGAGATTGGCCTCCTCCCTGGTTATTTCTATTTGCAGGCTGTACCTCAATGTTCAGCACGTTTAAAATAAAACCCACTGTCATGGATTGACTTGCGTCCCCCCAAAAATAGGTGTACCACGTGGTTGGGCCATGATTCCCAGTATCTTGTGACTGTCCTCCGTTTTGTGGTTTTCCTATGCTGCATGTTAAAGGATTAGGGTGGGACTGTAAATCTCTTTATAAGATCACCTCCCTGCTCCACTGTAAAGGGAGTTTCCCTGGAATATGGCTTGCCCCACCCTTAATTCTTTCATCCTGCAAGAGATAAAAGGAAAGGGAAGCAGGCAGAGAACTGGGAATCTCATGCCCTCAATCAAGCTGCACCGGGAGCGAGTCCTACAGACCTGAGGTTCCTGGGCCAAGGCGCTCCCTGGACAAAAGCCAAGCCAAGCTCTTTTCCCATCTACACAAAATCAGTTGTCAAGGTCTGCTGACTTCTTATTCCATGACCGCCCATACTAATGTTTTATTTTTTCTTTCCAGCCCACTGAGATGACCCTACACAGTGTTATTACTACTTGTGATCTAAGCTATGACAACAGTCTGCTAACCTACCACTTCAGTTTAGTTCAGCACCAATATTTCAGCGTCTATTTTGTGCCATGGAGCCCTAGTGGCACGGTAGTGAAGTGATACGGCTGCTAACCCAAAGATCAGCCATTCACATCCACCGGCTGCTCCTCGGAAATCCCATAGGGCAGTTTGAATCTATCCTCTAGGGTCACCATGGGTCAGAATTGACTCGATGACAGTGGGTGGAATTGTTTTGTGCCAGGCGCTGTGCTGTGCTTCTGGGGTAGAAGATAAGTGAGACAGTGTGTTCTCTTCCCTGAAGGACAGACACTGAACATGGAGTTGGAGTCTCCTGTATGTACTGGGTCTGGTTTGTTAGACAGTCTTCCATGTTTATTCTGGAGAAATGGGAGCCCATTAAAGAATTCTAAAGTGAGCTAGTGACCCGAACAGATCCACCTTTTCAAGGGGCATTCTGGAAACCCTGGTTTCACAGTGGTTAGTGCTACAAATCTACCAGGTGCTCCTTGGGAACTCCATGGGGCTGTTCTACGCTGTCCTGTAGGGTCACTATGAGTAGAAATTGGATTTGCTTATTTTTATTAATTTTTTTATTTTCTAACTGCAGATGGGTGGACAGGGAGGGACCAGAAAGGGAGTGAAACAGACAGAAGGTTATTACAAGAACCCAGACAGGAAGGGATGAACATCTATCTCAACTGGAGCAGACGAATGAGAATAGAGAGAAGATAGATTCAGAGATATTTCAGGTCTTGACAATGACTTTGTGTGTTCCTGGAAATGGAGTTGCAGGGACTCCAGAGAGAAGGAACTTCAGCTGCCCCTTGTGCCATTTTCTACAGAACAAAACCTGTCACTGTCAAGTTGATTTGGATTCCTAGCAACCCTGTAGGGCAGAGCAGACTACCCCATAGGGTTTCCAAGGAGTGGCAGGCAGATTCAAATGGCTGACCTTTTGGTTAGCAGCCAGGCTGTTATTCACTATGCCATTGGGGCTTCAGAGAAGGAAAAGAGAAGTGGATTATCTAAGACTGTTCAGTTTCTGGAGCCACCAGGCTTAGGATCTGTGAGTCCTAGCTCTCTATCCCGAGTCCTGGCTCTTTATTGCACCCGCCTTTAGGAACAGACTCCTGATGCGCATGTGTGCTCTGCTGCCTTGACATGCACCCACATGCTGTCAGAGTCAGAAGAGGCTTGTTATCTGCCATCCATTGGGTCTTGACTCACAGTAACTCCACTCACAGTGGAACAAAATTCTGTCTTCCACCATCAGTTGTAAATCTGTTATGATCTGTTGGTGCCATGGTTAAGTACTAGGCTCCCGACCAAAAGGTTAGCTGTTGAAACCTACCAGTGGCTTCTAGGGAGAAACACCTGGTAATCTGCTCTGGTAAAGACTACAGTCTGTGAAACCCTAGGAGGCAATTTTATCTCTTGTCATGTAGGATCACGATGAGTTGGGATTGACTCAAAGGCAACCAACCACGGCAACAGAGGCCCAGAGACAACCAACAAAGAATTCAGATAGGAGGTGGGGTGGTGGGTGAGGGTGGGTGGGGATCGGTGGAGGTGGGTGGGGGTGGACAAGGGTCGGGATAATATTTCTCAAAGAATGTCTTTTTAACACCATTTGATTTTCAACAATTAAAAAACCTAAAATGAAGTTTTAAAAGATCTAGAAGACCTAAGAAAACGCTTATTTGGGGAGGTAGAGGAGAAACAGGCAGTACTGATTTCCTTCTTTTGGCTCATCTGTCTTTCGTTGGTGTTTTACAGACAAAGCAAAAAGAGTGTCGTAAATTGAGTTGTGTTCCCCCACTCTCCAGAATATGTTCATCAGTTCGGCTGGGCCACGATTCCCAGTATTACATGACTGTCCACCGTGTTGCCATCTGATGTGACTGTCCTCTGTGTTCCAAGTCCTACCTCTATGGCATTTAAGGAGGCAGGATTACCAGCAGGTATGTTATTGAGACCGGACCCAATGTACAAGATGGGATTGTGTCTTGAGCCAGTATTTTTTGAGCTATTAACAAAGAAGCGAGGGAGACACAAGGGGACCTTGTACCATCAATAAAGCAACACTGGGAACAGGGCGTGTCCTCTGGACCTGAGTTTCCCGTGCAGAGAAACTCCTAGACCAGGGGAAGGCTGAGGACAAGGGCCTTCCTCCAGAGCCAAGAGAGAAAGACTTCCCTTGGAGATGACACCCTGAATTGGGGCTTCTAGCCTACTAGAGTGTGAGAAAATAAATTTCTCTCTGTTAAATGTGTTCACTTTTGGTATTCCTGTTATAGCAGCACTAAATAGCTGAGACAAGGTGTTACTTGAAAAATGTTTTCTCTCAATCTGCAAAAAGGTTTGTATTCACGGTTGAAAATAGGAACTGAATGAGATTCCTAAAGGATTTCAGAAAAGAGTCATTCTGTAGGATTCTGGGATGGTGAACACTTTCTCCACCTGCTGCTGCTCCTGGTGCTTCCGTCTGCCAAGCTTCAAAGACGCGTTCCGGACCGGTTTCCCCTTAAGCCCAGCAGGCGTCCCGGGACCCTCTGAAGCCGCATCCAGGATCCTGCCCTGTTAAGGGTGAGATGAAGGTTTCCACTACAAGGCCAGTCCTTTCCCTGCAGAAATGTTGATTCAGACAATGCTTCAAAAAGAATCCACCACCCCCTACTTTTAGGGAAATGCTGGAGGTCTAGTTCAAAGTAACTATCTGAGCTGTTAGCGTTTTGGATTGATGGTGAATTTACTCTATTTTTAACTCAACAGAAGATCTTCTCTTTTAAGAGGCTGCTCTTCCTCTCTGTTTCTCGGTTCTGTTGCCCACGTGGCAGGCAGGGAAGCATGGCTAGGGGTCTGCTGACACGTTTTCTGGGAAAGGCTCTTTGAGATTACTGGCATTTGCTTTAACTTCCTCTCTCGACATCAGCCCAGTTCGTCCTTCCATCCCTGTCGGGGCTCCTGTTTCTCTCTTGCTCTCTCAAGAGAAGAGTCTATTTTTGTTTGCACTATCACTTTCAGATTTTCTGTCTCTCTCTTGGCTTCCACACTTGCCTCTGCTCCGTAGCCCGAACCTCTGCCTGGTGCCGGCCCCATCACAGTGTCTCTCTAAGCAGAGGCCCTCCTGTCACAGTTGGAAGGGACCCCAGAGGTCTTGTCAGTTCTCTGAGCAGGAATCGGTGCTCACATCCTTTTGTCTGGTGGTCTCCCAGTGCCTTCTTCAGCACTCCCAGCAACAGAGAGCTCACCACCTGTCCAACCATGTGGCCTTCCATTGTGAGTAGGGGCGGCTGGTGAGAAAGCTGCTTCCTGAGGAAACAGAGAGCAAGCGGTGAGGCCTGCGGGCTGGCTCTGGAGTTTGGGATCCAAGAGAGTAGGGCTGCCTGAGGGGAGAACCATGAGGAAGGCAGGCATTCACTGGCCAACCTGGACCAACAGGCCAAAGGGAGCAGACCTAAGTCTCGGGTTCTTCCTGAGGGCAACGTGCTGGCCTGAAAGAGAACCTGGGATTGATTGCAGAAGATGGGGCCACATGGACAGGGCTTCTTCACAGCTCCATCGTGGCCAACTCATGGTGAATCCCTGTTTGTCAGAGTAGAACTGTGACAGGTGACTGGTGTTTTGAGAGCAGATCACCAGGGCTTTCTTCTGAGGCACCTCTGGGTGGACTCGAACCTCCAACCCTTCAGCTAGCAGCCCAGTGTGTTAACACTTTGCAACACCCAGGGACTCTGTCTGTTACTAACCAGGCAATCTTGGTGAGTTGATCCCTTTCCTTCATTTATAAAATGTGAGCGTAGTAATACTTTGCAGGACTAAGGGGAAGATTGAACGAAATACTGCAAGTGGAATTGCTATATAACCATCAAGAGTTTCACAAAACAGAAGATACAGTTATTATCCAAGATGCTAAGATTCCTGACTTAGTAAATCTGGGAACCAGCCCAGCCCAAGGAGTTTACCAAGTGGAGGATTTGGGGATTTACGTGGCCTGAGCCTATGTGGCAATGGCAGAATTGGCTGTGACCACTGTTCACCGTTTCAGAGAGAGGGGCCAGCCACGATCTGATGACAGAATCCGGGCAAGCCAAAAGCTGAAGAATATGCTTTCCCATCTGGTAGGAAACGCTCATTTTCGAGATGGATGAGAATGGATTGGTGAATTGCCCAGTCACATGACTCAACACTCATGGGCTGAACCTTGACCCCAGAAACTGATTTTCAGGCATGTCCCTCGTAAGATGCCCTGGCAGAGGTGCAGTTGTATTTTGGGCAGTACACTCTTCACTAAGCAGGGTTTCCCACATCTCGGCAACGAGTTTAGCATCTCTGGTCCCCATCCACTCAATATCTGTGGCATTCGCTTGTCTTATTACTGCCAAAAGAGCCTTCACACACCTGCCATCACGTCCAGGGGGCAGCATGGCTTCAGAGGTGACCTCTGGAGACTTAGGTGATAGCTCTTAATAAGGAGGAAACAGCATTGGACTGGGAGTCAGATAATTAGGTTTTAGCCCTGAATCTAACCTCAACTAGCTCTGTAACCTGAAGAAAGTACTTTTATAACCTCTAGACTTTAGTTTCTCTGGCTACAGAATGATGGAGCAGGTCCAGAGGCCCTCTGAGGTCTCCTGCTTGCCTCTTTACACAGGCCTCCCTGTCTCTGAAATGCTGCCACTAATGAACCTTCACTTTAGGTCTTGAAGGAGCCATGATGATTAGTGGTTAAGAGCATGGCTGCTAACAAAAAAGTCAGCAGTTAGAATACGCCAGGTTCTCCTCGGAAACTCTATGGGGTAGTTCTCCTTTGTCCCATAGGGTCGCTAGGAGTCGGAATAGACTCCCTGGCAGCAAGTTTTGGCTATCCTGTGGATACAGTCTCCTCTGGGAACAGGGTTTTCTTTTTTGTGCTAATGAGTTCCATAGCAGGATAGCATGGATTCTAAACCTAATCACTTCTGAGTGACTCAGCAGCACAGAGCCAGCAGAGCAGCAGCAACTGCCACTCGTCTGTCGGTACGTGTGTTGGGTGGTTTCCCTGCCGCTGTGGTGCTAGAAGCTATGCCGTCAGTGTTTCAGATAGCTGCAGGGCCACCCATTATGGAGAGTTCCATTGGCGCTTCCAGACTGTGACAGACCAGGAAGAAGGACCTGGCAGTCTGATTCTGAAGAACTTGGCCAGTGAAACACTTATGGATACCAGTGGGAGACTGACATAGTGCCAGAAGATGAGGCTCTCGGGCTGGAAGGCCCTCAAAACATGACGGGGGGAGAGCTGCTTCTTCAAAGTAAAGACGACCTTAACAACGTGAGTAGAGTAAAGCTTTCAAGACCTTCCTTTGGTGAGGTGGCGTGACTCAAAAGGAGAAGAAATGTGGCAAACATCTATTAGTAATCAGAATGTGGAATGTACAAAGTATTAATCTAGGAAAATTGGAAATCATCAATAATGGAATGCATAAAAATTGAATTCCTAGACATTAGCTGAAATGGACTGGTATTGGCCATTTTGAATCAGATAATCATATAACCTACTATGCCAGGAATGATGAATTGAAAAGGAATGGTGTCACATTCATCATGAAAAAGAATATTTCAAGATCTACCTTGAAGTACAACAGTGTCAGTAAATATCCATGTACCTATAAGGACAACCAGTTAGTACAACTACCATTCAAATGTATGCACCAACCCGTAATGCCCAAAGTGAAGAAACTGAATGTATTTTAACCAACTTCTGCAGTCTGGAATTCATTAAATGTTGCAATCAAGATGCATCAGTAATTACTGGTGAATGGAATGTGAAAGCTGGAAACAAAGAAGAAGGATAAGTAATTGGAAAACATGGCCTTGGTGATAGAAAGGACACCGGAGATCACATACTTGCATCTGGCAAGACTGAAGACCTATTTGCCGGAAAAAATCTTTTTTCAACAACTGTACACGTGGTGCCTGTACGTGTGGATGTTGCCAGATGTAATACACAGGAATCAAATCAACAACATCTATATAAAGACTTGATAGAGAAGCTCTATCATATGGCACAGTTCTACTCTGTTCTAGAGGGTTGCTGTGTGCCGGGAGCCAGCCCCGACAAATTTTTCAGGGCCCCACGAAGGGAAGGATGAATGGCTTCGGCAAGTAAATGAGAGAGACAGGAAAGAGTTTTGGAGAATGGCAGCCCATCAAGGTCTGTCTGTCTTTCTTTTCTATAGTTGAGGTGACGTGATTTTCACCCTGCCCCCTGACCACACAAGCTATTGGCTAACTTGAAACTGAAACCTCGTGGTCTAATTTTTTTTCTTGTTAATTGTCAAGGCTTTCTAGACAATGGCCTGAGGCAGGTGTGTTGTGGTGTGTTTTAGTCAGCTAGGCTGCTCTAACAGAAATACCACAGAGTGGATGGCTTTAACAAAGAAAGATTTATTCTTACACAGTCCGGTAGGTTGCAAGTCCATATTCAGGGTGTCCGCTCCAGGGAAAGACTTTCTCCTTGTCGGCTCTGGAGGAAAGTCTGGTGTTGCATCAGTCTCTGTCCAGGGAGCGTCCTCACGCAAGAACCTCTGGTCTGAAGGACATGCTCTGCTCCCAGTGCTGCTTGCTTGATGGTAGCGAGGTTCTCAAATTGTCCTTTGTTTCTTTTTCCTTTTATTCCTTGCAAGCTAAAAGCATTAAGGGTGGGGCAAGCCATACTCCAGGGAAACTCCCCCCACAGCAGGAATTCACAGCCCCACCCCAATCCTTTAACATACAGGTTAGCAAAACCACACAATGGAGGACAGTCGCAAGATACTGGAAACCATATCCCAGCCACGTGGCTGCACACATTTTTGGGGGGACACAATTCCAACCATGACATCCCACCCTTTGACAACCCAAAAATCACATCACAAAACATTTAACACATTCATCTCACCATAGCAAAATTATGTCCATCCATATAACAGAAGTCTTAAATCAGCTCCAAGTCCAAAATACAAAAACTCTTCTACATCTGTGAAACTTAGAAGGCATTAACAGGCAACAGGCAAGTCAACAGAACGCATTACATTAGCTCTCAAAGCTTTGGAAATACTCTTACATTTTCTGAGACATTCTATACAACAGCAATGCTCTCCAGACTCTAGGTATCGGCCACACTCTCTGGTTTCTGAGTGGAGACCTCCAGCCCCGTGCTACAACTCTGCCTTCAAGGCCCACTTGGACAGAAACTCTGTCCCATTGGCTTTAGGAGCACCCTAAGCCCAACTGAATGGCAATTCCACCCTTACGAACACAGCACGCCATGGTTCCACCCTTTCAAACCCCTGAGGTCATGGCTATACCTCTTGAGACTGAGGCAGCTCAGCTTCTCACGCTATTTGTCTCTTTAGCGTCAGCTTCCTATGGCCGCATGGCCCGGGCCTCAGGCCCACATCTGCCCTGCCGGGCAAGTGTTCCAAAGCTCTGTAGCTCCACTGGTTTAAGTGCCCGAAGGCACCCCACTCTTGCTGGAAAGCGTCCTGCCCAAAGGCACTCAACTCTCTCACTCTGTGGGTCAGCAAGGCCAGCTCCACCGATTCAAGTGCCCAGAGGCACCTGGTTCCGCGAGGAAAACTCTGTGCAGGCACTGACCTCTCTCGCTCCATGGGTCGGCTCCAGCGCTGCCTCTGGTTCTACTGCTGCCGCTGCCGCTGCTGCCGGTCCTCTGTTGTTTCTCACCATCTGCGCCTTCTTCGTTCCTTCTGAATCTTCTTTCCATTCGCAGTTTCAAAG
The DNA here is from genome assembly GCA_028571685.1 of Heterohyrax brucei. NCBI lineage: Eukaryota > Metazoa > Chordata > Mammalia > Hyracoidea > Procaviidae > Heterohyrax > Heterohyrax brucei. Next base: position 83,422,765 of record CM053157.1, on the reverse strand, counting down.
TGGCTTCCACATTTTAGGTATTTGCTAGAGCAGCACCCCACTCCCGCGGTACCAATTCTGTTTTAGTCAGCTAGGCTGCTCTAACAGAAATACCACAGAGTGGATGGCTATAACAAAGAAAGATTTATTCTTACACAGTCCGGTAGGTTGCAAGTCCATATTCAGGGTGTCCACTCCAGGGAAAGACTTTCCCCTTGTCGGCTCTGGAGGAAGGTCCGGTATTGCATCAGTCTCTGTCCAGGGAGCGTCCTCACGCAAGAACCTCTGGTCTGAACGACACGCTCTGCTCCCGGTGCTGCTTGCTTGATGGTAGCGAGGTTCTCAAATTGTCCTTTATTTCTTTTTCCTTTTATTCCTTGCAAGCTAAAAGCATTAAGGGTGGGGTAAGCCATACTCCAGGGAAACTCCCCCCACAGCAGGAATTCACAGCCCCACCCTAATCCTTTAACATACAGGTTAGCAAAACCACACAATGAAGGACAGTCCCAAGATACTGGGAACCGTATCCCGGCCACGTGGCTGCACACATTTTTGGGGTGACACAATTCCAACCATGACAAGGACTAAGGTGTGCCTGACCCCAAACCAAAAAATAACCAAATCCATTGCAGCTAAGTTGAGGCTGACAGCAGCCACATAAGATAGAGTAGATCTGCTCCATGGGGTTTCCAAGAAGTGGCTGGAAAACCAAATGCACTGCTATTGGGTCAGTGAAACTCATAGCGACCGTATAGGACTGAGTAGAACTGCCCCATAGAGTTTACAAGAAGCACCTGACGGATTTGAACTTTCAACCTTTTGGCTAGCAGTTTTAGGACTTAACCCACTACACCACCAGGGTTTCCAAGAAGTGGCTAGTGGATTCCAACTACTGGCCTTTTGGTTAGCAGCGAAGCTCTTAACTACCCTTCCAACAAGATTTGAACTATGGTATTTTCAATCACCTGATATTCATGAGAAAGCTCGACAATGAATAAAGAAGACTGAAGAAGACATAGTGCCTTTGAATTATGATGCTGGCAGAGAATACCAAATATAAACAAGGACTACTGGAAGGATGAGCAGATCTGTCCCAGAAGAAGTACAGCCAGAGTGCTCCTTTGAAGCCAGGATGTCCAGACTTCCTCCCCAGTGCTTTGGACACGTTATCAGGAGGGACCAATCCCCGGAGGACGTCATTTCCAAGCTGATCTCAGTTGTGGTCTTTATGCCTCAGGTTCCAGCTGCTGCTCTCTCCCTCGCTCTGGTGCCTCTGCTCTCTTCTCCCCTTTTTCTTTAGCGTGTCTCCTCCACAGGCATCTTTCCATCAGTATCTAAATATCCTTAAGTCTCTCTCAATACGAAAAACAAAACAAACAGAAAATTGCCCCCAAACCTTCAAAGCCTTCCACTAATTTGTCTGTATTTTTCTCACAATAAAGTTGTTTAAAAAAAAAATTACCTGTCCAGGTTTCCCTGCTTATAAAAGTAATGTGTGCTGATTTAAAAAACACAAAAACAAAAACAACTTTTAATTCATCTCATAATTTTAGAGGCAGACAGTTGTAAGAATACAAAGAATTTCCATAATTTTCACTCACCTTCTTAAATGTTTACGTTGCGCCAAATACGCCTTATCTATCAAACTATCCACATACCTACTGCCTGTCTACCGAGCTATTGTTAAAAATGATCAAAACTCAAAGAAACTGAAAGCTATTCCAAGCAGTTATTCTGTATACACATAGGGAGACTAATTTTAAACAAGCAATTGAGTTTATGCAGTCTAGTTATAATAAGCTTATAAACAGAAGAACAGAACATCACCCACTGGGTAATCTGACCATGATTGCTTGAACCCTGTCCTCCGTCTTTTACTGAGGTCAACTGATATCAGAACAATAGGTGGTCTTTGGCTGGCAGCTAAAAAAACTGACTCTTCACCTACCTGTAGCCATAGGACCTTCTGAAATTTAAGTAAGCCTTGATTATTTTTCACTGAACCGTGAAGTAATGGTTTTGCTGTGGACTGGCCTTCCAACAGGAAAGAAGTCAATTAGCACCATCAGGTGGAAAAAAGCAGGCCAACAAAGCCACAGGCAGGATTAATTTGGGCTCAGAAATTTTTAGGTTCATGGATAAGGAAAACCTCTTGAAATAAAAGTACATTTTTTACTTTTAAGTAAAGACAAAATACCCCAAAACTGTTGCCATTGAGTAGATTTAACTCTAAGTGCTGTGTCTTGCATACTTTGGACATGTTGTCAGGAAGGATCAGTCCCTGGAGAAAGACTTCATGCTTGGTAGAGGGGAGGGTCAGCAAAACAGAATGACCCTTGACGAGATGGATCGGCACAGTGGCCGCAACAATGGGCTTAAGCAGAAAAACAACTGTGGGCATGGTGCAAGACCAGGCAGTGTTTTGTTCTGTTGTTCATAGGGTCACTATGAGTTGGAGCCGACTTGACAGCACCTGACAACAACAACTTGTAGTGACCCTATAGGACAGAGTAGAACTGCTCCATAGGGTTTCCAAGGAGCATCTGGTAGATTCAAACCACTGACTTTTCAGTTAGCAGACACAAATACTTACACCACTGTGCCACTAGGGCTCGTGGGTGCATGTAGTGCTATATAAACATGTATTTCTTTCTTCAACGCTTTGGGAGTCAGTTGCACACAGATGCTCCTTTACTCCTAAATACTTCAGTGAGCATTTCCTAGAAAGTACAGTTTCGAAAATGAGAAAATTCACAATGATATATTATTACCTAATGTATAGACCTTTCCCAAATTTCACCAGATTATTTCAATAATAGCCTTAATAACCAAACCAAACCCAGTCCTGTTGAGTCTATTATGACTCATAGTTTGACCCTATAAGACAGAACAGAATTGCTCCGTAGAGTCTCCAAGGAAAATTCTGTGTCTCTTAAGTTGTTATCTCTCTTCAGTCTTTTTTTAATCTGGAATGGTTTCTTCGTGTTTTCTGTGTTCTGGACATTGGTATTTCTGGTACACAACCCATGTCTGATGTTTCCTCCACCCATGAACGATGCCGTGTTCTCAGTGCATCCTGTCTGGAGGCATGTGATGTTGGCTTCTCCTGTTCTACTGATCTTCTCTTGATCAGCACTTGGTGGTGTCTGCCAGTCTTCTCCATTGTCAATTTATCAGTTTTTTTCATTGCAACTAATAGTCACCTCTTGGAGAGATACACTGAGGCCATGCAAATAGTATGTTAGTCCTTGACATCTTCATCTCCTTGTTCCAGCATTCACTGGTGATTTTCAGTCTACGTCAATCGCACCGTCGTGATGCTTACCAAGTGATGGCTTTCTCATTCCTTTGTTTCTGAGGAATCTGTTATCGTTATTAGGTGTCGCTGCCTGCGACCCCCGGAACCCGCCCGGGGCCCCAAGCAGGAGACACCGAATGCAGGGAGACAAGAGAGGAACAACAACAACTTTATTTTTCTGGGCTTCGGCTTATATACCGAGCCATGTCCAATAGGCATTCAGTTTGGCATGGGGTGAGGGCGGCTTTCTCTTCTAACTGGCTGCAATCATCAGGCCATCATGGGCGTCACACAGGGGCTGACGTGGGGAGGCGGGTTTACTCAGGGCGCGGTCGGGTGTCTCGGCGCCATCTTCAAGGCGCGGCTGCGATGTGGGCTTCCCACATCTCCCCCTTTTTGTTTTAATAAAAGCAAGGTACAAGGCAAGGTATCGCAAGAAACGCCTGGCTTGGGTCATCCTAGCCCAGAACTTCTCTCTTACCCGTCATCAGGCCGGCTGCAGCAAAAGGCAGGGGCCCTGTCTTAGGTTGAGGGAGCCTGGCTGGAGGTTGCCCGTCATTGACTGCTTTCAAGCATCTGTAACCACACCTGGCTACCCTGAGTGTCAGCTGCCACTTCAGAGTAGGCCTGTACCAAAAGGGAGTATTTGATCTCCTGTGGTTTCTTATGGCGACATAGACAGTAGCAGCCTACACCGATGGCCAATATGAAGAGGAATACTATCCCCACAAGACCAGCCCATTCCTTTGTCAGCACGCCCAATTGAGACCAAAACCCTCGCATGATTGAGGCCAATGAAGCGTCCACTCGGGTGGAGTTGACAGACATTACGGCATTACGCAACTGAGTGATAAGCGCCTCAGTCTCTTTGGACCAATTTCCAGTCAATTGTTGAGACAGAGTTCTAGAGAGATAAGCAGCCCTGGAGATGTTATGAAAATGAACGGGAGTGACGCAGACGCTGGCTAGGCGCCACTCACAGCCCAGCTGCACTAGCTGGGTTAAACTGTCCACTTGCTCTTGAACTAAGTCTACACGGTGATTTAATATGTGAATGGCTCCCAGAAGTTTTCCATTAACTGCAAGCTGTGTTTGTAGCGTTGTAGCGGTGTTTTCCGCCATTTGATTAAGGGCGTCGGCTGTTTGCACAGTTTGAGTCAAGGCTACTGCAGCGGCGGCTGCCGCAGCGACAGAGGCAGTAACTGCCGCAACAATGGCAGCGGTAATTCCAAAGTCTCCTTTGGAGCGCAAATGAGTTGACAGTGACGATCGGGTGTTCTGCACTGGCCATGGTACGTAGCGAGGCAACCTAGTAACTAGAGCGGTATGAAACATAGAAGCATTCCAACATAATGAGTAGAAACAAGTATTATTAGTACATGAAACGGGGTCATTAGAGGGACGGGAGTCATGCATTAACATGAACATGAAAGGTGGTTGCACACAAACAGGAGTGGGAGGGAAGGTAAGGTTAGAGCCCACTCCTTGTGTTTCTAGTGTGTCCTCAAACACACCTGTGGAATTCCACTTCACAGTGGTGTTACTAATTGTACCACCGGTCAGCATGACAACTGGGGTTATGTCAGTGCAACCTCCACCGACACCACAAAGTAGCCAAACATCAAAGGATTAGTGGGGCTTGCCTGTGTTGGAAACTGCCAGGTATAATTCTTCCCGGGGGAGAAGTGGTTGGCCTGCGTTCCAATATTGGGAGAGAATGTGAAAAAGGATTTGACAGCCCACGGGGACCGATGGCTTTGGCAGCCAGTCCAAAGCTGGGGCCAATCGCGGGTGCTTTTGCAATAGGGGGCCCAGCGAGGCTGGGGGGGGACAGTAGAATTTCCTTTGGGGATCATGAGGGGTAAACGACCTTGCAGCAAGGTACCATTCGTGGTGGGGTTAGAGCTATTTTTTGGGGGGGGTCAAACCACCCCGCAGACATATTATACAGTGTGACACATGGGGTGTTCTCTATAGAGTTTTCTAGATCAGACAGGTTGTGGGGCACACGAAAGCAGAGAAGGCCCCGCAAGGTGACATTGAGTGGACGAGGTTCAGAGCTGATGCTCTCATCTACCGGAATCGAGGGAAGTTGAAGGGAGTCATTAGTGGTAAAAAGTTGGGGGAACAACCCTGAAGAATAGTGGACTGGGAGAGGTAGGGGCAGAACATCTAAGAGCCCCCAATACTTATCTGTGTCTGCGCCATCAGTGTCCACAGCATCAGCGTTGGAAGCTTCATTGATTAGCAGAGGTGTCAGCAGTAATGACAGGGGTAGGATTTTCAGGAGAGTCATCAGCGGAGACATCATGCCTGACTAGTCGGATCAATCGGCTGGGAACCCAAATAGGAGCTTGGGAGTCCTGCGGGAAAATACAAACAGCTCCTCGGGTGATAGTGACAACTGGTGCTGGACCCTTCCATTTGCCAGAAAGGGTATCTTTCCATATAGCTGTTCGTGGAGGGGTTTCCGCCGCACCACTATGGCGCTCTGCAGCGGAGCGTCCCTCCTTATCCAAAGTTAAAAAATTTAGTGTAAACAGGGCCAGGGCCAGCCTGTTCTGAGGAGTGTGTCCCTGCCCAATTCCCCTTTTTTGTTTTAATAGACAGGCTTTGAGGGTTGAGTGAGCTCTTTCAACTATTCCCTGGCCCTGGGGATTGTACGGGATGCCATGGGTGCAATGCACACGCATGGCTTGCAGGAAATTTTGGAACGGTAGGCCGGTGTAAGCAGGTGCGTTGTCTGTTTTAAGACTGAGTGGGGCACCCCAAGCTGCCCAAGCTGTAAGACAGTGGGAGATAACATGCCGGGCTGCCTCGCCTGTGTGGGCTGAAGCAAAAATGATACCAGAATAGGAGTCTACAGAGACATGAACATATTTTAATCTGCCAAATTCTGGAATATGAGTGACATCCATCTGCCAAAGATGGCAGGGACGAAGGCCTCGGGGGTTCACACCCACCGAAGGGGTTGGCAAGTGAGGTGCACAGGCAGTACAGTTGCGCACAACGTCACGAGCTTGTTCTCGAGAGTTACCAAAGTGACGTGAAAGGGTTTGTGAGTTGACGTGGAATTGATCATGAAAATTTTGCGCCTGTTGTAGGGCCGAAAGGATGATAGGCATGCGGGTTAACTGGTCTGCCATTGCATTACCTAGTGTAATTGGCCCAGGGAGGTTTTGGTGTGCTCGGTGCTGAACAATGAAAAAGGGGGAGTTGCGATTTAGAATAATTTTCTGGATGTCAGTAAACACAGCAGCAGCAGGCGAGTTGGAGCAAATGACCCCTGCTGCTTCCAGAGCTCTGACTGCATTAACCACATATGCAGAATCTGAAACGATGTTGACGGGGTCGGTATTGTTCTGCAGAGCCAGCTTAACTGCCTGTAACTCTACCAACTGCGCTGAACAATTTGGGAACAAGTATGTTTGGGTGGAGTGATTGGGAATGACAATGCTGCCAACACCAGAGTTGGAACCATCGGTGAAGATGGAGAGAGCATTTGGTATAGGCTTGTCAGAAGTACAGCACGGGAAGATGATTGGATGGCTAGCACTGAACTGGAGCAGAGGGTCTTTCGGGTAATGATTATCGATTACTCCCGAAAATGAACATAAAAGGACAGCCCAATCATCAGAGGTTGTCACAAGGGTCTGTATTTGGGTTCTGTTATAGGGAGTAATTAACTTTTCGGGGTGACGTCCAAAGAATTCGACAGCTTGGGACAGTCCGAGCGAGGCCATTCTTGCCACAGCGCCCGGGTACCATTCAATACTGCGCTGCGGGGAAATGCGGGGGTGAACCCATCGAAGGGGGCCACCCTGCCATAACACCCCTGTGGGCTGGCAAGGAGTGGGCAAAACACAGAGTGTGAGGGGGGCGTCAGGGTTCCTGCGCTTTAAGGCAGCGGTGGAAAGGGCTGCCCCCACTCTTTTTAGGGCCTCCCTCGCTTCTGGAGTTAACTCGCGAGGGGAAGCCAACCCCGAGTCGCCCTTAAGAATGTCATACAAGGGGCTTAGCTCGGAGTTTGAGAGAGAGAGATATGGGCGGACCCACTGAATGTCCCCTAAAAGTTTTTGAAAATCATTGAGTGTATGCAAGTGATCCACTCGTAACGTGAGTTTTTGAGGGGCGACAGTTGTAGGTGAAACACTAGCTCCCAAAAACTCCACCACCTCTGTCTTTTGCACTTTGTCTGCTGCAATAACAAGGTTAGCTGCCTCCAAGGCCTCCTTAAGGGAGATGAAGCAGCTTTCTAATATTTTCTCGGAGGCAGCACATAAAAGGATGTCATCCATATAATGAATGCAGGTGACCTGAGGCCATTCTCTCAAAATAGGTTCCAGTATTTTCCAGACAAATAGCTGACACAGCGTTGGGCTGTTAGCCATGCCTTGGGGCAAAACAACCCATTCATACCGCTGATCAGGAACCTCATGATTAATAGAGGGTAAAGTAAAAGCAAAATGAGGTGAATCATCAGGGTGTAGCGGGATAGAGAAGAAACAGTCTTTGATATCTAACACCAAAACCTTCCAGTCCCTAGGAAGTGCTGACAAACTAGGGAGTCCACGCCGTCGGAGTCGCTGCTTTCGCTTTCACTCCCTAGCTGCTCTCGGCAAGTGCTTCCCTGCTGTGACCTCTCTTCTTTAACCTTTTCTAGTATGTCTGCGCCCCGGACTAGTATTCTCTCAACCACCTCAGACTCGTCGTGCAAACAAGTCAGGATTAAGACCCAGATACCCATAACTCCTGGGGGCAGGCCTCCTTGGGTATCCGCTCTGGTTAGATCTCCACCCAATTTATTCCAGGCGCTCAGCGTTAAATGACCCGAGACCAGGAACCAGGGGGCCACTTCCTCCACTGCTGAGAGGAAAGTTTTAAGGGTCCCCTGTTTAATCTGAATGCCCCTACATTTTAATAGTTCCTTTAAAGGCACAAACAGCCTCTGGCTGCTTGGGTGATTCCCCATTATCTTCCCGGTAAATACCGCTCCAGTAAATACTGACCCAGGTAAATACCTGCTCACCCGTCCAGGCGTCCCCGCGGTGAGGGTTGCAGTCCTATCCCCTTCAGGTCCCTGTCCGGGCGCCAAATGTCGCTGCCTGCGACCCCCGGAACCCACCCGGGGCCCCAAGCAGGAGACACCGAATGCAGGGAGACAAGAGAGGAACAACAACAACTTTATTTTTCTGGGCTTCGGCTTATATACCGAGCCATGTCCAATAGGCATTCAGTTTGGCATGGGGTGAGGGCGGCTTTCTCTTCTAACTGGCTGCAATCATCAGGCCATCATGGGCGTCACACAGGGGCTGACGTGGGGAGGCGGGTTTACTCAGGGCGCGGTCGGGTGTCTCGGCGCCATCTTCAAGGCGCGGCTGCGATGTGGGCTTCCCACAATTAGGTACTGTCAAGTTGCTTCTGACTCCGTGGTGACCCTACGCATAGCAGAATAAAGCCCTGCCCAGTCCTGTGCCATCCTCACAATCGCTGCTGTGCTTGAGCCCGTTGTTGCAGCCACTGTGTCAATCCATCTCATCGAGGGTCTTCCTATTTTTCAACGACCATCTACTTTGCCAAGCGTAATGTCCTTCTCTAGGTACTAGTCCCTCCTGATAACGTGGCCAGCGTACAAGAACTACTAATTCAGTTTGTGGACTCATCCTAAAAAAATTGCTACATACCTCATTGTTGAATATCAGTGCAGTTGCCTTCGAAGTCCTCTCCTTGGGAAGCTATGCACCAACGGCAGCACCTAGTCCACCTTTCAAAGCCGTTTTGGAACTCTTTTTCTGGAATGGTCATCAGAGCTGTTGTCCTGTTACTCTTGATGCCCTGAATGTCATCAAAATGTCTTCTTTTAAATATCTCTTTTATCTTCAGGTAAAGAAAAAAAGTCACTGGGGGCCAGATCAGGTGAGTAGGGAGGGTGTTCCAATACAGTTGTTTACTGGCTGAAAACTCCCTTATAGACAAGTATACAATTAAGTTCGCGAACTTGCCGTTCCAGAATTGGTTTGAAAGGTGGACTAGAATTCCTGTGACATTCTCTGAGGCTGCTGCTTTTTGAGGGTGTGGCTCTGTGAGGAATTTCTCAGTCTTTTATGGAAATTGGTCTACTTGTGTTTTCTATCACTCCTGGTATTGGTGTTGGAAAATTGTTTTCCTGGAAATGTAAACGTCTCATTTTGGTTTTAAACCTTATTTGCATAGAGTTAGCAAATTAGTCTCATGCTTCTTTTATTTGCTCTAGTTTCAGGTTTGTTTCTCCTTTGTCATTTCTTATTTTGTGAAGTTGAACTTCCCCTTAGTTTTCTATTGCTGCTGTAACAAATCAACATATGACATGGCTATACAGATTCATTATCTTACGGTTCAGTAGGTGGAAACCAACACAGACCTCACTTAGCTAAAATCAAGATGCGGTCAGGGCTGGCTCCTTTTTGGAGGCTCTAGGAAAGACTGTTCTTTTGTCTTTTCCAGCCCCTAGTGGTGGTCTGTACTCCTTGGATTATTGCCCCTCCCTCCATCCTCAAGTTAACAACAGGCAGCGGAGTTCCCCATGTGGCATCGCTTTGGCACTTTTCATCATCACAGGCCCCCCTCTGATGTCAGTCTAGAAAAGTGTCTACGGTTTGAAGGAATCCTGTGGCTAGGACAGAGTTCCAGTGGTGCAGGGGTTAATAGCTCAGCTGCTAACCAAAAGGTCAGCAGTTTGAATCCACAAGCCACTTCTAGGAAATCCTGCTAGACGGGCTCTGCTGTGTCCCACAAGCTTGCTACGAGTTGGAACTCACTGAACAGCAACAGGCTTGTTTCTTTTTGTTTGTTTGTTTTGGTATGGCTAGGGGAGCCTATCTGAATAATCCTATTTAATCTCTTGTTTCAAGGTCTTTAACCTTAACCACACCTGTGAAGTGCCTTTTATCATGTATAGTAACATATTCACAGGTTCTGGGAATTGGCTATCTTGCAAAGGGGAGCAGGCAATCTTTGGGGGCCATTATTCTGCCTATCAACACTTTATTTCCTTGATAAGTTTGGCTAAATTTCTATTTTATTATTTTAAAACATTTTATTCATTTTGTCTTGATTTCTACATTATTCTTACAATTTTCTGTTTACTAACACATTAATTTATGCTTTTATCTTTATAATTTTGTTCTTCTTACCTTCAGTTTATTTTGCTGTTCCTTTTCTAATTTTGGATCAGATGCTGAATTTGGTTTTCTTTTTTCCTAAATCATTGAAGCTGTGGAATTTCCTTTGAACACTGTTTCAGCTTTATTTTGTGTGTTCTAGATATTGTTTTTATCATCATTATTTCTAGGTATCTGCAAGTTTCATTGTTCATTTTCTTTAAACCCAAGAGTTGTTTAGGGCAGAATTTTAACATTTTCCAGGTGGAGTAGTCTTTTTATTTTCTAATTTGCTTATTAATTCTGGCTTTATTGTATGCTAGTCTGAGAGTAATTTCCTGTGGCCTAACATTTAGTCAGTTTTCATGGGCCCTGAAGGAAAAAAAAAAAGTACTGTATTCTTTATTTTCAGGGTAGAGTTCAAATGCTACTTATCAGAACTTCCTTACTAATAATTTAAATAACCCAAACCGAAAACCACACCTTCTTACTCGTAGTGACCCTATAGGGGTCTATAGAGTAGAACTGCTCCATAGGATTTTTAAGGAACTTTCAAGGAAGCTTTCAGTCAGCAGCTGTAGCTCTTAACCACTGGGCCACCAGTGCTTCTGATTTTATATATAACGTCTTATATGTCAGTGTTTGTTTACCTGCTTGACCTGTCACGGAGAGTTGAATTAAAGTCTCTGGCTAATGTGTTAGTGCCTGTTACTCTTTGTATCTTGTATGATTCATGTTTTATGATAGCTGTTAGACAGCTTGGTCAATGGCTATTTTATAACCATTATGTTAGTAAATGGGGCTTAATCAAGGTTGCCTAGACTGCTAAACTACATTCCATTCCCTGTCCTAACAGATACATTCCTTTCCCGGTCTCCAGGGTGGTGAATCGATTATTTCAGACCTTCAGGGAGGTGATGACGCTGTTCCATAAGATGTAAAGGAATCGCATGACTCCCTGTTCTACCCTATGACAAGGTCTGACATTTCCCAGATGCAAATCCCTTTGTAATCTAGCTATAAAAGCTGCTAGAACTGTAACCCAAGTGGAACGGTCTTGAAGACACCGTTCTCATTGTCCCCCAGATTCACATGCTTATCTGTAAATGAAGCTTGCTTGAACCTTTTTCCTTGTCTGGGTTTGGCTGCAGTGACAGGTGGAAAGAATTAGCTTTAGTTCAGCAACAATTACATCTTCATTGTGGATCTTCCTCATTGTATTTGTATAACAGTATTTGTGATGTACAAAAGCCTTTAAGGTTTCATATGGTCACATTTTATTGAAATTATTCTTTATGATTTCAGTGTTTTGTGCCATGCCTAAAAAGAGTTTCTATATTTCAAGCTTTTAAAAATAGTGCAGTGATACCAGTGATACTTTCTTCTAGCACTCCTGCAATTTTATTTTTCACACAGAATTTTGAATTCACCTGGACTTTATTTTGACATAAAGAGTAAGTAGGTGCCTAGTTTCACCCCCAGTCTCATGTCATATACAATCCTTGGTCTTCTCAAGTGGCTTATCAGATGTCGAAATGTAATTATCGAATGATCAGTTACAGCAGACATCTGTTGATCTGTCTCCGGCCCAGCACACCTTACCTCTTCTCTTAACCATGACCAGCCCCTCTGTTTTCCTGGTGAACCGTCTCTCAGTACCTGTGATTTATTTGGAATGGACACCAGCTCTCCCTGTGGTGGGGATCCTGCTCCAGGCTTGGGTATCTAAATTAACCTGTTCACGTCTTCCTGGCTGCAGTGTGCTAGGTTCAGGAATGGGATGTGATACCAGCTAGGTCAATCTGAGTCAAGGAAATTAAACTCTGAGACTTCTATTGTTATTGTTTCAGAAGAGACAGTCTTTCTGTTGGACTTGAAGTACTCAAACTGTAGCCCTAGAGCTTACATGGACTGCCACTGTATGTAGTCCAAGGATGAAGCCAACACAGTGAAAAGAAGAGCCTTGTGGGATGGAGAGATTAGGCCTTGTTGAAATGATTTGAACTTCTGGATCCAATTACGCTCAACATGGAAAGCCTGGTAGCATAGTGGTTAAGTGCTACGTCTGCTAACCAAAATGCCGGCAGTTCAGATCTGTCAGGTACTCCTTGGAAGCTAGCGGGCAGTTCTACTCTGTCCTACAGGGTCGCCATCAGCTGGAATCGACTTGACAGCAGTGGGTAGCGGGTCTGGATGTTTCAGGTATGTGGACTGTTATATACATAAAATCTTCAGCTATTTTGAATTGTGGTTTTCACTTTTCAATCAAAAGAAACTTGACTAAAATATCCACTAATATGCAATAATACTTTTATGGTATGTAATATCGGATCCGACTCGACGGCACTTGGCTTGGCCTGGCAATATTGTGCTAGGTAACTTGTTCCTCTAATCTCTTCCATTAACCTGTTTATCTATCCCAGGGTCATAAAGCAGAGGAACTTGGGATGGGATGCCAGCTAGGTTAATCAGAGTCAAGGAAATAAAACTCTAAGACTTCTATTGTTACTGTTTCAGAAGAGACAGTCTTTCTGTAGAACTTGAAGTAGTCAAACTGTAGTCCTACAAAATGTAGTCTTCTTTTGGTTAGCTCAGTGTTCAAAGTTTTTTTAAATACTGTTTTTAAAGTCTTTTTAAATTCCAGTGCTGCTGATTATACTGGCTGATAACAGTTCTTAGCTGCTTCTTCAGAGAATTACTTTTGGCCAAATGGGGGTCCTCTCTCTGTGAGGGCTGTGCCCCTGGACTTCCCTAGGCTCTACCAATGGCTGACTGGCATGGGGAACCAAAGGCTGTTCCTCCTGTCTCCGGGGGGGAGGGACTAACTTGGTGTTCCAGAGCACTTTTGCTTACCTTTTCTTCCATATCCTAGCTTACTGCCTTTCTTTCCTCCCTTCTGAGACCCAAAACCAACCTCAACCAGTTGTGTTTCCTTGACTCAGACTCGTGGTGGCCCCACTGGTGTCAGAGTAGAACTGTGCTTCGTAGTATTTCCAGTGGCTGCTTGTTGTGGAGTAGACTGCCAGAAATTTCTTCCAAGAAGCCTCTGGGTAGTTAAATCTCCAGCCACTCGTTAGCAGCGGAACACATAACCCATTTACTTACACCACCCAGGTTCCCTTCTGAGAGCATCCCTCAGTAAATCACTTGAGCAAGAATCCCTGCTCCAGGCTCTGCTTATAAGGAACCTGACCCAGGAAAAAGAGAAGGTAGAAAGAGTCGACCCTTTAAAAACTGAAACAATAAAGATTAACCGCTGCCTTTGAGTTGATTCTGATTCATGGAGACCCAGAGTAGAACTATTCCATAGCGTTTCCAAGGAGAACCTAGTAGATTTGAACTGCTGACCTTCTGGTTAGCAGCTGTAGCACTTAACTACTACGCCACCAGGATTTCCATTCTCTATACTCCTTCCTACCTGCTGTCACTAACTAGAAAGAGTGGAGCCCTTAACAACTGAAATGAAGTATATCAGGGATGTTAGTTCCTTTGAATGTACTTGCAAAATTTCCTTACCAACCTTTCAAGACATGCTGGGTAATGAGCACTGAACAACCACCAATGTGTAATTTGATTTCATCAATATCATCAGAGAGTGATATAAACCACTGGGTGAAATTTAGCTGAGGAACAGTCTACTTGCTGATGTCTGCAAGGAGAAGGTACGTCTATTATGGAAAGAACCGACACCGGCTCCTTAACCAAGCAATCAAACTTGGCATCAATGACAGTCAGACAAGTGGACATGATGTGCTTTGTCATGGCCTTGAGGTGACATGCTAGGGAGCACACAACAACACTGAAGCCATATTCCTGCCAAGAATGTTTAACCTGAACCCAGTCATGAGAAAAAATCAGACCAGTCCAGCTACCATCTGCTAGACACCAGACCTGGAGAAGTTGCTTGTGCCCAGGAGCTGCAGTTCATTAAAAAAAATATATAAATAGGACAGATGGATTTAAGTGAAATATACATGTCTGTCCATCATACTATTCTTTCAACATTATATAGATATTAAATAAAGAATAAACAAATTTTCAAAATACTGTTCATCACATAAGCACACAAAATACAAGATATCTAAAACTTATGTGCTTTCAAGTTTAGTGTGCCTTGTTCAATTAGATAGTTAAAACCCACTTTATCAAATTATATTGTGAAATGTATACTATCACTATAGACAATAACTCACCTGATTTCAGCTTATAATAAGATTTTCTTCCTCTATTAGCAAAAAACATAATTAGATGCTATTTGCTGGACCAATTAGTTTTAGCAGCATATACCTTTCGTTTTCATTAACTAAGTAAGAAATATAATCATATGTCTAATGAAATCAATGAAGCTGTTTTGGAGTTTTTATGCATTGTTTTATTGCGTTATTCTCAAAAGCTGGACACCAGAGTTCAGTACCCACAAGGACACATGCTTACTGAAGGAATATGTTGTCTGTAGTTATTTTCATCACATCAATAATGTTTGAAAACTGTAGCCACACTTCGTGGTGGATAATTGTAAAATAAAAAGAATATCATTATCATCTTATTCTGGTAGCTTGAATGTAATGAATTAGATCTGCATCAGTTTAATTCATGACCTGATTGTTTTTAGTAGCCTTTCTTGCAATATAAGTTGTTAAATGTATTATTCCAGTTTTTTTATATTACTTCTTAAAATGTATAGTAACGTGTGCACTTGAATTGAAAAACGACACCAGACTCTGTGAAAGAAAGTACGTCTGATTGGCCTACTGATTTGACAATGAGGTCCAGTTTTGCCAAAGAAAAAAGATTTTGGTAAATACTTTCCAGAATATTTATTACTACATTGTCTAAACAGAGCCTTTGAGTTTTAAAATATATTTAAAGCATGTGGTAACACAAAGGCATTTGAACAAAAAATATTGGGTGATGTGGCAGATAGATTCTAAAGAGACCCCATGATCCCTACCTCCTGGGAGGATCAGATTTTATGGATGTTATCCTTTATGATTGCTGTGCTTTGCATCATGTTTAAAAAGGCCTGAATGTGGATGGCACCTGGGAGTTGTTTCTAATAAATAGATAATAGCAAATGAGATGGGATGTATGAGCTCATGTGTGTGTGATCAAGTTATGTAGGATTGGTCGGGAGACACTCTCTCCTGCTGGCTGTCTTTGGCTGGGTTCTCTAGAGAAGCAAAACTAGTAAAGATTTATATTTATGTCAAGGAAATGGCTCTTGCAGTTGTAGAGGCTGAAACGTCCCAAGTCCATGCATCACAAATAGAAGCTTCTCCTGACTGACAGAGCCATGGGGACTAGCTAATCCAAGATTGCTGAGTAGGAGAGCAAGGCTCTTGCTCACAGGCTGTGACGATCAATGAATCCCAAGACTGGCAAGTGAGCAGACGACAGCTCAGCTCCCAAGAACTGGAGGTCAGATGAACAGGAGGTGGTTACAGGATCCACGCTGAGTGAAAAACTAGAATGTCTTGCTTATATTTGGACACAGGCCACGCCTCCAAGAAAAATTCCTTTCAACTAACTGGCTACTCACAGCACATCCGATCACGGGAGTGATCACACATAAACACAGAGAACCGTGGCCCAGCCAAGTTGTTGCACAGTCTGAACCATTGTCACCCTGGCTCTGAAGATGGAAGTGCCCATGTTGGGAAGGGCCATGTAGCAAAGCACTGTGTGGCCTCCAGCTACTGCCAGCTAGGAAGTGGGTGCTGCCAGCAGCCCTGTGAGTTTAGAAGTGGATCCGTCCCACTCTTGCCTCAGATGAGATCCATATCCTGGCTGATACCTTGACTGAACAGGGCGGAGGCCAGACTAAGGGACTGAGAGGTTGAGAGGCCAAGTAGGAGGCCTGCCTGTGGACACAGCGGAGAAGGTGTCCTGATGGACAAAGTTTAACCTGAGTTGTTCCCAATCCTGAACTGAACCTGTCACTTCTCCGACAGACCTCATAATTGTGAGTATAATCTGTGAGTTTTGTGTGGACACTGCAATGAATTGCTGATCCCAGCAGAGAATTAGAGAGTGCTGTGGCAGGGACAGTTGGTGTCAGGATTGGTAAAAAGGTTGTGGAGAAGAAGTATGCTTGACCTCCATTTCATAAGTGTTGGTCTTGGGCTGCTGCTGCTGCTGAACTTGAGTGTCACTCTTTCCTTTGTAAGGTTAGATGAGGACTTTCACCAACAAACAGTTTCTACAGATCAGCATGTGAATTTCGGCAGGTAACTTCCAAGAATGGAGTGGCATTTCTATTAGACACATACAACTCCTTCAATTCCTAAGTACTAGTTTAAATGAACAGGGTGTATTAGAATAGGTTAAACTGCTTTTACCAACAGACCTAAACATGAAATGGTTTAAATATTATCAACACCATCACCACCACCAGTTGCTGCTGAATCAGTTCTGACTCATGATTGACTACATGTATCACAGAGTTTTCAATGGCTGATTTTTTTAAGAAGTGAATCACAAGGATTTTCTTCTGAGGTGTCTCTGGGTACCTCAAATGGGGGGCCTTTCAGTTAAGCATGTTAAAAATGTGCACAACCAGTGACTCAAATATAATTATATTTCTCATTTAGCAGGTGCTCTCCTACTTGGGCTGAATTGGAGACCCAGACTCCTTCCCTCTTGAAGCTCTGCCACCCCCCTGGGTCTTGTCATAATCTATATCCAACTGGCAGAGGCACGACTGGTCTCTAAAAGCTTTGGCCCAGAAATGGCCAAAGTTCAGGGTTCTAGCTCCAGAGGAAGTCTTTCCCTCTTTGTCATCTCTGGAGGAAGGTCCTTGTGTCGCATTAGTCTTTCTTTCGTCTGAGAGCATCCTGGTGTAGGAATCTCAGGTCTGAAGGACATGTACTGCTCTCTTGATGGTATGAGGTCCCCAGCTCTCTGCTAGCTTCCCTTTTCTTTCATCTCTTGTAGAATAAAAGGCAGTGCAAGCCACACATCTGGGAAACTCCCTTAGTAATGGTGTTGTAGCCCCACCCTAATCCTTTTAATGTAATTGTCTCTATTAACCACAGGCAGAGACTAGGATTTACAGCATAGGATAATCAAAAAATGGAGGGCAATCACACAACACTGGGAATCATGGTCCAGCCAAATTGCTATGCATATTTTTGGGGAGGACACAATTAAATCCATGACACTTAGTCTAAAGAACGAGTCTTGGTGCTGCAGTGATTAAGCATTCAGCTTCTAGCCAAAAGGTTGATTGTTCAAATCTACCACCTACTCCTTGGAAATTACATGAAGCAGTTCTCCTCTGACCTATAGGATAATCGACTCAATGACAATGAGTTTGGTTTGTTTGGAAAGACAAAAGTGGTAAGACTCAGACAGTTTCCTACTGATACAGGTACAAATTAATGCAGTATTTCTAGAGGACTATTTGAAGCTCATATAAACAGCCTTAAAATGTATCTAGTCTTTGAGAATGCAATTCATCTTCTAAGAATTTATACTGAAAATAGTAAATGAATAAAGATGCTCATCACTGTATTCACTCATGGAATAAAAACCAAAAAAACCAAACCCATTGCTGTTGAATTGATGCCGACTTAATTTCTTAAGCATCTACTGTGCGTTGGGGGTAAAGCAGCTAGCAAAACAGACATGACCTGGCCCTCATGGAGCTTCCAGTTTATCAGGGTAAGACAGTCAACTAATCTTGCATTGTTGTTGTTAGATGTCATCAAGTTGGTTCCAACTCATAATGACCCTACGTACAACAGCGAATAGTGAATAACTGTGAGACGTGCAATGAAGGCAGATAGTGGGTACTAAGAGGATACGATGGGATGAAAACTAATCAGGGGATACAGATGGGGCTTTCCTGCGGTAACCCTTCAACAGAGTGGATGGAGCATAAGCTACTTGGAGGGCAGGGTTGATTCCAAGGTGGGGTAACATTTCCGGTCCCAGGAACAGTGTGTGCCAAGGCTGGAGCAGAAGGGAGCAAGGTACGGTTATGATGCCAGTAGCAACCCTATAGAACAGAGTAGAACTGCCCCATAGAGTTTCCAAGGAGTACCTGGTGGATTAGAACTGCCGACATGTTTTTGGTTAGCAGATGTAGCACTTAACCACTACACCACTAGGGTTTCCAGTAGAAGGCCTGGAGTGCTGAAACACTGAAAACAAGGGATAGAATGGTGTGAGATAAGGACAAAGAGATAGTCAGGGACTCACTTTGAAAGGTCAAGTGAAGGATTTTGGTTTTGTCCCAAGAAATGGCTATACATACTTTTTGGATATGATCACCATAAAATAAAATGCATAGAATTTAGCTGTTCCATCAGTGAAATTTGACAAACATATACAGTCATGTAACAAGTACACAAAACATCTCTATCACCCTAGAATATTCCTTCAGCCTGTTTCCAACCAGTTCCTGCCCACCTGCCCCTATGACCATTGTCTGTTTCTGTCATCAGAGATTTGTTCTGCCTGCTCTAGAATTTTGTATAAATGGAATCAGTATGTTTTCTTTTGTGTCTCCTCCTCCTCCTTCTTTTTATTCACCCATTCTCCTCTCCTCCTCCTTTCCTTCTACTTCACTTTTTTTTTTTGAAATTTATCTAGGGTGCTTTGTGTATCTGTAGTTTTATAGCTGAGTAGTATTCTGTTTTATGGCAACAATGACCTGTTTATCTCATCTTCTTTTATGGATATTTGGATTGTTTTCAGCAGCTGTGATGAATAAAACATCTGCCAACATTCTTACGCAGATCATTCTGTGAACATAGTTTTATATCTCTCTCGGGTAAATACATTAAGTTGGAATCGCTGGGTCATAAAGTACATGTATATTTACCTTTATAAGAAACCGTCCAACAATTGTTTTCAAAGGGGTTGCACCATGGTAGTCTCCCACAGCTTTGTGTCATCGTCAGAATTTGGTGGCATTAGTCTTTTCTATTTTAGCCACTCAGTTCAGGCTTCCTGATGGATTATACCTCAGAGTGAAGAAAATAAGAATCCTCACAGCTGGACAAATAAATAGCATCATGATCAACTGAGAAAACAATTGAAGTGGTCAGGATTTCATTTTACTTGCATCTACAATTAACACCCAGGGAAGGAATAGTCAAGAAATCAAATGCTTCTGAGGTTCAACCTTCAGTCAAAGATTAGACAAGCCCCTAAAACAAAATGAGACTAAAGGGGCACACCAGTCCAAGGACAAGGACTAGAAGGCAGGAGGGGACAGGAAAGCTGGTCACAGGGAAGCCAAGGTTAAGAAGAGAGACTATTGACATGTCATCAGGTTAACCAATATCATAAACAATATGTGTACTAACTGTTAAATGAGACAACAGTTTGTTCTGTAAACTTTCATCTAAAGTACAATTAAAAAAAAATCAGATGACAATACTGTACTGGGCAAATCTGCTGTAAAAGGCCTCCTTCAAATGTTGAATAGCAAAGATGTCATTTTGAGGACCAAGGTGTACCTAACCAAAGCCGTGATATTTTCAGTTACCTTATATGTGTGTGAAAACTAGACAACGAATAACAATGATTAAAGAATAATTGATGTCTTTGACTTACAATATAGGTGAAGAATACTGCATACATCATGGGCTGCCAGAAGAATAAATAATCTGTCTTGGAAGCGGTACAACCAGAATGCTTGTAAGAGTCACTCTACACTTCCATCCAAATTGGTAAGGAAGAAATAAAAGCATCTGTATGTGTAGATGATAGGCTCTTACACACAGAAAACCTTAACGAATACACATGTGTACACACACACACACACACACACACACACACACACACCCCCGAAAAACCAAACCTGGAACTAATAGAAGAGCTCAGCAAAGCATCAGAATACTAAATAAACATACATAAATCAGTTGGGTTCCTTTACACTGACAAAGAGAACATCAAAGAGGGTATCACCAAATTTTACCATTTACTACAGTTCCCAAGAAGATAAAATATCTAGGAGCAAAACTAACCAGAGACATGGAAGACCTATACAAAGAAAATTACAAGACTCTACAGCAAGAAACCATAAGAGAGCTACACAGATGGAGAAATCTACCTTGTTCATGACTAGGAAGACTTAACATTGTGAAAATGGCTATTCTACCCAAAGTGATCTATAGATACAAATTCCAATGGCATTTTAAAATTAGATGGAGAAATAAGTCACCAACTTCATATGCAAAGGGAAGAAGCCTTGGATAAGTAAAGCATTCTGAAGAAAAAGAACAAAGTGTGAGGCCTCAATCTGCCTGACTCTAGAACCTATTACACTGCCACAGTAGTCAAAATAGCCTGGTACTGGTACAAAAACAGATACATATGAGGTGTCACAAGTAAGTGCGTGAACTTATCCTAGAAAAAGTGCTACATATCTTATATCACTATGGTCGCCTTCAAAGTACTTCCCTTGGGAAGCTATGCACCAATGTCAACCCCTAGTCCACCCTTCAAAGCAATTGTGGAACTCTTTTTCTGGAATGGCCATCAGAACTGTCCTCTTATTATCCTTGATGTCTGAATGTCATCAAAATGCCTTTCTTTCAATATTTCTTTTATTGTCAGATAAAGAGAAAAGTCATTATGGGTATATCAAGTGAGCAAGGAGGGTGTTCCAATACAGTTATTTGTTTACTGGCTAAAAATTCTCTCATTGACAACTATACTGATAAGTTCACAAACTTGCCACCATGCTACCACTCACAATGGCCATTCCAGGTCCAAGTTGAAGGGTGGACTAGGTGCTGGCATCAGTGGATAGCTTCCCAAGGGGAGTACTTTAAAGGTAAACATAGTGATATTCAGCAGTGAGGTATGTAGTACTTAGAACAAGTAAGTTCATGGACTGCATTGTTGGGCCTCGTAGATGAATGGGACAAAACTGAGAATCCAGACATAACATAGCTGATATCTGACAAAGGTTCAAAGTCCATAAACTGGGGAAAGGACAGTCTCTTTAGCAAGTGATGTTGGCATAACTGGTTATCCATCACCAAAAAAATGAAACAAGATTCATGTCTCACACCATATATAAATCTAACTCAAAATGGATCAAAGATCTAAATATAAAATCTAAAACAATAAAGATCATGAATGAAATAGTAGGGACAATGATAGGAGCTCTAAAATACTGCATAAACTGACTACAAAATACTATTAACAATGCACAAACACCAGAAGAGAAAACAACCAGAAACTCCTAAAAATCAAACACTTATGCTCATCCAAAGACTTCAACAAAAGAGTAAAAACATTATTTAGGGAGTAGGAAAGAATTTTTGGCTACCACGAATCTGACCAGCACCTAAGCTCCATAATCTACAATGCATTGCAAAACCTCAACAAGAAAAAGACAAATAATCCAATTAAAAAATAGGCAGAGTATACAAATAGGCACCTCACCAAAGACAGCATCCAGGATGTTAACAGATACATGAGGAAATGCTCACAGTTGTTAGCCATCAGAGAATTCCAGATCAAAACTACGAGATACAACCTTACCTTAACAAGATTGGCAACCAAATCTGAAAATCACAAAATAATAAATGTTGGGAGAGGTTGTGGCAAGATTGGAACTCTTCTACACTGCTAGTGGGAATGTAAAATAGTATACCCACTTTGGAAATCGATTTGGCACTTTCTTAAAAAGCTAGAAATAGAAATACCATGTGATCCAGCAATCTCACTTTTTGAAATATATCCTAGAGAAATAAGGGTTGTCACACAAACAGATACATGCACACCAATGTTTACAGCAGCACTGTTCACAATAGCAAAATGATGGAATCAACCTAGATGCCCATTAACAGATGAATGGATGAGCAAATTATGTGTTTTAGTCAGCTAGTGCTGCTGTAACAGAAATATCATGAGTGGATGGCTTTAATAAAGGAAAGTTTATTCTTACATAGTCTAGCAGGTTACAAGTCCAAATTCAGGATGTCTGCTCCAGAGGAATGCTCTCTCTCTTGTCAGCTCTGGAGGAAAGTTCTTGTGTGGCATCAGTCTTTGGTCAGGGAGCATCTCGGTGCAGGAACCTCAGATCTGAAGGACACACTCTTCTCCCAGTGCTGCTTTCTTGATGGTGTGAGGTTCTCAATTCTCTGCTTGCTTCCCTTTCCTCTTATCTCTTGTAAGATGAAAGGATTAAGGGTGGTGCAAGCCATACTCCAGGAAATATCCTTCTACAATGGAGCAGGAAGGTGATCCTATGGAGGAATTCATAGTCCCACCCTAATCCTTTAACATATAGCATAGGAAAATGACAAAATGGAGGACAACCACAAATACTGAGAATCATGGCCCAGCCATATGGCTACATATATTTTGGGGGGGTTATCATTCAATCCCTGACACTATGGTATATTTACACAGTGGAATACTACACATTGATAAAGAACAATGATGACTTAGGAAAGATCTCATAACATGGAGTCCTCTGGAAGACTTTATGCTGAGTGAAACTAGTCAGATGCAAAAGGACAAATACTGTATGAAACCACTATTATAAGGACTTAAGTTTTAAACACAGAAGAAAATAATTTTTTATGGTTATAAAGGTGGAGAAGGAGGGAGAGGGTATTCACAGCAATAGTAGGCAGGGATCGGGTTAAGTGGAGGCAGTGACAGCACTCAGTATACAGGAGATTAGAGCAACTAGACTACACAGAAAGCTAAAAGGTTTTCTAAACACAAGCCAGCGTTTTGAAGGACAGAGTAGCAGGGACAGGGGTTTGGGGAGCATGGTGTCAGAGGACATCTAGACTAATTGGCATAGCTAAGTTTTTTTTAAGAAAATGTTCTGCATCCCACTTTGATGAGTGGCATCTGGGCCTTAAAGGCTAGGAAGCTACCATCTAAGTAGCATCAGTTGGTTCCAGTCTACCTGGAGCAGAGGAGAATGAAGGACGTCAAAGACATGAGGGACATGTGGGCCCAGAAGACAGAAGGGGCCGTCTGATCCAGACACTACATCGACCTGAGATCAGAAGAACATGATGGTGCCCAGCCTCCACGATGGCCCCGACATGGAACTGTTAGGGTCCGCGATTTTCAAGGTGAGACGCTGTTACTTTAAAGGTTAAATTTTACTAAAAAAATATGCCCAATAGGAAAAATACTGGTGCACCAGGGACGCACCCCAAACTACACAGAGCAGGGGGCAACAACGAGCTTCCTCAGCGCCCAGTATTTAAATCGTGAGATTTCAAAGCAGGGAGGGGGAACTGACCTTTACATTGATTGGTTAAGGCCACCTGGAATTCCTGTTAGTTGTAAAATGTGGTCAAGGTCTAGGGGTCACTTGCAAGGCTGTCCCCAGGCTTGTCTTGTGACAGATGTTTTGTAAGACAAAGGTGAGATTACTCTATAGTATTTTCTGCTATTAAGTTGTTTCCTGGGGCTTTCTTTAATACCTTGAATTTTTACTGCGCCCTTCCTCAAAGGCTGTCACTTATGCCTCATTTCAACAGAACACAACTGTAAAGTCACTGATGTTGTGGGAGAAAAATGGATGTGTAGAACTAGAACTCTATCAGAAGGCGACACTTCACGGTCTGTCAGGCTGGAGGGCCCTCTGAAGACAGGGCTCCTGGACTCCGCGCTGGCCTAGAGCTGGAGCCAGTACTGAAGCCGGTTCTTCAGACAAAGGCTGGACTGGACTGTAAGGTGCAAAGGGATGCTGGCACAGAAGATGCTCTTTGGCTTAAATGTACACGTGAGGCTGTCTGAGCCGCTTCTCCTTAGTGGTGAGGTGAGAGGGCGGAGGGGGACAGGCGTCGGCCAAATAAATATGGGAGAGCAGGGTGCAAAGGAGGTGTGCACTGTCATGGGGTAGTTGTCATGGACTGAGTTGTGTCCCCCCTCCAGATAATAGAAATTTGGGCTATGATTACCAGTAAAGTGCAATTGCCTCCATTTTGTGGTTTTCCTATAGATCCTGATCTCTGCCTGGGGGTAATAGATAAGGTTCTGTTAGAAGACGATTAGGGTGCAATTGCAACACTCCGGTTTCCCTGGAGTGTGGCTTGCACTACATTTTATCCTACGAGAGATGAAAGGAAACAGAAGCAAGCAGAGAGCTGGAAACTTCATACCAACAAGACAGCAGCACCAGGAGTAGAACTCATCTTGCAGACCTCAGGTTCCCACACTGAGATGCTGCCTGATCAAAAACTGATGCAACACAAGAAACTTCTTCCAGAGCTGACGGAGAAAGAAGCATTCCCCTGGAGTGGACATCCTGAATTCGGACTTGTAGCCTACTGGACTGTGTAAGAATCAGTGTTTCCTTGCTAAAGCCGTCCATCTCATGGTATCTCTGTTAGAGAAATACCAGAGGGCTAAAACACGGGGCAGGGTGGGTGTCAGAAAAGTCTGGCAGTTTGGCTACCTGCCGCAAAAAGCCAGTTCACTCAGATGGGAGCTTTTGGGGTGAGATCAAAGGTTTTATTTGCAAGCCCGCATTGCAAAGGGACAGGGAGACAGTCTCATCCTCGGATCCTGTCCAAATTGATCAGGCAAACACTGAGTATTTAAAAGGAAAGACCACATGTAGATATAGGGAACAACGTGAACAAGTTGGGACATGTGGGGGTCAACTGAGTGGAGGTCAGCCAGGTGGAGGCCATCAGCTGGGTAGAGGTCTGCTTCACAGTCTATCTGGCCATCAAGGAAAACGGAGTGATGTTAGACTCATCTGGCTGGTGACCTAGAAGAAAAATGCTCAAACACAAGTGACTTCTCTATCCTCTGGGCCTCCTGCTTGGTTCTTTTATTACTGGTTTTATCAAGACCAAAGGAGTCAATTATTGTCCACAGTTCACTGAATCCATAGTGGAGCCTACAGAAGGCCCCACCCTAGCGTCACCGCCTGGGGCTTGTGCAGTGTGGAGGGCCTGTCCTTCCCTGCATGTTAGAGGTAATCTGAAACAATGTCACCCAGGTGCCCTTAGTTTTGAGCACCCCTGACATGGAGGCTATTTCAGCCTCCGGTTTCAGTGTGTTTGGGGTTTTATACGACAAACTGAATTGGATCGTAAAGTTTTTTTAAAGTTCAATAAAACATATCTATAAAAAAAGTATTCTACACTCTGGAGAGGAGGGCCCAGTCCTTGGAGAAGAACATCATGCCTGGGAAAGTGGATATCAGCAAAGGCGAGGGAAGCCCTCAGCGAGGTGGACTGACATAGTGGCCACCACAGCGGGCTTGAGCATCGATCAGGAGGACAGTGCTGGACCTGGCAGCGTTTCGTCCTGTTGCACGCGGAGTCGCTGGGAGTTGTAATTGACTCAAAGGCATCAAACAATGGTATTGATCAATTCTATTACCTCTGTCACTCTGTGGAACTGGCTCTTCCAAGTATCTAGGAATTCCATATTGCTAATACAGTGGTCATGTCTCAGCCCTTACTCTAGTTTAGTCTCTCCCTTCCCCTGGAAACACCCTCTTGGCTATTCTGTGTCACTGGCCACCTCTTCAGTTTTGCTATTCCTTTTCATCTTCCTGATTTAGGAAATTAGAAGTGTGGCCATTACAACATGTCCTTGAGAATAAAGAATGTGACCCAGCTGGAGGTGGACTCACAAGGACACATCAACCGTGCCCCAAGACAAAAACAAACAGACAGACAAAAACAAACAGATAGCCAAACAAAAACAATACCTAAAACAATTTTGGAAAACATCTTTTAGGGAAGCTTTCGTATAAACCATAAAGCACAAAAGACCCATGTTTTCCACTCTTTTATTATTATTAACCTCCTCCTGCCCCGCAACTAATTGTTTTATCTTGCATTCTAGTTTCATGCATACAGATTGAACACTCAACTAGGCTGTCCGCTGTTTAAGGGGAGTATGGAAGTCCTTGTCTCTTCTTCTCCTGAATGTCTATTACAGTGTCTTACACACAATAGGGAGCTCTACTGGTGAAGTGGTTAGGAGCTTGACTATTAACCAAAAGATTGGCAGTTCAAATCCTCTAGTTTCTCTTTGGAAACTGTGGTGCAGTCCTACTTTGTCTCATAGGGTCACTGCGCATCAGAATTGACTGGCAATTTTTTCTTTTTTGGTTTATACACAATAGGTGCCTGATAAATGTTTGTTAATGATGGAAGCAAAGGTTCACTCACTGTCTTAGACTGGATTCCCTAGAGAACCAAAACCAGTAAAACACACACACACAGACACACACACACTCACTCATTCACACACACACACTCACACATGAGGATTGACAAGTTTGTGAACGCATCCTAGAAAAAGTGCTACACACCTCTTTGCTGAATATCACTATGGTCATCTTTGAAGTGCTCCCCTTGGGAAGCTATACACCGATGCCAGTGTCTAGTCCACCCTTCAAAGCAGTTTTGGAACCCCTTTTCTGGAATCACCATCAGAGCTGTTGTCATATTAACCTTAATGTCCTGAATGTCATCCAGATGTCTTTCTTGCAATATTTCCTTTATCTTCAGGTAGAGAAAAAAGTCACTTGGGGCCACACCAGGTGAGTAGGGAGAGTGTACAATACTGTTATTTGTTTCCTGGCTAAAATCTCCCTCACGGACAGCTATACAATTAAGTTCACAAACTTGCCACTGTGTCGCTGTATACAACGGCCATTCCAGAAAGAGTTCCAAAATGGTTTTGAAGGGTGGACTAGGTGCTGGCATTGGTGCATAGCTTCCCAAGGAGAGTACTTTTGAAGGTGACCATAGTGACATTCAATAGCAAGGTATGTAGCACTTAGAACAATTAAGTTCACACACTTAATTGTTGTACCTCGTGTGTTTGTGTGTATGTGGAGAGAGAGAGAGAGAGTTATATCAAAGAAATAGCTCATACAGCACACAGCTGTAAATATCTCAAGTCTGGGGTCAGTCTGGAGGCTTCTCCTCAGATAGCCCAAGGGTTGGTGACCCAAGATCGGCAGGTCAGGGAGCAGGGCTCTTGCTCACAGGCTGTGAAGATTAATGAACCCCTAGACTGGCAGGCAAGACTGCAGGTGAGCTGCTAGCTCAGGTCCCAAGAACCAGAGGTCAGATGAACAGGTGCCACCTGCAGGATCCAGAGAGAGCAAAAGCCACCAGCCTTGCCAGAATGTCCAACTTATATTCCATGCTGGTTATATGCCAAGGACACTCGTTTTCACCTGATTGGCTACTCACAGCAGATCTCATCCGGTGATGATCACATCATACAACTCCCAGCCATGTTGACACATTCCGACTGACCATCACACCCACATTAAGTATGAAGACAACGAGGTCATCCAAGTGGCAGCTAATTGTCAGAGATGAGTCCAGCAGACACCACTGATGCCTGTCCTCATCCCCTCAGCTCACTCGAGTTTACTACATCTGCAGAGTCCCCGTGCACTGATGTCTGCACCCACCCTTTCCTCTCTTCCTGACTGTGAAGCGCATTAAAGAGCCAACAGCTCTGAGGACAACCTTCAAGCAACAGGCAGGAATTGGTAGACCAGCACCCCAGCCTCCGGCAGGGTGATCGCGAGAGGAGTTTCATGGGGTTTGTGGGTCCCCTGCAGGATCCAGCCCCCATTGCTCCTGCTGCTCGTTTATGCTGCAGATGTTTTTGTCTCCCCACCACTTTTCTCACTTCTTCATTTATGCTTTCTAAGCTCACCCTTCAAATGAACGATCTCCACCTAAGTCCTTGATGAAGAGTTTTCATTTAGCAGAACGCAAGCTAGCTGGTGAGCCATCTTTCCATTTGCAGATGGAAGTAGAGAACGTTTCTAATAAGATGATGGAGCTCCCTGGGGCCCTAATTCCACCTGTATGTCCTCCAGATCAACTCTTGCTGGGAATTGAGGTGTGTTGTGGAGGAATAACAGACATGAGGACATTTGAAAAAGCTAGAGCCTTGGATTGCAACGGGATCAGAATAGGATTTGAATACTGTTAAACAAGAGCTGATGAGCACAGCATCTGAACACTCAAGAGATCCTTATATGTATTACAAAAAAAAGGAGGAATCTCAATTTGTTGCATTTTACTCCAATTCATGAAGTTGACCCCATAGGACAGAGTTTAACTGCCCCACAGAGTTTGCAAAGAGCAGCTGGTGGACTAGAACCACTGATCTTCGGTGAGCAGCTGAGCTTTTAATCACTGTACCTCCAGGCTTCACGTGTACTATGGTGCTAAGAACAGGGCTTTAGCTTCCAACTACCACCTTAACCCATCTATAACAGCATCCAGCAGTGCCTGGAAAATGAATCAACAGGACTTGAATGATGGGACCCAGGACTGAGCGCTCTTCAGAGCCTGATTCAAGGTGCTGTCTTCATATGGATGCTCTTGTTTTTGTAATTTATGCTATTGTTGAGACTATACACAGCAGGACACATGCCTATCCAACAATGTCTACAGTTAGAGACACTGATTCCATTCTTTGAGTTGTACAGTCATTCTCACCCTCCTTTGCTGAGTTGCTTCTCCTCCATGAACATAAACTCATTGCTAAGTTTCCTAGATAGCAATGTTGTGACCCTTAAGCTTGCTTACACACGCATATGCACACACAGACACCCTGAGTTTCGAGGGAAATCCTTTCTTTCCCTCTGACCTCGTAACAGGTATTAGCGGCCACAGTTCATCAGTGCCCTCCCTGACCTTGGAAGTTTGGGCTGGAAGGGCCCTCTGTGACCATGTACTGAAATCCAACCCACCCCAGAGCGGGGGCTGGAGGAGCCCAGGGTCCTGCCTCCCCGTGACTGGCCCTCTTTCTGCAGTAGCCACTGGGAACATTTCAAGAAGCAAGCCATGATGGAGGTTCACAGTCATGAGAATTTTCAGATTCAATTTCAACAGCACTGCCACTTAAGCAAGGCTGCCAGCAAGATAATGGGGATGAAGACAGGCTCTGTAAACAGTCCCAAGGTGAGCCATCTGTGTAGTTCACTGCCAAGGTCAAAGAACCCGGGCTTGGATGGACAGCTGCCAAAACGGAGAAGCTAACAAAGACCGGTCACTTAAGGGGCCCTCCTGAATGGGACACCAGTGTGTTGGCGGGGACCCAAAGAGCACGGTACTCTGCCTGTGTGCCATCCCCACACCCCTATTTGAAGTACAGTACACTTAAGCTAATTAGAATTGATGCTAACTTTGTACAGTTGTGTAAAAACCTATTGTTTTCTGGACTGCTTTGCTTCTGTTTGCGGCTCCTCTCTGAGCACCCGCCACCTGCACCACTGGTCAGTGGGTGTCTCTCCAAGCCTTCCCCATCTGTGCTCCCTTTCGGGATCTCCTTCCTCATGAGTACATTCGCCCCAGCTGCTGTAGGGCTAGGATTCCGCACGCTCTGGCTGTCCGCACCACACTCGCCTTCACGCTCTCTGTCATCCAGCAACTGAATACCCATCGTCTCCCTGGCTTGGCTCAGGAAAGCAGAGCGCGATGAAGAGTCAACTTCCCATTTTCCGGTTGCCCTTACCCAAGTGCTCAACACTAGAAGGGCGGCAGTGTGTTCGGTGACCTCGTCTCATCAGGGTAACTCTCTGGGTCTGGGCCCAAGCTGGATAACAAGCCTGTGAATAATGGGAAGCTGATCGCAAAGCCTTATCACAGTGAAGTTGAGAAGCAGAGGCCTTTGTCCCGCACCCCCTGGTCCTCTCCCCGAGGGCCTTTTCTTAAACCATCCAGGCTAATGGGGTTCCTGTGGCACGCATTCATTCGTCACAAGCCCCGATTCAGGCGGCTGTGCTCTGATTCAGGCTCGAATGTTTCCACACTTACGGGCTTGTAAAGGAGTGAAAGGAAGATCATAGATAAACTTACAGAAAGGCTTCTGTACTCAGCTGCAAAGAGGGCTCTACTGACCTCCCTACTTTAGTAACAGTCTTGAAAAACCCAAATTAAAGGTGCAGAGAAGGGGTGGAACCAGAACACGAGAAGGTACGCATACTGCACGCAGCTCTGCCAGCTTGACTCCCTTCCAACCACTTTCCAAGGGATATGGACCCCAGAGAAAGAGACGGGCTCGGGGGAAGATTCTTATTGCTGTCTGGCCGGAGGAAACCCAACAGACAAAGCCTCCCTAAGGTTGTTTTTCTTAATGAAAGTAACATTTATTCAGCATCTCCTACATATAGATTCGATGTTCACCTGAAAAAAGAACAGTTTTGTACACTGTCTGAGAACTAACAGTGTAATGGAGACTGTGGGCATGCATATTAAATCTAGTGTTAAGGCACTGTTCATATTGTGGAGAGTACCAGGTAGAGAGGTAAATGACAGATGGTGGGAGTTCAGGGGGGTCAGAACATTTTCTGACTGAAGGAGAAAAAGGGCAGTGCTGAGTAAATGGTACTCAAAATGTGACCCTCTGTGCTTTCTTTATCAAGAAATCTTTATTGTGTGATTAAGTATACAATCTAAACCAATTTTGCATGCCTGCCTATCTGCAGCTCCTTCTGTTCCCCTTGCCCAGTGACATCACACGCCTTTTCATTCCACACTTGTCATTTCCTCATAACAAGGTCTTCTCTCCATCCTCTACTCTCCCATCTAGAAAGAGACCAGTAGTTGGAAAGCATCTTCTAAATGCACAGAACCGTTAAGTACACACACGTTATGGTCACACTGTGTCCTCGAGTCTAGTCCATTTTTGTCCAGTGTTGACCTCTGTGGTGTTTTCTAGACAGGGGCAGCAGCAGGTCTAGTGGCCATGCTGACCGTTGGACCATCCAATTGGGGTCTTTCAGTAGAGTTCCTGAGCTGCACCAATCTTTTTCTCATGGTTCCACAGGGACTCCACATTGTGTGCCCCATCATGGCTGTCTTTGGTGGTGGGTTGCTGTGTTAATTTTTACTTGTTAAGATCAGAACCTTTTGGGGTAGGGTGGGAGAGTCAGGAAAGGAAAGGTAATGTTAAGTTCTAACTGGTTTGTGAAGTATAACTGGAGGGGCTTGGCTGGGAAATTCTGGGACTCGAAGTCCTAGACTAGTTAACCATTTTCCCCTACAACTCAGGGCCCTAACGTGAGCTGTGCTTCAATAACTGGTTATCAGAGTTGACAAGAATGTGGGCTCAGGGGAAGGCTGGCTTAGTCACTCATGAGGAAGCGGACCTCTCTTTACCTTCTACCCTTTTGGATCAAATTTTTAGCTGGAGTTCAAGAATAAAACAAAACACTTCAATGTCAAGGCACCAATTCCCTCCACTACCCTTCATCCCCAAACAGCTGAGGGAGGCCCCTCCACTGCCGTCGAGTCGGGTTGGACTCACAGCAACGCTTGAGGTCGGAGCAGAACTGCCCCATAGAATCTCCAAGGACTGCCGGACGGATTTGAACTGCTGACCTTTCGGTGAGACAAGTAGCACTTAACCCACTGCACCACTAGGGGTTCCTTGAGAGAGGCAGCTACCCAGAAACGAGAAGCCAGGTGGCTTCTGCTGGCTTTCAAATGAGGTCACCTATGGAAAGAAAGCAGCAGGTTCCAGGCACTTGGTGAACTGAAAGCAAACTTCTTTATTGTACACAGTACAGAATATAACGCAGCTTGGCAGGGCGCACGCAGCCCTGCGCACGGGAAAGGATTTCAAATCAACAGGCAGGGGAAAGCCTTTCTGCACTGTGGATGCCCCACGCTCTGGAAAAGAAGCCCAAGGAAAAACCACCCCCAAACCCCAAAGAAACCATCCAGAGGTGCATGAGTCCGATGAGGATGCGGTGGGGCTGCCGTCCTCTGTCTCTCCCGTGACCGTGACGCTCGGGACACGTGGTCACAGCGAGGCAGGGAAGCTCTTGTGGCAGGATTCTTTTCACTCCTACGAAGACAGCATAAAGCCACCCAAAACCAAACCAAAGCAAAACTCCCAAACCAGGCTAAGAAAGGAGAAACAAATCCTATACAGAATTTACAACAAATAGATCTCTAGCCAGCCAGGGGTAAAACAGGCATATAGGTATAGACTATGTGGAGGTTAGAAAGCTATACACAGGATCTGGAAAGAGTCCTTTGATTAGAGTACAATGCTAATTAAGGCCCAAGCGATAGGGTCAAGACCTTTGGGGGCCAATTAGCTTCCAATAAAGGGAAACCGGACGTTTCCACAGCTATAAAATGCACCCCTTCGCCCTGGCAGCAAATGTGGTGTTGCTCAGAAGGGGATGTCTGCAGACCACAGAGAGCTCCATTCATAGAAAAAATGACTCCAAGCCTGTGTCTCCTGCTCACCGTGGCAGTGCTGTACCTTCAATGCTCAGTGGCACGAGACACAGTGAAGTCTACCCACGGAGTTGCAGCTGGTGTACCACTTCTTAGTAACTCTCCCTCTGCTGGGAGCTGGACTTTTACATAGCGTTAGTTTGGCTGTTGAAAACATTTCCAGTATAATACAACAATCAGAATCAACTTTTTAAAAAGAAAAGGGTGGCAGCAAGCTAAAATGCTAGGTGCCTGTCAGCGCCACACGGAAGTCCCAAACTCTATTGAATCATATGCAGGGTCTAAGGTCCAAGATGGAAAGGACAAAAGAAAACAAAGCCAACTGATGACCTGGAAATTGTCATCAGTCATGCCCAGAGAAGTGTCCCTAGGGGTTCCCACCAGGTGGCCAGGTTTCAAATGGACATGACATGTATTATGTACATATGCTTTCCAGAGAGGGCATGAGCACGGGGACTGTGCACGTAAGAATAGAAGCTGGGTGTCTAGGCAGCCCTGCCAACTTCAAAAATGTATACAACTCAGGTGCAAAGATTCCGTCAGGCTGTCTGATGCAGAAAGCACAGAGGAGGCAGGCAGACAGGCTGTGACATGGCTCCGGGATATTCCCTGGGGCAAAGCCCCTTTCAAGCTGCAAGTGTCCTCACAAGTTGGCACGGTCCCATCTAAAGGACACGGTGCATAGTTACCAAAAGATTTGCTGTTTTTATTTTTTTTGCTTTAAATACCAAAACTACAAAACTCAGTTTATAAACGGTTTGCTTTTTTTCCCCCCAAAAACAACCACCAAAAGAAAACATCCCTCAAATCAAACAAAGCAAAAGAAAATACTGTCAAAAGTGTTAACTGCCCTTCTCCTAAAATTAAAGCCATCCACACACAGCCACGTGACTGGGAAGAGAAAGAGGACTTGTCTGACTTGGTCACCACGTGGCTGGAAGGTTCTCGAGCGTGGTGGTGTACTATTTGAGACTCATGGGGTGGGTAACCACGGTTCTGACCATGTCATCTTTCTAGACCAAGGGTACACGGTTCAGATTCAGTTGAGCTCTGAATTCTTAAGACGTCATTTTTAACCCGTCATGATTTGAGCCTCCCCAACTCAGCCTAGCTACTTTTCTGTAGGTTTGTGATTTTTCAAGCCACTATGCAAATCAGAGCCCTTCTGTGTAAAGGCATTTAGTAGTCTGTGCTCCAAGAAGATTGTCACACTTTCCCTCCCGGTTTGCGGCGCTAACCTGAACAAGGTACGGCTTTGCATATATTATCCACGGTAAGGAGGCACCATTTCAATCTCTACCCAGAAGGCTTACTGTAATCAGAGTGGAGATAGCAGCCCCTTCCCCTTGGTGGTTTTCTGCCCTCCCTGTTCCCACTCCCTAGCCAAGGTACCTGTCTCTAAGGGTGCCAATCCAGAAATGGCTTGGGCTCTCCAGATAATACTCAAAGGGCAAGCTTTAGGAATGGCCAAAAACACAAACAAAACCACTGCCCTCGTTTGCCTGAATGGGAACTGGTAGCTCTAGGGACTGGCTGCGCAGCCAGTCGGCCTCTCAGTAAGCAAAGCCTTCCGCGTAGGGCAGGCTGCCGCAGCGCTCCACGTCCAGGAGGTAAGCGGGGTTGTCTTCAAAGTGGGTCAGCGGCAGGGTGTCCTCCTCGTTGAGGTGGCACTCAGACTCGGCCTTCAGAAAAGGACGCTGATTATCAGGAAAAGCCATGGAGAACAGGGCATCTGGGTCACAGACAAATTTGTAGACGTATCGTTCACCTGCCACCTGAAGAGAGAAAATATGCCTTCAAAGGCCCTGCTGGAATGGCATGGGGCTCAAGGGAAGAGCAAGGTGACAGACATCTGCAAGTCACCAAGCTCTCAGGGATCCACCGACCAAAGAAAGCTCACCAGCTACGTAATTAGCTGAGTTCCTCGGATTTATTTTGATACATCTTGGGGACCTATTGCCCACCAAGTGGTCTATGGACACCACAGCCTAGCATGTGAAAGAGATTCCAATCCACACTGCCTGTGGCCACTGAGTTCATTCCAACTCAAGAGTCACTGGTCACTCTTGAGTCCCAACTCACATGAGACTGGCTTTTAAAAAGGAACTCCTTCCCTTTTGGTCTTAGATGGTTGTGCTGAGGCCGGTGCTTGGTGTTACAAGAAGTGACGAGGAATGAGAGGGACAACTTGGTCATCAGACTATGTTTCCAGTTCCCTCCCAAGTTGAGACTTCCTGGTGAGGCTTTCTCACTTAGATGGGTCAGGCATTTACTTAGGGGACCTACGGGAGGGAAAATTTTCAGTACGTTCTAAAGCGGAACAGCACTGCTCTCCGGAGGACCTGCAGCTTTATACGGCTGGATCCGTGGCTCCTTCACACTGAAGGAAGATACTGGAAACTATCTTCATGTGGATTTTATGCATCACAATACTATTACAACCAAAAAGGTCTCACTTCTTCAATGGCCAGATGGTGTAGCTGATGAACTACCTAGGTCAGCAGGATCACCCACTCATTGCTGGTTGCTACAGCAACCACACAACACGGCCCAGACCTCTGGAAGATCAAACCTGAGGACTGGCTTTGGGACAGTAACCCTAAGGGGCAAGGGAAAGTGGCTACAATTACTGGCAAAACACACATTTTAGATTAAACAGTTGCGACGGTTGAGTTTAATGCGGCCTTCTAGTCATGGGAAACCAAAAATCAAAGATACTTAATCATTCTGTTGTGACTAAATATTTTTTAAATGAAGACATAAGGTTTTGTTCCAAATCTGAAATTTTTAAGAGGTCTGCTGCTACAGTGGCTGGCTATACAAGGAGTGGTACCATTGTCCCACGGGGTCTAACTAGATTATCTTATGGGGACACTTCCATGTCCAGCCACCCAAACACAGCTGTGTTCCTTAGAACTCAAAGCACTGTGGAACCGGGTACTGCAAGTGTAAAACTGGGAAGGTTTTATGCTTCCATCAAGACTTCCATCAAAAGAAGTCTTAAGGGGGGTGGGCCGATGTAGACTATCCATCACCCCGATTGGATTTCTCTGAAGCCACCGCTGTACCGGAAATCCTCCCAAGTCAGTACATGTATGTGGAGGAGTGGGGAGGAGGGCATAGTGGAAACACTAACAGACTGGAAGCTTGGGGACTTCGGACTCATGAAGGAGCAGGCAGGTGACAGGTGCAAGGGAGGGCTGGCCATGTAAAGAGAGCGTGGAGACTGTCGTAGGTCTTAAATAAACCTGAACGAAACCTGTTGCCATCAAGTCAATCCAACTCAATAGGGCCCCTACAGGACAGAGCAGAACTGTCCCAGGACAGTTCCCAAGGAGCAGCTGGTGGACCTGAACCACTGACCTTCTGGTTAGCAGCAGAACTCTTAATGTCTACACCACCAGGGTTGCAGTTCTTCAATAGGATGGTTACATAACTATGTGGGTTTCCTCCCCCCCTACCTTTTTATAACATACTTAATTTACATGCATATAACATTTATTCTTTGGTAAAACATCACTAAGGCAGACGTCATGCTAAAATTCCTCCATCGAAAGCTGTTTAATATTTTAAGGTGGACAGGGGACTATGGGGTCACAGGATCATGTACCTAAGTGGAAGATGGGCCTGGCTCCAGTGAGGACAGATTCTTAGGAGCACTGTCCCCGTTTATCTTGTTGTTCACCCCCCTGCAGATGGCTGAAATACATATGCACTCGACTCTGGAGAACAGCAGAGTATCAAATCTGGGGGCTAACGAAGACCAACCAGAGATCTGCCAATTCCCACCTTCTCTCTAGAGCGCATGGGATTTTAAGATAATGACCTAACTAAGAAAAATCCTGGTGGTGTAGTGGTTAAGTGCTACATCTGCTCACCAAAAGGTCAGCAGTTTAAATCTGCCAGGAGCTCCTTACAAACGCTATGGAGCAGTCCTACTCTGTCCTATAGGGGGGTCACTACGAGTTGGAACAGACTCGATGGCAATGGCTTTCTTGTTGCTATCTCAATAAGGATTTTGTTCTGGCGTTCTCCAAATATACTTCATCCTCTACTCTGCAAAGACTGTTCTGCTACCCACTGACACTCCTGCCAATTTACAAAACCAAAACCTGTTGCCATGGAGTTGATTCTGATTCACAGAGGTCCCAGGGAACAGAGAACTGCTCCATAGGCTATCCAGAAGCGGCTGCTAGATCTGAACCGCCCACCTTTGGGTTCGCAGTGTGGCTGCTAACCGCCTGAGCCGCCAGGGCTCTGTCAGCGGATCAATTTCAGTGTTTTTCAACTCAAGTTCTAGTTCCTGTAGGTTTTGAAACAACAGTCAAATTTTCCTATTCCTCTAACACTTCTGAGAGATGAGACCCACAGGTCTGGAGGTCTGGTTGGGCTAACACGAAGACCCTTCAGCTTCGTTCTGTGTGAGCGGACCTTCTGAGCAGAAGCACTCAAGGGCTCTGGTGTGGACCCAACGGTCGGCCTCTTCGCTGGACACCTTTGGAATCAGAGACAGAGGAGGTAAAGCAGAGGACCCTAACTGTCTTGCTGTGCGTTCCACACGAGCCTCTGGTTTCCGCGCACACAGAGCTTTACAGACCTCCTCACACGTTGCTGGCCTTAGTCTGTTTTCACTAACCTTTTTTTTTTCTCACACCACAGAGATGAACTCTGAGGCTAACACTCTCTCCCACCCTTTTACAGTCTTACACTGATGCCCTTGCCATCTTCCTTCCAAGTGACCAGGATGTCAAGTCTCACTTATCACAGATGCCCTCGCCCTTTCCCTCCGAGTGACCAGGCTGGCCCGCGGTGCCCCCGAAGGCCTACCTTCTGCATGATGCCTTTCTCGTAGTAGTAACGCAGAGAGCGGCTGAGCTTGTCGTAGTTCATGGCGGGCCGGTTCTTCTGAATGCCCCAACGCCGCGCCACCTGCAGAGACACGAAAGCAGACAGGGGTGGAAACACATCCCCT
This sequence comes from Heterohyrax brucei, assembly GCA_028571685.1. Taxonomy (NCBI): domain Eukaryota; kingdom Metazoa; phylum Chordata; class Mammalia; order Hyracoidea; family Procaviidae; genus Heterohyrax; species Heterohyrax brucei. Next base: position 83,385,181 of record CM053157.1, on the reverse strand, counting down.
GGCTTAGCGGTTTGCTCCGAATCCCAGGGGACCCAGTTCTGTAACTTGACCAGGCTTTGGTCCTTGACTCACTTTCCCCACCTGGAAGGAGAAGGGCTTCCTTCTCTCAAGACCAAACATTCAGCAAAGGTGATGATTTCATCCCAAGCGCTAACAGATGAGATCTAGAGGCAGGAGAGTTCTAGCACTTTAAGACAGCAGAGGGCTTGGCTAATGTCCCAGAAGAAGCAGGCTCTCTACCATTTCTCCACATATGAATTAGTGACCAATACCCATAACCCATTAGCATGCTGCCATTAAGTGTTATGGTTTCTGTAGCAGTCAATAAGGAATAATTAGAACAGTCATTCCTGAAACATTAGAAACACGCTAGCGAGTTGCTAATGGGCCAGCAGAGCAAAAGTTCAATCCTAATAAGATTGGAAAGGGGCTGGGAGATGGGTATTTATTGCAGCCTGCGGAGCAGGAGGGAATCAGATCATTTCAGCCTGCTGCCGTCCAATCTCCCGCTCCCAGCAGACTTGCAGAATGGACAGTAAAGCATGTAGCACCATTATCCACTTAATGAAAAATTAACAGGGCTTCCCAAGCAGTTCTGAAGTGCATTATATCGAGCCTGGTCCGCCTGAGGTGCAGTGATGGGGACAAGGAAGAGGGGCCCTGGGCCGAGAAAGCTTCGAGCAGGAAAATGTGCCAGCAGGCTTGGCGGTGCTCAGAGCGGCCACGCCATCTCTGCCCTCCAGGATCTCTGCACTCCAGCTCCCACATGTAAGCACGCTGGTCAGGGAAGGTGGAGTGTGAACTCTGGCAAAGGGGGACTTCTTGGGGGTCTTCACGGGGGCGCAAATACACGGCCAGGTTCTGAACACTTCAGGTATGTTCTGGAAACATTTTGTTTTTTTAAAAAAACAAAACAATTAATTTCTTCTGATCTTTTACAAACTAAACGTACACATGGGATGGGAAGCGAGAAGATGACCCGAGGAAGAGCCAACCTGAAAGAAGCATTTGGGTGGAACAAACAAATGTCTCCTGAACTTAGGACTCTCAACAGAACTGTAACAAATACCAGAAACAGTAAGTGAGGAAGACTATGCTTGTTCCGATCACGCAGGAGTAACTCAATAACCAGCAATCCTTTCTGCCTTGCATAAAAAACCTGTCATCCCTCCGCATCTCTTTGTTGGCTTCATGCCTCCGTGGGACACATGACAGCCCTGAGTCTCCCTTTTTCTCCGTATCGTTCTCATTCAACTCTATCTTCAAAACAGCCAAAGCGGCAAAATTTACCAAAGACCAAGTACATCCTGCCACCAATGGAAACCAGTGGTGAGAAAGGTAACCAGCTTCACCTGTCAACACCTGTCCTTCCATGCTGGTGACACACCAGGATGCACTGTTGAATCCGCTGGAAGTGACACAGGGAATCTGAAAGGAAATCCAGCCCCTGGTTTTAGTATGCTCTGGGTGGAAAACAATCTGGAATATTCAGAACCTGAGTCATGACCCCATTTTTGGGGTGTCACTTGCATATGCAACAGATTGCCGGAGAGTGGGCTGGTGTATGTGCAGATTTCCAAGCAGCTCTGGTAGCCATAGTTACAGACTGATCCTCTTAGGTCAGAGTCCTGTGATGCCACAGCTCTCTTCAGGGCTGTCTTCCACAGTGTCGCATGATACGTACGTACGGCACAGCTCTGCTGCAGCTGGAAGTTGGGGCTGCCCCCTTTTTTGGGGGTGGGAGGCAGGCAGTAACTTGTTACTACTTTTTCTTCTCATTTTTCTCATTTGTTACTTTAAAAGTCAACATGTAAGGACCCACGGCCAAGGGGTCAAACCCCACATACCTCTCTCCCTCCTCTTCACAGATGGCAGGACTTGCTGGCAGCCCATCCTTTTAAACCTCCCCATGGCATCAGTTATCGGCCACATGTGCAACAAACAACCCTCCCCCCAAAATAGCCATTAATGCAGATTCACTGTTAAAATGGCTCCAGATTAAAGCCGAGTCAGTCGTAATTGAGAGGGTGCTAAGCTGGAGGACTATCAAAGACATTTGATTAGGGGGCCTGCCAAGATGCAGTTCTAAAACCACAATTTCCATGCACACTGTAATGGGTATTGTGGCTAATTACCCAGAGTGCACTATTCCGCCACACAGCTGTCTACAATTACGTCCCCAACAGCTTCCTCCTCTACTTCACCCTTCAGGCGTCCCGCATGACGACTCCTGACAGCTTTTGTGAGGGCCTGGTATCTTCCTGAGAATAATGGGGCAGAGGCCCCAGAGTTGTATAAAGACTGCGGGGGTAGGAGGTCTTCACAACTGTGTGTCCCCAGACAGAAGTGTGCATGGGGAACTGAATGGTTCTGGGTGAAAGGAAGGCAATGGACAGGGAGGGTGGGCAGCACTCTTGGGACACAAGAAGGGGTGGAGAGACGTGTTTCCTGAAGACGCAGCTGCCCAGTCAGCAGAGGCAGGCTTGAGGCCACTGCAGGCCTCTCATGGGACTTGGCGGCCTGGCATTTATGAGCACCGTGAATTAATGTTGGTTTCTTTATTAAGTGAGAAAGCCAAGGCGCTCTGCCATCTGTTCATCGCTTTCCTTACCACCGGTAGGAGAGCCGAAGATTCAATAACAGCTTTACAAACGGTCATAACCAGCTTTACCTGCAGCTGGGCAGCAGCAGTAAAGCCATAAAAGCTCCTGTTTGTGACATGAGAGATCAATGAGGGCTGTCCACACGACAGACTTGCTTTCAAAACGCCTCGCTGAGCCTAGGCGACACGCTTTCCTCAGCAGTGAGAAGAAAGGGCCTGGGTGGGACAGATGGCTAGACGGTCCCGTTCCTACATGACTTCCTGCAAAAGCACTGCTTAGAACAACAACAGTGCCCAACGGGCTGGCTCAGGAGGCGGACGGAGCCTCCACAGACACTGTTCACACCCGAGACGCTGACGTATCTCTGCGTCCATGAATGATTCAGGACTGAGGCTAGCACAGGCGTATCCTCTTTCACGAATGCCCTTGAGCGGCCTTCCTTCTCCTGCTAACCAGGATTCTGCTGCAGTTCCCAATCTACACATTCTCCTCCTTCTCCCATCTTAACTCTCACACTGCGTCCTTCTTCCACACCAAGCGCCAGGGTGTGACCCACCACGCCGACGCGCTCCCTTGGTGCGCTGCAGCGAGACCTGGACTTAACCCCTGAGGCTGGTCTTCTGGCTCAAACGTCTTCCCAGTGCGTTGCTGTCATTTCAGTGACACCTAACTCAACGATACCTTTTGTTCTGCTGGTTTAACAGGCCACGCCTATTAGCCATTAAGAAGAGAAGCACACGTGAGTTTTTCAGGGTAGTTGTTTCTTCACGATCTATCTCTACTCTAAACCAGATGGAACCTAAAAAGTCAGCCCATTTGGGTATGCTAAACCAAGAGCCTGATACAATTTACTTTGCTTTTTGACGTTTAGGAAAAGGGTTCCGCGGTGTCTTCTCCATCAAAGAAGTGGTACTTGCCCTGCTCACAGGCTTTCCTGCCACTCATTTTGGGCAAACAGACACTAACAATGCCCTTTTTCACCCTAACAAAATAATGGAGGCTTGTGTCACCTCTGAGCTATTAGGATGCCATATAACACAGTTTATTTATTTTTTAATTCTTAGTTATTTATGTTTTACATTTTATTGCACTTTAACTGAAAAGTTTACAATTCAAGACAGTTACACACTGTTATATGACCTTAGTTATTGTCCCCACACTGTGACAGCACACTCCTCCTCTCCACCCTGTATTTCCCACGACCATCCAATCAGCTCCTGTCCCCCTCTGCCTTCTCATCTCGCCTTACAATACGAGCTGCCCAGTCAGCCTCACGTACCAACTGCAGCCAAGAAGGACACTCTCTGCTGTTACCAGTGCATGTCTCACAGCCCAGTCCAATCTTTGAAGAGTTGGCTTCGGGAACATAACCTAACACACTCTAAACACCTGAAGCTCATGAAGACTGAAGGGATCTCTCCCGATCTCATTTCTCCAGGTTACAGCCATTTGAGACACACAGTGAGAGAGCTACAGAGTGTGATGCCTTACAAAATATCACCTAACACGTTCACAATGCTTCAGATCTAGGCTGTGACACACAGGGCTGAGGCCAACACTAGCCTCTATCACCGAAATGCCACTGAAAAAAGAGGTCCTCAGAAGGAAGGCCACCGTATTTGTAGGTAAGTCTTCATAGCCTCTCTCCTCCTATTTTGCAGAAGTGTTAGAAATACTTTTTTATGTATTCTACTGTGGAGAGCTCTGCCTGTGCACATGTCATCAACTGTCCTACTGATTGGAGGGCACAGCCAAGTCACTGGCCAGGCCAGAATGTGACCGATAGAAGCACCCTGAACACAGCAAAAGCCTCAAGGGATAGAGAAACAAAAACCATCACTGCCATCCTAGTCTCAAAAGCCATCGGAGCCCAACCCCAGGGCTTACCTCCTCGGGCTCGATCAACTTGAACTCCATGCCCCGCCCCGTCCAGGCAATGAAATGGGCATTGGCTGGGTCATCCAGAAGGGTGACCAGGAACTGCCACAGCTGCAGGGAACCTCGCCTCTGGTACGGGGGCCCCTCTCGATACAGAGTGGGCTCCTGTTTCACTTTCCCTGATGGGGGCAAAGAGAATGTGCCATACTTCAGTTTCAAGTTTCTCAAGTGAGTTCGGCAAAAAGCAGCTGTAAAGACGGATTCAACCGTTTCACCTGGCAAGACAGACAGAGGTGCTCTGATGTCTGTGACCCCCTGACTCAGCAGCAAAACCAGGGCTCCTTACCTTCCAGCCTCTCAGGCACCACGCAAGTGTCATCAAAGTATAGTCGGGGATCTTTCTCATATGAAAAGCCTGAAGGAGAAGTTAGAAAGAAAGACCACATTACTGAACAAATTCTAACCGTGCTGTATTAAAACTACAGGCTTAAGGATGACGAGGAGATTCTACCGTTGTGGGCCCTAAGCCCTCTTGCCATATTTAGGCCAGAACAAATTTTCAGGGGCTTCAAAAGGACTTGGGCGCTCATGGTCTGATGCCAACAGCCGAGCCCTGGTCCGGCGTGGCATCAGTTCTTGCTATTAGAGCTAAGACGGCTAAGATCTCTCCCATCCTGCTGACGAGGGCTGCGTGTGTCAGTGTTGCTGTGACTAAGCCTTTGTATCTGAGAGGACGCCATCCATCTCTGCTGGCCTAGTGGGAGGATTTGGCTGATCTGTTATGGAGTGCCATGATTTTTCTTTCAGCCTTCCCTAGAACTTGTCCAGACTGCCCCCACACCTCATTCCGTCATGAAAGAGCCTGGACTATGAAGAACACTGTCAGAATGAATCAAGACTTTGGGCCGGTGAAGCATTGCTAAAAGAAGCAAGTTTAACAGCAAGTTGGAGGTGGCATTATCACAGACATAGTGGGAGAACCTGGAGAGACTGTAGCAATAAAACGTCTTCATTTTGTAGATGAGAAAACAGGGATCAAGAAAGGGAAGTAACTGGTCCAATGTCACATGTAAGTGGAAACCCAACAGAAGGTATAGCAACGAACTGTGGCGTCAGGGAGGAGCAAGGACACCCCAACATTCTCAACCCACAAACCCTCGACACACCTTTGGTGCTGACCCCCACGTCTCCAGGCACCTCGTCAAGATGACTGATCAAATCAAGGCCACTTAATGGACAGCCTTGATGGTCTAGCCCATTTCAGTGTGGGGACTTCACGGTATACTTCTACTAATGTGCTTCTCAGGAGAGAGCCCACGAGCTTCTGCCTGATGAGAAGGCTTCCCTGTGCATGGGTCTCTTGGCCAATATACCTGCTGTACAGGACAGAGGTGTGTTTGTCAGGTACACAGTGGGGACAGCCTGAGGACGACATTCTGTAACAAAGAGCCTTCAACGGCCTTTGAGAGGGCTTCACAGTGACTTGGAAAAATCCCATGGGTAATGGCTCCAAGATTTAACTGGATGTTCTTTCTTGCTTCACCACCAGCCCAGATCAAGTAGCTTCTTGGCTGACCACCAAGGCCTGGGAAAACAGCGACCAACTTTGAGGAAACTGAGATTAGCTGTTTTGGTCTCCTTAGCCCCAAGTGCTCTCTTTCTCTCCCTGTTGCTATACTGGAAGCAGTGTATTTTATCAGTGTTATTTATTATTTAATCCAATACTTATTCATGCTGAGCACTGTGTTAGAAGAAGGTGGTAGGAGAACAGAGAGCCAGCCCTCGGTCTCAAGGAGCTTACATCCCCGTCTGGGGCAGAGAGACAGCAAACTAGGAAAAGAAAGGAGATGGAGTGCAGTGTGCAAGTTACAGTGCAGGCCTGGGGCCAGACTGTTCCAGCTCCATTAGCTGTGGGTCCTTGAACAACTTAATTAACCCCATCTGAAAACTGGGGAGGATTAAGAGTTCGGCTGCTAACCAAAAGGCTGGCAGTTCAAATCCACCAGCCGCTCCTTGGAAACCCAATGGAATCGACTTCAGGGCAACAGGTTTGATTCTCTCATAGAGCACTGGGGGTGGTAATAATTCCTAACTTACAGGGTTGTTGGAAACTTAAATGAGTTAATACACTGACTGCCGAAGGCAGCTCCTGGTATAATCAATGATCGTTAAAGAGCAAACACAGTAACTGCACGCTATGTTAGGTAGTCTAAAGGTTTCACACGACACACGACAGAGCTGTACTGTCCTCTGCCACAGATTCTAGAACACTCCTTGGACGGAAGGATGGCAAGGCTTCACGTCATTTGGACAGTGCCTGGAGCAGAACACCGTGTGTGACAAAGCAGACTGTCAGTCCAAGACAGGAAGACGCTCCACAACACGGACTGACTGTCACAGTGGCCGCAATGATGGGCCCAAGCATCGTGACGACTCTGAGGACAGCACAGGCCCCGGCAGGTTGGTTCTGTTGGACCGAGGGTCGCTGAGGGTAGGAACTGCCCCGATGGCATCTAGCAGCTCTAAATTCCTTGGGGATAAGGGCCACTGCTTGAGCATTTTAGTGTCCTCAAAAGACCCTACACACAATAAAGAAACAAAAACCCACTGCCGTCGAGTTGATTCTGACTCATAGTGACACTACAGGACAGAGTAAAGCTGCCCTGTAGAGTTTCCCAGGAGCACCTGGTGGATTCGAACTGCTGACCATCTAGTTAGCAGACATAGTCCTTAACAACTACGCCACCTGGGTTTCCTACACGTAACGAGTACTCAATAAATACTGGAATAAACATGAGAAATTCTATAGTCTTCACTCATAAAATATTTAAGAACACCGCACTTAAAGAGAAAATAACACAATGCCATCTTTTAAGTCAGGGATTCAGTGACTCTCATGATCTATTTACTTTCCAATTTGGCACTAGGAAGCAATGTGCCTTTTATGACAGGTTGGTATACTTTATGTTATCAATAAGAATGCCGTAATTCGTCACGCTCTACGCTTTTGGCTTTTGGCTAACAGGAAGCTATATATTTCCCATATGTGTTTTGATATTCCGGTGATATTTTAATGGCCTTACTATAAAGTCATTATAAGTGAACAACTTCAAAGTTTACACCTGTCGAACGTGCCAGGTTATTTTTAGAGTGTTTTTTTCCCCTCTAAGGTAAGGATCACACATTCACAGTGTGATTCTCCCCATGGAGAAAAGCAACACAAATCTAGATGAAATTCTAGTCTGGCTTTTCAAACCTCATCAGATGAAGGCCTAACTACAGAGCAGCATCTGGTGGCACTCTGTGGCTTCCAGCCGCTGCTGCATGTGGCTGGCTGAAACATCTGCAAGGGGCTGCTAGTGTAAGTGAAAACTGCAGTCAATTGAATTTGCAGCAGCGATGGTTTTGGTGTGGCCACAACCATCTAATCACTCACATAAAGGTGGCAGGAAAGAAGCACCTGTTTGAGGGGCTAAGTGGCAAAGAAAGATTCAGAACTCTGTGCTAGGATTCCAGGTGAACACTCAAGGCAGGATGGTGAGCTTTGCAATCACAGATGCCAATCACAAAGACTTGTCTCACTAACTGTGTGACGGGCATCTGTGGTCAGGCCTGTGTTGAGAAGGAGACAAAAACCGTGTCAGGGAAATTTTAAGCAATTAAGACTGCTGGTCTTTTTGAAAGTGACTTCTTCCCTGTGTGTGGGGTTGGGGAAGAGAATGGGGAAGAGTAGGCAAAGACCATGCAGGCTCGCCAGCTCTTCTGTGTGTAGTAAGCAAGCCAATGTCTTACTAAAAATATTTCCTTTACGTGTACGCTCTTTGCTAAAGGTTATAATCATGCACGATGCTTTCTTAACTCTCTCTAACCCCTTCCCCTGGCTGTGCCTGCTGCAGGCAGCAACTGCTGCATAGAGCCTGCAAGAGACCCCCCGCCCCCCCAGCTGTGGCAGTCACAGAGAGTGGCCCAGTAGATGGACCTTCTTTGGCAGGGCTGGACACTAACATTATGTCGCCAGGTATCCAGGACAGCAACACTGGGTCTATCTCATCTAACCAAGAAACCACTGCTGGGAACGCACCACTCACCCAAACCAGCCCACCTTCGTTGAGCTGCTTTACCAGCTCTGCCTTCCCTCTTCTCACGTTCTGGAGTACAGAGGTTCCCAAGCTTGGGGCACACTGGGATCACCTGGAGAACTTTGAGGACTCCTGGAGCCTGGGGTTCCAGCTCAGAATTTCTGGTCTAACAGCTCTGGAGCCAGGCCTGGACTCTAGGATGTCTCCAACATCCCAGGGGATTGTCTTGCACAGCTGACGTAGACAATTGCTCCTCTGAGCAGTAGTTCTCTGCCCTGAGTTGCACAAGCCTCTCCTGGAAGGCTTGGGAAGCACTGACTGCTGGGCTCCACTTTCAGAGGAAGAAGCCCTTGTGGTGCAGTGGTTAAAGCACTCAGACACCAACCATGAGATTGGTGGTGTGAACCCACCATCAGCCTCTCTGCGGGAGAAGGATGTAACTGTCTGCTTCCGTCCAGACCGCAGCATTAGAGACCCAATGAGGCAGTTCTACTCTGCCTTACAAGGTCGTGATGAGTCGCAGGCGACTAGCAGGTTTTGGTTTTGGGACTCCCATGGCTTCTGCTTCAGTAGGTTTGTGGGGGTGCCAGAACGTTTTCATTTGTAACAAGGGTCACTGGTTCAAATCTGCCAGGTGCTTTGAATCTTGACAGGGCAGTTCTACCCCACTTATAGGGTTGCTAGGAGTGGCAACTGACAGCAGTGGGTGTAGGTTTTTCTGGCAGTATAGAATAGAAGATGCAACTTCTGGGGAAATCATCTTAACGAGTATCTTCATTTCAGCACTGAGAAGGGCACCCCTGATCCTACCATCCAGAGTCATCCCTTTGCCCATAACGGTGGCTGCAAGCTTCTGAGTCTACGTCTCAGGACCTTTCACCCTCCCCTCAGCCTCATCTCAGTGCCCGTGGGGTCCTCTCTCCACTCACTGAGTCAACAATCGATGAGCTCTGCTGTCTGCTCGTGCAGCGACTACTCAGTCAACACTCCCTCCAACCCCGGCTCCCGACTGCCTGGCTCCCACCAAAGACCTCCTCCTCCTCCCTTACCTTTCCTTTAAGAAAAAACCAGTGGCAAGCACGAAAAACAAACCCTCCCTCCCTCGCCCCCCAAAACTAGTAGCAGAAGCCTTAAAAATGCCATTCCACCTTTAACCCAGAAAATTTTACTTTCAGGAATTCATCCAAAGAAGAGCGTGTGAAATTTAGTTGGATGGATGTCCAGCTCAGCTTGACTTACGTTGGGAATAATCTGGAAATACCCACATTTTCACAACAGGCGATCAGTTAAGTGGTCACCCACTCAGTAAGTACTGCAGGGCACTAAGCAGGTAATTGCAGGGGACTGCTGGGCCCCATGAAGTCGCTGGCTGTCAGTGGGCACAGGGCTGAAGGGTGCTGGGCTCTCGCGCCCACGGGGCTCTCTGCTCTGCCTTCCTGGCCATGCCACCTTTGGCAAGTCTTGGAACCTTGCAGCTCTGTTTGCTCGTGATGTTATGGGATGGCCAACAATGCCCACCTGACAGGGCCACTGAAGGGTGAACAGGCTCGCACTGAAGGGTGCGCTGTGTTGGGGACAGTGCTTTGTATGTAGTGGGTGCTCTGTGTGTCAGTGACTACTGCCAAAAGAAAAGACAGGCAGCAGCTACAGGTCCTCGATGGTTTTGACAGCTTCACACTATCAGTGCACAGCGCAGACTGTGAGACTGTGGAGCAGTCAAGTCAGTGAACTCCCACCTCTGGGTTAGCAGATGTGGCACTTAACCCCTACACATGCCCGGGGTTTCCAGTATACAGCATCCATTACCACTGACAGTGAGGTTTCCCTTTTATCTTCCTGCTTATCTGTATCACATCTATGTTTGGGGCAAACAATACTGGTTGTGTGATAAGAATAGGTTATGGAAGTTTACATGTTACACAAAACTTGCTCAAAGTCAAGTTCCTCCCCCCAAAGCAAGATTCTAGCCCTACTTGGATCGCTTCCTTGAAGCCATAACCTGCCTGACACTTTGGGGTCTTGTTTGTTCTCAATTACTTTCTGCCTCAATTAGTTGTGTATGAAGGTCAAGTTATCAGTTCAAAGTTGGTCACTGTTCCTTTTCTTCATTACCGTGGGACTGTCCTTACACCTGCTAAATTAGTTAGCTAGTTCCAGAAAACTGGGAAACTCTGATGGGGAAATATCATCGTCACACACAAATCAATGTTGGTACACCGGCTGACCCACACTGGTGGGTACACTGTTTGTCTGGGTTCTCCTTGGAGGCACCATCATCTACGCATTGGGACCACACATCTCTTTTGCATCCTTCTGCAGAGTTCTGTATGTGACATACCTCTGCAGTATCTCCCAGCCTCACACTTCCTACAGCTCACCTCCTCAGCCAACTTTACCCCCAAATTCAATGTAAGAATACCTGAGACGTCCCTCCCATTTTCAAAGCAACACCATTTGTCATATAATAACCATTACAAATACAGTCAACTCAACCGGTCACCTAAACCAATGAAATTTTAGAAACAATTTGAAACTCTCTTCTGAAACACTGCTGACCGATATGAGACCACATTTAACGCCTGAAATCCCAAGTTCCAGATTAGGTGCAGCACCATACACAGCTAGACAGATAACCTACTTGTCTGGAATTGGGAAAGCCAGACTGGGTCACTTTCTCTGTAAATGATCTCATGAACTTTCAATGGTTAGGGTCACCACTACTCAAAACGGGGACAGGTTTCAGTGCTTATTAGGGCTGTGCCTCCTCAAATCCTTGGTCTGACATTAAGTCCAGATTATGGTTAATTAGCTCTCGTATTCATGAGCTACAGAAGGCTGAACCAATCACCGCAAATCTTAGCCTGGAAAGTGAGTGGTTTTAAGCTTCCTTGACTTAGTTGGGGCCCTGGTAGCACAGAGCTGCTCTGCGGTCGGAATCCACCAGATGCCCCATGGAAACCAATGAGGGCAGTTCTACTCTGTCCTACGGGGTCGCTCTGAGTTGGAATCAACCGGATGGCATGGGTTTATGGGTTTTGGAGTGTGATGAAGATCAGCCGATAAATAGCAACCAAAAAACAAGAAGCGCTCCTTACCCTCATGGCTGCTGGAGAAATATCCCCCTCTCAAGTAAGACTGGCAGTTAGGCACTTCTGAAACGGAAACACAGAAGGACAGGCCCTTATCAACGGTTCCGTGGTAGAATCCGCGTGCGGTTCTCTGAAGCCCAGCAGTAGATCCCCTAACCCATCTCCGGCTCCAAGATCTGGCCTCTTCGGCCTTATCCTGGCCTAGTGGCACCAGGCAACAGTGGAAACACCCTAGAGCCTCCACCTCAAAGTGAGAAGCCCTACTCATGGGTGTGGGGAGGGAAACACAGTGCCCCCACTCTCAAGGCCCCACTCCCTAAACAATGAGTTGGCCACCAGATCTGGTCCGAGAATTCCTGGGACACAAAGAAACGGGCCCTCCACAGACCAGGACTGGCTGCTGGCCCACATGGATTCAAGAACCTTGGGGTGGAGCAGAGGAGGGCTGCTCTGGTTCTTTCTCCGTCTGCTCCCCTTTACCGGTGACAGTCACAACCAATTCTGCCCTAGAGGGGAAGGTACTTTCAGGCCTAAGAGACCTGGGAGCTGGAAGTTATGAAGCCAAGACAAGAACTGGCAAGGCTGAGACATCTGTCCTATGAAGTGCATTTCGGCCATGTTGGGATAGTTGACAGGCAGTGAAACCACGTTCAAGATCTCTTCCTCAGGCATGTGGTCTAGCCGTCCGTCAGGGCAGGCCAGTGAGTTCAGTCGTGCCCGTTATGGGCTGAGCCTGCGCCCAGGGAAAGGCCACTCAGGTCAAAAACAGAGTACCAGCTTCTGAGAGGTTTGTTTTGAAAGAGTAGGGGGAACTGAGAGGAACCTGTCGGGACAGATTAAAACATCAGTCCCCAAAGAAAAGTATTGCTCATCATGCCTGTGCCTAAGAAAAAGACACCAGAGCTGGAGAGGGGACAGGCCAATGGAAAAGTTTACGAGCCATCAATACCGGACGCTGGGTGTTTTCTGCCATAAAGTGAGAAACATCGTCTTCTATTTACCTCCCCAGCCTGGCCTGTATCAATTTCTGCCTGTTATCTCCGAGAAAGTCAGAACAAACGTTGTATCCCATTCTATCTGCAAAAGCCACGGAAAGTACACATTGACCCACCCCAGCCCAGGCGCTTCGAAGGCACGCAGGGCAAGGCAGAAACCCTATAAACACCCTCAATGCCCTCGGCACCCAGTGTGGTAAGGGAAAAAGAAGAAAGAGTGGGGAAATGAGGAGAAAGAAACCGTTTCTAAGTGCCAGCTGTAAAATTCCAATTCCCTCCCCCTGTGGCCTCATTTGATGTGGCTTGTGGCATGGTGGTTAAAGTGCTCAGTGGCCACCCCAAAAGCCACTGGTTTGCCCCCACCAGCCACTCCACTGGAGAACGATGTGGCAGTCTGCTTCAGTAAACATTCACAGCCTTGAGACCCTATGGGACATTTCTACTGTCCTATGAGGTCACTGTGAGTTAAGATTGACTTGACGGCTGTAGAGTTTTCTTTTTTTGGTCTGTAAGATATGTGGACAGCGAACAGGGATAGCGGTCATCCAAGCACAGCTTGAAGTTGGCAATAGGCTGAATGAAGTTCCCAGGCCAAGAGGCATTCCATAACGAGACCCAAAGTGCTGTGACATGTTACATCTCTCCCCGTGCGCACCAGCAGCTGCTGAAGGACACAGGAAAGTGCCCAGTCAAAAGCACTGCAACAAAGCAGTTACTCCATCATGCAACCACAAGGATGGCCTTTCTCCTGGGGACCGAGGATCCCAGACTCACCGTCACCGAGTCCGCCGTCACTCATAGAGTAGAACTGCCCTGCGGGGTGTGCAAGCAGCGGCTGGGGGGTCGGAATGGCTGATCTTTCGGTTAGTGGCTGTAGCTCTTAACCACTGCACCACCAGGTTTGCCAGTACCCCACACAACCCTCACAGCTCAAGCGCTTTTCTAGAAGACCTTTCATTTCAAGAATGCAAAGCACCAGGCCCTATGTGTTGATTCTCTTCCTTGTATCTGAGACTTCAGTGGAGTTTGTGGTACCCAGAAAGAAAGCCATTAATAAAACTGGGGATGAACAAAGGTTAACAGGCCTTGAAAACGGCACCGCTGAGATTAGATGGCAGTGATCCTCTGGCTCCGGCTCAGAGCTAGCCTTGGGCCTCCTCTGAGGGTCTATAGCCCTCTCTACCATCTCCCGATTCTCACTCCCTCTCCTGTTGTGCTCTGTTCAACTATGCATAAATACATCTACCTTAGCAGATGGTAAGCTCCTTGACATAATTCTTATAAAACCACTTCCCAAAGCCCCGCACACAGCAAGCACTCAGTAAGGATGAGACACATGAAAAGACAGAATGACGAAACAAATGGCTTGATTTGGGGCTCACCTGAATCAACGCAGTAATCCCGGGGCTCCTGCTTGATTCCCAGGGGTGACTGGAACCCGTGTGCTGGGGGGCCTGGCATGCTTGGGAGCCCGTGTTCGTAGAGTGGGTCGTGGTATTCTTGCTTGAATCCCTGAGGGGGCGGAGGAGCTGCAGGGACAACAGGTTCTGACATTTGCCGGTGGTAACTGGGGCGGTTATCTCCGGGAAGTCCCGACTGAGGGGGAAAGGGGTGGCAGGGCTCAGACAGCTGTCTCTGAAATCTGGAAGAAGAAAGAAGCTATACTGTTTCATAGGAATATGATGAATACCTACTGTGATTTAACACTGAGGACAAGTTCAGATGAATGAAATCACTTGGAAAGTACTTATTATTTCTGCAATGTACTGTTTATTAATGCTTATTTCTGGACATTTGATTCTTTCCTCCCCAAATGATAAAGCACAGTTCAATCCCCTTAAAGGAGTGATGAAACATCAATCAAAGCAGTGACAGAGGGGGGCACTGTTATTTGCCACGCACACCTACTCTGTGCACTGTCTATTTACATGGTTGGGCCCAATGCCCATTCACAATATAATCAAAACCATAAAATTCTTGGGACTAATCAAGAACAAAAGAATACTGTCAGGAGAAAAATAGCATCACAAATATTTAGGGTGTTGAAGTTGTCAAAGCAACATCTACCCAACCAACTTGACAAAATGATTCTAAATTTTGTTTAAAACATTAATTTCTGAAAAGATAATGACTGAAGAGATATTGATGTTATAAAAATACAATAACGTAAATAGTAATATAAGAAATGAACAACAGATACATCAAAGGAATTTGATGGAAAGGTAAAGTTGGTAAGCATATTCCAAAATTTAATGGAAGGGTAGCCTTTCCCACCGGTGTTGCAAACGTGGCAGACGTCTCTCCCATGCCATGTGCCCAAATCAATTTCATGTGGATTAAAAATTGAAATGTATACAGCAACAGCAAAACACTACAGGGAACAGATCCAATGAATTACGTAAGTACGTGTGGGGGAAACCCCTTCTAAGCATTAGAACTGATGGCAGCAGTCATCAAGACAGATATGATTAGTTTTTACTATAGTGTTGGAAATTTGTAGATGCTACAAAAAAAGACCAGAAACCAAACCAAAAGAAAAGCAGTAAGCAGGAGAAACAAATCTGTTGACAGACAAAAAGACTCGAAACAAAAGCAAAAGGAAAACCGATCAGGAACCATCTCTGACAGCACCATGTTAGATGGGGCGTCGTAAAGAGCGCTTCCAAATTCCGTAAGAAAGGAACTCAAGCCAACCAGACCTGCTGCTGCCCAGCTGATTCTGATTCACAGTGATGATCCGAGACAGCAAAACTACCCATAAGGTTTTCAAGCAGCAGTGGGTGGATTCGAACTGCCGACCTTTCAGTCTACAGCCGAGCTCTTACCCACCACACCACCAGGGTTTCCAGCTGGCTAACAGGTATGTATTACTACAAAAGGACACAGCAGAGTATCATTAACATCCCTCAGCTGTGAGAGATACCACATGGGAGCCTACCGCCCTTCCCCTGCAGGGCAGGTAGAGAGGTAGAAGGGAAAGCCTCAGCCCCAAGGGGTGAGGGGCTCCTCCTAGGAACTGAAGGTCCAGGGAAACTTTTTCAGCTTCAGTGTCTGTATCTGTTCCATGCAGACGCCATGTATTCTTCAAAATGCTACCAGAACCAGGAATGTTACAAGGCGTAATTTCTGCCCCAGTTGGATCTTGGGCAGAGAAAGACTAACTCTGCACAGCCTGGGAGGAGGAGACCCACAGGGTAGCTGTGGACATGATTAGTGACTAGTGAGTGACCCCCGACCAAGACTCTAAGGCCTGAGTCCACGAGTGACCTGAGTGCCTACTACGCATGAAACACTAATCTGTGCGTATAACGCAGTGTTTGTGAGTACAGACCCTCGGGTAGAAAGCAGGCGACAGGACAAAAAAGGACTTAGAACAACTAACTACTGATTAAATTTTTAATCAATAATATAATCCTCTAATACTACACAGCCTTACTCTCTACTTTTAGCTTGGATCCTATTAACAGTTTTTAATCAAACAATGTGAATTTGATTAGAATCAATGTGTGGCAACAGGTGGCCAACAGATTTCTAGAACATCAAGATTTAAACTCTCATACTGGAGAGATCCTGTGTGCAGATAAAACACTGTTTTGAGCAAGGCATTGTGTGTTCTGTGAGTGTCTTTATTTCGAAAGGCAGCAGAGTAAGATCACTTCATAACAATTTCACACACACTCCCCTGTTAAGCCAGAAAACAAGTGTCAGAATCCACCTAGTCAATGGCTTCAGTGTTCCAACATGACATGAGCCTCCTTGGGTTGAGTCTTGCACCCCAGTGTCAATTCAGCAGGAATGTGACATTCCAGTTGCTGTTAACGTGAGGAAACCTTCTGGTGGTCTTTGGGTGAGGGGACATTTGAAACTCAGGCTTAGCGTGACATCTGGCAGATAGGTAGGTGAACCCAGCAGCCTCTCCAGGGAAGAAAGATGCAGTAGTCTGCTTCTGTCAAGATCTCGGCCTGGGACACACTATGGGGACAGTTCTACCCTGTCCTACAGGGCTGCTGTCAGTCAGAACCAATGTGACGGCAAAAGATTTAGGTTTTTATTTTCTAGCATGCTGCAGACCTGAAGGAAATGCTGAAACAGAGGGCTGAAAAGGAGACAAAGCTGTTCTAAGGGTTTTATTTTACAAAGCACTCAAAGCTTATGTTACCTGGAAGGAACAGTCACAGGACCCATGTCCTGCCTTCTCGCTCCCCTTCTTCCTCTGCCAGCATCTTAGCACGTCACAGGTGACCTTCGCGTACTAGTCCCTTTGAGGGCTCCGAGACAGATGACCTGTGCCACTTATCCCCACAACCAGAACCCCTCCACCTCTGCCAGTGCTCATCTCTCCTTCCAGAATGAAACCTTAGAGGGGGCTTGAGATGTCCCCTTCTGAAAAAGGCACTTTCACATGGGCACAGCCACAATCCCCTCCCCAGGCATGTCTGAAACGTGAGATCTGTGATCTGCTGAAGAAGATCCTACAATTGGGATTGTTCAGTACTGGTTATTTTTGAGGGAGCGGGAAGACAGAGGGGGTCTTAGGGATGGAATACGGCCGAGTCGGGCCCAACTCAATCCAACCTAACCCAACCCACACCCACCGCCACCGAGAAGATGCTGTAGGACAGAGGAGAAGAGCCCCACAGGGTTTCCAAGACTGTAAATCCATATGGAAGCAGAATGCCACATCATTCTCCCACGCAGAGAATGGCAGGTTTGAACTGCTGACCTTGCAGTGAGCAGCTGGGCACTTAAAAACACTGTACCACCAGGCCTCCTTTGATCTTAGGGACAGGTCACAAAGTCAGCGTCTTTGGAAGGTTCTCTTGGAACTCGGTGCTGACAACGGCTTTTATTTGCAGGGATTAGTAAAGTAATGCCATGTCTTGTTGTCCTCAAAATACACTCTGTGAACTCTGCTCACTGAACTTCATTTGAACCCTCCTTCCTGCTCCGCAATCCTTTTGAAGTATCTAAGAGTGTGTTGTATATATAACACAGCTATGACAAAGATGCCTCTCACTTACGGGGCAGGCGATCGTTTGCAACAGCAGAGCGGATCAGCTTCTCCAAGCTTCTGCCTCCTCCTCCTCAGCCCTTCCGCCCACCCCCACGAACAAGCCCAGCAGAGTTCATGCTGTAATGAACTCACATCTTGGTGAGCAAAAGGAGACTTCTGACTACCGAGGATGTCTAAATGCAATAGGTTACAGACTAAGGCTTTTTCTGGGGCAGTTTATTTAAAGAACCCGTTATTTATTTATTTGTCAGGTTTATATAGTGCCTTTCCTGCAAAGAGCTCACCCACGCCACCAACATTTGGTTTACGTTATGAAAATCGTTGGATGCTTTTTCTGCATTTCCTTTTTGGCTCCAGCTGCCAAGACACAGAGTAAACTCCATGCTTATAGAAGAAAAGTGGATTTGATGAAAATCACCCAGTGGTTGTGGGTGCCAGGTGAAATAATGACGGTTCACAGGCCAGCTCATATATACATAACCTGCCAAAAATCGACAGCATGCACACAGTACTTCTGGGAAGGCTAAGAAGAAGACGGAAAGCAGAGATGCAGCAGCTGATTAAGAGACTCTGGCTGCGGACTCGGAACACTCTGGGCTGAAATCCAGTCTTGACCCTTCACTAGCTATGGGACCTCAGGCCTGTTACATAACTGCTCTGAGCCTCTTTCCGCACTGGTAAAAGGATGACAACCAAAATACCTGTCCCCGAGGTCTGCTGTCAAGATCACAGAAGGTCATGCACATAACAGAACTCAGTCAGTACACTGCTAATTTTCAGTGTATGGAACATCACCGTGAACGTCCTCCCTCCCCCGCCCCCAACACATGGACACCCAAACCATTCCCAACCGACTGCCATCTCAGCTCTGACTCATAGTGACCCAGTGGGACAGAGTAGAACTGCCCTCCAGGGTCTCCGAGGAGCACCTGGTGGATTCAAATGGCCAGCCTTTTGTTTAGCAGCCATAGCACTTAACCACTGGGCTCCCGACGTCTCCGGATGGGGCACTAGACATGAGAAATTCAGAAGCTGATACAAGGGGGAATCTGCAGGAGGTGGGAGATGGCCACCACATACCCCGAAGTCAAAGAGCCCACCAGGGTCTCCCCGGTATCCACTACCCCTCAGCAAGAGAAGGCTGGTTTTACCGCGGGTCGTGTACTGCCATCCAACTCAGTGTTGTTCTTCCTGCCATAAACCAAGAGCGAGACACCATTACCAAACAACACCCAAGAACTTCCCTTAAAAATACATCAGAGGACTCTGAAACACCACCCGGGACTCTGCGAGGGCAGTCAATGCTGCCCAGGGACAGTATGACAGAACACTAAAGGTAAGGAACAAAGCCTTTTCCTTTCAAGGCCTAGATGTCTGTCGGGCTTCTTAAGGTCAAACAGGGGGTAGATAGTAAGTCATGCCTGTAGAATGTGTCCCTGGAATACGAGATGCTGAAAGTAGTTGAGTTGTACCTGTACTGTAGTGTAGTCTGATGACGAAAAGATTAGAGATCACGGGAAGCTTTAAATCTACAAAGTTTAACATAAAACAGTGAAATGACTCGAGATTCTTTTACTACAGTTTTCTTATAGAAAATGAACATGATGTTTAAGTTGCAGAACTCTCACAGAAACTAATATTTGACTGCACACTTCCTCCAAGCCAGTGTTAGTTCATTCAATCCATTCAGTGATTCCACGTGGGAAGTACTACTGCTCTCTTACTGTCATAAAAGGAAACAAAGGTCCGAGCACTTCAGTGTCTGTCGGAGACACAGCGAGAAGCAGACTTGAGACTCAACTCCACGTCTGTCAGTCTGTCTACCTCCAGAGCCACAAGCTTATGCTATTTCTGTACTTTTCTCAATAATCACTTAAGAATACTCATTTGATGACATTCAAATTAAAATCATATACTCAAGACAATTAGAAAATCCCCATATGTTGGAAATTAAGATACAGACTTTTAAAGAAATCCAGGGTCAAAAAGAAATTGTAATAGAAAGCATTTGGAACTGAACTGAAAAAATACCACTAATGGTAGAATCCGTGGGCTATAGCTAAAAAGACAAATAAAACTGTCCAGCAAGACTAAAACAGGAAAAAAAGTCTGGATAAAAAATATCAACAATGAAAAAGTAACAACCACAGATTTAAAAAAACAAATGATGAACAAACTTAAGCCTATTTTAAAACTTTCACAAAATGGACAAAGTGCTAGAAGATAATTTATTAAAATCCACTAAATTAAACAGATATCCAGAGCAAGACTTTAAAGGTGAAGACATTGAGCCATTAATTAAAAATCTCCCCACAAAGAAAACATCAGGCCCAGGTGGTTTTAATGGTGAATTTTTCTAAACTTCCAAAGATTTCCAATTGCATAAGAACTATTTCAGAAGACAGCAAAAGAAGGATCATTTGCCACTCATTTAAGGCACCAATCCCAACCTAAGACGGCAATATAAGAAACAAAAATTATGCCTTATTCTCAATCATGAACACAAATGCAGAAGTCCTAAATAGACACTGGAAAACCAAGTTATCAATGCATAAAAGATAACATATAATCAAGTTGATTTTATCATGAAAATACAAGGTTGGTCTTACATAAATAACTTATACCATTAATACACAATTAAGGAGGAGAATCACTTGATCATCTCCAGAGATAGAATGATAAAATTCAACATCCATTCAGGTTAAAAACTCCCAATAAATCACGAATAGAAAGAAACTTCATTTAACTTGATTAAAAAAAAAACAAAAAACCACTGCCACTAAGTTGATTCCAACTCATAGTGATCCTGTAGGACACAGAAGGACCCACAGGGTTTCAAGGATCAGCTGGTGGATTCAAAATTCTCACCTTTTAAGAGCTCTTAATCACTGTGCCACTGGGATGCCAATGTGATAAAAACAAAAACCCAAACCAAACCCTTGACTGTTGAGTCAACTCTGAGACTCACAGTGACCCTATAGGACAGAGTGCACCTGCCCCACAGAGTTTCCAAGGAGCACCTGGGGGATTCAAACTACTACCTTTTAGTCAGAAGCTGTAACACTGAATCACTAAATCACAAGGGTTTCCAAGAAGATACTTTGCCTTGATAAAAGGTCACAAAAAACCTACAGTAACATGATAAAAAGCTGAACACAAGGCCTTTCAAGATCTAGGGGGAAACAAACAAAAAAACTCCCACTCTAACCATTAGACATATATTATTAAGATTCTCAAAGAAAGCACCACCGAGCATTAACGAAACTTGTTTCCGATCCCAAGGTGCCAACTGTGTGGCCACACGTAACATGCCACTCACAGAGATGCGTGCAGAGAAGACACGTCAGCCCAGAGCATGCATTTTATTCCTGGCCAGGCTACAAATGTGAGTCACAGTCAAGTTCTTCCCTCTCTCAACATGACAAAAGCTGAAGGCCCAAAATATACAGCAGTTGATTAGAGGCCAGCTTTAACAACAGAGGAAACAAACAAAGAGTAGAAAAACTTGAGTATACCAAATCTCTCCATTT
Source organism: Heterohyrax brucei (assembly GCA_028571685.1). Classification (NCBI taxonomy): domain Eukaryota; kingdom Metazoa; phylum Chordata; class Mammalia; order Hyracoidea; family Procaviidae; genus Heterohyrax; species Heterohyrax brucei. The sequence continues at coordinate 83,363,993 of CM053157.1, read as the reverse complement.
ATCTAGGTCTTCAGGGAACGAGGACTTTTCTGAAAATCGCAATTCCAGAACACTGAGGCTCATCCCTTTAAGCTCTTGTCACAATGTTCTCTAACAAGTGAGGTGATTTTTCTGTCAGAAGATACTGTACCTAGCTGACCTTTCCCTGATGACTCATGGCACTGCTTGTGACATCAAGGAGAGAATGATGACAGCCTGTTGCAGTACTGATGTCCTTAGGAGGGACCACTGCAGAAGTTTTCCATGGGCAAGAGACCTTTCATACAGTTTATCCTTCCTTCTATGACATAAAATAAAATAGCAGTATATCCCCAAATTCCTAGATTATCAATTTCTTAATGGATCCTCTTCAGTTGAATTTGGGGGGCTCAGTTAGACCTCCCTTCACATGAAACGGAAATCCTAGTGGTGCAGTGGTTAAGCGCTACAGCTGCTAAGTCAACAAATCCGCCAGGTGCTCTTTGGAAACTCTGTGGGGCAGTTCTACTTTGTCCCATTGGGTCGCTACGAGTTGGAATCGACTCGACAGCAGTGGGTTTGGTATTTTTGGGGGGTGTCAAATGAGAGTAATGAGACATGGTATAATAAAAGACAAACACTTACGGACTCGATACAGGAATATGTTCTAGGTGTTTCTATCCAGTACATGAAAACACTCAACAGAACGATGGAAAACCCACATGGGATTCAGATGGGGAATGAAAAGCACTCGACTTCTTCAAGGAGCAGCTGTTGTTTAAGGATAAAGGCAACATGTGTGGACACGCCAAATTACATGCTTGAGAGGCTTTTTCTCCCCTGGGGGGGGTGGTGTACAGGGAGGAAATCACCAATATAAATCACTGCTTCCAAACATAGTATTTATTTCCTAAAAATAAATTCAGAGCTGTCAAGGATGATATAAAACATGAAGAATACATTTTGACCAGATTACATTTTAGCTGTTTAAAGTATAATCCTAGCAAGCCGTTATCTCTATCGGCAACTATGTATGGGGTGCAAGGGAGACATCCTGTTGAATGTGGTCTCAAGAAAGAGGATTAAATGGTGGTTTTTTTAATCCACAAAGAGCTTCCTCTGTTCAACTGAAGAGATAAGGCAGCCTGAGAGCAAAACAAAAAAGACTTAAGAGCTACAGGGTGGGTTTAGATAAATGAGGCAGAAATGTGGGGGGATTTGGTAGGTTAAGGGATGGATCAAGTTCCAGCAACGGTCAAGGGCAAAACAAATTCCTCAAGACCACTTAATATTTAGCTCTCAATAGAGAGCCTGGAAAGCCTGGGGTGCACTGGTTAAGTGCTCCATCTGCTAACCATACGGTCGCCAGTTCAGACCCACCAGGTGCTCCCTGGAAACTCTATGGGGCAGTTCTACCCTATCTGTCGGGTCACTGTGAGCTGGAATCCATTCGACAGGAGTGGGTTCATTTTTTTGGTACAGAACTTGGCTGTGCTGCTCATCCAAAACTCAGCAATCTGAATCCAACAGAGGCTCCTTGGAAATTCTATGGGGCATTTCTACTCTGTCCTGTAGGGTCACTATGAGTCAGGATTGACTTGGTGGCAGTGGGTTTTCAGCCAGGACTGCTAATTAACCTCTAGTGGAATTAGTGTGTTTTCCTCTCAACTTACTCCACTGTTAATACAATACGCTTATACCAAGCCCCCTGGGAAAGAAAGAGGGAGTGCTAGCAGAAGGGATTTAACACACACAGTAATTTGCCCTCACACACATGTGAAATGAAACGCCAAGTTTGCTGAAAATCCAAATGCCAAATATAATATTCCAACCCTTGTCCCTAACTGATGCTGCTTAAACTATATAAACAACAACAACAACAAATGGTTGCAATAAAACTGGTATCTAGACCTGAGTCCACAAACGGGCAGGCCTGAAGGACGATCTCGCCCAGAGACTGTGATTCCTCCGCAGAATGTTAATAATTTGAATTAGTTGCCACCTTAAAAAAAAACAAAAACCTGAGGACTTTACATAAAGACCCAGATTTCCGAGCGGGGCTGGGAGCTCAGTAGCAAGCAAGCCCCCTGTTGTTCTCCCTGCAGCTTTTCAGGCTGACTTTCTCAGTAAATAAGGGGAAGAAGAATCAGACGGAGGTGCGCACTCTCTCTGTGCCTCATTTAGAAATCAAATGACTTCTAAGCAAATCTGGGAGGCACCTGGGCAAGATTCACTCAGATATACATGAAATGTAAGTTCCTTTCCTTACAGTCACCCAAGAAACAGAAGAAATACAACCGCCGCCGTCTTGCACCCCTTCATAACACTCCAGACATCACATCCTCCTGCCTACAATACCTCCTCATCCCAGAGACTTTCCTAAATTAAAAAAAGACGAAGAAACAGGACCCAGGACATCCTCTACAAGGGCAGGCCACAAGTACCCAAACGTCTGCATCACCTCAGAAAATGGCCTTAGAAGGCTGGGACTCAGATGGTCAAGTTCGATGTTAGCTATTCGTTCACCTCTGCAATCTGTTTGCTGAGAAGGATGCACCCTACTCCTTTCCTGATGCCTCGCCATCCTTATTAGGAAGGCAGAACTCTTTGGAGTGTGACCAGAAGATTTCTATCTCAAGTGGATAATTACCAGTAAGGTCCTTAGCTAATCTCCTACTGCTAAAATGTATTAAAATCTGATGAGTAATAACACTTGCTGTAACCCCACAATCGCCCCTAATATAGAAATCAAATGGTAATAAAGTCATTACGGGCAGCAGAAACCCAGGTTCACTGTGAGTGGGCAGTCCCATTGAGGAGCCAGGAAATCTGCCCTCGGCCAAGTTCAGCGAGTAGCGTGCCCAGAGCGTACCCTGTCTCGTGGGCAAACCACTCTCTTCCCAGGTCTGCAACAGTTGGAGGACAGGACTAATTACCTCTCCTCCTCTGTAAGGATGTTGTAATGTCTGCAGTGCAGACGTCGGCAGGCCTCAGGAACAGGGTGGTACCTAACGAAGGCACATTATTCACAGGACGAGATTTACCTCCCAAGAAGCCTTCATGGCGGGAGAAACTTTAGGCTAACACCTTACCCTTTCTCTCCCAGTGAGAAAAAGGAGAGGGGTGCCGGGGAAGGTTCCCCAGCTCCAGACCAGCACCCACCCACCTCTGTTCTGACGGAAACTGGTTGTCAGCCATCATCTTTGGCCTCTGCATGGGCTGATGTGGTGGCCGGGGCACCACGAAGGTCTGCTGCTGGGCTCCAGGCTCTGGAAGCGGGTGAGGGGCGGGGACAGGGCCCACGCCCGGTACCGGGACAGCCCCGGGGGCCTGTGCAGGGGTGGGCAGAGCTGCCTGAGGTGGGGGAAGTAGGGAATTTGGGTGAGGGGGTGACAGGGGCGTGGTGGGAGGGGTTAATGGCTTGAACCCAGAGGGAGGCTTCCTATCGTAGGCACTGTGAACAGAAAAAGAGGAAACCATTAAGCTGTAATCAAGCCATCAGCAGCGTTACCTGGCCCAGCAGTCCCCAGCCAGCCAGGAAATGACAGCATTAACATAGTTAAATCGCTTGCAGCCCCGAGGGAATAGCTGTACCTCTGCAAAGTGACAAACACCACGTCACTGGGATTTGTTTAACACTTCTAGTGATTTTTCTCCAAGATTAATTTTAGCCTCTGCTTCCGGTTTCCTTTTTCCCTCTTTCTAAAAGAATTCTGTGTGTGCGTGTGCAGGGATAGGTGGGTGAGGGGCGGCAACAGCCTGCGAGGCGCTCACACCCCTCTCCCTCTTCCCCTTTGACCCCTCCTTCCCAGGAATTCTGCAGAAGGGGACTTTTCGGCCCTAACACCCCCTGAATTAACAACTCTTCTCTTCCCCCTTCCAGGCAGGCCCTTTGTTTATCTTCTAGAGCAAAGAAGGCTTTAAAATTAAAGCCTCATTCCTGGGCCTGGGTAGTCTTAAGTAAAGGGCACACACATCAGGACTTTTGCACATGTTCTGATTTGCGGATTACTTCTTTGGTGCTTAAAGTTCACATTAACATATGACAGACATGACGAAGTGTATCTTCCCACCCAGAAAGCCACAGATCAAACATCCCAGTACTTGGGGTTCTGTTCCCTAGAATGGCTCAGTGCCCTGAGGGGGGCCTTAGCTCCCTGCAGAGCCCAGGTCCTTTTACAGTTCTGGGATTTCAGAAGCAGGGTGGCCCTGGGGGCCTGGAGTAGGCCCGGAGGAGTCTGCAGCCAGGGGAGACTGAGGTGGTCACCTCCAATGTCTGCAGATACAGTGCTTGGAATCGTCTGCCTGTCCACTGACTCCGGGTCTCTGCCAGCAGCAAGGCGGCCATTCTCAGCTCTGCTTACCAGTAGTTGTAGAGGCACTTTTCTCCGTAGCTAGCACCGAGAGCCTGCTCGTGGCTACAGGAGGACAGCTCGGAGGAGGGGCTGTGCAGCTCCCGCTTGATCTTGGTTGGAGGTGGGGCATGAAGCACCACTGAAAGCAGAAGAGGGAGGGGACAGAGAGGGGACAGAGAAGGGACAGCTGGTTAACAGAGCAGAGCATGTCACTGGCCAAATGGTTTTGGAACACAATCAGATCAACACCAGAGAAAGTAGAACATCTAAGACGTGTAACTTTCCATCTAAAACCCCATGAGAATGTCTCTAAAGTCAGAAACCATCATGGTACTTTTAATTGGCCAAGTACCACCCCCTCCCCCTCATTTCCTTGGTCATGGCTCCACTTCCCTTAAAATGGCTCTAAAAACCTTAGAACTGTTGCAAGGTGATAGTTCTTCAAAACAAACCAATTAACTAACCAAAGTGGGGTGGAATACTGGGAGTTGCTGACATGAAGAATTGTTTCCCAAAAAAAAGGACAAAACAATCAAAAAATGTTGGTGGGCACTGATGCATTTATCAATGGCTGGGCATTACTCAGGCAAATGTGTTTCTTGTTCAGAGGTATGTTTACAAATAAAAGTTACGATTTCATAAAAAAGCTTTCCTGAAGGAATTCTAAACACCAGATGTGAGTAACACTCAACTCTGGGGCCTAACAAAAATTTTTTTTTTATCATAATTGAATGAAAATGTACATTCCCATATAAATTTGCATGCTCACATTATATGCAGCTCCCACTGCTCTCCCTGCCCGGTGATAGCACTCTTCCTCTCAGCTCCATACATGTCTCATCCTCCCAGCAGTCTCCTATCCCCTTCTCTCCACCCACTCCTCTTCCTCCTGTAAGAGGTCAGCAGGATGACATCCTATACATGCATAGAGCCATAAAGTGCACACATGATATGGTCACTCTGTGTCTCCAAGTCCAATCCATTCCTGTCTGAGAGTTGACCTCCATTATGATCTATGGACAGGGGCGGCATCATGGCCAGGGGCCATGCTTCCAGGGGAACTCCAAGGCCCCTGGACCATCAACTGCTGTCTTTTAATGGAGATCACAGGGTGTACCCCTTTTTATTCTTGTGTTGCCAGAGAGACTCAACTTTGTGAGCTCCATCATGGCTATCACTGGTGGTGGCTGGGCACCATCTGGTTCTTCTGGTCACAAGGTGATGTAGTTACCCAGTCACATGGGTCTCTCTGTCTTCTGGGTTTCCTTTCCCCCTATGTCGTTTTGGTCCTTGGTGATCATCCCTTCCTGCTGAGTTGGGACCATTTGCTGTACCCTCAGATGGCAGCCTGGCAGGTTTTAAGACCCCAGACGCCACTTACCAATGTGGGGTGCAGAGGGCTCTCTTAGCAAAACGCTAGTTGTGCCAACTGGCCTCGATTTCCCCTGACAGCATGGTCCCTGCCTCCTCCTCCCCACCCCCCCAGTTACTCTGTCCTTGCAATACTGGGTTAAGATGGGAGGAATAATCATGCTATATGGAAGTCCAGGTAATACCGATCTTCCTTCTAATGTGTGCTGTCACTGATTTCACCCAACCAAATTTCTATCAACTATCTAATCTAAACCCTCCTGCTCTTGCCTTCCCCCTCTCCCTGCCCTTGCAGCTGTCAAAGAGTCTTTTCTCCTATGCATGAGTCTGTTTTTAAGTGCTTATTGTAGGGGGTCTCACGTAGTATCTGTCCTTCTGTCACTGACTACTTTCACTCAGCATAATGTCCTCCAACTGAAATCAGGTTATGAAATGTTTCCTAAAATCATCACTGTTCTTTATCATTGCATAGCGTTCCATTGAGTATATATACCATAGTTTACATATCCATTCTTCTGTTGCTGGGCATCTGGTAAAAGATTTTTAAGAACAAAAGAATAAAACTATGCACCAAACCACTACCTAGGCAAGGCTGACGAAACTCCAGGAGAGGTAGCCCCAGAGGCTTGTAGTGCTGGCTGCATGCCTTTTGCAGTGACCAGCAAGGAAGGCCAGGCTTTTGCACTCACTCCTTTCACCCCATCTGCTGTGGAGCTGACCTTCTGCTTAGCAGCCAAGTGCTTAACCACTGTACCACCAAACTGCCATCCAGTCAATTCTGACTCACTGGGATTCCACAGGACCCATTGGAACTGCCCCACAGGGCTTCCAAAGCTGTAAATCTCAGGGAAACAGACTGCCACATCTTTGCCCCGGGAGCAGCCAGTGCGTCCACCCTTCAGTTGGCAGCCAAGCTTCAGCGCGGTGACATCAGGGCTCAGCCTACCCAAGAGACCAATAAGCGAAGACAACAGGTTTACCTTTTCTCTGTTATCTGGCAGCCAACTCATTTCAGAGAGGGCACTTTAGCCCTGGTGGGACAAGTTAAAGATGCCACACCGTGAGGGCTGCCTTCTCTTGGCTCTGGGCTACGAGGGCTCCTCCCCACCCAGCTGCCTTGCAGGACATGGCAGAGAAGGGGTTAAGCTCCAGGTAAATGCCTGCTGTTCTTGGCCATGTCAAAGGTCTTCCCCAATAGCTAACCACGCTCAGTGCCCTTGGGACCCACTAACACTTTCTGTCTGACTCAGTGTTCGCTGCTCCAACATGTTCAGAAGTTTGGTTACTTCCTAATGATTCTATGAGGCTAAGCGATCACCTCTTCTGTTTGATCAGAACAATCTACTGGCCAACGGGCATCTTGGGGGCCTCCCACAATCCTGAGCGCTGGTCTGGGGTGCTGGGGAGCGTGGCTGAGCACGGCAGCTCTGCCACAGATAACGAGTTTACAAGGCTCTAGGGCTGGGAAGTCCTGCCAACGACCGACGGGAAAGGACAGGTTTTTGCAGTTCTTTCTTCCGTGATGTCGACTGCTTTTCCTGAAGAGATGAACTAAGTACAGAGCTGGCGGATTATATTTAGAAGTCATTAGCGTCTCTCTTGTGATTTCTGGAGGGTGACATCACGGCAGCCCACACTCAATTGTCACCAAGTGTTTCCAGACACACAAAGCAGCTCAGCTTGCTGTTGTTTGAAAGTCAGACAGTTGACACCGAAAACCGTTTCTCTAGTGCACCGGACAGTTCTGGTCGTACTTGGCGCTGGCCTGTCACTGTCGCCTCACGCCAGTCTTCTGCCATACATGTTTCGGCAAAATAGCAGGGAAAGGTGATGACGCCTCAATTCACACACAAGTTACATGTTCTTGAGAAGTCTACTCTCCTTACCTGACCTAGACACAATTATTTATAGTCATCACTTTACTTAAGTTTGAGAAGTAAATAATTAGCAAATATTCAGTGTAATGATTTTTAGGTTTTAGATCTTCTTGACATTTTTACAGTATTAATATCAAAGTTACCAGCTCTGCCAACAAGACCAACACCCGAGGGTAAACCTAGCACTGGAGACTAGGATGCCAGTCAAGAAAACCAGCTTTAGAATGGTGTCACGGATTGAATTGTGTACCCAATTTGGCTAAGCCAAGATTTCCAGTATTGTGCCGATGTTTCTTCCAGTTGTAAATCCTGCCTCTTTGATGTTAATGAAGGAGGGTGTGCAGAGTTCTATTGGGGGGGCAGGACTCAGCTCATAAGACTGTATGGAGCCTTTAGGCAATCTCTTGAACTATAAAAGAAGCTAGCAAAAAGAGTTGGGGACCTCAAACCATCAAACAGAAGCAGTGCTGGGAGCAGACTATCTTTTGGACCCTGGGTCCCTTGTGCCTCAAAAACTCTCAGTCCAGGGTTAAGATTGATGACAAGGACATTCCTCCAGAGCTAAAAGAGAAAAAAACCCTTCCTCTGGAGCCAATGCCCTGAATTTGGACTGGCAGCCGAATAGGCTGCGACAGGGTAGAATTTCTCTTTTTAAAGCCATCCACTTACGGTGTTCCAGTTACAGCAGCACTAGATGGCTACGACCAACAGTTTCAGGAACAGCATCCACTGTGAAACAGAACCTACAGGATCAGCTCATTCTGATGTTCTCCCTTCTTCCGGCTCACACAGAACCTAGCATGTACCACATCATTTCAGCCCTAGATTCTACGGTATCTTCCCTTATCCCTAACGTTGTTACAGACAAGCAATCTTGTGTTCTCTCCACAAAGGACCTCATGGGACACCGGATGGGTGAATGAACAGCCTGAATTTCCAATAGGTTCTTAACCCTGAAGGCAGGGAGGACACATGTGCCCTGTAAGGCTAGGTACCACATTAGCTGTGAGTTTCTTTCTTCAGGAATCAAGCATTTGAAGGAGAAAAGAGAATGAAACAAAGCAGGAAAGGGATTAGAAAGCCTCACAGATGTATACCGACAGAGAAGTCATCAAGGACCCTGTGAAGAGCAAGGAAGACGACCCAGGCCTCCAAAGGCCTCCACAGTATAAAGAAGCCTGGTTATGGCACACCTCAGTTTGACACAGCACTGTATTTAAAGCAGAAACTCTGGAGCCCAGGCAGAGCTCTTCACTTTGAGTCTTGTTTCCTCATCTGTAAAACAAATTATGCAATGCTGCCTTGAGAAATAAAGTAACTGGCACAGCGCCTTGTGGGCGGTGCTATGACGGTGTGTCATATACACTGTGCTTTCCAAAACAGTCTTCACCTTTGCACAGGGGGTTTACTTAACAAAGACAGTGACCTAAGACTCTCAAGGTGAGCAGTCAACTGAAATGGAAAATGGACCACAGAACTCTTGAGGAAGCTTGACAAGAAAGGCTAAGATGGTTGGCTATTTGAGCTGATAAACAATTTTTACAACTAGAAACTTTTGAGTTCAAACTTAGTTATAGTAGAAGACAGGCCCAGAAAGCCACTGAGGTCCTGATACCACCTTGCGGTGAATGCCTTCCCGGTAGTACGGCAGTCATCCATTCATTCACGAAGAATCTTCCAGGGACCACGCATCCTGGAGGCACTGGGAATACAATGGTAAGCTCAACAGACACAGTTCTTTCCTGGCACCCATCAGTTAGTGAGGGATTTGATGCCTGGCACCTTCTGGCAAATGCAGATAGGGCCACACCGTACATTTAATTCAGGCCTTTACACTGACAGATAAAAGACCCGAAGGTCCAAAGGAACTGCTGAAGCTCCAACAGCTTGAGCAGGTAGCTGTTGGAGCTGCTGCTACTAGAGGGGAAAGAGCAAGGATTCCCGCTATCTTTGTGCCACTCACTCTTCTACTACACTGAAGAAATGCAGATCATTCCAATGATCCACAAGACACATTAAAAGTGAAAGAAGATACATTGTTTTTCTTTTCCCAACTAAGACAACAAAAACATCACATTAGACCTGGTTAAGAGAGTGCTCTTGAATAAAGGAAAAACGAATGAGGAGAAATAACACCTCTGGAAAAGAATAAAGGAAGACAGACCAAAAAAGAGGTAACCAGACTCCTTAGCATTTACTAGGTGCCAGGTTGCTCTGACATAATTTCACTGGATCATCACAGCCCAGTCAGACAGCTACTTCCATTTTCTCTATTACATGAGAACACCACAGCTCAGGAGGGTAAATGGCTTGCTACAGTCTCACAGCTAGTAAGTGGACAGGACTGGGGCCTAGGTAGTTTTTGGTCCTTCTGTTATATTGCCTCTAAGAGGGAATCTGAGAGGAAAAACAAGCTACATGGAAAAGGGACTGTAAAAAATAGGAAAAGACATAGAGAAGAAGATGAAGAACCCTAGAGAAGAGCATGAAAGACCACTTTCTGCCAGCTCTCAGGATCTGTATCTACATGTGCAGCCCGCACTCTCCAGCCACAGGCATACCAGATATACCTGAGTCCAGTCAAGAACTTAAAGTAACACCTTTCCCCACTCCTAACCAAACCAAACCCACTGTTGTCAAGTTGTATCTGACTCACAGTGACCCTACAGTTCAGAGCAGAACTTCCCCATAGAGTTTCCCAAGGAGCGCCTGGCAGATCTGAAATGCCAACCTTTTCGTTTGCAGACATAGCACTTAACCCATTATGCCACTAGGGTTTCCTCCCCTATCCTTAGGCCACTAAAATGCTCAGGATCTCTCCTCCCCCATCACCAGCAACTAACATCACTGTCTCTTGCAGTCTTTACATCTTGGAATTCTTGCCTCCTCTTCTGGTGTTCCATGGAACAGAGATCAAATGTTCTCCCTCTGTGCTTCAGCTGATCAACATCTGCTCACCTGGGTTTTCCATCTAATAGATCTCTAACATTCTCCCTCTCTATACTTCAGCTGATCAACATCTTCTGCTCCTTTGGATGGTTGCAGGCACCTCGAAAGCCCTATGATCTCTGACAGTCACTGACCAGCCGACTCCACACTAGCCATCCATATAGGCTCTTCCTAAATGCCCTTCCCACCAACAGAAACCACTTCTGGATAAACCTCTCTTAATGCCACCTCTGAAGCAAGGACATTCTGAGTTGTTGGAACCTCCATCTGATAATAGGAATTCTGCTAAGGACATATGCACAAGTATGTAAGACAGCTTGTTTGTCAGATAGTAAAAGTGAAGGCAGATGGCTGAAAGGGCTTAATTTAACCCATCTCTAATGCTAAGCACTACAAACTATAGTGTATTGCTTTACAGACCACCCTGTTACCATTTTAAATTTTGAGCTGACATTCACAAGGCAACTGACTTAACTTCAGAGTGGCTTTTCTTAATGATCTAGGGAACTTCTTGAAACATTTTCCTATCTGACATAGCGATAAAACAAAAACCAGGTGTCTGGTCCTATCCAATGCAATAAAGCAAGAAAAAAAAAAAGCCAAAAGGACTAGAAAGGAATATAAATGCTATTAGTCACACATGGTCTGAGTGGATACACATACAGCATGCAAGTTTTCACAAAGTATCAGAACAAGCTAATTTAGCAGGATCATTAGCTACAAACTCAGTATATAAAAGTAACTATACAGTGATACATGAAATGTAAATAATACATTTACAATAGCAACAGAAAAACAAAAAATATCAAATATCTAGAAACACATGTAACAAAATGTATGTGAGACACCTATAATGAAAACTACAGCAGTGCTAAAGTAAATTAATGAAAGTCTAATAATTGGAATGACACATAATATTCATTGACTGGAAGGCCTGCTATTATAAAGATATCCATTCTTCCCTAATACCTTCCTAAGATTCAATGCTATCCCAACGAAAAGCTCAATTCTAAAGAGAAATGGGAACAAAGAAATCACAATTATGCTTAACAATGTGAACAAATCTCATAAACAGGTTGAGCAAAAGAGCCAGGCACAAGAGTACATACTGTATGAGTCCACTACTGTCAAGTTCAAAGCCAGGCGAAATCCATCCCAAGTGTTAAAAAACCAGATTCTTACTATGGGTATGTCCAGTTTTGTAAAAAATCACCAAGCTGTACCCTTCAGATTTCTATGTTATTTTAACCCAAAATGTGTATTGTCTCAAAAAGTGGCCTCTCCTGGACAAAATGGCAGCACTCAGTAAACACTTGCTAAGAATGCTTATATTTTAGAAAATCTTTTTTTTTTTCTAATGGCATAGAAGCAGTTTTCCAAAGAATTAACTGTTTTAAAATAGAAAAAGCTAACAAGTTGGTCCATCTAGAGAAGTAATAATCCCCACTGCTTACAAAATCTACTTCCTGCCGAGAAGTTTGGGCTTGTGGACTCTGTCCACGGCAGCCACCCGGCTGTGGAGGTGACAACCCGGCACGGAGGCAACCTTCAGTATGACAGCACTGAGGAGAACCACACCAAAGGAGAATACTTCTGCTGAACACTATGATGAAAAACAGTTCAATTCGAATAATTTTTTTTTTCCAGAAAGACAAGCACACCTTGTCCAACACGGTTTTCCTTTGGCATTTCATAACTACCAGGGCTTCTGTTTGATGAAGACTTTGGTTGTGAATACATACAACACTTGATACGCTTGCTGAGTGTTAAAGAAACAACGAACCAGTGAGTTACACTGAGGTCTGTGTGGGGGCAGCCACCAAATCCTTCTTTATTTCTCCCATGCCACACATGGGCGTTGCCTGCCTTCCACCAGCTGTTGTCCCTCAGGTTTGGTGGCGGGGCTTTCTTCTTCCCTTCTTCAGTTTCATTACTTCCATCCGGGGCAGACTCATCTTTCCTAAATCAGCTGTGCAGGTCTGACACCAGGGAAGGACCTTATTTGGTGACACTCAATGGCCATGACCCTCTTACTTGATACGGAAAGCTGTGTCTCAGGGCGGAAGTTGACCAGAATACTAACATCTGCCTCCAACTGGCAGAAGGCCATGAGGCTGTGTCTCAGGTGACAAGACTGTGTCTTCTGAGCCTGCAGAGCCCTGTGAACATGGTGTGAAATGGACCTAACAGTTGAGTCGGACACTTCTCTAGACTCCAGAGCATTACACAAGCCTAAGGGGAAGCCCTACCAGAAACTCACCACCCTTCCGACTACTAGATCTCAGACGACCATCGTATGCAGTTTCCCTCCAGAGGAAGAATCATGTGCTGTTTAGTTCAAGAATCACGGGGTAGGGGAGAAGATTCTTTGCCCATAAATTTCTTTGGTTGCTGGAAGTAGAACATGAGGAAATAAGGCAGACGAACAGACTACCAGTATCAAGCAGAAGGGAGTTTCCATTTTATTGTCCTATATAGGAAAAGAGACAGTATACAAAAAAAAAAAAAAAGGCAAAAAACAACCCCAACTCATAGCCACCCTACAGGACAAGGTAGAATGGGCCCACAAAGTTTCTAAGGAGTGCTTGTAGATTTAAACTATGAACCTTTCAATTCGTGGCCAAGCTCTTAGCTACTATGCCACCAGAGCTCCACAAAATAGTACAGACATAGGAAGAAAAAAATGTTACTGGCAAAACAGAACTGAAGGGCCCACCAGTGAAGAGTGAGTGTAGCTTCTTCAATTTAGACTTCACTTGTCTGAGTACCCTGCTGGCAAAGACTAGCAGGCCTCAAGTCACCTGGGGCCGTGTCTCTGAAGGTCTAAGGTCTACTGTCCAACACACAACTGTCTGTCCTTAGCCCTTGCCTTCTGTCCTCTAGTGTGACAAAGCTCAAAGGGCTGGTTAGCAGATGGGGAGAAAGGCAGACAGAACAAGGCTTAGTTTTTTTAAGTCCTACCATATCAACAAGAGGGGTCCGACATATTTCTTTGTTTCAGGGCTAAGTGGATTAGAAACTCATCACAGGCACAAAACATGATGAGTTTCTCAATATTCTTCGTAATCCTAACAGCAACACCAGTCAATGACAGTGGTGGATAATCAATACCCTGTTCTACAGGCCAAGGAGCTTCAGGAGAGAGAAGGTAAGCAGCAGGTTCTGGTCCTTTAAAGGAGTATCTTGAAAAAGTGATGCCTTTTGATATTTCAAACCGAATTAAGAGGCATGCTCCAACGCATCAAATGGTTAGCATGGATTCTGCCCGGCAGCAGCTCCCAAAAATACACACTGGAAATGTTACCAAAGTGAGTTAGGAGGCAGAAGTTGTAAAAGCAGAATGGAGTAGGCACGGGAAACGGGCTGTTTTCTTGAATACCTGACATTGCTAACCTTAGAAAATATGTTTTCAAATTGAATATAATAGTAAAATCAACAATTTAGAAGTGCTGCTAAGAAGCTTGAATGAGTCCCCCCAAAGCCTTGTCTCAAAGTTGTTCATGCTATTCCCAGCCCAAAGGCCTCAATCTAACTCGCTCTGCTCTCTTACCCAGGAAATGACACACAGGGGGACTTTCAGGCCTAAAGTCAGCATTTCTGGACATTCTAGGAACACACTGGGTTTGACTTTCTACACACACATCCTTTAAAAACATCCTTAAAAACATCAGCAGCTATGAAAAAGCTGGTCAGGACTCTTCAAAAAAGACAATGCTGTGTGGGGAAAAAAGCAAGGAAACTGTTCTAGATTTAAGAAGACCAAAAATGTGCAACATTAGATGTAAGGCATTGTTAATGGAATCCTAAACAAAAAGTCAAATTAAAACAACATCATCAGCTATAAAAGACATTCAGGGGACAGTTGGAGATTTACGGACTGTATGCTAGATAAGATCTCCTGAATAAGTTAGTTTTCTTAAGCTATGAAGGAGAATGTCTTTCATCTTCAGAGATGCTCACTACTGATCAGTGGAAAGTCAGAAGTCCTACAACATGCCAGACAGAAAGAAAAAAACACATATACAAAGAGAGAGATGAAGCAAATACAGTGATGCTGTGTCTTAAAAATAAGTTAATGAAACAGACAATATATCCTTTTTTCTCCGAGATACATGGGTAACCAAATCTATCTTATGGTTGACTGACATGGCAAAAGCAGACGTGCAAGAACTTCAAAACCATGTATTTAGACGTGAAGAAGGCCACTCCTGGCCTGTTATCACACCATCTATCCTGTCATGTATCACACTAGGATCTAAACATCCCTGAAAATCTAAAGCTATACAAGGTTAAGCGTTGGTCATATTCTAAGGTCTAAGCCAGTGATTCTCAAATATCTGTTTGGCTCTGGTCCACTTAGAAAAGCTCTGGGGATGGAGTGGCTAAGAGATGGAAGGCTAACCAAAAGTTTGGCAGTTCAAATCCACTAGCCAGCCCTTGGAAACCCTATGGGGCAGGGTCTATTGTCTCCTATAGGGTTGCTATATGTTGGAATGGACTCACTGGAGGGAGGTTTGGTTTGAGTTTGGTGTGGTCCACTTAGAAAGGGCAAAGGAATACCCTAGAGAGGGCAAAGTGAAAACCACCACTGCTATTTACTGTGATTCCTGCCTGCCACTACCACTACTTGCACACAATCATCAACCAGAGTGAAACTTAACAGCAACTTCATACACATATTAATCCACATATGACAGTAACAAAAAAGTATGCTCAAGTCAAGTCCACAAAGTATCCTTTCAAAAAAATGTGAGAATCCTCACTTCTTGTGAATATACAGGAATCCTAGTGGCACAGTGATTAAGCGCTCAGCTGCTAAGAGAAAGGTGGACGGTCAGAACCCACCAGCCACACTGAGGGGGAAAGATGTGGCCGTCTGCTTCCTTAAGGACGACAGCCTTGGAAGCCCCATGGGGCAGTTCTACTCTGCCCTATAAGGTTGCTGCAAGTCAGAAATGACCCAGTGGCAGTGAGTGTGGTTTGGTTTGTTGATTATACAGGAACAACAGGCTTAGAACACTATCAGAACAGCTGAACAACGCATTACATTTCACCCCTAGAAAGCACAATTCAGCTGTCACCAAGCCATGTGGGCTGGCAGAACGAAGAAGAATTAAGGTTCTGTTCCTTGAGGTTCTCATTCTTGCCCCTCCCGAGCAGTGGGTGAGAACCAACTCACTGGCAGCGGGTTTGGTTCGGTGGGTACATACAGGCTGGGCAGAGCCAGAACGAAGGCCGTAATACGAAGCCTGAAAGGGTTTCTGCACTTCTGCTCCTCTGAGCCTTTGGGGATGAAGACAGGAGAGCTTCCCGAAGCTCCAGAGGACCAACCTAGCTTCCCAGGCTTGATGAGGAAGGCATGCTAAGTGCAAGACCTAACTGTTTATTACAGAAGGTTCGCCGGCTTGGAGGCCCCTGTGCATTCTGGTCTTAGGGACGAAAAGCACAACAGCAACAGGACTTCGGCATGGGGTCAAGGGTCAAGGCCTCCAAACAAGGCACGGGAGACGTAACAAACATCCGCTACAGCCAACACCTAGGTGAACATACTGCACACAGGGATACGAGATTTCAGGGCAGGTGAACAGAGCAGTCTCCAACTGCAGGAACAGCTGTATTTACCCAGGACAAAAAACGAAACAAAGAAAGCAAGGCTTCTGCTCTGAGACATGATTTGATATCATATGTGCACAGCAGTGCGATTTAGGATATTAGTTTGGTTAGAGTTAATTTTCCCCCCCTTCTATCTGTCCTGTTTCTTAGTGAGGACCAAAGGACTGTAACCCTTGTGGTACATTTCAGGACCCAGGGTTTAATGACCAAAGACCAGACAACTTGTGGATGACATCAAGAACAGCATAACGTGACAAAAGAAGAAGGTCACTGAAAAGACAGGAAAGAAAGAAAAGACAAAACAGATGTCAGAAGAGACTTAGAAAGTTGTTCTTGAACGTAGAGTAGCTAAAGCAACTCGTGGAAATGATGAAGTTAAAGAGCTGAACTGGAGATTTCAAAGGGTGGCTCATAGAAGACGAAGTATTAAAATGACAAGGGCTGGAGTTAGAAAATCAAGAAAGAACACACTCAGCATTTTTCAAGCTGAAAGAACTGTAGGAAAAATTCAACCTCAAATTGCAATACTGAAGGATTCTATGGACAAAATACAAACAAAGCAGGAAGCGTCAAAGGAAGGAATATGAAGAATCATTGTACCAAAGAGAAATCAAGCACTTCACTAGGCTGCACATGACGTACAAACAAGGAAGAAGTCCAGGCTGCCCTGAAACTATACAGCAGTTCCACCCTGTCTGACAGGGTCACTGTAAGCCAGAACTGACTCACCGGCAGTGGGTCTAGCTTTGGTTTGTGAATGAAAATGCACAACAGGTTTAAAACAAGGCTACTGTGAAAACAAGGCTTCAGGAATTGACTGAATACCAGCTGAGACGTTTCAACAAATGGACTCAGCCCTGGAAGTGCTCACTTGACTCTGCCAGGAAATCTGGAGGACAGCTACTCAGCCAACCGACTAGAAGAGATCCGTATTTATGCCTACTACAAAGCGGATGATCCTACAGAATGTGAAAATTATTGAACAGTATCATTAATTGTCACATGCCAAGTAAAATTCTGATGAGGATAATGAAAAAATAGTGGCTACAGTATATTGAACTGCCAGAAATTCAAAGCAGATTCAGAAGAGAACATGGAAAAAAGAATATCATCGTTGATGGCAGAGGAATCTTGGCTGAAAGCAGGAAATGCTGGAAAGATGTTTTCCTATATACTATTGACTATGCAAAGGCATTTGACCGTGTAGATGAGAACGAATGGTAGATAATATTGCAAAGAATGGGAATTCCAGAACACTTCATTGGGCTTATGCAGAATCTGTACATGGACCAAGAGGACACTGAGTGGTTTTGCGTATCAGGACTGCAGCCTACCAAACTCAGTCACATAGCTTGAGCAAATAACCTAGAAGCTGGACTATATGAAGACCACACCACAGGACTGAAGGATGACTCATTAACAACCTGTAATATGCAGATGATACCATCTTGCTTGCTGAAAGAGACCTAAAACACTTTTTGATGAAGATCAAAGAGTACAGCCTTCAGTATAGATCACACTTTATGTAAAGGACAAAAAAATCCTCACGACTCGACCAATAAGCAATATCATGACAAACAGAGAAAAGACTGAGGTTGTCACGATTTCATTTTACTTGGATTTGCAATCAATACCCATGGAAGCAAGACTCAAGAAACTACATGACTTATTTCACTGGGTAGATCTCCTACAAAAGACCTCTCCTAAAAGTGCTCAACAGCAGAAGGTGTCACTGTGAGGCCAGAGGCACACCTGACTCAGGCCGCAATATTTTTCATTACCTCCTATGCCTGTGACAAGGAATTAAAGAAGACCAAAGAAGGAACAATGTCTCTGAATAATGGTGCTGGAGAAGAATAGTGAATAGACCACGGACTGCTCAAAGAGCAAACAGGCCTGTCTTGGAAGTCATACGGCCAGAATGCTCCTCAGAAGCAAGGATGGCGAGACTCTGTCTCATGTACTTCAGACATGTTATCAAGAGGGACCAGTCCCTGGAGAAGGACATCATCCTTGATAAATCAGATGGTGTACCAAAGAGAAGACCTGCAATGAGACATAGGGGTACAGAGGTTGTGACAATCAGCTCAAGCACAGCAATGACCAGGAGGATGGTGGAGGACCAGGCAGAGCTTGTTATACACAGGCAGTTGTGAGTCAGAACTGACTCGATGGCACTTAACAACAACAACTGGGCACAGGGTCACCCACGGGGTGGCGGAATTCATCAATGAACAGTCATAGAACACTTCCCGGCCCGTATCACCTTCTATATAATAAATAATACAAGATTCATATTAGGAACTGATAAAGCTAGTTCCTGGAATATCTGGCTCCAGGCATCAGATTTCTCCTACATGGTGCAAAAACAAAACTAGTCAGCAGAAGAGGCTTCCGGAATCAGTATTTGGACAAAACACCACTCTATTGTCTTATTTAGAGGTAGAAGCTTAGACACTTGGGTTAATACCATCAGCTTAAGAAAAAAGGGTTTGAGTTTATAATTACAAAATACAATGTGGAAGAAGACAGACAAAACAAACAGGGTTAGGGTTACATGGGTAGCAGGAACCAGACCAACTGCCAAGGCAGATTCCAGTTCTTGAAGTCGCGACCACCCTGTAAGAGGATGCTGAGCACCAGGATGAAGTGAACCACCAGGTCAATCAGAGCCAAGTCTTGCCCGAGTCAGAGCAGAGGTGTGGGAAGGAGACCCCTCTCTTGCACACAGTAATAGACAAAGGTCTACCAAATGTTTGGACATTCAAGAGTTGGCGACCTTTCTGGGAAGGATTCTGTGATGTAAGCCCAGGAATTCTGTTGGTGAGCACTCATTAAAAATGAGGGTCCCTAGCTCAAAAGATGGAGAGAGGAGACTTAGTCTCTAGAGAGTGCACACTCACCAAGGGGGGACAGAGACATAGAAATCCAGAGGCCTTGAATCTCAGAGTCAGGAATTAAAGGGAGAAAGAGATCAGGAAAGAACTAACTGAGCTTTACAGATGTATAACAGCATTTGGAGATAGTGTTATCTGAAATACCTCCAAGAGGCCACTTGCAAACTTAGTGGAATTTCTTCCAGGATATGGGCATTAGGGCTACTGACAGGATCTTCCCCACCTGGCCTTAAATGGGACAACGCCCCTGACACCGTGAAGAAGCCAAAAACACGAGGCCACGCTCTGTAAGCCTTTACCATCTTCTGTGTACCTTCGAGAGCCCTGCGTCTCTGCTGTGGACTTGAGCTGACCAAACAGTGTAGGTCTAGCTTGTGACATGTGTCCACACACTAGGGCGGGCAGAACGTTGCTTTCTCTGGGCAGAGCTGGCCAAACAGAATCCCTGCTTTGACACCAAGCTGCAATTCTCCCACTGGCTCTAGAGATGAAGCTGTTTCTAAGTTTTGTTTGCATAAGGCTGGTGCTCTGTGCCTTGACTGCACCCTAGAACGTGAAATGTATTATATGGGATCTATTCCAGAGCCCAGAAAACCAGCTGTGAAGGTGGGGAAGCCCATCAGCCCAGTCAGTCCAGTTTAGGAAGCCCGAGACCATCACTTCCATAGACCCCATAACAAAGCCCTTCTCGCTTGGGTCAAAGCAGGACAAGATGAAAATGGTGCTTTTATACTTCTGAAGGGGTTTTAATTTCTTTGTAGGGGATGGGGGCTGACTGGGTTTAAGAGGGCTACAACTCTTCAGGGAAAAGCTTGAATCAAAGCACTCATAAAGTTAGACTCATATTATTTCAACGATGACATTTAATATTGTTTCATGATTTCACGTCACAGAAGGTGGGAGCTGGGTATCTGCTCCTGCCAGGCCCGGCTCAGCAATTACAACCACCAAGAAAATTTTTTCCTCCCCAGCCAGGAGGCTAGACAAGGGCCACAGCTGGCCAGAGAACCAGGACATAACATCCCAAGATGAACTCACCAACTCAAACACTGTTGGTCAGAGAAGAAAAGTCCAATTTTGCCTATGACAGTCACTTTGGGGACACCACTGGATAATGGACAACTGTCACCCTGCAGGTGGATGACCGAAGATTTAGCTCTTAAGCCTACTGGGTTACATGACCAAAAGTTCAAAATGTGGGGACCACTCTTCAACACCCGGGAAGAGCTCAAGTTCTCCTTTAACTTTCCACATCCCTTCCAAAGAGAAAACCCAATCTGGCTCAAGGGTGACACTCAGGTCCTACAGGACAGACAGCAGGACAGAGGAAGGATAGCTCTGGCTAGGAAGAACAAAAGTGGCCCTCCAGGCTGTCTGTCTGCTCCTGCTATCCACATGGGGCTGGGTGCTGGCCCAGCCCTCCACAGGGTGAGAAGGACCTGAGAGGCATTCCAGGTGACGGGCTGCTACAGACCTTAGAGGCAGAAAGACCCTCAAGGGGGACACAAGGCCCAGTGGCAGGTTTCCAGGATAGAGAGGACAGCTGGGCACATCCCTGGGAACTGATCTGGAGGATGGGTCACTAAATGGAATTGGGGATGCTCGACTTGTCCCTTCTTCTGCTCCATCAGTATTAACAATGGTACCAAATGAAACCAAGCCAAACTCACTGCCATCAAGTCAGGTCCGACCCTTAGCACCCCTACAGGTCAGAGGGGAACTGTTGCAGTTTCCAAGGAGCCCCCCATGACTGTGAACTGCTGGTCTTTTGGTTAGCAGACTAGCACTTAACCCACTACTCCCCCAGGGTCTCTGACAACAATGGCACAGGTGACACGCACCTGTTCCTACTCTAAGCCTGGGAGTCCTGGTAGCGCACTGGTCAATAGCTGCAGGTGTTACCCACAAGGCTGGCAGTTCGAATCTGCCAGGATGCTCCTTGGAAACTCTACAGGGCAGTTCTACTCCGTCCCATATGGTTGCCATGAGCTGGAATCAACTTGATGGCAATGGGTTTGCTTTTGATCTTCTGGCCAACGCCAAGTGCCATCGAGTCGGATCATCTTCTAAGTCTGGCTAAAATAGTAGGAAAAAGAGATTATTCGTATGAATATTCTTCCTCTTCCAAAGGAGTGGTCCTGTAGAGAAGCCCACTGTTACTGATTGAAATGTGACCCCTCAAATGTGTGCCACCTTGCCTAGGCCATGATTTCCGGTATCCTGGGTTGTCCCGATGTGATTTTCCGGGGTTGTACATCCTACCCCTATAATGTTAATGAGGCAGGATTCCAGGCAGTCATGTTAGTGAGGGGAACCCTGGTGGCTAGTGGTTAAGGCTTCCTCAGCTAATCAAAAGGTCAAGCCGTACAAATTCACACGGTGCTCCTTGGAAACTCCATGGAGCTGTTCTACACTGCCCTATAGGGTCCCTAGGACTTGGATTTGACATTGAAATTGATTTTGCCTGAGATTAGAATTGCCACACCTACTCTTCTTTGTTCATTGTTAGCTTGATATATATTCTTCCATCCTTTAATTTTCAGTTTGTTCCTATCTTTAGGTCTCAAGTGAGTTTCTTGTAGACAACACATGGATGGGTCATGTCTTTTGATCCAAGATGACATTCGGTGTCTCTTTACTGGAGCATTCAGTCCATTCACATTCAATGTAATTATTGACAGGTATGTGTTCACTGCTGCCATTGTGACATGTTTATTTTTATGTTGATGTTTCCTCTGTTGTTCTTATTAGTCTGTTCTGGGACATTCTTTTTTGTGAGTTGATTTTTCACCTTTTTCAGAGCTGGTTTTGTAGTTGTTGAGACTCGTGTGTTACATTTCTTCAAATGGTATGTTACATCTTTGTTGTGCTTTACAGCTGCCCCTATGATCCCCATATATAAACCCAATCCGACTGGACGGCACTTGGCTCAAACCCAATTGTAATTACTACCAGTCTTGTTATCTTCCTCTCCATCTGGAAGGACTATAACAACTGTAGTACATCCCTCTTTTTATTATGATGACACCATAGTTTTCATGATGAACACTGGATTGCTTCTTTCCGTATCAAAGCTGTGATTGACTAAAAGAGTAGAGTATTGAGTAGGGTGTGGTTCTAAAATATAAAGTTAGTAGTTTCGTTCTTCTAAGCCACAGCCAAGAACTTCTTTCAGTATTTCTTGTAGTTTTGGTTTGGTTTTTACAAAGTCTCTGAGTTTCTGTTTATCTGGGAATGTCTTAATTTCATTTTCGTATTTGAAAGATAGTTTTGCAGGATATATAATTCTCGGTTAGAAGTTCTTCTCCTTCAAGGCTTTGACTGTGTCATGCCACTGTCTCTGTGCCAGCATGGTTTCTGCTGAGAAATCTGACGAGAGCCTACAGGGTTTCCCTCTGAATGCTAGCTTTGCTTTGAGTCTTGCTGCCTTTAAGAGTTGCTGCTTATGTTTCCTTTTGTTAAGCTTGATTATATATGTCCTGGAGTCTTCCTTTTGAGATCTATATTGGGTGGCATATGATATGCATCTGAGATGTCTATATTCTCTTCCTTCATGATTTCTGGTAAGTTTTCTTTCAGCAGCTCAGCAACGATACTCTCTGTGTTTTCAGATGTCTCACCCTGTTCAGGGACTCCAATTAATCGAAGGTTGTTCCTCTTTATAATAGAGTCCCACATGTTTCTTCATTTTTCTTGTTTCTTTTTTCTGATTTCTGCTCATAAACGCTGGCATCAGTAGCTCTGTCTTCCAAGTCAGAAATTCTTTTTTCTATTTGTTCCATTCTGTTTTCTTGGCTTTGCATGGAAGTTTGTTTTTTTTTTTTTTTAAATTTTTATTTAACATAACTGAGTGAAAATGTACATTCACATGTAAATTTACATGCCCCCCTATATGCAGCTTCCACTGCTCTCCCTGTCCGGTGACAGCACACTATTCCTCTCTGCTCCGTACATGTCTCATCCTCCCAACAGTCTCCTTTCCCCTCCTGTCCGTCCACTCCCCTTCCTCCAGCCAGAGGTCAGCAAGATGATATCCTATAGATGTACAGAACCATAAAGTGCTTCCAACATATGGTCACTCTGCCTTGCCAAGTCCAAGCCATTCCTGTCCATAGAGTGGACCTTTGTTATAATTTATGGGAAAGGGCAGCATCAGGGCAGGGGGCCATGCTCTCAGAGGAACCCCAAAACCGCTGGACCATCAATTGAGGTCTTTTAGTGGAGATCTCATGATGCACCTGTTTATTCTTGTGTTGCCTGTGAGACTCCTCTCTGTGAGCTCCATCGTGGCTATCACTGGTGGTGGCCGGGCACCATCCGGTTCTTCTGGTCCCAAGTCGATGTAGGCACCCACTCTCGTGGGTCTCTCCGTCTTCTCGGTTGTCTTTACCGCATGTTATTTTGGTCCTCAGTGAGCTTGCATGGAAGTTTCTATGTCTTTGATTTTGTTCTCGATCTGTTGGATTTCAGAGTACTGATGTTCCATCAGATTGAACAGCTTGCTTAATTTTTCATTTTGTTCTGCTGCATTCTGTATAAGGTCTAGAAGGGCTCTGATATAATCATTTTGTATTCACTTCCTGATACTTTCATAAGTTTCTTCATCTGGAAAACTCCTTGGTTGCTTTGTTTGGGAGCCTTCTGAAGCCATGGGTGATTTCTTGTATGCCACAACTGTCTGTTGCTTTTTGGGTCCCATGTGAGTATGTAGAGGCTGGAAGAGGTACTGTGAGGATGGATTGCAAATGTTTCTCTAGGCTGTCTTAAAATGTAAAGCAAACGGTATCTGACCACTTCACAAGTCAGTTAGGTTTTCAGGTGTAGAGGTCCCTCTTCTCAACTGACAAAGTAAGCGCCACTGTATCCAACCCCAGATGATAACAAACTAGTTCAGAATACAGCAATGCTACTGCCCTGTTGGCCTCTGCTGACAGGGCCCAGCGTTAGCCAACACTGCGTTTACTACTGCTTTTGTGATAGAAAAGCGCTCTCCCGTGGGCAGGCTCTGGCTCCCAAGCAAAGAATTAGGTCCAGCTGCGGCCACCGT
Organism: Heterohyrax brucei; assembly: GCA_028571685.1. Taxonomy (NCBI): domain Eukaryota; kingdom Metazoa; phylum Chordata; class Mammalia; order Hyracoidea; family Procaviidae; genus Heterohyrax; species Heterohyrax brucei. The sequence continues at coordinate 83,339,926 of CM053157.1, read as the reverse complement.
ATCCAAGTTGGCGCCCTCCACACAGGCAGCAGACAGAGGGGCTAAAGGTGCTGAGAGGTAGTGATTCCTCTGATTCTGTTGCAGGGCCCCCAAGGTAGGCAGCATTGTGCAAAAATCACTACTTTTCTGTCGGAGAAGCACGGTCCCGTTTGCAGGCATTGGTTCCCAGGCTAAGAAAGAGGTCCCGCTAAAATCTCGGTACCAACATGCCGTCCCGCACCCTGACCGCGGAGCTCCGCACAAACCCCGCTAAGGCAGCTACAAAACGAAAGGCTCAAAGTGGCTAGATTAACAGGGTCCCGAGCCTGGCTCTCAGAATACGGGAATTTTGCCTACCTGTCCCCCCAGCAGCGTGTCTGAGTCCAGCCACTAGGCAAGACCCAGCTCCGCCCGCCAGCCGAGACCGAGGAAAAAAAAGTCAGACTGGTGCGTTTACCTTCCGTCCGTGAGAGCCGGGGCTAGCCAGGAGCGGGAGTCAGCGACAGAGAGGAGGTTTTTCGCTCAGTGGTATGAGGTCCAAAGTAACAGCCCTGTGCCGTGTCCTGGGGCTGATTAGGTGATCAGAAGGCTCCGTTTGATTATCAATTCAGGTCTTGGTTTCCAGAGGGATAGAAGGAGACGTGGGCTTAGTCCGCCATCCTGACTCCGCCCCTGGGTCCCTAGGACTTGGAATTGACTCGACAGCTGTGGGTTCGGTTTGGTTTTGGATGCTGATGAGGCAGGACTTGATCCATAAGATGAGTTTGTATCTTGAGTCAATCTCTTGTGAGACGTAACCCAGAGAAGCCGGCAGAGACAGGAGCCCGTGCAGCCCAAAAAGCAGTGCCAGGAACACAGTCTGTCCTTCAGATCCAGGGTCCCTGCACACAGAAGCTCCCTAGACCGATCGATGACAAACAAGGTCTCTCTCCTGGAGAGACAGAAAGCCTTCCCCAGGAGCAGGTGACCTGATTTCAGACATCTAGCCTCCTCGACCGTGAGAGAACGCATTTGCTAAGTTACAGCCCTCTCCTTGTGGTACTCCTGTCACAGCAGCAGTGGAGGCCTAGAACAGCCACCCTGGGCGGGTGTACTAAATCAGAAAGGTCCTGACTCACTGGTGCGGCTTTGTGGCTAGGAATAACTGTCTCAAAACTAAGCAACTGCCTCTCATTCTCAGCACCAAACTGCACCTTTCAAATCCTCATTCCCACACAGACTGCTCTGTTGTTCCCGCGAGGTAAATAATATAGAATAGCTGTGGTAGCAGAGATTTTGTTTGTTTTTGCAGGGTTTTTATTTGACCCAGACGCACACTCTTCTGATTGACTCCCTTACATTTCTAGGCTTTCTCCACTTTCTGATTGGCCTTACAGTGGCCTGGAGGACTGCAGTTCTTCGCCCTCAGAGGTCTCATTTCTCCTAACAAGAGTGATGGAGGGAGGGCTCCTGGCTAATAGCCACATGACTCCTTCCTAACAAATATTTTGCACAGAATGAATATTTCTTTTACTCTTTTGGTGAAGGCTTTTCTTTTTTAAATTCCCTTCTTTTTCTTGTGCTTAAGTGCAAGTTCACAATCCAAGTCAATTTGCCCTACAAACCCCCAAACACATGCCTCTATGCAGCTATGCCTGCCCTCCTCACCCCGTGACAGCACACGACCTCCTTCCACCCCGTATTTCCGGTATCCATTCAACTGACACTTGTCCCCTCCTCTCCCCTCCTCCCTCTCCTCTAAAGAGGAACCAGTTAGACAATGTCATGTATCTACTAAGCCAAGAGGTACACATACCACCTGCATCACTCTGTCTTACAGTCTAGTCCAATTTTTGTCTGGAGACTTGGTGTCAGTATTGATTTCAGCTCTGGGCAAGCAGCAAGTCCAGGGGCTAAGGTCCCAGGAGAGCCTCCGGGATGTCGGACTACCAAGTCAGAAAGAAAAGTTCGAACTGCCTAAAAGAGCCATATCCCCCGCAGAGCAAGCACCCTCCCTTCCAATCAGTCACCACTCTGACCCAGTTTTCCAAGGGAGAAACCAAGGGGTTTAAGGCTTATCCATGTGTACAGAGAGCCAACTCCAGAGAGTCAAGGTAAAAACAGCGGCTCCTCTGGCTTCTCGTGCGGTGGGTCTTTGCAGACCCGGCTTCCACCTGGGTTGTTTGGTAACTTAAGAGCCTGGCAGGCTTGACTGGGCCTTGTATCACCCAAAGGAGGACTTCAGCACCATTCAGACCCACCTACCCCCTCCCACTGCTGGTGAGTCAACTGACCCCACAGGACAGAGCAGAACAGCCCCACTGGGTGTCCAAGGCTGCAGACCCTCACAGAAGCTGACGGCCACACCTTTCTCCTGCAGAGCAGCTGGCAGGTTTGAAGAGCTGACCTTTCAGTTAGGAACCTTAACCACTGCCTTGACAGGGCTCCTTTCAGATCCACAGTTTAGTATTTTACTAAGGGGATGTTCACAGAATTGTGATATTACTTAACCTTTACCAGTGTGATAACTTATTATCTTTTTAATTTTAAGCATGAGATAGAGATCCAAACAGACTCGTGTTCTCCCATCTCCAGCTTTGCTGACAGGCAGGTAGACCCTCTCTGCACTGCGGGCCTCTTCCCAGGATGGTAGATATCACCTCCCAGGGCCACTCAGCAAAACGAAAAAGAGAAACAGGACATTTTTTCCTGAAAGGAAAAACATGTGAAAGGAAACCTGGAGCTCCAACGTCCCTCCTGGAATTTGCTCTCAATTTCCAGAATTCGCCTGTAGACCAGCATCTGAGCCAAGCACTGAGATCCTTGAAGCAGGATGTCAGCACTGCGGAAAATAATCTCATCTTCAACTCCAGATTTGAAACTCATCCTTAAAAATCTGACAGGAGAAAATCCAAACCCTTGAAGAGCCAGCTTCTCTCGCCAGAACCACTCTCTCGTATCCCAGCCTGGCTTCCCCTAGAGCAGAAACGCAGCACACGCGCCCAGGGCCCGTAACTGTGACTCGCGCTGTGAGACGCAGGCTTCCTGGGAAACAGCGTTCACACCACCGGGAAGACAGGGCTAGTGCACGTGTTTAAAGGGGGTAACAGAAAATGACAGCCAGCCGTCACTAGCTTTGTCATTTATATCTGATGTCATGCCAAGGACTCTGCAAGCTCAGGTTTGGGGACCCTTTGTTGAGTGACTTCCCCATGAGCGAGAGGCTGTTGCTGGGGGCCGAGACAAGCTGCTGTCGGAAGGGAAGGCCGCTGAGAACGCGGTGGTGGGGACAACTCAGCCCCCCCTGTGTGCAGAGCAGAGCTGGGGGTGACGGCATGAGCAGGTACAGAGACTTAAGAAGAGGGTCCCTCAGCCTCCGGAGACGCTCAGAGAAACTGGTGACTTCCTGTTGTAACAGGAAAGGAGGCTGGCAAGCAGGGACCAAGTTTAACAGTCATCAAAATACAGAATACATCCAAACGCCATGCTATTTCCTCCTTAGCTCTCAAGAAGTAAGATTCCACCGCTGGCAGAGGAAGAAAAGAAGGGAGCTGAGGAGGGGCAGAAATTTCCACACTCAGGATAACCTTTCATCTGGGTTTTGTTATCACCCTTTAGCGGTTCTCCACGGAAATTCAGATCTGGAAACCTGGGGGAGGCACATCAGGTGCAGGCCTGTATGTCGAGTGACCGTGCAGAAGCGACATCCCTCCCTCATCGTCTACTGTCTCTTCCATGGGAAAAGCAGAAAAGACTCTCATTAACTGCCCTTTCAGGCCATGACAAAGCGCTGCTCAGCTCTGGCTGAAAAGTGCCGACTAAGCTCCCGTCGGGCCCAGCCTCCGGGGAGACGCGGAGCCAGCAGCACCCCCGACACAGCCGACACCCAGGGTTGCCCCCCCAGAGGCTCCGAGCCCCTCACAAAAGGACAATGTGCCCAGGCCTGTTCTTTTGTCACAGGGATAGGAAGACATTCTCGCCCAAGAGCAGGGTATGAGAGAAATAGCTCAGGGAAAAAAAAAATTCTTCTGCAAAACTCAAAAGGCCCTACTATGGTTGTGTGAATGAGGAGGACGACGTAACAGGACCTCTTAAAAATCCTGGTGCTCCCAGCTGCACCGGATCATCAGTGTCAGGTTTTGTTCTTGTTTGGGGACTGTCTGTTTTATGGGAACCCCGGTGACGTAATGATTAAGCACACCTCTGCCAACTTAAAAGGCAGGCAGTTTGAATCTACCAAGTGTTCAAACTCTGAGCAGTTCTACTTTGCCCTATAGGGTGAGTTAGAATCAACTTGACGGCAATGGGTTTTGGGGTCTTTTTTACATGTCTCACACATAGCCCCAGTCTACCCCACGTACCCATTCTGTGAACTGTTGGGGAATGTGTAACTTGGGTGCTATTTATGCCAAGTGAGGCCCTGGAACCTGACTGGCTCTGGGCTGGTGGTCACTATGGTGCAGGAGGTTGCTCAGAGGCTCTGCTCTTTCTGTTAACCTTCAGGATAGCAGTTCCAGGCAAAGTGTCTGATCAGTAACCAGGGGCAGGGCTGCAGCCACAGCAAGTCCCCTCACCACTGAGTGCTAGCTGGGCAAGCGTCATTTTAAAACCGCAATCACTGAACCACAATGGGAAAATTAAACGGGACAAAGGAGGCCATGGATGAGGGGGAAAGGACAGCTCGGTCATCCCCCAGGCTGAAATGTAAATTCAAGCAAGTCATATCTGCGGTGCGGTCGGTGAGTCCCAGTCCTTCACCCTGAAGACGGGAGCCATGATCAGACAGGAAAGAATCTGTCAGAACTCCAGCCCCAGACCCACAGCCCCACGGGAAGCAGGAGATAAAAGGGTAGTAACAGCCTCCAATCAAGTCCCAACACCTCTCTCCAGGGGAAGCTAAACCACCCTCTTCCTATTTTCGCTCCATTTAGACAGCACAGGCTAAAAACGGAGACAAAGACAGGGGAGAAGTACTCGCTGCTGGTCTCATTGGTCAGGGGCAGCGCTTCCCCACAAGGCCAGGCCATCAGCCCGGGAGCTGGAGGGTTAAAATCAGCACTAACAAGAAAACTCGAACCCCATTAAGCCCAGGCTGGGAGGGCAAGGGGCAGCAGGGAACGCAAAGGAAACTAATTCTGGAGGCTCTCCAAGCTGCCAATCACAAGCATATTCTAACAGTCCCTGTGTTGTTCCAGCCCGTTGTTTTTCCACCGGCTGCACAATGGGGTCTGGTTATTCATTGAAAGCTCTGCAAGCGCGCCCCGCCCTCCATTCACAACCAATTTGGAATGCTCCATTCAGGCGAGAGGGGGAGTCCGGAGCACCGCTCGGGGCGCACGCAGCCAGCGCAGCTGCAGAGGCTGGCACGCCAGCCGGCTCGCCCGGAGCGCGGTGTTTACAGAAGAAATCCAGCCCTGCCGGGGAGCTGGCCTGCTCTGCACCACTGCGAGGATCCAACCCGCCGGGACGACCCTCCGGCCAGGATCCGCGCTCAAATGAGCCAGGGTGCGCAAGTCGCTGGAAGCCGGGTCCCTAAGTGCCTTCTGGCCCGAAGAAAACTGTCGAGCTACCTAGCACCGTGGTGTCGAGCACTTGTTTGGACCAGCCGCCAGTAGACCTCGGTGGTCTTCTTCCCTGCCCTCCAGCGAGCTGGTTTGCATTACTGGATAGCTCGCAGCAGAAGACAGCCTTCCCAGCCTCCCGGCTTCTCAAATTCCTCTCCAAGAGTTACACGAGGGGCCACTTGGCTGCCTCCTCAGGCTGGCCGGGGAGCTACCTGTCTTCTAAACAGTTTCATAGGAGGATCTGCCCCGAAGGGTCTGTGGTACTCTCCTGAAGGCTGCAGACACATCAGACGGAATAGGGGCTGGTGACTGGGGCAGGATGGTGAAATCTACTGAGGTCACTGCCAAGTATAGAGCTAAAAATCTAGGGTCTCTGGGGCCGGTGTCGAAGCTTCAACAATCCCCCAGAGGGAGCCCTTACAGAGCGGGTCTGTCGGCAGCCTTTACTGCGAGGAAAGCCTCCTACTTCAGGAAAACCCAGCTGGGGAGAGGCATTGTAGCTTGTGGGTTGCCTCCTGTGTCCCAACATCTCTGAATTTTTTTAGGGGTGCCCTCAGCTGATGCCGGTGTCAGCGCCCCTTCTGCCCCTCGGATCATAGCATCCCGGTCCCAAGCTTCAGTCCTTCCACGGTTAGGTCTTATCCCGCTCCCTGGGATCTTGTCCCTTCTGCTAAACTTTTATCCTTGCTGCTTCCTCTTCCTAGATAGGGGGGCCTCCTCTACATGCTGTTGGGGGCACTTTTAAGGGATGGGCTGTTTTTCCTTTCACATCAAGCTGCTGAGTCCCTGGTTACCCATGGCCAGGCCCAAAGGTGCACTTACACTATCATCACACACCCACGTGTGCACAGACACACACACAGACACACACACAACCTCCTATCACGGCCCTCCTTTCAAGTTGAGCCTCTTAGGAGACCAGGACAAGGAGAGAAGAAGGTGAGGACAAAAGCCCCTGTTAACTGAGCTTGATGAGTTAACAAAATGAATTTTTGAGAAAAGCAACCTAATCTGGCACTAGCATCAGCAGGCATGGCCCTTGGCCAAGAGCTGGGAGCTGCAACATGACAAGACTCTGCACTCGGTGGATTCCACGCGGAGAAGTCCTGTGTGCCAGGACACAGATGGGGCACAGGCTGCCTCAAGGGCGGCCACCCACCTGCGAGAGGGCTGTCAGCCCTGCAGCCTGGGATGTGTGTGACGGCCATTAAAGCCCAAGAGATGTGTGAAGGGAGCTGTCCTTCCGTGGAGAATCACCCACCCAACACTGACCCTGGGACTGCAGTGACAGCCATGATACTCCCAGACAGTACGAAGTAAGAGATGACAAATTCTTAGTTTTATGATGACTGCTAACTGAGTTTGTGAACTCATCCTAGGAAGAATGCTGCATACCTCATTGCTGAGCATCACTCCAGTCACCTCTGAAGTCCTCCCCTTGGTAAGCTATGCACCAAAGCCAGTGCCTAGTCCACTCTTCAAAGCAATTCTGGAACCCTCTATGGAATGGCCATCAGAGCTGTTGCCATACTACCCTTGATGTCCTGAATGTCATCAAAATGTCTTCCTTTCAAGTTTCCTTCATCTTCGGGTAAAAAAAAAAGTTACTGGAGGCCAGCTCAGCTGAGTACGGGGGGTGTTCCAATACAGTAATTTGTTTACTGGCTAAACACCTCCCCCACAGACAACTAGACAATTAAGTTTGCAAACATGCCGCCATGCCACTGTGCACAATGGTCACTCCAGAAGGAGTTTCAAAATAGCTTTGACCAGTGGACGAAGTACTGGCTTCGCTGCATAGCTTCCCAAGCGGAGTACTTTGAAGGTGACCACAGTGATACTCATCAGCGAGTTCTCATGTAGCACTTAGAACAATTAAGTTTGTGTACTTAATTGTCAAAACTTGTATCATGCTACCCATTTCTCTGTCCTGTCAAACTCAGAGAGCAAGGGGTAAACGGTTACGTCTTGACAGATTGCAGGATTTTGTTACTTTCAGTACCTATGGGAGTGATCTGGTTGGTAGACACAGATGAGAATTGTCCATCCCAAGTTCCTCCTAGCAAATACAAAGGACTGGAAAGCCTGCTGGGTTTCACTGAGGACCAAGAGTAAAAAGACTAGGAGCTAAAAGCCAGCCAAAAAAAGACTAGGAAGAGTAAGAGAAAAATCCATTGTTTGTCACCAGCCTAAGTGAATCAAAAAATTACGCAAAAACAGCCTATTCAACATACAGCTCTCTGAGATACATGGTAACTGGAGTCCTGGGTTCTGTAGAGTCCTGGGTAGGAGGATAGTCAGTGACCTGGTCGTGGCCTAGCTAACTAAGGCTTGGCAAGTCGCACTGTCAAACCTGGGGTCAAACTACCTGTCCTTACCCCTCCAGGCTTCCCTCCTACATCCTCTTCTTCCTTCCTCATTTCCCCCACCTTCAGAACTACTGACTCTTGGGAAGGAGACCTGATGGGCACCCTGACTCCTGCAAGCCTCTTGAACTGCCTGTCCTTTGCTCTCTTACTTTTTCCAAAACAAAAAGACCTTAGGGAGGGCCTTTCACAAAGAAATGGCCTCAGGACGTGAGAGCAGGTCAACACGGAGGTTTGTTCCACACATGACCAGTCCCAGACCACAGACTCTCCAAAAGGGAAGGGCTGCCGCGCTATTAGAGACACCATAAATACCTAGATCTATTTTTAGGAAATTCTAGTGGCGCCGTGGTTAAGTGCCATGTCTGCTCACCAAAAGGTTGGCAGTTCACATCTGCCAGGTGCTACTTAGAAACCCTATGGGGCATTTCTACTCTGTTCTATAGGGCCACCGGGAGTTGGAATCGACCCAACAGCAGTTGGTCTTCTATCCATTTTAAATCAAGTTGAAAAACCTCATATTGAAACAGGCTTATGATAACAATCATTGTGTTTTAGGCACACGGGCTTTGACCTGCCTCCTGTTTTCCCAGTCATCTATTGCCATGTGTCCACGACAAGCACACACCACCTATTACTTAGCTGGTCCTTAGGAAACTCCAGGGGCCTCCTCTAGTCACTGAAACACAGATCTATAAAAAGAACACTTCACGGGGATAACAGAGTCATTTGGGTTTTAAAATATTTCTCTAACTTTTATTTGATACAGAAACCATGATTTTTAAAATAGGATTTTCTCATGCCTTCTCAGCATACAATAGCTTGTTATTCAAGATGCTGACAGGTAAGCACAGACAACATCACAATTGAAACAAATGAGATTAGTAAAAAAAAAGACTGCTACTTATGTGTGCTCACATGTAGCACTACCTTAAATATGCACAGTCAGTTCAGCAAACTGAATGTTATACTCCCTCCTTCCCAAGGGAGTTCTAATTCTAGCCACAGCCTTGATCTCTGGTTAATTCTGTGAAAATGTGTAGTGAAGATGTTTGTACATACTCTCCGGTTTGGGAACTCAGGAACTCGGTGCATCAATACATGCACTGCGCTACACACACCTTTGCAGACGCACATGTAATTACAATACATATTATACAGACACATAATTCTGTGTATGCACACTAATGTCTTCTAACAATCATTTCAGTTTTTAAAGACTTTCCTGTTTTGTTTCTTTCTAAAATCTTAGAAGGAAAAGAAAACCTCAAAGCCCCAGGCTGCTTAATAATTACAAAAGGAAGAGAACCGAGGTCCTAGATGGGATAGTCAGCAACCTCCCTAAGGCTTTCCCAAGCGCCATCTCTAAATACTCAAGAGTAATAAGGGACAGCCCTGAAGAGCTGTGCTCCCTGGTTCTGCAGTTTCCTGATGGTTTAAGGATTATCATTTCTCTGTCTCTGTCTCTCTCTCTCACACACACACACACACACACACACACAAGGTTCCTGATAGTTTCTTTAAGGATATCATCTCTCTGTCTCTGTCTCTTAACACACACACACTCTCTCTCTCACACACACACACACACACACACACACTCTCTCACACACACACACTCTCTCACACACACACACTCTCTCTCACACACACACTCTCACACTCACACACACACACACACACACACTCCATACCTTTATGGATATCACGTCTCTCCCCTGCTCCCCGCCACGAGGTGTGACAATTAGTCTATGAACTTAAACCCAGTGCCGTCGACTCGGATCTGACTCATGGAGACCCTAGTGGCCAGAGTAGAACTGCCCCAATTCAGCAGTGAGTTACCCAGCACTTCAGAACAATAGAACTTAATTGTTCTAAAGTGCTGGATAACTCACTGCTGAATATCACTGTGGTCGCCTTCCAAGTACACCCCTTGGGAAGCTATGTGCACATGCCAGCACCTAGACCACCCTTCAAAGCAATTCTGGAACTCTCTGAAATGGCCACTGTACACGTTGACGTGGCAAATTCGCAAACTTAGTCTAGTTGTCTATGGGCGAGTTTTTAGCCAGTAAACAAATTATGGTATTGGAACACCCTCCCTACTCACCTGATCTGGCCTCCAATACTTTTTTCTTTACGCGAAGACAAAGGAAATCTTGAAAGGAAGACATTTTGATGACATTCAGGACATGAAGGGTAATATGATGACAGCTCAGATGGCCATTCCAGAAACAGTTCCAAAACTGCTTTGAAGGATAGACTAGGCGCTGGTGTCGGTGCCTAGCTTCCCAAGGGGAGGACTCTGAAGGTGACCACAGTGATGTTCAGCAGTGAAGTACACAGCGCTTTTACTAGGATGAATTCACAAACTTAATCCAGACCTTGTGTGTGTGTGTGTGTGTGAGCTCGTGTATGTGTGAGGTCCAGTGGCACAGAGGTTAAATACACGGCTGCTAACGAAAAGATTGAGTTCAGATCTCCCAGCTGCTCCTTGGAAGCTCTATGGGGCAGTTCTACTCTGTCCTATAAGGTCACGATGAGTCACAACTGACTCCACAGTGAGGACTTACTGCATGTGTATGTGTGTGCGCGCGCATGTGCGTATGCTTTTTAAAATTATTTTACCTAATCTCTCCCTCTTGGCCTCAAACCTCCCCAGCTCCTTCGACCTTCTTCTGTCCCCTCTGTAAGACGAGCGAGTTGGGTAAAACTTCTCTGACAGGGACTTGCAGCTCAAACAATCTGGGATTGCCAGGGTTACTTCTCAGAGCCAGGGGACAATGGGGGACACAGCAGGCCCCCCTGCCCCCATGGTCTATGGGCTCTACTTTTGAATGCTTTGGCTTTGACCTTAAGGTTTCCAGGTGAGGCCTACTTCACTATGTCCACATTTCTGGGGCAGTGGTGGACACTGCACAGTGAGACGGGGACGCAGCCACAGGACCTGGAAGAACAATGGTCTCATTTCCTCAAATCACACTTGGGGTGGATGCTCATGGTCAGGAAGCACAGCTCTAGGAAACTTACATAGTCTGTTTGGAAGTTGAGCTTTGGTTTAAAAAAAAAGGTAAGCCATAATCTTCAAATCACCACCATTCCAAATTAGAAATGACTTCCCACATAGTATTTCTGTGTCTCATACACATACTCACAACAAGAAACCAAACTCACTGCCATCAACTCGATGCTGATTCACAGTGGGCCTACAGGACAGAGTAGAACTGCCCCATAGTTTCCGAGTAGTGCCTGGTGGATTCAAACTGCTGACCTTGTGATTAGCAGCTGTAGCACTTAACCATTAGGCCATTAGGGGTTCCCATACACATACACCCCCCCATGAAAAATAATCACCATCAACAGGAAAAGCAGACTATACCCTGCACGAGAAGAGAAGAGCAGTCATTTAAAACTGTCCCTGCTCCTCCTCTGACGGGACCAACGGAGTTTAAGGAAGAGGTTTGCTTCACCCTGTAAATGGAAGCCTGGTTTTCTTTCTTCAGCTGGGTGATTCAAACCAACTCACAGGCTTCATTAAGTCTGAATGAGCCTCTCCGGCCCTGCAGTCCCCCTGGGCAATCCTAGGAGACCACCGAAGTGGAAGCCGATCTCAACACAACGCTGTGAAACGCAGTCACTGGGGATGAAGACCTCGGTGCCCAGGCCCCAGCTGGGGCCGCCTGCACGCCCACGGGGTCTGTGCTCCGGACCGACCCCTCCTGCGTGTGTTCCTGACCAACACCGAAGCAAGTCTGCCTCTGAATTTATCCTTCTCTGAGCTCTACTGCCAGAAACCAGAGTTCCAGAGGGAGAGAGAATCATGCAAAGGCTTTTCCAGGCTACTCAACCAGCTGTTTTAATCCTTAAAACACAACACAGCTCAACCTTCAGTACTTAAAGCACAAAGCCAACGAAGAAGGTCACGCAGAAGCGTCCCCAGGCACCCCCCTTTTTGGTATGGTATTTTAATTTGGCAACTGAGGACACTCTACTGCTGAGCAGGAATTATTTCTGAGGAGCCAAAAACGTACTCATGCCTTGGCTTTAGCCTGTTTCTGCAGACACCTCTCTCTCCAACTCGAAATCCTGCTTGCGGGGACATCTTTCTCTCAGCAAGCTCCGGCCTCGGCACCTGAATGAAACTGACGGGAACCAACCAGCTCACTTCCCCTGGAACTCTGTGGGCTACTAAGAAACAAACCAAGCTGTCCTCGAAACCTTGGGAAGAGTCTCTGGAGGGAAAGCCCCTTCCCCAGCAGCCTGCAGTTCACGTTGCTCTGGGCAAGCAGAGGAGAATCTGGGCCCAAGTGCCAACACAGAACCCACCTGGATGACAAATCCTCTGTCTGTCATCTTGCAAACACACACAGAGGCACACAAACAATCTGTCTGCCTTTATTTCACCCTTCAGTGGCAAGCCCTCCAGTCACTTGAAAACAATCCAGGAACAGTAAGTTGCCCGAACTTACTTTCCTGTTGAAAACTTCCATGGCAAGCTGTGACATCGCTAAGGTAATTGCGTATCTGTGAGACCCTGTTCATTCCCTTTTAAAGTCTCATGGTGACGTGTCTTGGGAATGAAGCCTATCGTTAAAGAATGCTTAGCTGGAACCCCCATTTAGGCCTAAAGACATCCTCTCTCCCTGTGGCTTGCATGCACGCGTGTGCGTGAGCACACACACACGCGCGCACACACACGCGCGCGCACACACACACACACACATCCTGGAGATAAAACAAAGCTGGGAAGAATTTAGTGGGTGCAAAATGAGAAACTGTACCCTTGCCTGGCTCAGGTGCCGGCTATTCTAAACTATGACTAAGAGACATGAATTTCTCTATGATGCAACTCTCCAGAGAGGCAGCCTTTCTCCCCAGGCCTCCCATAAACCTGCTCATTCACCAGTGACTAATGCTCTGTCGAGCTGCCCTGCGCTGCTCAGATTTCATCAGGCATCTCTGTCCTTGACAGCTCTGCCTGGACCAGAAAAGCTCCCAAACCTGTTTGAGAGCCGCTCTGAAATCTCTGTGCTAATCTACCTGGGCCCTTGCCAGCTCTGTGGGCCGTCTTCTGTCCTCACTATGGTGTTCTGTCACCTCAGATAATAAGCACTTAATGACCACTGTAATTAACCAGTTTTTCCCTCTTCTGAAGGGTAAAGTCATAGGAATTATATGAAAAGTAACAGTAAGCCAAGCCACTCTCCAATCATCTTTTGTCACCTCAGAAGCAAAATCAACAATGTATTTGGATAAAAACCACCATTAACCGGAATCTTCCATTAACTATTCTCTGCACCTTTAAAAGAAAGAAAAACGTCAGGTTTCTGATTCGCAATCTGGACCGAATTTATGAAACAAACAAAAGCAGTAAGATATCTGATTTACGAGCATTCGGTGCAACGTCAGACACATGCTGCCAGTTAATCAATAACTTCGAAATTGAAGCCTTATAAAATACTCTTCTTAGGCAAAGAGGAAATCTAGGACAGATAACGTTCAGTCATCTTACCTGAAATGGGATGAAAAGCACTAACGAGCATTATGAATACGGAAGGATAAGTTGTCAGAGGTAATTTTGAATTACCACAAACAAACAAACAGAGAAAAAACAAAAAAGGCATTCCAAATCTGCTTGATACAGCTGAAAAGATATTCCAGACACAGATGGTCCCAAACTAAACAATTTCAGTACCCACGTGCCGCCACCACCCGAAAGGTACTTACGGTTATCCGACTGAAAATCTGGGACAAACTGTTCATCATCAGGTACTTGTGCTGGAAAAGAGATTGTTTCTTTTAGACCTTTTGGTTGTATTTGAAAAGCCCAAGAAAATGTTTTGTGTGGCAAACAGGACATCACGGACACTTGCCTTCAGCTAACCAAGCCTCTTGAAGTTGACTGAGATCTTGAAACAGCTCTGGAATTAAAAACAGAAAACACCAAAATGAAGACAAGATCTCTGCTAGGGAGGAAGAGTCTACATGCCATTTACACTGGGGACAAATTTGAGGAAGTCACCACCATCAAAGAGGAGAGTACTTCACACCTTCAGAATCATGGGCCAGATCTGTGTCCAAAAACTTCCTCTTTCTGTCAATCACAGGCCGGCCTCTGGAGTCTTCTGCTCGAGATTTCTGCAAGAAGCCGACAGACAGCGAAGATGGGAGTGTTGAAAGGGTCCCAAAGAGGCAACCCACTAAACCAATAAAGGAAAGACTCATCTTTGAAGAGGACAAAACAAACCAAAAGCCACACAGACTTACCCCTGGGACCATAAAAGGGACTTGCTGATCATAAAATCCATCCATGGCGCTTCCAAGTTCTCTACTATCACTTTGAAAGGCGTCAGCATTGAGTAGTTTCTGGGGGGAAAAGGGGTCCCTCCTGGAACAGGAATTTGGAAGATTTTAACTGACAAGAAAAGGGAAAAAAGGAAGACATGCAGTAATTTCATGCTGCTCTTTCTTCAGGGCTGAGCAAAATCACTACTTTTTTCTAAAGACTTAAAGCCACTCAAGGAGGAAGCTTTATAGACTAACTTCAGGCTGGATTACCGGCATCAAACATGCACACAGTACTTCTGCCCTCTCTCTCTGGATCAGTTATGATTATAGGTTTGTTACTGCTTCTCTCCTTTAAAAAAGAAGCTTATTTTCATTTTAAAACGATGATTCCCAGATTCTTTCATACAGCAAATCTTCCAGGGTATCTGTAGCCTTTGGGTTTTTTTTTTTTAAAGAGATAATTAAACTTATGACAGGAAGTAGAGAAACTGGGTTTAACTATTCTAAATTATTGGCAATTAAAAATCTGACATACATAGTGTTTCTAAAAGTATTTTGTAGGTCAATGGTGACACACTATATATAGCTCCAGGGATACGTGAGACATATTCATCTTCCACACACAACTGTATCTAAAAACCTCTTTCCAAACACAGGTGTAGTGTCTGTAATGTTAAAAATATCTCCATGGCAACTCTGAGAGGTATCTGGTATCTTTGACTTCTAAATGCACAGAATATCTTTGAAGAGTAACAGATAAAAGAAACCCAATTCTACTGTACTCTGAATGTATCCCTACTGCGGGTGTTTAAAAAAAAAAAAGTCAAAGATTCACGAAAAAGAAAATTCACTTTATTCTTACAGTGAAGTCAATCCTCCCAGACATGCCGTAAAATAAACTCATTTCAGCATAGTCAAGAGCAGGGGAAAGTGCTAAAATAGAGGTTGGGGGAGGGGGATCAAAAGCCAGAGAGAGCTTTTCTAATTTGGGAGAAGTGAGGTGTCTGTTTTAGGAAGACACCTCCCTCCTGGACTTTTGTTTTAGTCTCCAAGAAAAAATGCAGTTAAATCAACAAAATGGAGGAAGACATTAATTCACTCAATCCCAAACTGTTAGCAATGGTTTTTGACTTGTATATAAGTCTTAGAGGGGAACTTTTTCCCAGTGGGCAACCCCGTCCAGCTGTTTTTCACACTGCGTGGAGCCTGTCACATTTTCTTAACGGGGCAGGATAAGGAAATCCTTCCCTGTCAGCCCCCTCGAAGTACCTTGGCCCGAGTAATCAGATAGTTTCAAAGTCAAAAGAGAAAGAAGGAGAGACATGAAACATACCACAGCCTAGAACTTCCCAGAAAAACACTGCCGCAAGCCCGTCTTCGTGTCTTCCAAAAAGCGCTCAAGCTCATGGAAGAAAAGCCTCCCTCTCCAGTGCCACCAACTCGAATGGAAAATCAGAACCACCTGAGTAGTGAGTTCAGGGGCATGAAAACCAGCCATGTACAAACTTCAAAAACCTGTCCATTAAATAATGGCCTTCAGAACTCTGTGAATGCCTCCCGGGAAATAGAAAACAGGAGGGGGAGAGATTTTTTGAGTTTCACGATGACCTACATTGCAAAATGTCTTCCCTGCGAAGAACAAAAATATCTTTAATAAAAAATAAACTGCCATGAACGAACCCAAAACAGGCCCCGAGGATCTTCTAAGAAGCTGAGAGTTCAAGGGCTAGAAAAATTGTGTTCGAAGCGTAATTAAAAAAAAAAAAAAAAAAGGCTGCAGGGCAGGCTCGAGTGCATCCAGGAGTTGCAACCACTTCCTCTGCGTCCCCCCCTCGCGGGCGCCCCCAACACAGCTCGCCCGGGGCTGCGCGTTGCGCTCGCGCCCCTCCCCGGCGCGCAGCGGGCCCGGTTTTATGAATGGAGAGCGAGCCGCGGCCGCCACACCAGGTAGAAGCTGTAACCGGATCCCTCGCGCTGGGCCCCATTCACAAAACAAGACACACTTCCACCCAATTCCCAGCCTTCGCCATTCATGAAAACTCCTTCGGATGCTCCCCCGCCCCCACCCCCAACGCACGCCCAGCCTCCGGCGCAGGCCCCTCACCCCAGCGTTTTAGGAAGCCAGCTCAATGCTCCATTCACAGAAAGGGAAAGGAGAAAAAAAAAAAAAAAAAACCAGCCGCAGGGAGCAGCGAGCCAACCAAAGAAACCCGCTTCATTCATAAAGTCACCCACATTCTGGAAAACGGGCTGCTGCGCCGGCGCGACCATCTCTCCCCTCCCCCGAAGAAAAAACCAAACATCTCTCCTGGGCACCCCCTTTTTGATCAGGGTCTCGACTCTTCCCAAAGGCCCCTCCTCTCCGGAAATGTGGCCAGACCCCTAATCCAGTTCGGGGCTCCAGCATCTCCTTCCCGCTCCCCGCTCATTTTTCTCCACCATCTCCAGACCTCCGCTCCGATGCTCCCCAATTTCTCAATCTGCTGAGGCGTAAAGAGGGGGAGTGGGTGGGTGTCCGCTCCAGCACCTGGAACTTGCACGGCTGCATAAGTTCCTGGCCGACCCCCAACCCCGCAGGCTGCACATGCCTGAGTCACTTAACCCTCTCCAGTGCCCGGGGGGGGGGTGTGCATCGCCTCGCAAACAACCCTTCCGAGCTGCTTCCCACTCTCCTCCTCCAACTGCAAAGCTTCAGCCAGCGTCTCTTCTCGCGAGCCTCTAAGTCCCCTCGGGGCTCCTGGATCTCCAGTGAGCACAGCCCGCCGCTCTGCACCCCCACCCCCGCCCCGAAGCCCCAGCCCCGCGCGCCCCGCGTGCCTCCCCCGCGATGCGCGGAAACCCGCTTGCGGCGCGCCCCGGAACCGTTAGCCTCCCCCTCCCTACACCTCCTAGGGACAGAACTGGACGAACCGGGCCAAGACCCGGGAGAAAGGGAGAGGCCAGCGCCGGGGGGTCGGGGGGGCTCACCCTGACATAAAGTGCACCCGACTCCAAGGACTGCACCTCGACCCGTGAACTCCGGTCGACCGAGCCCCTCTGACTTGCTCCGTCGCCCCCTCACCTGAGGCGGCGGCTCTCCGCTTGCAGCGGTCCGGGCGGCGCAGGCGCGCTCACGCACGCGCGCACCGGGCCTGGGCGCCGAGGCGAAAGGCTCGGCCGAACCGCTCCGAGGACGCTGAACCGCTCCGCGCACCAGCGCCCGGACTCTGCGCCGCAGCTGCCAACCAGGCTGGAGCGCTGGCCCGGCCCCCCGCGGCCCCCCGCTCTGCCGGCTGCCATTGGTCCGCGGCTCTGGCCCAGCCTTCTTCCCATTGGCCCGGGGCCGCTCCTGCGGCTGTCCATCACTGCTTGTTTACCCTGTCTGCAGGCAAATCCAGCCGAGCCGTCCCACCAACTCGGGCTCCCATTGGCCAACAGCACGTCGCTGCCCGCCCCCTGAGGGCGCACTTTACATAATATATGCACCGGGGGCCATTGTCCAATCAGAGCAGGCTTGTTTATATAATGAATGTAAGGACGTTTTTCATTCATAAAAAACGCGACCTGAGGGGGAAACTAAGCTGAGTCAGTGAACCTCTTAAAGGGGCCGAGGCCCGGAGCAGCCTCCGGGTCCTCTCCGCGGCCCCGGCTGTGCACCGACGCACGGCGCCCCCCGCCCGGCTCGTCCCCGCCCCGGCCCCCAGCAAGGCCACCGCCGCGAGGGGGCTGCCGGCGCCGGACGCTCGCAGCTGCAGCGCGAAGCAAAGTTATCATTTTAGGATCCAGGCGACAGGAATTCGTCATTCCACCCAGAAAGAAATTCGCTGACCGACCTGGGCGCCTGGCCCACAGAAACACAGAAAACGGAAACCGAGCCCTCTAATCTTAGCTGCCTTCCAGGGAGGCCTTCACTTCTCACCAGGTTTCCACTGGCCAAGAAGCAGCAGCGCCTCCCCTTAACGTCTGAGCTCATCTCCACGTACTGTTCCTATTTTACTGGCAAGGCCTGAGGCTCAGCCGAGTCCCATTTTTCTGCCCGTGGCGGTCACCTCCGCCAGAGTGGGTTCTGGACCCCGCCTGAGAAAGGGTCAGGACTCAGGAAATGCTTTCCCAGGATAGCACCAGGCAGTCAACCCTCTAGAAACCCGGATCCCTGTAAACGGCACGTGTTTCCCACTTAATGGACGAATGCAAGATGGTGCATCAGCGAGCAGGTCTCGTGTAGCCGGGAAAAGGACGAGGAGCAGCAGCTCCCCTGGCCCCACCATCGGGCACTGACTGTAATTGCTGAGATTCTTCACAGGGCGTTCCAGGAAGCAAGCGATCCACTCCCCTGTGCACCCCTTGCCCCCTCCAGTGCAGGCCGTGGGGCGGCGCTCTGTTCTCCCGCAGGCCTCCTGAGCCACCCCTCCGTTCTCCTCTTGCTAGTCCACCCTGCCCTTCACCGCACGTGCCAGTGAGCAGGAGGAAGCAGCAAAATGTTAGCAGAGGACTCCTAGCAAAGGGGGGCCTAGCATGGCCAGCCCTGCAGCTAGCTGCCTCTCCCACCCCCATTCAGAATGCAGTGGGTTTTTTTAAAAATTTTTTTAAATAATAATTTAAAAAAGGCTCACTTTTTTTTGGCTTCTACTCAGTCTTAGAGTGGGCTCTTGGTTTGGCATTTATAGCCCAAGAGACCTTTCCTGTTGGTGTTGGTGCCGGTAGTCGGTGTTCCGTGTGCTAACCAAAGGTAGGCAGTTCGAGTCTGCCAGATGTTCCTTGGAAACTCTATGGGGGCAGTTCTGCTGTGTCCTACAGGGTTGCTATAAGTCGGGATGGCCTCCATGGCAATGGTTTTGGTTTCAGGAACGTGGAGTTCTGGACCCAGCACTAAACTATGAGGAGCTGGGAGAGACTAGGGGAAGTTAGGTGAGGAGTGAGATGGTGCTTTGGACTTTTTGTCAAGAAGTTCCTTGACATTTCCTAGTTAAGCATTTTACTTCCAGCTCTGGCTCCAGTGCAGCTTCTTAGCACCTGTCTTCATTCCCAAGTTAGGGTCAGCTCTGCAGGTTAGCTGGAGGTGCTGCCAGCTAATTCCCGACAGGCTGTGATTGTTCACTCAGAGGGTTCTGTTTCCTCTGTAGAAACTCTGGTGGTGCAGTGGTTAGTGCTACAACTGCTAACCAGAAGGATAGCAGTTCAAATCTACCAGAAGCTCCTTGGAAGCTGTATGGGGCAGTTAGTTCTCTTCTGTCTATAGGGTCGCTGTGAGTCAGAATCACTTTAGTGGCAGTGGGTTTTTTTGGTTGGTCATAGACCCAAGATCCCGTTCAGGGATTTAGCACCAGAAGACAGCTTTTAGCAAATTATTATTGAGTCAATCTGTAAGCATTTATTTTGCATCAAATATTCAGCCAGACCCTGTGATAGGCAAAAAAGCTACAGAGATACATACAACCCACTCTGCCTGGAAGGAGCCTACTATCTTATTGCAGGCTTTTAACAGCTGAGATCAACAGAGCACTTACTACCTGACCTGCTATGTGCTGTACACGATGTGCCGCAGACTATCTCATTTAGTCCTCTTAATAACCTGAAGGGATCTGTACTGTTACTATTCCCACTCTATAGGTGAGAAACTGAGACACAGAAAGGTTAAGCCACTTGTCCCTAGTCACAGAGCTAGTAGGTGGCTATACTCAGACAAGAAGCAATGCAGGAGCCTGCAGAACCGATGTGGAGGAGACTTGGCAGTGCCTGTGTTGCTCAGCAAACCGCCCAGGAACATTATTTGATCTTGGAGTCATAAAGAACAGGAAGGAGGCAGATAGACAGGGTGGCCAACTTCAGCTCAGCACTGTTAGGAGTCATGGTGTTGGAGCTCTGGTGGCATGCTGGTGAAGAGCCTGGCTGCTAACCAGAAGGTCTGCAGTTTGCGTCCACAGCTCCTTGGAAACCCTGTGGGGTGTTTGTACTCTGTTCTCTAGGGTTGTTATGAGTTGGAGTTGACTCATCAGCAATAAAAGAAAATAGTGTTAGGAGTATCTGGAGTCATCTAGCCAGAGGGTACTGCAGCAGGTTGTGACCCTCCCTTCGCAGGAGGCATGTATGCAGGAAACTGCCGCTGGTGATGATTCTCCCGCCGCAGGAGGCCCTTGTGCAGAAGCAGGTGGACAGCATGGGTCAAATGTGACACTAGGATGGACCGAAGGACTGTCCCAGCTCTGAGAGACTGTGATTCTTGGAATTTGGAGTTTATAGTAGACAGGGCAAGTCAGATGCTGGCACAGTCAACTTGACTCTTCACATACCTTGGCTCTGTGAAGGTGCAGCGTGGGGTGCTCCTGCTAGGTCAACCCCTGGGTCCCAATGGTTTCTAACTGTTGAATGTCTCCTGATGTCTTCCCTCTGCTTCCTTCTTTTCTTCCTTCTTCTTGGGGGGGGTCTTAACCTCCCCCACCCCATTCTCGTTTTCTCTTGTTGTCTTTGCCTTTGTAAGAGCTAAGTAAAGGTCAGTATTTAGAAGCTGTTTGTCTAGTACCTGGACTCTTTCCTCCTAAGAACATGACTTCCCTTGGAGGTTTCGTTGAACAAGTGCTTTGATATGCTATCCCCTCTTCTCCAGCGGAGAAATAAGATCAGAAAACAAGAAGAGATACCAGCGCTCCGAAACATCCATCTGGTGTCACTCAGCCTTTGTCCCCTGGTGGTAGGCAGCTCAGTTAGTCACTACAGGATGACTGGACCCACGTTCTTCAAACTTCATTTGCAGCGTGCCTTCAGGGAAGTGATGGTGAAGAAGGAGAGAAACGCTAGCACCTTGTACTAAGCTAGAAAGCTCCTATTTCTCTTTAGAGGATTACTTTGAAAGATCTTTTTCCTAACATGCCAAAAGCAAATTGAAGTATAAAAACCAAAATTAAACAACAACAAAAACATTGCTATTGAGTTGATTCTGGTTCCTAGCTGCCATACAGACAGAATAGAACTGCCTGGTAGAGTTTCCAAGGGGCACCTGGTGGATTTGAAATGCTGAGCTTTCGGTTAGCCACTGTAGCACTAAACCACTCCACCACCAGGTTATCCTCAAGTATGAAGCAAATGACAGGAGTAAGACATGATGACCTAAATAATGACAGGAACAGAGGTGGCTTCCTGCCTCCTGCTCTCGTGTCGGGAGGGTGGAGCTTGGCTAGATGCGGTGGGGCTGTTATGGTCCACGGGGCTTTTCTTGTTCTTACAGAATGGGAAAGAAAGGACTGGAGGACACATCTGAAAGGTTTGGGAATGTTTTCCTCATCTCCAACAGAGAAAGAGAATTCTGTATGATGGATAAACCAACCAACGAACCAACCAACCAAACAAAAAAACCCAAACCCATTGCTGTCAAGGCAATGCTAACTCATAGTGGCCCTGTAGGACAGAGTAGAACTGCCCCGTAGGGTTTCCCAGAAGCCACCAAGTAGATTTGAACTGCCGACCTCTCGGTGAGCAGCCAGGCTTTTTACCACTGTGCCTCCGCGGCTCTATCTGACTGATATCCCGGCCTTCCTAAAATTCTAAAGTAAATGACCGAAAAGCTGCAGGAAAAAAGAAAGAAAATCATTTCAATTAAATGCCTCTCTACAGATGGTCAGCAGTTCTTTTCAAACAAAGGCAATAGTTTAAGGTGCCTGGCAGATGAGAACTACTGTGTTTGGGGTTAGCAGCCGTAACACTTATCCCCTAGGCTGCCAGGGTTTCCATAGGGAAACTAGGTGGACAAAAAACAAACAACCAGAACAGAAATGATGAGAATGCTCCTGAATTGTGAAGAATGCCACTAATGTCACTGGACAGCTTGCGTAGAAACTGTTGACTGGAAGCCTCAAATGCTTTGTAAACCTCCACCAAAAATACAATAACCCCCCATTCTCCAATAAAACATTACCCTCGAGTTGGTTCTGACTCACCAGCCCTGTAGGTCAGGGTAGAATCACCCTATAGGGTTTCCCAGGAGGGCCCGGCGGATTCGAACTGTTGTAGCTCTTAAGCACTATACCACCAGGGTTTCCACAAACATATCTCTTTAAAGTTAAAGGGACCCTCTTGTGTTTAGGGTTCCTTACAGCGAGGAAGGAAACCCTGATGGTGTAGTGGTTAGTGCTACAGTTGTAACTAAAGGTCATCAGCTTGAGTCCAGCAGGTGCTCCTTAGAAACTCTATGGGGCAGTTCTACTCTGTCCTATACAGTTGCTATGAGTTGGAATTGACTCCATTGCAATGGGTTTGGTTTTTCAATTTATATTAAGGGAAGAATAAAAGTTGAGTTCTACGTGATATGAGCCAGATAGTTGTTCTAAACACTTAACATGTGTTTACATGTATTAACACATGTAACTCCAGCACAGTCTTGTGTGGGAGGTAAAATTATTATCATGTCTGCTGGTCTGTATGATGTTTCTGAGGGATGATGGATGGTAGTTGGTGGGGCAGGACCCAGTGTCTAAGACTGTACTGTGCCTTATGGAATCTCTTTGGTTATGAAGGAAAGAGAAACGAGCAGAGAGTCAAGGAACTTGTACCATCAGGAAAGCAGCAGCACCAGGAGCTGGGTCCGGGGTCCCTGTGCATCGGAAGCTCCCAGGTCAGGGGAAGATAGATGACAAGAACCTTCCTCTAAAGTCAGCAAAGGAAGACCTCCCCTGGAGCTGATGCCCCAAATTTGGACCTGTAGCCTACTGGACTGTGACAAAGTCAACTTTTTCTTTTTAAAGGCACTCACGTGTGGTATTTCTGTTACAGCAGTACCAGATGACTAAGACACTTAGGTATAGAAAGGTAGAGCACGGAGGTGCAGCCAGGCAGATTCTTCCAGAGCCTCCTGTTCCCCAGCCTGTCACCAGATGTGGATGCTTAATGACAGCAGCCAACACCAAAGGAATGAAGGGGTCCTTACTCAGTGCCAGCCCTTTTTAGCTTTAGGTATATTAAGCCACTTCATCCTCCTAACAACAGTGTGGTGTCCTTCCCATTATTACCCCATTTTACAGATGAGGGAACTGAGGCTTAGAGAGGTTAAGATAATGTGCCTAAGGTCACACAGCTAGTAAGGCTTGGAGCCAGGAGCTAAATGCAGATGCTGAGCACAGTCCCAGCTCCCCCCTGCTTGACTCGATGACCTTGGTCCCTGCTACCTCCCACTCTACCACTTTGTTTCATCTTTGTTGAGGGCTCTGGATGCTTCCTTGCCGCTCATACAGGGGTCCTTCTGCTTCTCTGGGAGCTTGCTCCAGCAATTTGAGCCAGACTGCTGAATTATGCTGGGCTAGCAGATCTTTGTCTTCATTAAGTCACTTTACAGAGAGGAAATCACATTTACTGAGCAGCTCAAGTACACCAAGTTCTGTGCTAAACATTTCACGTTCCTTAGTATCTGTTGCCACCACACTGATTCTGATTCACAGCGACCCTACAGGACAGAGTAGAACTGTCCCTCTGGGGTTTCCAAGGAGCAGCTGGTGGATTCAGACTGCTGGCTGTTTAGTTAGCAGCTGAACGCTTAACCACTGTGACACTAGGGTGACTCACACATATCGTTGTTGTTCTTGTTGGGTGCTATTGAGTTGGCTCCGGCTCATAGCGACCCGATGGATCAGGCTAGAACTGCCTCATAGAGTTTCCAGGGAGCACCTGGCGGATTTGAACTGCTGACCTCTTGGTTAGCAGACATAGCACTTCATCACCACGCCGTCAAAGTTTCCTCATGTGCATTATCTTATTTAATACTCTCTGTCTCTCTGAGGTCATAATAATACCCAGTTTGGAGATAGGAAAACTGAGGCTCAAAGGGAGAGGTTAAAAATATGCCTGAGCTTCACAAGGAGGAAGGAACAAGCCAGCTCTCTGACCAAATGCACATTCTTGACCCTCTGGCCACCCAGCCTGGTGAGTGATGCCTCATCCTTCTCACATGTCATTTTCTGAACTCGAGGATATTCCCTCACCTGTCTTACCCTCCTAACTCCCAATCCTTAGACATAACAAAATATCCCCTATGGAAGAAACCTAGGTCTGTGGGTGGTAAAAGTGATTTGTGCTTGGTTACTAACTGAAAAATCAGTGGTTCAAATCCAGCCAGAGGTACTGTGCAAGAAAGGGCTGGCAACCCACTTCCGTAAAGACTACCCACTGCCATCAAGACGATTCCCACTCACAGTGACCCTATAGGATGGATTAGAATTGCCCCCACAGCATTTCCAAGGAGCAGCTGGTGGATTTGAACTGCTGACCCTTTGGTGAGCAGTGTAGCGCTTAAACCACTGTACCACAAGGGCTCCCCATAAAGATGACAGCCAGGAAACCCCGTCACATGTGGAGTTGCCACGAGTCAAATTCAACCACAACAGATTTTTCAAGAAAACCTAGGGAACATAGAGTATTTGGATTCCTGGTGGCCAAAGGATGTCTTCCTGGACCCCAAAACATTTGGACAATAAAAAGGAATGACAATCTCTGTGGCCTTCATGTGCTGAGTCTGGCTCTTTAACAAGACTGTCACAGCATCGTGGATACCTGGAGTCCCTTGGAGTGTCTGGTCCCTGTGGTCTGGTCACCAGCAGGCTGAGCTATCGCATGCCAGCGTCCTGCCCTCCTCTGACACCTATACGCTAGCTGTCCACATCAAAAGAAGCCTCAGGCTACTGGAACGCTGGTGGCTGGTGCTTAAGAGCTTGGCTGCTAACCAAAGGGTTGGCAGTTCAAATCCATCAGCAGCTCCTTGGAACCTCTGTGGAGCACTTCTACTCTGTCTCACAGGGTCACTTGGAGTTGGAATTGGTTTGATGGCACCTAACAACACGTCTGATCTTCAGAAGCCTTCGTGGTACAGTGGTTCAAGTGCTGAGAGGCTAACTAGAAGGCTGGCAGCCTGAGCCCACCAGCTGCCCTGCAGCACAGAGCTGGGGGCCGGCAGCTTCTGGAAAGATCATGGCCTCGGAACCCCTGTGGGGCAGTTCCTCTCTGCCCTACAGACACGGTTTATCGGTATGTCTGATCTTGGGGTTTTTCCTGCTCTTTCTGGGTGTTAATGTATCAATCAGCAGTTTTCAACCCATCCAGCCCATGCTTCCCCAGCAGCCCCCTGGGCCCCTATCCTCAGTGATTTTCTGCCTCTCATCTGCCGCAGGCATGGAAACGAGCCAAGCCAGTGAGTCTGAAGAAAGAGAACACGGGTTCCGAGTGAGAAGCCCTTTCTAAGGAGGAAGTGGATGAGTGTGAATGTGTGGACTTGGCAGAATCTATTTTGACTGTTCAGAGGCCTCTTTCTGCTTCCTTTTCTGCACTTCGTGGCGAGTTTCAGATGACCAGGGGTTAACCCTTGTCAGGACTTCAGCCCCAAGGCAGAAGCAGGCTAACTGGGCACTTACCTGCCCGAGCCGTGAGCAGCCGGCCTCTGGTGTCCCCCGACAGCCCCCCCAAGCACAGCCGACTCTCGGTGCTGGAGCAGGAACGTGGTTTCACTCAGGGGTGGCTGGATCTTCCAGTTCTGGGCTTGGTCTGCAAGGGTCCAGCCTCCGTTTGGGCTCCACGGGCCTGTGGGGAGGCCAGTGTTCAAGTTAGACGAAGGAAAGGTAGCTAAAGCCAACCGGTAAGAGAGCCTCCCTGCCCCACCCCCACAGGAGTCCACCAAAGGATTCAGTCACTTGGCTTCTGATGGGCTGTCCCGCCTGTCACTTGAGCTTGAGGCCACTCTCCCACCTATTGCCCCCGGACGCTGAACAGCCACAGCCGATGTTCCAACACTACTGTCCATCCACTTGTGTGCACCTTGCTCTGGTTTCCTGCTAATGGTATCTGTCTGTCTGTCTGCCTGCCCCTTGCCTCTGGGGCCTAAAGCTGCTTGGTTTTAAAACAAGACCCAGATGAAAACCTGTCCTCAGCCCCATCCTCAATCCTCTCTACTCTAGACGCTCTTTTGCTACGAAGCCAAAGTACACGCCTCAAAATGGAAAATATGAGCAACACCCGCTCCCCCGAGAGCCCCGACTTCTCAGTGGGAGAAGGTGGCCAGGTGCTCGGCTGCTCCACCAGGCCCCGGGGCTCCAGCTCCCGGTAGAGCACTGTGCCCGCAACCAGTAGGAAGCACTATGCAGAGCCCTTCACACTCCCCGATCACCCGTGTCCAAGGAGGCTGGAGGTCTGCCTCCGACCCTCCAGCAGGATCAGCAGTTCTGTGGAAGGGAGGGCTCGGGCCCCCTCTTTGGGCCTGTTTTCTTTCTTTCTTATTGAAATTGAACAGAATGCAGAAAAGTGCACAAATCCTGAGTCTAGAGCTCTGTGACTTTTCACAAAGTGGGCAGACAAGGAACAGAACATCACCAGCTCTCCCACCTCAGAAGGCACCTGGCGGTGCAGAGACTAAGAGCCTGGCTGCTAACCAAAAGATCGACAGCTGGAATTCCCCAGCCACTGCTTGGAAACCCTATGGGGGCAGTGGTACTCTGTCCTACAAGGTCACTACGGGCCGGAGTCAGTTTTGGCTTATTTTGGTATATGCACTTTAGAGTCCCAGAGGTAAGTGGGCGACAGTTATGGACCAGAGAAGGTGAACAGCCATCTAGTCCTAATGGGTGAGGCTGGGCCGTCACCTTTAAGAGGCCACCAGTAAGGTAAGACTTCCTGGAGGTGACAGAGCAGTACTGGTGTCTGCTCAGCTGGGGGCTCGTCCCAGAACAGCTGGCAGGGGGAGCAGGAGAAAGGCCCAGGAACAAAGAGCTGTTGTACAGTGCTCACAGGTGACCCGTACCTGGGTCTGGGAGTGCCAGCGAAGGACCAGTGTGTACTTCCTGCCAGGATCAAGGATGGCTCCAGACAGAATAGGCATTTGCGCCAGCCCTTTAATGATTCATTATTAGAACACCGCTGGGCAGAGAAAAGATGCGGACTTTCCAAGCACATGGAGATACAGAGAGGCTTGTTAGGCACTGTCGTGACAGGGCATGTTGACTGTTCGTGTGTGGCTAGGCTGCGGGCTGACGGGGCAGTGGGGAGATGTGACTGAGCTAAGCGGTTTTGCAAACAAGAGGTCAAGGCTGTTATATCACCCTTATGGGGACCATCGCTCCCTCTTTGAAATCTTGGGCTGTCTCTGTGGCATAGTAGTTAAGTGCTACATTGGCTAACCAAAATGTTGGCAGGTCAAATCTGCCGAGTGCGCCTTGGAAACTCTATGGGGGCAGTTCTACCCTGAACTAGAGGGTCACTACGAGTTGGAATTGACTCGAGAACAGTGGCTTTGGTTGGGGAAACGCTAATAAAGCAGCCGTTAAGTGCTATGGCTGCTCACCAAAAGGTCAGCAGTTCAAATCCACCAGGTGCCCCTTGGAAACTCTATGGGGCAGTCCTACTCTGTCCTATAGGGTTGCTATGAGTCAGAATTGACCTGACAGCTGTGGATTTGGTTTGGTTTTGCTTTTATTTCATAGATGCTTAAAAATAGTCAATCAAAAGATATAGCAGAGATGGCTTCAGAGATCACTCAACAGCCACAGTGCCTTCCTAAGTGTCCAGTTTCGGCCAGTCACCTTTTCTCGTCCTTTTGGCCCTCCACCCACCCCCTCTCCCTCCCTAAACCGTTGGTTAAAGCATAGAGCCCACTTGTTGTGTGTCTGTGTTGGCCCTGTAACAGACTGCTCCGGTGAGACCCTCTCAGATTCTTGTCTGAGTCCCCAGCCCTGGTATCTGCACCCGTAACAGGCGGTCACCAAATGACGCATGGACATGTGAATGAGTAAGTCATTTCTGCCACACAGCAGAACGCGGTGCCTGACAGAGTCACTGGTGAGGCTTCCTTCTCTTTTTGGCGTTATTTCTCTGCGCACCCAGCTTCTGCCTTGCACACACGGTGGGGAGGGAAGAGGGTGCTGTAACCTGGCCTCTGCAGGAGCTCAGGGAGAAGGGGAGCGTATGTGCTAGGGAAGGACTCCCCTTCTTCAGCAGCAGGGATTTCGGGTTTCCTTTCAAATGGATTTGAGATGTCACGGAGCTGGGTGCGATCCTTCAGCCTCATTCAGCCCGTAGCACCTCACAGACGCTCAGACTATACTACAATACCCACATCTCCCGTTTCTCAGATCCAGGCCCCGTAGGGAAGGAGGAATTCTACCTGGCTCACTCGCAAAGCCTACGTCTTTTCCCTGGCAGGAGCCCTGTTAACTGCTGGTGCCATTGACTGGGTGGGAAGGACCACTTTCCGCTTCTTCTCAGACCTGGGAAGACTGGGAGGACTCCGTAGGAGAATGCCTTCTTCACCCTGGTCCTGTAGGCATGGCCAGTGTCCCCGGGATGAGATTCCCGTGCACCTGGGAAATTTCCTTTCACCAGTCCCAAAGACCAGCCTTTCAGCCTGATGGTTCTGGAATTTTCCCCCCTGGTAGGGTCCTGGATGGGAGAATTTCACACACCTTTTGACCTGAACCCCTTTAGAAATCTTTCCTGGCTTTTGTTGCTCCAGGCTCTGTGACCTCATTATTTTGTATGTTTATCTGGGTTTCATCTGGACCTTCCCACTTAGGAATGAATGTTCTTGAACCTGAGAGCTTACCTCAGGCTGCTCGGACAGGGTCTGTTTCAACCACAGTTGAATTTCAAAGCTAAATATGGTCTTCCTCTTCCTCCCTATACACTGAACTGACTTCAACGCCAAGATGTAATTTTTCCCAACAGGATCCGTGCTTTACCCTTTCCAACCCACACATTCCCAACTGGAAGGCGGGGTGAGTTTGTTCACAACCACGTGGACAGCTTGCAAATGTGAACGGTAACAAGGTAATTCATATGGTAACAGGGTAACAGCTCTGCAGACTCCTGTCTGGAAGAAGTTCTGTTGATCCAAAGATCTTCAGGGAGTTAAACCATCTCCTCTTTCCCAGATTCTGCACCTTTTTTCACAGCTATTAAATTATACCTGTGGGAGCTGCTGGGGAAAAGGTGGGTCCAAAGCCCCCACCCCCTCCTAACTCACTGCTGAGTCTGAGATCGTTGTCATATGCCATTTTCCCAGGCTCCTAACTATGACACGGGAAGGATAATACCCAGTGCCCAGAGTTCTCTGCCTATTTTCAGACTGTGTTTGTGATGATGTCTACTGTTTAGCTAATGCGGGCAGTGGAATTGGATTCTAGTCATGGCTTTGCTACTTGCTAAGTGGGTGAATTTAGGCAAATCATTGAATCTCTCTGAGCCTCAGTGCGATCATTTGTAAAATGGGTGTAAGAACACACACTGTAAGATTTCTGAGAAAGAATACATAGAATATTCAAAAAAGTGGCTAGCAGAGGGCCCGGCCTAGAGCAGACATGTAACACCTCCTGCCCCTGACGCCTTCTTCCTAAGCATTCAGCTGCCATGTGCTCACGTTTTCCTACCACCAGTGGCCTTTTCTGTAAGCTACATGCTATCAGGAGGGGCTAGTCCCTGGAGAAGGACATCAGGCTTGGCAAAGCAGAGGGTAGGCAAAAAAGAGAAAGACCCTCCAGGAGACCAATTGGCCAGGTAGCCACAGCGACGGGCCTAAGCACCCCCGTGACGGTGAGGGTGGCAGAGAGGCAGGGTTCTGTCTTGCATAGGGTTGCTATCAGCTGGAATTGACTCAGTGGCACCTAACAACAAGAATAACACTCAATAATATTCCCAATTCCAAATTAAAGAATTTGCAACACCTTCCTTCTCGTGTGACTCTTCCTGCCTTACAGACTTCACTTGGTATTGTCTCTGTTGCTGGTGTCTGATGTTTTGCTTATCTTCATTGATTTCTGAAAAGCTGTAGGGACTCTGTCAGATCTCAGGAGGAAGGGACAACAAGCCTTTGTGAGGATTTTCTATTTGGACAGGACCTTGCCGAATGCCTGTGTTTTCTTTGGCAGAGAAGGGAGAGTGGAGCTAGGAGACAGAGCAGCGTGGTGAAGGGATCAAGGAGTATGAACAGGCTATGTTGAAGGACCCATTGCCATCGAGTCGATTCCAATTCATAGTGACCCTGTAGGACAGAGTAGAACTGCCCCATAGGGTTTCCAAGGAGCAGCTGGCACATTTGAACTGCCGACCTTTTTGTTGAAAACCCTGGTGGTGCAGTGGTTAAGTGCTAGGTCTGCTCACCAAAAGGCTGGCAGTTTGAATCTGCCAGGTGCTTCTTGGAAACTCTACAGGGCAGTTCTGCTCTGTCCTATAGGGTTGCTGTGAGTTGGAATTGACTGCATGGCAGTAGATTTTTTTTTTTTAACCTTTTGATTAGCAGCTGAGATCCTAACCACTGGGCGACCAGGGGCCCTACAGAAGGAAGAGGGATGCAGTGTGCCTCAGGCAATGGTTTACAAAGTCACCCAAGTATCTTGGCTCACGGCAACCATAATCTTCTTATTAGAATATCACATATATTTTTAAAAGGCTATCACAAAAACAGGAAACCCTAGTGGCATAGTGGGTTAAGTGGTACGTCTGCTAACAAAAGGGTCAGCAGTTCAAATCCATCAGGCGCTCCTTGGAAACTCCCTGGGGCAGTTCTACTCTGACCTCTAGGCTCGCTACATGTCAGACCCGACTTGATGGCAGTGAGTTATCACAAAAACACGTGTTATATAATTCTATCCCATAAACCAAGAATGCTTTTATTACTAGAAAACGGGGTTTTATTTTACATGTACACATAAAACCACAGTTGTGAGCACACGTCTCTGAAATAAACCAGCCATTGGAGTCCATGATAGGCTGTTCCCGCGTTTTTCCATGAAGATCCACCAGGAACTTGTCCCTTCCCTCTGCCATCTGTGGGCTCTCGCTGGAGACAGGCAGAGCTGTGGATGGTAGAGAAGCTTAATCTTGACAAGTGGTTCACGAGCTGGGCAAGACCTCGTTAGTCTGTTTTTGTTTGTTTGTTTTGTTTTTTATGGTAAATATAAACAAACAAAAAGCCCTGAACACTCTGCCGTTGAGTTGATTCCACCCCATAGTAATGCTGCAGGTCAGAGTAGAACTACCCTATAGAGTTTCCAAAGAGTGCCTGGTGGATTTGAACTGCCGACCTTTTGGTTAGCAGCTCTAGCACTAACCACTACATCACCAGGGTTTCCACGGTAAGTATGCATGTAAGAAGATATGTGCCAGTGTAACGCTGCTCACACACACAATTCAGTGACATTAATTATGTTCACCGTATTTAACAATCACCACTAGCTGTTGCCATGTTTTCTGTCACAGAAGCTCAGTGTCCCCTGAGGAATGGCCGTTATTTCAGTCTGGTGAAGGAAGAGCTCTTTCCAACTGATGGAGGCCTGGTGACGTGCAGTCTGTACAGCACAGAGGGCTGGGCAGGGTGGACAGGGCAGACGCGAAGCCGGGAAGGAGACTCAGAGGGCCTTGGGTGGGGCTGGGGTGTCGGAGATCTGTGCAACCTGGGGAGACTCCGTGAGTAGCGGTCACACAGAGTAAGTTCTGGAGTAGGGGGCTGACTGACAAGTGTAAGGGGGAAATCAGAGGCAGACAAACCGGATGGGTCTCCAGGGCGAGTTGCAGCACATTAAAGCAGAAAGCAAAGAATCTCCAGAATCCCAATGAAAAGATGGGGCTTTCAGAGAAAGCATTCATGAGATGGCACCTCACCATGGCCTAGGACACCTCAGAGTGCAGATGGACAGGACTGTGTCCTCGGGAAGAGCGAGGTGGGCTAACTGCGGGCTACCTGCACTCAGAGGGGCTCAGAGTGAGAGAGACAAACCAATCTGGCAAATCCCTCTGTCCCTGCGGGTTTGGATAGAGGAAGCATTAAACCAAATTCGCCGCTGCTGTTTGCACTCCTAGCCAGTCCTGGAGGATGGAGCAGAACAGGGTTATGTGCTATGTCTGCTACCCCAAAGGCCGGCAGTTCAAATCCTCCAGGTGCTCCTTGGAAACGCAGTTCTACTCTGACCTTTAGGGTCACAGTGAGTCAGAATTGACTCAGTTGCAATGGGCAATTGGAGAAACTGCAAAAAGGTGAGATGATTACTTTCAGATTGGAATTAGGCCATGATTTTTTTTTTTTAAATTAAAATAGCATATAGATAGGCATGCCTGCAAGTTGAAAGAACAATTGCGGGGCAGAGTTAGAGCCTCAGCACTGCACCACCAGTGTACCTCGGAGAAAGAGGGATCCTGGTTCTCAGTTCCTCCAATAAGAGACTAAGCTGTCCACACCAGGCCGGAGAGGAGGCTGTAGTGGCATCTTCTCCTCATCCTGCCCTTAAAACCACGGACCGGCCAGGGACAGCAGAGGTCGGCTCACGCCCTTCCGAAGCCAAGTCCGGCCTTGATATTGGCTGTTTAAAAAGATGTGGTACGTGACTGGTAAAGCAGTGGGAGCGGAAGTAGAAATTGTTCTTTCAACTTGCAGGCATGCCTATCTATGTGCTATTTTAATTAAAAAAAAAATCATGGCCTAATTCCAATCGGAAAGTAATCATCTCACCTTTTTGCAGTTTCTCCAAAACTGTTCGTTTTTGTTATTTTTTTTTTTAAAAAAAGAAAGATTAGTCTTCTTAATTTTCCCAAAGTGGGAGTTTGTAACTGGCCTTTGAAAAGTTTTTTAAAACATTTCAAATCACAAAATTATTATGTAGTCATTGTATACAATTAGGAGAATACAAGTGACAATTGAAAAGAAACTAATAGACGCTCGTAATTCCCGCAATGAATACCATTAACATTTAAACATATTTCCTTCCCATGTTTGTTCTTTGCTGCTTGATGTAAGACCTAACTTCACATTCCGCTGGTTTTGTTTAGGATTCTGTCACAGGCATGGTCCCAGGACATGACTCACTCGGCATGAACACCAATTTGAAGGTTTGCTGGAGACATCTTCGGAGTTCTGGTGGTGCAGTGGTTAGAAGTCTGGCTGTTAATCAAGACGACAGTAGGCAATTTGAATCCACCAGCCACTGCTCAGAAACCTTGGTGGGCACTTCCACTCTGTCCTATAGGGTTGTTGTGAGTCAGGGTGCCTTCAACAACTGTGGGTTTGGATTTGAGTTTAATATGCCTCCTGTGGTGATGACAATGTTTGGCTATTTTTCCTCTGTTGGGGATTAGGTTGTTTCCAGTTTTTTGAGGTTGTGACTGTCAGGAACATCTTTTTGTGTTAATCTCCAACTTTATTATTATTATTATTACTTCAGTATGGGTAACTCCACTAATCTGAGATCTGCTACCTACTTCAGATTCCAGACAGACTGCCCCTTGCCATGTGAATGACAGTTGTCACTCAAAAAGAGAGGCACCCAGACTGTCAGTGTGGTTCCTGAGGGGATGGGGGGAGAACTTTCAGAGTCCGGGGTGTTGGGGACATATCCACTTTATAATGGAGGAACCTAAAATCCTTAAGCTAATTCATTTTCAAAGGAGACACACATACACACACAAAACCAAACCAAATCTGTTGCCCCTGAGTGGATCCTGACTACCCCATGGATTTTCAAAGGAGCAGCTGGTGGATTTGAACTGCCGGCCTTTTGGTGAGCAGCCGTAGTACTGAGCCACTTCTTCATCGGGGTTTCCAGGTGAAAAGGAGAGGGTTTCCAGAATGCTTTTAAGTTAACTGGACTAGTGTTGGTGGCTTTCAAAGTAAATAATTTTCCTAAAACAAAAAACTCAAAACACCAAGGCATCTAAGGAGGCGGAGAAGAACAGTTGCTTCGAGTTAGGTGACCTGGGGGCACAAGCAGTAGAGCACTGACCTGCTAACTGAGAGGATGGCAGTTGGAACCCACCCAGAGGTGTCTAGAAGATGCACCTGGGACTGCGCTCAGACAGGTTGCAGTCGAGAGAACCCCAGGAAGGCCACTTCTGCTCAGAATCACATCAGGCTATCATGAGTTGGACTCCATTGACAGCAGCTGGGTCACTGCTCAGGAGTGCCCAGACACTGGCTTCCTGAAGTCCGTGGAGGTTGGCTTCCTTGGTGAGGTGGTCCCCTGGTGGAGCAGAGTTCCAACCCCAGCTGGGCCATCTTCGGCAAGCTGCTTGGCCTCTCTGAGCCACAGACACTTCTCAGCCTGAGCTTGTTGAAGGCTTTAAACACTAAGGCCAAAGCCCCACTGCTGTCCAGTTGCCCTTATTGGGTCTCTTAGGCTGTAAATCTCTACAAAAGCCAACGGCCACGTCTTTCTCCTGTGGAACAGCTGGTAATTTCCAACCACTAATCCTGATGGCCTAGTGGTTAAGTGCTATGTCTGCTAACCAAAAGGTCAGTTGCTCATAATCCACCGGGCTCTCCTTGGAAGCTCTATGGAGCAGTTCATCCCTGTCCTGTAGGGCTGTTAGGAGTCGGAATCAACTTGACAGCGGTGGGTTTGTCTTGGTTGGACCTTTCAGTTAGTGGTTGACACTTTAACCCTTGTGCTACCAAACCTGAAAAGAGATCCTACTGACATCAAGTAGATTTCACCTCATGGCGACCTGTAAGACAGAGTAGATCTGCCCCATAAAATTTCTAAGGAGTGCCTGGCAGATTTGAATGATTGACCTTTCGGCTAGTAGCTGTAGCTCTTAACTACTGAGGCATCAGGATTTCCACCAGGGCTCCTTAAACACTGAGCCAAAAACAAAAGAAAAATGGAAGAAAGGAAAGGAGGGAGGGAGGGAAGGAAGGAAAGAATTTCCTGAAATAAGAATTTATATGTAAATGCATGTAGGAAACACACATAGAAGAGTCTAAAAAGTGTAAAAAAGAGTATAAAAAGTATAAAAGGTATAGGTCAGCATTGTATCCTTTCCCCATTCCTTTTTAATCTGTATGTGAGCAAATCTGAGAAACTGGATTACACAAAGAAGAAGGAGGCATTGGGACTGGAGGACGACTCCTTGACAACCTGTGTCAAGCAGATGACACCACCTTACTTGCTGGAAATGAAGAAGAGTTGAGACACTGACTGATGAAGAGCAGGAACCACAGCCTTCAGTATGGATTGCACCTCAACATCAGAAAAACAAATCCTCACAACTGGACCAGTAAGCAACATTGTCCTAAATGGAGAAAAGATTGAGGTTGTCGAGGATTTCGTTTTACTTGGGTCCACAATCAATGCCCATGGAAGCAGCAGTCAGGAAATGAAAACACACACTGCACTGGGAAAATCTGCTGCAAAGGACCTCTTTAAAGTGTTCGAAAGTAAGGATGTCACTTTGAACACTAAAATGAACCTGACCCAAGCCGCAGTATTTGTAATCACATCATATGCATGTGCAAGCCGGACAATGAACAAAAAAGACGCAGAATTGATGCCTTTGAATTGTGGTGCTGAAGAAGAATGTTGACTGTCCCATGGACCGTCCAAAGAACAAACAGATATGCTCTGGAATAAGTAGAACCAGAGTGCTGCTTGGAAGCAAAGATGGCAAGACTGTGTCTTACATACTTTGGACATGTTGTAAGGAGGGATCAGTCCCTGGAGAAGGACTGCAAGAGTGGAGGTTCAGCGAAAAAGAGGAAGACCTTCGACGAGATGGATTGACACTGTGGCTGCAACAGCGGGTTTGAGCATGAAAAGGATTGCAGACACGGCACAAGACTGGACAGTGCTTCCTTCTGTTGTTTATAGGGCTGCTATAAGTCAGAACTGAGACGACGGCACCTAACAACATAAAAAGCATAAGGAATCTGTCACTAGATAGATGACATTACGTGTGTGGCAAACAGTCACAACTCTGCCTCACATTGCTGTCGAGTGGATTCCAACTCACAGTGACCCCAGAGA
This sequence comes from Heterohyrax brucei, assembly GCA_028571685.1. Lineage (NCBI taxonomy): Eukaryota > Metazoa > Chordata > Mammalia > Hyracoidea > Procaviidae > Heterohyrax > Heterohyrax brucei. Next base: position 83,304,025 of record CM053157.1, on the reverse strand, counting down.
CAGAGTAGAACTGTCTTGTAGAGTTTCCGGGGAGCATTTGATGGATTCATCCGGGGAGCATTTGGTGGATTCCAGCTCCAGTGCTTTGGTTAGCACCTGGAGCTCTCACCCACTACTCCACCAGGGTCTTCACAGCCTCAGCAGAGGTCAGTAAAGGGCAGCTGGGACTGTGGCCGGAGGGCCGGCGGGGGCTAGTTTTCAGCCTGGAATCCCACATTGGTGTGTCTGACCTCAGGCCAGCTCACAGAGGACTCAGAGAACAGGCAGACTAAGGGAGGCTCCTTCGGGTCTGTTTTCAGACTGCAGGGTTCTCACACCAACTCTCTGCAGGCACTTAACAAATGGTTTCATTCACAAGGTTGGCAGTTCAAATCCACCAGGCACTCCTTGGAAACTCTGTGGGGCAATTCTACTCTGTCCTATAGAGTTGTTATGAGTTGGAATCGACTCGATGGCAGTGATTTTTTGGGGTTCTATAAATGACAGTTCACGGCTACTTTTTTTGTTTGTTTTTGGCCCCAGCCTGTAAGAAGGCACTGAGCTGGGGTATGGGAACGCTAAAAGACTGCTTTGCTCTCTTAAAAGCTTAAAAAAACTGCAATTCAAGCCGAGGCCATATTGGGAAACACCTGTATCCGAAGACAGCTTATTATGGAAGGTTCTGACCTTCTGAGAATTCCTTCTCAGGAAACAAACAAAACGCAAAGATCTCTTCCTAATATTCTGCAACCAGGAAGCTGGTTTTTCTCTTTCAACTTCTCCAGCAGGCATCTGCCCGTTTATTCAAATGCAGCCCTGGGGGCCTTCAGCTTGTAATGCTTGGGGATGGGATGAGGAGAAGGGGCTTGCTTCAAGGGGCACGAGAGGCAGACGGTGCTGGTTCGGCCCATACGGGGTCCTGAGAGCCAAGTTTCTCCCTTGTCACCTACACACGGACATGGAGTACAGACTTGCAAGTGTCTGTGTGTTTTCAAATCACAACTTTGTCATTTCTGCATCTGTCGAATGCTGGGAAAGAGCTCCCGGAGACAGGCCTGTCATGTCTGGGAACTGGCAGGCCTGTGGGAGAATTTACTTAGAAATCCGGTCTGCACGAGCCCTCCTCTCTGGGAGGGAAAGGGTTACAGGCTTCCTGCCCTCCCTGCCCCCTCAGTGGACATCGATTTTCACAGCTCTTTGAAGTGCCCTGAGATCTAAGCTATCAGACAGCTCTGTGTATCTTTGCAACAGATTAGAACATACTTACATTTTATTTGCTCCCAGAACAAATATTTCCCTTGGAATGAAACGGAGGCAGCAGAGAGGACCAGCCAGCAGAGATGTTCCCCCTCCTCCCAGCCCCCAGGGCAGGGGCTCAGCCCTCCCCCGTGTCCTCAGGGAGGCCCCACAGACCCCTCTGGACCGATGAACTGAGTCAGTTCCTCATTCAGAAACATCTGCTACGCAGACTATCAGAGTGTCCTCAAGGGGTGCCTTTTCCAGCAGGGGAGATTAAGAAATGTTTATCGTTACTCCAGCCACTGAGATGAGAAAGATAAGAGTCTCCAGAACTCAACTGGCCAAGTGTTTTGAAACAAACTAACCCAAAACTCTACTGCCATGGAGTGGACTCTCAGCAACCCTCTAGGACAGAGTAGGACCGTCCCGTAGGGTTCCCAAGAGGCAGCGGCTGGTTTCGAACTGCGGACCTTTTGGTGAGTTGCCAGATGTTAACCACTGTGCCACAGGGGCTCCGAAGACTTATCTGAGGCAGATAATTACCCTGTTTGTGTGTGGGAAGACAGAAGAGGGGGTGCCCAGTGTGTGAGGTAGTGTGGGGTGTGTGTGTGGGTGGGTGGTGTGTATGCAGGTGAGTGTGTGTGGTAATGTGTATGAGCATGTGTGTGAGTATATGCTGGTGATGCTGTGCATGTGTGTGCTGGGTGTACGTGTGTGTGTGATGTAGTGGGTGTTTGTGTGTGAGTGTGTGGGGTGGTGGTGTACGATGTGAGTGTGTGGGGCGGTGGTGTGCATGTGTATGAGTGTGAGGTGACTGTAGAAATGAAATGCTCCTTGGAGCAGGCTGGACTCACAACGACCCCACACGATGGAACGGTGCACTGCCCATCACCTGGCACTGTCTTGAGCCCGGCTGCAACCAGACGTTGTGATCTGTGGCTTTCTGGCAGTGGATCTTGGGGAGCAGACCACCAGGCCTTTCTTTCTGCTCTTGGTCTGGAAGCTCTGCACAGACACTGGTTCGGGGTCACGGCATCATACAAACCTCCACAACAGACAGGCTGGAGGGCCATGGGCTCTAGGGGACTCAGCCAGGCATCAAACCTGAGTCTCCCACCTGGAGGGTGAGAATTTTGTCACTCAGCCACCACGGTCTAGCAGACATGAGGCAGGAAAGTTCACTGGCAGATGGAGATGCCTGGGAACAGGCCTGGTGGTGACATGACAGGAGAGGGGGCAGGTAGACGAACACCACCCTAAGGGACTTTGGGTAGGACAGCTCTAGAGGGCACGGGGGCGCTGCTGAGCGGCGGGACCCAGTGCTGTCGAGTGGATTCTATTGCAAGCAACCCTACAGGACAGAGTAGAACTGCCCCATGGGGCTCCACAGAGTGCCTGGTGGAGTCCAGCTGCTGGCCTTCTGCTGAGCAGCCAGAGCTCTTAACCACTGTGCCACCAGGGTTCCCTGAGTGGTAGGAGGGGAGCTGGAAAGGAGTGCTTACTTTTTTTAAAAAAGAGTAATACTTGATCATGTTTTTGGTGAAGGTTTACACGGGAGTTTGGTTTCCCATTCAGCAATTTTACACAAGCTATCCAGTGACGTTGCTGACATTCTTCACAGTGCGTGGACCTTCTCATGATTTCCTTTCTGCTTGTTCTGTTCCCATTAATCTAGTCTCCCTGCCCCCTGATGTTCTTGTCTTTGTTTTAAAGTCATTGTTGACTGGTATCGTACAGGTTTTCTTTTTCTTTTTTTTAAAGGGATACACTACTTACGGGTGATTTTCATTAGTTTTTGAGCTTACCTGTCATTGAGTTACACAATAACTTCAGGGGTTAGTTTCCACTCAAAGTCTGAGAAGCATCTCAGGGTGATCGTCTCAGGGAGTTCTTTAGTCCCAACCAGTGGGGGAGGTCTGGGTTTCTGCTATATTTTTTAAAAAATAGGCATTTGAGGAGGAGTTTAATCCTGATAAATCCTTTCTGAGGAGACCATGGCAGTGGGGCACTCCTCAGCTGTCCCTCTTCCCGAACTCTCGTGATGATCTGGGGCTGAGGGAACGCTTTTCTTCCCTGAGGACAAACCCACTTGGTCATCTAGTGCTTCTCTCACAGATGCACCACAAGTGAATGGCTTTAACAAAGAATTTGTTCTCTCACCATCCAGTGGGCTACAAGTCCACATTCAGGACATCAGCCCCAGCGGCAGGCTTTCTCTCTGTCGACTCCCGAGGAAAGTGTTCGTTATCCATGTTCCCTTGGTCTGGGAACATCTCAGCAAAGGAATGTCAAGTCCAAAGGACTTGTTCTGTTCCAAGCACTGCTTTCTTGGTGGGATGAGGTCCCCCTGTCTCTCTGCTGGCTTCTCTCTTTTATATCTCTAAAGAGGCTGGCTTAAGACACTACTTAATCTTGCAGATCTCATCAGGATAACTGCCACTAATCCATCTCATTACATCATAGTGACAGGATTTACAACACCTACAAGTATTTACAACACACAAGTGTTCAAAAGTAAGGATGTCACCTTGAAGACTAAAACTTGTCTGACCCAAGCCACAGTCTTTTCAGTCACATCATAGGCATGCGAAAGCTGGACCATGAACAAAGAAGACAGAAGAAGAATTGATGCCTTTGAAGTGTGGTGTTGGAGAAGAATGTTGAATGCACCATGGACCCCTGAAAAGAACCAACAGATCCGTTCTGGAAGAAGTTCAACCAGAGTGCTCCTTGGAAGCAAAGAGGGTGAGACTGCCTCTTACATACTTTGGACATGTTGTCAGGAAGGATCAGTCCCTGGAGGCGATCATGCTTGGGAGAGCGGAGGTTCAGCGAAAAAGAGGGAGACCCTCGATGAGATGGATCGACACAGTGGCCACAACGACGGGCTTAAGCATAAAAACCACTGTGGACGTGATGCAAGGCCAGGCAGCGTTCCATTCTGTTGTTCATGGGTCAGTATGAGTTGGAACCGACTCGACGGCACATAACAACAACAGGGAAATCACGTCAGATGACAGAGTGGTAGATGGTCAGGCAATCAATATACTGAGCCAAAGTGATGGATAGATTGGCGGACACAATTTGCCCTATGACCAAAGCCCAGTTAGGACAGGGGCCTCTAGGAGGCTGGAACCAGCCACCAGCCTGAACCTCTGCTCCTCTCTCTGGCCTGTTGCTTCAGGGACAGTCCTTCCCACGCCCAGCCTCCCGAGCTTCCAGAACTGCAATGGAAGATTTGTTTAAATACCAGAATCTCAGAAGAAAACTTAGAAGACATTGTACAGTGCATCTATTTATCCATGGCTGTTGAGTTGATTCCGACTCACGGTGACCCTCACGTATTAAGATTATAGGGTTTTCTTGGCTCTAATCTTTATGGCCAGGCCTTTCTTGGCACTGCTGGATGGGTTCCAAGTGCCAACCATCAAGATAGTAGCTGACCACTGTGCATCTGCCTACTTACTGGCCAAGCAAGGGGGTCTCTGGCTTCCTCACAGGTCACGGGCTGCCTCGGTGAGAGCTACGTTTTGTGTTGCTCCGAATGAAGGAGAACGGGCAGCAGTTGTATCGGTCAGGCAGGACCCAACTTAGAAGACTGTATTGTGTCTTGAAGCAATGTCTTGGGGGATAAAAGAAGTAAGCAGAGAGACAGGGGACCTCATACCACCAGGAAAGGAGAACCAGAAGCGGAGTGTGTTCTTTGGACTCAGGGTTCCTGCACCTGAGAAGCACCCAGTCCAGGGGAAGACTGATGACAAGGACCCTCCCCCAGAGCCAAGAGAGAAAGACTTCCCCTGGAGCTGACATCTCGAATTTGGACTTCTAGCCTACTTTTCTATGAGAAAATTTCTCTTTGTGAAAGCCATCCGCTTGTGGTATTTCTGTTATCGCAGCACTTGGGTGACTGAGACATGTACATATGTAGGTGACCATGTATTTCTAGGGGACAATGCTGCATTGTTCTGGTTGTTAGATGCTCCCGAGTGGGTTTGGAAGCACAGTGACTCTGTGTACGAGACAACGAAACCCTGCCTGGTCTTGCGTCACCCTCCCAGCTGTCACTGTGGCCGAGCCCTCTGCTGCAGCCACTGGGTCAGTCCATTCCTTTGAAGGTCTTCCTCTTTTTCACAGACCTGCTACTTTACCGAGCATGAGGTCTTTCTCTGGGGACTGGTTACTCCCGGTAGCATGTCCAAAGTGTGGGAGACAAAATCTGCACCGTCACTTCTCAGGAGCAACCCGGGTGTGCTTCTTTCAAGACAGACTTGTCTTTCCGGACGTCCATGGCATAGTCAATATTCTTCTAGAAGCGTGAAGACGTGCATGAGATTTCCTGTCTTGTAAATTTAGTGCAAAGATCAGAGATCACTTACCACGTGACTGCCTAGGAAGGCACACGAGAGATGCCTAGCAAGCAGGACTCTCTCTCCCTCTCCACAGAACTCAAATGGTCACAGTAGGGGACCGTGTGTCATTGTGAGGCCCTCTGATGAGATACAGAAAGGCACTTGGTGACGTGCCCACAGAACTTCCTGTTTTGCTCCCTTAGCGCTTCCTCGGGTCCCGCATCATGACAGGTAGTATCATAATCCTTCCTTCCCTCAAAAACCTAACTAGGGCTGACAGTCTGCTGAGAGCAGTGTCACCAGCTGACATGCCCCCTAGCCATCTCTGCGTTCTTTACGAAAAAGAGTCACGTTAACTACGTTGTGTGAAGTCCGACGTTTAATATTGTCATTAGATTTAAAGAGAAAAGGAGATGTTGGGTTCACGATCAGGTCTTTTCTATTTTAGACCAAAGAAGAATCAATGCCTTTGAATTATGATATTGGCAAAGAATCAACATGGGGAAGAAGGACAACAGAGTGCTCCTCAGAACCAAAGACGGAGGAGACTGTGTCTCACAGACTTTGGACACGTTATCAGAAAGAATCGATTCCTGGAGAAGGACATCACGTTTGGTAAAGTGGAGGGTCAGTGAAAAAGAGGAAGACCTCAGCTGACACAGTGGCTGAAACAATGGGCTCAAGCATAGCAGAGAGACTGTGAGCGTGGCACGGGACTGGGCAGCATTTTGTTTTGTCATGAGCAGGGTGGCTACGAGTCGGGACCAACTGGTTGGCACCTGACAACAGTAGCAATCATAGATTCAAAGAGCTGGGAATTCACAGTCTTGGGAATGGACTCACCCTACACCGGAAACCCTGGTGGCGCAGTGGTTAGGTGTTCTGGCTTCTTACCAAAAAGTCGACAGCTCCAATGCACCGGGCACACACATTGGGGCAGTTCTACTCTGCCTATAGGGTTGCTATGAGTCAGAATGGACTCGAAGGCAGTGGGTTTGGTCTTTCAGTTTTACTTTAATGCTTCCTCCTTGGAAAGTGAGGCTTTGAGAGATTAAGGGGCTTGCCCTGGGTGACAGGGACAGCCAAGGCAGACTGGGACTGAGAACCTGGTCTCCTGATCCCCCCATTCCACCTGTGTCTGCAGGCCACCCGCGCCCCCGTCACCCTCCTGCTCTCTCCCAAGATGCTCCCTTTCCTTCTCCTTCTCCCAAGATCCCTCCTATTTGATGTCTCCTCCTCTTTGGCTACCTTCTTTCCCTGACCCACTATCTTCCCTGTCATATAACAGGTGGCAGAAGGGGGACAAAAAGATCTAGACAGGTTAAAGGAAGGGAGGAAATCAGCAAGACAAAACCAACCAACAAAACAAAAACTGGGCTCTGAACTGTGGGCCTTTCGCTGAAACAGCCAGGGAAACTTTCCTGGCCTTAGCAGTTGTTCACGAAGAAACGGCGACCCAGGTGTGTCTGCAGGAGCTGCGACTTGGAATCTGGAGGCTGGAGGTCCCCTGGGCAGCGTTGGGGCCGTCTTAGCTTCCTCAGTTCTAATCCAGCTCACTGAGCTGTCATGAGGGGCAAGTAGGACCATGTGTCCCAAAGAACTTAACAAACCCAGCAGCATGGCACCAACATAGCTTTACTGTTATCGGCAATAGGCTGGCAAGGAGCGGGATGAATCAGCTAGGTGTTAATGGCAAACTCTTGTAGGAGAAAGATGCAGTCATCTGTCCCCATAATGATTTACAGCCTTGGAACCCCTACGAGGCCATTCTGTTCTGTCCCCTGGGGCTGCTATGAGTTGAAATAGACGTACTTTGGTTTTGGTTTAATGACAAACACTCGGTCCCTGGGTGGCTGACATGGCTTTGCATCGCTCAGGAGCTTGAAAGCTTGGCCCTTCCAACCCACCAGAGGCGCCCCGGAAGACAGGCCTGGCCATCTGCTTGGAAAGTGACGGCCTTAAAAACTGTACAGAGCGGCTCTATCCTGGGCACGTGGGATTGCCAGGGGTTCGAGTCCACTCGACAGCAATCAGCAGGGACAGTGGTGACTGGCTTCCATTAAGATGACGGCCAGAGGAGCCCTAAGATGGAGCAGTCTCACACTGGGACACCCCAGATGGCCAGGAGTCAGAACTGACGGCGGGGCGGCTGGTCTGGCCTTTCCGTCCACGGGGGCCCAAGGAAGCCCAGATGCCATCCAGGACAGGGAGCACAGTGCCGGCCTGTCCACTGTTTCTGGGGCACCTGGCTGTGTTCAGCCGTAGGACTCACATCTTAGGACAGACCTTGGCAAACTGTTGCCAAGGTAAGCTCAGGTCAGTTGTGACACAGAGGGATGATTTAAGGGTGTAGAGGGTGTTTAGTCTGGAGGAGCACCGAAAATGGTCCTGCAAAGGGCAGATGAGAGTTATTCTGTGTTACCAGGGTCCGAGCCAGGGCCAGGGGTGGGAGGTACTCAAGGCGGATTTGAGCATCACGGGAAGCTTTCTGAGCCTCTAAGAGCTTTTCCTGACTGGCTAAGTGGGAAGGAAGCTGGGCGAGAGAGTGCCACTCAAGGTGGACAGCTGTACTAACTGCTGTCTGCTGTGGGGTCAGTCCCCCTGACTGTGACTCATGGTGACTCTGTGTGCAGTGGAGAACGGCTTCCTGGGGTTTTCAAGGCTGGGGCTTCTGGAAGCAGGCTCTCAGGTCTGTCTTCTGAGAAGGCATCTCTGGGTGATGATCTTTTGGCTAGCAGTGAAGCACTTAACCGTTTGTACCATCTAGGGTCTCTGGAAACCCTGGTGGCACAGTGGGTTAAGTGCTATATCTGCTAACCTAAAGGCTGGCAGTTCAAATCCACCATGCGCTCCTTGGAAGCTCAATGGGACAGTTCTACTCTAACTTCTAGGCTTGCTACGAGTCAGATCCGACTTGGAGGCAGTAGGTTTGGTTTTAGGGTCTCTGAGTGCTCTTGGGGACCCCTCCAATTCCAATTCCTTTTTCCTGATTTGTTCCCTGGTGGCGTAGTGGTTCAGCACTACAGCTGCTAACCAGAAGGTTGGCGGTTCAGTGCTCCTTGCAGACTGTATGGGGGTGGCTCTGCTCTGTCCTATAGGGTTGCTATGAGTTGAAATTGGAGTCAACTCAATGGCAGTGGGTTTGGTTTGGTTCTGCTGGACCACTGGGTGGTATAGTCAAGGCACTCAGCTGCTAAATGAAAGGTCAGAAGTTCAAGTCTACCCACAGGCACCTTGGAAGAAAGGTCAAGGTCAAAAGGTCAGCAGTTCAAATCCACCAGGTGCTCCTTGGAAACTCCATGGGGCAGATCTACTCTGTCCTACAGGGTTGCTATTGGTTAGAATCAATTTCATGGCAGTGGTTTGGGTTGGTTTTGAAAGCCTATGGAGCACAGCTTTCTTGGGACCCTTGTGGGGTCACCAGGAGCAGAAATGGACTCTGGGAACTGTCTCTTCATTCACCTTGAGCTCATTGTTGAGTGTCTCACATTCAGAAACCTTTCTGTGATAGTTGTTGGTCAGGCTTAGTGGGAAGTAGGAGGCAAGAACACTTAAAAACAAAGGCACCTTTGTTACTTTCCAGGACACTCAGTCTGTCCCCTGTAAAAGGGAGGAAAGAACAGGAACCTGGCTGCACAGACGCGAGCACCCTGTCCTGCTCCGGTGGAGAGTCACCCCTTTTTCTTAGCCTATTGTTGAAAATGCAAACACTACTGCTCAAGATCTTTGTTCTTAAGTGGACCAGCGTTTTCCCTGTTTGCACAACTGCTTTGTTAGCTGCTCAGATTCCAGACAATGCTCAGGACTGCACATCACACACTGCCTTTCAGACCCACAGTACAAGGGTGTGTGGACTTGTTTGCATCCAGTTCTGAACAGCAGGTGTCTTCTTGATTCCTTGACTCCAGAAAAGCCATTTTTTAAAGATGAAAATACTTTTTCTTGTGTGCTGTTGCAGTGGGGAAGAAAGAGGAGTGGGTTCTCTGCAGCCAAGTGGACAGCGCAGCTGCTTAGGGTTTTCTGCTTTGCCCTCAAGCACCAGTGATGCATCTGGCTGGCTCACGCCACCTCAACCATCCCAACCCATGTCTCAGAAACCTCCACCTAGACTCCAGGCACAGAACAGCTCTCTTGGCAGATTGGGCTGGAGGGAGGGGACCTGGGTAGGAGTGAGGAACATTTGGGTCAGGTTCCCGGGGACCAGAGTCCTAGCCCTGCCCTGAGAATAACATCAGGGAGAAGCCGGAGGCTGCAGGCACGAGTGCCAGGGTTTTAGGGGGCTAGCTGGGAACTTTCCACTAGAAGCCCGTGGAAAGAGAACACGACTGCTCTTCACACCCAGGGGACTGGCCAGTCAGCCCAGGCTGGGCAGGGAGGTGGGGGCCTGAAGATGCAGCCGAAGCCCCCAGGCAGCTGCAAAGGGTGGTGTGTGGCCTCCTCTGCTGAGGCTTGGCTCTGTTTACCCACCAGCACCCCCCCACCCCCACCGCCCCAGCTGCTGTGGTGAGCCTGAGCTCCTTACCTAGCCTCGCCCCACTGTGACCTCAAACCCTCAGTTCCTCAGTAACTGAGTTACCTCAGTTTCCTCCCAGGGACTACGTGGTGGCCTCGTTCTGAGGGCTATGCTCTGGGGACAGTGGCCAGCCACACCTGGCATGGGGTTCACAGCCCACTGGCTTCTCTCTGCCCCCCTCTAAGGGCGCTCTTGACACTCTCACTTCTGGGTTGTCCTAGCGCCCCAGCTTGTCTTTGTCCCCCAGCACAAAGTGGCCCAGTGGTTTTCAGACTTCCTTGAGCACAAGCATCCACCCCAGCCTTGGTATACAAAACATCAGGTCTCAGGGTCCCCCACACTCAGAGACCTCAGCCAAGGACTAGGAGGGGCTCAGGAATGGGATCGTACCTCCGGCCGTCAGGGGGTTCCGATGCGGGCGGGCCAGGGTAAACGCTTTGAGGAACACGGGTTTACAGGAAGCAAACCCCGGCGGTACTGGTCAAGAGCTACGTCTACTGACCAAAAGGCTGGCAACTCAAACCCACCAGGTGCTCCTCGGAAACTTGGTGGAGCAGTATCCTATAGGGTTGCTAGGAGACAGAATTGACTCAGCGGCTGTGGGTTAGTTTAGAGGAAAGTGGAGGACAGTAGGCTGGTGAGAGGACAGAGCTGACTTACTGACTGCGTCCCCTGCTGAGTGGTTCCATGGCTGGGTCTGAGCCTTCATTTCTTCATCTGTAAGGACATTGGCCACTCCACGGGGAGTGTCCAGAGGTGTATTAAGAGGATGGATGTGTCAAGTGTTGACACCAGCTGCTGTTGGGTGAGCTCCAGCTCAGGACGACTGACCCCACAGGTGTCAGAGGAGATCAGTGGTTCATTTTCCCGAAGTGGACTGCTAGGACTTTCTTTTGAGGCACCTCTGGGTGGGCTCCAACCCCCAACCTCTGAGTTATCAGCTGAGTATGTTAACAGAATGTATCACCTGTGGACTCCATCAAGTGTTTGGCACCAGAAAGAAAAACACACTGAGTCGATTCCAGCTCACAGGGACCCTATACACTACAGGACAGAATAGAAGCTCCCTGTAGCATTTCCAAGAAGCTCTTGGTAGATCTGAACTGCTGACCTTTCGGTTAGCAGCCATGGCACTTCACAGGTACGTCCACAGGGTTTCCAGTGTTCAGTGGGGGCTTTAACAAAACATCGGGCTTCCTCTCTCCTTCCTTCCAGGCCAGCAATTCCTCCCACTCCTGGCATGCCAGGGACGCCTTTCCACAAGGACAACCTCCCCCGGTCAGGGACAACTGTGCGAAGACCACAGAACAGTCAAGAGGAGCATTCACACCTCCAGGGTCCCACTGTGGGTCAGATCGTGCTGATTTCCCAACCAGTGGTGTGGAAAGAGACCGCCAGAGGTCAGAGGTCAGCCCACTGCTGCCATGTGTATTGGCAGTGAACCCCAGCGCAGACACACGTAGCCATGGTGCACTAAGAACGAGTCCATGGCCCCTACACATGCAGACGGTCAGGCATGAGCATACCACCCTTACAGCAGACCACGTCTACGGGGTGGAAGAGGCGATGGGGGAGGGAGAAGAAGGAGAGAAGGATCTGAGCCCCAGAAGAGCCCCCCACTTGGCTGGTTCTGTCTGCCATAATGGGTCACAGCTCAGGACCTGTAACTTCAACCCAGAGCCACCTCTAATACTGAGGTTTAGCCAGGTTCCCACAATGGTAAAAGAGGTTGGACACATAGAAGATGCTTACATTTCAGGGTGTGTCTGTGTGTGTATGTGTGTGTGAGTGTGTGTGTGTGAGTGTGTCCACAGTTAAAGGGCGTATCAAAAAAAGTTTCTTTGTAGTATTTCTTTCATGCCGTCCCTTCACCTCACATTGGTTGATTTCTGGACATGTTGTACCCTGACATGGGAAGGAGGCAGATTGTCTCCGGTCTTGGTGAGAGGTGGGAGATAGATGGGAGAGGAGAAACCCCAGAAGGCTGAGGAAACATTCAGGGCCGCCTGGTGGCTGAGACAAGAGCATCACCAACTCCTCAGCAGGGCTTTGCCCCTCAAACCACCACGGCACGTGGCTGGCTGCCCAGCACAGCAGACTCTCGGAACGCTTGACAGACATTCCCAATCCAGAAAGGTCTTACTTGGTTTCAGCAGAGAGAAAAAAGCAACACCTGAGTCCCTTCAGCCGGGGGTTTCTTGGAATTAGGACTACTCGGCATATGAGGATTGCCAATTAAGTTCACAAACTCATTCTAGAACAAGTGCTGCATACCTCATTACTGAGTATCACTACGATTACCTTCAAAGTACTCCCCTGGGGAAGCTAGCCACCGCCTCCATCATCTAGTCACAGTGGCCATCAGAGCTGCCACTGTACCACCCTGGATGTCCTGAGTGTCATCCAAATGTCTTCTTTTTGAGTATTTCCTTTATCTTCAGGTGAAGAAAAAAGTCACTGGAGGCCAGATCAGGTGAGTAGAGAGGGTGTTCCAATACAGTGATTCGTTTACTGGCTAGGAACTCCCTCAGTGACAACTCTATAATTAAGTTTGCTAACTTGGCACTGTGCACAATGGCCATTCCAGAAAGAGTTCCAAAATTGCTTTGAAGGGTGGACTGGGCACTGGTGTGGAGGGTGGACCAGGCGCTGGTGTCAATGCACAGCTTCCCAAGGGGAGTGCTTCTGAGGTGACCGTAGTGGTGATGTTCAGCAACAGGTACGCAGCGCTCAGAATAACAAAGCTCGTGGACTTGGACGTGGGACCTTGCTGTGATAGACCCACCACGCATCCGGAGCGGTAGAGTACAAGCAGCAGCAGAGGGCTGCTGCTTCCCATTCTGTGAGAGGCCAGTCGTGCTGTGAGCGGGGTCAGCTACCTGCCGTGGGAGCTGCTTGTCTTTAGTGGGGTCTCCTGCCTCTCACCATCTGGAGGAGAAACAAAAACGCTCCTTGACTATCAACCCACCCTCTAGACCACACTGCCTCTCTTAAGACTGGAGGCCACCTCGGCGAGTCAGCACCCACCAAGGGGGCAACATCAGGAATCAGGTCTTGTCCAGGTGTAGTCAGTCCTGGCTTGCTTCCCACTCAAGGGCCTGGGATTATGGCTTTGTTATTTTTTTATTGCAAACATTTATTTTTCAAAATTGCTCTTTAGATGAAGGTTTATAGAACAATCTAGCTTCTCATTAAAATAGTCGGTACATATATTGTTTTATGACATTGGTTAACAACCCTATGACCTATCAACACTCTCCTTTCTAGACCTTAGGTTCTCTATTACCAATTTCCCCATCTCCTCGTGCCTGCTAGTTCTTGCCCCTGGGCTGGTGTGCCCCTTTAGTCCCTTTTTTTGTTTTACGAGTCTGTCTAGTCTTTGGTTGAAGGGTGAACCTCACGAGTGACTTCATTACTGAGCTGAAAAGGTGTCTGTGGCTCATACTCTAGGGTTTTTCCAGTGTCTATTAGGCCACTAAGTCTGAGCTTAGATGTATGGGTCCGAGTTGGTTCTACATTCTCTCCAGCTCTGTCTGGGACCCTCTGTTGCCATCCCTGTCACAGCAGTTCAGTGGTGGTAGCCGGGCACCGTCTAGCTGTGCTGGCCTCTGTCTGGTGGAGGCTGGGGTTGTTGTGTGTGGTCCTTTGGCCCTTTGGACTCAGCTGTCCTTCGTGTCTTTGGCTTTCTTGACCCTCCCTTGCTCCTGATAGGGTGAGACCCATGGAGCATCCTAGGTGGCTGCTCACAGGCTTTTAAAGCCCAGACACTATTCACCCATGTAGAATGTAGAACATTGTCTTTATATGTCATGCCAGCTGGGCTAGATGTCCCTGAGACATGGGGCAATGGCTTTGGAGAGGAATTCTGTATCAGTTGGTGCAGGACCCATGCTGAACAACTGCCGTCCTTTGTCCAGCAACCTACGCTTCATGCTTTGCTGGCTTCCAACTCTTGCGGATGTTGACCAGATGACAGCTGAGGAAGGCCCCTTCCAACATGAGGAGCTGGGATTCCGGAACTCCTGCTCAATGGAGCTGTCATTGTAACTGAGACCATCAGTCAGAGACCGTGGCTCCAGGTGGGTTATGCTAATTTTTTTTATGGATTTTACAGAAACCAAACCCACTCAGCGGCCACAGCTTCTAGTCTCCTCTTTGTTCTCGATTCTGCTGTTTTCACACTGAAACTAACACCTCGTGGTCTGAGATACTTCATGCTGTCATTTTGGGTTAAACTTCCCAACAGTTCCAAACCCACAAAAGTGCTTTATGCCTGTGATGTAACTCAAAAGGCAAAGAGAAAAAGGAGGGAGGGGTATTGAACTGGTGGCACAACAGTGAAGTGCTCAGCTGCTGCTGAATAGGTCAGCAGCCTGAGCCCACTAGCTGTGCCTCAGAAGCCCCGAAGGGCAGTTCTCTGTCCTGTAGGCTTGGGATGAGCCCAAACTGACTCAGTGGTAACAGGTTTGGCTTTTTGGCTTCGGTTTGAACAGTGAGGTTGAAGACTGACATTAAGGACAAATTCTTGGCGGAAGAGGCTGAAAGACAAGGGTGAGATTCTTGAAACTGGTTTAACTGAAGTAGGCCCTCTGATCTTTCCTAGGTCCTTTAAGAGTAGACTGGCCTGGAGATACAAAGTAGGCTAAGGTCCCCTCAAGATCCAGCTGATCCTGTAATTTTACATCAAGCACTCTTCCAACGGAATGATGGGGAGAAGAAGGAAGGGAAACAAGAGAACCAAAGAAAGAACAAAAAGCAGAAGAAGCTAGCACTGGGGGTGTGTGGAGGTGGGAGAAAGCTGGACATCCTGGGAAAAGACAGAGAAAAGTAAATGGGAAAGACACTGGAAAAGTTACAAGATTAGGTACCCCAAACCAAAAAAAACAAACCCACTGCCATCAAGTTGATTCCTGGTCATGGCTACCCTACAGGTCAGACTAAAAGTGCCCCACAGAGTTTCCAAGGAGCGCCTGGCAAATCTGAACTGCAGAGCTTTGGATTAGCAGATGCAGCACTTAACCGCTACACCACCAGGGTTTCTGAGATTAGGTACAGTGGCTGGCACGGAGTCCACTGAACTCAAATCAATTCCAACTCATAGTGACCCTAAAGGACACAGTAGAATTGCCACACAGGGTTTCTGAGAAGTGGCTGGTGGATTTTTTTTTAAGTGAAAGTTTATAGTTCAAGTTAGTTTCTCACACAAAAGTTTGTGCACATTGTTACGTGACCCCAGGTGCTCTCCCTATAAGGTGACAGCCCACTCTTCTTTTCCACCCTGTACTGCCTGTGTCCATGCTGTCGGCTCCTGTCCCCCCTCTGCCTTCTCATCGGGCCTCTGGACAGGAGCCGCCCTTGAGCCAGGATGCACACTTTTCACCAGGAATCTCTGTATGTCTTTATAGTCCAGTCTAATTTGAAGAGTTGGCTCCAGGAACAGCTTCCATTCTGGGATAAGAGACAGCCCCGAGGCCACGTCTTCTGGGGACACTCCATTCTCTGTTGGACCATTAAGCCTTGTGTCTTTAGCAGCAATCGAGTTCTGTACCCCGCTTTTCTCCTGTTCCACCAGGGGCTGTTACGTTCCCTGTCAGGGCAGTCTTGGTGGTGGCTGGGCACTGTCTAGTTCGTTTGGTTTTACACTGATGGGAGTCTCTGGTTTATATGGCCTTTTCTGTTCCTTGGGCTCCTATTTTCCCTGTGTCTTGGGTGGTCACTATTTTCCTTCAGTCCGAGCCGGTTAGGAGTGGCCGGTGGATTTGAACTGCTAGCGTTTTGGTTAGCAGCCAAGCTCTTTAGACATTGTGCACCAGACCTCTGCCTGACAGACATTGCTTAATTAAAGGAAGATTGTTGTCATGGTTGGAATTGTGTCCCCCCCAAAATGTGTGCAGCCACGTGGCTGGGATATGGCTCCCCGTATCTTGGGACTGTCCTCCATTGTGTGGTTTTGCTAACCTGTATGTTAAAGGATTACGGTGGGGCTGTGAATTCCTGCTGTGGGGGGAGTTTCCCTGGAGTGTGGCTTGCCCCACCCTTAATGCTTTTAGCTTGCAAGGAATAAAAGGAAAAAGAAACAAAGGACAATTTGAGAACCTCGCTACCATCAAGCAAGCAGCACCAGGAGCAGAGCGCGTCCTTCAGACCAGAGGTTCTTGCGTGAGGATGCTCCCTGGACAAAGACTGATGCAATACCGGACTTTCCTCCAGAGCCGACAAGGGGAAAGTCTTTCCCTGGAGCGGACACCCTGAATATGGACTTGCAACCTACCAGACTATGTAAGAATAAATCTTTCTTTGTTAAAGCCATCCACTCTGGTATTTCTGTTAGAGCAGCCCTAGCTGACTAAAACAATTGTTGACGAGTATCATGGATTGAATTGCGTCATCCCCCAAATGTGTGTATCAACGTGGCCGGGCCATGAGATTCCTTGTACCATGTGACGTTCCCATACATTGTAAATCCTGTCTCTGTGATGTTTACAGGGGAGGGGGGGTGGCAGTTGGGTTGGTGGGGCAGGACTCCATCTACAAGACTGTGCTGTCTTGAAGCAATCTCTTGGGATACAAAGAGGGCAGTGGGAACTCATACCATTGAGAGAGCAGTTCTGGGAGCAGAGCACACTTTTTGGACCCAGGATGCCTGCTTGGAGAAGCCCTTAGTTTGGGGGAAGATGGATGAGAAGGCCAACAGGGGGAGGAAGGTATCCCCTGGAGCTGACGCCCTGAATTCAAACTTTTAACCCACGCTACTCTGAGGAAAGAAACTTCTCTTTGTTAAAGCCGTCCACTTGTGGTATTTCTGTTACAGCAGCAGTAGTGACTAAAACGGTGAGCAGGTGAACGAAAGGGCTAGTCTTCTTGTCCAGTTCCACGTGACGTGTGAGCAACCTGGGACGCGCTGTGACTTGCCTGAGTCCCTAACCCTAACAAGTGTCAGGGCAGGGACTGTGGTTGGCTCCACATGGGAGTCCAGTGCTGGGCGAAGGCAAGAGAGCACATTCCCTGACCCGAAGCTGTGTGGTGACACTGTGTCCTCAGTGATAGGCTGTGACACTGCACAGGAGACAAGGACTGGTACAGGCAGGCACCCGTCACCTTTGCCGGCTGCCTCAGACTTGCCCATGCTCCAAGTAACTTCCACAGTGCCGGCGACACCTTGCCTGCAAAGGGTTCTTCCCTCTCCCTTTCCCTGCCTCGGTGGCAGGAGAAGGACCAGCTCCTGACATGAACTCTTCCCTCTCCTCTTGGGGCTTGGGCCTTGCTCTCATGTTCTCTCTGAGTTTCCTGAGTGCAGTTTCCAGATGTTTCTCTCCTCCCACAATAAAAAGGAGTTCAAGAGAGAGTGGCGATTCTCACCAAGCCAGTCGAGAGGCAGGACTGATTTTCTGCACACAGCCTGCCTTTGAGGACATCTAACAGGTTCCCATAAAGATCCCCCCCCCACTTTTTCTTTTTGTTTTGGGGGAAGATGGGAATTCTCATTCCTTTTGTGTCCCCAGGAAACCCTGGTGGTGTAGTGGTTAAGTGCTACAGCTGCTAACCACAGGGTCAGCAATTCAGATCGGCCATGCGCTCCTTGGAAATGCTACAGGGCAGTTCTACTGTCTATAGGGTCACTGTGAGTTGGAATCGACTTCTGGGCAGTGGGTTTGGCTCTTTTCTGTTCATTGTTTGATCTCTCCCCGTGCCCTAGACTCTGCTCACCAACAGAAGGAACACTTGAGCTGAAGCCCTGTGAAGAGCCAAGGAGGCCCCACTGCTGGGTCTCCCTTTATTTCTTTTGTAAACAAAATGGCCCCAAGGTGGAAAACAGCCGAGAGAAGGGGAGGGTAACCCTGAAGAGGGCTCAGCATTTGCACTTGACCTTTGCCCAGGACTTCCATTTCTCCCTTAGGAAAGGTGCCAATCATAACCACTGATGGACTAGGAAACATGGTTTCCTTCTGTCTGCTACAGAGAAACAAATACCCAGCACACAGAGATCACTCTGTTCCAAGGAGGAATGTCAGGAAAGAAACATCACACTGCAGAGACAAGGGATCCAGAGCCTATGGACACCTCACGGTAGTGGGCAGGGCCTGCCCCAAACCCTGTATAAGCTCCAGTGAGCTCTAAGTTTGCAGGCGATTAGCAGTCCTTGGGCTTCAGGGCCAGGAGTCAGCCTGGAGGAGGGGGCGCAGAGACGACGGCGCTCTTCCAAGGAGCAGGAGTGCGGGGCAGGAAACATGTTCCTCCTCCCAGAATAAGGAGAGCAAATTTCACTGCCCTGTCAATCAACAAGGATTTTCATTTTTTCATGGCTGCAATAAAATCAGGAAGGGAGAAAAGAATGTAAGGCTTTATGAACCCCACAGTCTGGGGCAAGGGGGCGGTGATGGTGGGGGTGTTGAAGGAGTCTATTAGGTATGCAGAGGGGGTATGGATAAGACAGCTTTCCTGCTGACCTGTGCTCAGTCAGAGGCCTGTTGAGCAGGGTTCACCTCCAGACCCTGGCAATCGGGCCGCGGGGGAGTAGTTGCCTCCACGGAGTTCGCTCTGGAGACACAAACTCCTATCACCTGTTGCCTGAGACAGGCTGCAGATCCTGGCACTCGCTGTCCCTCATTTCACCTGCTTCCTTTTCGCGGGCAGCATCCTGGAGCGCACAGACCCAGGCAGCCCTCCTCACTCTGCAGCGACTGCTGGCCTGCTCTGATCCTCCACCTCTAAGCACGGAGGCAGCAGAATGCCACCTGCCCTCCTCACGCTGTGTTGATGGAATCTCTTCTCTCACCCTGTGTCAGCCAGCTAGTGCCTTTCAGCCAGGCTTCCCTGTCATTCTCTCGGGGACGGACACGCTTCCAGCTTGGTCATGCCCCAGTGGAGGCTGGGGGAGGTGCCGTCTGCCATCTCTCAGCTGCCTCCTTCTCTTCCCGTCTAGGCTGACATTCTCAATGTGATGGGTGCAATTTTGAAAAAAAATAGTTTAATGAGGAGTTTGCAGATATGGCCAATTCTATTGTTTGGCCTGTTCAAAACAAGACTGCCTAACCTTCTGTAACTTATACAACTCTCCTTTCTGAAACAAGAACACGCATTGCTCAGTTGAATTCCTCACTCCGCTGAGAGCTTTGCATTTTCCCTCTGGCATCATGAGTGCCTGTAATACTTTCCAGTTAGAGTCTGCTGAGAGGTTGATTAGGATGCTGTTTACCTTCTGCTTTTCACATTGATCGAGAATTCTGAATACAACTAAGACATCCCTTGGGTTCCACGCCAAGCCTTCTCCTTTGGGAGTGATGAAGTGATGTTCTGACTTACACATTTGGGTAACAAATGGATTCAGTTGATGTCATGGATTGATTTATGTTCGCCACAAAATATATGTCCACTTGGTTAGGGCACGATTCTGTGCGGTTGTCCTCCATTCTGTGATTGTCATTTTACATAAAAGAGGATTAGGGTGGGACTGTACCACCCTTACTGAGGTCAGATCCCTGAGCCAATGTAAAGGGAGTTTTCCTGCGGTGTGGCCTGAAGCCCCTTTTATAAGAGATCAAAAGAAAGGGAAGCAGCAGACAGTGGGGACCTCACACCACCGACAGAGCAGCACTGGGAGCAGAGCGCGTCCTTTGGACCCAGAATTCCTGTGCAGAAAAGCTGCTAGTCCAGGGGAAGACTGACGTCCAGGGCCTCCCTCCAGAGCTGACACAGAGAGAAAGAGTTCCCCTGGAACCAGTGCCCCTAATGTGGACTTCTGGCCTACTGGGGTGTGAGAAAATAAAGCTCTCTCTGTTAAAGCCATCCCCTTGCATACTTCTGTTACAGCAGCACTAGGGGACTGAGACATCCTGGAGTCTTCTGCTGACAATGTGGGTGACAGGTACAACCTTAACACCTAAGAAACAATTCCCTGCAATGATGTATGCTTAAAAATTTTGATGGGAGATGTCATGATACCTGTAATTCCCTTTAAAACATTTTGTAAAAGACGGAAACCAACACGGCAGAATGCTAACGATTGTTCAGTCTAAGTGATAAATTGGAAAAGTTGGTAACATAGTGATTGAGAGTTTGACTGCTAACCAAAAGATTGGCAGTTCAAATCCACCCCGAGTGTTAGGTGATAAGTATGTACCAAAACTAACCCACTGCCATCAAATCAATTCTGACTCACAGTGACCCTACAGGACAGAGTAGAACCTCCCTGCAGGGTCTCAAGGAGCAGCTGGTGGATATGAACTGCCAACGTCAGGTTAGCAGTTGAACTCTTAACTAACCACTGTGCCCCCAGAGTTTTGATAAGTGTGAAAGCTCATTGTATTCATGGCTCTACTGTCCTGCAGGAAAATTTTCAACATAAAAAGAAATTATTTCCAAGTTTTCTAATTCCAGAGAGTATACTTAACCTGGGCAGCGGGGGTGGGGCTTTAGGAGGCAAATGGCAGGGGGATAGGACACGGGGGGACAGCAGAGGACGTGGGAACTGCTTCATCATCTTAAGTTTATCATCATGGTCACTGTGTCCATGCTTGTGTACAGCAGAGAATGACCCCAGGAAACCCTGAACACTCCCTCACTGCCATCCTCTGTGCTGACACTCTGATGGCACAGTTTTTAAGTGCAACACCTGCTCACCAGAAGGTCGGCAGTTCAAATCCACCAGGTGCTCCTTGGAAGTCCTCTGGGTCGGTTCTAGCTTCCCTGTAGGGTCATTGTGAGTCAGAACTGACCCAACAGGGTTGGGTTTCGGTTTGATGAATGTATGGTTCTGAGGGTAAAAGATCTACTTCTTAGTCCTTTTCTCGTCACAGATGTCGAGAAGAGAGGAAATACGCCTCAGAAAAACATTTCATTTTTTTGATAACCTTGCCATTTTTTAGTAATCAATTGGTACCAATTTTCTTTTGATAAAAAAGAAATTCATGAATTACTTGGAAAGTACTTTTGTTGAGTCTCTCTCCAGAAGATGCAGGCTTTCTGGAATCTCCTTATGGACTGTCCCTTCTGTCGTGGGCTTTATAAATCCATTTCCTTCTGTATTTTCGAAGGCACAAACAAATGATCATTTTTAGGATTCCCTCCCCTTTGTTATTCTTGCTAAGGTTCCATTTTAAAAAGAAAGCTCCATTTTTTTTCATTGTCCTAGATGCTGTCTTTCCTGATTCCCTCCAAAATGATTCATCTTACTGTGGAATTTTTCTGCCAACAGAATTTTGAGCAGATCCTTCTCATCTCCATTCGTCCTCTACATCTAAGTTGTTAATTTCTGATGTCTGACTATCTGACCTCCCTCTACTTGCTCCTGATCTTGAATATGGTCTCTGTGCATCTTTTAATGGGATCTTTAACATGACACCAATGATCTAGCTGAATTCTTCACCAGATGTTCACCATCAGCTGTCTGTTCTTGGAGCAGTGTTTTAGAATCTAGCCCAGCTGGTGTCTTGGAGAGAGGTCTTTGGAAGAAAGGAGGAGGACAAAGAGTCCACAGAGCTTCTGCTGCCCAGAGAAGCCCCTTCTCAGCGTGTCCCTGCACTCCGACAAATGAGTGAGATTTCCTGTTCCTGCTCTGCGCAAAGAGGAGGAGAGGAACTTGGGATGTCCATCTCGAGAAGGAAGTCGGTCAGACATGGGACCGGCTCTGGGGTCATAAACCCCTGTGGCCATGCTTGAGGGGCAGAGGAATCTGTGACGGCGATGTTGTCACCAACACAGGCTCTGCGGTCGGACACCTACGGGTCCGGCTCCTGGATCTGCTGCCGGGAGGTCTGCTCTCTTCCTCCGTCTCCTCATTTGTTAAACACGGAGCCATCTCGCACCAGCACCATCAGGCTTCCGTGAAGCTTCAAAGCTGTCCTAAGCGTAGGAGGTTTTAGACTGGACGATGGATGGTAGCTGTTATTTAATCCCAATGTCATTTTGCTTGGACCTATCTGTTTTAACTTGAAGCCTTTTTTCTTTAAGAAAAAAAGCCTTTCTCTGTGCTCTTCTTGTGTGTTGTGCAGTGTGTCACACTCACCTCCCTCGCTCAAATAAATCCGCTGAAAAACCCAGTTCTCCGCCTCTTTTTGTCTCATGAATCCCTGTCTCCAGGCTCATCTCTCACTGGCTCGGCACTCCTCCTCCAGGCTGCCCTTCTGTTCTTTGTCCATTCTCAGCTGACCTCTAAGAAGTGGACTGCAAATATTGCCACCTGTCCGTCCAAGCTGAGTTTCCTATTTTCTGAATCATGAAGCTGCCCTCTGTGTGACCTAGAAACCCCTTTGATGATCTGTATTTAGCTGTAGCCATCACTCAACAGATGTCTGGGTAGTTCAAGGCCCCCATAAGCCCCCTCGACATCCTGTGGTTTCAAGTTCCCGAGTTGTTACTTGAAAAGCTGCCATCTCCTTTACCCTCCACCCGGCCTGCTGCAGGGCAGAAGAATGACACTCTGTGACAAATGCCCACTTGGGCAACTCATTCATTTAGCAAACACTTCCTCACTGGTGCACCACACGCTTGATACTGGGCTAGGTGTTATCCTCTGCATAGCATCTTCCTGATCTGACTCATTTAGAGCATTGTTGTCTTTATTTTCAGATTGTATCTCCAGAATCCACATTGCAGATCCAATAAGTGGTCTCTCCTGTTTGCTATGGACCTTGACTTTTGGGGAACTAAGATTTACTTTACAACTCTGGTGCCTTGCTGTATAGTGCACCTGTCATCCTATGCACAGGTTCCAGGACAACATGGGTCTGTCACGGGGCCCATCTGGTGGGGTTCAGTTAGCAGACGAGGCTTGGGGGCTCTGCTTGCTGTCTCGCACTGTGGGCATGAAGACTGGAGCAGCAGCGAGGGCAGATCACCCAGCAGGTTCAGCAGCGAACGCCTCAAACTCCTGGGTTTCCTGTGGAGGTGTCCATGAGGAAAGCTGCCTCTCTGTGTTTTCAGCTCTCTGGATCTGCTCATTAGACAGCATATCTTGGCATCAGGGCGAAAAAAAAAAGGCAGCCTACCATCCTGTTCTCCCGGGGAACACAGATGGCCCAACCCACGCCTGTCACTAATGGGGATCACACGCACAGTCTCCTTGTCTGAGGCTCTCTTCAACCACCCCAGCCATCCTTCCCAGCAGGCTGGTCACCACTGACCATGGCACTGAGGTCTGAGAAGGCTGCCTGTTGCTCTCCCACTCACAGAACCAAAGAGAAAGGAGGTTAGGTAGGTCCTTGGCAACGAGCCCCATCCAGATACAACTTGAAGACATTCAGGATGAAGGGATAGCTGATGATTTGACGGCAAAAGTGAGGTTTTGGGATCCAGGAGTTTGTACTATGTGCAAGCAATGAAAGTTCTCTGAAGGAACATGATGAGACGTCTCTGTGGAGGTTGACCGGCTAGACCAATGTGTTACTGCCATGAGATTGCTCTATAGAGGATGACCAGATAGATCAATGTGTTAATCCCATGAGATTGCTCTATAGAGGTTGACCAGATAGATCAATGTATTAATGCCATGGGATGGCTCTATGGAGGCTGACCAGATAGAGCAACGTGTTAATGCCATGTATCACCCAGGATGCTAGCAGAACTGGAAATAATTAGGTAAGAACATGAAAGCACTGAAATATACTGGGAAAAACCGTGTTGATGTAAGACACACCCCTGTCAAGTCCAGCTGTACTGCTTGCCATCTGTTTGACCTCAGACAAGTGACATCCCCTTTCTGTGCATGAGTCACTCTTACCTGTCCAACGAGTCCAATGCCCAATATCATAGGGGTGTTCTGAGGATTACATGGGACACCACAGGAGGTGACCTTGATACGGTGTTGGGTACCAAGAAACCCAACCCATGGCCGTCAGGTCAATTCCAACTCACAGCGACTGTACAGACAGAGGAGAACTGCTCCACAGAGTTTCCAAGGAGCACCCGGTGGATCTGAACTGTTGACCTTCTGGTCAGCAGCCATAGCACTAACTACTAGCCACCAGGGTTCCTGTTTGTACCTAGTAAGTGATAAACAGAAACTTTTTAATCTTCCTTTCCTGCTTTGTCTCTGCAGCAGGAAGTTGTAGAGACACTCCAATACGGTGGAACGTCAGGCGGAGCTACAGAGCGGCTCCGTGTAAATTCTACAGGACGCTGTTATCTTGCTATATTCAAAACCTCATGGGTATTTAAGATGTGAGAGGTTTTATTTTTTTCCCCTTGCTATTGCAAGTTTGCCATAGTTCTGATATTTGTCCCTAGGAGAAGAGTTACAAATGGCTCATTGGACCCCTGTTAGAAACACAAATTCCCTTCTGGTGTTTAACTCCTTCAGAGCTGTAACTCAAGGCTGACAAGTCACCATCACCACCAGTGTCCCGTAAGGGTGCTCAGGGTCGTCACCGGGTCAGGTCAGTCCCACTGTGCGTGTATAGGTCTGGTCTGTTACTCGGGGAGTTGTTTTCCATCCTCTCAGAAAACGAGGGGCATGCAGGTGCTTTGCTTGAAATGAAGCAACAGACCCATGAATTTAACACTGTTGCTACAAAAACAGTTTCAGCAGTGTTCTGGCTGCTTACTTTTCACCCAGCAGGTCAGAGATTTTCCTGTAAGAGCAGAGGAGATGTTTCTTTACTCACTGGACAGCCTTTCGCAGGTGAGGCCAACTCTAAAAGGAGCAAATAACTTGAAAAACAAAACAAAACACTGTCTCCCTACAACCTTGCTATTTAGACCTGGTTCCCAACTACACAGGTCAAGTCCCACCCCTGCCAGGTCTCTTTTAGGTTCCCTTTCATTTTTCCCTCTTCCAAACCTCTCCCTTGCCTACTCCGGGAACAAAGAGTCCAGATCCTTGAACCTTGTTTGGGGACATTCAGCGCGGGACAGTAAGAGTAGTCAAACAATCACACAGAAGAAACTAGAAAGAATGTGATTAAGAATGGAGACTCCTTATCCTAGAAGAATACTTTTGGGAACATGACTGCAGAAGATACTTACCTGCCTGTTCCTGTCTCCACTGAGAACAAAATGACAGGCTTGCCCTTGTGCTTAGTTGCTGGGGGGCTCAGTTCTGATTCACGGCAACCCCACGTGTGCAGAGGAGACCTGTGCTCCACGGGGATTTCAGGACTCTTTTTGGAAGCGAGTCACCAGGCCTATCTTCTGAGGAGCCTCTGGATGGATTTGAACTGCTAACCTTTCAGGTAGCAGTTGAGCACTTAACTGTTTGCGCCACCCAGGAGTTCCCAATGTGGGCTGAAGGCAGGGCTTTTTAGGCTACAGATGTTAAGGGGCAAATAAGACCGTCAGGTTTTTGGCCTCTGGTGGCTTGTGTGCTGCTCCGATGCGGGATGTTATACCCTTGGTATTTCAGCACTGGCAAGGTCCCCCACGGCTGACAGGTTTCAGCAGAACTTCCCAACTAAGAAAGACTAGGAACAAAGGCCAGGCAATCTACTCCCAAAAATTAGTCAAGGAGAACTTTGTGGGTTATAACAGAGTATTGTCTGATACAGCGCTGGAAGAGGAGCCCCTGGGCTGGGAGACCTCTGTACATGTGACACCCACAATGAGGGGCTGGCACACCCAGTGAGGGAGAGAGCGGCGTCGGGCTGGGCACTGTTTCCTTCTATAACCATGAGGCCCCCATCTGTTGGCAACAACCAAAACAACACTGGTTCTTCACTGCCAGTTCTCAGAGGTAAGCTTCCTTAGGTACGTCCTGGGAAACTGAGACTGCCCAGTGCTGTTGAGTGTGGTCCAATCCATAATGACCCTGTAAGACATAGCAGAACTGTCCCATAGAATTGCCAGGGAGTGCCTGGTGGGTTTGAACTGCCGACCTTTTGGTTAGCAGGTGTAGCACTTAACCCATGACACCACGAAGGTTTCCTGGGGACTGAGATTAGATGTTTGAAATAACTTCCTGCCTAGCTATTGTTGGACCCTGGAACTGGTGGTCAAGGAAGACTGAGGAATTCCCTCTCTTGGAGAACTGGTAGACTCTTCTTCCCTTGGTTTCTCCATCTTTAATATCAGCACCGGGCACCCACCTGCCTGGCAGTGCGGCGATGCAAGCCTGTGATACAGGGAACCGGGAAGCCTGGATCCATCCCCACCGTGTGGTTCTATTTCTGCGGCCCCTCATGGTAGCATTCCAGAGGAGGCAGAGCCTCGCCGGGGTGGGAGGTAACTGGGGGTTCCAGCTCAGAGGAGAGCGGGGCTAGAGACAGGAAAGGTTGCTGCAAAAATTTCTGGCAAGGGGTAGAGCCAAAGCAGAGGAGAGAGTAAGCTTTCAGACTCCTTGGCAAAGGAACTTCCTAATCTGTCACTGAGTATGTGTAAAAAAGTGATTAGTGGCTCTATATTTATCGTGATTACTCACAAATACGTAATTTACATAATACATACAGCACATTAAGTACTATGTCACCTTATATAATGTGCATATGTATAATGTATATGGGTGTTATGTAATACCAGCCTGGAGACTCTTCCAGGTTTTGCCAAGTATTTCCTAATGTATTTGGCAATTTTAAGGCATCTTTTCCATCTGTGGAAAGAACTCTCTTGAGAAGAGCTGGTCTCTGACCTGAAATACAATCACACTTCCATCTCTATTCTTGGAGCCCTGGTGGTGCGGTGGTTAAGAGCTCGGCTGCTAATCTGAAAGGTTAGCCCCTCGAAATCACCAGCTGCTTCCTGGAAACCCTATGGGGGCCATTCTCCTCTGTCCGACAGGGTCACTATGAACAGGAATTGACTCGACAGCAAGGGGGCTGGTACCGGAATTGACCCTAGTGTACTCTCACCAGTGTCACTCAGCAAGACGCAGCTTCTGGCCCATTGGTTCTCGGATGATACACTGTACTGAAGAATTCCTGTTTCATTCTTTTTACAGCTACTGGGTAGAAGCCTCGCAACAGGTGAGGCCATGTCTATGGTGCATCTTGAGTCAGACAAAGATGAAGGGTTAGGGGCTAGGTTCTTCCTTGACAGACTGTGAGGCTTGGAGAAATCAATCTCCTGAAGCCTCATTGTGCTCATTATCAAGAAAATAATCATACCTTCTCCACCCACCTTAGAGAAGGCTGAAAGAATCAATACAATAAAAAATGGCCACGATAGGAAATCACAATCACAGTATTTAAAGGATGACGGCATAGGTAAGATTAAGCAACAACACAAGACTGCTGTGACTGACAAACAGGACCCACAATTTCACTGAAGTCTATTATACTCTCTGGCTCTAAGGGGCACTTGGGACACGTCCCTCAAGCAAGTTCTGAGCACAGGGGTACAGTGGACAAGGGCCAGGTTCTTCACCAGCCCCTGTATGAGATTTGTTGGGATAGCGCCGTGTCTCACCAGCCTCAATCTTGGGGGATCAGGGCTGAAACACATGCAAAAACTTCTGTAAAGGTCATAAAATCAGTGACCCCAGCCCAAACCTGCCTCAGTTTAAGAAACAACTGCCTCTGAGATAGTGCCGGATGACATCCTGGAGCTTGTTGGTCCCACTGCCAAGGATCTCATCATTAAGGATATTTTTCAGGTGGCTCGGTCTTCCCCATGTCCAGTGTTCTGCTCTGCGGGTCCAGCAGGATGGTCCTAGACCTCAGAAGGGTGACTGCTTCCTTCAGCGTTAATTTCAATTGGTGTGCACACCTTCATTTTCTCTTTCCGCATCCAAAGCTCCTCATCGAATAGGAGGACGTTAGTGTCAGCTCAGTGGAGTGACCCCAGGTGGGCCCAGGCTTCTTTGAGAGAGCTCTCAGGGTGGTACGGTGGCCCAGGTGAACAGACAGGCTGAAGCAAATGCTTCTCTCTGAGAATGATGCTCCAGACAGATGTGCCCTGGGGAAAAGAGGGTAATGTCAGTGGCAGCTGGAAGCCACCGGGCTCTGCTGAGGGGACCTCTCTGTCCCAGCTGGAAGGACCTTGAAGAAGGTATCTCAGTCTCCCTTTTGATTTTCCACTGAGGCCGTCCTGCAGCTGGGGATGTTTTCCAGACTATGGTGACTGTGATGAGGGTGTCATGTAGAGAGATTCTGGCCAGTGCCTTCAACCCTAGATCAGCTTCTGACCAGCTCACGGCACAGAGCGTCTAGGAGGAATTAAGAGACCCTTGTGTTCTCAGGTGGGCCGTCTAGGCCATTCCCACATGTACTGCTTATTCCTTCTTCCCTGGAAACCTGGATCCAAACAGAATCACCTTTCCATGACCAGACATGACCTTTATTAAATATCTTCTTTGTGACATCTGTTTCCAAGCCACATTAGCCAGCACACTCTGCACACATCTCTTTTCTGGGTCTTGGTTTTCTCATCTGACAAAGGGGAGAGCGAATCCTGCCTGCCGTGTTCCTGCATGGTGGTCTTGAGGCTCCAGAATGAGGAGATCTGCGTCTCTTCACGATGAGGAGTTACCTTGATCTGTTTCCCTGCAACCTCCTATTATGGAAGGGGGGCAGGTCTGCC
Source organism: Heterohyrax brucei (assembly GCA_028571685.1). Lineage (NCBI taxonomy): Eukaryota > Metazoa > Chordata > Mammalia > Hyracoidea > Procaviidae > Heterohyrax > Heterohyrax brucei. Next base: position 83,275,501 of record CM053157.1, on the reverse strand, counting down.
GACAAAATGAGGGAACAGGAGAGAAGAAACTTTTTCTTCCACATTTTCTGTTCTGATGTGATCTATTATTTGCAACCAGGAAAAGTCCATCTGTAAATAAATATTTTCAGTATATATATATATATAAATATATATGCTACATACACATACGCACAGAAAACCATCAGAAGGGCCTACAGGCTGCACGCTGGGGGGGGGTGGCTGCCAAGAGGCAGAAGGGAACCACTGGATGGTTTGTTTCCTGGTCTGCCCGGCAAAAGGCCTTCTAGCCCATTGTCTCTGCCTTCAGGAATAGTCTGCCACCACGGCTTGGAACTCAAACAGGAAACAAGCTTTGGCTTGAAAAAGAAAGAAGCTGGGGGTGTTTTTTTTTTTTTTTCTTTCCTCCCCTTTCCCTTTTTATACAATATTATGACACCCATTTGAAAAATAAACCCTAGTTTCTCTGCTTCCCCTCCCAGGTGTTCACAGAACTAAGAAAATAAATCCCACATCTAAGGTGTGCTGGGCGGGCAGCCTTGGAGCTCTTAAAGCTATGTCTAAACAAACACACCAGCACCAGGAGGAGGCCACATGGAGAGAACAAGTGCCCACGGATGGCAAAAGAACCCAGAATGGAAACTGCTTGCTGCTGCCTTTCTGCCTCCACCGCGAGAGGAGGGAGAAGTTATCGACGGAGACAGCAACTGGAGTTCGCTGGGCCCCGCTGCGGGTTACGCTCGCGTGTCGGGGGTGCCCCGTCTCTGAACGCAGGGAGCTTTGTGCAAGTTCTCCAGAATGGGTGTGCCTTTCCCAGGCCACATCAGATGTCACTGTGGGCAGGACTCCTGCCACCTGCTCCCTTGGTGTCTGTGAGGAGACCTATGTGGCTGGGGGAATCCTCCTTCAGTCTCTGAGAGTTTTCCACAAGGCTTTCTGGGAATGTGCAAGTTGCTGCAAAAGCCAACCAGACCCTGGGGACCCTGAGTCCATTCCAAATCTTCTCTGAGTGTTGGCCTGTTAGGGTGAGACTCTATTATCGAAAGAGGCAGAATGTATGGGAAGGTAACGGTTTTCTTCCTGAAAGGTGGCTCTGCGCCACTGGTTAGAGAGGAGTGTGCGTGCGTGCGTGCGTGTGTGTGTGTGAATGTGAGTAAATGTGTAGGTACAGTTTTCGAGTTTTCTCTCTTGGTTTCTCTGGTGTTTGGCCCCTTGTCTAGTCTCTTGAGCGGCTCTTCCTCCTCAGCGAAAAGAAGCTGCTCTTCTGAGGAGGTCCCATCATCATGGGCGCTTGGTTCTTGTGGGTAATTTTAATCTAAAAGCAAAGAGGCAGAAATGAATTAATGGCATGCAAATCCCAGGAGCTTAAGGGAGGGCGATTTGCAGAGAGAAGAAGGCAGGCCAGCTCTGGGCTGGAAGGGGCCCCACGCAGAAGGACGGGTGTCCTTGGACAGATTCAAAATTGGCAACCTGACCCTGACTGGGCCTGGAGCTTGACACGGCTGGAAGTGAGGGGCGGAAGCACTGTGGAGAGGCAGGTGTGAGCTTCCCACATGGTGACCAGCTCACACCTGTCTCGTGTCCTTGCTATTCATAGACTCTCAGAATGTCACAGCTGGAGGGAACCTCACGCACCTTCTCCTTCAACTCCTTTGCAGGAGAAATGGGGGAATGGAGAACCAAGGTCTGTTGGGCCTTAGACTGACCTGAGTTCATGCAGAGAACAGTCACATCTCACTTCTTTAGACCCCCAGCCTCCAGTGCTCCTGGCCTTTCCTGCCCATGCAATGCAGAGAGTCAGCTGGAAATGCCAAGTTGACCTCTGACCCCATCAATACCAAGTGGTGAGTTTTCAAATGAGTCCCTTAGATATTTCCTCCTTTCTTAGAGTTCCAGAGAAGAGCCAAACTTCCTCTAAAGGCATTTTTTCTTTTTTTGTATTTTGTATTTTATGATTGTTTTTCTTCTGCTAGCTTTCAGTTGATTGGAAGTGGAAGGCTTTGCTAAATTCCTGTTTTTGCCTTTCTTCCCAAGCTTACCTCGAAGACATGGCTTCAAAAGGTTTAATCCCTTCTGGCCTGTGTCCCGGTGACATGCCACCTTAATGAGCTGCACTGTCAGCCCATGGCCGTGTTCATTTGGTACGACACATTCCGAGACGGAGGTGATACGTGAACAGGAAGCGCCCAGAATGCGAAGACCGGGGCTTGGCTCTCGGCATTCCCATCTTTGCTGTGAGCTTTTGTTGCTGTTGGTTGTTGCTGTTAGGGGCTGAGTTGGCTGTGCCTCACAGTGACCCTCAGCGCAACAGAAGGGAACACTGCTTGGTCTTCGCTGTACCGTACAATTCGTAACATTCCTGCCATTCATATGATTTTCCTTGGTCCACGTGTCACAGGTAGACTGCCAGGTCCCTCTTCCTAGTTTGTGACAGTCTGGAAGCTCTGTCTACTATGTGTGATTCTGCCGACACGTGAAATACTAGTGGCACAGCTCTAGCGTTACAGCAACACGCAGCTACAGAGTACGACACAGCGACAGACACGTGGAGGTGAGCCTTTAGAAAAACTGTTTAACCTTCAGAGTCTGTACTTCCTGAACTGTAAAATGAGGCTTATAACATTTGTCCTATTTTTTCTTTTTTCACAAAGTTTCCGTGAGAATCAAGTGATAGGATATCAATGAAAGTCTGTAAGATAAACCATAACATTTAGTTAAATAGTTGTTCTCTTACACTGAAACAGAGGACACGTGCCAAATGAAACAGCATCTGTGAACCTATTCTTAAAGTTTCTGCCACATTCTTTGAAATGGCCGAGTGTGAACGCAGAGAACAACAGAAGAACTCCTGACAGCTGGTCCTACCCTCAAGTTTAAATGGATTTAAGGCAAACTGAGTGATGTCAAAAGAAGTTAGGGGAAAAAGTAGGAAGAGTCTGAGGGGAGCAGTTAGGGAAAAGTTACATGAAGATATGAGGAAAGTGTCTCAGCCATGGTATGCTGCTACGCCAGAAACAGCATACGCAGGCATCTTTAACAAAGAGAAATTTGTGCTCTACTAGTCCAGTAGGCTACAAGTTCAAATTCAGAGTTTCAGCTCTGGGGAAAGCCTTTTTCTCTTTGTTGGCTCTGGAGAAAGGTGTCTGTCAATAGTCTACTTCTGGTCATGGAGTTTCTCAGCTCTTAGACCCTGGGTCCAAGGGACGCGCTATTCTCCCGGCACTCGCTTCTTGGTGGTGTGAGGTTCCTGTGTCTCTCTGCTCGGTTCTCTCTTTTCTATCTCAAAAGAGACTGGCTAAAGACACCATCTGACCTCGAAGACGGAGCCTCATCAATGTGTTTGCTGCAGACCTTCTCTTGCTAACATTAGAGTGGCAGGATTTACAACCCAGAGCAAAATCACATTGGATGACAAAACTGTGGACAATCACACAGTACTGGGAACCATGGCCACGTGGCAATTTGACACATGTTTTTGGGGGGACAGAATTCAATCTATGACAGAAGGGAAAGAAATACAAGGTCTGACAATGAAGTCTGCAGCTTAATTATTCTAAGTGCTATGATGTCTGACGATTAAGTTTGCAAACTCATCGTAGAAAACATGCTACCCACCTCATTGCTGAGTATCACTATGGTCACCTTTGAAGGACTCCCCTTGGGAAACTGTACACTGATGCCAGCGCCTAGTCCACCCTTCAAGGCAATTTTGGAACTCTTTTTCTGCAATGGCCATCAGAGCTGTCGTTGTATAGCCCTTGATGTCCTGAATGTCATCCAAATGTCTTCCTTTCAATATGTCCTTTATCTTTGGGTAGAGAAACAAGTCCTCAGGGGCCAATCAGGTAAGTAGGGAGCATGTAGCAACAGTTATTTCTTTACCGGTTAAGAACTCCCTCATAGACAACTATACAATTGAGGTCATGAACTTGCCACCGTGCCACTGTGCTCAGTGGCCATTCCAGAAAAAGTTCCAAAATTGCTTTGAAGGGTGAACTAGGCACTGGCCTTGGTGCATAGCTTCCCAAGCGGAGTACTCTGAAGGTGACCATAGTGATATTCAGCAGTGAAGTATGCAGCATTTTTTCTAGCAGGAGTTTGTGAATGTAATTATCAGATCTCATGTGCTGGTGAAAGAGAAAGGGATGACACTATGGAGGAGCTACATTTGAACTGGCTGAGTGTGGGGCAGAGGACGAGAGACGAGGCCAGGGACACAGGCGAGGCGGTTGGGGTAGGGCTGTAAAGAACAGCCGCAAGGCCTGTGTGGAATGTGAGGTGACAGAGATTTTTCACCATGATAGGGCGCCCTAGCGGCTCAGTGGTTAAGAGCTTGGCAGCTAACCAAAGATTGGCAGTTCAGATTCACCAGGCACTTCTTGGAAACCCTCTGGGGCAGTTCTCCTCTGTCTACCAGCCGAGATGAGTCAGAACAACATGATAGGGCCTCATAACAACCACCACCACCACCACCACGATAGAGGACCTTTTATCCTGGAGAATGACAGGATGGAAAAAAGAGTTTGAAGGGAAGTTGTTAAACAGCTGTTGTCAGGAAGAGCTGGAGTGGGGAGAGCTGGGGTGGGGAGGGCTGGGGCGGGGAGAGCTGGAGCGGGTAGAAGGTGGAGCGGGGAGGGCTGGAGCGGGGAGAGCTGGAGCGGGGAGGGCTGGGGAGAGCTGGGGTGGGGAGGGCTGGAGGGGGGAGAAGGTGGAGCGGGGAGAAGGCGGAGCGGGGAGGGCTGGAGCGGGGATAGCTGGGCGGGGAGAGCTGGGACCGGGAGGGCGGGCTAAGAAGGCCCTGTTCTAAGCCACATTTAAATTCACAAGGCCCCAGGAAATGGAAAGGCAAAGCTGGAACCAAAAGCCATGGTGCACACTTCGGCCGCCCAGTGATAATGGCTTTGGTTCGATGAGAAAACCAAACACAAAACCAACGTGTTGCAATCAAGGTGATGCACCTGAGGCCACGTGTTACAGAGCAGACCTGCGCGCAGGGTTTCTCTGGCCCGAGTCTTTCTTTCCTTGGCTGCAACCCTTTTCCTTCCCTCCTTCCTTTCTTTTTTTTGGTTTTTAAATATTTTATTGTGCTTTGGGTTAGGTGACAGTTTGCGATCCAGGTCCCCCTGTCACACAAACACTTGCACATACACTGCCATGTAAGTCTAGCTGCCCTCCGCACCCTGTGATGGCACAGGCCTCCCTCTCCACCCTGGGTTTCCCGTGCCCAGTCAGCCGGCCACTGTCCGCTCTGCCCTGACATCTTGCCTCCGGACAGGAGCCGCTGGTCAGCCGCACGTGTAGACTTCCATTCTGGCTGTAATCTTTAGGGAGGCAGGCCACCATGTGTTTCTTCTTGGGTGCCACTGGCTGGGTTCAAACCACCACCTGTTACTGTCAAGCCAGTTCCTGCGGCAGTGTAAATCTGCCCCAGAGGGTTTCCACAGAGCTTTGACCCTTCTGGTTAGTAGCTGAGTTCCTAACCACTGCACCACCAGGGCTCCCCTGGGTTAGTCAAAGGGCCAGAGTCAAAGTCACTGCCATCAAGTTGATTCCGACTCATAGCGACCTCTATAGGTCAGAGTAGAATGGCCCCACGGAGATTCCAAGGAGCGCCTCGTGGATCTGAACTGCTGATCTTTGGCTCAGCAGGCGGGGTACTTAACCACTATGCCTAGCCGTGGAGCATGGATGGATGTGTCACCTGGGACTCAGAGGAGCTGGGAATGACTGTGACGCTGACTTCCGCAGCTGGAGACCTAAAGGAGACAGAGGCTTTCCGTGATTAGTGGAGGAGCAAACCCGGAATATGCTGAACGCTCAGTCACGCTCAGTGCTTTTCGCTGGGCATCATGCTTATTCCAGAATCCACGGAGTGAGCTGCACGCTGTGGACGGCAACAGCGCTTGTGTGACACACAGCTTAGCGTTATCTCGGCGACCGGGGGCGCAGTCTTCCGTGGTAAGCCTGAACACAGGAACCCCTGAGGAGAAGGCATTGTCTCGATGACGCATCTTGGTTTCTCCAGACTCAGCTCCGCAGCCACAGAGGTACTGACTGAGCACCCTGACCGGGCAGAAGGAGAACGTGTCCTGGTGGTGGCAGTGGTTGTGTTGGGGGCAGAGGGTGGCAGCTGGGGCACAGTCTACATCTCCCATTGACGGGCCAAGTGTTTCAGTTGATATAAGAGCCTCAGTTGTCTTTCTCCCTCCGGTTAGGCTCTCTGTCCATTTGTTAGCCCCTCTAGGGCACAGAAGAGGAAGTGAGCCTCTTGTCCTTTCCATCTCCTTTTTCAGCACTTTTGACCAAGGTTTTGGCAGGACCAGAGTCTGCAGCTTCGGGGTAAAATGCGGAGGCCTGGTGGTGCAGTGGGTAGGACTACCGCTGCTCCCTAAAAAGTCGGCAGTTCAAATCCACCAGCTGCTCCCTGGAACCTCTGTGGGGGCAGTTCTGGTGTCCCACAGAGTCACTATGGGTCCGAATCAGCTCTATGTCAGTGGGTTTTTCTGGTGAATAAAAGTTGGGTCTGGTTTGTGGATTTTTATTGTCACAGATAACTGAGAGTTGATTATACGGACACACACTGAAAGTAAAAATTATGAGATCATTTCTTCATTTAGAGTCCAAGAGATTTGCATGTCAGCTCTTTAGGGCACTGTCCCTGCCTTAGGAGGGACGATGGCTAGTTACCCTGGAGTGGATTCCTACCCACAGTACCCTGACCTGTGTGCAGAGTAGAACTGCTCCACAGGGTTTTTGAAGGCTAGAATCCTTCAGAAACAGACTTTCAGGCCTGTCTTCCAGTGCGACTTTGGACAGCTTTGAACCACAGACCTTTGGCTAGCACTGTTTTTCTGTGACTAACGCTGCCTCCTACATGTGTTTGCTAGCTGCAGCCCCTGCCCTGGGCGGCATTTCCACATGCACAGCTACTCCAATTGTTGTTGTTTTGCATGTTGCTATTAAAAAAGAAATTAGCATAGCACACTTAACAAAAACACCTCAGGGAATGAGGGCTTGGACTAGCAAACTCCTGTAGAAAGTGAACATTATTTGCATAAAGATACATTAATCAAGCACTTCACCATTTGGGCCACCCAAGGACTCTATTAGGAGGGACTGTTCGCTGAAACAGCTCAAACTTCATTTAGGAGGTAGATGGAATTCTGGGGATGGCAACGTTTCAGCAACTAGTTGAAAGATTGGAGGTTCACAGCCACCCAGAGGCGTCTGGGAAGAAAATCTAGCCGTTGAAAACCAATGGGACACAGTTGTACCTGACACACATGGAGTCACTTGAGTCAGAATTGAGTTGATGGGGACAGTAAACCTACAGAACCCCACATAACTGCAGCTGGAACTCCAGCTTCTCTGGTAACAGAACAGGCCAGTCAATGAACTAAAAGTCTCTGATTTTTTCAAAAATCTTTCATACTCCACCTGGAACAAAGAAGCACCAAGAATACCCAAAACATAAGGAAAACAGGAGTCCACGAACAAGACAGGATAAAGAAAAAACCACTACCGTTGAGTCCGGTCTGACTCACAGCGACCCTAGAGGTCAGAAGAGAACTGCCCTATAGAGCTTCCAGGGACTGCCAGGTGGATTTGAACTGCTGACCTTTTGGTTAGCATACGTAGCACTTAACCCACTACACCACCAGGGTTTCCACACAAGACAGAAAGGGCCACATAAACTAGAGACTGTATCACCACGAGACCAGGAGAACCACATGGTGCCCGGCTACCACCAATGACTGTCCTGAACAGGGGACATAACAGAGTCCCTGAGGGAACAGGAGAAAACGGGGGTGCAGAACTCAAATTCTATAAAAACCCAGACTTGATGGTCTGACAGACTCAACGGTCCTGGGAATAAATGGCCTCTGGACTCTCTGTTAGACTAGAAGTAAAAGCGTTCCTGAAGTCAATTCTTCAGACAAAGATTGGACTGGGCTGTAAGACACAAAATGATCCTGGTGAACAGTGCTTCTTGGCTCACCTAGACACAGGAGACTAAACAGACAGCTTCCGCCCTGAGGCCAGATGAGAGGGCTGAGGGGGACAGGCGCGGGTCGAAAGGACGCAGGAAATCCAGGGTGGCAAGGAGGAGCGTGCTGTCACAGGGTGGGAAGAGCAGCTAGGGCCACATAACAACGTCTGTGTAAGTATTTATATGACAAACTGACTTGAACTGTAAACTTTCAATTAAAGCACACACACGCACATAAAACAAAAACAGAAACAAAAACCAAAACATCTTTTATAACACAGCAGCTGATGAGCACTAAGGACAGCAGCCCAAGGCAGCTCCAAATTCACAGAACTGCTATAGTGTACGATTTTCCCTTCAAAATGAAGGAAAAAATTTTAGATTTCACTAGTGTTCCCTGTTAACAATTTTTTTTTTTTTTTGTGTGTGTGTGTCTGGAGGCCTTTTCCACAAAGCAACACATTTTTACACACTTTTGGAGAAGTAATAAACGGCGAGGCAGCATCCTGAACTCTGCCTTCTCAGACCACGGGCTTCAGACGGCACCTGGTGTTTGTGTAGACCTTCTGAGGTCACTCAGGAAGTTCTAGAGATCTGTACCCATTTCAGCTGAGAAAGCGAAAGTGGAAAAGCCTAGATCTGAAAGATTTCCCATAGTCTCTGTGATGTCTGAGAAAGTTCAGGAAACACTCCTGCTTGCGGTGCACCTAGGGATGGAGGGAGGGCACATGCGTGTTCCTTCAGGTCTCAGCGGTTCCAGGTTCTCCAAGATGTAGAGCAGCCTGCCTCAGCACAGCGTTTCCTGCCACCAAAGGCCTTCGGATGGAGCCGGACAGTCAGGCATTGCAAGGGGTGGAGAAATCTGGGTGAGTGGCATAGTTCAGCTGGATCACTGGTTATCCAAGCACGGTCCCCAGACCAGCAGCGTCAGCGCCACCCAGGCTCTTGTCAGAAATGCGAGCTCTCAGGCACCCAGACCAACTGAATCAATCCCTGGGGAAGGGGGCCCAGGAATCTGCATTTTGGTAGGCCCCACTGAACATGCACCCAAGTTGGAGATGCCTGGGCGAGACAGCTAGGTTCCCTTTGAACACTGGAGTTCTACTCCCTTCTAACTCTGGGAAAGAAAAGTCTTTGTTTTTAAGATTAACATGTCACCTAACTGAGCTGCTAAAGCATGTGAGGTCACCTTCTGACCCTGACAGCATGAGACAATAATATGTATTTTTTATGTATATAGTATATTAGACTTCCGTGTATAAACACACATATATGCTTAGTTTTGAGAGTTTAGAAAATACATAAAAAACAAAATCCCTAGGTAACTACTCATAACTTTTTATTGTATTGATTTTGCTTCTTTGTTTCTACACTTCTATGTTTTTATTTTTTTCCAGTTACTTAGTTTCTACCTTTGTCCTTACTTTCTTCCTCTGCTTCTAAATTTGGTTTGTTACTGTTTTTCTAAATTTGGGACCATTCATTAAATTTTTTCGTTTTGAAATGATGGAAACATGCGAAGCTTTGAGTTTATTTCCAAATGCAGTTTAGACTACATCCTTTATGTACTGAACTAGAGCTGTTTAATTTTTATTATTATTGGTCTTGATCTCCTCCTGGCATCTGTTGTTCTTGAGAAGAATTCTTTGCATCTCAAAGTGACTGGCTTTTATTCATTTGATATTCTGTTATTAATTTCCAGTTGTCTTAGTTATGTAGTGCTGCTATAACAGAAATCCACAAGTAGGTGGCTTTTAACAAACAGGAATTTATTTTCTTACAGTTCAGGAAGCTAGGAATCCAAATTCAGGGTGTCAGCTCCAGGAGAAGCTTCTCTCTTTGTTGGCTCTGGCTGAAGTTCCTTGTCTCTTCTGAGTGTTGGCTCCTGTGCCATCTTCACGTGGCCTGGCATCTCTATTCCTCCGAGGTCTCTGCTCTGCTCACTTCTTCAGTCTCTTTTGTATCTCAGAGACTGACTCACGACATATCTCATGCGAATCCTACCTCATTAACCTAACAAAGATAATTCTTTCCTAAATGGGATCGTAACTATAGTCATAGAGGTTAGAATTTACGGCACCTATTTTGGGATGAACCTAATTCAGTCCATAATACTAGTTTCACTTGTTTGTTGTCACAGAAGATGACCTTCCTGATTTCTGCTCCAAGATTACATACAGTTTTTTCTGTGTGGACTAGTTTGTGATCTATTTTAGTAAATAGTCTATGTATTCTTAAAAAAAAGAAGATAATATAACTTCTTTATAGGTTGTAGAGTTTAACACCTGTTTATTAATCTCAAGTCTTTTTTTTCTTTATTTTACTACTTGATCTCGAATGTGGAAGCAAATATTTTAAAGGCTATCAGTAACTGTCAATCTGCCAATCTCACACGCTGTATTTATTTTCTCCTCAGAATATATATATAAATACACACATAGACATATTTCACAGCATATATTTTGATTCTGTTACTATATACCTGGCTGGCACTATATACCTAACATTTTATGACTATTGCATCTTATAATTGAGTGTACCTCTTAGGAAATTAACAATCTTCCTTATTTTGACATGTTTCTGAGATGATGGAAGGCTAGTTGGCCTAAAATTTATATAACTGGCATTACCACTTTCTGCTTCTAATTTCTTTATGCTTGATAAAGGGTAAATTAAAAAGATTTGTGTCTGTCTGTATTAGATATCTCTGTAGGAAGCACGTAACTGGATTTTAGTTTTTCATCTCATGTGGCAGCGTAGGCCTTCAACGGGGAACTTTAACCCACCTACCTTCATTGTCATTACTGATGGATTACTCGTTTATCTTTAACAATATTGAAATGTTTTCTTGCTCTTTGTTTTCTGTCATGTACTACATTAATAGGGCTCATAATTTTAAACTTCCTCAGATTTGTAAAGTTTTAATTCTACTAGTGATTATCTAGTTATTAGAATTTTCTTCTGATTTGCACTTTGTAATTCCTGAAACAAAGTGAGGGAATGAAGAATTTAGCCTATTTTTACTCTTCTTTCAACAGCATCTCCTACATGCTTTCTGCCCTCGTTAACACAACCTCAGGTCTAGGATTCAGATGATTAATGTTTATATTATATATCTTCTCTTCCAAAGAATGATTTTTTTTTTTTGCTGTTTGTATTCAGTTGCATCATCATATTTAACAGCTTTCTTTTTACTTTATTCTAATTTAACTTCTTTCAAGCATTACCAACATTTATTTTGTGTTATGAGGTCCCATTCTTAAGCTATTAGCAGTTTTTTTTTCCTTTTAAATACTTTATGGTGCTTTAAGTGAAAGTTTATAACCCACGTCGGTTTGTCATGCACACACTTGCACACACACTGCTATACAACTCTAGCTGCCCACCCCACCCTGTAATGGCACACTCCTCCTCCCCACCCTGTACTTCCCGTGTCCGTTCCACCAGCTCCTGTCCCACTCTGTTCTTTCATCTCATCTCTGGACAGGAGCTGCCCAGTTGGTCTCATGTATATACTTAAGTCAAGAAGCACAGTCTTTATCAAGTACATTTTATGTCATACAGTCCAGTCCAATCTTTTCCTGAAGATCGTGTAAGCCTTTAGTTTGAATCGCTTCTTGTTTGGCATGTGTCTTCAATAAAATGTTTCAAGAAAAATACATTTATTTTTATCACTTGCGAGTTTAAGGATGCCTTTGTGTATGAAACTCCATGAACTTCACACCATAACAGAGCCTTGGTTGTGCAGTGGTTAAAGCATTCAACCGTTAACCGAAAGGTCAGCAGTTCAAATCTACCAGCTGCTCCTTGGAAACACTGTGGGGTAGTCCCACAAGGTCGCCATGAGTCAGAAGGATTTGATGGCAATCAGTTTGGTTTTTTTCTCTTTCTTTTCCTCCCTCCCCCTCGTTCCCCTCCTTCTCCTTTCCCCTCCCTTCCTCCCTCCCTTCCTTCTCTCTTTCTCTCTCTCTTTTTCCTTCCTCCTGCCCCTTTATTCCCCCTCCTTCTCACTCCCATTTCCTTTCCTCCCCACCGTTCCTGCCTTCTTCCCTTTCTTTCTCTCTCTTTATTCGCATCGTAAAATCACTGGGTCACAATTTCTTCCACGGTGAGCTATAATCTCTGAAGCGTGGCATCAAGAGGAGGTGGGGAGAGGATAAGGGAGTGTTTGGCTATTCCAAAAAGCAGAGGCTGGATTTAGCGGAAGTGCATCAAGTTTTCAGACTTAACAGAGACTATATCATTGACCCAGGTAGGAAAGGGTTTACTGTCTTCCAGCTTGGGAGGAGCATTGGATAGATTGTCTCAGTTTAGTTCCATCAATATTATAAGCAGAAGAAACCCTTTCCATTCTGCCTAATTCTAGCAAAGTTATTATTAGTTTTACTGTATTGTGTTTTTATCTGGTTCTTAGTCTTCATAAAAATTTGAGGGAAGATTTTTACAGCAGTTTCTGTCTTTGATCACCTTTATAGAAGGTGCCACCTCTGAAATTGGGAGGGACCAAGGTTATAATTCACACTGCATCTGCGTGCTACAAATGGGCGACACACTGGACAGCTAATTGAAAGGGTGGAGGTTTTAGTTACCCAAGGGTGCCTTGATAGAAAGGCTTGGTGACCTTATTAAAAAATCAGTCACTGAAAATCCCGTGGAGCACAGTTCTCCTCCAATACCCACAGGGTCGCTGTGAGTCGGCGTGGACTCCAGCATGGTTTGGTTTACAGAACTAAGAGTTTCAGAAATACACCCAGGTTTAGATCTGGTAGAAGTCTCATGAAAACGCTCTCCTCAAATCATAGTACAGAAAAACATGACGTGGACATAAGTGGCACAGTCAAGAAACCCCTCAGACAGAAGGAAATATCTCATGGGATAAAGTTTCCAGGTTCAACAGCCAAGGGCCACAGACTCAGGGGACAGCTACACTGATTGGCACAGCACAGTTCTGAAAGACAGTATTCTACATCCTACTTTGGTGAGTAGTGTCTGGGGTTTTGAAAGCTTGTGAGCAGCCATGAGAGAGACAATTATCAGTCCCTTCTTCTCTGGAGCAAAGGAGAAGGAAATAAAGACCCAAGCGAGCCATGAGTCCAAAGGACTAACAGACCACATGAAGCACCGTCTATGACCAGAATTACCAGAACCGCTACTGACGGCTCTGGTCAGGTTTACAACACAGAGTCCCAGACAGAGCAGAAGAAAAATGCGGAACAAATTATCACATTCACAAAGAAGACCAGACTTACTGGTCTGACGGGATTAACTCCTGAAACTACGATTCCCCAGGTACCCTTCTAACTCAGAGGGGAAGCTACTCCCCAAGTTCATCTTTCAGCTAAGCATTACACAAGTCTACAAAGCAAACAAGAACACACACGATGAACATGCTTCTTAGGTCAATCAACCATGTGAGTGCCAACGGGCAACAGCTGCCCCACGGCAAACGTGAGAAGGGGAGAAGGAAAGGAAAGGTGGGTGAACAGGACCGGGGGGCTGGGCTGGGGGAGAGAAGGGGGAGAGGGTTGGCGTACTGCAGGAATGCAATCTGTATGTAAATTTTTGAATGGGAAACTGATTTTCTCTGTCAACTTTCATCTAAATCACAATTTAAAGAAAGAGAGAGAAAAAGAAAAAAGAGAGCAAGGAAGGAAAGTGAGAGAAAGAGACAGAGAAAGAGAGAAGGAGGAGAGCAAGACAGAGAGAGAGAGAAAGAAAATACCCTGATTGTCTGAATGGCTCACAATAGAACGTTACCGAGGTATCTGAATAGTCTGTTAGCACAAAGAGGCTTAGAAACACACCTGTTCGCACTGAGGGCTTCACTAAAGTAATACCGTGGTACAGGCTCTGGAGACCAAGGGCTTCTCTCAGCCACCGAGTCTCTGGCCGGTCTCCATCAGTGGGGGAGGCAAGGCTCGCAGACTAAAGCGCTTGAGGTGCCAGTGTTCTTGGTAGGTGCTGCTGGGTCCGGCCTGACTCGTAATGACCCACATGCAGCAAACCGACACGTGGCAAAGTCCTGTGCCACCCTTCAGACTTGCTCTGCTTGAGCTCCTTGTTGCAGACACCATGTCAATCCATTTCACTGAGGGTCTTCTTGTTTTCACTGACCCTCTAATCTACCAAGCACGATGCCCTTCTCCAGGGACCGGTCCTTCCTGAAGACACATCCAAATATTCAGGAGCATTCTGGCTCTACTGCTCCCAAGACAGACGTGCTCATTCTTCTGGTAGTCCATGGTGCACCTTCAGTATTTTTTGCCCACATCATAAGTCAAAAGTATCAATTGCTCTTCCGTCTTCCTCATTCATGGTGCTAGTTTAGGTATGATGAGCCAGGGAATGGGGAGGTTCCCTTTATTTTTGTTGATTTGTTCGTTAATTTATTCATCATCCAAGAATTGTCACTGAGTATCAGACATTACAAACCAGGCATCGTGCTGGGTCCCAGGTGACAGTGCCATCAAGGAAACAGATTACCTACGTGGTTTCCGCTTGAGTGGCATCCTCCTGCAGGCCCTCACAGCTGTGGACACATCAGTGTTGAATACATCTGCGCCTTGTGAGCAGTCTTTCCCGTGAGCTCCAGTAGCCACAGCAACTGGGCAGAAGTTCTTGGGGAAGTGTGCAGAGCTGCCTTCTAGACGAGCAAGAACTTTCTAATGGGTATTGATTTGTTCATCAGCAGAACTGTCTTCCTGGGGAGACAGTAAGCTCCCTGCTACTGGAATGATTCAGCCTGCGCCTGTCAAGGATACTGTGGATGAAGTTTCAGGGTTGACCAACTAGAACTGTGAGCTCTTGGAAGACAGACCTGGGTCTCATTTAGGTTTGTGATTGGAGTCTAGCAGTGCCCGGCACGTGACAGGTATTGAATCAGAGTCTACCAGGTAAGTGAATGGATGGACGAATACAAGGGAATATGGGTACATTCGTGGTCTCCCAAAGCCCCATGCAACTCAGAGATTCAATGATTTTCATGTTAAGCCACTGCCCCAAAGTGGCCCCAAAGGAAGCTTCTCATCCCTATTTCGAAGCTCGGGAACACTCACCATGCACGGGGGCTGCATCCAGGGCTCTCCGTCCACCTGCATCGGCAGCAGCTTGTTAGTCCTGGAAGCCCCAAACCAAGAGAAAGCAGTCAGCTTCCTGGAGCTGAAGGAGGAGACTGTTCAACCAGAGACCCCAAAGTGAGACGGCCTCTGTTGCCTGCCTGGGAGTCGTCTGCTTGAAACTCTCCTGGAGACCCTGGTAAAGGGAGAGTTCTGGGCCATCTCAGGGACGTGACTGGACAGGTCTGGGGCCAGGCCCAGGAATCTGCATTTTAGTAAGCACTGTGAGGGCTTCTCTCGTCTTGGTCCTCAGGCCACACTTGGAGAGACACTGCCCTGGGGGAGTGGCGAAGCCCACAGAAGGGTCCCGGGAGATGGTGGCCCGCATGTAAGGCAGCACCGCCGCCGAGAGGGCCTCCAGCTCAGGCCAGACTCCACTCAGGGGTCAGCGAATGGGCCAGGGCCTGGTTTCTCTGTGGGGTGAGCGGTCAGATGGCGGCAATGAGGTAGCGTCTCCAGCCTATACGAAGGTGTAGCGCAGTCTCAGGGTCTTGCCTTGTATCCCCTTCTAACCACCGTCTTGTGCCTCCTCAACAATTGCCCACTCTGGAGCTTCACGGACTATGGACCTGGCTTGGCTGAGAAAGCCGCTCATCTGGGAATATTACCCCAGGAGCAAAGGAAAACCGCTGGCTGTTTTACGTGGGGCAGGCCTTCTCAGGCACATTCAAAACAAAAACAAACCCACTGTCGCCGAGTCAATTCCAACTCATAGTGACCCTCTAGGCAGAGAAGAACTGCTCCATAGTGCTTATAGAAAGAGTAGCTGGCGGACTCCCAGGCTGACCTCGTTAGCGGCCGAGCTCTTAACCACCGCGCCATCAGGTACACAGATTTCTGAACATGGGAGACAAGAGGTCTTTTGACTTCTTCCTGTGGAAGAGTTGGGAATCTGCACTACACAGTCTTAGGAGAAAAAGCAGGTCCTTTGGGGGTCTGAGGGTAACAGGGAACAGTTACCATCTGCTGACCCCTGCTGTTACATGCATTGACATCGATCCTGTTTTTGAAATTACTAAATAAGGAAGGAAAGTTGTGTTTTGATGTAAATGATGTAGAGGATATTTAATACTAAAAAATGAAAAACAAACAAACAAACAAAAACACCCTCTAAATCTAATAATAAAAACAAATAATAAGAGGAGAGAGTGACACCTTGTTTCCTGGGGCTGTTTGTTTTGGAACAAGACGCACATGGCTATTTTGATTCCTCAGAGATCAGGATGTTATGTTCTAGGGTTTACAGGAGTTACTGTGTTGATGTGTTGTTAACGCGCCAGATCTACTCAATATTAGACTCAATAGAAAATGGCCAATGAAGGAACTAGAGAGATTAATCTGTAAAATAAGGGCTTCAGCACAGCAACAATTCTGAAAGAAAGCAGAGCCAGGCTTTGGGGAGCATTAGGAAAGACAGAGACAGCAGGAACCGAGACCAGGGGTTAACAGGACAATCTGCACCTAAGAGAGATCAGCTAGGGACCACTCTGAGGCATGCAGGGTCATGCCCAGCAGAGTTTTCCCAAATGTACTCGGAGGTCATGTGCCCAGGGGGTCTGGGAGAAGAAGGTTTGGTGGTCAGATTACTTTGTGAAACACACCTGCTGTGGTCTCCTCTAGGCGAGCCCAAGGCAACTTAATAGAAACAATCAAAAAGGAAAGGAATAAAGATTTCTGAAATTTTCAGGTAGGAAAGAATATAAGGCAAAAATGTGACAAAACCCAAGGTCATCAATTCCAGCTCCTGGTGACCCTAAAGGTCAGAGGAGCACTACCCTACAGGGTTTCCAAGGCTGCTACATCTTACTTCTCAAAGTAGCTGGTGGCTTCTAACCTCTGACCTTTCGGTTGGCAGCTGAGCACTTGAACCGCTGCATTGATTAAACACAGGCAGCTGAAATCAAAGGACCCACCCATCAGAGCCCAACTAGGCTGGAAATCTGCGATGGCTGACACATGTGGTCTGTATGATGACAAGTCATCACCCTTGGAGTCAGCTATGACAGACTGGCTGATGCTGATGGTTTAACTTCAGAAAAACAGCAAAGAGCATTTCTAAAGGTATCATCCAGGAAAGAGCAGCGCAGAGAACTTGGTTTTCATCGGGGCATGTTCTCTGGCGTAGATCTAAAATTTTAATTTGCAGAGTTAATAAAGGCAAAGAGTTGGACCTCTGGTTCTCTAGATTTTATAATCTTATATTCCTGTTTAGAGAATTTCATCCATTCATTTTAAGAGGACTGCCAACTGTTTGTGGTGGACCCTGTAACTAGGGTCCCAGGTGGGTGCTATATGCTTGGTTTGGAAAATGGTCTGTAAAGATGTTCCATGTAAACAGCACTCAGTTTCTGTCTCCCCACCTCTCCCAGCCCTGACATCCAAAGATGGCCCCCTATTTGTTGCCTGGGAATCTGCTTGGGTAGACATGGAGCTGCAGAGGCTGCTGGGTAACGATGAGCGTACCTGATGGAGACAGAGGAGCACTGGGCCAGCCTCCTGCCCGCACTCTTCAGGCCAGTGTAGATCTGCCCCATCTCCATGGCTCCCTCCAGCCCCACCACCTCAAGGAGCTGGTCGCTGAGGTCTGCGGAGTGAGACAAGCAAAAGCAGTGTGTACACGTTATGTTCCTCACGTGTGTTCTGGCCAGAAGGCCTGGTGCTTGGACGGCTAACCCAGATCCCTGCACAGCCCTTCCTCTCCCACTAAAGAGCTTTTTCACACTCGATCGGAAGGTAGCATTTCCCCAAAGGTCAACAAATGTACCTTTCAGAAACAGAAGCTCAGTTCTTGTGAAAAAGGCTTTGATCCAGAATACTGATTTACATTCAATGCATAAGTTGGCATATTAAGAAGCCTTTTCAAATGCAGCATGACATAAATGATAAATCAGCTATTTCTGAAATAATTTTCGACCTCTCTGCAGTGAAAGCACTGGTGATTTGGGATCAGGATGGAAAGGACTGTGGATGACCATTATCCGGAGTTGGATCAAGTCTCCCTTCTCTGAATGTCCGAACAGAATCTTGGCCCCACTGACGACGACGGATGGTGAATGCACCTCACGGTTGGCCAGTAGGAAGCTCCTGGGAAGCCAACCTCCTTGGACACCCTCTGGGTAATCAGTGACCTCTTTCAGGACACCAGGTCCCCAGTCTGAGCCAACAAAAAGAATATTCTGGGTTCCCAGTAGAAAAGGAGGGACAGGAACTATGAGTCTCAGGCTCAGAGAGCACACAGGATTGATGGCCTCCCAGCAGGGCTGTTGCTATGTTGCTTCTGATTGAGAACCTGGGAGGGGTCCCTGTCCCTCCCCGCAGAGTCCCCAACGGCTGGGGGAAGCGATGGCAGGATTAAGGTTTGCTGTCAGGTCCAACACAAATTCTTACAACACAACTTTTATTTATCTAAAACAGAAGCAAAACAGAGAGGTAAATTCTTTAAAAGCACCAGCTCCTTTTCGTACCAAGGCAATGTGACTTTCTCACAGGTTGTGGCTATTGTATAATAACCAACCAACAAGTCAGAAGATTGAGTTTACATAAATGTTCTCGTTTGTGTGACAGATGGCTTCTGTCTTCGATGATGTCTCCTGGCATAGCACAACAGTGTTTGTTAAGATTGGCAAAGGGACATTTTGGTCTGTCTGTTTTTACTCTTTTGTTTAGCAGACTAGCAATTGTTTTTTTTTTTTTAAATACTCCCTTGATGGATGTATTTCTAATGAGGACAGTGAGATAAGCCCTTGGTCTGACCACAGGTAGGTCAGTATTGCCATGGCCCACCCAACTGATGATCAGTGGTGGACATCACCAGCCAACAGAGACACAGATTGCATCAGGTTTTCTGTGGCAGGCACACAACTCTTCCCCTCTCCATCCACTGACGTTCCCATTCTCCTAGGGTGCTGCTTTCTCCACATCCATAAAAAGATACTGTCTCCTTAAAATGCCCATCTCATTTGGACTTGGAATAAGAAGCTGCAGAAAGGCCAAGTATTTGTTTATGAGGCTCTCTGAAGGAGTATGGACCCAATAAACAAGGAATATCTAATCCTCTAGTCACTTAATTAGTTCCTTTCTTACAAAAGAGCGTTGAATAACCACTGGACAGTCTAAATTTACTGTTTCAGTCTAGAAGTGTCTATGTAAACAACATCAGCTGAGAGAGAAAGGTGGGATGGAGAGGGAAGAAGAGGAGAAGAAGGGGTAAGAAGAGAAGGTGGGGGAGTTATATTAGGGTAAAAGAAACAAACAAACCCCAAAACAACACAGTGACCCTACAGGACAGAGAAGAAATGCCCCACAGAGTTTCCCAGGGCCACCTGGCAGATCTGAACGGCCCACCTTTCAGTTAACAGATGTAGCACTTGACCACTACGCAACCAGGATTTCCACATTAGGGTAGAAGAGACCCCCCAAACCCTTTGCTGTTAAGGTGATTCCAACTCACAGCAATCCTACAGGAGAAAGGAGAAAAAAGAGGAGCCAACTTGTGGGAAGTTTCTCTAACTGTGGAGGGACAGATGTCTTGAGCAATGTTGCTCTTTGTGCCAGGCTCTGGTATCTGACAGCCCCGTGATAAGGCATGCTTTCCCTCCTTGAAACATTCCCTGGTAACAAAATGTTCCAAGCAGCAGAGAACTTAACAGACAAGTGTCTCAGCTTTCACAATGTCTTGGTCTTTTCATAAATTTTGCTGTTGAATGGCTCTTAACTCCCAAGTTGTTATCACTTCCCACACGTTACCTTGCAGCTATCACCTCCCACACACTACCTTGCTTCCTGGCCCTGCGAGCCGAGTAATGCAGGCTGATCTCACTGGTGCGGGCCGGGCGCGGGGGCGCAGTGGGCAGGGGCTCGCCCTGTAGGGGAGCGGGCTACGGCTGGTCTTGCTCTACCTGCTGTTCTTCTGTCTTTCAATCTGAACCCTGCTCTTCCTCGGCAGAGACTAGGAAGCCTCCTGTCTACAAACGAGGCGAGACGAGCTGATCTAGCTGATCTCGCTGCAGCTGCCTGGAATGCCTACCCAGGAGTCCCAAAGTAATGAAACCCACCTACCTTGGCTTCCCAAACTTATGGCACCACCAAGTCCTTCTTTGGTGTGACATCCATAAACTTTAGTGTTCTTTGGAAGGAACTTGGAAAAATTCTGGCATCATTTAATTCACTTCTTCCAGCACAGAGATATGTAGCCACAAATTAAGTCAGGAGTGAAGATGAAACAGAAAAAAGTGAAAGACAGCATCCAGGCTGTCATGGACGGAACTGTGCCCCCCCCAAATCTGTGTGTAGAGATTTGGCAAGGCCATGATTCCTGGTATTATGTGATGTTCCTGCATGTTGTAAGTCCTGCCTCTGTGATGTTAAGAGGGAGGAGGGGCAGCAGCTGGGTTGGCGCGGCAGGACCCAACACGAAAGATTGTTTTGTGCCTTGAGGGAATCTCTTGGGATACAAAGGAAAGCAAAGCAAACAGAAAGTAGGGAATTTCACACCATAAGCAAAATAGGAGTGCTGGCAGCAGAGAGCATCTTTTGGACCCCGGGTCCCTGTGTCTTGGAAGCTCCCAGTCCAGGGGAAGACGATGACAAAGATCATCCTCCAGAGTCAACCGAGACAGAATCCCTGGGAGCTGATGCCCTGAATTTGGACTTGTAGCCTACTGGACTCTGACAGAAGAAACTTGTCTTTGTTAAAGCCATCTACTTGTGGCATTTCTATTACAGCAGCACTAGACGACTAAGACCCAGGCCCACAGAAAAACTGTTCAGAATGTAGTATCTATACCTGACTGGGGACATCATCTGGTATAGCAAGAGTTATGGATTGACTTGTATCCCCCTCAAAATGTGTGTCAACTTGGCTAGGTCACGATTCCTAGTATTGTGTAGTTGTCCTTCATTTGATGATCTGATGTAATTACCCTTGCGTTGTAAATCTTAATCTCTGTGATTTTAGTAAGGCAGGTCCAGAGCCAGTTATGTTAACGAAGCAGGACTCAATCTACAGGTTTCGCTTGTCTCTTGAGTCAATCTCTTTTGAGATGTAAAAGAAATAAGCAGAGAAGGGAAGGCTCTCCCACAACCAAGAAAGAAGAGCCAAGAGTAGAGTACATCCTTTGGACCTTCTCTACACTGAGAAGCTCCTAGATCAGGGCAAGACTGATGACAAAGATCTTCCATAGATCCAAAAGAGAAAGCCTTTCCCTAAAGCTGGTACCCTCAATTTGGACTTCTAGTCCCCTAAACCATTAGAGAATAAATTTGTCCTCTTTAAAGCCACCTTGTACTACTTCTGTTGTAACAGTACTAGAAAACTAAGATACCAAGTGTCTCATCTTACTCATCAACAATGTGATTTTGGCAATTCATATCATCTTTAAGTTGTTCTTACATGCTTTAGCTCATTATTAGCGAAGATGGGATGTCTGTGTATCCCAGTAAAATAGGACCTCATGCACTCATTCATTCATTTGCTCATTCATTCAATAGTTGTTGAGTAACTGATAAGTGCTAGACACCAATTTAAGAACTGGGGACACAAAATGCTGTACTGTGGTGGGACACTTGGCTATAAAAGCAAACCAAAGTTAGGTGAAAAAAAGAAAATGCTGGAATTGATCTACAGAAATGAGAAATCCTGAATGATTGCTTCTAACTGGGCACAACAGGGAAGGAAGGTGCCACAGACATTTCACGAATGTCTTGAGGGATGAATGGCAACGTAGTTTGCTAAATGGAAGAGGGGAAGGAGAGAGGGCATTCTAGTACAGGGATGGCCATGTGTAGGGCTGGATAATTATAGTATGGAGAGAGAAATTAGCAATAAACCCACTTGGCAATTTCATCAGAAAATATACAAAATATTTTTCCCCTAAGAGAATTACTGTCCAGAGAATCTTTTATGCTTGAGCTACAGGATGGGGGTCTCTGGGCTGAGCACAAGCTTGCTGCAGCTGCAGGGTCAGGTCTTTCAGGGCTGTTTTTATCTATTTCTTCATAACAAAGCCTCATATGACACTGTGATGGTTAAGGTTGTGTGCCAGCTTGGCTGGGCCATGATTCTCAGTGGTCTGCCAGTTGTGTGATGTGATACTTGCAGGATGGGTTCTGCTGTGAGTAGCCAGTCAGTTGAAAGGGAACTTCCTTGAGTGTGTGGCCTGCACAAATGTAAGTGAAGATTCTGGTAAGGCTCATGGGCTTTTTGCTCATGCTGGATTGGGCAGCTGGCTCCTGTTCGTCTGACCTCTGGTTCTTGGCACCTGAGCTAGCAGCTTACCTGTGGTCTTATCTGTCAGTCTTGGGATTCATCAATCTTTACAGCCTGTGAGCAAGAGCCAAGCTCTCCAATCTGCTGACCTTGGGTTGCCAGTCCCCGCAGCTGTGAGAATTAGGATAATCCTCTATCCTGACCCATGGACTTTAGGTATTCTAGCCTCTACAACTGCATGAGCCATTTTCTTGATATAAATCTCTTTCCATATATATTTATTCACCACACTGGTTTTGCTTCACTGGAGAACTCAGTCTAGGACAAGAACTTTGTGCTAGATACCAACGAAATCACAACACGTGGATGCGGGAGGCAGGCATCAGTATATATATGTTTTAAATCCCCAGATGGTTCCAACATGCAGCATATACTCAGAAGCACTGGTCTAGTTTAAAGGCGCCCTGGTGGTATAGTGGTTCAGTGCTGGGCTGCTAACTGAATGGCTAGCAGTCCCAACACACCAGCTGCTCCAAGGGAAGACGATGCGGTGGGCTGCGTCTGTAAAGATTACAGCTTTGGAAACACTATGGAGCAGTTCTACTCTATCCTATGGGGTTGCTATGAGTCAGAATGAATTGGATGGCAGTGGGTGTTTGGTCTAGGTTATTGGGGGGATCACCTCTAGTGGCTCTCAGAGTGTGGCCTTGGGCCAGATCCATGAGCACCACCTGACAACTTGTTTGAAATGCACTTAAGCCCCACCCAGACCTACTAAATCAGAAATGCTGGGTTTGAGCCCGGCATCCATGTTATAACAAGTGCTCTGGGAGACTCTGAGGTGTGTTCAAGTTTGAGAACCTGAGCCGTAGGCAAGAAAACTGCCAGAAAAGTATGTTGGAGGTGAAGAACACCAACAAGCTACTCCCCTGACTGCTCTGATCTAGAGCTTCTTCAGCTGAAAGTTAGAAATAATAACACAGGCCTCAAAGTGTGGTCACATGGCTTAAATGGCATAGCCTTGTGTGAAAGTACCTGGTACCCAGTAAACCAAAATCAAAATGACACACAGTGACCCTGTAGGACAGAATAGAGCTGTCCCACAGGGTTTCCAAGGAGCAGCTGTAGATTCGAACTGTCAGCCTTTTCTGGTTAGCAGCCATGGCTCTCAACTACCACGCCACCAGGGCTCTGGGGACCCAGTAGATACTCCAAATCCTAGTTTAAGTTTCCTTTGTGCCATATTCATTCTGAGACTCCAATCCAACTACCTTGTTAGAATTGTGTACCTGTTGACACTGAGTCGATTCTATCTCACAGTGACCTTGTAGGACAGAGTAGAACGGCCTCCTAGGGTTTCCAAGGAGCAGCTGGTGCATCAAACTGCTGACCTTTGGGTGAGCAGCTGAGTTCTTATCCAGTGTGCCTCCAGAGCTGCAGAATTGTGTATAAGCGTCCGCAAGCTATGCTGTTTGGTCTAAAACATTTTTTAAAACCTTCAACGTTCTCACAGATACACACCTCCATGAGGAGGCTGGACACTCAGCTTAGCCTCAGATTAGGTGGGCATCCCCGTTGGCCCGTTTGCCTCTTCCTTTGCTCTCCGACTCTGTTCCTTTTTCCTTTCTTTCAACAGCTCTGTTTTCCCTAGCCCTGGTCATTACTGGGAAGAGCAGTCAGAGTTCAAGACTGTCAGGACAGGCCAGCAGGGCCCTGGTATCTAAGAGGTACCCTTGACCTGTCCACTACCCTCTTTCAACCCTTTGGTGGCTCTGGAAAGACCAAGTGACAGTGTCTAAGTTTCTGAGCAGAGGTACACAGTGATTCCCTACTTGGCCCTGTTTGCTGCGTAAGTCTCTCTCTGCCTACAGAACATGGTCTTCCTCCCGGAATACCCCAGGCACCCACTTGCATCCTTCTCTGATGCCCTGATTATGTATCTCACCCTGCAACAGCAGTTTCTGTCCACGTCAGTCTTCCAGTGCCACTGTGAGTAGAAGCCAGGGACCTGTTCTTGTTTTGCTTCTCTCTGTATCCCCAGCAGCTGGTCCAGCCCTTGGCTTACAGAAGGCTCCCAAGAATGTTTGTTGAATAAACTGAATAAAGTAGATGCACTGATGCCAAAGGCCTTGACAGGTTTGAAAGAGGGGAAAAAAACCTCCCCAAACCTAATGACAATGGTGATAGATGCTTGTCTAGATCACACGGGTACCTGGTTTTCCGCTAATGAGCTCATCAGACCTGCCTGTCACAGATGATGACGGCTCAGCCTGGTTTTCATTTCTCTCCCTTGGTGCATAATTTTTATGTCCATTCTCATCCTGGTCGCTCACTCACACGAATGGAGATCCAGTCATTTCAGGCGCAAGAGAAAACTCTGGCTATACGGGTGTCATGAATTGGGCTCCTCCCCTGTGGTGTCCTAGAGAGGCGTGGAGAGGTCCTTAGCCTAACAGGATGCCACTGCCACCCAGGCTCACCCCTGCCTCCAGGTTCAGGATGAAGGCTGGAATGAACCAGACCAAGAAATCAGGCGAGCATGAAGGCAGAGGTGTATGGAACCCACGAGTTTGTGACCCACCCTGCCATAGCTGCCAGGAAGCGTGTCCCACAGTCCAGAGCATCTGTGTAAAGTGATAAAGACCGCGGACACTTTGCTTTTCCTGAGCCACAGCAGCACAAGTGTCACTGCTGTGGGCTGGCATCCCATTGGCTCAGTTGGGGAACGCTGGTTGGTGGGTGCTGGTCAGAAGATCCTACTGGCACAGCTATCAATTAGTCTGATCAATTAGAAATGCAGAGAGGACCAAATTACTGAGCTGAGGGCTATGGGCACCACAATGTCAGGAAACCAGCTCAACTGGCCCAGCATAGCTTATATAAGCAAATGTTCCACATTCTACTTTGGTGACTAACATCCGGGGTCTTAATAGCCTGTGAGAGGCCATCTAAGGCACTGCACTGGTCCCAACCCATCAGGAGCAAAGGAGTAGGAAGAAAACTAAAGACACAAGGGAAGGGTTAGTCCAAAGGACTAACACAACTACAGCAGCCTCCACCAGACCGAGTCCCGTACAACTAGACGGCACTTGGCTACCACAGTGACTGCTCCGACAGGGGTCACAACAGATGGTCCAGAACAGAGCTGGAGAAAAATCTGAACAAAATGCTAACTTACAGAAGAAGACCAGGCATACTAGCCCGACAGAGATTGGAGAAACACTCGGAGTATGGCCTCGGACACCTAGTTAGCTCAGTACCGAAGTCCCTCCTCCGGGTCACTCTAGACAAAGACTAGACAGGCCCATAAAACCAAATGAGTCTGGCGAGGGGCACACCAGGCCAGGGGCAAGGACTGGAAGGCAGGAGGGATAGGATGAGAAGGGAGAGTGTTGCCATGTCACGGGGTTGGTGACAGTGTGACTAAATAATACGGACTAACTGTTTACTGAGAAGCCAGTTTGTTCCGTAAACCTTCAACTAAGGAAAAAATAAAAAAGAAATGCAGAAAGGAATTCACTACGGCTTCACAAACAGCCTCTGATGGACAGACACGGGGTTACAGCAGCAAAGGAGAAAGCTGGGCCATCCTGTCTAGGTTCTTAAGTTCGGGCCCAAGAGCGTCAGAGTGTCATGTAGGGGAAATCGTTTCCCTTCTCTGAGCTGGTTTTCACGTCTGTAGGACAAGGGCAATCATGATACCTGCTTTGCTGGGTAACTGTGAGGACAAAAGAGACAGACCAAGGCCCTGAGGAGGGGGCTGACTTCTCCAAAGGCACACAGCCCGATCAGGGACCCACATTCCAGCCCCTGCTGCCTGGCCACCTGTGCCCTTCCCTCTCTCTGCTTCTCTTCTTCCTGCCCCCTCCTGGCTGGATGACCCAGACTACGTTCCATAGTTTGTCATTAGCCATCAGGACTGTCCCTTATCACAACACACCAGGGTGAGGGGAACCTTCTTTTCTCTGAAAGAAAAGACACAAGCCCAGCTCTGCTCTGCAGCTGGGCCAGGCTCAGTCGCCAAGGTCCAGACAGACGAGTGGTGGCTAGCAGGCCGCTCTGCAGCCTCTGCCTGCCCAGGCCGTGGTGGGAATGGCCTCAGCCTCCTCTCCTGCCTCCAGATTTCCATGGAGGTGGGACATGGGCCCTTGGCAGCTCTGGCACCTACCACCCAACAGAGCTGGGACCTGATCAGCCTGTCTGAGCTTCAGAACAGGACTGGTTCAAGAGCCTGGTTCAAGAGCCTCAAAGCCGCCCAGGTTAGAAGCAGGCCAGCCTGAAGTAGCCCGTGGGTGGGGAAATGGAGAGAACCCCGATACAATGTTTCCTGCCCTTCTGCAGAGGAGAGGCCTGTGGGGTTTCCTGGGGCATAAAAGGCGGGTGAGGAGGAATCTCCTAACCAGCTGAACTCCTCTCCCCTACTCCCCCCGCACCTGGTCTCTAAAAGCCCCAGCCCTCCGCTATCTGAACCCTAGAATAACCTACGACCAATGCTTTCCTTAATGGGGTGGCAGGGGTTCAGCGGTAGAATTCTTTCCTTCCACGTGGGAGAGCTGGGTGCAGCTTCCACTCTGTGCACCTCACTCATGCCCAGCTGTCACCCTCTGTCAGTGGCTTGTGTGGCCCTGTGACACTGAGCCGGTTCCAGTGCACCTTCCAGGGGGACCAGGAAGAAAGAGCCTGGTGATCTACATCTGCAGATCAGCCAACCAAAGCCCTGAGGATCACAGTGTTCCGACCCATAGCCGACCACAGCAGAGGCACAGGACTCAGCGGCACTTCATTCTGTTGTGCATCGGGTCGCCTCGAGTCTCGGGCAGTGTCATGGGCTGAATTACGACCCCCCAAAAATGTGTCTACAGTTTGGCTGGGCCATGACTCCCAGTCTTGTATGATTTTGTCATTTGATGAGATTTTCTTAGCAGAGAGACATAGGGACCTCATGCCACCAAGAAAGGAGAGCTGGGAGCAGAGGGCTTCCTTCGGGCCTGAGGTTCCCGTGCCGAGATGCTCCCAGACCGAGGAGAGACTGACGCATCACAAGGACCTTCCTGTAAAGGTGACACAGAGAGAAAGCCTTCCCTGGAACTGGTGCCCTCAAGTTGGACTTGTAGCCCACTGGACTGCAAATAAATAAATTTCTCTGTGTTGAAACCATCTGCTTGCGTATTTCCGTGACAGCAGCACTAGGTGGCTAAGACATGCAGACGCTATGGTGGCTAATGACATCTGCTTTCCGTAAAGACCCTGACCCAGCAACCAGGATCAAGGCAGAGGGCCCTTTGCCTGCAAACCAAACAGGAAGGAAGGCTCATCCCCTGGTGTTCTGTCTACTCCACAAAGAGCAGCTGCTCCCGTGACACATTGCCCAGCAGACAGCATGGGCTTTGGGCAGACCTGAGTCTGAATTCTGTGCCCAGTCACTCACTCATGACCCTGGGACAAGTTACCTAACTTCTTTGAGCCTATCCCTTATCTGGAAAGTGCAGACATCGTAACTGGCTCACAGGGTTGTCAGCAGGTTGAGAAGGGGACGTCGTGATGGAGTGGAAAGGGCAGCCTATCCTTCAGGTCTGTTTGACGTCACACAGAAGCTGCATTTCCTGACTGGCTGATCAGGAGCTGACCGGCAGCAGTCCCAGCTTTTTGAAGACAGGACATTCAGCGAGACCCCACCCGGTGGCCCAAGCAGCAGCAAGCACACGGCTCACGATGGCCATGATTGTTGGCTCCTGAGAGCCTTCCTGGGTGGCTAGGGGGACAGGAAGAACACAGCCTGTGCCAAGTGGTGGTATCTTCAGGGTTTAGCCAGGGCTCTGTGCATTGCAGGGCGGGGACTGGGAAACCTCTCTGTGCAGAGGCAGGACTCACAAGCCTCTGCGTGTAAGGACCAGGCACTTCAGAAGCAATGGCAGTGTGCTGGCACAGTTGCGTTGCGGAGGCATTGCTCAGAATGAATCAAAAGCCCCCAACCCAGAGCCAAGAGTCGATACTGACTTACAGCATCCCTATAAGACAGAGTAGAGCTGCCCCACAGAGTTTCCAAGGAGCACCTGGAGGACTGGAAGTGCTGACGTTTTGGTTAGCAGACGGAGCACTGAAGGACTAAGCCACCAGGGTTTAGGATCTGGAAATGGCTCTGAGGGTCTGATGTTGTCACAGCCGGCGGCGGAGCCATCGGGAATCGGTGACGGGCGGTCCCGTTTTTCCTGAAGGGAAAAACACTGCCGAACAGATCCTTGGCCAGGCAGGGAGCCTCCCAGAGGTCATGCTTTCAGTCTCTTGGCAGCTCTGAGAGGCAGATGCTCTTATCCCGACACACAGGAAAACTAGGGGCTCAGAGAGGTAAAGAAACTTGCCTAAGACCACACAGCTGGCACGAGTGAAGTGGGCAGTCAAATCAAAGCCTGCATGATGGTAACAACCAGCTCAGATAACCTCTGCCATCAAGCCAATCTTGACTGAGAGCCAGCCTGTAGGACAGAATGGAACTGCCCCAGAGGGCTCCAAGGAGCGGCTGGCACCCTCAGACCAGTGATCTTTCAGCCAGTGGCCATCGCTCTTTAACCACTGCACCACCAGGGCTCCCCACTCTGATTAGAAGAGTCAAAAAGATGCCCTAGTGGGGCAGTGGTTACCATGCTCAGCTGGGAACCGAAAGGTCTGCAGTTAGAACCTAGCGGCTGCTCCAGGGGAGAATGACGCAAAATGACACAAAATGCCTGGGAGTGATAACACTCCGGAAGGCGGGGGGGCTGAGCATGGCAGGGGGTCAGCCTCTTCTCCGTTCCTCTCACAGAAGCCTTCTCAGTAACATGATCTTCTTAAGAAACAGACGGCTCGATTCTAACAGGCTTGAAGGTAAAGCACTACTTTGTGTATTATTTGGCATTCTTTTGCCCACTGAGTTCCAGAAGCCTCAAGTCCAGGTATGGAGGCCAAAATAAAATAAATAGATTAGGGATGAGATTTTCCAGGTCAGCTCAGACCTGACTCTCAGTCACCTCCTATCTAAGGTACATTACCAAGTTCTACAGCAGCTGATCTAACCACAGCCTAAAGGAACACACATGGGTCTCCACCTAACCCAGGAGGGCAAGACCAGAGGAATGACTGGTTGCTGGGATAAGAAACAAGGCAGAGCTGGGATGAGAAGGAGTGCAGCAGGCTACCTGTGGCATGTGAGATGAAGTCCTTGCTTGGAATAAAAAAAAAAAATGTTGCTGTTGAGTCAATGCGGACTCATGGTGACCCCACAGGACAGAAGAGTGGAACTTCCCTGCAGGGTTTCCAAGAAGCATCCAGTAGCAGGTGCTGACCTCCTGGTGAGCAGCCAAGCTCTTAGCTACTGGGCCACCAGGGTTTCCTGTTGAGTTCATTAGGACTCAGTTAGTCCCAGCTCCAGTGAACATGACCTTGGACAGGCCAACAAACCTCCGTGGTCCTTGGTTTTTCAAGGGGATTAAAATGAGATGAGAAACACAAAACACTGCCGGTGTCTAGCACCTAAATCCAAGTAGATGCTTAGCGAACAGAGTACGAACCGGCCTGACAACAGGAAGAGGCAGGGGCTGGCGGCTTGCTAGGGGGAGAAGACGGGTCCCCACGGAAGACATCCGTTCAGCTTCCCTTCTGTTTCCTGATTCCTAAAGGAAGCCCTCGGTGGTAGCAGGCAGGCGGGTAGGGAGGCCAAGCTGGTGCCGGAGGAGCCGGCATCCTTCTGGGGAGGGAGGAATTGCCCAGGTGGCAGTGTCCCCTTTGGCTGTCCCCCACTTCCTGTTGGGTTCTGTTGACTCTACTCCTCCCTGTGGGCAGTCAGGGCAAGGTTACCTGGCAGGCAAGGTCCACGAGGGCCCAGCTGGGCCTTCCAGCCAGTCTGCAGTGCACGATGCCCCCGTCCCCACTGCCCCGAGGGTAGTGAAACCCATGTGGAATTCCTGACCAGACCAGACCATGGACCACTCGAGGGCTGGGACACAACCTACTCTTGCAAGCATCCTTTCACGGCAGCTGAGGTACATCAGGTACTTGAAGGCAAGTTTGAATCCAGGCTCCACAATGCATTATCTGTGTGATCTTGGGCCAATCACTTAAGCCCAATGAGCTCCATGTCCTCAGACATAAAGTGAATTAAATAATAAAATACACAACAAGCTTGGCTCATAAGTAGGTACTCGGTCAATGACAGCCAACACATGTTTGCTGGTTGATTAAGAAGATTAAACGTGCCTTGCACAGATTAGAACCAGAGCCCAGAGCACACCACCACCGGGCTGCGCCAAGCACGTGGCCAGCACGGATTCTGGCTGTGGGTTGGCTCTGCCGGCGGAGTATGTTAAATGGCTAAAAAGCCACCACAGGGGACAGCGGCTGGGTGGGATCCAGATGAGGCAAACAAAAGAGAAGCAAACCTAAGCGGTCCAGTCATACCCAAGAACCCACTCTAGAAATGTCTCTGTCTGTGAGAAATGAAAGGATCCTTGGCTTTGCAGTGCTGTTTGGAGGAACAAGGCTCCTGAGGCAGGAAGTGAGCTGGAGCTGGACCCGCTGGAACCTGTGTGAGCAGGTTTCCCCACCGCAATGCTGACCAGCCTCCTCAGGCCACCCCACTCCCAGCTCACGGGGTTGGGGGCAAGGAAGACTGGAGGACGGCTTCCCTGGCAGTCAATTCCAGCTGGGTCAGAACCAGACCACAGAAATCGGGAGGGAGGGTGTCCGTGGCACGAGTGGGCAGAATTCCCTGTTGGCAATGCAGTAAAAACGGCAAAAGCTAGAAACTATGTAAGGTAGAATCCCGCTGGAGAAGGAAAACGCAGATGGTTTCCCCTAACAGGGAGCCACAGAGAAGCGCAAAGCTGCACCCTGTTGAGGTGGGGAACTTGGGAGACCCAGAAAACCACGGCAGTCCTGTCACCTTCTGGCTCTCACAGGTTTCCCTGTAGTAGACTCTGGGCCCTTATCAGGAGCCCACCGATTACTCTGATCTCTAACAGGCCACTTTTCTAGTCTATAAAATGCCTTCTCGGCATTCTTGGGAGCAGCAGCCTAGGCCCTGTCCTGTGGAATTTCTGAAACTTGCCGACTACGGGGGATCTTGTTACAATGCAGATTCTGATTTCGCAGGCTGGCACCAGGCTTGAGAGTCTGCATTCTCAACACGCATCCTGATGACACCATCGCTGCTGGTCACAGGTCGGATGAGTCTCTGGGGCAGGGGCCGGCCAGTCACAGCTCCATGACCAAACCCAGCCTGCTGCTTGCTTTATGAAGAAAGTTTTATCGGAACACAGCTCAGTCCATTGACTCCTGTGTCGTCTGTGGCTGCTTGGTCACAGCAAAGCATTTCACCTTTCTAGTTCTCCCTTTCCTGAACTAGAAGACGAGCTGATTTCCGAGAGGCCGACAATTCTGGGATTCCAGGGCCGGATAGAAAACATCCAAGTTTCTATAGCAACAGGCACCTGGAGAACCACACTGTGTGGCCTTCATCCCTTGTTGTCAGTGCCATCGAGCTGGTGTCAGCTCACAGTGACCCTACACACAATGTGGTGCCTGGTCCGTGAACCATATCCACACTCGTTTTGATGCTTAAGCCTGTTACTGTGGCCACTGTGTCAATCCGTCTTATTGAAGGTTTTCCTCTTTTTCATTGACCCTCTACTCTACCAAGACTGATGTCCTTCTCCAGGGACCGACCCGTCCTGAAAACATGTGCAAAGTATGTGAGATGCAGTCTCACTATCTTTGCTTCCAAGGAGCACTCTGGTTGTACTTCCTCTTGAACAGATCTGTTGGTTCTTTTGGCAGTCCATGGGACAATTCAGGGTTCTGCTCCAACGCCGTAATTCAAAGGCATCAATTCTTTTTCGGTCTTCATTATTCACTGTTCAGCTTTTGCATGCATACCACGACCTGGGTCAGGCGCACCTTAGTCTTCAAGGTGACATCTCACTTTTCAATACTTTAAAGAGGTCCTTTGCAGCAGATTTTCCCAAGGCAATGTATCTTTTGATTTCTTGACTGCTGCTTCCATGGGCGTTGATTGTGGAATCAAGTAAAATGAAATTCTTGACAAGATGCAAAAATATACCTGGGTTAACTGTTCAGATTCTTGGAAGGCAGTCACTGCCAGATGCCAGGGGAGGTCTGCAGAGGCAGAGCACAGCCACTGCCCAGTAGAAGGTCAAAGGGGAATAGGAAAGGGGTTGAGAGGAGGGAAGACCGAGGATGGGAAGCAGCCCTCCCAGCCACTGACTCCAGCTGATGCTGGCCCATCAGCCTTGGGATGCTGCCTGCCAGCATCACACATACACACTGCATTTTGCTGAGAGAGCAACTCCCGCACTGTTCCCCAACCCACAGCTCCACACACCCTGATTCTGGGTGCTGTCAAAGTTGCAGAGACAGTGAATATAAAAGGTGCTATGACATTTGGAGGTCCCCAACCCTGGTGGCATAGTGGTTATGTGCTACGACTGCTAACCAGAAGGTCAGTGGTTCGAATCCACCAGGTGGTCCTTGGAAATTCTCTGAGGCAGTTCCACTCTGTCCTATAGGGTCGCTATGAGTTGGCATCTACTCGACGGCACTGGGTTTGGGTTTTCTGGGGGGTTGGGGTGGCACACATAGTTTGCATTCAACTACTAAGCTCGGCTGCTAACCAGAAAGTTAGGAGTTCAAATCCACTAGTCCCTCTGTGGAAATTCTATGGGGCAGTTCTACTCTTGACCTCTAGGGTTACTACCAGTCAGACCTGACTGGATGGCAGTGACCCTAGTTTTTTGGTTTTCTGCTTTACTAAGCATGATGTGCTTCTCCAGGGACTCGTCTCTTCTGGTAGCATGTCTGAAGTACATGAGATGAAGTCTTGCCATTGTTGCTTCTAAAAGCCCTCTGGTTGTCCTTCTTCCAAGACAGATTCATGCATTCTTTTGGTGCTTCATGACTTGTTCAATATTCTAGGTGTTCCTGGAACTGGCTTTAATATCAGAGGGCCAGAGGGGCCTGGAGTGGGTTGACAGAGCCTCAGTGCTGCTGGCCTAGGTCTTGAGAGGGAAAAAAGCAAGGAGACAGCACGTGAGGAAAGCTGGGTGCGGGCAGGTGTCAGGCTCAGCTGGAGAACATGTGCAGGAAGCCTGCATATCTGTATCTGCAGTGGGAGCCGGAGGGAAACAGTGGCAGCGACTCCTTGGGTTTTGCTCCCCAGCCTCCCAACGACCGGCCTAGCTTTGTGGTGCCTCCTTGTTGCGTCAAGTGCACTGAAGACCTGAGATCCTTTAATCTTCCCATGGTCTCACCGGACAGCCCGCTCAGACGCAACTCCCACACTGGCAGCAAGGGCTGCACACTTGCGTGCAGTGCCATCACTAACTCCAGAAAGAACTCAGAGCCCACCCAGCAGCGCCCTGGAAGAAAGGGCTGGAGACCTATTACCAAAAAGCAGCCTTTAAAAAACTCATGAAGCATAGTTCTACCCTGACATGTGGGGTGGCCATGAGGGGAATCAGCTTACCTCTTTGGCCACCAGCCTATAAATCCCGTGACAAAACACATTGTAAGAAGGAAGACACCTGCCCAACAACCTTGTGCAAGACTGGAGTCCATGTCATCCAAACCTGGCTCTGCTTTCGTTTTATAGAGCCAGAAAACAAAAAACAAACAAAATACCCCTCAAAATACAATTGTCAGGTCGATTTCACTTGTAAGGAGAAAACTGAGACCCAAGAAGGTGAAAGGATTTAGCTAAGGTCACACAACCAGTAAGAGGAAGAGTCTGGCCTGGAACCCAGGTCTTCTGGCTCCCCAAAAAACCCACTGCCATTGAGTCAATTCCCGCTCATGGTCAACCTACAGGACAGAGGATAACTGCCCCATAGAGTTTCCAGGGAGCACTGGCACACTCGAACTGCTAGCCTTTTGATTAGCAGACATAGTACTTAAGCACTACACCATCAGGGTTTCCCAGACAGTGCTTTTCCACTAAAATTGGGTACCTCTTTAGTTTACACCAGAAACCCTGGTGGTGCAGTGATTAAGTGCTATGTCTGCTCACCAAAAGGTCAGCAGTTTGAATCCACCAGGTGCTTCTTAGAAACTCTATGGGGCAGTTCTGCTCTGTCCTGTAGGGTCGCTATGAGTCGGAATCAATAGCAGTGGGTTGGATTTTAGCTCATCCTATTCACATCTCAACGTTGTTCCATGAACTCATGATCCTTTCAAGAAGAAAGCTCAGTACTGGCATCTCTGCAAATGTGGAAGCGGGGGTGGGGTGGGGGGCGGGGCTTCTCAGCCTCATCTCTGATTGGCCCATGTCCTCATCTAAAGAACAGGAAGTGGCTTCATTTTTAGCTCTGAGAGCACATTCTGGTGGTGGGAAAGGAGGAATTTGGGGAAGAGGCTTGCTTTATGCAATGGTCAAGAGAGATCAGAGGACACTCTACTGTGTAGGTCATGCCCTATTGCTTGGAGAAGGGGAGACTGTATGCAGGCACTAAACAGGAAGAAGAAGGTTGTCCTTGAATCCTAACCAGAACATGACCTCAGCAAGAGCCTCTCCAAGCCCCCAGGCGTGAGGAGGAGGAGAAGGAGGCCCTTACTCAGCTCATTGTTTTTTCGGTTCTGCCTGGGACTGAGGCCAGAGCTGGGGCTGGGCTAGGAGAACCAGGGTGGGAAAGGTTGCAAGAAATTTCTACAACCTTCGGCGCTCCCTCCATCCTCTCACGTCACTCCCAATCCCATTCACAGCTTCCCTGCCCAGGGAGGAGGGAGGAATACTTTAGTCACCTGCATAATTGAACAGTTTACGGTGTGACATGAAGGGGACTTAGAGGGCAACAGAGACAACACAAACCATTGTTGCTGTCGCTAGTTGCCATGTGGCCCCAGGTGTGCTGAGCAGACCTGCTCCATAGGATTTTCAAAGCTGTGACTTTTTGGAAGCAGATTGCCAGACCTTTCTTTGGAGATGTCCATGAGTAGATTTGAACGGTTAACCTTATGAGTAATAACAGATAAGCTCTTAACCATTTGTACCACTCAGGTACTTCTTAAAAAAAAAAAAAAAATCTCTCTGTCTTCCCTTAAAGGATGGAAGTATAAAGATGATGCTTTTTGAAGGCCTTGCTCAAGAATCTAACAATCACATTATCTAACAACTGGATCTGAAACAAGCAAGGAACCCCTCCCTTTGATAGTCAGCCACGTTCTATCTCCTTCCTCTAATGGGACGATGTCCAATCTTAGTGCTAATAGGCTGGGACATCAAAGAACACAGACAGATTTACAGAATGCTAGGCCTTGAAGGGACTTTGCACATCTGTCTCCGTCAGTGGCTCTCAGACCCAGCAGCTCAGCAGTCATCTGGGCAGCTCATAAAATGTTTGGGTTCCTAGGAATCTGCATTTTTCACAAGCAGACCCAGTGGAGAACTGATGATCTGGTCCAACCCACCCATCCAGTTACCAAAACTTGCACGCCACACATTGGTTTTACACCAAAGAAAACCAGGGTGCCAAGAAGTAGGCTGGAGACAGTGGTTAGACTAGAACCCAGATCTGCTGCCTCTCGGGTGGTTCCTTTGCTGGTGCTTTCCCCAAGGCTCGTTTCTAGTAGTTCACAGTCCTCTGAGGAGCAGCGGGGCCGGTTCACCCAAGCCACAGAGCAATCAGAGCTTCCAGGGCCTTTAAGTGAGTCCCCATTTGGTTTTGCTGGAAATGCCTAGTGAGCAGTTGGAATGAAGATACGAGTGCTTTTAAGACAGAGGTCCCCAGGCTGTGGAAGATGCCACCTCTCCGGCAGCTTGCCTGTTACCTCCCCTGGCTTTACATTGCAATCCTGGTTCCCCTCTCTGTGACTGCTATTCCAAGCTGGAGGAAACTGGCAGAAGGGTTTAGGCACCATGTTGACATTGGGGATGACCTTTTGGCTCATTAAATACCTCAGACAGAGCAACTTTCCTGCCTCTGGGTGGAGTTTAACTGTCATTTTCTGAACCCACAAGGAATGAAGCCGTGTGTTGACCTCATCATGCTCACATGGTATGATTAAGGGCATTGCTGATGTAACGAAATTCCTACTCCAGAGCTTCTTCAAACGAACCTTCCCCCTTTCCCTCACTGAGCAGCCTTGGTGGCAGCAGCCCCAACTGTTCCCTTCTTTATGCATTGACGTACAGGTGGCTTTCCATTCTCCCACCATGCTCTCTTGTTTATTGGCTGAGACAAGTTGTGCCCAACAGAACCTGGGGTTTCTACCCAGCAACACTTTCAGAACGGCACATTCTATATCCTGGTGGGTTAAAAGAGGAAGGGCTAGCTGATGGTCTAAGACACGCTACCCGGTTGTTCCAGAGAGAAGGAACAGCCGTTCATGAAAGCAGCCGGCTGTCTGGAGGATGCAGGGGTTGCAGACGGAGGGGAGGGGAAGGAGAGACGTAGATGAAGTCTCAGAGGTAACACAAGGCCAGGTCGTGCAGGGCTCTGTAGGCCACGTTCGGCTCTTTGACTTTTACTCTGAGCCTCCGCAGGATTCTGAGTGGCGGAGTGACATAACTGAACACGTTTTCACAGGAGTACTTGGGACGCGGTGATGAGACTAGAAGCCATGGGGTAAGGACAGAGGCAGGGAACCCAGTTAGGGGGATCTGCTGTGATGCAGAGGGCAGTTGACGGTGGCTCTGGCCAAGGCGGTAAGAATGTAGATGAGGAGAAGTGGTTGGATTTTGGATGATTTTTAAAAAAAAGTTCTTAAAAGTAGAGCCAACAGATTTTCCGTTGGGTTGAATGTGCTACATGAGACGAAAAAGGGGAACTGAGGACGGTGCCCAGGGTTCTGGCTCGAGCAACTACAAGGTTGGAGTTGGCATCAACGGAGATGGAGAAGAGTGAGGGTGGAGGAGGTTCATGGGTCCCCAGGAGGAAGGGACATCAGAAGGCCAGTGTGCACACACT
Organism: Heterohyrax brucei; assembly: GCA_028571685.1. Lineage (NCBI taxonomy): Eukaryota > Metazoa > Chordata > Mammalia > Hyracoidea > Procaviidae > Heterohyrax > Heterohyrax brucei. The sequence goes on along the minus strand of CM053157.1, from coordinate 83,238,262 downwards.
GAGCTGGAGATGCTCAACCCAAGCTCATGAAGCTCCCCATTGGGGCACCCCTGGCACCACGAGGTCTTTAAATAAAGTCTTTTGAGTGGATAAGGCCATCAGGGAGTGAGTACAGACAGAAAGACGAAGCCAGTCAAGGACCCTGGGGACCCTCCAGTACCAGGAAGTCAGAGAGAAGAGAAACTGGCAAAAGAAGGTGTGGTATCGGTGAGACGGGAGGAAAACCTGCCAAGTGTGGAGTCCGGAAGTCAAGTCAACAATGTGCTTCCAGGCGGAAGACCGACCACCTGGGCGAGATAGTGTCGACAGGTGAAGGAGATGAGGGTGGGGAAGAGCCACTGGATTTGGTTACTTGAATGAGACTTACAACTATGAAGGAGCAACATTTGACCGTTACCTTACGGAGTCCCGCAGTGTGACTACTGGCTGTCCTTCAGGGCTCTCTTCTTGCTAGTTTGGTCTTCTCATTTCGGCTGTAAACCTGGCAGCATCAGTGATGAGGAAGGGACCTAGCTGGCCTGCACTGTCTCATGGGACCTGCTGTAGGTTCTTGCACAGTTTGCCGGCAGATCCATGTGGCCGCTCCTCCTACTGGCCCACAGCAATTGCCCTAATTACAGCCTGGCTTACCTTGGACACAGAATTTCAGTTCCTTGGGGTCAGTGACGACCTTCCTGCTCTCGCGGATCACAGCCCGGTTCTTCTTAGTGTCCCCCCAGAGGTTGGTGCCTCCATACATGCTGGGAATGTTGAGAACGGCAATGCCTTCAAGGAAGATGTTGCTTAGGTCCACTCCGACTCCGTCACACTGGGGGACAGCGAGAAAAGGACAGGCGTTAGTGTCCTCAGTCTGTCCCGATTCAAGGTGCCACATATGTGCAGTGGAGGGATCTCATAAAGGGTATGACAGCCCCCTGTCACAGCCCTGCCTTCCTCAGAAGCCAGATCTGGGACAAAGTTGCTCAGGCCTAAGGTTCTGACCAGTGTGGAGAGACGGGCTGCTCTGGGGACAGCAACACAAGCCTCCTGGGATCACAATCAGTGTATAAGTGTTTTAGGGTCAGACTACAAGGCAATTGCAAAACTTCCCAGTTCAGTGTGATGGTGACCAGCACTGCCCTTTGCTAACCATGTGAAGATTCAGTGGGACTCTGAGCCCAGGTGCTAACACGCAGTAAATTCTCAACAAGTGACAAAAAATTCTCTTTTCTCTCCTTCCTACTTTATCCCTCCTGTGAGAAGAGCAAGACTTTAGAATATGAAAGGCTTTCAGAATTTCCCTGTCTCCCGTATCTGTATCCTAAGTGCAGTTTTGGCATACGCACTGCTGATGTAGTGGTTTTTATCCAACCACCGCCACCCACATCCCCCATGAGACACAAAAGGCCAAAGGCTTGAGTCTGCCAGTCCCGTGTTATCTATGATGTCAGGCTCTTTGGGATGTGCTTCTAACATGATGTGAGATGCCTTCTCTCCGATCTTTGTTCCTCCCAATAAAAGGTAGTTTCCTTCATTTTAAAGAAGCAAAAATGAACTCAAAGACATGGGCTAAGTTCTAAGGATCAACTAGCAGATACATAACGGGAGGGATCGAATTGTGTCCCCGCAGATACGTGCTGTAAATCCTAACCTATACCTGTAGGGGAAACCCCAGTGGCACCGTGGTTAAGTGTTATGGCTATAAACAAAGGTCAGCAGTTCAAATCCATCAGGAGCTCCTTGGAAATTCTGTGGAGCAGTTCCACTTTCTCCTGCGGGGTCATTATAAGTCGGAGTCAACTCTGATGGCAGTTGGTTTGGTGTTTTGCTTTTTGGTACCTGTGTTTTTGTTGCCATTGTTAAGTGCTGTCAAGCCAGTTCCAACTCACAGCAAACAGATGCACAGCAGAAGGAAACACTGCCCGGTCCTGTGCCATGTCCACCAACACTTTTGTGCTTAAGCCCATCGATGCAGCCACTGTGTCAATCCATCTTCTTGAAGGTCATCCTCTTTTTCACTGACCCTCCACTCTCCCAAGCATGATGTCCTTCTCCAGACACTGATCCCTCCTGACCACATGTCCAAAGTATGGAAGACGCAGTCTCTCCATCTATGCTCCCGAGGAGCACTCTGGCTGCACTTCTTCCAGAACAGATCTGTCTTTTGGGGGTCCATAGTACATTCAATGTTCTTCTCTAGCAGCACAATTCAAAGGCATCAGTTCTTCTGTCTTCCTTGTTCATTGTCCAGCTTTTGCATGCGTATGATGTGACTGAAAATACCACGGCTTGGGTCAGACATACCTTCGTCTTCAAGGTAACATTCTTAATTTTCAATACTTGCAGGAAGTCCTTGGCAGCAGATTTTTCCCAGCTCAATGTGTCTTTTGATTTCTTGACTGCGGTTTCCATGAGTGTTGATTGTGGACCCCAGTAAAACAAAATCCTTGACAACCTTCATCCTTTCTCCATTTATCATGACATTGCTTACTGGTCCAGTTGTGAGGATTTTTGTTTTCTTGATGGTGAGGTGTAAGTCATACTGAAGGTTGTGGTCTTTGAACTTCATCAGTTAAGTACTTCAAATCTTTTTCAGTTCCAGCAAGCAAGGTTGTGTCGTCTGTACAATGCAGGTTGTTAATGAATCATCCTCCAATCCTTATGCCTTGTTCTTCTTCACATAGTCCAGCTTCTCAGCTTATTTGCTTAGCATACAGATTGATACCCACAGATGTAATCTATTTGGGAAGAGGAGGTTCTTGATCATGTTAGTGAAGCCATGTCAGTGCAGGGTGTGTTTTAAGTCAATCACTTTTGGGAGATAAAGAGTAGATTAGGCACAGAAGACCGAAGGCACGGATGGGGGATGACAGATGCCAGGTCACATGATGATCACCTAAGAACCCAGGAATGGAAGCGGAGAAAAGAGAAGGATCTTCTCCCAGAGCCTGGAGACAGATAGCCAAAACCCCAAACCAAACCCACTGTTCTGGAGTTGATTTCAACTCATATAGACCCTATAGCCAGCAGTGCCCTGAATATGGACTCCCAGTCTCCTGGAAACCCTGGTGGTGCAGTGGTTAAGGGCTCTGGCTGCTAACCACAGAGGTCAGCAGTTTGAATCCACCAGTTGCTCCTTAGAAACTAGATGGGGCAGTTCTACTCTGTCTTACAGGGTCACCGTGAGTTGGAATCAACTTGACGGCAATGGATACGGGTTAGCTTCCTACCTGTGAGGAGATAAATTTCTGTTGGTTAAAGTCATCCATTTGCTTTAATTCTGTTACTGCAGCACTAAAAAGTTAAGACAGCTACAAAGCCCATGCTCTATCTTACCATGTGAGGGAACAAAGACCAAAAACATGTAAAAAAAAAAATCCACTGGCCCCAAGGATTATCTACGAACCCAGTTCAAAGCCTTGCCAACAGAGGTGTGAGCAAGGTGAGGCTTGTTACCCTTCTTCTTGGCTCACCTCCTGATTTTTTTGAAGCTCATAATTACAGTGTGACACAGTGGTTAAATGCTACATCTGCTAAGCAAAAAGGTCGGCAGTTCAAATCCACCAGGTGCTCCTTGGAAACTCTACCGGGCAGTTCTACTTTGACCTCTACAGTTGCTATGAGCAGGAATCGACTTGACGGCAGTGGGTGGTGTGGTGTTCTATCTCCATGGAACCCTCACGGTGCAGTGGCTAAGAGCTCAGCTGCTAATCAAAAGCTCTGCAGTTCAAATCCACCAGTGGCTCCTTGGAAACCTTATGGGGCAATTCTGTTCTATTCTGTAGGGTTGCCATGAGTTGGAGTCAACTTGACAGCCACAGGGTTGGTTGGTTTTGGTTTCCCATTCCTGTGTTTTTTTTCCCCCAACTGCAAAATGCGAATAGTATGAGCTTCTTGAGTAATGAGGATCTTATTTGTTCACTGGAAAGTTCTGCTAATGTTTAAAAGATCTTTTTATACTGAACTAGATTGTCTCTTCCTTCTGCTTCCACCCATGGCCCCTGATTCTCCCTTCTGAAGCCAAAAAGAATTCCTTTCCTTTCTGCCCTACAGGACCCTGGGGTGGGAAGGGATATGAGATGACAGTCATCCCTGTTATCATCATCACTGTGTATGTATTTTAAGCACCTGCCATCTGCCAGCTAGTAAACACCTATACACATTATTGTATTTATTATGTTCATAATAATCCTATGAGGTCAGACTAATATTTCCTCTTTCACACTTGGAGAAGCTGAGGCCCAGAGAAGGTTAAGTACCTTTCCCAAAGACACACAACTTGCAAATGGAATCCCGCAGATTTGAAGGCAGACATCAGAACCTAAGGTGTAAGCATGTCTCTGTTTCTCCTCCCTCTCACTACCCCTGGGTCCCACCCCTCCAGACTCAGCACCCTTGCTCTCAGGTGTCTGTGGGACTTGGCTTCTGACCTTTTTTCCATCCCGGCTGCCCTCTTTTGCCCACACTCCAACTTGTCACTGCCTACTTGATAAGGATCCTGACACTGACAACAGCCCCGACAGCAGGATCTGATGGCACTGGGGCGATGGCACCACTGTGTCCTGGGGCTGGGCCTCTGTGATACTGTGCTGCCCCAGAAACGTGCAGAGCCCTGCGAGGACTTAACACATGCATCCCGTTGTCATCGTCCTTCTGGTTGACTGTTCTCACAGTTACATCAGCTTCTCCATTAGCAGCTGGATGACAAGACGGACCTGTAGCCCACCATCTACTTCTCAGCCAGCTCTTCTTGCTCCTGGACTTGGCTGGCTTTTGCTTCCCCACCCAGACTTAGACATGTTGTTGTTCTGGTGGTCCTTAGGTCGATTCTCACTTATGCTGAGCCCATGTGTCCCAGAGCAGAACTGGTCCCTAGGGCTTCCTTGGTTGTCATCTCAATGGAAGCTGGTTGCCGGGGCTTTTCCTCCGTGGTACTGCTGGGTGAGTCAGAACTGCACCAACTGTCAGGCATCACCTGAGCCATCACCATGACTTCCGGTGGGTGGGACTGTTGTGATCTACAGAGTTTTTATCAGCTGATTTTTCACAAGTAGATCACCAGGCCTTTCTTCCTAGCTGCCCTTGTCTGGAAGTTCTGCAGAAATCTGTTCATTGTCATAGCAACATGCAAACCTCTGCTGATAGACAGGTGGTGGCCATGCACATGGTGTACTGGCTGGGGACCGAACTGCTGACCATCACGGAAGGCTGGGATTCTACCACAGAAGCATGCGTGTGTGGGTGCTTTCCCCCACAGCAAGGTGTCCATCAATTCACAGCTCCCTGCTATTGCAGTGACTGAAAAACAACATACAAACCCCAAACTCATTCCCCTTTCTTCTTGATGGCATTCGTGAGCTGTTAGTAGTTTCTTGTAACATCTCCATTCTTCAGCCACACATTCCTGTTATGAGACCCCAGTCTGTGTGTAAGGAGCTCTGATGGCACACTGGTTAGATGTGCAGTTGCTAACGGAGGGGTCGGTGGTTGGACCTCGACAGCTGCTGACAGAGAGAAAGACATGGCACACTGTGTGCTTCCCTAAGAACTCACAAACTTGGAGACCCTCCGAGGCAGTTAGACTTGTCCTATAGCGTTGCTGTGAGCTGCAGGCAGCAGCGGGTTTGAGTTTGTCCTTGGGTGAAACTTTTCTGTTCTCTGAACTCTTGGAAATGACATTTCTCAGTTCTGTACCTTCTTCTCATGGCCTCTGTGACAACATGGCCCATTTCCCTGTGGTCAGTCATTCCCACAGTCAATCCATTCAGTGTTGTCCCCTCCTTTCTGAGTGGTGACAATAATGGTCACATTAGCACTCACACTGGGGGGGACACATCCGAGCATCCTCTTTAAGAGGCACTGTACAGAAACCCTGGGGAGTGTGGTTAAGAGCCATGGCTGCTCACCACAGGTCAGCAGTTCAAATCCAACCAGTGCTTCTTGGAAACCCTATGAAAGAGTTCTGCTCCGTCCTTCAGAGTCACTGTGAGTCAGAATTGACTCAACAGCAGCAGGTTTGGTTTTCCTGGTTTCTGTGCCACCCTGCGCCTACGTATCTTCTGGGGTCTTCATATGAACGCGATGACTGAGGCACCGTTCTGCTCCCTAGAGGGTCCTGAAGGGGTTAAGGCCAAGGTTACGTAACTTGCCCTGTACAAGACAGCAGGGCCGGAATGGAATGCCAACCCAGGCAGTCAGATACCAGCTCCTGCTCAGGAGAAGAAAGCATCAGTGAGGCAAATGAGGACTTCGATCATATCAGACTTGGAGAAAAAGGAAACTTGCATCTGTCAGCTGAAGAACTGAAACCTCCCAGCGCTCTCCTGTCTGGTGGTGTGCTGATCGCAGAGCCTGGCACAGCCGTGCTGGACGTCAGCCTTGCCACCACGTCTTGCCTCTATGCGAGCTGTGTCACAAACATGAGCGGACTCCACCAGCACAGCTTTTGACGTGTTGTTTTGTAAGGTCACCTTTCCTCTCTATTGCCATTTTACACCTACCAGCAGCAGCACTCTGAGGCTGTCTGTGTCGTTGCTGATGTTGTTATGATCACAGTTTGCCCCGCCCCAGGCCAGGAGGCGTATTGGTGCCCAAATCATTGCCCCCACCACCTGAGGCTGCCCTGGAAGCACCCTGATGGCCTCTTGACTGGACCCAGCTAGTGAGTCCTGCCAGCAGTGACTGCGTGCCCACCCTCTGGAGTCCCACACCCAGCCCCGACCACGGCTCCCGGATTCCCTCCAGAACCCCAGGTCTCCACAAAGGCAGGCAGCCCCGGCCCTCGGTTTGGGCAAGCAGACCCAGAGTGGAACACTGCAGGCCGGCGCTGAGATGGCACAGCCTCCCTTGTAAGTTCCCCAGCGTGTTCCTGAGCTCCACCGCCTAAGTGTTCAGTGACATCACTGGCAAGCTCCCCCTGCTCTGAATCTTGAGGGGAGCTGCAAGCAGGGTTCCAGTCCCTGTGGCACTGTTGACCGGAGATAACTTCGGGGCCGTGGTAGTGCAGTGATGAAAGTGCTCTGCGTTAGAAAGGAAAGTCAGCGTGGAACCCACACGTTGCTTCGGGGAAGAAAGCCTCTGGCAACCTGTTTCCATACAGATGAAGGCCTCGGAAAGCGTGCGGGGCACATCTACTCTGTCCTGCAGGGTCGCTAAGAGTCGCAGTGGGCTTGATGGCAGCGGGTATAGTTTAGGCCTCAGTGCGCGGTCCAGCTGTGAGTGGCAGCCCCCTGGGCATCAGCACGCAGGTGTTGCTAGCCGGGGGTGCGCTCCTGTCCCCCAGCTGCGAGCGAGCGCGCACACGTCCGACCGCGGGCAGGCGGGCGCCACGGAGCCCGGGGCGCTGGGGTGCAGGCGGTGGCGGCCCCGCGGCCCCGCGCCAGCCCCTTGGACGCGGCTCAGGAATCTGCCCGCGCCGCCCCCTCCCAGGCCCCGCGGCGCCCGCCGGCAGCTGTCGGCAGCCTTGCACGTCGGTGCTCCCTGCAAACACAGCGCCCGGGTTCTGGTTTCTTCCCCAGCCCGGGCTGGTTTGTTTGTTTGGTGCAGGGCCGCTGCGTAGGTAACCTGAGATCGCGTCAGGAGGCCTGAACGTGTTTATGTGCAAAGGAAATGCAGTGGGGGTTAAGATGAACCCTCCTCCCAACCGGCGATCTGAAACCGCTGTCCTTCTGGACAGAACCACCAGGACCCCCAGTTCTCCCGTCTCCGGGAGCGTGACAGAGAGCGGAGGAGGTGTGCAGGGTGGGCGTCGGTCCTCGCCTGTCCTTGCCGCGGCTCTCCACGAGTGTCCCTGCTGTGCCAACCTGAACAAGACGAGCCTCTGAGGGACTCGCCACCCTCCCAGGCCTCCTCCGAGTCAGCGCTGTGGATCTTATTTCCGGAGGTCCTCAGAGAACAAGATCCCACAATTTATTTGATGACCTCTTTCTGTTTTTAGCAAAACCCAGCAACTTCTCCTTTTTTCTAACCTCGATTCAGAGTGCCACGGATGAGGCTGGCTCTCTCTCCGTCAGAACAGCTGTCTTCCTGACTCTGCTGCTGGCGGGGTCTGCTCTAAGCACAGCCCCCCTTTCAGGCCAGACCCGAGGGCCACTGAGGCTGCTGGTGCTCTGGACCCACTGACCCCTTTCAGTTGGAAGTTTTCTCTTGGATTCCCTGCCACTGCCTTACTTGGATTCTTTCTTCCCATCTTTGATAGCTCCTTGGTTTTTAAAAATATTTTTATTATGGATATTTCCAAACATATGCAAGTGGAATAATACACCCTCACATCCACCCTCCAGGTTCAGCAGCTGGCACCTCCCGGCTGAGGTTGTTCCAGCTCTGTCTCAGGCCACGGCCGTTCCCCTACAGTCAGACTGTCCTAGCAAATCCCAGACGGGACATCACTTCATCCATAAATACTTCCTCAGGTACCCTTCAGTGATAAAGACTCCAACAAGCCCGTCAGGATTGCTGTCACTGTCCACCATGTGCCTGTCTGTGTGTCATGTGGAAGCTGTGCCACCTGGATTTAAAATACCAGCTGGGTTACCCACAGAGACACTTCTAGACTACAAGAGACCAGGAAGAAAGGGCTGGTGATCTACTTCTGAACGTTACCAAACCAAGCCGAACTGGTGGCTGTCGATTCCAACTCAAAACAAGCCCACAGGGTGAAGGAGAAGTGCCCTATGGGGTGCCGAAGAAGCCGAGCACTTAAATCACAGTGCCATCAGGACCCCCCGAACATCAGTGAGTGAAAACGCCATGGACTCCGACAGAATAGCGTCAGACTTACTTGCTTGGGACACTCCATCAAGAAGGCCCACTGGCTGAGGGAACATCACCTTGGGTGAGGGAGACCCTCGGAAGGACAGGCTGTCACAGCAGCTGCAGGGTGGCCTGGTGGTGGCCGTGAGGTTGATAAGGACCAGGCAGCCTTTTGTTCAGTTACATGCAAGGTCACCACGAGTCAAAGTCACCTGGAGTCAGCTATCTGTGTTATCTATTATAATGCTTCAAACAGTAATTCCTTGATATTAATCAACAGTTGTCCTTCAAATGTCCTCACTAATCTCTTTTAGAAAAATAGTGCCTTCAAAAGGCCTGCACACTGCATTTTGTGGATACATCACTTAGGTGTCTTTTGATCTACAAGGTGTTGGCCTTTTATTTACTGAAGGAAATGACTCATTTGTCCTGTTCAGCGGCGGTTCTTGCATTTGAGTGTGATGTGAATCACTCCAGGATCTTACTGAAATGCAGGTTTTGATTCATGAAGTCGAGGACAGGGCTTGGAACTGTATTTATTTCTAACACGTTCCTTGCTGAGAATGAGGCCGCTGGTCTGGGGACCACACGCTGGGCAGTAAGGCTGTAGGATTTCCCAGATTCTGGATTTTGTTAATTGCATCCTTGAGGTGTCTTTGAACATGTTTCTGGTCTATCCTTAAGAAACCGTGGTGGTATAGTGGTTAAGGGCTATGTCTACTAAGTGAAAAGTTGGCAGTTCGAGTCCACTAGGTGCTCCTTGGAAACTCTATGAGGAGTCCTACTGTGTCCTATGTGGGTCGGAATCAACTTGACGGCAGTGGATGTGGCTTTTTTTTTGGTCTGGTCTATCCTTCTATTGGTACTTTTAGATCTAGAGGCTTGATCAGATTCAGGGTCAAATTTTTGAAAAGATAACTCGACCAGTGGTGCTGTGTTTGTCTTTCCTCTTGTCTCCTCGGGAGGCACACAGTTTGGGGGCCACTTCTTCATGATGTTGACCAGTGGGTTTGGGTAACGGTGGTGTGAGCCTTCCATTGTGAGGTTCTCCATCAGCTCCTGAAGATCTTGGCTGAGATCCACTCATGAAGCCACTTAGTGGCCTGAGAGGAGTCCTCAGGTGGTACGAGTGCTCAATGTGCTCTGCTGGGAACCGAAAGCTTGGGGTTTGAGTCCACCCAGGGGTGTGCCTGGTGATCTACTTCTGAAAAATCAGCCTCTGGAAACTCTATGGAGCACACTTCTACTGTGACATACATGGGGCCACCTTGAGTCAACTCTGTGGCAACGTCTTTTTAATGGTTGTTGTTAGGTGCCATCAACTTGGTTCTGACTCATAGTGACCCCACAAAAAAGAGAACAAAACATTGTCCAATCCTGTGCTATGCCCACAATTTTTATGCTTAAGCCCACTGTTGCAGCCCCTCTGGCAATCCATCGTGTTGAGGGTCTTTTTCTTTTTCACTGGTCCTCTGCTGTACCAAGCATGATGTCCTTCTCCAGGGACTGATACCTTTTGACAACATGTCCAAAGTACAGAAGACGCAGTCTTACCATCTTTGCTTCCAAGGAGGATTCTTGTCATACTTCTTTCTAAAGAGACTTTTCACAGTCCATGGTACATTCAATATTCTTCTCCAATGCCACAATTCAAAGGCATCCATTCTCCTCCCGTCTTCCTCGTTCATTCTCCAGCTTTCAACAGGCACATGACACAACTGAAAATACCATGGCTTGGGTCAGTTGTACCTTACTCTTTAAAGTGAAGTCTACTTTTCAGCACTTTAAAGAGATCCTTTGCAGCAGATCTTCCCAGTGCAATACGTGTTTTGATTTCCAGACTACTGCTTCCATGGGCTTTCATTCTGGAACCAAGTAAAATGAAACCCTTGACAATGTGAAACCTTTTTCAGTTTAGCATGGTGTTGCGTGCTGGTCCAGTTGTGAGGACTTTTGTGAGGGCTAGTGGTAGGAGACCCTGAAGGCACCTCCCTCTCCAAGCCTTTCTTTCAAACCTCTGCAAACACCATTTTCTCCAGGAATTCTTCTCTGTTCTCTCCAGAAAAGAACTCTCCCTGCTCTGTGTGTGCACTCCAAGAATCACAGACCTGGAAGGGCCTTGGACGGTCATCTAGCGGAACCTCTTCATCTTACAGATAAGGACACAGAGGCTGAAAAGGTGAGGAGAATTGCCCACTGTCACATAGCTGGTCAGAGTCAGCTCATCTGGAATTAGACCTGAGGCAACTAAGTGGTCAAGAGTGACTTTACAAAGATGAGTTTTGGTAGCTCGACCAGCACCAAGTCAAAGAATCCAGGAATGGTAAAACAAAAAACCCAGCCCAATGCTGTCAAGTTAATTCTGATTCATAACAATCCTATAGGACAGAGTAGAACTGCTCCCTTAGTGTTTTTAAAGAGCACCTGGTAGATTCAAATTGCTGACCTTTTGACATAGCACTTAACTACTATGCCACTGGTCAGATGGAATATTGGAGATCATGCATAACCACCAAAATGAGAATTCTGAGGCCCAGGGCTGGCGAGTGTCCTGAGTGGCTCACACAGCTATCTCCTGGGACAGCTGGCTTAACCTGTGACTCTGGGGTGAGTGGAGGGGGTGGAGGTGGGGGTAGGAGCGTGGTTTGGTGGCCAACAGGAGGGGAGAAGGAAGATTGCTCCTAAAAGGGTGGCGGGATTGCGGAAAAGGTTTTTCATAGATGTGGAAGCGGAGAAGATCCTTAGTGAGCATGTGCTGGAGGACGGCAGCGAGGGAGGAGGAAGAGGAAGTTGGGGATGCCTAAAATGGCCTGACGACAGAGTGGAGGAGACGATGCTGTGGAGAGTGGTATGCTGCTGGTCTGGGGATGACCCTGGAGCCCTTTCCTTTCCCAGGGGGTGAGAAGTGGGAGAGAGAAGTAGGGAAATGCTAGGCAATGTCTAGAGAAAAACTGCACTTCAGTTAGGCTGTTGTGAGGTGCCGTCGATGTGGTCCAGCTCCTAGTGATCTCGTGGACAACAGAACAAAAGACCACCCGGTCCTGTGCCATCTCGCAGTCACTGCTGTGTCTGAGCCTCCTGGTGCAGCCACTGTCGTAATCCATCTCATTGAAGGTCTTCTTCTTTTTCACTGACCCTCTATTCGCCAAGTGTGATGTCCTTCCCCAGGGATTGGTCCCTGCAGATAATGTGTTTAAAGTAGGTGAGATGAACTCTCGCCAACCCTTGTTTCTCAGGAGCATCTGGCTGTGCTTCTTCTAAAACAGTCTCGGTGGTTGTTTGGGCAGTCTGGGCCGCCTGTGGCCGTCCGTGGAATAGTCGATCTTCTTTGCCAAAGCCATAGTTTGAAGGTGTCAGTTCTTCTTTGGTCTTCCTCATTCATTGTTCAGCGTTAACATGCATATGAAGTGACTGAAAATAACCATGGCTTAGGTCAAGCCACCTTAGTCTTTAAAATGACATCGTTGCTTTTTAACGCTTTAAAGAGGTCTTTTGCGACAGATTTGCCACACCCCCATGCCTCTTTTGATTTCTAAGTGCTGTTTCCTTGGGTGTTGACTGTAAGTCCCAGTAAAGTGAAATCCTTGACAACTTGAATCTTTTCTCCATTTATAATGAGGTTTGCTTACTGGACCGGTTGTGAGGATTTCTGTGACAGTGGGGAGGAAGGTGGGGCTGAGGAAGAGGAGGAGGGCTTCTGGGCACACAAAAACAGGGTTCTAACAAGGTTAATAAAGGGATGATAGGAGAGGTGCGTGGCCTCCTTTGATGCCTGTGTGCCAAGTCAGAGCCTCAGATCGGGGCAGCAGGTTTGCTGACACAGCCCTAACCAAGATTCTCACTGCCGTTTCTGAGGGAACAGGACACTGAGAGGTGTGGTTGTTGTTAAGCACCATTTAGCTTTGACTCAAGGTGACCACAGATACAAGAGAAACACTCAGTCCTGTGCCAGCTTCACAATTGCCACTGTCCTCGGGTCCTCTGCTGCGGCCACTATATTCTGAGTGTCCTTCCACCTACAGAGTTCACATTCCAGGACCATACTGGACACGGTTCTGTTACAGGGCTCTCACTGGCTAATCTTCTGAAGTAGCTCACCAGGCCTTTCCTCCTGGTCTGGAAGCTCTGTTGAAGCCTGTTTGCTGCGGGTGACCAGGCTAGTATGTGGAATATCCATGGCAATGTTTCTAGCCTCACAGCACTGTGCAAGCCACCAAAGAAGGACAAAGTGACAGACAGGTGGTGGCTGATAGGCATTAGGCAAAGGGAAAGCACTGACACAATACTCCGTGCAGCCCCAAGGGGGTCACAAGGCCCATGGAAAGATGGGGGTGCAGCCCCAGGGTCCTGCAGGGCCTTATAAGGGTGGGGGTGCAGCCCCAGGGTCCTGCAGGGCCTTATAAGGGTGGGGGTGCAGCCCCAGGGTCCTGCAGGGCCTTATAAGGATGGGGGTACAGCCCCAGGGTCCTGTAGGGCCCATATAAGGATAAAGGTGGAGGGTTCATTGACGGCGGGAGCATTTCTGCTTTGCTAGATGAGGGGTGGGAGTTACCTTGATAAACTGACTTGGCAGATTGGCCAGGGGAAAGCCTGCGCACTGGTCCAAGGCCCTCCTTGGTTTGGAAAGAGGAGCGTGGCTGAAGAAGAAAGCTTAGCTGGATCCTAGCAGAGCACTGTCACGGAAGCCTGAACTTGTCTGCACGGAGGCTGCAAGGTTGGGAAGTGGCTTGGGCCCTGCAAGCCTGTGTTGTCCCCTGGAATGTTTTTGCTGTGCGGTACCCACAGCCCAGAAGACCCCTCATCTCCGTTGCGCTCATCATAGTCCTGCCCTTGCAGCTCTAAACTGTCTCTTCTGTGTGAGACGTTCCAGGTTCTCCAGCTGGAAGGCCATCTTTCCCTCCTCTAGATATTCATTGCTTTGTTTTCTCCCTCTGTGTGTCATCGATCGTGTCCTCCAAAATGTGTCACCTTGGCTAGGCCAGGAGTCCTGATGGCACAGTGGTTATGAGCTCAGCTGTTAAGTAAAAAGTCAGGAGTTCAAATCCACCAGCTGCTCCTTGGAAATGCTATGGGTCAGTTTACTCTGTCTTATACGGAGGCTCTGAGGTGGTATTGACTGACAGCAGGTGGGTTTGTTTTTTTTGGGTTTTGGCTAAATCATGATTCCTAGTATTGTGTGACTATCTTCCCTGCTGTGACATGCTGGAAATCCTAATCTCTGCCTGTGCGTAATGACTGAAGTTTAGGTCATGTTCACGAGGAACAGGCTACATTTTTTATGTTAATGAGGTAGGATTAGGGTTGGATGTATCTTGAGTCACCAACCTTCACTGTCCCACAAGAGAAAAAAGGAAGAGAAGCAAACAGAGTGAAAGGGACCCGACCAACACTGAGAGAGAAGAGCCGGGAGAGGGGCCCTGAAGTCCCTGCGCTGCGAACTTGCTAGGCCCAGGGGAAGACTGATGCCCAGACACAGGTAGGTCTTCAAGGGATGCTGGGCCCACAGACGTTGAAAGGAGGCAAGGATCTTCTTCCCAGAGATGGCTGGGAGAGAAAGTCTTCCCCTAAAGCTGGTGACTTGAATTTGAACTTCTCGCCTCTTAGGCACTGAATAACTAAGACGCTCTAACATGGAATGTATATTCTGTTGTGTATTAAGCTGATTGACCTGACCCGCTCCTCCTAGACTTTAAGCTCCTAGCGGGTGGGGACCATTTCCTATACATCTCTGTATTTCCTAGCCTGTCTCATCCATACCAGGTGTCCAATGTAACTGTTTCGTTAATCGAAAGACAGAATCTGTGGAGAAATCTTAAAATGGAAACTCAACAAAGTCTCCTTCCTTACAGATGAATCCCCACAACCTGGGTAAATAAACCTGTTGTTGTTGAGCTGATTCTGACTTATAGCAACCCTATAAAACAGAGTGGAATTGTTACCTAAAGTTTCCACAGAATATTGGGTCCATTCAAACTGCCAATCTTCTGGTTACCAGCCAAATTCTTAACCACTATGCCACCAGGGCTCCCGGACAAATATACAAGATAAACAAATAACATCAAACCCACTGCCACTGAGCTATTCCAACTTACAGTGAGCCTATAGGATAGGGCAGAACTGCCCCATAGGGTTTCCAAGGAGGGGCTGGTGCATTTTAACTGCCAATCTTTTGGTTAGAAGCCCAGCTCTTAACCACTGTGTAAAAAAAAACCCGCTGCCATCAAGTCAATTCTGACTCATAATGACCCTACAAGAGAGAATAGGACTGCCCCATAGGGTTTCCAAGGAGTCCCTGGTGGATCTGAATTGCTGACTCTTTGGTTAGCAGTTGTAGCACTTGCCCACTTTGCTACCAGGGTTGCCATCCACTGTGTAGTGACCCAATAAAGAGGACTGAATGTCCAGGACAGGGAGAGACACGGACGTCTGCAAGACGCTGGTTCTGATTGTTACAGCGACGGGGAGTCGACGTCTGAACACTGACTATAAGAACTGGCGGCACGAGGCTCGTTCTGCGCTCCCTAGGGAAGCGGCGAGGACACAGTGAGCGAGGTCGAGGGGCTGGATGGCACTACTGGGAAGACAGAGTCTAAGTGACCTGGCATGTAGGCCGATCTTACAGGACAGGACCCTCTCCCGTGTTTGGAGGGGGGAGGTGACATTGGCTGTGAGCAGTCATATGACACTACTACCACTCCATACATGGTTATATGATAGCACTGACTGATATCATCTATACACATCCATCAGAATTAAGGTGCCCTGGCGGTGCAGTGGTTAGAGCGATCTACTTTGAGCCAGGTCAGTGGTTCCAAACCACCCACAGCTCCGTTGGACAAAAGATGGGGCAGCCTGCTTCCGTAGAGCTTCAGAAACCATGTGGGGTTGCTATGAGTCAGAGTGAACTTGACGGCACTGTACTTCCTGGTATTATCACATAATATCTTTTGCATCTAATTCTTACAACCCTGTAGTAGCGGTGTGTGTATCTTCATTTCTGCAGATGAGGAAACTCTGAGTCAGTTAACCTAAGGAAGACCTCTCTTTTTCACACTTATCCATGGTGGGCTTTGTGAAGCTGCAGGCTTCCTGCATGAGATCAAGAAGATAGTTCCGCTTACTGAGCCTGTACCTGGTAAATGTCCACTCTCTGCTTTATTACCTATGAGGTCAGACAATTAAGTCTGCGAACTTCGTTGTTCTAAGCACCACAAACCTCATTGCTGAATACTCCTACACTCGCTGAAGTCCTCCCCTTGGAAAGCCGTGCACGGACGCGGCACCTAGTCCACCCTTCAAAGCAATTTTGGAACTCTTTCTGGAATGGCCATTGTGCACAGTGGCAAGGCGGCAAGTTTGCGAACTCAGTTGTATGGTTGTCTGTGAGGGAGTTTTTAGCCAGTAAATAACTGTATTGGGACACCCTCCCTGCTCACCTGATCTGGCCCCCAGTGACTTTTTTTCTTTACCAGAAGATAACGAAAATATTGAAAGGAAGACATTTTGATGAATTTTTGATGGACTGACACAGTGGTCACAACAGTGTCTTAAGCATAAAAATGATTGTGGACATGGCACAAGACCGGGCAGTGTTTCACTCTGTTGTTCATACAGTCGCTATGAGTTGGAACCGACTTGATGGCACCTAATGACAACAGGACACCAAGGGTACTATGATGACAGCTCTGATGCTACTCTAGAAAAAGAGTTCCAAAATTGCTTTGAAGGGTGGACTGGGTGCTGGGATCAGTGCACAGCTTCCCAAGGGGAGGACTTGGAAGGTGACCGTAGTGATATTCAGCAATGAGGTCTACAGCACTTTTTCTAGGATGAGTTTGTGTACTCCATTTGCACTCCTCAGATGTGACCACATTTGGAGTATTTCAGATTCAGGGGATCTGACTCTTCATTTTAACAAAGACACTGAAAAAAAAAAATGGAGTTAATCACAAGAAGAATGGTCAGGATAGTTATGGGGGTCCATAAATCAAGTCCTATAAGGCAACTGGGGATATCGGAGTGAAGAGTGATGGGAAACAACGTGTCTTAGACTGGGTTCTCTAGTAAAGTAAAACTAGGGAAGCATATAAATATATATAAATATACAGAGAGATTTATATCAAGGAAATGGCTCATGTGTCTGTACAGGTGGTAAAGTCCCCAGTCTGTGCATCAAGACAGAGGGTGCGGAGACTGCAGGGGCTGGCTGAGCCACCATCAGCAGGTCAGACAGCAGGCCTCTGGCTCACAGGTCACAGGAGGCCAATGAACCGCAAGATGAGCATGTAAGCCGCTAGCTCAGGTCCCAAGAACTGAAGGTCAGACGGACAGGAGCCCACTGCAGGACCCAGAGTGAGCAAAAGCCCACGAGCTCTGCCAGAGAGCCCACCTATATTGGACGCAGGCCACACCTTCAAAGAAACTCTCTCAGTTGACTGGCTGCTCATAATACAGCTCATCACAGAGGTAATTATCTTAATCAGATCTCATTATGGAGGTGATTACATCATTAGATAGCTGCTAAACGACATCATAACCGGCAAATTACTGAGAACCAAGGCCCTGCCAACCAGACACCCAGCCTTAACCATCACAACATGGGAGAGACATGTTAAGCCCTATGCTGGCATCACATGGAGGAGACGGTGGACATGTTCCATGTGCAGCCCCTACCCTGAGTAGGAATAGGGCCAGTAGGTGGGGAACTCAGTCATGCGTTGCAAAACCTTTCCAAACACCTATTTTGTTCCAAGCACAATGCTGGACTAGGGAAGGGTGTGATGATGACCCAGACATAACAATCTGAGTCCTGTCCAACGCTGGGAAGAACCTTCTGAAAGCCAGAGCTGTCCAGCAGCAGCATGGACTTCTTGAAAAGTAGCGAGTGTGCCTGTCCTCGGTGTATTCCGGAGCAGACTGCACGCTCCCTTCCTGGGATATGCCGAGATGAATCCTTTGGGTGAGTGGGAAGCCAAACTCAAAGCCAAACCTGCTGCTCTCGAGTCGACACTGACTCACAGTGACCCTACAGTACAGACTAGCACTACCTCACAGGCTTCCTGAGGCTGCAAGCCTTTTACAGAAGCAGCTTACTACACCTTTGTCCCATGGGGAGAATGGTGCATTCAATCTACTGACCTGGTGAGGAACTGAGTGCTTAACCACTGCGTCACCGGCGCCTGCATGGTAAGGGGGCCTAAATCCCATTCCAGTTCAGAGGTTCAGAGATGTTCCTCTATACCTGGGCAGGTGCTGCACTGAAAGTGTCATTGTGATGCTGCTCTCTCAGCCTTACCCACTCTACTGGGTGCTCTGTGCCTGCTGACAGGGAGCCTTCTCGGCCAGTCGACTGGAGGGCCACCGCCATCTGCGCCAGGGATGACAGGCTCCCGGCAGGTCTATGTGGGCTGAGGGAACACGGCATCGAAGCCATGTCCACACAACCTGCTCAAGAACACCCCACGGGCAGAAAATGTTTTCTTCCTCTTTAGCTCTCCTCTGTTGCTGTGCCAGGCGGGCACAATGGTGCCTTTGAGAGGGTCAGCTGGGAGGAGGTGTTGGCAGGGAGGCTGGAAGGCAAACATTGCAGCTGGGGGGAACCAAATTCATTTCCAGGAGTGAGCCCGCACTGGGTGCCAGCTTCCAAAACAAAACCGCTGTTTCTCAGGGCTCACAGCGGTGAGTTGCCTCAGCGTCGGATGCAGGGCAAAGCCATTTCCTACCCACTGTGCCATCCTCCCTAAGTTAAAAAAACCAAGTAGCAATCAAGAGATGAGATGTGCACTAAGGCTTTCTTGTGGCTGAGGCACATTAACAGGCTACACTGTCCGTCCAGGGAGTACAAGCCAAGTTCCCTCAGCGGAAGCAGGGCTGAGGGCCACGGAAGCTGGTGCCCAGCAGCGCTCAGGGGCAGGCAGGCTTCTGGGCCACAGGAGAGGGCTCAGACTGGAGATCCCTCTCCTTTGCCCCATGAGGCCAGTTTCTGTGACCCTCAGCCACCCAGCACCCTCACTGCCATATGGGCCCTGCCCACTCACTGTCTTAACTCTCTTTGGTGGGAAAGAGGTGGGAGAACCCTGGCATTTCCTGTCCCTGGGTTCACAGTTGTCCCAGACCTTCTGCCACTTTCAAAGGTCCCAGCAACAGCTCAGAGATGGGCGTGGGAGGCCTGCCCACTCACTGGTTAGCGGGCTGAGTGCCAGGCCGCCAACACTGCTGTTTCTCTCTGTGCTACGGTGGACAGAGCGAGGTGCTTCCTTCTATCCTTGTGCCTCCCAACATGAAGGGAAAGCTTAGGGGGAGCAGTCACCTTCATTCTCGTTGACACTAATTGTGGGATTTCCCTACTTAGCTTCAACCTTACTGTCAACGCGTAACGACTGGGCTGTTATTTCATTTAGGCACCGTGCGAGGCCTGGGGATGCAGGATGAGAAAGACACAACCCTTGCTTCAGATGGCTGGCTGCCTAAGAAATAGGCCAGGTCCCACCTGGGAACCCCACTGTCAGTTAAGCGGACAGGCATCCGGTGGGAGCCGGCAGCGTGGCGCAGCCGGGGGGCAGGGAGGTACAGCGCATCGTGGGGAGTGTGTCAACTTCAGGTCACCGCTCTGGACTTGAAACCTGTCTGACCTTGGAGTGCTGACTTCTCTTAAGGGGACTTTGTTTCCTTGTGTCGATAGTGGGACTAACACCCCACCAGGCAGACTGCTTATGAGGATGAAGTAAGAGAATAATACACGGAAGCTGCTGAAAGTATGGGCCACGTGGTAAGTGCTCAGAGATGTCTGCTGCCACTAACCTGTTCTCACGGGCTGAATGACGGCTCCCCAAAATGTGTGGGTCAGCTTGGCTAGTCCATGATTCCCAAAGATCTGTGATTGTCCACCTTCTTGTCACTGGATGTGATGTTCCCATGTGCTGTATTTCTTACCTGTATGATATTAATGAGGTGGTCTCCTGGACTGAATTATGTCCGTCCCCAAAATGTGGGTACTAATTTGGCTAGGCCATGATTCCCAGTATCGTATGATTGTACACTGTTCTGTCATTCGGCAGGACCTTTTATCTACTCGTTTACTGCTATGTGATCCAAACTCCGATGGTCCCCTACTTCCAGAGATAGCACAGCTCTATAAAACAGAGACAAGGACTCAGCGATTTGCTCTGGGACCCTCCAGCCTGATGTCCCACAGGTCCAGTCGGGGACGATATGTTTCACTGGCAAGCCAGAGTTACGGGACCTCATACCACTAAGCCAGCCCTGCCAGGAGCACAGTGTGTCCTTTGGACCTGAGGCTCCTGTGCTGAGATGCTCCCAGACCAGGGCTGCTGTATCACAAGGACCTCCTTCCAGAACCCACGGCTCCCCTGGAGCTGGTGCTCTGAATTTAGATGTGTAGCCTACTGGACTGTGAGAATAAATTTTTCTCTGCTGAAGCCACCCACTCGGGGTACTTCTGTTACAGCAGATGTTTTACATGACTAAAACAGTAGGATTATCACTGATGAGGCAGGGCTCAATCTACAAGATCAGGTTGTGTCCTAAGCCCACCTTTTCTGAGACATAAAAGATAGAAATGAGAGGAGAGACTTCACACCACCAAGAAAGTAGAGCCCGGAGCAGAGCTCATCCTTTGAACCTAGAGTCCCCGCACTGAGATGCCCCCAGACCAGGGGAAAGTTGATTACAAAGACTTCCCGCACAGCCCACAGGGAAAGAAAGCCTTCCACTAGGGCTGGCACCCTGCATTTGGACTTGCAGCCTCTGAGGCCGTCAAAGAATAAACTTCTCTTTGTTAAAGCCACCACTCACAGTTAGAGCAGCACTAGATGCTTAAAACACTTGTTATATCTTGAGATATCATATTTATGTGAGCATGGTGGTATTTATTTCTCCAGCCTCCTCTTAGACTCTATGTCCTTTCTATTAGAGTCATTTCTTCCAGTCTCCCAATTCCTCTTCTAGTGAAGACAAGGATCAGCAAGCTCGTTACTGCACTGGGCAAGACAGAGAAACAAAGACCTGTCCGCTACAGCCAATGGGACATATTTGCATGTGTCTATTTAAGAGTCTGGTGTAGAGGAAGAAAAACTGAAGAAGAGGAAGACCCTCAACGAGATGGATTGACACCGGAGCTGTATCAATGGGCCACACACAGTGACCACTGTGAGGGTGGCAGAGGACTGGGCTGTGTTGTGCCCTGTCGTCTGTGGGTCACTGTGAGTGAGAACCAACTGGACGGTACCAATAATAACAACAAGAGAAAGAAAGGACTGGAATGGCTCCCTTTTCTGAGATTCCCAACTCTCCGGAGTGTGTTGATAAAGACCCATGAGTTCTTTCTAATATTCTAAAAAGCCTAAGAGAAGTAATCCATTTCCTGCTGGCAGGGCCTCATGATTACTCCAGAAGGTGCCATTTGGTAGAGCTTGCTTGGGGACAAGTTACTCTTTTACTAAGGGACTTTGGTGGTGGAAAGATTAAGCTCTCAGGGGCAGAGGTGAGCCTGGAGGATCTTTCCGGAATCTGTGGCAGGTGTGTTCCCTAACCTGCTGTTGCTTCTGAGTCATGACACCCCAGCCATGGCCTCTGTACCAAATGGGGTGTGTATCACCCAACTACTTTGTGAAAGTGTTGGCATGAGAATGAATCCTTAAAAGCTGTTTCAAAGTCCTTAGAAGACACAAAGTGTGTATGGCCAGGAGTCTGAAGACAAAGACAATCAAACCCATTCACAAAATACAGAGAAAGTGGAAAAGCCCAGGAAAAACAACGACATATGGATGAATGGAGGCCCAGAGTAAAACAGGGGGTATGTGCTCACAGGACAAAAGAAGCGTCATTTCAGAGACAGGAGAAGTGTCGTGTCAGAGATGACAAACCAGCAAGGGGACTTTATAGGGCACACTGACAGAAACCATTTTTCCTTCATGGGAGAGGCTTAGCGTGTGTGGATCAGTCAAAGGCACGTGTGGTCGGCGAACGACCAAACGGACTGGGGAGGTCAGGAAGATAAGGCTCCCTTTAAGGATGGAGGAATCACAGCCAGCCCCCACAAGCCTGACACAGGAGACACAAAGACTAAGCTTTCCTAAGGCTATTCCAGGAGTATAGCAAGGCCAGCCTTCTCCCAGTAGTTGTTCTGTTTTTAAAGGGCTCGACCATGAATTTAGTGACCCTATAGGACGGAGTTCCCCTGGTGGTGTAGTGGAGGATTTGAACCGCTGACCTTTTGGTTAGCAGACACAGCAGGTGGCACTTCACCACGACACCATCAGCGTTTCTAGCTGCCATCCGATTGGTCCCAAATCACGGTGACCAGATGCATGATGGGATGAAGTGTGGTCTGTTGTGATCTATGGAGTTTTCGCTGGCTGATTTTCAGAGGTGGATCACCAGGCCTTTCTTCCTAGTCTGTCTTAGTCTGGAAGCTCCATGGAAAGCTGTCAGCACCCTGTTGTTGTTAGGGGTCGTTGAGCTGGGTCAGACTCACGGGGACCCATGTAGAACTGAACAAAACACTGCCTGGCCCAGTGTCATCTGCACAATCACCGCCACACTGGAGCCCACTGGTGCAGCGCCTCTGACGGTCTGTCTTATTGAGGTCTTCCTCTTTTTCACTGATCCTCTACTTTAACAAGCAGGATCATCTTCTCCAGGGACTGATCCCTCCTGACAACATCTCCAAAGCATGTGAGATACAGTCTTGGCATTCTTGCATCCAAGGGGCATTCTGGTTGTTCTTCTTCCAAGACAGATGTGTTCATTCTTTTGGCAGTCCATGGTATATGGTCAATATTCCTCACCAACACCGTAATTCAAAGGTGTCAAGTCTTTGGTCTTCTTTATTCATTATCCAGCTATTGCAAGCATAGGAGCTGACAGAAAGCACCGTGGCTTGATTGAGGGGCACCTCAGTCTTCTGCAGCAGATTGGCAACACACCTCTTGATTTCTAGACGGCACCTTCCATGTTGAGTATGGATCCAAGTGAAACGAAATCATTGACAACATCAATCTTTCAGCATCCTAGCAACAAGCAAGCCTTCACTGACGACTGGGTGGGCATCGTGTATAGAGTACATGGGCCTGGAACTGAACCAGGTCTCCTGCATGGACAGCAAGAATCCTACCTCTCAACCACCACTGCCACGGCTCCTGAGGGCCTGATGCATAGATTTAATTCAGGAGCCTTTCTTTTCCAAAGACACAAAGTTCCTTCTAAAGCTCTTCTGGAGTGTCCCTTCTCCATGAGTGTTTCCAGTTCATCCCCCTTGGAATCACTGTGGCTAGGTTGACAGGCTGAGTGTTTCACCAGTTGCCACTTTCCTTACTCCAAGGTCTAAGAGGCTCCACCTGCCCAAGCTGAGAAGGTTCAGCGCATGTCACAGGGGACCAAAGCTTCAGTATCCCTTCTGCTCTCATGGAAGGCTACATGTGGGTGCCCACGTAGAATAAGAAAATGCCTCCAGCTGGAACTAGAGAGCTAGTTGTTGGAGGGTAACATGGGTAAGCTGCTTGCCCTGTCAAGTCCTTAGTTTTTCTCTTTTGGAAAATAATGGCACTGAGTTAGACTGGAGTTATGATAGGTTTCTGTGCAATCTTAAAGCAATTGGACTCGTTTCTTTATGGAGTCCCTTACGTGTTCATGGATGTGCTACATGTTAATTTTAGGATTTAGGAGTCTCACAGGCCACTGCCATGGATTATTCCTAACACAGAAACCCTGGTGGTACAGTGGTTAAGTGCTATGTTCACCAGCCAACACGATGGCAGTTCGGATCCACCAAATGCTTCTTGGAAACTCTACCCAACAGTTCTACTCTGCCCTAAAGAGTCGCCATAAGCTGAAATCGACTCAACGGCAGTGGCTTTGGTTTGGCTTTATCCCTAACACAGTGCCTAGCACTGTCCCTGAGTGACAGTCACGTAACATCAAATTAATCATTGTTAAAGTGTCTGATTCAGCGGCACTTAGCGCAGGCACCCACACTGCCTTTTCAGGCACTAGTAAAACACCATAATTTAGGTTGGTTCCACTTTGTTGTAATGAAATAAAGTGGTGGAATCACGCAGGGATTTAGGTTGGCTCCACTGTTTTGGAATTCAGACAGAGATGCTGCACGGCACCTCCCTGTGGAGTCCCCTCGTGCTCACGTGCGGGGATGCTCAGCAGGTCTAGATGGTGGGCAGCTATGAACTGAAAGAGCAGGGATTTGAGGCCACCCAGAGGGGCCTCGGAAGAAAGGCCTGGCGACCTGCTTTGGAAAGCTCACAGCCGCATGGAGAACAGCTCTAGCTGGTTGCCTGTGAGGTCGCCCTGACTCAGAAGCAGCTCCTTAGTGACCCGTGGGTGCAGGAGAGCCTGGTGAGTGACACGCATTTTCAGGGCGCTGCATATTTACCCAAGAGGGTTTTCACGGCCCTGAGAGCATCCCCAGCTGTTCCCTCTCCCCAGCACTGGGTGGGACCTCCGAAGAGCAGACATTACCATGCGCACGGACACAGCTCAGAAACAACACCATCAGCAAAAGAGGTGGGTTCCAGAGTGCAGAACGAAACTCAAACCTGTCACCATCGCAGAGACCATACAGGACAGAGCGGTGCTGCCCCACGGGGTTCCCACGCAGCAGCTGGTAGATTCGAACCACCCAATCTTTTGATTAGCGGCTGAGCTTTAACTCCTCGGCCCCCAGGGCTCCATGCAGAGCCTGAAGGGAATGTGGACAGCTCTGATCTTCGCTGTCACCTTTTATTCACTTGATTTTTTTTAAGGGGACTCAAACAAAATAAGCTATTGCTGATGATCAGTTGTGGGCAGGAGGAGTATCTGATAGACCGTTCTCAAGACTTTTCTACATTTAAAATAAGTAAGTAAATAAAACTTTGATTAAAGGACAATCAGTACAATGAGATCTTGCTGATTATCAATTGTGGGCAGAAGGAGTATCTGATAGACCATTCTCAAGATGTTTCTACATTTAAAATAAATAAGTAATAAATAAGATAAAACCTCAATTAAAGGAGAACCAGTGCAATACGTAGAGATTCCCCAGATACACTGGGTGACAGGTATCTTCAGACTGGCTTCCAAATTTGGGTTCACTCTCCTGGCATACTCGGGCTGAAGTGGATGGAGCTGGCTGACCTCTTCTTGGGAACATTGTCTTCAAGATTAGATCAAACATCTAGCGATTTTACAAGGTGGTCTTTTTTTAGCCTATGAAGTGAAACATTTTTACAGTGTGTAGAGGGAGCGACGGTGTGGAAGCTGCCCGTGGTGCGGCTCTTGACCTGGACTTGTCTGCAAACCTCTGCAAAGCTCTTCTGGGCTCGGATGGGGGTGGGGACAGTGGCTCACCATGTCCCTCCCTCACCCACTGCCCTGACCTGTTTATTATGGTTAGAGTAGCTTTCTAGTCCAGGGCCCCTCTGCACGGGAGGGGATGGCCCCAGGGGAGGCTGCCTCAGGCCAGGGATGGTGATAGGCGTGGGGTGCAGGACACCTAATCAAAAAACCAAACCCCCTGTCATTGACTGAATTCTAACTCAGAGCCACCCTACAGAACCAAGGAGAACTGCTCCCTAGTTGCCAAGGATGGCCTGGTGGATTCCACAGCAGACGCAGCGCTTGGCCACTGCACCACCCCAGTTTTCCACCCAGCAGTTCCTTAATCAGAGTCACCAGCAGTACGTGGAGCACCCGTGTCTCAGGCAGGGTGCTGACCTGCACAGGCCTTCCTCTGTGCTCCGGAAGAGGCGGCGTCCACAGCAAGAGTTTCATGACATTTTTAAAGCTCCCTTTCCAAGAAGCATAAGCATCTCCGGCCTGTTTTTAATATTAACCTGAGATGTCCAAATAAATACAAGACTGCATAGACCCAGATCTGGCTGAGGTCAGATTCCTGCTCTGAAATCAAGCATGCAGCCCAGGTGACGAGCACAGGGTGCATGTCCCCACCACGCACCCGAGCAGGTTAAGGAAGTACACCCTTCAACAGTGCCGAGGGGACTGGCTGAGACAGGTCGTGGGGAGTGACACCTGCCAGACAGCCTGCACCTGACTGAGCTTCACCAGGGACCACGCTGCTCAGAACGTCCCCAGGGTTCAGGGAAATCTGGATGTGAAGCGCTGACCTGACCCCTCCCCGCACTTCAGTCAGTTTTCCTTTTCTCAGAATCTGTCCCTTTAACTGGAAAGGTGGCTGTGACACCTGCCACTTAGAGTGGCTCTGAAGGTTTGGGCTGAACACCTAGTGCCATTGCTGTTGACATCCAAGAGCTGAAAGCTTTAATCAGGATAGTAACCATAGTGGGGAGGCCATCCTCTGTGTCCCCATTTTACAGATGAGGATACTGAGGTTCAGACTCACACTACAGTAAGGTACTAAGTCTCCCCAGCACTCCTCTGTGGCCCAGTTCCCTTAGCACAAGCAGGGTAAGGACTCTATTAACAGGCCCTGTGTGTGCTGTAGGAAACCCTGGTGGCGTAGTGGTTAAGTGCCCCGTCTACTAACCAAAATGCTGGCAGTTCAGATCCTCCTGGTGCTCCCTGGAAACTCTACGAGGCAGTTCTGCTCTATCCTACAGGGTTACTGTGAGTTGGCACTGACTCGCTGGCAGTGGGTCTGGCTGGTTTTCTGGGTGCTGCAGAGCTGGGGATGATATCTTCCTGTCCACTGGGCAGTCAGCCTTACTGCAGAGAAGGAAACCTGTCTCCCTCTTAACCAGCTGTTGCTGGTCGCTATTGAGTGGATTCCGACTCCTGGCAACCCCATGTGTGCAGAGGAGAATCGCTTCATGGGGTTTTCAATGTTGTGGGCTTTCAGAAGCAGACCGCCAGGCCTGTCCTCTGCAGGATCTCTGGGTGGATTTGAACCGCCAACCTTTCAGCTAGTAGTTGAGTGCTTAGGTGGTACAAATGGTTTAAGCCCCTGACCCCTAGCTCAAAGGTAAGTGATTTAACACCCCCCCACCCCGAGACACCTGTGAAGACAGGCTTGGCAATGGCTTCCAGAGGATCAGAGCCTTGAAAACCTTACGGAATCAATTTGAGGGTGGGCAATCAGCCACCAGCTTCAGACACTCGGGCTCTTTTCTACTTGAGAAGCTTTTAATGGAGACCGTCCCTTCACGATCCCATTTTAGCTGTAAGTTTCACTATCCCATTTTTACCAAATTGACCAAAACAGACAAACAGAAACAACAAGAAGACATTAGCCAGCTTGTCTGCTCCCTGTGTGTCCTTTATAGGTATGCTTCTCCTCAAGTCACTGAATGCCGAGGCCCATCACCCACAGAAGCCTCTGTAAGCAAAGCTTCATGCCTATGTGATGGCGAGCAGACCCATCTCACCCTTAGCATATTTTTTGGCTGTACTCTCCCTGATGATATTTTGCATCCTAATTAAACCTTCCTCAAAAGTACCCTCTTGTCTCCCGGCACAAGGATCAAGGAAGATGCCTTCTAAGAAGGGTTTTACAACCTCCTTGTCTTAATGAATCCTGACACAGAACGCCCAGCCCGGGAACCCCCAGCCTGGGAATGCCAAGGCCAGCCCGGCCCCGCTGGCTTCCCCCAACTGCACATCCCCCTCCACATGTGAAAAACTAGATTGCAGGAAGGCCCTGGGAAGCTCCCCAGTGATGACCCCCCGCACAGCCCTTAGATATAGATATCCCATTCCCTACATCAGGAAGATGGATAGGCTCCCAAGTCTATTATATTTGGTATGGCAAATGAGTGAATACTAAAGAAATACCCTTCTTAGAACAGCTTAAGAAAGGCATAGGGTGGGGGATGGTAGGTGTTTACTGTCCCCACAGGAAGAGATAAAATAAAGAGTAAAGAAGGAACAAATAGAGACACCCAGATTATAACCTTTAGACCCCTCCTCCTGCACCTTTTGACCTTGAGATATAGATAGAGCTGATTGAGCTCAAGGCATAACTTTGTTTTCACTGTTGATTATAACCACAGTATACTTGCCTCAGACCATTACCTCAAAAACCCTAATGATTAACATGAAAAAAGACCACAAGGTATCAGCCAACAGCTTATGTGGTCAAAGAGAAATCACACCACTCACTGATTATATAAAAAAGAAAGAAAGACAGGCCTTAACAGGCTGCTGATCTCCAGATTCCTGGTTGTCAGAGTCTCATCATGTTTTTCTTTGCCGACGCCACCCATCCCTTCGTGATCCCAGGCCCTGCCGAGGCTGGCCCCTGGCAACTGAACCTTTCAGTCTCAGTTTCTCATCCACAAAATGGGCACCCTAATACTTGTCCTGTACATTCTCTGGATCAGAGCAAAAGGAGATGCTGTGCAGGACAGCCTTGAAGGTCATTTCCTCTCCGATCCTCCACTCCAGCTTCTCCATCCTGAATCTGTTCCTTCTTCTGTTCTTTGCAAATCACTATGAACAGAGGGGCCCCAGCTGCCAGAGCTGAAGCTCTGCATCTGGTTAATGCGCTTGGCTACTAACTGAAAAGTTGAGGGTTCAAGTGCCTTGCAAGAAAGCCCTCGTGACCCCCTTCCAAAAGCTCTGCCATGGAGAATTCTCTAGGGTGCAGCTCTACTCTGACACCCTTTAGGTCACCCTGAGTTGGAGGCAAACCTGAGACCAAACACACTGTTGTTGAGTTGGTTCTGACTCATAGTGACCCCATGAGATGACAGAACTGCTCAACTCTGCAGCAGTTGGAACTGCTCCAGTCAGTAGAAGAGGAAGATACGTTGTACCCTTGCTGAGGAATGTCCTGTGTTCCTAGCCTGGCCTTCTGACTCATACCCACCCTACAGGACGGAGTACAACTGCCCCATAGGATTAGAACTGCCGGCTTTTGTTTATGAGCCATAGCTCGCTGGAGCTGTTAACCACTGTGTCCCCTAGGTAAATCTTTATTTATTGGGTTCTAAGCCAAACCTGCAGCAGAAGACCTGGAATATTCTTTCTTCTAAGTTACCAGCAATGAAATCTTGGTCAAGTGATTTGATGCGTCTGTGCCTTAATTTTCATATTTAAAAAATGTGATGGTAACCCTTGCCTCCCTGAGTCATTCTATCAAATGAGGACACTTTACAGGAGGCAGTCAAAAAGTGACTTTTTCTTCCCCCTTTCCACTTTTCTTAGCTTTCTGTTTATTCTTCCAAACTTCTGTGCCTCACCGGAACTAACTTGACTTCACTCCTTGTTGCTGAGTTGGTACCAACTCATAGCGCCCCCTAGAGGACAGAGCAGAACTGCCCCATCACAGGTTTTCCAAGGAGTGGATTTGAACAGCCAACCCTCCAGTTAGCAGCCAGGCTCTTACCCACTGCCCCGCCGGGCTCGCCTTGTTCATCCATAAATGGGGCGGTAGTCTGCTTGGCTCACAGGGCTGTTGTGTGACCGTGGAACAAAGATTGTCTTGCAACTTTGAAAACGGTGAAGTGTGGAATAAATAAATAACTACAAGCTGTTTGTGAGGATCCCTGACCTCCAGCTGTGGAGTTGTGGGCTGCTCCCCACAGCCCCGGGCTGTTACATGTGGTGGCCACATTACTGAAGTTACATAAGCCAGCTTCTGTCCCCTGCTCCCTAGCTCTCATCTGCCTGTGATGTTCTGCAGTCCCTGCTGTGTGTCATACACAGACCCCATCAAAACACAGTGGGCCGTCCATGCTCAGGTGTCTGGAGACAGAAATGGGGCCTGCTCCCACGTAGTGGGCTGTCAGGAGCTGCCTGTCACAGTCCTCCCTGCTCATTCTCATGAATAAATGCTCAAAAGACTCATTATGGGGAGATAAGAGAAACAGGAAGTGTGCCCAAAGGCCCCCAGCGACCCATGGCACCAACCAGCCCAACCCCTGCAGCGGCTCCTGCAGTCCTGAGCAACCAGCCCCCTCTGTGACTGAGGAAGAGACGTCCATCCTGGACCTGGAGGGGCCTGTTGGGCCCAGTCAGGCTCGGAGCCCAGAGGGCAGGCTGCAGAGGCCAGGAGCTGGGCGGCTGGATTCCGGGCACAGTTTCAAGACCAGCTGCAGGAGAACAAGCCGTCGCTGTGTGCTTGCAGCTGGCCGTGGTTAGGCCAGGGCTGTCCTTCACCCTGAGTGTATTTAAAGAGACCCCAGCAGGCGACGGTACCCACAAGAAAAATGTACCCATATCTGTGCTGGCCACACACAGTGCCCTCCCCTGCAAGGCTGTCCCTTCCTGCTGCAGCTCCTGGGCAGCAGTCGCCAGTGACCAGAGGAGGGGGTCGCCTCTCACAGGTACAGGTGGGCACAGTCTCCAACCACCTCAGGACTCCACTGCAGGTCCCTGCATCTTTCTGCCCTCTGCCCGAGCTGGCCAAGAGTTCAGAGCATTAGCTGGGATTCACGGCTCCCACCCTGCTGTCTCTGTAACCCAGCAACCCATGGGGAGAGGCAGCAGCCAGCTCAAACAGAACCGCACAGAACCGCTGGCTTTGTGTTTTGTTTGTGAAACTCCCTGTGAGTGGCTGTTTTCCGAGCAGGGAGTGGCGGGCTTTCCCACACTGCTTCAGGTCAAATGCTTCTCCTCAAAGGGATGCCCAGGCCCACGTGACTCCAAAGGGTGGCTCAGAGAGAAGCTGGGGGCCACGAGGGGCCCATGCTGGCTGAGAGCACCGGCTGCTTCTTCACTGGTTTTTCTGCCGTGAAAAGCCAACGACACGGCTACAACCCACAGGAAGCTATGAGCTGTGGACAGGGGACCCAACAAGGAGCCGGGGGGCCTGCAAACTGGAGGAAGGGCTGGTATGCACAGAGGCTGTGGCTTTGGGGGGCTCAGGCACCACAGAAATGCTTACAGCACTGTGAAGATGCCAAGAGAGCAAACTGCAGAAGCCAAGGGAGAGGTGAGAAGAGGCAGCTGATCAACTAGGGAAGGAAGCCCACAGGCCAGCTCTACAGGCAGGCCGCTGCAAGAGCCAGGAGACAGTCCAGCATGAGCGCCCTACAGACTGGCTACCTGATTTGTGGGTGCAACATAAAATGCTGGGCCTCGTGTTCAAAGGTGAGCAACAACTTCAAGATGGTGGCTGCAGAGGATTAAAGCAAGCGTGGACCCGTCAGAGCTGGGACCCCTGTGACGCACAGGTCATATCCCACAAAGCAAGCCCTGCGTACCTATGAGTCATCTCTTGGAAACTGCTGTCAACGCAGAAGGGACAAACTGGGTATGTCTGGATATCTCTGGCCCTAACTTGCATGCCCCAGGCCATGCTGCCCTGTGGCCACTAGTCCCCAAATTTTACCAAGCTTAGGACACTGACTCTACTCAACAGCAGCCCCTCTCCCTATACTGGTGGCAGCAAGTTGTCCCCTCTTTGAAAATGGGAAATGGCAAGGAGCTGTGGTCACGGAGTGGTTCAGAGTTGGGCTGTTAATCAAAGTTTGGGAGTTCAAATCCAGCAGCCCTCCTTAGAAATCTATTGGAGCTCTTCTGCTCTGTCCTGTAGGGTCACCTGGAATCCACTTGGCGGCCATGGTTTTGTTTATTTTGTTTTTGATTTTGGCCATGGGAGAAGGGCTGAGGGAAGGGAGGGCCGGGGCAGTCGTCCTCCAGGTTCCAGAGTCCCGAGGCTGTCTGGGCAGGCAAGAAAGGTAGGTCCAGCAACTGGAAACTCCTCAGGGAGGTGCTTGGGAAGAGCAGGAGTTACAGTGAACGGGCTCTGCTCTTGGTCACTCTTGAAGACCCAAGGCAACAGGTCCTGAGGGTCTACATGAGAGTCCAGGAGGTGTCCCGCCTCCCTGGTAACTTACCTCCAGCTCTATGTGGTCGTGGAGTTTCTTGCAGGTGGCAGCAAACGTCTCTGAGGTGCCAAACTCAAAGTACCACAGCTTGTTCTTCATCCTGGACCGCAAAGCAGAGAGATGGCTCAGTACCCGAACAGCTGTCCCCACATTATGAATGGATGTCCACTTACGGACAGCTCCTTGCCCGTTGACATCATGTAAATCTGCCCTCAATTTGGAAGCTGGAACTGCTCACAACAGACTCCTCATCACATTCACCCTCACTTGCTGCACACGCAGCTTACAATTCACTGCAAAGACTCCAAGCTGCTTCCTGTATTAAACCCAGACTGAAACTCACTGCTACTGAGTTGATTCTGACTCATAGCAACCCTATAGCACAGAGTAGAGCTGCCCCATAGGGTTTCTAAAGCCGTAAATCCTTAGGGAAGCAGCCTGCCATGTTGTCTCTTGTGGAGGACCTGGTAGGTTCCAAGTGCCAACCTTAGGTTAGCCAGTGGAAAGCTTTAGTCACTGCACCACCAGGCCTGTTGCACTAGAGTCATGCTACATAAGAACCATATGTACTGTCATGGGTTGAATAGTGCCTCCCCCAAAATAACTTCCAACCTGGCTAGGACATGATGTTCAGTACTGGGTAACTGTCCACCGTTCTGTCATCTGATATGATTTTCCTATGTTTCGTAAAGCCTACCTGTATGTTAATGAGGCACGACTAGAGACAGTTATGCTAATGAGGCAGAGATCAATCTATAGGTTTAGATTGTGTCCTTACCCACTTTCTTTTGAGATATAAAAAGAGAGAAGTGAGCAGAGGGACAGAGGAACCTCATACTACCATGAAAGAGCACAGTGTGTGGTTTTGACGCATGGTTCCCGAGCTGAGCCACTCTTTGACCAGGAGAAGACTGATGACAAGGACTTTTCCCTAAAGCTGACAGTGAGAAAGGCTTCCCCTAGAGCTGGTGTCTTGATTTGGTCTTCTAGCCTCCTAAACCATGAGACAACAAATTTCTCTTTCTTACAGCCATCCACTTATGGTCATTTTGTCACAGCAGCACTATACAACTAAGACAGTCTGTTCTGACTCACCTACAAATTTGACCTAACGACATAATTAGGAACTCATCTCGTTCATAAGCCAGGAACTTGAAATGGTCATGTAGAACGGGTCAGCTGTTAGGACTGAGAAGCCCAAGACCTCTCAGCATTCTCCAATTGTAACACTTTCAGCATTTGTTAATTAGACTTTTAAGAGACAAAAAATTTTTTTAATTGTATTTTAGATGAAGGTTTACAGAACCAACTAGCTTTTCACATAACAGCACACAAATTATGGCACCGGTTAACAACCTCAGGACAAGTCAACACTTTCCCTTCTCAACCTTGGGTTCCCTATTAGCAGGTTTCCTGTTCCCTCCTGCCTTCTAGTCCTCGCCCCGGGGCTGGCAGGTTTTGTGTTTGATGGGCCTGTTCAGTTTTCGGCTGAATGGTGTACCCCAGGAGTGACTTCATGACTGAGCTGGAAGGGTGTCCAGAAGCCAGACGGTTGGGGTCTCTCCAGTCCGTATCAGGCCAGTAAGCCTGGGCTTTTTTTGTGAGTTGGAATTCCATTCTACATTTTTCTCCAGTTCTGTCCAGGATCGTCTGTCGTCATCCCTTTTAGAGCAGCTGGCGGTAGTGGCTGTGGGGACGGTTCATTAGTCCTTTGGACTAATCCATCACTTTGTCTTTAGCTTTCTTCATTTCTGCTCCTGAAGGCATATGACCCACGAGGCAGCCTCCATGGCCCGTCACAGGCCTCTGCACAGACACTAATAACCAGAGTAGAAGGCAGAATGTTTTCTTTGTAAACCGTGTTATGCTAGTTGAGCTGAGTGTTCCCCTAGACCACGGAGAGATGGAAATGTCAACCAGCTATTCTTGCTAAGAACTGAGAGAAAAGACCGTTCTTTTCATCGCTATTTCAGCTATCCTGGGTAGACTGCCAACCACTCTCTGAATGTCCTGGTCACGGCAGGAGAATGAATCTGAATCGAGGGAAGAGCCTATGAAAAATTGAAGGAGGTCCGCATGGCAGCGTGGTCTGGCCACTGCTCTTTCTACTACCGAAGATGACGGAGGTCTTTCAAGCCACTCCCTCTCATGGGTGTATGGTTAGAGCACCAAGGAAAGATCACACAGACTTTGAGCCTTAAGACTTCTGGGGGCCAAGTAGGGGCAAACCCATACTAAACAGGCTAAGAGATAGGCTGCTTTTGTCTACAATCTGATTGGAGGGTGGGCGGAGTGGGGGTGGGCAGACGGGGATAATTAGGCAGAGATTCACAGGCAAGCTGGAAAGAGAAGAAGAAAACTGAGTTGTTTGGTGTCTACAGTTTTTCCCCCCCTTTTCCCCTAACTGTATTTGATTAGGTCACGACAGTCCTTAACGTATAGGTTGTTACTATTAGGTCCCATTGAGTCAGTTCCAACTCATAGTGACCCTACTGACAACAGAAGGGACCACTGCCTAGCCCTATGCCGTCCTTACAATCACTGTCATGCTTGAGCCCACTGGCGTCAATCCACCTCGTTGAGGGTCTTTCCCTTTTTTGCTGACTATTTTACCAACCATGACGTTGGCCATGTCATGTTGTTTCAAAATTAGAGACCACAATTTTGAAAAAATGTTTAAAATATTTTCCTAAGCTGAAAAAAATTTAAACAGGGTTCCCATGTAGCTGGAACTTTGCAAGGTCAGATGGTGTGTCCTGACACTTGGTCCTTTTGACCAGATGGTCCCACCAGGAAGTGTTGTGAAGCTGCTCTGTTCCTTCCAACCCAATTGTCACCTGATTATCAGGAGCTGGCTAAGAGGACACCTGTCCAGTAGACCAGATGACAGATTCTGCTGAGGAGGGATTAAGCAGATCACATTCCTCCTGGCACCAGGGGAGAGGAAGCCACCTTGCAGGCTTCTGGTTGTTCCTCCTCGGATTAGTGGGCCTGGAGGAGAAGAGAACTCTTCAGAAGGAAGAGGGCTCTTGTCTTTTCCTTAATTTTCTACCTTCTTTTGAACCCTAAGCAGATGACTGGAATGAGAGACAAGATTTCTTGGCATTTCTGAGTCTACCTAGAACTTGAAGATGGAACTGCACTCTTCCACTGGGTGACCATTTCTAAGTCCCAGTTGGTTAGAAGGAGTTTCTGTGTAGTGCAAATGGTTAACGTACTCTGAAGGTTTGAGGCTACCCAGAGGTGCCTTTTAAGAAAGGTCTGGAGATCTACTTCCCAAAAGTCATCCATTGGAAACCCCACAGAGCACAGTCCTACACTGATACACACATGGTTGCCAGGAGCCAGGGTCCACTCAGTGGCCACTAGTGGCACCGGCTAGGGAGCAGCTTCTCTGGCTCTTCGTGTGCATGAAAAGAAATGAGAAATGCTGGAGACAAGACTGAGACATATTTACTTAAATGAGAAGACCTGGGCATGCTTTAACAAGACGAGAACTTCTCAATCAGTGTGTGACAGGTGGGCAGGTGCAGTCTAGGGCAGACTGAGTCCCCAGTGTCCCTGCAAGCCTTCTCAGCTACCATCCTGGAGTGTCATACAGCAGTTTCTGTGTTCTATGTGAGCCACAGTGTGAAAAGCTCTTGGGAGGCACTCTTCTAGATGAGTGAGTGGTTTTCTGTGCACATGGTCACGTGCATGTAAGTCATCTGGGAGTCAGGTCGGAAGATTCCGATTGCACAGATCCTGCATCTTTCAACAGGCTGCTGGTCCTGCTGGTCCTGGGACCACACTTGGCGTCCTGAAGGGTCTGCAGATGATGTCAGTTGTGCTCAGACATTGTTGCTGCATGACACTGCATCAATTCTGACTCAGAGCCACCTATTGGGTAGATTAAGACTGCTCCATTGGGTCTCCAAGGAGCAGGGGAGTACCCAAACTGATGACCTTTCCGTTAGCAGCCTGAGCTCTTAACCACTGCACCTCTCCAACATTAGTTGTCCTAATAGTCACCTGGGGAATGTGATTAAAATGCTGCTTCCTGGGCCCTCATCTACAGACGTTCTGTGTGATAGGTGGGCGATGGGCCTGAGAATCTGCATTTTTATGAGTGCCCAGGCAGTGGCTAAGACATGGAGAAACACGCCTACAGACTCTGATGAAATGACAACCAGGGAAGAGGACAGAGCCAGTTAGACCCGAAGGGGAGGGTCACCCAAGGAGGGGGGAAGGAGGGTCAGTGACTATCAACAGTCACTGATGGCAACAGATCAAGTAATGGGGCAAACACGGGCTGCCATAAACACCAAGGCTGAGCCCCCTCACGACACACATTCCAGAAGCCAGAGCATCCCTGTAGCTAGGATACCTGCTCAGTGATTCTGTTTCCAAATGTCACTGCTGGTCTGAATCGTGACATTTGAAAGTCACTGCCAGGAGATTTAGGGTTTTAATAAAAGTTTTCTGAAGCAACAAACTATTTTTTTTCCCCAGAAATGGCTCATCAAATGATCTAATAAGGTTAAGAGGTCATGGGTAGGTCAACACCATGGAACGAGTGAGTCGAACCAGCTTCTTGTCCACTGCTGGATGAACATCCACTGTTGACCGTGTAACCTCTGGCAAGCTATTTACGCTTTCTAAACCTCAGTTTCTTCATCTGTAAAAGGGAGATAATAAAAAAGATCTCTTTCAAAGGGTAGCTGAGACATTTTAAATCAGATGATTGCAAAGCACTTCACACAACTCTCCATGCATAGTGAGCTCCCCAACAAAGTCAGCTATTGATTAGCTGTAACTGCCTCCGTGTTTTAAGTTCGCATACTCAGGTAATATAATCAGGTAAAAGATTGTGTTGTACAGCTGTAGATGTTATCTATTCAGATTGTTCTGGAACAGCAACATACGTAGTCTTATTTGTTAAACGATGTGTTTTGAGTTTCACTTATAAAGTAGGCTTCCCATGTACCTTACGTAGGAGAGTGTTTCCAGAGTTACAGTCCACACTCTAAGCCTTGGCTAATTGCCCTGAGCAGTCATACTGTCGGTCAAAGATAAGATGTTGATTGTGAATGTGCTTCTGAGAAAGAGCATGTTTGGTGCAAGACCAAAGTGCTTATTAACTCAGCAAACACTCAATGAGTAGCTCTGTGTACCTGGGACTGGATGGGGTTTTAATAGGTACAACAAAGGCCAGAACATAGCACTCCAGGCCAGGTGTACTGAAAAGGACAGGCAAAGAAACAGATCACAGTATGGTTGTTTAAGCACTAGGAAGAGCACACAGGAGGATGGGGGCCAGGGCTGGTCAGAAGAAACATCGTAGAGGGCTGATACCTGGGCTGAATTCTGAAGAATGTGGAAGAGAAACAGAGAACGGTATTCTAGGCAGAGGAAAAGCTGTGTCAATGGGACAGAGCAAAAGAGAGCCTGGCACTGCTGCAGAAGACACAGAACTCAAGGTGGGGTTGCCTAGGTAAGGCTGGAGAGGCAGACAGGAGCAAGATTGTGGAGGCTGGGAATGCCATACTTTGGAGTTTGGGCTTTACTTGCAAGTCTCCAGGGACAGCAGTGTAGTAGTAGAAGCAGCAGTGACCTGATCAGATTTGTGCTTTTAGAGATCCCTCTGTCCCAAGTACAGAGAGTGGACTGGAAGGAGCAGATACAGACAGGAGGCTTGCAGACCAGTCTGGAGACGGAAGAGAAATCCAGGAGAAAACTGGGAAGGGTGCAAATAAAGGCAGTGACGGTGGAGTTTGGGAAAAAATAATTGATTCACAAACTAAAATTTGGATCAGTGGAGCTGGTGGGCTGTGGGGTGTGAATGAAGAAGAGTAACAGAAGTGACTCCCAGGTTTTTGCCTTGGACAGCCTGAGAGATGGTGGGTGCCATTCCCTGGAAGAGTCACGGGAGGTCAATTCTCTAGTGGCAGTCTTCTTTGTAACTGAATGACATCACTTTCATCCGTCTGTCCGTCCGTCCGTCCACCCACACAGCCCAGCCAGCGAGCCAGCCACCCATCCCCCACCCACCCATCCACAAAGCCCACCCACTGACCCACCCATCTACACAGCCCCAGCCACCCACCTACCCATTCACCCATCCTCCATCCAACCCATCCATCCATCCATCCATCCATCCGCCACCCAACCACTCGTCCACAAAGACCACCCACCCACCCACCCACCCATCTATACAGCCCAGCCTCCCAGCCACCTATCCTCCATCCACCCATCTGTACACTCGTTTACCCATCCATCTGTCCATCCACCTGTCCACCTGTGCATCCACCCATTCACCCATCCACGTACCCACACATCCATCCATCTACCCATCCATCCATCCATCCCACTCATCCACAAAGACCACCCACCCACCAACCTACCCATCTACACAGCACCCCCTATCCATCCACTCACCCACCCATCCATCTATCCATCCATGGAACGTCTGCTGAGCCCTTACTGACCAGGCACAGAACCAGGGTGGTGCGTGTGATTGGCGACCAACTCCTAACTGAAAGGGTGGTGGCTGACACCCAACCAGCAGCTCCGCGGAAGCCCTGGGAGCTCCGCTTCTGCGAAGGGTACAGCTGAGAAAACCCCACGCAGCAGATCTACCCTGTCCCAAATGCAGTCACCACGAGTTGGGGCTACTTGACAGCAACTGACTACGAACCACAAATGTGCTGAATACCGTGTAGGGCCTGGAGATGAGTCATCCACAAGACAGGCAGACTCTCTGCCCTCACGGAGCTCACACACTTCTAACAGCTCCCCCAAGGCTAGTATCTGATCTGCGCGAAACGGTGTATTCAAAATTGAAGGACTTCGATTTCTTTAACTTGGGTGCTTTTTGGTTAGACGTGAATGTACTCCATTTCCACAGCCTCTTGGTTTTGCACTGGGCTGACCATTGTCCATACATCACTGCTTTCAATCCCCAGAACTCAATAAGCTAGATACTGTCACCAGAAATAAAGAAGCTAAGACTTGGAAAGGATAAATAACGTGCCTGAAGTCTCAGAGCTAGTAAGCAGGGGGTGGGGTGGGGTGGGCAGCGAAGGCCTGGCCTTGTGACCTCAGAGCCATGGCTTTCTTACAATAGTGCTGCTGGGACATGCTCTGCATCTGGTAGTGACACCCTGTGCTGTGGTGTTCCCTTTATCACCCTTTTGGACTGACCTGCTTCTCCTTCACCAGAAACTGTTAAATGGATGCACCTAGGGCTGGGGGTACTCGTGGGTGCATCACATCTGTCACGGATTGAATTATGTCCCCCCAAACATCTGTCAACAGCTGGGTCACGATTCCCTGGTATTATCTACCATTTTGCCATCTGACGTGCTTTGCCTGTGTTGTAAGTGTCATCAGTACAATGCAATGATGATGAATTAAAAAAAAACCCAACCATTACTGTCTATTCTGACGACAGTGGCAGTTATACTGATGAGACCCACAAGATTAGATAGTGTCTTAAGGTAACCTCTTTTGCCACACGAAGGAGAGAAGTGAGCAGAGAGACGTGGGGACCTCCTATCACCAAGAAAGCCGCTGGACCTGAGATTCCTAGGCTGAGATGTTCTCAGACCAAGAAAAGGCTGGTGACAAAGACCTTTCTCCAAAACAGACACAGAAATACTGCCCCTACAGCTGATGCCCTGAATTTGGACTTACAGCCTACTGGGCCATGAGAAATCACATTGCTCTTTGCTGAAGCCAACCACTTGAGTTATTTCTCTCATAGCAGTAGTAGATGACCAAGACAACATGCTTGGAGATACGGACCACTGAAGAGTGTCTGCCTCTCCCTGCTCCAGCAGTCAAGTTCTAGGAGTCTCGGTCAACGTATCTCTCACAGGAACCTCCTGGTCTGGAATCTGCAGAGCCTGAAGTTGTCAGGGGGGCCAGAACTGACCCCTAGCAAGGCCAGGTTCTTCCCAGGATGACCTGCACCTCTTCTTCACTCTGCTCACACAGGGATGGGGCACAGGCACTGTCCTTCAATCATACCCAGCACAGATGGGGACAGGGAAGACAGTGCTGTCCCAGGAGACACACAGAAATTACTCTTCTGGTCCAGGGTGGGCCATCTTCAGCCACTCGTGGTAGGAGAGGGCACGGTGGTCCTAACGCAAAAAGCCCAGAACAGAATTAAGGCATCTCGGGTTCAAACTGTGGCTTTGCCACTATAGGGAGCCTAGCTTTGAGCAAGTTACTTGACTTTTCTGAGTCTTCTTACCCGTTAGATTGGCTGATACTTAGAGTGTTACAAAGATTAAATGAGATAACACACGTAAAATCACCCAGCACCTGTCTGATTCTCTGTACTCATTGGCTCTCGTCCTCAGTACGCATTACAGGTTCGCTGACTGAACGTTGCCGGTGGACTGTCAACAAATCAAAGCACTCTTTTCCTATGGGTCATTTATCTGGTGACTCAGGAAAAGGAACCACTAGCTTTTATTTGAAGTCATTCACGAGGGAGGGTTTTCGTTGCCTCTGTCCCAGGTACCAGAGTGGCTGAAGGAATAAAGGCAGGTGGTAAGTGGTAGGCCCGGAGAAGGGAGAGACTGCCCTGGGGATAAGGGTTGCTCAGGTAGAGACGGCCGTGGGGGCCTGCCTCGTTGAAGTCAGGGCCATGAGCATTGCACCTGCTGCAGAGGCCGGTGTTGGACCAAGAGGCCTAAGGGCAGGTAAGACCAAGGACTCCACTGGCAGGCTGGGTTCCCCGAGGGTTACTGGCTGTCTCCTGTTAGGGAATCCAGACACGACTCAAGCTCTCATCTCCCTGTCATCACATACCAAGACACCAGGGAAGCCGTAGTCTGGATTCCTTGGGTTCTGTCTACACCGTCAGAGCTGTGGCGCGCTGACAGCTTATTTGGTGATCTGGAAGGAGACCCAGGCTTGCTTTCTGCGTCGTGCATTTCCTGGACTGAAGTGAATTCTCGTCCTCCTCACCTGCTCCTTCCTCTTCTCCTTCACCACCACCAGGACCCAATACCACCACCTCCACCGTATCTTTCCTAAGCCATTGTGTTGGTGAACGCCTGTAGTCACACGATGTCCCCGCCAACCTGAAAGCCTGAATGCCAATATTCCTTCTTCCGTTTTGAAGGTGTCTCCCCTTTCACTCTACTCTTAACTCTTGGTGGAGGACCAAGTGGTTTCATCTTCTGTTGTACAGGGACGGCGTGTTCACAATCTGAAAGGCCTGCGTCTGTGCCTGGCTGTGCCGTTTACTGGCTGAACACATTATTTAAGTTCCTTGAACCTTCATTTCCTCGTCTGCAAAGTGGGACTGTTAATCTCCACCCAACAACATCGCTGTGATGTGGCAAATGGAGGCAGCCGGCAGGTCCTCAGCCCACGGGCGGGGCTCAGCTGCTCTTCTTCCTTGTTGCTAGGAGACACAGCCACAGGAAGATTCAGCCCAGAAGGGTTGCAGGGCTCAGGGCAGGAGCGGTGTGGAGTTTATCACCAGCAGCCAAGACTCCGGGAAGAAAACAAAACTAACAATGTTTTCATAGCTTCTGGAATGCTTTTTCTGCACCCCTCTTCCTGATTTTCTTTGGCCTCTCCTTTCCCCGCCATAATCACCTTTCCATTGGAGATGACTAATCTTGAACCAGTTGCCCTGATCCTGACTTCCAGGTCCAGAAAACTCTTTGGTGCTCTATCAAGCAGGCAAGTGTCCATGTGCATCCATTCGGGGCTCCAGGAGACTCACAGCCACTTGGAGGAGTGGCAAGTAACACTAGTGAGACCATGGATGGCCTGCCTTTCTGGGTTTCCTTAATTTCCCTTGGTTTACAAGAAAACAACATCAACCGCAAGTGAGTCAGTCGAATCTTCCCTTCGACAGATGTGGGGGAAAGGAGGCAATGAAGAATGTTCTCATACTTGATAGTAACTTAGGACTGAAACCCAGGCATCATCCTGATGGCTATAAATAGCCTGTTTTTAAGGATGTCCACGAGTCAACCAGGCTGACTGCTGTCCCCTGTCCCCAGCAAAGGCATCTTATTTAACACCCTACCCACTCTCCACCTCTACCCCCTGGGGTTTCTGGGGGCCCTTTTCTGAGAATCTGGGAAGTTTTAAGAGCTATGGACTTTTGAAATGATCATAACATGAAAAAAAAGATATATATATATTTGGGGGGTTTAGAAAAGTC
Organism: Heterohyrax brucei; assembly: GCA_028571685.1. NCBI lineage: Eukaryota > Metazoa > Chordata > Mammalia > Hyracoidea > Procaviidae > Heterohyrax > Heterohyrax brucei. The sequence goes on along the minus strand of CM053157.1, from coordinate 83,196,592 downwards.
CACATAGAATACGCTCCAGTTATTTCTATAAATAGATGCCCTTGGAGCGAACACATTCCATTTTGCGGTTTGGACTTTGATGATCAGACTCCTTGAGTGAGTGGCTCGTGACTCCGTCAGCCAGGCCACTGTGCCAGCGGGCATTAGGGTGAGAGGCCTGATAAAGCAGATGCTGTCCCAGGCATCAAGAGGACCAAGTTCCGCCACAGGCCATGACAAGGACAAATGTTGAAAATGTGTCCTAAATGAAATAAGTCAGAAACAGAACGACCCACTGTCATGGACTGAGTTGTGTTAACTTAAAAATGTGTGTAGCCATTTGGCTGGGCCATGATTCCCCGTATGGGGTGACTGCCCTCCAGTCTGTGATTTTCCTAGGCTGTAAATGCTCTTCTCTGCCTGTAGTAAACACAAAGAACTCTGTTAAAGTAGGACTGTGGGACTGCCACACCCCGACTAAGGGAGTTTCCCTGGAGTGTGGCTTGTACCACCTTTTATCCTACAAGAGAAAAAAGGAAAGGGAAGCAAGCTGAGAGCTGGGAGCTCGTCCCATCCAGGTCCTTCAGACCTGAAGTTCCTGAGGTGAGATGTCCTCATGTCAGGAGCCGTGGGTGAGCCCCCAGGCCCCGACATACAGGAAGCTTGTAGGGCTGAAAAAGCCCGCTCGCGCCAAGTTTGAAAAAGCCCGCGCCCGCGAAATTCAAAAGGCCCGCGCATGGGAAAAACTTCCTGCCTGATGTCACTGCCTTAGTCATATGTATATCCAATCCCCAGCCGACAACTACCTCACTCCAAATGTCACTCCATCCCTACGTCACTTAATCCCTCCCTTTATTCCTACCTCTATAAATATACCTCATTTTGATAATAAAATTGGGGCTTGATCAGAATTTTGTCTTGCCTTCCATTTTTCCGCCTTTCCTGTTTACTTTCACAGGCTCTCCCTCGTCCTTTCATTGATTTGTCCCGCGGGCCGGGGCATCCTCATACTGAAACTGGACTTGGAGCTCACTGGATGGTCATAATAGAACTTCTCTTTTTGAAGTCACCCACTGAGGTGTTTCTGTTCCAGCAGCACCGGACAGCAAAGACTCCTGTATCCTGTGATCCCAGTCAACCCACCATTGAGGGCAGGCAGATGCAGAGAGACCAGAAGAACCTAGCAGCCACCAGGGGCTGGAATGACCAAGGGATGAGGAGTTCTTATTTCATAGGGACTGAGTTTCCACTTGGGGTGATGAAAAAGTTTTGGAAATCAGCAGCACGCAAAGAAGTACAGTGCCATCCATGACTGCATGGCGCTGTGGACGTAATTCAGTCCCTGAACTGTACGCTTCAAAGTGGCAGAAATAGAAAATTTCCACTTCGGTTTATTACAACAAATTAAAAAAATAAAAAACAAAACAACCCTTTACAGGGTAAGGAGACCCTGGTGGCATGGTGGTGAAGCGTTCTGGCTGACCACCAAGAGGTCAGCAGTGGGAATCCACCCGGTGCTCCTTGGAAACTCTACTCTGTTCTATAAAATCACTATGGGTTGGAACTGACTTGATGGTAGTGGGTTTCTTTTTTTTTTTTTTTAATTTTTATGTTTTATCAAGAGCAAAACAAAAAGCCAAAATAAAACCAAACCAAAGCCCCAAACCTACAAGCTATCTGTAAGACGGTGCTGTGCGCTGTGCTGACAGCTGAGGGACGTGCTGGAGGCTGGGGTGGCCCGCAGGAGGGAGCCAGCCTTCTGGCTCCAGACCTCATGCACACTAGCCACGCGTCACCAGGACAGCCACCAGCATCTCCCTCAGTTTCCTCACATCTGGGCTACATGATCCCTCAGATTCGTCCTAGTTCCCTGAGCCACCTGAGAGAATGCAGTCCAGGACAGGACGGGGCACAGTGCGGAGGGCCCCCCCCTGCACCCCAGCGGCCACCACACTGAAGGGCAGGCTCCGGGGTTGCCAGAGTGGGCATTTCATCCAAAGAAGCCAGAAATGTGTATTTCTATGTAAAATCTCTCGATTTTTCAGAGTTGCCAAGTGGTTCAACTTTTAAAGAAAACACTGGATAGGCCAAACCATACACATCAGGGGAAAGTTTTCCCTGAGGGCTCCACCTAGCCAAAGAGCCATTTCTGTATGGTCATTATAAATTTTCATAAGGTTCATCTCAACTGAAAAACAAACACCAAACTGACCTCTCTCCACACGCCTTTGCCTGTGCTGAGTTATAGGCGGTATGGTTCCTACAGCTACCAGAAATGGAAGGAGCCCCGGTAGCGTGGCCGTTCAGCGCTCTGATGCTACCTGGAAGGTAAGTGGTTTGTGCTCAGCCAGCAGCTCCACAGGACAGAAGACCTGGCAGTCTGCTCCTTTGAAGGCACAGCCCAGGATAATCTATGGGGCGGTTCTGTGCACACATGAGATCGCCCTGAACCCAAACTGAGAACAGTGAAGACAGGAAATCACACAGGTCTAACAGTTGATTCCAACCCATAGTGACCCTACAAAATAGAGCAGAACTGCCCCACAGGGTTTCCAGGCAGTGACTGGTAGATCTGAACCACTCATTTTCGGTTAGCAGCTGACTGTTAACCTCTGTGCCTCTAGGGATCCATAATCAAAACCAAACAAACCTGTTGCCCTGGAGTTGAGTCTGACTCATAGCGACTCTATAGGACAGTGCAAACTGCCTTGTAGGGTTTCCAAGGAGCAGCTGGTGGATTGCAACTGCTGACCTTTTGGTGAGCAGCCATAGCTCTTAATCACTGAGCTGCTAGGTCTGTCACAGACACACAGAAAGGACAAATGTAACTAAGACAGTTGAATTATACTTGATTCATGCATGATAATAACACTGAGATCACTTTGTGTGTTAACATTTAACACTGAATCCTAAGTGCCTTGGAAAGTTTCTTAGCAATTGCGTTAACCAAAGTTTAGATCAACAGCTTAAAAAAAAGAAAAAAAAAATACAAACACCCAAGCCAGGTAGACTTGGTTCTAAGGTCTGAATGTCAGGTCTGTGAGGGGCCCCTGACCGTCCCTGCAGAGGTGCTGTGGGGGCCATCTGTGCCCCAGCTCGGCCAGCTGCCTTGGCCCATCAGAGAGCTTGTCACCACCTCTAATCCAGCCTCCATGCTGTCCTGTTCTCCCTGCTTGCTGGAGGGGCCACTCGGTGACCCTCAGGCATGGAGCTGTGGATGGAATGATCTTTTCCAAGAGGGGGCAGTGGCCCCTCTGCTTCAAGGGAGAGTGAACACCCAGCCATCAGGAAGGAGACGTTATAAATAGCTGGTTTTGTTCTCTGAATGTGACTCTTGTGCCTGCTGTTCCTGCCAACAGATTTGTCTTGGCTCACTGTGTTTCAGCTTCAAGGGGCTAGGTATTCCCTGGCTTGCTTTCATACTGGGGACAAGCCTGGTTTTCACAGCATGCAGCAAAGCTCGGGTGGTGCAGGACAGGAGGACTGGGGTTCAGAGACCAGGGAGACAGAGGGAGGCAGAAGTGCGACAAATGAACCAACGCACAGACAGACACGTCTAAGGGAGGTAGACGTGTGAAGAACAATGGCTGTATACAAGAAAACAAATCAACACCTAAATGAGCAAGAAAGCGAGGGGAAACTCAACGAAGATGTGTTTGATTGTGCAAATATGGAATGTTCCTGCTTCCCATCAGTTTATTCATAAATCATGTTCCTGCATTAAAATAAAAAAAGGTTGTCTGCTAAGTTATAGATGACAGGTTGGTTGTTGTACTTCAGGGGACTTCAGGTTCCAGGGTTCCCAGTCAGGGGACCACAGGTCTTGAGGTCTGGAGGCCCATGAGTTACTGCCAACATTTCTCAATGTGGAACAGTATTCGTGTACTGACTAATAAAGACTGCATAGACCAATGGCGATTGCTTTTATTTTTGATGTGCCATGGAATTAAATCAATTACACTGATTACCTCTTGCTGATCGGAGGCACTGACTGGTACATGGATGTCACCGAATAATAAAAACAGGAAAATGAGCGATTACTTAGAACAGCCTTACTATGACAACAGTCTTTTTCAATATGGCACTCATAGAGAGGTATGTGAAAATTAATAAAGAGTGTTCTACATTTAAATGGGGAGGCCTGGTGGCATACTAGTTACAAGCTCAGCTGCTACCCAAAAGTCGGCAGTTGGAATCCACCAGCCAATCTTCAGAAGCTCTAAGGGGCAGTTCTGCTCTGTCCAATAGGGTCACTTTGTGTCATATTCCACGCAACAGACAATGGGTACAATAAAAGGGTGAGGAACTGCCTCTCCACACTGGGCTGTGGAGTGGTCCTCTTCTCCGCCATGGCAGCCTCCTCATGGGACAGATGAGGAAACTGAGTTTTGTACCCATGACAACACAGCAGGAAGTGCCAAATTGCAACTGGAACCCCAGCTCCCGACTTCCGGTCCTCACTCCCTCCCTTCCCACTCTCCCTGGCTCCTGTTGCTGTGTCCCACAGGAATCTAACAGAAACTGATAAACCACCAGAGCCGCAGGAACTGGTGACTGTAAGGCTGCAGGCTATTCTCATTTCTGCTTCTGGGCTGGGTCTGTCCCCATCTGCTACCCAGGCCATGGGCATGGCCACAGATGCCAGCCCCAGGTTGCCTGACTCTAGTTGGTCATGACCCTGTGTTACTTCTGGGCCACAGAGTTTGTGGTTTGGGCCTCTCTCATAGTCTCTGTCTCCATCTCTGCCCCAGGGTAACACAGGGTCAAACTCACATGCCTCATGTCCAGAGCAGCCTCTCTACTCCTTCAGGTTAAGTCCAGGCTCCTAAGGTTCCACACCTTCCAGAACAAGTTTGTATCCATGCACTGTGGACATATTTCTCTTGTGATAACCAAAAACCACATTGCTGTCAACCCAGTTCCTTTGATACTGTTGTGTTAGGCGCTGCTGAGTCAATTCCAACTCATGGTGATCCTACACGCAACAGAACAAAACACTGCCCGGTCTTGCACCATGCCTACAATAATTTTTATGCTTAAGCTCATTGTTGTAGTCACAGTGTCAATCCATCTCATTAAGGGTCTTCTTCCTTTTTGCTGACTCTCCACTCTACCAAGCATGATGCTCTTCTCCAGGGATTGATCTTTCCTGACAACATGTCCAAAGTCTGTAAGACACAGTCTTGCCATCTTTGCTCCCAAGGAGCACTCTAGTTGTACTTCTTCCAGAACAGATCTGTTGGTTCTTTCGGCGGTCCACGGGACATTCTGTCTTCCTTCTTCATTGTCCAGCTTTTGCATGCATATGATGCCATTGAAAATACCATGGCCTGCGTCAGGCGCCCCTTACTCTGCAAGGTGACGTCTTTACTTTTCAATATTTGAAAGAGGGCCTTGGCAGCAGATTGTCCCAATGCAGTGTGTCTTTTGATTTCTTGACTGCTGCTTCCATGGGCGTTGATCATGGACCCAAGTAAAATGAAATCCGTGACAACTGCAGTCCTTTCTCCATTTATGACAATTATTGCTTACTGGTCCAGTTGTGAGGATTTTCGTTTTTGATAATCAAAACAAACGTGCTGCCATCTAGTTTATTCCAACTCCTAAGTGCTCCTAAACTGTGTCTGGCCCTTGAGTATAATTCCTTCTAGGGGCAAGAATCTAGGCACAAAGCCTGCCAAAGCTGGAACCTGTGTGCCTCTCTCTGCCACCCCCACTGCAGCTCACAGGGACTCATGTGGGCCTGTGTGGTGTACACAGGCCCCAACAGGAAGGGCTGACTGGAATGCACTACTACCACACACGCTCACAGACACAGCCACTCTGAGGCCACAGGGTTGCTGAGAAGCCTGGCCAGCGAGACCAGAAACTGCCTCAGTGATGTGAATGCCACCACGTGTCCCTGAGGGGAGACCCTGAGGGGAGACAGCTGTGAGGCTGCCAGGCCCAGGAGGCCACCTTGTCAGGTCTTCCTCTCCTGAGGGAGAGCCTGAGTCTGCACGGTGTTTTTCCAGTCCGTGTCTGTTCCTGCCAAGAGAAAATAGCTCCTTCTCTCCCATAAAAAAAGAAAAAAAGAAAAAAAGAAAAAAAGGAAAGCTTAAAAACAAAGGCCCCCCCCCCCAAAATCCTCCGCGTTTGACTGCTTCCTAGCAATCCTTTGTCTCTTTGATGATTTATTCGTGGACGTAAAGTCCCCTTCAGGCAGATATGGAGGCCAGGGGGCGCGGAATAAACTCGGCCTCACCGGTCAGAGAGCAAAGTTGAAGCGTGGGAGGAAGAGAAAAGCCTCCCTGGAGGGACCTGAGGGAAGGCGGGGAGCGGTGCGTGGGGCTTCCACCAGCTTCAACCTGCTGCCGCTGAGTGTGGGGATCCTGACTCAGAGTGACCCTACAGGTCCCCACTGAGTCTGCAAGGCTGAAACCTGTATGGACACAGACTGCCACGTCCTTCTCCTGTGGAGCAGCTGCCGGGTACAAAGTGCTGATCCATCAGCAGCCGAGTGCTTACCCACTGTACCAGCAGGGTGCCTTTCTGGGGTGATTACGCAGCTTTCAGGTAGCTTTCTGACCCTGAACACATGCTCAGTGACCTGGGAAGCTGGCATCTGAAGAGGGTGGGGGCAGCAAGGCTCAGATGGGTGAGGCCTGCTGACGGAACCACAATCCTGGGGGGTTTTGGAACTCAGCCTAACCCTAACCCTTCTCCTGGGAAGGCTGCTTCCTGGGTGCTGAGCATCCAAGGTGACAAAGCAGGGGATGCTGGGGGAGCAGAGGCAGCCGCTGGTGGCAGGTCCACACTCTCAGCCGGCTTTAGTGCAGGTGGCGCAGGACAGGGGCAGTGACATGTCCCCTCCCTCTTCAGCTCACCTCAACCATCTCCAGGGGAATTGGGAAAATCTCAGATCCACTTACCCGATGTTACCTAGGTACCAGGGGGCATGGGCTTTATGCCCCCAACCCCAACAACCAGACCAGACCAGACCAGACCAAAGAAGACCTGCTGCTGGAGAGTTGATTCTGACTCACAGCCACCCTGTAACCGAGCGGAGTAGAATAGGCTTTCCAGAGGGCACCTGGTAGACGTGAACTGCCGACCTTTTGTGTCAGCAGCCCAGCTTCTAACCACTGCACCACCAGGGTTTCCAACTGCACAGCCTGGACACCTTGATACGCCAAGGACCCCCGATTTGATCCTCACACTGACCTGCGGTAGGCACCCCAGTTGTCTGGCTGATGCCTTCAGGACTATTGTCCCCCGGCTAATGCAAAGCTAGGCAGGAAAGACCTCTCTGTGTCTGAGAGGATGGGGGATCGTGCCTGCTCCCTGCTTTCTCTACAACCAGCCTTGCTGTGCACCAGGCAACGCTCGATTCACGGCAGGGTCCACGACAGGTCCGCTTACTAAAGGATCCTGGTGAAGCCAGCTGTCTGTCCCTCCAAACACTGCTCCCCCCAGGAACAAGGCTATGTTGAGGACGAGTTCCTAGGCTAACCATAAAAGCTAAGTGACCCACTACACGCACAGCCACCCACCGAAAGGCTGGATGTTCGAGTCCACCCAGAGGCAGCAACCTCCCTCGAGTTGGTTTCCCTGCCCTCACAGAGCTCTTCCCGTACCAGATCAGGCAGAATCCTTAGCAATGTTTTTCTACTAATGGTACTCATTGTAAATCGTAATTCCAGTCCATCACTCCTTTTCCTTTACTACAGCACTCTCAAAAAAGTTATTGATAATAGGTCCACAAATATTAACTGCCACAACACTGTAGCTGAAACACCAATAATCTGACAAAGTCAGCATCTATAAAAACACTGTCAGCAAAGAAATGATGCTCATGTTTGTAAACACACGCACACACAACCACGTGATTCGAAACAGCGATCGTCACTGGCGGACAGTGACAACTCTGACCAGTACGTTACAAGGTTTAAAAGATCACTTAACACGGAGGTTTAGCCTTGCTGGTGCACCGATCAGTGTAAGCCGGGCTTCTGAAAAGTACTTTTCCTTTTATAACTCACCACTGGGATTTTTTTTTCTTATTCTAAAAAAATATTTTATTGTGTTTTATGTTTACAATCCAAGTCCATTTGCCACACAAAAACTGACACATACACTGAGGTGTCACTCTAGCTGCTCTCCTCGCCCTGTGACAGCACCCTGCTCTCTCCCACCCTGTACTTCCTATGTCAATTCAACCGGCTCCTGTCCCCTCCACCGCCCTCTCATCTGGCCTCCTCCGAACAGGAGCTGCCCTGTTGGCCTCAGGTACATACATAAGCCAAGAAGCACAGTCCCCACCACTACCGGGATATTTTTATTTTTTAAAAAAAGCAAACCAAAAACTCTGCTGAAACACTGCACAAAAATTTATAGCTAATCATTTTGGTGTCACCCTGTCTGACAGTGTCACTCGGTGTGGTCTGTACACTACAGGGATGCCGCTGTTCAGAGGTACCACTCAAAACCCTTCGGAGGACAGCTCTCTGATATGCATGGCAAGTCTGGGAGTCAGAATCAGCCGAGCAGTAACTGGTTTGGTTCTGGTTTGGCTCCCAAAGGACAACACGGCGTTTTGGAGACAGCCAGCTAGGGCTGCACGAGTTCTGGCCCGAAGTCAGAGATGCCTGGCTTAAAAGCAGAGTTCAGTGACTATATCCTCAGGCAGTTCACCTGGTCTTTGTACCTCGGTTTCTTCATCTTTGAATTGGAATTGAAAATGTATATGGGTCATGTGATAGGCATCCAAGCAACACACCCTAGAACTCCACCGTATGGAACTGCAATGCAATCCACTGTAACGTATAATGAAATCCTGGTGGCCTAGTGGGTACGGGCTGTGGCTGCTCACTGAAAGGTTGGCAGCTGGAATCTGCCAGGCGCTCCTTGGAAACTCTCCGGGGCAGTTCCACTCTACACTGTAGGATCGCTGTGAGTTGGAAGAGGCTTGACGGCAGTGGGTTTGGGGTTGGGTCCTGTATAAATCTGGCTTTCTGGCCTCATGGCTTTGGAGTTTCAATTTGAAATCTGGGTGACGCCTCTTTCCTCCTAGAATCGGACTGGAGACCTCTAACTTCCTCAACTTTCTGGGGGACAAACGTGGAGACTTGGCCGTGCTGCAGTCCGTGGTGGTGACCTGGAAGGCTGCGCTGGGATTCCGTTAGGATGAAGTCTCACGGGGGCTGGAGATGCCACAAAAAAGTGAGGAGCAGAAGAGGCATGGGTCTTGGTGGTTAAGTGCTCAGCTGTTAAATAAAAGATCAGCAGTTCGAATCTGCCACGTGCTCCTTGGAAACTGGTATGGGTCAGTTCTACTCCGTCCTACAGGATTGTAGGACAGCAACAGGCTTCATTTTTATTTTTTATCTTTCAGCAGAGACAGCGAGGCCTGCAAAAGGCAGCCACTTTGGTTGGCATGACCTTTCTTTCTTTTGCTGTCAGGGAACTCCAGGTCATCTGGTCTCTTCCTCCTGTGTCTCCTGAGTTTTCTGTACCATCTACCAGTCAGAAGCCACCTGGTCAGAACCGAAGCCCCTGTGAGAGGCGCAGGCAGCTCACATGCTCAGCTGCTCACCAGGAAGTTGGAGGTTCAGGCCCACTCAGAGCGCCCTGAGGGAAGGGCCCAGGGATCTACTTCTGAAAAATCAGCCACGGAAGGCCCTGTCCACTCTGACACACGTGCGATGGCCATGAGCTGGACTCAACCTGAAGGCAGCTGGCACCGGTGGGTCACAACGGGGTCCAGAATGAGTACTTTCCTCCTTAAAGTCGTGAAACTGCCAGCGAGGCAAGTTAAAAATGCATCAGATGGGACGGAGGCCTGGATAAATACTCCCTTCCCGCCCCTGCTCTCTCTTGGACTCTGCCAGTGTTTAAAAATCTCAAACAGGAAAGCATCAGCTACAGCTTGATGCTGCCAGCAAAATCCTCTCTAGTTCGCCCTTCGGAATGTCACACCCATCTGCTCTCTGGGTGCTCCCGCCCTGAGGCCTAGGACTCCTTACGGTGGTGTGTCTGTTCCTCACACCATGTCAGCACCTGCCACGCACCTGAGCTTGGCATCCCCTGCTGGTCGTGGGCCCTGGTCGTGGGCTCTGGCCGCAGACTGTCCCCTAGAAGCCATGCTGTCTCCAGGTCCAGTTCGTCTGGTCTCATGAATGGGTCTTGTTCAGTCTTCCCCCTTCACGTGGAGCTGACAGACTTGTCCCAGCCATAGGTGGCCCCTCTGCTCCCTGTGCCAGCTTCTCGGGGGAGCTGCGTGGCCCCACCTCTGCCACGGCGCGTATTTCTAGCTCACACCTGCTGCCCCTCTGTGGGCTGGGGTTTCAGGGCTTCACTGGAACATTCTACTTACCCACCTTAATTCTCATTTTAAAGCTCTCCCGTTTGGCCTTCGAGTCTCCGGCCAAAAAAAGTGCTTCTTGGTTTACGTGACAGGTTCTCAGTCCCTTGCCAGGGACTCTCATTCTGCCATCAGAGTCTGTGGTCCAGGTGAGGAGTGAGTCTCTGGGACAAGCCAGGCAGCCATGGTTTTCTCTGTTTCTCTGCTGGCATCTTTAGGCCTCAGAACGGACCCCCACCCCTCCAGTCCTGATGCTTGTTAGTAAGGTTTTGTTGTTGCTGAGTACTGCTGAGTCAATTCTGACTCACAGTGACCCTCCAGGACCGAGCAGAATTGCCCCTTCGGGTTTCCAAGGAGCAACTGGTGGATCTGAACTGCTGGCCTTTTAGTGAGCAGCACCAGGGTGTTGTTAGCAAGATTAATAAGATATGATTCTGGACTAACTACCTCCTCCTCTGGAAGTCAAGGAGCATGATGAAGTAGGAATTTATTATCAAGTTAAAAAGATTAGTCACAGAGGCTGGGCATATTAAGTAGCCAGGAGAGGAAGCTTTCCGTTTCCTCAGCTGTGGTGCACAGGGGCACACACGGCATAAGCTTACCACCCACCTACCTGGCCGAGGTGAAACTGGCATAGGTAGGGTCCTCTGTAAGCCCCTTACCTATGGCACAAAGTGGGGTATGCATGGAAGAGTCAGCATCTCTGCCCAGAGAGCTTTGGAGCCAGGCAAATGGCTCGTTGCGGAACTTTTCTGGTTGAACGCTGCACTGTCTGATTATTGAAAGTAACCAACACTACTTGCCAGGTGCCAACACGTGTTCTGGCTCTAACTGGAAGGGTATGCGACGTTTCAGGTTATCACTGCCCTCTTTCCAATGGCCTCCTGGCTGTCTAGTCCAGTATAAACTGTGAGTCACACAGATACGGAATGCTGTTTTCTCGTCACATAGATGTCTTGTCCTGCAGTCTGGAGGACAGTGGTCCTCGGGGTTACCTGCAGAGCAGCTCTGTGCTCCCCAGACTGGTATGTCTCACAACTGAAGGGGTGATGACAGCTTTCTCTTGCCCCGCATCCCTCTGTTTCCTACACCAGAGGCTGGAGTCACTGAGAACATTCACAATGCTTCTTCTGGAGTGCGACCTGTGTCTGCACCCACAAGCAGACGGGAAGAAGCAGTCTCTGTATTTTTGAGTCTGTGCTCTTCTTTTTGTTCTGATGTAGAGGTTATTATCCATGTGAACTCGGTACAATATTGGTCTCACACAATGCTCTGGGGTGAGAAGATTCTGCAGTCACACAGATTTGGGAAATGGCACAGTTCATCCTGCATGGTCTCCACAGATGAGACGCTCTACCATGGGCTCTACAAAATCATACAGAGAAGAAATCTGCATTGCTTGAAAGTTCCCAGGTGTGTTTGATGACTGACCCCTCTTCCCTTTTCCTGTTAGAAGAGGCATTAAAGTCAACCAACCAATGCTACTTTAATTCATGCTTCAAGAGGACAACCTAGAGAGCTATCTCACAGACTCACATCCAACGTCATGGTGAGTCTTTTGGATGTTCCTCTGCCCCTGCTTCAGAACGTCCCAATCCATCTGCCCTAGGCAGAGTCTCACATCCCTTCTTCCCATCAAATAGGTGTAGGGCACTTCTTTATCTCCACGGCATACCTATTTATTCATCTGACTCTGGCTTTCTTTTGTGTTCTCTTTCCTGAGTCTCTTTTCTTTCTGGATCCTTTCTTTGATGATGTCTAGTAACCTTCCGACAATGTCAATACACTGAGCCTGCGTTTGGCTGCAGTCCATCTCTTCTCTCCTTTGTAAGACACTGTTCTGTTTTTACAGCAACCACTTCAAGCCAAGAAAAATAAGGGATTGGTCCCCACTACAACCTTAACATTTCCTGGGCATTGAGGTGACAACCTGGTGGCCCAAGAATCTGATGGGGCCTAGAAATGTGTTTATTGAGCTAGCACAGTGGAAAATCTTACATATACATCTGGAGCCTAGCTTTTCTTGAGAAATCAGGTATGTCAACATCAGGTTGCTTTTTATCCTGGAATCAGTTGCCTGGAGCCCAGAACTGGCTGTTCCCTTTAGACAAGGCACATGTTCTCCAATTTGCTCTTAACCACTGGGTGGTCCCCACCACTCTCTAATGCCTCACACCCAGCCCATCCCCTCATTTATGCTAACTCTCTGCCCTCTGAAGGCATTTGGATTTCTGACACCTACAATAAACCTCTGCAGTTTCCTCCTTAGAATTTTCCTGGAAGCTGCTCGAAAGCATCTCCTGCGCTTCCTTCCCTATCTGATCCTTTTGGTCTGGTCTGCTGGCACTACTGCTCATGGTTCATAATATGTGTTTGATCTCAAGGGCTGACTAGCTGAAATCCAAAGCTGGTGGTGTATGCAAGGATCATGGCATAAAAACAAGATGTGTCTCAAATCCATTTCTCTTGTGAGAAAAACAGTCTCATTCCCTCTGTGTTTGTGAATCACAGAACAGCATGATCTACCAACTCTGCAGCAATCACAGAATGTCAGATAACCTGAACTGCTGGACACATAGCTGAAGCTAGTGTTGACCTTTCCCCTGAATTTCCTACTTTATCCAAATGTCTGGTTATGTGGAATGTTGATATTGTACTAGTGAGTCTTGAAATATTAAAGGACAGACTATCTAGCTAGGAGATTATCCAATCCTTCATGTCTCTTCTATTTTTTTGGCTAGCTGATTGACTTACTGCTGACCATTTCATTTTTCTTTTGTACACATGTCACCTGATGGGTGGGGAAATGATTATAAGGACAACTCATGAAGCAGGCCATCAGCCAGAATCAGAGGGCATCCTGCTTGTCTCTGCAGAGACCCTGATGATCTGCCCACCCAAGCTAAGCAACAAGGTGGTTTCAGGAAACGAAAGTGAGAAGGTGACAGATTAGAATGCTCTGTGTGGACAGCTTAATAGAAATGTCACTGAGACTTACAGAGGAGCCCAGTGGCCCAGTGGTTAAGAGCTGTGTAGGTAATCAAGAAGGCAGCTGGTTGGATCCACCTGCCACTCATTAGAAAACTTATGGGGAAGTTCTATTGTGCACTATAGGGTCTCTACGAGTTGGAATCCACTTGACAGTGACAGGTTGGAGAAGACAGATCAGAGTGTGAAGGAGGACACGTGTTACCTGAGTGGGTGTGGGAATGAAGGGTGGGGAAGGAGGAGAGTACTGTCACAGGGTGGCTGCAGGGGTGTAAAGCAGTTAGATTTCTGTAGCGGTGTGTGTTCAGGGTTTTATACAGCAAATTGATTATAAACTCTTACTTAAAGCACAATAATTTTTTTTTAAAGACTTATAGTGGAGACTTTAATTTAAATCTTCCTGGCTCTCCTTGGAAATGCTAGGGACAGTTCTACCCTCCCCTATAAGGTCCTATGAGTCAGAATTGACTTGGCGGCAGTGGTTCTTTTTCTTTCTTTTTAAGACTTCCCCACCACCTTTACCCTACAGTAACCCCCACCTGGAGAGATTACCGACACACTTGTAGCTTATTGAGTTCAAAGACAAGGTAAGGCACTTGGCTTGACAGGCACTTTGAAATGCTCTCTATAAAGGCCCACTTTCAACATAAAAGAGACTCTTCATCTAACACAGGAGAAAATATCTTGCACTAGACAGTGAAGAATTTCAGCTGAAGTGTAGGTACAATAAACATGAATATTCAGCCATTATGTAAGTCCTTGACACTTCAGCAATTTGAGGGTTTAAGTACATTTTGGGGATGAGGAGAGTCCTCTCTGATTGAAGAGCACTGGAATATCAGAAAAATGCTTTCTTAGTAAGATGTGAAGTGGTAACACCAAAAAAGTTAAAAAATTAGACACTCTTACAATTTTCAAAGCTGAGATCTGACAACCTCCTAAGAGGGGTATTTATAAGGAGATTCTTATATTGGGAAAGAAGCTGGATTCTAAAGTCTTGTCCACAGTGAGGCCTCCTGAAGACATCACTACAGGTAAGAGTCACACCACCGTCCCTTCCAGGTTGACCCTCTACAAGGTACTCATATACTGCTGCCTGTTCTGATACACACCCATCACAATCAGCAGCATCACCCCGACTCTGCAAAATTTCAATTTCGCATATTCATCTACTGTCATTCTCACAAGCACCGTGTGAGACAGTGGTGGTCTCCACTGTGCACATCAGACAAGCAGAAATCAGAGAAGTGGGCAATTTCCCAAGGGCACACCACACAGTCAGAGGCAGGCAGGGGAACAAAACTCGGTTCTTCTGATACTGGATGCCACAAAACCCAAGGGGTCCGTGTCTGCATTTCCTACCACAGTGACCGGACACATGAAGTCACAGAGCCACTTTGCCTGTGCTGCCTGGGAGACTTTTCATCTATGTCATTAAAGAGAGTCACACACCCTTCTGGTGTCCTGTCTCCTTTCACACCTCTTCCCTGTGCCCCGAAGGTACCTGGACCCTTCCTCCCAGGTCCACTCCCATTTCTCTCTTAAGCTTTCACTCATTATTCAGGGCCCCTCTTGAAAATAGAGCTCACTCCATTACCCTGTCTTCCCCTCCTTTGTGGGGGTTTGGAAGAGGGTGGAGCTCTGGTGGTTAAGAGCCGTGGTCTCTACCCAAAAGATTGGTAGTTTGAATCCAGCAGTTGCTCCTTAGCAACCCTTTGTGGCTGTTCTACTCTGTCCTACAAGGTCGTTGTGAGTTGGAATTGACTTGAAGGCAATGGCTTTGTTTCTTTTTATTTGGAGGAGCATTGGCCATTGCTGGTACGGGCAGCAGCCGTCTTTCCAGCTGGACCCATGGCCTCCTGGGAGGTCGAGACTGTGATAACTCACCTTTCTGCGTGTCCCTAGCACGATGCTGACACCAAACAGATACGCAAAACGTTGTGGCTGGATCAAGGATAGGCTATTGATTTTCATTCTAATATTAGGTCAGTAAAAACAAACAAGCCCACTGCCATTGAGTCAAGTTGATTCTGGCTCACTGTGACCCTACAGGACAGGGTAGGACTGCCCCACAGAATTTTCAAGGCACACCAAGTAGATTCGAACCACTGACCTCTTGGTTAGCAGTCACAGCCCTCAGCTGCTATGCTACCAGGGTTTCCTTTGGGTCAGGAGATACTCAAAAAGATTTAGCCATGGAGCGGAAAAGATTCTGAACCAGCTGAAGTGCTAACAGGTTAGCACCGAAACAACGAGTAATAAAAAACAAAAAGGACACAGAAAAGCGGGAGAACATGTGTCAGCAACCTTACAGGTAGATTCTCAGAGAAAGTGCGTTACAAAAGTAGATCCCAGGGGCTGCAGTTATTTAGGGAGGAAGCATCCAGAATATTAGGGGCTGAATTTTGAGACAAGGAAGAGGTAACGATTAGCGCCACCAGGGGAGACACTGTGTTAGGCAGAGGTATTCCAGTCACGAGGGCAGGTGTGTGGGGAAGGTGAGAACTGGGGGGTAAGCAGATGATGAGACTGGATTGGGGTTTGGGGGGAGACTGTATACATAGAGCCCTGCAAATTAGGGGAGTCAAGTTCTATGCAACGGGACATAAGTTGCTGCAGCTGGTTCTGGTGAACCATCCACAGGACGAAAACCAGGGGACCGTGGGCAGCCAGCCCCATGTAGGGTGAGCCTGAAGGAGGTCAGCATTGAGAAGGGAGGCTGAGGACAGGATGGGCCCAGGTCGGGGGGAGGTGGCTGGGAAACCCTAAGGCTGGCCTATCTTGGGAACGGTCATGAATTGAATTCTGCTAAAAAGCATATATTGAAGTCCTAACCTCTGTGGATGGGATTTGTTGAGAAATAGGATTGGGCTTAGTCTTCTAATGATGCTATGACAGAAATACCACAACTGGGTGACTTTAACAAATATAAATTTATTCTCTCACCATCTAGGAGGCTAGAAGTCCAAATTCAGGGCACTAGCTCTCTTTGTCTCTTTGCTCTGAGGGCAGGTGCTTGCCATCAATTGTCCCCTGGACTAGGGGCTTCTCAGCACAGGGACCCAAAGGATGAACTCTGTTCCCTGTGCTACTTTCTTGGGGGCATGAGGACCCCTGTCTCTCTGCACCCTTCTCTCATTCATATCTTAAAGGAAACTGACTGGAGATACAACTCAGTCTTGCAGAGGGAGTTCTGCCTCTTGAACATAACTGCCTCTCATCCTGCCTCATTAATGTAACATAGAGGTGGATTTATAACAATAGGAAAGTCCTATCAGATAAAAACAGGGATTTCAACAGGGTTTTAACCCCTGCTAAGAACTTGTACTTTCACCCCAGACTTACTGAATCCAAATTTGTATTTTGTAAGATTCTCAGATGATTCTTCGGTACAGTAATTGTTCAGAATCATGGCTCAGTATCAGGAATCATGACCCTGCCGAGTGAAGACATGCAATTGTGAGGGACAAGATTCATGACAGGGCAGACTGGAGTAGGCTGGGTCTTGGCACCATGTGCATGGCGTCCAGTGAAAGAGGAGATGATATGGATACAGGAGACAGAAACGGGTGACGGTGGCACTGCAGCTCGAACGTCTGGGGCTGCCCAGCTGGCAGAGACAAGAGAAGATGCCCTCCAAGAGCCCTGAGAGAGACAGCGCCGCCCTGCTGACACGAGACATCCAGCCTCCCAAACTGTGACATGACACCGTTCTGTTGTTACAAGCCACTCAACTTTTGATACTTTTTACAGAGGCCCTAGGACACCAGTCAACTTGGAAACTGGGAGCAAGACAGGGGAGGGGTCTGGCAGGGGCTGAGGTGTCTCAGACAATTGTGGGACTTCATTCACGGTGGCGGCATGGTGGGGACAAAGAGCCTGGTCCCAGAACTCAGAGAAGATGACATGTTGGTCATCTGAGATGAAGGAGGCTGTCTCCTATTTTTAGGAATGTTTGGGGATCTCACAACCTCTCTCAGTAACTCATTTCAGCCTTTCATGTGTCTCCAGGTCAGAAGATTCTTCCTTCTGTCCAGAGTGGCAGTTCTCACTTTGGGTACGTTTTGTCTTTGTTCTTTAATGAGCCGAGAGGAAGACTACGGAGGTGTGGTCACTGTGTCCTGCTGCGCATCCCTCCACACACATCAGGTCAACACCCAGTCCACTGGCCTTCCTCTCTTCTCCTGGACAAATGTTTTTGGTTTATTTCAGGTCTTCTCAAGGGTCTGAGTTCTCTGGCCTCTAATCATGTCTGTGGATCTCCTCTCATGTCTTTCTTGGGTGCTTCTTTGCTCACTGGGCACCAAATGAGAATCCAGACAGGCTTTGGAATCTAGGGCTCTGGGGTGCTTCATTTTGGTTCAGATGCCTCCTGAGAAGCTGCATTTCTAACAAGTCCCCAGGAGATGCTAATGTTCTCAGTCAGGGACAGTTCTGAGAACAATCAGCCAAAGCAGGGATTCTCAAAAATTATTATACAGAACAATCAGAGATCTCATAAAATACAGACTCTGACTCAGTATATCAGGGGAAGGGAGGGTACATGCTGAGCAGGAGTTAGAACCAGAATGAACTGGTTCAAAGCCCTGTTGGACTCAGACAGACCTGACTCTAGAATATAAGCCAGTTGCTCTACTAAGCCAGGCATGTGGTCTTGGCCAAATTAAGTAATCTCCCTGAGTCTCACTGTTCTCATCTGTGAAATGGGCCAATAATAATGATCTTAGATTTGTAGAGTTGTACCAATGAAAGCAGAGTACCTGAAATGCATGACAGCACTCAGTAAATGATGATCGCTGTTGCTCATTTGGAGTCCCTAAGGGCCACACTTAAGCATTATGGGGCTACTAAGGTTGGTGGTTTGAATCCACCAAGAAGTGTCTTGAAGAAAGGCCTGGTTATTTGCCACCAGAAGGTCACAGCCATGAAAACCTTCTACTCTGAAACACAGGCATTTCCACGCGCGGGAACTCATTGGATGGTGCCTGTTTTGGTTTTGTGGTTATCATTGGTTCCAACTGTGTGATGACACCTTTCAAAACATTTTCTCAACAGCATTCTGGTCATGCTTGCTCAAAAACTGTGGTACTTCCTCATTTGGACAGCAGCTCTTGCTTTCCTCCGTGGCTACAAAACCCATAAACTACTCAGATTCAGCAGAACTAGGAAGATGAGCTGTGCTAAGAGAATGTAGCTTCTTATTCACCTTCTACCAAAGCAGAGCTGCAAGTGGTATGAGAGTTCTTTTTATTTGCTAAGGGACTTAAATGACTTCTGTATCTTTAAAACTCTCAGACTGACTGAACACATCCATTGAGAACTGTTTTAATTGGAAAACACTGGGACTGCAGATAAACTCACTCCAATCAACTCCCCTATAGCTTCTTCCTTCCCTAACCTTCAATTGGTACAATGTATCTCAAGGAAACAAAACACCATGCAGTGAACTTCCTGAAAGAGAACATGTCACAATGCTAACTGTGTTTATTTCTTGCGGAGTAGGAATGACACAGATTTTTCCCACCACAAGCTTTCACCGCATACAGGAAAATTTTTTTTTAAAGTAGTACCTACCACTTTATAAAAACATAAAAATCACAACTATTTCCAAAGTGTGGACTGGGTATCCAATAAATACCCCACAGTGCAGCATGATGGGAAGACTGTGTTTCTGAGTGATGCAATAGGCATGACTTTTTTTAACTTTTACTTTTCTGAACTTCCCTAATTATTTGATGGTATTGCAGTGTACTCTGTAATCATGCTACATGATGTATTATTAAATGGTATAATGATAAATGTATTGACATTTTATTGGAAAAAAACCATTTTCAAATGAACAGAACAGATAAAAACCATGCCATTGGTGGCTGCACTGAGGATTTAAGCCCCGTGATCAGCAGCTGTTCCACTGTCTGTCCCAGAGAGGCAGAGAAACACAGGGCAATAAGCTCAGGCTCAGAGTTTTAAGAGTCTCTGAGTCACCGAACATGACCATCACCTGGTGTCAGCTCTGACTTTGTAACACTAATAATATTAGTAACATTAATCACAACTAATGCAGTTTAAGCAAGCACTACTTAATATGCACTAGTTCGTGAAATAAGCACTTTAAATGCATTGTTTAATTGAATCCTTAAAACAACCCTGTAAGGTAAATTAGATTCCTGCCCTAATCCCTGAAACAGGACTATGTCAGGGTAGGGGGCATAATTTCCTTTGTATCTTCTTCCTTTCCTAATCTGTGAATGTTACAATGTATCACAAGTAAATAAAATTAAAGCAGCAGATGAAATTAACATTGCTAATCAGTTGACCTGGAGCACTGGTGGCGCAGTGTCTGAGAGCTCCACTGCTAACCGAAAGGTTGGCAGTTCAAGTCTACCAGCTGCTCCTTGGAAACCCCATGGGGCAGTTCTACCCTGCTCTGTAGGTCATTAGGACTCAGAATTGACTTGATGGCCATGGGCTTTTACTAGCTGACCTGTAATGAGGAAAAGCTCCTGGCTGTTGGGGCGAGCCCAGTGGAATCCCTGGGTCTCTCATAATTGGAAGAGAGAGAGGAGAGAGTTCAGAGCGCTGTGAGATGTGGCCCACCACTGGTGGCTCTGAAGGTGGAGGAAGGGGGCCGTGGACCAAGAATTGTGAGAAGTCCCCAAAAGCTGGGAAGCACAAGGGAATGGTCTCTCCCTCTGAGGTTTTATGAGTACAGGCCTCCCGACACCCTGCTTTCAGCCCAGCGAGACTCATCTCCGACTTCAGGCTTCCAGTATATAAGCTAACAAATCTGTGTTCATTTAAGCCACTCCATTTGTGAGGATTTGTTACAAAAGTCACAGAGAAACCAACATCACACTATGTCCCTAATTTAACAGATGAGCAGACTAAGCTGAAGAGGAGAAGTTTTCCTGGGTCACACCTAAGTGGCAAATGACAACCCCAGGATTTAAAGTGGGGTGTCAGATGGTACAGTCTGCACTCTCCTGCATGCTATTGGGGTCAGCATCTCCAAACATCCCCTATACTTGGTCCACTGAGATGGCTCACTGTTAGAACTGACCCCTTGTTTGGTCTCAAGTTGGGCTTTCGAGGTATCTTCATTGACTGATCACAGAAAATCATCCGGTTCCTCTTTCACAAGAAAATAGTTTTAAATGTTGAAGGCCAATAATAACTGCTCCCCAAGTTTTCCAACAGCATTTCAGGGGGGGACTTGGTGGCACACTTGTTAAGCATTTGGCTGCTAACTGAAAGGTCAGCAGTTCAAAGGTCAGCAGCTCCTTGGAAACTAATGGAGCATTTTTACCTGTTCCACAGTGCCCCTGTGAGTTGAATCCCTGGACAGTGGAGGCTTCAGCTTCCTGATTTCAATCTTCTTTGGGTATTACAATCCCAGTTGCCTCCGTCCTTCTTTCTTCCTAAGACGTGGTTTCAAGTTGCAAGACCTTCCCGACCTCTCCCTTCCGGGAAGTTGCTGCACTGCCCACACTCACTTAAGGATCTCACCAGTTCCTACCTTTATTTTGAATTTGTATACTTTTAATTCCATGAGGTTACCGTGCTGATGTTGATCCTTCCGAACTTTATCTTATACTAAATTTTGAGCTCTTTTGATGAAAATATTGCTAGACATACAAGAAATAATGAAGCACGGATGACTTTGGGATTATTGGGCATAAAGATTTGAAAACATGGCTTGCTTTTCAAGTTCCTTTTGGCATTATCTCCAACGGAGCCCATCTTGGTTGAGATGAATCATTCCTCTCTGACTCCAGCCTTCCAGGGGCAAGAAGGGAAAACAAAGGGCTGTCCTGGAGAACCAGCAACCTTACTGGAAGCCTGAGCTATCACAGGCTTCTTCTGAGACATCTGGCTATCTGTTTCCCACAAGGACAGGGGAGCCAGTAGGAAAATGCGGGGAATGCGGAGCGTCAGTATGGTTTCACCATGTGAGTTCCAATTTTGTTAATCCTTAGGGCAGAGAGACCTGCATATCAATATTGATAACAGTCTTCTAAACCTTTTGATCAACCACAGTTTTAGATGATCAGTATCACTGTTTCCTTGTTTCTGTAACTGATGAAGGGCTGACTGGAAAAAAGCAGGCCAAAAAAAAAAAAAAAAGAAGAGAAAAGAAAAAACAAAGCGTGCACACACATACACACTCACAAACCCAACAAAAACAAACCCTGGTCTTCAGAAGTTACATGGTGATGAGTGTCTGGTGAGAAACAAAACCTGCCCCTGTTTTGTTCCCTTTTCCCTGCATCTCCCAGGCAGGGGCGGGGAGGGTCGAGGTGCAAACACCTCTGCGGCTCCTCCACAAACACCCAAGAGATCAAGTGTGCTCTTCTGTCACCACCGCCTGGACAGCCCCAGCTGCTTCAGCATGAAGCCTCAGCTTTGCTTCTCCTTTCGAAATACCTCCAGGGGTGAGACCACAAGTAGGAAATGCCATGACCAACTTCGGCTGAGGATTTTTCTGAATCTCAAGTATTTGAAAAATTCTTTTGATACATAGAGGGAAACAGGTGTGGATGGTGTGGGCCTCCACGTGCCCAGGGCAGATCTCTTGTGAGGTGCCAGGAATTAGATGAAGGAAGGCAGAGACCAACCCAGGGCCCAGAGCAGACTCCAGTGGCATGGGATTTTAACCTGTTGTTATACCCGTGGAGGTCAAGCACTTGGCTATTAACCAAATGGTCAGTGGTTCCAACCCACTGGCCACTCCACAAGATGTGACCGTCCCTGCCATAAAGATGACAGCCTTGGAGACCTTATGGGGGCAATTCTACTCTGTCCTGCAAGGTCGCTATGAGTTGGAAATGGACTCCATGGCAATGAGTTTGGTTTTGGCTGGACCTGTATGTGTTAGGAAGGGCAAACATTTGGCCTGTAACATCAGACTACCTCTCTGCAGAGAGTTTCATTTTTAGACTAAAAAATGAAAATTTGTCGACGCAGAGTGACCACATCATGTGTGCACTTTATGGTTCCATGCATCTATAGGATGTCGTCCTGCTGACCTCTTACTGGAGGCGGGGGAGTGGGTTGGGAGGAGGGGATGGGAGATTGCTGGGAGGGCAAGACATGTATGGAGCGGAAAAGAAGAGTGTGCTGTCCCTGGACAGGGAGAGCAGTGGGAGCTGCATACAGATGGGCGTGCAAATTTATATGGGAATGCACATTTCCATTCAATCGTTTAAAAAAAAATATCAGCATCTTCCGGGGGGAGAAAAAAATCTCTAAATGGTGACATTCTATGCACATAACTGCAAAGTACACCACAAGAACTGGAGAAAAGGGGCCCTTTTCCTTCCAGACTCAGTAATTTGAGGTTTACTCGTGTCTATCTCGCCTCCAATTGAACACGCTCTGTTCATTTCAGGTGGGGAACAGGGGCGCAGTGGATGAGGGGAGAGTAGGCATTCACAAAGGAACGGGAGGCCCTTCCGCAGCGACCCGCCTGCCTGGCCCCCGCACGCCCCTCCGTGGCTCCAGCCGGTAAGCCATAGGTGCCCTGGGTATACCTGGCATCTGTCTGCACCTCTCCATCCTCCCACCCTGCTTCTCCTGGTACCACTTCAGCCAGGCTCTGGGACCCTCTACTGCAATCCTGCCTCTAGCGTGCACTTAGCATTTAGACTCAGAATCTTCAGTATTCAGGTTCCAAACTCCTGTCACTTGTCACCCACGGAGCCAGTGCAGTGGATTTTCTCCACAGCTCCAGCCCCATGGTTCGTTGTTCTGTATACTGGCGTGCAATCCACCGGCTGAGACCAGATGTGCACAGATGTGATTCACTGCTGGAATCCCTGCTGTGTAGCAGTCCTAGCTTTCAGCTTAAGGAACATGTCAATACTGCCAAGACCCTATAACTGAATCCCACTTGCCAGTTTGGTTTCATTGGCATTTTATTGGCACACAGGCATGTTTTCCACTCAACAATCTTCAAAAACAAATGCTTATCAAGAAACTTTGTGTGCCACAATCTTACACATTACCTTATTAGCTACTCACAGCAACCCTGCCAGATACTCAAGGAGGAAGCAAGGGCTTAGAGAGATTAAGGAACTTGCCCAAAGATACACAGTACTAAGTGGCAGAGTCAGGGTTGGAGGCCAACTTGGTCTATACTCCACGGCCTCCCTCTATAAAGATCAACTGAGTGTGTAGTAATTTGCACGGCCTATTGTGAACCTCTTAAGGACTCAAGCCACCTTAGGGCTGCTGGGGTCCCCTCATCAGTGACTCCCTGGGCCTGGCTCCAAGAACTCGAACACTTCAAGATCTGTTCACTCCCCACGGGCTTTCGGGAAAGCTGGTTAGCTTCTGGGAGGAATGAAAACCCTGCTGCGGTCTCTTTGAAATGTCTAACAGGAAATATCTTGCTTCAGTCTAAGCTGCTGAGGGACATATTCAAGTGAATGGCACTCAGCAGGTTTGGAATAACACATTCCTCAAGTGCTGGGAGTTTCTCTCAATAACAGAAAAAAATCACACAGTGAGACCTTTCTTTGGGGATGCTTGCTCATGGTGGCATTGGAATTAGCTAGATTTTATGTACATGTACCACGTAGATAAGACCATTCACAGAGTCTCAATCCAGAAATACCTCAGAGAACTGGGTTTTAGATACCAGGAAGTCTTTGGAGGTGTCCACAGCTCTTCTCCTAGTGAGGTCTGTGCCTGAGTGAGGGGCTGACAGCCCACCCCCCACCCTCCCTGAAACCCTCTTCTCTCTATTCGTCTGCCTCGATTGCAAACTTCTGACTGTGAGCCCTGGCAGGTGTGTGTCCTTGACTCCTCTTCTGCTCACAGAGAGACCTTTGTGGTCGCCCAGGGTCCTGAGCTTGAAAGGTCTGGTCCTTGGTTTCCTGCTCTGTCTTCAATGCCTTAGTCATTTGTGAGCAGAGGGCTCCACACTTTTCCTTTGGCACTGAGCCCCACAAACGCCATAGCTGGTTCTGCTCCTTGCTGTGGACACTGGACCAGGGAGATGAGTTACACTCACAAGCTCAGGGTGGGTGGTATGCCTTGTGGTCTTTCCTTTGAAATTCAGAAGGCATTTTCCCACCCAGACAATCGAGACAAGTGGATGGAGTTGGTGAGAAGTCAATCTTCCTTAGCCTCAGTTTTGTCATCTCTAAAATGAGGACAGCAGTCCCTACCCTGGAAGGTTACCATTAGTATTAAGAGGACCATGAATAAAGTACTCTCAGAGCATCTGGTATACACCAGGTGCTTGCCAGACAAAAGCCACGGGAGACAGCAGGAGCAGTCAACTGAACTCGGACTCTGCATTGTGAGTTAGGCTAGAACCAAACCAACTCCGTTACTTAAGATGCATGACCTCAGTTGGATGACTGAGCTTTGCCCAGCCTCAATTCCTGTATCTGAAAGATGGGAATGCTAATAGTTTATCTTGTTTGGGTTGTTTTGTTTTGGGATTTCAAGAAGGTAAGTTGTATGAAGAAGCTACTCTTATCACCTGGCATTCAATAGAGCTCAGACAATGGTACCACCAAACTGAACCAAACACACTCCAGCTGAGTTGATTCCAACTCACATATAGACAAAGTAGAACTGTGCCATAGAGTTTCCAAGGAGCACTTGGTGGATTTGAACTGCTGAACTTTGGGTTACTAACTGTGGCACTTACCCACTAGGACACCTGGGTTTTCAAACAATGGTAACTGTTCTTACGTTGCTTCCCTTGCTTCCCTTACAAGAGCCCTAGTGGTCCAGTGGCTAAGGGCTCAGCTGCTAGCTACGGGGTTGGCATTTCGAACCCGCTGGACGCTCCCTGGAAACTCGATGGGGTAGTTTTCCTCTGTCCTGGAGGGTTGCTAGGAGTTAGAATCAACTTGATGCAACAGGAGAGGTTGCCT
The DNA here is from genome assembly GCA_028571685.1 of Heterohyrax brucei. Lineage (NCBI taxonomy): Eukaryota > Metazoa > Chordata > Mammalia > Hyracoidea > Procaviidae > Heterohyrax > Heterohyrax brucei. The sequence goes on along the minus strand of CM053157.1, from coordinate 83,171,392 downwards.
TATAACACTACTCTGCACTCTAAACAATTCATTTTCAAAGACTTTTGGGGACATCACCACGACCAGATTCCTGTACAGTCGACAATTTCCTGTGTACTACGTGACCTACTACTTGTAACTTCCTTGTATACTGAAATAATTTTCGAGAAAATATTTCAGGATTGTTTCTCCTTCTTTGCTACTGAATTCCTTGAAGGTGGGGACCATCTCTTGTTTACCCTTGTATCCTAGCACACTTTCCAACACATGTCAGGAGCTCAACAGAATTAAATCAGTGCCAACAATGACATGATCCTTTTCATAACGTGCCTACATGAGTGATGAATGATTTACATGTACTAGGGGAGAGTAGACGGTGCCTCAAATAGCCTCCCCTTCACCCTAAAGACCTTTCTTGCCTTGTCCATTACACGTGGCATATCTCTCTCTATCCCCAGGTGTGATTCTTGCTCCATTAACAAAGCTATTGCATCAGGGAACACAATTCTGTTTTACCTGACCACTTGCCTTCCTCAGCAACAATCTTCACAGAGAGGCCACTGGGAGAAGAATCCTGAAGCCTCAACAGCAGAATCATCATTTGATACCTCTTAGGAGTCAAACGGACCTCAGAAATGTGACTTTTAACCATCTAGGGGTTATGGGTTCCTCTAAGAGCTTTTCGAGTGTTGTGGACGTTCTCCCCAGAAAAATGCATTCGCTATTTCACCTAAAATGCTGAGGCGTCCTCAGGGTCTGTGATGCCTTCGGACCCCAGGTTTAGGATTCTTATTAGAAAAGGAAGGGCTGGCACGTGTGATCATATGGAGGAACCTCGAAAACCCGACGCTGAGTGAAATAAGTCGGTTCCAAAGGGACAAGTGCAGGATGATTCCACTTCCATGAACTATCTAGGGCAGGCGAGGGCACAAGAGATCAAAGTTTATCAGTGATTTCGACAGGCAGGAGGGAGAGAAGGAAAAGGGGAAGTCATTGGTTAGGGGACAGTGAGCTTCCTAAAGGTGATGGGAACCTCAGAAAAGGGGTAATAACGGTAATGTCTGAACAACACAATAAATGTAACTAATGTCACGGAAAGAGTCTTAGTGGCACACGATGAGTGCCTTGGCTGCTAACCAAAAGCCAGCAGTTCAAGTTCACCGGCTCCTTGGAAAGCCTCTGCGACAGTTTGATTCTTTCCTGTAGGGTTGCTGTGAGCTGGAATCAACTCAGAGGTAACAGGTGTGGTTTCTTTGGTGCCCTGGTGGCCCGGTGGTGAAGAGCTAGGGCTGCTCATCACAAGGCCAGCAGTTTGAATCTACCCCCTGCTCCTTGGAGACCCTAAGGGGCAGTTCTACTGCGCTCTATAAGGTCACTGTATGTCAGAGTCGATCAGATGGCTGTGGTTAGACAAGTGAACAGTGGTGAAAAGGCAAATGACTCCTTACCTAAGTGTTTGTCACAACTTAAAAAGCAGAGACTTCTAGTTAGAGCAGCACAGACAACTCAACAGGCACTTCAAAGAGCTCAAATTTCTTGATGCGTTAGGCCTTGCTAAGTCACACGCCCTCCTGGAAAATAAAACAATCAGGACTCCCCAGATGCACCCTCAGGGCTGTGCCTGGGGGTGCAACCTGCCATTAGGGTGAAGGGTATCCAGCCAGGCAGCAGCTACTCTTCAGAGAACCTAAGTTTAGCCCAGTAAAAGAGTAAAATGAAGCCCCGCTTGATAATGCCATTTACATTTCCAAATCCTGGGTATCAAGCTTTCTTCCTATCCCTCGTGGCCCTTCCTAAGTTTAGCAGCTGGTGTAATGGGGTAACCATGGCAACCACCACCTGCCTATTTAAAACCAGCTCCAAGGCTAAATAAGGAAGTCTAGGGAACAGGGCTGCTCCTGGGCCCCTCCGTGGACACAGCAGGTACCCCGGGGCATTTTCCAGCATGGGCATGCAGACAGGACGGAAGGAGCTCGGACCCCAAGCTATTCATGGGAAGTGTTCTGTGACTTTGTGAAGTGGGAGACAGCTTTATCCCACAGTGTTCCCACCTACTAGGCCAGCACGTGGATCAAGAGGCAAACCCACGTGCCCAGTGTCACAGGCCACCACTCCGCCTTGACCTTAACCAGGCAAAGGGGGAGGCGCCAGCCTAACCACAAGCAGCAGCCCTGTTACCAGGAGCCGGGAAGCAGGGAGGAAAAGCAGATCCTGGGGAGGACACGTCCTCACAATGAAACGCACACTGCAGGTTCCGTTGTTCTTTTTTAACCTGACAGGTTTATTTTTCTAATTGTGTTTAGTTCAAACTGATACTCAAACACATGGGAGAGAGCTGAAGTGAGAACGGACACCCCAGGCCTTATTCAGACAGTCCAGGTTGGGTAACTCCACCTGTAGATAAGCGACAGTTGCTCTATTTATTTCCCACCTTGACCTGTGTGGTCCTTTTGGAAATATGGAACACTTCCCCTCCCTCGGCTTCCAGGTTCTCTACAAACAGCAGAGGCAGTTCTTTCCCGTGCCGGGAGGCCACAGTGGGGCCCATCCCGGGGGACCACACAGCAGGCCCATGCTGGAGGGCCACATAGCCAGCAGCCACACTGTGTGACTCGCTCTTCCCTAAGCATGCACACCCCCTTATTCTCATTCTTTGTGTCTTTTTCTACACTCGGCTCTTCCTGCTCGGGCTGGCCCATGCATCCTTGTTTTCTGTGTTTTGCTTTGGCCTCCTCTACCCCTGCCAAGCCCCCAAGGGCACAGTCCAGGCCTTGTTTATGGTCCCGTTAAAAACAAAACAAAAATCAGCTGCCACGGAGTTGACCCAGACTCATGGCAATCCCCTGCATGTCTGGGCTCTGTGGGGTTTTCAATAACTTGAGTTTGGGGACACAGATCACCAGGGCTTTCTTTCAAGGGGCTTCTGGATGGACCCGAATTGCCAACCTTGAGGTTAGTGGCCAAGAGCTTTAACTGCACCACCCAGGGACTCCTGTGTCTCTCTACCAAAACAAAAAATACCCCAAACCTATTGCTGCCAAGTCGATGCCAACACCCCCCCAGGACAGAGCATAACTGCCCCACAGGGCTTCTTAGCAGCTACTAGATTCCAACTGCCGATCTTCCGGTCAGCAGCCAAGGTCTTAACCACTGGCTCCCTTTGGGAACCCTGGTGGTACAGTGGGTTAAGTGTTACATCTGCTAAACAAAAGGTTGGCTGTTCAAATCTGTCAGGTGCTCTTTAGAAACTCTATGGGGCAGCTTTACTCTGACCTCTAGGTCCCTCTGAGTCAGACCCGACAGCAATGGGTTTGGTTTTTCTTGACTCTGTTAGGCATTAAAAAAAACACCCACTGCCGTTGAGTCAGTTCTGACTCAGATGGACCCTAGGGGTCGGGGGAAAACTGCCCCATAGAGTTCCCAAGGAGCACCTGGAGGATTTGAACTTCCCATCTTGTGGCTAGCAGACATAGCATTCAACCCACTGAGCCACCAAGGTTTACCCTTGGGGGTCCTGGGCCTTAAGTGAACGTCTGCAGATAAACTTGTCAATCTTGGATTTGAAGAGAACCCTGAAGGCTAAATAGATTACACGCTGTTACAGCCCAAAGACCAAGTTCAAATTATTCTCCTTCCTGGTCACCTGCTGGGGTCCAGTGGTCGTCTTGAAATGGTACCCCAAAGAGGAAAGAGAGGTTAACCAAGGAGAAAAAGAGAGGCAGAAGAAGGGAGAAGAAAAATTGAATAACTCCAGGGGCAGCTATGCCTGTCGCAGTGCAGTTCTCCCAGATTCCCTCCTGTGGCAAAGAGGGTTTGGTTTTGTTTGTGAACGACCTTGCTTTCTCTCCTTTCACTTGGGGACCTGACATCCAGACCTCCGGTTTTGCAGGCGGACCACTACAGGCCTCTCAGCTGCCACCCTCCACTGTCTCGGGAGGAACGGGCAATGCCCTCTGGGTGGTCCCCATCCCGGCCCTCAGGGGCTGCTGCCGCCCCCTCCTTTGGGGTGCAGAGTAGCTGAGGGGCTCTGGGAAGCCCCTTCTACCTCTCCACCCTTTTCCTAGAAGACTTGTAGGGGAGCCCCATGAGAGGGGTTCCAGCAAGCCAGGGGCAAACCCGCCCTAGACAGGCGCCCCACACCTCCCCTGCCACCCTCCAACCCCACCCTCTGCATGGCTGCTTTTCGGAGGGACACTGGCCAGGCTGTGGCAAGCTTTGGATACTTTTTCCTTCTTGGAAATGAAAACCCTTCTTCCGGCCGCCTGGCAGGGAAGCGGAGTCCCTTGTCATGAGGGCAGGAGGGACAGCTGGGATGGCAGGCTGGGCGGGGCCAGGCCCTCAGGGTGGCCAGGCCTGCAGGGACCGTGGTTTCTCACCTGCTGTTGAACTTCTCGGGATGTTTCTCTCGCATCAGGTGGAATCTGTGTGCAATCGAAGCATCCTGAGAGGACAAGAGAGGACAGCAGATCCTCAGTTAGCGGCCATGCTACGAGATCTCAGACCCCGTCTCAGACAGATCACCAAGGTCAGACAGAAGCTGGACATCACGTCCAAGGTGTCATGATGGTGTAATGAGTGCTCTGAGAGTCCCTGTCACTGACCCCCAAACCACAGCAGTGTTCACTCTGTGCCCGGCTAGTAATTCAATGGTGACTGTAGGGGACTCTCGCTCCTTGGGAGAGAGACGGGGTCTCTGCGAGCCGGCAGGGTGCTGCTGGCAGCGTGCTGCAGCCCTTGGGTGGGCTGAGTGTGAGCTTTTGGAAATGCACTGTCATGTTAAGTCTGTCTCTCTCTTTCTGTCGTGTCCTCTAAGTGAAAGTTTACAGTTCAAGTCAGTTTCCCATACGAGCCCTTGCACACACATTGTTATGTGACCCTAGCTGTCCTCCCTACAAGGTGACAGCACACTCCTGCTTTCCACCCTGGATTTCCTGTTTCCATTTAATCAGCTCCCGCCCCTTTCTGCCTGCCCATCTGGCCTCAGGACACGAGCTGCCCAGTAGGTCTCTGCCCAGCCAAGCAGCACACTCTTCACCAGGATCATTTTATGTCTCCTAGTCCATGCCAGTCTTGATCTGAAGAGTTGGCTTGGAGAAGGGTTTCAGTTCTGGGCTAACAGAGAGTGTAGGGGCCACGTCTTCTGGGATTCTGGTTAGACCATCCTGCCTGGTCTTTTTGCTAGACTTTGGGCTCTGTGCCTCACTTTTCTCTCGCTCCATTAGAGAACCCCTGTCACGCTCCCTGTCGGGGGGTCACTAGTGGTAGCCAGGCACCGTCTAGTTCTTCTGGTCTCAAGCTGATTTGGTCTCTGGTTCGTGTGTCCCTTTCTGTTTCTTGGGCTCAAATTTTCCCCTGTGTCTTGGGTGTTCTTTAACTCTTCTTTAAAAACATACTTTTTATTTTGAAATATTTTAAGACTCACAAGAAGGTGCAAAAATAGCAGAGAGAGCTTCCCCCAGTGCTAACGCCTTACATAACCACCGCACACTGTCAAAACTGGAGAACTGCATGCCGGGACAAGGCTGCTGCATGTTAGCTCCCAACCATCCCCATCAGCAGAAAGCAGCAGTGGCACTGGGTAGCCTCCTAAAATCAATAACAACAACAACCAGGTGCTGTTGAGGACACTTGACTCATGGGGACCCCACATGTGTCAGAGCAGAGCTGTGATCCCTAGGGTGCTCAGTGGCATATATTTTTGGAAGCAGATCACCAGGCATTTCTCCTCCTGACGTGCCTCTGGGTGTCTGAATACCTAACCTTTCAGTTAGCAGGCAAGTACCTTAAGTTTGTATCACACAACATTTCCAGACCTCATTAGAAACTGAAAAAACCAAGCCCATTGTGGAGTTGCTTCTGACTCCCAGGGATCCTACAGAACAGAGCAGAACTGCTCCCCCCAGGGCTTCCCAGCTGTCTTGTAGGGTCGCTATGGGTCGAGATCCACTCCACAGCAAGGATCTGGGTTTACGTAGGGACGGTGACCAGCTACTTCTGTGAACTCACAGTGAGGACGGCTCCCAGGGCACCCTGCTTCCAGCTTGGCACCCACCACCCAGGCCCTCCAGCCACAAACAGTGGTGCCCCTCTGAGCTCTCTCTGCAGCCCACACTGCACACTGAGGGCCATCTCCGTAACTCTCCTAGAGATGCTGATGAAACCTTGGTGGTAGAGTGGGTTAAGTGACATGGCTGCTGACCAAAAGGTTGGCAGTTCAAATCTACCAGGCACTCCCCGTAAGCTCTGTGGGACAGTTCTGCTCTGACCTCTAGGGTTGCTCTGAGTCAGACCCGACTCGACGGTAGTGGGTTTGAGCTGATTTGGATTTTAGCATGCCTTCACAATAGGCATCTCCAAAACCAACGCTGTGCCTCAAACCTAAAACCCACCTTCTCTCTCCTCCTTCCATCCTGTTCAAACCCAACCCAACCACCAAACGTGTCCCTGTAACTTGATTCCAACTCATAGCAGCCCTAGAAAGGACAGAGAACCGCGTCATAGGGTTTCTGAGTAGCGCCTGGTGGATACGAACTGGCGCCCTTCAGCGAGCAGACATAGCTCCTTACTGCTGCTCTGCCACGGCTCCTGGTTGTGGTCTCACCTCCCAGCAGAGGAAGGTACGTGGGCCCTTCACAGCTCAGGCCTGGCAGCTGCCCTGGGGATGCTAGTGCTGGGCGTTAGAGACAACGGGCCAGGTGCGTGGCGGGAAGGCACAGCATAGAACCAAGTCAGCAAGACTCAGACCATGTGCAGGGAAAGAAAAAGGCCCAAACTCAGAAACCCGACCCCTCAAGCACAGAACCAGAGCAGACCCGGACAGTGCGCATTAAATTTTCAGCTAACGCGGGGTCCATCTGTTCCTTCATATAGAACCACCATAAAAGAAAACAGGCCTGTGGAATTTCTTTTTGGAACATTGGGAGGTAGAGGTTCTGTGAGGAAGCATTTGGGGGCCTCACGGGGCGCAGGGAGTGAAATACAAGCCGATGGTGGGGACGAAAGGTCCAGAGGCAAGTCACAGCACCAAGAGGAGCCTTTCTGCAGTGATACCTGTGAGAGCTGAAACTTGACGCGACTGTCTTGTCTTTCTGGGTTTTGCAACTTTTCGGCCTCTGAGTGGGTGCAGTCTTCCCACTTCTAGTGGGAAACACTTGAGTCCTTCTTCTCTCAGGGTTTCCGCATCACAGAGGCTCCGGCTTTCACAGGTTTTGCTGTACCATTTGCACATGAGACAGGAGTCATCCTGGAAACCCTGGTGGCGCAGTGGTTAGGAACTCAGATGCTAACCCAAAAAGCTCGGCAGTTTGAATCCACCAGCCGCTACTTAAACATTCTGTGGAGCAGTCCTGTTCTGCCCTATAGGGTCACTAAGAGTTGGAGTCCACTTGGTGGCAGTCATCTCAGCCAGCCCTGACAGTGAGGACAGCAGTTCAATAAGATGGGTTTAATTCACCTGCCAGGGGAAGAGATTCTTTGCTGAAATAATGTCCTGGGAATTTAACCTTAACTTTTAGCAGGTGACTTGCAATCTCATTTCAGTTTTTAGTAAAGACACCTCAGGCGCTGATAGTCTTGGCTTGGCACCCCTCGAGATGGACAAGGGGATGTGCTGCAGACTCCTGGGCAGCCTCTGTCACTGGGACTCACCACCCAGCACAGCTCTGCAGGGACTGCTTCCCCTCTTAGACTCCGCCACCACCCTCTCAGAGCGAGTCTCAGTGACTCAGACTCATGGGCCATCAGTCAACCGCCTCTGGAGAAGTCAAGAAACTGTTCTGTCAACTTGCATTCCTTTGAAGCACTCGTTTTCAAGGGGAAAAGAAAGAAAGCGGGCACATGCTACCCAGCGCGGCGTTGACTTTTCTAGTCCCTAGCCCCCAGGACTGCTGTGACTGGCTCCTGGCTTGCTGTTGTTTTTAATTCTCCGGGATACGCACGCAGGTCCCACCGTCTGTGTAGGTGTTCTCATCGTCCCTGCTCTTCTCATACCAAGGTTTTGTTTTTTTTTTCCCCTGTAGGGCCTTGCAAAGCTTCTTTTCGCAGATTCCAGGCTTCACGATATTTTTAATGAAGCTATGTGATGATGTGATTATGAATCCGAGACTGTCACTTGTTCGTATGTACACAGCATGACAGAGAGAGCTGAACCACTCCTGGGCTGTTAATGTCTTGAAAAGACAAAGACCGCCAACACGCTGATCATGCTTCTCTACCTGGGGATTCAGACAGGAGTTGAGAGTCACCTTCCTCCTTCATTCAGCAGCTCTGGGACAGCCACCATACTGGCTGGATTTATGTTCAGGAGTCACTGCATTTAAATGCCAGAAACCAGTGCTCCCATGGTCCAAATTCTTCACTGGTACTAATTCCAGCAAAAATGAGACTTCACAAGAAGACAGCACCTCTGTCCTGTCCTGTATCCCTCCTCCAGCTTTCAAAATCTCTTCTGAAGAGGAAAGATGGATAGGAGTTGCAAATCCATGAACATGGTGCAGATGGCTTTCCTGAGGCTCTCTGTGTGGGTCTTTTCTATGAGGCGTTGAGTGGAGAGCAGACAAGGACAGACATGGACACTGGCTACTCTTCCCTGAACTCAAATTTCAGGCACATGGCTGGAGGGATGAAGAAGTTTTGTGCCCCCTGGGAGTCCTAGTGGTACAGTAGCTAAAGAGCTTGGCTGCTAACCAAAAGGTCAGCAGATCAAATCCACTGGCAGCTCCTTCAGATCCTACAAGGCAGTTCTGCTCTGTCCTACAGGGCTGCCCTGAGCTGCAGCTGACTCAGTGGCAATGGGTTTGGCTTGTTTTTTTTTTTTTTTAAATTTTTATTTTTATTTAACATAACTGAGTGAAAATGTACACTGACGTATAAATTTACATGCCCCCCATATGCAGCTTCCACTGCTCTCCCTGTCCGGTGACTGCACACTATTCCTCTCTGCTCCATACATGTCTCATTCTCCCAACAGCCTCCTTTCCCCTCCTCTCCGTCCACTCCCCTTCCTCCAGCCAGAGGTCAGCAAGATGATATCCTATAGATGTATAGAACCATAAAGTGCTTCCAATACATGGTTACTCTGCTTTGCCAAGTCCATTCCATTCCTGTCCAAAGAGTGGGGGTTTGGCTTGTTTTTATGGTCATTTGGACTCTGAAATATCGGATGGTCCAGGCCAGAACTACACAACAGAAATATAGTGTAACCCATATGTGAAATTTAAAATATGCTAGCGGCTCAAGGTAATTTTAATGATATATTTTAATTCACCTAATATACCACAAATGTTATCCTAACAACATGTCATGTAATCAGAAAAATATCAACGAAACACTTTCCATTTTTTTATATGTTTTCACACCTGCAATCTGTTTTGCACTTACAGCACATGGCAATTTGAATGTCACAGTTCAAGTACATAAGAGCCACGTGTGGTTAAAACCGAAGACCAAACCCAATGCTGGTGAGTCGGGTCCGACTCGTAGCGACCCTCTAGGACAGAGCAGAACTGCCCCACAGAGTTTCCGAGGAGCGCCTGGTAGACTTAAACTGCCAACTCTTTGGCTAGGGGATACAGCTCGCTGCAGCTCTTAACCACTGCACCAATAGGGCTCCCTTGTGGCCAGTGGCTACCATATGGGGCAATGTCATTCTAGGTTACCATGGAAATTTACAGAGACAACAAGACAGAAAGGAGGCCACAGAACAGGGTATTTAAAATCGAGATTGTTCTGAAAAGTTCTGAAAGAGGGGGATGGAAGAGAATGTGAACTCCTTGCCTAAGACTTCCTTTCATGAGTCCCACTGTCCCCGTTAAGCTCATGGCCTTCACGGGGGATGGACAAGAACCTGATGTTGAGGGAATCCAAGAGCCTGCAGTGTAAACGACGCTTCTTGATCCATTCACCAGTGGGCAGAAGGCTCATCTGTGGCGAAACCCGGCTGGTGAGGCCCTAGTAAATACAAGATGGGTAATGGAAGTGGTGTGTGGCTCAGTGTGACATGCAGTGGCCTTGCCTTGGCCCCTGGGTTTCCTAGCATCAGAAATAGATTTCATTGAATCAAGGGATTAGCTGCTCACTCATCCTGTAAAGGCTTGGTGAAAGCAGAGCCTCTGAGGGCTTCGGCATTACATGGAGCCCAGGAACTGCTCTGCAGTCCCAAACTTCCTGTCACTGATACCTGGCCATCCTGACATTTCAGCAAATCCAAAAATAAAGAGCAGGGAGGAGGAGGCCAGGGAACGCAGAGGAAGTGGTGTCCTGGGTGCCTGTGTGTCAAATCTCTTGCCAGTGGGTATCATCAGTTAAAAGGACTCAGAAGGCCAAGTCTGTCAGCTCCTTACCGATGAGAACCTGGTGTCTGGTTGACAGGAATGCAGTGGTATGGAGGCCAAGGCCACGGTCACTCCCTGGACAGGCTACCAGAGTCTGTCTGAATTTTTTATTGTCGCTTAGAAGAATTAGTTTCTCATTAAAAAATTAATACAACACTGTTGTGTGATATTGGTTACCAACCAACCCCATGATGTAGAAATATGGTCCCCTTCTTGACCTTGGGTTTCCCATTTCCATTCGTCCAGCTCTCCCGTCCCCTGGTGTCTTCTTGTCCTTGCCACTGGGCTGGTCCCTTCAGCTGCCTGTAGCTCCTGGACTGAGCTACACGGATACTGTTGAAACGGGCCTGTCTAATCTTTGGCTGAAGGGTAGACTGCAGGAGTGACTTCAGTACTGAGTTAAAAGAGTGTCTGGGGACCATGCTCTCAGGTTTCTCCAGTCTCTTTTAGATCAGTGAAGCCTGCTATACTTTTGTGTGAGTTAGAATTTGTTCTACATTTTTCTCTAGCTCTGTCCACGACCCTCTATTGTGACCCATCCCTGTCACAGCAGTTGGTGGTAGCAGCCAGGTACCATCCAGTCATGCTGGACTCCGTCAGGTGGAGGCTACGGCAGGCCACCAGTTCGGCTAGTAAAATCTGGGCTTGACCTTGTTTATCCGATTACATGAGTCCCACTGGCACTAAGGGGGCAGACTGAGCTCAGCTGGCCAAATTCATGACCACCAGGGACACCATGGCAGTGGTCACTGTCATCCTTTTTTCTAAATGTAGGCAGCAGACATTTGCTGTCAATATGATACGCCGGGTCCTTCAAAAAGAGGCAAGGATTGCACAGCTCTCTTTACCAAAGGAGTCAGCCTCCTTTAATAATCACAAGGAAGTAAAACTGGATTGGTTTACATATCTACTTCTCCTCTTACCAAGTTTGGGAAGTCAAATAGGGAGCAAGACCTCTGCAAATGTCAGCCCCAGACTCTGTTCGGGTTGCATGCTGGTTACTTATTTTCTCAAGAATTTCCCTTTCCAACTTTTAAAGAGCAAGCACACAAACCCTGCAAATATTATACTGAGAGAAGGTGAAGGGTACACCAATAAGAAAAAACTGGATCTGGTTCCTCACATCTCTTCAGTAAAATATTAAAAATGCACAAATTCAGGATGTACAAGAACAAAAAAAGTTATTGGGAAGAGATCGTGAAGTTCTTCATAATTTAAAAGATGAACAAATTGGGTTTTTGTAAGTGAGCCCAGGGCAAATCAACATCTTGACCACTGGTGGGTGATGGAAAATTTGCTTATATGCATTTCCTTGGGAATAACTGATGGAGCTTTCTTCATTCTTTCCGTTCCTTCCTTCTTATTTGCAAGAATGTATTAAAATCATGATTCTTGTTGAGTCTTAGCTGTTGGGTTTAGGAGGTAGCGACCTAACCGAGCCACCACTCATCTGTCACTGTGCTGTACTGTGGTGGCTTGCATGTTGCTGTGACACTGGAAGCTATGCCACTGGGTGATATTCTTGTCTTACATTCAATCTCAGGGCCCAATCATTATTTCTATGTGTAGGAGGCGGAATATGTCACTGTGAGCAGTTCTGCAGTATTCCAGGGAAAGCTATACCAGCCAGTCACCCATGGAAGGCTGGCTTCAGTGGAACATCTAGGCTAAGACTGGCTAGAATGAAAGGCCTGGAAGTTTACTTCTGAAAATTACCCTATGAAAATCATACAGATCACAACAGATAATTGTTTGACATACCCCAAGTGAAACCCAACCCACCAATGTGTAGTCAATTCCAACTCATGAAAATGAGCCCCTTAGACTGGAAGAAATTATGCAATGAATTTGACCCTAACAATGACTTTGAAAACAGCTCCAGACCAGGCAACTTTTTGTTCTGTTGTACACGGGGTCACCATGAATTGGAACCAACTCTACGGCAACCAACTGCTAGCAATCTAGTTGAGGGGAGGTTGTTGATTCTATTTCGGTGTGTTCATCCATGTGGTCAGCAAATACTAATCCTTTTAAGACCTAGAGGACACAGGGTACCCCACTCACTTTTCATGCTTCTAGAATTCTTTGGAAAGGAAATAGCCTAATTTTAATGTATTGAGCCTCAAGATGGGAGCTTTTTGAAATGCTGGAATTCAAGATGTTGAGTTGGAGGCTGATTATTTTGCAGACTGAGCATTATTTTAGGCGATGCCTTTCCAGATGTGCTAATTTTCTAATCTTTTGACAGATTTGCATTTATTTCTGTGAGTTAAGCATCCTCCCTACATTTCAGAATTACCGTGGTCTCTTGAGAATGTACTTAACATAAGGATAAGTTATTGGCAGTCTTCATTCAGTCATAGTGGCCATTTTCTTCTTTACATCATTCATTGTTTCCAGGTGTTACTGGGGCTCTTCTTTTCTAGCTTCTGAACACCATAGGGTTGCTATGAGATGGAACTGACAAACAGTAAATAACGCCTTTCCAGTCAGGAATAACGTGTTGCAGTGGTACTTTTGAAGAGATCAGAACTCCTGTAAGTTATTCTTATCTTACATTCAGTCTCAGAGCCCAATCATTATTTCCATGTGTAGGAGGTGGAATACGTCACTGTGAGCATTCTGCAGTCTTCCAGAGAAAGCTATTTCTGCTCATTTCTGCTTCTTAGCTGTTAGTACTGCTTTTGTTATAATGAAAACTATGTAACACTGGTAATTTTCCTGAGATTCAAATTCTTCTAGTTTTATTTATTTGGCCTCTAAGTATTGCTTTTGCAGCCAGTGCTGAAGAATGCACTGTAGCAGTAATTTTCCTGTGATAAAAAAATCCCTTGGCTTTATTTATTTGGGCTGTTAAATACTGCTTTTACAGTAAGGAAGCATGCACTGTAACACGTATTGAAAAACTTAACGAAAACTAATAAAAAGGCTAAGAAGGAGGAGACTAGCATACAGTGTAGGTGCAATCATTTTTGCCAGGTGCCTTTACACTTTAGCTGTTTTTCAAATTATCAAGAAACAAAAGAATAAATTAAGAAAAACACCCTGATTTTACTACTGACCCACATTGGCAGGATTTACGTCATCCAGGGTTCACTGGGACACTGCGAGCCCAGGTAATGGGTATCAAAATCGGTAATTCGTAACAAAGTTCTCAACAGGTCCTTTAATCAGCATGCTTTCATCAGTGAAAACACACAGATGATCAAAAAATTCAGCGGAGACAGTAATTGTGTCTTGAAAGTACCGAGCACACTTTTTGCACAAGACGGTAGGCACACCCGTGGTGGTGCAGTGGTTAAGCATTTGGCTGCTAACCACAAGACTGGCAGCTCTGATCCACCAGCTGTTTCTTGGAAGCCCTATGGGATAGTTCTACTTTGTCCTATAGAGTTGCTAGGAGTTGGAATCGACTCAGTGACAATGGGTTTGGTGTGTAGAGACAGATGCGAAGGCTGTCAGGCCTCTGCTGCATGTTTCTAGCCATCAGACCTGGATGTTTCAGAAGGGGAAGGTCTGGGGTCTGAAGATTCAGAAGGCAGCTGTGGTTGTAACCTGCCACCTGGAAGTTCCCAGGAAGGTCATGCGGTTCTGACACTCAGCTCTCTCTAAGGCTGGTAGCTCTTGGTGCTCGTAGACTCCCCCCTTCTAACCTCCCTTTCCTTTATCTATTTCTGCCCTGTTCTCTACTCTAATGGGTTCTCTTCATTCACTGGGGACTTAGGACAATCTGCATCACAGTTATCTCAGGGAATCCTTAAAAATGCAAATTCCCATACCTGACGCTGAAAAGGAATATGAATCAGAACCTACATTTGAATGGAACCCACATTGCTGACCAGAGCCACCGGTCAGCTACAGGAGCATCTGAGACTTCCCTCTCCCCAAATACTGCTACAGTTGGCAGTGTGAAGATGGAGGGGGCTGTGCAGTGGTCACACCTCTGGGTGGTGGGTAGCTTGGTCAGGACCTGAAGCCAGGCACCGGTGATCTCTGGCTCAACTACCCACCCACCAACTTGGACTGGTTTCTGTATCTTCCTAAGCTACAGTTTCTTCTTACAAGACAGAAAAAAGGATGACTGTACCCACCTCATGGGAAAGCTCCCCATTTGTGCAGTAGGTGCTCACCGAATACCAGCAAGTCACCCTACTGCGGCTACTACAGGAAAAAGACACTTAAGTTTCTGCAAAACTGTCATGACAGGAAGTCCCTGCCAGAACTCCAGACTCGCTGGTTATGCCTCATTTGCAAAGAGCTGAGGATGGATATGTTCCTGATGGGAGGATGTGGGGCCTCAGCAGGGGGTCCAAAAGGAGAGGGGCCCCACACCAAGAACAGGAAGGAAGGTGTCCACCTAGCTCCCTGAGGAAGGAACCGGCAGAGATCCAGAGAAAGATGTCTTCTCCAGCTGAGCCAGGGGGCTGGGGTGACAGATTGGGGCACAGGGATCCCTGCACTTGCTCCCAGCACACCACTCCTATCTCCTCAGGACCTGACTATGAGTCTATCAGCCATTTTAGTAACAGGGGGTTAAATCCAAATCCACTGCTGCTGAGTCGATTCCAACACATAGCAAATGCACAGGACACAGCAGAACTCCTCCATGGGGTTTCCAAGGAGTGGCTGGTGGATTTGAACTGTTGACCTTTTGGTTAGCAGACACAGCACTTAAGCACTACGCCACCAGCAATACAGAAACCAAACTAAAAAACCAAACCCACTACCACTGAGTCGAATCTGACTCATATGGACGCCACAGGATGGAGTAGAACTGTTCCACAGAGTTTCCAAGGAGCACGTGCTGTATTAAACCCCAATACACTGCCATCGAGTTGATTCTGACTCATAGCAAGCCCAAGATTACAACCAAGGCAACTCTGCTCCATGCCGTTTTCTTGCTGTGATCTTCACAAGAGCAGATTGCCAGGTGTTTCTCTCCTGCTGCCCCAGGGCAGGTCTGAACTCTTAATTTTATGTTAGACCAGTGCAAACCACTTGTGCCAGGCAAAGACCTGGTACAATGGGTTAAGAGTCAGGAAATGAAGGTAAATCTCAATCTCTCTGAGTCTCTGTTTGCCCATCAATGAAACCGAGCTAATTAATGTTCTTCACTGTAGTCATAAGAATCAAGAAAACACGGCACAAAGGACCAACAGACCTCGAGACCCATCACTGCCAGCAGCATGAGCCCAGCACAAACAGAAGATGCCCAGCTACCACCCTACCCCTACTCTGACAAGGATCACAACAGAGGGTCCTAGACAGAGAGGGAGAAAATGGTAGACCAGAAGTCAAACTCCCCCCCAAAAGACCAGACTTATTGGTCTGACAGAGACTTGAAGGACCCCCGAGACCATGGCTCCCAGGTACTCTTTTAACTCGGAACAGAAGCCACTTCTGAAGGCCACCCGTCAGCCAAAGATGAGGCCGGGCTACAAAACAGTGACACGCAAGGAACACGCTTCTCAGCTCACTCATGTACCCGAGACCAAGAGGGTAACACCTGCCTGAAAACAATGATGAGCAGGCCGGAAGAGACAGGACAGACAGACAGATGGAAACGGGGAATGGGGTGTGATAGGAGACAGTGCTCACACATTGTGAGGACTGCAACCAATGTCACGAACCAATTTGCACGTAAATTGAATGACAAACTAATTTGTTGCATGGTTTCATCTAACGAATCACAATTTAATGAATTTAAAAAATCCAAATACAGCAAATTTGAAATCCTTCTGTAAACATAAGGTATTATTTTTAATTCTTTCCTCTTCCATGATTCTCCTTTTAGTCTTCTTGTTAAAAAAACAGAACTTTTCCCTTAAACCTGCTGTCTCTTCACAGTGCCTAACACATTCTCTCTTTCTTTTTTAAGCACTAAAATGTTCCGAAGAAGCCCAAGTGCGGACTTCTACAGTCTGGGCCCAGAGGGCTGGTCTGGAGGGAGTCACATGGCATGGGAAACTGGGAAGCCTGGGAAGAAGCTGGCATCAGAGTAACACAGAGCCACTCCAGGTCTTGTTCTTTTCCTAGACCACTCTCCTCAGGCTCCGTCCGTCAAATGGGGACACCCATGTCCAGCTTGCTATGAGGACCGCCTAGAACCCACAAAGCCCGGCCCAGTGATGAGCACCCTGTACCCCCCTCCCAACCCCAGCTCTATTTACGAAAGCCATTAGCTGGTCCCGTCTTTGCCCTCCCTCCAGCAGCCTGGCAAGAAGCATTCACCCAAGTCCTCTTTGTACCTCATTTCGAGTTTATCAAAACAAACTGAGCTATGTTAGATGTGATGGGGACTGGGCAAGAAAGATGAAAGTGGCACTGCCCCTGCCTCTGTCGGTGGGTACTGGAAGACTTGGGGACCTTACACCAATCGCTTGGATCAAAGACAGAGCGTACGGTTAAGGGGCGAGCGTGGAGGGCTGTGCTGGCACTGCTGAGGGGCATGGAGCTCCCCTGGAGGGCTCACCCCGGGGGAGACCCCTCCTGAGGTTTGGGAGGCACTTGTGTGATGGGGTTGAGATGAGGGGAGAGAAGAGCAGACAAGGGATCTGACAAGCTGAGCCGGCCAAGCCGGCCTGGGACCACGCGGGCCTTCCTCGAGGACGGAGTTCCCGACTCTGGAGGCTGGCGCAACAACCTTCTTGTGACCTCGCCCCTTAGGCAGTGCTTGGTGTTGTTTTCTTTAACTGCTTCCAACTGTGGTATTTTCACATAAATAACACACATCTTGTGTCTATTTGCCAGCTATGGCCTCCCCCCGGCCTCCCCCCAGAGGCATCCTTATAAGCCACACCACGCACGTCCTCTTCTGTAAAAAAAAATGAGCATAGCTCAGTTATGAAATACCTGGAGCAGGGAGGGCAAGGGTGGCAAGCGAACACAGTAGGGGTGTGTTATTTTTGTAAAAATACCCTAATTTGAAGCAGTGAAAGAAAAACTTTGTGTAAAAACATGGTATCCAAGTAGTAAATCTGTTTCTTGAAAAAATTCCTAACTTTCCTCCTTGTGTTAGCTAAAATGAGAGAGAGGGGCAGGAACTTCCTTCCATGGGGTAAGGGGGAGCCCACTCCCAGGACAGGTGAGAGGGTGCTTGGGCCTGAGCTGGGGCCGGGGGCAGCTGGGCCAGGTGAGGGATGGAGAACCCTGCCCTGCCCGCCCACCAGGCACGCTCTGCCCAGAAGGCAGGCGGTGTCCAGCTGACTCACCACGCCAATAGAGAAGTAATTGTTCATGATGTCATACGGGACCTGGTCCCCATTCTCCACCTCCTCTCTGGGGATGACCTCCAGATGCCAGCGGTCCAGCATGACAAGGGGACTCTGCTCGATGTCCTTCAGGATTTTTGTCAAGCTGCCCCCCTCATACCCTGAGGAACACAGAATGCGTTTGTCACCAGAGCAGACAGGCTAAGTTGCTGCTGCTATACAGGAAGCTAGCAGGCTAGGGACCCCCGGGCACCTGTGACTGGGACTCTCCCCCATGTGTCTCTGTTCTGGACACACTTAACGTTTCTTGAGCCAAGGAGAAATGGAGGGCAAGAGGGGTTAATGAGAAAGAGGCCGGGGTATTGGGGAACAGGAGGCAGGTGGCAGGGGGTGAAAGTGGCAGGGCTGTGTAGCTGGGCCCTAGAGAATTCTGATGGCCTGGACAGTTTATGGCAGAGCCACACCATGTCAGGGATGGATGGTGCCATAGACAGAATTTTAACACAGCAGTTGTTATTTCTACAGTCGTTATTTCTACTGTTGGCACGTGAGGACTGCCAACTAAGTTCCCAGACTCACCCTAGAAAAAGTGCCACACACCTCACTGGTGAACAATACTACAGTCACCTCTGAAGAAGTCCCCTTGGGAAGCTATGCGCTGACACCAGCATCTAGTCCTCTCTCCAAAGCAATTTTGGAACTCATTTTCTGGAAGGGCCATCAGAGCTTTTGTCCTGCTACCCTTGATGTCCTGAATATCACCAAATGCCTTCCTTTCAATATTTCCTTTATCTTCAGGTGAAGGAAAAAGTCACTGGGGGCCAGACCAAGTGAGTACAGGTGGTGTTCCAATACAGTTATTTGTTTACTGGCTAAAAACTCCCTCACAGACAACTACACAGTTAAGTTCATGAACTTGTCACCTTGCCACCATACACAATGGCCATTCCAGAAAGAGTTCCAAAATTGCTTTGAAGGGTGGACTAGGGCTAGTGCTGGTGCATAGCTTCCCAAGGGGGCATACTTTGAAGGTGACCATAGGGATATTCAGCACTGAGGTATGTAGCTCTTAGAACAATTGAGTCGGCGGACTTCAATGTCAGACCTCTCGTACCTCTTCTGTGATTCCCAGGACTTGGAGTAAGATGAGGTAGTCATCTGCGATGAGGCTATATCCTGTAGTGCACTTCACGAAAGGAAGATCATTCCTCATTCCTCTGTGTGTGTGTGCAGGGGGACTTAACCAGGTCAGCACTGAAAAGGGACTGGGCTCTCCCTTAAGAAGATTTGAAGCTTACAAGCAATTCCACGTGAGTGAGAGTTAATTGTTGCTTTGAAGCTAGAGGCACCCCTGTGCCGAGGAATGTGGGTGACCTCCAGGAGCTGAATGTGGTCCCCAGCTGACAGCCAGCAAAGACACAGGGACCTCAGTCCTACCACCACAAGGAATCGAATGAGCTCACAGGCACATTCCACCTGTGAGCTTCCAGATGGAAACTCAGCCCCACCGACATCCAGGTTTCAGCCTGAGAACTTGACAGGAGCCGCTGCCGGGCTGTGACAAGACGGCTGTCCTAAAGGAACACGAGCTAATAAACGGGGCTTGTTCTAAGGTGTCAGCTTTGTGGCAATTTGTCACGCAACAGTAGGAAATGAACACAGAAAGTGAACTGTACCCAATGAGAGGTTCCTGGGAGAGACGTATCTTTTCCTTCCAAGAGCATGTCTACTTCCTTGGTTACTTTCAGGGCGACCCTATGGGGCTGTCCAACCATGGGGCTTTGGTTAGATCCTTAGGGGATTCTTTACCAGCCAGCAGCTGTTAGGGACTGAACTGTGTCTCACAGGTAATGACTCACCTGACAACAAGCAGTGTGCCATGTGGTCCTGTACCTGAGGCTACGGAGTGGGGGCTTAGGGATCACCCTGGGGCCCAGGCTGACTAAGCCAGAGGATACCTGTGGTCACAGCCCTGGGGAAGGCAGAGAAGAGCCTGATCCCTGGGGCTCAGATGAGTGTCCTGTCTTGTGACAAGAGGGTAGGGCATTCCCTCAGGACATGAAAGCTGGGCCTGGGACAACCCAGACCCTGCTCTGCAGGTCTCTTCACTTGATTCCTTCTGGTCCTGGAGTCCCAGTGCTGCTGTGGTTTAGAACTTGCCTACCAATCAGAAAACCGGCAGTCTGAATCTATCAGCCCCTCTTTGGGACCTCTATGAGGCAGTTCCGCTCTGTTCCTCTAGGGTTACTATGAGTAGGATTGACTCTATAGCAGCAAGTTTTTCTGGCTATGATGAACCAGTAGTTTTATTTTACTCTCTGTGAATTCTGCGGGTTGTTCCGGAAGACTGACAAATCCAAAGGGCGATGAGAGACAGCAGGGGCTGGCATCTGCCCCCTGGGCAGTCTCACAGAAGGGGTCCTTCTGACCCGCAAGCTCTGCACCAGCTCAGGGTGGCTCAGGGCAGAGAGAGGGAGCACGTCAAGGCTGCCGGTGAGGCTGGAGAGAAGGGGAGGCGCCGACCCCTGTCCACGCTTTGGGAATTGAATTCGTGACGAGGCCTACGAGGCAGTCAGCAATGACAGCAGCATTTACCTGCTCTGCCTTCTGCTGAGTGATGTCCCACTAAAAGACATGGAAGTCCTGAGCCCTGGCTCCTCAGGCCACACCTTTGTTTAAGAACTGGGTCTTTGAGGCCAGATTGTAGTCAAAAGACCAAATCCACTGCCATCGAGTCAATACTAATTCACAGCAATCCTACAGAACAGAGTAGAACCGCCCCATACGGTTTTGAAGCAATGATTGGAACTGCTGACCTGTTGGTTAGCAGCCATAGCACTTAACTGCTATGTCACTAGGGTGTAGTATCGGGGTCCTAATCCACTCTGAGTGGTCTCTGTAAGAGACTCAGAGAGACACAGCGGCAGGGTGGCCTGTGAAGACATTACTTTAAGCCAATGAATGCCCAGGGCTACCAGAAGCTAGGTAGGGGAAGGAGCATGGCTCAGTTACCATGCTGACTTTGACTTCTAGCCTCTAGAACTGTGATACGATGAGATCTGTTCCTATGACTCAGCCAGTGTGTGGCATCACATTATGGCCACCCTAAGAACCCAGCACAGCCCCCAGGAGCTGAGGCCTTGGGGCTGTCTGTGTGCACAGCACTGGGTCAGTCATGTTGCCTAGGAAAACCTGGTGGCTTAGTGGTTAAGTGCTGTGGCTGCTAGCCCAAAGATCGGCAGTTCAAATCCATCAGAGACTCCTTGGAAACCTTATGGGGCAGTTGTACTCTGTCTTACGGGGTCACTGTCAGTCAGACCTGACTTGATGGCAACACGTTGTTTGTTTCTTTGTTTTTTATATTACCTAGCAACCACTCATCTGTCGCTTTGTTCTGTTGTGGTGGCTTGAATGTTTCTGTGATGCTGGAAGCTATGCCACTGGTATTTCAGATATTAGCGGGGTCACCCATAGTGGACAGGTATCAGCAGAGATTACGCACTACGATGGACCAGGAAGAAAAGACGGGCAATCTACTTTGGAAAACAAGCTAATGGACACCCTGTGGATCTCAGCAGAATACTGTCTGTCACGGAGCTGGGAGGTGAGGCCCAGGCTGCTACAGCAGGGGACTGGGACGTGCCAGCAAGACGCAGACGGTGCAGGACCAGGCTGTGCTTCCTTCTGTCCTACAGAGGTCGCTACGAGTCAGAGCCCACTTGATGTAGCTAAGGACAGAGATGTTGCCCAGGTGCCTAGACTGGGGGACCCTGCCTGCCCCCCTTAAGGAGTAGGCTCCGCCCAGGCCTCAGTGTGTGGCTGGCGACACTGAGTGTCCTTCCTGTGCCTGCCAACTTCCTTCCAGGCCTGGCTCCTCCTCGTTCTGCCCCTGCCCACCAAGCAGGAACCCATCTCGGAGCTCTGACCACTGCCCTGCCTGGCTTTGAATTGCATGCTGAATTGACTGGCCATCTAGAGTCCCCCTGTTCCTCTTCTGCCAGCTCCATGTGGTGACCTGAGCTCTTCTGTGCTCTGGGGTATGTTGAACCCACACACTGCTACAGACTGTTAGCTCTCCTTAGCCTCACCCCTGCTCTATATGCTGGTCACCTCCCCCTGTCCCCCTCAGGCAGACAGAATTTCAAGAAGGGGCCCATGACCAGGTGGACCTAGGACAATCTGGATGTCGCTCATGACTGTAAGGAGCTGGTAATGTGGTTCTGTGGGTCTGAGTCCTACTTCAGAAGATGAATGATTTGGGGAGGGTGATTTCAGAATGCTCCTTAGAAGTGAGGATGGCCAGGCTCTGTCTCACACACTGTGGACATGCTGTCAGGAGGGACCAGTCCCAGGAGAAGGATGCCATGTTTGGAAAAGCAGAGGGTCAGCAAAAAAGAGGAGGACCCTCCAAGACATGGACCATCACGGTGGCTGTAACAATAGGCTCACGCATGACAATAACTCTGAGGTAGGCACAGGCCCAGGCAGGGTTCTGCTGTTGTGTATGGAGGGTGGCCACAGGAATCAACCCAACGGGACCTAGCAACAACAACGATGTCATGCAGAAGACAGCCACCTAAGAGAGCCTTTAAGGGCCCATGACTGGGTGGAGATCCGGGAGGCTGATCGCTATCCCAGAATCCCCTCCATTTCACCGAGGGAAGCAGGCTCTGTGCTGATGTTTTCACGGTGACAGTAAGTGGCAAGGACAGGGCAGAGACAGGACAGCAGAATGGACATGACCCCAGATCCGATGGGGGACTGCTCTCTGCAGTGACAGCCACAGAGGGTAAGCTCAGCCCAACCCTGGAGACAGCTGGGAACTGGATGGCCTGTCCCCAGAACGCGGCTGCTGGCAGGCACTCACCTCCTCCCCAGCGGAGACAGCGGGCAAGGTCATTTCCTGTTCCAAGAGGCAGGACAGCGACCGGTGGATGCTTCGCGAAGTTAGCCTTATCTGCAGCCCATGTGGAGGAAGAGAGAACCAGATGCCAGGAGATTACAGAACGTTTGAATTATCCCGTTATCCCTGATCTAATGCATGAACACCTCAGTGGCATTCCTGGTTTGAATGCCTCTCGTGACGGCGAGCATACTGCCCCTGAAGTCATATGTCCCATGTGCAGTCCCTTAATCACAAGGAGTGCCTCTCTACAGAGCTAATCTCTCTCCCTGTAACACGCACCTGTTTACCCTCATGTCACCCCAATTCTGTCCTTGAGATGACAGCATACATCTCAATTTTAACCCTTAATGACAATGAGCACTCTGTCATTTATCCCTGGACCAACTCTTCTGAGGTGTCATCCTCTTACATACACAGACGAAGAAACTGAGGCTTAGATAGTAAAGTAATTCCAGAGCCAGGATCCAAACCCCAGGCCACGTGGCTGTGGGTCCACACCCTCCTGTCTTCAGAGGTAAGGCAGGTACACAGCGAGTGAAACAGTGGTCTGAGATAATAGGGGACAGGGTGGCACTTGAGAAAGGACAACGCCTCACCTAAAGCTACTCAGGCTCCAAAGTTTAGAGAGAACACTGTGTCAAACAAGGAAAAACTCTGGTGGTTCTCTGGCTCAGAATTACCCGTCTGACACATTTACTTCCTCCCAGACTTGCAGACACACTGATTCCTAGTCTCGTCTCCGGTGACAGTTGTGAAGGAGCATCAGACAGAACCATCGGAGGAAGGCTCACATGTGTTTTAGCCTGGCCACAGTGCGGACACCTGCAGCAGTTGGCGGGCTTGTCATAGGCCTTCACCAGGTGCCAGGGATGTCATTTCCACGGATCCCCAGGGGCGAGCCCAGCACTCAGAGTGACCCTGGTGCTTAGCATTCTTATGGCCAGGGGGACAATGCAGGGATCAGCAGATCAGGCTCAGGACAGGGCTACCCAGGCCACGTTGGAGTTGGCAGGTCACCCACGTTGTCTGACCCAGACGAGCAGTGGCTCAGAGCAGGAAAGAGCCGAGATAGAGGATGATGGCATCTCCCAGTTCCCTGAACACCTGGACCGCATCTGTGCCTCTGCCTCTGCACATGCTGTTCCCTCTGCCTGGAAGGCCCTTGCTCCCCTGTCTGAGACTCCTTCTGAGGTCCCCCTCTCAGCAGGTGACTGCCATCCTCGCAGTGCGGGAACCTAGAAGCCTGGAAAACATCCCTGTTTCTACCTCCTCCCTCTCCACTGAGACAGGCGTCTCCGTGTGCTGTCTCCTTTACGGCTAGTGGCACCAGAGCCAAAGCTGCTCACCACATGGTTGGCAGTTTGAATCCACCAGACACTCCTTGGCAACTCTGTGGGGCAATTCTACTCTGTTTTAGAGGGTTGCTATGCGTCAGAATGGACTCGACAACAAGGTCTTTTTTGGTAGTGCAGTGGCTAAGAGCTTGGCTGCTAACTGAACATCTGGCAGTTTCAATCGACCAGGTGCTCCCTGGAAGCCCAGAGGGACAGTTCTACTCTGTCCTGGAGGGTTGCTGTGACTTGGTATCAGCTTGATTGCTTGTTTTTTTAAAACTCTCCTTTAGAGATCTCTGATGAAGCTCTTCTTCCGACCCCTGTGCCTGTGGCCAGGCTGAGGCGTGCCGGCTTCCCGCCAGAGCTGCTGTGATGGACTCTGCTCTGCTCTCTCCCCTCTGGCTTGGCCAGTTCCTGGTGTGTCCTCTGCACCCCCACCAAGGAGAGCTGTCCTTCCTAAACCACGTGTCTGATCATGATGGTCCCTGGCTTTCATCTCAGCTGTGGCTCCCTACTACTGCTCTACAGAGTCCCAGACTCTTCTGGATCTAGCATCTGCCTGCCTTTCACGCTAGCCTCATTCTTCTACCAACCTGCCTCTCAGTCAGCATGCCAACCACGCTGCAGTTGTTTTCAGGTCCTTGACATCAAAAGCGTTTTGCTGGCTGAGCTCAGACACCACCTTTGGGAAGCCCACCCTGATTGCCCCAGGTACCTCTCCAGAGAGTTGCCTCAGCACCAGGGATGACCTCAGCACATTCTCTTCTTATTGTCTCCTCGTCTGTTCCCAGAATGCCCTGCGACCTCCTTGGAGAGAACTGTCTCGTCTACCATAGCATGTCTACTGCCTAAGACAGTCCCTGACCTTCTTTACTTTCTATTGGTTTATGCAATACACATTTACTGAAGGCCTACTATGTGCTGGGTGCTAGGCTCTAACACTGGGCCAGAAGGCCATGATCCAGGCTCTCATGGTGCTTACCGCCTATTGAGAGACACAGGTATTAATGAGAGCTTCAGGTAAAGAATGCACAATTTCAAATCCATATTAGAAAGGACAGGGGTATGGTCCCATGCTAACGTGATTGAAGCTGGGGACATGTGTCAGAGAAGGCCCCCAGATGAGGCTGTGCCTTGGCTGAGATCTGAAATCTAGGCTGATTAAGCAAAGACTCCGGGATCACTTCAGACAGCGGCAATCTGTGCAAAGGCCCTGTGGTATGGGGTCTGAGAAGGGGCCTGGTGGCTGGAGTCCAGAGGGACGGATATAGAGGAATGGAACAAACCAAACCCAGTGCCATGGAGTTCATTCTGACTCAGAGCCACCCTACAGACAGAGGAGAACTGCCCCACAGAGTTTCCAAGGAGTGCCTGGTGGATCTGCACTGCTGACCTTTCATGGTTAGCAGCCATAGCACTTACCCACGGTGCTGCCAGGGTTTCTGGAGGAGGAGGCTGGAAGCGTGGGCAGAGGCTAGACCACCCAGGACCCCGAGACCATCTGGGGGATTTTTGTTTTTAATCATAAGAGCAACGGGAAACTCACTGACACTCATGGAAGCTGCCTGGGACTAGAGGGGAGAACAGACCCCAGACGGGCAAAACTTGCGGCCCCCTGAACCAGTGCTTGACAAATAATCCACCGAATGGACATGCTACAGTCATTCCCTTCCTTGCTGGTTTTTCCTTTCAGCCTTGAACTGGTGAAAAGCCAGCATTTCTTCTTGCCTTCTGTTGGGAGCAGTTTCTGTCACCCGTGTCTTCTGTAAAATTCGTCACATCAAAGCCTAGGCTCCCCTTTCCAGGCCACACGAAGGAGATGCAGCCATGTGAGCAGTTCCCCACCCCTTCACCCCTCCTCTGCTCGGCAGCTTTTCCTTCCTCAGCTCTCCGGGCATCCCCACCCTCTCACAAACAAGCAGGGGGCCATGGGGGCAGGAACCACGGGGACAGGTACTGTGGGTGGCTGCATGGCTGGGCCGGGTCTATGGAAACCAAAGTGTCCTGAGAGCCTTGCCCCCTGCCGAACAGGCAGTCAACTGGACCCCTCAGAGTCCCAGCCTCACCCAGCACTGTGCCCAGGGTCCCACCCTGGTCCATCCTGGACTCCTGTCTTCCTCTGTCATCACACCCTAGCTGCCTGCAAACCCTGCTGGCTCAGTCTCCAAAGGGGACCCAGGATCTGGTCCCTTCTCATCATGTCCTCTGCTCCACCCTGGTCCAGGCCGCCATCACGTCTTTCTTGGATGACTGTCACTGTTGAGTCAATTCCATCAGAGTAGAACTGTGCTCTGTAGGGTTTTCAAGAACTGCCTTCTCAGGAGCAGAGTGTCAGGACTTTCTTTCTAGTCACCTCTGAGGGGACGGGAGCCTTCAACTCTGGGTCTGTAGCTCAGTGAGGTGTCTGCACTGTTTGTAGCTGTGAGAATCACTCCATTTTTTTATTTCCTTACTGTTATTATTTTCCACAGAAGCACACCCTGAGTGAAGCATTCATCCGAGGGCGAACAATGCGTAGTTCCATCTCTCTCCACCTTTTTGGTATTGTCTTCTGCGGGCTTTATCTGCTCACTGTCAGTAACCTGTAAAGGCCTTCCCAGCTCCTGCTTACCAATGCAATCCAAAATCCAGCCCACTGTCCCGTCTCCTCCACAGGCCAGGACACGGAAGTCAGGAGTGTCATGGAAGAAGTTCAACCTGGGAAACAGAACAAAGGCCAAAATGCCTGTGGACTGGGTTGCGGCAGACCCCTGACCCCCACTGAGTCAGTCCCCTCTGCTCCCTGGGAGGGTGTCAGGTGGGACCTTGTGTTCTTTAGGCTTTGAAGGGGTCACTTGATGTCCTAAACCCAGAATGAACTACACAATGCTGGGGAGTATGGAGGAAGGCCCCAGGGAGCAGGCCTCGTGTGAGGAGCAGCGGACTCAACAAGAGCACACCCAGAGAACGCTGTTCTAGAAGTCCACTACTCTTGGAGCAGGGGCTGCACGGTTTACACGTTTTAGCCCAGATACAAAGAGCTGTCATCATCTAACTCGCCCCCGGGCTGCCAGGCCTGCTCTGCCCTCACAGCCCTCCTTTGGGGACAGACGCTGAATTGCCCAGATCCTCCTCCTACTCCTGTGGGCCTACAGCTGGGGGGCTGGGACACGCCTGCTCCACAGAGCCTTAACCCCTTAGAGCCGGGCTGTAAAGCTGGGCCTGGGAACCTCCAAGGTGGTCTGGGGCAGAATCCAGAGGGTCAGGAATTTAGGGGGGCACAAAAACATTCCATTTCTGTTTTCCTTAATGTCATCCTGAAATTTAGGCTTTTTTTCATCAAGAATGCCGGCAACAGACCACAGAGCTGTCAGCAGCACGGGGGACTGTCAGCAGCAGAAATCTAAGGGACTTTCACATTTTATTGTTGTTGTGGTGGATATCTCATAACAACATTTGTGCCCATCAGTGCCATGAATTTACAGTAGTTGGTACTCCCCTGGAGCCCTGGTGCTGCGGTGGTGAAGTTCAGCTGCTTACCAAAAGGTTGGCAGTTCAAATCTACCAGCTGGTCCTTGGAAACTCTATGGACAGTTCTGCTCTGCACTATAGGGTCACTGTGAGTCAAAACTGACTCGACGGCAACGGATTTGGTTGTTTTTATTAGTTCCTAGTGGTGCAGTGGTTAAGCACTCTGCCGTCCACTGAAAGGTCAGCAGTTGGAACCCATTGGCCACTCTGCAGGAGACAGACGCGGCTGGTGGCTTCTGCAGAGATTACAGCCTTGGAAACTCTGTGGGGACAGTTCTATTCTGCACTGTGAGTCAGAATCCACTCGATGACCGCGGGTTTGGTTTAACTATTCCCACCTCTGAATATTGTCACTTAATGGGTTAGCAGAGAACATGCAGTCCAATTTTTTATTTTTTAACATTCTGATAACTATTTTCAGTATAAGTCATTTCCTTGGCTGGGTTGGTAACCACATCTGTTTCACTTCATGCCCTAAGTAACACATTCTGAGAAGGACTCCGGGGCTTCACCATACTGCCTAAGGGGCTCCTGACACAAAAGGAGGCTTAGAACATTTGTCTTAGGACCTGTGACCTGTGACATGTGACCTGGGAACACACTGGGGTAGGGCCTGGGATGTGGACGCTCTCCCCTTCCTCCCTGCCTGGGCTGGTGGTCTGATGAGACCCCAGGCTCTCGGGGTCCCTGATGCCCGTGTGGCTCATGCACATTCCTTTCCTTCCCCTGCAATCCTGCTCTTCTGCTGGAAGGACACTATCACTGCTGTCTCCCTTCAGCTAGACATGCTGACAGCCACCTCAGAGACTCCAGGGCATGCCAGCCCTGGGAAGTTGCCTCCTGGCCTATCACCAGGACAAAAACAGTTAAGGAGGGGTGATGCTGACAGCTCAGGTGCCTGGCTGCTAACTGAAAAGTTTGTAGTTTGAGTCCACCCAGACAGGCCTGGGGAGAAAGGCCTGGTAACTGACTTCAGAAAATCAGCCACAGAAAACCCCGAGGGGCACTGCTTTTTTTCCTCTGACCCACAGGAGGTCTCCACGAGCTGGCACCCACTCTGCGGCAACTGGTTTGGGTTTTGGAGACGAGGCCAGAGTACCATGTTTGTGTATGGAGACACCCCAGAAGAGGTTGGCTTGGTGAATGCATCTGCAGTCTGCCACGCTGCCCCAGGCTACACTACACGGCAGTCATCAGCAGTTACAGAGGCTGTGGTGGCAATCTCAGCAGGCCCGTGGACTGCTGTCAAATTAGTTTTGCCTTTAACTGGTTCTGCACTGCCTTGCCATCTATGTGGCCGCCAATGGAGGTCAAAGACAGATTGCCTTTCTGAGGCCCTTAATTCTTCCCTTTGGAGGGTCTTACTCAATCCAGAGTAGAAATGATGGGCCAGGAGGTTGGACCAAAAACCCCTGTGGTAGGAAAATCCAGCCCAGCGGGTGCAAATCCTTGTCCCCAAGGACAAGGTGCAGGCCTGAGGATGGCCAGCAGGTGTCACTAGTGCACCAGCCCTGGTGGAGTGCCAGCTCATCCCGAGAAACACGGCTGCAGTGTTACCTGCTACCGCCGCTACCAGATGGTCAGCTGTTCAAACCTGCCAGGCGCTCCTTAGAAGCTCTATGGGGCAGCTCTACTCCGCCTATAGGGTGACTGTGAGTCAGAACCGACCGGATGGCAGTAGGTTCAGTCTGGGAGGTTAGTGCAACACTCAGCAGCAACAGCTCTTCCCACCAGCTCTTCCCAAGAGAAGCAGTCAAGCTGTAAACGGGGTCATCTACTCTCTCCCTCTCTCTCCAATCCTTGACTAAAAAGCAAAAAAAACCCCACTGCCATCAAACCCATTCTAACTCACAGAGACCCTACACACAGAGCAGAACCACCTCATAGAGTTTTCAAGAAGCACCTGGAAGATTTGAACTGCTGACCTTTTGGTTAGCAGACGTAGCACTTAACCACTAAACCACCCAGTGTTTCTGCCTTGACTAAGGAGCAATGAAATAAATAGCAAGAGGCAAAAGGCAGCAGCGGAGGGCTAGGGGGAGTATCAACTCTAGACTGGCTAATCCAGGAGAAAAACTTCACTGACTATAGAATTAGCTGCTCCTACAGTACCCCCGTGACCAGTGCACAGGGCAGGACTTGGATTTGGTTCTACAGCTTTCTACAGTGCGGACTACTGGAGCTAAGAACCCTTTCCTCCTCCCTGGTAATTCACTGGGAAGATGCCAGCTAACACAGCCCTGCAGAGAAGTTGGAACAGTTGACCAGCCTACCTGCCGGTCAACCAAGCGAATGACACAGGAGTCACACTTTTCTCTATTACAAGATCAGTGACCTTTTCTAGGACAAAGTACAGGAGGCCACTTCTCAATCAGCCTTAAACATGACAGATGTTCCTGAGTGTCTACACAAGCAAGTCGGAGTAGGATGTGGAAAAAATAAAAAGAGACAGAAGGGAAGGAAGATGGCAGGAAGGGTAAGTCCAGAGACAAAAGGGGCAAAAGAGAGACACGTAGAAGGTGGCTTTTTCAGAGAGTCATAGGGAAAAAACAGGCAGTAGGAAGTCAAGATTGTATCTCCATACCCTGGAGCAGGCCCCCCACTGTCCAGGTTGAAAACTTGTTTGGGGTTGAGCAGATAGTGGAATTTCCGAAGAATTCTATGGGGAAAAAAAAGAAAAGGAGAGAGAGAGAGAAAAACAGAGAAGGAGCATGTCATCACGAGAAGTCACAGCAAGGGGACACCTGGGGAGCCTATCCAGTGGTGGGGATGAGGGATTATTCCAACCAGAGAGGTAAGATGCCTGCATCCAGACCCAGGTCCCAGGGTCGCCAGACATGACCCATGTCCTCACTCCCTGTTCAAGGCCACCCTGCAGCCCCAAGATGCTAGCCCCTAAACCCAAGAGCTCCACACCAATGCAGAAAGGACAGGGCACAGAAACCCAGAGCACAGAGACCTCAAAAATGGTCTCTATGTTCCAGGTGGTGCAGTTGTGCCGTTGGTGGGCCCCCCAAGGATAGTCTCCCACCTTCCTGGGGACATGAAGACATGCAGGAGGCAGAGGACTCGTCAAGGTGGGTCAAGGGGGCATGGGAGGGCTGAGGGCAGTGACCTCACACGGGTTTGCTTTCCAGGCTCCCTCCTGAGAACCATGTGGTCAGTCTGGCAGGGATGTTCTGCCACCTGGACTGGAGCTAGTGTCCTCCTAGTTCTTACTTTAGTCTTACTCGGATTTTTAACCCAGATTCCAGGTTGTTATGTTGCCTGTCCATGAGTTCTGAGCTGGGCAGGGCAGGCAGCACTCGGCTGTATTCTCTTGTCTGCCCCCTACTCAGAGCCTCCGGTCCCCAGCAGACCAGGCGTGCCCCCCACTGATGAGGGGCATCCCGCCTTCTCAGGGCCAGGGACAGGACAGCAGGTCTCAGTCAGGTGAGTCCTGGG
Source organism: Heterohyrax brucei (assembly GCA_028571685.1). Lineage (NCBI taxonomy): Eukaryota > Metazoa > Chordata > Mammalia > Hyracoidea > Procaviidae > Heterohyrax > Heterohyrax brucei. The sequence goes on along the minus strand of CM053157.1, from coordinate 83,140,677 downwards.
AGGTTAGCCAGGAGACCGGCATCTCGGTGTGGGTCTAACCCAGGACGCCGTAATGACAGCTCACGTAACAGGGGCTCGGCAAAAACCCCTTTGACTCTCTGAACCCTCACAACAACCCTAAGAGAGGGGAGATTATCATCCCCACTATACAGAGGAGGAAACTGAGGCACAGGGAGGTTCAGTTATCCGGACTAGGCAAGTGCTAAATGGCAGGGCTGGGATTTGAACTCTGGTCTGCCTATCTCCACAGTCCACTCTGCTACGGCGAGGGGAGGTGAGGGCCCACACGGGGTTCTTCTAGTTTCTGCACTTTGAAAAGGAAGGGAACCTACCTTTCTCCTTGTCTCCCTCCACTTTTGGGGTTCACCAAGACCAGCAGTGGGTGAGTGCCCGGGGTAGGGGTGATCTTATACTTAAAAAGTAAAAGAAACAGACGTTAACTTGGGGGGCTGGCTTCTCCCTGGAATTCATCCTTCTGTTCAAGGGACTCGTATCCATCCAGTTGTCGCGGGATACCATCTTGCCAAGTCTTTCCCTTTATGTCCCTTTATCTCGGGCAGCTCTTCCCTACACTCTACCGTCCCCATGCTGCTCAGGCCCTTCCTACTCCACGTCAGCCCTGGGCACTATCCTACACCACTTCCTCCCATGAGGCCGCATCAATTATATCACTCATACTCAGAAACTTTTTCTGGTACCTCGTTGTCCGGAGGATAAAATCCAAGTCTCCTAACCTGCCAGTCAAGACCATTACGGTGTACCTGGCCACCTCTACGGCTCTCAGTCCCGCCTAGCCCTCAGCCCAGCTCCGGCCACATCCACCTGCTGTTCTCTTCTCCAGGCACTCCCACTCATGGTTCTGCTCACCCCACTCTTCTTCCGCTTAGGAAGGCTCACTGCCTTCTTTTCACCCTCTTCAAAAACGATCTCATCTTATGGGACCCAAGTTCAAGAATCACTTCCTCTACGAAGCGTCTCATGGTCACAACGACTGTAACTTTTCCCTTGTAACCTGTATACCTTCTGTTTTTGTTCATTTATCTTGCTTTATCTTCTTGGGTAGATGTCTAAGAACACTCACGGGATTTTAAATGCCTGAGGAGAGGGGTAACAATGTGTGTACGACCCTTCCATAAGCGCCCTGCCGCACTGTCTGTGTGTCCAGCTTAAGGTCTCCTGATGCAGAGACACAGCTCAGCTTGGTATTCAGCAGGTGATGCTCGCTTTCCCAGGCCCCAGACTGAAAACACGACAAACACCTTGCTGACTTGTTGGAAAAAGACACTAGTGTTCTACGTGATTTTCTGAGAATTCTCTCTTATTTGCCCAGCGTGCACCCAGACGCATCGTGGAGCCTGAGGAGTAATTTCGTATCTCTGGGGCTTGTCGGGAAGCCCTGCTTGCATAGTGGGTAAGTGCCACAGCTGCCAACCAAAAGGCTGGCAGTTGAAATCCACCGGATGCTCTCTGGAAACTCCATGGGGCGGTTCTACTCTGTCCTGCAGGACCGCTGTGAGTCTCTGAATTGATATGATGACAACAGATTTATTTGGAATGAGGGTTTGCTAAATATTCAAACTATTTAACAACCTGTCCAGCATGGGCCCTGGTCAATGAGAGCAGCTGCCAGGACAGCCAGGTGGACGTTGCCTGTAAAGTGATATAGCTCCACTGTGGGACTCATCTGACTTTTTGTCATGGGTGTCTAGAACTTTCCTGGATACTAAGGTTTCCCTATCACTTTCCCTTGTGTTTTAGGTTGCAAATCATATGAATCTTCACGTCCTCACTGAACCTCACAGTACCCCATGAGGCAGGCAACGCATGGACTGTTACGTCCCTTTCCAGACAAGGAAACGGAGGCTCAGAGGCAGAGGGGGAGGACACCCTAGTGTCCTTTTTGAGAACCCTCTACACTTCACCAGTCTGTCTTTCTTGCAGTCCTTGGAATTTTGCAGAAGGCACAAAGAAAAGACATGTATTGGTGAACTCGAGTTAAACCCAACCAACATACAAACCAAAGACTCTATGGGTTCTTAAATACACTTTTGAGGATTAAGAAGGACCTGGGATCTGGACAGCTTCATTATGGGGGATCATGTTCCGGAGGCAGCTTGGCAGTGCTGGAAAACCATTGACTATTTTGGGGCCACATATTTGTTATTATTTAAGAGGTTGACAAATGGACATTTTATGTAACTTGTTCCTAGAGAAGATGAAACAGCCAGGGTGCTAGCAGTGGGCTCATCCGACCTCCCTTCTCATCACCTGCCTCCAACATGGCCCTCAGAGGTAATCCCCAAGGCTAGAAATAAAGTGTGCTCCTGTGTGGTATTAACTGGACAGATGAGAAAGCAAACATTCCAGACTCCAAACCCCATCCTGCCTGCCACAGCTTGGACCAGCTCATAACGAGCAATTCTGGCGGAAGGCTCATGGAGGTACCTGCATTATGATGTCGCCTTTGGCTGATGTGTTGCCGTCCGACTTCCCGCCTTGCCTGTCCTGTGAGGAGAGGGGAGAGGGGAGAGGAAAGAGGGGAAATGGGAGACGGGGGAGATGGGGGAGACGGGGGAGACGGGGGAGACGGGAGACGGGGGAGACAGGGGAGACAGGGGAGACGGGAGACGGGAGACAGGAGACAGGAGAGAAACATCTTTTGAAAAACAAGCAGCTGATATCAAAGCAGGGAGCCTGGTGGTGCAGTAGTTCAAAGCCACAGCTGCTAACCAAAAGGTCAGCCATTGGAATCTACCAGGCACAACCTGGAAACCCTATGGGACAGTTCCACTCTGTCCTATAGGATTGCTATGAGTAAGAATCGACTTGACAGCTGTGGGTTTTGGTAGCAGTAAAGCAAGAGATCAGAAACAGAAAGAGAAGCCAGTATAGTGTGGGCAGGAGCCTTTCAAAGTGGAGACTTTGGAATGCAAAGAAAGAACGCTCTCCTGCGGACTCTCCAGGGCTTCCAGATCTCTGTCACTGCTTACTCTCACTTTGACTTTGGGATGCTGGCAAGGGTCACGGTCAGGGATGCAGAAACACTGAAATCAGCAGAAACCTAGGTCTCTGACTTAGAAATCAAGCTCCCAGAAGGAAGATACCTGGCTTCTCTGCTCATCACAACAAACGCAACAGGAGCCCTGGCATAGCGCTTAAGGAGCTATGGTTGCTAACCAAAAGGTTGGCAGTTTGAATCCACCAGCCACTCCTTTGAAACCCTGTGGGGTGGTTCTAATCTGTCCTGTAGGGATGCTACGAGCAGGAATTGACTCAAGAGCAGCACGTTTTACAATGTGATATGGGGCTTGTCACGTTTTTAGGATTTTTTCCCCCAATGTTTATTACTTATTTTATTGAGGCTTATCTCATATACAGTTAACATGCTCATATCTTAAGTATACAGCTAGATAAGTGTTTGCTCACAAATATCCTTTGTAACTACCACCCTTTGAAGCTTAACCCCTTCCTGACTCCTGATACCTTACTCAGATTGCTAGCTTTTTGAATTTCAAGTAAATAGAATAGTGGGACATGACTTCTTTTATGGCTTTGAGATCACCCGTAGTTCTATATCTAGCCTAGTTTATTCTTTTTCATGGTGACTCAGAATCCTATTGTGTCTCAATTCATGCATGCATTTCCTGTCAATGGATGACCCCCTCACCTCCCCCCACAGCCCTGGTTTTTGATTCTTATGAATATGCTGCTAAGACAATTGCTGCACATGTCTTTTGGCAGCATAAATACTGCTGTCTCCCAGGTAAGCACACAGGAGGGGAATTGTTGGATCACGGAGTTCGTGTATTTCCAACTTGGTGAAGACCGCTGGACGGCTTTCCGGCTCCGTGGTCTCCCTCGGGTTCTTCCCGAGAAAGGAACAGCTGGCCAAGCCAACAGTAAGATGTGACAACCAGTGGGACCTGACCACATTTCTAAGGTGGGGGAGGAGAGTGGCTAAGGCGTTTGGTGCTTGCTTTGAACAATACATCTTCTACACAGGAACCAGAGAGGCCCAGGCGGGCAACCTCAGAGCAGAGGACACTCCATGACTGGGCACAGCAGGCAGGTCAGCAAGGGTGGTAGGGCCTGGCCAAGTGCCAGGTGACAGGAGTTCCTCGGCCTGCAAGCTGCCTGCAGGGTCCTAGGATGGATGTGCTTTCCTGGTAGGGCCATGTCACTGCCTTCCTGGTGGCTGGCAATTGGAACTAGTTCAAACCCGAACCAAAGTGACTGCTGTTGAGTGAATTCCAACTCACATCAACCCAACAAGACATGGTGGAACTATCCCCTAGGTTTCTAAGAAGTAGCTAGTGGATTTGAACTGGTGCCAACCTTCCGGTTAGCAGCCGAACTCTTCACCACTGCGCCACCAGGGGCCCAGAACCAGTTCAGTCGGGGCCTTGTCTCGGGCAATCCAGCTGGCGCAGCACGGACCGCTTGAATTTGTACCCACAGTACAAACCTTAAGAATCGCCAGGGGAAGCCCTCTGAGGAAGTGACCACCTGAACACTGTCCCCCAGTGAAATGCGCAGGGGGAGGCCGAGGAGCCCGGTGGAGGTGCGACACTTACCCGGGTGACAGGGCATATCGACGTGGGCAGCAGGATGTGGTCTCTGAGCTCCCCGCCGTCACACAAGGTGGACAATTCACATTTGCGGTGAAACTGGAGGAAAAAGTGAGGACGAGGGTGAGTGAAAGGATCACAGAGAGGCCAGATGTGGGGGTTCAGAGGTTTATGGGGAGACCAGTGGTCCAGTGCTTCCCCAGATCCCGACCAACTGCTGGCTTGGTAGTACGGCTGAGTGCGCATGTGTGTGTTCATGTTCGTGTGTGTGTGTGTGTGTGTGTGTGTGTGTGTGGTTACCAGTGCTAAGTGGGCTGTGGGCAGAGAAAGGAGAACACAGAGCTGTGTGTGGTGGCTGAAGGGAAACAGCCACCAGCCAGCCTGTGGCCCTTCGGCGCGGCACCCTGCGTGGATTCTGGAGACTGCCCTCTCCAGTCTCTGAGAGCCTGGGAGGAAGGAGGGATGGATGAGCACACTTGTGGGGCGCTGGAAACAACCCCCACGACTCAGCCTCTGCCCTCTGACAGGTCTGCAGCCCTGTCTGGGGAAACCTCCTTTTCCAGGCTGCTCCCTGCTCCAAGGGACAGGTCACGGCACTGAGCGTGCTGGGCCAGGCAGGTCCAGCTTTCCGTAGGGTACGCAGCCTCTCAGATTGGCTATGCCTCACGGCAGCACTCACAAGCCTCTGGTCCAAGCAGTGGGGCTGCTCTAAAAAGAGGGCCAGGACTTCCTCTGTCCAGGGAGTCTGGTGGATGGTTCTTCTCCCTGTCTGCAGGGCCCCTGAGCCAGGATACTGGGCAAGGAAAGCGCATGGTCCAGCCTGCTGTTCCCAGCTGCCAGCCACAGAGACAGTGGCCTGGCCACTTCTTATACAGCTCTTACCGCTCTGGTTCTGCAGGTGCCTTCTCTCGGGGCAGCTTGGCCGTTTACTGGAGGCACTGTTACACTCAAGGCATTCAACGGGGGGCTCTGGGTCCCTCCTCAGCTTGCCCCCAGCTTTGCTCATACCCTCTGGCTGAACGTCCACTGCACCCGGACAAAGCTGGAGCAAGGACCACCTGAGAAAAACCGGGGCTGCCCCGGGAGCCAACCCACCGTCATCCGGCACCAGACGCAGTGCCGCGCGGTGACACTCTGGTAGCACTTGATACTTTTGTGGCACCGGTCACACTTGACGGAGGAGTTCCCTTCCACCCACGCGTGCTGCATCACCTGCAGGAGGAAGGGCAGGGTACCAGGGGAGCCCGCGGACGGTGCCCCCGGTCCCTGCGCTGATGTGGGGCAGGGGGAGGGCAGAGCGCCGGGAGGGGCAGGGCAGGGGTGAGACGCCGGGTTGCTTTGCCGAAATGGACGGACATGGTCCCTCCCTGCCTAACTGCCACCATGCTAATCGAGGGAGATGAAAGACCACTTTGCACGGCTCCAAGCAGCTCGTTCACCCCAGCAGGCAAGCCTCTGAGCGGCATCTGTCTGGCAGCCGTGCCCGTCTGTCTGGCAGAACCCCTGGAAGAGTGACGCGCTGGTGTGCGCCCTCTTCTGGAAGGCCGCGCGGTGCAGAGAGACTCGGGAAGTCTTGGGCTGGAGAAGACCTAGCTGAGACACTGCTTTTCTACCAAGCAAACCAAAAAAGCCCCAAAGCCACTGCCAGTGCGTCACTTCCGACTCATGGAGACCCCATAGGACAGAGTATAACTGCCCCGTAGAATTTCCAAGGAGCACTTGGTGGATTCGAACTGTTGACCTTTTGGTTAGCAGATGTAGCACTTAACCACTAGCGACCGGGGTCTCCTTCCACCTGGCAGTGGGGACCTTTCGCAGGTTCCTAAGCCTCTCTGAGCCTCAGGTCCCTCTTCTGCAAAAACAGACATAATAGGCCCCATCTCTGGGAGGACCTCCCTGCAACAGTCCTGCCCTGAGAGGATGTCCACTGAAGGTTGACTGCCTTCCCCTCTGGTCGCCTGTGGGCCAGAGGCTCCCGGCCTGGGCAGCTATAGAAACCCTAAAGCCCAGCCCACACTCCAGGCCCATAACTTAGAGTCATTGGGTGGCTGGTATGTTTTCAGGTGCTCTGAGTGACTGTAATGTACAGCTAAGATAGAGAAGCAAAGTCCAAAAGACCTTTGTGCAGTACAGCTGGCAGCTTTCCTCCTTGTTCCACAGTCAGAAAAGCCCAGGAACTTGGGAAGGTGTGTGTTTGCATGAGTTGTGACTGAAATGATAGCAGCTGATCCATGATACTAATATTTGGGGGCACAAGCTCTCAGCTTAGCTCTCTCCTACAAGACTTCCACAGCGTGTCTCAGAAATGTCCACTAAGTGCCCGGCCACCATCAAAGACTGCCATGATGGGGCACACAATGTTGACTCCCTGTGACAACACAAGAAAAAGAGGGGTTCAGCTCAAGAACTCCACTAAAAGACTACAGCTGACAGTCTGACAGCTTGGGAGAGCCCCTGGGAGCAAGGCCCCTAGACCCGCTGCTGCCCCTGACCAGAAGACACTGCTGAGGTCAACTCTTTGGATAAAAATGCACTGTGCTTGGGGAGATAGTGTGACCATATCACACGTGTATCTTATGGTTCTATGCATTTATAGGAGGCTGTCCTACTGGCCTCTTTCTAAATGGAAGAGGGCAGAGAGGAGGGGACAAGAGATGGCTAGGAGGACACAACAAGAATGAAAAGGAGGAGTGTGTCAAGTGAGAAGGAGAACAGAAGCTGCAGCTAGGCTGGCATGCAGAATTAATTTGGATTGTATCCGACTCGACGGCACTTGGCTTGGCTGGCTTGCACTTTATCACAATAATAAAGCCAAGCCAGCCAAGTGTCGTCGAGTCAGATCCAACTCATGGACAAATTCTTAATTCATCAAAAAAAGAAAAGTATCCCCAGGGACCCCTGACAGAAGAGGAATGTGGGTTGGGACTCTGGGAGAATCCAGCAGCAAAGCCTGAAGTGCCCAATGACAAGCATGGTGCTAAAATCACACGACGTATGCGCTTGCTAGTACCCACGCTTGTGTTCAATAAAAAGAACTGCTGGACTTTACTTAGCAGTGGAGTTTCTTAATGTGCCCTCCTGCTCCCTCTAAATGTTTTGGGTAAAATCACTGGTCTAGAAGAGGTGACATAATTAGTCTGTAGCTTCTAATCTTCCACCATGCACCCTGAGTGTGCAAAGACCCCAGCCAATTTGTCCTTGTGTGGTCTCACTGAATTTACTCCAAGATTATTATGGAGGAACACAGAGAAAGAGGGAGAGAGAGAGAGAGAGAGAGAGGGGAGAGGGAGGGAGAGGGAGAGGGAACAGAGAGAGAGAAGAGAGAGAGAGAAAAGAGAGAGAGAGAGGGGAGAGAGAGAGAGGAGAGAGAGAGGGGAGAGAGAGAGAGGAGGATTCAGAGGTCAAGAGGCTGGGCTAAGTCCTGACACCATGCTGCCTTCTCTACTCTCTTCTGTGTTTGGAAGACAGAAAAGGACTTGGGTTGCCCAGCAGGCTCAGAGGTGGCAAGTGAGCCCAGTGGCTCCTTTGCTGTCTTCCTCCATTCTGTGTGTGGCAGGTGACCAGTGTATGGGCCAGGGCTGGAACCCCGGCTGTGTCAGTGTGTCCCGCTGGGAGGCATGACCATGGTGGGATGCGGTGTAGACATGGGTGTGGTGGAGAGACAGAATGCCATGCAGTGTCTCAATGGGGCATGCATGTGGGTCTTTGGAGGCACCCTTCTCTCTTAGGGGTCCTTTTGGGCGAGGGGACAGCTGCCACTTTCTTTCTCTAACCACCTCCTCAGCTAAGATTCCTCAATGGAAGCTTCCCTCTGCAGGAACTGAATGCTTTCCCTGCTAATTTTATCCAGCGTCCAGTTCCAGAAACAGTGAACGGCACCACCTAAGGACCAAGTTAGTAACCCAAAGCTAAAACCGAACTCAGTGCTGCGCAGTCAACTCTGACTCATACCGACCCTGGGGGCAGAAGAGAACTGCCTCACAGAGTTTCCAAAGAGCATCCGGTAGACGTGAATTGCTGAACTTTTGGTGAGCAGACGCAGTACTAACCACTGCACAACCAGGGTTTCAGTGTTCTACCGGTTGCTACACGGTGGCAGTTTGAATCCATCCAGAGGCACCTCAGAAGAAAGGCCTGGTGATCCGCTTCCGGAAAGTTAGACACTGAAAACCCCATGGAGCACAGTTCTACCCAGGTGATGCACACAGGGTCACCAGGAGTCAGAGTTGACACGACAGCAACTGGTTTTTATTTTTCTAGTTAATGGCCAAGCTAGAAACCTAGGTCCCATCCTAACCTCTCCACTCCTTCATCTCCTACGTCCTCATTACCAAGGCCAGGTGGTGGCACCTTCGAGTGATATAATAGACTCTGTCTTCGTCTCCTAGACCTCATCCTGTGTGACAGCTAAAATACTCAAAACCGGCAGCGACACAGACATGCCCACGACCACGCCACGGGGCTGAACACAGCAGGTGAACAGAGGCCCACCTGGGTGCCACAGAACCCGAGAGCTGTGCTGTCTGCCGGCTGAATTGCTGGAGGAGGTCTGCTGTCTAATCTCGCCTCTGCACCACGATCAGAGTGACTCACCTCTCGGCAAACCCGGTTGTACCAGTCATGCACTTGAACTCTGCAGTGGCCCCGCTAGTGCCTTCACAAGACCCTTCCCCAGCTGGCTCCCACCACACCTGAGCACGGCTCCCGCCACCTCACTTTCAGCATCCTCTGTTCCAGCCACACCCGGCTAAGTGTGGATTGCTGAGGACGCCATGACTCCATGGCATTCTTCTGCCACAAGTGTCCTGTCTTCTGTGACACCCACTGAAGTCCCCTGACTTTGGTTTAAACACAGTTCAAATGCCATGTCCTTTGTGGAATCCTCCCTGACTTCCTCCTCTGAGCCTCTCTGGTGCCCTCCCCAGAGCCCGACGGTGGCCTGCACCTCATGACTTTATGCTTCCCAACTCGCCTGTTTCTCCCCTGAGACTCCACTGTCCTTCAGCAGGTGAGGAAACGTCTCTCCTAACCTGCGGGCCGTAGCACAGAGCTGGGCACCAGCAAGACGCTGAATGAACTGATGGATGAGTGTCATGGTTTCGGGGGGGTCCTAGAGGCAGAAGCGACTGGAGATGCCTCACAGCCCCTCACTGCCCAGGAGTTTGTGGATATGGACGTGATAGTCGGGACTCAAGCATGCAGCCCATCAGGGCAGTGGGTGCCACTAACCTCGCCGCTTCTTTTGGTTTTCAAGTATGTTTTGACACACCCAGGAATGCTTTTGGATACACAGCGTTCGTGGACAGTGTATTTACAGTCTGAAAAGGACAAGAACAATAATGATAACTAAGAGCGCTCTGGCCAGTGATTATCCAGGAAGGGTCCAGACACAGCCCAGCCCAGCAGGGGCGTCTGTCTACCTCTGGGTGGCCAGACAGAGGCAGGGGACCCATGGAAATTCAACCCAACCTCCACGTGCTCATCGGGAGGGCAGTCTACGGTTACCCCTCAGCATCCTGCTCCCCCTCCTCTGTCCCCTCCACCTGGCCTTCCACTGTGGGCAGCAACAGCAGCAGGAAAAACAGCCCCAGAAAGGCCCCTGTCACTTGAGGGGAGCGCCACGGGTCATCCTTCTTGTTATGCCAACAGCACAGCCTTCCAGGTCTGGGGTGTCGGTGGGCGGAAGCAAAGGGCAGTGGGTTCTGGAGTTAGGCCGGAGCTGGATTCTGCCTCTGCCATTTGTGACCCCGCCCCCACCCCAGGATGCTGGGGAAGGTGCTTCCCTTCTCATGGCCTCAGGGTTTCCATCTGGAAGGTGGGAGTATTAAGTGCTTCTCTTGCAGGGAATTGGGAAGATTTCATGAAGGAATTTGAGCAAAGCAACACAGGCCTGCATCAGAGTAGCTACCGCAGAAAATAACAACCATAGGTGTTGCTGTTACTCCTGGGGCCCTGGTGGTACAGTGGTTAGCATTTGGCTGATAAGCAGAAGGTCAGCAGTTTGAATTCACCAGCTGCTCCTTAAAAACCCTCAGGGGCAGCTCTACTCTGTCCTGCAGGGTTGCTGTGAGTCAGAATCAACTCAAAGGCCGTGAGTTTTTCACTTACCATGCCACCAGCAGGAAACCCTAGTGGCATAGTAATTGAGACCTATGTCTGCTAAGCAAAAGGTCAGCAGTTTGAATCCACCATCCACTTCTTGGGAAGTTTGTGGGCCAGTTCTACTCTGTCCTTTTAGGATCAGGATGAGTTAGAATTGACTCAACAGTAACTTTAAAAAAAAAAAATCGGCATGCAGACAGCAGAGGTTGCAAACCTAGAACAGAATAGCAACGAGATTGGGAATATAAAGAATTGGGTGACAGCTGGATTTGAATGGTTGCAGGAAAGACTGGGGACCCCCTCTTTTTTCTTTAAGCATACTTATGATTGTTCTTGGTGGCCAGTGGGCACAGCTTTGCTAAGACGACTTTTGGGGCTGAGGCCACATGTTGCCTTATGTCACCCAAGCACGGTGGATGAGACACTCTGGTGCCTTGGCCCACACCTCTGGAGCCTCCCTGCAGCAGTGGCTCCCCCATCTCTGGTGGGTTCAGATGGAGTGTTTGCTGTCTGTATGGGGAGGTGGCTTTTAGGGCTCTGCCACCCGCTGCCTGGCCCCTGCCAAGCCCTCTCATGGCGGCCCCTCTCCTGTCTCCTCTTGCTCACCAGATCCTTCTTCCTACCTCACCCCTTCTTTCTCCCTTCCATCTCTTCCTTCTGTCCTCTGCTCCAGGCTCCCTTTCTGTCTCATTTCTCTCTCTCACTTGGGTTCTCTTCCTCCTTCTTCTCTGATTCTCCTCAATGGATTTGAAAACAAAACTAATGCGTCATTTTCATCTTCATTTGATTTACAGAACATTGCTTTTACGGTGCTTATTTATTTAAAAAAATCCCGCCCCTGACCATGCCACAAATAAACATTCATTAGGAAAACCTGGCTAGACTGAGTGCAAAATGGGCTTTAATTACACATCACACTCAGTAGCTTTGTCCCCCCAGGGCAGCACTGTCCACAGACAGAACACCAACAATAAGACAATCCATGTTCACTTGACTTGGGTAGGACAGGAACGGAACACTGTGAACAGAAACAGGACAGTCTATTACTCTTGACTGGTGGAACAATGTGGGTGGCTCCTTGAGCTAATGTTTTTTTCTGGAATGGCTCAACCGTGGGCAGAACAAGACAGCTCTAGGAGGAAGAGGGGTTGGAAGGGGTTCACTCACAAATGCAGCACAGGCCTTGCTTCCGCACGCCCATCAGCATGAGGTGGCAGAAGTTGCAGTAGGTAGGTTTCTTGAAATGCTTCATGGTCCAGGCATGTCTCCCGTCCCCCTTGCAGGTCTGCAGGGACAATAAAGGGGTGGCACACTGAGTGGGCAGCCCCAAGCCAGTGGAAGACTGGGGTCACATCTTGCATATTCTTGCATTTTTCTAATTAAGACTCGTTTCTCATACTTGGAAGACATGCTGTTCATTTTATTGTTTTAAGGATTCCCTTATAAGACATACACATAAAAACAAAGTTCTCTCTGTGTTTTCTAAAATTAGCAAACAGTAAAAACTAAGGATGCTTGAGTGGGAGTGAGGACTGGGGGTGGTAAAATCAGCCCTTCCCTACGTAGCTGGGGAGGGGTCCTGGGAGCACACTGCTTAACACTTGGCTGTTGGCCAAATGTTGGTGGTTTGAGCCCATCAGCTGATCCTCGAGAGAAAGATGATGGCAATTAACTTCACTGCACACTGAAAAAAACCCAAACCCATGGCTGTCAAGTTGACTCTGACTCATAGAGACCTTGGAGGGTAGAGAAGAACTGCCCCATAGAGTTTCCATAGGGCTACAGCCTAGGAAACCTTATGAGGCAATTGTATTCTGTCCCCTAGTGCCACTATGAGTGAGAATGGACTCTACAGCAGCAGGTTACAGAGCTAGTGGATGTATATAAATCAGAACAAACTTTCTGCAAATAGTTTGGAGATTGGTCTGTCCATCTGTCCATTGGTCCATCTATCCATCCTCATCATCTAATTAGCAGATCGAGTCTAGAGTCTAGTCTAGTAATCTAAAGATCCTTTAAATGTTGATGCTCCTTGATTCACAAATTTCCCTTCTTGGATTCCACCCTAAAGTCATGATTTTTAAAAGGCACCTGAGCATTTTTGTGCACTGTCAAATTGTCAGCATGGAATTCCTTAAACTAACAAAAGACTGAAAATATCCCAAAGGTCTCAGCATTACCAAAACGTCAATGGTGGTACTGCCTTACGATTTAATGTTGAGCATCAATCAAAATGATCTTTATAAGAACATCTGATGGGGTGGGAATGGACTTATGACAGCTACTGAGTGAAAAAGGCAGAACCCAAATTTGATGATACATAAAGATCTCACTTTTACATAGTAAGAACTTTGATGGAAAAAACCTCACTAAAGCGTTAACAGAGGTTAGCTCTACGAGCTGCAGCACTAAGGATGTATTTTATTACCAAATCTCTACTTGCTTTCATATTTCCCAAATTTCCCACAATGCAGATGTACTAGTCTTATGTTGTCAGGTGCTGTCAAGTTGGTTCTAACTCATAACTCATGCACAACAGAACGAAACACTGCCTGGTCTTTTGCCATGTCCACAATCATTTTTAGGCTTGAGCCTGTTGTTGCCACCCCTGCGTCAATCCATCTTATTGACAGTTGCCTGTTTTTCACTGACTCTCCACTTTGTCAAGCATGATGTCCTTCTCCAGGGACCAATCCTTCCTGACAATATGTCCAACGTATGTAAGACACAGTCTTGCCATTTCTGCTTCCAAGGAGCACTCTGGTTGGACTTCTTCCAGAACAGACCTGTTTGTTCTTTTGGCAGTCCACGGTACATTCAACATTCTTCTCCAACAGCATAATTCAAAAGCATCAATTCTTCTTCTGCCTTCTTTGTTCACTGTCCAGCTTTCACATGCATGCGATTAAATTGAAAATACCATGGCTTGGGTCAGGCACAGTTCAGTCTTCAAGGCGACATCTTTACTTTACAATACTTTAAAGAGATCCCTTGTAGCAGGTATGCCCAATGCAATGCATCTTCTGATTTCTTGACTGCTGTTTTCACGGGCATCGATTGTGGATCCAAGTAAAATGAAATCCCTGACAACCTCAATTCTTTCTCCATTTATGACGGTGTTGCTTTACTGGTCCAGTTGTGAGGATTTTTGTTTTCCTGATGTTGAGCTGCAGTCCATACTGAAGGCTGTGGTCCTCGATCTTCATCAGTAAGTGTCTCAAAACTTCTTCACTTCCAGCAAGTAAGGTAGTGACGTCTTCATAACACAGGCTGTTAATGAGTCGTCCTCCAATCCTGATGCCTTGTTCATCTTCATATAATCCAGCTTCTTGGATTATTTGCTTGGCATACAGACTGAAAAGCTTGGTGAAAGGATACAACCCTGATGCACACCTTTCCTGACTTTAAACCTTGCAGTGTCCCTTTGTTCTGTTTGTATGACTGCCTCTTGATTCATATACAGATTCCTTATGAGCACAATTAAGTGTTCTGGAATTCCCACCTTACGCAACATTAGCCATAGTTTGTTATGATCCACACAGTTGAATGCCTTTGTATCGTCAACAAAACACAGGTAAACATCTTTCTGGTATTCTACTTTCAGCCAAGATCCATCTGACATCAGCAGTGATATCCCTCATTCCATGTCCTTTTCTGAATCCAGCTTGAATTTCTGGCAGTTTCTTGTCGATATGCTGTTGTGGACTGCAACTAGTTTTACAGTCAGGAGAAAATAGTTCAGCAAAAATGCTGTCATTCGTTTTTACCTTCCATGCTAGCACCATCTCACGAGCACGTCCCATGCCATTACTTGCTCACAGGTAAAAGATTAATGCAGTGAAGATAGAGAGGGGTCAAACCATCCCCTGACTTGGCTTAGAACTGAATACGCCTCACCCACTCGATAAACCAAACCTCAGGCCATCCCACGCTTCCTGAACCCTGAGGTCCTCCTCCCTTCAGCCCCTGGAGATCGGCTTTGTTGAGACTGTGACTTTGGAAGCATCCCTCCCCATGTATGCTGTCCCCGAGCCCCCCTCATGGGTTCCATCGCAAGAGTGACAGTCTCAGCTGGTGTTCGGGGCAATGAAAACTAGAGCAGTAATACGGCGAGGTCCGGCAGGTAGGCGTGCAAAGTCTAACGTGCTGGTCTTCGACTCCAGTGCTTACTTCCGGGCACCTCTGTACCGGGGCTGGTCACTGCACCTGACTGGTTCCTATGTCCAGGCTCCTCTGCTGAGGGGCTCTAGAGGAGCCCACACTCTTTTCCAAATGCTGATGTCTACATTTGGGTCTGGTTAAGCTCTTTGCTTGTCTCTACCTCAAAAGCCGGCTTCCTTCTGGACCCGAGCTTACAGAATTAAAGCCTTTTCGTCTGCTGTTGTTGTTAGGTGTCACTGAGGGGGCTCCAACTCATAACAGCTCTCTGTACAGCAGAACACAGCACTGCCCATTGCTGCAGCCACTGCGTCATTCCATCTCATTAAGAGTCTTCCTCTCCATGGGTGATCCTCTGCATCACCCAGCATGACGTCCTTCCCCAGTGACTGTTCCCTCCTGCTAACACTGCCACAAGTATGTGAGACACAGCCTCGCTGTCTTTGCTTCTGAGAAGGATTCTGGTTGTACGTCTTCCAAGACACATTTTTTTTTTAAATTATGATTGAATGAAAATGTACATTCCCATATAAATTTGCATACTCACCTATATGCAGCTCCCACTGCTCTCCCTGCCCGGTGACAGTACACTCCTCCTCTCTGCTCCGTACATGTCCTATCCTCCCAACAGTCTCCTATCCTACTCTCCTTCTTCCAGTAAGAGGTCAGCAGGATGATATTCCATAAATGCACAGAACCATAAAGTGCCCAAAAAACATGGTCACTCTGCATCGCCACTCCAATCCATTGCTGCCCGAAGAGCTAACTTTCACTATGATTTATGGACAGGGGCAGCATCAGCGCCAGGGGCCATGCTCCCAGGGGAACCCCAAAGCCCCTGGACCATCAATTGCAGTGCTTCAGTGGAGTTCTTAGGGTGCACCCCTATTTATTCTTGTGTTGCCAGTGAGACTCAACTTTGTGAGCTCCATCGTGGCTTTCACTGGTGGTGGCTGGGCACCATCCGGTTCTTCCTGTCATGAGTCAATGTAGACACCCACTCACATGGGTCTTCCTGCTTCCAAGACACATTTCTTTGTTCTCATGGCAGTCACGGTATACTCGGCATTCTTTCCCAACTCTATAATTCAAATGTATTAATTATTCTTCAGTCTTCTTTATTAATTGTCCAGCTTTTGCGCATGCACATGAGGTGATCGAAAGTACTCTCCATTTCAGTAACTGGCCTCACTAATTCATTAAATGAGTCATCAAAAGATCATTCAGTCAACAAACACTCGCCTCCAGTGATCTTAAAAAGTATTTTATTGTGCGTGAAGTGCAAACGTACAGCACATTTAAAAATTGCTATACAGGTTGTCTTGTAACACTGGTTGCACTCCCCACAAAGCGTCAGTGCTGTCTCCCTTTCCACACTGGTCTCCCCACGTCCACTCTTCCAGTTTCTGTCCCCTCCAGCCTTCTCGTTTAGGTTTGCGGCAGGTGTTGCTCATCTGCTCTCTTATACTTGATTGACCCAAGAAGCACGCTCCTCACCTGGGTTCTTTCCCATTTTGCAGATGTGTCTCCTCTTTGGTGGAAAGGTGGATTTGGGGGTGTGGCTTCCGCTCTGGGTGAGCAGGGTGCCTGGAAACCACAATCTCGAGGGTTCCTGCAGGCCCTGTCAGACCAGTAAGTCTGGTCTTTGTGTGTGTGTGTGAATTTGAATTCTGTTCTACATTTTTCTCCTGCTCTGTCCGGGACCTTGTAATGTGATCCTTGTCACAGCCAATGTTGGTGGTAGCTGGGCATCATCCAGCTCTTTTGGGCTCAGGCTGGCAGAGGGTGTGGTTCATGAGGTCCCTCAGGCCTTTGGACTAATATCTGGTTTTCTTCATTCTCCTTTGCTCCAGATGATGGGACCTATAGATGTGCCTTAAATGATCGCTCAAAAGCTTTTAAGATCCCAAATGCTATTCCCCAAAGTAGGATTTAAAAATACTTCTGAACTACTCTAGTCCTCAGCTCCAGTAAACGGTCCCTAAAGGTGTTTGGATGTGTCTAGGAAGCTTCTATGATTTCGCCTTGCTCAGCTTATGCTGATTCCCCCTGTGCTGTGTTTTATATTTCCCTTCACCAAGGTTAACACCTGTCTGCTACCTAGTTAGCTAGACTGTTACTCCTGGCTCTAGTAATCAAAGATTACTTCTTCCCTCTGTGTAAACCTTATCTTGACTTTTTATAATAGTGGTTTCACGCAATATTTGTCCTTTGTGAGGGATTTATTTCACTTAGCATAATGCCCACCAGATTCATCCATGCTGGGAGATGTTTCTCAGATTCATCATTGTTCTTTATTGTTGAGTAGTATTCCATTACAAGAGGTCATTAAAAGGACAGGAAAGAAAGAAAAGACCAAGCTGGATGTCAGAAGAGACTCTGAAACCTGCCCTCAAACATCAAGCAGCTAAAGCAAAAGGACGGAATGGTGAAGTAAAAGACCTACACAGAAGATTTCAAAGAGCAGCCCAGGAAGACAAAAGGATTATAATGACATGTGCAAAGAGTTGGAAATGGAAACCCGGAAGGGAAGAACACATTTTGCATTTCTCAAACTGAAAGAACTGAAGAAAAAAATTCAAGCCTCGAGTTGCAACAATGAAGGATTCTACAGAGAAACTACTAAATGGCTCAGGAAGCATCAAAAGAAGATGGAAGGAATACACAGACTCATTACATCAGAAAGAACTGGTCGATGTTCAGCCATTTGAAGAGGTAGCATGTGATCAGGAACCAATGGCACTAAAGGAAGAAGTTGAAACTGCATTGAAGGCATTGGCAAAATAAAAGGCTCCAGGAATGGATGGAATATCAACTGAGATATTTCAACAAACAGATGCAGTGCTGGAAGTGCTCACTCATCTATGCCAAGAACTTTGGAGGACAGCTACCCGGCCAACTGACTGGAAGAGATCCATATTGATGCCCATCCCAAAGAAAGATGATCCAACCAAATGTGGAAATTCCTGAACAGTATCATTAATATCTTTTGCTCAAGATCACTCAAAACAGACTGCAACAGTATATTGACAAGGAACTGCCAGAAATTCAAGCTGGATTCAGAAGAGGATATGGAACCAGGGATAGCATTGCTGATGTCAGACAGATCTTGGCTGAAAGTAGAGAATACCAAAAGATGTTTACCTGTGTTTCATCGACTGTGTGGATCATAACAAACTATGGCTAACATTGCATAAGATGGGAATTCCAGAACAGTTAATTGTGCTCTTAAGGAATCTGTATATGGATCAAGAGGTAGTGATGCAAGCAGAACAAGGGGACACTGCAAGGTTTAAAGTCAGGAAAGGTGTGCATCAGGGTTGTATCCTTTCACCAGACCTTTTCAGTCTGTATACTGAGCAAATGATCTGAGAAGCTTGATTATATGAAGAAGAACGAGGCATCAGGATTGGAGGAAGACTCATTAACAGCCTGTGTTATGCAGATGACATCACTTTACTTGCTGGAAATGAAGAAGATTTAAGACACTGATGAAGATTAAGGACCACAGCTTTCAGTATGGATTGCACCTCACTATCAAGAAAACAAAAATCCTCACAATTAGGTCAGTACGCAGCATCATCATAAATGGAGAAAGGATTGAGATTGTCAAGGATTTCATTTTATTTGGGTCCACAATCAATACCCATGGAAGCAGCAATCAAGAAATCAAAAGGTGCATTGCATTGGGCAAATCAGCTGCAAAGGATCTCTTTACAGTATTGAAAAGTAAAGATGTTACCTTGAAGACTAAAGTGCACCTGACTCGAGCTATGGTATTTTCAATCACATCAGAAGCATGTGAAAGCTGGACAGTGAACAAAGAAGACAGAAGAAGAACAGATGCCTTTGAATTGTGGTGCTGGAGAAGAGTGTTGAATGTACCACGGGCCACCAAAAGAACAAACAGATCTGTTCTAGAAGTACAACCTTGGAAGCAAAGATGGTAAGACTGCATCTTAGACACATTGCACATGTCAGGAGAGATCAGTCCCTGGAGAAGGGCGTCATGTTTGGTAGAGTGGAGGGTCAGTGAAAAACAGGAAGACCCTCGATGACCCACAGTAGCCACAACAACAGGCTTAAGCATAAAAATGATTGTGGACATGGCACAAGACCAGACAATGTTTTGTTCCATTGTTCATAGGGTCGCTATGAGTCAGAACCGACTTGATGGCACCAAACAGCAACAGCAGCAGCAAGTATTCCACTGTGTGTATGTACCATAATTTGTTCATCCATTTATCTGTTGATGGACACTTAGGTGGCTTCCATCGTTTTGCTTTTGCGAATGGCGCTGCAATGAACATGAATGTGCATGTGTCTTTTTGTGTCATGGATCTTATCTTTCTAGGATATATTCCAAGGAATGGGATTGCTGAGTCATATGGTATTTCTATTTCTAGTTTTTTAAGAAAATGCCATATCATTTTCCATAGTGGTTGTACCATTTTACATTTCCACCAGCAGTGCACAAGAGATCCAATCACCGTAAAACCTCTAGATCAGTTGTTATTTTCTGAGTTATTATTATTAATGTCAGTGATATCAGGGTGAAATGGCATCTCGCTGTAGTTTTAATTTGTATTTCTCTAGTGGCTAGTGGGAAACCCTGGTGGTACAGTGGTTAAGTGCTACAGCTGCTAACCAGAAGGCTGGCAGTTTCAATCCATCAGGTGCTTCTTGGAAACTCTATGAGGCAATTCTTCTCTGTCTGTAGGGTCACCATGAGTTGGAAACCACTTAGTGGCAGTGGGCTTTTTATTAGCTAGTGATCGCAAGCATTTTCCCCTATGTCCGTTAGTTGTCTGAAATGTCTTCTTCGGTGAAGTGTATGTTCAGATCCTTTAACCACTTTTTAAATTGGATTGTTGTCTTTTCGTTATTGAAGTGTTAAAGTATTTTATAGATTCTGAAGATTTAGACCTTTGTTGGATATGCCGTAGCCAAAAGTTTCTTCCCAGTCTGTAAGTCTGCTGTTTACGCTTTTGATGAGTATAAGAGGTTTAGTTTTTAGGAGCTCCCAGTTCCATCTGATCTCTCTCCAGGTGTTTGTGCATGGTTAGCAGGTTTGTACTTCCTTTATGGCACGTCTTAGGGCCCCAGCGCTGTCCTTATTTTTTTCTTCCATGTCTTTATCATTTCAGGTTTTACATTTAGGTTTTTGATCCATGTTGCGTCTCCTCAAGTGGTTTTTGCAAGAATTAAATGAAATAACATAAGCAAAGCTTCTAATCCAGTGCCTGCCACATTGCAAATGTTTATTAAGTTTCTACTTGGTGACAGATACTGGAAACACAGAAATAACCATGGAGCATTTCCTCCTGTGCAAGGACTTCTGGTTGTTCTTATTCTACAAATGAAGAAACAGAGGCTCAGGAGGTTCTGTAAACAGTTATCCGTCTCTCTCCCAAGCTAGGGTTCTCCTTTAGGGACTGTCTTGGGCTGAAGGGAAATTACAGTGTTCTTTCAAAGACCCAGCTTCATCAGGTAGCCCCAAAGACTGTCACGCTGTCTGAAAACACCTCCCTGAGCAAAGGGAACCAGTCAGCTGACTCCTTCCTCAGCTAGGATTGTCAGATACAGGCTGAGAAGCACAGGGACCTTCACTTGGGATTGAGCGACGTTTCTGCTTGGGCTACAGCACCATCATGTGGCTTTTTTATTTCTGCACATTGGAGGCTGCGGGATGTGGAAGTCATGTCTTGTCTCAGGTGTGCTGGGTTTCACATCAGCAGCAGAATTTTACCCAGAGACAGACTGCTTCCTGTGTACACCCTTCAGTGGTCCTCAGACTTTCAGCGGCTGAATGTAGATTTTAAAAAATCAAACCAGCAAGTAATAGAACTTTTAAGGCATTGAGGGCTACCTATTCTAGAATATTCCAGACACATCTTCTTACAGGCAGCTTCTCTGGGGTCCTATGCCTTGATTTCCCACTTCTTGGATAGGAGAAATATTAAATGTTAAAAATGTGCACTTTGGTACATACTTAAATGTATACGCTTTTGATGAATTAAAACTCACATTTGACTTTTCTTTGCAGCTTTCTTGATATGAACTGTGGCCTGCTATGAGACTGACTTGGCATTTGGGGGACACACTTGAGAAAATGTTGAAGAAATAGCCTTGTTCTCCACCTCCAACCGTAGGAAAGTGGATCCCTCTATGTAAAGAGTTGGTGGAACTCTGGGCCTCAGTAGTGAAAGCAGAACTTGGGTCCTTTGGTCCTTGGGGTTAAAATGTCCCACCTCCATCTGAGGGTTTCAGAGAAAGGACAGGTGTGCTGCAAAGATACCCAAGCAGAGCTTCCATCTTTGATCCAAGCATAATCTTGAGTGAGTGTTGTTGGCAGGAACGCTATTTATTGTTGCATCCTGAGGCCTGAGCCTTCGTGGGTACATAGCAGCTTCTTGGTAAGAGGTCACTGAATGAGGGGTCTGATGTTACTGAAGATGTGGGTGGCCTCCACTGCAAACTAGGCATGCATCCATGGCTTTTTACCTTCTGGACCTCAGTTTGTAAAACAAAAGATGGACTGGGGAATGATGACGGTCTTTGCCAGCTCTTATTTTCTAAAGAGCTAAGTAGCCATAAGAAGACTGTGCAGGTTTGTTGATTTCTACTCATCACTTGGAAGGAACTGGGCATGCTAGCAGATGACTGAAGAATCCCTTAGTTTTTCAGTGTTGGAAATGAAGGCTCAGCTCTTACTTTGACCTACAGCACTGTCAAGTAGAGATACTACGGGGAACAGGAGATGGTAGTTGGGTGGGTGCCAGTCCAGGTACCCTTCCTGTTCTGTTCCTCTCAGTGGCATTACAAATAATCTTAGCGAGTTGCTAGCACACAGCCTGTGAGACTGACCTGGCAAATGCTTCACGTCACCATTTGTGCTTTTAGGGTTAACCTTCCTACCTCATGAATGCAAGTTAGTTCACTTGGGCAATAAGCAGAAAATACAGTACGGTAGGTCAGATGCCAGGCATACATGACCACTGATACCACATTAAGCTGTACACACATCCCGTACACACACCACCAAAATGGGAAGATTTCCCAATACACTCTGCACCTCCTTTCCTTTGGGGTCTGGTCAAGCCACAAACTCTGTCTTCCCTCACATCCTACCAGGCAGATAGCATCCATCCTTGAGAGTCAGATCAAACATCCTCCTAGCAACCCTCTTCCTGATCTCCATTCTCAAGAGTGAGATGCTAAAGATCAGACACGCCTTTCAGGGCCATGTCAGCACCCTCTGTGGTCCCCTCCACTGGGCTTCACTCCTGAGCACGGGAAGTTAGAAAGCATAGGATCCTCAGAATCAGGTACAAGTCCCGGCTCCTCCTTTGGCTCCTGGTGTTTGGAATCTCAGTTTTCCTTCTCTATAAATCAGGCATAGAAATACCTACATATCTGGTTGCTCTGACTGTCATGTAAGATGCCATGCATGAATGCTCTACTTAAAAGGCTGGTCTTCCTCCTTTCCTTCCTCCCTTCTTCCCTTTCCTCCGACTTCGCTTAGCATTTGTGGGAAAGATGGAATTCTTTCTTAATGTTTTTGCCCTTTGCTTTGGAAACCCTGGGGGCACAGTGGTAAAGTGCTACATCTGCTAACCAAAAGGTTAGCAGTTCGAATCCACCAAATGCTCCTTGCAAACTCTATGGGGTAAATTCTACTCTGACCCACAAGGTCACCATGAGTCAGAATCGGCTCAAGGGCAGTGGCTGGTTGAATATAAACTTCTTGAGGGCAAATCCTGAATCTCTGTGTTCTCTTACAACACTCACAGCAGCACCTTTTATTTATAATAATTTAGTAAATATCTGCTGAAGGAGTGAATATACTTCAGACACGAAAAGGTGATGAGGAATGACAGCAGAGACTTTCCAATTGGCCTAGAGTACACAGTCTATCCATTGGGAAGTCCAGGGTAGAAGTTCATTAAGTAAGTAGATACTGTCACACACAGGGAAACCCTGGTTGTATAGTGGTTAAGTGCTACATCTGCTAACCAAAAGGTTGGCAGTTCAAATCCCTCAGGTGCTCCTTGGAAACTCTATGGAGTAGTTCTACTCTGTCTTACAGGATCACTATGAGCTGGAATCGACTCGACGGCACTGAGTTTGGGTTTTTGGTTTGGGTCTTACGTAGAGATTGACTTCCACACGGAGCCAGAGATCTCTGACGTCCAGCCTGCTTACTTACAGAGTCGTCCATGCCCAGGAGGACCAGCAGCGGGACGGTTGTCATCCCCCCGTGCACCCACTCCTTCAGAGACACAAAGCCATCCTGGTCATAGTCCATCCCCTGCAGCATCTCCTTCAAGATCTGCGGAATCCAAAGAGTCATATGTCTGTTTTCATCTTGGGATGTCTGTCCCCTCTGCCCTCTGCTTTCTCTTTCATCCTGAGAAATGGGTTGTGTTTCTTGCACTTTTCTCCTCTGATTCTGAATGAACAAGAGTGAGCATAGGGACTGTGAGGGAGCAGACTAGGATTCAGGAAGACAACATTCTCAGCCTGGCTTTGCCTCAGCCTGACTGTGTGGCCTTGAGAAAGCCACTCCAACTCTCTGGGTTCTGGTTTGCTCATCTGTAAAATGGAAATGATACTGCTGTGTTTGCTGTATTGTAGCTAGGAGTAGAGGAAACACATATGAAGTTTCTAATACAGTATCTGGCACCGAGGAGCCCTAACATGTAATTATTATTATTACTGTGTTATTCATGTAAATAACGTGCCCCTTATAAATTAGTTTGCCAGCTGCTCCCTCCTCCTCCGAGGTATTTTTGTAAGCGCTGCTTTGTCATTTTTTCCCCCAGATGTTGTTGTAGAGCAATTAGCATAACATGCACAGGAATGAAAAGCTGGAGGCAGTAGGGAAAGCATAGGCATAATTGAACTAGTAATTCCCCCAAACCTTTTATCTAGAGCTAAGTTTCCATCTCAGGAACTTATAGATCACAGGAGTTGAAGATAGAAGTCACAGGTATTACTAGTACTGTATTTTTACACAAGTGATGCACGCCTTCCATCTTCGGGTGGAAGTGGGATGGTGGGTATGTGTTGGAAAATACCGCACGGGGAAGGGCATGGGTGGCGCACAAAGGTGGAAGGCACGCATCATTTGTGTAGAAATACAGTACCAGCACTACCTGTGATTTCTATCTTCAACTCCTGTGATCTGTAAGTTCCTGAGATGGAAATTTAGCTCTAGATAAAAGGTTTCAGGGAATTATTAGTTCAATTATGTCTATGCTTTTCCTACTGCCTCCAGTTTTTCATTCTAAGAAGATGGAGATCAAGACATAGTACCCCAGAGAAGCTCCCTTTTAGAAGCTAAGTTGGAGAGCCTGTACAGTAAACACTGGCATCAAGTCCAGAAGATGTTCCAGCCTCAGATTGGACAATCACTTGGAAGTCACCCTGTAGTTACCAGCACTTACAGGTCTTAGCTCTGTGGGATCCCACTCCAGGTACCGGGCTATGTGCAGCATCTGGCTGACGATGCGATCCATCTCCTAGAAGACAACAGGTGGAGAAACCAACTGAAGCTGTGTTTTTAAGAGCAAGACTCAAAAGGAAACCCAAGCAAGGCTGGGTGTGAGAAGCAGTTGGTGCCACACACCGTCATTTCACTGGGAATTCACCATTTGTCCCCGTGTCCTTTGTTTCTGCCTCAACTACAAAGCTCAGCAGAGAGAGATGCTCAGAAGAAGCCTGGAGATGGACAAGCCAGAGGTACATGGAAAGCCTGCTGAACAATGACCTCCTTGCCCTTTTTCTGTCTCTTGGCTCAGAAAATACAGAAAGCAGCATTCCTGGTTTCTCTTCCACTGTGTTGGAACTCCCAGAAATACTTCTAAACCAAAGCAGGCCTCTCCTCTCCCTTCTTATCACAGCTCATCCCCACAGTTTAGCAACTTGGGGTTCATTGACACCCCCTTGGGGCTCAGTTTCAGTTGGATGAAGGGTGAGAGCACTGGTCCTGGCTCAGGCACTACGATTTAGATTTATTTTGGCATCTCCCTGTTTCCTTTGTCTTATGGTCCTGCCCTGGGCTCAGGACTCTGTGAGTAGGGAATTCATGAGGAATACAGTTGCCTGATGAGAGCCACTGGTAGTGAGGCCAGGCTCCCTATATAACCTCACAGAACTGATGGATGCCTTTGTACCAGCACATGGCTAGCCCCACTGAAACCAGTCTCAGAAGGCACTGATTGTCCAACTTGGCATCTCTTGGGTACCATCTGTCATGAATTGAATTGCATCTCCCCAAAAATAGGTGTAGCCAAGTGACCACGGTTTTCTGTATTTTATAATTGTCTTTCATTTTGTGATTTTATTGTGTTGTATGTTAAAGGATTAGGGTGGGACTGTAAATCCCTTCAGAAGATCACCTCCCTGCTCCACTGGAAAGGGAGTTTCCCTGGAGCGTGGTCTGTCCCATCCTTAATCCTTGCATCCTACAAGAGATAAAAGGAAAGAGAAGCAAGCAGACAATTGGGAACCTCACACCATCAAGCAAGCAGCACTAGGAGAAGAGGGTGTCCTTTAGACCTGAGGTTCCTGCGCCAAGATGCTCCCTGGACAGAGACTGATGCAATACTGGACTTTCCTCCAGAGACGACAAGGGGGAAAACCTTCCCCTGTAGTGGGCGTTTTGAATTTGGACTTGTAGCCTACCAAACTGTGTAAGAATAAACCTTCCTTTGTTAAAGCCACCCACTCTGCGGTATTTCTGTTAGAGCAGCCCTAGCTGACTAAAACAGAATTTGGTACCATGAGAGTGGGTTGCTGCTCTAGCAAATACCTAAAATGTGGAAGCCACTTTGAAACTGCGAAGATTCAGAAGGAACAAAGAAGGCGCAGATGGTGAGAAACAACAGAGGACTGGTGGCAGAAGCAGCAGCAGCAACAGAACTAGAGGCATGCTGTAGCCAACCCATGGAGCAAGAGAGCTCAGTGTCTGTGCACAGAGTTTTCCTCATGGAAACTACCAGGTTGAGTGGTAGATCAAAACAAGCAAGGTAAATAGAACCCAACATAAATTTAAAAACAAGAAAAAGAAGTAAGTCATGTAAATGAAAAATCAGTCCATTGTGAAACTGTAGGATAGAGCAACAGATGGGGATAAAGACATGGGGAGAAAGGTAGGGACAGGGCTTGGCACTTGATGGAGGTGCCACTGGAAAAAGAGCTGGTGAACTTCACTGGGTCTACAATTCAATGAGAAAGCAATGTGATTCCGGAGCCAAGAATTAGATTCAGTCTAGGGCTGTGTAAACAGAAGCAAGGTGGACAGATCTCAGGAAGGAGGAGTTCTTCCAATGTCTTCCCCCGTCAGAACCACCTTTGAAAGCTTACAGAGTCGTGGAGTAATGGGGGCAGTTCTGCTCCTTACTTTAAGAAGGGTGCTGACAAACCGGAACTTGTTGGGAGTCCATATTTAAGTCATGTCTTAGGAGATAGGTAGGAATTACAAAGTTTTAACATGGAGAAGATTCTAGGGGATGTGTGACAGCACCCCTAAATATCTGAAGGCCTATTGTGGCATAGTGGTAAAGTGCTACACCTACTAACCAAAAGGTCAGCAGTGCAGATCCACCAGGTGCTCCTTGGAAACTCTATCAGGCAGTTCTTCTCTGCAGGGTTGCTGTGAGTCAGAATCACTGTGACTGCAGTGGGTTTCATTTGGGTTTTGTTGTGTAAGACTGGTTTCCAACTTGCAGTGATCAACCGCAGAGGGCAGAACTATGCTGATAGATGCGAGGAAGGGAGGTGCTGTGTTGGCCTATTTTGATCACGGTACTGGTTTTGGGAAGACAGAAAAAGTCGCTTCCGTGTGGAAAACCATGTCCTGGCCAGTTGAAGGGGCCTGAGGGCAAGAAGGAAGCACTTTCTAACAGTTATCCATGGCAGTGGAATGGCTCTCTTAGGTAGTGATGAGCTCCTCGTCCCCAGGAGCATTCAACGAGAAATTGGGAGTCCATTTGCCGGGAATTGTGGGCAGAAGTTAAACTCGTTAACTCTTGTGAGCCTCAGTTCGGTCCACCAACCTCATCTTCAAAATACATCCAGGATTGAACCACCTCTTACCATCTCCAGCTCTTCTACACTGGCCTAAGCTACCATCACACGCTACCTTGAGTGTTCTGCCAGTGCCCAGCCTGGTCTCCCCGGCCACATCCCTACAGTCTATCCCTAACACACGTAAGTCAATTGTGCCACTTCTCTGCTCAAAATCTCAAATGGCTCCCCATTTGTCCAGAGTAAAAGACCAGCCCCTTCAGTCACCATATAGCCCAATGTGCTCGGCAGAGTCCCCTGTCCTTTACTTCTCCAGTGTCACCTCTCACACTCACTCTGTCTGTAACTGTTCACTCACCTTGCCAGTCCCGCCAGCCTCCTGGTTCATCAGATACAAAACCTTTGCACTTGCCATTCCCTTTGCCTGGAAGGCTTTCCCTTAACTAATCCCAACAAGACTTACTCCCTCGCCTCCTTCAAGTCTCAGTTCAGACATCGATTCAGCAGGGACCCTTTCCTTGGCTAACTTAGCTAAGATCGCAACTCCCTCGGACACTTCCCTCTGCTCCTCAGCACACATCTCCACCCAGCACACACGTACCTAGTTATGTTATAGCACCTGTACTTGTGCTAGAACAAAATCTTCAGGAGGGTGTGGGGGTTTGTCAGGGACTCTGATCATCTATCTCCAGCACTCAGAAGAGTGCCTGACATACCGTAGGCACTCAATAACTTTGTGTAGACCAAACATTTCCAAGTCTAGGATTCTCTGGTTGTCTGTTAGCACGATCCAACCCACAGCGTTGCAGTACAGTCACATGATTTCAGTAGAGGTGTCTGGCTCTTTAGAAGGCCTTGGGATGGTTTGGTTCATCTAGTACAGTTGTTCCCTCCCTCCCTCCCTCCCTCCCTCTTTCCCTCTCTTTCTCCCTTATTCCCTCCCTCCTTCCAACTCAGCCCTATCCATCTCAGTCTTAGAGC
Organism: Heterohyrax brucei; assembly: GCA_028571685.1. NCBI lineage: Eukaryota > Metazoa > Chordata > Mammalia > Hyracoidea > Procaviidae > Heterohyrax > Heterohyrax brucei. The sequence continues at coordinate 83,112,835 of CM053157.1, read as the reverse complement.
CTTCCCCTTGAAGGGCCCCATTGCCAACACGGGCAGTCATGAGTCAGGGCCTCTCTGCGTCTGTTGTCCCCTCTCTGTCTTCTTCCTTTCCAGCTTTCCTCACACCCCATGATCCTGACCTAGCCTGCCTGTTCCTAAGCATTGGTGGAGTCTCCCACTTTCCCAGGGAGATGAGGCCCCGTGTCCAGAGCAGACAGACCAGGCCCTAGAGCTAATGCCCCGGGGCATGAGAGGAAGCTGAGGTGATGCCCAGCATGTCAGCAGCGACTTCCCGCTCTTGACCTGGTCTTGCTGCTGCCCTACCCACCGCTTGCCCCCGGCCCCCTTTCCCTCAGTCTCCAGCTGGAAATTCAGAGAGAAGTTCTAAACAGATCGAGAAGGTAAACTAGACGAAATGCTAAAGCGCCTCCTCATTCCAATATGGGAAGACCCCAGGCTTCTAGAACAAAAAGGCGAGCTGGAGTTGACTTTCCTCAAGGCTAACGCTTTGATAGTAGAAGATGGGGAATTCATTCAGATTTCTACAGCCCTTATTGGGACATTTCTATTCCTAAAAAGATGGAGCCCTGAGTTTCTAATTCTTCTTTCACCTGCCCCCACCGCACCCCACCCAGCCTTTCTTAAATCCAGGGGGGAATATTTGAAGAGAAACCTTACCGCTTGGTCCAGGAGACCGTTCTCGTCTGAATCATAGAGACGGAACATGACTGCAAGAGACAGACGAAGTGAGAATTAAGGGGTTCCCTAGGAACCAGGGACAGGTTGATGTTTTGAAGCTGTCAGGCACTTAGATCAATTCTGGCCATCGGCTCACCCACCCACCAATATACAGAGTCTGACTTCCTCAGAGGGAGTAGGAAGAAAGAGGAGAAATAAGTCACCTGGTTCCTGGGACTGTCTAAGCAATGACTGGCTGATGAGACCTAGGTCTCATCATTCTTGTGGTGAATGCACACCTCTCAGTGTCACTGGGCCATACTCAAAACACCCACCACTGGGGATGGGCACAAGTGACGCAGGTGGGTCACTGTCTATCTATATTGCTCCTGGAAACAGCACAGGCTATGTGAAGCCAGGCTGACCCAGACTTAGAGTCTTAGCACCTCTGGGTGTCAAACACACCATTTAACTTTAGGCTCAGTTTACTAATCTGTAAAGTGGACATTATAATAGTTTTTTCTCTTAGGATTGTTATGAGACTTAATATGTAGATAACAGGCCATGCCCACAAAGCTTGGACTGTAGAAAGCACTCTGTGTATAAATACCATTTGATATGTACAAGGCACTCTTTTGAGTACATTATCTTTATTACTAATTTAATCTTCAATAATGCTATGCAATAGTTACCTGTCTAACTGTTGTAACCCAAACCAGAAAACCAAACCCATTGCCATTGGGTAGAACTGCCCCACTGGGTTTCCAAGGAGCAGCTGGTGGGTTTAAACTGTGGATCTCTTGCCTAGCAGGCAGTCTCTTAATGACGACTTCACCAGGGATCCTGGTTATGATGACTACTTCATCAGGGCTCCTAGTTACCACGACTACTTCGCCAGGGCTCCTAGTTACCATCATAAAGTCAAAACAAACAAAAAGACTCCATTGCCATTGAGTCGATTCCAGACTCACAGTGACCTCATAAGACAGAGCACAACTGTCCCATCAGGTTTCCAAGGAGCAGCTGGTGGTTTCCAACTGGTGACTTTTTAGTTCGCAGCTGATGTCTTAACCACTGTGCCACCAGGCTCCTTGTTACTGTCCCAGGAGCTTTTATATCTCTATTATAAAATGCCAACATGTTATTCGAAACTTACTCTACTGGGTTCTAGGAGCACGGAGGTGATGCGGGCTAAGGAAAGCCTACAAGAGGAATTTGGGAGAAGGGTTAGCTGTTCACTTAAGGGACCTGGAAACTTACATTTTGTTTAACTGAAAGGCAGAGGTGCTGCCTGAGGTCTCGGCCATGAGCAGAAGGGAACAGAGCCAAGCATCTCTTTTCCTCCCTGCCTTTAACAGCTATCACCAGGCCTGCTTTCTCTGGGGAGACCCCGACGGAGACCCTCCACCTGATACAGCTACTGTGGGTCTCTCAGCACATACCTGCGTGATCATATTATTCTGCCTAGGTGGCCCTTCCGTCCGTATTTCTTTCTAAAGCTTTGACTGTTTCTGTATCTTGTGTTAGTTCAGTGGTACACCTCTGGTTGGAGTGTAACGTCTTTAAGAGGAGAGTCATGGTCTGTCACGGGCTGAATTGTGTGACACCTCCCGCCCCCATATGTGTGTGTTGGTTTGGCTAGGCCACAATTCCCAGCATTGTGTGATGTTCCTATATGCTATCAACCCTGCCTCTGTGATGTGACGGAAGGGGGTGGGTGGTGGTTGTGTGGGTGGGACAGGACTCCGTGTGTAAGACTGTATTGTGCCTTGAGGCAGTCTCAAAGACAGAAGCTAGCACAGAGATTTGGGGACCTCATACCACCAAGAAGCAGTGCGCCGAGTAGAGTGTGTCCTTTGGAAAGGACCAGGGGTCCCGGCACCTCAGAAGCTCCCAGTCCAGGGGGAGACTGACAAGGACCTTCCTCCAGAGCTGACAGATAAAGCCTTTTCCTGTAGCTTACTGGATGGTGTCAGAATACAGATTCTGTTTAAATCCATCCGTTTGTGGTATCTCTGTATGGCAGCACTAGGTGACTAAGGCATGGTCTTTTCTTCGAGACTCTGCAGAAGGTCTAGATCAGAGGCCCTCAGACAATAGAGGAGGTGGTTGAAGGATGAAGGTCAGACCTTCTCTACCAGCTCTCAGCTGGGTCTAGGCAACTCAGTAGCACTGACCTCTCTTTGGTGCACAGAGGTGCTCTGCCCTTTAGATGGCCTTAGGGTGTTCCTGTTCATCTGGTGGGCTATTTCCTTGCTTCCTTGAATGAGGAGCAAAGCTAGAAAGGTCTCGATTAGTATCCTATATTTTAGCAGCAAGACCTTGGGCAAGTCTTTCAATCATTCTGAGTTCCTGTCTCTTCCCATGTACGATGAGACTAACCAGAGCATCCTGCTAGGGTTGTTGTGAGGTTAAAATGAGGAAATCCACGCAAAGAGCTCAGCACCCATGATGCATACATTGCTGACAGCTGTCTGTTATTACACTGGCCATCAGTCAGTGTTTCCTCAATTCTTGCCCAGAAGGTACATGTTTGTGTATGAAGAAGATGCTAACTTGTTTTCAATTGTGAAAATCAGGGCAGGATTTGAATTGATCTGGTTGAATACAAAACTAACCAAAATGAGAACTCTACAGGTGACTACAACCAAGTTTCTGTAATAAATATCGCAACAAAAAAAGAAAAAGATGGAGGCATAACTGGTAGACTGGGAGAGACTGAAGATCCGCCGTAACCAATGGCAGCGCACGGACCTCACCTGGATCCTGTGTCAAACAATTAAAAGATATTTAATTGGGGAAATGTGAATACTAATCAGATATTTTATAATAGTAATGACTCATTTATTTTTAGATGGGATAATAATGCTGTGCTTCTATTTAAGACAAAGAGTCTTCATATTCTGGGGATATATACTGAAATATTTGCTGAGTAAATTACATGATGTCTGGATTTTGCTTCCAAGTAACCTGGGGCAGAGGGGATGGGAGTGAAGTCTAAATAAAGGCAGACTGATCATGAGTTGATAACTGTTGACGCCACGTGACGATACATGGAAGTTCATTCTAGTATTTACTTTTATGTTTGAAATTTCTTATAATAAAATGTGAAAAAAATCTGTTTCTTTTTATTGCTCTAACAAGACTCAGTTTGGGACTCTCTAATGTGAACAGTTTGACACTTTTTCACTCTGGTAGTTATTAACAAATGGAATGACTTCAACTCTGATTCTGGCTAAGTGTTAAAAGTGACTTGAGATTTCAGTTTTCACCTGAGCCAGGAGAAAGAGAAATCTGCTGTGTTTCTACCAAGCTACCACTAAAAAACTACCAAACCCACTGGGGTGGAGTCGATTCTGACTCACAGTAACCCTTTAGGGCAGAGCAGAACTGCCCCATAGAGTTTCCAACGAGCGCCTGGCAGACTTGAACTGCTGACCTTTGGGTTAGCAGCTGGAGCAGTTAACTGCCATGCCACCAGGACTCCACACTAGCACTAAGACCTTACAACAGTTAACATCATAAGTCTGTGGATGATGGTTTAAGATCAGCTATTGAGCAAGCCCTGGTGGTGTAGGGGGTTAAGTGCTATGTCTGTTAACCAAACGGTTGGCAGTTCAAATCCACCAGGTGCTCCTTGGAAACTCTATGGGGCAGTTCAACTCTGACCTCTAGGGTCGCTACAAGTCTGACCTGACTCGACGGCAGTGGGTTTGTTTTTTTAATTGAGCAAACGGTTTCATTTTGTGTTTGGCTCGGGTTAACCTTTGCCAGGCTTTCCTTGTTTAATGTTTTTGTTTTGTTAATACGTTGTGTTATTTACCAGAGGAAACCCAGGTAGTGTAGTGGTTAAGTGCTAGGTCTGCTAACCAAAAGGTTGGCAGTTCCAGTCGGCCAGTGCTCCTTGGAAGTGGTGGGGGCAGTTGTACTCTGACCTGTAGGGTTGCTATGAGTTGGAACTGACTCGATGGCAGTGGGTTTGGTTTGGTATTTACCAGAACTTTTCCTCTGCCATCATGTCCATGTTTTGAAGTTCCCAAGAGAAGCAATCTTGTTTAAGAGGACTGTGTTATCTGTTATAAAAGGTTAGCCTGTAGGCTAACAGAGGCCAGGTAAATCGGGCCCAGAGGGAGTCAGCTGCTGTTTCAGCAGCTCTGCTGTCTCCTTTCCATCAGCAGCCATTGCTGTTTCCCTAAAGATGTGTTTTGGAAACCGGTTCGAGTAGTGCCATGAAACCAAGCTCGCTGCATGAAGCAACCATACAGTCTTGTTTCTCTAGAGGCTGAAGATCTTGGGGCAGAGGTAGGGCAGAAAAGCTGGAATAAACTTCAGCAAGATAGAAGATAATTAGATACCGTGAAAAACTAATTCCTCATAGTTAAAGAGCTGCTTGGGCAGGAGTCTTGATGGTGCTGTGGCTATGAGTTTGGCTGCTAACCAAAAGGTCAATAGTTCCAATCCAACAGCAATTCCTTGGAAACGCTATGGGGCAGTTCTATTCTGACCCATAAGGTCGCTAAGAGTTGGAATCAACTTGACAGCAATAGGTTTTTGTTTTGTGTTCGGGCATGGAGTAGGGGAAGGAAACAGATGCTGAATATTTTTTTGGAAAATCTGCTGAGAAGTGGCAACCTCTAGCTGATTGGCGGCTTCCAGGAAGTCCTGTCAACAAAGACATGGAGTCTTCACCACCCATGAGGCCCAAGGGGTTCTCAACACCAAGCTCTCAGATGCCCTGCCCATTCTATGCTCAGCAGGAGCTGTGACCCAGAGTGGATTCTAGGCCATGTTGCTGACCTTGCTACTGGTGACAGAACTGGCAAATCTCCCCTAAGAAGCCCTGCCCGTGATACCAGAACAGTCTACAGTATGTTTAGGAATTGCAGGCAGGGCTCTTGATCTTCGTCTGGAGAGATACTGAAGCCCTTTGGCAGGGCAAGAACTTACATTCAAGCTTATCCTGAGGCCTTCCAGTCTCCAGTAGGGACAGGTAACACACGACATCCTTCAGGTACACAATGGGGGACTGTGAGCCCAAAGACTGAGCAGCTGGCATACCCAGTACAGTGGTGGCCACTTGGCCTTTCGTTGGCATTTGCTTCTCAGCAATCTTTGATTCTGCAATAGAGAAAAGGACAGCAATCAAGGACATGTGTTGTTTAGCAAACATGATGCCTCCTTTATTGCCCCACCGCTTCACGACTAGTTATGAATTCTACACATATGTCTACAACAGCTTTGGTCACCTCCAAAAACATTAAAAAAAAAAAAAAAAAGCAAACCCTTTGTTGTTGAGTCAATTCTGACTTTTAGCAACCCTCTAGGACAGGGCAGAATTGCCCCATAGGGTTTCCAAGGAATGACTGGTGGATTCAAACTTCCAGCTTTTAGCTTGGTCACCTAGAGATGATCGAATCAGTTGTTATAGAAATCCAGTTGGTAGAATTCATGCTCTCTGAATGGAACTGATCATGACCCTTCTAAAATTCTGTTTCCTTATACGTGCATCTGTAGTCTGTGAAATTTCAAGAAGGCGGGCAGCGATTCTTGGTAAGATCAGCAATCAACAACAAATGTTATTTGGTCGACTGTTTTTCTGGAATACATTCAACCTGGAGAGGTAATTTCGGCTGGGATTGTGAGACAAATGACTGATATTTCATGATGTCGTCTCTCATAGCTTCTCAAATTTGTGTAAAGACAAGTAAAAAGATGAACATTCAAAACAGATCGACAGTTACCTCATTACCAGAAATTAGTAAGAATCTTGATTAACTGCAAGCTAATCAAGTCGACTTAAAAAGAAGTGCAGAAAAGGGCTCATCACGCCATACACAAAGAGTAAGTTTTCCCTCTGAAGTTCTTCTTCTCATACACAAAAGAACTCTGTTTCTTTTCATACTGTTCTTCCTCTTGTTTGGAAGGATGAAGCCTGTTGTTGCTGTGTTAGGCGCTGTCGCGTCAGTTCTGACTCACAGTGATCCCGTGCACAGCAGAATGAACCCTGCTGGGTCCTGCACTGTCCTCACAACTGCAGCTACGGTTCAGCCCACTGTGAGCCCCGTGTCAGGCCCCCTCCTTGAGGGTCGTCTTCTTTTCTGCTGACCCTCCACTCTACCGAGCATGATGTCCTTCTCCAGGGATGGATCGCTCCTGACAACTGTCTAAGTTGCCATCGAGTTGATTGTGGCTCATGTGGCCCTATGTGTGCGGAGGGAAGTTGTGCCCCGCAGGGTGATTTTTCAGAAGCACATTTGCCTGGCCCTTCTTCTGAGGTGCCTCCGGATGGGTTCTAACAAACAATTTTTCATTTCGTGGTTGAGTACTGAACTGTTTGTGCCAGCCGGGAGGTCTTACAAGGTCTGTGTAAACCAGAAGACTGAGCACTTACACTTTCCTGTGTGAATTCTACCGTGTTTGGAGGCACTTTGAGTGCTCTCTCTCTTTCCCTAGTCTTATGTCTATTTCCATCAGAAATAGTCTCTCTCTCTTTTTCTTTTAACTTTTTAATTTTTTATTAATTACAGTAAAACAATAAAATTTCTAACATCTACCAATTATCTCATCTATGATAAACCCTCAGTCCCCCACCCAGCCATGTAGCCAACACAATCATTTTCTTCTGTGAATGATTCTCTTGTTAAGGCCTTATAACAGGGGTCTCGTACAAAACTTGTCCTTTTGACACTGATCGATTTCACTCAGCATGGTCTCTTCCAAATGAGACCATGTGATGTTTTCTACAGCTGTCATTGTTTTTTATCATAGCATAGTGTTCCACTGAATATGCACACCATAGTTTGCTTATCCATTCATCTGTTGATGGGCATTAGGGTTGATTTCAACTCTCTCTCTCTTTTTAAAAATTGTGCTTCAGATGAAGGTTTACAGAGCAAACTAGTTTCTGATTCAACAATTAACATACATATTGTTTTGTGACACTGGTTGCCAATACCACGACATGCCAACACTCTCCCCTTCTCAACACTGGGTTTCCTGTTACCAACTTTCCCATCCCTCCCACCATCTCGTCTTTGCCTCTGGGTTGGTATGCCATTTAGGCCCATTTTGGTTTGGGGGCTTGTCTAATGTTTGGCTGAAGGTTGAAACTCAGGAGTGACTTCAGTACTACTGAGTTAAAAGCGTGTCCAAGAGCCATAGGCTCAAGGTTTCTCAAGTCTCTGTCAGGTCAGTAAGTCTGCTTTCCTTCCCTCCCTCCCTCCATCTCTTTCTTTTTTTGAGTTGGAATTTTCCTACATTTTTCTCTAGCTCTGTCCAGGACCCTTTGTTGTGATCCCTGTCAGAGCAATACACGGGGGTAGCCAGCCACCACTTAGTTGTGCTGGACTCAGTCTGGTGGAACTGTGTGAAATGAGGGTACACATACGTATATGTGTGTGTGTGTGTGTGTGTCTGTGTGTGTCTGTGTGTCTGTGTGTCTGTATATGTATATGGTAGAGGCTGTGTGAAACGAGGGTATGCATACGTATGTAAATGTGTGTGTATGTGTATGTGTGTGTATATATATCAAAATACGTCGGATCTGACTCGATGGCACTTGGCTGGCTTTTGGCATAGCAAAATACACTATATAATAAAGTGGAGTCTTGGCTAAACTATTAAAACACAAAATTATGCTTGAGCTAAGTAAGATGGTAAGAAAATGCAACGTCAGGGTGAAGAAGTGAAAGTGAGAAAAACAACTGCCAGACGGATGCGGCAGCAGAGGGTCAGAGAGTTGACAAAGACAATAACCAATCAGAAAGAAGTCAACAACTTGAGGTACCGGAAGATAAGACTTATGGACTGGATGATAGCAACCAAAACCAAGTGAATAACTTACATGAAAATCCAGCACTCTGGATTTGGAGTGCACAGCCCCCTGTGAGGGTCCGTGCCACGCAGTCTGCTGTTGTGATGTGACCTGAACCTAAGACCTTGGCCTGCTGCTGTGTTGTCACCTGATCCTGAGACCTTGTCTGCTTCACCCTCATTGGCCTGGTTCACGTGGCTGTGACTATTTCCCATTGGTGCCTGAGCTTCCTGTCCTGTCCCTGCTGGATCTACCTCTGAGACATCTTGTCACTCTCCTGGTGTCTGGATGGCCTGGTTCAAGCAACTGTGACTGTTGGTGCCTGAGCCTCCTGTGTTATCTCTGCTGGCTCCACCTCTGAGGCACCTCTCCATCATTCCAGATTCCCCTGACATCTAAGCAGTGAAAGCACAGTGTCAGTGATGTTGTTAAGATTAACTGCAGACCCTGTGGGACCCGGTTGAAATTGTGTGGTTGTTGCAGTCAGCTAGTGCTGCTGTGACAGAAATACCACAGAGTGGATGGCTTTAACAAAAGAAAGTTTATTCTTACACAGTCCAGTAGGCTACAAGTCCAAATTCAGGATGTTCACTCCAGGGGACGGCTTTCCCCCTTGTTGGCTCTGGAGGAAAGTCTGGTATTGTATCAGTCTTTGTCCAGGGAGCATCTTGGCACAGGAACCTCAGGTCTGAAAGATGTGCTCTTCTCCCAGTGCAGCTTGCTTGATGGTGTCAGGTTCCCAATTCTCTGTCCGCTTCCCTTTCCTTTTATCTCTTGCAAGATGGAAGGATTAAGGGAGGGGCAAGCCACACTCCAGGGGAACTCCCTTTACAGTGGAGCAGAGAGGTGATCCTATGAAGGGATTCATAGCTCCACCCTAGTCCTTTAACATACAGCATAGGAAAACCACAAAATAGAGGACAGTCAGAAGATACTGGGAATCACAGCCCAGCCACATGGCTACACATATTTTTGGGGGAACACAATTAATCCCCGACAGTGTGTCTTAACTAACGTAAATGAGAGTTCTTAACTAATGTAAACATACGTAAGAGTTCTTAAGTAATGTAAGAGTGCTTTGTGTCCTGGTGCTAGCACCTCCCTTCCCCACTGCTTAATTGGGAATGTGTGGTTTGCTTAAATAAAACTTATTGCTAACCCCAAGCCTTATAGTTACATGTTTTCCTCTTGCGAACCCCAGCACCTTGTGGGTGCTCATGACACTGCGGTAGCTGTGGTCCCTCAGTCCTTTGGACTAACCTTTCCCTTGTGTCTTTTGTTTTCACAAATGCTCTCTTAATATCTAATAAAACCTCACACCAAAAACGCAAGCCCAGTGAATCAGTCTGACTCACAGTGTTGCTACAGGACAGAGTACAACTGCCTGACAGAGTTTCCAAGGAGCAGCTGGTAGACTGGAACCAGTGACCTTTTGGTTAGCAGCCATAACTCTTAAATGCTATACTACCAGGGTTTTCTAAAATTCAATAGAAGTATGCAAGTCACAGAAAACAACTAAGGGAGTGAAAGGAAGACTGGCTGCAGAAAACCTAACAGGTGTTTTAACACTAGCAGGTACTAGAGTGCTGGAGACGTGGCAGTGATGGAGGCAGCCCTGCCGGTATGCCGCCCAAGCAAAGTCTTGTTTCTTGTGTAGTCTCTCCTCAGAGTTCCTGTGAAGGCTCCGTCTTAGGCCACAGGAGCTGTGCTCAAGGAAACCCTGCCCTGGTCTGGGGTTAGACTGCAGATCTGAGCTAGGAGTTAACCATCACACAGGAGCATGGGCAAGACAAGAGGCTGCTGACAAGCAGTGTGTGTTGAAAAAACCCATTGCCATCCAGCTGATTCTGACTCATAGTGACCCTATAGGACACAGTAGAACTGCCCCATAGGGTTTCCAAGGAGCAGCCGGTGGATTTGAACTGCTGACCTTTCAGTTAGCAGCGAAGTGCTCAACTCCTTCACCACCAGGGCCACACATATGTTGGACAGGACTCCATAAAAAGACCAAGATGGAGCCCGTGAAACAGAGCTGCAGAACAAAGAACAGAAGCTTTCTCTTGTAGTCTCAGAGGAACAGATCTCTGAATATGATTTATAGAGTAAGAACCCCAGTGGGTTGCTAGAAGATGTAGCCTCCATTAAACAGGAGCAAGAAGCCTTGGGGGGGGGGGTGAATTGAGGTGGAGATAAAGTGGGATGAAGAAAGAGCAGGACCGGTGAGACAGAGGAGGGCTGGAGCAACACTGCATACGCAACCCCAACCCACGAGTGAAATCCTCCCTGGAGGAAAAACTGGAGCCCTGGTGGCGCAGTCATTAAGAGCTTGACTGCTAACCAAAAAGTCAGGAGTTTTGACTCTACTAGGCAATCTTTGGAAACCCTATGGGGCAGTTTAACTCTGCCCTATCAGGTCACTATGAGTCAGAATCAACTCAATGGCATTTTTTTTAAAAGAAAACTTACAGTAAAACAAGATAGTGATGTGCAAGACACAGGAGAAGCCCTTTGTACTGGGTTTGCCAATTTTCCCCAGGTTACTGCTATCAGACAAACAAACAAAAAAACAGTTGCTGTCAAGTCGATTCTAACGCATGGCAGCACCGTGTGTCAGAGCAGAACTGTGCCCTGTAGGGTTTTTAAAGCTGTGACTTTTCAGAAGCAGATTGCCAGACTTTCTTCCTAGGTGCCTCTGAGTGGAAGCAAACCACTAACCTTTTCAGTTAGTAGCCCAGCGTTTAACTGTTTGCATCACCCAGGGACTCCAGTTACTGCTGGACCCTTAGATTATTCACCCAATAGGACACTACGACAGTGACTTCCGCTTTAGCAGCACTGGAGTCATGGGACCAAACTACTCTCCCAGCTGAAACAACTGAAAAATTGGACAAAAGAACATAAAATAATGGTGCACAAGACACTCAACATCTGGAGCACCAAATGATGACCTCTGAGATGAGCGACGTCAGGGCCATTCCAGCCTTTGCGACATCGGTCTGAAAAGTGTCCAGGCTGCAGAGCAGGGGTAGGGAACCCAGAGAAAGTCCATGAGTCTCCCAGAGTTCAAGAGATGGAGCTGGGAGTCTGGGGAGCCAACGGAGAGTACTTCACAGAGCACAGCTGCACGGGAGAACTCCAAAGACCTTCAGACTGTCCCCTGTGAGCAGAGTCTCCCTTGCGTATTCAGTGGTAGTATTCATCTCTCTGGCCCAAGAAACTAATAAAAACCAAGAGACTAAAGTTCTCACTGTTCATGCCACCTAGTCCTGGGCATTCAGGGAAGGGTGAGTCCCACTCATGCTCGTGCTGTCATTTGGATATGGACGGATGCTCGGGGTGCTGAGCTCATTCCAGAGTGTGTGGAAGCTCCTGTCTGTTTTGATTACAGACGCAGTCCTAATACTATGTCCACCTGGCTCTGCGAGTAACTGGAAGGACTGTCATAGGCTTGAACTTGGAGACCGGTCTGCTGGGTTCCAAATGGGTGTATCCAGCGACATATCAGTTTCTCCCAGGCACCTTCTGCTTACGAAGCAGAAGGGTGGAATTTTCAACAGATGGCCTGGTCTCAGGAGACTCCGGGACTAGGCTCTACTCAGCTGGCCAAGGACTGTCTCTGTGGGGGTCAGACTGCTCTGCATGCTTGCTTCTGGTGAGCAGGTGCATTTAATTAAGACATCCTTGGCAGGTGGCCTTGCGAGAAAAGGTGTTTTTTTTTTCCTTTAAATCTCAAGTCACAGAAGAAGGTGAAAAGATGCCACACACCTCTGTGTGCCAACCAACTGCTAGCCTCCCCATGGTTCCAAGGCAACCAGATAATTGACCTTTACCAGTGACCAGAAGGCAGTGATTTTCCTCACAGAAAAGGAAAAGTGTATCATAGATTGCTGCTCCATGAGAAAAATCTCTGCGAGTTGCTCTCTTACCTCCAGACCCACCTATCGCAAAACCCATGGCTGTCAAGTTGAATCTGTTTCACAGTGACCCTACAGGCCAGAGCAGGGCTGCCCAGCAGGGTTTCCAGGGAGCCACTGAGGAATGTTCTGGTTAGCGGTCAAGCTCTTAACCACTGTGCTACTAGGGTCCCCAGCACCACACAGGTCTTGCAAACAAGCATGATGGTCAACCATGTCCATCAACTTTTATTACAACTATTGATTGTCTTTTCTTAAATGTCACATTATGACAGCATCCCCAGTAAGTCATTCCTCAGTACTACAGAAACTTTGGTCACTGTAAAAAACTGCCCAGATGATTTGAGGCCTCAGCAAGTAAACTGTCATCTTCCCAAGGTTCTTCTGAAAGTTCTAGATACACTGACTAAGATGATCTCTTGGTAAAGAACTTTGGACCAGACCTTTTACACCGTTGATTTTCTTCTTGCTGTTGTTGTTAGGTGCCATCACGTTGGTTCCAACTCTTGGTGGCTCTCTGTCCCACAGGAGGAAGCACTGCCCCGTCCTGCTCCATCCTCACAACTGTTGCTGTGTTGGAACCCACTGCCACAGCCACGGATTGACACAGCCCACCTTTCTGAGAGTTTTCTTCTTTTTACTGACCCTCTACTCTACGAAACACGGTGTCCTTCACCAGGAACTCATTCCTCTGATTGTATTCATGGAGTTGAAAATTACAAAGCTCCAGTCTCACCCTTTGCCTTCTGTCATAAGAATGATTTATGGTAGAACACCTCACCTCTACATCATGTGAGATTTAAGACATATTTATACCTTAAATCCATTTATGACACCAAAGAGTCATAGACCTAGCATGGTTGGGTGGGACACTGGGCAGGAGGATGGGCAAGCTACACTTACAAAGAGTCTTGTCCTGCTGCTGTCTCTGAAGCCACCAGGAAAGCACTGATGCTCTTAATCCTTATTTCTTGGAGTTTCCCAGGTAGGCCAGGCATTTGTTAACTTAGGGTTCAGAGGAAAACATCCCTTCCCTCTCATGCTTTGCCTTCCACCCATAAGGAAGTTGCGATCTCATCAGTCTTTTCATTAAACACCCCAAACCCTATAATTCTCTTAACTAATCTTTCATTCTGTGAGTCAAAAAAGAATCAGAACTACATCTAGAGTCCACTTGAAGAAACGCTCTCATCTTCAGTTCCTGCTACGATTAGTTCTCCTTCAGTTATGCTATCTCTGTCAGTGATTCTGTTTTAGGTCCATTAAAAAATATAACAAGACTCAGTTTTGCTTTGGAGGTAAGCAGGAACTGAGACAATGACTGATGATGTGATCAGCCACATTCCTGACCACCGGGCCCATCTCAAGAGCTGGAATCTGCCTCTGTGCATCCATAAATCTTTCCCATACAATGAAAATGCACAGGAAATAAGATCTGAGTCTTTGTTCTGAAGCTTAGGGAGCAACTTAGGAGAAACAGGGTCTACGAGAGTCCTTTCATGAGAAGAGAACACTCAGCTTGTACAGGTGGGGCCTGCGGGTACAGAAAGGCCCTGAAGGAGTCTCGGCAGACTCTAAAGAGGTAAGAATAGAGGGTACTTGTCTTTGGTCAGTGGCATCTGGAGTCTTAAAAGCTAGCAAGTGATCATCTAAGATGCATCCATTTGTCCCCAACACCTAGAGTGAAGGTGAATAAAGACATGAGGCAAATATGAGCCCAAGAGGCAGAAAGGGCCACATACACTCGAGACTCCATCAGTGTGAGGCAGGAAAAACTAGACGGTACACAGCTACCACCAATGACTGCCCTTCTAAGGAACACAACAGGGAGACGCTGAAAGAGCAGGAGAAAACTGGGGTGCAGAATTCAAATTCTAGTAAAAAGACCAGACTCAATGGTCTGACTGAGGCTGGAGAATGGACCCCAGAAGACATAGCTCCTGAACTCTCTGCTGGCCCCAAACTAAAGCTATCCCTGAAGACAACTCTTTGGACAATGATTAGACTGGTCTAGAAGACATAAAATGATACTTGTGAAGAGTATGTTTCTTGGCTCCAGTAGACACATGAGACTAAAAGGACAGCTCCTGTCCAAAGGTGAGATGAGAAGGCAGAAAGGGACAAGAGCTGGTTGAATGGATGTAGGAAATACAGGGTGGAGAAGAGAAGTGTGCTGTCACGTTATAGGGAGAACAAGGGTCACATAACAATGTCTGTATAAATTTTTGTATAAGAAACTAACTTGAATTATAAATTTTCACTTAAATCACACACAGAAAAAAATATGAAAAGAATAGAGTGTACTTTTGGAGCATGGTCTGAATAACACTTGCTAATATTTATTGAGAATTTAGTATGTTCCAGGTATAATTCTAGGTACTTTCCACCTACTAACTCATTTAACAATATGATATTATTAGTGTACCATTTTACAGGTGAGAAAACTGAGGCAGAGAGATATTACTGAAACTTACTTAAGCATCATGGATTGAATTGTGTCCCCCCACCAAAATGTGTGTGGTGGTTTGGCTAGGCTAGGATTCCCAGTATTCTGTGATGTTTCTCCGTGTTGTAAATCTGGCCTCTATGGTGTTAATGAGGAAGAATGGGTGGCAGTTGGGTTGGTGGCATAGGACTCAATGTGTGGGATTTTATTACGCCCTGGGGCAGCCTCTTGAGATACAAAGGAAAGGGAGGCAAGTGGGGATTTGGGGACCTCATACCACCACGAAGCCATGCTGGGAGTTAAGCGTGATTTTTGGAAAAGACCTGGGATCCCTGTGTGTCAGAAGCCCCCAGTCCAGGGGAAGACTGACCACAAGGACCTTCCTCCAGAGCCAGCAGAGAAAGCCTTTCCCTGGAGCCGACACCCTGAATCTGGACTTGTAACCTACTGGACTGTGACAAAACAAAATTTCTCTTTTTAAAGCCACCCACGTGTGGTATCTCTGTTATAGCAGCATCAGATGACAGACATCAAGGTGACAGAGAGACATACTGGTATATCCTGGAGTCAAACCCAGACTCTTAACCAATGTGTTTCATACTCTGACTCAACTCGGGTTGCAAGTACCCAGGAAATTTGGACTGGATGTGAGAACAGGGCTCAAGGAGCAAACCTTCACCCTTTCCTAAAAGTGCCCAGCCTTGGGCTTTGGTCTGTCAGTGGCACAGTGGCACGGCTTTTCACTGGTCGGAAGGCTCCACATTAGTCATGGCACAGGAGGGGCCTCTCCCAGAAACAGCCAAGCGCCGTGATAACAGCCCTCTCGGGAATGCAGACTTGTGATCTTCCCACCAGGAACTATCCAAACCGGTGTCTTTACACGGAGACAAACCACGAGGACTCTCAGGAGAGACCACTGTGTCTCCTCGGTTCAGGGATGAGACCAGCAGCTTTGAGGCTGGACAGCTGTGGATACCACTCCAGGCTCCACTGGGTTTTCAGGCTGTGATCTTTAGGAAGATCACACCAGCAGTCTGCAGTCTCTGAAACCCTCAGTCCCTCCTGTGTTAAGGGGCGTGGCTGTGAAAGTTAGATGATCCATGTAACGAGCAGGTGCCTGGCGGACAGTGGGAGACCTGTAGCACAGTGGTTGAAAGCTTGGCTGCTAGTTAACAACTGGCCGTTGGAATCCACCAGTCGCTCCTTGGAAAGCCCATGAGATGACTGTACTGTATCCTGTAGGTTCATCATGAGTTCAAATCAACTTAAGGGCAGTGACTTTTGGCAAACAGCAGACCTTCAAAAACAATTTTAACCAACTTTGCATAGTTCCTCTTCCCAACTTATTCAAGCTGGTGTACAAGTATATTGTTGGAAGTCCAGCAGTAGATACTCTTATATTCTTGCCGTACCCCTATCCAGCCATCTGCTGGTAAAATCATCTGTGTCTGAGCCCTTGAGCCACCTCTAAACAGCCCACCACACTGACACACACATACACGTATACTCTGTCTTACATAGTCATGTTCACACTCATACACACACAAACACATTCATGTAGAAACATACCATCTTTCACATACTCACACTCAAACACTCAAACATACACACAAACACACACCCACAGTTACCCTCCCCACATCCATGTTTCCCTCTGTGTTTCCATACTTCCTCCTGAAAAAGTTCCCCTCTCTGAGCAGGCAAATTGTCAGAGGTCAGCACCTCAAGAGCTCCCCGAGTTGTGTCCCACCCATTCCAAGGAACATGAAGCGAGCACCCAGCCTTAGATCCAGAATCCTTGAACATCTGAGTGGCAGGGACCCCAGAGATGCGGGCTCTGAAGGCCTCAGAAGGTCAAGACCTTCCTGAGGGCTCACAGTTACATGAAGACGAGACTGCTGTGACGTATGACCACTTGTCCTCAAGACACAGCCTATTCGAGCCTGGTATCTGGAAGACTTACCTGTATCAGGCGCACAGGCCCCGTCGGCCTCAGCAACATTATCTGCCTTCTGTAGGCTGGGACCTGGGGAGCAAAAGGAAGACTTAAAGAGCAGCTCATGTCCTCCAGCTTCTTAAGGGACAGCTACTAGATCTTCCCATGAGACCTGGGTCGCCTGTGTACGTGTCTGTGTCTCTGGGTTGCTGTCATACTGGGGATGCCCGTCTTCTCCACTGTAGTTCAAGCTCCAGGAAGATGCTGACCATGCCTGGCCCTTCCTCTGACACTCAGGCTCGGCCTGGACACGCAAGGTAAAGGTGTACCATCATCCATGGAAGACCAGCCTTTGCTGAAGGCTGCCTTTTCTCTGCCATGCCTCTTTGTGTGCCTTCCCTCCGTCCCTCCTACCTCTGATCCTAGCAGCAGGGATGATGTTTGCTTGTACTCCTCTTTCTGACAGATGCCTCAGGCAGGGCCTCTTGTCAGGCCCTGGGAGAGTCCTAGTCATTGGTTTCCATTCCCGCCCCCAAAGCAAGGGGAGTTATGACGCCCTAGGAAGGCAAGTCATGCCTGTGGCCAGGGGATTAGAACTTCAAAATCCCCCTTTCATCTTGGTCCACATACCGGGGCCGCTGATCTCGCTGCGGCTGGTCCCCTCCCTTGGATGGTCAGGGGTCTCCTGCCTGGGCTTCTGGCTGAAGGCTAGGAAGAGGTGTGTGCTCAGCAGCTGAGGAAGCTCCACCTCCAGGTATGCCCTCATGAACAGCTGGAAGACCTCATAGCTGACTGGCTGAGAAGGGACAAAAAGGGAAAGGTCAGTGGAGAAAAGCAGAGGACAGGGAGGTGGCAGGGGAGGAGAAGGAGGCAGGGCAGAGGCGGGTGGGTGGAACGGGAAGGGAAGCGTAAGGATACAGAGGAAGCAGTGGGACAAGATGAAAAGGCCAGAGAGGTGACAGAATGACAGGCCTGGGGAAGAGGGGAAGAATGTAAGAAAGAGAAATCACCATGGCTACCCTCTAGGGCTTGAGGGGACACAGACCAGAGAAGGCTTCTTCAGCAAGGTGTGGCACAAATTTAGGAAGCAAAGGAGGCCGTGGAGAGGGAGCACTGGAGCAGAGGCCTCAGCTTCACCCAGGTCCCTGTTGGGGTCTTGGTTGTAACTAGCAGGGACTAGGTCAGTGCCTCGTAAACCCTGGTGGCATAGTGGTTCAGTGCTACAGCGGCTAACCAAAAGGTCAGCAGTTCAAATCCACCAGATGCTCTCTGAAAACTCTATGGGGGCAGTTCTGTTCCATCCTATAGAGTCACTATGAATTAGAATTGACTCAATGGCAACGGGTTTCGTTTCAGTTTGGGGTCAGTGCCCTGGAGCCCTGGTGGCACAGTGGTTAAGAGTTCAGCTGCTAACCAAAAGGCCAGCAGTTCAAATCTACCAGCCACCCCTTGGAAACCCTGTGAAGCAGTTCTGCTCAGTCCTGCAAGGTCACTATGAGTTGGAATAGACTCAGTGACAACCGGTTTGGTTTTGGGTTAGGTGAGTGCCCTGGAGTTGCAGTTAAGATGAAGAAGGCCACAACTGAGAACATGGTGGAAAGAGGTGGCTGTACCATGGTGTCTCAGCTTTTCTCTTGGCCACTGGGGGAGGTGTTTCTCAGTACCAAGGCACAGAAAATAGGAAAAGTCTGGAAAAGAAAAGAGACTCCGTTCTTCCTTGTGGAAGAAAAACATGTTGATCTTCTGAAAATCTGCCAATGAAAACCTCATGAGTCACAATAGTCTGATCTGCAACTGGTCGTGGGGATGGCGTGGTTCCAAGTAGCATTTTGTTTCATTGTGCACAGGGTTGCCCCAAGCTAGGGGTGGATTCAGGGGTGAATTACCCAATAAACAAAGGCTAAATTGTGCTTTAACCACATCCCCAGGTGAAACCATGCACTACAGATTAGTAAGTCTGTACAGTGCAGCCCGTGCATACCTTGCTTACTGTAAGCTGGAGCATGCTGTCTTAACGGCTAACCCACTCTAGGGGGATTTGACAGTGGCTACCAGCAGCACCACTCCTTACTGCTTTCCTACCTTTGATTTTCCCTGGGCAAATCCCAAGATAACAGGGGAGTGTGTGTGTCTGGCTCAGCTTCTTCTTAAAACACGTCCTTGTGAAGGCTTTAGGCACCAGGAGAAGAGCAGGAAGCCAGACACAGAAGGCAGAACCAAGGCACCTGCCCCGAACAAGAACATCTCCCTGTGGTGTCTCCAGGGCTCCTGGACCGCGGCTGGGAGCCACCACGCCAGAAAGAGCTGCTGCGCTCAGCAAACACTCAGCAACAACAATCTGTGGTGAGTCACTCCTGGCCTGCGCTCTGATGGCACCAGATTCTTCATCACGTCAGCAGATGCTCCTGGAAATCATCGCAGAAAGCACCACTCCCGGATCTGCTGGGCAGGCTTTTGTGAATAATAACGGTCGTGAGAATCAAAACCCTTTTTGAGAGCCCACTCAGCTCTTCCTTCCAAATGTCTAGAGCATTTAACCCCTTGTCTCTTCTGAAAGGTTTGGGAGCCTTCCCTGACTCAGGCTGGCTTGTGTGTGTATAATCAGGATTGGCATGCGAAGTAGTGGCCCTATAACAGTGTGAACCTCCACACCCCATCAGGACTTCACTGGCAATTTCTACTTAGTCCCAGGCTGGGCTGTTTTTACCTCTTGTTTGCACAGTGAAGAAAGCCTGATTTGTTTGGACAAAGGATAGTGCAGGTTTTTACCAGAATAAAGGATCTCAAAGCAAATGGTAGACTCTCCTTCCTTCCTTCCTTGCTTTCTCCCTCCCTCTCTTTCTCTTTCTTTCTTTTGCTTTAGGTGAAAGCTGACAGAGCAAATTCATTTCCCATTAAACAGTACACAAACTGTTTGGTGGCATCCATCACCAACCCCACGATGTGTCAACATTCTTCCTTTCTCCACCACAGGTTACCTGTTTTCAGTCATCTAATTCTTCCAGTCCTTCCTGATTCCTTAGCTTTGGGGCTGGGGTGCTCCTTTTGTCCCCGTAGATGACTGAGCTAGGAGGCACGTCCCTCACATGTGTTCCCATAGGTCTTGTAGGCCCGTCTAATCTTTGGTGGAAGGGTGAAATTCAAGAGTGACTTCAGTACTGAGTTAAGGGTGTCTGGAGGACATACTCTTGGGGTTTCTCCAGTTTCAGTCAGAGCAGCAAGTCTGGCCCTATTTTTTGTGAAATTGAATTTTGTTCTGCATTTCCTCCCACTCTAATTGTGATCCCTGTCAAAACAGAGTAGACCTCCGTTTCTTACAGCAGCTGTTCATCCTTCTGTCCCTGAGTCTATGGGTCTGTATTTCACACTCTTTCCGTCCTTCAACAACTCCACAGCCTCATCAGCTCAGAATGTCCCTCCCTCCCTCATCCTCATCCCTCGAACCAGGACACAAGAGCAAAATCATATTCTCCTACTTTCCAGGTGTCTTGATTTTGCCTTCCATACCTCCGATCGCATCTCCAAGTGGTAACTTCTTTTCTATGTGCAAGCACGTTCAACATACATTATTCTAAAGTAACTGCTGCCCCTTTGACATACTAGCCTGTCCTTCTTCCCTTCTTCTCCAAGTCTGTCTACATTAGCCTCCTCACCTCCTTGATTCCATTCAGTTTTGATTCTAGCCCATCACTGCTGAAGCTGCTCTCTTGAAGGTCACAGATACAATTGTTTCTTTTTAGATGTTCTCATCGACGGCACTTGGCTTGGCATCTTTAACTTCACTGCCACGTTTCATCCTTTCTTCTTGAAATTCTCTCTTCCATGGGATTGTGCTCTCCTGGTTCTCTTTGTTCTCTGTTTTGATTTGACTGAATATTTTGCTGAGGGCATTGCCATTGTTATTCATTAACCTGTTGCAAAAGACTCTTTTGGCATTGACTTTGGCTTTGCACTATTTTAACTGACAAGTACTGCTTTACAATGTGGTTTTGAATTCCAAAATGTACTATTAATCTTTTTTGGTTTGTGTTACACTAGAAAGTATCAGAATATAGTATTTCTGGAAAAAAGACTGTATTAAATGATTGAAAAAGAGAAAGTTCCATTAAGCAGAGTCTAATGTGATCTAAAACACTAGAGCAAAAAGATCATCAAATAAGACCAGCATGAGATTCGGGGGACCAGGCAGTGGGGCCCAGATCTGCCACCTTAGTCCTTTCTTCTGGACCTTGTTTCTCCACCAGCAAAGCGTGAACACTGGACCGGAAGATCCAGGTTCTAAACTTTCATTAGTTTCCTTCTTAGACCAGCCCTGTTCCTTACTCTCTGCTTTTGTTAATGTCAACAATAGTGTTCTTCTCCCAACATCCCAGACTCCTCCTTGAACCCTAGTCACCTGAGATTAGTCCTTGATCCTTCCTTCTGCCTTTCTGCTCATGCTCCAAGCGTATCTTGGCCTTTTCTGCTTTCACTCCCTCTGAGCACCGGGACTCTCTGCCCCTAATGATCCCTGTGTTGTTTCCTAACCCAGCCTTCTTGTACATCATTCCATGTGAACTGCTCCCTTCTCTACCTGTTATACTTCTGGCCAGCCTTTAAGATCCGTCTAGATGCTTGTTCCTGTAGGAAGCTTGCTGTGACCTCTCTCTACCTGGCTTTCCACATCTACCTATCCAGCCTGGTTCCTGTCTCCTGACACTCTTGTCTGCTGCTCCGTGTTATGTAAGGTTGTTGGTGACACAGCCTGGCTCCCCTACTAACTCCGAAGCTCCTGGAGAGTAGTGAGATGTCTGATTTCATCTTTGTATCTCCCACACTGTCTATCCCAGTGTTTGTTGATCAGCATTGGAATCAATGATGGGTTCTAACTGGTACCCTTCAGGAAGAGCCTGGTGTCTTGCCTCTGGCCGACATCACCAACCATGAGGTTGATTCAGTCAACATATACATACTGAGACTGCTGAGCACAAGGCACAGTGGTCAGCAGTACTAGGGAGTATCTCAGTACAAGAAACTCAGTGTAACATAAAGGAAGTCTAGGTACTGAAATAATTACAACACAGATTCAATAGCATCAAATGTCAGAGGAAACAAATTGGGAAACCGTCTTGAGAACTTAGAAAACTGATGGAGCACACATCCCACTGCTCATGTCCCTGTCTTGTAGAAGTGGATGGCATTGAAGAAACTCCCAAAAGTAAAACATTCAAAGCAGCAGTGCCCCCCAAGGGCATGGATCTCCTCATGTCTCTGAGGCTCAGGTAACCTAGCTGGCCAGCAGCAGAGTAACTCCTGGTACAGAGCTTCTGCCACGGTACCCACCCCAAGTGCCAGTGCTGAGCAGGGTTGGACATGGTGCTCCCTGCCACACTCCCAAGCACCTCAAGCTGTGTGCTTCTCTTAAAGTGATAGCTAGGTTCTCAGAAAAGTCACCTCTCCATGTGCACAGGCCAGGCATGGACTAACCGTGCAGTAAATGAATGATGGGTGACTTGCTAGGTTGTGGCTGGGTACTATGCCCAAATCAGATAACCAGCTGCCACAAGGCAAGCTGGAAGTTCTCTGGGCCTGGGAACAACATCACAGACACCTCTGCAGTTCAGGTCAAAGGAAACCCATTTTCCATCAGTAACTGCAACTTCCGAGCAGTAGCTGACGGAGCAACTGCCGCCGCTGTCACCTGTCAGAGGAGGCTGTGCTTGTCCCTGGGGCCAGGAAGGGAGGACTGTGAGATGGGAAGCTCGGCTCACCCTTCACCTACGTGATTCACTGGGGTGTCAGATGTGCCGTTGCTTGTCACCGAGTCGATTCAGGCTCACCCGTGTGTGCAGAGTCCAGCTGCTGCACAGCACTGGAAAGATCCCCAGGTCTGACTTCCGAGGCCCCTCTAAGTGGGTTCTAGCTGCCAACCTTTCGACTGGTGGTCAAGCACTTACTTGTTTGTGTCCCCCAGGTACTCCTGGGGGTGGGACTATTACTGCCATTTTGTGGGTAAAATAAATCCTGGGGATACAAATCACTTGTTCAAGTCATACAGCAAGTGGCAAAGCTGGGACTTATTTGCCTTCAAGGCTCACAGTGCCACTAGGTCACCTGGATTCTCTGTTCCCTGTGTTGTTGTTCCCTCTCTGGCTGTCTTCAGTCACGCTTAGTTCTCCACAGAAACACTTGGTGCTGATGGACAAGGCCCGTTCAGCACAGCCAGACGCAGCCTGCTGCTCTGCAAACTTCGATTCCCTCTTCTCTTTCCTAGCAACCTGCCCCTTCCTGACCTAACTCATTTCGCACTGAGACATTCTAGCAGCAGTAAGCCATCAAGCTCCAGCGAAACTAAACCCTGCTGTGTCCCCAGCCCTTTGCCATGACATTACACCTACTAGAAGCCAGCCTCTCTGTGCGAGAGAAGGAAATCAGAGCGACGGGGCTCCCCTGGGACGCGGCAGTGCTAGGTACACAAAGCGCTGGGGCCAGCCCTGACGGAGGCGAGGGCGGCAGCGTGCTCCTAACAACCACGCTTCTCCCAGCTTCTGAAAGCACCCTTGGCCTTCACACCCTCGGCAGCCCTGACCAGATTGTTCCCTTCCCACTCGTCAGCCCCAGGGAAGACAGGCTGATTAGCAACTGGCTTTGTTCCTGTGTTCTCGAAGCTGGGGTAGCGGATGGGGTGGGGGTAGCGAGTTGTTTGCCATCTTCTCTGTGCAAGACTTCTCAGGAACTGAAACAGTGTCTTCTGAGTCTTGTGGCTGTTTCTGCAGCTTCTCTGCTGTTTCATTGTCTCAGTGATTGGTGCATTCTATCCAAAGCCTCTCTCAGGTGTACGTCAAGAGCACAGGTTCTGTTGACTCCCTCCCTGTGCCCAGTGGTGGGGCCACTGATGCCGGGCTTGCTGAATGGATGACCAATGTGAGTAAGGACGCCATCAGCCTCTCCCCAAGTGGGTCCCATTCAGAATGTCACTTTTATACAATTAAAAAAACCCAAACCAAACTCATTACTGTTGAGTCAATTCTGACTCACAGCAACCCTATAGGACAGAGTAGAACTGCCCCACAGGGCTTCCAAGGAGCAACTGGTGGTTCCTAATGGGCAGCCTTTTGGTCAGCAGCTGTGTTCTTAATTACTAGGCAACCAGAGTTACCTTTACACAATTAACCCTCATAAAAGGACCTAAAACAACAAACAGACAAAGAAACCCAAAGCAAACTCATTGCCATCAAGTCCATTCTGACTCACACGGCCCCTCTAGGACAGAGGAGAACTGCTCTACAGGACTCCAAGGCTGTTATCTTTACAGAAGCAGACTTCTGCAATTTTCTTCTTTGGAGCAACTAGTGAAGATGAAGGGCGGAGCACTTGGTTGGCAGCTGAGCTCATAACCATGACACTTTACAGCAGGAGAAAGAGAATTTAGTTTAAGACATTCAGGGAAAGAAGGGGGCAGAAAAGAAATAACTAGCACCATTTATAAAGTATTCTATAAAGTGACAGGCACTTTACCAAAATGACCTCATTTCATGCAGTGACGCACAAACTTCGAAGGTTTTTTTGTTTTTATTTTCCTCCAAACCAAAAACCAAGCCTGTTGAGACTGAATCAATTCCGACAGTCAGCAACCCCATAGGACATATAGGGTTGCCGAGGAGCAGCTGGCTGGTGAATTTGAGCTGCTGACCTGTCAGTTAGCTACTGAGTTGTTAACCACTGTGCCACCAAGGCTCCCTGTTTCTCTCAGAGATGGGGAAATTCAGGTTCAAAGAGGTGAAATATTCAAGGTCATGTTGTCAGCTGGTAACACAAACAGGATTCTAACCTAAGATTATGACTCCAAAATCATGGCTTTTCATTTTTATCTTCTACAGTGTCCAGGATAGGGCTTGAGTGCCCAGGAAAATGTTAGATGAGTTATTTTAAAAAATGGGGCGAAGTCTTGCATTCATTTTTCCTTTTTTTTTTTTCACTTCACAAATATTTATTGAGTGTCAACTATGAGTCAGACACTGTTCTGGAAAATGGGGATATCATAGCAAATCAGAATATTGTAACTCGGGAGATAGACAATTAAATAAGTAAATTATGGAGTGTGACAGATGGTGAGAAGTATTAAGGAGGAAAAGAAGGCAGAGCAGAGGATAGGAGAAGAGTCAGGAAAACAGGATTAACATTTTAGAGAAGGTGATGTTTGAGCAACTGTTTAAAGGAGGTGTGGTTATCTAGGAAAAACTAGTCCAGGAAGAAGGATCAACAAGTGGCAAGGTGCTGGCATTTGTGCAGCAGTGGCTTCTTGGAGAGCATCTGGAAGCTACTATGGAGGGAAAACACAAGGAGGAGGAGAGTAGCAAGTGATGTGGTTGGTGAGTGGTTGGATAGCGGCACAGATGAGAACGATCTTGACTTTTACTTTGATGGGAGAGTGTGTGGTAGAAAGCAAGTGAGACTGTTGAGCAGAATGGTGACATGATTTAAGTTTCAACAGCTTGTTGAGCATGTGTGTGAAAAACAGACTGCAGAGGGTAAGGGCAGAAGCAGGAAGATCAGCTGGGAGGCAACTGTAATCATCTGGGCAAAATATAGTGACGCCTCAAGTCAGGACAGAAGCAGTGCAGATGGTGAAAGTGTCTAGATTTGGGGTATATTTTTGAGGGTAGAAATAACAGGGTTTGCTGATGAATTAGATGTGGGATGTGAGAGAAAGAGAAGACTGAAATGATGACTTCAGTGTTTTAGCTTGAGTAATTTGAAGAATGGAATTGTCCTTTCTTGAAATGTGGGAGGTGGCTGGAAAAAAACAGGTTTTATATGGTAAATTTAGGAGCACTGTTTAGCCCATGTTAAGCTTGAGATGTCTACTTAAGTGGAAACATTAAGCAGGGAGGTAAGAGGAGAACCATGAGAGTGTAGTATCTTAAGACCTTAATAAAGAAAGTGTTTTGAGGAGGATAATTTGATCAGCTATGCCCAATACCAATGAGTAAGATGGTCAGTGGACTTAGCCACATGAAGATCCTTGGTTATCCTGATCATTTGTGTGAGTGGAAGTATGGGGATACAGGCTAGCTGAAGGGCCTTCAAGAAAGTGAGAAGAAGAGAAATTGGAATCAGTCAGTATACATAAATCTTTTGCAGAGTATTGCTGTAAAGGGCAGGAGAGAAATGGAATTGTAGCCGAAGGGAAAAGTGGAATCAAGAGAGAATTTTTTTAATATTAAAAACAACCAAGTTTATGTGTTGATGGGTGAAAACTACTATGTAGGTTAAAGCTGATGATGCAATAGGGAAAGGAGAAGGAGGAGTAGAGAGAGAGAGAGAGAGATTGAGAATGCAAAGACACTGCTGAAGTGATGTCCTTCAAAAGGTCACGAGGAGATGGGACTAACTGGCATAATTGGAGAAGCTGGACATAGACAGGAGTATGGATGGTCATCCCAGTTACAGAAGAAACAGAGAAGTGGGCAGAAGAGGTGGAGATAAGTGAACTAGGGAAGATCTCTTCTGATCACTTCTACCTTCTCAGTGAAGTAGAACACAGAGTGTTAACTGAGAGTCAGGGTTTCAGAGGAGGAGGAAGAGATGGGAGACAGAGGGGAAGGGCTGATGTAATCTTCTAGTGTGGTGGGACTGCAGGGACTTGGGAAATGCATGATGCCAGGTAGCTCAGGAGTACTAATGGCTTATTTGAGAACAGGAGAAAATCTGCTGAGAAAGTCTCACAGTGAGCTACGCCTCCAAGAAGGTAACAAACTGTAGAAAGTCTGAAACACATTTTTTAAAAGGCTTGAAATGGGAGTGTTCTTACCTCATGTGGGTCATACTTTTCGAGGCTACCCCCCTCATTGAATTCATTTAAGACATCCTTTATCTTCTTGGAGGAATCTGGAGAGACACAACCCACACAGGAGACACTGATAAACAACAACAGGAGACAGACAAATTGACTTTCCCTTGTCCAGCCATGGTTAGAAAGCAGCAGCCCCTCATTCCTA
The DNA here is from genome assembly GCA_028571685.1 of Heterohyrax brucei. Lineage (NCBI taxonomy): Eukaryota > Metazoa > Chordata > Mammalia > Hyracoidea > Procaviidae > Heterohyrax > Heterohyrax brucei. The sequence goes on along the minus strand of CM053157.1, from coordinate 83,086,089 downwards.
GGACAATATGGGGGTACGTCACCCTTGTCTGCCCTTCTGCCTTCTCATGTTCATTCTGGTCTTTCCTGCTGTTTGAAGCAACTTTCTGAAACAAAAATATGATCAGATCATGCGCTCCATCAAAACCCTTCAGTGGTTCTCAGTTTTCCCAGGAGAAAGCCTCAGCCCCTAGTTTGGTGCACAAATCTTTGGTGATCTTGCCTAGCCTTTTCCTTACTTCTTACTTCAACCTCCTATTCATTTCACTTTTCAGTCACGTCAAACTACTTTTCTGGAATTCCATGAGTACACTGTGTACCCTTTCACAGAGTCCTCTCTGTGTCTTGCAAACTTCACTCAGTCCTCAACACCCAGCTCAACTGTCAACTCCTTTGTAAAGCCTCCTGTGACTGCACCACTTCTGGATCCCACGTGACTTGTACATAACTCTACGACAGCACTTACTATAGAGTTATAATTGTTCATTAACTTACCTATATTTCTTGTCTCTTGTTAGAGTTCTAATATGGCCTTTTTGAAAGCTATTGCTGGCTGATGAGTCTTTGTATATAATACTAAGGCCTGACATGTAAAGAGTGTTCAGTAAAACAATATATTAGATGAATGCATAAACACCTGCACAGACATTAAAACATTAAAAAAAAAAAAAAAAGACCATAGTTACATAGCGATGGGTAGGCATTAAGCCCTATGTGGCTCTGTCCTTGGTGCTGAAATATCATTACCCATGGGAAGGGCGATTTCTTTCAACTCTGGGATCCTAACAACTTAGCTAGTTTTTCTAGATTATTTGCAGTGGTGAAGAGCTCTGTTGTTAACCAAAAAGTCAGTAATTTGAGTCCACCACCACTTTTTGGCAACCTTATGGGGCAGTTCTACCTGTCCCATAGTGAGGGTCACTATGCGTTGGTATCAACTAAATGGCAACAGCTTTAGTTTGGTTTCGGATGCTTCATACAGATACATAAAAAACACAACTTTCATTGATGTCTCATAATTAACACAGCTAATTCCATGCACCTGTGATGGTTCTATCATATTTATGACAATCAGAACATTTTCCTCTGGAAATTCAGTCCCCCACCCCATGATTTCCCTGGAATGTTACTGATATGTTCCAAGGAGACAAATACTCAGAGAAGTTATGAAGCATTGTGCCTTTGAAAATTCTGCTCTCCACAAGAAGTAATTCAGAAGCCACTGAAGACAATGGTGGCTTGTTCTTTTTTGACTTTTATAAGCAAACTGGGAGACAAGAAAAGGGAGCCAATAATTGTCATTAAGAATTCACTCTTAAAAAAGAAAAAGAAGTATGCAGATTGTTCACAAGGTGTGGCAACCATTAAAAATTTTCAAGCAAATGAAAAAAAAAAAAAAAAAAAAGAACTCACTCTGACTCCCAAAGTATGGCCTCTGGACACACTTTAACTCAGTCCTGGTTACTCTTAAATTTCACCATTCAGCCAAAGTCTAGAGGGGTCTATGAAACAAACAATAACACATGTTGTTCAGCCACATATCCTAAAGCCAAGAGTGGGCACACCAGCCCAAAGGTAAAGACAAGAAGGAAGGGAAGAACAGGAAAACTGTCAGAATGGAAATGGGGAACTCAAGGTCGAGAAGGTGAGTGTGTTGGCACATAATGGGGTTGACAACCCATGTCAAAAAACAGTCGGTGTATCAGCTGTTTACTGAGAAATGAATTTGCTCCATAAACTTTCACCCAAAGCTCATGCACGCATGCACGCGTGCGCACACACACACACACACACACACCCGAACACCTCATCAGTGCATCTTGCGCAATTGTCAACATTCTAGGTATCAAAGAAAACCAGAGTGCTATGATCTCTACTCTCCCTGTCTGGAAGGTGTTGTGGATAATTGAGCACTTCCTAAACCCCACTGCTGCTGCTATTAAAACATCTGAGCAAAGGGCAACATCATTCAAGGCTGACTCAGTGTTCTGTGGTGTTCAGGCTCTTTGTGTGGAAGCATATGCTCTCTTTGTCCAAGGTGAAGCGGACATGCTCACAGACTATGATATTCTTCATGGCTTTGCTGAACTGGATTCAAGCAAAAGTTATAATCATTTCAAGCCCAAGACATATTGCAATGCCACAGGGAAGTGCTGCTGTTGCCTAAAAATGGAAATTTCTTTCTGAAATTCAAAACAGATGTCAAAAAACAAACAGCTTCGTGAGATCCAGGCAGCAGATGCCTTCAATTTAGGCTGCTTAAATTCAATTCAGAAAAACACCACGAAGGATGAGAGACTGCGAGGTACTGTTAATGAACCAGTGGGGGAGAAGATCTGAATAGTTGTGGTAATAATAGATCCCACTCCTTGTGGAACTTTCCTGCACACGCTCATGTTCTCCCGCCCACCACTCCATGCAAGTTTGGTAATATTTTCTTTAGTTTATATAGATGAAACTAAAATTCAGAACAATGAAGTGTCTTGTCTAAGAATTGCAGTTTGAACCCAGATAGAGTTGGGCTCAAAAGTCCATATTCTTTCCCCTGAAGCATCACTTACCATGATGTCCTGAACATTGGCTGACATGAGGGACAGTGTAATCAATGCTATAGCAATGTTACAAAGCTCTGTGAAGCACAGGGCGAAGCAGCAGTAAAATGAAGACTGGACAGGGGTTGGGGTGCAGCCTGGGGACTGCGCTCTGAAGGAGGTGGGACTTTGATTTCAAATCACGGAACATTACTTAAATGATGCAAAAATATAATCAGGTCTCTTTGCTCTCTGAATGCTACTCCGGCAATAGACAGAGTTTAGAATCAAATCAGGATTCAGTTAATGTCACATATGAGGACATGGGACTTCTGGTGTAGTTTCTGAAAGAGGAGTATAGAGTCCACACTTTGACTGAAAAGCCAGGAAGTGATTCTACTTTTGACATCACTGTCACATTTTGAGGAAGTCACATTCACCCTTTGGTTCTGAAGTGCTTTTGATCTATATGTAAAATCTTCTGTTATTTTTGAACATATGATTTCCCTTTTAGGCACTGATTATACATACATACACATTGTGTGTGTGTGTGTGTGTGTGTGTAAGTATTTTACATATGGAGACCTTGTGGTGCAGTGGTTAAAAGCTATGGCTGCTCACCAAAAGGTCAGCAGTTCAAATCTACCAGCTGCTCCTTGGAAACACTATGGGGCAGTTCTACTCTGTCCTCTAGGGTCACTCTGAGCCAGAATTGACTGGACAGCAATGGATTTGGTTTGGTTCATTTCTCATATATTCATATTTGGGTAAAACAGGACTTTTTAAAAGAAAAAATTCAGTAGGAAAAAAATCCAAAAGATTGCTGCCTTCTAACTTTCCATGACGGGCATTTCTCACCACAGTTTTATTTCAAATCTTTATGGGCTTAGAGAATCAGCTCATTTTTAAAAAAAGAAAAACAAATTCCCAAATTACTTTCTCCTTAGATGGCCTTTGATAACTTTATGTCAGTTTCCATCTCAACAGGTATTGGTTTGGTTCTTTTATGTGATGAGTAAGTGGGGTATTATGTACACCTAGCCCATTGTAGATCATTGCTTGATTCTTCTCTTTTAAAGGAGCTCATGACAATGAAAAGCTTCTTCAAAGCATGCCCTGATTTTCCTTCAGGTGTAATCTCTGGACCTAAAAGTAGAGCCTCAGCAGAGAAAGAACTCTTTTGTCTAAGCGTACACAGTACCACCACCACTAGGTTCAAGGCACATCAAGTTCCACTTATGAGGGATACAAAATAAGGCCATCTCTATGGTTTTTTGCAACAGTTTTTATTTTATTTAGTGCTTACTAAATGTACTGCATTGGGCAGATCTTCTGCAAAAGACCTCCTTAAACTGTTAAAAAGCAAAGATGTCACTTTAAGGACTAAGGTGTACCTAATTCAAGCTGCAGTGTTTTCAAACACCTTGTATGCATACAAAAGCTGGATAATGAATAAGGAAAACTGAAGAAGAATTAATGCCTTTGAATTATGGTGTTGGCAAAGAATACTGAATGCACCATGGACTGCCAAAAGAATGAACAATTCTGTCTTGGAAGAAGTACAGCCAGAACACTCATTAGAAGCCAAGACAGCCAGACACATTGTCAGGAGGGACTAGTCCCTGGAGAAGGACATCATACTTGGTAAAGTAGTGGGTCAATTAAAAAGAGGAAGACCCTCTATAATGTACACCGACACAGTAGCTACAACAGGGATCTCAAACACAGCAACAATTCTAAGGATGGAGCAAGACCTGGCAGTGTTTCCCTCTGTTGTGCATAGGGTAGCTGTGGACTGGAATTGACTGGACAGTTGATGAGTTTGAACCCATCAGCTGCTCAAGGCAGTAGGATGTAGTTGTCTGCTTCCACAAAGACTGCAGCCTTGAAAACTCGATGGGGGTGGTTGTTTCTGTCCTATAGGGTCAGTGTGAGTCAGAATCGACTCAATGGCAATAGGTTTGGTTTTTGTTTTGTACGCTAGACACTGCCCTCATATCCTTGTGTGTGCTATCGAAATCCCTACCACTATGCTCTAAGGTAAGGAAAAAAAACCCAAACAAACCCATTGCCACTGAGTCGATTCTGACTCACAGTAACCCTACAGGAAAGAATTGCCCCATAGGGTTTCCAAGGAGCAACTGGTGGATTCAAACTACTTTTAGTTAGCAGCCAACACTTACCACTGTGCTAATATTTATCCCCATTTTGGAGAAGGGCAAACTGAAGCTTATAGAACTTAAGTGATTCCTTCAAGGGCACACAGCATGTAAGGGTCACCCATATTTTATTTCCATGAATAATGTGACACAGCCACTAGATTCCCTGGTTGAGTGGACATCTGTAAGTTAGAAGATAATGCTCTTAGTGATGACAGTGACTCTCAACACTGGCTGAATGTTAAAATCACACAGTGAGCACTATGAACTGAAAACCATGCCTCCATCCAGAATGATTAAGTCAGCATCTCTTGGGAGACCCATAAATCAGCATATTTAAAGGCTTTCTGGGGATTCAAATGTGCAGCCAAGGTTGAGAATGGCCATTCTGTGATAGGATTCTATTGTTAGAAATGAAGGCTATCTCAAGGAACAGCTGAACTTGTTGGATAATTATTGCAAAAGAAAAAAAAATGCTTGCAACTCTGCTGAGTCTAAAACAGCTGTGCTTGGCAGGCCTTCTCCATTGTTGAGGCGGACAGTGCTAAATAACTCCAACCAACAGGTCGACTTATTCAGCTCCTTGGCAAGGTGGGGGTGTGTTTTACAGTTGTGTTAGTCAACTTAGTCCTGCTGTAACAGAAATTCCACTAGTGGATGGCTTTAAGAAATTTTATACTGTCACAGGCCAGTAGGCTACAAGTCCAAACTCATGGCATCAGCTCCAAGGGAAGGCTTTCTGTTGGCTCTGGAGGATGGTCCTGCTACTGATCTTCCCCTGGACTGGGAGCTTCTGAGGCGTAGAAACCCCAGGTCCTTCCAAATGATGTGTTCTGCTCCTGGCGTTGCTCCTCTTCTGATGGCACGAGGTCTCTAACTCTGTGCTTGCTTCCCTTTCCTTTATAGTCCAAGAGATTACCTCAAGCTACGATAGTTTTACAGATTGAGCTCTGCCTTACTAACACAATCACTACCCTCATTATCATCATAGACACCAGATTTACAATGTACAGGAACGCCACACAATACCAGGAATCATGGCCTAGCCAAATTGCTACACACATTTTTTGGGGGGGACATAACTCACTTTAGGGGGACCATCAGGATGTGGTTCAACCTCAAATCAGGTGTTTAGAGTGCTCTGCCATGTGATTGATGTTGCTAGTGGTAACAACTGCTTTATGAAGTGTTTAATCCAAAGTTGTCTCTTTCATGCTTTATGTGCCAAGAATTCTGGGATCTCAACCAAGCAGCTGTTCCTGGTGTTTGTGGGAATTCAAAGCCTTTTTAAGGAGAAAATGTGCTTTCTCAAAGGCACCTTGGGGTGCAAGAGGAATGTCCTCCATCTGAACAAGGAGACAGACCAGGAGCTGTAGTGTTGAGAGCAGAACATCAGCTGTGCCATCTGTGAAACCAGAACTCACAGTTTACAGACTGTTTTCTAATCAAGAAGGCTGAATGCTTGAGTGTTGGAGCCCTGATCACACAGTGGTTGAAGAGTGCAGCTGCTGACCAAAACACTGGCCCCTTGGAAACTTTATGGGGCAGTTCTACTCTGTCCTATCGGGTCGTGGTGAGTCGGAACTGACTCAGTGGCAGTGAGTTTGGCTTTGTTTTTTGGTTAGTCCAACCATTAAACTTTAAATTCTGACAGAAATCAACACTTACAAAAACAAACCTGAGGAAACATATATGAGATTGAAGCTCCAAGGTACTTCATAACTCTCCATCCCTTGAAGGTCTCTGAAAGCCTCTCAAGTTTTAATGTGCACATGAGTCTCTGGGAGCCTGCTTAAAAGGCATATTGTGACTAAGTAGGTCTGGGCCAGGGCCTGAGGTTCTACATTTCTAATAGAATTCTACTGTTGTAGTTGTTGTTCTCAGGTGCTGTCAAGTCAGTCCTGATTCATAGTGACCCTACAGGACAGAGTAGAACGTCCCTACAGAGTTTCCAAGAAGTGGCTGGTGGATCTGAACTGCTAACTTTTTAGTTAGCAGTCAAGCTCTTCACCACTACACCACCAGTACTCCAAAAGATTCTAGGTGATGCTGGGTCTGCTAATCCATGGACCTCATTTTTGATGATCTCACTCTAAACAACATCCCTGTGTGTCTGTGGATAATTGAGGAAGCTTGTCTGTCATAGCAGAGAAAGGATGATGATTTTGAGGGTGGAAGGACATACTCTACAGGTTGGGAATGCCGTAGTGACTTTCTACCTGGGGCGAGGGAGTGCATGGGTGGGGTGGGAACAGACCCAAAGAGAAAAGGAAGGGAAAGGAAAAGGTGGAACATCAAAAAACAAAACAAAACAAAACCATAGATTTTCCTTTTTCTGATGAAGGGTGTGATGTATGAAACAGCTTTTTAAGCACTTCCAGGCATTCAAGAACAGGATGAAATGTACAGAAACAAGAGCCAGGATTTCTGAGGGTCCTAGAGAGATGGAGGTTGATGCCATAACAGAGATGTCTGGGCTAGAAACACTGTATCAGGGGATCCTACACCTTCAGCCAGGAGAAATGAGACTCCAGACAAGCTGAATAGAGGATACACAAGGCACTTCAGCTCTGTGAGTGCTGACTCACTTGCTATGCATTCCTGCATCCCCTGGGTGCAGCCCACTGCCTGGCATAAAGTAGAAGTTCAGTAAAGATTTGTTGACTAAATAGGGCTAGAAAAGTAACTGGGCTGCTCATACTGGTCCTGTATATCCCCAGGGGTGCAGGGAGGAAAGGTAGACCAGTGGTTTTCAACTTAGATTGAATATCAGAAGGAATTTGGGAGCTTGAAAAAATACTGACACCTGCATCCCACCCCGACAGTTTACGACTAAATGGTCTGGAATATGGCCTGGGCACTGGAGTTTTTCAACGTCTTTCAGATGGTTCCATGGCTCAACCAAGGCTGAGAACCACTGAGGCAGACCAAGTTAGTGAACTGAGGGAACTCGTGGAAGTGACTACCCTGCCGATGAAGCTGCATTCAGAATAAGAGGAAGAGACTGTACACGGAAGAGGAGAGAGCTTTGATTGAAATAAGAAGGCTCTTGTCAGGGTACTAAAATTTTCTAACTCACCGTAAACAATCTGAATAATTGGTATAGTTTATCTGTACAAGTAAAAACTGTATTGCTAGAAAAATTCCCCACTTTTTCCCCAAATAAGTGGACCTCATTTGTCACATTTCAACTAATTAGGGAGAAATGGACCAATCTCTACCTTCCTACAACTGCAAGTGTGATCACCGGACCAGCAGCATCAGCATCACTGGGAGCTTGTTAGAAAAGCAGAACTTCACTTTTATCCTAGACCTAATTCAGAATTGGTATGTTAACAAGATCTCTAGGAGATTCATGTCTACGTTAAAGGCTGAGAAGCACTGTTCTGCAGAGATCTCTCTCCCCACAGGTTCTGTGACTGCTTGTGGGCAGGGTCTCAGCCCCACTGATGGAAAAGACAAGTTGATTAGCATTTGGTTAGTTCTCACTCTACTGGCCAAGATGTGTGCCAGCATTTTAAGGGAGTTCTCTCAGAGTCTTCCACTGTTCTAAAAATAATCCCTAAACATTTTCTCTAACTTGCATACTAAAATCCACAGGTTTGAATTTGGAGCACCAAATTACCTGCCTCTTTAAGTCAAACCATTGCCTCCATCTAATTCTAATCAAGCGTATGTCCTGATAGCATCATTTATCGATTCACTCTCCTTAAACATACTTCAAAAATTTGCTCTGTTATAATTTACCTGACTTATTTTATCTATTTATACCAGTAGTTGAAGGTAAAGTTTGCTATATTGTAATTAATTGACTTTATCTATTTATTTACACCAATAGTTGAAGGTTAAGTTCCAAAAAGCACTCTTTTGCTTAATTTGTTGGAACTGAATTAAGACAAACTGAATTTGCACTCGGTTTGAAAGCCTTTTGTTCTCACCCCTGCTCTGCCACCGATTTGCTGTGTGACTTTGGGCAAATCACTGCATTCTTCTAATCTGATGTTCTCATTTGCTATATGTGGAGGGTTGGAACTGATGCGGTGAAGATCTCTCCCAGCTTTAAAAATTCTACAAATTCTAAGCAGCTACTGCTTGATGTAGAAAATGTTTCATTTATTTTCCTAGGGAGTTAGAGGTCCAAATTGATGCTTTAACATTTTTTCTCTTCTTTTCTAAACACACTGTTCTTAATGAATCATAGAAATTTTAAAGAATTGACAAAAATAAAGCTAAAAAATAAAATCCCTACCCATATATTAGGAATGGAAGAAGAACGAGTGAAATGTCAAGTGCGTCTCTCTTTGAAGCTGTCAGGAAGAGAGTCAGGAGGTACCCAACCCACACGCTCACACCCTTCTGCAGGTATAGAAATGTGTTTATTGAAAGGAATAATGAAGACCATCTAATGAACCAGACTTCTGATGCCTTAAATCTCCCCAAGAGTGTCATTATGGCAAATATGTTTTTGAGATAGTCTCTAAATTCATATATGATTGGAAGAAATGATGACATACAACAGCTAAACAGAAGATTTCAAAGGGTAGCTTAAAAAAAAAACAAAGTAAAATATTGTAAAGAAATGTGCAACCATCTGGAGTTAGCAAACCAAAAGAGAAGAGTGCACTCATCATTTCTCAAGCTGAAAGAGCCAAAGAAAAAATTCAAGCCAGAGCTGCAATATTGGAGAACTCTATAGGTAACGTATTGAGTAAAGCAGGAAGCATCAAAAGAAGATGAAATGAACACACAGAGTCACTGTACCAAAAGAATTGGTCAACATCCAGCCATTTCAGGAGTTGACTGTGATCCAGAATCAACGATACTGAAGGAAGAAAGCCAAGCTGCACTTAAGGCTCTGGTGAAAAAGCAAGGCTCCGGGAAGTGAGAGAGCCCCAAAGGAGACATTTCAGTAACCGGATGAGGTGCTAGAAGCTCACTCATCTCTGCCAAGAAATTTGGGACAGTTACCTGGCCATCTGACTGGAAGGTATCCATATTTGTGCCCATTCTAATTTGGCATCATTAGTATCACATCCAAGTAAAATATTCTGCTGAAGATAATTAAAAAAGCGATTACTGCAGTACATCTACAGAGAACTGCCAGTAATTCTAGCTGGATTCAGAAGAGCACACGCAGTGAGGAATATCACTGCTGATGTCAGACAGATCTTGGCTGAAAGCAGGGAATACAAGAGATGTGTTTACCTGCATTTTATTAACTATGCAACAGCACATGATCACATGGATTACAACAAATCATGGGTAACATTGTGAAGAATGGAAATTCCAAAACACTCAATTGTTGTGTTCATGTGAAACCTGTATCTAGGTGAAGAGGTGGTGTAGAACAAGGGTGTCCTGTATGGTTTAAAGTTGGGAAAGATGTGCATTCGGGTTGTAGTTTTTCATCATACTTATTCAGTCTATACACCTAGCAGATAATCTGAGAAGCTGGACTATATGATGAAGAACGTGGAGTCGAGTTTGGAGGAAGACTCATTAACAACCTGTGATGTGCAGATCACATGGCCTCGCTTGCTAAAAATGAAGGGGCTTTGAAGCATTTACTGTTGAAGATTAAAAGCTATAGCCTTTAGTATGAATTATACCTCAACTTAAAGAAAACAAAAATTCACATGACTGGACCAGTAAGTATCATTTTTTTTTAGGTGAGTTTTGTTTTTAATATGTTTTGGGAATCACTGGATTTTTTTTTTTTTTTTACAAAAAATTATGCCGCATAATATTCCAGAGAAATGGGATGGATCTTTTAGTATCCCGGTTCCAAATTGAAATTTATGAGTACACATCTCTATAAATGGTTACTAAGCTTGCTCTTGTATCATTTTCAACAGCTGATGTAATTTTTAAGTCATAGCATAATAACTCTTGAGACAACTTATGTAATTTAAGGTAGACTGTTTTCATAAGCTTTTGAGCTAGCAAATCAGAGAACTGACCTATCAAACATGGTAGCCATTAGCTACATGTGTCTGTTTAAATCCATTAAAATTTTTTAAAGTGTCAAGTTAACTTCTTCAGTTGCAGTACCCACATTTCAGGCAGCCAGGAGGCACACATGACTCCAAACTATGCCTTTGAATTTATGCACATATAGAAAACTTCCATCATTAAGCAACATCTTGATAAACTGAGAAAAAATTAAAGTTGTTAAGAATTTCATTTTGCTTGGATCCGCAATCAACACCCACGGAACCAGCAATCAGGAAATCAAAATACATTACACTGAGCAAATCTGCTGTGAAAGACCCCTTTAAGGTGTTAAAAAGATGCCACTTTGAGAATTAAAATGTGCCTGACCCAAGCCGTGGTGTTTGCAGTCACTCCATACGTGTCATGTGTGTGCACGTGCTGGACAATGAAAAAGAAAGACTGAAGAACTGATGTCTTTGAATTCTGGTTTTGGCAAAGTATACTAAGTATAGCATGGAGGCCAGAAGAACACACAAATCTGGATGAAGTACAGCCAGAATGCTCCTTAGGAGTCAGAATGCTGAGACTTTGTCTCCCATACTTTGGACATGTTACCAGGAAGGACCAATCCCCGGAGAAGGCCACTGTGCTTGGTAAAGGAGAGTGTCAGTAAAAAGAAATCCCTCGATCATACAGACTGACACAGTGGCTGCAGCAATGTGCTCAGTCACAGCAATGATTACAAGGATGCCACAGGACTCAGCAGCGTTTGCTTTTGTTGTGCACAGAGTTGCTATAAGTCAAAACCAACTCAGTGGCAACAATAACAATAGTGTCTATTAAGGATGCGTGGTGGTGCACTGGTTAAATGCTCAGCTGCTAACCAAATGGTCAGCAGTTTGAACTTATCAGTCGTTCTATGGGCAAAAGATTTTGCAGTCTACTTCTGCAAAGATTTCAGCCCTGGAAACCCCATGAGGTAGTTCTACCACGTCGTTTGTAATCATTGTGAGTCAGAATCTACTCAATGACACACAACAACCGCCACCACAACGCAGTGCCTATTATGGGTTGTATTGACTTGGACATGTCCAAGTCAACATGTCCAAAGTTGTATTTATTGCTAACCAAAAGGCTGGGATTCAATCCCACCCATGTGGATTACAGCCAAGAAACCCCCTTTGGGCAGTGCTACTCTGTCACATGACATCACTAGGAGTCAGGATTGACTCAACGACACCCAACAAGTTCCAGAACCTAAGAACAACTTTTTTTTTTGAAAACAGGGTCTTTGCAGATAAAACTTGTTCAAATGAGCTTATATTGGAGTAGAAAACTAAATAAATGTACACTGCTGTCAAGTCCATTCTGACTCACAGCAACCCAGTAGGACAGAGTAGAACCCCTCTGTAGTTTCCAAGGAGCACCTGGTGAATTTGAACTGCCACCTTTTGGTTAGCAGATGAGGCACTTAACCACCGCACCACCAGGTTTTCCTACTGGAGTAGGGTGAGCTCTAATTCAGCGTGACTACTGTTCATATAAAAAGAGACAGAGAATCAGAGAGAAGCTGAGATAGAGGCAGTGACTGAAGTTATACTACACAGCTGAGGAGTGCCTGGGCTTCCAGAAGTTGAGAGAGACAAAGAAGTGTCTTCCCTTTGAGCCTTCAGAGAGTGTGTGGCCCTGCAGAACCCTGAATTCAGATTTTTAGCTTACAAAACTGTGAAAGAATATGTTTCCACTGGCTTAAGTCACCTACTGTGTAGTAATATACTGTAAATGTCCTGGGAAACAATATAACCTCTTGATCCACTTCTTGCCTAGACAGTGCTGGAGGAGAACATTCAATCCTCTTTCATCTTGGACAGGTTTGACCATTAGGGATTCATACATTCCCTACTTTCAGCTAAAATCTTTCTTCGTCTAATTTCCTCCCTTCAAGCTATTTCAGATTAACTTCACACTTCCTCACCCACCACCACCTTAGTTATTCAACTACGATCTACTTTTCTTCACCTTTCTCCTAGCCTGTCCTTCTCCAGGAACTACTCACAGCACCATCAGCCATACATTGTAAACTATGGTACCTAGAAATAAATACCATTCTGTATGAAGGTCTGATTAAGGCAGAGCAGGATATGGATATCTGCTTATCTGACTAAACACTGCAAGAGTACTAATATACCCTAAGATCACAGTCACTGGTAAATAAAATAATGTCAAGATAGACCTCTGCAACTATTCTGAACCCCACATCTGCAGCTTATTAAAGATATGGGACCATCTCATGAGTTACTGTGCGGCAGTGAGCTTCCAAAGATGGCCGCCATCAAGGCTTTTCTTTGTGTCAGCCACTCCTCCATCGAGACGTGCAATCTATTTCTCTGCCCCTTAGCATCTGGATGGATGGAACATGGAGAGAGCTCTGTTCTGAGCCCCCGACCAGGTGTTAAAGAGTTCTGGCAGCTGCTGCTTTTACACCCATGAGCCACCACGGAAGAAGTCCAGATGACCCCACCGGAAAAAGAGGCCTCCTGGAAGGCCCCAGAGGATGAGGAAATGCTTGGAGAGCGAGGTCCCACGGAGCAACAGCGAGGTACCAGACATGGTGGATGGTCTAGCCTGCAACCCTTTGAGGCATCCCACCAGAAGCCTCAAACGCTGTGGAACACAAACTATTCATTCCCACCGTTCTGTGTCCAAATTTATTATGGGAAAAAAACTCAAAATGGCTGCTGTATTAACCCACAGAGTTCTGAAGTCGTTTTAGTGCACAACAGAAAACTGAAACACCTTGTTAAGGTGACGGGGATAGCAGATCATGTACATTCCTGAGTTTGTTTTATACATATACATATGCAATATATATAGTTACAGCTAACACAGACATTCTAGCACTGGTTGTCACTGGCAGACAGGATCATGCGTAGCTTTATTTTCCATCTTTCTCATTTTATGAAAAAGATAACTGCTTAATGTCATTATTTTTGACACACACTTGACATTGTTGGGGAACCCTGGTGATACAGTGGTTAAAAGCTCAGGCCGCACACTGAAAGGTCAGCAGTTCAGATCCACCAGTTGTTCCATGGAAACTCCACGGGGGAGCTTTACTCTGTCCTATAGACTTGCTATAAATCAGAACAGACTCAATGACAATTGGTTTTGGGTTTTTTTTACATTGTTGTGTTGATTGTTGTGGATGTGTGTGTGTGTGTGTGTGTGTGTGTGTATGTATGTACCTATCTTACAATTGTCCTTGGAGATACAGAGACAGGGGGGCACCAGAGAAGGTGCAGGTCTTATACTACATACATGGAACACACCAAGGGCTCCTGATCTTGACATCCTCGGTCTCTATTGCCTAGTAAAAGAGCCCTGCTTGTACAATGGGCAGGCACTTGGCTGCTAACCGGAAGGCTGGCCGTTTGAACCTACCAGATGCTCTGCAAGACAAAGAGGTGGCAGTCTGCTTCTGTCAACATTACAGCTTTGGAAAGCCTGTGGGACAGTTCTCCTCTGTCCTACAGTGTCCTCATGAGTTAGAATCTACCCGGAGTGGGTCACTGCCCAGTAACTGTGCTGGAGAAAGTTCTCCATTCTCAAGCTGTACACTTCTGCTCTTTGGCTGTTGTCACACTCCTGTTTAGGTGATTATGGAAGAGCAGTTGCTATGGCAACACAATCTGACAGAATACCACAATGCATCTAAAATGGGTAGAAGTGGCTTTTTCAGGGTTTTCTTCGAGGAACAATCATTTTCTAAGAATTGCATCCCCCTCCCCTATCAGAACAATAGTGCCAACAGGTCTGGCCCAGTCCTTGGGCATGGCCAAAGTGAGGAAAGGTCAGAGAAGCACAAAGATGATGGCCTGAGTCACAAAGGACCCCTGCCTACTAAACACTCTGCTTTTTTCTCAGCTGGCACTCTTCCCACCCTGCTTTCCCACGTTTGGAATCCCTTCTTCCCTTAGGACCCTTGGCCTGGCCTCTTGTTTTCCTTCTAGTTCTTCTCTGTGGGACTTCTGCTGAGTCCTCTTCTGTCCCTGAGCCCCAGTGGTGGGCACGCCTTGAGCCCCTTCTCCACCTCTCTTCTTCCCCTCCTAGTGCTCACACTCTCCGAGTGCTGCTCCAGCCTCATTTTGGTCCCCTTGCTGTCTGCACACCAGGATTCCCAAGTTCAATCTGCAGCCTAACCCCTCACTCTCATCCACTCCCCCATGCACACCCAGGGGATCCTGTGATACCTTTCTGGGGAAGCAAGATCATCCACAACGGGGTCCTCACCTTTCCAGCTTTTCTCCGAGTCCTCCCCCACCATGTGCTCCGGGCTCCCAGCCTGTAAGCTGCTTGCCATTCCTGAGGCCCGTGACCACTTCCCACTTTCCTGCCCTTGCTCTAGCCCTGTTCCCGGCCTGCAAGGCCCTCCTCCCTTTTCCCTCTGACTAGTGTTTCTAGGGAGTCCTGGTGCCATGGTGGCCAAGTGTTCAAAAGGCTGGTGCTTTGAATTCATCAAACAATCTTTGGAAACCCTATGGTGCAGTTCTACTCTGTCCTGAGTTGGAATTGACTCAGTGGCAATATTTTTTAGGGTTTCTAGATTCCAGAAAGAGCCCTGGTGGTGGTGTCACGGTTAAGAGCTACAGCTGCTAATCCCAAACTCAGATGCTAACCAAAAAGTTGGCAGTTGGGATCCACCTGCTGCTCCCTGGAAACCCTACAGAGCAGCTGCACTCGGTCCTACAGGGCTGCTGTGAGAGCTGACCAGTGGCAATGGGCTTCATTTGGATTTAGAGCCCAGAAACAACATGTGCACCAGGAGGGCCCCCATGAGGTTGGGCCAGGTCCCCTCAGCTGTCTTCCCTACTTCTTAGCACCGATCACAAACCCTAGTCATGTAGTGGTTAAGTTCTAAGGCTACTAACGAAAACATCAGCAGTTTGAATCCACCAGGCCCTCCTCAGAAACTCTATGGGGCTGTTCTGCTCTGCCTATCAGGTCGATATGAGTTGGAATCAACTTGATGACAGCGGGTTTGATTTTTTTTTTTTAAATCAGATTGTGGCATCTTCATCTGAATCCTGTCCATCTGGTGCCACTAGGCCACTCCTTGGAGCCTAAAACATAACGAACGGATGGGGTGATGTGCCACCACCATCTCAGAATCAGCACCCTAATACCACCCTTACCTGCCCTGCCACTAATGCTGCCAATTCCCACAGTCGCGGCCTCTGAGGGATTTCTGACAGCTCCCTTTCGTTGCATACGTTTTGATGATACTTCTGCCACAATTTTCCAGAAGATCAGCATTTTTTCATTGCCTCCATCACCAACTTGGTCCATTCCTTCAGCTCAAATTTATGTCATCCAGAGGACCTTGTCTGACCGCCCTGAACTGGCACCTTCCTGGGCCAGGTCACCCTGTTCACGGCACTAGATGCACGTGTCTAAACCCAGCTTTTGCCCTCTTGGTCTCATACCCATCTCTTGACACACAGGCCTGGAGGCTCCTCCTTGTTGCCTCTCCCCCACCGCAGTCCAGAGGCCATCCGCGCGTGCCCTCTCCCTCTGTGCCCGCTACCTGGCTCCTGTTGTTTCTCTCCCTCCACCAGTTGCTGTCCAAATTCCAGGCATCCTCCCTTCCTAAAGTCACCCACTGAAGCCCTGTGCCAGTCTCCCTGATTCAGAATCCCCTTCTCTCCTGTACATTCCCTAGTGACAACTCCACATGCTGTGCCCACCCACTGCTGCAAGGCTGGTCTGCGCTGGCACCGTCAGCGCCGTTCCCGGCCTAACAAGATGCTGATCCCTTGATCCAGTGCTGTTCTTTCTGCCTCTCTTTTGTCCCTGCTGGGGCCTGGTCTTTGGCTGACCTACAAAGCAGTCAAAATTAAACTGAATTTACCCTGGAGGGCAGTTCCCTGCTCTTTGTCAATACATTTGACAGAGTTTCTCTCAGTGCACTGAGGTCAGACAAGAGGCCACTGACTGCAGGGTTCTAGTAGGCAGATTGACCCATAACGCTACAGGTCCCTGTTGGCCTGTAAGACACACAGAGTCATGGGAGGTTAAGCCTGAAAGGGACCACGAGGGAGGGATTACCTGGTCCAATTCTCTGGTTCTATACCCAGGGCACTGAGGCTCAGGGACCTTAGGAGTTGTCACAGCACAGACAGCAAGAGCCCGAGCTGGCTCATGAACCAACGCCCTGGTTCCTGGGTCAGTGCCGCACACCAGAGCTGTCTGTCCTGTCACAGGTTGGAGGGGTCGCCCAAAGGGCTACTGCAGGGCAAAGTGTGTGAGCTCAGTAGGGCAGGTAGACATTCTTTAGGCTTGGTGACCCAAGAGGGCGCTGTTGTGATTAACGTGAAGACAGAAAGTGATCAGAACCAAAGGTGGAGCCGGCCACGGCTGAGGGCTCTGCAGAAAGCCGGTACCACCGCGAGGGCCTCGTGGCCACTACGTGTGCACACGTGCAGCGGCAGCGAGTGCTCTGATGCAGTCCAGGAAGATCCTTGCCACCAGTCATTACTGACAGCAGCTGGGTAGGGGGGCGGGGGAGTGGGAGGGATCTTAGGGGTTCAGCGACAGAACTGTTGCCTTCCACTCAGGAGACCGGGGTTCAATCCCCTGCCCATGCACCCCAAGCACAGTCTCCACCCTGCTGTCAGTGGAGTATCTGTTGCACATTGCTCTGACGTTACACAGGGTTCAGCACAGCTTTCCAACTAAGATGACTAAGAAAGGTCTGGCTATCTATGTCTAAACAGCAGCCAGTGAAAGTCCTATGGCTCACAATAGTCCTGTCTACAGTGGACTGCAGGGAGGAGGGGGGAGCAGGACCAGGCAACGTTTTGATCTGTTGTGCATGAGATTGTCATGAGTCAGGAGCTGACTGGATGGCTGCTAAAAGTGACAATGTAGGGGCCACAGCTGAGTGCCTGCACGTGAGCGTGGATCCCATCACCGCTGAAATGGTTCCTGGGTACAGCTACCGGGAAACCAAGGGCCCCAAGAGAGAGCTGAGGCTTTTCCAAAACAAAACCAAGAAAGAGACATGCCTGAGAATTCAGAACCTTACTGAAAGAAATCATTGGAACCCAGCACAAGAGCATGCAAAAATAAACGATTAACACTATAACCATACAATGGAGCATCATTAAGGATCTGTGATATTATGTTTTAAAGTGCTCCCGTGGAAATATCAGTGATTCCAAACCACCAGCAGCTTCAAGGGAGAAAGACATGGCAGTATACATCTGCAGAGATTTGTAGTTGTTGCTAGGTACCGCCGAGTTGGTTCTAACTCATGGTGATCCTACGGACCACAGAACAAAACACTGCCTGGCCCTGTACATCACTCACGACCGTTGTTATACTTGGGCCCATTGTTGCGGCCACTGTGTCATATGTCTTGTTGACCTCTCACTCTTTCTGATCCGTCACTCCTGCTGACTCTTCAGTCTACCAAGCATGATATCCTTCTCTGGGGACTGATCCGTCCTGACAACATTTCTAAAATACATAAGACGTAGTCTTTCCTTTCTTGCTTCTCAAGAGCAGATGTACAGCCTTGGAAAAGCTCTTGGGTCACTACGAGCTGGTATCAACTGGATGGCAGTGGGTTTGTTGTTTTGGTTTATGACATTACATTAGGTGGAGAATACTGTCTAAAAAATGGGTGTGTTCAGTGTGAGTGCAACTGTGTAATGCAATATATACAGAAGGGTACACCTCCAAAATGCCAGTAGGCTTATCTGTGTTTTTTCACCGCTCTTTATTTGCCCTGCGTATTCCAAATGTCTATGGTAAGCATCTGTTATTTATAGAACCTACAAGTAATGACATTTGTATGTATAAAGACACTAACTCAGTGTTTATAAGGAAATCGATGCTGTCAAGCTTGCCTTATTCTTTGTGGTTCTGCAATAATTACACTGTTCTGTTCTCCAGAAAAAGATCTCCCCAACAAGAAGAACCATCCTAGAGGGCTCAATCCATGTACTCACATTCTGAATATTTCTGCAGTTGGCCAAATTCTTCTGGAGTGAGGGAGACCCACGGTTGGTCACTCATCTTTCTACTGAGTGAGGGCACCTTCAGCCAGGAAAGGAGTTTCCTTCACCAGGGTGAAGCTGAGGCCCAGCCCAGGGCCTTGCTCATGGCAGGTATCCAGTGGACAAGCCCTTCTGAAGACTTCTCAGAGGATCCACATGTCTATGGCAGTGGTGACTCCTGTCAGAGGGTAAGAAAGGCTGCGTGTTGTTCCTCAGGTCACATTCTCCAGTCTTCAGTCAAAGGAAATCCAGAGATCCTGGAGCTTCCTAGGGAGAAGCAGAGAAGACAGTGTGAAGGAGAGAGTTAACAGACATAAACCAGCTGCCATCCTGTTGACATGGAATCACAGTGACCCCACGCATGTCAGCAGACGACTGCATTCTATTGAGTTTTCAATGGCTGTGACCTTTGGGAAATAGGTCACCAGGCCTTTCTTCCAAAGAGTTATGTTAAAATATACAAATCATCATTTTCTTATTTAAAAAAAAAAAATCTCCAGATGTTCTTTGAAGAAAGATATACTGGTGGCAAAATTTCTCAAGGGAGGGGGCCCCCCTCAGGGAGGTGTGAGTGCCACTGGACAAAACTGGGTTTTCACGATCTGCTGCAGAAGCCAGTCCCTGAGACAAGAGCTTGGGTAGGCCATCAAGGTTTTGTTTGCAAACCGGCATGCAAAGGGACAAGGAGGTGGCCTCATCTTCAAAGCCCGTCTGAAGTTGTTAGGTAAGGTTGGGGTATTTAAAGGGAGAGGCCACAGGGAGATGAAGGGGCTGGTGTTGGGGAGAAACAGTGTGTGCCACTAGGGAGGGGCATCTGTCTGGGGGCAGGCCAGAAGACTATGCATCAGAACTGAGGTCCAGAGGGTAAGGAGATATGGATTGGGAACTGGGTTCTGGATGCTCTCAGTTGTCACCTGAGCAGGTGCGTGAAATTGTTTGGTGTTTCTAAGAAGAAGCTGCAAAGATTTTATTTCAATAGCTTCTGTAAATTAATGTGTGATTTCCTGCCTGAGCCAGGTAGCACTGAGAAGCCAGGAATTTTAAGGTAGGGGAGACCTTCTCTGCTTCATTGATGTCTCTTGCTGCTTCAGTCCTCTCTTCGAAAACGGGGTCTGCCTCTGGTTTCATAAGCAGACATCTGAGTACAGGCTAGCACAACTCCAAACAGCTGTCTGACTGGGATGGGGGGTCGGGGGAGTGGCAAACAGCAGCCTATAGAAAAAGGTGAGCCATATGCCTAAACTCTGGGGGGATTTTAAATATGGTATTAGGACCACCTAGGGGCATCCTCCAAGGAGCCCTAGTGGTGCAAATGGTTAAGTACTCAACTGCTGCCTGAAAGGTCAGGAGTCTGAACCCACACAGCGGCTCTGCGGGAGAAAGACCTGGTGTTCTCCTTCTGTAAAGATCACAGCCAAGAAAACCCTATGAGGCAGTTCTACCTTGTCACACAGGATTGCTGTAAAATGGAATCAACTTGAGGACATCCAACAATGAAGCCACCATCCTCACTGAATGAACATGTTTTGGCCGGGCAGAGGTCCCGTGAGTAAGTGTAGGGCAGTAGCCTTTGGGGGTGGTTTGATAGGGGAGCCATTCTCTGCCCCATTGATTTCTACGGTGGCTCACCTTCCTCTGCCTTTGACAATGCACACCCCCAAGGCTGGCTAACGTCCTAGTGAATGAATCTGTTCCATTTCTTCTCTGAGCCATAAATAAAAAGGAGGTTACAGGAAGGCACTCGGGCCCTATTTCAAGACAGCCTGAGGGAAGGTGGATGGCTTCAGAGAAACATTTAACTCTTTCTTTGAGAGTCTCCAACTCCCCCCACCAAAAAAGGAAACTTCACCGCTGTCAAATCAAACTTACAGCGACCCTATAGAACAGAGTTGAACTGCCCCATAGAGTTTCCAAAGAGCACTTAGTGGATTTGAACTGCTGACCGTTTGGGTTAGCAGCTATAGCACTTACCTACCACGCAACCAGAGTTTCCCAGCATGATGTATTTCATTCTATTAATTATTAAATCAGTTTAGTGGTTGTGAAATCAGCATAGTGAATTCGGGCCAGCATTTAAAATGGGATGAAACCAACAGTATTCGAGCACATTCCCTGTAGACAGGGTGAGCACTGTTTCAGGACACTTTTCTTCCATACACATGTGTGCAGACTAATCATGTATTTCTTTTTTTTTTTTAAATTTTTTATTTAATATAACTGAGTGAAAATGTACATTCCCGTATAAATTTACATGCCCACCTATATGCAACTTCCACTGCTCTCCCTGTCCGGTGACAGCACACTATTCCTCTCTGCTCCATACATGTCTCATTCTCCCAACAGTCTCTTTTTCCCCTCCTCGCCACCCACTCTCCTTCCTCCAGCCAGAGGTCAGCAGGATGACATCCTATAGAGGTATAGAACCATAAAGTGCATCCAATATATGGTCACTGCATCACCAAGTCCAATCCATTCCTGTCCGAAGAGTGGACCTTCGTTATGATTTATGGCCAAGGGCAGCATCAGGGCAAGGGGCCATGCTCCCAGGGGAACCCCGAAACCACTGGACCATCAATTGAGGTCTTTTAGTGGGGATCTCAGGGTACACCCCTTTTTATTCTTGTGCTGCCAGTGAGACTCAACTTAGTGAGCTCCATCGCGGCTATCACTGGTGGTGGCTGGGCACCATCCGGTTCTTCTGGTCCCAAGTCGATGTAGGCACCCACTGATGTGAGTCTCTTTATCTTCTGGGTTGTCTTTATCCCATGTCATTTTGGTCCTCGGTGAGCATCCATTCCTGCTGAGTTGGGTAAT
The DNA here is from genome assembly GCA_028571685.1 of Heterohyrax brucei. Classification (NCBI taxonomy): domain Eukaryota; kingdom Metazoa; phylum Chordata; class Mammalia; order Hyracoidea; family Procaviidae; genus Heterohyrax; species Heterohyrax brucei. The sequence continues at coordinate 83,064,613 of CM053157.1, read as the reverse complement.
CATGTATTTCTTACTCTGGGCTCTGGGTTGAAGTTTAAAATAAAAGATTGGAAAGCCATCAACCTAAACAAAAAACCTTGCCTTTGAGGTTATTCTAACTCACAGCAACCCTACAGGACAGAGGAGAACCGCCCCCCACCCCCCCCGTAGGGTTCCGAAGGAGCAGGTAGCGGATTCAAACTGGTGATCTTCTGGTTAGCAGCTGAACACTTAAAGGGAGTAGAGACAAAGAACCAATGAAACACAGGCATCAAGTTTAGGAAAGAACAAGTCCAGTTTTAACAAACTGGGATCCTCCTGGGTCTTAGATCCGAAGGCACATGGGGGAGTCTGGGGCACATAAGGGGTAACTGGAGGGGCTGGGTTGGATGACCCAGCACAGGCATATGGGAAAGTTCTGGGGAGCAGTCCCTAGCTGGTGCAAACGGTTGTGGTTCACTGCTAAACCTAAAAGTTGTTGTCTTGAACCCACCCAACGACACCACAGAAGCAAGGCATGGCAATCTGCTTCTGTAAAAATTACAACTAGGAAAACCCTACGGGGCAGTGCTCCTGGGACACCATGTGGTCACTGTGAGTCAAAACGAAGCAGAAGGCAATGGTGTGTGTGTGTGTGTGTGTGTGTGTGTGTGTGTGTGTCTGTGTTTGAGACTGGAAGTGCTAAACCAGGGCTGATGAAGATACTGGAGAGAAAGAGAGATTCTGGCTTCATAAGGCAGACGTTTCCATGATCAGAGCTCTCCCACAGATCTCTGAAGGACAGCAAAGGAGTGAAAGTCCCACTCTCTCCTCAGTCCCCTGGCAGGCTGGAAGATCCTCTGCAGCTGTTTTCGCCAAGGCCACCAGTGACCCAACAGGGAAGCCCAGCAGGCTCTTTTGGCACCTCCTTGCTTTACCTGCTCTCTCTGCAGCCTTGGACAGAGGTGAAAACTTCTCCTTGAAACTCCTCACCTTCTTACTTTTTTGAGTATTCCTCCTCAGTCACGTTGGCCCCTTCTTCTAAGTGCTGGTGCTTCTGAAGCCCGCTCCTCAGCCCTCTGCTCAGTCCACCTCCCTTCCCCAAGGGATGTCACCTAACTCCACAGCTGTGGTGACTCCCAGGCACACTGCTCCAGGCTTGAACACTCTCCTCCATCAGGTCTGAATACCCAGCTTTGGAAACCCTGGTGGCTTAGTAGTTGAGTGCTACATCTGCTAAGCAAAAGGTCAGCAGTTCAAATCCACCAGGCACTGCTTGAAAACTCTATGGAGCACTTCTACTCTGTCCTGTAGGGTCTCTATGAGTTAGAATCAACTTGATGACACTGGGTTTGGGTTTTTTGGGTTTTATTATAACGTCTGCCATTGTCCCAAGCATCCCAGCTTGACACTGTCCCATGCCCCAGGCTGCTCCCTCTCTGTGTTCTGGTCATTTCCCAGAAGGAGTGGACACCCACATAGGAGGCCTGAGGTCATCCTAAGCTCCTGCCTAACACTGTCCTGGAGACTCTGCTGGCCGTGGTGCCTTTCTTCCTCTCCACCACACCTGCCACTGGGCTAACTCAGACCCTCATCCTCACTGGCCTGGCCTTTGCCAGCAGCCTCTTTACAGGTCTTTCTGCCTCCAGTTCCATTCTCCTCCCTTTTGTCTACTTTCTAAATTGCCAGTGAGATCTCTCTCCCTGCAACAAAATTCTTCCGTGGTTTCTATTGCCTGGAGAGGATGATTTAATCTTCTTTTTGTGACACATAAGGCTTTTGATGATCTCACCCTTGCCCACTAATTCAGTCCCAAAGTGAGGGATGCCCTTTAGATACGTTTTCCACCACAGCAGGGGATTCCACATTACCACTGCTATTACCACTGCAGTTGCTACCATTTTATGGACACTTATGAAGAGCCTGGCCACTGGCCCAAAAGGTTGGCAGTTCAAATCCACCAGGCACTCCCTGGAAGCCCTATGGGGCAGTTCTGCTCTGTCCTACAGGGTCACCATGAGTTGCAATCCTCTGGATGGTGACAGGTTTTATTTTGTTCTGCTTTCTATGCTTTCCAAGAGCCCTGGTGGTACAGTGGTGAAATGCTCAGCTTCAGACTGAAAAGTTGGTAGTTTGAACCCACCAGGTGTGGGAGCAAGATGTGGTAGAGATGACAGCCTTGGGAACACTATTGGGCAGTCCTACTTTGCCCAATAGGATCACTTGGAGTTGATAGTCAACTTGCTAGCCAGGGGTTTTGGCTTAGGTTACATGCTTTATCTAAGTTACCTAGTTTAACCCTCAGAACAGCCACACAAATGAAGTACTGCAGATGGTTAACGTGTTTGCTGCTACCGAAGAGGCAGAGTTTCAAGTCCACCCACAGGCTCTTTGGAAGAAAGGCCTGGTGACCTGCTTCTGAAAAACCAGCCACTGAAAACCCTATGGAGCACAGGTCTACTCTGACACATCGTGGTCACCATGAGTCAGAATCCATATGACAGCAGCAGTCTCTATTCTGTAGATGAGAAAACTGAGGTGCAGTGTTTAGTGAACACGGTGAGGAGACAACCAGTGCTTGCTGTTGCAGAATGCCTCTCTGATCTCATCTCCTGCAGCCTTTCAGAGGCACAGAATTCTAAGAGGACCCGGAGACATGCTTCGGGATAGAACAAGTGCTAAACCTGAAACCAGAAAGCAGGAAACTCGAGTTCTGGTTCTGTCTCTTAAGAGCTCTTGTTTGTTTGATTGCGTCTTGAACCTTGGCATCTCTTGAGGATGGGGATGCCAATAAAAAAATCTCACTGAGTTGTTTTTAGGATTAAATGAGCTAACATATGCATTAACAAAAACCAAAACCACACCCATCACGCGCCTGTTGCACAGTGGGCACTCAGTAAGTGACTGTTGATACCATCCTACTACAAACATAAAAAAATCACCACACTGGTTGACAAGTTAATTACAAACTGCACTCCACAGAGTTTTCAAGGCTGCGATTCTTTCAAAACAGGTCACCAGGCCTTTCTTCTAAGACACCTCGGGGTTAGTTTGAACCACCAACCTTTCAGTGAGTGAGCATGTAACCACTGCCACCACCCAGGGATTCCCACCTCATATATAACACCTGGCAACATAGTTTAAGCAACCAGAGGACACTCACTGAATGAAGTGTCTCTAGGGTTATGTCACAAGTTTCTGGACTTGATTGTATCCTATTCCAAAGGAAAAATGCCAAACTCATTACCACAGAGTCAATTCCAACTCATAGCGACCCAACAGGACAGAGTAGAACTGCCCCATAGAGTTTCCAAGGAGCACCTGGTGGATTTGAACTGCCAACCTTGTGGTTAGCAGTCATAGCACTTAACCACTATACTGCCAGGGTTTCCTATACTACTCCAGCTTGATGTCATTTTATAATTATTTAGCAAAAATTTACCCACTAGTTTTAGTATCCACTTGATTATTCTTCCCTAGATTGATTATTAAAAATACCGAACCAACGCTGTTGAGTCAATTCTGACTCATAGTGACCCTATAGGACAGAGTAGAACTGCCTCATGGTTTCTAAGGAGAGCTCCATAGATTCAAACTGCTGACCTTTTTGGTTAGCAGATGTAGCACTTAACCACTATGGCACCATAGTTTCTGGATTAATTTTTACTCTAGGTAATTTTTTTAATTCCATCATTCCTTCTATAAGTATTAGTTGTGATTTCTACTGTGAAGAACTTTCCCTTCTTTATTTAAGAAAAACCCAAGCCAAACCCATTGCTGCCAAGTCTATTCTGAGTGCTAGCAACTCTATAGGACTGAGTAGAACTGCTCTATAGGGTTTCCAAGGAGCTGCTGGTAGATTGTGACTACTGGTCTTTTGGTTAACAGCTTAACTCTTACGTATCTACACAATATCTTAAGTATACATTATACACAAGCCCATTTTAAGCTGTGACTGTCATTCTGTGTTTCTGTACTCAAATTGTCCCAGATTTGTATGTTTGTTCAAGGTCGTCCCACGTCCTTGGACACAGCCCTGTGTGTCCTTGAACACTTCCTTATTCTCTTACATACCACAGTATGTTTCAGGCTCATCTTCAGCTTTCTTAGCCCTAGTCCTGAACATAGTCCTTTCTCTAAGATGTTTTCATCCTACGGGAGAACGGCATTGAAAACTAAGATTTGGGCACTAGGCACGCTTCTTGTTCCTGGGTGTCATTCTTTCCAGACCCTCTCAGTCTCAGAACTAGGAAACACATGCATGTTGACTGACGCATCTTGTCTTTGTCTGTTCATCCATCTGTCTGTTGGTCCGTCCATCCACCCACCCCTCCATCCACCCATACATCCACCTTAAAAATCCTGAGTTTGATACCTCCAAATCCAGTCTGATAATACAGGGTTAATTCCAGCCTCCCCCTCATTCCATGTTTTAAAACTTCCTTTTCCAACGAGAGATACTTTGCTTCCATTATCTACAACACACTTAGTAACACAGACCTAGAATATGTAGGGAAGAGTTTCAGAATGGCTGACCCATACTTTACGAAAAACACACTCGAATTCAACATTACTTCATAGGCTTTTGTTTTTAGCCTGAGGGCATATCCTCAAATACTGCCTTCCAAAGTTACTTAGGGTTTCTCTTTCCCACCCCCATTTATTTCTGTTGGTATTTCCCAGAAGAGAACTCCCCAGCACACCCCCATTTTCATTGACTCCTATTTGTGTGGTTCAAAAAGTCTCAGCAGTCCAAAAAGTGGTGTTCAGAGATTGGATGCATTTCCCACTGCTTCCCTCCTTCCTCCTCCTCACTTCTACCACACTCCTATCCACCCTTGACAAGAACCAACCTCATTCTTTTGTAGTTCATCCTTCCTCTATTCTGCATGCAAACCCTGGTGGCATAGTGGTTCAGTGCTATGACTGCTAACCACAAGGCCGGCAATTCAAATCTGCCTAGGTGCTTCTTGGAAACCCTAGATGACAGTTCTCCTCTGTTCTACAGGGTCATTATGAGTTGGAATTGACTTGAGAGTAGTGAGTTTTTTGGAGTTATTCCGAATAAACAAGAAGACACCCAGATATTTGTTATTTTCTCTACTTTCTCACCCAAAAGGTAGCAGGTTATAGACAGTCTTTTAAACACAGTTTTTCCATACAGCTCCCTATTTCTCAGTCATGGCAGCTGACCGTCTCATATGCAAGACAGGCACACAAACCATTGACTAACACACAAGATGGCAAAAGCAATGATACAGATAGGTGCAGGGAATTATGGGGGCCATCTAATGTGTCTGAGGAAGGCCAGTGGGTCAGGTAACACTTCCTACAGGAGCTGATGTCCTCACCAAACGGTGTAATATGGCAGAGATGTATGTATGTTGTAGGAATTCAACAAATATTTGTAGAACGATATTGCTACTCCATGGTACTCAGTGCTTTGCTCCACTGTCCTCTGTTTCCACCAGGAAAAATCAAGAGCCTGAAACACTGCCTGGCTATCCAGACAGTGTGCGCTGACTGTGCTCGCATGCAGCGTGTCACCTCCGAGTGTCCACCCTCTGATAGAGAGGACAGCTAATGCTCAAGTGGCCAGCTTGCACTGCATCACTTGCCTTTGCTCTCAGCAGCTGCCCACTGCCCCCCCCAGCCCTCTACAGTGTGAACAATCTTCTTGTTACGACCCCGAACGCCTTTTCTGACACAAGTGAAACAACTTAATAGAGCTTTCTAAATAAAACTCAGATTGGCTATTGTCTGGCTTGGATGGAGAGAAACGTATTTTATCTCACGTCAGCTCTGCCACTCAGAGCTGTGGCTGCAGCTCTCTGGGCCTCGGTTTCCTTGTCTGTAAAATGATGGAGTGGGAACTATGGTGTCTGACACATTTTCTAGCTCTGCAATTTTACATACTGGATCAAACGCTATTTGTTCCCTACAGATGTCAGCATGGAAAGTACAAGTCAGAAAGAAGACGGCAGATTCAATGCGTATTGAATTGCATCCCAGGTCTCTCTATTCATTCGAATGAATCAACCACAGCCAATTATCTAAGAACAAATACCTCCTCACCTCCGCTTGCTCTCAGAAAAACATGAATTCATGAATACGACATCAGATTGGGGAGCTTACTTATGTGCATTTAAAGATTTATAAGTCATAATGAGTCTAATTTTATAAGGGAAGAATGCCTGAAAAGCTAGTAAGATAAGAACTCCTCTCTCTCCCAGACTTGGAACGATTCACCTCCTGGTAACTGCTCCATCTTTGAGCTGTTACCCCTCCAACCCTCCTTCCTCCCACACAGGCTTGTATGTTCAGTTCCAGCGTCACTTAGGCCAAGAAGAGAGCTGCTGTAAAGTTGATGCCAACTCATAGTGATCCCACATGTGTCATGGTAGAACTGGGCTCTGTAGGGCTTTCAGTGGCTGAACCACTGTGTCATGGACTGACATGTATTCCCCCCTCTCTCCCCAAAAATGTGTGTAGCGATTTGGCTAGGCTATGATTTCCAGGATCTTGTGATTCTCCTACATGTTGTAAACCCTGCTTCTATGACGTTGATGAAGGAGAATGGGTACCAGGTGTGTTGGGGAGGGCAGGACTCAATGTATAAGATTGTACTGTCCACTGGGGCAGCCTCTTGGGAGATAAAGGGGAGGCAGATGTGGAGTTGAGGACCTCATAGCACCGAGAAGCAGTATCTAGAGCTCAGCATGTCCTTTGGAAAGCAGCCAGGATACCTGAGCAGCAGAAGCTCCTCATCCTGGAGAAGATTGATGAGAAGGACCTTCCTCCAGAGCCAGCAGAAAAAGCTTTCCCCTGGAGGTGACACCCTGAATTTGGACTTCTAGCCTACTAGACTGTGACAAAATAAAATATCTCTTTGTAAAACCACCCACTTGTTAAATTCCTGGTAAAGCTCCACCTGTGCTATTTCTGTAACTGCAGCCAAGGGCATTAACCATTTGCATTGCCCAGGAACTTTCACTGATCCCAACTAGCTCCCTTTAATTTCCCGGGTTCTGTTGGGTGTGTCTTCTCCACTAGCAGTATCTTGGGCTTCTTTCCATCATGGCACTAAGCATACCGTAGTGTGCTTCCCAGTCCCCACCCTCCCAGACTGTTGGTGCCTTTGGGGTAGGGACAGTGTCTCGCTTGCTTTGTAGCTCCAGCTATCACAATATTTCCCAGGGTCATTATTTGACCCTTAGAAAAGTAGTTCTCAACCTTTGTAGACGGAGTCCCACTTGCACGAAACAAAAGATCCTATCAAATAGCACTACCCTGTAGAAAAAGAACGTGGTGACAACAAGGACTTGGACAGCATCAAATAACCAAGTGTAATGACAGTATCATTTAAGTCACTTACTTTAAAAACGTTTGAAAGGATACACACTTTAATAATAAAATAATGACCTATAAACTTGTAACTGACTTAGCCACTCTATTACAGCTAACCTGATAGCATGCTACATGTTATTTAAATTGCTTGAATTCATTAGAGAGGTTTCATTAGTGTGGTATTCTGTTACACGGGTCAAAAACGAAACTCACTGCTGTTAAATTGATTCGAGATGAACTTGCCCTCACAGGCTTTCTCAGGAGTAGCTGGTAGATTTAAACTGCTGATCTTTTGGTTAGCAGTTGAACCCTTAACCGCTGTGCCACCAGGGCTTGCTACACAGATGTATAACCCCAACAAAACCCACTGCTGTCAAGTAGATTCCAATTCACAAAATCAAAACAGAACCAAACACACTGCCACTGAGTCAATTCCAACTCACAGCGACACTACAGTGCAGAGGAGAACTTCCCCACAGAGCTTCCAAGGGGCACCTGGTAGATTCGGACTGCCAACCTTTAGGTTAGCGGCTGTAGCGCTTAACCACTATGCTGCCAGGGTTTCCTCCAACTCATAGTGCTCCAATAAATGACATATCTTTATAACTCATGCCCTTTTCAGTCCTTCTCCTTGGGTCCATCTTCAGAACACAGGCTAAGACAAGAAGTTACTAGCTAACCTAAAGAGGAAGGGGTGGGGGCCTGTTTAGGAAGCAGGAGACATAACCTTAAAAGAGGGAATGGAATGTTAAGATTTAGGCAAATTCCAGGAGAGACAATTGACCTCACAGTACTCAGCCAATGAGGAAGTGAGGGAGGGACTTTCAAGCTAGGGTATAAGAATGACTTGTAAGGAATTGCTGGGCACGCCCTCTACCTAGCCTCCTTTGTGGGTTATGGTACCCAATTTTGCAAAATTGTCCAGTAGAACTTCACTCTCATTAACTGAATTTGAACTGGATTTCTTGAGCATCTGTTGGAGAAAGACACTGGTAACTAACTGTCTGTGACCTGGTAACGTACTGCCTCAGTCACTGAGGCAGGGTCCTAGCCAAGGGTTTACACTGGCCCTCAGTTGCCAAGAGGGACCGAAGCGGTATCCAGGGTACCAATAACATTTCTCACACCTGGGCTGGGCGTGTGACCTGCTTTAACCAAGAGAATATAGTAGAAGTAACACCAAACCAGTTTCAAACCAAAATCTTAAGAAAGTTTGAAAGTGTCTCCTGCCTTTGTGTTCTTGGGAGCACCAAACTGTCACATGAGAAGTTCAGCCACCTTGCAGAGGCAGCACACCAAGGCTGCATGAGAGGCCAGTGGGCAGAAGGAGGCTTCATCACTGCGTGGAGGAGAACTGGGCAACCCGGCTTGTCAAGGATTTAATTATTTTCCCCACAAATGTGGGTGGCAGTCTGGCTGAACCACAGTCCTGGTACTGTGTGCTGGCCCTCGTGTTGTCAGTCCTGCCTCTATCATGTTGACGAGGGAGGATGGGTGGCAGTTGTCTGGAGGAGACAGGACTCAGTGTGCCTTGAAGCGTCTCTATACATAAAGGAAAGAAAGAAGCAGAGAGTTGGGAATCTCAGAAAGCAGCACCAGGAACAGAAGGCATCCTTCAGACGTGAGGTTCCTGTGCCAGGATGCTCCCTGACCAAAGAAAGATGCCACACAAGGACCTTCCTCCAGAGCTGACAAAGAAGATAGTTTTCCCTTGGAGTGGACATAATGAATTAGACTTGTAGCCTCTGGAGAGTTTAAGAATAAACTTTTCTTTGTTAAAGCCATCCACTTGTGGTATTTCTGTTCTAATAGCAGTACCAGATGACTAAGACACAGCCGATGATGAGATACGAGACTCCCATCAAGGCATGCCAGCCAGCCCTGAGTCATGCAAGCCATCCTGGCTGCTGTAGTATACACTGTGAGATGAGAAGCCATTCTGGACTTTGTGGCTTTAGCAGACATGATGTGTGGTCTAAAGAAACTGTCCCAGAAGGACCTTGTGTGAATTCTGCTGCCTGGAGTCATGCAGAATAAAAAAAAAATGACTGCTGATTCACTACAGCTTAGGGTCGTCAGCTCTGCAGTAACAGATAACTAGGACGAGGCAAACACTTCTGGGCACAGATGATGTATGCGTCTGTTTAGCAACAGGGTTTGCATGATTCACGCTTGAACTACAACTTGTTCATGTCTTAAGCTCTATTCACTGGAAAATTACAGGCTGGATGCCTTGGATACAAATACGGACAACTCTGTCCTGTAGGGTTAACTAAATATCTTCCACAATTAATATGATAATGACAACGCTAAATGAATTATAATTTCTAATTAAAGAACAAGAGCACCAGTAGCTGAAAACCATGACTGACTCCAAGCAAGCCTGCCTTTGTGATGATGACAAAGTGACCTTCCCAGGTCGCAGGATTTTAACGGGCTGCCTGAGTGCGGGGGCGGAGTGGGGCTGAGTCCTCAGGAACAGCCTGGCTTCACAGATGACCAAATTAGAGCCCCCAGGAAATGTAGTCGTGAGCTAACTTGAGTTTATGAATAGCAAATATGAGTAATCTCCAGCACAGAGTCTTCAGACAAATATAAAAGTGAAAGTCTTGGAACCGGGGTGGGGTGCTACCCTCAAGAAGGCAAAGAGGACCTGCAACGGGGGGCCCTTGGCAGCTCATTGGTGACCTCAGAACGGACATGAGAATCTCTGCTCAGGAGTCGGGGAAAGGTTAGAGCCAGGGACTTCCCAGCTTAAGGGTAGGTCATTCATTAGTCTGCTTATTCACCCATTCAACAAATCACAATAACAAGCAATAGCAGTCACCTCCATTTAGAGGACATAGTGTCTGTAATATTCACCAGACCCCGTGAAGAAGGTATTTTGTGTGCCCATTTTACAGCTGTAGGATCAGGCTTAGAGGGACTCTTCCAAGTTCACTCACTGTTGCTGTTGCTGTTATTCTTAGGTGCTGTCAATTCAGTTGTGACTCACACTGACCCTGCGTACAATGGAACAGAACAGTGCCCAGTCCTCTGCCACCTTCACAGCTCTGTTTGAGCCCACTGCATGGCCACTGTGTCGTCTGTCTCCTTGAAGCTCTTCCTCTCTCATGCTGATCCTCTACAATTGACATTCCAATTATTAATGGATATTTGTAGCTGTTTCTTTTCATTTTGAATTGTGCCATGTGAGCCAATACTGGTCCCCAAAGCTTGACTCCATTCATGTCATTAAGGTCGACTCTCCTTCGAGGAAGCAGCTCTTTACCAGTCATGGTCTGAGTGCCTGAGGGGCTCATCTTCCTGCAGTGTATCAGACAACATTGATTGTTAGTCATAGGGTTGTCACTGGCCAACCTCCTATGGAAGTAGACTGCCAGGTCCTTCTTCCTAGTCTGTCTCAGTCAGGAAGCTCCACTGAAATTTGTCTATCACGGGTGACCCTGCTGATATTTGAAATTCCATTGGCACAGCTTTCAGCATCACAGAGACACACAATCCACCACAATACATCACAGCGACAGACAAGTGCAGAGTCTACCCAGTAGTAAGGGACAAAGCTGGTATGTGAACCCAAGTCTGTTTACTTCCAAAGACCATGGTCTTCTCACCGTAGTATCTCTGGATGAATAAGTATTGAGAAGCTAAGTGCCTGACCCTACGCTAGGTCCATCAGTGAGTCAGTGGTGGAGATCTAAACTCTCATCTCATAGGAAAAGAGTCCTCACACAGGTTGTTAGGTGCCACTGAGTCAGTTCCAGCTCACAGTGGTCTCAGGTAGAGCAGAATGAAACACTGCCTGGTCCTGCACCATACACAATTGTTGTCACGCTTGAGTCCACTGTTGCAGTCACCGTGCCAATGCATCTCACTGAAAATCTCCCTAATTTTTTGCTGACCCTCTGCTTTCCCAAGAGGATGTCCTTCTCCAGAGATTTAGTCCCTCTCACCATCCTTGTTTCTAAGGAACATTCTGGCTATACTTCTTCCAAGACAGATTTGTTTGTTCTTCTGGTAATCCACAGTATACTCAATATTCTTCACCAAAACCATAATTCGAAGGCATCAATTCTTCTTTAATCTTTTTCATTCATTCTCCAGCTTTCACATGCATATGACGTGATCGCAAACACTATGGCTTGGGTCAGGAGCACCTTAGACCTTAGTGATATCTTCAAGAATCTTACGCAACATATGTGCCCGATGCAATGCATCCTTAGTTCCTTGACTACTGTTCCCATGACTGTTGGTTGTAGATTCCAGTCAGATGAGATTGTTGATAATGCCAATCTTTTCTCTGTTTATCATGATGCTGCTACTTGGTGAGGAGTTTTATTTTCTTGATGTTGAAGTGCACCCCTTACTGCAGGCTGTGGTCTCAGCTCTTCATCAATAAGTGCTTCAGGTCTTCTTCGCTTTCAGCAAACAAGGTTGCGTTGTCAGCATAACACAGGTTACCAATGACCTCTCCTCCAATTGTGATGCCCTCTTCTTCATACAGAGTCCAGCTTCTTGGGTTATCTGCTCAGCACACAGGGGCGCTACAGTGAAAGTGTAAAGATGAAGTGTTGAAAACACCGATGTCACCATCTGATTCTGGACTTGAGGGGCTTGTGTGGGCAAAGGACCAAAAGGAAGCCTCTTGCAAGAGATTTCTACCTGGCAGACATGTCTTCTCCAGGCTCATAACCAGTGTCAGGGTGCCCTGTGCCCAAAGCATCAGATACAAACCTAGTCTTGGAATTAGAGACCAAAGTTTAAAATTTGGTTCCACCACTTAACTCTGTTACATTGGACAAGTTATTTTTCATCTCTAAATGGGAATAATAGTAATATTAATACATTGTCACAAGTCTGTGATGAGGATTATTTTTACGCAGTTCTGAGAGGCATAGCAATTAAAACTTCATTATCAGTGGTTCTCAAAGTGTGCTCCCTGCACAAGCAGCATCAGCATCCCCTGGGAATGTGTCAGAAATTATTGGATTCCATCCTAGACTTACTGAAGACATTCAGGGGCTAGTTTAGCCATCTTTGTTTCAACAAGCTTGGGAGATTCTGATGAATACCAATGTTTTGGAACCACTGCTTTATGTCAATGTAAGGGACAGTGTTAGAGGAAAACTCTGCAATGCCTAGAGCAATGGGCTCTCCTTAAGGGCTCCCTCAAGCAGATAGATTCTGAGTCTCTCAAGTCAGTTCCATTTCCCTGAGTCAGGAAACATTATGGGAAAGCAAGGGCCCCACGATTTCCAGAAGCCTGTTGTCCTGCCTAGTAGTAAAATGGTCACATTATGACTTATATTTCCTGCAGAGTTTTCCTTTCTTTCCAATTTGGATCTGATATATATACTCCTCCTGTGACACTTTGTACCAAATATATAATCTAGACAGGGCAAAGAACAGATAATAAGAGTTTGCAAACATAAAATTAGAGGATGAGGGGAAAAAACCCTGAAAAGGTGAGAAAATGACAACTCCATTAGCACCAGCAGCTAATCCCAATGTCAGAAACAGAACTATTAGGGAACAGATGCTGCAGTGTCTCTGTCCTAAAGCACAAGTGCAGAATTGCTCTCCATCTGCACTTTTAAAGAACAAACAAGCAAACACCATAGTGACTCTACAGACAGGGTACCACTGTCCCATTGAGCTTCCCGGGAGTGCCTGGTAGATTTGAACTGCGCACCCTTTGATAAACAGCTGTAGCAGTTAGCCACTCAGCTACCAGGATATCAGTGCGGAATTGCTCTCCGCCAGGGCGTCGGGCAACTCTAAAAGGAGACTGCACTGGGAAAGCCCCAGGAATGTAGTGGTGAGTAGTGTGCCTGTGTTTGTTTGTTTTTACGATAACCACAGAAAAACCACACCAGAAAGATGACATTCACATTTGGAACACTGTGTAAAGCCGTGTTCATCTTGGTCACGCACAAGGGGAAGTCGTGGTCAGCTAGCCCATTTCCATTTTCCACTTTGTAAACCTCTGGTGTTCTTCCTCTTCTCTATTGTCTGCCATCCACCAATTTTCCATTCTCTAATTCTCCTTTCTTTTCTCACCTCCCACTTCCTGCTTCCTCTTACAATATAAATAATAGCTGCCATTTAGAGAGTCTATTACCATGGACTACCAGAAGAATGAATCAATCTGCTTTGGAAAAAGTACATCCAGAATGCTCCTTAGAAACAAGGATGGTGAGACGTTGTCTTAGGTACTTTGGACATGCTGTCAGGAGGAAATAGCCCCGAGAAGGACATTACAGTTGGTAAAGAGGAAGGTCAGTGAAAGACAGGAAGATCTGTCTTTTGGGTGCAACAAGGGGTTCAAGCACAGTAAAGACTGTGACAATGTCACAGGACTAGGCAATGTCTCACTCTGTTGTGCATGCATCACTATGAATTGGAACTGACTCTACGGCACCTAACAACAATGACCCATTCTACACTAATGTAGTCTTCAAAAATGATCTTTCAAGGTAAGTAACGTTACCCCCATTTTACAAGTCAAGAAAGAAAAACATGTCCCTGTACCTAGGATCAGACTCCTTGCAGACAGCTGAGACTCCATTCAAACCTATGTCTGCGTGCCCCCAGCATCTATACTGGTTTTCAGATCTAGAGAGGCTGATGATGCTGTCTCTAGATTGTAAAATGCCTGATGATGGATTTCGTGGCTTGTTCTGGAAGCCCAGATTTAGTTTATAGAAGTCTGTGTGTGAGCAGGTGTCTCCTCCTTCAGTTACTCCACAGAACCAGCAACGTTTTACAATGCCTCCATGGGTAACTGTGCAATGATTCAGCACCACAGACAACAACATCTCAGGGGTGCTTAAACCTCATTCCTACTTCAGATAACATATCACTGGATGTCCCCTTCTACCCTAAAGATGTCTGGACCTCAGTTTGGAAACATCTTGTTAATAACAGCTAACACTGACTACGTGCCAGATTGTACTAAACAACTTAAGGCAATTAGCTCGTTGATTCCTCCTAACAGCCCCATGTGATAGATATGAGTATTTCTAAGTACATTTTAAAGATGAAAAATCTGAAGTGAGATTAAGTAATTTGTCCTAGGCTGGGTAACTATTAGCCAATGGACTCAGGATTCCAAGCCGGTTGATCTGACTTCGAAACTATTTTCACCATTATACTATGGGACAGATCACCACGGCATGGAAACGACACAGCAGGATGGCATAAGATTGTCACAAAGAAAATACAAAAATGCCTGCAAATATGCTGATTGGAGAAAAAAACACAACATCTAAAACCTTTCATGGGGGTGCGTGAATCCCATTTTCAGAAACAACACTCAATGAAGTAGCTTGATGGGATTTCAGCATCTAGGAGGGAAGAACAGATTCAGCTCTCAAGAGAATCAGAGAGAGTAGACAGGAACTCTTGGGTTTAATCTCATTTCTGATACTGAGTAGCTACATGACTTTGAGCAAGTCACTTGCACTCTCTAGACCTCAAGTTCCTTATTTGATAATTGTGGAGAATGGAGTAAATAATATTTAAGTTTCCTTCTAGTGGAAACCCTGAGAGCACAGTGTTTAAGTGCTACAGCTGCTAGCCAAAAGCTTGGCAGTTCAAATCCATCAGGCACCCCACGGAGACAGCATCAGCAACCTCCCTGGTGGAAACCCTATGGGGAAGTTTTGCTCTGTCTTATGGGGTTGCTGTGAGTCAGAACAGACTCAATGACAACAGGGTTTGGATTTTCTTTTTCCTAATGGTAAGATTCCATTTTCCTTCCAGAAATGTTAGACATTAACTCTTTGTCCTTACCACATAGTATCTGATTGCCATCATGTCAGGGATTGAATGGTGTTTCCATAAACACATGTCAACTTGGTTAGGCCATGATTCCCAGTAGTGAGTAGTTGTCCTTCACTTTGTGATTGTGATTTTATGCTAAAGAGGGTTAGGGTGGGATTATAACATCCTTACTAAGGTCACAGTCCTGATACAAAGTAAGCGGAGTTTCCCTGGGCTGTGGCCTATACCACCTTTTATCTTACAAGAGACAAAAGGAAAAGCAAGCAAGCAGAGACAGGGGATCTCATACCACCACGAAAGCAGTGAACGGAGCAGACGCTCTTTGGAGCCAAGGTTCCTGCATGGAGAAGCTCCTAGACCAGGAGAAGCTTGACAACAGAGAAATTCATTCCTCCAGAGCTCAGAAGAGAAAGTCTTCCCCTGAAGCTGATGCCCTGAATTTGGACTTGTAGCCTACTGTGAGGGAATAACAGAAATACCATCCACGTGTTGTATTTCTGTTATAGCAGTGCTAGATGACTGAAGCACACTATCTTAGGCTGGCAAATTTGTCTCTGTCTTCATTTCTACCATACTTCATAGGACAGAGGCAATAGTAAGATACCAGTGACACCTATCACACTGCTAACAACTAAAAAATAAGGAATGACCCTGTTGGGAGGAAAGACGGGAAACAGAAGCTCTCTGTAAGGCACTAGGTGACTGAGACAGAGTTTGGTACTAAGAGAGTGGGGTGCTCCTCTAACAGATACCTAGAATGTGGAAGCAATTTTGAAACTGTGAATGGATAGAAGACTCAGAAGAAACTGAAAAGAAACGTTAGCACTAAGGAAGAGGCAGATGGCAAGAAAAAGCAGCAGCAAACCAGCAACACAGAACCAAACAGGCACAAGACAGCACTGAAGCTGGCTCATTGAGTAAGAGGGCTGAAGGCCTGTGCGCAGGAAGCTTCCTGGTGGAGTGGGACACCTCCAGACACTTAAATTGGTGCAGCTGCAGAGCTGTGGAACACCTGCCCTAGCACAGCAGATGTGGGGGTGGGGCTGGGGGAGGCCCAGGCCACGAGGCCACAGGAAGCTGAAGCTGAGGAGACAAGGAGCCAGAGAAGCAGAGTTGCTTCAGTCTCAAAAGGTATGGCCATGACCTCAGGGGTTTTTAAGGGTAGAGCTGCTGTCCCTGGTGTTTCTAAGACTGGAGCTGCCACTCTTACGGACTTGGAAAACTATGTCCCTGAAGCCAGGGGAGCAGAGTTCCTTCCCAGTGGGCCTGGAAGGTAGAGCTGTAGCTCAGGGCCAAGAGGTCTCCACTCAGAATCCAGAGAGTGTGGAAATACCTGGACTCTGTAAAGCACAGCCATTGTGTAAAATGTCTCAGAAAATGGAAGATTATTTTCACAGCTTTGAGGGCTAAAGCTGTGCATTCTGCGGACCTGCTTGTTGCCCGTCTTGCCTTCTTTCTTCCATTTGTAATGGAAATGCCTAACTTGTTCCTGCCTGTTCTGCTGTTGTGTTTGGGAAGCAGACAATTTGTATTCTAGATTTCATAGCTGAAGAGGAATTTCCGGATTTTGGACTTGGACTTAAGACTTTTGCTATATGTTGCAAGGATGTGATTTTTGGGATGCCAAAAGATGGAATGTCATGGGTTGAATTGTGTTCCTCCAGAAAATGTGTAGCAGTTTGGCTGGGCTTTGATTCCTAGTATTGTATGCTGTGCTTTTATGCTGTAAACCCTGCCTCTGTGATGTTAATGAGGAAGAATGGGCAGAATTTGTGCGGGTGGGGCAGGGCTCCATGTGTGGGATTGTACTGTGCCTTGGGGCACCCTCTTGGGATATAAAGGAAAGGGAGGTAAGCAGAGATTGGGAGACCTCATACCAACAAGAAGCAGTGCCAAGAGCTGAGTGTATTCTTCAGAAAGGACCTGGAGTCCCTGTACAACAGAAGCTCCCAGTCCAAGGGAAGACTGACAATAAGGACCTTTCTCCAGAGCCATCAGAGAAAACCTTCCACTGGAGCTGGCACACCGCATCTGGACTTGGTGCCCACTGGACTGTGACACAGTGAACTTTCTCTTTTCAAAGCCATCCACTTGTGGTGTATATATTAAAGCAGCATTAGATGACTGAGACACTCTCAAACATTGTTGGTGGAAAAGCAAATAAGCCAAAAAGCACTCACTATATATCAGTAATCTCAAAATGTACATTTTCTATGAAGTTTTACTTCTGTAAGTTTAAGAAAAAAACTATAGATGTTAATAATAGGACTACTTCTGTGACTAATGTTACTACTTAAGATTTCAACTCTACTGATATTTGTGGCAGCAATATTTATAATGAAAAAATAAAACAAGCAGAAAAAGAAAAATATATAAATAATTTAAAACATTTCACAATACGGGATTATTAAATACATTTTATTAAATTATGAGAGAATAATATAGTCAACTGCATAGCACCACATTTGAAAATCTAGAAGAAGTGGGAAAACTGAGGACATAGAGACATATCTAATTAAATACTCTGAAGTCACTAAAAATCATGCTGCAACAAGTTATTCAAATCCTTGGGGGAAATGTCTTGTTCAGATTAAATCAATAGCCAAAAAGTAGTTAGAATATGAGACTGCAAATATGTTGAACTGTGCCAACCAGATTCCCCTTAGGAAATGTAGGGCTTATTCCCTAGCTGCTACAATAGCTGCTGGCAAAACCTCTTCAAGGGCTGCCTTGGCTGAAAACAGCTGCCTGCCCAAGGTCATGGCCCCTTCCCGGGCAGCCAGTATCTCCTGACGGATGGATGCAAATACATAGGAACTGAAGGCTGCGCCCTTCCACCCCATCTGCAAACAGCTCTCTGGCAACCATCTCCCATGTGGTCTTCTGATGCCTTTGGTGACACTGTACTCCAGCCCAGCTTTCCTTTTTGCCAGATCCTGCTTCTGACCCTTCCCTTCCACAAAAGGTGATCTCGAGAGAATCCCCTAAAAAAAAAAAAAAAACAACCTGAAATGTAATCCCCATTTCAGAATCTCCTTCCTAGAAAGCACCATGTTCAGTAACACAGAAATTAAGAGACCACCGTACATTCTTGTCTTAGTCATCTGGTACTGCTCTAACAGAAAATATCATGAGTGGAAGGCTCTATGAAGAGAAATTTGTATTGTCACAGCCCGATAAGCCACAAATCCATTTATGAGTTGCAAGTCCATTCAATAAGAGAAGTTACCACACTCCAGTAGTTACAAGTCCATTCAACAAGAGAAGTTCTCACAGTCTGGTGGCCTGAGTCCAAATATAAGGACAGCATCTCAGCACAGGAACCTCGAGTCTAAAGGACGTGACTGCTCTCGCTCATGCCGCTCTCTTGGCGGTACGAGGTTCCCAGCTTCCTCTGCTCACTTCTCTCCCTGGTATCCCACAAGCTTGTAGCCTGAGTCCTGCCTCATTCACACATCTGTAGCCCATTCTCCATCATCAACATCACAGAGGCAGGATTCACAACACATGGGAGCAATGGCACCGTACTGGGACTCCTAGCCAAGTCAAATCAACACATACATTTTGGGGGGGACACAATTCAATCCGTGACAGTTCTTAAGCAGTTCTTTGTTTAAGGGGAAAAGCAGACTATAGAAACATTACATATCAACTCAGAGTCCTTGAGGGATGCAAATGGTTAGTGTCTTTGGCTGCTAATCAAAAGAATGGAGGTTGGAATTCACTGCAAGACCCCTTAGAAGAAAAACCTGGTGATCCGCTTCTGAGAGATCAGTCACTGAGTGAGTCACCTATGGAGTACACCTCTACTCTGCTGCCGCACATCAGGTGTCACCACGAGTTGGTCACCTCAACAGTCCCCCCCCCCTTTTTTAAAGCATATCAACTTAGTGGATGTGTAATTTGGTTATGAGAATGCTTAAAGGACACCAAGTAGCCGTAAGTGAATTTCTTAGAACATAAAGAGGATGCGGGAAAGTGAACCATGCCTCTAGCTCGAAAAATTAGAAAGAGACACAAAAGAAATCCAAAATTAATAGAGTGAAAGAAAAAAAAGAAGAGAAAAACTTGTTGGCATTGAGTTGATTCTGACTTGTAATGACCTTATAAGACAGAGTAGGACTGCTCCCACAGGGTTTCCACGGATTCCAACCGCCGACCTTTGGTGGGCAGCCAAATGCTTAACCACTGTACCACCAGGTCTCTAAATACAGTCAAAGAGGGGATTTACAAAGATATAGGCAGAATCTAACCAACTGGCACCCAACACAAACAAAGGAAAAACTGGATCGTTGTTAAGTAAAACCAAAGGCTGTTTTTGTTGTTGACATTGTAGTTGATGAAACCAATAAAATGGACATTCTTCTGGCAGCACCTGAGAGAGATGCAGAAGTATTAGGAGTAAAAAGGGAGGTGTGCATAAAGACTCAAGAGATTTTATTAAATTATGAGAGAATAATACATTCAACTTCGTAACACATTTGAAACTGTAGAAGACATGGGAAAATTGAGAACATAGAGACTACAAAAGGGGACTCCAAAAGTATAGAAGCCTGAATAGGCCCACAGTCACAGGTGAAACTGAGGCAGTATTTCAGTGTATTAGCTCTGCCCTCCTGGCCCAGACAGTACCACAGACACGCAGGAGTCATCAAGGGACAGGTAATTCTCGTCTTACATAAACCATCCCAGAGCACAGAAAAAGATGCCAAGTTACGGTTTACTGTACAAGGCCAACATAACCCAGTTACAAGAACTGAACAAGAAAAGCATAAATGAAAGCAAATTATAGACCAGCTTCACTGATGTACTAAATTAAGCAAAATCCCCATATAAAATAGCATAGTACTAAACGAACAATACCTAGGGTTTACTCCAGGAAAGCAAGCATGGGTGAACAGCACAAACCTTCTTATGATTCATGATAGTAACAGAAAAAAAGGAGAAAATACAGGGCCATCTCAGAAAAGAAATCAGTCAAATCCAACATCCAAGTTTGATGAGAAAACTAAACAAAGCAAAACTCTACTTAGAAGCTAAATGAGACATCTTTTACTTCTTAATGGCTATCTACCAAAACCCCATAGTAAACCTCACCCACCCACCATACTTTGGTAAAATATTAGAAGTATCATCAATAAGGGAACCCTGGTGGCACAGTGGTGAAGTGCCACGTCTGATAACCAAAAGGTTGGCAGTTTGAATCCACCAGGCACTCTTTGGAAACTTTATGGAGCAGTTCTACTCTGTCCTATAGGGTCGTTATGAGATAGAATCACCTCGACAGCACTGGGTTTGGTGTTGGTTATCACTGATAAAGTCAAGAACAAGATGACACTCTTTTAACTCAGTACTGAAGTCACTTCCAAGGTTCACCCCTTTGGTGAAAGATCAGAGAGCAAGCCCTAATGCATGTTCATAGTTCAATCACATGGTCAAGACTCAATGGGCACGCCAGCCCCAAACTGGACAAGTGGAAACAGGGAACCAGGGAAGGAGAACGGGAGCATATTGACATGTCGTAGGGTTGGCAACCAATGCCACAAAACTATCTGTGTATTGATTGTTTAATGAGAAATGAATTTGGTTGGTAAAATTTCACCTAAGGTGCAATTAAAAAAAAAAATCAAAAACAAAGTCAGACTGCTACTTGCTATTCAACAATCCACTAGAAGTTGTAGCCAGTATAATTAAACAGGAAGAAATGAGAGGTACACACATGGGAAAACTAAACTATCACAGTTTTTAAGTAATATGATGGTTCACCCAGCAAACCAAAATAATAAAAACTAAGCAAGGCTTTCAGAAAAGTGGCTGAATACAAAATCAGTATGTAAAAACCAATCACTTTTTATTGGTGTCACTGAAGTGCAAATGTAAAAAAAGTGAATTTGGCAAATACTGTGTTTTATATATATATTTACACCAACAAACGAAATCATTTCCCTTCACACTAGACATAACCGATTATGAAATAGAGCATCATAAAAAAAGATTCACTTTAAAATGTCAGTGAAAGGTAGAATGTGCCCTCTGATAAATCTAAACAAGAAATGCACAAAACTTTTATGGAGAAATCTATGAAAAATTTATTGAAGGAAATAAAAGAAACCTGACTAAATGAAGCTCTACCTTGTTCACAGACAGGAAGGTTCGGTTTGGCTCTGGTACTTATTAGCTATGTGACCTTGGGAAATTGTTGAATTCTTGGTTAATTTACCTAGCCCTGTTTTCCTAATCTGTAAAATGAAATAATGAACCGTCCCTTATGAAGTTATTGTGGCTATTAGAGCAAACAGAAGTCAATTAGATTTCTTTTCTAGCTCAAAATTACACGCAGCACTTCTAATGGTACACACACACGTGTGTAAATGGAGAGGACAGAGATGTGAAAGCAGGCATGAAAGAAACACCGGTGGTTACTTCCGAGGAACCCGTGGAGCTCAGAAGTCAAGTTTCCATTGTCTGTCATGTTGTAATCCCGTTTTAAAAGGAAATGTGCTAATGTGTATGTCTTAGTCATCTAGTGCTGCTGTAACAGAAATACCAAAAGTGGGTGGATTTAACAAAGAGAAATTTATTCTCCCACTGTTTAATAGGCTGGAACTCCCAATCAGGTCACCAGCTCCAAGGAAAGCCTTTCTCTCTCTCTTGGCTCTGGAGGAAGGTCTTTGTCATTGATCCTCCTTTGGTCTGGGGACATCTCAGCACAAGAACTTCAGGTCCAAAGGACACACTCTGCTCCCAGCACTGCTTTCCTCGTGATTGGGAACCCTCAATTCTCTCTACTCACTTCTCTCCTTCACATCTCAAGAGACTGGCTTAAGGCACTATTTAATCTTGTAGATCTCAACTATGTAACTGCCACTAATTCATTTTGTGACATCATAGTGACAGGATTTACAACACATAGGGAAACCACATCAGATGGCAAAATGATAACAGTCACACAGTACTGGGAATCATGATCTAGTCAAGCTGACAGATATTTTGGGAGGATACAATTTAATCCATGACAGCGCATTTGCATAATTCTTTTTAAAAGTCACAGAAATTCTTATTTCTATCATTTTGTTCTGCTGCATACCATTTATTTTCTTCTGGCAGAATCCAAATCAATCTTCTCAACATTTATTTACACTGGCTAGAGATTAAGCTCTGTAGACCACTGACTCAACGGTAGTTGTCCAGTTACTGGCTGGAGCATCAATTATGTCTACTACGTGTGACCATGTGTATTGTGTGTTTGTTTATGGTAGTAACAATGTGCATGCTGTGTCCTTTTGTACTTTGTGAGTACCCCATTAGCAGGTGTAAACTCCTGTATTTGTGAACTTCACATAAATAGTTACCATCATTAAATAACTCAATTACCTGTCCCTGAAATTGTCATACACCAAAAATGTTGTTTTGTCCATCACAGTTGACCTTTTATAACTTGAAATTCTATCCTAAACTTCTATTTATCTCTCTATTCCTACAAAGACTGGTTAAAAGAACGATGCTCCAACGGCTACTGTGCTTGTTCACCCACTAAGCTGTTGTTGTCGGGTGCCACTGGGTCGGCTCTGACTCACAGCAGTGCTGTGTACAACAGAACGAAACGCGGCCTGGCCCTGCATCATCCTCACAACCATTGTTAGTCCCGGGCCCAGTGTCGCAGTCGCCGTGTTAACTCATCTTGTCGGGGTGGGGGTCTTCATCTTTCTCACTGATCCAGGCTCCTTGGTATGTGTAAAATATCTGCTAGGAGCTACGGGAAATGTAAGGCTGAAGGCAATGACTCTCAGTCCTCAGTGAACTCACAGTTCCTTAGGGAGGCGATATGGACTGAATTGTGCCACCTCAAAATGTGTGGTAAAACCTAAGCCTTCTACCTGTTGTTGGAAACCCTGGTGTAGTGGTTAAGAGTTACCAAAAGGTCAGCAGTTCAAATCTACCAGGCTGTCCTTGGAAACCCTATGGGGGCAGTTCTACTGTGTTCTATAGGGTCACTGTGTGTCAGAGTAGACTTCATGGCAACAGGGTTTTTTTCTTTATATGTACCTGTGGTTAAACTCATTTGGGAATGGATGTTTTAGGTTATGTTAATGGGACAGTATAAGTTTAGGGTACATCTAAAGTCAATCTCTTTTGAGATGTAAAAGATCTAAAAAGCAAACAGAGATGGGACAGATGCCATGCCCAAGAAAGACTGCCAAGAGCCAGGAAATATGAAAAAAGATAAAAACCTTTCTCCAGGATCAATAGAGAAAGCAAGCTTTCCCTTGAGCTGGCACTGTGAATTCAGAGTTGTAGCCTCCTAAACTGTGAGAAAAGTCCCACTTGTTACACCACCCACTGCAGCGTTTCTGTTAGAGTGGCACTCAATATGCAGGACAGGAGACCACAGAGCCAGCTTCCAGGATAACAGCAGTGCTGGCCTGCATTTGCTAAGGACTGTGGAGCTCGCAGGAAGCAGCACTCAGCACACAAGGATCACTGATGACTGGGAACAATGGTTGACTGAGACGATGGAGCACAGGAGAGGGAGACTTGTGTTCCCTAAACAGAGCCTACCTGCTTGCTCTTCAGGGAAGGGCTGATGAAAGCAAAATGTCAAGCCTCCTAAATTGGCTTCAGGCTGGAAGAGCATTTCTGGTATTTTCAATTGCAATAAAAACACATAGCTAATAGATTCCTCAGTTCAAACCAGTTGGAAATGTGCCATTTCATCTCCTCCAAATCTTCCAAATGAGTGAGTCCAGTTTACTCAAGAGTGTGTATGGGGTGGGGGTAGGCAAGAAGTCAAGGGACTTGGACACTGGGGACTGTGGGATGGACAGAGCTTCTCTTTGGCTGCTTCTTTGTTCCCACAGGTCTCCACTGGAGAGAACAATGAGCCAAGGGAATCCTACAGATATCTGCATCTGTCAGAAGACAAACAAGAGTATAACTCTGGAGTCCAACAAACCTAGGTCTACATGGATCTCACATACAACATGTCCCTGATTTGTGGTCCTGGGACATTGCTTAGTCAATCTTGAGCCGATATTTCTTCAGCAGAAAATTAGAATAGTGATAGTGTCGTTGTTGTGTGCCACTGAATTGATCCTGACTCCTAGTGAGCCCAGTAGCAGGGGGCAGAATTGCTCCACAGAGTTTCGTAGGCTGTAAGCCCGTAGGAGAGGATCACCAGCTCTTGTCTCCCAAGGAGCCCTTGGTGGGTTCAAGCCACCAACCTTCCAACTGGCAGCTGAGCACTTAACCACTGTGCCACCAGGGCTCCATACAGATATTAGATATAATCAGTACAGATTGGGACATAATCAATACAGACTTGACAGCACAGTGTCTGACACACAGAGCTCAACAGATACTAATTCTGTTCCTTCCTCCTTTAGTGGATGCAGGTAGAAGTGAATTTCTTGATGTTTTGAGCACCGTCATCTAGCAGAGAAAGGGTTTACGGTGACAGAAGGGATAAATTTGGGATGAAACATCCTAGCCCTCAGCTCAAAAGCAAAGGCCAGAGGGGAAAGATGATGGTTTTCAGTACCAGCTTTCAGACTTAGAACAGCATAGATTTTTATCTCGAGCCCTGGAAGCACCCACTGAACAAAGCAGAAAGCTGTGGCCCAGGAACTCAGAGGAGGTGAGGGACGGCTGGAGGTGTGGGCTAGCTCAGGACACGGGGGGCTGGGGTGGGAGACGAGCACAGCATTGATCATTTATTTGACTGAATGTGTTTAATAAATTACCATTGACTGGAGGGATTGGCTTCCCTGAGTGAATCACTGAACTGGTCAGAAATAACCAGCCAAACCTGGCCACCACTAGGGAGAAAAAAGAAAAAATCTTTTGATTTGACTCACTGACACTGTTTTGATTAGAGTGTGAAACCACATACTGAGTGTAGTTTGGTCAGAGAGACACCCTGTTGCTGATGGAATCATATGCATTTATTCATCCCTCCAGCCATTCACTACGTGAGACGTTGAAACATACAAATAGCGCTGCTCCCAAATTTATCGTCCTCCCCTTCACCTCCAAAACAAAATAACAAACCCAGTGTCCTCACTTTTTCAGTGTAAAAGTCTTCTGTACTCACTAGACTTAATGCTTTGGTTTCATTTACCAAAGACCTTTTTCCTTATTCAAACATTTCAATACCACATTGTAGGCCACCTGGACAGATTTTGTTTTATATTATCACTCAAATCTGTCCCCTTCTCTTCATTTCATCCTTTGAGAAAATCCAAAACCAAACCCCTTCTCATCGAGTTGATTCTCACTCATAGTGACGCTATAGGACAGGGTAGAACTGTTCCATGGAGTTTCCAAGGAGCACCTGGTGGATTCGAACTGCTGACCTTTTGGTTAGCAGCCCCAGCCCTTAACCATCAGGCCACCATGGGTTCCATCCCTTGAGACAGCACCTCCAATTTCTGGGTAACAGCCTCCTAACTGGCCCCGTCATCTCCCAGTCTCCATAACTGCCCAGTCCATGTCAGGCTGGTGTGCACATGAGTACGTGAACTTTGCAAAAGCCACTGGTTTCCATTATTTTCTTGCTCAAGAACCAATAATTGCTCCTTCTTATTGGAGTGCGTCCAGTTCCTTTCCTAGGCATTCAAGTGCCTTCATCATCTAGTCTAACTTGGTCTTTTACCAGCCTTGGGCATGTTAATGATGCTGTCATACTTTCTTTCTGCAGACAGTTTTGTGACTGGGATGAAAAGAAAGCATCTTGTTATGATTTATTATATGCTAGAAAGGAGTGTTCATGTCTAGTTTTTCTCCTTACTCATTCTTAAAGAAGGAAGCTTTTACCAGCTGGATGTTGGTCAGCTAAGAGGTGTCTGTTCTCACTGAATGCTGAATCAGTGATAACAGGCAGTTGCCCACAGTTCCCAAGACAACAGTAAACTTTTGGAACACAATGGTAAATCGCCGTTATTGGTGCTAGGGTTCCAGCTCATACATGCACAAGTTTATTCCAAACAAAATGTGTTTAAATGCATCTCTGCCATCAATGGAGGGCTGCAGACAAGTTCTCTTAGTACTATACTTGTCTCAATCTCATCAGGGTGCTTTCTGTGCCACAGACAGCCCTTGCTACCCTCCGAGAATCACCAGGTGTGTTGTGCCAGGAAAACGAAAATGATTTTCAAGACACGGATAATATCAAATTTTTAATGAAACTTAAGAGCTCAGCTGCTAACAAAAGTGTGGCTGTTCAAATTTACCAGCCACTTCTTGGAAACTCAGCTGCTCCTTGAAAACCCTATGGGACAGTTCTACCATGTCCTACAGGGTCATTATGGGTCAGAATCAACTCAATGGCAACAGGTTTGAATTTTTATTTTTTTGGCCAGCTTTCAAGTGGACGCCTTCCAAATCACTGAAGCTTTCAATAAGTTTATGGGACGGCTGCTCCACGCAAAAGGCTCAAGTGTTTTAAGGAAGGTCAGGAAGACTTCAAAGATGAGTTACGAGAGGGAAGACCTCTCAGAAGATTATGATGAAAATTTTGGGGGAATTCTGAAGGGATAATCTTGACAGATCTTCTCAAGAGGACCCAGGATAATCACAGAAGCTTATTATGAAGAAGTTCTAAGAAAATTGAAATCTGCAGTGGTGAGAAAGTTGGGCAGAGAAGTCTTTTTCCATCATGACAGCACAGCTGGCCACTCTTCGAGGGTAGCAAGGTCTGTCCTACAAGAATGTCTCCAGGAAACTTCACCTTATCCACCTTACAGCCCTGATCGTGTCCCTTCAGGCTTTTCTTCCCAAACTCAAACAACATTTAAAAGAACACAGTTTGAGTCCCTTGAGGATGTCAAAACTTCCATATCGACGTGGTGTAAATCAAAACGTGCAGAACTCCTTGAGAAAGGGTTAGAGAGATGGAAACACAGAAGTTATAGACCTAGTGGAGGATGTCTTAGTCATCTACTGCTGCTTAACAGAAATATCACAAGTGGATGGCTTTAGCAAAGAGAAATTTATTTTCTCACAGAAAAGTAGGGCTAAAAGTCCAAATTCTAGGCATCAGCTGGGGGTGTGGGGAGTGGGGGAGTCTTTCTCTATTTGCTTTGGAGGAGGGTCCTTGTCAACAATCTTCTCCTGGACTAGGAGCTTCTCAGGTGCAGGAACCCCAGGTCTAGTGGACGCACTCTGCTCCTAGCACTGCTGCTTTCCTGATGGTGTGAGGTCCCCAGTTCTCTGCTTGCTTCCCTTTCCTTTATATCCCAAGAGATTTTCTCAAGGCACAAGACACTCTTACAGGCTTAGCTCCACCTCACCAATGTAACTGCTGCCCGTTCTCCCTCATTAACATCATAGACGCAGGATTTACAACCTTGTAGGAACATTATACTGTACCAGGAGTCATGGCCTAGCCGAATTGCTACCCACACTTTTGGAGTGGGGAATGACACAACTGAATCTATGACAGAGGATACGTCAAGAAGCAATAGCTTCACATTTTGACATTTTTGTTTAATAAAGGTGTAAATGACTCTGTAGCAAAACTTTTGTCTTACTCTTATATATTATCCTAAAGCAACTCTTCTCTGCTTTCATCCATTTTCCTCTTAACTGCAAGAACAATTGCTCTGTTTTGGAACGTATCACAATTTTCTTTATAATGGGATCAAAATTTCCCACAATTTCATAAGCATTTAAACAGGTAAATATGGTGTCATGGATTGAATTGTGTCCCCCTAAAAATGTATGTGTTGATTTGACTTAGTTAGGAGTTCTAATATGGTGCCCTTCCTCCCATGTGTTGTGAATCCGGCCTCTGTGATATTGATGATGGAGAATGGTTTGCAGTTGTGTTAGTGAGGCAGGACCCAAGCTACAAGCTTGTGGAATATAAGGGAGAGAAGTGAGGTGAGGAAGTGGGGAACCTCATACCACCGAGAGAGAAGCACCAGGAGCAGAGCACGTCCTTTGGACCCGAGGTTCCTGTGCCGAGATGATCTCACTGGATGTGGACTCAGCTTACTGGACTGTGATGATTTTTCATATTGAATGGACTTGTAGCTTAGGAATGGATTTGTGGCTTACTGGACTGTGGCAATAAAAGCTTCTCCTCATGAAACCTTCCACTCGTGGTATTTTCTGTTAGAGCAGTACCCGGTGACTAAGACATATGGTTTCATTCTTGAAAGTGAAATTCAGTCTATGTCCATTGTATTGAGTTCCTTAGATCCTTAAAATTCTTTATATACACACTTGTTTTTGTCACTTGGTTCAAGACTGGTAGAAGATATTTTGTGATCAGGCTTGATCAATCTTATTGTATATATATTTGTTATCCAGAATAAAAATATTCACAGGTGTTATAGTTTCTGACAGTTCTATCTTGTAGCTACATTTAGTGCATTATTTCGTGTTTTGTGCATTAAATTCTACTTTAATATTAATGTTGCTCTTCTTCTCTTGTTTACATTTTCCTGATATATTTATGCCCTTTCCTTTTTTCTTTCTGTCCTATTTTGTTTAAAACAGTGCATATTTAGAACTGTTTTTTTTTTGCCTAATCCATGTCTCTTTGTCTTTTAATAGAAATGTTTGAACCATTCACACTTAATGTGATAACTAATACTTTTGACCTCATTTTGAACATCTTGTTTTATACTTTCTATTTTTATGTTTCCTTCTTATTTCCTTTTATAGTTGTTAATCTTGGTTATAATGTTCCAAACAGTGCTTCTAATTTTGAAGTTAAATATGGCATTTTTAGCTTTTATTCATCTACCTCTATTTTTATTAATTTAAAGAAGTACTTAAACCTGTATTTCTCCATTTGTATCAACAATGAAACAATATTCAGTATCTCCCACGGTACAAGCTGAGAAATTCAGCAACTTGTAGTGATCTGAGTTTTTAGGTCCAGATTATTATTTTTTTATTGTATTTTAGATGAAGGTTTACAGAACTAGTTTCTCACTAAACAGTTTATCTATTATTTTACAACAGTGGTTAACAACTCCACAACATGTTAACACTCTCCTTTCTCAACCCTGGTTTCCCTATTACCAGCTTTCTTGCCCCCTCCTGCCTTTTTGTCCTTGGCCCTGGACTGATGTGCCCCTTTAGTCTCACTTTGTTTTATGGGCCTGTCTCATTTTAGGCTGAAGGGTGACCCTCAGGAGTGACTTCATTACTAAGCTAAAAGGGGTGTCAAGGGGCCATATTCTCAGGGTTTCTCCAGTCTCTTCCAGGCCAGTAAGTCTTGTCTTTTTTTCTGAATTAGAATCTTGTTCTATATTTTTCTCCCACTTTGTCCAGGAACACGTATTGTGATTACTGTCAGAGCAGTCAGTAGTGGTAGCTGGGCACCATCTAGTTATACCAGACTCAGTCTTGTGGAGGCTGTGGTAGTTGTGGTTCATTAGTCCCTTGGATTCATCTTTCCCTTGTATCCTTAGTTTTCTTAATTCTCCCTTGCTCCTAAAGGGATAAGACCAGTAGAGCATCCTAGATGGCGTTTCACAGGCTTTTAAGATCCCAGACACTAGTTACCAAAGTAGAATGTAGAACATTTTCCTTTATTAACTATGTTATGCCAACTGAACTAGATGTTACAGACCAAAGAAGTGCAGATTATTATTCTATTTCTTATACTATGAATCAAAGTCCTTAAGAATGCTTTTTGTAGACTGCAGTTGATGGTCCAAAGGTCTGGGGGTTCCCCTGGGAGCATGGCCCCTAGACCTGATGCTGGCCCTGATCATAAATCATTACTGAGGCCAACTTCTCAGATAGGAATGGATTGGACTTGGTGACACAGAGTGACCATATGTTATGTGCACGTCACGGTTCTGTGCATCTACAGGAAGTCATCCTACTGGCCTCTTACTAGAGGAGGATGGAGAGGGTAAGAAGAGAGGACAGGGGATTGTTAGGAGGATATGACTCATATGGAACAGAAGGGAGGAGTGTGCTGTCACCCGGCAAGGAAAGCAGTAGGAGCTGCACATACACTGGCATGTGAATTTAAACTGGATTGTACATTCACTTAATCACAATAAAAAGACTGCTTTTTGTAGTTGCATTGTAATGGCATTTAAACACTAACTCTATATTTACCTAGTTTCACTGCTCACCCTGCATGTATCACATTTTACCACTTCCCAAGTTTTAATGCTCATTAATTTCCCTTTTCATCAGAAAATTTTGAGTACTCTTCTATTTCTGTAAGGTACTTAAGTGGCCAATTTTCTGAACACATTTTTGTCTGAGAATGTCTTTCTTCCTCACATAGTACTGAATGCCAAATTCAGGATCATAATCTTACTTCTACAAGTCCAGAAGAATTGGATGGTGCCCAGCTACCACAAACAAACCCCTCCACCCCCGACAAGGAACACAACAGACAGTCCCAGATGGAGCTGCAGAAAAGTGTGGAATAGAACTCAAACTTCCATAAAAATGCCAGACTTACTGGTATGACAGAGACCAGATTAGCCCCTGGAACTATGGCCCCTGGATGCTCTGTTAATCTTGAAACCATTCCTGAAGCTCAGGCTTTGGATCAAGATTAGACCGACCTATAAAATAGAAAACGATACACGTGAGGAGTGTGCTTCTTAGTTCAGTCAGATACACAAGGCCAAACGGGCAGCTCCTGTCTGAAGGCAGGATGAGAGGGCGGGAAGGGACACGAACTGGTTGAATGGACACAGGAAACTCAAGGTGGAAAGGAGGAATACGCTGCCACATAATGGGGACTGCAACTATTATCACAAAGCAGTATGTGCATAAATTTTTTGTGAGAGAAATTAACAGTAGCCTTTCACCTGAAGCACAATTTAAAAAAAGGAAACAAACAAAAAATCAAATGACAGAAAATAAAACAACTCTATGGCCACATCTCAATAATCTCCGACATTTAGTGTCATAGAACATCTGACATGTGCCTAGTTTTTCCTTTGGAAATAGGATACTGTTTTTCTAGTCATATGCTGAGAGATTTCTTTATTCTTATAACTCATAACTTCCACCAGAATTTTCCCAAGTACGCAATGAACTGTTTTGAACTGAAATCAGGAAAATATTTTTAAATCTTAGCTTACCATCCATTTTCTCTTTTCTGAAAAAATTTTAAATTTATGTATTTAACATTTTCCCTCATTATTTTATTTCTTTATGTGTTTTCTGCCAGTACTGAATACTTAAGCTCATCTTCATTCTTCTGCATCATTTCAGCTTTCATGTTTCCATTGACCGATTTTAAGTTTGCAAAATATTTTGTCATTTGAAAGCAAGTCGAGGTTCCTAGCTACACATTGCTTCTTTGTTGGTAGCTCCTACTTCATCACTTAAATCTCTGTGAGTGTAACCTAAAAAACCCAAACCGAACCCACTGCTCTTGAGTTGATTCCGCTCATAACAACCCTAGAGGCCAGAGGGGAACCGCCCCATAGACTTTCCAAGGAGGCCCCGGTGGATTTGGACTGCTGACCTTCTGGTTAGCAGCCACAGCACTCAAACCACGGCACCACGAGAGCTTCCCACTGTACGCTGGGGATTATGAAAAGTTTTCTTTTTACACTGTCTATTTTATAGAGAACTTGGTTTTGCATTCTTGGACGTCTCTCTTCTTCAGATCTGCTAAATAGTTTTCAGAAGCTTCTAAATTTACCATGCACAGACTGAAAGTGAGCCCTTCAGCTCCCTGTCACGTGTGTTGGCACCAGGTGCATCCGGGGAAGTGCCAGGATGATTGAGATGTGTTTTCTCGTACCTTAGCTGCTGCTAAGAGACTTCTTCTAGAAGTCTCTTCTACTTAATCTGCAAGCCAGCTTTCCCTTCCACTCTGGTGTGACACAAGAGTTGACTGGCCTTGTCTTTCATTCACTCTTGTTTACATTTTTTATTATGAAATGTCAACATTTTTAGCACGTGGGTTGGATTAGAATCCTTTTTTGGTTGTCCATTTGATAATAAATACGTTCAAATATTATATATTAATTTGGTTATTTCTATAAAAAATTAAGTTAAAGCAGGTATGAGTTAAATTTGCATTCTGCATTTCCCATTTTAAGGTAGTGTTTGTCAAATGCCATCATAACACTTCACTCTGTCTTCTTGAGCCATCCTTTGTAATCTTCTGTTCAGCTTTTACTTCGTCATTTCTTCCCTTTGCTTTAACTATTTGATCTCCAAGAGCAAGTTGCAGAATCTCTTCTGATATCCAGTTCAGTCTTTTTCTTTTTAATGACCTTATGCCTTTTTTGTATATGATGTCTTTGATGTCATTCCACAACTCTTCTGATCTTTAATCATTAGTGTTCAACATGTCAAAGCTATTTTTGAGGTGGTCTCTAAACTTCAGTGGGATATGCTCGAGGGTACACCTTGGCTCTTGTGGACTTATTATAATCTTTTTCAGTTTCAGTTTGAACTTGCATATGGGCAACTAGTGATCTGTGCTGCATTCACCACCCAGTCTTGTTCTGACTGATGATATCAAGCTTTTCCACAGTCTCCACAGATGTACTTGATTTGATTCCTGTGTATTCCATCTGGTGAGGTTCATGTGTAAAGGTATCATTTATGTTGGTGAAAAAAGGTGTTGGCAATGAAAAATTCATTGGTCTTGCAAAATTCTATCATCTGGTCTCCAGCATTGTTTCTATCACCAAGGCCATGTTTTCCAATATGGATCCTTCTTCTTTGTTTCTTGCTTTTGCTTTTGAAACACCAGCAATTATTAATGCATCCTGCTTGCAGGTGTGACCAATTTTGGACTGCATAAGCTGGTAAAAGTCTTCTAAGTTCTTCATCTTTGGCTTTAGTGGTTGGAGTATTAATTTGAATAATGTCATATTAACTGGTCTTTCTTGTAGGCATATAGATAATATCCAGTCACTGTCAGCATTGTACTTCATGACAGATCTTGAAATGTTCTTAATGATAAATACAATGTCATTCTGCTTCAAGTTGTCATTCCTGGAATAGTAGATAATGTGATTGTCCTATTCAAAATAGCCAATATCAGTCCATTTCAGCTCACTGGTGCCTAGGATATCAATGATTATGTGGTTAATTTCATTTTTGACATTTTCCAATTTTCACAGATTTATACTTCACGCATTCCACTTTCCCATTATAAATGGATGCTTGCAGTTGTTTCTTCTCATTTCAAATCATGCCACATCAACAAAGATGGTCTCAAAAGCTTGACTCCATTCATGTCATTAAGGTTGACTCTACTTTGAGGAGGCGGCTCTTCCCCAGTTGTCCTCTGGGTCCCTTCCAACCTGGAGGGCTCATTGTCTGGCACTATGTCTGACAATGTTCCACTGCTATTCATAAGATTTTCACTAGCTAATTCTCTTCAGAAGTAGACTTCTGGGTCCTTCTTCCTTGTCTGTCCTAGTCTAGAAGCTCAGCTGAAACCTGTTCATGATAGGAGACCCTGCTGGTATCTCAATACTGGTAGCATAGCTTCCAGCATCACAGCAAAGAGACATGCGCAAAGAGCTGGGGATAGAAAACCAAAAAAAAAAAACCCCAAAACCAAACCCGATTCTGACTCATAGCGACTCTATAGGACAGAGTAGAACTGACCAATAGAGTTTCCATGGCGTGCCTAGTAGATCCACACTGCCAACCTTTTGGTTAGCAGACATAACATTTAACCACTATACCACCAGAAAACCAAAAGGGAAAAACATATTCCGCATTTCTCAGACTGAAACAATTGAAGGAAAAAAAAAATCAAGCTTTAAGTTGCAACAGTGAAGGATTCTACAGGAACAATATTAAGAAACTTAGGAAATAACAAAAGAAGATGAAAGGAATACAAAGAGTCATTGTACCAAAAAGAACTGATCAACATTCAACCTTTTCAAGAGGTAGCGCATGACCGGGAATCAATGGTACTGAACGAAGAAGTTGGAACTGCATTGAAGGCACTGGCAACAAACAAGGCTCCTAGAACTGATGGAATGTCAAGTTCAACAAACGGAAGCGGCACTGGAAATGCTCACTTGTCTACGCCAAGAAGTTTGGAGGATAGTTACCAGGCCAACTGACGAGCAGACATCTATATTTACGCCAGTTCCCAAGAAAGGTGATCCAACCCAATATGGAAACATCATTTACATCATGCACAAGTAAAATTTCGCTAAAGATCATTCAAAAGTGACCACAACAGTATACTGACAAGGAAATGCCAGAAATTCAGGATGGATTCAGAAGAGGACAAGGAACCAGGCAGATCATTGCTGATGTCAGATGGATCTTGGCTGAAAGCAGAGAATACCAGAAAGATGTTTACTAGTGTTTTATTGACTATGCAAGGCAACTGACTGTGTGGATCCTAACAAATTATGGCTAACGTTGTGGAGAATATGAATTCCAGACACTGTGCTCATGAGGAATCTGTGCACGGATCAAGAGGCAGTCATGCAAACAGAACAAAGAGACACTTCACGGTTTAAAGTCAGGAAGGGTGTGCATCAGAGTTGTATCCTTTCTCCATACCTATTCAATCTGTATATCAAGCAAATAATCTGAGAACCTGCACTGTAAGAACCACAGGGCATCAAGGCTCATTAACAACCTGCATTATGCAGATGACACAGTCTTGCTTGCCAAAAGTGAAGAGGACTTGAAACACCGATGAAGATCAAAACCACAGCTTTTGGTACACATTACACCTCAACATCAAGAAAACAAAAATCCTCACAACCGGACCACTAATGACAAACGGAAAAAAGATTGAAGTTCTTAAGGATTTCATGTTACTTGGTTTCACAATCAGCACCCATGGAAGCAGCAGTCAAGAAATGAAGAGATGCACTGCACTGGAAAAATGTGTTACAGAAGACCTCTATGAAGTGTTGAAAAGCAAAGATGTCACCTTAAGACTAAGGTTCGTTTGAATCAAATCATGGTATTTTCAATCACATTGCACATGTGTGTAAGCTGGACAATGAATACAGAAGATGAAGGAAAAACTGACACCTTTGAATTGTGATGTTAGAGAAGAATACTGAATGTACCATGGACTGCCAAAAGAGCAAACAGATCTGTCTTGGATGAAGTACAATCAGAATGCTCCTTAGAAGAAATGACAGTGAGATTATGTCTTACTTTGGACATACTGTCAGGAGGGATCAGTCCCTGCAGAAGGGCACCATGTTAGGTAATGCAGAGGGTCAGCAAAACAGAAGAAGATCCTCAGTGAGAAGGATTGACAGAGAGACTGCAACAATGGACTCAAGCATAACAACAATTGTGGCCATGGCCCAGGACTGGGCAGTGTTTCTTTCTGTTGTACATAGGGTCACTGTGAGTCAAAAGCAACTCAGCAGTACCTAACAACAACAGCCAAAGCCAAGTGCCGTCGAGTCGGATCCGACTCATGGACATTTCTCAAATACACCTACCTTAGAATCCCCCTGGGTAGTGGTTAAAACAGATTTTTGGACCGAAGCTGAGACCTTGGAATCAGAATCCCTGGGGCAAAGCCTAACAATCCATGCTTTTTTAGCTTGTTTGTTTGATTTTTAACAAATAGGTTCTTGGTAATTTTAAGACAAATTAAAATTTGAGAACCACTGGGTTGAGTAATGATGGTGAGCCCTTAGAAGAGAAAGCAATGATCACTGGAACTAACCGAGATTTATCTAGAAGAAGTCGTAGCTGATGATACATACATACTTCTTTTTGACAGGTACATTAGTAGTTACGTAACTCAGAGAAATGTGGTAGACAGTAGATCTAAGCATTGGACATTTGACAGAGTTTCCCAGGAGTCTTGCCAGCATGAAGATTGTGAGGACAGGGACAAAGTGCAAGCAAGATCATGGCTGGAATGCTGTGTTCAGATGTCACACTTTAAAATGGTGTTTAGAGAAACGGTGATACATTCATACATGATTTGCCAAAAGAGTTCAGGAATTCAAAACTCTACAACCTGGGAAATCAGTGAATGAATATGCAATTGTTCTTGTTGAGTGAGGATTCTTAACCTTGTTGAACAATGGTATCACCTGGAAGAGAGGTCTTTAAAATACACTCAGTCCCAGGGCCCCATCCTAGACCAATTAAATTTGCATCTCTGGAGCAGTACACACAATTTGTATTTTTTTAGGAAGCTATCCAAGTGATTTTAATGTTTAACTGGAGTGGACAAGCCCTGACCTAGTGAGGACCACGTGTACAGATGTGTGAAGCTCTTCTGTGAAAGAGGCGTATAAGTGTTTCTATGATGACCCAGGTGGTTGTCCTGTCACCCAGAAGTGGACTAATTAGACCAGCTGAGCTAGTAAGTGGCTTCTAGCACACTGAGTCAAGCCCAGACTCTCCTTGCTGTGAGGAGTTTCTCTTCCTTATTAAAGAGGCGTGAATCTCGTTTGCATGGTCCTGTAGATACCGGTAATATTTATCAAGATGAAACTTGACTCTCCTGTGATCTTAACAGTTTTCATGGTCTCACCCAGCTTACTGATGACTTCTTTTCTGGGTCTCGAGCCATATAGCTCAACAATTCAATCACATTTCCATTTGGATGTCTCATGGACACCACAAATTTCACATGACCCAAGTGGACTCATATTCCAGCTCCACTCCTGTACCTGTTCCTTGAGTCTCTTGGTGAGTGGAATCACCATCCTCCTGGACATTCATGGTTGAAGCCTGGGAGCTATCCTGGTCACCCTGCCTCCCCTCATCACCGCCATCCCCTGCCACCATGTAGCTAATACTGACTCATGATGGCCCCACGTGGTAGAACTGTGTTCCACAAGGTTTCCAATGGCTGATTTTCCAGAAGTAGGTCACCAAGTCTTTCTTCCTAAGGCCTTTGAGTGGACTTGAATCTCCAACCTTTTGTTTAGCAGCCAAGTGCATTAAGCATTTCTACCACTTAAGGACACTGCACTCCCCTCACATCTACTCAGTTACAAGTTCTTTCCTGACCTTGCCCTTTTCTGGTCTCTGCTACCATTGGTTCAGCCCTCGTATCACTTGAACTTCCACAAATGCCTCTCAATGGGTAGCCCTATTTTTAGTCTTCTTGTCTATCTTCTACACTACAGCCGGAGGGACTGTTCTAATGTTAAAATTGGAATGTTATCAGTCTCCCATTTAACATTTGTCAGTGCCCTCCTGCCACCTACCATAAAAAAGATCTACAGTCTTTAACTTATCAGACAAGACTCTCCAGGGCCCAGCCTTACCTGCATCTCTGCACTCATCTTCCATCCCTTCCTGACTCATTTTGCTCCAGCGACTTGGAACTGCAGACAGAAATAGCAAGCTGTGTCTTTCCTCTGAGTCTTTGTTCACACTGCTCCCTCAGCATAGAACATACTACTTCCATTCACCTCTTCACTTAACTTCTGTTTACTCTTTAAATTTCAGCCCAAGCTCATCTACTCTAGCACTTCACCTTTCTGGTCCAATCCCTACCTAGGCTGGCTACATGGTCCCTCTCTGACTCTCTTCTCGAGATAATGTGACATCATATCTGCTTCTGGTTCTGTTTTACCCACTTATATCCAGCTCCTGGAAACCTAGCTGGTCTTCTCCCCAGATGCCACCATAATGCTTAATACAGCATAGGTACTGAAATACTTCAAGTTGGCCAAGAGATTGGGTGAGTCTCCTCAGGAGTGCACGTGCCATGATTTATATAGTTTAGAGATTAGGAACAGTGTGGGCTGTTGAGCAAGATGAGACTTTCCCCAGCTGTAGGACCATATGGTTAATAGCTTCCTGATAGTTGGGAAAGTCATTTTGTGATCAGCCACAGCCTACCAGGCATCATGGCATGAGAAGAGAGAGGAGACTGGCTTCCAAAAGTGTTGGTTCTGGTGCCAGGTTCTGATGGATATTCTAGGCATGAGATCTTGGTGTCGGCTAGGTCATGATTCTCAGTATTGTATAACTGACTACTATTTTTTTTATCTGATACGATTTCTCTGTATGTTGTAAATCCCATCACTGGGGTGCAACTGAATGGATCAGCAGCAGTTATATTGATGAGGTCTACAAGATAAGATTAGATTACATCTCAAAAGCCAAACTTTTTGAGATGAAAAAGAGAGAAGTGAGTAGAGAGACACAGGGACTTCATATCATCAAGAAAACAGCACCAGGAGCAAAGCATGTCCTTTGGACCTGAGCTTCCTGCACAGAGAAACTCCCAGACCATGGGAAGATTGACAATAAGGACTTTCTTCTAGGGTCAACAGACAGATAAAGCCTTCCCCTGGAGGTGACATCCTAAATTTAGACTTCTAGCCTACTGGTCTGTGAGATAATAAACATCTGTTTTTTAAAGCCATCCATTCATGGTGTTTGTGTTACAGAAGCACTAAATGAGTCAGATGACCAAGATGAGGAGTATGAAGTCCTGGGTGGTAAGTAAGTACCCACTTTGTGTGGCTCTCAGGGCCTCTGAAAAGGATTCCCTGGCCCTCTGGGAAACCGAAAGCTCCTCTTCTATCTCACTGACTCCAGCTGAGAGGCAGGGGCACTGAGGCAGCCGGTAGAGGACCATGGGCTGCTCTCCCCGAGCAAAGGGGGTGGAAAATGAAGCAAGGAATGAAAACTCATAGGCTAAAACATCACAAGTATTTCAGCTTCTAATGGTCAAAGTGGCTTCCCTGACCTCCATCTACTTGGAACTTTCACACCAGATCAACCATCAGGAAAGCAAAAATCAGTTCCAGTAGAGATGACATTGTTCACACCTTATAAGAGGAGAAAAGCCCCATGCAGACCACACAGAAAGGAGGGATGGGCCCAGATGGTTATTTGAGCAGGTCTGGAATTGACCAGCTGACAGGCAGCCATGTGGTTTTTCTCTATCATCCATTTTCTTACACAATAGCCTCTAGATTCCATAAATTCTGCTTTCATGAAATCATGATAGTGAAATGGGGTCAGAGACATCCATGCTGCCCACCTCATGCACCTATGGTTGAAATCAGGTGATATACAGGTCCAGCTGAGATAATAGAAATGAAAGGCATTGTGTTTTCTAAGTGTGATACTTATATAAACGATGGTTATTATTAATGCTGCCATTTTAATTAATTTATTTATTTTAAAGGATTTTCTTGCCTGGACCTCTTCCCTCTGTGCCCCTTTCCTGCTGTGGAGGCCCTTTGGTTACATTTCGCACTTGGATAATCAGAGCTGTCTCCTTCTCTCAATCACGATCCCAGGCAGACATCTTTAATTTTCACTGGAGCATCAATGACTTAAGAGATTCATTCCAAGAGGAGAAATGGTCACGTTTGCACAGAACAAAGCCTAAGCTTCTTCAAACAGAAGGCGAAATAAAGGAGCTGTGTTGTGGGGAAAACAGTGGTTGAAGAGTGGCCACACCCTGGTTTCTGTCCTGTGGTGTGACTTCAGGCAGCGCACTTCCCCTTTTGGATGTGGGTTCTTTATTTTTAGCATGAAGGCTTAGACAAGCTGTTCCCTCCTACCCTTAACTGATTTTACCTTCTAAGATACTGGAGACTCTTAGAGCTGTCCCAAATTAATAGAGGTCTCTTGACCTACATTAATACCATCCCAGCGGACTGAGTCTACATGCGATTGATAACACTAGAGCACTCTCCTTATTCTCTGCAGAATCATACAGCAAGGAGGCAATCCCATCACCATCGCCACCGCCACCCTAGTCATCACCAACCGTCATCACCACTGCCACCATCGTCACAACCATCATCACCACAACCATCATCACTGTCACCACCACCAACCACCATCACCACCACCAACCACCACCACCACCAACCACCAACCACCACCACCACCACCACCACCGTCGCCACCCCCATTAGCGTCACCACTACCACCACAACCACCACCTTCATAGAAAATGCAGTTCTATTTTTTAAAATGGGGAAAACCTAATTCATAAAGGTTTCTCAACTCAAGGAACTGCTGTTAATTCCAGGAAATATTCTGGAATAGGATGTGGAATGAGCCTTCAGGACAGAAGTCAGGATCCCTAGAAACCAACATGAGTTCACTGAAAGTAATTCAAGCCAGGCTAATTCATTTCTTCTCTGACATGCTTATTGGGAGTAATGCCAGGGAAATACCAGTGATAAAAAATTCTTAGACTTCATGAAAGCCTGTGATGAGATTCATCTGAGGTTTTTCGAATGAGATGGAGAAACATGGGCTGAAAGATGGTACAATTTAAAAATAGATCAATTTTCTGAAAGAGTGCTGTTTAATTATTGAATGATTATCCATCTTTAGGGAACATACAGTAGAATACCTCAGAATTCTATAAGGTTTACCACTTTTATTAATTATTTTGTTGAAGAGGTCATGCTTATCAAATTAGGGGATAAGAGAAAGTTGGGCTGGAAAGGAAGATAAAATCAGGAATAAGTGTAAGAGCTTTTTATTTGGGGTCCCAAGGATCATCTGTATAAAAGGGGGTGTTACAGTTTAAAAGGAAGCTTAAAAGAGTGTTGACTTTTTTTCCTTCAGTCGACACTAAACTCAACAGATGTCAGTGGTACAGGCAGCTAAATCAACCTTAACGAGTTTTAACAGAAACAGGAAACACAGAATGAAAGAGGTTAGAATCTCCTTCTGCTTGGTGCTGGATAGGCCTCCCATGAAATTTTTCATTTTATTCATTAAGAATACAAAACTGACAGAAAATTAAGCCAAAAGTGATAATTACAGCTGGGGTGCTGGAGCAAATGGTCTACAGTGCACTGTGGACTAGTGGAGACGCCAGTGGCCCGGAGTTGGGAGCCACATGATGTCATTGATCGACTGTGTGGTCCGGGAGGTGTGACAGGGCCCTCTGAAAAGCAGCACAGAAAGCACTGGTTGGCTGGCCTGCTCTCCCAAGCGTTGGTCCTCTGGCCGGGCCACACCTGGAGTGGGTTCCTTTCTTCCTAGTGCACCCATCCAGGGACAAGTCCTACTGCACCACCTCCCCATCACCCCACAAAATTTTTCACTCCTGAAGTGTCATTAATTGCAGATTATACCAACACTTGGACCTTGGGAAAATCTTTACCAGCACCCTTTCTCTGACTTACTGAGAAGGCAAGATGAATGGGTAATTCACGTCAGCAACACTGCACACAACACGGATCGAGGCAATAAAGCACGGGCCTTGAAATCCTGCAGACCTGAGTTTAAAAGTCAATTTCTCCAACTGGCTTCATGATGACAAGTTACTTAAACTTTTGAAGACTCACTTTACTTGTCTGTGGAATGCAGCTAGCGCTAGGCTTGCGGCGCGTTAACACTGAGACAATGCATGCACACCATGGAACAGCAGACGAGGCTCAGGCGCAGCAGTGGGCTCAGCCACAGCAAGACAGTGAGGATGCTTTAGCATTGGACAGTGTCACTATCCAGGGGGTCACTGTCAGTCAGAACTGGCGTGACAGAGCCTAACAACAACAATACAGGGCGTAGAATGAACCCAAACCAAACCCACTGCCATCGAGTCGATTCTGACTCACTGTGATCTTATAGGACAGAGTAGAACTGCTTCATAGAGTTTCCCAGGAGCACTTGGTGGATTTGAATTGCTGACCTTTTTGGGTAGCTGTCGTATCACTAAGTCACTATGCCACTACGGGCACAGAATAGGTGCTTAATAAATGCTATTGCTAACAGTGCTACTGAATTTTCTACCACTAGTCCTCTTCTGTTTGTTCCCTCTTAGATTTCTTTGGGCCAGGCACTCTGCTGGTTGCTAGGTGTATGATAGAAAACAATACAATGATGCCCCCTCTGCGTGCATCAAGCCTGTACTTGACACTTGGTCTTAGTCAAGAGACTGAGAAACAATCCAGCTCACACTCAAGACCAAGTGCACCTTCTGCAGTGATGGAAATATCCCACAGCTGCATTTTCCAATGTGGTGGTCAGAAGCCACATGTGGCAATTAAGCAACTGGGAAATGACTCATGTGAATTTTATTTTTTTTGTATTTTATTTACTTAAATAAAAATGGAAATAGCCACATACAGCTAGTGCCTACTGTGTTACAGATTGCAACTCGACCTATCTTTCAGACACATTTCTGGGAACAGCATCCTAAGCAGAACAAAGATGTATCGCAAGAGAAATGTGCACAAAACCCCCAGTTCAGCTCCTGGAAATTTTCCTTCTTTGTTCATTCATCACATTTAATTGGTGTCTCTCAGAAACCCTGGTGGTGTAACGGTTAAGTGCTATGGTTGCTAATCAAAACGTCTGCAGCTGGAATTCACCACGTACTCCTTGGAAATTCTATAGGGCTATTCTACTCTTTCTGTAGGGCTGCTTATGAGTTGGAATCGACTTGAAGGCAGAGCGTTTGGTTTGGTTTTATCTGTAGGTACTATTTCAGGCACTCTGTGGCTAAGTGCTGTGACTGCTAACCAAAAGGTCAGCAGTTTGAAGCCACCAAGCGCTCCCTGGAAACTCCGTCCTATAGAGTTGCTATAAGTTGGAACTGACACACTGGTAGTGGTTTTTGGGTTTCAAGTTTGACTGCTAACCAGAAGGTGGGCAGGCTGAATCTACCAGCTGCTCCTTGGAAACCCTGTTGGGCAGCTCTGCTATGTCCCAGGGTCGCTATGAACCAGAGTTGACTTGATGGCCACAGGGTTTACAATCCATGAGCCCTCTCTCACGTGCTAGGGGTACAGGGAAGAATTAGGAATGGTGTCTGTCTTCAGGGAGCTCGTGGCTTAGTAGGAGATACCAGATAGGTGATTTCACCATAGCGAGGGAAGTGTATGCACAGGTGATTCGGACACAGCTAAGAGGTCTCCAACCCACCCGAGCAGCTG
The DNA here is from genome assembly GCA_028571685.1 of Heterohyrax brucei. NCBI lineage: Eukaryota > Metazoa > Chordata > Mammalia > Hyracoidea > Procaviidae > Heterohyrax > Heterohyrax brucei. The sequence goes on along the minus strand of CM053157.1, from coordinate 83,021,729 downwards.
GGGAGGTTTTCCCAGGATATTTTAAGACCTGAGCTGAGTCTTGGTAAACAGATCTCACAGTGAAGGCTCAAAACGTCCCTCTGGGAAACTCTCCTCAACTGTTCGGGTGGGTTGGAGACCTCCTGGCTGGACCCACATCAGCTGTGCACACACTTACCTGTATTCCATTTACAACTATATTCCAGGTCTACTAAACCCATTCCTGGCAGAAGAGGGGACAAAATAAACACGACCCTAGGGAAAACGCATAGCTAGGACCTATCTGTTTTCTTCTAAAACTCCCCCTTTGCATCTTTTTTGTCACCCAACTCTTTTTTTCCTCTATGGTAATGTTCTTTTCTACCTGAAGATAGTTTTTGACAACGTATATGACCTTACCATTTTATCTGTGATTAACCCGGAGTGATTTTTTTTTTATCCTTTGCAAGACGAACTCGGTTACTTACAAGGTGGCATCAACCCCCACCACGTTTTGGTTGTGGCATTCTGACACTTGGTGTAAACAAACAGCTCCATGAGTCTGGCCACATGTGACACTTATACGTATAAAGTGGAATGATATGTGTGATTCTTTCTCACCTGAGTCCAAGGGGGTGATCACATAAGTCGTATGAGGGCCAGGCCTATTCCAGTCCCCAGGTATCAGCTAGCTTGGCTTACTGCGAAGTTGTCTCTGGTGGATGCAGTGATGTAGCCATTCTAAAAGTGGCTTGTCCTATGCACCAGGAGCTTTAAAACATTCATGCCCTTTGCTCAACAATCGCACTTCTGGGAACCCAGCCAAAGGAAGTAATTAGAAATGTGTGTGGTAAAGTCTTTGTTCAGGGATATTATTGCAGAGTTGTTCGTAGTTGCTAAAGACTGGGAACAAATGACCAACAGTGCCAATAATACACCTCCATGAAAATGATGTCCGTGACAGACTTTTGCTACAATGCCAATGAAGAAGAAAGCAGAGAGGCCAGCGTGACAGAGGTGAAGCAACCACACTTTGTTGTCAGATGGCCTGGCTTTAAATCCTGACTCTGCCACTTACTGGCTGCGTAAGTAACTTGGGCAAGTCACCTGAACCCTCTCTGCAACCTCAGAAAAGTCGGGCTGAAAATAATACCTGCTGCAGAGGGAACTGTGAAGACTAAGTGAGATACTGACTATGAAATGCTTCTCACAGTGCACACACATTTATTCAAAAAAACACCAAGGCTATTGCCATTAATTCCAACTCATAGCAACCGTATAGGACAGACTAGAACTACTCCATAGAGTTTTCAAGGAGCACCTGGTGGATTCAAACTGCCAGTCTTTGGGTTAGCAGCTGTAACACTTAACCACTAGGCCACCAGGCATTTGTATGTGAATGGTGGCTCCCTAGGGACTCTATTATATGATTTCGAGGCATAAAAATAGATGGAGGAGAAATAGACCAACCTACTAAACAGTGTAGCATCTGGGTGGCAGAATTTCTTTGGTTCTTTGGGTACTTTTCAACTTTCCAATTTTTTTGCAATGTGAGTTTTATCCTGAAAGAGTATATCATAATGTAATATGATAAGAACTTTTGATGGGGGCTAGTTGTTCCACATTCTTTCAAACATTTGGTAGGTCAATCTTTTTAGCTTTTAGCCATTGTAATAAGCATATATTGATAATGCATTGTGGTTTTGATACACATTTCCCTAGTGACTGAAGTATTACACATCTTTTTATGTGCTTATTTTCCACTTTTATATTTTCTTTCGAGAAGTGTCTGTTCAAATATTTTGCCCAGTTTTTAAGCTGGCTTCTTATCCTTCCTATTACTGACTGGTAGAAGTCTAGTGTCATGGAAAAATATTGTGAAGATCTTCTGCCAGTCTGTGGCTTGTCTTTTACTCTTTGAAACTGTTTACTTAAGAACCTCATTTAGATATATTTGACATAAAATAAACTGCATGTATTCAAAGTGTATAACTTGATATCCTTTGACATATTACACTGTAAAATTATCACCACAATCAACACAATGAACGTTCCCCAAACCAAACCCAATCCACTGAGGTCACATTGATTCCAACTCATCATGACCCCATCAGACCCAGTAGATCTGCCTCACAGGGTTTCCAAGGCTGTAACAACGAGTTTTTAAAAAGAAGAGGGTGGAGAAGAGGGGACCGGAGATTGTTAAGAGGATATGACATGTATAGAACAGAAAGGAGGAATGTGCTGTCACTGGGCAAGGAGAGCAGCAGGAGCTGCACATAGGCGGACATGTGAATTTAAACTGGACTGTATACTTACACTCAGTCATAATAAATAAAATAAAGGAGTTTTTAAAAAGAGTTTTACCACGCTCAAATGGCAGTTGTCTTCCCCCCTCCCTTCCCACACCCTTTTCAGGGGAGCAACTGACGGCCAGCCCCACAGCAGGCTGCCTGCTCCCCCAGTCAGCAGGAGGACAGGGAAAGACTGCTCCTCTCTGGCTTCTTCCCCTGACAAAGCCCCCAGCCCCGCACGCGCACAGCTAAGACCTCCAAGCGCCAAGGTTGTCAGTCCGCAGCCACCTGTCAATGGTGCCCCCTGCATAGCGGTGTGGGGGCTGGACTGCACGACCTTCTCAGTTCAGCGGTTTCCTCCATCTCTGAGAGTCTAGATTCCACGAATCTCTGGGGCTTATCATTCTAACCCCCTCCTCCAAACCACCACGTCTTGGCTGAGCTGAAACTAAACACTGACAAAAAAACTGAGAGGTGGTGGAGACTCGTCCACTCCCTTCTCCCTCCCGCACAACAGCTGCAGAACGCCTATGGCGCTGGAGGCATGTAAACACGAGGGTGGTTGGCACAAACTGAGCTCAGGTGGAACAGGGAAGTTAGCTTAGTTACAGACGCTTTATTTAATAAGAACAACGTCTAGTCCAGCAGAAGCTCTGGCAAGCACAGCCCCTTGTACCCCACAACAAACTGGCGAAGCACTTTCGCACGCTAGGACACATCCCTGGGGTGAGAAGTGCCTAAGGCTGTGTGTACGTGTGTGTGCGCGCGCGCGCCTGTCCGCCCAAACCTTGACATTAGCTCCTATGGCCTAATGGCCTTCGATGACAACAGGGATGCACTATGCGCCAGCAAGTGGCTGTGCGGACTGCATTTTAAATCAGAATCTCAAGCATAGAAAGAACGAAGCCTTTTCCCCATCCCAAGCCAATGGCAGCTTCTGGCCTGCGTTCTGACAGCCGCCCCCTGACCAGTGACTCTCCGTGGTCCACACCTCCTAGACCCTAGATTCGTTCTCCGAAGTCCCCCAAATGAAAGAATGACAAACAGCCTTCCTAAGCTCCCTCGGGACAGCGAGGTCATCGTATGGTAATGAGGCCGGAGGAGGTAACAGCGCGGGGTTCAGGAGCGCACCCGCTGGTTTGCAGCGCTCCCGCGCGCCACTGCGGCGCAGCCACAAATCAGCGCGCGCCGCCGCAGACCCTCCAGCTTCGGGGACGCCGAGGAGCGGAGTCGCCCGCCACCCTGACTTTCGCAGCTCGATCGCTTACATCTGGGAGACAGCTCCTGGCCCTGGTCCCAGGCACGTCTCCACCACAGTGAGGGGAGAAGGGGCGCCTCAGAATCACCTGTAGGGCTTTTTCGAACTCCACAGCCCCTTCCCCAAATTCCAGTCCAGTCGTCCGGAGCGAGCCATCTCTAACACGCGGGTTGAGGAGGACGGGCGGGGTTTGGGGAAGCCCCACCAGTGACAGTGGAGGCGCGACCCTTAACGTACAAATACGCACGGACCCCAACCTTGTGGCTCTAAGACTGAACAGTTCAGACTCTCTCGCCTGTCCTCCCCTCCGTCCTCATCCTATATTTGCCAAGGTGTCCGTTTTCTCCGTTTCCTTTAAATCCACCCCCCGTCCCCCCCCCCCGAGCTTCGTGGAGCGCGGCAAAGTCCGGGAACCCCGCGGGACCAGCAAAGGCTTTGGCAGCCAGACAGTAGGAAAAGCGCCATCCTCTCCCCGTTGCCCTTGTGCGACCTGGAGCGCGAACTGCACCCCAAGGAGCGAAGGGGAGACCAGGAGGGGAGAAACCGGACTAGCTGCACCAGCAAACCGACCTGAGCAGGGTCGCCTCCAGTCCGCACACCTTGGAGGCTCTGGCGGGCCACCCAGTGGCAGGGACAGCCGAGCCGGCGTCCACCACGCGTCCCTCTGCGCGCCTGCACCCCTCAGGTGGTCGACCTCTTCTGCAGGGGCTTTGCGGCAGGTGGCTGCTCAGATGGACGGAGTAGCCTCGGCTGCAACCCACGGGACTGGCTCCCGCTTTGCCCCGCTTTGCCCCGCTTTTTCCAAGTTGCCGGCGCCCGCGCCCAGAAGCCGAGACCCCTGCGCCGCGCCCGCCTCAGTCTTACCTCATCAAGCAACACTTGGTTGCCCAGCTCTCCGGAGCGCTCCCTCCTCGGTGCTTTTTCCCTTACTTGGGAGGAAAGAGGAACCGAGAGGCAGAAAGGGGACTCAAGCCGTAGTCTGGCAGGCTTCTAGCGTGCGCAACCCATTCGGGGAGGGGGATTGCGGCCGGCCGCCGGCGCGGAGCTCGGTGGCCCGGGTCGTGACAGACAGCGGCGGGGTCCTCAGCCCGCGCGGGGAGTCGCAGCTGGCGGGCGGCCTGCGTCCGCTGCCGCTCCTACGGCACTGCGGCGCTGCGCTCTGCCCCTCGCAGCCTGGCAGCTCCAGCTGCCACTCTCCCGGCAGAGCCCTGCCCCCGGGCGCAGAGCCCGCCCCGCCACACCGTCTTGCGCGCGCATACACACACGGATACACACACACACACACACACACACACACACACACACACACGGAGAGACAGACAGACAGACACACGCACACACACAGACACACAGACTCACACACAAACGCACGCGCGCTCACACACACACGGAGAGATGTGGATCCGATCCACGAAACCAAGTCACGGAACCGACGTCTTCTGTGCAACTTAAGCGCGAGCAGCTTTCTGGCGCTTATCAGTGAAAGCCCCTAAAATCCCTCCGCTTGGAAGGAGCAGGTGGGGTGTCGAGGTGGGCCAGTGAGGGGACCATGTGACGGTCCGGTAATGGACTCCGGGGGGGCCTAGGAGGTCAGCTGACCGCGGACGTGGTCCTCTAAGGTCAAGTGTCTGGTAAATAAAATGCCTCCCCGCAGCATTTCAGCCAAAATTTCCACCAGGTCTTGCCGCCTTATCCCCACAAAACCAGAAATGAAACAAACAAAAATATAGCAAGTTCTCTCCGGTTGCTAGGAATTCAATATCTTTAGCTCAATGTTCTCACCTTGAAATTGGAGTTCTTGAGTGTTGCAGTTAACAAACGCACTGCTCACTGAAATGTTAGTGGTTTGTGTGCACCCAGAGGTGCCTCGGAAGAAAGACCTGGTGATCTACTTCCAAAAAAATCAGCCACTGATACCTGTGTGGAGAGCAGTTCTACTCTGACACACGTGGGACCACCATGAGTCCGAGTCAATTCTATGGCAATTGGTTAGGTTTGGTTTTGGTTTAGTCTTCAAACCGCCCTCCCTGTCCAGGTGACCATTTCTGACAGCCCTGATCCCCCAGGGGCAAGGAATTGATTGGTGACTGCTTAACGGAATTCTTATAGTAGGCTGGGGAGACTTGATGGCTGCCGGGCAAATCTCAGGACAAGGGTTGATAATTACCCTACTCCTTTGCTATTAGGTGATTGTTTTCCTGCAGAGCAGACAGGCCACTTTAAAAAAGGCAGAAAAAGGACTGAGATGAGAGGTAATCGACGGGGACAACCTTCCCCCAGGCACTTTGACTTCTTGCTTACTCAGTTTCTGTAATGTGTATGTCTTGGGGGGTGATGGTGACACTATTTTAGGCACGTCACCCCAGCAGGATGACTTCTGTCTCTTTTGCATGACATGACAAGCTATCCGGAGTTTGGACTCTCGTCTGTGTGTGTGTGTGTATATATGTATATACATATATATAAAATTATGATTGAGTGAAAATGTACATTCCCATAGAAATTTTCATGCCCACTTATGTGCAGCTCCCACTGCTCTCCCTGCGTGGTGACAGCACACTCTTCCTCTCTGCTCTGTACATGTCTTATATCCTTCTAACAATCTCCTGTGCCCTGCTCTCCACCCTCTCACCTGCTTCCAGTAAGAGGTCACCAGGACGACATCCTATAGATGCATAGAACCATAAAGCGCACACACGGTATGGTCACTCTGTGTTGCCAAGTCCAATCCATTCCTGTCTGAGAGTTGACCTCCATTATGACTTACGGACAGAAGCAGCATCAGGGCCAGGGGCCATGCTTCCAGGGGAACCCCGAGGCCCCTGGACCATCAACGTGGCCTTTTAGTGGAGATTTCAGGGTGCACCCCTTTTTATTCTTGTGTTGCCAGTGAGACTTAACTTTGTGAGCTGCATCATGACTGTCTCCGGTGGTGGCTGGGCACCATCTGGTTCTTCCAGTCACACGTGATTTAGTCACCCACTCACGTGGGTCTCTCTGTCTTCTGGGTTCTCTTTCCCCCATGTCATTTTGGTCCTTGGTGATCATCCACTCCTGCTGAGTTGGGACCATTTGGTGTACCTCAGATGGCAGCTTGACAGCTTTTAAGATCCCAGACGCTACTCATCAGTGTGGGGTGCAGAAAACTCTCTTAGAAAAATGCTAGTTGTGCGAATTGGCCTTGATTTCCCCTGAGAGCATGGTCTCTGGCCCCCTGCCCCAGCTACTCTGTCCTTACAATATTGGGTTAAGATGGGAGGAGTAATCATGTTATGCTGAAGGCCAGTTAATATTGATCTTCTTTCAAATGTGCGCTGCCACGGATTTCACCCAACCAAATTTCTGTCAACTATCTAATCTAACCCCTCACACCCTAGCCCTCCCTCACTCACTCCCCTTGCAGCTGCCAAAGTCTTTTCTTCTATGCATGAGTCTGTTTTTAGGTTCTTACCATAGGGGCCTCATACAATATTTGTCCTTTTGTTGCTAACTACTTTCACTCAGCATAATGTCTTCCAACTGAAACCAGGTTATGAGATGTTTCCTAAAATCATCGTTGTTCTTTACCATTGCATAGTGTTCCACTGAGTGTATATACTGTAGTTTGCATATCCATTCCTCTGTTGTTGGGCATTTGGGTTGATTCCATCTTTTTGCTGTTATGGACTGTGCTGCAATAAACATTTCAGTTGGTGTGTATGGCCTGGATTCTGTAGAATATATTCCGAGCAGTGGAATTGCTGTATCAAATGGTACGTCTATTTCTAGCTTTTTAAGGAAGTACCAGATTGCTTTCCAAAGAGGTTGCACCATTTTGCAATCCCACCCACCAACAGTGTAGAAGAGTTCCAGTCTCCCCACAGCCTCTCCAGCATTTGTTGTTTTGTATTTTCTGGATCATCACCAACCTTGTTGGGGTGAGATGGTATCTCATCGTAGTGTTGATTGGAATTTCTTTGATAGCTAATGATCGTGAGCATGTTGACATGTGTTTTTTGGCTGCCTGGATCTCCTCTTTAGAGAAATGTCTGTCCAATTCATTTGCCCATTGTGTAATTGGATTATTTATCTTTTTCTTATTGTTATTTTTGTAGTACCTTATAGATTATGGAGATCAGGCATCAGTCTGACATATAGTTGCCAAATATTTTTTTCCCATTCTGTAGGTGATCTTTTAATTCTTTTGATAAAGTCTTTGGATGAACAAGACTGTTTGATTTGTAATAGTTTGCATTTATCTATTTTCTGTTGATTGTGCTTTTTTTTTGTCAGATTTTGAAGTCTGCGTTGTGTATTAAAATTTCCATTGTTGATCTTGTTTTTTGTTGGATGAGTTTTATTGTTTTAGATTTGATATTTAGGTCTTTTAACCAGTTTGCTGTGAGTCGGATCTGACTCAATGGCACTTGGCTTGGCTATCCAGTTTGAGTTGGTTTTTGTATAAGAAGTGAGATATTGGCCTTGTTTCAGTTTGTTACAGATGGATATCCAATTTTGCCAGCACCATTTGTTGAAGAGATTGCTTTTACCTCAGTTTACTGTGTTAGGGCCTTTGTCGAATATCAACTGTTCATAGGAGGATGGTGTCATCCCTGGGGTCTCAACTCTGTTCCATTGATCTATCTGTCTCTGTTTGTACCAGTACCAGGCTTTTTTGACAACTGTGGCAGTGTAATAGGTTATAAAGTCAGGTAGTGAGAGGCCTCCTAGTGTGTTCTTCTTCTTCACTAGTGCTTTACTTATCTGGGGCTTCTTCCTTTTCCAAACAAAGTTGGTGATTTGTTTTTCCAACTCACTAAAAAATGTCATTGGAATTTGTATTGGGATTGCATTATATGTGTAGATAGCTTTGGGTAAAACAGACATTTTCACTGTCATGGTTTGAATTGTGTCCCCCCAAAAATGTGTGCAGCCATGTGGCTGGGATATGGTTCCCAGTATCTTGGAAATGTCCTCCATTGTGTGGTTTTGCTAACCTCTATGTTAAAGGATTAGGGTGGGGCTGTGAATTCCTGCTATGGGGGAAGTTTCCCTGGAGTATGGCTTGCCCCACCCTCAATGCTTTTAGCTTGCAAGGAATAAAAAGAAAAAGAACCAAGGACAATTTGAGAACCTCGCTACCATCAAGCAAGCAGCACCGGGAGCAGAGCGCGTCGTTCAGACCAGAGGTTCTTGTGTGAGGACGCTCCCTGGACAATGACTGATGCAATACTGGACTTTCCTCCAGAGCCGTCAAGGGGAAAGTCTTTCCCTGGAGCGGATACCCTGAATATGGACTTGCAACCTACCGGACTGTGTAAGAATAAATCTTTCTTTGTTAAAGCCATCCACTCTGTGGTATTTCTGTTAGAGCAGCCCTAGCTGACTAAAACATTCACCATGTTAAGTCTTCCTATCCATGAGCAGGGTAGGTTTCTCCATTTAGTTTCCTGCAGTAAGATTTTGTAGTTCTCTTTGTAAAGGTCTGTTATTTCTCTAGTTAGATTTACTCCTAGGCATTTTATCTTCTTAGGGGCTGTAGAAAATGGTATTGATTTGGTGATTTCTTTTTTAATAATCTCATTGTTGGTATAAAAGAATCCTACTGATTTACTTATGTTTATCTTGTATCCTGAACTCTTCTATCAGTTTGAGTAGTTTACTTATGGATTCTTTAGAATTCTCTGCATATACAATCACATCGTTTGCAAAGAGTGAGATTTTTACTTCCTCTTTGTGGATGTAGATGAGGTTTATTTCTTGGTCTTGTCTAATTGCTCTGGCTAGCACTTCTGGTACAATGTTAAATAGGAGAGGTGAGAGTGAGTGTTCTTGTCTAGTTCCTGTCCTCAAGGGGAACTGTTTTAGTCTCTCTCCATTTAGGATGATGTAGCCAGTTGCCTTTGTATAAATGGCCCTGATTGCAGTGAAGAATTTGCTTTCTATTCCTGTTTTGCTGAGAGTTTTTAGCATGGATAGGTATTGGACTTTATCAAATGCCTTTTCTGCATCAGTGAGCAAAATCAGGTGATTCTTTCTTGTGTGTTATTTATGTGGTTGATCACATTAATTGTTTTCTGATGTTGAACTAGCCTTGCATCCCTGGTATTAATCCGACTTGATTGTGATGAATTGTTTTGTTAATATGTTGTTGTATTCTACTGGTAAGTATTTTGTTGAAGATTTTGCATCTAGATTCATGAGTGGTATTGGTCTGTAGTTTTTTTTTGCTGGGTCTTTCCCTGGTTTGGGTATCAGGGTTATGCTGGCTTCATAGAATGAATTTGGGAGTACTCCATCCCATTCTAGGCTGTGAAATAGTCTCAGTAGCATTGGAGATTGGACTCTCATCTGTAAAATATGTGGAGTTTACCAGTTTCTACAGCTGAGAGTTCTCTTCTGCCCACAAACAGTGAAGGTCGCCAGGCTATGACTGCATCCAAGACAAACTTACTGCAAGAGTGCAGAGGCTCCCGGGGCCCTGGGTATCTGGGCATTTGGGAAAGAAGCTTCAAACTTGAATGTCAAATAGCCCTAAGACCTAATGATTCATGTCCGTATTGGGCCATCTACAGACAGGCTGGTGTGACGGATGAGGAACTGAGGTTCAGAGGTCTCCCCGAGGACCCACATGTCTATGGAGGCGAAGCCAACACGAGAACCACATGCTGACCCTTCATTCTGCTGTTCACTATTCACGCTTCCATCTCTCACTCTACAGCTGGACTGACCCAACCCTGGCGAGGGCATGCTCAGGGGTTTTTGTTTTTTTAACCTTGTCTTGTTTCTCTTTCACTGATGACTCATTCATTCCACTAATACTTATTAAGTTGTCACTCTGTCAACAGCTAGCACGCTCAACTGCCAAACTAAAGGTTGGCTATTCCAGTCCACCCAGAGGTGCCTCATAAGAAAGACCTGGTGATCTATTTCTGGAAAATCAGCCATTGAAAACCCCCTGGAGTGCAGGTCTACTCTGACACACCTGGAGTTGCCATGAGTCAGAATCGACTCAATGGCAACTTCTTTTTTATTGTCTTTGGTCACCTTCCCAGTCTTGGCCTTAATTGGGAGGAAAGAGGAACCTAAAGATAGAAGGGCCTTAGAAATGTCCCTGTCCCTGGTAGAGGAGGACATTGGAAATGGGTTTCCCATAGACATTCTCACTATGCTAGGTTCAGTGGGATGCCCTGGTAGTGCGGTGATTGAAAAGCTCAGCTGCTAATCAAATGATCGACAGCTTAAATCCACCAGCTGCTCCTTGGAAACCCTATGGGGCAGTTCTAGTTTGTCTTATAAGATGACCATGAGTTGGAACTGATTCAAAAGCATCCAACAAAGTTGAGTGGGTGAGGGAGCCACAATCCTTGTTTTTCAAATTGCATCATCTAGGGAATAAAAGAGAGTCAGCTATCAAATGTGTTGAGTCAGTTCTGACTCATAGACTCATGGTAACCCTATAGGACAAAGTAGAAGTGGCCCGATAGAGTTTCCAAGGAGCTTCTGGTAGATTCAAACTGCTGACCTTTTGATTAGCAGTCATGGCACTTAACCACTACACCACCAGGGTTTCCGGTCTCAAGTACAGGTAACAGGAAAAACATTCTTGCTCTCTCTCTGCCTGGTCTCTTCTCAGGAAAGCTAGAATGAGGGAGAGCCTGTGTTTGGCTGAGCGTCCTGAAGGGTTTGTGGTCCGTGCTTCCAGGGAGCGGCTGGGGCAGCGTGGAGTGGCTCTGACCGTGAGAATAGGAAGGAAACTCAGGTTGGTTGGGAGGAATGAGGAAGACACCCAGTGGTACAGCATGGAGAGTGAGCTTGGCCAGGAGAACACCAAGGAAGAATAACAAGAGAGTCACTCTACAGGCAGGGCTGCCAGACAAAGGCTTGGAGAACACAAGTGTGTGCACGGACTGGCAGAGAGTTTGTAGTGAGTGGGCTATGCCAGTCCCTGTCCTCGATCTTTCCTGCAAAATAAATCATTTATCAAGTTCATACTGCTCACCGATTCATCTGAGAGTGGATTCCCTTGGGGAACACAGGGAGGTGCTGAGTTCAGAATCTCAGTCAATGAAGGGGAGTTTAGAGAAGCCTTCCTGGACTGCGGGCTGCAGGGGCTGAAAGACAGCTGACCTCTGGGCTATACGCTAATTGGTATTGTCGTTAGGTGTCTGCAAGTCGGTTCCAACTCCTAGCGACCCTGTGTACAACAGAATGAAACTCTCCCTGGTCCTGCAGTGTCCTCACAATCACTGTGACACTTGAGCCCATGGTTGCAGCCACTGTGTCAGCCCATCAAGGGTCTTCTTCTTTCTCATGGTCATTCTACTTGGCCAAGCATGATGTCTTTGAGAAAACCATGTGGAGGCCATGTGGAAGGCAGCAAGGTGTGAAGAAGCACCCAGAACAATTAATGCTGATGGGGGCAGCATGAAGGAGGTGGGATTTATGATGGGGTTTGCAAGGGGAAGAGGGATTTGACTCAAAGGTCAGCAGACAGGGGCCATGCTAAAACCAGCTGTAGCTGAGTCAACTGGGACTCAAAGCAATTTCAATGCCTGATGACCTTGTGTGTGTCAGAGTAGAACTGTGCTCCATGGGATTTTCAGTGTCTGGTTTTTCAGACGTAGATCACCAGGGCCTTCTTCTGAGGTGCTTCTGGGTAGACTGGAACCTCCAACCTTTTGGTCAGCAGCCCAGCAGAACTAAACATGTACTCCACCCAGGAGCTCCTAAGGGCCCTCTGGGCTGAGGTAAAGCAGAAGCCTGGAGTTCGAACACGCACGGTGAGCTCTGGACACTCCCTGTGGAAGACAGCAAGGCTGGGTCTGTGCTGCAGAGAGCTCGTGCACTGCCAGGGGTGTGTACTCCAGGCTCCAAGAGCAAGGACCTGGAGCTGGGGAAGGCATGTGCTTCTTGTTTGTTTTGGGGGGGCTGGGAGGTGAACTGGGAAGAATCTAATTCTAAACCTTCCCTGTGGGCATGAAGCATGACGAGACACTGTGGAAGGAGACCTGCTGTCCTCAAGAAAAGCCAGAGCTCTGCAAGGAGGCACCAACCAAATGGACAGACAGAAAAACAAACCCATCACTGTTGAGTTGGTTCCAACTCATAACGACTGCATTGGGTTTCCAAGGCTGTACGTTGAAGCAGACCATATCCAATGCCATAACTTTCTCCTGCCACACTGGTAGTTTGAACTTCCGACCTTTCAGTTAGCAGTCCATCACTTTAGCCACTGTGCCACCAGGACATGAAGTCACAGCTGCTGAAAAAGCCGCCTGGGTGGTAGGTACGGAAACGCCCACGGAAGGGGTCATCCAGCCCAGGGCTGAAGCCTACCTAGGCTCTCTTTGCTCAGCTATGCAGGCTGGCAAGGCTGGGTCTCCCTCAGGGAAGGCTTGGCAGAGGAAGCCTGGGTTCCCGGCTGCTGGACACTGTCTTTGACAAGGCTGCAGCCGCAGTAAAACAAGCAAGGATTTCCTGGGTATCTGCTGTGTGTCCAAACACAAGATGAAGTGGAACGAGTCTAGGAGTCAGGACTAGCTGTGTGACCTAGCACATGGCTCTGCCATTTGGTGACTTTCCAAGATGCACCGTAAGGTCCAGAGGAAGAGGCTCTGCTCCCTCCCTGGAGCGTCTGCAGTCTGTATCAGCCATAAACAACCCTCCAAACAGTCGCTGTTCTGTTAGGTGCCTTGGAGTTGATTTCTGCCCACAGTGACCCCATGCAATGGAGGAGAACTAACCCATAGGGTTCTCTTTGTTGTCGTCAGATGGTAGGTCCTTGGTCCACACAGCCACCGGCTGGGTTCAAACCATCAACCCCTTCAGTTACCAGTTGAGTGCTTCACTGTTGTTTTACTGGGGCTCCTTTGAAAAGGGTTAAGAAGCAGGAAAGAGAAAATACAAAATCAAGGGCCGGCTTGTAGCAGATTCTCAGGGCATGAGAAGGGAGAAACCCACTTCCCCTAACTGGAAGAATAAGGAAGGCTTCAGAGAGGCGCAGTGGGGACTTGGGAGTGAGGTGGGTGTGGGATCTAGGTGGGAAGAAGGCCAGAAGCAGGGAAGCCGAGGCTGCCATGTGTGGTTTTTACCCCCACGGCTGTCTAACACTGTTCCCAGCAATAACAGCACAAGGGTTCTGATGATTCGCCCATGTCTCTGAGCAACGGGGCATTTGTGTTTAATGGGCTCAAGACTTTAAATTCCCACAGACTTCAGCTCTGGAAGCCCACCTCCCCATGGGCTCCAGGAACCAGTCCTCCAGGCCAGCTGCTGACGCCTGGTCTCCATTGCCAGGGCCCAGCCTGGGCTGAGGCAGGGACGTCTCTGGAGATGATTAAGTCCCACTGTCTCTGACAAGCTGAGTGAAGGGCACTTGACCTGGAGCATAGCTGAGACTAGGGCTGGAGGGAGCTAGTAGCCGGGAGCCAGGTGACCTAGGCTCAAGTCCTTTCCCTAAGGGTCTCAGTTTACCTGTTTGTTCACACACACACACAAAAACCACAAAAGATGACACTCAGTTATCTCAGTTATCTTCTACCTAACACTAATTCCATAGACTAGATCTTTCTGATTTATCAGACACGTGTATCTATGCCCATTGTTGTCAAGTCGATTCCAGCTCATAGTGACCCTCTAGGACAGAGTAGAACTGCCTCATAGGGTTTCCAAGGAGCACTTAGTAGATTCAAACTGCTGACTTTTTGGTTAGCAGCCATAGGTCTTAACCACCACACTACCAAGGTTTCTAGGAAAAACAAAAACCCAAACCTAATACCATCAAGTCGAGTCTGACTCAGAGACCTTTAGGATACAGTAGAACTTTCCCATCGAGTTTCCAAGGAGTAGCAGGTGGATTTGAACTGCCATCCTTTTAGTTAATAGCCAAACTGTTAAGCACTGTGCTGCCCAGGCTCCACACAAAGGATGGGAGTCAAAATTAGCAAAATCTTTGCTTTAGCTTTCCTCTCTGCTTTGTTTATGCTTGAGAAGGATGGTAAGATTGTGCAAAGGGGAAGAGAGAAGTAGGGGATTCCACTCCTGGTCACAGCTATACCATGAACGAAATTCACAGAACCAGCCCCGGGAATGTAGGCAGGTCAGCCCCCTCTCTGGGCCTCAGTTTTCTGACTGGTAAAATTCGGAGACCGGAAATGATCCACACAGTCCTTTCTGGCCCTGCTATTCTTTTATGTATCAGCAACAAAACAAGTTTTAATTTCTTCCCTGTCACTGTGCTAAAAGCCTCTGTAAGGCAAGCTGACACATTCCCACCATGCCGACAGATAATCATGAGAAGATATATAAGAGAGACGGCATGGGGCTAAAAGTAACAACTAGATCATTTACATTGGAGCAGAAAGACCTGTGTCAGCCTCGGTTTCCTCTTTTGTAAAACGAGAATTAAAAAAACCCAAACCAAACCCACTGCTGTTGAGTCGATTTTAATTCATAGTGACTCTATAGAGCAGAGTGGAACTTACCAAGGAGTGCCTGGAGGATTCGAACTGCCAATCTCTTTGTTAGCAGATGTAGCATTTAACCACTATACCAACAGGGTTTCCAAAAAAGACCTACTTCCCTAGGAACCCTGGTTGCATTGTGTTTAAGTGCTATGGCTGCTAACCCAAAGCTCAGCAGTTCAAATCTACCAGGCACTTCTTGAAAATACTATGGGGCAGTTCTACGCTGTCCTAGAGGGTCGCTGTGCATTGGAATTGACTTGATGGCAGTGGGCTCTTTTGGGGTTTGGGCGGCATATGATTAAATGAGGCATTTGTGACGAGGCTGTGGATGCAGAAGTGCTGTCCAAAAGTGTAAAGCATGGTTATTAAAGACAGTCTGCAGCCCACTTGCCTGCATCCTAGAAAGCAAACAAACAAATAAGCAGTTTGGGTCTGCAAATCTACGTCCATGCGCCCCAGCGTTGTAATACGCTAATATCAGCACATAATACAGGAGCACGTGGACTTCAAGAGGGTCTACCGGGCTGCAAACTTGTCCCCTCCTATCCCCCTGACCAGAATTCTGCAGTATCACTGGAGTAGAATGCTGTGGATTTCTCAGGAACTTCGACTGAGTTTCTTGAAAAAAGAGATGCCCTCTCCTTCCAAATCCAGTTTGATGATTGCCTGTCGAAAGAGGGATGGGAGAAAGACTTCCAGGAAAGGAGGCATAAGTTGAAAGAAAAAGCAAGAGAAAAATCTTTCTCCTTGTTATGTCTTGATCTATGGATGCTAAATGTTATGTTTTACTGGGCTTGAAAAGGAAAACTAAAACCCAAAGCCACTACTGTCATCCACTCTGACTTACAATGACCCCATAAGACAGAGCGGAACTGTCCTGCAGTTTCCAAGGAGTGGCTGGTAGAGTCAAACTGTTGAACTTTTGATTAGCAGCAGAGCCCTTGAGCTTGTGAAGAGGCTAATTTTGGTTCCCTGGCATTACTCCGGGTCCGTTCCCTGCTGAGCCTGGTGGGGAGCCACCGACTGTGGGATTCCTTGCCCTTAACCCTGGAGGGGTTGGTTCGTCATGGAGAGCCCTGGGAAGAATCCCAGGGAAGAAAAAGTTCTAACTTCGTAAATAAATGTACACCTCAAAGTCTGCCCAACCCGCAGAACTTTGGAGAGGATCAGTCCATCCTCAGAAACACTGCTCACTGCTTTACCTCTTGCTAAACAACACAGAGAGGTGGAATGTCCTCTGTTGGACACTGAGGGGTCCCCAGAGGGCTGGCCTTCTCGCATAGATTCTTCCCATCTGTGGTTGCCAGAGTTACTTTTTCGAAGGATAGAGTCAGAGAACATGGTGTGCTCAGGAGTCTTCAAGGTGGATAAATGTTGAAAATTCTATGCTAAGTGAAATAAGTCAGACCCAAAGGACGTGTAGTGTATGATCCCACTTATAGGAAACAGTGTGGGCAAGTGTACAGAGACTGAAGTATGTTAGTGGTTTGCAGGGGCAGGCAGCAGAGAGGAGGAAGGGGGCTGTTGCTTTGAGGATGCTGATTCTGTCAAGGCTGATGGAAAATGCTTGAAATGGACAGTGGTTGGTAGTTGGATAAGATGATCACAATTAATATCACTAATTGAATATGTAAGAAAGATTGATATGGCATTCGTTGTTTTGTAACATATGTATTTATGACCGAAAAAAAAAGCCTTCAAGGCTCCGTATTCTTCAGCTATGCTGTCATGAATGGTGTGTCAGGAACCAGGCCGTGGTTCCTGGTATTGTGTGATGTTCTGTATGCTGTAAACCCTGCCTCTAGGATGTTAATGAGGGAAGACGGGCAGAGGTTGCGTTGGTGGGGCAGCACTTGGTGTGCATGGCTGCACTGGACCTTGATGCAGTCTCCTGGAGTGTAAAGGAAAGGGAGACAAGCAGAGAGAGGGGACCTCACACCACCAAGAAGCAGTGCCCGGAGTGGGGGGCATTCTTTGGAAAAGAGCTGGGTCCCCATACCTCAGAAGCTCCCAGTCCGGGGAAAGGTTGACGACAAGGACCTTCCTCCAGAGCCAAAGAGAAAGTCCTCACCTGGAACTGATGCCCTGGATTTGGGCTTGTAGAGTACTGGACCATGACAAGATAAATTTCTCTTTGTTACAGCCATCCACTTATGGTGTTTCTGTTAGAGCAGTATCGGATGACTAAGACACACGCTCAAATCCACAGCTGTTGAGTCACTTCTGACTCGTGGTGACCCTATAGGACAGAATAGCACTGTCCCACAGGGTCTTCAAGGCTATAAGCTTTACGGAAGCAGATTCCACATATTCCTCCTGTGGAGCACCTGGTGGGCTTGGACCATGACTTTTTGGTTAGCCGCCAAGCGCTTTAGTCGCTACACCACCAGGGCTCCTTCAGAATAAGAGAAAAAAAGCAACGCCCCCTGTGATTAAGACTCTGGTGGCAAACCAAAAGGTCAGCAGGTGGAATCCATCAGACGCTATTTGGAAACCCTGTGAGGCAGTTCTACTCTGTCTTATAGACTCGCTGTGAGTTGGAATCAGCTGGATGGCAAAGGGAGTTTTGTTTTGTTTTTTGGCTCCCAGCCATGGCAGCCAACTAAGCGTGACACAGAGAGGGGTGGGCATGAAGCGTATGTGGGAGATGGAGCCAGGTGACACGTGGCCCAAGGCCTGGGCAGGCTCACTGACGGTGGAATTGGCTGATGGCCTCCTGGAGGGCCTTGAATGCTGTTTTAGGGAAGATCGACATTATTCTAATGCCAGTAGAAACAGCAATGCCATTTATTGAGCACTTAGTAGGTGACTTTTTAATAAATAGTCCTTCTGGGTCTATAAAACTGATCCATGATAAACCCCTACCAAACCTACTGCCATTGAATCCTACTCATAGCAACCCTATAGGACAGAGTAGAACTGCCCCATAGAGTTTCCAAGGAGCACCTGTGGATTCAAACTGCCAACCTTTTGGTTAGTAGCCACAGTCTTTAACCTCTGTGCTGCCAGGGTTCCCTGTCCATGATGGGCATTAGCATATCCACCCTAGGGTTGGAGGTGTGCCCCTTGGGAAAGTGCCCTGTTGGGGAAGGCACTGTGCAGCCCTGTTAGGGGAGAAGGACCAGCTGCATCGCTCTAGACAGAGCTTGATGGCTTAGGTCTCCAGGCCAGTGGTTGGTGACGGGCATCAGACGGAGCAGCTGGGTGAGTGCTCTCCATGGCCACCAGGACAGCCAGTTTCTACAGCACTGAATTTGCTGTGCTTCGCATTCCACAGCACTTGTGAATGAATTGAGCAGTGTTACGTACAGCGGGTTTATTATTGACTAGCTATGTTTCTTCCCTTGTGCATTTGTCTTGATTCTCTAAAAACAAAACAACAAATAACCTAAATCTGTTGCTGTCAAGTCTGTTTCAACTCATAGCAACCCACTGGGACAGAGTAGAGCTGCTCCCCAAATTTTCCAACGAGTGACTGGTGGATTTGAACTGGCAGCCTTTTGGTTAGCAGCTGGAGCTCTTAACCACTGTACCACTAGGGTTCCCTTGATTCTCTAGGTGACTTAAATATTTTTGTAGAGCAATGAAATAATGGGTATTGTTGGGTACCACTGAGTTGAATCCAACTTGCAGTCATCCTGTATGAAAAAGCAGAACTTCTCCACAGGGTTTTATTGGCTGATAGTTTCACAGCAGCAGATTGCCAGGTCTATTTCCCACAGAGCCACTGGTTGGATTCCAGCTGCCAGTGTTTAGGTTAGCAGCTGAGCACTTAGCCATTAAGCTAGAGGCTTAATAGCCGTAACCGTTTATTAAACACTGACGGTGTATTTAGCACTTTGTGTGCATCTATGCACCTAGAGTGTGTGTATATACATACACACAGTTGTTAACTGCTGAGTCAACTCTGACTTGCAGAGACCTTATGTGTAACAGAAGGAAACATTACCCAGTCCTGTGCCATGCTAACACACATACACATACACACACACACTAATTTTACCCAAATGTTGTGAATTCCATTCTATGGAGTTTGACTGGGGTGCCAGTGGCAGAAAAGTCCTGGGATGCCCAGAGCAGAGGTTTTTTTCCCCATCAGGTAAAAAGTATTTCATTATTTTAACCACCAGGACCCGAGCTGCTGCAGATAGCTGAATCGCAGCCCTCAGTGTTGTTGACTGAAAGATGAGTCCTGTGGGTCCGTCTGACTTGTTCTTTGAGTCCTAAGTTCCTTATTCATATCCCGTGAAGCAACAGATTCGGTCACATCCCTTCTCTCCCCACTGAAAGGAAACAAGAGGAGAAAAGGAAGCAGGACGGCTGTGGCTCTGTACCAGATGGACCGAGCATCTCTGTCAGGAGATTCCAGCCCAGGTCCAGGTGACAGGACTTCTTCACCTCTGGACCAGGGCTTCTCCAGGTGAGGTCCTCAAGACACCTGGGTTACAATCTACTGAGTGCTTATTAAAATGTGTGTGCTCGAGTTCTATCCCAGACACACCAAATCAGCCTCTCCTGGGCGAAGGGCAGAGCCTACATCTCATGCAAACCCTGCAGGGGACCCACATGTACCTTTACACCTGAGTGTCACAGCCTGTGCTCAGCTCCCCCTCAAGTATCCCTGTTAACTTCTGCTGCTTGCTTTTTTCTCGAGTATTATTATTTATGATAAGAAAGCAAAACTGTTTAAAAATTCATTGTATTGCTTCGCAGTATGACCACCGTTGAGAAGCTGTTGTGTAGTTTGATGGGTCCCATCTGTCCATTTGCTGATATTAAAAGAAAAAGTCGACTCCATGCAATAGCTTGATTGCTTTCTATTATTTTCCTCTGCAAATATTTACAGTGAGAGTTCTGCTGACAGTTATTCTTCTTACCATGGCTTTATGAGAAAGTGTATTCTGAGTTTCAAGTAACAATTTCATAAATAGACTTTCAGAACACAACGTGTTCCTAAGTAGGGAACTGCTTGTATTTTAAAGTTGTCGTAGTTACTTGTCTCTGAGAAAATGGCTTTTACAATTGGCCCTAGAAGGATCTGGATGAGGGGACACTGAGTTTCCCAAATTGCCTTCTCATGGATCTTCATCACTTTTCCTCTTCTGTAAATTGCCTCTGGGTGTTCCTGGGAGCTTTGCCAATCTGGGGCATATAAATTAGAGGCGTAGGAAATCAACTATTTTTTTGTTTGTGAATTTTCTTTTTTTAATAAATGAACGCTCCCTGGGCACCTCCCTGGCAGCAGATGCTGGGCTGGGTGCTAGGAGTGCGTACGCGAGTGTCCCCTATGCCCCTACAAGGCTCACAGTCCAGTGGGTGAAGCAAAAATAGCAGCCCACATGGGGAGGGAGCTGGAGGGGACAAGGATGCTGTGGGGTTGAGGTCTGCAGAGGAGAGTCAGGCAGTGATTGGAGGGAAGATGAGACAGCGATTCTGGGTACCCACTAGGAGAGCATTCCACTGATGTATCTCCTGGGACGAGATACTCAGGAGTGTGGCCTTTATCACTGGGTGGCTGAATTATCCCCACCTCTGCTGGGCTAGGGCGCACACCAGCAGATGCTCCTGCAGCATCTGTGGCAATACCATCCATCTCTCTTCCCTGTGCTGGGTGTCCAGGCAGAGTTGGGGCAGGGCTGACAGACTAGGGCCATTTTTCAAGCTTACTACTCATCTGGAAACCCTGGTGGTGCAGTGGTTAAGCACTACAGCTGCTAACCAGAAGGCTGGCAGGTCAAGCCCATGAGGTACTCCTTGGAAACTCTATGGGTCAGTTCTACTCTGCCCTAAAGGGTTGTTATGAGTTGGGATTGACTTGATGGCAGTGGATTTGTTTTGTTTTGGTTACAGTCTGTCTCTCTGTTTATAATACTAGGATGGCCCGTGTGTTACTGTGATACTAGAAGCTATGCAACTGGTATTTCAAATACCACAAGAGTCACCCACAGTGGACAGGCTTCGGTGGAGCTTCCACATGAAGACAGGCGAGGAGGAAAGGCCTGGCAACTGACTTCTGACAGTCAGTCAATGAAAACCCTACAGATCCCAGCGAAACAGTGCCTGGTACAGTGCTGAAAGATGAGCCTCCCAGGCTGGAAGTCACTCACAACGCACAATGGCTGTAACAATGGACACGAGCACACTGGTGACTGCGCAAATGACAAAAGACCAGACTGTGTTTTGTTCCGCTGCACATAGGGTCACCATGAATTGGAACCAGCTGGACCGCAACTGCCAAGCAACTGCTTTTCAAGTGAGTGAGTGACAGGAGCTGGTAATGGAGGGATGGTAGACAGGGGGGACCCGCAGTCTACAGAATCCTAGGGCCTATGAACTGTATCTTATCAGAAAGACCCCCAAATCAGCATCCCTGCCACTTCCGCTTGCTGGTCCTGGTTTTGCTCCTTGGTGCCCAGAAGAAGACATTGCATCCCTCTTATACAAGCCTTTTCCCCTCCCCCACCCCAACCATTCATTTCTCTTTCACTCTGGCATCCTTTGTACAAACATCTGTTTATCAATCTTTCTTCAGGTGTCCATGTCTTAGTCATCTAGTGCTCCCATAACAGACATATCACAAGTGGCTGGCTTTAAGAAGAGAAATTTTATTCTGTCACAGTTAAGTAGGCTATAAGTCCAAACTCAGGACATTAGCTCCAGGGGAAGGCTTTCTCTGCTGACTCTGGAAGAAGCTCCTTGTTTTCAATCTTCCCTTGGACCGGAAGTGTCTGAGGTGCAGAGACCCCATGTCCAAAGGACAGACTCTGCTCCTGGCCCTACTTTTTTCCTGACGGCATGAGATTCCCCAACTCTCTGCTTGCTTCATTTTCCTTTATATCCAAAGAGGTTGTCTGAAGACACAGTACAATCTTACACACCGAGTCCTGCCCCACCAACACAGCACAACTGCCACCCGCCCTCCTTCACTGACATCATACAGTCAGAATTTACAGCATAGAGGAACATCACACAATACCAGGAGTCAGGGCCCAGCCAAATTGCTATACACATTTTGGAGAGGACACAATTCAATCCATGACACTGCACTTTCTCCAGGCACTCTACTAGGGACTTGAGTTACAGAAATGAAGGCCACATGGGGTCCTGTGTTTATGTGGGAGGACAGGTGTGCGAGTAGACAATGATACCACTGCACCCTTGCATATGCTTGGGGAGGGACCTGCACAGGGTGCCGTGAATCATGGAGGACCCAGGTGGAGTGGGTGGGTGGAGCACAGCTGAGGGGACTCTTCTCATAGAAGGAACTGATTTGTGTTGCTTGACTCTTAAAGGCTAGTGAGGGTCTTCCCTCTGCCCTTCTGTGGTGTGGTGTAAACAATGGACAACTGCAGTGGTGACCCCAAGGTCCTGCCCAGCAGCATGCTGAAAACAACTATTGGCATCTCTTCTTAACTCTGTGTTCAATGTCTTAATGCTGGTAGTTTGAAATCAGCTGTGCTAGGAGTATTTACACCACAAAAGCCCCCCAAACTCATTGTCTTTCTGACTCATAGGACAGAGTAGAACTGCCCCATAGGGTTTCCAAGGAGTGGCTGGCTGCTGGATTGGAACTGCCAACCGACCGTTTGGGTAACAACCTAAACTCTTAGCCACTTCACCACCAGGGCTCCCTTTACAGCCCAGGAATCTGCCAACACTGTGAATCCGTCTCCCCCACCCCACCACTCACCAAAAATGCTTGTGAAATATGTACTAGCCCAACATTTGCCCTGCTCTACCCCTCGTGCTATGGTAGACACCAACACAAGAATGGGAAAGAGATACAGTTTAGCTTTTGCTCTAAAATGTTGATGGTCTTCCTGCTTTTCCTATCCCCTACACCCACCCAGGCTCCTGGGTAAGCGCCCTCTGAGGACCTGCAGAGTGATCTTTGCCTTTCATTGGGATCTTCAGAGTATTGGGTCCAGTGAAGGTATGTATCCCTGTGTTGAGAACACAGTCAGCTGGATATTGATGCAGGGTCTTCTCAGTTTGGTGGGGACACTGAGGGTAGAGACCACTGTCCATAGGCTCTTCCCAAACATACCCCCAGAAATATCACTGTCAGTGGAGAATAAACTTGTGTCCCCCTGCCCCAGTCTTGGGGCAAAGATTGAAGCATGTTGTTGTAAGCTTTAGATGTCTTTACTGTCTCATATCCTATCATTAACATTTATGGAAAATTGAACTTCAACTTCATGATCTTTCAATGCTTGTTTTAATAAAAATATAGGAAAAATTGTTTTCCTCCAAGTATTCTATTAAGATGGATGGTATGCAGAAATATGCTATATTTATCCTCTTGCTTTTGGAAAATGATTGGAGATTGAGAAGCAAAACTATATGAACCCCAAACTGAGCCCCCAAATCTGAGTAGCTGTGTAGGCACAAAGCATCATTGGGCTACTTTGTTCTCGATGACTGCTTCTTGTCTTTGAAAGAGTGAAACTCAAAACATAAATACATCGAGACATTTTCTTTTCTGGCCTGGGTGGTTACATCATCTCTGCAATGTTAAGAAAAGGAGGAAAAGAATCTCAGCCAGCTTGCCATCAGTCCACAATGTCAGAATCAGCTTATTCTGTTGGATTCTGGATGCTTGTTTTTCTGTTCTCTTCTGCTGACAGTTACATTTAGTAGTAATTTAAAAAATTGATTTACTTCCTTGAGCCCTAGGCAGTTTTGTACTTAATTTCTAGCCTTCTTTGGCATCTCAGAGATGTGGAGAAGAAAGGAAGGGAAAGAAGGAAAACAGGTACCATGTGCCTACTGTGCGCCAGGCCCTGTCTCATGATGATGTCATTTCATCCTCACGATTGCCCTTTAAAGGAGAGATGAGGACCCTGAAGCTCAGAGAAGTTAGTGAGTTGCCCAAAGTCGAACAGCCAGAGTGGAGGTGGCAGGACGCAGACACAGTTCTGTCCGACACCAAGACCCAGTCTCTTCCTACCTCAATGCTTTTCTTTGTCATCACCAGCTGTCCTCAAAATCCAGGGAAGCAGACACCAATGCCTCTTCTTCTGAAAGCCAGGATAGGACCCCAAAGCCTCCAGGGTGGTAAGATGTGTCCAGGGGATGTTTTGTAGTCAGTGTCCTCCTGGAGCTGTGGGCACCTGCCCAAATTGTACCTCTGGTCTGGCAGGATGCAGTGGAAATTGTTCTTGTGGTTGAGAGAACCATCCTAAGGACAGCTGGGAGAGAGGGAAGCAGAGGCAATAACAGCAGTAAGATACTGACATTAAACCATCACCTCCTCTGCAGTGGTCACCTTGTTAGCCAGAAGGTCAGCAGTTCAAATCCACCAGCCACTCTTTGGAAACCCCATGGGGCTATTCTGTTCTATCCTCTAGGGTTGCTATGAGTTGGGATTGACTTGACAGCAGTGGGTTTGATATTTTTTTGCTTAACCCTGCAAGGAAGATACTATTATAGACACTTTACAGATAAAGAAGCTGAGCCTCATAGAGCTTACACGACTTGACCAAGGTCACATTGCCAGTCTTACACCTGGGATTTGAACCCAGGGTGGTAGAACTCTGAAATCTGTGGTCTTTCCATTCAGTGAAGCCCTCTTCTGCAGCTCACTCTGAAGTCCATTTATGCTTCTCTCTAATTGCAGACCTCTTTTGGATTTCCTCTGTCTATGGTTTCTCTGTCTTCTTCCTTTCGTTTTGTGTACTTGTTTATCCATTATCTTTCTTTCCTCTGACATTCTCCCTGTCATTGACTTCCCTCCCCTCTGGCAGCAAGTGTCACCTGGAGTGACCTTACCACTTCTGTAGGTACACAAACCTACTGTTCTTCCCTCCTATTGAATTTGCTCCCCCTGCACCTGGAACTGTCGCTGAACCTGGAACGGGGCTTCTTGCCGTCAGGCTGAGACTTCCCCGGTGATCTGGACACCAGTCTTTGAGAAAGAAAAAGTAACTTGATTGCAATGCACAGAGCAAGAAGCCAGGAGGAAGTTCCCCAGATCTGACTCCCTGAGCTACAGGAAGCAGGGCTTGTAGGTGATTTGGGAAGCAAGAGGGCAGCTATGAAGGCATACTGAGGAGGGAAACTTCTAGAAGGTGACATGGTTCTTGTTGCACTTGGGCCTCAGAATAGAATCTGAGTGCTGATTTTCCTTCTGATTCCTTCCACCTGCTGTTGTGTCCTCTCTTGAGGTCACTTAGCACTCACTGCTGTCTCTTCTGTGCATGCTAGGCAGCCCAGTCTGGCTTAGGTTGGTTTAAGGATTAATGGCAATTTATTGGCATTCATAGGGTGAGGCTACCAAACCAGGAGAAGAAGGGTCTGTCTGCATGGGAATACATGGAATCTGAAGGCAAGTGAGCAATGGCAGATGTTGACATTCTGCACAGGGAGTGAGATTTCTTGGTAAAAAACTTAGAAACATTTTTGCTACAGCTTCCAAAAGGACTTGCCAAGAAAACTTTCAACAAGGATCGGGTTGGGCTAGTTCAGCTGTTCATTGACCCAGAAACAGGGCCTGGGAAGTGACCTCGTCAGAGTGAGTCTGCCTGAGTTTGCTCCTGGATCAGATTAGACTCTATGCCATTCGGCAGACACTTTGGAAATAAGACCTCAAACTCGACACGCCCGGGATGCAGCGCTTCTCATGTCCCCCAGATTTGCTTCTTGTGTTTCCTTCCCTTGGAGACAGCTCGACTCCTCACAAAGCCCCACAAGCTGGAAACTACTGTTTGTTTTGCTTTCTTGAAAACTTCCAGATTGGTGCAAGAGAGGAAGACTCCTCATCGCCAGCCTTTCCAACTTCATTTTGTCTCCCACCGTCTCTTCCCTGTGTGACCAGGCTGCCGACAGCCTAGTGGCAGTCAGACTCATACCTGGTGCCCTGTAGCCTACGTGTACTTCCTGAAATGCAAATTTGATCACATAACCCTTTGGTGATTTGAACAGTTTAGAATCTCCCAGCACTTTTAATGTGGAATCCTGACCTCCTCCACTGACCTTTAACACCTTTGTGATGTAGCGTCTACTTCCCTTGTTGTGGCTCATTGCTCGCCTCTCCCGACCCCAGATGTTGTGAAGCATGGCTTTGGAGCTCCTAGTGGTTCTTAGTTCTCTTGACTCTTCTAAACATTTGCATTAGGGATTCCATAACAAAGTACTGTATTAGGGATTCCATAACAAAGTATCAGAAACTGGGTGGCTTATAAAGAGAGAATTTTATTGTCTTACAGATTGGAAGGCTAAACGTGGAAATCCAGGTGTTGGTTAGGCCATGCGCCCTCCTAAGCCCCTAGGGGAGGATCTTGGGTTGTCTCTCTCAGCTTCTGGTAGCCCTAGGCATTCCTTAGCTTGTAGACGCATCTCTACATGACCACTGTCTCTGTGTGTCTCTCAGCCTTTTCTATAGGGACATTACTCCTAAGGATTAGGGCCAACACTGCTCCTGTATGACTGCATATTAAATTAGCTGATAACATCCTGCAAGTCCCTGTTTCCAAACAAGGCTGTGTTCCCAGATACCAAGGGTTAGAACTTCAACATATCTTGTTGCAGGTGGGGGGCACAATTCAATCTGTAACATACACTTTCAGGTGAGGCATCTGAGGCTGAAGGCAGCTGGTAAATGACAAAATCTGTTTGGAAAGACAGTCTGCCTGACTCTGCAGACAGGGTCTGTCCAGTGGGCTCTTGAGGAGACTGATAGACCTTGTAGAGTAGTAGGCCAGGCCCGCAATGAGGGAAAGAAGGACTACTGAACCATTTCTGCTCAGCAAGCTCTGCCACCATCTCACTGTTGCCCCCTCCTTTCTCTCCCACTCACATGATTTGGCAGGTGTAGGGGTGACTGAGCCCCAAGATTAATAATACGGCAGAACTCACCATGGCCGAGGAGAAGCCACGCCATTTGTCATGTGAACCACGCTTGGGTCCTATTTCTTGACTCTCATCAGACTAATGAAACAGCTGGCTTCCTTTCTAAAGTGATTTTTTTGTTGTTGTTGCTGTTTCCGTTACTGAATAACAACACAGCAGGATTTGAAAGAAGAGAGAAGGCAATGCAGCTGGGGCAAAAAGACATCCTCTGCCTTAGCCAGCAGACCGATTGGCTGCGCTGGTGGAGGGTAGGCTGAGTGGCTGGGCTGTGGGAGAGGAATTGGGTGGGACATCGGGGGCCTCTCATTCCACAGGTCAATCCGGCAAATATACCACAGGAAGTTTTTCTTTATAATTAAAAAGAAACTGTGCTTTGGATGAAAGTTTACAAAACAAGTTAGTTTCTCATTATACATGTATTGTTTTGTGACATTGGTTGCCAACCTCATGAGCGTGTTAACACTCCCCTAGAAGGGAGTAAAAACCAAAATCCCACTGCCATTGAGTTGAATCCCACTCACAGCAACCCTATAGGGCAGAGTAGAACTTCCCCATAGAGTTTCCAAGGAGCACCTGGTAGATTTGTATTGCTGACCTTTTGGTTAGCATGCATAGCACTTTAATCACTATGCCACCAGGGTTTCCCTGGGAGGGAGTGGGTTTTGAAATTGCTATTGACAGAGGGATAATGAGTGAGCAATGGGTAGGAGGGTTGTCTACAAGTGGAGGGCTAAAATTGATTCATCTACTCATTCTATACTGAGTTTGCTGAATCACCAGCATTCTAGAGACACATCAGAGCACCTGCTGTCCCAGCCCATTCTACAATAACCCTGTCCCCACCCAACAGCCTTCCTTTGGTGAGTGGCCATGCGCTGGCACTGTGGCAGAGCCCATCCCACCACCCCTGATTGGCCCACTCAGATTACCTGAAGCAAGGGCAAGCCAGTCAGTCTGGAGGCTGGCCAGGGACTGCTTTGGAAAAATGAACCAGGACTAGATTGTCCTCTGTATTTAGAAAATCTGGACCCCAAGACACAGAGGGAAGTTGCCTGTTAGTTCCGAAGAAGAAAGAAAGAAATCACATAGATTTGGGGGGTGGGATGGCCATTATGGATTGGAGGACTGACATCTGGGTTTGCCCTTCAGAGAGTGGCTTATTATGATATGATTAGGGCTTCCTTTTACTCTCAGAACTGTTCCGTTTCAAATGATAAATTATTCATTATCTGTGTTTATGGACTATAATGGAATGGGGTTTGTGAGAAAGGATGAGAGAGGAGACTGAGGTCAGACTTGGAAGAACCTCATGGGTCAGGCTTAGGAATCTTACTTTAATGCTGAAGATAGTGAGGATGCTAAGTTTGAGAAGGACATGATCAGATTTTTGTGAAAGACCATTCTGATAGTAGTGTGCACAGTTAGGCCTTAAGTGAAGGCACGGAACTGGACAGAAGACCAACTTGGAGGTGGACTGAATAATCCAGGCAAGAGACAGCAGTCACTTGAACTAAACTAAGGGACTGCAGAGAAGAGAAAAGCAAAAGTGTCCAAGAACTGGCCAAGAGAAAACGTAAGAGAATTTTGGAGACTGATTAAATTGGGGGGATCAGAGAGAGAAAGAGAGAGAGAGGATGATGTTAAGAGTAACGCCTCGTTTTATTGCTCAGGCAGCTGGTGAACAATGGTGGCATCACCAGGAGAGTATAGCTGGTAGTAGCAAGAAGGTAAGTGTCTCCGTGAGCATGGTGACTTAGTAGGAAGTCCAAGCATTGCCTGAATGATGTGGTGTTGGTCAGGGAGGGAGATCTGAGCTAAGGACTGTGGAGTGATTGGCACAGGAGATTGCTTCATTCACGGAAATTGAAAGATTGAACCCAGAAGGTGCACAGGTGAGGAGGGTGGGAGAGATAGTATGCAGTGATAACTCTCACAGCTTCTTGTCTGTTCTTGTGAGTCACATACCTGCCTTGCATTCTAGTTGTTGTGATTGTTAGGTGCCATTGAGTCTATTCTGATGTATAGTGACCTATATGCAACAAAACAACACATTGCCAAATCCCACAGGCTATCCCCACAATCATTGTTCTGTGTGAGCTTGTTGTTGCAGCCACTGAATCAATTTATCTCCTTGAGAGTCTTCCTGGTTTTCATTGGTCCCCTACCAATCACGATGTTCTTCAGGGACTGGTCTCTCCAGACAGCATGGTCAAAGTACGTGAGACATAGTCTCACCATCCTTGCTTTTAAGAAGCTGTCTAGTTGTATTTCCAAGATGGATTTGTTTGTTCTTTTGGCAGTCCATGGTGTATTCAGTATTCTTCATCAACACCACAATTCAAAGGCATCAATTTTTCTTTAGTCTTCCTTATTCATTGTCCATGCATATGAAGAACTGAAAATACCGTGATATGGGTCTGGCTCACCTTAGTTTCCTAGGTGACCTATTTACTTTTTAACACTTTAGAGAGGTCTTTTGCAGCAGATTTGTCCAATGCAGTGAGCTTTCAGTTTCTTGATTGCTGCTTTCAAGGGTGTTGATTGTGGATCCAAGTGAAGTTAATTCCTTGACAACTTCATTCTTTTCCCTGTTTATCATGATACTACTTACTGGTCCAGTTGTGAGGATTTTTGTTTTCTTTGTGTTGAGGTATAATCCATAGTGAAGGCTGTGGTCTTTGATCTTCATCAGTAAGTGCTTCAAGTCCTCTTCCCTTTCAGCAAGCAAGGTTGTGTCATCTGCATAATGTATCTTCTCCTGCAAGCCCTGATGCCTTGTTCTTCTTCGTATAGCCCAGTTCCTTGGATTATTTGCTCAGCCTACAGATTGCATAGGCATAGTGAAAGAATACAGCCTGGGCACATAGCTTGTCTAATTTTAAACCACGCAGTGCCCTCTTGTTCTGCTTGAATGACTGCCTGTGTTCTGTGCACAGGTTCCTCATAAGCACAGTTAAGTTCTCTGGAATTCCCATTCTTTGCGATCGTATCCATAATTTGTTATGATCCACACAAGTTGAATGGCTTTGCATAGTCAGTAAAACAGAGGTAAACATCTTTCAGGTATTCTCTGCTTTCAGCCAGGATCCATCTGACAGCAGCAATGATATCCCTCGTTCCACGTCCTCTTCTGAATTCAGCCTGAATTTCTGGCAGTTCCCGGCCAATACACTGCTGCAGCTCCTTTTCAGTGATCTTCAGCGAAATTTTACTTGTGTGTGTTGTTAAGGATGTTGTTCGATAATTCCTGCATTTGGTTGAATCACCTCTCCTGGGAATGGGCGTAAATATGGATCTCTTCTGCTTAGCTGGCCAGGTAGCTATCTTGCAAATTTCTTGACATAGATGAGTGAGCACTTCCAGCACTGCATCTGTTGTGGAAACGTCTCACTCAATAGCCCATCAGTTCCTGGAGCCTTGTTTTTCACCGATGCCTTTAAGGCAGCTTTGACTTCCTCCTTCAGTATCACTGGTACCTGATCATACCCCGCGGCCTGAAATGGTTCAGAACTGACCAGTTCTGTCTGGTACAGTGGTTTTGTATATTCTGCCCATCCTCTTAATGCCCCCTGAGTCACTGAATATTTTCTCCATAAAATCCTTCAGTGTTACAACTCAAGACTTGATGCTTTCTTTGGGTCTCTCCGCTTGAGAAATGCCAAGTGTGTTCTTCCCCTTTGGTTTTCTATCTCCGGCTCTTTGTACATGTCATTATAATACTTTACTTTGACTTCTTTAGTTACCCTTTGAAATCTTCTGCTTAATTCTTTTATTTCATTGTTTCTTCCTTTTACTTTAGTTATTTCATGTTCTAAAGCAAGTTTCAGAGTGCCTTCTGACATCCATTTGGTCTTTTCTTTGTTTCTTGTCTTTTTAATGACCTCTTGCTTTCTTCATGTGTGATGTCCTTCGTGTCATTCAACAGCTCATCTAGCCTTTGATCACTAGTGTTCAACGCATTGAATCTGTTCTTGGGATGGCCTCTAAACTCAGATGGGATGCACTCCAAGTCATATTTTGGCTTTTGTGGATATGTTCTAATTTTCTTCAGTTTCAACTTGAACTTGCACATGAGCAATTGATGGTCTATTCCACAGTTGGCCCCTGGCTTTGTTCCAACAGATGACATTGAGCTTTTTCATTGTCTATTTCCACAGATACAGTTTGTTTTTTTCTTGTGAATTTCATCTGGCAAGGCCCATGTGTACAGTTGCCATTTATGTTGGTGAAGAACTTTATTTGTAATGAAGCAGTCACTGGTCTTCCAAAACTCTATCATACAATCTCCAACATTGTTTCTATCACCAAGTTCATATTTTCGAGCTACAATCCTTATTTTGTTTCAGCTGGTTTCCTCTCTTGCTTTTTCTAAGAACTTAGGAAGCATTCTGCTGTCTCTGAGATTTCTTACCTATAAAATAAAATCTATAAACCTATAAATAAAATCTTCTGTATAGATTCCCTGTGAGGGTAGGTGAGTTAATTTAGTAAAGGCATCTAAGAGCTGCCATTAAAAAAGTAAATAAATAAACCGATTGCCATCAAGCTGATTCCGACTCATAGAAACCCTATAGGACAGAGCAGAACTGCCTCATAGAGTTTTCAAGGAGAGCCTGGTGGATTTGAACTGCAGACGCACTGGTTAGCAGTTGTAGCTTTTAAGCATCATGCCACCGTGGTTTCTGAGTACTCCCATAGCGGTTGCTAATTAACTTGTCACTCTCACTGAATCTAACCTCAGGGTCCAGAGTAACCCTTCTTGACTTTGCTCATAACAACCACAAGTGTCACAGTGGTGGTGGTGGTGGTTGTGAGAGCAGCCTTAGCTAACATTTGTAGAATGCTGGGAGTCTGCAAGTGCCAGGGAAAAACGAAGCGCTTTATGGGGATAATCCCATTTAAACTCATAGTCACGCTTTTAAACAAGTATGACTATGTATTCTTACTTTAAGGATTAAGACAATGAGGCCTAAAGGGGCTAAGTAATGTGTCGGAAGGCACACAGTGGGTAAGTGGCAGAGCCCACTGTGCCAGACCCAGGGAATGTGGTGTTACCGAAGTTTCCACCTCTAGTGGGTACCTACACATGAACCCCAACATTTGATCATAATTAGTTCCCATTTGTAGTGTCTTCTCAGCTAAGAAAGAAATAGGCAGGCACCTTAGAGGAAGTACTTTGAGACGGAATAGGCAGTCGCAGTTGGCCCCTGGTTCTGATTTTGGGAGATGACCTTGAACTTACAAGGACAGTGTTAAAAGCTGTGGCAAGTGAGTTCATTGTCACAGAGCCATCATCATTAACAGATTCCCAGCCTGTGCTAGCCAGCCAATCCCTGCTAGCAGACCCTGCCAACCTTGCAGAGGCAGATAGGTTGGAGTGAGCTGTGGGCAAAAGTCTGGAGAGACCCTCCCACAGAGTCAGAGGGAGAGGAGCAGAACAAGGGGACTTGCTGAGAAGGGTGACTGGGAGCCACCAGCCTGCTTGTTCGCCAGCTCAGAGGGTGAGGGCTGTGGCACAAGCCACTGACTGGCAAAGCTATTTGGATATGGGCCGTTAACGAGTCAGGCCTCCGAGGCCCCATTTCAGAGCACCTGGGGGCTCTCAGTCCGTTTCCCGCTGGTCCAGGTTCTCTGCCCTACATGGAACTGCCCTGTCTCTGTGCGTGCATAGGCATGTGTGTATGTCCATGTGTACACACATGCGTGAGCATTCCTGCATCAAAGAGGTAGAAAGGATACAAGTCCTAGAATCCACGTCCACCCAGGGAAGTCCACCCCAGGACTGCGTCCTCTGCTGTCCCTCTGCAGCTGCTCCAGTGTCCTCTTCCCCAGATGGTTGGCAAAGCTGCTGAGCTTCTGATTCAGTGACATTTCACAGGATCGCTGTGTTCTTCCTGCAGAGCCGTTTGTGACAAAACTGGGGACAGGGAGCCCACTGTCTCTGGACTGGCTCAAGAATTGTGCCTGTGGACATCACACGTTCCCTGAGTAGCCGAAGGCTGCAAGGTCTCAGCTGGGGGTGCCAGAGGAGGAACAGAATCTCTCCTGTTCCAAGCCTTGAATTAAATGTTCTCACATACTGTTTTTTTTCTCCTTTAATCTCTTCAGTAATACTGCTCGGAAGCTGGTGATATGGTCCTCATTTACATGGAGAGGTAGTTGAGACTAACGGACAGAAAGTAGCTTACCTAAAGCTCACTGGGTGCGTTCTAGTTTCCCCAGAGTTGATTCTGACTCATGGCTACCCCACGTGTGTCAGAGTGTAGCTGTGCTCTGTACTGTTGTCAAGGGTTGATTTATTGGAAATACAAAGCCAGGTCTTTTTCCTGTGGTGCCTATGGGTAGACTTGATATCGCCAACCTTTTGGTTAGCAGCCAAGTGCATTAACCGTTTGTACCAACTGGGGATTCCATTCTGCGAGTAAGTGACCTGAAAGGTCTTTCAAATCCGTCTTCTCTAATTCTACATGTAATCAGCTCTCCCTCACCAGGAGCACTGGTGGTACAGTGGTTAAGAGATTGGCTGCTAACCAAAAGGTTGGAAGTTCAAATCCATCAGCCTTTCCTTGGAAACCCTACGATGCAGCTCTACTCTGTCCTATATGATCACTATGAGTCAGAATTGGATCAGTGGCAATGAGTTTTGGTTTTGATTTTATGTCTTCATGCCCCCAAGCTTTCCACAGGCAGAATTCCCAGGACGTACCACTGTTTACAAGGAGTTGTGGAATGATGGGGATATGGAGGGGCTTATACTTGTGTAGTGGATCACGGTATCTCATTTGTTTTACAGACTCTACATCTTGTTTCTAGCAGAAATGCAGATGGAAAGACAGACTAGAATACCAGGTTGAAGTGGCCACCTCCACACAAAACTTCCCCCACATGTGCAGACGCATCCTTATACAAACATCCATCTACCGAAGGCTCTAGGAACTGTGAGAACTTTATAGGTCATTCAATTCAAGTCCCTGATTCAGAGATTAAATTTCCCGTAGCTAAACTCAGTAGTTTCTTAGTGTGTGCTTGGTGACATACAGGTTTGTGAGACTTTGTACAAGGAGAGGAATTAGTGTCAGAAATAGCAGCAAGTCACGTGTGACCTCAGCAACACACAGACTTACACCGTTGTGTGGTGGCGGTGGTCATGAGGGAAGCAGCGGGGTGGCGGCAGTGAGGGAGGCAATGATGAGTGATAGGGGTGCGATAAGAAGAAGTGGCAGTGACAGTGGCAGTGGAGGTGGCAGCAGCAACGTTGGCAGCCAGTATGATGGTGGCGGTGATGGTAATTGTGGTGAGACTGAAGGTGGTGGTGGAGGAGGGTGGTATCATGGATCTGACTGCGTCTCCGCAAAGTATGTATCACCTTGGCTAGGCCGTGATCCCCAGGACTGTGTAACTGTCCATCATTTTGTCATCTGAGATGATTTTTCTGTGTGTTGTCAGTCCTGCCACTATGATGTCAATGAGAGAAGATTAGGGGCAGTTATGTTAATGAGGCAGAACTCAATTTACAAGAGTAGATTGCATCTTAAGTCAGTCTCTTTTGAGATCTAAAAGACAGGCATGGGGATCTCAACACCACCAAGCAAGAAGAGCCAGGAGCACACGTCCTTTGGATCTGGGGTCCCTGTACTGAGAAGCTACTTGACTAGGATAGCACTGGTGACAAACACTGAAAGAGAAAGCCTTCATCTGGAGCTGGCACCTTGAATCAAAACTTCTAGCTTCCTAGACGTTAAGAGGACACTTTTGTTTCCTAAAGCCATCCTTTTGTGGTGTTTCTGTCCCAGTGTCACTAGGTGACTGAGACAGGTGGTCTAGCAGCCGTGATGGAGGTGAGAGATGCAGAGTGAGGTGACACGAGAGGAGGAAATGCGAGTAAAGGCAGAAACGGTGATGGCAATCATCTGGGAGGGACTGGTGTTTTATCTCCAAGAACGACAATGATTTGGGTTTCCCAAAACCTAAAGAGCCAGCACATACGGGGAAAGCCCCCAACCCCATATCAGCACAAGGTAAGTTCCGTCCTAAGACACCAAACCACTGTCCCTTTTGCCCTGGAGTAGCTCAGCCCTGTGATGAGAATGCTTAAGTCCACAGCTGTCACCCAGCCTGCCCAGCTCCACTCAGCGCTCTGCTCGGCTCTGGAGTCCTGCCTAAGTAAGCCACTGTCATCCATTCCCAAGTGACAGACGAAAGAACTCTGAGGCCTGGCAGAGTTTTCTAAGCTTCTGTGGAAAGTTTTATGATGGAAACTGATTCAGGTCCACACACCCTAACACATTCACTCTGACATATGCCCATGTACTCACTCTGAAACAGCTTGTTAGCAGTGGATTTGTGTCCCCACAAAGGGATTTTCAAATCCTAACCTTTAGTACTTGCTTGGAAATGGAATCTTTGTAGATGTAAGTAGCTAAGTTAATGTGGTATCATATGGGAGTGGGGTGGACCTTAACCTGGTATGACTGATATCTTTATAAAATGAGGGGATGGAGACACAGAGGGAAGGTGGCCACATAAAGACAGAGGTAGAAACTGGAGTTACGCTGCTTCGAGCCAAAGACCACTCGGGACAACCAGAAGCTAGAAGACACAAGGAAGGATTCTTCTGCTGGAGACTTCAGAGACAGCATGGCCCTGCTGACACACTGGTTTCAGACTTGCAGTCGTAAGAGAATAGATTTCTGTTGTTTAAGCCACCCAGTTTGTGGTTCTTTGTTAGGCAGCCCTAGGAAATACGCAAACACCTGAGCACACACGTGCACACACACACATGCACACACATACACACACACACAGAGACAGGCATTACAGAGGCTCACACTGTCTTTAAAAGACGGTAAATGTGCACATGCTTAACACATCACGTGCCCACTGCACCGTCCTGTCCCTGCCTGGCCGCACGGTGCTGGCAGCTTTGCCACTGAGTCTACCACTGAGACACCACTAATCAAGAACCCACTATGTTGTTCAAATCTCCAAAGACAGAGTCACAAACAGTGGCCCTGACAACCGATATCGATGGCTCTCCGGTTGGCACCAGGCTGGTCTTCTGTCTAGTTTTAGCAGCCCACTCACCTTCCAGGAGTGACACATGGGATATTTGACCAAAAGAAACACCAACTCCATGCTACCTAATATTAACTGGTATGATTTATTGTGTTCCCTTGACAAGTGGCTATTTGCAAGACTACTTCTGGGTACACTTGACCCATGGTGACTCTTCCCTTCTGCTGTGCTGCACAGTATAGCCCTTCCCTACAAAGGCATCTGAGGTTCACACTCCAGGACCCTGTCCATCTGTCCCTCCATATGTTACCATGGACTCACTGGGACACACTGAAGAGTCTCTCTTTGATATAATCTTTTGCTTCTTCACACGGGGTGAGCAATAATCTCTAGGGTGAGAAGATGGAAGAGTGTGCAAATGCCATTCCTTCTTTGGTGCCTGGTGCTTAGGATATGCTTTAAAAATGTGTTTAATGAAGGGAATGAGGATTTGGGGAGATAGATGTCAAAGCTCTTAGCTTTTGCAAGGTCACATTAACTGCCGTGGAAGGAAAAAAATCAACCCAAAGCTTGGATGGCCTCCAGGAAGCAGAGGGTCCAACTCAGTGTTGCTAGACCGAATGTGCTTCCAAGGACCACAGGCTGCACAGCCAGCCACCAGGCAAAGTCCCCATCTAGACAGGTATGCACAAGCCAAGGCTCTGCTGGCCTTTGGCCGTTCTCCAGAGACTCCATTCGAAAGGTTTCTGCTAAATCCTGGCTCCTTCGTGGGGACTGGGCCAGGCCTTGGCAGCTACAGCCATCTGACACTGACTCAGAGATTAGCCACAAACAACACCGAGTCATCTGCAAGCACAGAGCTTAAGCACTGTGTGTACCTGGCAACAGTGTCCCCGCCACCCTCACCGGTTCCAAGCCTAGACAGGAGAGGGCTTCCAATTCTCAGCAACCAGAGAAAAGGCTGGTTTTGAGGAGATTGCTACTTTCCTTGATAAAATAATACCCAGACTCTTGGAGGTAGATTCTATCGGGTGCTTACCCAGTACCCATTTTCCTCTTCCTTCTTCCCATTTGAACTCTGGATTGGTTCAGTCATCTGCTCATTACCTGCTTGTGGCGTCCCCTTGCTATCTGTTACTTGTCCAGGTGTAGGGATGTGCACTGAGTGGTTGTCCTTGTCATTTAGTCTGCTAGCACAGAAATACCACAAGTGGATGGTGTCTTAGTCATTGTTTTAGTCATCTAGTGTGGCTGTAACAGAAATACCGCCAGTGGATGGCTTTAACAGAGAGAAATTTATTCTCTCATAATGTAGTAGTCTTCAGGTCCAAATTCAGGGTGTCATCTCCAGGGGAAGTCTTTATCTCCTTGTCACTTCTGGTAGAATGTCCTTGTCATCAATCTTACCCCGGTCAAGTAGCTTCTCAGTGCAGGCATCTTAGATCCAAAGGACATGCACTCTTAATGTTACTTTCTGGCTGGTGTGAGATCCTCATGTCTCTTGGCTTGCTTGTCTCTTTTGTATCTCAGAAGAGACTGGCTTAAGACACTATCTGATCTTGTAGATCTTATCAACATAACGGCCTCTAATCCATCTCATTAATATCATAGTAACAGGATTTACGACACATAGGGAAATCACATCAGATGACAAAACAGTAGACAGTCATACAATATTGGAAATCATGACGTAGCCAAGGAGACAGATATTTGCGGGTGGGAGGGGCACAATTCAATCCATGACACTAGTTCATTCAGACTAAGGAGTTATAGTCCAGACTTGAGGACGCATCTTTTTAATAGGACCAAGAAGCAAAAAGCCCTGCCATTAGCAGCCACCTTAAAAAATCACAAGGGGGCCAGCCCTGGGATTAAGCAGACACCTGGGTCATCTGAGTGGAGGGGCTGAAAGCGCCTGCATGCTTGATGCTCCCATTACTGCTTGGATTGCAGCACACCGGGGCCCACTCTGTCCCTGGGCCTTCAGGTAGGCCGCATAATGAATGTCCTTATGGCTGAAGTCATTTTTATCCAGTATGTTCTGTTCCTTACATTCAAAAGAATCCCAAGTGATACACTCATCAGGGTTGGCCAAGGAGGACAACTCTGTCATGTGAAGAGAAGCAGCGAAACAACACAGTCCGAATTCCTATTTCCAGAAACTTACCTTCTATGGTGACCTCAGGGGGCACTAAACTCCAAAACCAAACCCGTTGCTGCTGAGTTGATTCTAACTCATAGTGACCCTAGGGAGCAGAGTAGAACTGCCCCACAGGGTTTCTGAAGAGAAGGCAGTGGCTTCGGACTGCTGGCCTTTTGGTTAACAGCCATGCTCTTAACTGCTCTGCCATGAGCGCTCCTAGAGGGTACCCATCCCCCTAAACCCGCTGTCTTCAAGTCGATTCTATTCGTACTCACTATGAGACAGAGTAGAACTGTTCCACAAAGTTTCCAAGGAGCAGCTGGCAGATTCGAACTGCCAATCTTTTGTTTAGCAGACATAACATTTAATCACTACATCATCAAGATTTTCCCTAGAGGACACAGGTCCTCTCTATAGCTCTGATCTCTCTCCCATAAAAGCTTCCCTGTAGAACAGAAAGGAGCCCTGGTAGTACAGTGGTTAAGCCCTTGGCTACTAACCAAGAGGCCAGCTGTTCACACCCACCAGCTGCTTTGTGGGCAAAAAATGTGGCAGTTGCTTTCATACAGATTTACAGCCTGGGGAACCCTGCAGGGCTGTTCTACTCTATTCTGTGGTTGTTGTGGTTGGAATCAACTCGGTGAACTCAGGTTTGGCTTTGGTTTTTGACAGAGCAGAGAGAAGTCTAGGGAATATTTAAGAATCCTTCCTACAATGATAAGAGATAACAATGGGGAAAGTAAGCATAGAGGATAATTTGCAACTAGATGATCTGATTTTCCACTTCTTGATTCTTTCTAGTTCTTTTTCAGATTGCAGCTCTTGCTTTTATTAGCTCCTTATGTGGTGTGCTCCATCTAGCATCCAAGAGTCATTCATGCCTTAGAAATTTATGCTCCTTAATGTCTAGTCTAGGAGAGAAAGACAGACAGAGAGGGAGATAGGCCTCAAGTGGAACAAGAAATCCTTTCTCCCACCTTTTCAATTTCCTGTATCAGGACCTGCTTCTTCCAGGGCCTGACTCAGGAAGGACATTTCCCAAAGGCAAGGAGGTAGCCCTAATTAAGGCCACAGAAGTGACAATAATATTTGTTAAATAATTAAGGAGTAGATACCTTATCCTAGTACAAAGCAACAGTACAAGGACAGATTGATACGAGAGTGGGAAAATGGTTATAAGGGAAATGAGCGGATTTTTTTATTTTTTCCCTACGAGAGACACAGTGAGGGCATGTCTGTTCACCTATCAAGGACTCAGATCATCCGGGCCCGCCCTCTGCAGCCCATGCTGGACACAGCATAGAAGGGGAAACCAGCACATCCCCTTTGCCCTGTATTGGCAGTGGAGTGCAGTAGGTGCACAGGTCTAAGGCTCACTGCCTGAGTTTGAATACTATTTCTGCCACCTAGGGTCACTATGAGTCAGATCTGACTTGACGGCTCTTGGCTTGGGCTTGGCTTCTGCCATCAGCCTCCTGCATGAATTTACACCACTCATCCAGTCCTTTCAGCTGCAGATGCTTCTTGTGCAAACCTCCCGTGTGTGTCAGCAGGATGAACGGACAAAATACGTAAGTCTGCCTGGCACGTTAGCAGCATCTCATTGAATGAGCATCAGTTCCAGCTGTTACAACCACTCAGGCAGTTTCCTGCTTCCTGCTGTGATCTACCTGTTTTAGAAACTCTTATGTCTTAGAAACCCTGGTGGCATAGTGGTTAAGTGCTATAGCTGCTAATCAAAAGGTTGGTGGTTCAAATCCACCAGGCATTCCCTGGAAACTCTGTGGGGGAAGTTCTACTCTGTCCTATAGGGTCCCTATGAATCAGAATTGATGGAAAATTTTTTTTTTAACTCTACCTTTGCAACTCACTCTTGTGTTGGGCCTCATGCCACTTTCAGATCTGACATATAGCTTATTCCTTCCCAAGTTTCAAATCGGAGGCATCCATCCTGACCTTCTGACATTTCCAGAACCAAAGCCCTAGGACTCTTCTAGTCTGGAAGTGACTCCCCAGGGGTGCACTGCCAGCTTTGCATCCAGGCAAGAATAACCCCAGGCCCTTGAAAGATGCTGACTATCACCAGCCTTGTAAGCATGTGAAAGCTAACCCAACTAACAAACCCAGTGCCGTCGAGAAAGCTGGACATCAAAGAAAGGAAGGGGAAAGGAAAATGGGTATGTTGGTATCGTGATGTTTGTGAGTATTGACTCTACTGTGGACTATCAGAAGGAGGAATAAATCCATCTTGGAAAATTACAGACAAAATGCTGCTTGGAAGTGAGGATGGTGAGACCTAGTCTTGTGTAATGTAGACATGTCACTGGTGGGACCAGTCACCAGAGAAGGATATGAGGGTCAGCAAAATAAGGTCAACAAAAATGAAGGGAATCCTTTGTGAGATGGCTTGGCATAGTCCAACAATGGACTTAGCCATACCAACGACCATGAGTGTTGCTCAGGACCAGCCAGAGATTTCATTCTGTTGCGTGTAAAGTCACCATGAGCTGGGACTTCCTTGACCGCAACTAATGGCATCATAGCCAGAGAAGATTGTCCCTGGGGAAAACAAGCCCCTTTCCAGCCCACCTGGACATGCTGGGGATGTACATGGCTCTCATTTGAGCCTTATGTATCCCAGAGACATGGTGGCATGGAACTGCAAACCATGCCACCCTGGGGAAGGAAGCAAGTCTGGGCACTGCCAGCGTAGTGAAAAAGTTTGATCTGTCGTAATAAAGCCCTTCTGCTCAGGGTGGACCAGAGCCAACACCGATCCCTGGGCCTGCTTTAGCCCAATGCCTGTCAACAAGTTTTGTCATCTGTCTTAGCAGATCTAAGTAGGCAGCAAATGGACAGTAAATCAGAAACAACACTGACCAGACAGGCTTATACTCAGAAATCTTCATCATTTCCAATCAATTCAACTAATGTTTACAGGGCATCTCCCATGAGCCCATGTGACATGTCTACAGTACACAAGACTAGGTCTCACCATCCTCACTTCCAAGCAGCATTTTGTCTGTAATTTTCCAAGATGGATCTATTCCTCCTTCTGATAGTCCACAGTAGAGTCAATACTCACAAACACCACGATACCAACATACCCATTTTCCTTTCCCCTTCCTTTCTTTGGTGTCTAGCTTTCTTGACGGCACTGGGTTTGTTAGTTGGGTTAGCTTTCACATGCTTACAAAGCTGGTGATAGTCAGCATCTTTCAAGGGCCTGGGGTTATTCTTGCCTGGATGCAAAGCTGGCAGTGCACCCCTGGGGAGTCACTTCCAGACTAGAAGAGTCCTAGGGCTTTGGTTCCTGAAATGTCAGAAGGTCAGGATGGATGCCTCTGATTTGATAGGCACTGGTGCACTCTGTCCTTGACAGGCTTAGAGCCTGGGGCAAGTGGTGAGGTGTGAAGGCAGGTGGGTCAGATAAGGGGAACAACGTTTTGTAGATTGTAAGACACAAATGGAACGTTGGTGGCGCAGTGGTTAAGAACTTAGCTGCTAACCAAAAGGTCAGCAGTTTAAATCCACTAGCTGCTCCTTATAGGTGGTTCTCCTCTGTCCTCTAGGTGTGCTATGAACTGGAATTGACTTGACGGCAACAGATATATACAAGATAAGGATTTAAGGAGGGGGCACAGAGTGTACGAAGGAAAGAGGGGTCAGTTCTGGGAGCTCAAGATCAGAAAAGTTTTCATACAGGGTGTGACCCAGGTACCACAAATATTTATTGACCATCAACCAGCACTAATTTCTGTGCTAGGGAATTTCACTGGCGTGATTTTATTTATGCTTCACAAAAACAGGTAGGTATTATTAATCCTGTGATTCTCAAAGATGAGAAAACTTAAGTACAAAGATGACATGGCTAATAAATGTTGGAGCTTTGGAATAATCTCATCACCCAAGAAATGGATGTTCTAACTTTTCTTTTCTCGTGTGTACAAGCGTCAAGCTAGTCATTGTGTAAGTGGATGCCTAGAGGCCTACTCATTACTACTGCGACAGGAAACTTTGTGTATGTGAAATCCACGGACAGAGAAGCTAAAGTAAACCTTCTCTTTCCCACATTCCGTTTCCTTCCTCATTATCTCTCTCAGTTTGGGACCAAAAAAAAGAGAGAGAAATTACATCCTTTTGACTCTGGAGTACTGAAGTCACTCCCAAGGTTCACCATTCAGCTAAAGATTAAAAAGACCAAACCTATTGAGTGATTCCAACTCATAGTGACCCTACCGGACAGAGAAGAACTACCCTATAGAGTTTCCAAGAAGGAGCTGGTAGATTTGAACTGGTGACCTTAGCAGCCATAGCACTTAACCACCATGCAACCATAGTTTCCAAGCCAAAGTTTAGGCAGATTTACAGGTAAAACAATGTCACATGTAAGGGACATGGTTCGTAGTTGACAACAACAGCCCCAAAGCAAAGTCAGGAGGGGACAGGAAAATTGGGTGAGTAGAGATGGGGTGGAGAAAGGGAGAATATTGACACAATGAGGGATTGGCAGCCCAAGGCACAGAACAATTTGTGTACTTATTAGAGAAACAAATTTGCTCTGTAAACATTCATGTATAGCACAAAAACAAACAAACAAAACTTTGCTTTCAGCGGTCACGAGGTTCTCTATTCCGTTGTGTGTACCCTTGAAGTGAACAGCCTGTGGTCTAAGGAGCAGGAAGAGGTGGGCTGAGACGTGAGGCTGGGGAGGAGGAAGGGGAGAGAGAGGAGGGAGGGAGAGCAGGGAGTCCTGGCCAGGCTGGGCTATGAGATCTGAGGCAAAAGGCCCTGAGGAGAGGATGAGTTTGGCACTGGAGATGGAATCACTGGGGAGAAAAATGAGTGGGAGAGCAAAGAGGAGCCCCCCTGGGGACCCAGAGATGACAAGCAGTAAGGGCAAGAGCTGGTTCACGGAGGCAGAGAACACTCAACTGGGCTCCTTGCCCCGGGAGACCCCCACATAGTTCTGCTGCCTGAAAGCCCCCCTTGGGAATATCGTGTTGACCCCCTGAAAATACAGGCTCAACTGGCACATTATGGGGATTGCAACTGAGGCCACAAAACAATTTGTGTATGCATACTTTTACTCTGTGAACTTTCTCCCAAAGCAAACCAAACCCAGTGCCGTCAAGTTGATTCCGTCTCATAGCAACCCTATAGGATAGCGTAGAACTGCCCCATAACATTTCCGAGGAGCATCTGGCAGACTTGGACTGCCGACCTTTGGGTTAGCAGACATAGCACTAAATCATTATGCAACTAGAGTTTCCAGCTTTCATCTAAAGCACAATAAAATGAAAAGAAGAACCATGTGAAGACTCAATTTTCTGAAATAAATGGTTTCTGGGGTAAAATGTCTCAGTAACTCTGGTTTCAGTCAGAGCTCAGGCTCTCTGACAGTCAAGGGGCCACCACCACCTGCCGCTGTCCAGCTGGGTCTGACTCATAGCAACCCTAGAGGTCAGAGTAGAAGTGAAGGGACAAGGGAGGGAATCGGCTAAGCTGCTATCTAGGACTAACATTCCAGGATTGGATGGCCAGCCCATCTTCTCGAGATTTGACTGGAGAGAAAGGAAGTCGTCGTAGTTCCTGTTCTTCACATCATTTTTCCATTTCTGTAAGTATGATGTCGTTGTTGTTGCCAGCTGCCACAGGGACCCCCTGCACAGTAGCATGGGACCACTGTGATCCCCTGGCTTTTCACCAGCCATTTTTCAGAAGCGTATCAGCACGCCTTTATTCTTTGTCTGTCTGAGTCTTGGGCTCCACTGAAACTGTTGCGCATCCCAGTGACGTGCCTGTCTGCACTAAGAGATGGTCGGTGGCCGTGCTTGACCTGTGTTGGTTGGGAATCCAACCGGGGTCTCTATCACGGAAGGTCAGTGTTCTTAGCTGAGTGGTGACCCAAAGTTAGAAGAGGCTTCTGTAGTGTGAAACCCTCTAACCTAAGGTAAACCTCACAAACTGACTGCTGTTGAGTCAATTCTGACTCACAGCAACCCTACAGGACAGAATAGAACTGTTCCATAGAGTTCCCAAGGAGCACCTAGTGGATCTGCCAAGCTTTTGGTTAGCAGATGTAGCCCTTAACTACCAGGCCACCAGAATTTCCATAGCCTAAGGTAGAAGGCTAAACAATGTCCTTCAAAGACACCAGGTCCTAGTGCCTGGATGTTGTGACTGTTACCTTTTATGTACGTGCTCATTATACTGAGTTTGGGAAATACTTAACAGCATAAAGTAGAAGGAAAAGTCACCGTAATTCTGCCATTTAAGGCAGACATTAACATTCTTGTACACTTCCTGACTATCATTTTTCCAGAACTTTTTCATAATAGAGATCACAATTCAGACATCATTTTCTAAATTTAACAT
Organism: Heterohyrax brucei; assembly: GCA_028571685.1. Classification (NCBI taxonomy): domain Eukaryota; kingdom Metazoa; phylum Chordata; class Mammalia; order Hyracoidea; family Procaviidae; genus Heterohyrax; species Heterohyrax brucei. The sequence goes on along the minus strand of CM053157.1, from coordinate 82,977,386 downwards.
CTTGCACAAATCCTTTCTCATATCATCAGAAATTCTCATAAGCATGATTTTTAATGGTGGCATAATAGTCCTCAGCCTAACATTAATGCAGATTTGCCAGTGTGACCCCTAATCGGGATCTGCATACAGCTCTGTTTAGTTTTCTTTGTTGCCTGTCTGCTCCTTTTGCAGAGCTTAGCATCTCTTTGAGTTCTCTGAGAAGATTTAGTTTATTAGAAAATAGTAATAAGCAACATAGACTCTTTCGGAAGATTTCCTGGGGGAAATAGAAGAAAGATTTTACATTGCGTACGTATACCACACGGCAAACAACTTCAAACACATCCTTTAACCACTTCTGATTATAGTAAGCCCCTGTGTGTCTGCATGGGAGTCTTGGTGGCTTAGTGGTTAGGAGGTTGGCTGCTAACTGAAAGGACATCAGCTCACATCTACTAGCCACTCCTTGGAAGCCCCATGGGGCAGTTCTACTCTGTCCTGTAGGGTCACTGTGAATCTACTCAACAGCAAAGGGTTTGACATGGGTCTACATTAGATCTTTGAGTGATAAAGACAGTTTTTGTGCTCCACTGGTAACCTAAAGGGTGTCATTTCAAACTTACCCAACAGCTCCATGGAAGAAATGCCTAGAGAACTGCTTCCATAAAGATTATAGCTGAGGAAACCTTACAGAGCAGTTCATTCTGTAACACAAGTGGTTACCACCAGTCACAATCGACTCGACTGCAGTGGGTAGATGTCTGCGTTACCAGCAAGAATGTCCCTTTCTGTCTTTTCCCTGTTTTTTCTTTTCAGATACCAATCTTCTTTATATTTTTAAATTTCTATTATAGAAGCAGAAACCTTGGTGGCATAGTAGTTAAGTGCTATGGCTGCTAACAAAAAGTTCACCATTTAAATCCACCAGGAGCTCCTTAAGAACCCTATGGGGCAGTTCTAGTCCATCCTATAAAGTCAATGGGTAGGAAGTGACTCTATGGAAATGTTTGTTTGTTTTTTTGGTTTGGGTTTTTTTTTTTTTTTTTTTTTGGTTTATTATAGGAGCAGAACCCTGGTAGCACAGTGGTAAAGAGCTCAGCCACTAACCCAAAAGGCTGGCAGTTTGAATCTACCAGTCACTTCTCAGAAACTCCATGGAGCAACTCTACTCTGTCCTGTAAGCTCACTGTGAGTTAGAATTGACTTCACAATCGTTTATTATTATTATTGCTGTAGAAGCAGTTAAAATTTGGCACAGGCCTAACCTTAGGCATTTACGCTGTCCCATCCTGTGACTCAGGAAAACAAAGGGGTTCAAATCACCGGGACCCACCTGTCTTCCTTAGAAAGCAATTTAGTGGCAGTCACTTGATATCTTAATAGGGTTTTAGAAACATATATATCCAATTCCCTTCCTTACTGGCCTCAGTCTTCATCAAACTTCTCAAAGTATTTCTTCCAGATACGTAAAACGCTTTCTCTAAGAGTGTATGATTTTCTCAACTTCGATAACATTGCCTTGGTTTGTTTTTCATGGGATGACTTCTTTCTTATCTAAGTCTGTATGCGAAAAAAACTTGTTTTACAGTGGAAGTAGGAAATCATCCATGCAAGTAAGGAGCCTGTAGATGTGAACGCTGTAGAGATCCAAAAAAAGGATGGTATCTTTTAACTCCAGTCAAAGAATAACAGAGGTAGTGTAAGGGAAATAATTCCAGTCTGTAGATACTTGGTGAAAAAGGGAGTCAGACAGGCAAAAAGCCTAAACTCAAGGGCCAGAAAGTGGTGTTTTAGCTTCTAGGTAGGTTACCTTGTCTCTGTAAATAGCTGGCCTATCACTGTAAAGAGTAGATCTGTCCGTTTAAGCCTGGAGGCCGTCTTCACAGAGGTCCTGCTTGGAACACAGGTTCAATGGCATGCATCTTATCCCTGGAGAACCATAATCAAATTAAAGTGTGTCCCAAAAGAAGCAACAATAACCGCTCACAGGGCTACATATGAAAGATCCCAGAGCAGGGGACAGTGGATCCATGTTCAGCAGCCGGGGGACACAGAAGGGAGGTGACACCCTCTCTACTGAGTTGGATAGTAGCTCTGCCAAATTTGTGTTCTTCCTGGAACCCCAGAATGTGACCTTATTTGGAAGTCAGTCATTACAAGAGTAATTAGTTAAGCTGAAGAATAGGAGGGTACTTAATCCAATAGGACTGACGTCCCTAGATGAAGAAGAGGAGACACACACAAAGAATGCCATGCGATGGCAGCGGCTGCTGTTGAAATGATGCCTCTACAAGCCAGGGAATGTCAAGGATTGTGGGAAACTACTGGAGGCTGGGAGAGAGGCATGCAGCTGACCCTCCCTCAGAGGCTTCCAGAAACAGCCAACCTGGCCAATACCTTGCCAGCCTCTCCAAAACCGTGAGAGGATAAACTTCTGTTGTTTTAAGACACCCAGGTGGTACTTGTTAGGGAAACCCTAGGAAATCAGTGGAGCCTTGGTGATACAGTATTTAAGAGCTTGGCTGCTAGCTAAAAGGTCAGCAGTTTGAATCCACCAGCTGCTCCTTGGAAGCAGGATTGTTCTATACTGTGCTACAGGATCGCTATGAGTCAGAATCTACTGAATGACAAAAGGTTTTGGTGTTTTGAGGAAATTAGTACACCCACTTACACTAGGGGAAGCAGGAGCTAACTAGAAGCACAATGACAGGTTCTAAGTAACAGGAGAGGCTGGAAGTCCCAGAGAAAAGATGCTCTGAAGTGGGAGATGAAAGCAACTCTCTCCTGTGCTGTCAGCTGAGCAAAAGCACAGCCTCCTCGTGGCTTTCATTTGTGTGTGCACAAGGAGACTCAGCAGTCTACTGGGAGGGGTGAAGTTAAAAGAGCAGAGCCCTGAGAAGAGCCACCAGCCCTGCAGGAGGCTGGGCAAAGAGTGTGGGAGAGGAGCAGCGAGTGATCATAGGGGGCTGCAGAGGGTGGGAACTGCAGGGCCACCCCCTTCTTGGAGGACGGGACTCTGTGGAGCCTGGAGAGAGTCCCCTGACTGGCCCCATCTGCTTCTAAGTGTTGTCTCCACAATCCTAGCCTTACAGAGTGAGGGGCTGGGGCGGGGGTAGGGTGGGTGTCTTAGTTATCCAGTGTTGCTACAACAGAAATGCCACAAGTGGGTAGCTTTAACAAAAATAAGTCTATCCTCTCAGAGTTTAGGGGCTAAAAGTCTGAATTCAGGGCATCAGCTCAAGGGAAAGGCTTTCTTTCTCTGTCATCTTTGGAAGAAGGTCCTGGTCACCAATCTTTCCCTGATTAGGAGCTTTTTGGCATAGGGACCTTGAGTTCAAAGGATGTACTCTGCTTCCAGCTCCTCTGCCTTTTTTGGTGGTAGGAAGTTCCTTTCCTCTCTGCTCACTTCTGTCTTTTATATCTCAAAAGAGATTGACTCATGATACAACTTAATTCTGTAGACTGAGTCCTGCCTCATTAATATAACTGCCTTTAATTTCTCATTAATAGCATAGGGATTAGAATTTATAATACATAGGATAATGTTGAATGTACCATGGACCACCGAAAGAACAAACAGATCTATGCCAGAAGAAGTGCAACCAGAGTGCTCCTTGGAAGCAAAGATGGCAAGACTGTATCTTACGTACTTTGGACATGTTGTCAGGAAGGGTCAGTCCTGGAGAAGGACATCATGCTTGTTAGAGTGGAGGGTCAGCAAAAAAGAGGAAGACCCTCAACAAGATGGACACAGTGGCTGCAACAGTTGACATGATTGTGGACATGGCGCAAGACCGGGCTGTGTTTCATACTGTTGTTCATTGGGTCGCTATGAATTGGAACCGACTCAACGGCACCTAACAACAGCAACAGAATAATCACATCAGATGACACAATGGTGGACAATTGCAAAATACTGGGAATCATGGCCCAGCCAAGCTGACAGACATTTTTAAGGAACACAAGTCAATCCATAACAGCGGGGTTGAGAGATTCAGCAAACACAAACAAAAAGAACAGACAATTTTGAATTTTAAGATAAAAAGAAATAATTTTTAATGCAAATATATTCCAAATATTACATGTCAACCCCAAACTAGTTACTGCTGAAGGGTATCATCAATAGCAGAAAGACAGAAAGGTAGAGAAATAGGAAACTCAAGTTGTTGGAGAACCAGCATGTGGTGTGTGTGTGTGTATTTGTAGGGGTGTGTGTGTCTGTGTGTGGGGGGTGTGTGTACGTGTGTGAGAGAGATAGATTAAATGTCAGCACTGTTGCTGGCTGTAGGCTGACACTTGAGGAGCTAAAGAGTAGATAAAAATGATAAAAACTTGATTGCGCTGTAAAGAGAAAGCTGGTCATTTATGCAAACTGTCCACCATTTCTGATTTCTTAAGATATCTCCATCTTTTCTCTTCATGAGGACTGTTTGTAATTACAGCATCAAAACTATTTTTGAGAGTTTGCCAACCCCCTCTAGCTCCCACCTTGCTATGAAATCACTCCTGTTCTTTGCAAGGAGCCTTGGTGGCCCTGTGGTTAAGAGCTCAGCTCCTAACCGAAAGACTGGCGGTTGCAAACCCAGTTCTGCTCTGTGCTATAGGGTTGCTATTAGTCAAAATCAGCTCAATAGGGGCAGGTTTGTTCTTTGCAAGTGTGTCCCAGGGTCGGGGTAGACCCTTGATTATGCCCAGTCATCCCCTTCTCTGTCATCATGAAGAGTGAAACAACTAGGATATTTTCTCCTCTAAGTTCCTACCACCATGTGTCTCTATTGCAACTTTCTTGTTGGAAGGATTTCGATCTAGACAAGGAGTTTATCTAGCACTTCCTGTACTCCCTGGGAGATAAAATAACCAGTCGGGCAAATTACACATGCGCCGGATGTTCTGCTTTTAGCCAAATGATGTTTCCAAGAGATCTGCATAGGATGAATTCCCAGGTTCCAGAATCCAGCGTTGGACCAGTTTTATGGTCTCTATCAGAAACACATTCTCCATTGACTCTCTCTGACCTGGCTCTATCGTTTCTGTTCCCGTCTTGAGACACCCCCTTGCTCCTCTGTGTCACTGCACCAGGGAACATTGTAAATCGGCAGGTAGCCCTACATCTTCTTGATTCTCATCTTGTCTCTGCCTTCTTGGTAACAGAGAACGCTCGTTAGGAATAGCTCCTGACCTTTAGTTGTCCTGCCGTAGCCTAAAGATCTGTATCACTGGGAGTTTAGAGAGTTACGTGAGAATGTGTGGCAGCCTTGTGGATAACGCACTTCACTTAGTCACTGTTTCTGCTCTCTTTATCGTGTGATCGGGCATCTTAGACATCTGTAATCTCAGGTCTTAGGCTCTCCATGGAGGAACGGAGTCCTGGGGGTACAGTGTTGAAGCACTTGGCTGCTACCCAATAGGTCGAAACCCACCAGCTGCTCTGCAGGCGAAAGACGCGGCGGTCACCTCTCCAGTAAGGATGGTTGTTCTTATTGTTACGTGTCGTGCAGCTGGTTCTGACTCAGAGCCACCCTGTGCACCAGACAGAAACTCCGCGCAGCCCTGCGCCGCCCTCACCGCTGTGGCTCTGCTGGCCCCCGTCATTGCAGCCACGGTGTCAGTCCATTTCATTCAGGGTCTTTCTCTCTTTTCCCGAATCTCTGTTTTACCGAGCATGATGGCCTTCTCCAGGGACTCATGCCTCCTGATAAAATGTCCACAGTACATGAGACTAAGTCTTTCCATCCTGGCTTCTGTACTTCTTCCAGGACAGATTTGTTCATTCTTCTGGCGAACGTGCTGTGTTTAGTATTCTTTGCCAACACCATAATCCAAAGGCATCAATTCTTCTTTGATCTTTCCTATTTGTTGTTCAGCTTTCAGATGCGTATGATCCAGTTGAAAACACCATGGCAGGGGTCAGGCGCACACTATTCCTCAAAATGATTTCTTTGCCTTGTAACACTTTACACAAGAGAGTTTTTGCAACACATTTGCCCAATGCATTACATTTGATTTCTTGACTGTTGCTTTAGTCTTTTCTCCACTTACCTGCTTGTTGGCCCAGTTGTAAGGATTTTTATTTTCCTTATGCTGAGATGTAGTCCATGCTGAGGAGTGTGGTCTTTGATCTTCATCAATAAGTGATTCAAGTCCTCTTTTCTTTTAAGAGCAGGGCTGTGTCATCTGCATACCACAAGTTGTCAATGAGTCTTCCTCCAATCCTGATGCCATGTTCCTCTTCATAGGGTCCAGCATCTCAGATTATTTGCTCGACAGACAGATTGAATAAGTACAGCGAAATGTCGTAACCCTGAAGCTCACTTTTCCTAATTTTAAATTACAAAGTATCCTCTTGTTCTGCCTCAACAACTGGCCCTTGTTCTGTATACAGGCTCCTCGTCAGCACAATTAAATCTGGAATTTCCATTCTTCACAGTATTTTCCGTAGTTTGTTACGATCCACCGTCAAATGCCTTCGTGTAGTCAGTAAAACCAGGTAAACATTTTCCTGGTGTTGTCTGCTTTCAGCCAAGATCTACCTGTCTTCAGCAACGACATTGTCTTCTAAATCTGGTTTTAATTTCTAGCAGTACTCTGTTGATGCACTGCTACAACCACTTTACATTATCTTCAGCAAAATTTTACTTCCATATGATATGAGGATTGCCAATTATGTCTGCAAAAACTCATCCTAGACAAAGTGGACAGACCTCAGTGCTGAATGTCACTATGGTCACCTTCGAAGTCCTCTGCTTGGGAAATTATGTGCTGACACCAGCACCTAGGCCACCCTTCAGAGGAATTTTGGAATTCTTTCTGGAATGGCGTTCAGAGTGATCATCGTATTACTCTTGATGTTCTGAATGTCAGCAAAATGTGTTCCTTTTGATACATCCTTTATCTTTAGGTAAAGAAAAAAGTCATTGGGGACCAGATCAGGTGAGTAGGAAGAGTGTTCCGCTACAGTTATTTGTTTCCTGGCTAAAAGCTCCCTCGCAGACAGCTATAGAATTAGGTTTGTGAACTTGCCGCCATCCTACCGTGTACAATGATCATTCCACAGAGAGTTCCAAGATTGCTTTGAAGAGTGGACTACATGCTAGCATTGGTGCATAACTTCCCAAGGGGAGTACTTCAAAGGTGACTGTAGTGATATTCAGCAGTGAGGTCTGTAGCACTTAGAACAGTTAAATTCACAGAGTGAATTGTTAGACCTTGTGTTAATGATACTGTTTGATAATTTCTGCATTTTGTTAAATCACCTTTCTTTGGGATGGGTGCAAATATGGATCTCTTCCAATCGGTTGGCCAGGAATCTGTCTTCCAGAGTTCTTGGCATAGTGAATACTTCTGGCACTGCATCTTTTTTTTAAGCATCTCAAATGGTATTATGTCAATTTCTGGAAACTTCTTTTTTTCTTCAATAACGCCTTCAGTACAGCTTAAACTTCTTCTTTTGGTATCATCAGTTCATGATCATGTGTCCTGAAAACGGGTGGAGCAGTGCTACTGTGCTTTACAGGGCCACCTTGAGTCAGAAGTGACTTTACAGCAGTAGCCTTTTGGTTTTTGCAGAGGGACAGTGGATTTTCTTGCTCATCTTGTTGTAGTACACATCTCTTGCTTTGGTCTGCCCAGAGCCCCTGCCCTCCTCCTGCTTCTAATCATACCAGCTTCCTCTTCCTTTGGAAACTGCCCGCCTCCTTCTCCCATGTCTCTACTGGGACCATCCATCACAACATCCCATGCTCTGGCCACTGGGAAGCACGAGCCACCCAGGCAGTTTCATTTCATCTTCCCATCACAGGAATAGGCTCCTGGGAGAGCACAGGACCAACCTGGAACAGAGGCTTCCCCAGGAGCATCTCTAAGGTCACTAGTCGGGTGACACGTATCCACTGATATGGACAACAGTGCTCACCATTTCTGCTGCATAAGAGACCCCCATTCTTAGAGGAGAGTAGAGCTGAGGGGGGCAGGCATCAGAGACACCTGATGATGTCATTTGAGTCCCTGCATCCAGGATGCCTATGGCCCCCCTACTCCTGGACTTCTGCTTTTTGCTTGAGCTGATCCGAATTGAGTTTATTACATGTGGCCAGAGAGTCCTGACAAACACATGATTTTGTCTACTTTTCTCCTCAGACGTCACAGATGTTTAATGACCACCTACTCTGTGCCAGTATATGCATCTTTTCCCACAGTTCTCTCAACATCAGTTCTGTCAACTAGGCTGATCATCTTCAGTGAAAAACGAGGCTGAAGGGATCATACAGCGAGGAGATAGCTCTGCTGGAATCTAAATGCAAATTGTTTTACTCCAAATTCAGTTGTCATGCCTTTTTTTTTTCATTGTGACTCATAGATAGAAATGCATTTCTAGATTATGGCCAAGTACACGCATACTCTATTAGAGTGAACCATATGAAATTGCAGCCATTTGTCTGTTCTAACCTAAGAAATGATAGTTTTGTATAGTTCACTATCTATGTAATGCATAACAGAAACAAAATGTCATGAAGCAATACCTACCCTTGTTAGGTTTTGACAAAAAATGTGTGTATCAGTTTGGCTGGCCACAATTTCCAGTATTGCATGATTACCCATCATTTCATCATTTAATGAGATTTTCCTATGTATTGTAAATTCTATTGCTGTGATTTAATAAAATGGATTATCAGCATTTATACTGAAGAGGTCTACAAAATTGGATAGTGTCTAAGCCAGTCTCTTTATTTTATTTTTTTTATTATGACTGAGTGAAAATGTACATTCCCATATAAATTTGCATGCCCACCTATATGCAGCTTCCACTGCTCTCCCTGCCCGGTGACAGCACACTATTCCTCTCTGCTCCATACATGTCTCATCCTCCTGACAGACTCTTTTCCCCTCCTCTCTACCCACTCCCCTTCCTCCAGCCAGAGGTCCGCAGGATGATATCCTATAGATACATAGAACCATAAAGTGCATCCAATATATGGTCACTCTGCGTTGCCAAATCCAATCCGTTCGTGTCCAAAGAGTGGACCTTCATTATGCTTTATGGGCAAGGGCAGCATCAGGGCCAGGGGCCATGCTCCGAAGCCACTGGACCATCAATTGCAGTCTTTTAGCGGAGATCTCAGGGAGCACCCCTTTTATTCTTGCGTTGGCAGTGAGACTCAACTTTGTGAGCTCCATCGTAAGCCAACATCTTTTTGATATATAAAAGAGAGAATCAAGTAGAGAGAGAATGGGACTTCCTACCACCAAGAAAGAAGTGTGGGAACACGGTGTGTCCTTTGAACCCAGGAGGAGCTCCTAGACAGGACTCAGCACCCTGAATTTGGACTTGCAGCCTACTGGACTGTGACAGAATAAACTTCTCTTTGTTAAAACATTCACTTACAATATTTCTGTTATAGCAGGGCTAGAGGACTAAGACAGGTGTTATATGCTGTAATGCCTCTATTCTATCCTACTTCATCTTTTAAAATGATTTTATGACACATTAATGAACTGTGACCTATGGTTTCAAAAACCCTGTCCTACAATGAACCACACTGGTAAGCATTCTTCTTGTAAGTTTTTAATCCGGTTTGTTGAAGTTCACTTGAGATCCCCTGTGGTGAATTATCAGACACAGATGTCCTTCAGCCTCATTCCATGCAGAGCTCATTTGGCCTGGATTTGCTTCAGAGTTATCTCATCTTCTTGGTCACATCTGGCTCAGGGATTTGGGGGACTCACCACAAGGACTTCACTAACTAAATTAAAAGGGGTACACCCTCTTGCAAAAATTAAAATGATGGCTCAATAAATATTACAATAGAAAACATAGTGCCTTTAGCCCACGGTGAGATCCAAGCTTATCCAAGTGTATTTGGTTAACGTTTAGACAGAGAAGAGTTGATGTTTTTGAATTTCCTTGCCTGAGAACGTTTGTATTAGCTGAGAGAGGAGGCTGCAGGCTCTGATGTAGGGAGAAATATGGTGAAGAAGGCAGGCGGACGTCTGTTGCTTGTCTGGCCTGGAGGACCGGTGTCCAAATCCTGGGTGGAGGGGGCCTCCAAGTGCTCTGGCTAGGGAGGGCTCTGTTGGCACCAGGGCGCAATATGTCACATGAGATGGAGACAGTGAGGAGTGGGTGGTGGGAGGGCGCTGAGGACTCTTGGATATTGTCAGCATCCTCACAGGAGCAGCTCCAGAGCAGGAGGCCAATGAGGGGTGCCCAGCAGAAACCGAGGTGCAGAAACTGCATCTGGGCAATCAAATGCGTGGCTGGAGGCCCTAAGGGACAGTGAAAAGTCCTTAAGGGGCTCCTTCTGGGTGCCAGGACCCAACACCAGCAGGTAAGTGTAGCAGCCTGTAAAGTATGGATCATTGCTGCTACGGGAACTTCACTGGATCATCCAAAAACAAATAGACCAAAAAACCCAGTGCCACTGAGTGGATGCCAACTGATAGCAACCATATAGGACAGAGCAGAACTGTCCCATGGCACTTCCAAGGAGGGCTTGGCAGACTGGAACTGCAGACCTTTTGGTTAGCAGCCGTAGCACTTAACCACTACGCCACCGGCTTTCACTGGGTGGCAGGTGTAGAGAAGTTCAGGTTCCATTAAGCAAACCCAACCGTATGATGGAACACAGCATTTGGGAGAATGTTACACTTTCATGATCATATTCTGCAAAGCTCGCAACAGGCCTACAAGGTTGTGGGGAGGGTGGTGGGTGTTAAGTAGCTTGACCAAGGTAGTGAGCCATGCTGTTTATGAATGCAGCCAGGATTCAAACCCAAGTCTTCAGGTCGCTTGTGTCTGTTCTTTCCACTGTGCAGGTTGTTTCCACGGCAACTCTATTAAAATGCCCAAACACTGTGGAGAGCAGGAGAGAAAGAAAACCAGGAGGGAGAAAGGCAAGGCGCCAACTCCCCCAGCCCTCCCCTTGTCTCCAGAGCACTTCCTGGCCCTGGCGGTGAGTCACTAAGTGGTCTCTCCCTCCTTTTTCTTGGGGCTGTGGCAACCCTTCTCCCTTCGCCTGCTCAACCGGCTTACAGTCTCTCTTCAGAATTGACTGGGGAAGCCAGACCTTGAGGGTGCCTCCCCTGGGTGAGGTAGGATGCAAGAGGCTGCTGTAGCTCCTTCTGGTCCCCTGTGGCTCCTCCTGGGACCGCTCATCCAGCCATCACTGGTAGGGTAGCACAGAAAGTCACCGAGGGGAGCTTTCCTGTCTCCACTTCTCTTTGGAGGGAGAACGGCACTCAAGAAAAACTTCTTAGAGACTGTGGACAAGTATAATGACAAAATGATAAAAGCCACCATGTGTTGAGCAGCTACTGTGAAGCAGACCTCGTGTTTGTGTTTCATATTCAATACGTAATATTTCTACTGAGAGCATGACCATGCCCATTTTACAGATGAGGATGTCTCAGTCATCTAGATGGCTTTAACAAAGAGAGGTGTATACTCTCATGGTCTAGGAGGCTAGAAGTCTGAATTCAGGACATAACTCCAGGGGAAGTCTTTCTCTCTCAGGTGGTTATGGGGGAGGGTCCTTGTCATCAGTCTTCACCAGTCAAGGATCTTCTAAGTGCAGAAACTCTGGATCCAAAGACACACTTCTATGTGCTCTTGTTTCTTGGGGGTAAGAGTCCCTATGTCTCTGCTCGCTCCTCTCTTTTTTATCAGGAGATTGATTTGTAACACAACCTAGACTGAGCCCTGCCTCACTAATGGTCTGTGACCTTGCCTCGTAAGCATCACAGAGGCAGGATTTACCACACATGGAAAAAGCACATCCAATGACAAAACGGTGGACGATCATGCAATACTGGGAATCACAGCTCGCCAAGTTGACACATACTTCGGGGAGACACAATTTAACACACAGCAGGATGTAACCTTTCCAGTGTCATGTGTGTGGTAAGAAGCAAACCTGGCATGGGACCAGGTGCTCCTTGGTCCTACTTTTCTATCTGGAGCCTTCCAACCACACCTTGTTGCTCTGGGGACTCACTTTGTCCATTCTAGACGGCAAGGGCACTGGTGTGTGGGAAATGAAGCAATGACAGCCTCAGAATGAGTCCTGCAGGTAAACAAATTCACCTGTTTCCAGCTGGCATGCGACAGATACATGGTGGTCCAGGTGAGATGGCTGTTAAATGTTAACCGTAAGTTGCCGCTCTAGTGTCTTTGCAGGAGTCCCTGGGTGCTGCAAATGGTTAATGTGCTCACTTGGCTGCTAACTGAAAGGTTGGAGGTTTGAATCCACCCAGAAGTACCTCAGAAGAAAGATCTGTCGATCTTTTTCCAAAACATTAGCCACTGAAAACCTCGTGGTGCACAACTCCGTCTGCCATACACAGGGTTGCCATGGGTTACAACTCACTAGACATTAACTGATGTTTAAAACAAAAAGTGGGTATCACTGCAGAACCCTAGCCACCCTGGCCCCTTCCGCAGGATCTCCTCGCAATCCAGCAACTAAAGGGCTATCGCGCTGACCACCAGAGTGGTCATGCTATACCAGCTGTTAACATGTCTTAGCATCACTCCTACCAGGGCTGATGAAAGCTACGGAGGCTCTTGGAAGCTGAGCAGTTTCTACAGTGCTTAGCTGGGATCTAACGTAAGAAAACACCTTGCTTCCAGGGACAGCTCTTGGGTAATGAGGTAGATCCCGAACATGAGGAGTAGCTAGCCCTAAAGGAGGTTTGCTCAAGGATCTCTCATTCACCACACAGAGAAGATGCGTGCCTACAAAAATGGCCAGAGGGTGAAATTTCCAGACAAGTACTATTTGCTTGCTGATTCCCTTGATAAAAATCAGAACTAAACTGTCACGGGTAGCTCCTTGCCAATCGACATAGGGACGCGTCTCTGATCTGGCAGGGCTTGAGACAGTGGCTGTGCCTGAAGCACTGGAATGCTCATGGCTTTTGTAGGGCTTGGTGAACTTGCAACACTTCACTGACCTCCCATCCACAGCCACCCCTCTGCTGTCAGGGTGTAGGAAGTTTTCCAGTTTTGGAGAAAAGTGACTCCACGTGAGAACATCTGGAACTTGTCTCTTCTCTCTTTTTTCTGCAGAGCAATTATCATACTCTCTCATTTATCAGATGCTGGACCAGCTGGTCAATATATACTAGCTCATTTATTCCTCATCTCATTTATTACGTTCATTTTATAGAAGAGGAAACTGAGGCCTTAACAAATTCTCCATGTTACCTCAGCTAGTAACTCGTAAAGCCAATTGTTAAACTCAAGTTCACTGGCTTTCAAATCTCCTGTTCACTCTACTCTATACTGAACTACACTGCTTGATAGTGTGGGTGGACAAGACTTCTCAGACTTGAAGACTCATCCATGGTCTGGCTACTGCCTCGCGCTCTGACCTCATCCTGTGCTTTGTCCCCACTGACTGTACTTTGTCCCCACCGACTGTGCTTCGCTCCCCACTGCCTGTGCTTCAGCTACACAGACCTTCCTTCTGCCCCTCAGGTGTGTCCGCTTTCTTTCCTCCTCTGTGCTTTCACTCTTATGCTGAAATACTTTGCTCTGCCTGAATACTAAGAATGTCTCAAGTTCTGTGGACATACAGATATACAAGACACAGTCCAAGTCCTTAAGAAACTTACCATCTAGTGATGGAGGCAGACTCACAAGTAGATAATTACAGTACAATCTAGTGAATTTAATAATAATTATAAAAAAACTGTTGAGTTGATTCCAACTCATATTCAATAACAGGGCTCTCTAAAGACAGCAGAAGTGCAGAGAAACGGGGTGTGTCTGTGTGTGTGTCCATGTGAGAGAGAAGACTTTATAGATGAATTATGCTGAGCTAAGTTTTAAAGTTGGAAACTGGTGACATAGAGGTTAAGTGTTACTGGCTGCTAACCAAAAAGGAGGCAGTTTGCATATATCAGGTGTTCTTTGGAAACTCTAAGGGGCAGTTCTACTCTGTTCTTTAGGGTTGCTATGAGCTGGAATCACCAGAAGCAAGTCTTAAAGAGCAAGCAAGTGTGGATAAGACTGAGTGTGTGTAGGTAAGGGAAGATCATGGCACATTTCAGGCAAAGCGCATCATACTAGGAGAAACTCAAATAATACCAGGAGAAACAGTGATGCCCATGAATGAGAAATCTGCAGTTCGATGTTTCTGGAACATAAAGTGCTAGGAGACGCAGTTGGAGAGAGAGATAAGAGTTACACTGTGAAAGACTCTGTGGGTAGGGGGACCAAACAATCTATTGTTGAAGCTAGGAAGCTTAGAGTGAGAGGGCACTAGTGACTGGAAAACTCTGGCAACAGAAATAAACCAGAACTCTCCTGGGGAAGCTGGGATGTGTGGTCACTCACAGCTTGAGACCCGACTCAGACACTTGAGCCTGTGCACAGCAGGGAGCAGTGAGATGTGTTAAACAGGGGCTTGGAATGGATGGCAAAATAGACGGATTTTTTTTTTTTTAAAAGGTGACTTTATTGTATTTTGGATGGAGGTATAAACCACAAAATTAGTTCCCAACCAGCAATTTCTACATACTGTTCAATGACTTTGGTTATATTCTTCACATGGTGCCAATATTTTCCTTATTTCCAGTCTAGTAATTCCTTTCCCATTAATTTAGTTTCACTGTCCGCTGACTTTCTCATTCATGCTTTAGGGTAAGTTTTGATGATTTGGACTTTTAAATGAGTGCAATATTCAAGGGTGATGTTGTTTACTCTTTGAGTTAATCTGCTACTTAGCTAAAAAGGTGACTTCGGGGGATAGTTTTGGTTCAAGATTTAAAGAGTATCTCAAGGCAATAGCCTTGGAGATCCCTCCAGTCTCAAAAGGGCCCATAAGCCTGGATTTTTTTTGAGATTCTGAAGTTCTCTTCCATATTTTTCTCCCATTCTGTCAGGATTCATTTGTTATGTTCCTGATCAACACATTCAGTAATGGTATCTGGGCATCATCTAGCTCTTCTGGTCTCAAAGTTGAGGAGGCTGTGGTTCCTGAAGACAATTAGTGCTGTAGATTGATTCCTTCTCTGATTCTTGAGTTTCCTTCTTTCTCTCTTGTCCAGATGAATAGATGCCACAAGTTCTGTCTTAGATGACCACTCAGAAGCCTGTAAGACACCAGACACTACTCATCAAACTAGGAGAGAAAACATGCACTTCATGGCCCAGTCATCCCATGACGCTATGACCCTACAGACTTAGCTTTTGAAGGATCATTCAATCAACCCTGAGGTGGATGAATTGGAAGGGGGCCAGGATCAGGTAGGAAGACCACTTAAGAGGCTGTAGGCAGAGCAGTAGAGAGAGATGGAATGGGATGGAGGTGATGAAGATGGAAACAGAGTTTATTAAGGAGGGAAGGAATATTGAGGAAGAAAGAACTTTAGGATTTTATGACTGACAGCAGGGGGAGGGATAAATAAATGACATCCCTCAGGTTTCTAATTAGGGAATGGGGTAGATGTTAGTGCCACCTTCTAACGTGTACAACGGATTCAGGAAACACATACTGAGGTTAGCTTTGGACAGTTGAGTCTGAAATGCCCGTGGGTTGCTATAGGACTGCTATGAGTCAGAATCAGCTTGATGGCAATGGGGCTTTTGGGATGGGTTATCCGGCTGGAGATGCCAAGTAGACTATTTGTTGCGAGCCTGACTCGTGGGGACGGGGCTTGAAGGCTTACCTGGAGCTCATCAGAATGTGGGAGGAAATCAAGGAAATGAAGGAAATTCATCCCCAAGTGTATTCAGTGAGAGGAACGGCAGGCTGACACTATTTCCCATTCTCTTAGCAAGTTTCTTTCAAGAAATAAATTTCAGTGGAAGAATTTTTAATTAACACTCTAACAACTTGTCAAAATTAATGAGTTTGTGACTTCCTGTGCAAAAATCTGCCTCAGGTTCTCCAAATTCTTAATTATGTTGTTATTTTCCACAAATTTTATTTTTGTTAGTTACATGTGATGGAATCCTGGTGACACAGTGGCTAAGAGCTATAGCTGCTAACCAAAAAGATTGGCAGCTCAAATTGACCAGCCACTCCTTGGAAACACTATAGAGGCAGCTCTACTCTGTCTTCTTGGGTCTCTATGAGTCAGAATCCACTTGACAGCCACAGGATTTTGTTTGGTTTTCGGTTCCATCTGGTATGGCTCATTGGTCCTTGCTTGTGAGGTTAGGCTTTATACTCATTGTTTTCCTGTCCTCACTACGTCTGCTAACCAAAAGGTTGGCAGTTCGAATCAACCAGGTGCTCCTTGGAAACTCTATGGGGCAGTTCTACTCTGTCCTATAGGGTTGCTGTGAGTTGGAATCAGCTTGACAGCATGGGGTTTGGTTTTTGCTTTTATCTTCCCCTGGAGACCAGCACTGGTGGTAGACTACCAGGAATGCATCTGGGCTGGACTTCTATTTTCTAACTTCTTCACTTCCTTTTTTTCTATTTTATTCAATTTGTTTTTGAATTGAAATGTATTCTGCAAAAACATCTCTCCTGTTCTTAGCCCTCGGCCACACAGTCCCTATCTGTGTCCCAGGTAACCATTGTCATCGATTTCTTATATGACCTTCCAGAGCTTCTGCAGCATGAATGAGCAAATACAAATATATATTCTATTCCTCCCCCATCTGTACATAAAAGGTTTTAGAGTACACTTAAAGTTCTGACTTAATTGTTCTAAGTGCTACATATCTCATTGCTGAAGATCACTACAGTCACCTTGAAGTACTCTCCTCGGGAAGCTATGCACTGATACCAGTGACTAGTTTACCCTTCAAAACAATTTTGGAACTCTTTCTGGAATGGCCATTGCACACAGTGGCAAGGTTGCAAGTTTGAATTTAACTGTGTAGTTGTCTGTGAGGGAATTTTTAGCCAGTAAACAAAGCTGTATTGGAACGCCCTCCCTACTCAACTGATCTGGCCCCCAGTGACTTTTTCTTTACCTGAAGACTGCTTTGACAGGTGGAGTAGATGCTGGCATCAGTGGATAACTTCTCAGAGGAAGTACTTCAGAGGTGACCATAGTGATATTCAGCTATGAGGTATGTAGTACATTTATTAGTATGAGTTCGCAACTTAATTGTCAGACCACGTATACCTTGGGATCAAGAGAATGAAATGCAAAGCACCAAATACAAGACCCTTTTCATAGCAGAATGTGGAGAAATTCAACATTCTTTTAAGACTATAACTTATTTAGGTAGACCCCCTACTGATAAACTTTTGGACTATTCCCCAAATTTTCCATTACAGACATCATGTAACAAAAGACCTGTGCATATGTTGTTCAGCAGTCGTCTAAGTATACCACATACAGGTAGATTCCTAGGTGTGGAATTGCCGGTTTTGATATTTTATTGTTGTAGATACTGCCAAAGTGTCTTCCACAGTGGTGACATCAGCCCTTATTCATATCACGAATGTGTGGAAGTTATTCTTTCCCACAGCGTTATCTGCAGCACGTAGTATCAGACCATCAGCTAGAAAGTGATAGTTTAGGGCAGTTCTAACTTGCATTACTCTCTTTGCATGAAGAAACTCTGATGACGTAGTGGCTAAGTACTATGGCTGCTAACCAAAAGGTTGGCAGTTTAAGTCCACCAGGTGCTCCCAGGAAACTCTATGGAGCAGTTCTACCCTGTCCTCTAGGGGCGCTATGAATCAGAATCGACTTGACAGCAGTGGATTTGCTTTTGGGACGTATATCTGTACTTGCCCTTTCCCTGCAAACTATTTTCTACCAACTTCATTTTCTATCAGATTACTGGCCTTTCTGTTAATTTTGCCTGGGATTGCCAGATCTTTTTCTGTGACATAACTTGCATTTACTTTGCCTAGTTTTCCATTTTAAAAGCATTCCTTTTTCGAAGGCACTGGGGTGGGTTTTTTGGTGTTTGTTGCCATGCAAATTTTTTCTCATTATTTTCAAATTCAAGAGGCTACTTTTGTCATGTTCTAAATTGCCATATGTATTTGGATCTATGTATCCATGTCTTTTCTGTGGCTTTATGGTATACTATTATGCTGTTTTAATTACGTATATGCTGTTTTAATTGCTGTTGTAATTTGTTTAAATATTTGATAGGGCTACTTTCTTCTCATCTGTTCCCACTGTCCCCCCTCCTCCTCCTCACTATTCTTGCTGAGTTTTTTTCCATTTGAACTTCACCATCGGTTTGTCTACATTTGAAAAAATAGTAACCACCTACTATTGGTATCTGTACTGAGATTAAGAACTGGCATCTTTAAGCTGTCAAGCCTTCTGATAAAAAACTTGAAGTATCTTTCTCATTATTTCAAATCTACTTTTGTGACATTCAGGGTTCATCAGCTCTGATGTGAGAGCACTGCAGAAATCAGGGCTGGAGAGGGGAAAAATAGGGCAGGCACGTCATTCTGTGCTCAGCACTATTCTTAGTGGGTTTGTTAACAGAAGGGAAGATAGGGATGAGGGGCTGTGAAGTTTGAGTCAACTGTATTTATCAGGACTCTGGGATTGTGTCTAAGAGGTGTTTTCAATCTAAGCTTCCATCCTTACAACATAAACTTAAGAAACTGGCTTTGACTTCCTGAGCCTTTTTCTACATGGTAAGTGGGTGTCAGAATGGATACTTTTGGTACAGTGTTGTACAGTGGGCTGTCACCAAAGACAGTGCCTTCCGGTAACCCATGCCATTGCCCCCTAGCCAGTGGGGTGGTGAGGAAGCTGTCCAGCGCTATGGACAATCACACACATGTCCCCATCTTCCACCATCACCAGTGCACAGCTAACCCCTAAGTTCTCTCTTTAGCTCTAAACTCGGGAGTCTTGCTGGTGCTGTAGTTAAAGTGGCTGGCTACTAACGCAAAGGTTGGCAGTTTGAACCTACCAGCTGCTCTACCTGAGACAGATGTGGCAGTCTGCTTCCATGAAGATTATAGCCTGTGACATGGAAGCTCTATGGGCTGATCCAAACTCCCCGAGGGACCGAGTCACTGGGCCGAGGGCTGTGGGGACTTGGTCTCAGGGAAGATCCAGCTCAACTGGGATAAAATACTTTATAAAGAAAATGTTCTATACTCCACTTTGGTGAGCTGTGTCTGGGCTCTTAGGAGCCTGTGACAGGCCTTCTAAGGTATTCCACTGTCTCATTCCTTCAGGAGGAAAGGAGAAAGAAGAAAACTGAAGGTACAAGGGACACATTACTCAAAGGAACTAAGATCCACACTACCACGGCCTCCACCAGACTGAGCCCAGGGCAATGACAGGGAGCCCCGCTACCCCCACTGAGTGCTCTGACAGGGATCACAATAAAGGCTCCCCGACAGCACAGTAGAAAAATGTAAAACTAAATTCTAACTTACAAAAAAGGTAAGGCTGGCCTGGCAGAGACTGGAGAAACCCCGCTAGTACGGCCCTTGGATACCCTTTTAGCTCAGTAATAAAGTCATTTCCAAGGTTCACCCTTCAGCCGAAAATTCCAGAGGCCCATAAAACAAAACAAGACTGTAGGGGCCCGCTAGCCCGGGGGCAAGGATGAAAAGGCAGGGGAGGACAGGAAAGCTGGTAATAGGGAACCCAAGGACAGAAAGGGGGAGCGTTGACATGTCAAAGCATTGTTAGCTAATGTCATAAGACAATATGTGTACTGTCTAATGATTATTTAATGATTACTTATTTAATAATTAATTATTTAATGATTATCTGATGAGTTAGATCCAACTTGATGGCACTTGGCTTGGCAATGATTAATTTCTCCAACTAAAGTACAATTAAAAAAAAATATTACATCCTTGTAAACCCTATGGGGCAATTTTCTCTCTTATGAGATCTGACAATTAGGTTTGCTAACCTACCACCATAAGCTTACACTGGCAGCACTGTACAAACAACTTGGTAAGGTTTCATAACCTTGGTATATTGTGTCTCACAGCTGTGACCATGTCAATGTGTGGCAGTATCTTGCTGAGTGGCATTTATTATTGTTGTTGCATGTTTTTGTGTGCCATTGTGAGAACGGCAGAACTTGAATTAGAGCAATGAACAAACATTAAATTTCTTACTAAACTTGGCAACACTAGAAGTAAAATCAGGGATATGTCAGTCCAAGTGTATGGGGACAATGCCATGAAGAAAATGGCTGGTGTACAAGTGGATTAAACATGTTTCTGAGGGGAGAGATAGTGTGACTGATGACAAGAGGTTGGAGTGGCCAGTAACGAGCAGAACTGATGAAAATGTTGCAAAAGCTCATTGAATTAGGAGTCAAGATCATCAGCCGGCTGTGAGAAGCACAGCAGACCAAGTAAATATCAACAGAGAAACAGTTAGGAAAACCTTACCTGAAAATCCTGGCACAAGAAAGGTGTGTGCAAAAATGATCCTGAAGGAGCTCACCAATGAACAAAAGCAAAGGAGGGTCAAAGTTGGCCAAGACCTTTTCCAGAGGCAAGATGATGTCTTTTGGGCTGTGTTATCACTGGTGATGAAACACGGGTGTACCAACACAGCCTTGAAACAAAATGTCAAAGTGCGTAACGGGAGTCAGCCAATTCTCCATAAGCGAAAATGTTCTGTCAGTCCCAATCAACAACCAAAACGATGTTGCTAACCTTCTGTGATACCAGAGGGGTTGTCCATTATGAATTTGTGCCAACTGGACAATCCATTAACCAAATTTACAACCTGGGAGTGCGTTTTAAAAAGGCTGCATGAAAAAGTTGGATGAAAACAACCTGAACTTTTGCCAACAATTCAGGGCTCCTGCATCGTGGCCATGCACCAGCTCATGCAGCTCTGTCTGTGAGGGAGTTTTTAGCCATTCAACAAATAACGGTATTGGGACACCCTCCTTGTTCACCTGGTCTGGCCCCCCGTGACTTTTTTCTTTACCCAAAGATAAAAGAATTATGGAAAGAAGACATTTGGATGACATTCAGGACACCAAGGGTAATACAACGACAGCTCTGATGGCCATTCCAGAGCAAGAGTTCCAAAACTGCTTTGAAGGGTGGACTAGGCACTGGCATAGATGCATAGCTTCCCAAGGGGCATACTTCGAAGGTCACCATAGTGATATTCAGCAATGAGAAGCGTAGCACTTTTTCTAGGATGAGTTTGTGAATGTAATTGTCAGACATTGTATACAGTCACTATGCTTCAGAATTGATTTGATGGATGGTGACAGGTAACTCCACCTCTGATATACCACTTTCTAATTTCTTGTTGTTGTTGTTAGGTACCATTGAACCACTTCTGACTCATAGCAACCCTATGCACAACAGAATGAAACATTGCCTGGTCCTGTGCCGTGTCCACAACCATTTTTATGTTTAAGCCAATGGTTGAAGCCACTGTGTCAATTCTTCCAGTTAAGAGTCTTCCTCTTTTTTGCTGATTCTCCAATTTACCAAACATAATGTCCTTTTGTAGGGATTGACCCCTCCTGACAACATGTCCAAAGTATGCAAGAAGCAGTCTTGCCATCTTTGCTTCCAGGGAATACTCTGGTTGTACTTCTTCAGGGACAGATCTGCTTTTTCTGTTGGGAGTCCATGGTATATTCAATATTCGTCTCCAGCACCACAATTGAAAAGCATCCTCTGTCTTCCTTATTTATTGTCCAGCTTTCCCAGGTGTGTGATACAATTGAAAATACCACAGTTTGGGTCAGGCGCACCTTAGTCTTCAAGGTGACACCTTTACTTTTCAACACTTTAAAGAAGTCTTTGGCAGCACATATGAGGACTGCCAATTAAGTTCTTGAACTCCTCCTAAAAAAGTGCTACGTACCTCATTGCTGAATACTGCTGTGGTCACCTTCTAAGTACTCCCTTTGGGAAGTTATGCACCGACACCAGTGCCTCGTCCACTCTTCAAGGCAGTTTTGGAACTGTTTTTTTCTGGAATGGCCATCAGAGCTGTCTTTGCATTACCCTTGAGGTCTTGAATGTCATCAAGATGTCTTCCTTTCAGTATATCCTTTACCTTTGGGTAAAGAAAAAAGTCACTGGGGGGCAGATCAGGTGAGCAGGGAGGGTGTTCCGATACAGCTATTTGTTTATTGGCTAAAAAATTCCTCACAGACAACTACACAGTTAGATTTGTAAACTTGCCACCATGCTACCATGCACAATGACCATTCCAGAAAGAGCTCTAAAACTCCTCTGAAGGATTGACTAGGCACTGGCATCCGTGCATAGCTTCCCAAGGGGAGTACTTCGAAGGTGACCATGCCAATGCTTAGAACATTTAACTTTGTGGACTTCATTGCCAGACCTTGTACTCCCAGTGCAATGCATCTTTTGATTTCCTGGCTGCTGCTTCCACAGGTGTTGATTGGGGAACCAAGTAAGAGGAAATCTTTGAGAACCACAGTCTTCTCTCTGTTTACAATGATATTGTTTACTGGCCCGGATGTTGAGGTGTAATTCTTACTAAAGGCTGTGGTCTCTGATCTTCTGCAATAAGTGTTTCAAATCCTCTTGGCTTCCAGCAAGCAGGATTGTGTCATTTGCATAACACACGTTGTCAATGAGTCTTTCTCCAATCCTGGTGCTTTGTCCTACTTCATGTGGTCCAGCTTCTGAGATTATTTGCTTGGCATGCAGATTGAACATATATGTTGAAAGGATACAAGCCTGACGCACACCTTTCCCAACTAAACCATACAGTGTCCCCTTGTTCTGTTCAAACAACTGCCTTTTGATCTACATACAGATTCCTCATGAGCACAGATAAGTGTTCGGGGATTTCCCTTCTTCACAATATTATCCATAATTTGTCATGACCTACACAGTAGGATGCCTTTGCACAATCAATCAAACAAGGGTAGACATCTTCCTGGTATTCTCTGCTCTCAGCTGAGATCCATCTGATGTCAGTAATAATATCCCTGATTCCATGACCTCTTCTGAATCCAGTTTAAATTTCTGGCAATTTCTTGTCAATATACTGTTGCATTCCCTTTTGAATGAACTGTAGCAAAATGTTACGTGCATATGATGTTGTTCTGTAATTTCCACATTCAGTTGGATCACCTTTCTTGGGAATGGACATAGTATGGATGCCTTCTGGTCAGTTGGCGGGGTAGCTGTCCTCCAAATCTCTTGTTGTAGATGAGTGAGCACTTCCAGGGTTGCATCCATTTGTTGAAACATCACAACTGATATTCCATCAATTCCTGGAGACTTGTTTTTGCCAGTGTCTTTAATGCAGCTTCAAGTTCTTTTAGTACTGCTGGTTCCTGATCATACATATGCTACCTCTTGAAATGGTTGAATGTTGGTTGACCAGTTCTTTCTGGTACAATGACTGTGTGTATTCCTTCTATCTTCTTTGGATGCTTCCTGAGTTGTTTAATATTTTGCCTGTAGAATCCTTCGCTATTGCAGCTCAGATCTTGATTTGCTTCTTAGTTCTTTCAATGTGAGAAATGCAGAATGTGTTCTTCACTTTTGGTTTTTCTGTTTCCATCTCTTTGCCTGTGTCATTATAATACGTGACTTTGTCTTCTTGAGCTACTATTTGAAATTTTCCGTTTGGTTCTTTAACTTCATCAAATCTTCTTTTTACTACTTGATGTTCAAGAGCAAGTTTCAGAGTCCCTTCTCACATCTGTTTTGGTCTTTCCTTTCATTTTAATGGCCTCATTGTTTCCTCCTGTTGATGCCTTTGTCGTCATTCCACATCTCACCTTGCCTTCAGTCATTAGTGTTCAACACATCAAAGCTGCTCTTGAGATGGTCTCTAAACTCAAGTGGTGTATACTCAAGGTCGTAATTTGGTTCTCATGGACTTAGTCTAGTTTTCTTCAGTTTCAATTTGAATTTGCTGTCTCAGTCACCGGGTACTGCTCTAACAGAAAATAGCACGAGTGGAAGGTTTCATGAGGAGAAGATTTTATTGTCACAGTCCGGTAAGCCACAAATCCGTTAACAAGACACAAGTCCACTCAGAATAAGAAATCCTCACAGTCCAGTAAGCTACAAATCCATTTATAAATTGTAAGTCCATTCAGTAAGAGAATTTATCACAGCCCAGTAGGCTGAGTCCAAATCCAGTGAGAGCACCTCAGCACAGGAACCTCGGGTCCAAAGGACGTGCTCTGCTCCCGGTGCTTCTCTCTTGGTGGTATGAGGTTCCCCACTTCCTCACCTCACTTCTCTCCCTTATATTCCACAAGCTTGTAGCTTGGGTCCTGCCTCACTAACACAACTGCAAACCATTCTCCATCATCAGTATCACAGAGGCAGGATTCACAACACATGGGAGGAAGGGCACCATATTGGAACTCCTAACCAAGTCAAATCAGCACATACATTTTTTGGGGGGACACAATTCAATCCATGACACTTGCATATGAGCAATTGATGGTCTGTGCCACAGTTGGATCTCCTGAACTTGTTCTAGCTGCTGACATGGAGGTTTTACATTGTCTTTTTCCACAGATATAGCCAATTTGATTCCTGTGTATTCCACCAGATGAAGTCCATGTGTATAGTCAGTGTTTCTGTTGGTGAAAAACATATTTGCAAAGAAGTGATTGGTCTTGCAAAATTCTATCATGCAATCTCTACTGTTGTTTCTGTCACCTAAGCCATATTTTCCAACTACTAATCCTCTTTCTTGGTTTCCAGCTTTCACATTCTCATCACCAATAATTATCAATGCACTCCAATTGCATATTTGATCAATTTCAGACTTCAGAAGCTGGTAAAAATCTTCAGTTTCTTTATCTTTGGCCTTAGTGGTTGGGGCATAAAATTGAATAATAGTTGTATTAACTGGTCTTCCTTATGGGCATGTGGACACTATTTTATTACTGAGAGCACTAGATTTCAAGACAGATCTTGAAATGTTCTTTTTGATGATGAATGCAACACCATTCCTCTTCAAGTTTTCAGTCCTTATGTAGTAGACCAGATGATTATCAAAATGGCCAATATCAGTCCGTTTCAGCTCACTGATGCCTAGTATATTGGTGTTCATGAATTCCTTTTCATTTTTGACAATTTCCAATTTTCCTAGATCCATACTTCATACATTCCATGTTCACATTGCTAATGGATGTTTGCAGCTGTTTATCACTGTTTTGAGTTGTGCCACGTCATCAAATGAATGTCTTGAAAGCTTGACTCCATCTATGCCATTAAAGTCACCTCTAGTTTGAGGAGGCAGCTCTTCCCCAGTTATCTCCTGAGTGCTTTCCAACCTGGGAGGGTCATATTCTAGTACTATATCAGACAATATTCCACTGTCATTCATAAGACGTTCACTGGCTAATTCTTTTCAGAAATAGACCTCCAGATCTTTCTTCATAGTCTGCCTTAGTCTGGAAGCTCAGCTGAAATGTGTCCTCCAAGGGTGACCTTGCTGGTATCTGAACACCAGTGGCATAGCTTCTAGGATCACAGCAATGCACACCGCTTACAGTATGACAGACTGACAGACTGACAGACACATGGGGGCTTGTGCTGGGGAATAATAGGAACTCTGGTAGTGCAACTGTTAACCACTGAGTGTCAAAAGACCTGGCTATCTGCTCCCGTGAAGAACCACCCAAGCTCAACCCTGGTGCTGTCTACTTCATTCTGACTTACAGCGACCCTACAGGACAGAGTTGAACTACTCTGAGGATTTCCGAGAACTGGCTGGTGGGTTCCAACTGCTGGCCTTTTGATCAGCAGCCAAGCTCTTGATCAGTGCAGCACCGGGGCTCTCCTGTAAAGGTTACACCTGAGGAAACCCTACGGGGCGGTTGTACTCTGTCCCACGGGGTCACTGTGAGTTGGAATCAACAATCAGATGGTGGTAGGTTTTTTTGGGGTGGGGGGGATCAAGGACCTCAGATTAGGCAACACTTTCACCCAGTTTTAGTTCTTAGGTTAATAAGAATTTTTAAGCTTGCAAAT
This sequence comes from Heterohyrax brucei, assembly GCA_028571685.1. NCBI lineage: Eukaryota > Metazoa > Chordata > Mammalia > Hyracoidea > Procaviidae > Heterohyrax > Heterohyrax brucei. The sequence goes on along the minus strand of CM053157.1, from coordinate 82,951,527 downwards.
ACCAAATAATTCTTCCTTACAACATGTGACCTGGATACAGACTCATTAGCTTGCTAAAAACTGCTTGATTCTGACATGCCTGAGGTCCGGAGAGGGACAAGCGGTCCTGACTGCAGAGCGCGTCGGGAAGCACGGAAGGTGCTGACCTGCAGGGGCCCGCCTGCGAGCGAGGAGCCGGGACAGAGGCCAGGCTGTCGCTGCCGAGCTCCACTCCATAAAAACAGTGAGAAGGTCCAGGAGCCTCTGCCATATGCCAGGGGATTACTCTGTGCAACAGCAAAAGGCTGGCTGCCCACCAGGCTCCCAAACAGAGCCCGAGGCCCAGAGGGAGCGCAGAGCCAGCTAAAAATAGCTCTGACGTCCCAGCGTTGATTCCCCCCTCACCTTTTTTTTTTTCTCTTTCAGTGAGTTCACCTAAAATAGACTGGAAATAGATTTTTCGCCCTTTAAGTGGAAAAAGAAAACCAGTTAGGTAGGTCAAAGGCTGAAAAGAAGCTTCTAAGAAGTCAGAAGTTTCTGCCCAAACAGACAAGGTGTCGGTCTGGAGTGAGGGCTGGGTTTACTGCTGTACGATGATGGTGTCTCCAGAGAATACGGCCAAGACCTGGGTTTTTTCAGGGACCAGTTCTGGCTCCCTTAGCTTCATGGGTATGTGGTGTCAAATAAAAAAACAAACCTTGTCTTCATCCCCGAGGATAATTGTAAGGAAGCAGAAAGTAGGGAGGGCTGTACTCACAGAGTGAGAGGGGCTGTTGTAAGAGGTAGAACACTTGGACCATGAGATCTGAGAAGTTAGGCAAAAAGAGTTTTCTTCTGTAGAAAGGAACAAAGAAGGCTAGAAAAAACCTGGCGTGGGGAAGTGGGGTAATAGAGTGATATGGTCAGACAGCTGACCCAGCACTTGACCTGAGGCCAGCCTGTTTTCGGGGGAGGGCCCTTAAGGAGGGACAGTGAACCGGCTCGGAGTCTGGGCTAAGGTCCAGGGACCTTGGGGAAGGAGAGAAACTTAACCAAAATTTGGCCAAGTCAAACATTTTGTTCTGATTGGTCAGTGGGGATCAAGCAGGTCAGGTAATCATTTATGAGGCAAAGAGTGTGAACTTGGCCTCATCCTAGCAAAAAACATCTAGTCTAACTCCTAGCAGTCCTGTAGGATGGAGGAGAACAGCCCTATAGCATTTCCAAGGCTGTAATTCTTTATGGAGGCAGACGGCCACATCCCTTGCACAGCAGTGGGTAGGTTACAACCACTGATCTTATGGTTAGCAGCTGAGTTCTTTAACCACTGAGACACCTGAGCCCCAGGGGTCTAACTTGGGGGCAGTCAACACCTACAGGGTCAGGTGAGGAAGAGCCCTTCCCCCAACCAGGAACTATCAACCCATCATGAATTACTTAGGGAGTTTCCTTCTCTCGGAGGACTTTCAATTTCTTTGCCCATATTTGAGACAGAACTCGTATTCTTCCTGGCTTCCCTTCTCTGGCCTCCTGCAGTCCTCACTGAGACAGGGCTACCACCCTGGGGACGCTTTTGAAAGGCATACTCTGATTTAGTGCTCAGAGCTTGATTGAAAAGAAACCATGCTAGACCATGGTGAAACTAAGTTTCAACCAAAAGAACCGCAACAGCTTGAAGACGCATAATTGTAATTCCTGGAACACGGCACAGTGTATTTTGTAGCCAATTGCAATCTACACTGGCTATGTGATCTCTTTAACAACAGTGAAAAGGGTGCCATGGGGGACTGATACTGCCATTGGGCAAATAATGACACTTTCATTTTCCAGCTGAGTAAACTGAGGCTCAGAGAAGCTGGGTGACTTGCTCAGAGCTCTACAGCGAGCACTCTGCAGCGCACCTCCTCTTCCAGTGTTCCTCCATCACCTCTGCAACCATCAGAAACCACACCCACTGCGGTCAAGTTGATTCCGACTCACGGCGACACTACAGCACAGAGCAGAACTGCCCCACAGGGTTTCCAAGGAGCAGCTGGTAGGTTCTAACTGCCAACCTTTTGGTTAGCAGCCCTAGTTCTTAATCACTGTGCCACCAGGGACCCAGATGGCAGAGGGAGTGTCTGTGGGTGGAATTCAGTGTGTGACCTCTGACAGGGGGTTGTCATAGGACAGACACCCTTCCCACAGGTGTTAGAATTCCACCGGATAATGTACATAAAGCCTGTATTTCAGTGCTTGGTCTAGAATCAACCTTCAGTGATTTTAGCAATTTGATTAGCATTCTTTTGATGCTTTTCATGGTCCAGAATATAGTGTCAATCTGGCAGGCCCAGGTGCTCCGATTTGGCCAAAATACTGAGAAAGAGTTTATCTGCAGCCACGACTGATGTTTGAGGCTGGAATGTACAGTGTGCCTTACAAGGTCACTGCTGATGGTCCCTGCTGACTGGAATCAATGTCTTGCACAGTGCAAGTCAGAGTTCCGGGGTCGATCGGCTCAGGCTCCTTCACCTGATTTAGCCAGCTGCACAGCGGGGTGTCACTCTTCACCCACTCACATGTGTACTTGCTCATTCCATAGGCAGTCTTGTGCTCCTACCACGGGGCCCCGGAGCCCCAGTGGTGCAGTGGTTAAGAGCTGGGCTGCTAACTGAAAGCTCAGCAGTTATAACCCACTGCCCACTCCTTGGAAGCCTTTTGGGACAGTTCAGTGATGCGTGCTCAACACCCCTCAGGCCATGGGGATCCGGTAAAAAACAGGACAGGCTTCTGCCCTCGTGGACCCTATTTTCTAGGACTCCACAAGGTGGTTCCCCAGATGGTTTGGGGGCTGGGTAGGGCTGGAGTTTGCGCCTCACTCCTTTCCTTACGCCTGGTTGCCCTCCTTCTGGTGACACAGATTCCTTCTCCGGAGATGTCAGCACAGTGTTTGTGTCTGAGAATGCGACGAGCGCACCTTGTCTTCTCTCCCTAGCTGCTGGCAGCGTTACCCTGCTCCAGTTCAGCCTCGAGAAGATGGTCCCCACCGCCCGATGTGGTGGGGCACAGCCGCTGCACCCCCTGGCTGGCCCGCCTCAGCTCGGCATCTCCCTCCACCTCGGCCTCCCTTTTCTGGACTGTCCCCTTTAACGTGCTGTTCTGAACCTCAGTCCTGCTGCCCTCCATCCTGCCCTCTTCCCTGTCGTTGTTGGTGGTGGTGGGTGCTGTTGAGTTGATTCCAACTCGGAGCCACCCTGTGTGTAACAGGGTGAAACCATGCCCGGTCCTGCACCAGGCCCGCGGTCATTGTTACGCCTGAGCCCGTTGTTGCAGCCACTGTGTCATTCCATCTCTTTGAGGACTTTAGTCCTTTTTGGTGACACTCTGCCTTACCAAGCACAGTGTCCTTCTCCAGGGCCTGATCCCTCTGACAACATGTCCACAGTATGTAAGAAGCAGTCTTGCCATCTTTGCTTCTAAGGAGCACCCTGGTTGTACTTCTTCCAGAACAGATCTGTTTGTTTTTTGGTAGTCCACGGTACATTCACTATTCTTCTCCAACACAATGCAAAAGTGTCAAGTCTTCTGTCTTCCATATTCATTGTGCAGCTTTCACATGCATGTGATGTGACTGAAAATACCTTACTAATTTTCATACAAGTGATTTTCTCCATTGCACACAAATTTCCTTTCTTAGTATCTTAGTTTTTTTAAAGGAGTCAATTTTAAGGGAGATACTATGTCAATGATGGAACATACAAAGCAGATACCTCAAGAACGGAGAAGACAGGACAAGGGTGGAAGTTGGAGATCAGTGAGTGAATGCACCCTGTTGGGGACCAGTCAGGGCCTTCAGACCCCAGTGCTGGCTGTCTCAGAAAGTGGATTTTCTTGCTGCTCATTGGTAATCTACCGTGTGCTGGTTTGGTGTGAGCACTCAGAGGAACCTTTTATTTGCCATTTCTGGGTCCTTGAGGGAAATGTCACATCCGTCTTCAGGTCTTAGCAACCACATTCTCCCTTGGAGTGGCCAGTTCCTCCTTACAAGGAGCCTTTGATTCCAGAATAAACTTGCAGTTAAACTGTTTGGAATTCATTTTCCTACAGAAATACTTAAATACACAGTCATGAAACTCTAGGTCAGTACACAAAATGATGTATCAGCCATGAAGTAGCTGTCTAGGTCCCTAATCACTGTCTAGGGCCCCTGAGCCCCATGGATCTCCATCTCTCGGACCCTGACTGCCACCCCAGGCTTGTTGGCAGGAGACAGAGAATTGCAGCTCGGAGGTGGCATCAGAGAAGTATTTGTCCATGCATGTGATCCGTGCATATGTGAGCCCCTCGCCTCAAGACTGCATGGAAAGATTATGAAAAATGTTGATGCCTTGGCCGCTCATGGAAAATTTATCAAGTTATAATATCAGGAAAAGAGAGACCATCACCACCTCCCACCCTCTTCCTTCCCAGGAATTTCATTTTTAACAAGGTCTCCAGATAATTTCTATGCATCCTGGAATTCAAAGACTACTTTCTGCTTTGGTGACTGGGCAGCCCCTGGAGCAGACAGAGTGTGAGAATGAGGGGACCCAGGCTATGGCCAGCAAAAGCCACTGGGCCATTAGTAAGCCCAGTGTTTGTAATTCACCAATTGGAGTCATCAGTAAACTCCACTCCCTCCTCCTCTTCCCGCATCTGTCCTACAGGCGGACTTTTGTAACTTTTTTCCACCTTCAAAACTGCCTTTGGTGTGCAGCAGAACTTAAGTTAGTTCACCCCTGTGTGTATGTCAGAGACGGTAGAGTGTCTTGTGTCTCACATAGGAGATGGACATGAAAATCAACCATTACGAAGCATTTTAATAAAGTAAAACCTCTAGGTAATAGCCTGAAGGTAGTATTAGGTCCTCTAGCAGAGAAAACCCCCAGATTTGGTGACTTCATACTCACATAACAGTGCACTGTGTATGAGGATTGACAATTAAGTCTGCGAACTCATCCGAAAAGAAGTGCTACGTACGTCGTTTCTGAATATCACTACGGCCAGCTTCGAAGCACTCCCGGTGGGAAGTTATGCACTGATGTCAGCGTCTAGTCCATCTTTCACAGCAATTTTGGAATTCTTCTTCTGAAATGGCCATCAAAGCTGTCATGGCATTATACCTGATGTCCTGATTGTTGTCCAAATGTCTTCCTTTCAATATTTCCTTTATCTTCAGGTAAAGAAAAAGGTCACTGGGGGCCAGATCAGGTGAATGAAGGAGGGTATTTGTGTACTGGCTAAAAACTCCTTCACAGACAACTACGCAATTAGGTTTGTGAACTTGCCATCATGCCACTGTGTGCAACGACCATTCCAGGAGAAGTTCCAAAATTGCTTTGAAAGGTGGACTAGCCAGTGATGTCAGTGCATAGCTTCCCAAGGGAAGCACTTCAAAGATAACCATAGTGATACTTAGCAATGAGATATGTAGCTCTTAAAACAAGTCAGTGCAAAGATTTAATTGTCAGACCTCGTATGTATATGTGTGTGTATATCCACATGGTCATCTGTGGCCGAGGCTGCCAGTCATTCTGCCACCTTCAACATGTGGCCCTCAGGTTGTCCTGGGCAAGAGGTATCTAGCCAGTAGATGTGGGAAGAGCACACATCCGAGGTTGTAATGAGCCAGCTCTCATAGCTTACACTAACATTCTTCATTTCCATTAGCTAGAACCTGGTGCCATGCTCATATCTAGCTGTGGGGGTCAGGGGGTGGGGAGTGAGGTGGGGGGGGCTGGGAAATGTGATTTAGTCCTGTGCATCAGTAAAAGAAGAAAGATCCATGGCAAGCAGCTATATGGCCATTTTCTATAAACTTTTAGTTCAAAGTTGGGCAAGAGATCCGAGGTGGCTCCCTGGAGGAGGTGATGTTGGCACTGTCTGGAATGCTGGTTCAGAACAGCAACTTTGTAGTCAGATAGGGCAGGAGTGTGGAGCTGTGTGCCTGTGAATAAATCACTTAATGTTCCTGAGTCTTGTCTCTTTTACTTGTAAAATGGGTATCAATAGGACCTGCCGTTTTGTAAGATTACTGTAAGAATGAACACAGGCCATGTAGGTAAAGCAAGCTGCATATGCCATCTGGTTCCTAGTCAGTTTTTGTAAATGTGAACTAAGGGCGAATGCAAGCTAGGCATCAAAGAAGAGAAAAATGAGCTCTGGGCACAGAGAACATACAGCAGGGAGGGCTAGAGCTTTGCACAGAAAGATGAACTAACTGAGGGTGGCTAGAACGAGGAGCCGCCCCATGCCTGTCAGTCCCGCCGCACTGGGTGGCTTGGGTGCTGCCAGGATGCCGAATGCTGTGACTGGTATTTCCAGTGCCAGCTGAACGGAAAGTTTCAAAGGGAAGCACAAGAAGACTGAGTGAGGTGTTAGAATAAAATGGGCTCAGACTTGGAGTTAGAAAACCCAGAGAGAAGTTTCATGGTATTTGTTGAGCTAAAAGAACTGAAAAGAAAGAAAGAAACTCGTGCTTTGAGATGCAATATTGAAGGATTCTATGGCAAAATATTGAATAACCCAGGAAGCATCAAAAGAAGATGGACAGAATGCACAGAGTGACTCTGCTAAAAATAATTGATCGATATTTAACCATATCAGAAGACAGCATGGGATCAACAATGGATAGTATTTAAGGAAGAAGTCCAAGTTGCAATGAAGGCATTGGTGAAAAAACAGGCTCCTAGAACTGACTGAGTTCAGCTGAGATGTTACAACAAATGGATGCAGTGCTGGGCACTCATCTGTGTCAAGAAATTTGGAAGACAGTTACTTGGCCAACTGACTGGAAGAAATCCATATATGTGCCCATTTCAAAGAAAGGTGATTCAACAGAATGAGGAAAGTATTAAACAATATCATTAAAATATGGCATGTTTACCATCTGAACCTTCAGAGGAAAAAAATGTGCTGACCCTTGGACTGGGGAGAGCCCTAGTGGCACAGTGGTTAAACACTCAGCTGCCAACCAACAGGTGGGCAATTTAAATCCACCAGCTCCTTGGAAACCCTATAGGGCAGTTCTACTCTGTGTTATAGGATCACAGTGAATTGGAGTTAGCTTGCGCAGTGGGTTTTTATCATTAACACACGAGTAAAGTTTTCCTGAAGGTAATTCAAAATCAGTTGCAGCAGTAAATCAGCAGGAAACAGCTGGGAAGTTGAGCCAGATTCAGAAGAGCACACAGAACAGGGTGTATCACTGCTGATGTCGGATGGTTGGCTGAAGGCAGAGAGCACTAGAAAGATGTTCACCTCTGTTCATTGACTATCCAAAGGCATTCGACTGTGTGAATCATAACAAATCGTGGAGAACATTGTGAAGAATGGGAATTCCGGAATACTTAACTGTGCCCCTGAGGAACCTGTACTTAGATCAAGAGGCAGTTGTTTAGACAGAAAAAAGGGGATACTGAGTAGTTCAAAGCAAGGAAAGCTGTGTATCAGTGTTGTATTCTTTTGTCCTACTTATTCAGTCTGCATGCTAAACAAGTAATATGAGAATCTGGACTGTATGAAGAAGAATGGGGCATCAGGATTTAAGGAAGATTCATTAACAACCTGCAATATGCAAATAACACAACTTTGCCTGCTGAAAGGAAAGAGGACTTGAAGTACTTACTGATGAAGATCAAAGACCACAACCTTCAGTATGAATTATACCTCAACATCAAGAAAACAAAAATTCTCATAACTAGACCAGTAAACAACATCATGATGAATGGAGAAAAGACTGAGGCTATCAAGGATTTTATTTAACTTGGTTCCACAATCAATACCGATGGAAGGAGCAGAAGAGTAATCAAAGGACATGTTCCACTGTGTAAATCTGCTGCAAAAGATGTCCTTAAAGTGCCGCAAAGCAAAGACTTCACTTGAGAACTAAAGTGCGCCTGACTCAAGCAGTGGTATTTTCAGTCCACATCACATGCATACAAAAGCTGGAAGATGAATAAGAAAGAATGAAGAAGAACTGATGCCTTTGCACTATAACACTGATACAGAATACTGACTACAGAAGAGCAAACAAATCTGTCTCGGAAGCAGCGTAGCCAGAATGCCCCTTAGAAGCGAGGGTGGAGAGGCGTCATCTCATGGCCTCTGGACATGTTATTAGGAAGGACCAGTCCTTGGAGAAGGTCACCACACTTATTAGAGGGTCAGTGATGAAGAGGAAAACCCGCAGTGAGGTTGTTTGACACGGTGGCTTCAACAATGGGCTCAAGTACTCACTGTACTCGCTCTGGTGTTGGCAGGGGACTGCAGAGTGTGGGCTTCTGTTGCACAGCGGGTCGCCATGAGTAGGGACTGACTGGACAGCACCTAACAATACCAGTGACAAGAATGAGGAGTGTCTCTGGGAGCTGCAGAGGAAGGCAAAAAGTCCGATTGGGTCACGGGAGCTGGGTGGTGGTTGTGAGGAGTAATAGGGTTGCTGTTACTCTCGTGTCCACGACTAAGTTCTGTGTCCAGGCAGCATCCCTTCAGTTCTCATCCTATACATCCCTAACCTTGGAGGACGGCTGTGTGGTGCCCCGGGAATGCTCTTGGCCTCCACAGCCACCCTCAGGCCTAAGTGGCATGGAAGCAGCAGCCCCAGTGGCCTTTCCAGACACAAGGAACCAAAGGAGCCATCCCAGTAGTGACAACTGTGGTTTGAAGGCAGGGTTAGTCCCAGAATACTTTGCTCTGCTTAAGAATCCGGCAGCCTTTGCTGGATGTCCCAGAGGTAGGGTGTGGGCAGCAAGAAAAACCAACACACCTCTTGCCAGTAAGTCTATTCCTACTCATGGTGCCCACACAGGACAGAGTAGAGCTGCCTCAAGGGTTTCCAAGGAGCAGCTGGTGGATTGGAACTGTTGACTTTTTGGTTAACAGCCAATCTCTTAACTGCTGGGACACCAGGACTCCCAATTTAATAACTCACTTTATTTAATCCAATATATCCAATACAAGAGAGTTCCAATAAAAGCAGGGAGTAATTTCTGCAGCCTAGCAGAGTCTCCAAGTCTTGTTTAATTTAATTTAGAGGAAAAGAAACCAGACTTTCCCTAATTCCCATGCTTATGAACTAAGTTTCATATTCTCTATATACAAGTACTATCCCAAACCAGCTACTGTCCTGTGGATTCCAACTCTTGAACCCTGTGTCTGTGTGTAGAACTGTGCTCTGTAGGGTTTTTATGGCTGATTTTGCAGAAGTAGATAGCCACTCTGACCTTTTGGTTAGTAGCCAAATGGACTGTTTGCATCAGTTGGAGACTTCATAGAAATACCAGATGTCATTTATTGCTTTTTGACTCTATGCCAGACTGGAAGACAACGATTTAGACTCATTGTCTTTTTCAATTTCACAAGAGGAGGAGGAAACAGAGGGGACTAGGCTGTGGCTGGCAAAGGCCAAAAAAATCCAAACCCACTGCTGTCGAGTCGATTCCAACTCACAGCAACCTTGTAGACAGAGGGGAACTGCCCCATAGAGTTTCCAAGGAGCACCTGGCAGATTTGAACTGCCAAACTTTTGGTTAGCAGCCACAGCACTTAACCACCATGCCACCACGGTTTCTGTGGCAAAGGCCAACCTGTCCTGTGGATTGCAAGTCTTGAACCCTGTGTGTGTGTAGAATTGTGTTCTGTAGGGTTTTAATGGCTGATTTTACAGAAGTAGACAGCCAAGTCTCTCTTCCAATCCAAACCCAGCACCGTTAAGTTGATTCCAACTCATAGTGGAAGCCACTGGGCCATTAATAAGCCTATAAGAAAGTTTCTATCATTAATCCTGTTTTATAGAGGGGGAGACTGAGGCCTGGAGTGGTTTCCCAAAACCAAACCCACTGTGGTCAACTTGATTATGACCCACAGCAACCCAGGAGGACAGAGTAAAATTGCTTTATAGTGTCCGAGGCTGCAGTCTTGACAAACAGACAGACACGTCTTTCTCCTGAAAAGCAGCTGGTGGATTCGAACCACTGACAGTTTGGTTAGTGGCACAGCATTTAACCGCTGCACCTCCAGGGCTTCTTCTAGAGAGGCTAGGTGTGTTAAAGATCTGCACTGTAAGTGAAAGTGTACAATCCAAGTTGGTTTTTCATACAAAAACGTGCACACGTACTGCTGTGTAACCCGTTGTGACAGCACACTCCTCTTTGCCTCCCTCACTTCCTGTCTCCATCCAACCAGCTCCCGACTGCCTCCAGCCTCTCATCACACCTCTGTACAGGAGCTGCCCCTTTAGTCTTGGGACCCACCTAAGGCAAGAAGCACACCTTACAGCAGTATCATTTTATGTCTTAGAGTCCAGTGCAATCTTGGTCTCCAGAGTTTGCCTCTAGAATGGTTTCAATTGTGGGCTAACAGAGAGTTGGGAGCTCTGTCTCCCCGGGACCCTCCAGTCTGTTGGACCATCACGTCTAGTCTTTTTCACAGAGTTCAAGTTCTACACATCCATTTTCTTCTGCTACATCAGAGACTTTATGTTGTACTCCCTGACAAGGCAGTCCTTGGTGGTAGCTGGGCACCATCTATTTCTTCCGATCTCGTATTGATATGGTCTCTGAATTATATGGCCCTTATGGTCTCCTGGGCTCCTATTTTCCTTATGTCTCTGATGTTTTTCATTCTCCTCTGTCTGAGCAGTTATTCCATATAGATGTAAAAATAAAACAAACGCATTGCTGTTGAGTTGATTCGGACTTAGAGCAATCCTTCAGGATAGAGTAAAACTAGTTCACAGGGATTCTAAGGAGTGGCTGCCGGGTTTGAACCACCAGCCTTTTTGTTAGCAGCCTGAGCTCTTAATCACTGTGCCACCAGGGCACTGTATGCATCTAGGCAGAACATTTGATTCCAGAAAAAAGAGAATGGCTCCAAGAAGCCAGGTACAGTAAGGCTTGTAAAGAGAAGACCCAAAGGTCTGCAGCCGTCAAGTCGATTCTGATATACAGTGATGCTGCAGGGTTTCCAAGTCTGTAATTCTCTACAGAAACAGACTGCCACATCTCCAGGGAGTCACTGGTATTTTCTAACTCTGACCTTTTTGGTTAGTAGTTAATTGCTGTAACCACTGCACCATCAGTGCTGCTTATAAAGAGCCGTCCAAACCGAAACCAAACCCACTGCCATCAAGTCAGTTCTGACTCATAGCAGCCCTATGGGACACAGTAAAAGTGCCCCATGGAGTTTCCAAGAAGCACCTGATGGGTTCAAACTGCCAACCTTTTGGTTAGCAGCTGTAGCACTTAACCCCAGCACCACGAATGTTTCCATAAAGAAGAAAGAGAAATACAGAAGACCAGCCATTGGCTAGTCTCAACAAGATGGCTTGAACCCTGCCTTGCCTGTCCCCCACCCCCCTTTTTTGTTGAAATCAACTGGTATCAGGTTACTTCTGGCCTGGCTGTGCCAATCATTTGGCTTTCCTGCTTGCTGCCAGAGACTTTCTGAGATTTATATTAGGTGGTAATGGTATAATAACCACCCTTTTCTAGCAGGATACAACAATTTAAAAACCCTGGTGGCAGTAGTGGTTAAGTGCTATAGCTGCTAACCGAAAAGTCAGCAGTTCAAATCCACCAGGTGCTCCTTGAAAATTTGGGGGAGGGGGGCAGTTCTACTCTGTCCTGTAGGGTCGCTATGAGTTGGAATCAATCTGATGACAAGAGGCTTTTTTGTTAGAATGGTATCTGGCAGGCTTTAGCAGTTTGGCTCAGGTCTTTTATGGTTAATATTTAAGTTTCTTGGATAAGAAAAACCATAAAATGAAAGTAAGATGTCTGTTATTAATTTTCCTACTTAACAGGTATTGCCCATAAGGGACGTAAGGCAGGATTTGAAGCCAGCCCTGTCTGACTCCCAAAACCCACACTCTCACCCGTTACGCTGTTACCATTCACGGAGCACCTGTAGCTGTCAGCTGCCAGTCATGTCAATCTCCAACTCACGGCAACCTCCAGCTCCTGGTGACACCACGCACAATGGAAGGAAACACTGTCTAGTCCTGCACCATCCCTGTGATCAGCTCGGGGTCAGATGGTTGCGTCTGTTGGGATTTCAGTGGCTCATTTTCCTATCACCAGGCCTTGCTTCCTAGTCTGTCTTAGCCCAGAGGCTCCCCTGAAATCTGCTCAGCATCGCAGAGATGTGCAAATCTCCACCGACAGGTGACTTCATACAAGGTACATTGATCAGGAATTGAACCTGGGTCTCCCACAAGAAAGAAGAGAATTCTACCACTGAAGCACCAAAAAATCAAACCAACCCCATTGCCATTAAGCCCATTTCAACTCATTGAGACCCTATAGGACTGAGTAGAGCTGCCCCACAAGGTTTCTGAGGAGTAGGTGAGTGGATTTGAACTGCCAACCCTTTGGTTAGCAGCTGAGCTCTAACCACTGCATGATCAGAGCTCCCTGAAACCACCACGACCCCTATGCTCAGTGCCTACTAGGTGTCAAAACACATCTTAAAACAGAAACAGCCATATCCACCCCAGGGGGCTTTGGACCCACAGGAAAATATCCTGTCCTACACCCTGCCCCTGGAGGTGGCCTTGGATGCATCTTCTTCACCGTGACCTTGACACTGTCTATTCATGGGCTGAACACAGACCCTGGGAATACCATTTTTCTGCTCTACATCTCCCAGGGCAAATGAGGAATTATGAACGGCCACATCAGCAGGGTTTACCCAGCTCTGGACTCGGCGCACCCTGTACGGTACTACCAGTACTTCCCTGCACAGTACCCACAGTACCACGGCCCAGAAGGCATTCCAGTGACACAGTGGTTATGTGCCAGCTGCTAACCTAAAGATCAGCAGTTCCAATCCGGTAGCCTCTCCGGTGGAGAGCACACCCGGTGATCTGTTCTTGTAAAGATCACAGCCTTGGAAACCTGAGGGGACACTTCTACTTTGTCCTATAGGGTCCCTATGAGTGGGAATCAACTTGATGGCACGCAATAGAACAACTAGCAGGAATTCAAATAGTATTAGACAGAAGGATGGAGCCCTGTCTCCTGGGCACACCATGCATACGGGCCAAAAAGACCCCAGGGAGAAGGACCGAAGCTGTAGGAAACGTCACAGATGGTGACAGCTGCGCAGACTGCTGATCTGGAGCCCGTGGCATATTTCTTCTGAAACACAGCTCACTATCCACTTCCTCCAGGAGGGATGCCAAGTGTCCTCCCAGAACAGGACACACTGTACCTTCACGGGAGGCCGGGAAGCCAGAGGGTGGAAACGCCGTCATTAATCCACCAAACAGCATGGGGTGGGCACGCTTGCCTCCAACCGACTGGGCTGGAGAGATAAAGTGTTTCAATTTGCACCGCCCCTCTGTCCCTGCAAGCTGCAAAGGACTAAGAACGCAGCAGCCACGGTTCCAGTTCATTTACAAGCTCTCAGTTATTTTTAGCTCATGGATTCCCGGGGGGGGGGGGGGGGGGCCTTGTGGAGCTCACAGTTTGAAGGGAAAGCGTTCTGATTCTTTTCAGAGAGCAGGTACTCCCCTAGGCCAACTGCTTTTCACAGGGCAGGAAGGAGAAGAGCAGGGACAGGCTGGGGAGGGAGAATTGAAGTCAGAAAGGGAAACAGAGATTGGCGAGAGGCAGCCAAGTCTCTTGCTCCCATGGCCAAATTGGGTCAGAGAGAGCAAACTTTTAATGCAAATCAGGAAATGAGAATAATTGCCTCAGCAAGGCCAGGTGCTGTCTGTGGGCGCAGTCCCAACCTCTCAGCATCAATGGGGACTGCGCCCGCTGTCTGCTCCGGAGACCAGACGCGATGACCCTCTAGAAGCCCTCTGGCTGTCCTTCCTGGCCTGTGCCGTGTGTCAATTTTATTTCTTGTTGTCACCCCTTCCTAACAGCAATAAGCAAAGAAGAGGAAGGAGAAGCACCTGGCATCAAGGCACCTCCTTCTTGTCGTCTCTCAAGAAGAATCTAAATGGGGACGAGAAGACAACTATTGCCTAAAAAGAGATCACCTGCGGATCTTGTGCGTTATTGCTGAACCCAGTTATTCCTACTCTGTTTCCAATTAGCATAATCAAAAACTCGCTTTTTCTCTTTTTTCTTTCTTCTCTACAGCTCTGGAAGTAAGGACAAATTATTTTTTACTTCCCTAAATGTTGGCTGCTTAATTTACTTTGCAAAGTTGCCCTTGTTGCAGTGATTTCTAAGCAAATAGGTGAGTCACGGTAGTAACTCAATACATCTGTATCTTGATTTGTTACCAAGCCCAACCAAACGCACCGGGGCTGAGGTGATGCAGACCGATGGCCACCCTTCAGGGTGTCTCATGCTTTAAGTCTTTATGGAAGCGACTGTCACACGCTTCTTCTGTGGATCAGATGGTAGGTTCCCAATGCTGGAATCACTGCACCCCAGGGCTCCTCATGTGACCAGGCAATGATACGTCTATTGAACTTTTGTGTTGTTGTGAATTGAATCCCATTTCTGAAGTCCTCGACAGGACTCCCCCAGTGAACCCCCTTACGTGACTGCTAGAAGCCTTGGTGGCTCAGTGACGAAGCACTCAGCCGCTAACCGAAACGTCAGCAGTCTGAACCGCCAGCTGCTCTGTAGGAGGAGGAGGTGGCCTCAGCTTCTGGAAAGATTCCAGCCTTGGAAAACTTACGGGGCAGTCCCGCTCTGTCCTAGGGGCTTGCTGTGAGTTGCAGTCACTAGATGGGAATGAGTACCTGACTTGACCTACATCATGGCCTCCTCTTCAAGCAGCGGGAAGATTCCTGACGCCGTGCTCTCGTGGCTCCCTTCCAGCTTGCTGACTGTGTCTTCTCCTCACGCCCTGTGGTCCTCCCTGCCTTGCCCAGACCGCAGTGCATTACAGGGATCTGCTCAACCTTTGATCCCTCTCTCTTTGTTTCCCTCTTCCTAGGTTTTGTTTTGTGTGGGCAGGTGTGCAGGAAAGGATGAAACTCACCCAAAGAAAGACCTGAACCTCGGTGTCTGGCTCCTAGAAGGGAACCTCCAAGCTGTTGGGATGTCCTGGCTGATAAAAATGTCCTTGTGAATCCGTGGGTCTCGGGCAACTCCAGATAATCTATGCTAACAACACACTTTGTGGTGGGGGCCTTGGGCTGCTCAGTATCAGCTTGACCTCTGAAAGGACTAGAGACCAAAGTCAGTCACACAGATGGGCATCGGTGCTCTTGTGACTAATCCCCAGTAAAAACTGTAGACACCTCGTCTTGGATGAGCTTCCCCGGTTGGCAATAAGCTACAGGCACAGCTGTAGTAACCTTAACCATGAGTCTAATGCAAATCCTGAGTGTAGTGTTGAAGAGCTCCACCTGCTAACCAAGAGGTCAGCAGTTCAAATCTAGCAGGTGCTCCTTGGAAACTCTGGGGTAGTTCTACTCTGTCCTACAGGGTCATCCAATAATGGCTTTTCTGAGTTCTGTGATCCTTCTAATGCATTATTGAACCTGAGGATGGTCTTGGGAACTTCCCAGATCTACACTAGATAATCTGGATTGTGCTCTGTTCTTATACCCTCAACAACTCCCAAATTTTTTATCTCTGTCTGGATTTCTTCATGATTTCTGTATAACCATATACAACTACCTGCTTGTTCCTCCACTTGCCCATCTGACCAAGCCAAGCCAAACCAAACCAAACCCACTGCGATCGAGTTGATGCTGACTTACAGCAACCTATAGGACAGAGTAGAACTGCCCCATGGAGTTTCCAAGGAGTACCTAGTGGATTTGAACTGCTGACCTCCTGTTTAGCAGGCATAGCTCTCAACCACTACACCACCAGGTTTTCCGCGTGTCTGACAGCATCTCAAATTTAATACAGGCACAGTTCAGGTATTACTTTTGTCTCCAGAACACTCTTCTCTCCTAATGCTTCTCACCTCAGTAGAAGCAGCACCATCAGTCCAGTAGCTGAGGCCAAGAGCCTGGAAGCGTCGCTGATTCCTTTCTTTTCCTTGTCCTCCACAGCCAATTCGTTGGTAAATTCTGTTGGCTCTGATTCAGTATTCAAATCATCAGAACCTGGTTCCCTTATTGGCACTTCTGCGAGTTTGATTTTGAACTACCCTCACCTCTCACTCGGCCGTCCCGGCTACTTCCTTCTCAAGTCCCTGTTTCCCTGTTTGCCTCTTTGGTCTACCCTCCACAGAACAGAGCAGTCCTTTCACAGTGTACGTCAGGTCACACCACCCACCGCCACGGAGTCAGTGGGGACTCCCCTGCTAAAATGCTATCACACCACCCAACCTACTGACGTGGTGTCGGGTCTGACTCACAGTGACCCTAGCCTGCTCCTCTAGGCCTTCAAGACTCTAAATCAAGGGCTCCCCAACTACAGCCTGAGGCCAGTTCTGGCCCCCTGCTTGTTTCTGTAAGTAAGATTTTCTTGGAACACAGCTACATCTGTTAGTACCCGTATGAACTATATGACTGCTGAGGCGGTAGGGCCCACCGAGGCTAAAACACTTAAACTGTCTTGGCCCTTTACATAAAATACTCTCCAACACCTGCTCTCAATGACCTGGTGACAGCCTGCACTCTGCCCCGTCCTCTTTACTCCCTGGCCGTTCCTGGTGCCCGCCCCCACTGGCCGCTCTCCTGTCACTGCCCACGCTGACCCTGTCTCACCGTCTCATCTTTGCACTCGCATTTATTGCATGATTTGTTCTCCCCATAGATCTTCACATGGCTAGTGCTTCCTCATTCAGGTCGCAGCTCAAAAGCCACCTCCTCGAATGTTCTTCCAGCTAAAGCATCCGTCCACACGCCAGTTATTCACTACTAGGCTGTCCTGTTTTATCTTCTTCATCGCCTCTGTCACCGGAGGGAATGTCTTAGTCTGCTTCCACGTCTGTGTCTGGGTCCTGCATCCGTGCTCACATCTGTCAATATCCATGGCCATAAGTATCACCGGGGGGAAGGTCTTAGTCTGTGTCTCCATCCATGTCTGTATCTACCATGATGTTCACATGTCCGTATCTTTCTGTCTCTGCCTGTGTGTGAGTGTATGAGCTAATTGTCTGTCTTCTTCATGAGAATGTAAGGAGGAGCTTGGTGAACAGAGACTATGACTTGTTAGCCTCTACATACATTCCTGTCATGTAGCAGACACCCAATAAATATTTGTGGACGATCTTTGCAAAGCAAATTGTTCTGTATTGTGTGAATAACCACATTTTACTTTGCTGTGCAAGTTTGGATGTTCATACATCAAATTGCCTTCTTGTGTTTTGTACCTATATAGCTCTCTGCTGGCCTGAATCCTTCCAAAAACTGTGTTCTTTTTGTTGTTTTATAATTAATACCTACCATGGATTGAGTGTTCAGCACCACTGAAACACTTTACATATGCCATTGCGTTTTAGCTCTTATAATAACTCTGTCAGAGAGGTGAAGAAACTGGGACAGAGAGCTGTTAAGTAACTTGCCCTACACCACACCATTAGTAATTTATAGGGCTACAGTTTTAACCCATGGCTGTGTTGTTGTTGTTGTTGTGTGTGTTATTACTGTTATACCAAACTGTGGATGGAACCCATGCGGAGTGGTGATTAAGAGCTTGGCTGCTAACCAAAAGATTGGTGGTTCAAATCCACCAGCTGCTCCTTGGAAGCCCTATGGGCAGTTCTACCCTCTAAGTTGGAATTGGCTCACCTGCAGTGGTAAAGGAACCAGGTCAATAATAGGCCACTGTGGATGAGTCCCTCCCAGCGCTTCTCCTCCATAATCAGCACCTCTTACACCACTGATGGATTATGTTTACCATCTTGTTTAGGCTAGGACAAGCTCAGAGTACCCTACACCCCTCTTCCCAAAGGTCCAGGGTGTTCACATTTACTGTCAGATCACTGCTCCACCAGGGAGTAGACTGAGTAGACAGTTTTGAGAAACCTAAAATATCTCCCCACCATGACATTCTGTCATTGCTGACTAATTTGGAGTGTGTGAAGATGACTTAAGAGTTTTGTTTATTTGTTTGTTTTTTTAAAGGCAAATGCCTCTGAGAAGGTAGCACTTTATCAGAGGTTATATGACAGCTGTTTCAGTGTTGGGCCTTGGGGAGGAGGACTCCGACCGAGAGGAAGACAAAGGAGAAGGGGGTTGTTCAGAAGCTGGTTAGGTAGGATGTTTAAGGACAGAAAAGGCTGTTCTTGCTATAACTGAGTAATAAAAGCAGGTGGTATACGAGGTCTGACAAGTCTCCCAAACTAACTGTTCTGAGTGCCACATACCTCATTGCTGAATATCACTAGTCACTTTCAAAGTCCTCCCCTTGGGAAGCTATGCACTGATGTCAGCTCCTAGTCCAACCTTCAAAGCAATTTTGGAACTCTTTCTGGAATGGCCACTGCACACAGTGGCAAGTTAATGAATTTAACTGTATAGTCTGGGAGGGAGTTTTTAGCCAGTAAACAAATAACTGTGTTGGAAAACACTTCCCACTCACCTGATCTGCCCTCTAACAACTTTTGTCTTTATCCAAAGATAAAGGAAATATTGAAAGGAAGACATTTGGATGACATTCAGGACATCACCGGTAATATATCAACAGCTTGGATGGCCATTCCAGAACAAGAGTTCCAAAATAGAGGGTGCACTAGGCGCTGACATCAGTGCATAACTCCCCAAAGGGAAAACTTAGAAGGCAACTAGCAATATTCAGCAATGAGGTATGGAGCACTTTCTCTAGGATGAGTTTGTTTACCATCTTGTTAAACCTCATGTATAACCCAAAACCAAACCCCCAAATCCATTGATCTGTTGAGTCAATTCCAATGCATAGCAACCTTATAGGGCAGAGTAGAACTGCTCCATTGGGTCTCAAGGAATGACTGGTGGATTCTAACTGCCAAATTTCTGGTTAGCACCTGAGCTTGTAACTACTCTTCCACCAGGGAGGTTAATACATGTGTAGGAAAGAAGAAGCAATATTAAGATATTAATAATGTTTGTCAAAGAGTCAGAAACCAGATAATTTTTTAAACTTACAAAGAGTTGATGAGGTGCTGTTGAGCTGACTGTTACCCACAGTAACCTCATGTGTGTCGGAGTAGAACTGTGCACCACAAGGTTTTTAATGGCTGATTTTTCAGAGGGCCATCAGCAGGCCTTTCTTCTGAGGCACTTCTGGGTGGACGTGAACTTCCAACTTTGCAGTTAGTAAGTCCAGTGTGTTAACCCTCTACATCACCCAGGAACATGAAAAATTTAACTGTACATAAAATTGGATAACAAACCTGCTAAAACCACAAGATTGTACTTTTCACTTTGGTTCCCTTTGACTTTTAATTTCTAAAAAAGGTGATTCTTTTTCCTTTTACTTGTTTCTGAAAATAACACATATTGATCATAAAAACATTTGCAAATTTTGAAAAGCCCATGTGGGCACACACAGAAATAAACATCACCACTGTAAATTCATGTTGCACCTCGCTCCGCTCTTTTCTAATGCACGGTATATAAATAGTACGCACCCTCCTTTACAAACATGGACTGTTCGGAAGCAAGCTCTTCCCTGCTTAATGATAGTTCATTACCCAGGATGCCTCCCCGTCTGCACCCGCGGAAATGAACACAGCTGCAGAAGACTAAGGGTGACTTGATGAGCAGCTTGTGGGCTACACAGACTGTCTTTTTCCTGTGCAAGTTTTTCAGGCTAACGCAGGAAAAATGTGTCATTGAGATGAATGTCCTCCACTGTTGTCCTACAGTCATCGAACTTCCCAGAGGCTTGTGGGTACGCGCCTGCTGTGCCGAGAGGAGCGGCTCTTTCTCCCGAACAGCCTCTGGCTTACCGTTTCTAGCTCTCCTAGGAACCCTGCAGGCACAGTGATGAAGGGCTCAGCTGCTAACAAAAAGGTTGGGAGTTTGAATCCACCAGCTGCTTCTTGGAAACCTTAGGGGGCAGTTCTGCTCTGTCCCATAGTACTTGGCTCCAAGGCAACAGGTTTTTGTTTCCAGCACTGTTTTGGTTTCCTAACGAGCTTCAAACCAATTTGCTGTACTTAGAACCCCTGTTGAGAAGTTGTGTTTCTATCAAGTTCCCAGGCAGTGCTAACGTCGCTGGTTAGGGACCGGTTCTGAGAACCACTAAATGAAAACACCAAACCCATTGCCTTTGAGTTGATTCCAACCCACGGTAATAATAGGGCAAAGCAGAGCTGCCCCATAAGGTTTCCAAGGAGCAGCTGGCAGATTTGAACTGCTGACCTTTTGCTTAGCTGCTGAGCTCTTAACCACTTTGCTCCCAGGGCTCCATTAGTACAGTATTGTCTCTCCCAATTTATTACTCATAAGAATCACTGTGTATCTTGTTAAACTGTAAGTTCTGAGTCAATTGATCTGGGTGGAAATGCAAATTCGCAGCAGAGGTTTGAACCAGAATGAGTCAGTTCAAAGGTCTGCTTTCTCCAGACGAGCAAAGGCTAGAAGGCGTCAAATCATTTGGGGAAGCTCAGTGTCATGCAGTGCTCCTAGGCTGTCCTCCTCTAGACCTGTGACCCACCACGGGGGACCTGAGGTGGTATAGTTGGTTCCACTGACTGTAGTCCAAAGCAGGCTATTCATACAGTGTCACACTGCCACAGCTACTGCAGGCTGTGGGCTCCTCGGTCCTTTGTCCCAGCAGCAAACTCCAGAGAGATGTTGCACAGTGTCATGGATTCAATTGTGTCCTCCCAAAAATGTGTATCAGTTTCGCTGGGCTGTGATTCCCTGTAGTGTACGATTTTTCCCACAGGTTGTGCATTCTGCCTCTATGACGTTAATGAGTGAAAATGGGCAGCTGTTGTGCTAGCGAGGCAAGAGCAATCTGTAAAAGAAAGTAGCGAGCAGAGAGACAGAGGGATCTCATACCAACAAGGAAGCCTTGCTGGGAGCAGAGTGTGTCCCTTGGACTTAGGGACCCTGTGCCTGAGAAGCTCCCAGTCCAAGGGATGATTGACGACAAGCATCTTTTTCCAGAGCTGAGGAGACAGAGAAAGGCTTTCCCAGGAGCTGACGTCCTGACTTTGGACTTCAAGTCTACTTTTCTGTGAGACAATAAATCTCTTCTTTGTTAAAACCATCCATTTGTGGTATTTCTCTTACAGTGGCACTAGATGACTGACATCCACAGTGACTACGGACACCACCCAGCATTAACACACCTGCCCTGGCAATTCCTGAACTCTTCCACCTGGAAAACGTGCCTGGCATTGTGACCAGGGAGTGTTGGCTACTCGGCCAGGGGCTGGTTTGAACAGCTACATCATCAGCTGGTCCTTAGAGCGAGCCCCGTCTCAGCTGTGCCCTGACCTGACAGGACACATTAGAGCCAGCAGGACTTTAGAGAAGGAGAGGCTTTGGCAGTGGCTGGATAGCCTGGTTGTGAATTACTACAGTGGTGTCCCAGGGGAGGGAAGGGAAAGAATGCAGGGAAAAAAAAAATAAGAAAGAGTCCGGAAGAACAAAAACTTGAAAATTACTTTTATTGTTTTGTATTGTTATTATATTTCATTGTTTTGTACTCTTATTATATTTTATTGTTTTGTGTTTTTAAAAATGTAGTATGTGTTCACTGGGGGAAAAAGATCTAGAAAAGATGGAAAAGAAACATTATTCTTAACTTTACCTCTCAGACTAAGCACTGTGAACAGGTGTTATTGTGAGGTGCCATCGCACTGGTTTGGACTCACCGAGGCCCTGTGTACCACGGCAAGAAACATGTCCTGGTCCTGCCCCTTTCTCACAATTGTGGTTTGAGCCCACTGCGGCAGCTACTCTATCAATCAGCTAGTTGATGGTCCTCTTTATCCTCGCTGATCCTTCACCAAGTATGTCATCCTTCTGTGGGAACTGGTCCCTCCTGATCACATGTCTCACCACCAAGGAGCACTCTGGCTCTTTGCCAAGGCATATTCAGTCTCTGCTATGTTCAATTATATCTGTGTTATATTCAATATTCTACACCAACATCTTAGTGCATAATTCCATAATTTGAGCATCAATCCTTCCTCAGTCTTCTTTATTCGTTGTCTGTCTTATGCAAGTATATGAGGCAATTGAAAATATCATGAATTAACTAGCCATAGATTCTTCTAATCTTATTTATACGGAAAAAATGGATCCTCCTGGACATACCACATTATATGGGGCTGACAACTAAGTTTGTAAACTCATCCTAGAAAAAGTGCCACATACTTCACTGCTGCATATCACTATGGTCACCTTCAATGTCCTCCCCTTGGAAGCTATGCACCGACACCAGAGTCCCTAGTGCACCCTTCAAAGCCATTTTGGAACTCTTCTTCTGGAATGGCCATCAGAGCTGTTGTTGTGTTACCCTTGATGTTCTGAATGTCATCAAAATGTCTTCCTTTCAATATTTCTTTCATCTTTGGGTAAAGAAAAGTCATTGAGGGCCAGATCAGGTGAGTAGGGAGGATGTTCCAACACAGTTATTTGTCTATTGGCTAAAAAATCCCTTACAGACAACTGTACAACTAAGTTTGAGACCTTGCCACCATGCCACCATGCAAAACGGCCTTTCCAGAAATAGTTCCAAAATTGCTCTGAAGGGTGGACTAGATGCTGGCCTCAGTGCATAGCTTCCCAAGCGGAGTACTTTGAAGGTGACTATAGTGAAATTCAGCAATGAGGTATGTAGCACTTAGAACAACTAAGTTCACAGACTTGTTAGATCTCATACTAACACATTCAGGCTAGATTTTAAAAGCTTGTTGGACAGATGCGACACAGGAGAAATCAAGCTCCACTTCCCACTTCTCTGACACCCAACTGTGTTGATCAATCTAAATCAGTTTGTTATCAGTTCTGTTGCCCTGTGTTCGTTTTCATTCTGATGCCAGCTGTGCTGTGGCACTGTTCCTCTGGTGCTCATCACTTGAGGCTAGATCAGACCTCCAAGTTAAAGGGTAGTCCTTCAGACTTGCCACATCTGTCCAGGACCTCAAATGCCAGCCACAAGCTTGGGAGTCTCCATAACTCCATCATTTCTAGCCAACTGGCTACACAGTTGAGGTCTTCCTACTGCTCCTTCAAGATGCCAGCTGTGTGCTCAGGGTATCCAGTCCCTGACTTCTGACTTGTTGGTTCCCACTGCTCATCAGGTTCAGTAATTCTCTAGAATGGTTCACAAAACTCACAGAAGGTGCCATACAAGTACTTCCTGACTTATAATGACTTTGTCTTAAATATGTTTTGACAGAAGTTGAGTATCTCATTTTTTTTTTATTTAACATAACTGAGTGAAAATGTACATTCACATGTAAATTTACATGCCCCCCTATATGCAGCTTCCACTGCTCTCCCTGTCCAGTGACTGCACACTATTCCTCTCTGCTCCATACATGTCTCATCCTCCCAACAGTCCCCTTTCCCCTCCTCTCCGTCCACTCCCCTTCCTCCAGCCAGAGGTCAGCAAGATGATATCCTATAGATGTATAGAACCATAAAGTGCTTCCAACATATGGTTACTCTGCATTGCCAAGTCCATTCCATTCCTGTCCAAAGAGTGGACCTTTGTTATAATTTATGGGAAAGGGCAGCATCAGGGCCTGGGGCCATGCTCTCAGAGGAACCCCAAAACCGCTGGACCATCAATTGAGGTCTTTTAGTGGAGATCTCATGATGCACCTCTTTTTATTCTTGTGTTGCCAGTGAGGCTCCTCTCTGTGAGCTCCGTCATGGTTATCACTGGTGGTGGCCGGGCACCATCCGGTTCTTCCGGTCCCAAGTCGATGTAGGCACCCACTCTTGTGTGTCTCTCTGTCTTCTCGGTTGTCTTTACCGCATGCCATTTTGGCCCTCGGTGAGCATCCGTTCCTGCTGAGTTGGGACCATTTGCTGTGTCCTCGGATGGCAGCTTGGCAGCTTTTAAGAACCCAGACGCCACTCACCAATGTGGGGTGCAGAGAGCTCTCTTAGCAAAACACTAGTTGTGCCAATTGGCCTGGAATTCGCCTAAGAGCATGGTCCCCCGCCCCCTGCCCCAGCTTCTCTATCCTTGCAGTATTGAGTTAAGATGGAAGGAGTACTCAAGTTATGCTGAAGTCCACTTAATGTTGTTCTTGTTCCTAATGTGTGCTGTCACCGCTTTCTCCCAACTAGATTTCTAGTAACTACCTAAACTAAACCCTCCCCCCCTTGCCCTCCCTCCCTCCCTCCCCTCCCTTGCAGCTGTCAAAGAGTCTTTTCTTCTATACACAAGTCTGTTTTTGAGATCTTATCGTAGAGGTCTCATACAGTATTTGTCCTTTTGTCGCTGACTACTCTCACTCAACATAATGTCTTCCAGTTGAAACCAGATTAGGATATGTTTCCTGGAATCATCGTTATTCTTTATCATTGCGTAGTGCTCCATTGAGTATATGTACCACAGTTTACCTATACATTCTTCTATTGTTGGGCATCTAGGTTGATTCCACCTTTTTGCTATTGTGGACTGTGCCGCGATAAACATTCTGGTGCATGTGTCCATTGGTGTGAAAGGCCTTGAATCTGTAGGATATATTCCAAGTAGTGGAATTACTGGGTCAAATGGTATATCAATATCCATTTTTTTAAGGAAGCGCCAGATTGCCTTCCAAAGAGGCTGGACCATTTTGCAACCCCACCAACAGCGTAGGAGGGTTCCACTTCCTCCACAGCCTCTCCAGCATTTGTTGTTTTGTGTTTTCTGGATCATGGCCAATCTTGTTGGGGTGAGATGGTATCTCATTGTTGTCTTGATTTGAATTTCTTTAATAGCTAAAGATCGTGAACATGTCCGCATGTGTTTTTTGGCTGCCTGGATCTCCTCTTGAGTGAAGTATCTGTCCATCTCCTTTGCCCATCGCTTAATTGGATGGTTTATCTTCTTCTTATTGATATTTTGTAGTATCTTATAGATTATGGAGATCAGGCGTCGATCTGACATAGAGTTGCCAAATATTTTTTCCCACTCTGTGGGTGTTCTTTTAATTCTATTAATAAAGTCTTTGGATGAGCAAAAGTGTTTGATTCTTAATAGTTCCCATTTATCTACTTTCTCTTCTGTTGATTGAGATTTCTTTGACAGATTTTGGAGCCTGTCCTCATTGTGTATTAAAACTTCCATTGTTGTTCCTGCCTTTTCTTGGATGAGCTTTATCGTTTTAGGTTTGATATTTAGGTCTTTTATCCAGTTCGAGTTGGTTTTTGTATAAGGTGTAAGATATGGATCTTGATTCAGTTTATTACAGATGGATAAGTATCTCATTTTTTTAAAGTATTCATCAATATTGCCTTTTATTAGCAACACATTAGAATATTATAGAATTTTACAAATCCAATCTTTGGGGTTTGGAACATTATATATAAACTTAGAGATTTAATATATACATACATAAAAAATACACAACTCATGAAAATTCACTATGACAGCATTTGTCAATTGTGGTGATAGCTCCCACTGTGGAAGGTTCTGGATCTTCTGGATTATCTCTGCAAATGGGGATAATGTTTCTAATCTGAAAATTAGTGAGAGGTGACTATGTGGCCCTTCCTTTTCTTCTTCATGTATTTCTTGGTGACGTCTCATTACTTTCGAAATCTGCCTGTTTACTTTAGCAAACCAGTCAGCTTTGGGGTATAGGTTTTCAAGCAACTGAAGCTCTTGGTTAAGTTTTCAAAAAAACTCCAGCTAATTCTTTCACTGTGAAATATTTTGACAGCTTCTTTCTTTCCCCTTCCTCGTTATTGTTTTCATCTTCAGCACTTCTTTCCTCTTTAAAGTCCGTGAAGTCCTAATTTATCAACCCCACTTCTTCTTAATCTATAAACTGTTCACATAGGCAATATCTAGTTCTAAATTTAGTGTTTTTGCCATATGGACAATTTTTCCACTGATCTTTTCCACTATATTATCCTGATCAAATGCTTGGAGCATGTTCACATAACTCAGTAAACTTTTTTGTATATTCCTTGTGTGCAGTTTCTCACAACTTCCTGGCAGGACAATGTACCAATGATAAGACGTACAAACAAAACCCAAAAAACCACCACCAACAATATAACCATCTTGAGTGTGATTGGAAACCGTGGTGGCATTGTGAGTTAAGTGCTACATCTGCTAACCAAAAGGTGGGCCATTCACATCTGCCAGATGCTCCTTGGAAACTTTACGAGGCAGTTCCATTCGGACCTCTTGGGTTGCTATGAGCTGGACCCAACTCAACAGCAGTAGATTTGGGTTTTGGTTTTAAGTGTGGTTTTAAGTGTGGTTTTAAGGTCATAACTCAAATACATTGTAAGCTGGGGACTATCTGTACTTATATTATGATTTTAAGAAAAAGGACACAAGGGAAGAGACCTACAGGGTGAGCTCTGGGAGGGTTCCCAATGTGAAGCTTCCATGTTCCAAAAAAAGGACATAGTACCCTCCCACATGTCTGCATGTCTCTCTGGTGTCCAGAGTGTGTATTGCATGACTGGTTGAATCATGTCCCTATCCCTGAGGTCAGTTGCTGTCATGTCCTGAGTCTTCTGGATGAGCTAGCTCATTAACATAACCTATCAGGTCTAGTGACTTCCTGGATAGCAAAGACACTCAAGAAGTTCCAAGGATTTAGAGACTATAACTCATTCCTGAGTTAAAACAAAGATCAAATTCTTTGGGTAAAATTAGCACATGTTTTTCTGAGTAGCTTTAATACATTTATCTTTATAAGCCAAGCATAATGTGTGGAACTGCTTTAGGGTCTTGTACTCCCCAAATATACAAGTTTTTAAAAAATATATTTTTTGTGTAAGACCAGATTATCTGGTCTCATCTAAACCATAAAAAAATTCTATGTGTTTATTATTTAGCAGGCATTTGAATAATCATGAACTTGGAAGACTCAGTGAAGGGACTTGCCAAAGATAGGTGTTCATTTGGTCATTTATATGGAAAGCCTTCTCCACTTCCGGTGTTCCCATTTTAATAGCATATAGTGGGGTTTTCAAAATTTAGGAAACTGAAAGTGATAACTCAAAACACTGCTTTTAATATCAAGTCTACTGAGATACAATTTATATAGAGTAAAATTTTCCTTTTTGTATACAGCTCAATACATTTTGATAAATATATACAATTGTGCAACCACAACACAGAAAACAAAAATCCTCACAGCTGTACCAACAAGCAACACCATGATAAATGGAGAAAATATTGAGGTTGTCAAGGATTTCATTTTACTTAGATCCACAATCAACGCCCTCAGAAGTAGTGGTCAAGAAATCAAAAGACACGTTGCATTAGGAAGATCTGCTGCAAAAGACCTTTTGAAAGTGTTGAAAAGTAAAGGTGTCATCTTGAAGACCAAGGTGCGCCTGACCCAAGCCACGGTATTTTCAGTCATATTAGGTGCAGGTGAAAGCTGGGCAATGAATAAGAAAGACAGAAGAACTGACACCTTTGAATTATGGTGTTCAAGAAGAGTATTGAATATACCATGGACTGCCAAAAGAGCAAACAGATCAGTGTTGGAGGAAGTACAACCAGTACTCTCTTTAGAAAGAAGAATGGTGAGACTATGTCTTACATACTTTGGCCATATTGTGAGGGAGGGTCATTTCCTGGAGAAGGACACCATGCTTGATAAGGTGGAGGGTCAGCAAAATAGAGGAAGACCCTCAAGGAGATGGACTGACACAGTGGCTGCAACAACGGGCTGTAGCATAGTAATGATTGTGGACACCGTGCAGGATGGGCAGTGTTTCATACTGTTGTGTGTATAGGGTTGCCAAGAGTCAGAACTGACTTGACAGCATCTAACAACAGCAAGCACGACATCAAGATAGATAACGCTTCTGTAGCTTCAAAATGTGCTCGTAACCTCCTGTTCTAGCTAATCCTTCCCTCTTTTTCCAACCTTGTCAACCGCTTACCATTTTTCTCCCAATGAGTTTTGACTTTTCGACCTTGATGTTTCACTTACCACAATGCAATTGGGAATCATCGATGTTATTACAGGCATCAGTAGCTTGTACTTTTTGATTGCTAAGCATTATTTCATTGTGTGAACATACCACAGTCTGTTGATTCATTCACTCACCAAGAGAACATTTGACTTGTTTCTAGTTTCCAGGGACTATGAATGAAACCACTGTAAGTATTTCAGTACAGGTTACTATGTGAACACAAGTTTTCATTTCTCTTGGGTAGTTATGTAGGAATGGGGTTGCTGGGTCATGTGGTAGATTTATGTTTAACTTTATAGAAACTGTCAAATGGTCTTCAGAAGTGACTGTACCATTTTGCATTCCTACCAGCAATGCATGAGAGTTCCAATTGCTTGATGTCTTCACCAACAGATTTTATTTTTTTAGCCTTTGTTGTAGACGTACAGCGATATGCCGTTTGCATTTTTCTCATAGCTAATTATTGACCATATTTTCATGTACATGTGTGCTATTTACCTTCCCTCTGTGGTAAAGAACCAAAAACCAAACCAAATCCATGGCCATCAAGTCGATTCCAACTCATAGCAACCCTATAGGACAGAGTAGAACTGTCCTATAGGGTTTCCAGGGAGAACCTGGTAGCTTTGAACTGCTGACCTCTTGGTTAGCAGACAGAGCACTGAAGCTCTACGCACCAGGGTTTCCCCATGATGAAGAGTCTTCAAATTTTCTGTCAATTTGTAAAATTGCATTGTTTCCATTCTTATCAAGCTTGTAGAATTTATTACACACTCTGGAATCAAGGACTTGTCCAGATATGTGCATTGCAAATATTTTCTCCCAGTCCCTGGCTTATCTTTTCCTTCTCTTAATAGTGTCTTTGGAATAGCCAACATTTTCATTTTAGTGAATTCAAACTGATCATTTTTTCTTTGATGGGTTGTGCTTTTGGTGTCATATCTAAGAAAAACTATCTGGTTTAAGACCACAAAGAGTTTCTCCTATTTTTTTCAGAAGTTTTATAGTTTTAGATTTGAGTTTAGCTCTGTGATCTATTTGAGCTCATTGTTGTAATATGCTGTGAGGCATAGATCAAGATTCCCTGTTTTTTACATTGGGTGTCCAATTAATGCAAGCACTCTGAGTGACCTATACATGAGTCTACCAGACAGTTAAGTACACTTCGAGGTGATTTCAGTGTTACCTCTGTATCCTCTGCAAAGTCTTAATTGGTTGCTCAGGCATTTCTCAAGTAGTTGCCATAATCTAAGGCACTAACCCTGAATGACAGCTACCTTAAAGGTGTTTACCATCCAGTACAGAGAAATGTATGCCAAACAGGAATGCAGAGAGTGCCAATATGGTGCAGAGAGAAACAAGTTACATATCATTACCTCAAGCCTAAAATCTGACTTACTTTAGCATTTGTGTTGAAAGCTTACTAGAGTATTTGAGAAGAAGCGAGGTGACACACCAAGAATGGAAATAATTGTGTAACTGATCCACCCCTTGTGACAAATGGCCCTTGAGGGACCATGAGAAATCCCTTGTCAGAATTATTGAGTGCTTCCTTGTACATGACATTTACCTGAAAAATCTAAATGAGCAAATTGAAATGCTGGAGAGTAAGAACTTTGATCCCAGAGACAACCAATTTTGTGGCTTTAATCAGATCACTTCAAAATTTTAGGCCTCAGTTTCTACCTCTATTAAGTGAGAGACTTGTAACAGGTAATGTATATGTTCTTTTCAGGAAGAAAAGTACAAAAATTTGGAATTTTGGTGATATAATACTGACACATGAGAAGTTATAGCTGCATTGGATGAGTTGATAGATGTCAGAGTAGAAGATACAAGTTTTGAAAGCTTACCAAACTGAAACGGGAACAAACTGGTTCAAAGTTCTTGGCAAGAAGCCAAGCAATATTAAAAAGAAAACAGATAAAATTTAAACTCATCATGATGCTACAGGACAAAGTAGAACTGTGCCATAGTGTTTCCAAGGAGTAGCTGGTGGATTTGAACTGCTGAACTTTTGGTTAGCAGTCAAGTCTTTAACTGCTGCACTGCCAGAGCTCCCTATTGAACCCCTGTTATTGTTGTTAAGTACTGTTGAGTTGATTCTGACTCATAGCAGCTCAGCGTACAACTGAACGAAACACTGCATAGTCCCACGTAATGCCCACGTAGCTGCTATGCTTGAGCCCTTTGTTGCAGCCGCTGTGTCAGTCCATCTGGTTGAGGGTCTTCTTCTTTTCCGCTGACCCTCCACCTCAGACAAGGATGATACCCTTCTCCAGGGATTGAATCCTTCTGACAACATGTCCAAAGTATGTAAAACACAGTCTCACTATGCTTGCATCTAAGGAGCATCTGGTTGTATGTCTTCTGAAACTGATCTGCTCTTTTGGCAGACCATGGTATAGTCAATATTCTCCAACACCACAATTTCAAGGCATCAGTTCTTCTGTCTTTATTCACTGCCCAGCTTTCACATACATATTATATGATTAAAATACCATGACTTGGGGCAGATGTACCTTAATTTTCAAGATGACATCCTTACTTTTCAATACGTTAAAAAGGTCTTCTGCAGGAGATTTTCCCAATGCAGTGTTTCCTTTGATTTCTCGACTGCTGCTTCCATGGGCACTGATTATGGATCCAAGTAAAATGAAATCTGTGACAACCTGTCTTCTCCATGTATCATGATGTTACCTATTGGTCTAGTTGTGAGGATTTTTTTTCTTGATGTTGAAGTGTAATCCATAGTCAAGTTTGTGTGTGGTCCTTGATCTTCATCAGTAAATGTTTTAAGTCCACTTTACTTCCAGCAAGCAAAATTGTGTCATCTGCACTGAATCTGTAGGTAGATATAATCTATGAGTGGTAAAAGCATATTGCCCATAAGATAAAAATAAGCCAAATTTGTACACCATATTTGAGGCAGGTTATTAGGACCATTCATGAGAAAATGAGTTGGTGGAGATTATAGATATTTTCAGAAAGCCTGTAACAAGGTCCTATGCAAAGGATGTTACAGTATTTACCTATATCAATGATAATTCAGTTTCCCCCCATTAAGTTCAGAGACAAGAGAGAAGTAAAAGACATGAAAAAAAGAAGAGACATTTTAACAGATGATGAATGCTCCTTTGTCTCTCACAAAGGAATGTTGAAGTCTTAATCCTTATAACTCTGAAGGTGACCTTGTTTGGAAATAGGGTCTTTGAAGATGCCATCAGTCAAATGAGGTCACACCATAGCATCCTAGGTCTTAACCAGTCTGAATGCTATCCTTATAAAATAGGAGACTCGAGACAGAGACAGATAAGACAGACTGCCACATGGTCATGGTGGTAAACCAAGGAGCACCTGAGGCCACCAAAGCAGAAACAGATAAGTAGCGTCCGTCCCCTAGGAACTTCAGAAAGAACATGGTCCTGCCAAAATCCTGAATTGGGACACTTATTCTCCAGAACAATAAACTTATCTTCTCACAGGCTCCTCAGTTTGTGTTATTTTGCTATAGCATCCATAAAAATATAAAAAGAAACAAAGGAAACACCAAACCCATTGTCATCGAGTCAATTTTGCCTCATTGCAACCCTGTAGAACAGAGAACTGTCCCATAGGGTTTCCAGGGAGTGGCTGGTGGATTCAAACTTGCAACCTTTTGGTTAGCAGCCTTATGCTTAACAAGAATCTAACATAATAAACTGGAAAGAATATCACTCTTGTTCTTTCCATATTTGTGTGTTACGTGAGACAGAATGAAACTGGTATTAAACATCTCTGATTGGTGAATGCCAATCCAATGGGAGCAACTCTTATACAACCTGATAAAGGCATGTGTTTTAGGGAACTCAAATTATATTCATAATCTGCTGGACAGCGAAGGGACCAGTTAAAGTCAGGGACTGTGACTTAGAAGTCATTGTATACCCAAAAGATAGTAGTCTCTAGACTCTGAAGAGTTCACATGGTCAAATAGGATGAAGCAGACTGGGTGACATCAGTTACCCCGATGGTCTGCAGATTACCCTGATAGTCATGGAATGTGGATCAGAAACATTATCCTTCTTGTTATAGAAACCATGGAGGCTTTCTGACTAGATAACCGTGAGCCAAATCCTGGTTACTGAATTTTAAGAAGATGTAATTGTGCTGAAGGATTTACACAAGGGGTGAAATGCTGTGAAATGCTGCTGTGTGAGGTCAGCCAAAGAAAAAAAAGGAGAGGACTCAATCTATAAATAAAAAGGGTTGACATGGAATAGGGTACATTATTAAAATACTAACATTCTAAACAGAGCGAACACATTCACCAAATGCCAAAATCTAAAGGAAGATTCAATGAAATTTAAAAGTGCACGCACAACAGATTCTTAATTTATGAGTTTCCTTATCCCAAGGAAAGATAAACAATGGTAATTTAAATAATTTCAAATGAGAATTAGTTAATAAGCTTTGGGACTCAATCAGCCAATCATTTAAGAGAATCATGTTTTCAAGATTATGTCATGGAAAGGATGCTTGCCATGTTGGTCTCAGGAAGCCAATTGCTAAACAAATTTTCTCTCACATTCTACCAAATCTTAGAAAATAGTAACTTTTAGGTTGAGTTCTGAGTAATCTCCTACTGTTGGAGCAGCTACAGTTCATCAAGTCTAGAATTTACATTTCGAGGAAGTGGCTTTCTGCAGATTTACTCTTCCCATGCCAACTTCTTAACAAAATGAGCCATCCACTCCCAAGGGGTGCCAGCCCCTTGCAGCTGTGTTTCTGGCTGTCTGTGCAGAAGATGAAGTTCTTACATGTCTCATTCATTCGTACTGCTGTGTTAATCACCTCTTGGCCTCACTGGAATATTTAGATGCTTTCAATCAGCAAAATAGTGAAGTACTTCAGTATCACCCAGAATCTCGGTGAATAACATATATCAGATAACTAACAATGAAAGTAAAATTTGGATTCTGGGAAGATGGTACAACAGGCCATTATTCCAACCCTCATAGACAAGTAAAACAAGAAGTACAACAAGGAAGTTCTCTGCTTTGAGAGACTGTAAACCAAGGAGCAAAGGAGAGCATCAGAGAATGGCAAGCAGTCAAGAGCCGATGAATCAACAGTAAGTGGCATATGGGCAGAAAAATCTCTTCTCCCTACCTTTCCTCCCAGCTATGTGGGCCTTTGGCTGCTGTGAACTGGGAAAGTGACTGCAGCAAAGGAGCTCGCTTCCTAGGAATCACAGTCCCTACCTGTACAAGGAGACAAGACCCCAAGCTCTGCTCTCAAATCAACAAGGCAGACCTCCCTGGGGGGGGTCTGTTTGGAGTGAACCAGCAACTCCTGCCCGCAGACACTGTCAGCTGAAAGCCTACTGTGAATTGCTACAGGTAGTCCATGCACTACAGTTCACTCTCACTGTCAGTACTCTACCTGCCTCCCTGGGTACCCTGCAGCTTAGACCTCTAAAACTAACAAAACAGACCTCTTGGGAAGTCAGAGATTCTGTCTGCTCCTGCTTTTGGTTTATGCTGAGGTTGCTGATGGGAGCTGCTATGTGCTAAGAAGAAGCTATTGTTAGTGAAGGCTATCCCCACAGCCAAAACACTGTAAGGGGAGATGGAGGGCTCTGACAGCAATAAAGCAGACCACCATGAGGATCTGACCACAGCATGACATCCTCTCCCCAGCCTGGTAATTTGTTGGTTGCTAGGCTGTTGCAAACCGTTACAGAGGCCCTGCAGCAGACTCTGCCCCTGTAATCAGCACTTGACCTGCCTCCCTAGGCAACCCATAGCTCAGGCCTCTGAAACCAGCAGGATAGACACGCGGGGATCAGTCTTGGTCTGTCTGCTCTGCCTTCCGGTTGACTCTGAAGACTACTGAGGCTGTTGTGTGCAAGGAGGCAGGTGCCTTTACTAGAGACTATCCCATAGCCAACATACTGTGGGGGAGAGGGCTCTCACAGCAACAAAGCAGACCTCCCTGGGGGTCTGCTCAGAATGTGACAAGCCCTTCTCCTACTGCTACCTGTCGACTGCTTGACTGGTACGAAATCCTACAGAAAACTGCCTACAGTGGAGTCAGGAGGTGGGTCACCAAAGTGGAGAGTGCTCCCCCAACTACCACAGGGCCACTGGAGATCTGAAACTAACAACACAGATCTCTTGGATGTCCCTCTGGGGAGGGCCAGCACCTCTTCCTTCTGAAGAGGAGGAAAGTCTGCCCTTGACTCCCCTGCCTGCCAGCTCGGACGTAAGCAACCCCTACAGAGCAGCAAAGGAAGCCTCCGGAAAAATTGGAGGCAACAGTTGGAGCCCCCAAGGGGGCCCACTGGGTGTGGGTTTTCAGAATAAAGACATGATTGCAGAAACGGAGAAGGGAAAGAGTAATCATAGGAAAGAGGGGACTGTGCCTCCCCGTAAACAGATTAATTAATACATGAAATATCACTTGAGTGGCAGTGCCTATTGCTGGACAGACGGAACACAGCAAGCTGTCTGGTGTGTTTTGGAGAGCTTGAAAGTTGAAAAATGACACCTGGAACTTTCAAATTCTAATTAAACCAGAGAGGGAGAAGGAGATATGTGAAGGCTGATAGATCAGCCCACCTAAGTGTTCCTTGCAGAAAGCAGGTGGGCAAAACCCCCAAATATGGGCAAATGGAGAAAATTAGTGTTCGGGAGAGGGTAGCCCAAAACAGAGGCAGAGACACACCAGTCCAAGAGTCTAGTGAAGTTTATTTGAAGAGAAAGAGAGTGGGATCTGAGCCAAGAGTAGCTCAGCCCACCTTTCCCCAGAAGGACAATTTTTTTTTATAGTTTTAAAGTTTCAACGAGGTAGTGTGGGGGGAAGGGGTTTATGGTTTGATAAGAAAAGCAAGAGAAGAGGGGTAACAAGAAATTCTGATTAAGGGATTTATGGTCTAAATAAGGAAAAATTGTTGATTAGAAGGGAAAGGGGTAAGGTTTGTTTATGGTCAAGATTTTGATAAAGGAAGAGCTTTCAATTAGGAGGATAGGGAAGACAAGCATAAAGTTATTTATGGCTTTCTAATTATACCAAGTGGGGTCTACTAGGCTGTTTTTGATCATCCCTGTAGGGCATGCGTAACAGGCTGTTTTCAGCTAGTGGTGAGGTCTGATCATTGGATGAGATGACCTCCCTCAATTTCAAGGACAGAGTCCTCTCAGTGACCTCACTGAACTTCAGGAGCAGAGTTTCCTCAATCAGCACCCTTGTAAATGCCAAAGGCCCAACCAAAAAAATCATAAGACACACAAACAACAGAGAAATAATGACTCATCCAAATTCACAAGACAAACAGACTGAAAGTGCATCTGGGGATGATCAAATAACAAAAAAAGAAAAGCATAAAATACAACATTAAACATAATTGAAGAACTAAGGGACACAGACCTAGGGGAAATAAGGAAAACAATGCAAGAACAAAATGAGGATCAAAATAAAAAAGATATTGAAACTAAAAAGGACAATGAGAGAAATGAGAAACATAGCAGAAGGACTTACCAACAGCTTTAATCAGACAGAAGAAGACAGAACCAGCAAATTAGAGGCTAAAACAGTAAAAATTATAGATGCTGAAAAGCAACAAGGATGGGAGCTCAAGAAGACTGTGTACAATTTAATGGAATCATGAAACAACAGGACACCTGATGTACTCATCACAAGAATTTCAGAAGGAGATGAGAGAAAGGAACAGAAAGAATATTTGAAGAAATAATGACAGAAAAGTTGTCCCCAATCTAATGAAGGATATGGATCTACAGATCCAAGAAGCTCAAAGAAGCCCGTACAGAACTAACTCAAAGAGATTTACACCAAGCCATGCCACAGTTCAAACCGAAAACCCACTGCTGTCAAGTCAGTTCTGACTCATGGTGGCCTGTAGGACAAAGTAGAACTGCTCCATAAAGTTTCAAAGGAGTACCTGGAAGATTCAGACTGCTGACATTTTGGTTAGAAGACATAACACTTAATGACTCTGCCATTAGGGTTTCCACACCATGGGTATGCTCTCAAAAATTAAAGGTAAAGGGAGAATGCTGAAAGTAGTGGCAGAGAAGCAAAAAGTCATATGCAAAGAGCCCCAGTAAGATTAAATGCCAATCTTTCCTCAAAAAGACTGGAGGCCAGAAGACAATAGAATGATATATTAAAGTTGTGAAAGAAAAAGAAAACCCTGTCATCTAAGAATCCTGTTCTTAAATAAATTATCCTTCAAGAATGAGGATGAAATTAAAACATTCCCAGAAAAACAGGAACTGGGAGAACTCATAGCCATCAGACAGCCCCTGGAAAAAATACCAACAAGAATTCAGTAGATGGATGGGAAAAGACACTAAAAAGTCACTCAAAGCTACGAGACCTAACAATTAAGTCCACAAACTGCAAGAACTTCATTGTTCTAAGTTCTACATACTTCATTGCCAAATATCACTATGGTCTCTTTGAAGTACTCTCATACTCTCCTTGGGAAGCTGTGCACCAACACCAGTGCCTAGCCTGCCCTTCAAAGCAATTTTGGAACTCTTTCTGGAATGGCCATTGCACAAGTTGGCACAGCAGCAAGTGCTACCAAAAAAGCCCCAGAATTTGGTGGACCTGACTTGATGGCACTTGGCTTAGCTGGCCATTAAAAGCCAGTCACTGAGACAAGAGCTTTGGGGTGAGATTAATGGTTTTATTTCTGTGCCACTGGCAGCACAGGGGACAGAGAGCATTTTTGTTCCCAGAGTCTATCTGAATTTTTCAGGCAAGGTCAGAGCATTTAAAGGGAAAGGCCACATGTAGATGCAAGAACAAAAGTGGGCAGTTAAGGATGGGGAGGGAGGAGGGGGGAGTGACTTGGTTGGGGTCAACTGGGTGGGGGCTGACTGGGTGGAGGTTGTCTGCTTCACAATCTCATAGGCCATCACTGACCATCAAGGAAAATAAAGCAGTGCTAGATATCTGGCCAGAAATCGTAAAAGAAGAATGCTCAAATGCAAGTTACCTCCCTGTCCTCCCTAGCCTCCTGCTTAATTCTTTTATCATTGGTTAGAGCCCAATTATCAGGACAAGGGGAGTCATTCATTGTCTACAGTTTACTGAGTCTGCAATGATATCTCCTACCCTAGAGAGGGCCCCACCCTAGCAACAATGCCTGGGGCTTGTGGAATGTGGATGTCTGTCCAAGGGATGTCTTTCCCTTGGAATTGAGGGTGATTTGAAACAATGTCTCTTAGGTTCCCTATATCAACATGACACCAGAAGAACCAGATGGTGCCCAACTGCCACCAAGACAGCTGTGATGGGTGACACAATGCAGTCTTAGGCCCCTCGCCCTGGGGTTTTCTCAGCCTTTGGTTCCACAACCTCACAAACTTAATTGTACAGTTGTCTGTGAGGGAGTTTTTCACCAATAAACAAGTAACTGTGTTGGAACACCCTCCCTACTCAACTGATCTGGCCCCCAATCACTTTTTCTTTACCCGAGGATAAAGGAAACAGTGAAAGGAAGACATTTTGATGACATTCAGAACATCAAGGTTAATACAATGACAGCTCTGATGGCCATTCCAGAAAAAGAGTTCTAAAATTGCTTTGAAAGGTGGACTAGGCACTGACACCAGCGTATAGCTTCCAAGCGGAGTACTTTGAAGGTAACCATAGTGACGTTCACCAATGAGGCATGTAGCACTTTTTCTAAATGAGTTCCCATATTTAACTGGCAGTCCTAGCATACATAAAAAGATCACCAATAAAGGGAAACACCTAGAAAAGTAAAAATTTAAATAAATAAACCAAACCAGTTGCATCATGCTGAGTCAGGTAAGCCAATCACAAAAGAACAAATATTGTATTACTTGACTTTTAAGACAAGAAAAGGTAATTGTGTAGAGAAAGAAGTTCATTAGTGGTTAGCAGGGGTGGAAGAGAATGGGCAAAGGGGAATTAACAGTGATGGAAAAGCCACAGTGATTACGAGTAGGGTTACACAGCCAATTATTATCATTGCTATCAGTAAGATGTACACCTATAAGAAGCTGTATTGCCAAGAGTTGTGCGGTAGATATGCTTACAACAATGACTAAGAAACAAAAAGGTGCTGAGGCTGCTTATGTATGACCAAACATTTCATGGGATTTTGTTTCTTGGTTTGGAGGTTTAGGGTCATGGTGTTATGGGACATCCCAGTTAATTGACTTGATAACTTGTTCAGAACTTCCATTCTACCTCCTAGTTTGTTGCCTACTGTCTGGGCTCTGAAAAGCTTGCTAGCAGTCATATGAGGCACACCAGTTAGTCTATACTCACCAGGAGAAACAGAGGAAGAAGGAGAGTCAGGAATAGGAGCAGGATATGGAATGTGTGGCTAATTGTCGCCGTGAACAACTGCCTTCTTTGTCAGGAGAACTGCACACTCAGCTACCATTACTGAACACTTTGTTCAAAGATTTCATGAAAGAATCTTAGTCAAAAGAGGAAAATGCAGAACAGAATCTCAAAGTTCGTGGACTCTAGACATTCTGGAGCCATGGGGGGGTGAATGAACCCTTGTAATTACTGCCCTGAAATAATCATTAAACCTTAAGTTAAAAGTATCCCCTGAAGACGGGGGCCTGGGGACCATGTATTCAGGGGACAGTGAGGCCAATTGGCATGACTGATCTATTGCTAAGAGAGGCTTCTGCATCCCATACTAGTGAGTGGCATCTTGGGTCTTAAAATCTAGCAAGCTGCCTGTCTGAGGTACATCCAGCACAGATGATCACTAAGAACAACAAAGATACAAAGAAAAAAGAGCCCAGGAGACAGAAGTACCTGTATGAATGGGAGACTATATCAACATGACACCAGAAGAACCAGATGGTGCCCAGCTGCCACCAAGATGGCTGTGATGGGTGACACAATGCAGAGTCCCTGAGGAAATGCAAGAAAAAGAAGTTTGCAGCCCAAGAACTCTACTAAAAGAACTGAATTAATGGTCCAACAGCTTGGGAGGTCCCCTGCAAACATGACCCCTAGACCTACTGCTGTCCCTGACCAGAAACCATGAATGAGTCAACTCTTCAGACAAGAACGGACGAGACTCGGGGGCACACTGCAACCATGTGGTGAGCGTACTTCATGGTTCTGTGCATTTACAGGTGGCTGTTCTACTGGTCTCTTTCTAGATGGAAGAGAAGAGGGTGGAGAGGAGGGGTCAGGGGCTTGCTAAGAGGATACTAGATATATAGAGTGAAAAGGTTAAGTGTACTGTCACCAGGTGGAGAGAGCAGAAGGAGCGGTGGACTTGGGGGGTTTGAAAAACAATTGGGATTGTATACTTAATCACAATTTTTAAAAAATAGTATTCCCTGAATCCCCTGAAGAGGTCTACCTAACAGAGTGACCATGCTGTGTGTGCACTTCATGATTTCATGCATCTATAGCATGTCGTCCTGCTGACCTCTTACTGGAGGCTGGGGAGAGTGTGGAGAGGAGGGGATAGGAGATTATTAGGGGGATATGACATGGATAGAATGGAGAGGAGGAGTGTGTTGTCACCAGGAAGGGAGAGCAGTGGGAGCTGCACACAGGTGGGTGTGGAAATTTATACAGGATTGCACATTTTCACTCAATCATAATTAAAAAAATTTTTTTTTATTTAAAAAAGAGGTCTGCCTTCATCATCATACTCTGTTAAACACTATCTGTGTGGAATCAAATTGACAACAGCAACTTGAAGTCTAGATAAGAACTTTAGGGGGTATGAGTTTATGTTAGAGAGAGGGAAATAACTCAGAACAGGAGACTGAGAATGGTTGTGCAACTGAATGAATGTAATCAGTGTCACTAGACTGTACATGTAGAAACTTCTGAATTGGTGTGTGTTTTAGTGTATGTTCCCAACAAGAGCAACAAAATAAATAAAATTTTGAAGGAAAAAAAAGAGAAATCTGAGGCTGAAGACATACCCTCCATCCTCTAGGAAGTCTTCCTTGACAGTCTGGTTGAAAATGATTTCCTCTCTACCACATCTTTGAGAGCTGTCTTTATTACTTAGTACCCACTGGCCTGGTAATAGTGTCCTGCAACTTTGGGGGTGGCTTTTTGTTTGTTTGTTGGATAGGGATTCACTGACATTAAGCCAATTCTGACTCCAAGTGACCCTATAGGACAGAGTAGAATTTCCTTATCCCCTACTTGTCTGTAAGTTTGTTGTACTGTGGGAACTTGCAAGTTTCTGTGATGCTGCAAGCTAT
Organism: Heterohyrax brucei; assembly: GCA_028571685.1. Classification (NCBI taxonomy): domain Eukaryota; kingdom Metazoa; phylum Chordata; class Mammalia; order Hyracoidea; family Procaviidae; genus Heterohyrax; species Heterohyrax brucei. Next base: position 82,911,378 of record CM053157.1, on the reverse strand, counting down.
GCCACTGGGTTTCCCAGGAGCAACTTCTAGGTTTGAATTGTCAGCCTCTTGGTTAGCAGCTGAGCTGCTAGCACTGAGCCACTGGGGATTAGAAGATCATGGAATTAGCCTCTTCTGTGCCTTTAATGGGAAACCCTGATGGTGTAGTTGCTAAGTGCTATGTCTGCTGACCAAAAGGTCAGAAGTTCACACCTGCCAGACACTCCTTGGCAACTCTACTGAGCAGTTTCTACTCTGACCCATAGAATTGCTATGAGTCAGAATTGACTCAACAGCAGCAGGGTTGGTTGGTTTGGTGACTTTAATGAAGGAGCCCTGGTGGCAAAGTGTTAAGCTCTCAGCTGTTAACCAAAAGGTCGACAGTCTGAACCTAGCAGCTGCTCTGTGGGGGAGAGATGTAGCTGTCTGATTCTATAAAGATTGACAGCCTTGAAACTTTATAGGGCAGTTCTACTCTATCCTGTAAGGTTGAGATGAGTTGGAATTGACTAAGCGGCAATGGGTCAGGGTTTTTTGTTTGTCTGGTGCTTATATCGTTGTGGTTCAGGCTGCTCGTGGAGGATGTTTGAAGAGAAGTCAAGTAGGAGTAGGTTATATTCTAAGCTTATGCTCTGAGATTCTCCAAAAGTTGATAAGGGGTCAAGATAACGAACAAAGACTGCCCCCTTAAACGTCTACAACACTGTACCAGACAGGAAGGGAACTTACTCTGAGGTGAGTAACAGGGTAAATCTGCTCTGTAAATAAGCACTGGTTGCTCAATACAGGGGAGAAGTGATTCTGAGTCAGATAATGTGGAGTCCCCACTGTCTTAAGTGTGAGAAGTAACTATAAATCACAAAACCAAACCCCCTGCCACAAAGTCAGGTCCAACTCATAGCAACTCTAGAGGTCAGAGTAGAACTGCCCCATAGAGTTTCCAAGGAGCACCTGACAGATTTGAACTGCCGAACTTTTGGTGAGCAGATGTAGCACTTAACCCACTACACCACCAGGGTTTCCAAGAAGTAACTATAGCAACAAAAAAGAAGCAGAAGCAGCTGCAGAAAGACGAGTAAAAGCAGAAGCAGAGCCCAAAGCAATGGTAGCAGCAGAAGTAGAAGCAAAGGTAGCCACAGAAATGGATTTAGATGAAGGAAAATGAGAAGCAGGGACAAAAACTAAAGCTACAGCAGAAACAGGAAAAAAAGCAGAAGCACCAGGAGCAACATCAGAAGACACCAAAGTAGAAGCTGAAGCAGCAACAGAGTTGGCAGAAGAAGTAAAATCAGAAGTACAAGCATGAGCAAAAGCAGAAATAGACCAAAAGAAGCAGAAGCAGAAACAGAAGTTGAAGAAAAAGCAGAAACGAAAGCAGAAGCAGAAACAGAAGTTGAAGAAAAAGCAGAAATAAAAGCAAAAGTAAAAGCAAATCAAAAGAAACAGAAGCAAAAGCAGAAACAGAAACAGAAACAGAAGTTGAAGAAAAAGCAGAAGCAAAAGTAAAAGAAGAAACAGAAGTGGAAGCAAAACAAGCAGAAGAAAGACTAGAAACAGAAGGAAAAGCAAAAGTAGAAGCAGAAATCAAAATAAATAAATAAAAGCAGAAGAAACAGAAGTCAAAGCAAAAGGAGCAGAAGCAGCAGAACCTTACTGAGTATCTAGTATGTGCAGGCATTCTGCTACTTTAATTTTATGCTCAGAGAAATTCTTTAGACACTACTAGTCTCAGCCAGATTAAGTTGTTTATCCAAGGTCATCTGGTGGATAAGAGGCAGGGCAGTGATTTAAACCCAGCCTCATCTCTATCCACTGCCCTAACCTATGCATGTATTCAACTTCAAGACAAAGAAAATTTTTAAAATTTGAAGACCAAATAAAGCTACAAGAAAATACTATTGTGTGCCACCAGAATGTCTATAATGAAAAAGACAGACAATGTTAAGTGTTGACAAGGATGTGGAGCAACTGAAACTCTGATACACTAGTGGCAGAATGGCAAATTGGTAGTACTCTTTAGGAATACTCTTAGTCAGTACTAAAACCAAACATGCTGTCAAAAGGGTGACGAAACCACCACTCAAAAATTGAAATTAAAACACTCATTTTACTGTTGACAAAACTGTTACCGTAAAGCATGGGTTTAGGCCACCTGCCGCAAAAAGCCAATACTGAGATGTGGTAAAACAAATGCCCAAGAGGTTTATTACACGCCAGGGGCAGGAGGAATTTGGGTTCTCAGACCCTGTCTAACCTCTTCAGGCAAGATCCAAGTTTTTTTTTTTTTTTTAATTTTTATTTTTATTTAACATAACTGAGTGAAAATGTACATTCACGTATAAATTTACATGCCCCCCCTATATGCAGCTTCCACTGCTCTCCCTGTCCAGTGACTGCACACCATTCCTCTCTGCTCCATACATGTCTCATCCTCCCAACAGTCTTCTTTGCCCTCCTCTCCGTCCACTCCCCTCCCTTCAGCCAGAGGTCAGCAAGATGATATCCTATAGATGTATATAACCATAAAGTGCTTCCAATATATGGTTACTCTGCTTTGCCAAGTCCAATCCATTCCTGTCCAAAGAGTGGACCTTTGTTATAATTTATGGGAAAGGGCAGCATCAGGGCTGGGGGCCATGCTCTCAGAGGAACCCCAAAACTGCTGGACCATCAATTGAGGTCTTTCAGTGGAGATCTCATGATGCACCTCTTTTTATTCTTGTGTTGCCAGTGAGGCTCCTCTCTGTGAGCTCCGTCATGGCTATCACTGGTGGTGGCCGGGCACCATCCGGTTCTTCCGGTCCCAAGTCAATGTAGGCACCCACTCTTGTGGGTCTCTCTGTCTTCTCGGTTGTCTTTACCGCATGCCATTTTGGCCGTCGGTGAGCATCCGTTCCTGCTGAGTTGGGACCATTTGCTGTGTCCTCGGATGGCAGCTTGGCAGCTTTTAAGAACCCAGACGCCACTCACCAATGTGGGGTGCAGAGAGCTCTCTTAGCAAAACGCTAGTTGTGCCAATTGGCCTGGAATTCGCCTAAGAGCATGGTCCCCCACCCCCCGCCCCAGCTTCTCTATCCTTGCAGTATTGAGTTAAGATGGAAGGAGTACTCAAGTTATGCTGAAGTCCACTTAATGTTGTTCTTGTTCCTAATGTGTGCTGTCACCGCTTTCTCCCAACTAGATTTCTAGTAACTATCTAAACTAAACCCTCCCCCCCTCGCCCTCCCTCCCTCCCCTCCCTTGCAGCTGTCAAAGAGTCTTCTTCTATACACAAGTCTGTTTTTGAGATCTTATCGTAGAGGTCTCATACAGTGTTTGTCCTTTTGTTGCTGACTACTTTCACTCAACATAATGTCTTCCACTTGAAACCAGGTTAGGAGATGTTTCCTGGAATCATCGTTATTCTTTATCATTGCGTAGTGCTCCATTGAGTATATGTACCACAGTTTACCTATACATTCTTCTATTGTTGGGAATCTGTGTTGATTCCATCTTTTTGCTATTGTGGACTGTGCTGCGATGAACATTCTGGTGCATGTGTCCGTTGGTGTGAAAGGCCTTGAATCTGTAGGATATATTCCAAGTAGTGGAATTACTGGGTCAAATGGTATATCAATATCCATTTTTTTAAGGAAGCTCCAGATTGCCTTCCAAAGGGGCTGGACCATTTTGCAACCCCACCAACAGTGTAGGAGGGTTCCACTTTCTCCACAGCCTCTCCAGCATTTGTTGTTTTGTGTTTTCTGGATCATGGCGAATCTTGTTGGGGTGAGATGGTATCTCATTGTTGTCTTGATTTGAATTTCTTTAATAACTAAAGATCGTGAACATGTCCGCATGTGTTTTTTGGCTGCCTGGATCTCCTCTTTAGTGAAGTGTCTGTCCATCTCCTTTGCCCATCGCTTAATTGGATGGTTTATCTTCTTCTTCTTGATACTTTGTAGTATCTTATAGATTATGGAGATCAGGCATCGGTCTGACATAGAGTTGCCAAATATTTTTTCCCATTCTGTGGGTGTTCTTTTAATTCTATTAATAAAGTCTTTGGATGAGCAAAAGTGTTTGATTCTTAATAGTTCCCATTTATCTATTTTCTCTTCTGTTGATTGAGGTTTCTTTGACAGATTTTGGAGTCTGTCCTCATTGTGTATTAAAACTTCCATTGTTGTTTCTACCTTTTCTTGGATGAGCTTTATCGTTTTAGGTTTGATATTTAGGTCTTTTATCCAGTTGGAGTTGGTTTTTGTATAAGGTGTAAGATATGGATCTTGATTCAGTTTATTGCAGATGGATAACCAATTTTGCCAGCACCATTTGTTGAAGATACTGTTTTTACCCCAGTTTAATGTCTTAGGGCCTTTGTCGAATATCAACTGTTCATAGGCAGATGGTGTCATCTCTCAGTTCTGTTCCATTGATCGATCTGTCTGTTCTTGTACCAGTACCAGGCTGTTTTGACCACCGTGGCAGTGTAGTATGTTCTAAGGTTGGGTAATGAGAGGCCTCCCAGTGTGTTCTTCTTCTTTAGTAGTACCTTACTTATCCGGGGCTTCTTCCCTTTCCAAACAAAATTGGTGATTTGTTTCTCGATCTCATTAAAAAATGATGCTGGAACTTGTATTGGGATTGCATTATATAAATAAATTGCTTTGGGTAAAATAGACATTTTCACAATGTTAAGTCTTCCTATCCATGAGCAGGGTAGGTTTTTCCATTTATCTAAGTCTCTCTTAGTTTCTTGTAGTAAGGGCTTGTAGTTCTCTTTGTAAAGGTCTGTTGTTTCTCTGGTTAGATTAATTCCTAGGTACTTTATCTTCTTAGGGGCTATCGTAAATGGTATTGATTTAATACTTTCCTCCTTAACAGTCTCGTTGATGGTATAAAGGAAACCTACTGATTTACTTATGTTTATCTTGTATCCTGAGACTTTGCTGAACTCTTCTATCAGTTTGAGTAGCTTACTTATAGATTCCTTGAGGTTCTCTGCATATACAATCATATCATCTCTGAACAGGGAGATTTTAACTTCCTCTTTGCCAATGCAGATGCCCTTTATTTGTTCGTCTTGTCTAATTGCTCTGGCTAAAACTTCTAGCACCATGTTGAATAGGAGAGGTGACAGTGGGCATCCTTGTCTAGTTCCTGATCTCAGGGGAAAGTCTTTCAGTCTCTCTCCATTCAGGATGATGTGGGCAATTGGCTTTGTATAAATGGCCCTTATTGTGTTGAAGAATTTGCCATCTATACCCATTTTGCTAAGAGTTTTTAGCATGAATGGGTGTTGGACTTTATCAAATGCCTTTTCAGCATCAATGGACAAAATCAGGTGATCTTTGTCTTTTGTGTTATTTATGTGGTTAATCACACTAATTGTTTTCCTGATGTTGAACCAGCCTTGCATCCCTAGTATGAATCCCACTTGGTCATGATAGATTATTTTCTTGATATATTGTTGTATTCTGTTGGCAAGAATTTTGTTGAAGACTTTCCATCTAGGTTCATGAGTGATATTGGTCTGTAGTTCTCTGTCTTTGTTGGATCTTTCCCGGGCTTAGGTATCAGGGTTATGCTGGCTTCATAGAATGACTTTGGGAGTACTCCATTCCTTTCTACACTGTGAAATAGTTTCAATAGTATTGGGGATAACTCTTCTCTAAATGCTTGGTAGAATTCTGCCGTGAAGCCATCTGAACCCGGACTTTTTTTGGTTGGCAGTGTTTTGATGACCTTTTCAACCTCTTCCTTTGTGATGATTTTATTAAGTTGTTCTGCTTCACGTTGTGATAATTTGGGTAGGTGGTATGAGTCAAGGAATTTGTCCATTTCCCCTAGGTTTTCAAATTTGTTAGAGTACAGTCTTTCATAGTATTCTGTTATGATATTTTTGATTTCTGTTGCATCTGTGGTGACAATCCCTTCTCATTTCTAATTTGGGTTATTTATTTCCTTTCCTGCTTTTCTTTAGTAAGTTTAGCCAGTGGTTTATCAATTTTGTTGATCTTTTCAAAAAACCAGCTTTTGGTCTTTTCAATTTTTTCAATTCTTTTTCTATTCTCTAATTCATTTAGCTCTGCTCTAATCTTTATAATCTCCTTTCTTCTGGTGCCCAAGGGGTTCCTCTGTTGTTCTCTTTCTACTTGTTCAAGCTGTAGAGTTAGTTCCTTGATTTGGTTTCTTTCTTCCTTCCAGATGTGTGCATTTATGGAGATAAACAGACCTGTGAGCACTGCTTTGGCTGTATCCCATAGGTTCTGGTAGGAAGTGTTTTCGTTCTCATTGGAATCCATGAATTTCTTTAATTCATCCCTGATTTCCTCTATAACCCATGTTTTTTTGAGCAAGATGTTGTTCAGTTTCCAAGAGTTCCACTTTCTATCTGTTTTTTCTGCTATTCATTTAAACTTTTATGGCTTTATGATCTGAGAAGATGCTTTGCAGCAATTCAACGGTATGGATTTTGTTGAGCATTGCATTATGGCCTATCACGTGATCAATTCTGGAGAATGTTCCATGTGCACTGGAGAAGAAGGTGTAGTTGTCTGCTGCTGGGTGGAAAGTTCTGTATATATCAATGAGGTTTAGTTGGTTAATTGTGTCAATGAGGTCTTCTGTATCTTTACTGAGCTTTTTTCTAGATGATCTGTCTAGTAATGAGAGTGGAGTGTTAAAGTCTCCCACCATTATTGTGGAGTCATCTAACTCTCTTGTGAGCGTAGCCAGTGTTTCTTCGACATATTTAGGTCCTCTGACATTAAGTGCATAAATGTTTAATATAGTTAAGTCTTGCTTGTGTACTGAACCTTTCAGCAATAAATAGTGTCCATCTTTGTCCACGATGGTGGATTTGACATTAAAGTTGATTTTGTCTGAGATTAGAATTGCCACCCCTGCTCTTCTTTGTTCATTGTTAGCTGGATATATATTCTTCCATCCTTTAATTTTCAGTTTGTTCCTGTCTTTAGGTCTCAAGTGAGTTTGTTGTAGACAACATATGGATGAGTCGTGTCTTCTGATCCAAGATGCCACTCGATGTCTCTTTACTGGAGCATTCAGTCCATTCACATTCAATGTAATTATTGATAGGTATGTGTTCACTGATGCCATTGTGATATGTTTATTTTTATGTTGATGTTTTCTCTGTTGTTCTTATTAGTCTGTTCTGAGACACTCTTTTTTGTGAGTTGATTTTTCACCTTTTTCAGAGCTGGTTTTATAGTTGTTGAGACTCGTGTGTTAGATTTCTTCGAATGGTATGATACATCTTTGTTGTGCTTTACAGCTGCCCCTATGAACCCCCTTAATAAACTATTTATAAACCCAATTTTAATTAGTACCAGTCTGGTCATCTTCCTCTCCATCTGGAAGGACTATAACGACTGTAGTACATCCCTCTTTTATTATGATGACACCATAGTTTTCATGATGATCACTGGATTGCTTCTTTCCAAATCAAAGCTGTGATTTACTTTGGAGCCTTCCCTAAATGAGTATTGAGTAGTGTGTCGTTCTAAAATATAAAGTTAGTGGTTTTGTTCTTCTAAGCCAAAGCCGAGAACTTCTTTCAGTATTTCTTGTAGTTTGGGTTTGGTTTTTACAAAGTCTCTGAGTTTCTGTTTATCTGGGAATGTCTTAATTTCATTTTCGTATTTGAAAGATAGTTTTGTAGGATATATAATTCTGGGTTGGAAGTTCTTCTCCTTCAAGACTTTGAATGTGTCGTGCCACTGTCTCCATGCCAGCATGGTTTCTGCTGAGAAATCAGACGAGAGCCTACAGGGTTTCCCTCTGAATGTTAGCTTTGCCTTGAGTCTTGCTGCCTTTAAGAGTTGCTGCTTATGTTTCATTTTGTTAAGCTTGATTATAATATGTCTTGAAGTCTTTCTTTTGAGATCTATATTGGGTGGCGTATGATATGCATCTTAGATGTCTATATTCTCTTCCTTCACGATTTCTGGGAAGTTTTCTTTCAGCAGCTCAGCAACAATACTCTCTATGTTCTCAGATGTCTCACCCTGTTCAGGGACTTCAATTAATCGAAGGTTGTTTCTCTTAATAGAGTCCCACATGCTTCTTAATGTTTCTTCATTTTTCTTGCTTCTTTTTTCTGATTTCTGCTCATAGACACTTGTCGCTGCCTAACTGTCCGCCAGCGGAAAGAAGACAGGACACACGGATACGAGCCGCTTTGCAAGTTGCCTGCTTTATTCTCCCCCGTACACCCGGCCCCCACATGCTTTTATCCCCAAGGTTCCTCCAATCATCATAGGCCACGTCCTCCGAAAGCGGGGCTCTCAATAGGCTGACCAGCAGCCACTGCTCACAAGCATGCGCTATGAAAGCCCTAAGTCTGGTAAACAAGGGTGTGGAATAAGGAGGGGCTCCGGCCTTGGGCGCCATCTTGGGCCGGACGCTCCGCTCCCCACAGACACTGGCATCAGTAGCTCTGTCTTCCAAGTCGGAAATTCTTTTTTCCATTTGTTCCATTCTGTTTTCTTGGCTTTGCATGGAAGTTTCTATGTCTTTGATTTTCTTCTTGATCTGTTGGATTTCAGAGTACTGGGGTTCCATCAGATCGAACAACTTGCTTAATTTTTCATTTTGTTTGCTGCATTTTGTATAAGGTCTAGAAGGGCTCTGTATATAATCAATTTGTATTCACTTCCTGATGCTTTCATAAAAGTTTCTTCATCTGGAAAACTCCTTGGTTGCTTTATTTGGGAGCCTTCTGAAGCCATGAGTGATTGCTTGTATGCCACAATTGTCTGTTGCTTTTTGGGTCCCATGTGAGTATATAGAGGCTGGAAGAGGTACTGTGAGGATGGATTGCAAATGTTTCTCTAGGCTGTCTTCAAATGTAAAGCAAAAGGTATCTGACCGGTTCACAAATCAGTTAAGTTTTCAGGTGTAGAGGTCCCTCTTCTCATCTGACAAAGTAAGCGCCACTATATCCAACCCCAAATGATAACAAACTAGTTCAGAATACAGCACTGCTACTGCCCTGGTGGCCTCTGCTGACAGGGCCTAGCCTTATCCAACACTGCGTCGAGTACTGGTTTTGTGATAGAAAAGCTCTCTCTTGTGGGCAGGCTCTGGCTCCCAAGCTAAGAATTAGGTCCAGCTGCAGCCACCGTATCCAAGATGGCGTCCTCCACACAGGCAGCAGACAGAGGGGCTAAAGGTGCCGAGAGGTAGTGATTCCTTTGCTTCTGTTGCAGGGCCCCCAAGGTAGGCAGCACTGTGCAAAATCACTACTTTTCTGACGGAAAAGTGCTGTCCTGTTTCCAGGCGCTGGCTCCCAGGCTAAGAACGAGGTCCCGCTAAAATCTCGGTACCAACATGGCGTCCCGCACCCTGACCGCGGAGCTCCGCACAAACCCCGCTGAGGCAGCTACAAAACGACAGGCTCAACGTGGCTAGATTAACAGAGTCCCGAGCCTGGCTCTCAGAATATGGGAATTTCGCCTGCCTATCCCCCCAGCAGCGCGTCTGAGTCCAGCCGCCAGGCAAGGCCCAGCTCCGCCCGCCAGCCGAGACCGAGGAAAAAAAGTCAAACTGGTGTGTTTACCTTCCATCCGTGAGAGCCGGAGCTAGCCAGGAGTGGGAGTCAGCGACAGAGAGGAGGTTTTTCGCTGAGTGGTATGAAGTCCCAATTAACAGCCCTGTGCCCTGTCCTGGGGCTGATTAGGTGATCAGAAGGCTCTGTTTGATTGTCAATTCAGGTCTTGGTTTCCAGAGGGATGTAAGGAGACGTGGGCTTAGTGTGCCATCCTGACTCCGCCCCAAGCTCCAAGTTTTTAACGAGTAGTTAGGGTAAACATGGGGGCATTTGGGAGCATGTGGAGGTCAACTGGGTAGAGGTCAACTGGATGGAGGTCAACTGGTGAGGAGATATGCATCCAGAACTGTGTGGGGTTGTCTGGTGAGGCTGTCGACCAGGGTGGAGGTGTGCTGGTGAGGAGACATACATCAAAAACTAGGTAGTGGTCATCTGGTGCCTCCACCTGTTTGAAGATTCTAAGGAAAAGGCTGTGAAGGTTTTTTCTCAGTGACTAATGAAATGGAGTCAGTCTTGACAGTCTACTTCAAAACCTGTTTGAGTTTTCAGGAATCCAGATTTCTGAGTTCGTAGTATCAACCCACACACAGCATCTGCCCTTAGATGTCTTTTTGGGCCTTGATGGGACAGGTTCCCTGGAGTCACCTTCAGGTCAAACAATAGATTAGTAAGACCAGTTGGGGGATCACTGGGTCTCCTGGAAAATGACTATATCAGCCAGCCAGCTTTGAGAAGCAGAAACTCCAGGGTCTTCCTGGAGTCTGTTTCAGGATGCACGGCATGTCCTTGGTGACTGCCTCTGTAACCTGCCCTGTGTTTTGATGTTCTTCTGAGAAATTAGTGTAACAAGGCCTGTACACCGAGTTCACTGTCCCCTCTTGCAGTACCTCCCCAGCATGTTTGGGTGAAGCTGCCCGATTGGAATTTTATCAGCTCACAATAAATACGTTTTGCTACACTTAAAAATAAAAAATAAAAGGAAAATTTGAAATGTCACCTTTTCAAAACACTGTGAGGAAATGATATGCCTACATGGACAACAGAAAGCACAAGATGCCAACAGTTTGGTGGCGTAATCACTTGAAACTCAGGAAAAGTTAGCCCAATATGTATTTAGACCCTTTCAAGTAACTGTGCTCAGTGTTACTAGGCCAACAGAAGGAGTTGTCAAAAATTAAGTGTTCAAAGTAAGTATTTGGGGGATATTTTAAAGAAAGCTTGGTTGTCCTAGAAGGGCTTTAGGAAGAGGAATGTGGGCAGTGTTTGTCAGTGATAACACGGGCTATAAAGAAGGTGGTAGAACTCACTGCCAGGTGGTTATATCCTTGGGACCCAATTGTCTATCATGCTGTGCCTGGACACACGTGAGGCAATGGTGGTTTTAGTGGCAGAATTCTTCATTTTCATGTGGGGACACGGGTTTCATCTCTGGCCAATCTGCCTCTTCTGCAGCCTCTTTACGGTCTGTCAGCGGTGGCCTGTGGGTTACTGGAACGCTCAACAGCTTTCAGGAGAACTTCCAACCAGGGAGAAAGGCCCAGAATCTACTTCTGCAAATGCACCGGTGAAAACCATGTGCCTCACAATGGTTCAGTCTGTGACCTGTCCCGGGGATGGTGCAGGACTGGGCAGGGCTTCACTCCATTGTGCCAGGGGTCTCCATGTATCAGGACCAACCCAGGGGCAGCTAACAGCAATAACACCACTGGACATACAGCTATGCTGACATCTATTTCTATGTAATTTGTTACTATAAAAATAATGTTTCAGGAGGCAAAGTATCTTTCTGGAGTGAATCTTCATCCTTGATTTGTAGTAACAGTATGGAGTACATACAGACTAACAGACCAGATCTGTCCTTACCATCTTATGCTAAGGCAGAGCATCTGTTGGTGACCTGTGCTATCAGAAAACAGAAGAAAAATACAGGGGAAGCAGATGCCACCTGTCTTAGTCATCTAGTGCTGCTATAACGGAAACATCACAAGTGGATAGCTTTGTGAGAAATTTGTTTTCTCACAGTGTAGTAGGCTATAAGTCCAAATTCAGGGCATTAGCTCCGGGGGAAGGCTTTCTGTCTCTGTCGGCTCTGGAAGAAGGTCTTTTTGTCAATTTTCCCCTGAATTAGACGCTTCACTGCATAGGAAACCTGGGTCCAAAGAACATCCTCTGCTCCCCATGCTGCTTTCTTCATGGTAAGAGGCTCCCTCGCTCTGCTTGCTTCCCTTTCCTTTGATCTCTTACAAGACAAAAGGCCGCACAGACCGTGGCCTGGGGAAACTCACTTGATGTTGGAGCAAGAATGTGGCCTCAGTAAGGGTGTCACAGTCTCACCCTTGTCCTCTTTAACATAAAATTAACCAAGTTGATACACGGGGTGTGATTTAATCCGCGACGCGACCTGAGTTCAAGAAACTGGAAGCAGCTAAAGGAAACATAAATGCACAGAAAGCAGACTGTTTTGAATGTCTTTGCATGGGGAATGTATATAGAACTGTCTCTAACTTACTCTTAATCTGCATCAACCCAGGAAACCAACTGAGTTCATCATCCTGGTTCTCACTCAGCGGGTGTCTAAGAAGAATTCCTGAGTTGATATTCAATCAACATACCCAGGTAAAGCTGCCCCCATTGTCAAAAATATTAAACTATTCCTGTACCATTTGGGAAAAAACTTCTGCTGTAAGCTGCCTTGGGTGCCATCAGTCACCTCATTGTCCCAGCTCCTGACACCCCTTTCTACCACTGCCCAATCCAACAACAGAAGGATACTTAACTGTCCCTGACGGTCCATGTTCTGTTCTTGAAGTGTCCGTTCTGACTCATCCCTGCCTCGCTAGTACTGATGGTTAAACGTTTCAGCTACTCTATCTATTCTCAGACCATGGTCATAAGTGACATCAGTGACTGTCATGGATTGAATTGTGTCCCCCCCCAAAATGTGTTGATTCGACTCAGCTAGGAGTCCCAGTATGGTACCACTCCTCCCATGTGTTGTGAATCCTGCCTTTGTGCTAACTGATGACGGAGAACGGGCAGCAGCTGTGTGGCTGAGGCAGGACTCAGGCTACAGTGAGCTTGTGGGACGTGAGACAGAGAAGTGAGCAGAGGAAGCTGGGAACCTCACACCACCAAGAGAGCAAGCAGCGTGACTGAGAGCAGGCATGTCCTTTGGATCTGAGGTTCCCGTGCCAAGATGCTCTCACTGGATTTGGACTCAACCTACTGGACTATGATAATTTTTCTTTGGCATAAACTTCTAACTTGTGAACAGATATGTGGCTTACGGGACTGTGACAAAAAAAATTTCCCTTCATGAAGCCTTCCACTTGTAGTTTTTCTGTTGGAGCAGTATCAGGTAACTAAGACAGTGACCTAACCAAGAAGTTATAAAAAATAACTATTATGAATTGACTTGAGTCCCCCCCCAAAATATGTTGGAGTTCTAATACTTGTATCTATTTGGAAATAGTCTTTCTTTTGTTTTTAGTTGGTTCAAAGGAGGTCACACCAGAGGCAGTAGGTTCCTCTGAGTGATATCTTGTGAAGGGGAGTACAGACCAGAGAAACTCACAAAAGAAAGGCAGGTGCCATGTGAAAATACACTCCAAGCAGCCAAGGAACACCAAGACACACCAGGGGCTGTAGTAGCTGAGAGACACAAGGATCTTTTCCTGGAGTCAAATGAGAGACAGATGTACCTGTTGTCCCCTGAATTAGACCTTCTAGCCTCCAGAATGGTAAAGAAATAAATGTCTGGTCTTTCAAGACATCCACATGTGGTACTTTTTTGTTACAGCAGTACTAGGTAACTGAGGCAGTCACATAGGACAAGATGACAAGAGATCTCAGTGGAGACAGAAAAGAGGTGAGCCAAGATTGTCTGGGGATGAGGGGGAGCATTCTGATGGGGAACTGAGGGGCTGTTAGTTCTCAGGGACTTTGGGCAGATTACTTGAAGAAAGGCTTCTCCTTGGTCCTGACTGGCATAGCAGCACCCGTTGACTGCCTCTAGGAGATGCTGGGAAGAATAGATCACAGCTGAGAAGCATTAGGAAGTCCCAGAGGAGAAAATTCCTGTGTAAATATGCAAGAGGATTAAAAATAGTCAAAGGAAAAATGAATCCAAACCACAAGTGTATTTTCAGATTGCAAAAGTCCTGAACGACTTCCTACATACCTCCGTGTGAATGGCACTGGTGCCAAGTGGAGAGGGAATTCAGCTCGAATGAGGGACATATAAGGTCAGATGAGAAAAAAATTCCAGATGGAAGACTGTAAAAATGCAGAAAGGACATATAATGCCTTTAAAGAGTAAATGTACCACAGGCCCCAATTTAGCCCATGTGTGTGTGCCCTCAGAGTTTACTGCACTTACAAAACAGGATAGGACATGACATAAGAGCTCATTCATTTAGCATACGTTTACTGAGTTTACAGATTTGGTTTCAGAACTAAAAAACTCAAAGATAGACCCTAGGCAAAACTTCCAGGAAAAAAAAAATGTATTGTGACCAATTCTTGTGTTTTCCTTCCCATCTTGCTTTGGTCTCCTGAAGACCACCTAACTTCCCATAAGGGGCAGGTGTGTTTTCCATAAATGACAATCCCTTTTACAGGAAAATTTTGAAGTTCCAATGCCATTCAGGACCCAAAGGAGTCGGTTATTCTGGCAGGCTTTGGGGCACCACCAGGTGGGGGGGAGTAGTAGCTCGTGGTCAGTTATTCAAGAAGGCAGGGTTCCTCAGACAACGCACACTTTACCTTTCTGGAGCACAAGTTGTGGTTGTCTGTGCAGGCGGTGGGGCTCTGCCACTCAGAGTCGAGTGCCAACACAAGGGTCTTGACAGAGTTTGAGCTGAAGAATGTCTTAGCTTCCCAGAGCTCCGCACTGGGACCAAGGTCATCTGAGGGGGTGAGCAAAGCAGGTGTACAGGTGGGAAGCTGTCACCGGTCTGTTGTCACGTTGTTGTGGCTTGCCTGTTGCTGTGAGAGTGGAAGTTATGCCAGCAGCGGCTGAAATACCAGCAGGATCCCTCGTGGCAGGCAGGTTCTAGCAAGCCTTTCAGAGTCAGACACACCTAGGAGAAAGGCCTGGCAATTAATTGCCACAATTTAGCTGGTGAAAACCTTAGTCATCTAGTGCTGCTATAACCAAAATGTTACAAGTAGATGTCTTTAACAAAGAGAGATTTATTTTCTTATAGCAAGTAGGCTATGAGTCCAAATTCAGGGCATTGGCTCCAGGGGAAGGCTTGCTCTCGTAGCTCGGGAGGAATGTGCTCCTCATCAACCCTGCCCTGGACCGGGGCTTCTGAGGTGCAGGGGACTCCAGGTCTAAAGGATGTCCTCTGCTTCCAGCACTGCTGCTTTCCTGGCGGTGGGAGGTCCCCACTCTCTGTTGCTTCCCTTTCCTTTATAACCTAGCAGATTGTGTCACGGAGCAGCACAGTCTTACACATGGAGTCCTGCTCCACCAACACAACCACCGCCCATCCTCCCTCATTGACATCACAGAGTCAGGGTTCACAGTGTACAGGAGCATTACACAAGGCCAGGAATCATGGCCTCACCAAATTGCTACACAAATTTGTGGGGGCCGCAATTCAGTCCATGACAGGTCACAACAGAATATTGTCTGATTTAGTGCTGAAGATGAGTCCTTGTATTAGGAGGCAATAAACGACAGACTCACAACAACGGTGTGGGATGGGTAGTGTTTCGATCTGTTGAAGGTAGAGTTGCCATGAGTTGGAGAGAACTCCAGGGACACTGACAACAGCTGGTCGAGGGAGAGTCACCAGAGCCTGAGGGTGCACAAGGAAGTGGGGGACACGAATGTGCCTTTATCATGACAGAAGAATTGCTGGGCATGGCCATAATAAGAAGCAGAGCAGCTTTAAGTTGGTTTTGTCACCAATTTTAACTTCTCTGCAGACAATGGCTGCATTTATTGTACCAGGGATGAGCCACTCCCGCAGCCAAGCCTGCACTGGGCCACCGCACCCTGCACCCCTGCACTCTACACTGTCGCAAGTGTCTAAACTACTACCACAGTTTTTCCTGGAAGCTGAAGTGGAAACCCTGGTAACATAGTGGTTAAGTGCTATAGTTGCTAGCCAAAAGGTCAGCAATTCAAATACACTAGGTACACCTCAGAAACTCTATGGGGCAGTTCTGCTCTGTTCTATAGGCTCGCTATGAGTGGGAATGTTTTCTTTCTTGACAGGGGGTGGTTAAAGTTTGAGACAACTTAATTATTTGCTCTATCATGGTGTTGCCTATTGGTTCAGTCATGAGGGTTTTTGTGTTCTTTATGTTGAGATGTAATCCGTATGAAGGCTATGGTCTTTCATCATTGTCAGCAAGTGCTTCAAGTCCTCTTCACTTTCAACAAGCAAGGTTGTGTCATGTGGGTATCACCAGTTGTTCATAAAGCTTCCTCCAGTATTTCCTGCCACGTGGAGAAAATATTGAAGTTATCAGTGACTTCATTGCATTTGGATCCACAATCAACATCTACAGAAACAGGAATTAAGAAATCAAATGACATGTGACATTAGGCAATTCTTCTACAAAAGACCTGTCTATAGCGTTAAAAAGCAAAGATGTCTCCTTGAGGACTAAGATGTGCCTGACCCAATCCAGGGTATTTTCAGTCACCTCATACTCCAGCGACCTTAGAGGTAGGAGTAGAACTGCCCCTCTGATGCATAAGAAAAGCAGACAATGAATAAAGAAGACCAAAGAAGAGTTAATGCTTTTGAATCACGGTGTTGGGGTTTGTGACTATACTGTGGACTGCCAGAAGAAAAATTACGGCCAGAACGTTCCTTGGAAGCCAAAGTGGCTAGTCTTTGTCTCATGTGCTCTGGACATGCTATCAAGAAGAACTAGTCCCTAGAGAAGGACGTCGTGATTGGTGAAGTTGAGGGCCAATGAAGTAGAGGAAGACCCTCAGTGAGATGGGTTAACTGTGGCTGCAACCATGGGCTCAGTCACAGCAATGATGGTAAGAATGCAGGTGGCGCAGGAAGGGCGCTGTTTCCTCCTGCTGTCCGTGGGGTTCCCGTGAGCTGGAAACAACTGGAGCAAACCTAACAACAACAAAGTCTGAGAAGTTTCAGTAGAACAAGTCAGTGATGGTAAAGGAGGCAGAGAAGGCGCAGGAAATGTGGACCTGTGTCTGGGGACGGTCTCTCTCCTACCAGGACAGGCGAGAGAGGCAGGCAGCTGCCCTGGCCAGTAGCCTTGTATCTCCTACCCCCTGCTCGGTCTTTGGTGACTGCAGCATCACAGGAGGCCCAGGCCTGTGTCCTCTGGTTGCAAGGGCAATTTAAAAATAGCTTCTGCAGCCAGGGAAGGGTGAGGGGCCAGAAGGGAAGATGAGTGGCCTTTTGTGGGAAACCTATAGGCAATGCATCCTGCCTTGTCTAAAAGCAGTCAGGAGGGTCACCTGTGTTTACTGACAGGGATCTGTGATTCTTGTCTGGGGACAGCCATTCTGGCCTGAGTCTGGTGGGTTTTTTCCGGGAAAGACCAGCTGCCTGTGGAGAAGGCCTCGGGCACTCCTTTGACCAGCAGCCAGGAGGACACAGCTATCTCTGCATTGGAAGAGAAAGACTCAGGCTCAGGTTCGTGGTTGTTGCTATGCCTGGACAGAGGGTGCTGGGCTTTTCCAGTCAGGCGTGTGGACCCCAGAGTGCTGCCGGAAGGGCTGTGTGCAGGGGGAGGCACACACACGGGATCTGTGGGGAGCAGGACCGGCACCTCCTCTGTGACTTATCCCGCTGGGCATTCCCACCGTGTGGTGATGTAAACAGCCCAGTGTTCCTTATTGAATAAACTGGGCAGGGCAAGAGGACTCTGGAGCTCCAGGCAGATGCCACTTGAATTTAAGACATTTTTAGGAGCATTCCGAGTGCTTGAGGACAAGTGTCCCTTTTGAGACTTACTTGACGGGCATCCCAGAAAGTAACTATGGTCTCTAACTCTCTCCATCCCTCCTCTCTCTGCTTGAGAGACTACTTATCTTACTAGGTTTGGTGGAAATCAAAAGTAGTTCTTTTTTTGGGAAAAGGTACAAAACCTTTGCAACCAAACTGGGTGGGAAAATTCCTTCCTCAAACCAGCCACCAAAATAAATTATGGTACTCTGTTTCCTGTGATATTATATAGCCACTAAAAACATATCATAGAAGCATCAAGAGGTATAAAGATGTTCACCACAAAGCAAAAAATGGATTACCAAGGAGTATGCATGTAATCTCGATTTTTTAAATTATGAAATACATGTTTATAAATATCACTATCATCTTGGCTTGGCTATCATATATGATTTTGTTAGACATATTGACATAATAATATATGTGTATATGTAATTACATATATAATGCAAATACGAGGCTCTCGGATTGTTTCTAGAGAGTTCAATGAGAGTGGACACTGTCTTCTATATGTTGTTCTTCAGAAACCCTGGCAGCGCAGTTGTTAAGTGCTGTGGCTGCTAACAAAAAGGGTAGCAGCCTGAACCCCCGCAGGTGCTCCTGGAACTCTGTGGGCCAGATCTACTCCGGCCTGTAGGGCTGCTATGAGCTGGAATCCACTCAACAGCAGTGTGTTTAGTTGTTGTTTTGTTTTTTTTGGTTTGTGTTCTTTATACTTCAAAATTTCTACAAAGAACATTTTATTACTTTAAAACATAGCAATGGGATGGAAAAAAAAAGATCTATGTTACCAACGTGAAAGTTGTATGTTCTTCTCTTGGACATATCTGGATGAAGACAGAATAGTGGCCTAGTAGCTGAAGTGGTCTTTACTTGCTTTAGAAATTTCTGGAGAATGTCAAGTGAGGGCCAGTCTCTTTGGAGGCAGAGGGATGGACTGGATGACCTTTCTACTTCCTAAACTCAAATCTCTGCTGAATGCTCACTTCCCCTGAAGCTTTCCAGAGGGAGCCATTCAGAACCTTGAGAACTTTCTTCACGGCCTGGCTTGTCGTCACTGAGAGTCTCCCATTTCACATTCGCCTGAAACCCTTCCACCCCGGCCTGCAAAAACATTTCTTGTGGGTTTAGGTGTGAGCAAGGCACCCAAGGAAAAGGTGACAGAGAAGGGCCCAGCACGAGGGAATCATCTAGACACAGACCAGGCACAGACACTCTGCCCAGGGAGGCAGGGCCACGGCTTCTCTAACATGTTACAAGGCTGTGGGAGTCCTTCCACTGAGCTGTGTTTCCTGATTAAGCATGGTAGCTCTAACCAGGCTAACAAATTCTCACCTCACGCCAGGACTTAGTTACCTACTTTCTGTGTCTGTCTGGACTTTGTGTGGCTGGACTTGAGCTCCTTCCTCTGTAAAGCTGAGCTTGGTGAGCTCCAAGGCTCCTTCTGGCTAGATGATGAACAAGAGTAGTTCGGATGTAAACAGCTACTCCCAGTGTGCTTGCATGTGCCAAGACCCATGTGCCTCTTGAATTTCAGAAGTAGCGTCAGCTACACATCCAAGATCCAGCTAGTGGTCACAACTGGACACCCAGGGGCTGAATCCTATTCACAGAGATGTTTTGTTTGGTTTATAGTGTTGGGAGGATACAGCATTTAAAAAAGAAGGAAAAAAAAAATCAATTCGCTAGCCAATATTTAAAAATAAGACAATTGGAACAAAACTATGTATTTGAGGATTTTCCGGAAAAATCACAGAATCTGGCAACACTGGGCCCCGTGGCAACAACCAGCTCAATCTGAGTGGTGTCTGCCTCTTTTGAAAGAGACGGGGTTTGTCTAGTTGTGTGCAGTGCCCACCGTCCCCTCCTGTCTCTTGGACTGTGACCCCAAGTGGCAGTTGCCATGGTTGCTAGTCTTAAACCAGTCCCTCCTCATTCGTTCATGTTTCCTGCTGGGTGTCTCCAAAGGTTCTGAGTTGGCCATTTTTTTAAATTTATTTTATTTTTTTGTATTAGGATTTAGTGAAAATGTACATTGTCATATAAATTTGCATGTCCACCTGTATGCAGCTTCCACTGCTCTCCCTGTCCGGTGACAACACACTCTTCCTCTCCGCTCCATATATGTCTTATCCTCCCAACAATCTTCTATCCCCTCCTCTCCACCAACTCCCCCACCTCCATAAAGTGCACACATGATATGGTCACTCTGTGTTGCCAAGTCCAATCCAGTCCTGTCTGAAGAGTTGACCTCCATTATGATTTACAGACAGTGGCAGTGTCAGGGCCAGAGGCCATGCTCCCAGGGGAACCCCAAGGCCCCTGGACCATCAGTCAGGGTCTTTTCGTGGAGAACTCAGGGTGCACCCCTTTTTATTCTTGTGCTGCCAGTGAGACTCAACTGTGTGAGCTCCACCATGGCTATCCCTGATTTTTCCAGTCACAAGTTGATGTAGTCACCCACTCATGTGGGTCTCTCTGTCTTCTGGGTTCTCTTTCCCCCATGTCATTTTGGTCCTTGGTGATCATCTGTTCCTGCTGAGTTGGGATAATTTGCTATACCTTCAGATGGCAGCTTGGCAGCTTTTAAGACCCCAGACACCACTTACCAGTGTGGGGTGCAGAAGGCTCTCTTAGCAAAATTCTAGTTGTGCCGATTGCCTTGATTTCCTCTGAGAGCGTGGCCCCCAGCCTCTCACCCCAGCTACTCTGTCTTTGTGATATTGGGTTAAGATGAGAGGAGTAATCATGTTATGCCGAAGGGCAGTTAATATTGATCTCCTTTCTAATGTGTGCTGTCACCGATTTCACCCAATCAAATTTCTATCAACTATCTAATCTAAACCTTCTGCTCCTTCCTCCCTCCCTCCCCACCCTTGCAACCATCAAAGAGTCTTTTCTTCTATGCATGAGTCTGTTTTTAAGTTCTTATGGTAGGCATCTCATACAATATTTGTCCTTTTGTTGCTGACTGCTTTCACTCAACATAATGTCCTCCAATTGAAACCAGGTTATGAGATGTTTCCTAAAATCATCATTGTTCTTTATCATTGCATAGTGCTCCATTGAGTATATATACCATAGTTTACCTATCCATTCCTCTGTTGCTGGGCATCTGGGTTGATGCCATCTTTTTGCTATTGTGGACTGTGCTTTGATAGACATTCATGTGCATGTATCAGTTGATGTGAGTGGCCAGGATTCTGTAGGATATATTCCAAGCAGTGGAATTACTGGGTCAAATGGTATTTCTATTTCCAGCTTTTTAAGGAAGCACCAGATTGTTTTCCAAAGAGGTTGCAACAGTTCGCAATCCCACCAACAGCATACGAGTGTTCCAATTTCTCCACAGCCTCTCCAGAATTTGTCGTTGTGTATTTTTTGGATGATGACCAATCTTGTTGGAGTGAGATGGTACCTCATCACAGTTTTGATTTGAGTTGGTCATTTTTGATCTAACGAAAACTCCCTTGGGGAACAGAGCTCACCTTTGTATAGCCTGTAGAGCTTAGCTCAGTAAGGACACCCAGAAAGTCCTAGATAAATGTTTTTTGAGTGCAGTTATACAGCACCCTAAAATAGAAAGTTTGGTACACAAACTCAGTTGGCCACTGCATTTGTGTTATTCCTGTGACCCTTCTCCTTTCCTCATGAAGACGCTGGCCTTCCTCTGATGTGGCCAGTATCCAGTCCTTATACTTCCTGGGAAACGCTGGTGGTTTAGTGGTTAAGTGCTATGGCTGCTAATCAACAGATCGGTGGTTTGAATCCAGCAGGCATCCTTGGAAACTCTTTGAGCAGTTCTACCCTGTCTGATAAGGTAGCTACGAGTTGGAATCAACTTGACACAGTGAGTTTGTTGCTTTTTTTGTTTTGGGTCCTAGGAGGCTTGGCTTCTTTTGACTTCTCACTTAGGAGAAAACTTGGCAGCTTATTACTACAGAGACAGAAAAGGGATTCCAGGCTCCTCACACATACCACTTTTGACTCTCAGTTTAAAACACAAAGATACTTCTTTTTATGGGCCAGCTGTCCAAAGACAGAATCCTCATTTGTTCCTTTGGATTGGGATAGACTGCCAATAAACACAGACGTGGCCACTTCTAGGGAACAGCCCAGAGATTAAAAGTCAGCACTTGACTCTTCTCTGTCTCAGATCTCAGCAGGGCAGTCGTCATTCTCTGCCCCTTTCACATTTCTGTTGCCTCCTGATCTTATCTTTGATCAAAGTGAAAACATTCTGTAAATTATCATTCAAAGAGTAAGTAAAAAATAGTCAATTAAGGTAAATAACCTGTAGAAAATACTATATTGCACATATTTTGTTTAGCATCTAGGTGACAAGAATTGAATCATGTCCCCCCAAAATATGTGTCAACTTGGTTAGGCCATGATTCCCAGTACTGTAGTGGTTGTCTTTTATCTCATGATTGTAATTTTTTGTTAAAGAGGATTAGGGTAGGGTTGTAACACTGTTGCTAAAGTCACGTCCATCGCCCAATTTAAAAGGATTTTCCCTCCAGTACAGTCTGTGTTGTCTTTTATCATACAAGAGATACAAGGAAAGGGAAGCAAGCAGAGAAAGGGGAGCTCATACCGCCCAGAAAGTAGTGTTGGGAGCAAAGCGCATGTTTGGACCCAGAGTTCCTGCGTGCAGAAGTTCCGTTTCCAGGGGAAGGTTGAAGAGGAGGACCTTCTTCCAGAGCCATTAGAGACAGAAAGCCTTCCTCTGGAGCTCGCACTTTGAGTTTGGACTTCTAGCCTACTAGACTGTGAGAAAATAAATGTCTCTTTGTTAAAGCCATCCACCTGTGGGTTGTTTTTTATTTTTCTTTGTTGTTGTTGTTGTAGCAATACTAGATAACTAAGACAGAGGGTAACCATGTAATTTATCATCCAAACCAGGACTCCAGCGAATGAAACAAGGCAGAAACCTGGAACTGCAGAACAGGCAAAACTTGGAAAAGTCCCTGCAAAATTGGTATTTATGGTAATCTTATCCATTATCTTTATTAAAGTAAACCAGCCAGCCAAGTGCTGTCGAGTCGGATCCGACCAGGATGATGGTTTTCACTCACGGCAAGGCTCAGTGCTTCACAGCCAAAATGAAATAAGGGTGGTATGTGCTATACTCCAGGGAAACTCCCTTTACAGTGGAGCAGGGAGGTGACCTTATAACGGGACTTACAGTCCCATCTTAATCTTCTAATGTACAGCATAGGAAAATCACAAAATGGAGGACAATCATAAAATATCGGGAACCATGGTCCAGCCACATGGCTACATAATTTCTGGGGGGACACACGTCAATTCACGACACCTGGTTACAACTGTAGCCTTGAGACATGTATGCTGGAGTTTATGCTTTCCCAAACAGTGATACTGATAAAGTCTGGTGACCACCATCCAATATGTAAACCCTGCCTAAAGTGTTTAGCCTGGTTTTTATCACATCAACCCATGGGCTGACCATCTGGGGTGGTGTTCTCAGTGTTGTGACACACAATTCACTTGGCAAGAACCACAGCAATGCATGAGAGAAGCGGCCTATTCAAATCAGCGGTGTTCAGAGTCTTCATGAATTTCCTTCTATCTGCTTAGTACACTTATTCTCAGGGGACTTTCCTACAAAGCTTCACAGCTAAACTCCTCAGTGAGGCCAGCTTTGCAAAATAATGACTCCACCTCTGAAGCAGTTCCAAGGCCAGTGAATTGATTTTCAATATCTCTGCACTCAAGAAATTTATGGAGAGCAAATTGAGGTATGAGCTCTAACTTCCTGAAACAGCTTATAAAGCTTATAAAGAGTATCCCTCAAAGCCATTCTAATTCTTTATAATGCCGAACAGAACTATTGCTAATTAAGTGCCATGCTGCGTCCTGTATGGAACTGAAATGTGAAATTCTAGGAAATACTAATGGGTACGTGACAAAAATAAGTAAGTAAATAAATGAGAAACTTTCAGTGCCTAGTCAAAACACTTGGGGAGTCTGTTTACTACAGCCCTTCTTTTGAGAGTCACTCTCCAATGGGTATATTTAAAGCTCCTATAAGTTCCATTGTAAAGAAATTTGTTTGAATTTTAGTCAGCTCAGTGTTTGTCAAACCGGCACGAACACACATAAGCTTTGGGTTTTGTCTCATACATCCCCAAATACTAGTTTTGGGATATACTGATCTATGTAAAGTTTAGGTGAAATGTGTAATCTTTTTAAATGTGTAAAACTGAAGTGGAAAGAGATAGTGCATGTGCCCTGCCTTCACCAGGTCCCCAGGAAACAGACGCTGAAATATAGAATGCAGTGGGAGGGTGTGGTGGTCAGGATTATGTCAACTCGGCTACTCCATGTTTGGCTGCTGTATTAAGTGCCATGGCAGGGCCTACGGTGGCTCCCTGCCCTTCAGCTCTTTTCTCTCCGCCTCCCACCACCTACCGCCCATCCACTCACATAGCCAGCAGCTCCTGCTCTCTTCTGGAGTCTGGTTCCTGGACTTGAACTTGCAACTGTTGGATTCATCAACCCTTAAGCCAGCACTTCAGAGTCCTGCTCCCTGACCTGCCAATCCTGGGTTCACCAGCCTCTGCAGGTCCGTCTCTCTGCCAGCTCGGGATCCACTGGCATACACAACCAGTAGTCTAGAACTCAGGTCTCTGACCTGCTGACCTTGGGTTCACCAGCTCCTGTGGCCACATGAAGCTTGTGCCAGGACTTGGGAAGTTCAGCTTTTGCAGTTGCGTGAGTTGTTTCCTGTCTCTCTCTCTCTCTCTGTCTCTAAATCTTTCCTTGTACCTACACGTGTTACTGGTTTTGCTTCCCTAGAAAACGTAGCCTATGACAGAGGGTTACTAGGTAGTGTCTTCAAGATCAACACCTGTGAGAGAGGTGAGACCTGGCATTGGGCAGAGGGAGATGCTGAGCTGTGGTGCAGTCACAGTGACGGTATTCTGTCACAGGTGAATGAGAAGAGCAGGGATGGCTCTCCAGAGTGGTCCTCCTTGAAGCAGTGGAACCAAGGATTTCCCACGTAGATCTGTTGTCTTAGTCATCTGGTGAAGCTTTAACAGAGACACCACAAGTGGATGACTTTAACAAAGAGAAGAGTATTCTTACACAGTCCAGAGCAGACAGAGGGAGTGAGGGAGAGAGAGAGAGACTTCCCCCAGAACTGGTGGTCCTGAATTTGGATTTCCAGGGTTCTAAATGGTGAGAAAATCAATTATCTGTCAAAGTCACCCACGTGTGGTATTTCCATTATATAATGCAACACTGGATAACTAAGGCAAATACCTACTTTACTAAGATCAAAACTGAGAGAATTTTCATTTAAAAAATACTTCTTTTTGTTTAAAGATACCAATGAGGAATACACTGTATGTTCACAGAAATAATCTATTGGTATAATTATCATGAAGTTCATTGTGATCCTGTGGAATCCTGAGCCCCATCTTAAAAAGTATCAGTTTGTCCCAGGGGACTAAACTTGGTGCATGGATTTTGTTTGCTTTGATTTATAAAATCTGAATACTGAAAGATGCTATAAATGTGTTAAAATTTTGATAAAGTTAGGCCAACTTTAATGGGCCTGTTCCCTCGGTTTACTGATTACTGCCTTTGCCAACCATTTGAAGGGTTATTCTTATTTTCTGTATAATCTAGATTATGCCTAGATTATCTAATCTAGATTATCTGCCTAGATAGGGAAGATTTTCTGTCTTACCAGAACAGTTTTTCCGAGCACTATGTCAACTTTGGAAACCTTAGTGGCACAGTGGTTAAGAGCATGGCAGCTAACCAAAAGGTCAGCAGTTTGAATCTACCAGGTGCTCTTTGGAAACTCTATGGGGCAGTTCTGCTCTGTCCTACAGGGTCCGCTATGAGCTGGAATCAACTCAATGGCAATAGGTTTTGGCAACAGATACTGACTTTATTATGTCCTTGATTATTTCAGTGTAAAAAAAGATTTCTTGCTTATGGCAGAACTAGATTCTTTACAAACAATCATCTTATCTTGGACTTAAAATTTTTTTATTGCTACTTCGATTAACTAGATAACTAAAGAGCATTTTTCAGGCACCCATGAGTCCATCTTAATCAAGTACTTGTATCGCCTCTGACAACATCCTTGATTTTTCCCTTCCCAGAGTCAGATCCCAAATATAGAAAAATAAAATAGATGTTTAAGGATATCTTTTATACCTAACCTATTTTGGGATTTCCCAAATGGCCCCTGGAAAAATCACACAGATTTGTTCTTTCACCTCATGAAAAGAGACATGCTAAAAATAATTAACATCTTTTGATACACTGGACCTCTGGAGACACAGTGCTTAACAGCTCCACTGCTAACAAAAAGGTCAGCAGTTCAAACCCACTAGCCGCTTCTTGAAAATCCTACGGATGAGGTTGTGTTCTGTCCTATGGGGTCACTGTGAGTCAGAATCAACTCGATGGGAACAAGTTCTCTGGGTTTTAACATGTTACTTTTATAAAGTTTCATGGGAAGAATTGTCGAAGTAAGATTGATACTCAGACTACCTTAAACTAAATTTGGATAGGTGAAGTATGAATATAAAGATTTCAGATCTCACGTTTCATGAGGAGTCTCAGAAGACTGGTCAATGTCTTTGTTGTCATAATACATTTTTCACTTCAGTGACTGACCAAAACTCTGTCAAGTTTTCCTATACCTGTCAGAATTCTGGGGACGCTTAGCCCAATGATTGTAGGCAACAATAGTATGATGTTAGTCATAATCTGAATTATTCTTTAAAATTTTAACCTCTTCATAACCTTACTTCTTCAGCTTGCATCTGGCATCTTCTGTCTCTGTGGTTTTCAACTGAGGAGGCACATTAGACCAACTAGGGAGCCTTATAAAGATACCAATGCCCAGGGGCTAAGCCACATATACTGATTCTCTTTACTTGGTATCCTCGGTACATTCTTAGTATATGATTGGTTGGTCAATATTGTTGCGCTGTGTATATTATGTCTCAGGATTATTATACCTCTAGATTTTTTTCTCTATGAAATTATGTTCATCCATTTTTATAAATCAGATGTAACATTCACTGACTTCTCTGGAAATAGGCTTATTATTCTTAGAGACATGTTGTCCAAACATTTCATTTGGAATGGCTTTATTATCTTGTGCATGCCACAGGAATGATCAAAATTTCTTATCAGTTGTATTATTCTGATTATGAGCTCTCATTAGACCTTTTACATTTAAAAATTACGAGTAATAAATTACTCACAGCAATTATCTCTTACCGTCTAAGATGGTTTTTGTTTATTCTGAAGTCTGTCTGTCTGAACTCTGTTACTAGCCACTGGCCTGAATCTGTGTTTTCCACAAAGTAGGGCCATCTCAGAGCCTTGTATAAAAGGATCATACCAGGTACTTCAAACCACAGACACTTCAAAGAACAGGCCCTTGGCTACCGGCTTCTGATCTTTTATTTAGACAGTTTTCAGACCACAGCAGTGGGCTGAGTCAAGATTTCCAGAGCTCAGTTCAGCTGAAAAGCACACGGCTTCCTTCATGCGACTCCTAGCTCAGGGTCTCATGGAGTAGAAATTACTCACATAGG
Source organism: Heterohyrax brucei (assembly GCA_028571685.1). NCBI lineage: Eukaryota > Metazoa > Chordata > Mammalia > Hyracoidea > Procaviidae > Heterohyrax > Heterohyrax brucei. The sequence goes on along the minus strand of CM053157.1, from coordinate 82,884,301 downwards.
ACTAAAGGGACTCATGAGGGGGATTTTGTTGTGGTTATTGGTATAGAATATTGTTGATGTTTTCTCATAACATGGTTTCAGTTGGAAGATATCATGCTGAAACTGGAAGATATGCTGAGTGAAACAAATCAGTGTCAAAAGGACAAAGATTGTATGAGACCTCTGTTATAAGAACTTGAAAATATAATTATCTACAGAAGAAAATAACTTTGATGGCTACAAGGAGGGGGGTAAAGGTTTGTCATAGATGAGGTAGTCGATAGATTTTAGAAATCTGTTGATGTTTAGCATTCTATTTCTCAGCTCTAAAAATCAGCCCTTTCGCTGTCTTCTTAAGCTTTCTGTTGTTGTTGTTAGGTACTGTGGAGTCAGTTCCGATTTGTAGCAACTCCATGTCCAACAGAATGGAACACCGCGTGGTCCCACGCCATCCTCACCATTGTCACCGTGCTTGAGCCCGTTGTCACAGCCACTGTACCATCTGTCACCTTGAGGGGCTTCCTCTTTGCTGACCCTCTACTCCATCAAGTTCTCGATAAGCATCGTGATTTGGTAGAGCTTTTATACACTGTAATGAAGCATTTTAAAATGATGCCTGGTTTTCACTGACTCCCCTGAATCTAGAAACTCACTGGGTCTTCCTACCTGTCGTGGCCGAGACCCTGCGTGCTGCAAGCAGTCAAGCCTTCAACTGCCAAATAAAAGATTGGCAATTTCAAGTCTACCCACCGGTGTCTTGGAAGAAAGGCCTGGAATCTCCCCCGAAAAGCCAGCCATCGAAAACCACCAGAACACGGTTGTAACCTGACACACATGGAGTTGTCAACAGTGGGAATCACTAGACTATAACTGGTTTTACTTCACATGGTAATATAGTTGTTTGCATACCAATTGCCGTTGGGTCCATTCTGACTCACAGCAACCTATAAGACAGAATAGAACTGCCCTATAGTGTTTCCAGAGAGCAGCTGGTGGATTTGAACTGCCGATCCTATGGTTAGCAGTCATAGTGCTTAACCACTACACCACCAGGGTTTCCATTAATCTGCATAGGTTCAACAAAAAGTTGTCTTTTTCTATCTTACCAGAATGCAATTGGAAAAAACAATGACGTAACCAAGACTTGGCTTAGAATGTCATATTTGAGAGTGATGCACATTTAATGGAGCTTTAGAGGGCCAATGCCCATAAAATCCTCCCAGAAACACTGGCCTAATTCCTAGCCTTACAAAAGGTGAAGGCCCCGCTGCATGATTGCTCATTCATGTGCTGTTGGCAGTTGTTCCCTAGCTGTTAGCCAGAGACCATGCCATGTGGGCGTCCAGGTGGCCTAAGTCTCTCCATTATGTAGCAATTGGGTTCATCTAGAGCCAGATGTCAGAGACAGAGCAAAGTCACACTGCCATTTTTGGCTTATTCTGTTTATCAGAGAAGGAAACCAGCCACAAAGTCCAACCTATTCAAGAGGAGAGAAGCAGAGCCCTACTTCTTAAAGGAAAGAGTACCCAAGAATTTGAGGTCACTTTTTGAAACACACCACAGTGACAAACCCAGATCTAGTGACTTCTGAAGCCCCTACTTTTCCATCACTCTAGGCCCTATCTTCATGCTTAAGTAATGGAATGATTTATCAGATGATACAATCTTAATAACAAATAGTTACCAAATAAAACAGAATATAGTTGTGTGTTATAGTAAGGATGGAGCGCTGGTAGCAGAGGTGCGAAGAGCCTGGCTTCTAACAAAGTGTTGACAGTTATAATCCAGCAGTCACTCCTTGGAAACCCTATGGGGCAGTTCTATTGCGTCTATAGGGTCACTATGACTTGGAATCAACTCAAGGCAATGGGTGTGGTAAGGATATAAAATGTGCTAGGGAAGGAAATTAAGTTCTGGAGGGCATACTTCATGAGGAAGGGCCGTTTGAGGTGAGTTTGAGGAAGCTCTGGGATTAGGAGCAATAGAGAGAGAGAGGACCAGCCAAGAGAAGAGAGCAAGATGTTGCCACAGAGGCAGAAGGCAGTACGTGTGTACCTGGGGAGCTGACAACAACAGAGTGTCATTTAAGACAGTTAAAATAAAGTAGTGTAACTGTAGATTATAAGTAGAAGGGAGTGGTGCAAGATTATGCATGAAGGAGACCAAAGGGGAAAAGAAGACTAGTCGAGGCTAGACTTTGGTGGACTCGCGACGTTAGAAACCTGCAAGAATGGCCTGGTTACTGCTGTGCCTTCAACATAAGGATTGTGTGAAGACTGGTTAGTGCTGGAGAGCCGACCCAGGATGGCCAGAGAGGAGACTGCCGAAGGGAACAGGTGCCCTGCTCACCGCATGTGCAGCTTGGAAGGCACAACCCTAACTTCAGATTTGAGTTACCTGGATGCTTTCTAAGGCATACTGATGCCCAAGTCCCACCTCCAGAGGTTCTGGCTTCATTGTTCTTGAGTGGGTTTAGGTACCACAAGTGATTCTAATTCTCAGCCCAAGTGAGAGTTGCACTGTGAAGGCAACCAGGAAAGAGAAGTCAGGGTGGAGTCTTTTCAATTCCAAGCAAAATTTTGGACTATTGCTCCTCCTTGCCTCATTTTCTGCATTCATTTTCTACTTTCCTGGATTCTTGTCACTCGTTCTTTGTGTTTTAATTACCTCTAAGTTTCCTCACAGTAGAACCCCTACTTTGTCTGCCTGTTGTAGCCCCCAAAGTATTTCAAGCTGTTCAGCTGCTTCTCTGTTCTCATGACCCAATACACTTCCATTTCCTCAAAGCAAAGCAAACCAAACCTGCACCCATTTAGTTGATTCTCACTCATAGCAACTCTACAGGACAGAGTAGAACTGCACTATAGAGTTTCCAAGGAGCTCCTGGTGGATTTGAACTGCTTGGCCTTTTGGCTGGCAGCTGTGGCACTTAACCACTAAGCCACCAGGGTTCCTCAGAGCACCTGCTGTTAGATAGATACCAAGAGGACAGCCACCTGATTGGACTAATTCATAAGAAGATGTCAGTGACTGATGACCCTGTCACCCATCTAAGGGTGTTTTTAAAAAAATTTCTAAGCATCTTTTTTAAAAAATGTTTTCACTTACAGAAAAGTTGAAAGAAAAAGTAAAAAGATTTTCTATGTATCTTTTTTAAACTAAATTTGTTTTATTAATTTTCTTTCTACACATACACGTATTCCCTTTTCTGAACCATTTAGCATACCCCCAAATTCTTCAGTACGCACATCCTAAGAGCAAGGACGTGTAGCCGCAGGGCACATGCTGATATCAATAAGTTAACGCTAATAACCGCTACCCTCTGCTGTACAGACTCCACTTGAATTTCTCTGGTTATCCCAATAAAGGAGCCCTGATGGCACAGTGTTTAAGAGGGTGGCTGCTGACTGAGAGGTCAGCAGTTCAAATCTACCAGCTTCTCCTTGGAAACCCCGTAAGACAGTTCTACCCTGTCCTATTTAGTGTTGCTATGAGTTGGACAGCTCAACAGAAATTAGTTTTTTAAATTATTGTTATTTTTAAGCCCCAATACTATCTTCTGTAAAACCACAGCAATGGCTTTCCTTTACCGCCTTCCTTCTGGTCCAGGACGCAATCCATGATCACACATCACACATTGTGTTCATTTATTATACCTCTTTAGTCTCCACTCTGGAAGAGTTCTTCAGTCTTTCCTTGCTTTTCAGTACCTTGATATTTTTAAAAAGCACAAGCCACTTCCTTTGTAGAATGTCTTTCTTTTGGGTTTATCTGGTGTTCTCACACAGTTAGGTGCAGGTCCCACATCTTCGCCATGGAACCTCACAGAAGTGATGCTGTGTTATTCTCCTCACTGAGAAATCCACATCATCAATTTGTCCCATTAATAGTGATGCTGACTTCTCTTGTTTCATTAAGGTGATTTCTGACAGGTTTCTCTGTCAAGTTGGTAAGTATACTGACAGTAATTAATATGATGTCTACGGCAATGCATTGAAAGACCATGTCATAGCCTCTTGCTCACCAAACTTGCTCCTGTTTCTTCTAGTATCCATTGCTGATCCTTGCTCGAATCCGTGATTACTAAGATAGCTACCAAATTCTGATTTCCTAATGTTACCATTTCTTTCATACCTGGTAGGTGGCCTTCTGCTGTAAGGAAGAGCTTTTTCTTCTCCCCTGTTTATCTATTTATTCACTGACAGAAATATGGGCTCATGGATTCCCACTGCATTCAATAGGTTGTAATAACTTAATATCATTATGTATTTTCATGTTCAAGTTAGCTTAGAGTTGATTAAAGTGAACTTCTTCAAGCTGCCTGGGATATTTGACTTTTAAAAGAGATGAAGTTAAAAAAAATACTCAAAGCAAAGGTACTTTACTAATTAAAATAAGCTTTTTTGATGCATTGCATGGTGTCCCCCCAAATGTGTGTCCACTTGGCTAGGAGGTAATTTCCAGTATTGTTTGATTTTCCACCATTTTGTCATTTGATGTGGCTTTCTTTTGTGTTGTAAACTCTACCTCTATGATGTTAATGAGGCAGGATTAGATGCAGTTATGTTAATGAGACAGGACTCAATTCACCAGATTATATTGTATCCTGAGTCAGTCTTTTCTGAGATGTAAAAGAGAGAAGCAAGCAGAGAGACAGAAAGCATCATCTGGACCTAGGTTCCCACCCTGAGAAACTCTTAGACCAGAGAGAAAGATTGATGACAAGGACCTTCTGCCAGAGCTGACAGAAAAAGAAACCTTTTCCTGAAGCTGTCACCCTAAATTCTAATTCTAGCCTACTAACCCACCGCCATCGAGTCAATTCTGACTCATAGTGACCTGATTGACTGAGTAAAATTGGCCTTTACAGCTTCCAAGGAGCCCCTGGTAGATTTGAACGGCCATGAGTCGGATCCAACTCGACGGCCCTTGTCTCTTGTCTTTGGTTAGCAGGTGTAGCAACTAACCACTACACCACCAGGGTCTCTTTTAGCCTACCAGACTGTGAAAAAATAAGTTTCTGTTCATTAAAGCTAACCACTTGGGATATTTCTGTTATAGGAGCACCACATAATTAAGATAAGCATTATCTTAATTATTAAAGAATTATCTATGTGAGATCAAAGTGACAACAACTACAATGTGAAAGGTTGTATGGCAGCTTAAAGGTATATGAATTTAAGATAAGGGTGGTGAAATAAGGTGGAAAAGGACAGTGAGAGTACTAGCACAAACTGAAGAATGTAACCAATGTCACTCAACTGTACATGTAGAGATTGTTGAGTGTATCTTTGGCTGTGTATACTTTCACCAAAATAAATTAAATTAAAAAAGAAAAAGAATGGTGAGATTGATTTTCAATTCAAACATGGCTCCAAATAGCAGGAGTCACGTTTTAAGAGAAACTAAGAGGACAGGTCAGGCAGTATGCCAGGAGATAGTGGTGAACAAAAGAGCCTTTGCTGCATCCATGCTCCCCAAACTGTTCCAGCTTTTTCACAGCTTCTGTCTTCTTTCCTGTTGTAAAATGGAATTCAGTGCTGGAACATGAACAGAACTTGGAGATCACCAGGCTCATGGCTCCCAAGTGCTGCTTGTTGCTGAGGGCTGACTGCAACCCTGGAGAGGTGGTTTATCAGGACAGGAACCCTTTCCAGAGGTTCTGAGTCAGAGGGCAGACCCAGGTGGGATGGACAAATGTTTTGTGTATTTATAATGCTCCCCAGGTGACACCTACGCTCAGCCCACACCACTCCACACATTTTCCTTTTATAGGTGAGGACTCAGTGACCCGGAGAGGAAACCCACCAGCTCTAGGTCACACTGTTGGTGACAGAACCGGGAGGAAAACCATGTTTCTTGGTCTCATCTCTTGCTTTTTGTCTGCATTGTACTGTCACAGTCCGGTTGTTTGACAGCTCTGAGGTTTCTGCGCCCTGCAGCCATTCTCAGCCGCAGAAGGAGTATTTTACCCACCGGGTGAGCAATGTCAAAGTAAGGCATTGTAAACTGGGGGCTACCTCTGTTTGCTCACTCAGTAATTACCTGCAATGCCTTTTGTTTATTTTAAACTAATCCTCAGAGTTTCATCAATGTAAACTGAAGATAATAATAACACACACTTTATGCAGTTGTTATGAGCTTTAATTTTAGAGATACAGTATGGGAAGGGCTGGCACTATTGCTAACTCAGTGAACATTAGCCAGTCCCCCTTTCCTAAAACACACACATGAAATCCCATACACATGCACACAGGCATGTAACCCCCCAACAATAAACATCATTTCAAGAAGTACTTTCAATGAATGTCATTTCAAGAAGTACTTTCTGTAACGAGTTCTCTCTCTACTACCTACTCACTCCATCCTGAGAATAACAGCAGTACACTTGCTCTTTCACCAGACAGAGGAATATTAGTATAAGATACCAGATGTCATCTCACTGTACATATGTGTCCTCCCTGGGGCTCATCTGACTGTTACTGTCCCAGCTAATCCCATGGTCAATGAAAAGTTGACTCTTAAACAAAATCAACCTTTAAACAGGCCAACCTCATAATCCAGGATTTCTACCCAATCAGAATTCAGCCGTACCACCTCACAAATCTAAAAATCCACTCAAAAATGTAAAGGCTTTGTTGTACTTCAGTGAGAAAGGAAAAACATCTTACAAACATGTTTATGAATTTGGATCATCTTGATATATAGCCTGGTGGTATAGTGGGTTAAGTGCTATGTCTGGTAACCAAAAGGTCAGCAATTGAAGTCTGCCAGGTGCTCCTTAGAAACTCTATGTGGCAGTTCTTCCCTGACCTATAGGGTTGCCATGAGTCAGACCTGATTCGATGGCGGTTGGTTTGGTTTGCTTTTAATATAGTGCCTTTGTGTTTTAGTGTTTCACATAGTCACTGTGCTGACTTAATTCCAAAGACAGAATGTAGGGTGAATGATGAAATGTGATTTCCAAGTGTAAGTGATAAAGTACATCACACTTCTGTCTTGTTTTCTATTTCAGGTCATACTCTGCAGGAAGCCAGTTGCCGTGTTGTGAGGACACACAGGAAGCCGTATGGCAAGGCCACATTGTGAGGAGCTGAGGCCTCCTGCCAATGGCCATGAAGGGAACCATCTTGGCAGCAGATCCTTCACCCACAGTCAATCTAAAAGATAACTGCAGCTCCAGCTGAGGTTTGACTAAAGCCTCGAGAGCGACCCTGAGCCAAAACAACCTAGCTAAGCTGTTTCAGACTTCACAACCCATAAAGATTGTGAGATAACAACTTAAGTCACTAAACTGTGTGGTATTTTGTTATGTAGCATGGATAACTAATGCAGGACTCTGAATCTTCTTCATAGCAACCCTGACAGAGATAATCCAGGGCTTGAAGATTCCCATCAATGGAGTGCTTGCTTTTCCACTGGGTACCCCAGTCCACCACTTGACCATTCTTCAGTAGTCAGCTCTTCACATCCACAGGTTCTGCATCCATGGATTCAACATCCACAGACCGAAAATACACAGTTAAAAAATTCCAAAAATCAAAGCTTGAAGTATCCATGCCAAGATCTCCACTGAATTCATGAGAATGCAATGATGTGTCAGCATACCCGGCTGTAGCCTCCCACCCTCTCACAGATCGTCAATCTCTCTCCAGCACTTGTCTGAGTATTGTTCATCTCACGTCTTGTCATTATTCCCAAAACAATACAGTGTAACAACGATTCACATTCCATTAGATACTATAAGTCATCCAGAGATGATGTGAATTATATAGGAGGATGTGCACAGGCTATATGCAAAGACTACACTATTTTGTATAAGACATTTAGGCATTTGGAGATTTGGGTATCTGCCGTGGCTCTCAGAACTGATCCTCCATAGATACCAAGGTAGCATGAGTTGAATTACATCCCTGAAAAAGTGCATGTAATGATTTGGCTGGACTGTGATTCCCACCACTGTGCAACTGCCTTCTATTTTGTGATTTTCCTATGTTGTAAATCCAAATCTCTGCCTGTGGTCAATAAATAGAATTGTGTTAAAAGAGGATTAGGTGGGACCATACGTCCTTCCTAAGGGAATTTCCCTGGAGTGTGACTTGCACCAGTTCTTATCCTTTTATCCTACAAGAGGTAAAAGGACAGGGAAGCAAGCAGAGAATTGGGGACCTCACACCATGAAGAAAGCAGCACTGGGAGTAGAGCATGTCCTTCGAACCTGAGGTTCCTGTACTGTGATTCCTTCAGAACAGAGAAAGACTGATGTAGCACAAGGACCTTCCTCCAGAGCCAGCAGAGAAAGAGTACATTCCCTGGAGCTGGCACCGTGAATTCAGGCATCTAGCCTATTGGACTGTGTGAGAATAAAGTTGTCTTTGTTAAAGTCATCCACTCATGGTATTTGAGTTAGAGCAGTTTCAGATGACTAAGACACAAGGGAAGACTATATTAGCAAGTGCTGCTCTCATTGCTCTGGTTTTGGCTTCCCTGGAGCTTCTGGTTCAAGCTGTGCCGTAGGAAGAAAAGATAAGGCTCTCCTCCATGTGACGGCCCTCCAAGTACATGAAGTCATTGATTATGATCCTGTATTCTCTCCCACTGGCTAAAGGAATAAGGGATAGGAGGCCATACATTTTGAGGGGTGCAAGAAGAGAGACACAGCCTAGAATTAAGCCACAGTCCTTCTGCACCAAACCAAGAGGGACTAGATTCTGAGTGGCTTTCAAGAATAGACGACCCCAATCCTAAACTGCTAGAGAGTAGTAATAGCAGCAGTCATAGCAATGAGAGAGTCCTGGGTGGTACAAATGGTTAAGACACTCAGATGTTTCCTTAAGATTGGAGGCTTGAGTCTATCCAGAGGTGCCTCAGAAGAATAGCCTGGTAACCTGTTTCCCAAATAATCAGCCTATGGAGTACAGTTCTACTCTGACACACATGCAGTCACCATCAGTTGGAAACAATTCGACAGCAACTGTACTGCTAATAATAATAATTATGTAATACTGTTGTTGTTAGATGCCATTGAGTTGATTTAGACTCATTAATGATTATGTTATAATTATAGCATACAGGAACATTATATCATATCACAGTAATTACAGTAATTATCGATGTAATAATTATTGCATATAATACTTAATATATTATATATAACAATATATTGTATTATATATTATTGTGTAATATATAAGATAGCAGTATTATATAGTGTATAATTATATTATCTATTATATAATAATATTATACTGCATGTAATAATCAATATAATAATAATTATTAATACTAACATGACATCTGCTGTGTATAGGGTCTCAGTCTACGTGTTTTTTTGTGCTAAGTCATTTAATCCTCACAATGCCCCTCTCTACTATTTGCTCTTTCACAGATGAGGAAACTGAGGTGCAAAAGCATTAGAACTTGCCCAAGGTCACCCAGCTAGTAAAGGGCACCCATTTCCAGTGAGTCAGTTCTAACTCATACTGACCCTGCAGAACAGTAGAACTGCCCCCTAAGGTTTCCAAGACTGGAACCTTTGTGGATGGAAACTGCCATCTTTCTCCCACGGAGCAGCGAATGAGTTTGAACTGCCAGCCTTTTAGTTGGCAGCCAAGCGTTTTAACCCCTGAGCAACCAGCGTACCTCTACAAGGAGGCAGCTTGGATCATGCCCTCAAGGATTTTCCAGTCCTGCAGGAATGAGTCAGATACATGAATAACTATCTTTGAGGCAGAAAGTAAGAGTTGTCCTCTTGAGAGTCAAAAATAAAGCAATGACACCCAGAGAGAGAGAGAGGACCCCAGGCACACGGAGCAGACTTGGTGCATAAGTGGTAGTTGCTCTGGTTCTTTAAAGGTAAAAGAATTGTGTAAGGCAGAGATGGGGGAAGAACATTAAGAGAAGAGAAACAGTGCGAGAGTTAAGATGAGGCTTTGCCTCAAGAGAAGATAGAACAATGGAGTAGAAAGACGGGAAGACGCTAGGGAGTTTTTAGTCCGCTTCTGTGTCTGCTCCACATGGTTGCACGAGGCTGCCCTTAGTCTGTGACTGTGGTGACTCCATCCCAGGCTGCAAAGGCAGAAGTTCTATGAGGCCTTTATCCGCAGCAAGCGCAAGCTGCCCAAGCTGCCAGGCCAGCAGAGCCCTCAGGACATGCATTTATCAGGGTGAGAAACACTGGCATCAATTAACCCTCTGCCTGGTACAATTTCCTGTCATCAGTCCCACCACTGGTTTCCATTTGGACAACAAAGCTGGTGGCAAATGGAGCTTCCCACGTCCTGCAGACTGGCTGGATAAACACACAAAAACACGCCAGGCAATCATTTCACACCCAGTGAGCAGTGGGGGTGAAGGCAGTTGACTGCACCGGGAAATTGGATGGTCACGTTCATGCTAATTTCCTCTTTCCCTGGGCCTGGCAGCAGTGGGCAAGGTGTCCCTCCCCCTGCACCCTGCAGGTGACATGCTTGCGGCATCAGAGCCAAGTCTGGGGCTCTGGGCGACACGAGGAAATCTCCCTCCAAGGAGAGTGAGGGGGTTGGAAAATTGTCCCCTTTCCCCAGTGCTCCCTCTTCAGTTGTGAGCCTGATCTTCTCAAGATCTCAATTAGAGAAGAAGCAGATTCAGTTTTTACAGGGTTTGAAACTTATGCAATGTGGGGACCTCTGGTGCATCAATGGTTTGCATGAAACTGCTAACCTAAATGTTGGCAGTTCAAAGCCACCTAGAGGTGTTAGTACGCTTCTGTAAGGATCACAAAGCCTAGAAACCTCCCTGGAGCAATTCAGATCTGGAACATACGAGTTCACCATGGATTGGGATCAACTTGACAGCAGGCACAGGTTTGGATTTTTTGGATTCTGAAAAAGAATACTACATCACAAATACAAAATAAAACTTGAAAGTGACTAGAATGAGAAAAAAATCACAACTAATTTCAAATCTTAAAAAAGCAAACAGCACAAACACCTCAAAAATCCAGGCAAAGTAATGACTTAATGCTGTTTTACAGGTAGCCCCTGGATTATGAACAAGTTTCTTCCCTAAGTGTGTTTTTGCATCAAATTTTTAAGTAAATCACAACAGTTAGGTACAGTTCATATCTAATGTCAGTCAGTCAGTGTTTGTGTTAGTATATACTGTATAGTATATAGTGTGTCTTTCTGTGCACAAAAAAACACTTCCAGTACACTAAACCATCTTTGACACAATCATACAATAACAGTAGTGATGTTTTGACACATCTCCCATAGTGTCGATTTGTTATTATGAACAACTGCATGAATCTTGAATTCTTAATATAACAGATTTTATGGGATTGGCTTGTAAATCACAGGTTGTATATGTAAGTTGGATGCCCCTAACCCAGGGGTTGCCTGTAATGAATTGCCTGACACACTACTAAGATTGTTTTTTCTTGTTTGGCACTACATACTTTTTAGATCATGTCTTCAAATGGCAATTCCTGCAGAGAGAAGTCAGTCTTCTCCAGTATGTTTGATCAATTTTTTGTCTTACACTTTTTATTGTTTTGAAAATGTTCTTTCAGCTTCACAACTTGTTATTGGAAATGCCATGCAAAGGTTTAGAATTTTGTCAGTTTGGGGAAAACTGACAAAATTTCTTTCCTGATGGCAGGACTTCAAGGTACATTAAGTTTTCTTCTGCCGTGACTAATGTCAAATACTCTTTGAACTAAAAATTACTCATGGATTCATTAACCAGTTAGTCATCCATGACTTCATCGTAGAGGAGTATCATGAGTTGTATATCAGCCTCAGAGGTGTCAGTTTTCATATTAAATCAGTTAGAAGTGTAAATCTTTTTCCATCGTGTTCTTGTGATTCACTGCTTTTCATTAACTGGATCATCAAACAACCTCAAAGTCTGTTCACTACAGTTCTATTGGCATGTTATCTCCTCTGCTTGCTAAATGAATGCTCTTGATATGATTAAACATTTTTTGGTTATAATTCTATCCTTGATGACATAATCACTTCTATGCATTCTGTTGCTTTTCTTTAAGCTTCATTAATTTTTTTGGAATTTTCTCAATTCTCAAGTTAATGTATTCAAACATGACAAAAGACTATAGCCTTCATATATGCTAAGATTTAGAGTCTGTAAAATCTTATTTGTTTATTTATATGTGACAAGAAATGGCTTTTCAAATTGAATTAAAACGGCATATTGAGTTCTGTGAATGTTTCATAAATATATTACGTCTTGCTTATGTTTGAGCTTCTTTTGCATCTTCAAAAGTATATTTTAGAGTTTTCTTAAGGTGGTTGTGTCCGTGTTGGTGCTACTTTTTCTAACCAAAAGGTCTGCAGTTCACAGCTCTCTGGTGCCCCTTGGAAACTCCATGGGGCAGTTCTACTGTGTCTTACAGGGTCACTATAAGTCAAAATCGACTCGACAATCACGGGCTTGGGTGTCCATGTTGCAAGGCTTAAACAGCTGTATAACAGCAGACCAGACTTCGTCTGCGCAACTCCAGTGTTGCTGCTGCAGGACAGCCATGCGGGGATGAAACCCCTGGTGTTGTGGACAGTCGGAGTGCTCCTGGAAGCCACTTCTCCACCAGACAGATGACTCATCTACACTTGAAAGAGGCTTCAAATCACATTATTATTTTCCAAGAAACACTGGAAATATAAGCCTGTATTTCTAATATACGTGGAAGTGATTTAAAAACCTCAGAATTATTTCACAATAAGTAAGTTAACTCTCCACAGCTCCACTCCACCTTTGTGAAATACCCACAGTGTATGGACACTACCGTTACTGCCTGGCATGATGTGGTGTGAGAGAGGAAAACGGAAGACGGACTTAACTAGTTGCAATAATAAATTTTTATTTTTAAGGAACTGCTTAGCAGATGATGGGGATATGTGGACAGAACACAGAAGCCGGCTTGAAAGAGCTCCCAATGGCCAAATCTGGATAATTTGAATAGCAGAGTAGATAAGGACAGTAATGGACTGGAATCTATAGAAAAAGAATATGCCCAATAATCCATACTGATATGAATAAAATATTTGATTATATAAATAAATGAAGAAGCTAGGACTCTCCCTTATGGAAGATTTCCAATTAATAAATGTACAAGGAAAGATTGAAGTAGAAAATCACTATTTGGCAAATACCAAACTAAAGATTGTTACAGTTAAGAATCATTAGTGGATGCTAAAATCAGCAGGGGAAAGCATGATGAAAAACGTGATATTTGCATAATCTCAAAATAGCTCTTCAAAATGTACTTATTAATTACAAGAGGAAAAAGTCAAACTTCACAGGAGAAATCTGTCAGACACTAGCTTAACCAAGTCATCTAAGTCGACATCAGTAACAAGAAGTATCAATACCATACACCAAATGACGTAATGCAGTGAGGAGGACACAACATCACTGTCACGTCAGTGAAATATTTAGAGGTCCAGTGGTCTCAGAAATACAAGGACATCCCCTGGAAGTAAAAGACAAACTATTTCATCTCGCACTTTCCACCACTAAGAAAGAAGCCCAATGCTTGGTTCTTGGGACCTAGTGACAGGGTCCTGACCCATTTACTGGGTGACAAAAACATCTGTCAGCTTTGAGTCACAGCAGATCTAGGATGCAATGCAGGTGGCCATACTACTTGGGTTAAATGACTTAGCAGACCCTATTGGCCTTAGAGTTATCTGTGATGGAAAGAGACAATATGTGGTGTCATGTACAAGAACTACAAGTTTTTAGAACTCAGTTCATGAATTCATCCTAGAAAAAGTGTCACATACCTCGTTGCTGAATATTGCTATGGTCACCTCTGCTTGGGAAGCTATGCCCTGATGCCAGGGCCTCGTTCACCCTTAAAAGCAATTTTGGAACTCTTTATCTGGAATGGCCATCACAGCTGTCATAATATTATCCTTGATGTGCTGAGTGTCATCCAGCTGTCATCCTTTCAATATTTTCTTTTATCTTTGGGTAAAAAAAAGTCACTGGGGGCCAGATCAGGGGAGTAGGGAGGATGTTCCACTATGATCACCTGTTTACTGACTAAGAACTCCGTCACAGACAGTGCTGTGTGAGCCTGTGCACTGCCATGATGCAAGAGCCGTGAGTTGTTGGTGAAAAGTTCAGGTTGTTTTCATGCAACTTTTCACAGCCTCATCAGCACTTCCCAGTAGTAAACTTGGTTAACTACTTGTCCAGTTGGTACAAATTGATAAGGAACAATCTCTCTGACATCAAAAAATTAGCAGCATCATTGTGGCTCTTGATTTGGACTGATGAAATTTTTTGGTCATGGAGAATTGGCTGACTTTCATTGTGCACTCTGACACTTCGTTTCAGGGTCATGTTGTTACACCCACATCTCATCACCAGTCATAACAAGGCCCAAAACATTGTTTTGCCTCTCCAAAAGATCTTGGCAAGCTTCGACTCTCCTTTGTTTTCACTTATTGGTGAACTCCTCAGGGACCATTTTTGCACACAACTTTCTCAGGGCAATACTTTCAGTTAAGATTTTCCTGTTTCTCTACTGATGTCTACTTAGTCTGCTATGCTTCTTACAGTCAGTTGATAGTTTTGACGTACAACTCAACTAATTTCTGTAATGCTTTCATCCGTTCTGCTTGGTACTGGCCTCTCTGACCTCTCTTCATCAGTGATGATTTCTCTCCCTTTGAAGAAAAGAATTATCCGTTTGTGCATTGCTGTTTTCTTCATGGCATCATTCCCATAAACATGGACTGACAAGCCCCTGATTTTGCTTCCATTCTTGCCAAGTTTAACAAGAAATTTAACGTCTGCTCATCGCTCCAATTCAAGCTCCAGCGTCCTTGCAACTGCACGCAAAATCATGCAACAACAATAACGAACACCAGTCAGCAAGTCATTGTCACATGTCGCCATGAGCACAGCTGCGGGACGCTGATATACTGAGGCTATGAAATCTTACTGAGTTGTTGGTAGAGTGCTGCCAACATAGCTGCTAAGCACACAATAGCAAATTCACAAACTTAATCGTCAGAACTTCTAAGTTTGCAAACTCATCCCAGATGAAGTGCGACATAGTTCATTGCTGAGCATCACTATGCTCAGCTTTGAGGTGCTCCCGTTGGGAAGCTCTACACTGATGCCAGCGCCTAGTCCACCCTTCAAGGCAATTTTGGAACTCTTTTTTTCTGGAATGGCCATCAGAGCTGTCGTTGTACCACTCTTGATGTCTTGAATGTTATCCTAATGTCTTCCTTTCAATATTTCCTTTGTCTCTGGGTACAAAGAAGTTACCGGGAGCCAGTTCAGGTGAGTAGGGAGGGTGCTCCAACACAGTTATTTGTTTCCTGGCTAAAAACTCCCTCACAGACAGCTATACAACTAAGTTCATGAGATAGCCACTGTGCCGCCATACACAAAGGCCATTCCAGAAAAAGTTCCAAAATTGCTTTGAAGAGTGGACTGGGTGCTGGCATCAGTGCATAACTACCCAAGGGAGGACTTTGGAGGTGTCCTTAGAGATATTCAGCGATGAGACAGGTAGTACTTCAGTTCATGAACTGAATTTTCAGACTTCACACGTCAAGGCCCAGGATGAGACTCATAATGTAGATCACTGTGGTCCTGGAGCAAAGCTACTCTTACATGCAGAGAAGAATTGTACATGATTTGCAAAACAGCACGCTATGAGGCCAGAGCTTCGCATCATGAGCTGGGTTGTGTTTAGCCTACCAAGCCATATGGTTCGCAGGCCCAACAGCAATTCAGATACAATGGAAATGGCATCTCTGGGAGCATGAGCCAAGTCAGAAGGCAAACGTGAGCTGCACCTGTCGATGGCCCAGACTCCTGAGCCGTCTGTCCCTGTTGCATTAATGATTCTTCCTTACTTTGAACTGACAGTCTCATGGGGGATCCCTTACAATACAGCTGATGGGGGAAGGAAAAGGCTTGAACAGTGATTTGAGATTGCTTCAAGGATGCATTGACTAGGTTTGGCGTGTTAGCCAAAACATAGACTTACGTAGTGTACTTCATGGGCAACCCCCAAAAAATGATGATGGGGAAATTCTCTCATTGGGTGAGTGCATGGTCCTTTACTTGTGTGTAAAGACAAGTGTCCTGAAGTATAAATACACATGGACTCAGGGCTATAGCAACTGGCTTGCCTGATTGTCTAGGGACACGAAATGAAAAAGATTATGTGGCCAAGATGCAGGGGAAGAACGTGCAGATAGTTCTACAGGACTGGGCATGTAGTGTGAAAACCTTTTATTGTGTGTCAGCTCCCAATGGAGACCACACAGCATGGAAGAGGCACTGAGCCCCTTGAAGGTGCAGTAAACACCTCCAATTTTTGAGGCAAGTGTAACTCTGCACTTTCGTGTGTGTTGTGGATTAAACTGTGGTCCCTCGAAATATGTATTGTAAATCCCAGCCTCCAGGCCTGTGGTTATAATCTTATTTGTGGTGAGATTATAATTAATATTATACTGATTAACATTATTATGTCAATGAGGCACAATTAGTGTGGGGTGTATCAAATGCAAGCTAGCAAACTAAGATGCAAGAAGAGACACGCCAAGTCATGTGAAGTTGCCCAGGATTGGAAACTCAGAAGAGACAAAGACCTTCCTCTAGAGTCAACAGAGAGAGAAAGCCTTCCCGTAAAGCTGGCACCCTGAATTTGGACATCTAGTCTCCTAAACTGTGAGAAAATAAATTTCTGTTTGTTAAAGCCACCCACTTGTGGTATTTCTATTCTAACAACACTAGATACTGTATTTTTATGCGAATAATGCATATGTTGTAAGTTAAAACCACACAACCTATGGCTATTTTCATAACCAAGCGATCTGTGGGTGTGTGTTATTTACATGGGGGCATTATTTGCAAAAATTGTTGTAATTGAGATGGTGTGACAAATTGTAATTAAACTAAGGAGAGAGAAATGGAATCAGACAAAGACGCTCAATGTTGTCTCATTGGGATTTTTCTAGAATTTGATGAAGACTGGCAGAATGAAACTGAGAGCTAACTGGTGCTGTTAGACAAGTGTGGAACATGAGGATAAATTATTAGTCAGCAGATCATGATTAGAAGTGGCCATCCAGCTGCTCATGGGGCTTCAGGTCATTGGCAAGAGCTTCTCGGCGATAATGTAGATGGATCTGCACTCATGTGAAAAATGAGTCATCAACCTCTGTATCTCTGAGAAAAATTAAGTTTACTAAATTGGGGTTGTGTTCAATGTCTTCTGTTAGTGGGAGGCATGGATCCAAAACAAGGTTTTGGCATTAGACAGTGCATTTGTAGAAAACAGAACTTGTTAAGGCCTCTTCCAAGAAGGTTTAAGCATTAACTTTTGTTGATGAAACTTGGCCAACAATAAGGCTTTACATTATATCCTATCTGTCCTGGTTGATGGCAGAACTTCTTGAATCTGTAGATGGATTTTTCACACTTTTGTTCATACCTTGTACTACGACACGGTGCTCTCTGATTCAGGAATGTTCTGCTGCTCACAGCTGCTGAGGTAGAAACTTGTGTTATCACAGCCAAGCCAGCCAAGTGCCGTCGAGTCAGATGGTCTACCTATTAACATTTCTTTATTTTTTATTTTTTATTTTTACTTAACATAA
This sequence comes from Heterohyrax brucei, assembly GCA_028571685.1. Taxonomy (NCBI): domain Eukaryota; kingdom Metazoa; phylum Chordata; class Mammalia; order Hyracoidea; family Procaviidae; genus Heterohyrax; species Heterohyrax brucei. Next base: position 82,866,689 of record CM053157.1, on the reverse strand, counting down.
CTGAGTGAAAATGTACATTCACATGTAAATTTACTATATGCAGCTTCCGCTGCTCTCCCTGTCCGGTGACTGCACACTATTCCTCTCTGCTCCATACATGCCTCATCCTCCCAACAGTCTCCTTTCCCCTCCACTCCGTCCACTCCCCTTCCTCCAGCCAGAGGTCAGCAAGATGATATGCTATAGATGTATAGAACCACAAATTGCTTCCAATATATGGTTACTCTGTATTGCCAAGTCCAATCCATTCCTGTCCAAAGAGTGGACCTTTGTTATAATTTATGGGAAAGGGCAGCATCAGAGCCGGGGACCATGCTCTCAGCCAAGCCAAAGCCAAGTGCCGTCGAGTCGACTCATGGCTCTCAGAGGAACCCCAAAAGTGCTGGACCATCAATTGAGGTCTTTTAGTGGAGATCTCATGATGCACCTCTTTTTATTCTTGTGTTGCCAGTGAGGCTCCTCTCTGTGAGCTCCGTCATGGCTGTCACTGGTGGTGGCCGGGCACCATCCGGTTCTTCCGGTCCCAAGTCGATGTAGGCACCCACTCTTGTGGGTCTGTCTGCCTTCCCGGTTGTCTTTACCGCATGCCATTTTGGCCCTCGGTGAGCATCCGTTCCTGCTGAGTTGGGACCATTTGCTGTGTCCTTGGATGGCAGCTTGGCAGCTTTTAAAAACCCAGACGCCACTCACCAATGTGGGGTGCAGAGAGCTCTCTTAGCAAAACGCTAGTTGTGCCAATTGGCCTGGAATTCACCTAAAAGCATGGTCCCCCACCCCCCGCCCCAGCTACTCTATCCTTGCAGTACTGAGTTAAGATGGAAGGAGTACTCAAGTTATGCTGAAGTCCACTTAACGTTGTTCTTGTTCCTAATGTGTGCTGTCACCGCTTTCTCCCAACTAGATTTCTAGTAACTACCTAAACTAAACCCTCCCCCCCCTCGCCCTCCCTCCCTCCTTCCCCTCCCTTGCAGCTGTCAAAGAGTCTTTTCTTTTATACACAAGTCTGTTTTTGAGATCTTATCGTAGAGGTCTCATACAGTATTTGTCCTTTTGTCGCTGACTACTCTCACTCAACATAATGTCTTCCAGTTGAAACCAGGTTAGGAGATGTTTCCTGGAATCATCGTTATTCTTTATCATTGCGTAGTGCTCCATTGAGTGTATGTATCACAGTTTACCTATCCATTCTTCTATTGTTGGGCATCTGGGTTGATTCCACCTTTTTGCTATTGTGGACTGTGCCGTGATAAACATTCTGGTGCATGTGTCCATTGGTGTGAAAGGCCTTGAATCTGTAGGATATATTCCAAGTAGTGGAATTACTGGGTCAAATGGTATATCAATATCAATTTTTTTAAGGAAGCGCCAGATTGCCTTCCAAAGAGGCTGGACCATTTTGCAACCCCACCAACAGTGTAGGAGGGTTCCACTTGCCCCACAGCCTCTCCAGCATTTGTTGTTTTGTGTTTTCTGGATCATGGCCAATCTTGTTGGGGTGAGATGGTATCTCATTGTAGTCTTGATTTGAATTTCTTGAATAACTAAAGATCGTGAACATGTCCGCATGTGTTTTTTGGCGCCTGGATCTCCTCTTTAGTGAAGTATCTGTCCATCTCCTTTGCCCATCGCTTAATTGGATGGTTTATCTTCTTCTTATTGATATTTTGTAGTATCTTATAGATTATGGGGATCAGGCGTCGATCTGACATAGAGTTGCCAAATATTTTTTCCCACTCTGTGGGTGTTCTTTTAATTCTATTAATAAAGTCTTTGGATGAGCAAAAGTGTTTGATTCTTAATAGTTCCCATTTATCTACTTTCTCTTCTGTTGATTCAGGTTTCTTTGACAGATTTTGGAGTCTGTCCTCATTGTGTATTAAAACTTCCATTGTTGTTACTACCTTTTCTTGGATGAGCTTTATCATTTTAGGTTTGATATTTGGGTCTTTTATCCAGTTGGAGTTGGTTTTTGTGTAAGGTGTAAGATATGGATCTTGATTCAGTTTATTGCAGATGGATAACCAATTTTGCCAGCACCATTTGTTGAAGATAATGTTTTTACCCCAGTTTAATGTCTTAGGGCCTTTGTCGAATATCAACTGTTCATAGGCAGATGGTGTCGTCTCTGGGGTCTCAATTCTGTTCCATTGATCGATCTGTCTGTTCTTGTACCAGTACCAGGCTGTTTTGACCACTGTGGCAGTGTAGTATGTTCCAAGGTCGGGTAATGAAAGGCCTCCCAGTGTGTTCTTCTTCTTTAGTAGTACCTTACTTATCCGGGGTTTCTTCCCTTTCCAAACAAAACTGGTGATTTGTTTCTCGATCTCATTAAAAAATGATGCTGGAACTTGTATTGGGATTGCATTATATAAATAAATTGCTTTGGGTAAAATAGACATTTTCACAATGTTAGGTCTTCCTATCCATGAGCAGGGTAGGTTTTTCCATTTATCTAAGTCTCTCTTAGTTTCTTGTAGTAAGGGCTTGTAGTTCTCTTTGTAAAGGTCTGTTGTTTCTCTGGTTAGATTAATTCCTAGGTACTTTATCTTCTTAGGGGCTATCGCAAATGGTATTGATTTAATAATTTCCTCCTTAACAGTCTCGTTGATGGTATAAAGGAAACCTACTGATTTACTTATGTTTATGTTGTATCCTGAGACTTTGCTGAACTCTTCTATCAGTTTGAGCAGATTACTTATAGATTCCTTGGGGTTCTCTGCATATACAATCATATCATCTGCGAACAGGGAGATTTTAACTTCTTCTTTGCCGATGCAGATGCCCTTTATTTGTTTGTCTTGTCTAATTGCTCTGGCTAAAACTTCTAGCACCATGTTGAATAGGAGAGGTGACAGTGGGTATCCTTGTCTAGTTCCTGATCTCAAGGGAAAGTCTTTCAGTCTCTCTCCATTCAGGATGATGTGGGCAATTGGCTTTGTATAAGTGGCCCTTATTATGTTGGGGAATTTGCCGTCTATGCCCATTTTGCTAAGAGTTTTTAGCATGAATGGATGTTGGACTTTATCAAATGCCTTTTCAGCATCAATGGACAAAATCAGGTGATCTTTGTCTTTTGTGTTATTTATGTGGTTAATCACATTAATTGTTTTCCTGATGTTGAACCAGCCTTGCATCCCTGGTATGAATCCCACTTGGTCATGATGGATTATTTTCTTGATATGTTGTTGTATTCTGTTGGCAAGAATTGTGTTGAAGATTTTTGCATGTAAGTTCATGAGTGATATCGGTCTGTAGTTCTCTGTCTTTGTTGGATCTTTCCCGGGCTTAGGTATCAGGGTTATGCTGGCCTCATAGAATGAGTTTGGGAGTACTCCATCCCTTTCTATACTGTGAAATAGTTTCAATAGTATTGGGGATAACTCTTCTCTAAATGCTTGGTAGAATTCTGCCGTGAAGCCATCTGAACCCGGACTTTTTTTGGTTGGCAGTGTTTTGATGACCTTTTCAACCTCTTCCTTTGTGATGGGTTTATTAAATTGTTCTGCTTCACATTGTGATAATTTGGGTAGGTGGTATGAGTCAAGGAATTTGTCCATTTCCCCTAGGTTTTCAAATTTGTTAGAGTACAGTCTTTCATAGTATTCTGTTATGACATTTTTGACTTCTGTTGCATCTGTGGTGACAACTCCCTTCTCATTTCTAATTTGGGTTATTTGTTTCCTTTCCTGCTTTTCTTTAGTAAGTCTAGCCAGTGGTTTATCAATTTTGTTGATCTTTTCAAAAAACCAGCTTTTGGTCTTTTCAATTTTTTCAATTCTTTTTCTATTCTCTAATTCATTTAGCTCTGCTCTAATCTTTATTATCTCCTTTCTTCCAGTGCCCGAGGGGTTCCTCTGTTGTTCTCTTTCTACTTGTTCAAGCTGTAGAGTTAGTTCCTTGATTTGGTTTCTTTCTTCCTTCCAGATGTGTGCATTTATGGAGATAAACAGACCTGTGAGCACTGCTTTGGCTGTATCCCATAGGTTCTGGTAGGAAGTGTTTTCGTTCTCATTGGAATCCACGAATTTCTTTAATTCATCCCTGATTTCCTCTATAACCCATGTTTTTTTGAGCAAGATGTTGTTCAGTTTCCAAGAGTTCCACTTTCTATCTATGTTTTTTCTGCTATTGATTTCAATTTTGATGGCTTTATGATCTGAGAAGATGCTTTGCAATAATTCAGTGGTATGGATTTTGTTGAGCATTGCATTATGGCCTATCACGTGGTCAATTCTGGAGAATGTTCCATGTGCACTGGAGAAGAAGGTGTAGTTGTCTGCTGATGGGTGGAAAGTTCTGTATATATCAATGAGGTCTAGTTGGTTAATTGTGTCAATGAGGTCTTCTGTATCTTTACTGACCTTTTTTCTAGATGATCTGTCTAGTAATGAGAGTGGAGTGTTAAAGTCTCCCACTATTATTGTGGAGTCATCTAACTCTCTTTTGAGCGTAGTCAGTGTTTCTTCGACATATTTAAGTGCTCTGACATTAGGTGCATAAATGTTTAATATAGTTAAGTCTTGCTTGTGTACTGAACCTTTCAGCAATAAATAGTGTCCATCTTTGTCCACGATGGTGGATTTGACATTAAAATTGATTTTGTCTGAGATTAGAATTGCCACCCCTGCTCTTCTTTGTTCATTGTTAGCTGGATATATATTCTTCCATCCTTTAATTTTCAGTTTGTTCCTGTCTTTAGGTCTCAAGTGAGTTTCTTGTAGACAACATATGGATGGGTCGTGTCTTTTGATCCAAAATGACACTCGGTGTCTCTTTACTGGAGCATTCAGTCCATTCACATTCAATGTAATTATTGATAGGTATGTGTTCACTGCTGCCATTGTGATATGTTTATTTTTATGTTGATGTTTTCTCTGTTGTTCTTATTAGTCTGTCCTGAGACACTCTTTTTTGTGAGTTGATTTTTCACCTTTTTCAGAGCTGGTTTTATAGTTGTTGAGACTCGTGTGTTAGATTTCTTGAAATGGTATGATACATCTTTGTTGTGCTTTACAGCTGCCCCTATGAACCCCCTTAATAAACTATTTATAAACCCAATTTAATTAGTACCAGTCTGGTCATCTTCCTCTCCATCTGGAAGGACTATAACGACTGTAGTACATCCCTCTTTTATTATGATGACACCATAGTTTTCATGATGATCACTGGATTGCTTCTTTCGAAATCAAAGCTGTGATTTACTTTGGAGCCTTCCCTAAATGAGTATTGAGTAGCGTGTCGTTCTAAAATATAAAGTTAGTGGTTTCGTTCTTCTAAGCCAAAGCCGAGAACTTCTTTCAGTATTTCTTGTAGTTTGGGTTTGGTTTTTACAAAGTCTCTGAGTTTCTGTTTATCTGGGAATGTCTTAATTTCATTTTCGTATTTGAAAGACAGTTTTGTAGGATATATAATTCTGGGTTGGAAGTTCTTCTCCTTCAAGACTTTGAATGTGTCGTGCCACTGTCTCCGTGCCAGCATGGTTTCTGCTGAGAAAGCAGACGAGAGCCTACAGGGTTTCCCTCTGAATGTTAGCTTTGCCTTGAGTCTTGCTGCCTTTAAGAGTTGCTGCTTATGTTTCATTTTGTTAAGCTTGATTATAATATGTCTTGGAGTCTTTCTTTTGAGATCTATATTGGGTGGCGTACGATATGCATCTGAGATGTCTATATTCTCTTCCTTCATGATTTCTGGGAAGTTTTCTTTCAGCAGCTCAGCAACAATACTCTCTGTGTTCTCGGATGTCTCACCCTGTTCAGGGACTCCAATTAATCGAAGGTTGTTCCTCTTAATAGAGTCCCACATGCTTCTTAATGTTTCTTCATATTTCTTGTTTCTTTTTTCTGATTTCTGCTCATATACACTGGCATCAGTAGCTCTGTCTTCTAAGTCAGAAATTCTTTTTTCCATTTGTTCCATTCTGTTTTCTTGGCTTTGCATGGAAGTTTCTATGTCTTTGATTTTCTTCTTGATCTGTTGGATTTCAGAGTACTGGTGTTCCGTCAGATCGAACAACTTGCTTAATTTTTCATTTTGTTCTGCCGCATTTTGTATAAGGTCTAGAAGGGCCCTGTATATAATCAATTTGTATTCACTTCCTGATGCTTTCATAAAAGTTTCTTCATCTGGAAAACTCCTTGGTTGCTTTATTTGGGAGCCTTCTGAAGCCATGAGTGATTGCTTGTATGCCACAATTGTCTGTTGCTTTTTGGGTCCCATGTGAGTATATAGAGGCTGGAAGAGGTACTGTGAGGATGGATTGCAAATGTTTCTCTAGGCTGTCTTCAAATGTAAAGCAAAAGGTATCTGACCAGTTCACAAGTCAGTTAGGTTTTCAGGTGTAGAGGTCCCTCTTCCCATCTGACAAAGTAAGCGCCACTGTATCCCACCCCAGATGATAACAAACTAGTTCAGAATACAGCACTGCTACTGCCCTGGTGGCCTCTGCTGACAGGGCCTAGCCTTATCCAACACTGCGTCGAGTACTGGTTTTGTGATAGAAAAGCACTCTGCTGTGGGCAGGCTCTGGCTCCCAAGCTAAGAATTAGGTCCAGCTGCGGCCACCGTACCCAAGATGGCGTCCTCCACACAGGCAGCAGACAGGGGGGCTAAAGGTGCCCAGAGGCAGCGATTCCTCTGCTTCTGTTGCAGGCCCACCAATGTAGGCAGCACTGTGCCAAATCACTACCTTTCTGACAGAGAAGTGCTGTCCCATTTGCAGGCACTGGCTCCCGGGCTAAGAACGAGGTCCCGCTAAAATCTCGGTACCAACATGGCGTCCCGCACCCTGACCGCGGAGCTCCGCACAAACCCCACTGAGGCAGCTACAAAACGAAAGGCTCAAAGTGTCTAGATTAACAGAGTCCCGAGCCTGGCTCTCAGAATATGGGAATTTCGCCTGCCTATCCCCCCAGCAGCGCGTCTGAGTCCAGCCGCCAGGCAAGGCCCAGCTCCGCCCGCCAGCCGAGACAGAGGAAAAAAAGTCAAAATGGTGCGTTTACCTTCCATCCGTGAGAGCCGGGGCTAGCCAGGAGCGGGAGTCAGCGACAGAGAGGAGGTTTTTCGCTGAGTGGTATGAAGTCCCAATTAACAGCTCTGTGCCGTGTCCTGAGGCTGATTAGGTGCTCAGAAGGCTCTGTTTGATTGTCAATTCAGGTCTTGGTTTCCAGAGGGATAGAAGGAGACGTGGGCTTAGTCGGCCATCTTGACTCCGCCCCCCCATTAACATTTCTTGAGAATAAAAGTCTCAGTAAATTTATCTGTTATATACCTCTATAATGAGATCTGATACCAACAGCCTGGAGTAAAGCTAAACATCACAGAACGTGGTCCTCCTCAAGACTGCTGTTACTTCAGACACCAACTGCAAGTTCGATGGTCCCCAGGCCACTGTAGCTTCTGATCAAATGGCTACAAATTTGAAGTTCCCAAATTTTGCAGAAGATTATTCAAAAACAGTTGTTGCAGTACATAAGCAGGGAACTGTCAGAAATGCAAGCCAGCTTCAGAGGATGCTATGAAACAAGGGATGTCATTGCTTACGTCAGTTGGATCTTGGCTGAAGGCAGGCAATACCACAAAGATGACTGCCTATGTTTTACTGACTATGCAAAGGAATTGGATTGTGGCTATCATAACAAATTATGGAGAACATTGTGAAGAACGGGAATTCTGTAACACTTAAAAGTGCTCACACGGATCCAAGAGGCAGTCGTTTGAACAGAACAAGCAAATAGTGAGTGATTAAAATCAGAAAGATGAATGACAGGGTTGTAGCCTTTCACTGTATTTACTTGATCTGTAGGCTGAGCAAGTAATCTGAGAAGCTGAACTATATAAACAACTCAGCATGAAGATTGAAGAAAGACTCATTAACAAATTGTGATATGCAGATGACATAACTTTACTTGTTGAAAGTAGAGGATTTGAAGCACTTACTGATGAAGATCAAAGACTACAGCCTTCACTATGGGTGACACCTTATCATAAAACAGACAACAGAAAAAAACCTTCACAACTGAACTAATAAGCAACATCGTGATAAATCTGGAAAATATCGACATTATCAAGGATTTCATTTTACTTGGATCCCAAATTATGCTCATGGGAGCAGCAGTCAAGAAATCGAATGACTTATTGCATCAGGCACATCTGCTACAAAACAAAACAAACAAAAAGAACCCACTACTATGGAGCCAATTCTGATTCATAGCAACTCTGTAGGACACAATAGAATTGTCCAAACGGGTCTCTAAGGCCATGCATCTTTACATTAGCAGACTGTCACATCATTCTCCTGTTAAGCAGCTGATGGGTTTGAACTGATGATCTATGATGTGCAGTCTAGTGCTTAACTACTGTGCCACTAAGCCTCCTTTCTGCTGCAAAGGACCTCTTTAAACTGTTAAAAAGCAAAGACGTCACCTTGAATTCCAAGGAGAGCCTGAGCCAAGTCGTGGTGTTTTCAATCATCTCATACGCATGCCAAAGCTAAACAATGAATAACAGAGATGAAAAACAAATTTTTTGATGTCTTTGAATTACGGTCTTGGGAAAGAACAGTGAATATACTGTGGACTGCCAGGAGAATGAAAAAAATCTGTCTTGGAAGAAGTACAGACAGAATGTTTCTTAAAGACAAGGATAGCAAGATTTCATCTCACATACTTGGGACATGTCGTCAGGAGGGACATCATGCTTGGTAAAATAGTGTCAGCAAAAGAGAGGAAGACCCTCAGGGAGATGGACTGATACAGTGGCTTAACAATGGGCTTAAATGTAGCAATGATTTTCAGGATGGTTCAGGTCTGGACAGTGTCCCAGTCTGCTGTAGCTGGGGGTGCTGTGAGCCGGAACCGACGGGACAGCACCTGACAGCAGTAGGAACTGCCACCTCCACTTCGATAGTTTGCTAGGATGACTTCAGGTTTCTCTGACTGTGCTGGACTTGTTGTCACTGTTGTCAGCTGCCAGTGAGTTGCTGTCCTCAATTACAGTGATGCTAGAGAAAAGGATACAAACCAGAGCCAGCCAAAGACAGGGGTGTGGAGGGCAGTGTCCTGATGCAGAGCTTCCAATATCGCCTCCCTCTGTTGCCAAGATGCGTTAACGACCTGGCATGATGATGTGTGATAATATGCAGAGCACTGTCAGTTGGGGGCACTCATCCAAGCTTCGGTGTCCAGAGTTTTATTGCATTACACAGATGTAATGGATTGAATATTAGTTACATGGTTGAGCTCAGTCTCCAGCTCTGCTCTGTCTCCTAGGAGGTCAGGTTAATATCACAGGACTCAAACCCTCAGCCCTTCGTCACATGGTTAATCTTTCAAGTGGTGCCAAACCCGACTGTGTGTCACCTCATAAAATATCAAGTGTGGTCCCAGGGGGCCACTGTAAATGACGCTTCAATTACAGGAAACTGAGGTGATCTCCCAGAAGCTGGGGACACAGTTCTTCCAAATTCTTTGTTGGACAGTCTCATACACCTAAGGAGCCCTGGTGGTGCAGTGGTTATGGGCTCAGCTGCTAACCCCTCTGGGTCAGCAGCTCAAGTTTCAGCCTCTCTTTGGAAACTCTATGGGGCAGTTCTCCTCACTGGAGTGGACTTGAAGGGAACAGTTAAAATTGGGTACCTAAGGGCCATAGGTTGTCCATCTGGCCTCTTTGATGCAGTTTCTGCACTAATCTGGACAAGTTTATTATGCTGAATCCCATTTTGATATTCCACCACCTCTATCAACTGCAGATAATCAATCTGTAGGCTTTACAGTTGTCTTTGAGTCTTGACCTATAAAATGCATGTCCCTATGTCTGTAAGGTATTCCAAACATGGGCATAATGGTGTTTTTTAGAATTATTATCCTGGTCACCGTGGTTTCAGCCTCAACACACAGATCCTGAAGACGCCCATAAATTACTGAGTGATGTTCATATGGAGAGCATTTCCTCTATCTGCATAAACTTCATCTGAATCATAATTACAAATAACCCCCAAGGGACAGAGTAAGTTGCTTTTTCTGTCTTGACAGTTCTCTATATTTTCCCCTCAGTTGTGAGCTGGATCAATATTGTTGTTTTTGGTTAGCTCCTGTCAGGTTGGCCCCCAACCCACGGGGCCCTGTGCATGATTTAAGATCAGAATGTTAAGAATGGTAAGGTTTTCACCGGCAGATTTTTAGAAATAGATTGCCAGGCCCTTCTTCCTAGCTTGTGTTAGTCCTGTTTGAAGGCAGAGCAACATGCAGCCTCCACTGAGAGACGAGTGGATAGGGCTGCACTGACTGGACTGAACTCGATTCCTCTGCATGAAAGGCGAGAAGTCTACCGCTGAGGCATGACGGCCCTCAGCCTGCTAAACAGGGCAGCTCTTGTACTGTTTGACCAAACGAGGAAATTTTGGAGCACAGTAGTCAAGCCCCCTGATTCTTCACAGCCATCCCACCTATCTTGGTTCAAGCAAACTGCATCTTGGGCTACTTGAGCAGGGCAAGGAGGCAATTTCTTTGGTGCTAAACAAGAGATCTGGGTGCAAGAGAATCCTTCCCCATCTTCAAAGGTTCTGATCTAAATCTTAGAGTTTAGCTGATGAGGTAAGAAGAAAGAAGCAGTCTGAGAAGAGTCGGTGACCTTGGCTGTGCTATCAGCCAAAGTGAACACATTTGTACAGCTTAAACGCACTAGAAACATTAATTTCTCCAGAAATTCCTGCCTTGTCTAGTGTTACTAAAACAGAAACAGCACAAGCAGACTGTTTTAGAAATCAAATTCACTCTCTCAGAGGCCAGAAGGCTAGAAGTTCAAATTTAGGGTGCTAACTCCTGGGGAAGCTTTTCTCTCTTCGTTGGCCCTGGAGGAAGGCCATTATGGGGAATCTTGCCCTGGTCAAGGAGCTTCTCAGCACAGGGACCGCAGGTCCAAACGACGCACTCTGCTGCTGGCATTTTTTTTCCATCTCTGTGTTTTATTCTTTATTTTATATCCCCAAAGACTCTGCATCAAAATGCAAGTCTTGTAGACTCTGATCCTGTAGATTGAGTCTTGCCTCATTAATATAACTGCCTCTAATCCTGCCTCACTAACTCCATCAAGGGAAGATTCGTGATACATGAATGAGATCATCACATCAGGTGACAAAACGGTGGACGATTACACAAGACTGGGAATCATAGGCTAGTCAAGTTGATACACACTTTTTTGAGGACATGATTCAATCCCTAACACTCTCCATTGTCACCAACTTTCCAGAAGTGTACTCAGCTCAGCTAAAGGCAGTGGGTTTGCCCCAGAGGACAAAGAACAGTTGGTCCCTCTGCTGGAGAGTACACCCCAGAGATTAGGCCTTTCCTCTCTTAAGCCAGTGATCACCTCACAAGGGGATAGGTACTTCACAACATAATGGTCATATGGGATCACGCTCTCTCTGTCTTACAGACAGGGCAAACACAGAGTCCAAGAGGCTGAGTACTCTGTGGTGGCAGAAATTGGGTTTGAACCCACATACATCTGTCTCTGAAGCCCCCGAACTTCCCCTCTCTTCTACAGCCCTTCACTTCTATGCAAAGGAGTCCTGGGTGGTACAGTTAATGCACCTGGTTGCTGACTGAGAAGTTAGAGGTTCAAGTCCACCCGGAGATGTCTCAGAGAAAAGACCTAAGTGTACTAGCCATTGAAAACTCAATGGAGCACAGTTCTACTCCAACACCCATGCGGTCACTATGAGTCGGAATCAACTTGACAGGACATCTACCAGTTTTCAGGCAATGACCCCTTTTCAGGATGGCCCCTGACTCATAGTGGCTGTGTGTACAGTAGGATCAGAATGTTGCCAACCATAACGCTTTCACTGGCTGATTTTTGGAAGTAGATCGCCAGACCTTTCTTCTTAGTTTGCCTTAGTCTGTCAGCTCCACTGAAACCTGCTCAGAATCAGCAACACAGGGGCCTCCCATCAGGAGCTGAGCAGGCCTGTGCAGGAGGCTACCGCTGCAGCCCACCTGTGTGGCCAGCCACAGCAGCAACAGGTAAGCATTCTGTCTTCCTTGTTGGCTCATTCACTCTTCCATTCCTCTTAATCCATTCACTTAACAAGCATTTATTCGAGCTATTACTATGTCCCAGACACTAAGCTGTGTGCTGAAAATAGAGAGCTAACCAAAGCAATTCATCCACTGGGGAAATCAGACTGAAACACACAAATAAATACCTAATTACAAGCTGTGATGAGTGCCTTTTTTCCCAAGTCAGTTACCGTCTGCAGCTGCACAACTGGACATGCCATTTCAGTTGTGTGGCTTGTGAATTGAGACCAGAGGAGGCTGTTGTGAAGCATTGTCTAAGAGACATGGAATGCACACCATGCATGCTAGCCTCAGTTTTCTAGTAGCCATGTTAGAAAGGTAAAAACAAGCAGGTTAATGATAAACCGAAAAACCAAACCCACCGCTGTCGTCAAGTTGATTCCAACTCTTAGCAACCCTACTGGACAGAGGAGAACAGACCCATAGGGTTTCCAAGGAGTGGCTGGTGGATTCTAATTGCTGATCTCTTGGTTAGCAGCTATAGCACCTAATCACTGCACTACCAGGGCTCCCAATTTAATAATACATTTTACTTAATCTGATGTATCTAAGCATACTCTCATTTCCATGTCAGATCAATAAAAAGCAAATTATTAGTGAGGTATTTTACATTCTTTTTCTTGGAGGAAGTAATCAAAATCCACGGTGTATTTTATGCTTACTACAATTCACACCAGTTATGTTTCCAGTTATCAATAGCCACCTGTGGCTAGTGGCTGCTTGATCATTCAGCACCCCCTTAGTGGACAGCAACAGCCCAACTCTTACCCAGAAGGCAGTGGTTTCCAACCTGAGACAACATGGGAATCACCTCGAGGCTCCACCATCCTAGAGTCTCATTTAATTAGGGTGTGTGTGTTGGGCTGAGGGTGTGGGTTTGCCCAGGTATCACTAGTTTTTAAACTTCCCAGGTGATGCTTTTGTGCTTTGTGCTTTGTTGCTGTTGAGTTGATTCTAATTCATAGTGGTCCCATAGGACAGAGTAGAATTGTCCCTACAGGGCTTCCAAGGAGTGGTTGGTAACTTCAAATGGCTGGCCTTTAGGTTAGCACCCAAGCTCCCATGTTGTCTCAGGTTGGAAACCACTGCCTTGTGGGTAAGAGTTGGGCTGTTGCTGTCCACTAAAGGGGTGCTGAACGATCAAGCAGCCACTAGCCACAGGTGGCTATTGAGAACTGGAAACATAACTGGTGTGAACTGTAGTAAGCATAAAATACACCGTGGATTTTGATTACTTCCTCCAAGAAATCCTGTTGAGCCACAGGATTAGTAGTGCCAACAAATTTGCTCCAACTCACAATGGCGTGATGGATAACACTGAAACATTGCTCAGTCCTGTGCCATTTTCGTGGCTGTTCTCAAAGGATTCTAATGCATCCTGAGGGCTGAGAGCCACTGCGCTAAGCAGTTTGCACCCAAAGTCTTCAAAATATGCATAGTAACAGATCTGAAGTCCGTCTACTCCCATGCCAGCTGAAGCCTCTTGATAACACACCCACCCCCATGCCCCCTCAAGTCAGCCCTGAAAGCTCGTCCCTGGCTCCAAGCCTGCAGCAGTGATGCATTCAGGGAAAGCTGGGTTGAGGGCTCTGGGCAGCATCCACTCCTTGGCTACTGGCCTCACTCCGACATTGTGGCCAGGCTCTGGAGAGTCGTCTTCTGATGCCACCTTCAGCTTTGGATTGTCCCCAGCAGCTAAGTCATCTAACAAACATTTAACAAATGTTCTGTGAATCTCTGTTCTGGGAATCCGCCCAGCATCTTCATCCTTGCATCTGTCTTGTTTTTTGCCAGTTCCCTCTGCCAGCCCCAGTTCCTCCATAACGAGCCCCACGTATCTCTCTGCCTCTGCTGGGTGTTCCCATTAGGAGACTTCTACTCTACCTGTGTTTCATGAACTATGCAAAAGAATTCTACTGTGGGGATCATAATAAAGTATAGATAACATTGTGGAAAATGGGGATTCCAAAACACTTAACTTTGCTCATGAGGAATCTACAAATTGATCAAGAGGTAGTCATTTGAACAGAACAAGGGGACTCAGCATAGTTTAAAGTCAGGAAAGGTGTGCATCCAGGTTGTAATTTTTCACCACACCTGTTTAATTTGTTTGTTGAGCAAATAATTCAAGAAGCTGGAACTGCTTTCTTGCTGGTGTGAGGTCCCCATGTCTCTCTGCTCATTCTCTCTTGTATATTCCCAAAGAGACCGACTAAAAACACTGCCCTAATCTTGTAGATCTGAACAATATAATTGCCTCTAATCCATCTCATTATGTCATAGTGATAGGATTTATAACACACAAGCAAATCACATCAGATGACAAAATGGTAGACCATCATACAATACCAGGAATCACGACCTAGCCATGACATTTACTGTCCCATTACCCTACACACACTCACACGCATGCACAGCCACTCCTTTGTCTGGTCCCATGTTCCCTATGGCTCTGGGGGACTCTGACTGCTGTGTCTTCCACCCCCTCTCCTCTGCCCCCCAGCACCTAGTCCACATTGCCTCTCTTGGTAGTTAACGCGTCTCTACCCAGTCTGTATCAGAGTGTCTTAAGCCCAAGCTCCTTTAACACCCTATCACAATGGGCTCATTCAGTTTTACATCTAGGCACTTCATCCTGCCCAGGAAATGAATCTCCCCTCATTTCTATTAGTATCTCTGTCTCCCCTGGGAGTCCTTGGCTGATATAAATGGTTAAGTTCTTGCTGATAGTCAAAAGGTTGGCTGTTTCAACCTGCACAGAGGCTCAGAAGACAAGTGAGTGATTTCAAAAAGTTATAGCTATCAAGAACCCTCGACCACAGTTCTACTTTGAATACCTGGATACCTGCATGCCTGGATAGTTGCATATCTGGATACCTCTACATGAATCAGAATGGACTTGATTGCTACTAACAAGTCCACATACACATATATATATTTATGTGCATATAACCAAACCCAGTGCCATCCAGTCAATTCTGACTCATAGCGAATTGAAGTATCTAAATAATATCTTTAAAAATATCTAATTTTTTCAAAGTTTTGTTTTACTTAACTAGGACTGCTCTAACATAAATACCATGAGTGGATGGCTTGAAGAAAGAGAAGTTTATTCTTACACAGTCCAGTAGGCTACATGTCCAGATTCAGGGTGTTCACTCCAGGGGAAGGCATTCCTTCTTTGTTGGCTCTGGAGTAAAGTCCTTGTGTTGCATCAGTCTTTGATCAGGGTACATTTTGGTTAAGACACCTTAGGTCTGAAAGATGCACTCTACTTCCAGTGCTGTTTTCTTGATGATATGAGGTTCCCAACTCTCTGCTTGCTTCTCTTTCCTTTTATCTCTTGTAGGATAGGTGAAAGGGTAAAAGGTGGTGCAAGACAAACTCCAGGGAAACTCTCTTTACATCAGAACTGGAAGGTCATCTTAGGAGGGATGTTGCTGTCCCACCCTAATCCTCTCTAACATAATCTACCCTATTAATTGCAGGCAGAGATTAGGATTTATAATATAGGAATATCACAAAACAGAAGACAATCACAAAATATTGGGAATCATGGTCTAGCCAAATTGACACACTCTTTTTTAGGAGGACATAGTTCAATTCATGACAAGTTTCATCTCCTTTTCTTTAAGTTTCATCAGCTTCCTGCTCCAGAGGAGAGGAGAAAAAGTCTGATAAATAACAAAGCAAGCAGGCCCTGCAACCTGTGACAAGAGATACCTTCTGTGCTATCTCACTGGCTGTGGCTGCTTTGGTCAGAAAAAAAAAAAATAGAACCACAAAGCTCATTATCCATAATTTGTTATGATCCACACAGTCAAAAGCCTTTGCCTGGTCAATAAACACAGGTGAATGCCAAGCCAAGTGCCGTCAAGTTGGATTCGACTCATGTTCTGGTATTTCCTACTTTCAGACAAGATCCATCAGACATCAGCAATGCCATCCCTCATTCTATGTCCTCTTGTGAATCTGGCTTGAATTTATGGCAGTTCCCTTTTGGTGTACTATTGCAGCTGTTTTTGAATTGTCTTCAGAAAAATTTTTGCTTGTGTATGATATGAAAGACATTGTTTGATAATGTCCACGTTCTGTTGGGTCACCTTTCTTTGGAATGGGCACAAATAAATCTTTCTTGGAAGAAATGCAGCCAGAATGCTCCTCAGAAGCAAGGATGGTAAGACTTTGTCCTGCTTACTTTGGAAATGTCATGAAAGGGGAGCAGCCCCTGGAGAAGGACATCTTGCTTGGTAAAGCAGAGTGTCAGCAAAGGAGAGGAAGACCCTCGATGAGATGGACTGACACAGTGGCTGCAACAAGGGGCTCAAGCCTAACAATGATCATGAGGATGACCTAGGACCGGGCAGGGTTTGGGTCTGTTGTGCACAAGGTCGCTGAGAGTCAGCACTGACTCGACGGCATCTAACAACCACAAAGTCCTTGAAGAAAATATCTCCAGAAAATTCCATTTCAAGCTCATGGTTCTCCCTGGCAGCCTCGTGTACAGGGTTTGCGTGACTTTTCCCCTAAAGTTATGAAGGTAGCAGGACCCTTGGTGGAAAAGTTAGGAATTTCCATGCTATTTTGCATAAGCTTACAGCTGGCATCCCCAGAGTCAAACTTGTGAGATAAATAAAACTAACACTATGCACCAGGCGCTCCTTGAATACTCTAGGGGTCAGTTCTACCCTGGCTCCCAGGGTCGCCATGAGTCGGATCCAACTCGATGGCACTTGGCTCTGGCTTTGCCTATGAGGCTATTAGCTAAAGCCTATCTTGTGTTCTCACCAGAGAGTGAAAGGGAGATGAAGATAAAAATCACAGTAATTTTTTCATCCATTCACCACACAGGTGGGGGCCAGGATTTAGGAGGCTCCTCTGGTCTGTGTAGGGCAGAAGTAAGGGCTTTCCCCAGCATGAGGATGAATTCCCACAGACCCACCCATCAGGTGGAATTTGGAGAGAGCTATCAGAATTGACTTGACAGCAGTGAGTTTTTGGGTACCACTCTCAACCCTCGCATGGCCTTCTCCTAGAACTTTTATATCCATAAATTGGCCTGGCCACTGGACAAATGTCATTTGTCTCCAGATGATTCAGTCCTTCTCATTAACCTAAAACCCTAGAATTTAAGAGCATTAGCTGGTAAGAAGGAGTCCAGGTGGTACAGTGATTAAGAGCTCAGCTGCTAACCAAAAAGTCAGCAGCTGGGCTCCATCAGCAGCTCCTGCTCCTTGGAAACCCTACCGGGCAGAGTGCTGGTGTCCTACAGGGTCACTGTGAATTGGAAGCAATTTGATAGCAATGGTTTTTAACCAGTGGGGTGAACACTGCAGTACAACAGCAAGAGGCTTTGAAGCCTAAGTGGGCAAGTGGATGGATGGGTAGATGGATGGACTGACGAACAGACAGACAGACAGATGGATGAGTGGATAAGTAAATAGGTGCGTAGGTGTGTAGGTGGGTGGGAGGGTCGATGAGTGGATAGACAGATGGATGAATGGTTAGATGGGGACCTATTATGAGTAGAATTTGTACTTATGTGTAGTGACAGATTATTTCAAAACCCTAATTCCTATACTTTTTATCTCTTCTAATATACTTTTAGTTAACTTCTTCCACTATTAAAAAGTATGTATAGAAATTGTTGAATGAAACCTTTCTTCTATGTACACTTCCACCAATAATGCAGTAAAACATTATTTTTTAAAAAGTAAAGGGTAATAACAACAGTAATAGTGTCTTCACTGTGGGATTTTTGTGCAGCCTAAGGGAGGCGAGTCGGGGACAGCTGTTCAGCTGAGGTATAACCCACTGTCAGAGACTTATGCCTGGCAGCTGTCACCACTATTCTCTCTCTTTCATGTTAGTGGAAACTTTGGTGGCACAGTGGATAAAGCGCTATGTCTGCTAGCCAAAAAGTCAGCAGTTCAAGTCTGCCACGTGCTCCTGGGAAACTCGGTGGGGTGGTTCTACTCCCACCTCTAGGGTCACTGGGAGTCTGACCTGACTCGACAGCAGTGGGTTTCTTGGATAATTAGCCCAACCCTTCGTGATGCCGTTGATAGCGAGCTACACAGCGCGGGAAGCTAACCTTTGCTGGGTCCGCCCACCGTCTCCCCACACTTGCAAGTGGCGAAATGCGCAAGAAACTTTGTGACCAGGACCAGAATTGGGGGACGATTATCATTTTAGTTTTTTGTCCCCTGTGGGTCCCCGGGTGGCACAACCAGTTTGTGCTCAACTATTAAAAGTTGGCAATATAAACCTGTTCAGTGGCCGTCTGGCAGCTCTGGTGCCATAGTGGTTCAGGGCTATGGCTACTTACCTGAAGGATGGCAGTTCAAATCCACCTTGCACTCACTGGAAACTCCACAGGGTCGTTCTAGTCTGGCCTCCAGGCTCACTATGAGTCAGGCCCAACTTGAAGCAGTGGGTTTGGTTTTATGTTAGTAAGCTGCCTGAGGTTGACAGCTAGTGAGTGATCCCGTAGAAAGCAGCTGATGGTTCAGTTTTCCCCAGACCCTCACGCACTCTTCCCTTTTAGAGTGAGGACAGTAGCGATGAGGCTGCCCAGCAGCGCGGTAGACCAGTTCTCCCCTCCTTCAAGCACTCACACTGCATGAACAACTGGAAGGAAACTGGAGACTTGAGTGTGTATGTGTGTTGGGTTGGGTAAGGAAGAGGTCTGCTGTCCCATTTGGAAAATTACAGTATACATGAGGACTCAGTTTGCTTTCTTGAAAAAAAATTGTAAGAATGGGAGTCCTTAGGTTTTATTTTGCAATTTCAACCCCGACACTGATGTCCCTCAAATAGAAGGGAGACACAGAGCCAGGGGTGCTGGAGAGGGGCTACCAGCTCAGCCCCCTCTCGGCTCTTTTACTCTGGATTTGTAAATAAATAGACTTCAGCAAATCTGTGCACGTGGAGAGGAGCCTTTCAGATGCCCCTCTCCCATGCCAGCTCCAAAGGTCCTTGATTGTCCTGAATATCAGTCCTGGTCCAGGAAGACGCAGATGATTGTTGAAATTTGACTTTGCTGGGTATTAACTGTATTTCTTGGTCAAATTGATTTTCTCTTCCAGCCTCTGAACTCAGTAATAATAAAGAGAAAGCATGGGCCTCCAAGTGGAGTTGATACTTGAGCAGGCTTTCTTAAGTTGGGTAGAAAATTGCTGGGGAAATCAACCTTTTTGGTAAGAGACATGGTCCATAACTCCTCCTCTGTTATCTAAACCTCCCCATCACGGTAGCTTCCTGCTACATCCAAGACCCCAGGAAAGGACAGTGTCTGAGAACAGACAGAGCAGCTCTGCTTGGTGACAGCCAAGTCCCCCTCCTCTGCAGGTACAACTTGCCTGCTACAGAGACACAATATAGGGTGGGCTTGAAATATAGAGGCCTTGTGCAGGCTAAGTCCCTGGGTGGCGTCAATGGTTAAGCATTGGGTTGCTAAGTGAAAGGTTGGTGGTTCAAATCCAGCCAGAGGTTCCTTGGCCTAGTGATCAACTTCCTAAAGGTCAGCCACTGAAAGCTCCATGGGGCACAGTTCTACTCCGAGACACATGAGGTGGCCACGAGTTGGAAACAAGTTGACGGCACTGTTCACATGGCGCATGCTGACACTTAGATTTCTTCTTTACAAGTCCATAGTACTAACAGTGCTTTACCTTGACTGTTGGCTGATCCACCCCTGCTTACAATACAGCCTGATTTATGAAAAGCCTATCTGCTCACAACAGACAATGTTTGTCATCGCAAACTGGTTGGTTTGGCTACACTGGTTGTATAAGGATGGTAAAAGCAGTGTTTTATTGAGTTGGGTGAGCGATTTTCCTGAAATTCTCAGACCAGTTGCAGCCAAGGAAATTCCAACTCCTGGTGACTCCAGTTGTGTCAGAGTAGAACTGGGCTCCATGGAGTTTTCAGTGGCTGATTTTTCAGAACTAGAATGCCAGGACTTTCTTCTGAGGTGCCTGTCAGTGTACTCAAATATCCAGCCTTTGGGTTAGCAGCAAAGAAGTTTCACTATTTGTACCAGGCAGAGGCTCCTTGAGAGTCTCAAAAAGAGAGTCTATTTTCTAAGCGATTGGCCCAGTGAATCATGACTAAGACCAGTTTGTGGCTAAAAAGATAAGAAGTCTAGAGGAAGTCTATTGTCCTACCGGTAGCAGAGATGGACGAGGGTAGCAGGGCTGGAGGAGAAGCCAAGACCAGAACACTTACAGCTCCTGTGTGAAGGTGGAGACAGCGCTCAAGCCTGGAGTAGTCTTGCAGCAGGAATCAGACAAGAACCAGGGAAACTGGGAACCAGGGTATGAAGGCAAAGCTGAGGTTCTGAGGTCAGTGAAAAGCCAAGGAGTCCACACATCCTAAGGCTGAGGTCCAGAAACCACAGTTACAGGTGAAGTGGAAACTGCAGGCCAGGAACCCAGTGCCTGAAGGTGTGGACTAAGTAAACTACATCCATGAAGGATGCGATCACGTGTCTGGAAGGATCCTGTGAGCTGGAGACAAGGCTGGGCAAAGGAATTCTCTTGAGATGGTCCATATTTGAAAGAGGTGGGAGCATCACCTCCAAAACCCAAAGCTCATTGCTGCTGAATTGATTCCAACTCATGGCGACCCTATAGGACAGAATAGAACTGCCCTATAGAGTTTCCAAGGAACATTTGGTGGGTCCAAACTACCAAATTTTAGTTAGCCAACATAGCTCTTAATGACTACTCCACCAAGGTTTCCATAATGTCCAAAGGAAGAGGAAATCAAATCTTACTCTCTGCTACCTCCCTGTCTACTTATGGTGACAAAAACCACTCTCTCTGTAACTCCTGTTACCTGAGCAAGGCATGTAGCCACCTTGTCAGGGGTCCAAAAGAGAGATGAGATGCTCTTGCCTCGCCTGGGTCTTCTGCACATGATTCAACTGTAGAAAGATCTCCCAGGAGGTGAATCAAATCCTGAGATCTTCAGCATTTGGCTTGCCTTTTCCCTTCTGCTGTGGTGAAGTTACAGATTTGGAAAACAACACCTTAGTTTGGGGAAGACTCAGTCACCTCCAACAGTGAGAAACAGCAGATTGCAATGGCCTTTTTGTCCATCGCTTTGAAATACTGAAAATAAGAGAAGCAGTAGGAGAAAGAGTCACCCAGAGCAGACTCTGCTCATTTCACCGTTTTACGCAGAGCCATCCTGAGTGCGGGCATCCTGAGTAGAATCCTTCACAGGGGGAGATGATTAAAGGTAAGTCTCTGAGAGGCAGAAGTGCATGGTTTCGTTAATGGGCAAGACAGTAGCAGAGACAAAGGGCCACAGCCAAGTCAAAATACTGCACAGACACTGCTTTCTCCTGAATCAGGTAGCTTCTTCCAGCAAGCCCATTTCAACTGGTGACCAAGAGGAAGCCAGAGGAGGCACACAGATGAAACCTAAGATACCGTAGAGCTGCAAGGGAAAGCTGATGGATTGAAGAGCAGACTTTGGATGCAAAATAATCTCTACAGGACAGAAAACAATGAGAGCTTAACCAGTGGCATGTAGAAGTCTTCACCAGGATTCAAAAAGCGGAGTCCCAAAGTGCAAAATGGAGGAGACACGTCTTTGCAGTAAGCACAGTAGGTGAAAATCTTTTAGCCTTTTTAAGTGGCTGCAAACTTAGCACGGGGCAGCGGTGACAGAAGGTGTCAGCATGCTCACCTGACCTCTGGCTGCGTGAAGAGAGTGTGCTGCTGGGGTTGGGAGTCAGCAGCCCGCATCTCTCCGGCCAGAACATCTACTCGGGTTCTTCAGATAGTTCTAGGTTGTACATTTTTGGAAATAAAAAAAAGAAAAAAATTCTGCCATTGCATCGATTCTTACAGTGACTCTATAGGACAGAGTAGAACAACCTCACAGAGTGTTCAAGGATCCCCCAGTGGATTCACACTGCTGACCTTTTGGTTAACAGCCAAGCTCTTAACCACTATAGGGTTCCAATTAATCATTAGGAAAATTCAAATTATTTATTAGATGAATGCAAGTCAAAGCCACAAAGAGACACAATTTCACCCCCACTAGAATGGCAGCTCCCCACATAACAAATGTCAATTTGTCAGGCTGTGGTGGCCTGAGTGTCACTGTGATGCTGGAAGCTAATGCCACAGGTGCTCAACTTTTCGGAACAGTTGGTTCATGTCATTTGAATTTGATTTGAAGGTAAATTTTTAAGTTTGCTCTGACCTTTCCTATCATTTCTGAAGGCCATATAAGAAATTTGAGGTGGCTTCAAGATTTTGAATATTTCAAAGCTCATGTTCATGCCTCCTGTCACTGCATCTTTAATAATGTAGCCACTGCCGTTGAGTTGACTCTGACTCATAGCGACCCAGTAGGACAGAGCAGAATGGCCCTGTAGAGTTTCTAAGGAGCACCTGGCAGATTTCAGCTGCTAACCTTTTGTTTAGCAGACATAGTCCTTAACTACTATGCCACCACGTTTTCCATCTTTAATAATAGGGAAGTTTATTTCAAAAACTGTCTTCCCCATATAATAGATTCTTCTAAAACTTTGTATATGAAAGCAGCCTTCTTTCACGGAGGGCTATCATCCTTACATTTAATTTCTCTCCCAAGGCTGTGGGCATGTGCTTCACAGTGCTGCAGTAGGTGCCCAAGCCAGAGGTTCTAAACTCTTTGAAGAGTTCTCATAAACTCCCTGGCATGCTTTTGGGTGCTGACCATGTGTCCGCTTCTATTTTGTAGCTGTTGACTGAGCTCTGGCAGCTCCTGTCTCAGCACTTGAACCAGAGAATCAGTATTTGTGCAGACACTACAGGGGTACACTGCTGGGACAGATGAGCAGGCTGGCTCCCAGCCCATGCCCAGTGCCACTCCCATGCACAGTCTCTCCTGCCTCCCAGGGCCACCATCTACAAGAGTCACTGCTGCATCTGCTACTGCTCATGAAGTCACTGTCCCAGGTCCTGTCCCAGGTTGCCAGACCAACTGGTGGAACTCATGCCACCCAGTGCCACTCTACCAGCAGGCTGAATGAAGCCTGGGCACACACACACTGCTACCCAGTAGAGCTCCTCTGTTCACACATCTGCTCCTTTCCCCTTCAGGTTTTAGTTAGAAAATACAAGTTTAAAAATAATGTTATGAGGAATGAAGGACAGTGGCCACCAGTGAGAGAGAAACCCTGCACAACTCCCCAGGTTGCACAGCCATGAAGGTGACCCTACGGTGGAAGGTCAGGTGTGTGACAAGGGTCTTGGGTAAGGACTTAACTAGATCTGGTCAACATGGCTCAAAGCCAGGCTGGCCCTCCACTTCAGTTTGCTCTACTTTTCCCACACCAGAAGAGCAAAGAAGAGTGTGCATCAGAAGAGGGAGAGCTGGGAGAATCCCAGAACCCTGGCTCAGCCCCAGTGACAAGTGTGTGACCAAGCACGATACTGGCAGAAGTGGAAGGAGCTGCCTTTCTTGTGAGATGTGGAGAATTCCACAGGACTACAGGCATGGGTGTTCTGCACCCTTGAAGAAACACCAAACTTCCAGGAAGCCCCTGCTCCCCTGGGCCCTCAGCTGCAGTTCTGGGGCCACCAGCACTGGTTTCTGACTGCACGTGCCAGCAGCACTAGCTGTGGCCATGACCTGGCCTCAAGGGGCACCCTGGGTGGCACTGATAGGAGACCAGGCAGGAGACAACACCCTCAGGAACCCCAGGCAATGGAGGACCATTTGTAAGCTTGTATGGTATACACCCTGCAAAAGGACAACTTCAAAACCGCAACCAGTTGCCATGAAGTCAGTTCTGACTCATGGCAACCCCATGTGGTACAGAGTAGAACTGCTCCATAGGTTTTCGAGGCAGTGAGTTTTGAGAAGCAGATCACCAGACCTTTCTTCTGAGAGATCTCTGGGTGGATTTGAACCACCAATCTCTCCATTACAAGCTAACCATGTAACCATTTGCACCAGCCAGGGAACTCCACAAAGGGACAAACAACCAAAACCAAATCCACTGCCATCAAGTTGATTCCAGCTTATAGTGACCCTCTAGACAAAGTAGAACTGCCCCATAGAGTTTCAAAGGAACACCCGGAGGATTTGAACTGCTGACCTTTTGGTTAGCAGATATAGCACTTAACAACTATGCCACCAGGGTTTCCAAGAGCCAGTGAAATGGAGTTAGAATCATCCCTGTAGCTGTTTGTAGCCATGGGCCACTGAGGCCTGGACAGAGACGAGATCTCTATCTTGAGCACCAAAGTCCCGTCAGGTGGGAAAAGATGGACCAGCTACGTGAAGATCTACAGTTGTATGAGGAATGGAGAGAACAATTTCACCCAGTGTCAGAAAGGAGCATCCTGACTGTCAGAGATCTCCAAAACAGCCATGGACCACCTTGTGAGGCAGTGAGCCCCTGCTCTAGAACCAATCCCAACAGACTGTACGACTCTGGGTGAAGAACCTCATGCAGAAGGTGCCAGGTGGGGATGGGAGTAGGTCTTCTCAAGGGATGTTTCAGTCAGCTAGTGCTGCTCTAAACAGAAGTACCATGAGTGGATGGCTTTAACAAAGGAAAGTTTATTCTTACACAGTCCGGTAGGCTACAAGCCCGAATTCAGGATATCCACTCCAAGGGAAGGCTTTCCTCACTGTCAGTTCTGGAGGAACGTCCTCGTGCTGTATCAGTCTTTGGTCAGGGAGCATCTTGGCACAGGCATCCGAGGTCTGAAGGACACGCCTTTCTCCTGGTGCTGCTTTCTTGATGATGTGAGGTTCCCGGTTTTCTGCCTGCTTGCCTTTCCTTTTATCTCTTGCAGTATGAAAGGATAAAGGGTGGTACAAGCCACACTCCAGGGAAACTCCCTTCACAGTGGAGCAGGGAGGTGGTCCTATGGAGGAATTTACAGTCCCACTCTAATCCTTTAACATCCAGCATAGGAAAATCACAAAATGGAGGACAGTCACAAAATACTGGGAATCATGGTCCAGCCATGTGGCTACACATATTTTGGAGGGACACAATTCAACCCATGACAAGGGGAACACCTTCAGAGTTCTGTTGGAGGGACACTTACATCAGGACCACCTTGGGAGTTAAAATGCAGATTGCTGGCCCCTCCTGAAATTTGAATTTTGTGGGTCCGGGTTTGGCCTGGGAATCTATGTCTTTGGCACAAGCTGCTGACAATCCTGATGGATCCTGAGATTTGAGGACCTCCGTCAGGAAGCCTTTGAAGCTGTGAAGCTTGGTGCCACTGCATCCTAGCCCTGTCCTCCCTGCCTCTGGGCTAAGCCTGACAACTACTGCAGAGAGAATCTCTGTGGCTGGACGCTGCTCAGAAGGCCTCCTCCCGAACGCTAAATATTAGGGGGGAAATTGGGATGCAGAGCAAGTCTAGTTTATTTATTTTAAATACTTACTTGTGTTTTAGGTGAAAACTTACACAGAAGATTAAAGACCCATTCAAGAATTCGTACAAAAATTGTTTCGAGACACTGATTAAAATCCCCATGGATTAAGTGTTAGGCTGCTAACTCAGAGGTGGGCAGTTTGAATCCACCATGTGCTCCTCAAAAGTCCTGTGGGCAGTTCTACCGAGCACAACAGGGTGTCCATAGTCAGAGCCTACTCAACAGCAATGGTTCATCTTTTTTTTTAATATGTCAGCTCTCTCATCATCCTCACCCCTAGCCCCACTGCCATTTTTCTAGGGTCCCTGCACCCTCATTCCTTCTCATTGCTTTGAGATAAGTGTTGACCATTTGGTCTTACACAGTTAATTACTCAAAGAGCACATTCCTAACAGGTGCTATGTTATATGCCAACCCATTTTGTGGCTGCAAGATGATCTCCAGGAGTGCCTTCAGCTCCAGCTTTAAAGGGTATCTTAGGGTAATCATCTTGGAGGTTCCTGTAGTCTCTCTCAACCCTCTAAGTCCAGTCTTTTTTGTGAATTTGAGTTTTCTTCTTCATTTTCCTGCCATTCTAAAATGGACCTTCTATTGTATACCTGGGAAGAATGGTTGGTAGTGTTAGCGGGGCGTCATCTGGTTCTTCTGGTCTCAGGCTAAAAGAAGCTGTGGTTTCCATGGGCCATTAGACCTGTGGACCCATTTTTTTCCTGAAGTATTTGGTTTCCTTCACCTTTCTATGCCCCAGATGGAAAGAAATCAATAACTCTTGCAAACTTTTTAAAATCCTAGACTCCATTCACAAAACTAGAATGTAGAATATTATCTCTAGGAACTAAGCCATATCAGTGGACCAGGTTGTCCTGAGAAGTTATGATCCTGAGCCTTTCAGACCAATAAATCAATCCCACAAGGTGTTCAGTTATGTGTAGAAAGTATCCATAATTGTGCCCCATATGCTTTACTGTAAATAGAAATATATTTGCATCACATACTAACATGTACATGCTCATGCCACAGGCCTATCTTTGTATGTACAAGTGCTCCCATATGCTTTCCATACCCAAGTAACATACCTATGTAAGCACTCACCTATTTTTTGCCTTTTTTTTTTTTTACTATTGTTGCAAAATTGTGTCTGTTATAGCACAGTGGGCTTTCATTCTTCTATGGATAGGCACAGGATCTGACTCAATGGCATGGGTTTTTTTATTTTTTTTACCGATATCAATACCTTTTGTTCCTTTTTCTTGCCTTATTGCTTTGGTTAGGACTTTCAGAAAAATATTGAATAACAGTGATGGTAACGGGCATCCTTGTCTCATTCCTATTCTCAAGGGGAATGCTTTCAATCTCTGTTGAGAATAATGTTGGCTGTTGGCTCTAATTTCTTACTAATTTTGCACACAAAAGTAAAGATCTTTTTAAAATTTACTTGGCAATTCAAACCATCCTAAGCACTAAACAATGTGGACAACTTTCCTCAGAGTATTCGGAACACTTGTAAGAGAAGACTCTCTGTGTTGGACTAGGAGAACAATTCAGCATTGTAAAGTGGAAAGACCACATTTGCCCATCACATGACTCCCTACTTCACTTTTATGTATGTCATGTCTAGTCTGCACGTCAATCCAAGAAAATGGGTGGCCTCATGCATAGGCTGCAGATGATAGACTGAGGCTCAGACAGTTAAGGAATTACTTCAAATCCCATAGTAAATAGAACAACCAGAATTCAAGTCAAGGATCAGCTTAAATCCTGGGCTATTCCCAGGGCACTCAGCAGAGAATACTCCCACTTTTTTCTGGCTTCAGTAGTACTTGGTGAGATGGTAGCTCCCTTCCTGCCTCACAAATAAGAAGAGGGAAATTGTAGATCTTATTACCCCTTGTGAGTAAGATGCTGTTAGTGAGGAGTGCAAACGCAAATGCCCTTGAGGATCAGGATGATGATGTAAATCAAAGAATCTGGCAGCTTTAGAAAAATTAACATAAATCCACTTAGTATACTGAACATATAAAAGTAGTTTATATCCCACTAGGAAATATGTTTTAATTTTCTTGCGGAGCATAGTCCTCTCTGTTTAACTTTCCTTTTTACAACCTTTGGGGAGACATGGGAATACGAATAAAGAAAAACATTTCACTACCATAAAAATAGGGTTTGCAATTGTTTAACAATACAAGGATGATAATAAAAGGCAAATGAAACTCAACTCCAGCACTGAGGAAGCAATAAACAGAGGTAGGAATTGTGTCAATCTGAAAAATCTGTGTCCTGCCCAAAAGATGTTATGAAAATAAGACCATAGAGTCAAAATTTAAAATGTATTTTTTATGGTCTATCAAAAATCAGTTTCCAGGAAGGATGGAAGAATGTAGTCACCAACCAACAGCTGGGCAGCTATGATATCCTGTTTCCTTAGTATGTCAAAATTATAGGTTTTATTTTATATACAAATACCAATCATCACTCCTCCAGGAACTGCCTGGTGATCAACTAGGGGATAAGAGGCCTCCCTACACTCAGGGAAAAACTAGAAGAGCCTTAGAATGAATGGTTAGCAAGCTTCAAAAGGCCATTTGAAACAGCTGTTGATAAAATACATTTGAAAGTGCTCTCAGGGTTTGTGCAGTATAAAGGCACATAGGCTTGTTGAGACAGGCGTTCCAGGACTCCTGACACACAGGAGGGGCTGGGTTTTTTACCAAGAGTGGAGTTTCTCTCAGCTTCAGTACATTGTTGTCATTAAAGTATGTGGACCACAAATGTAAAAACAGAACAAAACACAAAACTTAGTGATGCCAAGTCGATTCCAACTCATGGCAACCCTATAGGACAGAATAAATTTCCATAGAATTTCCAAGGAGCACCTGGTGGATTTGAACTGCTGACCTTTTGGTTAGTAGTCATTGCTTTTAACCACTACACCAAATGGTTTCCCAGATTTTTAAAGGTTGGCTCAAATTAAAAACAAAGCAAATGGAATATATAGCATATTGTCTCCATCAAAAATGCTTACTTTGCCATAAGGACAAAAGAACTAAATGGTGGCTCACTACCACTACTGAACATTTTGATCAAAGATTTATAGAAGAATCCTGTTTTGAAAGGGAAGATAGAATAGAATTTCAAATTCTCATGGCATTCAGACTTTCTGGAGCCGTTGAAGCTGGTTGAATCCCCAAAACTATTGGCCTGAGATAATCTTTAATCCTTGAACCAAAAATATCCCCTGGATTCATCTTTAAACCAAACAGTAGGTTAGCTTAATTGGTGAAGAATTCCCACCCTGAACACTGACCTCTTTCAAGGAACTATCCATATGGGGTAAAATTGACAACAGCAACTTGAAAGGTTAATAAGAAGCTTAGGGAGCAATCAATTTATGTTAATGCGGGAGGAATAATTTGGAAAAGATGGATGAGAATAGTTGTACAACCTGAAGAATGTAATCAACTTTGCCTAATTGTATGTGTAAAAATGGTTGAATTTTTGTATGTTTTGCTAGGTCTATTTTCAACAACAACCATAAAAAATTTTGCAATAGAGAAAGGTCAGCAAACTAACAACATCCTACATAGACCAACCACAGCATGTTTTGTTATTGCAGTTAGCTTGCCCTTTCCATGTTCCACACGGATACCTGGGCAATAACCAGGGTGTCAGTTGGGCGTCTCTCCAGAAGGGAAGAATTGAGAGGGGCTGCTGTCTGAGAGATAACTAGATGATGGATGGGCTGGAAGGACAAACAAGAAAATCCTGTGAAGACTATACAGCTAGGCTGCCTTGAAGTATGCATGTATTCCCTATTAAACTGTGACTCTCAAGAACAGGGACCACTTCTAATTTGTCTCTTCTACAGTATCTGACACAGTAAATGTCAAAAGAATAAATGGGAGGAGACGAGTTGTCCCAATTTGCCCCTTGGGGGAAGAAGGTAGGACACAGGCCACGTTACCAAGCGACATTCATGGTCTCACAGCCTTCTGGAGATACAGGAAGGACTAGAGACTGTTCTCTTCATGTTGGGGTGGCGTGGCGGAGGACTTACCTCTAAGCTTTTGGTAAGAAGAGGTCTGAGTCAGGTAGCATCCTACTAGCTGACTAAAGACCACCTGCAAACAGTCTAAGGATATTTTTGAAGTTGGGCTGGTGAAGTAGTGTCTTCCACAGGCCTGCTGTGATCTCACGGTTTCAGGTGACTAGATTGAGAAGATTTGACCTTTCCTGGAGACGCTGCGCCGGCAGGCTCAGACTGCCTGGCATCTTCCTGGGGCAAGTGACTCAGGAAGTGGTGGGATCTGGATCATCCAGAGGAGGGTGGATAACTCCTGGTCTGTGGCACTGAATGTCATTTCCCTCCAGATGTTTCTTCCCATTTGTCCTGAGAGTCATGGGGAGCCCAGGACACTGCATTTCTGTGTCCTCACTGGCCGTGGAATCTCTTCCCCAGGCACATATGTCCTCCACAGAGAGGGTTGGGATCCACAGTCTCTAAAATTCCTCACTAGCCCCATGACTTTTTCATCTACAAGAGAAAGGCTGGCTTTTCAAGCATCCTTGTGTGTCTTTCCCCAGGGCTTCACCACCTCCCTTCCCCATCTCCAGCCTCATCAAAGGTTTGCACCATCTGTTGCTCCTCAGATCTGCTCCCTGTGGCTCTCACACGTACTGCTCTTGCCCAGCCCTCGCAGGGTGTGAAACCACCTATTTTTAAGGTGCAAAGAGTCCGAAACTGACCACTTGGCAGGAAACAGACAGTAAGTACATTTGTTTCTCCTTCTCCTCCTGAAGTCCGCTCAGAAGTATTCTTTTCAGTTTTTCTTGTTAATTCCTAAGCAGTTGCTGGAGATTTTATTTAAAATCAGGTTGAGAAAATGATCATAAATAAAAACATGACTGATTCGCTGTCCAGTGGGATGGTTCCCCACGCCCTGATCACTTACTGAAACCCGGAACTTGCCCTGCTCTCCACCTGGGCCAGGCCCATTCACACTCATTGCCTCCTTTGGCCCAGACACCTACCCTGGGCTACGTCTGAGGCATCCCCAGGTGCTGAAGAGCCCTGGCGGCACAGTGGTTAGGAGCTACAGCTGCTCACCGAAAGGTCAGCAGCTTGAATTCCCTAACTGCGCACTGGAAACCCTATGGGGCAGTTCTGCTCTGTGGCTGGTGAACTGAAATAACTACCACAGCAGAAAATCCATCAGCTCAGGCTGAAGGGGACAGAGAAAGAACAAAAGGAGAAAACGTGGTCTACTTCTTGGAATTCTACAGGCAGGAAACAGGACAAAGGAGCGACATCTGTTGTCCTTCAAGAAAAGAAAAGAACCATTGCTGGAACAGCTTCGCAGACTAATGGAACTTTTGGAAGGAACATGGGGAACAGAGCTGCCTTAGTCTCAAAGGTAGAGACCACAGCGTCTGGGGCTTCAAAGGGTGGAGCCATGGTCTCCTGGGTTTGAAAGACTCAGATCTCCACCAACTTGATTCTGCAGTGCGCTGCTGCCACTCATCCTGCCCAAGTCAACCGGGCCTCTGCCCAAAGCTGAGGGGGTAGGGCTGCTCTGTTGCAGGAGATCAACAGGGTCTTCAGGGGCCAAGGGGTGGGTCACCACTCAGATGTACTAGGAGAATGGGGCCTCCCTAAGCTAAGGGAGTATATTTGCTGTCCCCTTAGTCCTGAAAGACAGAGCTGAAGCCCAGAGCTGATGGGCCTCCACCCAGAATCCAGGCAGCATGGCCAACACCCAGAGCTAGATGGCAGAGCCATTGCCCAGATGACCTTGGAGAACAGAGGGTGACTTTCAAGCTTTGAAAGCTAAGGAAATGTGTTCAGGCTTGCTTAGCATTGTTACCCGTCTTTTCCTCCAGTTTCTCCATTTGTAATGGAAATGTCTACCTTGTGCTTGTCTTGCCATTGTACTTTGGAAACAGATAACTTGTATTTCAGATTTCACAGGTCCTCGAATGAAGAGGACTTTTGCCTAAAGTCTCACTCATATTTGATTAGATGATTCCAAAGGAGATTTTTGAATCTGGAGCTGATTTAACACTTTTGGAATGACGTGATGGCATGGATACATTTTGCATGTGGGAAGGACATGAACTTGGAGGGACAGAGGGTGGAAAGTTAGGAGTTGAACTATGTGCCCCCCAAAACACATGTTGTGATTCTAAATCCTACACCTGTGGTTATAACCCCTTTATGGAACGGGTTATCTTTGTATGTTAATGAGGCAGGATTAGTGTAGGCTATGTCTTGAGTCAATCTGTTTTTTTTTTCTTTTTTAATTTTTATTTAACATGACTGAGTGAAAATGTACATTCACGTATAAATTTACATGCCCCCCTATATGCAGCTTCCACTGCTCTCCCTGTCCGGTGACAGCACACTGTTCCTCTCTGCTCCATACATGTCTCATCCTCCCAACAGCCTCCTTTCCCCTCCTCTCCATCCACTCCCCTTCCTCCAGCCAGAGGTCAGCAAGATGATATCCTATAGATGTATAGAACCATAAAGTGCTTCCAATATATGGTCACTCTGCATTGCCAAGTCCAATCCATTCCTGTCGAAAGAGTGGAACTTTTTTATAATTTATGGGAAAGGGCAGCATCAGGGCTGGGGGCCATGCTCTCAGAGGAAACCCAAAACCACTGGACCATCAATTGAGGTCTTTTAGTGGAGATCTCATGATGTGCCCCTGAGTCAACCTGTTTTGAGATAGGCCATCCAAAAAAAAAAACCACTGCCTTCAAAGTCAATTCTGATTCATAGAGACCCTATAGGTCAGAATAGAACTGTCTCATAGAGTTTCCAAGGAGTGCCTGGCAAATTTGAATTGCCAACCTCTTGGTTAGCAGCTGTAGCACTTAAAAACTAAGCCACCAGGGTTTCATCTTTTGAGATGGAAGAGATTAAATGCAAGCCAGCAAGTAGGAGGCACCTGCCAAACTACATGATCTTCCAGAAGCAGATGCTCAGAAGAGACAGGGGCCATCCCACAGAAAGAGAAAGCCTTCCCCTGGCACCGGCACTGTGAATTTGGACTTCCAGCCTCTTCAACTGTGAAAGGATAAATTTCTGTTTGTTAAAGCTACTCACTTGTGGTATTCCTGTTACAGCAGCACTAGATGACTAAGATACCATCTGATGCCAAACCAGGAGTTACTAATTACAAATTTACTGTGTCTTAGACACTGTAGTTGCCCTAGAAATGCCTAGGGTTTGCCCTGACATCCTCTGTGAGGTAGCTGGATATTTTAGAAATACATCTGAAGATGTCTTAGGGGAATCATCTGACCTTAATTTCAGAAGCCAAATAACACACCTGAAACCGAAATGAGTGGTTGCCTTTCTGTCTACAGAAGCCCACAGGTGACTTCTCTTCAAAGACTTTCTCAAGCCACCTAAGGGAGCCCTCTGTTACATGTGATGCTGAGTTGATTGTTCCTTGCTGTCCCCCACCTTCCGCATTTTGTTCCCCCAACTTTGAAGCCTCTGAGGCTAGATGCATGCATGATATTGATTTTATTCCATCTCTGACAACTTTCCAATGCCTTCGCACACTGAAGATCACATGAAGGGGTGCTCAAACCATCAAACCAAACCCACTGACATCAAGTTGACTCTGACTCATAGGACAGAGTGGAACTACTCCACAGTGTTTCCAAGGAGTGCCTGGCAGATTTGAATTGTCAGTCTTTTGATTAGCAGACATAGCACTTACCCACTAGCCACCATGGTTTCTGAAAGGGGACCAGATATTCTTAATAAGGGAAAAACTGTCAAGGACAAGGATGTGGGCTGACTGAGAGGAAGAAGTGACAACGCTGGAGAAAGAAGTCCCCATGGCTCCATGAGTTTACCTCCAACTATTCTCTGGACTCCTTGTGTCTTACTATTTCCTCAGCTCTTAGCTCTAAGGTCCCATTATTCTAACACACTGAGGATTAGTTTCATGTTGAATCCTGGATTGAGTTATTCAAACATACTGTGCATCTTCTCTCTGAGATCTTAAAAGAAGGAGGAGTTTTCCCCTGTGTGACTTTGTCAAAGGCACAGTGAATTGTTACACAATGATACTGCCTCAAACAATTTGTAAAAACAAGTCAATCTTCTTGCCTTTCTCTTCCTTGGTAGGGACACCCTGCAACATGCCACCAGGCTCCCAGCTACAGCTACAGGACCAGCTGCCCTGCTAGCAGTGCCACCTCCAAGGTCTCAGCTGTTCCCAGGACATAGTGTGGTCATGGATCCCATCTTGCCTGATGTTTCCTCCAGGAAGTGGACAACATTTTGTAGGTGGCAAGGAGTTTCCTGGGAGAAAAAGACTCAGAATTCTCGGTGGCTTTCTTTTAAGGCTCAATGTTTTTAGAACTCTAATTAGTTCCCATTTTTAAAAGTTGGTAGTCATAGGTGTTATCTTCCTTGTTCTACTGAAACTTTTCAGAAATGGTAGTAAAAAATGGCATTAACCCACAAGGACAAATTGAACAGAAGCATAACAGCAACAAGACATTTAAATGAATTTTAAAAAGATAGAAAGTAGATGGAGAAGTGGTTGCTGACTTTGAGAGAGGAACAAATTATAATGTAAGGGTCTGTAGCAGAAGATTCTGGCATGAAGCAGATCTCATAAAGCCTCCAGAAAGGCTTGGGATTGGGAGGCTCTGCTGAGAGGCAGAGATGATGCTCTGGTCTGAGATCAAAAACCACTGGTTGAAAGTCTGCCTATTTTGTACAGGGAATCCCACTCCATCCCATGTAACCAGGAAACTACGTGGGTATCTCCTAAGGGAAATGTTGGCTCAGTATTTGAAAACCCCAAACAGAAGCTAACCAGTTGACAGGCTCTATCCACACACTCCAAACTACACTCGAGTAGTTTTTCGGGGCCTCACTTTTGAAATGAAGAGAGCTAAGGATATGACTGACGTATGCAGAAAACTTCGAACATGAGACAGGAAAAAAAATCTCAGACACACAAGAAAGGGAGACTGAGTAGGAACAACAACAGAAGTTTTAATACACAACATAGACAGACTTCAAAATCTGTCAAACAAACCACAATCAACCGAAGAGAAAATAGATAAGTGGAAACTATTAAGAATCAAATGCTTTTGCTCATCCAAAGATTTTATTAGTAGAATTAAAAGGCCACCTACAGAATGGGAAAAAATATTTGGCAACTATACATCAGACCAATGCCTGATCGCCATAATCTATAAGGTACTACAAAATATCAACAGGAAAAAGATAAATCATCCAACTAAGTGATGGGCAAAGGAGACAGACAGACACTTCTCTAAAGAGGAGATCAAAAAACACATGCGGACATGCTCACAATCATTAGCTATTAAATTCAAATCAAAACTACAATGAGATAACACCTCACCCCAACAAGGCTGGCCGAGATCCAAAAAACCCAAAACTACAAATGCTGGAGAGGCTGTGGATAAATTGGAACTCTCCTACACTGTTGGGGGGATTTCAAAATGGTGCAACCTCTTTGGAAAGCAATCTGGCACTCCCTTAAAAAACTGGATATAGATATACCATTTGACCCAGTAATTCCACTGCTTGGAATATATCCTACAGAATCCAGGCCATTCATACCAACTGATACATGCACATGAATGTTTATCACAGCACAGTCCACAATAGCAAGAATATGGCATCAACCTAGATGCCCAACAACAGAGAAATGGATAGGTAAACTATGGTATGTATACTCAATGGAACACACGCAATGATAAAGAACAACGATGATTTCAGGAAACATCTCATAACCTGGTTCCAATTGGAGGACATTATGTTGAGTGAAAGTAGTCAGCGACAGAAGGACA
Organism: Heterohyrax brucei; assembly: GCA_028571685.1. Taxonomy (NCBI): domain Eukaryota; kingdom Metazoa; phylum Chordata; class Mammalia; order Hyracoidea; family Procaviidae; genus Heterohyrax; species Heterohyrax brucei. The sequence continues at coordinate 82,831,353 of CM053157.1, read as the reverse complement.
AATATTGTCTAAGACCCTTACGATAAGAACTTAAAATCAGACTCACACATGGAAGAAAAGACTCTTTGATGGCTGCAAGGGTGGGGAAGGCAGGAGGGTGAGGGGGTGAAGGTTTAGATTAGATAGTTGTTAGGAATTTGGTTGGGTGAAATCAGTGACAGCACACGTTAGTAAGAAGATCAGTATTAACTGGATTGCAACACAACTGGTTTACTCTTTCCATCTTAACCCAATATTGCAAGGACAGAGTAGCTGGGGTGGGGGACCAGGGACTGTGCTGTCAGGGGAAATTGAGGCCAATTAGCACAACTAGCATTTTGCTAATGAGGACTCTGCACCCCACATTGGTGAGTGGCCTCTGGGGTCTTAAAAGCTGCCAGGCTGCCGTCTGAGGGTACAGGAAATGGCCCCAACTCAGCAGGAACGGATTATCACAGATGTCCATAACGACATGGGGGAAAGAGAACCCAGAAGACAGAGAGACCCATGTGAGTGGGTGTCCACATTGACTTGTGACCGGAAGAACCAGATGGTGCCTGGCCACTACCAGTGATAGCCACAGTGGAGCTCACAAAGTTGAGTCTCACTGGCAACACAAGAATAAATAGAGGTGCACCCTGAGATCTCTGCTAAAAGACCACAGTTGATGGTCCAGGGGCTTCTGGGTCCCCCTGGGAGCCTGGCCCCTGGCCCTGATGCTGCCCCTGTCCAATGAAGGTAAACTCTTTGGACAGCAATGGATTAGACTTGGTGGTACAGAGTGACCATATTTTGTGGGCACCTTATGGTTCTAGGCACCTATAGGATGTCTTCCTGCTGACCTCACACTGGAGAAAGGGGAGTGGATGGAGAGGAGGAGATAGGAGACTGTTGGGAGGATAGGACATGTACGGAGCAGAAAGGAAGAGTGTGCTGTCACCATGCAGGGATAAGAGTGGAAGCTGCACATAGGTCAGCATGCAAATTTGTATGGGAATGAACATTTTCATTCAATCATAGTGAAAAAAAGAAAGGGAGACTGGAAGAAACAGACAACACAGAGAGCATAAGAAATGACAATATTGTCAGGGGTTCTTGAGTTGATTCCAATTCATAAAGATCCCATGTGACAGCATAGCATTGTCTCATACAGTTTTCTCCACTGTAATCTTTTTTTTATTATTTTAGTATGTTTTCATGGACACTGTGCCCTAAAGTGAGCAAATTCATTTCTCATAAAATGACTAATATCCATGCTGTTTTGTGACACTGGCTGCCAATGCCAAGGCGCCTCAGCAACTTTCCCTTCTCGGTCTTGAGTTCCCCACTTCTATTCCCTTTCTTGTCCTCTCCTGCCTTCCCATTCTTGCTCATGGGCTGGTCCTGCTCATTTTGTCTTACGTATGTGGTTGAACTACATGTGTCATTGTTTTATGGGCCTGTCTAATCTTTGGCTGAATGGTGAGCCTCCACAATGACTTCAGTACTACATGAAAAGGGTGTTGGGAGCCATACTCTTGGGGTTTCTCTGGTCTGTGTTAGACCAGTAAGTCTGGTCTTTTTTAGGTGAGTTAGAATTTTGTTCTACATTTTTTTCCAGCTCTGTTAGGGACACTCTATTGTGACTCCTGTCAGAGCAGTCAGTGGTGGTAGCCAGACACCATCTAGTTGTTCTGGACTCAGTCTGGTGGAAGCTGTGCTAGTTGTGGTCCGTTAATCCTTTCCTTGTGTCTTTGGTTTTCTTCATCCTCCCTTGCTTCAGATATGGTGGTACTAAGTAGACATATCTTAGACAGCCGCTTACAAACTTTTAAGACCGCAGATGCCATTCACCAAAGTAGAATGTAGAACATTTTCCTTGTAAACTATGTTATGTCGATCAAGCTAGATGTATCCCAATACTGTGGTCACCAGCCCTCAGCCCAGTGACTTGGTTTCCACAGATTTTGAATGTGTTTATGAAGCTTCTATGACTTTGTTGTGCTGACTTCCCCAATATTGTGTACTATCTTATCCTTCACCAAAGTTACCACTCGTCTATTGTCTAGTTAGTGTTTTTCCTGCTCTGCCTTTCCCCTCTCTCGTAACCATCAAATATTTTTCTTTCTGCAGGTAAACATTTTCATGAGTTTTTATAAGATTGACTATAATCTTTACAGAAGCAGTTGCCAGGTCTTTCTTCTATAAAGCTACTGGGAGAGATCAAAGAATCAACCTCATTGTTAGCAGACGAGTGCTTAACCATCTTGGGATTCAGAGGCTTTTCTGATCTGGAGGTTCTGCACCATCAGAACACCATATGAGATGACACTACATCATGAAACAAGAATATGGTGCTATTGAGAAAGGATTGTTAACAGAACAAGAAATATTCTCCAGGAAAAAATAAAATGGAACTGATGTGGCTAAGCACATGGTAAATTTGGTTGACAAGAATAAATCAGAGATGCTGGAGCATTTCAGAGAATAGTAATAATAATAAACTGTAGAAAAGCTGGGAAATGTAAAACAAAGTAATTGCTAGTTTCAGGAAAAACTAAGGATCATATAAGAATGGAAGCATGACTGAGAACATCAAAGACAATTGGGAAAATGAACCCAGGAGTCAGAAAGAACTACATGAGTGGAAGACTGCATCAGCATGAAACCAGAAGAACCAGATAGTGCCCGTCCACCACCAAAGACAGACTTGAGAGGTGACGCAATGTAGAATTCCTGCTGTATCATGAGAAAAAGAGGTATACAGGCCAGGAATTCTACTAAAAGACCATAATTGATGGTCTGACAATCTGGAGGCTTCCCTGGGAACATGGCACTTAGACTTGCTGTTGCCCCAGACCTGAAACCAGTACTGAGATTAACGCTTCAGACAAAGAATGAAATGGACTCGGAGACACAGAATGAGCATATTGTGTGTGTGGATATGTTATGTGTGTGTGCACTTTATGGAGAGAAGAGGGTGAAGAGGAGGGGACAGGTGCTCACTAGGAGGATACTAGAAGTAAAGAGTGAAAAGGAGGAGTGTGCTGTCATAGGGAAGGAAGAGCAGATAGAGTTGTAGAGATGCAGGCATGCAAAATTGACTTGGATTGCACACTTTCATTTAATCATAATAAAAAATAAATAAATAAAAGAATGGAAACATCACTACTTGACTCAACAGTGAAATATTATTTGTAGCTAAAATAATAAACTATGAACTGTTGATTTAACCAGACATTGTTATATGGCTATGTTTGGGGGATGGAGGAGGTAAAATGGGGAATAGGGGTTGGTTTATGAGAGTAGCTTTTTATCTACCATGGCAGGAACGTAACAAAAAATAGCTCAAATTGATAGGTTAAGAATTAGCAGTGTAAAGACACTATTTGATATATGGAGGTTAACTACTAGAAGAACTAGACAAGAGCGGTGTGGATAGTTACTTCTGGGGCGTAGTCCCTGAGGATGGGAGGGTTACAGAACGTGGAGAAGGTTCTGGTGTTTTTCAACATGGGTTCTTTAGTATGTTTTGACTCTCAACTTTGAACATGTGTTAGTCTGATTTTCTAAAATTAATTGTTAACTAAAAAGATATTGCTAAGGATTGAGACAGACTTGCTTGAAGTCAGTAAATAACAAAAACAAAACAAGGAAGACATCACAGGTTCCCTAGGGCACATAGTAAGTACTCAGAAAGTGTCAACAGTGGTTATTATTATTATTACAACAGTGAGCAGAGACGCCAGCAGACTTTGCAAAATGATTGCCCATCCACAACTGCCTTTTGTCTACAATTGGCAGGAATTCTCATGTGTCAGCTGTAATTCTTAGTTGTGGCTTAAGAGCTAGACACTGCGGCTCTGTCAGGGTCAGGAGAAACTCTTAAAATGCAGAGGAAATAGTAACTACGCAATAGAGAAACCTGGCAGACACCGCCTTAACCAGTGTGACATTCCCCATGAAGCCAAGCGGATATTTTCTGTAAGTCTAAAATTATTTCAAAATGAAAAGTTTAAGAAAGGCAAAAGCTGTATAGATAATTTCGAGAAAAAAAAGCCTTTAAACACAAGAAGATACGGCCATCCCTAATAATAAGAGAAGTGCAAATTTTAAAAACTATGAGCATCTCTTTAGCCCTACCAGAATGGCAAAAGGCTTAAAGGAATGAAAACAGCAATTGCTTGGAAGAATGTTGGGGTGAGGCTTACCCAGAATGCTATCTTTTGTTGTAAGTAAAATTATGAAGAGTAATCCTTTTGGAGATCAACTTTTTAAATTAAAAATTAATTTATGTTTTTAAATTAAAAATCCACGTATCATACTATTAGTTTCTTTTCTTGGAATCTGTCTATTGGAAAGTGAAGCAAGAGTCCATGGGCATGTAATGATCATATATTCAGTGATATTCATGGCAGCCTTGTTCCAAGTGGCCAACTGTCATGGATTACATTATGTTCCCCTAAAATATTTGTCACTTGGCTAGGCCATGATTCCTGGTATGGGTTGTGGTGTAATTGTCCACCACCTTGTCATCTGATACGGTTTTCTCACGTGATATAAATCACGTCTGTATGATGTTAATGAGGTGGGATTAATGGCAGTTAGTGAGGCCAGAGTCAATGTACTAGATTAGCTTGTATCTTGTATCAATCTCTTTTGAGATATAAAACAGAGAAGTGAGCAGAAAGACTCAGTGACTTCATACCACCAAGAAAGTAGCTCAAAGAGCAGTCTTTGGACTTAGTGTTCCTGTACAGAGAAGCTTCTAGACCAGGGGAGGACGAACAACAAGAGCCTTCCCCAAGACCCACAAAAAAGAGAAAGCCTTCCCCTTTGAACCTCTAGCCTCTTAGACTGTGAGAGAATACATTGTGCTGTTCCTTAGTGCTACCCACTTGTGGTTTTTCTGTTACAGCAGCACTAGGTAACCAAGACACCAACTAAAACCACAATCAAAATTCCAACAAAAAGAAAAAGAAATAAGCAAAACACCAAAGAACCAGTAAAAGAAGGAATGAGATCTATTGCAGTAGACTGGGAGTAACTTCTAAGTATATTTTTTCATGAAAAAATATGATAAAACATATGTTTATTTGGCACTTGGCTGGCTTGGTCTCTAGCCTGGTGGCACAGTGGCTAAGAGCTATAACTGCTAACCAAAAGCTCAGCAGTTCAAATCCACCAGCTGCTCCTTGGAAACCGTATGGGGCAGTTCTATTCTGTCCTCTAGGATCACTGTGAGTTGCAATCAACTCTAAGGCAGTGGGTTTGGGTTTTGTTGTTACTTTGGCCTATAGCCCAGGCCAGGTCCACAAGGTGGTGTCTTGGGTTAGCTGGAAGAGGAAGAAGAGTTGATACAGGTGAAGAGGTTTGTAGAACAGAAGAAGCAAGGAAGTGTAGCAAGAAAGACTGCATCTTCAAGACCATAGCCCTAAAGAAAAATAGCATACACAAAATAATCTCGCTGATGTCAAAATGACATGTTGTGTATATATGTACATAAATGTAAGTGCACACAAATTGCTGTTAATAAATGGTTAGTGGTATCTCCTCTCAGTGGTGGGGTTTTAGGTGATTTGTAAGGTTCTTTCTTACACTCCTGTGCATTGTTGAAATTATTCTAAAGAACATGTGCTGAAACAACAATACAGCCGTCTGCACAGAAAGCAAAACACTTGTCAGGGATTCACCATCCATGAATCTACCTGATGATTTTTGTTTTTTAAAACTGTAACCAGTTTGTCCTGGAGCAGACATGTTCCTTTGTTTTATTATGTGACTAACAGGAAAAAAAAAAAAACCCAACTCGTAGTGACCTTGTAGGACAGAGCAGAACTGCCCCACCGAGTTTCCAGGGAGTGACTGGTTGATTCTAATTGCCAACCTTTTGGTTAGCAGCCGAGCTCTTCACCTCTGCACCACCACGGCTCCACTGTGTGATGAAGGCAGTAGAATTTCTTTTTTATATTGTAGCACTTTCTCTTTCTTGCTGTGAAGGGAGTCCCTCGGCACTCAGAATTATGAAATAAGCAAACACGGTGCACTGCTAGCCCTGAAATCCTCTCGCCAATTCGGTTCCTGGCTGTCCCATCGGATGTGTGATTCTGCCAGGGCAGAGCAGGAAACCAGGCTGGAGAGAGACGAAAGCGCCTACGTAGCCTCTCGCAAGAGTCCCGTTAGACTCTGCTTCGAGGAGCTGATCCATAAACTAGAATGTCTTCACCTGGCTACAGAGAAAGCATGCATGCCGTGCCACCCTGACCCTCCACTCTTCTCTGGAGTGGGGCTGCAAGAGCAAGTCCCCTCCACCAGTGTTAAGCACCCCTACAAATACCCCTTGAACAGACAGCCCCAACTACTCCCCTCCCCCCAGCCCATGGAGAACAAATGCAGGCCACTCAAGCCCCCTTCACTCCCTCACCCCACCCCGCCCCCAATCTTTCGAGACTGATGATGCCAGCTGTTTCCAGGCCACAGTCATCACAGCAGCTGGGCTGTGCCTTCTCTGCAGTTCCTTCATCATAAGCTCCCCAGGTCAGTGACTTCAGCCAGCAAAACCCCCTAAACAGACAGCCATCTAGAGAAGAGCCAGGCAGAGACCATGACATCGGGGTTCCAGTCCCCAGGACGGATGCTGCAGAGGCTAGCCCAGCACAGAGCGGTGCCGGGTTCCCCAGCTGCACACCGTCCTTACCCTCAGGCCTTATTTCGCCATCCAATTAAAACAACAGAGTCTTAGCAGAATAAAATCGGAGCATGTTGGGAGATAGATCCTTAACTCTCAGAGTCCTAAACTTTTGAGCTCAGAAATCACAGAATCCTAGAACCACTGCATTCCAAGTTACCTCGGCAGCCACCAAGTCCTGTCTCCCCACGTGAGCAACAGGTGTTTCTTCTACAGAAGCTGAGTGCAGTGGTCATGCGGACACCAACATCTTGTGAGCATGTCCAAAGTGATGAAAGTTAAGAAGCCTTATGATACAGCTGTGATAAGACACTGCCGTGGGGTCAACTCCCTGAGTGAAGTGCTGCCCATCTTGCGCCATTCCCATGATCAGCTGTCCATCAAATCACAGTGAGTCATAGAGTTTTCATTGGCTGGTTTGCAGAAATAGGTTGCCAGACCTTTCTTCCTGGTCTGCCTTAGTCTGAAAGCTCCCCTGAAACATGCTCAGCATCACAGCAACATGCAAGTTTCTGGGCAGAGGCGGGTGGCAGCCATGTGTGAGGGTACACTGGCCAGGAGTCGAATCCGAGTCTCCCGCACACAAGGTGAGAATTCCACTACTGAGCCACCACTGTCTCCATTCTGCAACAATATACGGGGCAAGACACAGCCCTTCCCTGGGTTCCTACCCAACCTACCACCTTCCAGAATTCTCGAGTACCGTGCACTCTCTTGAAATGTCAGTCTCCATTGGAGAGGGTCTCAGAAGGGAGAAGAGGCTTTGGAAATACATTCAAAGGCTTTCAGGACCACTTCCGGAGCTCCACTCTTACAGATTGAATTGTGTCCCCTCCAATGTGTCTGTCAACTTGGTTAGGCCACGATTACCAGCATTGTGTGACTGTCCACCACTGTGTCGTTGGATACGATCCTCCTACATATTGCAAATCCTGTCTCTGCAGTGTTAAAGAGATGGGATCAGTGGCGCTATGTTAATGAGGCAAGACTCAGTCTATGAGATTAGGTTGTGTCATAAACCAGTCTCTTTTAAGACCTAAAAGAGAGAAGCGAGCAGAGATATACAAGGATCTCATAAGACCGAGAAACACGAGCCAGGAGAACAGCACATCCTTTGGGCACTGGGTTCCTGCACTGAGAAGCTCCTTGGCTGTAAGGATGGATGACATGGACCTTCCTCCAGAGCCGACAGAGAGAAAGTTTTCCCCTCAAACTGGCACCCTGAATTTGGACTTCTAGCCTCCTAGGCTGCGAGAAAATAAGTTTCTCATCATGAAAGCCGGCTGCTGTGGGGTTTCTGTCAGAGCAGCACCAGGTGATCAAGACAGAGACCGCCTCGGAGCAAAACAAGAGAAAATGGGAAATTCTGACTTCTCCCCACCCCACAACTGTTAACTATTGTTGTTTGTTTCCTCTTCCCTCCAGTTTTTGGCTTTTCTATCTACAAGGACATGAATAGAAACTGCCTGTTCTGTGAACTGTGTGGCATCTGAGGCTCTTCAGCTGTCCGTCCCCTCCAGCCTCCCACTGCAGACTCGGGGCGCAGCCCATGAGCGTTAGAAACTTGTCACCCACACAACCCTCCATCTCTCTCTGAAAGAAAAATATTTATATTGTCCCACGGAAAGCGTTTCCATGGCAGTGAGGACTGTAGCACTGTTGTCATGGCAACCACTTGAGTCCATCTTGAATGATCTGAAATCCCCTTCACAGACAAATAAGGAAAATTTCTTAAAAGTGCTCTTCTGCTGGAGATGGAGCCCTGAAAGACTTCTTTTTTTCCAAGTTCTTTTTAGGGGGGTCACCTTGGTTCTTTCACCAACTCCTTCTCCACAGTCTACTCTAGCTCATTCCCTACCCTACACTCTCTTAGGAACTTTCCAGAAATCTGGCTCTTCTGAGGGCCTGCCCTTGCCCTTTTCCAAGTGACTAGACCCTGACTGCTGAGTAGATGCTGCTCAGAGCTTTTTGAAGGGTTAAGAATTGGAACGCAAAGCCAAGCCAAAGATAGCAAGAGGCCAAATAAACACAGAGATTGTTCTTTTTATAGAGCCTTGCTGCCTGCCCCTGGAGATGGAAGGCATGTCCCCTCCACCAGCCCAACAGAGGCTCTGAGGGGAGAGTTTCACAGCAAAGAAAGAATAGTTTTTCCCAGGGTAGGGCTTCCAGTCAGCACTACCTGACTACCTGAGTGGCAAGTTCATTCTCTGGCCTCAGTTTCCTCATCTGTAACACAAAGGGACTGGAGGAGGGTCCCGCTGTCTCTTGAATTCTAGGAATCTTTACGGACCGGGAATACACCATCGTTTCCCTCCCAAAGTTGCCAGAGTTTTCTCTTAGCATGCCCACGGGGACCTCAGACAGGGCATTCATCCAAGCGTGAAATCCTCAAACAGAAAGAGGCACACTGATGACACATGAGAAAGTGCCCTTTAAACCATGAAAAACAACGAGTGCACACGTAAAAAATTTCACTGTCGTCACCATTATCGGTAGCTCAGCCACACACTAAGCCACAGACCTCAGCTTCCAGACCACCGTAACTCAGAATCTTTTACCGGAAAAGCCACTCCAGCAAACTGGTTAAATAAAAGAAGAGATGCAATGACCTTCTGTCCAAGAAAATCTCCTCCCAGCGATTCACGCTCGTCTCTGGAGTTTACTTTGCCTCTTTTCCTGTTGGAAGGTGCCTGAGAAGCCAGAAATGCTAACCTGTTTTCTTTCATTTTTCCTCCAGCTGACGGTAGAAAATCTTTCTCAAGAGAGGAAGAGAGCAGTTTAAATCGGTTTTCTATCGTTTTTATCACAAGTAGGCAAGAACACCACTTTGTTAGTTTGATATGGAGACAAGGAGACTGCAAAGAATCATGGGAAGAAGGGGGGAAAGAAACAGGGAGGGGAAGGAAAGGACAAGAGAGAGGAGGAGAAAATGCTATCTCAAACCAAAAAATAAATAAATACAACATAACTCAGTGCCATCGAGGACAGAAGAGAACTGTCCCAGAGAGTTTCCAAGGGGTACCTGATGGATTCGAACAGCCAGCCTTTTGGTTAGCCACTGTAGCACTTAACCACACACTGCCAGCATTTGTACTATCTCAGAAGGAAGTTGAAATACCTCTTTACCAAGTTCTGGCTTTGGCAATAGAAAAAGCCCCATACGTACAGGGTAAGAACTAAAGCTCTCCTCTCCTCTTTCCAGGTCTCTCAGCTCCGTTCTCTCTAAGGCTGCAGTCTGCAGAAGCTGACACCTCAGGAGGATTCCGGCAAACACTGGCTTGGCACTGGGCAGCCCTGCCTCAGGGAGCAGCTAGATACCAGGATCCAGGTCAGCCCATTTTGCCTGGAGGGAGCCATGGATGAGAGCTGCTACTGGCTCATGGGAAATCCAACTACCAGCCCTGAGGGACCTATCTGGGTTTCCTCCGCGTCAAGTGTACACAGGACATAGATTGATCCTCTGATACCTGGGGAAGTTGAAAGTGGTGTCCAGCAGGACTTTCAAGAAACTGATTCATACAACCAATCAGAAAGAACCTTCACCCAGCACAGATCTGGGCCTGGGAGGTCTCCTATAGGGTCCAGTGTTAACCCATTAGTTGATGCATTGTGGGAAGGGTCCCCAAAGACAACCCCAGATCATCCAGGGCTCTAGGTTTCAGGGCCATGAGGGCTCTGGGCAGTGGCTATTTAACAATCAGTGTAAAAGTACAAAGTCTGACAATTAAGTCCATGAACTTAATTGTTCTAAGTGCTGTATAACTTGTTGCTAAATATCACTACCACCACTTTTGAAGTCCTCCCCTTGGGAAGCTATACACTGATGCCAGTGCCTAGCTCACCCTTCAAAGCAACTTTGGAACTCTTTCTGCAATGGCCATTGTGCACAGTGGCAAGGTGACAAGTTCCAAGATTTAATTGTATACTTGTCTGTGAGGGAGTTTTTAAATAACTGAATTGGACCCCTCTCCCTACTCACTTGCTCTGGCCCCGATGACTTTTTTCTTTACCTGAAGATAAAGGAAGACATTTTGATGAGACTCAGGACATCAAGGGTAATACAACAACAGCTCTGATGGTCATTCCAGAAAGAGTTCCAAAATTGCTTAGAAGAGCGGAGTAGGCGCTGACATCAGTGCATAGCTTCCCAAAGGGAGGACTTTGAAGGTGACTGTTCAGCAATGAGATATGTAAACTTTTTCTAGGGTAAGTTCGTGAACTTAATTGTCAGACAACATACACTTAACGTCTATGGAAGAAGCAGTGAAGAAATCAAAAGGTGCAGTGCACTGGGGAAATCTACTGTGAAGGACCTCTTTAAAGTACTCAAAAGTAAAGACATCACCTTGAAGACTGAGGTGCGCCTGACTTAAGCCATGGTATTTTTTAATCATACACATGCGAAAGCTGGACAATCAATAAGTGAGACAGAAGAAGAGCTGATGTCTCTGAACTGTGGTGTTGGAGAAGAATGTTGAATACAGCATGGACCACCAAAAGAACCAACAGATCTGTTCTGGAAGAAGTACAACCAGAGTGCTCCTTGGAAGCAAAGATCATATGACTGCATCTCACATACTTTGGACACGTTGTCAGGATGGATCAATCCCTGGAGAAAGAAATCATGCTTGGTAGAGTGGAGGTTCTGTGAAAAAGAGAAAGACCCTCATCAAGATAGATTGACACAGCGGCTGCAACAATGAGCTTAAGCGTAAAAATGATTGTGACCTTGGCGCAGGACCGGGTATTGTTTGATTCTATTGTGTATTGGGTCACTATGAGTCTGAACCAATTGGATGGCACCTAATGACAACAACATGCAAGTATATGGAGCCCTGATGGTGCAGCGGTGAAGAGCTTGGCTGCTAACCAAGAGGTCTGCAGTTTGAATCTATCAAGTGCTCCTTGGATACCCTATAGTGTGGTTCCGTCTTATAGGGTCACTGTGAAGCAGAATGAACTTGAGGGCACTAGGTTTGGGTGCTTTGTTTTGGTTTTTGTGGAACTATACCATTTACTGGGCTGTAGCACTCAGCTGCGAGATCGAAAGTTGGTGGTCTGAGGCCACCCCATGTAGAGCAGGGACTGCTGAAAGGACAAATTGATCTGTCCAGGAAGAAGTACAACCAGAATGCTCCTTAGAAGCAAGGATGGCGAGACAACACATACTTCAGACGTGTTGTCAGGCGGGATCAGTGTCCCTGGAGAAGGGCATCATGCTTGGTAAAGTAGAGGGTCAAAGAAAATGAGAAAGATGTTCAGTGAGGTGGGCCGACACAGTGGCTCCAACGATGGACTCAAGCTTAGCAACAATTGGGAGGATGGCACAAGACCGGGCAGTGTTTGATTCTCTTGTAATGGGGTCACTGTGAGTTGGAGCCAACTCGATGACGCTTGACAACAGCGGCACCACCTTGCATGGGCCTGGCAATCTGCTTCCGTAATGGTTACAGCCAAGAAAACCATGTGGAGCAGAGTTCTACTCAGTAACCCTTGGGCTTGCCAAGAGTGGACATAAACTTGACAGTGATGGCTTTAGTGGGAGTGTAGACTGTTGTAACACTGGTCTGTTCGAGGCAATTCTTCTCTGGTGACCATCATGGGTGTTCAGCCCACATTGTTACCAGTCTGCAGCACAGACACCTTCCTGGATTGGTGCCAACACAGCCCTGAGACACTCTCTGTGCTGTTCACAGAGACTTTTAGAAACTCAGTTTTGGCAAGGCATTGGGTTCAGAGACGTGTGTGAGCTCCAGGGGATTGTGGTCTGTCATCACTGACTCACAGGTAGTCTGGACAGGAGCCACGGATCGTGGGGGCCACTGAGGCCTCAGCCTTGTCTTCTAGTTATAGGTGGTTCAGCTGGGACACAGGAGGCCTGGCTCACAGCCTGGGCATGGGGGACATCAGGGTCCCTTGTACTGACCCCTTGGCTCGTCTAAGCCGCAGGGAGCTTCCTATGGGCAAGGAGTAAGGAACACAGCTGTGGGAGAAAGGAGGAAGGAGACAGGAGGAAAATCATTTTTTGTTTTGTTCTGACATTTTCCATGATCACATAGATGGTAAACTACCTTGTGTGCAGGCCTTTCTCACTTGCAAACTCTCAGATTTTTAAAATTCAGATTACTCTCTGAATCTAAGGTAACTTGACTTCCCATGCAGAGAATCTGGACACAGACCAAAGGAAAAAACAAAAGGAGAAGAAAATAGACATTAATATTAAGAAAAGATAGTGTTAGAAGAAATATAACCAGAATGCTCCTTAGAAAGGAGGATGGCAAGACCTTATCTTGTTTATTTGAGACGCTTTAGTCGTCAAGAAAGATAATCACTAGAAAAGAACATGGTGTTTGGTAAAGCAGAGGGTCAGGGGAAAGAGGAGAGCCCTCAGCGAGACGAACAGACACAACAGCCATGACTGTGGTCTCAAACATCAGTGATCGTAGAGGTGGCTCAGGTCCCAACAACACTTTCTTCTGTGACACTTCACTCACCAGGGGTCAGAGACGACTTTGTGGCAATGAAACAACAGCAACGTAGCTGAAAAGCCCTGTATGACATTGGGCTATTTGCTGATTCCTCTCATTTCGGTCCTGGAGATGGGGATTTAGAGCCAGCTTAGCTAAAACCTGCTGTGAATTCTTTTTCCTTTGAGCCAGCCACTCCCAGGGATGGTGCAGCAACATCTCCCATGTAGCCAGGTTCTACCTCCACCTCTGCTACATGATCTCCTGTTCTTGAAAGCAGAAATCATCTCCTCTTAGAAAACTCTGGAGTTGACTCAGCAGCCAGATAAAGCCCTAACTTCCCTTCCAACGCTGCCTTCAATCAAACATCTTTTCAGAACACCATCCCTCCCTCCCCACACCTGGTGATAGTTGGTGACTCCTTTCATGTCGTCTCACTCCACATCCCACCATGTCAACAGCTACTTGTAAACTGCGCTTGTGTGTGTGTGTGTCTGGAGGACCCTGTCCCTCCCTCCCAGCTCTCACCCCTGTGGTGTCTCTTTCTAGCATCTGATCAGGAGCCCTGAGGACTTCCTGTTACCACCTCCAGCTCCCAGCTCCAACAGCCCATGCCAGGCTGGCTGGTTCACCACATGTTGGTCCAAGTGTCACATAGTGAAACAAGGTTAGGAGACACTGCTTTAGATAGGCCTCTTATGTGGGTCATCTCCCAGGATGCCATTTTTCCTTTCCTATGTGCCTATGGCCCCTGAGTCAGTCTTTAGCTAAAACAAAGTCCCACAAGTCTTGCTTAAACCTCCCTGGTGGTGAAGCGGTTAAGAGCTACTTAAAAGATCAACAGTTCAAATCCACCATCCACTCCTTGGAAACCCTATGGGGCCGTTCTACTGTGTCCTATAGGATCGGAATCAACTCAGCTCAGTTTGGAACCATGTATCAGATCCCGTGCAGGCTCAGTGGAGGACACCTGGTGATTAAGACAGTGTCTGTTTTCAAGGCATCATAAGGCTCCAGAATGTTAGAGCAGGAAGGGGCAGGAGACCTCAGGGTCCAGTCTCTCATTATCCAAGTGAGGAACCCAGGCCTCTTGTGGACACGTCTTGTTTCTCAGCATTCCACAGTTAGCTTCAGATTCTTTACAGGTCCAACCTGAGTCTCCAGACCCTCTTAGCCAGACCTTCATAGTTCCACCATGATTTAGGATTTTACCAGTCAGGTACCCTAAAGCAGTAAGAGTTCTGCACAGGACTGTGCTGAACTGCAGAAGGCTGGTGCCTCTGAAGGCGAACCATACTTCCTAAGCCTTCTGGTCACTGCCGGGGGTTTTCAGGGCTCCCCATTGTCAGAAAAAGAAGCCCAAAATCTTTCCATCTTTAAAATTTGGCATCCAATTCAAATTTAGAAATAAACAGAAGCCACACAGGTCAAACAGAATATGTATACAGAGCAGATTCATTCCACAAGTCCTGGCTACCTGTCTCTGAGAGGCCACAGGGCGAATGGAGACATGTGTTGAGACATTCTGGGCTACCAGCCTGGGAGGGTTAACTGTCAGTAAGAAGGTGCTGACTGAACCCTGTTGGGGTGCTGAGGAACAGGTGTTTATCCAACCACCTCTAGTCGCACATGCTTTGACATCCTCCCAAAGACAGGCTGTATCATGGGTTGCTGCCGCATCCCCTGTTGTGTGTGGGTATTCCTTAGAGGGAAAACCAGGGGCATCCGTGGGCAAACACAGGTCCTCACAGAGGCGGAGGCCACAAGACCCAGAATCACCCTTGATGGGCTGGGGTCCCTGGAACACTGTTCTGCGCAGCACATTACCTTCACACATGCCCACCGCTGGACCACGGGCAGGCCAAACATTATCCGTGATCACCATTTTTCAGATGTAGAGCTGGGCTCCGAGAGGTTAAGGGACATACTTGAGATGACACAGGAAGGGAGGGCCAGGGCTGGCCGTCAGCCCCACACTGCCCTGTCAATCTCCTCCGTGCTTGCTTTGATGAGGGTAGTCACGGGAATTGAATAAACAGAAGTTTGTGGTGCTGAGCCAGCGACTCAATCTCTCTGAGCCTTAGTTCCCTCATCAAAAACATTATCAATAGTCATAACAAAGGCAATGATGGGTTTGTGTTGTTATTACGTGTTTTTCTCAGCTAGTGCTGCTCTAACAGAAATACCACCAAGTGAGGGCTTTAGCAAAGAAAAGCTTACTCTTACAGTCCAGTAGGTTACAAATCCAAATTCAGGGTGTCTCCTCTGGGGGAAGGCTTTCCATCTGTCAGCTCTGAAGGGAAGTCCTTGAGTTGCATCAGTCTTTGTTTGGGGAGCATCTTGGCGCAGGAACCTCAGGTCTGAAGGACGCGCTGTTCTCCCGGTGCTGCTTTCTTGATGGTGTGAGGTTCCCATTTCTCCGCCTGCTTCCCTTTCCTTTTGTCTCTTCCAGGATGAAAGGATTAAGAGTGAGGCAAGCCACACTCATGGGAAAATCCCTTGGCAGTGGAGCAGAGAGGTGAACTTATAAAGGGATTTACAGTCCCACCCTCACCCTCTAACACGTGGCACAGGAAAATCACAAAATGGAGGGCAGTCATAAAATATTGGGAATCACAGTCCAGCCACATGGCTGCACACCTTTTTGGGGCACGCAGTTTGATCCACAACAGTATACTGTTTAGATTTGCGTAGAGAAGCCCAATAAGGATAGACAGCCTCCCTTGATACTTGAGAACTGCAGATGCAGCACTGCATGGCAAAAGCTAGACCTGCTTGAAAAGAAAGTCAGTCATTTGTCCAAGGATTTAAGGGTGATCTCAATGCGAAGTGGGGCTGATGGGGTTCAGGGGTTTGTGTAGATGCATGTGTGTTCATCTACAGACAGGGGGGAGAAGTATGTAGACATAGATGTAGGTAGAGAGAGAGACAGATAGGGAAGTAGCTATAAAGAGATGAGAGAGAGGGAGACAGAAGTAGAGGCGGCAGTGGGGGTTGACGCAGAGACGGAGAAAGAAGTAGAGGCAGAGGCAGAGAGACAGAGATACCTACAGAGACAGACAGAGAGAGATCTCCCCTGTCTCCGCCTGGAAAATACTTCCTCGGACACATGAGCCTGAGCCCTCTTCTTTGGGCACAGGGCTCAGCCACAGCAGAGGCCCCAATTCTGTCAGTGGATCTCCAGGGACAGGTTGGTCCCGTGGCCACTGCAGGAGTCTCACAACCTCCAGGCAGTGATAGGTCCCCTTGGTCCTTCTTGCAGTGGGAAAGGGCAGAGCTGGTAAGTGCCACTGCTTTGCTCCAAGACTTCAGGCAAGGAGTGCTTTCCTGGCAGCCAGGGTAGGACCACCAGTGATTGCCCCTCCACTTTTCCACATTCTCTGTATCTGAGGGGTTGGTCTGCAGGGGCAGTGTCTCCCTGCTCCAGGCTCCAGAGATCCCAGAGAAGCAGGTGACCTGAGTGAGAGCAGCCGTCAGCTGGCCTCAGCCCATCCACCAGGTGGGACTTTCTGTCCATACTTGGCCCTCACAAGTGGGCCCCAAGAAGAGTGTGGTGGAAAATGTAAGAACCTAACACGGGTCACTTATTAGCTACATTCCATATTCTGCCTCGGCAACCACCCTCAGACCAAACTAGCAGGTCTGCATTCCTCTCCCTATCTCTTCCTCTCCCTGTCTCTAAGGAAATAGAATTAAGACCTCAGAGAGAGAGAATGAAATTTCGAGTGGTTCATACTGTTGGATAAGGCATAATGAAACCTTATGATATAATGAAATCTTCTGACTCCTAACTATTGTTCTGTGACAAACACCTACCCCTTTGAATTCCGGCTATAAAAACTGCTGGAAATGTAACCCAAAAGGGTCAGTTTTTTGAGGAACAATTCTCACTGTCCTCCAGATTTGCTGGCTCTCTGCAAATACAGCATCGAATCCCATGCCATCTTGAATTTTGGCTGTCAGTGGCGGGCTGAATGAACTTGCTTTAGTTCAGCAATAGATAGGTAGTCAAGCTGAGCTCAGGCCCTCTGCACTGGTTGGGTTGGTTGTCCTTAATACTCCAGCAATTGAAATGTATCTGACCTCACTTATGGAATCCCTGGAGGGGACAAACAGTTAAGCTCCTGGCTTCTAACAGGAAGATTGGCAACATGAACCTACCAGGAGAGCCCTGGAAGAAAGCCCTGGTGATCTGCTTCCCCAAAGTTCACAGCCTTGAAAACCTTACGGAGCACAGTTCTACTCTGCAAATGCACGGGGTCACTGTGAGCAGGAACTGACTTGATGGAAACTATTTTTCCTTTTAGCAGGTTTTACGCTTCCCTGTGGTGGTCAAGCCAAGGTGCTCAACTGTAATGTGTGTGAGAATTGTTGTTACCTGCCATCAAGTCAGCCTCTGACTCATGGCAACCCCACTGCGCACATGACCAAAGGAAACGCTGCCCACTCCTGTGCCTGATCGGTCCTGGCTGATCCGAAGAGCAGTGAACACCACTGTGAGGAGGACAGAACACTGGGCTGGTCACTGAGAGACTGTGATCTAGAGGTGGCCAGGCCACCCGTGTGCTGCTACATCAAGAGGTTGTAGAGGGTGTCCCCGGTTCTGACATGCCAGGGCTATGTCGTTTGATGAGTCCCGTGACTCAGTCCCCCGGGCTGGACTCAACATAGAGACAGTGCTAGGGCATTGGCCACACAAGCTGAGCTGCTGAGGTTCCTTGAACATCACTGCTCTCCCTGGAGACGAGCCTGGAGTGGGGTTCCTGACTGAGGGGGATCACCCATCGCAAAGGATGGCTTTCCAGAATTCTGAGACTGGATCCTGGTCAGAGTCCTTCAGATTCAGACATTTTGTACCGTCTTCTTTGCCCCACCAGCTTCTCCTCCTTCCAAGGATGCCTGTCCCCACACCTGGGAGACCATCAATCAGCCCTAGACACCAAACACACGTTCCTCTAAGATGTGGGAAAAGAAGAGACCCCAGGGGAGTCAGCTACACTTTCCCCCTTTGGGTCTTGAGGCCCAGTGGAGGGCGAAGTCTTTGGAGTCAGCCACATGTTCTGAAACCAGTTCTGCCATTTACAGGTGGGGGGGTGTGAGGTACTACCCTGGGCCTCAGTGGTCCCCATCAGGCCGACAAAGCGGGACTAACCAAGTTGACCTGGAGGGACTGTGCAAGAATTAAGTGACTGCATCGCCTAGCACCTGGTACCCAGCCAGGGCGCAGTCACCTGGGACCTTCCGGTCTTGCCTCCAGCCCCTTCCTCTCCGCTTGGGGGAGGCACTGCTGCCTGTCTCTTCAGCCTGAAGAGTCATCAAGCTAGGAATAGAGTGGGAGGGGAGAGGCCTCCTTCCCTCTTGAGTGTTATTGAAAAATATTCAAAGAAACATTTGCACCAAAAGCAACTCCGGGGAAACAAAGGGAACTGAACAAAGCAAATATAAATCCTTAGAATGAAATGCAGATTGCAGCTCCCGCAAGCGCCTCTGATAACCCCCTACACACACACAGTTCCCAGGAACAAGACGGGAGCCGGGGGCTGTCCCCAGCTGAAAAATGAAGGCTGTCTCTCCCTTGGGGCCTACCTCTGCCTGGGGCTGTTTTCTCCACCCCAGCCTAGAACACATGTCAGTCATCTTGGCAGCCCCTCGGGGGCTCCCAGCCCAAGGCACATCCCCCTACCCTGCTCCCAGCCTGCTGGGACCCTGACAAAAGAGACTGAATGCCGCCTGTGCCAAGTGGCACAAGGCCCATCACGACGCAGGGCTCAGGGAGACTCCTTCCTGCTCAGGTGGGTGTCGGACAAGCAGCAAGAGCACCAGGCTCACACCGCTGCCTTTTCTCCACCTGGGCCAGGTGCCGCAGCGTGGGCTGCTGGCCACATCGAGGGATGGACAGCCGGAGTAGCAGGGGTTTCCCAGCCTGGGATGATCCTGGAATCCTCCAGCTAACGCAGCCCAGGCTCAGCCTGGGGAGTGGGGCCTCTAGGACAGGTCTGATACAGCTACTTCTTCACTAGCAGGGCCAGTCAAACCACAGCTCGCTAAGACTGAAGACTGCACTTAGCCGCTTAGAATTGTCCCCCACCCCTAGTCACCGTCCACCAAGCACAGCGGATGAATCGCTGCCTGGCCTCAGGCGGCCCTTGTGACGGGCTGGAATCTGAAGGTTGTAATCATGGGCTTTCAGGCTTTTTTTCCTGGTCTTTGAAAGTCTGGAAGTGCAGCCGAAACCTGTTCACCATCACAGCAACATGCAGGCCCCCGCTGCCGGGTGGGTGGTAATTGGGGTGGTGGCTTGTGAAGGGCAGGGTTCCCTTGCGGGTGAGGTGAAAATTCTACTGCTGAACCACCACTGCCCCCTGAGGAAGCCAAAACCCATTGCCAACGAGCTGGCGACCCTCCGGACACGCCATGTGTTGCAGGCAAGTGCTCCATGGAGTTTGCTTGGCTGCTACCTCTGCAGAGCCAGGTTGTCAGGCCTTTCTTCTGTGATGCTGCTGGGTGGATTCACGTTAGTAGTCAAACTCAAACCATTGGAGCCATCAGGGGTCTTGAAGAAAGACCAAGATCGTCTAATGCCCAATGCTTCTCAAGCAGACAGGCGGCCTTTGCTGGCACAGAGGAGGCTAAGGAAGCCCTGGGCCGTGGCCTGCAGACAGTGAGCACTGTCTGTTCAGCGGTTTGTAAGACTTGCCAGTCAGGCATGAATTATGGACTGAGGGCACTTAGCAGGGAGAAAGAAGCTGGCTTTACCTGTGTGAGGGTCCAGCTGTCGAGCACTTCCTGCACAGATGCCTTCAGAGGGAGGGTCTGTGCGAAAGTAAAAGAGAAGAGCCCAGCTGAAGATACGCTGGTGGGAATTATACTAGTTTTGGAGCCACAGGATGGCCTGGTGTGCCCTTCTCAATATTTTGAACAGGGCAGAAGTCCCAGGGACTGAAGAGGGTAGAGGTCCTAGGGAGAGCAATCAGATAAGCACCCACGTACTAACCGCAGGTCAGCAGCTGGGACTCACCTGGAAGGTTTACTTCCAAAGGGTTCCAACCCCAAACCAAAACCATTTCTATCAAGCTGATTCCTACTCACAGCGACCTTATAAGGACAGAGTGGAACTGCCCCACAGGGTTTCCAAGGCTGTAATCTTTACAGAAGCAGCCTGCCATGTCATTGTCCCAAACAAGTATGTACAGAAACCTGAGTCACAGTTAGCTTGAAGGCAACTATCAGTGGATCAATCCACCCATCTACCTCTCCTGTCTGTCCACCCACCTACCCATCTACCTAGTAGGGATATTGAGTGGTTAAATGGGTTTATTTATTGACATGGCATCAAACAGTGCCTGTTATGCTAGGTGCTGATGAGGGTTATTACAGAAATTCTACTGGCATAGTGGTTAAGAGCTACAGCTGCTGACGAAAAGGTCAGCAGTTCAAATCCACCAGGGGCTCCCTAAAACCCTATGGGGCAGTTTTCCTCGGACCTATAGAGTCACTGTGAGTCAGAATTGACTCAATGACAGTTGGGTTTGGGTTATTATGGTGAGGCAGTGAGCACCTCATGGCTGGAACTGGTTGAACCTCGGCAACGTGACAAGTGTCAGGGTGGCAGAGGCCCTACCTATGCTTACTGTGGTGCAGACCCCAGAGCACAGGCTTTGGTGGCAGATGGCTCTGGTTTCATGCCGCACAGCTTCCCTGAGACTGTGGGAGAATCACACAGTCTCCAGGTCTCAGTTTTCACGGCTGTACATGAGGAAGATCAATCTCTTTCTATGGCTGTGTTACAAAGATTCAGCGATCAGGTCTGTCAAATTAGTCTCCACACTTTTCCATATTTTTTTAAATAGCAAAATAATACTAAAAGGTATTTAAAGAACAGTCAGCTATGTATGCTCTGTGGCCCACTATGGGGACAGAGCTAGCTCAATTCCCTTTCTGTCTCCCCAGAGGCCTGTGGCTCCCTAGATACCAGAGGCAGACTTCCGCAGCCGTCTGGTCCTTTTGTCCTTTTGCAGTGAGTGTCCTCTCCTTTCAGGCTGTTTCTGATGACTCACCCTCCTTTGCAATTAGCCGAAATGTTCTGCTGGAGGCTTCTATGAATGATGAGAACGACGGTCACTCGGGTCCAAACGGACGGGGTTTGTCATCTCTCCAGTTACTGCCAAGGGGATGGAAGATGGGCCTCTGGGCAGGTCTTGTCTGTCTGCCTCCCCCACCAACCGCGTCTGTCCCTCGACCTGGGTCCTGGTGGCAAATTTGGTTCTGAGAGCCAGGTTTGCACCCTCATGCGCTCTCCAGCACCTACCAGGCGGCAGGAGCTCAGGAACTGGGCCGGGAGACTGGCAACGGGCATGGTCCACCTCGTCTCTTGGAATGTGTTTTCCATTTAACAGGGTTTAATTGAGCACCTACTAAGTGCCAAGCACACTAGGGAACTGGACGAGAATTTGTCCCCAATGACCCCCACTTCACCTCCAACACACACCAAAATGTACAGTCCAGCAGAAGACAGCAGACCCGTGAACAGCTGCAAGAAGCCTCCACTAGGGCTCCAAGCAAATGCTGCAGAAGTGCAGAGAAGAAGCAGCTTTCCAACCAACGGGACCAAAAAAGGATTTCTTTTTTTTAACAAAAGGCTTAAAATGGTTGCCACTTGTTGCTTTCCTGCTATACGCAAGATATTTCTTCATCTCATTTTATTTACCCAATTCCATGAGGAAATGGAATTATGAACACCCCCATTTTACAGATGAAGGAACTGAGGTTCCGAAAAGTTAAGTAACTCTTGCCGGAGATTACATATCTAGTAAGAGGTAGAACCAGAAGATTCTGAGTCCACAGCATGTGTTTTCCCAAGGAGGCCAGGCTGCCTACCTCTTAGAGAAGGCTGGATCTGACTGGCGCCTGAGAGATGACTGATACTTTGTCAGATACTCAGAGGGGAAGGACATTACTTCTAGACAGGTACAAACCACCTGCTCTGTGACATAGCTGATATTCTCCCCTTCTCCTCACCAGGGGCTGGCAAAGGGCCAGGCAGTTCCTCTGTAGCCTTCACCTGTGATTTAATTCTAAGTAGATAACCACACTCTTAATCCTAATAGTTCTGCCTGTCTGCTGGAACCAATAACCCAGATTAATTTTGCACCTGCTGGGAGCCATTACTCTGCTACACATCACTAATAGTGCATTCAGCTCCCTAACTAGCTGGGCACAAACACATCCCTTATGTGACCTCAAAGCAAGTCTGTTCTTGCCTCCGTCACGGAACTCTAGGTTCTCAGTGCTGGTTGGGAGAAAGTCAGTCTCAAGCAGCTCTTCTCGCAGACCCCATAGTGACATTCAGAGAAGGGGTCAGGCTGGTTGGAGGCTTTAGCAAGGATAGCAGAAAATAGCTGTCTTCTCCACACTCCACATCTACCTAGAAGGGAAGAACTAAGATTTCCTGAGTATGTTTGTGTAGATATTTATTTTGGGTGTTGTGCTGCCTTGTTTCACCCTCGTTAGAGCTCCTAGCCCCCGTTCTCACACGAAGAACCTGAGGAGCTGACAAGTCACGCGCCTTGCTGAAGACCATGTGACAAGAGGCGTAACCAAGGCGGAAATGAACACCTACCTGTCTCCAAAATCTGGAAGGAGGTAGGTGTCTCTTTTGTGTGCCCACCCCTTTCTGGGCTCAGAAAAATGGTGTTGGGATTTACGTGGACCCAGGAGGTCAAGGACACAGCTTCTTCCCCTCAAAGGGGCCCAGAACTGATCATTTCCACCAAGGAAAGTGCACACCGCCTGCAGAAATGGCCAGCCCTGGGCAGGTGCCATGTGACACACAGAGCGCTGTGAAAAGTGTACTTACATCTCTTGTTTTGTTCTCGAATGACTCATGCAGCCCACGGAATGAAATTAATGTCTTCTCCAGCTCCAGCAAATTGTATTTCTTTAACAAATCACAGTCAGCCTGCAAGTGGCCCTGGTTTTTTCTAGAGACATGGGGCCATCCTGTGGCCACTTCACTGGACAGGCTGGACATTGCCATGAGACAACGGGTTTGAGACCAGCACAAATTTACACTGTAATTTTAGCCGGACTCTTGGCCACTCAGCAATCCTTCTTTCCCCGGTAATTAACTGCCTGCCACAGTCCTCACAGCACATAATCCAGGATTCTCACCCTGCCCCCTTCCTCACTGATGGTGAACTGACTTCCTGAGAGAACAAAGGCCAGCCAATATCAACAACCACTGCCTCCTCCTCTGATCTCTACCTCAAAGAGCGTTTGCTTTATCAATCCTCGTCTCCTTCAAATGACCTCAGAAAAAGATGTGGTCATTCTTTTTGATTAAGGAAAAATCCTCTTGGAAAAAATTAAACATTTATCTTGCCTTGCCCAGATGGGCTGTATTTCAGGGTAACCAGGTATCACGGTTGGATAAAGGACAGTTCTTTTTTACAGAAGGACCCCAATTCACAAACATGGAAGACATGTGCAATTAGAAAAGCACATTTTTGTGATCCCATTTGATTCAGGTGAAGATGGACAGTGACTGAAATACACAGATGGCATGTTGGTGGGATACTCTACTTGGAGACCTAAGTTGTCACCACCCGAACTCACCCGAACTTGATCCCTGAGAGTGAGACAACTAACACGGACCTTACGATGAGATAAAATATGCAGTGGAGGGCACTTTCCCTGCACAGTGGGATTGCCTGGGAAACTTTAACAAATGCTGATGCTGAGGACTCATCTCCAGTGACTCTGATGTAGATCTAGCGTGAAACCTGGGCAGACGGTTGGTTGTTTGGTTGGTTGGTTGTTTGGTTGTTTGTTTGTTTGGTTGGTTGGTTGGTTGGTTGGTTGGTTGTTTGGCTGGCGGGCGGGCAGGCGCGCTGGCTGGCTGACTTAATGAGCCAGCTGATACAATGAGCAGCTAAGGTTGAGACCACTGCTATACAAAGCCCAAAGCCCAAGCCATGAACTGTATTTGCTGCCTAATGTGGACCCTAACCAGGCCTTTCTAGTTGATCTCCAATTAAAGAAAAGACAAGGGATAGAGCAACAAGGTAAATGACACTTTGAGGACCAAGAAAATGAATCCAGGATGTGACTCATTCTGCCAGACAACTGATTCAGTTCTTGGGTGAGTGATTCAATTCAGTGGCTTTAAGTAGGGGAAAGAGAGACTGATTCAGATTAAGAGACAAAAGACATAAGAACCAAATGCGGTGCATAGATAGGTGTTTGATGTTGAACAAATTGTTTTTTAGATAACTAGGAAAACTTGATTATGGACTGGATATTACATCCAAAATAAAACCCAAACCCATTGCCATTGAGCCTATTTCAATGCATAACAACCCTATAGGACACAGTAGAACCGTCCCATAGGGTTTCCAAGGACCAGCTTGTGGATTGGGACCCCCAACCTTTTGGTTAGCAGTGAGGATCTTAACCACTGTATCACTAGGGCTCCAGATATTAGATATTACCAAAGAGTCACTGAATATTTATTAGGTATGTAATGACATTGTGGTTTTATAAGAAAACATCCACGGTTTTTATTTATAAAGGGTGAAATGACAGGAGGTCTGAGATCTGTTTTAAAATAACTCAGTGACAACAAAACCATGCATGATGTAATACAAAATTTTTGGAATTATTATATCTGCATGATGGATTGCAGTACAGCAAATTACTTAATATGGCCATTATACTCACAGTCTTTGTGACTCCCACCACATCACTAGATGGGGCTATGAAAATGAAGTGCTTTTGGCCCACTGAGGGGATTGGGTAGCTTGCAAATAATGTAAATAAAGTTCATGGCACCCTTCTGCATGGTGGGACCATGCAAATAAGGTCTACAGAACTCTCGTGAAGGGATTGGTTAGTTTTGCCATCCCCCTAGGGTTAGTATGAACCATCCCAGAAGCAAGAAGAGGGGACCTCGTGACCACCAGAAAAAGAAGACCCAGGAGTCAAACACATTCTTTGGATCTTGGATCCCTGCTCTGGGTGGCGGGGGGGAGGGACCTCCTAGATCAAGAAGACAAACAGACAGAGAGAAAGCACTGTAACACCAGAGATGGTGACAAGTAGTGGCAGAGAAACAGCAGCAGCAGAGACAGTGGAACCCAGAGGCCAGGAGGAGGTGGCAAGGTGAGCTTCCTGGACAGAGAGAGAAAAAGCTGGGCAAGTGGGGCAAGTGCTGCAGAAAAATTCAGTGAGTCGGAGACAGTTCTCCCGCTTTTGTTCACAAGGTCTTTTGTGAGCCTGGAGGGGTACAAGTTAGACGACAGGGAAATGAGGAGCAGTAATGGGTCTAAGGGTGATGCGTAGGAACATGAGTATACGTGGGGAAAGGAAGAGAAGGGGAAAGCAACAACTGTGAAAAGTCTGAAGGGGAGTGTCTTAGGCATCTAGTGCTGCTGTAAGAGAGATACCACTAGTGGATGGCTTTAAAAAGAGAGGTTTTGTTCTGTCACAGTCTAATAGGCTAAAAGTCCAAATGCAGGATATTAGCTCCAGGGCAAGGCTTCCTCTGTCAGCTCTGGAGGAAGGTCCTTGAAAGGGATGCTTTCCTGGTGGCGTATCGCTTCCAAGGCCTCCTCTAGCCACTTGCAGGCTGATGATTATGAAAGCTGCAGTTATTAGAGCTTTCAGGCCTTTTGTCTTGAATACTTGACTCTCCTACCAGTCACTCAGTCTTGAAATTCCAGTCTCATCTTCTACTCCATCCTCTTCCTCCTTTCCCACATGTGGTCAGTTGCTCCGTCTAGTTAGTTTTGTTTTGGACAATCCATGGTATCCTTTCTCTCCAACTGGTTGCCAGCCTCTCTACTTAATCTGACTGCCACACCCTAGGCTGAAGGTTCATCCTATTACTTGGCCTATCACATTAATTTTCTGGGAGATCTCTTTGCCCCCCAACTCCCCACCTTACCAAATCATTCTCCACACTGCTGCTCAAAGGCTCGGAACAAAGCAATGACGTAACTGTGAGGATTTCCTAATCCCACAGCGTGCGATGGGTCCGCGTTGCCTGTGGAATAAAGTCCACATTCTGCCATGGCCTGGCATCCACTTACTTTCCCAGGCTTATCATCCATTTAGATCTAGAATTACAAAAACTGAAAATCCAGACCAAACTTATTTTTGTCCTCTTCATGTGCCTGTGCTTTTCCCATTAAGTGTCTTCTGCCAGTGATACTTTCCTCCTCACATCTCAGATGCTGAAGTCCTACCCATCTGTGGTAGTTAGTCTCCGATGAGATTCCCCAGTGAACCATACTTCCCAGTCATCAAGACCTTGTGTTATCCCCTCCCACTTTGAATCTTGATTGACCAATAGTATGGGGCATAACTCACACAAGGTTAGGTCCTAAAAAGCCTTGCAACTTCCACATTGGTCTCCTGAAATACATACGTGGTTGAAAATCAGCTGCCATGTAAGAAGTTCAAACCACCTGAGTCGGCAATGCTGTGAGGAAACTCAACTAGCCAAGTGGCAAGGCCATGTAGAAAGAGAGATACCTGGCCAGCCAAGTCGTTTCAGGAATTCCAGTGAAGTATCAAAACACGTGATTATAGAAGTCATTTTGGTTGTCCAGCCCCACTGAGGCTTTGAATGACTCTAGTCATGCATTCAGTTTGGCTGCAATCCCATGGGACATCCCAAACGAGAATCACCCAGGTAGCCCAGTCAAACCACAGAGCTATAAGGGACTATAATAAATTGCTTTAAACCACTAAGTTTTAGAGTGGTTTGTTACACAGCCATAGATTTACAGAAGTAAAGCAACTTGTTAGGGTATCTGATCTCCTGCAACTTCACAAAGGGAAGGAGAATCAATAGCAACAGCCCAAGGCTTGTTTGTATTGCCAAGTGTTCGTATTAGGTGGAAGTCAAATATACCTCCCATTGCCGGCCTTTTTCACCAATTCTGACACCAACCATCCCTCCCACAGTGCATTCTGCTTCTCTGTTGAGTTCCATAACTCCTTGCAATGTCCACACAGAACTCAGACAGTACTCACTGTTATGGGGTTTATTAGTGAAGTCACAGATTACAACTCAGGCTCAGGAATGCTTAGGGTACACATATTTGATCAGAACAGCCTCTTCGCAGCTAGGCCAGCAAGTAGGTCTCTCCCTTGCCCTTGGTCCCTGGCCCCTGGCCCCTGGCCCCTGGCCCCTGGCCCATTGGCCTGGCTTCTGCCCTGCTCAGGAAAGTGTTACAAAGTTCTTTTAGCTATGCCAGTTAAGTGCCCAGAGGCACCCCATTTACCAGTAGGCTTTAGCCTGAAGGCACTGGGTTCCAGCTATATGGCCTAGCAAACCTAGCTCCACCTAGTTTCTGGAGGTGCCCTGTTCCACCAATAAGCATCCTGACTAAAGGTGGTCCACTTTCTCACTCTGTAGGCCAAGAGTCCACTTTGCTGTCTCCCACGGTTTCCCGCCAGTCTTCTGGTTTTGTTGCCGCCATTTCTCTGCTGCTGCTTCTCACCGTCTCTAGAGTTACAACTCTCCTTCTCTGCCTTCTAAGTTATAGCTCCTCTCTTTGTCTCCTGGTTCCCGGAACTTCTCAGCACAGGGATCCAGAGCCCAAAGGATACGCTCCAGTATTGGCTTTTCTTTTTTGGTGGTGGTGAGATCCTCTCCTCCCACCTCAGGGATGGCTCATTTTAAGCCTAACAGGATGGCAAAGCTGACTAATGCTTCCATTGGCATTCCGTATACTATATTCACATAGTTCGACTCAATCACTGTGTATGAGTCACAAAGAACATAGCTAAAAGGGCCATATTAAATACTTCTTTGCATCACAACAGAGCTACTTACTTCCTTCTACAAGGTCTGACAATTAAGAGCACAAACTTAATTGTTCTAAGTGCTAAATATCACCACAGTCACCTTCAAAGTACTCCTCTTGGGAAGCTATACATCAATGCCAGCACCTAGTCCACCCTTCAAAGCAATTTTGGAGCTCTTTCTGGAATGGCCATTGTGCATGGTAGCAAGTTCATGAACTTAATTGTATGATTGTCTTAATTGTATGAGGGAGTTTTTAGCCAGTGAACAACTAACTGTATTGGAACACCCTCTTTACTCACCTGATCTGGCCCCCAATATGTTTTTTCTCTGCCCAAAGATAAAGGAAATATTGAAAGGAAGACATTTTGATGACATTCAGTACATCAAAGGTGATATGACAACAGGTCTGATGGCCATTCCAGAAACAGAGTTCCAAAATTACTTTAAAGGGTTGACCAGGTGTTGGTATGAGTGCATAGCTTCCCAACGGGGGTGTTTTAAAGGTGACCATAGTGATATTCAGCAATGACCTATGTAGCAACTTTTCTAGGATGAGTTTGTGAACTTAATTGTCAGACCTCATATGTACAGCTCAACCTCCCCCCCTTCTCAATGGAGAGACCCTTAAACCCTGGGTAAAATGGATTCCTCTCCCCTCTTTTCACCCATCAGACATGCTTCAGTCATACAACATCATAAGGAAGGGCAAAGCTTTTGTCTTTTCCGTGTACATGGCCTTGGGGCTAATCACTGTTCACAATGCAGAGTAGGTGCTCAGACAATGTTTGCTCGTTGAATTCATTTCTTTCTCTCTCCAGTTCCTCCAGACAGGCAGCCTTGAGAAGACCAAGACACAGAGAATCAAGGAAATCCCAGAGAACACAGTGTTGACTCACAAGGCAGAATGTGCCAAATTAGTCTTGGCAAAGCTTTGTAGAACAGAGGGACAGAAAATTTTCCAGATAATGTTGAAAAACTAAAACAAGATGGAAGAGAGACAGAAGAGGCTAGAGGTGACCATCATACCTTGTCCACTGACAACAGATAGACAGGTATCTGGTGCCTTGTCTGCTGGGATCACACCTCCCCATCTCACTAAAAAGCTTGTACAGGTTCTGGGCCTAGAGGACCCTAGTCTATGAGATTAGTTCAAGACATCCTCTACTACCAGTTTGACTGAGATGGCTGTTGTATACACCCAAGTCTTCTCAATGTTGCTGAGCCTCAGAGTCAGAGAGCCACATGGGATGCTCTGGGTCACGAATCTGTCTTCTCTTTCAGTTACTCCATTTCAAAACATTGCCAAACTTCCCACTAGTCACCTTAGCTCCTTTCCCATTAAACAGCCAGTCCATTGTGTTTAGCCATATCCTGCCAAATAATTTTAAGAGTGTTTTATGCAAGTTGCAGATGACACACTATACAGATTACAAAAGTCTCTGCTCTATATAATAGGACAGGACTCTAATCTTTCGTTATTCTCTGTGTGACATATGATGAGGATATTTCTATGGATTTGGCCTGTTAGACTGGTGGTTCTCCATCCTGACTGTGTATTAGCATTCTGGAAAGCTTTGAAAACAATACTGCTGCCTGGGTCTCACCCTAGAACAATGAAACCAGAACTTGTGGGCATGGGGTCTAGGTGTCAGTATCTTTAAGAAGGTCTCCTGTCAATTTGAATGGGCACCAGAGAAGAGAATCTTTGTTCTAGTAAGACTGAAACTCTGGTAACATCTGGGATTCCAGGAAAATAGCTGGGGAGTCCCAGCAAACCTGTGCATTTTCCTATCCTGTCCTGTTTCTCATTTTGGGTACAAGTGATTTTTTTGTTTTGTTTTTAGTAAAATAAGTCAGCCTTGATGGGACAAGAAGGACACCAGAAGTACATCCAGCTATCTTCAGAGAAGCCAAAGCCAAACTCATTACCACTGAGTCAGATCCGACTCATAACAACCTTAGAGGTCAGAGTAGAACCACCCCATAGAGTTTCCAAAGAGCACCTTGGGGATTTGAACTGCTAACCTTTTTGGTTAGTAGGTGTAGCACTTAACCCACTACGCCAACAGGGTTTTCAAAGGAAGTCTTAACTAAATTCAGACCCAATCAAGAAAATGCAGGACAGAATTTCAAATTCTCATGGAATCCAGGTTTTCCGGAGCCACTGAGGCTGGATGAAATTCTTGCCTGGAGATAATCTTTAGACCTTAAATGAAAAATCTCCCCTGCAAAACAGTAGTTTAACATAACTAGTGAAGAATTGGAAACTCTGGTGTTGTGGCAGCTAAGAGCTAAAAGTGCTCACCGAAAGATCGGTAGCTTGAATCCACCAGGTACTCCCCAGAAACCCTAGAGGGGTTCTACTATGTCCCATAGGGTCACTATGGGTTGGAATTGACTCCTGTGGCAGTGGGTTTGGTTTTTTAGTGAAGAATGTTGGCCTTGTGCTTTGAGCTCTTTCAAGATCAGTCTATACGGGATCAAAATGACAACCACAATTTGAAAGATTAGATAGGAAACTTAGGGGCCAGTGAGCTACTGGGGAAGGAACAACTCAAAAAAGGGCAATGAGAATGATTACACAACTTGAAGAATGTCATGGATGTCTCTGAATCTCACATGGAATGATGAATCAGTGTATGTTCTCTGAATATTCTCAATAGCAATAACAAAAATAAATCATAAAACAAAAAGTTCAGACCAGTCATATCCCATGAGTTCAACTGTCTCATCAAATGCTGATTGACTGCCCCAAAGTGGTATGTTTCAGTAAACTGAGGCACAGTCACTTGGTGGCGCCTTCTGTAGCTGTTTTGTGACAACTCTGATGACTCTAGCCTGAGAAGATAGCCTGCTCTTCCATGAAAAAAACGTGCAAAACTATCTGTCCTGTGTGATTGCAGTTGTATAAAAACACACGTTTTTAAAAGCCTGCAAAGGAAAACACAAAAACCATCATAATCAGGGAATTTGGTGAGTTTTTGCTTTTCCTTTGAAACTTCTCTTCTATTGATGATCACACTTAAAAAAAAAATTGCAAATAAACAGAAGTCCACTCGGATCTCTGAGAGACTACCCATGCCTTTACCTGTCTGTCAGTGTGAAGGCAGGTGAGTGCGTGTCTCGGACCAGTCCCTCTACATCCCCGGGCCTTGGTCACCTCGTCTGCGGGCTGGACCAGAAGGACTGCCAAAACCGCCAGAACCACAGACGCTGATTTCAGGCTCTCACAGCACTGTCTCCACGAGACAAGTCAAGCAGATGTTACCCAGCATGCTGCCTCAGTGAGGACTTGGGGTTAAGCAGCCTCTGAAACAAGCTACCTCACCCCCTCACCTCCAGGGAACACCCTGGCCAAAGCTCTGCCCCTGCCTCTGCATCCTTCCATCCCACCTCCTCGCTTGCCAGCTTCCCATGGTCCCCTCCACCCACCCGTTACTGCGGGCCTTCTTCCGGACCGCCCCTACACAGTGAGCTGTCTGCCAGTTAACACAGTCAAGCTGCCACCTTCAAACAGCTCAGAAAACACCATCTGTTCTCAGGAGCTTTCCAGCTAGAGTGACCACCCACCACCCGCAGATGCTGGCAGCACTTTGGCCATCTGATGGGGACCATCCCTGAGTGCCTGGTGGCAGAGGAGGCTCTGGACGCAGGGGGACCAGCAGGGCTTGGCTTAGGGGAGCAAGGCACAGGACCATCCTGACACCTGTCTGCAGGAAGCGCTACAAGAAACCTTACAGGGTTTCTAATAGGATCTCTGGTGGTGCAGTGGCTAAGAACTCAGCTGTTAACCAAAAGGCTAGCAATTCAAACCCACCAGCTGCTACCGGGAAACACTACAGGGCAGCACTACTCTGGTCTGTAGGGTTGCTCTGAGTTGAAATCGACTTCATGGTGATGGGTTTGGATTTTGGTTCTCACCATTCAAAACTTACCTGGATCATGGTCCATGCTGGGTCACTGTCCCAGGAGAGATCCGAGCGCAGAGACCCACACAGCCCTGGACACCACCAGCTCAGGGCTTGAGAAAACTTGATAAAGTGTCTATCTGGAATACTTGTCTTTTGTGAAGTATCACGTAATGATGTTCTAATAGATTACTCACTGTGTGCTGACTGCTTCAGACTTGTTAACCCACCAAATGTCATCAGCACCCTGGAGGGGTAGGTACTATTATTACAAGCTTTTTTTGTTTCCTTAGACTTTGACAAGTTAAGTAATTTTCCCCAAACACACAGCTACTAAGTGGCAGACACATTGCCATTGAGTAGGGTCTGACTCACAGCAGCCCCAGAGGTCAGAGTAGAAATATCCTATAGAGTTGCCAAGGAGCACCTGGTGGATTTGAACTGCCAACCTTTTGGTTAGCAGACGTAGCGCTTAACCCACTACACCACGAGGGTTTCCACTGAGTGGTAAGACAACAGTGTGAACTACTGGTTCGGGATTCAAAATGTTTAGCTTTGTGTTTTGGCTCTGCCGCTTGACTGGCCACATGACATCGGGTGGGTTATTCATCTCTTGGAATGTCAGCTTGCTCTTCTTTAAAGCGGGTTCATAACTGCTGTTTTTCAGGATGGATGTGTAGGGATTAAATAACACAGACCATGCAGAGTGCTTAGCACAGTGTCTGGCACAAAGTGGGTGCTCAATAAATCATTTTTAGCCTGATCTGAAACAAGATCCCTTTTCCAAACGAAAAAAGAAACAAACTCATCATCACCGAGTTGATTCTGACTCATAGGGACCCTGCAGGACAGGGCAGAACTGCCTCATAGGGTTTCTGAGGAGTAGCTGGTGGATTCGAACTGCTGACCTTTTGGTTAACAGCTAAGTGCTTAACCACTGTACCACCAGTGCTCCAATTCCTCTTCCAGATGCTTGAAATTGACTTACTGTAGCATTGGGTTTCTTTGGATTTCCCTCTCCACAGGGATCTCAGAAGTGCTGGGCCTCCAGCCACCAGCATGGGCCTTCAAAAGCCCAGCCTTGCAGAAAAGCAACAGGGCTGCTGAATGCATCTCACTTCAGCATCCACCAGCTCCATGGTCATCTCCTTCTAGGTGGGTCACCTACTCTTGAGCTATCAGAGGAGCCCTGGTGGCCCAGACATTAACAGCTTGTCTCCCAACCAAAAGGCCAGCTGTTCAAACCAACCAGCTGCTTCTTGGAAACTCTATGGGTAGTTCTACTCCATCCTTTAGGGTCACTATGAGTCAGAATCAACTCAACAGCAAAAGATTGGCTTTTTTTAGCAGGATGTTATCAAACCCTTGGTTACCCAATATCAAGGGAGTGGAGTGGAGTAGGGAAAAGCCAACAATACACGTAGGCAAAAAGAAATGAGTACAGCTGCAAAGAAACACACCCCAAAGGAGAGTAGGGTAGTCTGAGGGCCTCCTAAAACCATGTGGCCTTATAGCCCACATTCTTCTGCCCCATGCTACCCAATCCCTTCCTCCAGTCAAATACAGATGAAAAGATTTTTGCAAAGCAAATAACCAGCTGAACTCTCTGCCTTGAGGTTGAAATGATCTGGCGAGTGAATAGGCCTTTTCCCTGCCCCAGCACCCAGGTAGGAAGAGGTGGCAGCATTCCCAGAAGTACTGAGAATCCTGTGAAAACTGTGTGGATTCGCTTGGCCCAGTGGTGGAGAATCAGCCAGTAAGTGCTGCAGGTGAAACATGTGTGCATCCACGTGTGTGTGTGTGTGTGTGTGTGAGAGAGAGAGAGAGAGAGAAAGAGAAAGAGATGTGAGATATATTAGTGATTTCAGAATTCAGGCCACAAGTAAACAAACTGAGGGGCAGGGGGACATCCCAGTGGAAAGGACCCCAGTGTTGTCCCCTCCCATGGGATCCTCCTCCAGAGCTCTGGCTTGGGGCATCCAGAGAAAAGGTAAGCCTTTCCCCCGAGACAGGCTCACGGTTCGTCACTCAGTGCTGGTGTGCCCATACTTTGCCTTCACTGGGGAATGAGGGTGGTGACGACAGCCAGCTCTCTCCCACGTGGGCAGCTCCAGGGGACTCCTGAAGATACTCTTTCCATTAACCTTTGACTTCAGAGCCCACGGGAGCTGGGCTTTTGGGAAAAGGAGGCTGATGGGTGTAAAATCATACTAAAAGAGTTTTTTTTTTTTCTGTTATATTTCACTCTGAGTCAGATTCGCGGGATGGTGACAGGAAGATGCTCTGAAAAGGGATGCATACCTTCTGCTTCTGTTCAGCCTTCTGGTGGAAGGGCTTACTCTCCCACTTAGCCTTCTAGAACATTCTACCATCAGACAGCCTCTCCAAATGGAATCTCCTTCCCTCCTGGAGGTCAGGTGTCTGTTCTCTTTCTGCCCCTTTAGACGTGTCTGGCCTTCTCTTAGCTGCAGCACACCGTGCTGCTGGCCAGCCCACCTCACTGTACTTCCTGGGAAGGCTTGCGTGGCCCGGCTTCCATGAGGTCCCATCCCAGAGAAGGAGTTCTCCACCTGGATGGCCAGGCCCTTTTCCATCCAATCTTTGTCTTCCTCCCCATTCTGTTCTCCCATCCACTCCCCTCTTACATCCTGCGTCCCTCACCAGACCACCCCCCTACACGTGGACTGGGGAGTAGAGAAGGTTGGTGGAGATGTGGGTGGGCTAAGTAGAAGGAGGAGGGAGAGGAGGGGAGGAAAGAGGAAGCAGTTCAAAGAGATGTGAAAACAAGGGATGGAAGAGGAAGAGGAGGCTGCTGCTTGGGGAAGCGGTCCGGACGGCAGAGTAGTCAGGTATTTCATAACATCTCTCATCCAGCAAAGACCCAGGATAACAGCTGAATCAGACATAGATGACAACTTTGGAGCCCTGAGGATCAAAGACAAGGCTGAAGACTTGAACCTATCATCAACTAGAAGGAGAGGCAGTGTTACAACACCTTCCTGCCTCCTCTAGTCACCTGCACCAGGGGCCTGAAGAGCAGCAGTGCCTCCCCCTCCTACTCCCTCTGGCCATCTGCACAGGGGCCTGAGGGCTGGTGGCACTTCTCACTCTATCCAGCCACCCCCATTGGGCTCCTTAGGGCTGATGGTGCCTCTCACTCCCTCCAGTCACCTGTGCTGGGGGCCTAAGGAATAGGTGTACTCCTATTCCCTACGGCTGCCTGCACTTGGGGACCTGAGGACGGGCTGCACAACTTCTGCTCCAACATGCAGTGGCAGACAAGGCACACCCTCCAGCTAGGCACCTGTGAACAGGTGACATCCTCCCTGCCTTGCCCCTCACATGGCCTCCACCCCCTCAACTAAAGGCCTGTGGTCACTCTGGATACCTTTATACATTCTTAACTGTCCAGAATCATTGGTGAGAGTTACTGTATCACCTGTCCCATGACTGGTGGCCTGGGGACCCCCACCCTGAGGCAGAACACACAAACAACACTCAACCCAGGAAGAATGCTTCCTGAACCCATGGCCAGGTGCTCAGTGGACAAATACATCAGCTCTCCAGAAATGCCGGCTACATCCTAAAGATGTAGCTAATTCACAAGACCCAGGAACAGAGTCGCACACTCAAACACCTAGTCACTGCCCTAGCCATCTGACAATAGGAAGTGAGAGCTTCAGTGCAGCCGGATTAGTGACCAGAGGACCAATCCTGCCCAGTCTACTCTGATACGTCAAAACCAAACAAAATAAAGTAAAAATTCAGGTTGTAACAAATAAATGTAAAAATATATTGATGCCTCAAAGACAACAGACAATAACAAATCACACGAAAAACCGGGCAAGATCCCTTCAGCAAATGAACAAAATAAAGAACCAGAAAGTTTCCGGAGCAAGAATGGCAATGAAACTGTCTGATAAAGAATTCAAAAGAGTGATATATAAGGCTCTCAACGAGATCAAGAAAGACATCAAGGGAAACAGGTAAAACCAAGGAAAAACATAGTCAAAGCAATAGAAGACCTCAGGAAAATAACGTTAGAATAAAATGACAGGATAAACAGACAAATAGAAGCTGCATAAAAACAACAACTAAAAATTCAAAATATTAGCAATAAAATTTCTGAAAGCACAGAAGGCTACAGAAGTAAAACTGAAACACTGGAAAACACGATCGGCAAATATGACAGTAAATCTCTCAACAGTAACTTGAGGGAAAATCAGAAAAAAAAGGAATGAAGAAAGCTTCAGAATTATATGGGTCAAGAGGAAAAATTTGCATGTTATCAGAGTTCTAGAACAAGGGGAAACAATGGAAAACAGAACTGTCAAAGATTTGCTGACAGAAAATGTCTCTGATATCAGAAAAGATGATAAGCTATCTATCCATCCAAGAGACTCAGTGAACTCTGTACAGGATAAACCACTCCCCCCCAAAGTTACCAAGATGTGTCATAATTAAACTTGCCAAAACCAAACACAAAGAAAGAGTCCTGAGAGCATGTTGGGAAAAACAGAAAGTCTCCTACACAGGGGAACCAGTAAGAGTAAGTTCTGATTACTTGGCAGAAACCCCATAAGCAAGAAGACGATGGCATGACATATCTAAAACCTTAAGGAAAAAAAAACTGCCTAGTGAGAATTACATATCCAGCATATTTTTCTCTCAAGTATAATGTCAAAATTGGGATAAACAAAGATTAAGTGAATTTAAAAAAAAAAATAGACCAAATTTACAAGAAATATTAAAGGGAATCCTTTGGATAGAGAACCAACATCATCAGACAGCAAGCTGAAGTTAAGACACGGGACAGCATCACCCAGACACTAACCAAGATTTTTAAAATTCTCAAAAAATAAAACAGCTAAAAGATTGATGGCAGGGAACTAGAGAAGTCAATCTGTAACATCAACACAAAAAAGATAGAGTAAACAGAGTAGTTATAGAACTTTCATATGGAGAGGAAGTCAAGATGATATCAAGAAATAAAATACCAGTTTAAGCATAGGAGGATAAAGGTATATTTCCACGTAACCACAAAGAAAGTTAACAAACCTGCTCATTAAAATGAAAAAGAAGGAAAACAAAGACCCATTAAACACAAAATCTACAGAAAAGAAATTTGAAAAAAAACCCGTGAATGGAAAAACTCAGTAACAAAGAAATGAAAAAAAAAAAAATCCATAAACAAACAGAACTCAGTACAGAAAATTCAGCGGAACAAAGAAACTCTCAACACCACAAAAAACAAATGCAACAGAATAGCAGTAGTAAACTTATACCTAAAGATAATCACACTGAATATAAATGGTTAAAATGCACCTATAAAGAGACAGACAGTGGCAGAATGGATTAAAAATTTTTTTTTAAATCTGTCAGTATACTGTCCACAAGAGATGTAACTTAAACACAAAAGACATAAGCAATCTAAAACTTCAAAGGTTGGATTCAAACTGCTTACCTTTGATTAGCTGCTGGCCTCTTAATTACTGCATCACCAGGGCACAACCCACAGACAGTCTCATAAAATAAACTAACATCCAAGAGGAATGTGCTATTTAGAATAATTATATGAGATCAAAAGGACAACATTTGCCAAAAAACAAGATGAGAAAGCAGGAAGTGATAGAAAATGAGTTGAAAAAAAAAAAAAGAAAAAAGAAAGAAAAGAAAAGAAACAGGGAAACTAGGATGGAAATAGGGACAGTGCTGACATGTTATGAGGAACACGGTCAATGTCACGGAACACTTGATGTGCAAACTATCAGATGGGAAGCTATTTTGCTGTGAAAGCTTGTACATAATGCACAACTAAATTAAAAAAAAAAAAGTAAAAAACTTGGATTGCCTTTGATCCTGCAGATCTTGACTCTAAGATTTACAGACTCTGGCTTTAATCATGTAATCTTTTTACTTAAAATTGCCATCTGCTTTTTCTTTATTGTCCTCCAAAGAGTTCTCAGGAGTCCTGGCAGTGCCAACAATGAAGCACGTGACTCAAAAGTCAAGCACTAACTTGACTCAGTATGCTGTCCACAAAAGGTACATCTTGAACGTGAAAACATAACCAGAACTTTAAATTGGTGCTAACTCGAAAGTGGATGGTTTGAATCCACCCAGGAACTCCTTGGGAGAAAGACCTGGTGACCTGATCCTATAAAGATTAACCAAAACCAAACCCATTGCCATCGATTTGATTCTGACTCACAGGGATCATATAGAGCAGAGTAGAGCAACAGCCCGATAGACTTTCCAAGGAGCACCTGGTGGATTTGAACGGCTAACCTTTTGGTTGGCAGCCATAGCACTTTAACTACTAGGCCACTAGGGCTTCCTAAAACTATAGGGATTGGCTCTACTCTGTCACACAGAATCATGATAAGTTGCAAATCAACTTGATGGCACCTAGCAACAAGTCCTAATAAAGATCTCAATCCAGACAGACACTATCTATAGCTTATTAGTAAGTGAAAAAAATCCCACTGCCGTCAAGTTGATTCCAACCCCTAGCAACCCTATGGGACAAGGTAGAACCACCCCATACAGTTTCCAAGGAATGGCCAGTTAAAAAAAAGCAAGGTAGGAAACAGAAAATATAATAAATAAAGCTCGATATGCTGAATCAGACACAGGCATATGCACAGAAAAGTGTGAAATGTGCACAAACAGAATGGAAACACGGCTTGAATGTAAGCTCTTGAAGGGCAGGAATTTTTTACTTTTTTATTCTATCCTCTGTTGTATTCCCTGTGCCTCAAATGGGCACTCAACCAATACTTACTAAATGAATAAACAGAATGGAAAGAAAAGAGATACAGGAGAAGGTGCCTTCTTAGTTTCCCTGGGGGGATGGGAGAGGAAGGACAGTAGGTATGTAGCTGGAAGTGGGAACTCAATACCACTCTGTATTGAGTGACTTTTTCACCTAGAATGTGTAATAGCTTTTTAAAAAAGAAAGAAAAACAATCAGAAAAAGGCAAGAACAAGAAAGCAAGATACCATGGGGAGATAAACAGGCTGGATAAGTGTCAAGTTCAATCGAAGGTCTTACCCAGTTACAATAGGGGATCACACAAAGACTTACCTAGAGCATTAATATGGAAACCTCGGTGATGCAGTGGTTAAGTGCTAGGGCTGCCGGCTAAAAGGTCAGCAGTTCCAATCCATCAGGCGCTTCTTGGAAACTCTATGTGACAGTTGTATCCTGTCCTATAGGGCCATCGTGAGTTGGATTTGACTCAACAGCAGTGGATTTGTGGGTTTTTGGATTTAGAGGGCTAATAGTACCTTCTCCTTCACTTTCCCAGGAGTGAAATCCTCTGTGCACACACAGCATCCCTGCAGAGCGTCTCTGCTCCTGATTGTACTCCGCTACCCTGCAAGCCCTCAGTGTCCCCATTACATACACAAATGCAGCTCCCATAAATAGCACAGCCGCTTACTGGATCCTGGAGCAGCAGGCTTCGCTCAGTCAGCCCTCTGACACCCGTCTGCCTCCCGGGAAGGCCTCACCACCTCTTCCCCACTAAGCAGATTTCACTGACACCTTTGGAAATCACAGGCACTCTGGGAGAGGGAAAGGCCTTTTGCACTTAACTGGAGCCAGTTCCGGGGACAACAAGCACTCTTCTACTCCGGCAGTATCCCTCCATGTCCAAGGTCAGCGCCTCCTCCAGAAGTGAGAGGAGGCATAGGATAGAAAGAGAATTCGTTTTTTTCTTCGACTGTTTGGGCCAGGAAGTTTACAGGAAATCTCATCACAACCTTGTGCAAGAGATGAGATCACCTGATTTGACAGAAAGTGGCTCTCAGATAAGGAGGTGGAGATTGCCTCCTGACCTGTCTGTCTCTAAAATACAGCTCTCTCCATTTCACTCCATTACCTCCCTACACTGTACGACATTTGCAGCTTACAGACTGCCTCACATAAATAATCTCATTTTATTCTCATAGCCCTGAAATCGAGGAGTTATGCTTAATTTCCATTTAACAGACTGGAAAGCTGAGTTTCAGAGACGGGAACATAGGGGCAACATGGTTCAAGAAAAAGAGGACCGGACAAGGAGCAGAAAGGCCTGGATCCCACTCCTTGAACTTGGGCGAGTCATGCGACCCCTCTGGTCCTCCATTTCTTCTTCTGCAACATACAGTGATAGACTAGATCGTCTCAAGTCCCCAGCAGCTCAAGTAGGCTATCATTTTATCAGACCTCTCAGCATTCCTTGTAACTTTAGAACTGTAGTTCCACGGGGGAGCCACCAGAAACTTAGGGATGTAAGTGGCCTTGGCAGGACATTTACATTTGTTCCTATGCTGAAGTTCACACTTCTAAGTTTATGTAGCTACAACGTCTTCATCATAATAACACTGCTTCCAGCACGCCATTAACATTCCCACGGGAAATGGAAATGCCAAATTGTTAATAGCACCTCAGAGCTTTGCAGCTCAGGCTATCACGCCTTCAGTGATTTTTTATCATATTTAAATTTATTAAAATATCAACCTTTTAAATGTTAGAACTTGGGAACTCCCAGCCAGTGTCTGGAAACACTGATGGTGGTGTGGTGAAGAGTTAAGGCTGCTCACCAAAGGGCGAGGCAGAAAAAACTCTGTCCACTGGAAAGAAGTCAGCCTGCATGTACACGGACTTCCCTGAGCTGGTGAAACCTTTTAAAAATGCAGCTCTGCCTGTCTGCCCTTGGTGGGGTGGTGGCAGATGACCTTCCCTTTGTTAATAAGAATTGCCAGAAATAGTGGCAGGCCACTGGTGACTTAAATAGAGCATCGGTCCAGACCAAATGTAGGGAGAGGCCCATGGCTCTTGCCTTAGGCTAGCTTCTCTAGAGAAGCAAAACTAGTAAAGTATATAAACATATCTAGAAAGAGAAATTTATATCAAGGAAACAACTCACAGGGCTGTAAGGCTATAAAGTCCCAAGTCTGTGGGTCAGGATAGAGACTTTTTCTGATTCACATAGTCGCAGAGGCTAGCAAACCCAAGATCTGCAGGTTGGAAAGCAAGGCTCTTGTTCACAGGCTCTGACGATCTAAGAATCCCAAGATCAGCAGGCGAGACTTCAGGTAAACTGCTGGCTCAAGCCCCAAGAACTGTCAGTCAGATGAACAGCAGCCAGCTGCAGGATCCAAGACAAGCAAAAACCCCCAAGCCCTACCAGACCATCCACTGACACTCAGTGCAGGCCACATGCCCAAGGAAACTCCTCCTCTACCAACTGGCTGCTCACCACAGATTCTATCATGAGGGTGATCATATTGTTAGAGTTAAGAGGGAGACTACCAACAGCAGGAAAAAACAAAAACGGCTCCAACGTTTATACACCAAAAGAGTCAGAGAGCACCTGATGGCCAGGACAAAGGACTCACATTTACCAGCCAGAGAAGACAAAGACATCAGTGTTGCCTGCCAAAGGGACCCAGTGGCCAACCCATAAAATAATTCAAGCCACCAGAAGGGACCAGTGGGCAATAAGAACAAAAATTGCACAGTATATAAACCCTGGAGAAGAAAGGGCATGAGGCTCTCCCACCTTTTCTCACAGAAGCCAGCTTGGCGTTCCTTCAACTCTGCCATCCCCTATTAAAACTCCTTCACACGCTTAGCTTTCTGTGTATGCATCTGTTTGAATTTTTCCTCACACTGAAGATAAGGGCTGAGGGATGATTTTCCAGCAACAGTATCAAACCTCACAGGTAAATGACCACAACATCACAACAGCCAGAATACTGGGAATCATGGTACAATCAGGTT
This sequence comes from Heterohyrax brucei, assembly GCA_028571685.1. Taxonomy (NCBI): domain Eukaryota; kingdom Metazoa; phylum Chordata; class Mammalia; order Hyracoidea; family Procaviidae; genus Heterohyrax; species Heterohyrax brucei. The sequence continues at coordinate 82,789,745 of CM053157.1, read as the reverse complement.
GAGACACAGTCTTAACCTTCACAGCCCCCATGTGTGGCACAAAACCTAGGAAAGAGCAACGACACCACTCTTGGTGAGGCAATGGGTGTGAGTGGGAAGAGAATGGGCAGGCTCAGCTTGAGTCTGGGTCCTTTGTCACTTGTGTTTCTGTAGTGTTGGGCCAGTTACTTAATCTCTCTGAGCTTTAGTTTCCTCACCTATTCACATAAACCAGAGACTACATCAACATGAAACCAGAAGAACTAGATGGTGCCCAGCCACCACCCAAGACTGCTTTTACAGGGAACTCAACAGAGAGTCCCTAGTGGGGCAAGAGGAATGTGGGACACCATATTCAAACTCTAGTAAAAAGACTATACTTGATGGCCTGACAGACTGGAGGGTCCCCAGAAGACATGGCTCCCAGATTATCCGATAGCCCAGAACTGAAACCATTCTGCAAGCCAGCTCCTCAGACAAAGATTGAAATGTTCTGTAAGACATAAAATGATACTGGTGAAGAGTGTGCTCCTTGTCTCAAGTGGATACAGGAGACTAAGTTGGAAGCTTCTGTCCTGAGGTGAGATGAGGGGGCAGAGGGGACAGGAGCTCGTTGAATGGACATGGGACATACAGGGTGGACAGGAGGAGTGTGCTGTCACAGAGTAGGGAGAGCAGCTAAGGTCACATAGCAATGTGTGTGAGTTTTTGTATAAGAAACTGACTCAAATTATAAACTTTCATTTAAAGCACAATTAAAAAAAATAAAAACTATAAAAAGAATTTTAAAAAAAGATGCCTAAGGTTGCACTCTCCTAGAAGCAGATCCAAAGAGAAGATAGCAGTGTAAGAACGGCACCTGGGAAGATCCCAGGAAGCCGTGGAAGGAAGGAAGGGAAGTTATACAGGGATGGGAAAGAAGCCACAAAGGGGTTGTCACCAAGCTGGTTATCACTGGGCACAGCTGGAACTCAATCCTGCTGGGGATCTTTGGAAGACAGTATAGAAGGTGTCTCAAGATCATCCCACCCACCACTGCCAGCCACTGCCTTCAAGTCGATTGTGACTCATAGAGACCCTATACGACAGAGTAGAACTGCTCCATAGAGTCTCCAAGGACTGCCTGGTTATTCGAACTGCCAACTTTTGGTTAGCAAACATAGCGCTTAACCAGTACACTACCAGGCTTTCCTATCCCACTCAAAGGGTGAGAAATTGGGGTACACAACCTCAACTCCTGTTGGTTATTGGCTAGGGGTGCTCCCAGAGGCATTAGTTTCCCAGTGTCTGGCCTTCCCCATGCGCTGGCTAATTTACTTCTAGGGTTGGACATCCTTACGTGTGTGAAGAAAATTATGATTGGAAACATTCACTGAGTGACTAATAGAGTGTTGTTTTATAAGTATCAGCTCAACTAACTCCAACAGCACTCTTAAGAGACAGGTAGTTTTACCATTCCCATGTAGCAGATGAGTCATTGAGGAACAGAGAGACTGAGAAAATTGTCAAACGTTATTCAGCTAGTAAATTGTAGAGCAAAGATCTGAACCTCGGTGATCTAGCTCTGGAGTACTTGGGGCAAATCGCTAACACGCTCACTCGCTAATCAAAAGCGTAGGAGAGTGAATCTACCTAGAGATGCCCCAGAAGAAAGCCCTGGCAATCCACTTCCAAAAAACCAGCTTTTGAAAACCCTGTGGAACTCAGTTCTCCCCTGGCACACACAGAGTGACCAAGAGTCAGAACTGACTCAACAGCAGCTAAACTTGTACTATTCTACTGCTGGAGCTTGCACAGTTAACAGTTACACTAGGCTACGTCTCTACAAAAACTGAAAAAAGCCTCTCATTGGTGGCTACACAGCACAATCAAAGTGTCATCTCCTGGGGATGCTGTCTGTACCCCAGGATTTCTCAAAGAGGAGACCTCACTGCTTTGACGAAACTGTCCTGATCCAACATCTGGCCTGTAGATCCAGTCCAGAACCCTGCTTCCGTCAGTCCTCACAATGAAGGTGAATCCATCCCTAGTGGTGAATAGACACGCACTACCCAGCTCCAGAGACTGGTGTCTAAACCAGGCTGTTAATTTTTGCTGAGCAATAACTGTCCTAAGGAGCGTCGGTGGCTCAGTGACTAAGCTGTCAACTGCTAAGCAGAAGGCTGGAGGTTTGAACCACCAGTGACCCGCTTCTGCAGACTGTTGTTGTTAGGTGCCACCTCCAGTTGGTTTTGACTCACAGTGACCATACATACAACAGAAGGAAACGCTGCCCGGCGCTGCCCAGCCCACACAATCATTAGAGTTGAGCCCGTTGTTGTAGGCAATATGTCAATCCATTTTATTGAGGGTTTCTTTTTCTTTTTTGCTGATCCTCTGCCTGACCAAGCATGAAGGCCTTCTTCAAGCACTAGTCCTCCTGATAGTTAACATGTCCTGACTTTGCTAAACAAAGTCCTGCCCTTCTTGATTCCAAGAAGCACTCTGGCTGTAAAGATGACAGGCTTTCAGAAAAGCCTGTAGGGCAGTTCTACTCTGTCCTGTAGTGTCACTACAAATCGGAGTTGATTCCACAGAGTGCAATAACTTTCCTTGGAACCCTTACTCTTGAGTTCTTATGCTCAGTAGCAGTTAGAATCAGAAGTTTGCCTGAAAACCATGGGTTCAGAAAGAAGAGAATCAGGATTCGTGCCTGATAGCTAGGGATACGCTTCCTACTTGTTCCTGCCTGGAAGACAATAGCTATGAAGGTTCTGGCCAAGCCTTCCTCTCCCAGCAGCAGTGTTCAGATATAGTAACCCAACATTTCCCCCTGGATCTGTATTTTCTCAGATTCCATGGTCAACCTAGTCCCTGATGCTTACTAGCTACTGCTTCATGTAAGTGACTTGTTGCTTTTAATCAGGCTGCAGCAGAACACATAGTTCTGGGATACTTTTTGTAAGGTGACTTGGGGGGGGCATTGTTGGTTTAGTGACAGAGTTGGTGCGCTTCATGCAGGTGGCATTCTGAGTCGTGCATATTATGAATAGCCACCACCCACCTGTCAATGGAGGCTTTGGTGTTAATGTGATGTGGAACAGTTTGCAGCTGTGACAAATAAATCTCAAAATGGTCCATCTTCAGACTAAGGGAAACAAAGCCTGAGGATTTTACCTTAGGAGAGACAGTAACTGAGAACATGGGACCCACTGGGAGAGAATGAAGGTGAATCCATGGGGGAATCAAGCATGAAGAGCACCAAGAGCAAAATCAAGGAACCCTGAGATTTCAGAAACAGGAAGATATTTGCTGGAAGTCAGGAGGAAGCAGAGCAGATACCAGCCTACTGGTCTTCCTCTGATAAGTAGGAGGTATCTCTAGAGACTGGACTGTGGCATGGTCTTAAGAGAGTAAGGAGGGCACAGCTGCCGTAGGGAGCAGGTGAAGGAGTTGACTGGGGACACAGAGAGGACTGACAAGCACGGGCTGTTTTCTTCTAGCCTGACAGCTGCTCACCATCAGTGGACCAGATGGAATAATGAGGTAAGATTCTCTCAGCACAGAAGCTACACTGTGGAAGCAAGGCAGGATTTTTTGACATAGGATGTGTTCCTCTGAACCACTAGAGGACTGCTGGGGCCTGATAGTGTACTTGGTTATCAGAGTGGATGAAGAAGCTCCCAAATGATGTGGTTACAACCAGGAGTGGGCCTGCCTGGAAACATCTTCAGTTCTGGGCCAGGAGTAAAAACGGCAGGTCATATCCCAGATGTCTAAATATTTACAAACTTTAAATTTCGCTATTCCCACAGATGGTTTGCATTCCCAGCCAGGGCCTTGGAGGGATGGACAGAAGGACAGATGGGTGGATGGGTGGGTGGATGGGTGGATGGGGGACGGACAGGTGGATGGGGGATGGGTGGACAGATGGATGGACGGGTGGATGGACAGATGGACAGATGGATGGGTGGGTGGATGGGTGGATGCATGGGTGAGTGGGTGGATGGGTGGATGGATGAGAGGGTGGGTGGACAGATAGAAATTTTCAGACAGAAAAGTGAGAAGATGTTTTGTCCCTCCGTGTTTATGTTTATTGTTGTTATTGTGTGTCATTGAGTTGATTGTGATGCATAGGACCCTCTCTGTTGACATTTTAAATGTGCACTTTTTAGACTCCCATAAACTGTGGTTTTAAAGTGAATAAATTTCTCTCTAATTCATCTCTTTTGTAGACTTGAAAGCTTCCACGGATTGGTTTTGCTTGAAAGGTAAGCCATCAAGTCTACATCTTTCTTGATGGAGCTACCATTCATGTCTTTTTGCTATCGCAGAGCCAACTGGAAATCAGAAAAGTAGACAGGAAGAGAGAAGACAGTAAAATGATGGGTGACACAGAGTGCAGTTCTACTTGTCTCTCTAACAGAGCCTCAGAGACACGCAGTCCTCCCCAGGCCAGCACGCCAGTTTCCACTTATTATTCACAAGCATTGCATGAAACCACAGGAGCCACTTACACTGAAAGTGTCCCCTCCCTTGTGAACATAAAGGAGAGAAGTGCTTTCTTAAAATTGTCACATTGTGGGGAAGGCATTTGGCATGAGCATCTCTTGATTATGGTGGTCTGGAAGTGTGGAATGCCTGCTAAAGTCAGTTCATCTTCCTCTGACTCAGTTTACTCATGTGTGAAATGAGGATAATCAGAAATGTCTTCTTATTCTCACAGAAGGGGTCTCTGGATGTGCAAATGGTTGGTGCTCACCTGTGGACTGAAGGCTGGTGGTTTGGTGGTGCCCAGTGGCACCACAGAAGATGGATGTGACAATCTGCTTCAGTGAGTATCACAGCCAGCGGGACTGTTACTAATAACAGAGGGGGTGGCTCAGAGTTGGAACCGACACCATGGCAACAGGTTTAGTTCGTTTTTTTCCGCATATAGCATGATGAGGACCAGACCGGAAGTCATATATGGGAGAGTTTTACAAACTCTGAGACAATATGAGCAAATCTGAGTGGCAGCTGCGGTGTAAGATACAGCCCACCCACGTGACAGGAAAAGGTGAGTTAAGGCATTCTGCTGCTAACTAAAAGCTTGGAAGTTCGAATCCCCCCAGAGATGCATTGGAAGAAAGTCTTGGTGAGCTCTTTCTGAAGAAGCAGCACTGAAAGCCCTACAGGGCACAGTTCTCCTCCGACAAATGTGGGTCACCATGAGTCAGAATTGGTTTTTTCACCTGCTTACACCTTCAGGAACCCCTGGCCCTTCGAGACAGCCTCAGCAGCTTCTTTGTGAGGGAATCTTTTTCATTTTTGTAGTCTACAGCCAACCTGCAGGCAGCCCGCTTCCTTTTCTTCCTCCTTCCTCTCACCTCCTGTTCACAGGAACACAGTCTGCAGACTTTTCCTTCCACTTGAGCACTGGGTTTCCGCCGACTAGCCGAGCCAGGGTCAGCAGACTGGTGAGCTGCAGAAAACCATCTCTGTGTGTGAGAAATAGTGGAGGTCAGCACGACAGCCAGGCACTGCCATTGTCCCAGCCCCAGGGGTCAGTGGTCAGGTTAATGCAGCCTGCTCAGGGAGGACGGGTGTGAACAAGGAGAGCAAAGCCCTCTGCTCCCGGAGGGCAAAGTGCCAGCCAGGATTTCCCCTGAGAGCGCATCAATTCCAGAACCACTCAGCCAGGCTGCTGAGGCCCTGTGGTCGCTGACCGGCAATGGGGCATGTTGGCCCTGGGGAAAATGCACCAGGGTGAAAGGCAGTGTGACAGTTTAGCTGAGATAAGAGAAGAGGAGGGAACATCAGAAGGCCTGCCCCTGCCCCTGCAGAAATAAAGCAGAGGCCGGTAACCTCCCCTTTCTGTGCAAAGTGCAACTCCCGTCAGCTGCACAGAGCCCTCTGGCTCTCCTACAACCCCTACCACTGTCCCCACTCCACTGCTCAATCCCCCCACCTGTTCCCTAAGAAAGGGTCTCAAAATCACACACAGAGGCCCCAGTCATCAGTTACTAAAGCAGCAAAAGGCTGGAGAGGCTACCAGCCCATGGTTACCAGCTTTTACACCACCAAGGACTCCTCTTACGCTTCTGCCCTCAGGGATCCCACATTTTGGAATATTTTAGAATAGCATAGTTCCCTTTATTGAGTAACTACTCCTCACTTCTTTGGGTCATCCATTAGGCTTCTTAGCTTTCCCTTATTAACCCATCTCACTCCAACAATACCTCTGGGAGATTAAGTATGAATATCTCTGTATTACAGATGAAAAAGCTAAGCCTAGGAGAGGTTTGTCCGCCCCAAATGTCACAACTGGAACTGAACCTAGGTCAGTGTGGTTTCAAGGTCTCCCACACTGCCAGCATTCCAGAAGACATAATGCATGCTCTTAGCAATTCTGCTGCTAGGTGTGTACCCACAGAAAACCACGTGTCATATGATTCCACTTAAGTAAGATGTCCAGAATAGGCAAATACATAGAGCCTGAGAGCACATTAGTTGTTGCTTCGGGCTGGAAGGAGGTGGGGAACCAAGGAAGTCTTCATTAAAGACTACAAGGTTTATTTTTAGAGTGATGAGAATGCTCCCAAACTAACCTTGGTGATGAGTACATGTATCAGGAAGACACTAAAAACCACTGAGAGAGAGTGAAGGAGAGAGAGAAGAAGAAGAAGAACTGATGCTTTTGAATTGTGGTGTTAGAGAAGAACGTTGAATGTACCACAGAGTGCCGAAAGAACCAACAGATCTGTTCTGAAGAAGTACAACCAGAGTGCTCCTTGGATGCAGAGGTGGTGAGACTGCATCTCACACGTTTTGGACATGTTGTCAGGAAGGATCAGTCAGTGGAAAAAGGACATCGTGCTTGGCAGAGTGGAAGGTCAGCAGATAAAAGGAAGACCCTCAACGAGATGGATTAACACAGTGGCTGCAACAATGGGCTTAAGCATAAACACAACTGTGGACACGATGTGAGACCAGGCAGTGTTTCTTTCTATTGTACGTAGGGTTGCTTTGAGTCAGAATTGACTCGATGGCACTTGATGGATTGTATGGCCTAAGCCAGGCAAGTGCCATCGAAAGGTGAAGTGGGGAAGGGGGAAGGGGGAAGGGGGAGGAGGAGAGGGGAGAAGGGGAGAGAGGAGAGAAAGGGAGGGAGGGACAGAGGAAAGGAGGAAGAGACAAGAGGGAGGGAGGAAGGGAGGGAAGGAGGGAGAGAGGGAGGGAGGGAGGGAAGGAGGGAGAGAGGGAGGGAGGGAGGGAAGAAGCTTGCTCCTTACTGAGAAGGTAGCACAGTTCTACAACATAGTAAAATTCTACAACGCTCAACTCTTGAGGCTTGAATGGAAAGGCAGAGATGGACTTTGCCTCTTGTGGACAGAGAGGCTTCCCTTGCACTGATGTCACAGCTGCAGGGACCCATCTGTTCTGTGTGTGCCAGAGGCTGCTCAGCCGAAGCACTGAAAGGAGAGCTAGGTGATGATCTGCTGCCCTCTCCTAGAAGAGATTCCCTGGGTGGTTCCAACGATTGATGCCACTGAAAGGTTGACCATTTGAGTCTATCCAGAGGTGCCTCAGAAGAAAGGCTTGCTGACCTCCCACTGGAAAGACCGGCTGTGGGAACCCTTACAGGGGGACCCATACATGGGTCCCCTTGAGTGGGAATCCACTCAGTGGCAGCTGGTTTGGGTTTTGTTTGTTTGTATTGGCATCTCCCAAGAGGATAGAAGCTAGAGACAAGGATTGGTGTGCACTCCAGGACCAGCTCTGCTGTCTTTGGAAACTGCGGGAGAACCAGAGAGGCTTGTGGGAGAGCTAAGAGAAGGCCAGACTCCTGTGATAATGAAAACTTGGCTGTTTCTAAAGGCAGTGGGAGGGGTTGGACAATTCTGATGTATTTCTTCCCAACTAGGAAGCATCTGCCAACACAGGGATGCTTTTCTAAAAACAACTGGGAGATAGAAAGCGGCAGGAAAAAACTTAAGAAGTGAAAATACAAAATGAAACAAAATACCAAACAAGGTGGTATCATCATGGTAAGCAAGGCAGCAGAGTGGTTGCTATGAACTTTTCATCCATTATCTCATTTTAAAGCTCACAAAGAAGGTGTTACTTTGTTTATTTTTGTTTTGCGGAAACTGAGGGTTACACATATTGCACTGGGCAAATCTGCTGTGAAAATCCTCTTTAAAGTGTTGAAAAGCAAAGATGTCACTGAAGATTAAGGTGAGTCTGACTCAAGTCACGGTGTTGCCAGTCACTTCATTTGCATGTGAAAGCTGGGCAGTGAAAAGAGGACAGAAGCAGAACTGATGCCTTCGGAGTAAGGTGTTGGCAAAGAATACTGAATATACAGGAACTGCCAGAGGAACAAAGAAATCTGTCTTGGAGAAGCACAGCTGGAGAAGGCTCCTGACAAGTCAGGGTGATGAGACTCCCCTCACATACTTCGAGCCATTATCAGGAGGCATCTGTCACTGGAAAAGGACCCCGTGCTTGGTAAAGCAGAGGGTCAGCGAAAGACAGGACTGACACAGCGGCTGCAACAATGGGCTCAGACACAGCAACCACTGTGAGGACAGTGCAGGACCCGGCAGGGTTTGGGTCTGTTGCATCCAGGGTTTTTGCTCTGAGTCAGAAATGATTCAACGGCACCTACCAGTGACAACAACGTCACATGAGCTCCTGTGACTTACACATCATCTGAAGACGCTGCAGCATTTGAATCCATTTACATCTTGTTGCCCAGGGAAGAAGGGGACTAGCCCTTAGACTGGAACATTGGTTCGTGGGAAGAGGCAGTCAGGTCCTTAACAGGGATGCAGGAAGGGTGCAAGGAGAGCTGGGTCTCCTTACAGCTGAGACTGTCATTTGAGCCGGAGAAAGGAGGACCAGAGAATTGAACATAATCCTCTAGTGGTCATCTGCTCTGGTCAGACTACAGCCGAAACAGAGGGACCCAGGTCACCAGAAATCCACAGAGGGGGACCAGGATGGAGAGGAGTCAAGGAGTCAACCATCCCAAGAGAAAAACCATGGAAGAAGTAGAAATTGTTCACTCTGGAAAGGAGAGCATGGAGGCAAATTGGAGGGACCTTTAAATATCTGGGAAACTCTGGTGGCGTAGTGGTTAAGAGCTACAGCTGCTAACCGAGGTTGGGCGTTCAAATCCACCAATTGCTCCTTGGAAACTCTACAGGGCAGTGTGCTCTGTCCTATAGGGTTGCAATGAGTTGCAATTCACTAGTTAGCAATGAGTTTGGTTTGGCCTGCGTTTTATATGTCTGAAGATCTATCTTATGGATGAGGATGTAGATGGAAAACAGGCTGTCTAGAACTCTATTAAAAGGCCACATTTTATAGTCCAACAGGCTGGAGGGTCCCCTGAGGACACAGACCCCAGACTCTGTATTAGTCCAGAGCTGAAACAGTCCTGAAGCCAACTCTTCAGACTGAGATTGGATTAGACTATAAGACAGAGTGATGCTAGCAAACAGTGCGCTTCTTGACTTAAATATACACATGAGGTCCTCTGAGCAGCAACTGTCCAGAGGTCCAGATGAGAGGGTGGAGGGGAATAAGAGCTGGCTGGCTGGATACCAGAAGTACAGGACGGAAAGGAGTGTGCTGTCATGAGGTGGGCAGGACAGAGCTGCATAGTGATGTGTATGCGGAATTTTGTTTGGCAAATTGACTTGGACTGTAAACTTTCACTTAAAGCATGGTAGTATATAAAAAGAGAAAAAAATACAGGCTGTCTAGTTAAATTTGCATCTAAGACAAGTGACAAATTCTCAAGTGTAATGCTTGGGATATACTTATGATACTTGGGAAACACTTGTGTTACTTGGGATATACTACTACTGCCCTACATTTAATCTAGCCCCCCACCCTGGAGGCCTTTAAATGGGAGCTCCTGATCACTCATTCTGAGGAAGTAGTCTCCAGGGTTGGGAAATACTCTAGCAGAGACTTGTCTCAGAGGAACTCTTGGTTGGAAACTGGGCTTCTACGATCTCAGTATGCCCTTGCCCTACTTTCTTCCGGCTTCCACTCCACAGCAATTAAGTAATAAAAGGTAGAGGGAGAAAAAATTCTTAACAACAGTCTGGGTGCTGTGCTGGGTATGGTGGACCGGCGGGCACCCCTTCTTGGTCCAGCAGCAGAACGCTCTACCAGAACAGCTGGCACTGACTGATGGAGGAGGATAGAAAACATTTTTGATTCAGTTGCTAGTAGAATTCCTTTTTGGTGCAAATTGATTGACGTGTCTGCAACTGGGGAGAATAGCAGTGACTTTTCTGCCTCAGGGCATGTACCATAAGGTATGGAACACCCTAAAATGATAAATCTGGTTTATCCAGCGAAAGCTATCTTCTGCTTCTCTGCGGCTGTGTTTAGTCGTACTGACACTTCTTGTTTGAGTGTCCTACTGCCAAAATTTCTCCTCTCGTTGTTTGGAACAGACTGTCACTGACTCACCAAGGACTGTAACATGGAGGCCGTTGATATGCCAGAAGAGACTGATGATCACTCACGCTGTTACCTCAGCGTCAGGTCTGTCAGGATCTCTGACATCACGTCCAAAATTGTGCCTCGTAAAGTGTCTAGAGTCTTTGGTCATTAGCTAGTCTTTCAGTGATCATGTGTGGTCTCCAGAGAATTATAGGGTGTTTGTGATGAGTTGGAATGGACTCAGTGGCATTTTTTTTTTTTTTTCTCAAAGTAGGGTGTCAAGGTCTAGGGCTGGTGACTAGATTCAGCCCTCAGGCCAGAGCTCTCAGCAGCATAGAACAGGTTCTCCCTGTCCTTCTCCCGAGTCTTCTGTGTCTCCCTCCCTGACTTCCACCTTCAAAACAAACAAAACAACAGAAGACAGGAAAAGTGTGGGAACAGCATGGAAAGTTGTCTCGCTCAGGCCTTCTAGCTGGGTACAGGCCTTCCAGATGAGAGTGATTCAACAGTAAGACATAACTTACTTAGAACTAACCTGTCCTTGAAGTTCATGTATTTTGCTGTCAGCCACCTTTGTTCTAAGCCTGTATATAAAGCCACCTTGACACAATGCAGGTGTGCAACTGCTGGATGCTATACCTGCCTCCCACCACTGCATCAACAAACCTGTTATGACTACAACTGTTGTGCCTCCATTGCTAAGTCTGCTCAAATCCCGGATCAATATTCCTGGCTTGAGTACCTGCTTCTTGACAGGAATATAAGAAAATGAATGCAAATACTTGTGGAGGAGTGTGCCCTGGTTGCACAGTGGTTAAGCGTTTGGCTACTAACCAGAAGATTAACAGTTCATATCCACTAGCTACTCCTGGGAAACCCTGTGGGGAAGTTCTATTCTCTCCTGTTGGTTCATTATTAAGTCAGAATCAAGTCAATGACAACAGATTTGGTTTTGAGGTTTTGGTGCCTTGGAACAAGCCATCTCCTTAGCGATTTTAATTTCTTATTTAGGGTAAAGTTTCCTAGAGGACATGGAGTTGGCCATCTCTTTTGAACAGTGGCTCCCTCGGGATAGCCCAGGTTTAATCAGATGCTCACTAAATATTCCCTGAGGTGCTGCATTTCCTTCATCATTCTCTTCTTCATCGAGATTAACTAGGTAAAAACCTCAAGCATTACTCAAATTAAGTAAGACTAGATAAAATCTCATTTTAATCATTGTCAAGTGGGGCAAACTTTAATATGGCCTTTCTTTTCACAGCAAAACTGAACTTAAGGTGGAGAATTAACTGACACAGTAGTGCCTGGATCTTATACCGGGATTTTCAGTGACTAGGGTGTCACAGTATTCTAGCAGAGAGCCATGCTTTCACCAGTAGTTCTTGATAGGTACCCTGTCCCCTCAGTCAGACCTGCAGGGAGATCGTCCATTCCTCCTTTAAAAATGTTCAGGGTCTTGTACTTCCATCATGGACACAGCCAGTGTGTGTTGAATGAATCAGTTAGAAATAGAGAAGACAACAAAGACCTTGGAAAAAGAAACATCCTGGGTCAACCTCTGGCTCCCCCATCCATCAGCTGATGAACTTGGGCAAGTTTTTAATCCAAGCCTCAGTTTCCTTATTTGTATCAGGCCAATCAACCACATCTCATCCAGGGTTCTAGTGAACTGAAAACAGGAGGATGGAGAGTCCCTCAATAAATGGCAGCTGTTATTAATTTAGCTGCCAAAACTGTACTGGCATGATGGTTAAGTGCTACAGTTGCTGACCAAAAGGTTGGCAGTTGGATACACCAGCCACTCCTTGGAAACCCATTGGGGCTTTTCTACTGTGTCCTATAGGGTTGCTATGAGTGAAAATTGACTCAATGGCAGTGGGTTTAATTTTTCCTTTTTTTCATTTGCATTTGTGCAAAACATACACAACAAGAAACATCACTTGGCACCAGGATTTTCTAACTTTTCATGCAGTGCCTCTCAGTTTGGCACAAAGATCCAGATGGATCATCTGAAGGATGAGTTGCTTCATGTAACTGCCCACTGCAGAGGTGGGACACTATATTGCTGGACCCTGAAAGCACTGAAGGGGAAGCATTACAGTCAGGAGTGGAATGCAAACGCCCATCGTTTTATTTAGGATGCCTCTCTGGACCACAAGGCCAGCCAGCGTTTGGCCCCATCCGCATCATCACTCCACGATGCGCCGGAAGGACTGGACAGCTGGGGATGCAGCACCCCAGTCGATGGGCTTCCGGTACTCGGTCTTGTCCAGGAGGTACTGCCTGCCGCGGTAATTGGGCAGCTCATAGAAAATCCAGACACCCTCCAGCACCTTACAGGAGTGGATCTCCCGCATGTGAAACTGCTCCAGGATGGATGGGCAGTCTTGGGCGGTTTCATACATCTGGCCACTGAAATCCGCTTTCTCAAAGATCTGCAGCTTATACTGGGCTCCACTAGGCTGAGGAGACACAGGAGGAAATGCACAGGAAACCATTACGGATATCATCAGCAGGTCGGGAACTCGGACAGAGAAGGGTTCAGAACCCACTGTCTTGAAAGTAGATGATTTGAACCTTCCTCCCCGTGATGCAATGACTAAGACATCTGAGGAAACCCTGGTGGCACAGAAGATAAGAGCTATGGCTGCTAACCAACGGGACAGCAGTTCAAATCCACCAGGCATTCCCTGGCTGCCTTGGTGAGAAACAAATGAATTCCTTGAAATACCCAAGGGACAGAGAGAGAGAGAGGGAGAAAGAGACAGAGAGAGAGAGATATGGAAAGCATCAGTGCATTAGGTCTTGGGATGACCTGCCCCATGACAAGACAGGCATCCCCATGAAGATTCCAGGAAACCTCAGCAAAACTCTTTGACATAAGAACAGCCAAGAGAAGGAGCGAGGGAGCATGCCAGCAAGGGAGAGGGCCCTCAGGCGTGGGGGTCTCACCAGGTGGATGGCCCGGCAGGAGCTCAGGCGGTCGTTGAGGCCCATCCAGCGCTGGTACTCCGGGTACTCGCCCCGCGGTAGGATGTACATGTGCCCCGCAAAGTTGGGCCTCTCGTACACAGCCCAGGTGCCTCCTTCCACGCGGATGGAGTTGCAGCGACTCAGGTAGGTGTGAAAATCGGCACAGTCGCAGTCAGAGTCATAGCGGCGGCCCTGGAAATTCTTCTCTTCGAAGAGACTGATCTGAAGGAAGGACAGCCAAAGAGACTGAGGAGTGAGGTAGCTTTATTCCAAGAGATAAATAAAAGCCAGATACCTCGGTCCTTGCTTTTAAGATATTTCTCTCTCCTTTCTTTTAAGAGCAAAGCGTAGCTTGTCCTGCAACAAATTTTCTTTTCTGGAAGACCACGTGAAACTCACAGAACCGAACCTGTTGCCCTCAAGTCGATTCTAACTCATAGCGACCCTATAGGACAGAGTAGAACCGCCCCATGGTGTTTCCAAGGAGCGCCTGGGGGATTCAAACTGCTGACCTTGTAGTTAGCAGCTGGGCTGTTAACCACCACATGACCAGGTCTACTGAAGACTTTAGTTGTCAGTAACATGCATGAGTATTTCTGAAGGCTTAACAGGAAGCCAGAAGAGTGCTTCTAACAGGAGCCACCAACTTCTGACTCAAGTCCACTGCTTCCTCACTGATGACCTCTTACCACGTTATGTGACAAATTCTCCATCTCCTTGCTGTCTCTCCCTCTCTCCCCCCAGATTCCTTCTGAAGGTAAGGTCCCAGCCTAGGCCAGGTATGGAACCCTGTGCACAGTGTGACCAGCCTGCTCGATGAGGATGAACAGGTTCTGGTTGCAGAAGTTCATAGATGGAAAATGGAAATAAAAGGCAACCTCAGCTTCAGAGAGCTGATTTTATATGAACAGAGAGCATACACACGTACAAATACATTACATTCAGTGTTAGTTTATGGCCCGAAAGGACAAGAATGCTCTCTGCTTCCTCCTACCGGCTTCTCAAGTTCCTAACCCAGTGCCTGGATGTGAATCCCCACCACAGACGGCCTAGAAAGGACAGTTTCTCTGCACACAACCTGCCCTGCCTGCCATCTCCATCAGTCACCTCTGGGCCTCAGTTTTTTGTGAAAGGAAAGAATGAGACTAGAAATCCGGGCTGTGAAAGGAATAAAACTCAGAGCTTCTCTGGTTGAAACAAGGAATGAATGGAGTTCCCATAACGTCCTAGGGTTTCGAGGAGCGGTTCCTGAACACACCCAGTGGACCCCGAGTCCGTTCCTTCTGGCTCCACAATTCCACAATCCCACAGTCCCAGATCAGTGGTAGGACACGATTTTCAACTGGAACCACACAACGGTGTCGTGGGTCAAGTGGCCAATTTCTGGTATTATGCCGCCCCCTTGTGGCTGCCCTTGTCGATTTAAACAGGGAAAAACAAAACACCTGCACGTTTCAGACCCAAAGGCACAGAGCCTGCTCAAGTGTCCTTAGGGGTCTGCGAGCTGAGGACGATCCCCTGTGGGACATGGGGAGGAATGTCAGGAACGCAGCCCAGGAGTGGCTCCGGAACCTGGGAGAACCCCGTGGTGATGAAGTGGGCGGTATAACGTGGTGGTTTGTGCCTGGGAAGAGGTGGTGCCGTGGGCCAGGGGAGAGATGGTGCCAAGAGCCACCTGGAAGGCATGTGACTCACCCTGTCAAAGGAAATGCAGGCTCTGAAAACTAATCAGATGATGGCTAGTGATTGAGAGACACAGCTACTAATCAAAAAGGCCGGCAGTTCAAATCCACCAGGTGCTCCTCGGAAACTCAACGGGGCAGTTATGCTCTATCCTATAGGGTCAGTCGGAGTCTACTCGACGACAGTGGGTTTTTCAGATGTAGGGATCGAAGGAGGGGAAGAAACCAAGAATGAACCTCTAAAGGGCGCCAATCGCATTCTCCTCTACCCCAGGCAATTCTTCCTAAATAGCAAAATGCTAATAATTCCTTCCCCTTCCTTTTCCCCCTTCCCATTTCTCTGAACTCATCTAGTTCCTGTTCCCTATACGTTTCCTTCTCCCTTCCCACTCTTAAGTCATCTGCTTTGGATCCTCCCCCAACTTCTTCACCTCTTCCGGCTTCCTTGCCTATCTCAGCATCCTCACTCTCGTCAAGTCAATTCCAGTTTGTAGCCACGCTATAAAACACTGCGACACTGCCCCACAGAGTTTCTTTCTCAAGATTGGAAACCTTATGGAAGCGGACTCCCACATCTTTCTCCCACAAAGTAGCTGCTGACTTTCGGTTAGCAGCCAGGTGCTTAACCACTCTACCATCGGGGATCCTTAGACTGTGTATTTAGAGATACATGGTACCTCTATTTACAGATGAAGAAAGAAAATCCCAGCCCCACTCCTAGGGATTCAGCTCTGTATCTTCTACTAACCAGTTACGCACCCTTGGGTGGGTCGTTGAGGCTGTCTCTAAACTCAGTGTCTTCATCTGTGAGCTCCAGCAGTAACAAGATCTACTGCAGAAGGTTGCTGCGAGGATCCCATGGGATAATGTGGGAGAAACATTGAAATACTGGGCTCATAAGTGCCGCAAAGTTTTTGCCGCAGCTGTTATCACAGATACAGAGGTCAAGCAACTTGCCTGAGATCCACCAGTTAATTACATGTTTAAAAAAAAAAAAAACTCACTGCCATCAAGTCAATTCTGACTCCCAGCGACCCCAAAAGACAGGGTAGAACTGCCCATGGAATTTCCAAGAGCCACCTGGTGGGTTTGAACTGCTGACCTTCTAGTGAGCAACTGTAAGCACTTAACCACTAGGCCACCGGGATTTCTGAGTTAGCTGCAGGCAAATCTGTGGACCGCAGCTCAGAGCTAGTTTCTAGTCTGTGATTCCTTTCACTCCACAGTACGTTCCTTTGCTGTCTCCCTCCCGGCAGGCCCAGCTGGCGCTGTCCAACACGGCAGAATTTTCTCTCTGAGAAGCTAAAGGAGATTGACCCTGAATCTGAGAGGTTTTTCTCTGGACCTGTGAAATGTCTTTGGGAGAATCCAGGTTATGTCCCTAAGAACAGATAGATTCTAAACCAAGCCTGTGGCTAGCTCTTCCCACCCAGAGACTTCAAATTCTTTTCAGTGAGATTTGCCCAGCACCCTTTTGAGATGCTGACAGCATGAAAGACACTGTCTTATTTTTCTACTCAAACCTCCTGGATGAAAAATACGATTATTCTGTTTTCTAAAGGGAAAAAAAAAGTAGGCCCTAGCCAGTTTGGGGACCAGTTAACAGGTGCCTCCCAACACACCACCATGGGAATTCCGTGACATTGCTTATGTCATTTTCTTGCCAAAAATCTTAAATCTAAATCTGAACAGAAAGAGTCACTTAGACAAGTAATACACAGGGGGACTTTCTACAAGTCTCCTGGCCTAGAAAGGTCAATGCCTCAAAATACAACACAGAAGATAAAGGGACCATTCTTGATTCCAAAAAAAGTTGGCATAAACAACTCCTAGCGGCGGCTCCGGTGGCATAGTAGTTAAGTACTTGGCCACTAATGAAAAAGCTGGCAGTCCAAACCCAGCAGGCACTATGCAAGAGAAAGATGTGGCAATCTGCTTCTGTAATGATCACAGCCTTGGAAACCCTGGGGACAGTTTCATCCTGTCTCCTAGGGACTCATTGACTCAGAACTGGCAACAAGTTCTAGCTCAGAAACCTGATGGCACAGTGGTTAAGAGCTACAACTGGGACCCAGGAGTTCAGCAGTTCGAATCCAGCAGGTGCTCCTTGGAAACCCTATGGAGGCAGTTCTAGATTAGCAGTTAAAGAAACGTGACAACCAAATGCAACGTGTGATCCTTGATTGGATACTGAGGTGGAGGAAAGCCAGCCTGAAGGACATCTTGGGGAACTTCTGAGGTACATTTGGATGTGGTATGAAGAACAGATATGTATGACAAATATTGGGGTGTGATAATGATACTATGTTTAAACAAGAGACCCTCTTGTTTTTAGGGGATAGGTGCCTAAACAGGAGGAAAGCTTATTAAAATCTGATACTTACTTTCAAATGGTTTAGTAAACAGAGACGTTTAATAGGGCAAAATACTAGTTGGCAAATTATCAGTGAAGGGTATACAGGTATTCATTCAATATTTCTTTCTTCTTTCAACGTTCAGCAGGCCAAAAATTTTTCAAAGAGTTGGAGAGAAAATGAGGCCTCAGTCAATGGCTTGGCCTTAGACCCACTAGTGGAAGAGCCGAAGGGAAGGCACCACTGTCCTTCCCAAACCCCACCTGAGAAGTCCATTTCCATATCAGTCATGGTGAGTCCACTCTTTGGGAGGCAAGTGTTCTAACGTTACGTGAGCACTTTATTTCAGGGAAAGGAGGGAAGGAACGGCTTGAATAAAGGGTACATGGAGGATTTCATTCACCTCCCTGGTCCATCCATGTCAGCCTTCTAGAACAAAGCGAAATTTCACAAAACACAAACCAAAACTTGCTAGTCTGTGTAATCCACTTACCAGTGCTGCCTATTCGTGTGGAGACGCGCAGAATATTAGCTGCTGGAGGACAGACCTCATGGCATTCATGCATTATTTACTTTCGTGGCATTCAATATAGCATCACACCTAAAGCTAAACCCTTAATAAAGTGGTGGGTCATTCAGTGAGAGGAAAACTATAAAAAGCATTTCTTAACCTTTCATCCAAACCCCAGTCGAACCAACCACCACCATGCTCACCTCCAGGCGAGGAGGTGAAAACTTGTCTCCCCATTTCTTTCAGTGGGTCACTAGGTGACAAGAAAGCAGGCAGGCTGAAAACATCCCTGTGGCCCTTTACCTACCTTGGTTGCAGTTTTAGACATTGTTGGTGTGTGTTCCCCAGCGCTGCAAGGAATCCAGGCGCAGCGACAGAGTCAGAGAGACAGCGACGGCATTTATACTGGGACGGTTTCGTACCAAACATCTGCTTGGTCATGAGAACTGGGTCCAAAAATTGAGTCAGTCTTTTGGAGGCTATTGATTCTTTCTAGAAAAACAACTGGGATTATGAGATAAAGGGATGTTTCAGTGCCCCCTTTAATGCTCACTAAGCCTTGCTGCATTACAGATTCTGCTGAGTCAAGACACCAAAGCCCAAAGTTTTGAAAAGTAAAAGCACAAAAGTCCCTCTTCCCTGTGTTGTTGTTTTGTTTTCACGAAATAGCACTTCTGAAATCTCTACAGCCTTTTTTTCTTTGACAAAACCTGCAGGAGGCAGGAGTCAAAAGATCAGCCTCTATTGTGAGCAGAAGTGACAGTCCAAAGGTAACAGGACTTAACCTCGTAGGGGCTGAACTGGATGCCCCCCTCCCGCAAGAAGGTGTGCTGATGTCTTAACTCCCGGTATCTGTGAAACTGCTCTATTTGGGAAGAGTGACTTTGCCAATGTAATTAGTTCAATATAAGGCACACTGGAGGAGGCTGTGCTCTAACCCTACTGATGTCCTCATAGAAAGAGGCAGGCCAATTGACACAGGGAGTTGGGAGGGGTACCACAGTGGGTGGTAGGGGGCCAGCTATTTGAAGGCAGAGGTGAGACAGGAGTTGCACCTCCCAGCCTAGGAGGGCCTGGGCTGCCCGGAGCTGGGAGACAGGGCAAGACCACCCCCTAGGGCCTGCAGGGTGAGCACGACTCTGCTGAACCCCTTAACTTGCACTGCCAGGCCCTAGAACTAAGAGAATAAAACTGTTTTTGCAACTCACCCAGTTTGGGGTGTGGCTACAGCAGCAATATAAAACTCACAGAGATGACAATGGAATGTACTGCTTGATTTTGTGTTTGAAAAAAACCCTACCACAGGCATTTGGGGATAATTTCTAAAGATTTTAATATGAGCTGTATTTAACTCTAGACAACTTGGTTATTGTCATTTGCTGGGGAGCCTGAACCGAGCCACAGTATTTTTAATCACGTCATATGCATGCAAAAGCTGGACAATGAACAAAGAAGACAGAAGAGGAATTGATGCCCTTGAATTGTGGTGTTGGAGAAGAATATTGAAGGTACCATGGACCGCCAAAAGAAGCAACAGATCTGTTCTGGAAGAAGAACAACCAGAGTGCTCCTTGGAAGCAGAGATGGCGAGACTGCACCTTACACACTTTGGGCCTGTTGTCAGGAGGGATCAGACCCTGGGAAAGGACATCATGCTTGGTAGAGTGGAGGGTCAGCAAAAAAGAAGACCCTCGACGTGATGGATTGACACAGTGGCTGCAGCGATGGGCTTAAGCATAAAAACGATTGTGGACGTGGCACAAGTCCGGGTAGTGTTTCTTCCTGTTCTACATGGGGTCACTGAGTCGGAACTGACTCGACGGCACCTAACGACAACAGCTGTCACTTGTGGCTACAGAGACATCAGTGGTGCTACACAAGCCTCACAGCTGCTGGTGTGTTTGAGCCCCTGCTGCAGCTACTGATGATATTGCATCAATATTAAAACTCCTGAATGGGATGTGCTGGACTGGGATTAGGTAAGAGATAGCCTTTATTTTAGGAGTGGAGGATCAGGATGTCTGCCACCGACTCTCAAACAGTTTGGCAAAAATACAATGACGAAAAGTCCCTGACAGAGCAGGAGCAAAGTGGGGTGCAGGACTCAGATTCTAGTTAACTGACCAGTCTTCATGTCTGAAACTGGAGGAACCCCCAAAAATGGCCCCGGTGAACCTACCATGAAAAGCATTCCCCAAGCCGACTCTTTCGACAAAGATTGGACTGGACTGTAAGACATCAAATGATTCTGGCGAAGAGTGTGCTTCTTGGCTCAAGTAGATACAGGAGACTAAATGGGCAGCTCCTGTTCTGAGGCCAGATGAGAGGACAGAAGGGAACAGGAGCTGGTTGAATGGACACAGGAAATACAGCGTGGAGAGACGTGTGCTGTCACATTATAGGGAGAGTAACTGGAGTCACATAGCAATGAGTGTATGGCAAAGCAAAAAGCATTTACCCAAAGCATTCACCCAGAGCACAATACTGTATGCTGTCGTGGTGAGCTGCCACGGAGTGGGCCCCACCTCACGCCGACTCTGGGCAGTCCTCCTGTCCCATCCCACAAGCTGTTACAGATCCCAGTGTTGTGACCTGTATGGTTTTTACCGGCTTATTTGGGAAGCCAATTCCCAGCCCTTTCTTCCTAGTCTGTCCTTCGTCTGGAACCTTTGCTGGAAGCTGCTCAGCATCCCAGACGCACCTCCCCACGGACAGTGGTGACTGGGGTCCAGATGCGCTGGCCGGGAACTGAGCCTGAGTCTGCTGGGTACAAGGGCAAGATTGGGCCACTAAGCCACCACTGTCCCTGACGCCACAGAAAGTGGTGAGGCAAATGTGGCAGGGTGTTGACACCTGGGGAATCCAGACACATGGGAATCCACTGACTGACTCTCACAAGTGTCCTATCGATTAAAAATGTCATTAAAATATAAATAGAGGGCATGCTCTAATCCACAAAGAGCCCTGGTGCAGTGGCTAAGAACTCAGCTACTAACCACAAGGTGAGCAGTTCGAATCTACCAACCACTCCTTGAAAACCCTACTAGACAAGACAGTTCTCCTCTGTTCTCTAGGGTTGCTGAGTCAGAATTGGCTCAACAACAGGGGCTTTTGGGTTGTGTTCCTGTTTTAAACTCTCAGGAAAGGGTGCTGCTGCATATAGCCCAGGAGACAGAAAACACTGCACAACTCTTGAATCCGCAAAGGTTTAGCTAAATCCAACTTGCCCCTCCTAGGTGGCCTCTCTGCCCATGAGCACATATTAAACTCACTGCCGTTAAGTCGATTCTGACTCATAGCAACCCTACAGGACAGAGTAGAGCAGCTTCAGTTTCCAAGGAGTGCCTGGCAGAGCTGAACTGCTGACCTGCTTGGGCAGCAGCCACGGTACTCAAGCACTACAGCACCAGGATTTCTGATAGCATGTTAGGGCCTATTAACACAGCATTTTTTGGTCACTTAATACACTTTAGGAATGAGATTACAGTTTATGTAGACTGGTAGGGATCGTACTGTCCCCCCTACCACCCCCTAAAATTTGTGTTGGTACCCTAAGTACATGGCTGCTCACCAAAATGCAGGTGATGCCGACCAACCAGCCACCCCACGGGAGAGACTGCAGCCTTGGGAAGCCTGCAGAGCAGCTCTCTTTGTCCCAGGTGGTTGCTGGGAGCAGAGCTGACTTGATGGCAGTGGGTTTGGGGTCCAGCTGTGGCTGTAATCCCGTGTTGGTATAGAGTTTTCCTTCTTATGTTAACGAGGCTGTATCGCACAGCGTGTATCATAAACCTACTCACCTTGGAGATATCAGAAGATCAGACACAAAGCAGGTGAAGACAGATGCCGTGTGGACATTGCCAGCTCTAGAGAAGCTGAGAAAGATCTCCTTCCAGAGATACCAGAGCCTTCCCCTACAGCTGGTGCCCTGAACTTGAACTTCAGCCTTCTAAACTGAGATGATTGCTCTTCTTTAAAACCACCCACTCATCGTATTTCTGTTGTAGCAGCACCAGGTGACTAAGACACAACTTGAAGGGAGCAGCAAATCTACTCTCCCCCATGTTCCTGGTCAAGTATGGTCTTCTCCAAGGGCCAACATCATCTTCCCACTAACAAAGCCATCTGACAACTAGATTTTAAAGGGGATACCTTCAAGGTGCACTGGGGCTGTTTGGAAACTGTCAAATATGCCCCGACATGAAGATTATTGAGAAAACAGTAAGTTATATGTTCAATTTTCTGAATGTTATAAACTTTTTTAAAAAACTGTCTCATTAATATCATTAATTGCATTAACCATAAGCAATTTCCAAACCACATTCCCATTACTCCAGTCTGTCTTTATTCAGTAATACTCTGCTTGTTTGAATTTCCCCATAAAACAAAAATGAAGAAACCCAGAATTAGAATAGCCAAGTGCCGTCAAGGCGGATCCCACTTGGACAAACACATTTTGAAGGTGAATTTTCAATGCAGAAATAAAAGACCCAGGCCTTTTCATACAAGGATTGATTAAGCGGTCAGTGAGCACATGAAAGTGTTAATCAGCAACCAGCTTCACTTCACTACTGTGAAAATGCTTTTCTTTCTTAGTATTAACACAGCTTTCTCAAGAAAATGGAAACCTTATTTTAATAGAACTTCAACAATGACTTGGAAATCTTTTCTGAAATGAAGTCAAGCTTTATCTTTCTATCAAAGAGAAAATAACATTAGTTTACTGAAAACATGAACAAATTAAAAAATAGATTCTTATTACACAATTACATTGTTTCATACTTAAATGGCCAAAATATCTTTGTATAAAACTATTTCTACATCTATACACCAACAGATCATATTTTCATTCCAATTACTTTTTACAAGGAGTGCAATTAGCTTTAAATGGTTATTAAAAAAACTATAAAATTCTGATCTAGTTCTAGAAAGGATGAAACTCTTCATACACATTACAATATAAAACACAGTTACAAATCCACAACGACTTTAATATTAACATATATACAAAGGGACTGCCTTTACCAGTTCCTTCATTTTGGCTTACAAGCTGAAACTCCCAACGATCTATGAACAACACGTTTATACGACATCAGAAGTTTAGCTAAAATTCAACCTCATTGGTAAGAAATAAGTGTAAAAGAGGAACCAAGGAAAAGTCTTAAACGGGGAGATCAAGACCCCCATCTGTATGTGGCAAGAAGACTGTCTTCCGATTTAATCTCAAAATAAGTGCCATCTCTCACTCGTCCTCACGTTTCCACGGTCCTGAAGATAACAAAAAATAGAAATCAGTATTAATGACCTAATTTTCTGTTGCCTTCATATAAATAATACGAAAAAATGAGCTTGCAGGATCACAGCTGATCAAGCTCAGAGGGCATGTCAAAGTGTTAAAATACACAGAGTTAAAAGTTAATTAAATTCCTTTTTCTTAGTGCTCACTGGTTCATGGGAGAAGAAAAGACACTCACACAGACGTAAAATACTTGGTAGGCTATGAAGGTGACTCTACATGAAAATTCTTACTCTCTCGCAGTTCTCATTTCCTTTGAGCAATCTCTATCCAATTCTCAATTGTTAATCAGAAGCATTATTAACTAAGTACTATAAAGTTACTTTGTAAATGTTTATTAAGAAAATTAATTCACATTAAAATGTGAGTGATATATAAAGTAAATAGTAAAGAGCAGGTTTCTGCAGTCGTGGAAGGCAGTCTGGCAGCTCCTGGGACAGTCACACACAGAGGTCCCACAGAACCTTGCTGAGCCACTCTCGGGGAGCATGGCAAAACGTACGCAAGCTGGGACTTGTGAAAGGTGGAAGGAAACCTGTCAGAAAGGGAAGGCGAAGATGCTGTCCACCAAAACCAGTGACAGACACCGCTAAGTTGGCACCCTATCGTGGGAGAAAACACATGAGACCCAGTGAGTTGTGGCCCCCAACAGGTCTCACTCGACATGTCCCAGAGAAATGAAAACGTGTGGGTACAAATCTTGTGCATGCATGCTGACAGCAGCACTGTTTATGACAGCAAGAGAGGGCAAACATCCCAAGGGGCCACCAGCAGCGGCGGCGCCACCCCAAACATGGTGCACACACACAGTACAGCATCACGTAGTCGTGATGTGGGCCACAGCATGGAAGAACCCAGACAACATCATGCTGAGTGACGGAAGCCAGATGCCACAAGCTGTGGGACGGCAAATCCAGAGACAAGCGGAGATTAGGGGTTGCCAGGAGCTGGGGGGAATCACTGGGGGCCAAGAGGAAGGCAAGTGATTGCTGATGTGTACACGGTCCCTTTCTGGAGTCTGGAGTCACGGAAATGGTCGGATTTGACAGCAGTGATGGCTGCACAGCCTTACAAACACACCAGCAGCCCCTAAGTGCTCACTTTTAAAGGTAAATTTTATGGTATGTGAATTATTATCTCAACTTAAAAAACAACACTTAAGTTTTCTCCTACCCTGGACCCCAGACCTCTTTCTCAGAGAGAAATGCTCTTAAAAGTTGCTTCACATCCTTCCAGCAAATGTGCACGTGTGTAAGAATCTCTCTCTAAACACAAAAAGCAACATTTTATTTCTCCCCTGATTTTGCAGCTCTTTCTGCACCCAGATCCAGATCCCTTCGCTCTGCTGGAAGCTGCACCCATGGGACAGAGAGGCAGCCCATCAGGCCCCAGCCTGTTACTGAGCCATGTTGGGCCTGGCTCCAGGCTGAGCTGTCTGACACGCTGCAGTGCACAGCCCTCTGCATGTCCTCTGCCTGTTTTCTTACTGTTAGTTTTAATTAAACACTTTAAAAGAATTCACTAAGTGAAATGCTATTAACAAGAATATCATATATTTGGATTAAAAACTTCCAGTAATTGTGTCAGTATCCATATTCTCTTCTGTTCAATCTATGACCTTCTAGAGAACAGTAATTCAAAATCCATTTGAAATAATCCTTGCAATTTATTAATGCTGGCATGTGCCATGAACAAAGATCAGCTAACTTATTAATTGGCGTATGTGTGAGGTGACAGGAAAGGCAAGACACTTTATTGAAGGGAATAAAACTTAAGAGCAGGATCGGGGGGATGTCGTATCTTCGGACAGTAACTGGGGCAGGTGAGACGCAAACGGGCAATGCTGGCCAGTATGCGTGCCGATCACTTTACAGGCTCCACCTGCACACTGCGGCCGGCCTGTTCACCTAAAACGTGGAAGATACAGGTATAGACAAGTCTGTGTATGCGGACGGCAGTGGTGGAAAAACAAACAGCAATCAATAGTGTGGTGGGTTCAACCGTGTCCCCCAAAAGACACGTCTTAAGTCCTGTGCCCTGAACTTACTGGGAAACAGGGCTTCTGCAGATGTCAGTAAGTTAAAATGAGGTCACAGGGGGCTAGAGCAGACCCAAGCCAACGACTGCTGTCCTTGTAGGAAGAGAGAATCTGGACTGGGACAGAGACACACAGGGAGAGTGCCATCCAGAGCCAGCAGAGGCCGGAGTGAAGCCAGGAGGGAGGCATGGAATGGATCCTCCCTCAGGAACCACAGAAAGCAGCAGCCCTGCTGAACTTGGCTGTCAGACTTTCGGCCTCTAGGGTTGTGACAGGGGACGGTTCTGTTGTTCTCAGCCGCACCCAGTGGGATGATCTGTTAGGAAACGACTGTCACCAGTGATACAATGCTCTGGGCAGGTTTGGGATGTTTGCAGGATTTCCCAAAGGTACTTGAAGAGGTCTGCATTATAAACACCTACCCCGGGCTCTGGTCCAGGGGTCCTAGCCGGCTGCCTGTTTGCAGCCCGCCGCAGGGGGCACCAGGCTGTCCAGCTCCTGGCGATGTCCGGTATGGATCAGCCACTCATAGAACTTGTTCTCCACCAGCACCTGGAACTGCTGGCGCTGATCCCTGCAAGTGCAAACGAGAACAGAAACAAGTTAACAACACTGATGCACATGAAGTTTACCCCAAGTGATTACAGAGCACTGTATTGGCATAACTTTAAATCACTGCTTATTCCTAGTTACCCATTTCTTCTTTCCAAATACTTTCTCACTTTCTCTGTTTAGATGGCACTGGGCCACCACACCACATCACCACCACGAAGGAAAAAAAGGGCTGAGATTTGTAAAGACGTACTCTCAGTCACTCTATTTTTCGTAATATCATGACTGTCACCATCATCACTACATGTGACACAGCAGACAGGCGACCTCTCATGACTGTCACCATCATCACCGTGTGACACGGCAGACAGGTGACCTCTCATGACCGTCGCTGTCACCACATGACACGGCAGACACATGACCTCTCATGACTGTCGCCATCATCACCACGTGACACGGCAGACACGGGACCTCTCATGACTGTCGTCATCAGCACTACACGACACGGCAGCCACGTGATCTACTATCACCGTCACCATGATCACCAGATGACATGGCAGACTGAGAAGGACTGGTCTGTTGTATTCCGTGTCAGTGGGTCAATTCATAAGATATACCAAAAAAAGAAGACCCGGTTTTGTCAAGGCAATTACAACTCGTAGCGACTCTACAGGACAAAGCAAAAATGTCCCATAGGGTTCCCAAGGAGCAGCTGGTAGATTCAAACTGGAGGCCTTTTGGCAGGTAACAACTGCTAATTCTTTGAGTCTGAAAGCAACTGACTGCATTACTGTATGTACTTCACTTCTTAATCCACACGGTGAAAACACAGCCATCAAACGCAACCGAAGAGCAGCGTGGCTGCACAAAGACCGTGCAGTTACCACCGAACGTCAGAAGGGTGCTCACACTAACAGCTGGGTCTCAGACGCTCAGAGCCAACCATATCACCCAGAAGACACGTCTCCCACACAGAGCTGAACAGCACTGCACATCACTAGACAGTGTCTCACACACACACACTGCTACTGACTTTTGTCTGATGAAATCTTCCTATTGACCTAATGAAGTGGACAATATGTATTATATATGAAAAAACTCAGAGGCCGAGAAGTTAACACACCCAGTGTCGCACCATAAGTGGCACAGTCAGTTTCTGTTTCTCAGTCTAAAACTGAGCACTACCCCCATGGAACAGACATGCCTGCCAAAAGAATAACACTCAACAAAACCTGAAACAAACTCAAAGACCTATCTAAAATAAGCGTTTCTGTTCACGGAGCAAGCAGCAGCTCTCCATCATCAGAAACACATACTTTGGAACGACTGCTACTTTCCAAGATAATGACAATCAGGACGAAAAAGCAAAACCCTAATCAACATCATGCAAACAGAACCCGATCTCTAAATTAAGAGTTTTACTAAGACTTAAGTAAAAAGCCTTAATAACCTAGGTGATAGGAGGACATATAAAGGCCTCTAAAAAGAAGCTGACATCCTTTACTGAAACGAGGTCTAGGTCTCCAACGGACGATGCTGCAGACACAGCAACCTGCACCTTGGGGTGTTCTGATGCTTCTTGCTGTCCTCTCCCAACATCTTTAACAAGTGAGACCTGACAGACCACCACACGTGTGCAAAGAGCGATTACTTATGCTGAGCACCTAGGACTTTTAAGTTAGATATACTATTCTGTCCAGAAGAAAACAGATGAACTATAAGTTTCTACACTGAGTTCCCATCTTGGGCGTCATCTTCGATTTCCTCGCCTTCTTCAAGAACTCCGGCTCCCAGCCTTGCTTCCTTGTCTGAGTACTTCCAGGGGCCACCCTTTCCTCTCCCTTCCAGCTCTCATCACCCCAAGTCTAGGCTACTGCCACAGCACCCTGCTTCTCATTCAGAGCTCTCTAACCACTGATCTTCACATGTGCCACACCCACTGCCTCATACATTCTATAACCTGCCACAGCACCAAAGAACGTGGTCTGCACATAGCAGGCACTCTACACATCCTTCTGAATACATGAGACACGCATTTCCCTATCACATCTCACTACTCAAAACCATTTCATCGCTCCTTCTGTGGAAGTTCCCCGCCTGACATTCAGGCGTCCACTCCATTCAGCCAAGCCCAAACACCTGTCATTTCACACCCAGAATCCCACTTCTGTGACTGATTTCCAGGAAACCCCAGGTCTGCTTCCGCTTTTGCTTCCACCATCTACCCCACTGCAGCTGTCAGGAGGACTCAGCCCAGTCCTCACCTCCTGTTCAGACCCTGCTCACAGTTCAAGTCCACAGAAATTCCATTTCTTCCACACATCTTCCCTGACTGTCCACACTGATGCCCATAGAATCTCTATAAGGCAGACAGTGGGTCCCTGGCTTTGGAGTTCAAATGCCAATACACTTCAAATAAAATTCTGGAGTAGACATAAACCGCAACTATGTTATAAAAGTAAACTACTGTAGTACCCCAAGTAGAAGGGAAATAATTTCAGCATAAAAGATAGCATTTTACGTGGATTAAATTCAGCTTTATTTAAAATCACTGTGCTCTGGCCCTGGGAAAATTCTGATGAAAACCAGAGTTAGTCCACAGACTACATTTGGAATCTACCCAGGGAGAGTCTGCCCCAGGAACTCGATGAGGTGGTAAAGCCAGGCAATCTGCCTTTTTAACAAGCTCCTGGGAAGGTCTCTGACACACACCCCCTAACACAGTGTAGAGAAGTGTGTTAACAACTACAGCCTATCCTCTGAGTGCATGGTCTACATGTAATTTCCTTCATCTGCATGAGTCTTCTATCTGCCAAGTCAGCTGAAGCCCCCTCAAGAAGGGGATGTGATGTCACCCATTCCCATCCCCCCGCCAAACCCCGCCAAGCACGAGGACCAGAAGCCCCAGCCTTAACAACAGACACACGACATGTATCTGTGTTTTACTCCTTTAGGACAGCTGTGGTAATGTACAGATGAGGATGGTTTTCTACAGAGTTTCACAAAGAAGACAATGCCTTCTAGAAAATACCTACTTTGTCAACCGAGCCTCCTTCACAGTTTTCTGCCAGATTTGTATCTCCTGCTCTCTCTGACCCAGGGCTTTCTGGTAGACAGACGGCAGACCCCCAGGGATCTCTGTGGTGTCCCCTTCCATTTCAAAGGGAATAGTAAACACATAGAACTCGGAGGGGGGCAAGAGGCGGAAGACGCTCACGTCGCTGCTCTCTCTGCACAGGACCATCGGATTATCCCAACGGTTAGGCACTGTGGCGAGGCCATTCCGGGCCATGTGGTCCTCCAGCATGGGGTAATGGGTGTGAAAAGGGGCTAACGTCACTGTCTGGTTGCCAGAGAGGATGAGCGGGCGTGTGGGTGTCAGGACGTGAAAGATGCAACCTGTGGTAGAAGACATGGACAAGCGGTGGCAGACAGCAATGACTTTGACACTGTCACAGCCGTGGAGGTGAAGAGTGGTCTGTACAGGACCCAGGACAAAGGTGCTGTTCCTGCACTTCTCAATCGTCACAGATCTGGAAAATGACAAGACGAAGGAAAGGCCTCCAAATGAGAACTAGATACACATCTGACTTAAATACTATTCTCAGATGAAAAAGAAAAGGATCAACCCTACAGTGAAGACTAGGTGAAAGTGGCCACCTGCTACAGAGATGGCACTTACCGTAAGGGAGACAGCAGGTAGATGAAAGATTCGTTGCACCGATGGATCTGCACGTGGGCCCCCGCCAGAGCATCGCAGCTCCTAGCCAGTGTCTGCTTGTGGACCTGACTCATTGTCACCACGCGGTGCATCTGCGGGGCCACGGGAGCGTTACATGCCACCTTAGCTCTCCTGGCCATCCCTTCAACTGTTTAACAGAGCACACAACACATCAGGTAAGCTTCAAATCAGTGAAAAATAACCATGGCACTTACTCATGTCTCCACATGCACATGTCTAAAGCTAGATACATGGGCGGGGGAGCACAGTTCGATCTGGATGTTGGGTAACGGAGTATTTGCTAGACTGTTGCTGCTGTTGTTCTTAGGTGCCGTCGAGTTGGTTCCAACTCATGGCGACCCCACGTACAAAAGAACGAAACACTGCCGGGCCTTGCGCCATGTCCACCATCGTTTCAATGCTGATGCACGTCACTGCAGCCACTGTGTCGATCCATCTCATTGAAGGTCTTCCTCCTTTTCGCTGACCCTCCACTCTACCAAGCATATCCTTCTCCAGGGACAGATTCCTCCTGAAAACATGTCCCAAGTACATAAGATGCAGCCTTGCCATCTTTGCTTCCAAGGAGCATTCTGGCTGTACCTCTTACAGAACAGCTGTTTATTCTTTGGCGGTCCATGATACACTCAACATTCTTCTCCAACATCACAACTCAAAGGCATCAATTCCTCTTCTGTCTTCCTTGTTCATGGCCCAGCTTTCACATGCACATGACGTCATGGAGAATACCATGGCTTGAGTCAGGCACAGCAGATTTTCCCAATGTAATGTGTCTTTTAATTCTTGACTGCTGCTTCCATGAGTGCTGATTGTGGACCAAGTAAAATGAAATCCTTGACAACCTCAATCCTTTCTCCATTTACGACAATGTTTCTTACTGGTCCAGTTGTGAGGATTTTTATTTTCTTGATGTTGAGGTGCAAACCATACTGAAGCCTGTGGCCCTTGATCTTCATCAGTAAGTACTTCAACTCTTCTTCACTTACAGCAAGTAAGGTGGTACCATCTGCGTAACGCAGGTTGTTAACGAATCGTCCTCCAATCCTGATGCCTCATTCTTCTTCGAATAATGCAACTTCTCGGATTATTTGCTCAGCACACAGATTGAAAAGGTCTGGTGAAAGGATACAACTCTGACACACACCTTTCCTGACTTTAAACTCTGCAGTGTCCCCTTGTTCTGTTCACACAACTACCTCCTGACCCATATACAGATTCCTTAAGAGCACAAGTAAGCGATCTGGAATTCTCACCCTCTGCAATGTTAGCCACAATTCCTTGTGATCTACATGGTCGAATGCCTTTGCACAGTCAATGAAACACAGGAAAACATCTTCCTGGTGTTCTCTGCTTTCAGCCAAGATCCATGTGACATCAGCAATGATATCACTGGTTCCACGACCTCTTCTGCATCAGCTTGACTCATCACTGCATTTTGCTGTATGTTTCCAAAATTTCACAACAAAAAGCCTATATATAATAATCCATTCAAAATTGTCTATTAATGTAAATGTTTTCATGTTTATCCTGCATATTAAGTTGATGCTATTTTTAGATGCTGTCAAGCTGCTTCCAACTCAGGGGGACCCTACGGGCCACGGAACCCACTACTTCCCCATCCTGAGTCATCCTCACAGTCGCTGCTCTGCTGCAGCCACCACTTCAGTCCATCTGGTTGAGGGTCGTCCTCTTTTTCACTGACCCTCTACCTCACCAAGCATGATGCCCTTCTCCAGGTACGAGTGTCTCCTGACAATTATGTCCAAAGTATGTGAGACAAAGTCTGGCCATCCTCACTTCCAAAGAGCACTTTGACTGTACATCTTCCAAGACAGACTTGTTCATTGTTCTGGCAGCCTGTGATAGAACTGATATTCTTTGCCAACACTGTAAGTCAAACACATCAACCCTTCAGCCCTTCTTCTGTCTTCCTTACTAACTGTCCAGCTTCTGCACGC
Source organism: Heterohyrax brucei (assembly GCA_028571685.1). Lineage (NCBI taxonomy): Eukaryota > Metazoa > Chordata > Mammalia > Hyracoidea > Procaviidae > Heterohyrax > Heterohyrax brucei. The sequence goes on along the minus strand of CM053157.1, from coordinate 82,758,235 downwards.
CTACGAGGTGACTTCATGAAAAGACCACAGCTAAGGTCAGGCAAGCCTGAGTTCTCCAAGTGACATCTTTGCTTTTTAACATTTTAAAGAGATCTTTTGCAACAAACTGGCCCAGTGCCGCACAGCATTTGATTTCTTGACTGCTGCTCCCATGGGTGTTGATTGTGAATCCAAGTAAAACCAGAACCTTAGCGACATCTCAGATTAAGTGACGTGCCTCAAGACACATGATGAGGAAGTAGTCCAACGGGCCCCACTCAAGTGTCTTCTCCAAGACGGCCTCCATCATCTAACCATAAACACCTTCTCAAAATCACCGCAACAATGAGTCTGTGCTCCTTGGAAATTACTTGTCACATCATCCCATCACCTCGGTTTGCAATCCTGTCTTTCCAAGGACATCTTCCTGTCACACACATACTGACATTCAAAATACCTCTGCAGCTTGTCTCCTAACACTGGCCCACCATTATGGGACTGGCCTTCTCCCCCAAGTGCCACAGGGGCACTTGGTAGACAGCATGACTGAAACAGAAGGGAAGGGCACCCAAGTAACCCATTCCTCTTTCATTACATAACACATGGTCGTTACAAAAAAGAGTTGAGTATCAACAGTGAAAGAAAATAAAAATCACTTGTAATACCAGTATTCATCACTGTGACAGTTTTAGTGTACCATCAGAAGTTAGACTGTCTTTAGGGTCCTGCTGGTGCCACCTCACAACTTGCAGAGACTTAGTTGAGCCTGTCTTCCTTTACCGACATCCAGAATAATACACTACCTATTATACAGCAGTAAGAATTTTTTATATCTGACAGTTTTTGCTCTCATACTACAGCAATGTTCCCATAGAATTCATGTGTCACAATACATTTTTTTGCTGATGAATCCAAAAATGCTAACTATTCTGTTTTTTCAGCATTACAAAAATTATGATTAATTCTAATTATTTTTTTAAAAACATTTCTACAGGAGCTACTTTTTCCTTGTTTGAAATTCAGCTGTCACAGCAGCACACCCCAGTGCAGTCTCCCCTCCCCTACCCCAGTCATTCTGTCACTTGCTTCGGGGGAGCTACCGGCTGAGCTGTGCACCTGAAGGCTCTTAAGTCTTACACCTGGACTCGCCCCGTTAGCGATGACTGGACTCCCAGGAGTAGACACCCAGTGCAATCAAGGCCAGAATCTCTGTACTATAAATTGACATTTCCAGTTGAGAGGCATCTGGCCTGCTTGGGTCTACACAGCTACAAAGGCCTCACTTACACACCAACTCTCTGAGGCTGCTCTGTGGGACGGGCATGTTTTGCTGTGTCACTGAGAAAACAGGGCAGCCTCTGGCAAGTGCACATGTGACACTGAGGAAGAGGGAGCCAGAGCCCAGGACAGTGGGGGCAAGAGAGTGAACTGCAGGCGGCTTTCTGTCAACGTGGCAACTCTGAGGTTGGAACACAGAGATACTCTCTTTTTCTCCTGTAAAGTAGGTCACAGAGGACGTGTGATCACTAACACACTAGGAAACAGACGGTTCCTGGTCATTCAATTTAACATGTGTTAAAAAATTTAAAACTACCTTGGTGAGCCCAAGCCAGTCTCTTCCCAGACCTGAGACAGGCAGATGTGCCGAACGGATTCCCTGTCAAGCAGGCTCTCATCCAGGCTTCCAACTTGTGCAAAGAGAAGCTCCTGGAGACCTTTGAGAAGCCGCTTTCCGCATGCAGTGGCTGCCACAGTGCGAGCTGGTGAAACGGGTAGACCTTCCGGACTGTGCTCACCGTCCCTTCAATGAGGAAGCTGAGTGCCACGATGGCTTCACAAGAGACAACACTGTGGCGGGTGGTACGGCAGGGTGCCATCCGCTCTTCTGGCTCTAAAAGCAGCTCCAGGAGGTTGGAAAGGTGGTCACGGACGAACATCTGGTGACCATGATCATTCCAGTTCTAGAAAAGTCCGAAGAAAATTGCTCTCTAAACAGAACAGAGATCCTACAAGACCTGCAGCTTTTACATGTTAACTGTTTTGTATTTACACGCGGTCTCATCTCAAAAAAAAAAAGGCACTTAAGGTATCTACATAAATCTCACAACATTTTCTGGGTTTTTGTTTTTGTTTTTTTTTTTGGTAATAGGTATATACAGAGTTTCTCTCCACCTTAACTAATTCAAAAGAAATGCTAATAGCCAACCTTCAGTGTGCGTCATGCACCAAGTGTTGTCTGTAACGTATTTAATCCTAGGGTCGCCATGAGTCGGATCCGACTCGACGGCACTTGGCTTGGCATCACCAGCATTTTACAGGACAGGAAAAGGAGACACAGTAAGGTTAAGACACCTGCCCCAACCAGTGGCAACAATTAGCAGGCAGGAGGGGACAGGCAAGCCATGAACAGGGAACCCCAGGCTGAGAAGGGGGAGTGCTCACATGTCGTAGGGTTGCTTCCCAGTGTCATAAAACAATATGGGTACTAACTCTTTAATGAGAAGTTGGTTTGTTCATTAAACCTTCACCACAAGTACAATTTAAAAAAAAGACACCTGCCCACAGTCCCATAGCTGGTAATACTGTCAAATTTCCCCTCAAACGTCAGAGCCACCATTGCACACCTTCACGCAGTTTATGAAGCACCAGGCTTCTCTGTTTGTCTTCTAGAGTTACAGAAGGAAGTTCTGGTTGACATAAGGCCTCTGACCCTACAGTGACTAGATTTAAGAGAAATTACAACTTTGGGAATAAGCTTTCATCTATTCACTTGACAAGGTATTTTTCTGAGAACCCCTCCTGTGGTATGAGCAGTGTTAGGTGATCCATACGTCTGCCCTCTGACAGCTCTGAGTCAACTCAGGGAGAAGACAGTGTAGACAAGAAAGGACAATGAAGTGAGATGAGACAGCAGCAGAGACCGGTACAGGGCACTGTACGCATGTGAGGGGAACAACAGACTCCTACACAGGGTCACTGTGAGTCAGAATCGACTCGTCAGCAGTAGGTCTGGTTTGGGTTTGTGGGGAATAAAAACCCTCATAGTGAAATATTTGACAAGATTCTTGATTGAGTTGGCAGTTATGCCAACAGATAACAGAAAAAAGGCATTGCAGGCACGGGAACCATCATCACAGGCACAGGGACCATCATCACAGGCACGGGGACCACTGCAGGCACGGGGACCATCATCACAGGCACGGGGACCACCATCACAGGCATGGGGACCATCATCACAGGCACGGGGACCATCATCACAGGCACGGGGACCATCATCACAGGCACGGGGACCATCATCACAGGCACGGGGACCACTGCAGGCACAGGGACCATCATCACAGGCAAGGGGACCACCATCACAGGCACGGGGACCATCATCACAGGCACAGGGACCATCATCACAGGCACGGGGACCATCATCACAGGCACGGGGACCATCATCACAGGCACAGGGACCACTGCAGGCATGGGGACCATCATCACAGGCACGGGGACCACTGCAGGCACAGGGACCATCATCACAGGCATGGGCACCATCATCAAGGCACGGGGGCCATCATCACAGGCACAGGGACCATCATCACAGGCACGGGGACCATCATCACAGGCACCGGGACCATCATCACAGGCACGGGGACCATCATCACAGGCACGGGGACCACTGCAGGCACGGGGACCATCATCACAGGCACGGGAACCATCATCACAGGCACGGGGACCATCATCACAGGCACGGGGACCATCATCACAGGCACGGGGGCCATCATCACAGGCACGGGGACCATCATCACAGGCACCGGGACCATCATCACAGGCACGGGGACCATCATCACAGGCACAGGGACCACTGCAGGCACGGGGACCATCATCACAGGCACGGGAACCATCATCACAGGCACGGGGACCATCATCACAGGCACGGGGACCACTGCAGGCACGGGGACCATCATCACAGGCACGGGGACCATCATCACAGGCACGGGGACCACTGCAGGCACGGGGACCATCATCACAGGCACGGGGACCATCATCACAGGCACGGGGACCATCATCACAGGCACGGGGACCATCATCACAGGCACGGGGACCACTGCAGGCACGGGGACCATCATCACAGGCACGGGGACCATCATCACAGGCACGGGGACCATCATCACAGGCACGGGGACCATCATCACAGGCACGGGGACCATCATCACAGGCACGGGGGCCATCATCACAGGCACGGGGGCCATCATCACAGGCACGGGGGCCATCATCACAGGCACGGGGGCCACTGCAGGCACGGGGACCATCATCACAGGCACGGGGACCATCATCACAGGCACGGGGACCACTGCAGGCACGGGGACCATCATCACAGGCACGGGGACCATCATCACAGGCACGGGGACCATCATCACAGGCACGGGGACCATCATCACAGGCACGGGGACCATCATCACAGGCACGGGGGCCATCATCACAGGCACGGGGGCCATCATCACAGGCACGGGGGCCATCATCACAGGCACGGGGGCCATCATCACAGGCACGGGGACCATCATCACAGGCACGGGGACCATCATCACAGGCACGGGGACCACTGCAGGCACGGGGACCATCATCACAGGCACGGGGACCATCATCACAGGCACGGGGACCACCGCCAGCACGGGGGCATTCACTGGCACAAAGACCACCACAGGGACAGGGAACACTGCACACCCAGGGACCGTCACTGCAGGCATGGGCAACATCACACACCCAGGGACCTTCACCACAGGCATGGGCAACATCACACATACAGGGACCGTCACCGCAGGCACAGGGAACATCGTACACACCAGGACCATCGTCGCAGGCATGGGGAACATCGCACACACGGGGACCGTCATCGTAGGCATGGGGAACATAGCACACACGGGGACCGTCGCAGGCATGGTCAACATTGCACACACAGGGACCGTCACCGCAGGCACAGGGAACATCATACACACCGGGACCATCGTCGCAGGCATGGGGAACATCGCACACACGGGGACCGTCATCGTAGGCATGGGGAACATAGCACACATGGGGACCGTCGCAGGCATGGTCAACATTGCACACACGGGGACTGTCACCGCAGGCACAGGGAACATCATACACACCGGGACCATCGTCGCAGGCATGGGGAACATCGCACACACGGGGGCCGTCATCATAGGCATGGGGAACATAGCACACACGGGGACCGTCGCAGGCATGGTCAACATTGCACACACAGGGACCGTCATCGCAGGCACGGGGAACATCCCACACACGGGGACCGTCATCGCAGGCACAGGGAACATCACACACACGGGGACTGTCACCGCAGGCATGGGGAACATCGCATACACGGGGACCGTCATCGCAGGCACAGGGAACACTGCACACACGGGGACCGTCATCGCAGGCACGGGGAACACTGCACACACGGGGACCGTCATCGCAGGCACGGGGAACACTGCACACACGGGGACCGTCATCGCAGGCACGGGGAACATTGCACACACGGGGACCGTCATCGCAGGCACGGGGAACACTGCACACACGGGGACCGTCGTCGCAGGTATGGTCAACATTGCACACACGGGGACCATCATCACAGACACGGGGAGCATCGCACACACGGGGACCATCATCGCAGGCACAGGGAACATCACACACACGGGGACCATCATCACAGACACGGGGAGCATCGCACACACGGGGACCATCATCGCAGGCACAGGGAACATCACACACACGGGACTGTCACTGCAGGCACGGGGAACATTGCACACACGGGGACCGTCATCGCAGGCACAGGAACATTGCACACACGAGGACCGTCACCGCAGGCACGGGGAACATCACAGGAACAGGGAACAGCACATACAAAGACCCAGAAGTGTGAAAGCAGCTGTCCTTCAGAGAATTGCTGAGCTTGGGGTGAGGCTCCATGCAACAGTTAATACACTCAGCTGCTGGCCCAAAAATGAGAAGTTCAAGTCTACCCAGAGACTGCTAAGAACAAAGACCTGGCGCCCTCCTGAAAAACCAGCCTCTGAAAACACCGTGGCGCACCGCTGTGCTGACACAAACAGGGTGGCCAGGAAAAAGCTGGCCCAGTGGCAACCAGCAGGGGCATGCTGAGAGCTAGCTGCAACGCAAACGGCGAGCAGGAGCCCATCACCAAAGGCCTCGGGTGAAACGCTAAAACAAATTTCATACTAAAATAAATACACTTTAGCCTGTGTGTGTCAGGGAGTTTCAAACTATTTTTTAAATAGTTACACTTTTTTTTTTCTAGCAGAGAGGCCCAGGCCCACGGCTGGCCTTCCCTTCCTCCCTCGGGCCACATCCCCTCCCTTCTAGCAGGCCCTGAGGAAGGTCCACGGGTCACGGTTTGAAAATGACAGTGACAAGAAGGATTCACTGCGAGCTTAAACAGGTGAGGATACAGTCAGATCGGCAGAGAGATGATGTGGCAGTTTATAATTAATGCCTAAGATTCGCGAAAGATGTGGCATGATGACAGCCTTGTAACCCTAGGGGGCCATTCTACTGTGTCCTATAGGGTCGCTATGAGTGAGACTTGACTTGTTGGAAGCGAGTTTGGGGTTTTGGGGGGGTTTTGGGCTTTTTACAAAGTCCAGCATGGTAGGTGGACTGCTGGGACCTAATTACAAAAATCAAGAGAAGCAAAACCACTAGGATCTGTGTAAGAGGAAGGGGTGGCACACAGTGAAGAGTCTGTCACCTTGGAGGTACAATCAGCCGGATTTGACACTTAACCAGCTACAGGTGGTGAGAGACAGCTCACGGGCAGTGGTGCAATGCTTCCTGGCATAAAGAACACAACTCAAGCGAGAGGAGGTTTCACTGGGAGGCACATCCAGCAGTCTCCCAAACGGAAGTACAGGCAGGCCTCATGGGACCCGGAGAGCACCTGAGCCTGGTTCTCTCAGGGGTCCCTGTCACTCGCATGTCTGTGCAATTCTCTTCTTTTTCTCCACTGGCAAGCATCCCGTCTTTGGCTGGTCATCTCTGAGTTTCTGCTCCCTCATGATAAAGCACTGCCATGGCGTCAATTCCAACCCCCACAGACCCTACAGGACAGAGCAGAACTGACCCACACGGTGTCCACAGAGTGACTGGTGGATCTGAACTGCTCGGCTCGTCACTGTGACACCAAGGTTCCTCACTTATGAAACACTGCAGCAAGTCTGCTCCCAAGCTATGTGAGCTTCAGCTCAAGCAGCCCTCACCAGGTAATCACGTCTCTGGTCACTCGGAGGACTGATTACCCCCAATCAGGGTAACTGCAGACGCACAGCAGGGATGGGCTGCTCTGGACTGATTCCACCCCAGTTCTCAGCAGCTGTTGGGAGGGGTCCTGGCACAGCCCAAAGGACATTCACCGCTTACTGAGCACCAAGCCCTCTGCTGGTATGTTGCTGAGTCTCACAGCCAATCAGAAACAGGCTCTATTCCACGGGCAGTTCTACCCTGATCTGTAAGGTCCACTATGAGGCAGGATCGACCCAACAACAGTGAATCTGATTTTGGTTGAGACCCTCATTTAGAGAGGAACAAGCCCTGGAGAAAGTAACTGACCTCCCCAGATCACACGACTACTGCAGGGCAGAGCCAGTTCACTAAAGACACAACCCCTGACCACCACCCATCCATCAGGAACAACTGGTGGAGAGAACCGGCATTCGGAACTCGGAGGCTCTCAGTTTAAGGTACAGACAGGGCACTTATGTGAAGAGCTGTATGTCTCTGGGGTGGAGACAAATAGGAGTCACTGAGATCCAAGAAGTCACAGAAAGAGAAAGAATAATGCTGAATGTGTATGTCATAAAAGAGGCGAAGGCCACTGGCCAACTACTGAGGAAAAGTGGCAGGTCAGGACCACAAGGCGAGCGATGCAGGAAGACAAGTGAGAAGGAAGACTTAGGGCAGAACCTGGAGGGTACAGCGTGTCACATGTGGAAGAGGGCAGAGTCATTAAAAGGTAATGAAAGCACCAAAGAATGCAGAGGATTTAAAAAAAAAAAAAAAAAAAAAAAGCCTTGAACAAAAAGCCTGCACATGGCAATATTACTGAGAGCTGTGTTTCACTTAAATTTTTTTCAAAATACTTTCATAAAATGTTTTCTTTATAAAAAGGAAAGGACAGAAACCATAAGACAATTCCCCAGACTCACAACGTGAGGCAGTGACACTGAGCTGCTAGGCTGTCACATGACACACACCACTAAGCATGAAGAGGCAATACGAGAAGGTATTTCTATGGAAATGTTTTTCAGTAGATTTCAACAGACTTTGCAGACACTACAGCCCCTCATTTGCTCTGTCTTGTTAAAGGAACAGATTCAAATCCATTAGCACATGAGAAAAATGGGAATGCCAGCAAGAGTGAAGGACTTGAAGCCACTGGTTAATATTACATACACTGATTTTGTTTTAGAATTTAAAAAAGAGAAAAACAATTAAAAAGTTGTCAAATCAATGCTTCTGTAAGGAATCCTAAGTTAATTTCTGGTGATGAGTTCATTATCACTGTCCTTACAAACTGTCCTTTTCATAGTAAGCCATACCTTATTATGACAACTGGATTTTGCAGTCAGGTCGGGAGACTGGGATCGGTTTCTGGGACTAGGCCACTCTTCCCCAATCAAAGATGTCCTCAGGGAGACCTTGTTTAATTGCTGGATGTACAAGAAGAGCAGAAACTGCAGGGTGTCCACGGAGAGCTGTCAAGAAGGAGATCACGGTTCAGCACGTAGTACTGGGCCCTACAGCACATGTCCCGAAACCACAAACACTAGCTAAAGGTCTACAGAAGACTCAGTTCACAACAGTTTGCTGATACTAAAAGAAAAAAGAAAAATATTTTTTAGAAATATTGCTTGCATTTGATATGTCCGACACCCAGATGTAAGAATTCCTAAAATTAATTAAACTTTATCTATTACCTTCCCAGAAAGCTGTGTAAAATCTAGGCCATAAAAATTCTCTTCCAAAAATGACAAGGGTAAGTATTTTTTTTAAATTACATGAAGAATTTTAAAATGAACTTAAAAAAAAAATTCACTACTTTGAATAAATAATAGATGGAAGAAGGAAATTCAGTTAGGGCATACCCACTGCTGTTGAGTCAATTCCAATTCACAACAACCCTACAGGACACAGCAGAGTTTCCAAGGACAGCCTGGTGGAATCAAACTGCCAACCTTTGGCTAGCAGCTGAGCTCTTAATCACTGTGCCACCAGGGCTCCATAGACTTACTTAAACAAAAAACAAACTCATGGCTGTAGAGTTGATTCCAACTCATAGTTACCCTACAGGACAGAGCAGAGGTGCCTCATAAGGTTTCCGAGGAGTGCCTGCTGGATCTGAACTGCTGATCTTTTGGTTAGCAGACGTGTAGCACTTAACCACTATGCCCCCACGAAGGTGTATTTTTTATTTTTACTTTCTTTACTAATTTTTTAACTGTGTTATCTATAGATTTCCATGCAGCTGTGGAAAATAATAACAAAGATCCCCTAAACCTCCCCAAAACTATCACCGAATACCACAACCCGGATATTGATCCAGTTCAGATACAGAACATTTCTATCAAAAGGGACCCTCAACAAGTACCCTCGTTTCCATCAACAACTTCCCTCCACCCTCTGCCCTCGGCTACCTCTTCTCTCTCTTCCATCTCCCTAACTCACCATTTCAAGAATTTTACATAATAGACTCATACAGTTTATGTAACCTTTTAGGTCTGGCTTTTTTCACTCAGGTTAATTCTCTGGAGATTCATCCAAACCACTGGATCTATCAACAATTGCTTATTTATTGTTGAGTAGTATTCTAGGATATGGATGGAGCACAGTTCATCCGTTCACTCACTGAAGGACATTTGAGTGTATGCAGTTATTGGTCACTGGAATAAAGCTGCTAAAAAAATTCATGTAAGAAAAACCTTCATGTTAAGTTCTCATTTCTCTAGGACAAAGCCCAGGAATACAATTGGTGGGCTGTATGGCCGTCACAAGTTTAGATGGTTACAAAACTGCCAAAATGTTTTCCAGAGTACATCATTTTACATTCCACAAACAACGTCTAAGTGATCCACTTTCGCTACGTCCTTGCCAGCAACTGATGTAATCTGTTTTTATTTCAGCCACTTTTGATAAGGACATAGCGATGACTCTCTGTGGTTTTAATTTCCATTTTCCTAAAGACTGATGTTATTGAACAACTTTTCATGTGCTTATTTGTTACATGCATATTTTCTTTGGTAACACATCTACTGCCCATATTTTAGTAGGACTTTTTGTTTTAAGTATTGAGTTTTCAGTGACGTATTCTAGGTCCCATGAGTCAGACCCGACTCAACGGCAGTGCGTTTATTCTAGGTCCCAGTCATTTGTCACTGTTTTAGTCATCTAGTGCTGCTCTAACAGAAATACCACAAGTGGATGGCTTTAAAAAGATAAAAAAAAACTTTGTCACAGTCCAGCGGTCTAGCAGTCCAGATTCAGGGCTTCAGCTCCAGGAGAAGGCTTTATCTGCTGGCTCTAAAGAGAGGTCCTTGTGGTTAATCTGTCCCCGGACTGGGAGCTTCTGAGGGGCAGGGACCTCTAGGGTCCTCTCCAGAGGACGCACTCTACTCCTGGTACTGCTTCTTGATGGTGTGAGGTCCCAAGTCTCTCTGCTGCTTCATCTCTGAATCTCAGGAGACTGCCTCAAGGTACAGCACAATCCCACCCCCGAGCCCTGCCCCACCAACACAGCCCATCCTCCCTCCTTGACAGCACAGCGAAATACCAACAGGCTCCCCACTATTCTGTGGGGACACAATTCAATCCATGACATCTAAACATGTGCTTTGCCAGTACTTCTTCCCACTCTATTGTTGATCTTTTCATCCTCTTTACACACAGAACGCAAAAGACTGAATTTTAACCAAGTCCAATTTATCCATTTTCCCTTTTATGGGTCACACTTTTGGTGTCTAGGACCATTTTGCCTGGCCCTGGGTCACAGAGATTTTTGTTTTTCTAAAATTTCTATAATTTTACGTGTTACATTTAAGCCCACCATCCGTTTTTGGCTAATTTTTGCATAAGGTCTGTCTGAGTCATAGTTTGAGGTTCTGTTTTTGTCTGTGGATGTCCAATGGCACCATTTATCAAAAGGGTATCTTTCTTCCATTGCATTGCTTCTGTACATTTGCCAAAACTCTGCTGGGCATTTACGTCTGAGTCTATTTCTCAGATCTCTCACCTGTTTCACTGGTCTATTTTTATATTCCTCTGCCAATACCACAGTTTTAATTGCTACGTAATACATCTTGACATTAGGAAGACTGATTCCTTTTTCAAAAACATTTTGGATAGTCTCGTTTCTTTGATTCCCATATAAATTTTAGATTTATCTTGTTTATATCTACAAAAAGGAAACCATGGTGGCATAGTGGGTTAAGTGCTGTATCTGCTAACCAAAAGGTCGTCAGTTCAAATCTGCCAGGCACTCCTTGGGAATTCTACAGTGCAGTTCTACTCTGACTGATAAGGTCATTATGAGTCAGACCAGACTCAATGGCAGTGGTTTATATCTTTAAAAAAAAACAAAACTGCAGGTATTTTTACAGGATAAGCACTAAACCTGTATTTCAATTTAGGGAATGTTGACATACTTATATTTTGAATCTTCTAATCCATAAACACAGTGTGCTCCCACTGATTTCTTTCATCAGTGTTGTTTATTTTTTAGGATACAGTCCTATGTATGTTTTGTTATATTTATATCTAAGTGTTTTTATTTCAGCAATTGGGATGGTATTAAACATTTTATTCCAGTATCCAAGTACACTGCCAGTCTATAGAAACACAATTAATCTCTGTATGTTTATCTCATAACCTGAAATTCTTCCAAACTTACTTAATAGTTCTAATAGGGTTTTCGGTAGATTTCTTGGGATTTTCTACATAAAAAAACCTGCCATGTAGAAATGGGGATTTCATCTCTTCCTTTCTGATCTGTATGCCTTTTTACCTTTTTTTTGGTCTTACTGCACTGTTTAGAGTTTCCCGCACTACGCTGAATAAGAGCTGTCAGCAGACATCCTTGCCCAGTCCCTGATACGAAGGGAAAACATTGAGTCTCTTACAATTAAGTATAATACTAGGTCTAGATTTTTTTCACAGATGCTCTTTATCAGTTACAGGAAGTTTCCTTCTATTTTTTTTTTCCTGAGAGTTTCTACTGTAAGCAGGTGTTGAATTTTGTCAAATACTTCCTCTGTATAAATTGAAAAGATCATTAGATTTTTCTGCTTTAGTCTCTCAATACAGTGAATTACAATGATATCTGAATACGAACCAGCCTCACACCCCTGGAATAAACTTCACTTGGTCAAGGTATATAATTCTTTTTATATGGTGGGTGAATTCTACTTGCTGTTATTTTGTTAAGGACTTCTTAGCCCCATCTTCTCTCTGCCCTGACCCACAAACCTCAACAATTCACTTCCAGACAACCACTAGAATGCTCATTCCAAAATGCAAATATACTTACATCTCTACCACAATTAAAAACTCGTAAGTGTATTAGAGACCTAACTATAAAATGAAGTCCAAATTTCTTAGCATGTCATTCAGCATCATGACTTGACCCCTCCTATGATGCTGTAAGAAAACCCTATGGGACAGTTCCACTCTGTCACATGGGGTTGCTATGACTCCAAATTGACTCCATGGCACCTAACACCATCGCCATGCTTCCACCTTCATGACCACATACTGACTCCATTCTCTCTCCTGTCCACAAAACATTCCAATATTTTTAAACCCCAAAAGTATCTAACTCCCTCAGTTTCTTGATTTTCCACAGTCCCATTTTAACAATGAGTTGTTCTATTACCGTTATTCCTTCATATGCTTGCCTCCTCAGGAGACTGTTAAGATCCGTGCCTTTTCCAGCCCACATCCCTCATGACCGGCACAGAACAGGGCAGGTGGCGAGCCTTCAAAACATGTGACGCTTCTCAGGCTTCTACTCATTTCTGTGCCTACAGCACCCAGTACTGTAACTAGCATGCTGCTACCGTCACTTGCGGTCAATCAGCTCTGACTCACGGCGACTCCATACACAGCAGAACGAAGCGTCACCCGGTCCTGTGCCATCCTCAAGGCAGGCGGTGTACCCGAGCCCACTGCTGTGGCTACCGTAGTCCCTTCTGCCCTGTGGGAGTCACCTTCTCCCAGCACTATCGTGAAAAACATTCTCTTGCGATCCACAGGGTTTTCATTCCCTGATTTTTGAAAGTACATCATCAGGCCTTTCCTAGTCTGGAAGACCCTCTAAAACCTGTCTGCTATCACAGCAACACACACTCCACCACAGCATGACAAACGGGCAGGTGGGTAGTGGACCGGACATACAGCAGGCACTCGGTAAATGTCTAATTGCAATGCCCTTCCCGGCTTGCCAAGTTTCAACTTCCAAAACCATGTTTATATGTGATAGGGACAGTCTTCCTGGGCGCCCAGTGAGGTACATTTCCCAGTCTCCCTTGAGGTTAGACACAACTGAGTCACAGTCAATTGAACAAGGGTGGATTTATAGATACCCTTTTGGTGCCTAGGCCATAAAACTCACCCGAAAGAAATGAAGCAAGGCGCTAATGGCTGGGAAGACGCTGTTACTATTTATGACAGTTCACTTCCTCATCCCCCAAGAGGCTACTGTGGCTCTCTCTGTGGCTACAGAATGACTTACATCTGGTGACAGGCATTTTACCTTCCCATCTCACTGACTGTAGACTTCGTCATGTGACCAAGTTTTAGTTAGTGGAATGAAAGCAGTGGTTCATATGCCATCTGAGCAGAAGCTTGAAGCAGCATCATCAGCTTCCCCTGCTCTGTTGTTCTTCTCGCCCCACAAGAACAGGCCTGACCTACAGTTAGGCTCTTTCTGCAGCCTAGCACCCCCAAGCGAGAGGATACAGAGAACTAAGCAACAGCCCGGAACAGAGCCACAGCTACAGGGCATCCTACACAGAAACAATACTTTGGTACGGTAAGTCACTAAATTTTTGCTTTTTAACTGCAGCAAAACTATTAGTGGCATCAAAAGACAGCAGGCACCTGAATCCCTAAATCATCACATAGAAGGCAACTCACTCACTGAAACCAGCGGCACCTGGGCTGGACAGCTGCCCAAAGGAGAAATTAACTGTGGTGCTAAGGCAGCACAACGCTGAGATCACCTGTCCCCACCATCAGCCTACCCTTATCGATAAATCTCCTCAGTGAAGTCTGCAACCCTAGTGGTGTCGTGGTTATGTGTTAAGGCAGCTAACCAAAAGGTCTCCAGCTGGACTCTTGCGGCTCCTTGGAAACCCCTTGGGGCAGTCCTCCTCTGTCCTATAGGGATGCCATGCGTCAGCACTGCCTCAACAGCAGTGGGTTTGGCTTTGGGGTCTGTGAAGCCTTGCCTGATTACCACACTGAATTGTTCTCTATTTTATTGCTGCACCTTCTCAGTACATTTATTATTATCCATCCCACACTAAACAGCACCTTTTATACACAACTGCCCTTCTTAGTCCACAAGCTTACAAGGGCCAGGAGCTGTCCTAAGTATCATCTTTCAGTCCCTGCACATACCAGACACTCATTTAAAAATCATCAGGCACCCTGACTATAATGGATCAGTGCTTTATACATACTCACTCCAAAACATTTTTAAAAATCAATGAAAATACGTCCCTTTTTCAAACATTACTGCTTTGGGAGCAAGGCAAAGAAGGATTAATTCATTAAATACTGCCAAACTGAAGTGTTCAAAATGAAACACCACTTCGGGGTCACAGTGGTCATTAACCTAAAACCATAACCCTACAGACAACACAGAGATTTTTAAAAAAACAAAACCTGTGGCTACTGATTCTGACTCATAGCAACCCTATAGGACAGTGCAGAACTGCCCCTCAGGGTCTCCAGGGCTGTAAATCTTGACAGACGCAGACTGACTGCCACATCTTTCTCCCACAGAATAGCTGGTACGTTTTAAATGCTGACCTTTTGGTTAGCAGCAGAATACTTTACTGCGTCACCAGGCTCCCAGTATATTCAGAATAGCTATTCCGTAAAAGAACAAAACACAAACACCCATACACATAAATCTATACCTGATTTCTCTGCTTTTCAACTTCATCTTCAGACGTGCAGTTGGATATAACCTCAGACCACTCCAGGCGCTCCTCCGGTGTCCTGGCCACCAAACTATCAAACACTTCAAAGTAAAGCCACGCCAGGTCCTTGGCCAACTGTAGCTTCCCGCAAGCAATGTGCCTCCAGGTGGACCAGTAGAGGCGTGGGTAAGCTCCCTCGGTGGCCCGGGTCCGCACATAGGTGGCCACCTTCCTGAGATAATGAAGGCTGAACTTGGAGGGCGGGGGCATCTGCAAGGTGCCCACTATAAAGGGTTCTGCTTTCACCCAGAGGAGAACTCCTGACAGATCCATAGTATCTCTGAAGACATTTGCCTGATAGGCTTCTTTGCAAACCTAGGAAACAAGGTTCTTCACAAACTGGTTTCAAACAAAACTCATTCATACACTTTCTTGGAAGATGAACACTTTCGTAACTGTTTTCAAATGTACTATGGCAGTGTGAAAAGCAGCCCGAATTAGCAGCAGAAGAGTGTTTTGGCCCGATCTCATTACAAACTACTTGAGCACGAAAAGTCTGTGATAAGACAGCATTATCTCATTTATTCAGAAACGGCAGTTTTAGGAAGAGTGAATAAGCACACAGGGTATGGACTGAATCCTTGTTTTCAGAGCAACTACAAAAGAAGGCCTAGGAGAAGATTCACCCCATCATAGGAAATCCTGCTCTTCCCAGAGGGGAACTGCCACAAAGCTAAATCATTTACTTACAGAGGACGCAAACCCCACTGCCACTAATTCCTACTCACAGCAACCCTACACAATACAGTGTATCTGCACCATTGAGTTTCCACGGAGTACCTGGTGGATTTGAACTGCCAACCTACTGGTTGGTGTCTACAGCACTTAATCACTACACTACCAAGGTTTCCCATACAGAGGATAGTTGGTTAAAAGCTTACAAGTGTTAGCTGACCACAGACACTCAATATGAAGCAGTGATGTGAAGTAGCAGAACAGAATGCTACTGCAGCTGTGAAGGGTTACTTGACCCAAAGAACTTGATCTTTGTCCCTAGTTCTTGGGAGGTAACCTCTAAAACGTTCCAGTACCTTTGCTATTTATGGAGGGTACCAGACCACACGAGGCAGTCATACTAACAAGATAACTCATGGTGTGGACAGGCAATTCCAAAAAGACCCACCTGTTGTGTTGGCTAGATCTCTGGGGAGAGGAAGGGAGCCAGAATGAATTCAACCACATGGCCAGTAATTCAATCAATCGTACCTATGTTATGAAAATCCAATAAAAACTCTGGACACTGAACCTCAGGTAAAATTCCTGGTTGTTGAAATACATCCATGCACCCAGGAGGGTAACACATCTGAGGACACAGAAGCTCTGCATTTTGGGACCCTCCCAGACCTCACCCTATGTATCTCTTCTTTCATACCTTCTGTAATCTTAAGTATGGTGCTTTCCTGAGTTCTGTGAATCATTCTAGCAGATTGTCATATCTGAAGGAACCCAAAAATTTATAGTCAGTCAGTCTTGTGGCTGGTACCCGAAGTCTTGGGCTGACTTGGCACGCTGGAGGACTGTTCCCTCAGCCAGTGAAATCTGACCTAATTCTGTGTGGTTTGGTACAGAACTGAATGCAGTTTGCACCAACACTGAACCGAAATACATTTACCACTGACATTGAGATAAACCTAGCCTGCAGAAATAGACCAAGGGTAGGTAAAACATCTTCCCTCTCTGTAACTATTTCGCTTAGTGTAAATGGTGTAACTTTTGGATCTTATTTGTTGTTTCACTGTTGGAGTAACAATGCATAATTTTTACAGAGCATTTAGAAAAGGGGAAATTGTCCAGTCCCACAATGAAAGGACTAATTATTTTGTACTATTTTTCCTTCTCATACTCGGATGTTAGTTTGCATCTATATTTTCATGGCTATGATAATACCATAGATACAGTTCTGTATCATAACATCAACACTTCATAGCCTTCTAAATAAATATACCCTAGCTTATTACATTTTTGCCCCGTTTTTAGACATTTAGGTTTAAAATTCTTCACAAAAATAGGAAAAATTAATACTTCTGAAGCTAAATGATGGATATGCGAAGGTTCATTACCTAGACTACTTCTGCATATGTTAAAATTTCTACAATAGAAAGTTTATTTCCATCTTTCTGCTTATTTTCCTGTATTGTGAATTATCTCCCAGGAAAATTTTCACACGTGCATTTGCTAGATGAAGTAACACGGACATTTCTGAAACTCCTCACATGTATCCCCAGTGCTTTCCAAAATGACTGTATCCAATCCTATCACCGTCTGACCACGGGTGTCCTCTTCACTGACCACCTCTCAGCATTACCATTATTGAAATAAGGCTTTCCTCACACGGGGAACCCTGGTGGCACAGTGGTCAAGCGCTCCAGCTGCTAACCAAATGGTTGGTTTGAATCCACCAGGTGCTCCTTGGAAACTCTTCGGGGCGGTTCTACCCTGTCCCATATGATCACTAGAAGTCAGGTTTGGGGGCTTTTTTGTTTTGTTTTGTTTTTCTTCTATAACTGACGGCAATGCTTTACTGCTATTATATTTTGCATTTCAGTCTAAGAAAACGATGTTTTCAGTAACTGCTTGTTCAAAAAATAAATGACATCAGTGACTGCTGACTGACCCAGGTGGCACGCTAGACATTTTCCATACTTCACCTCTTTGCATCCTCACAACTATCTGGAAGGACATACGAGGAGGAAAAGCGTTCAGAGACGTTAAGGGGCTTGCCTGAGGTCACACATTTAGTGGGCACGAATGTGGCTTATAATTCAGCTCCGTCAGACCTAAGAACTGTGTTGCCACACAGCTATTTAGGGAGCCCAGCTTTGACATTCCCCTGAAAAACTGGGGCGGATCCAGTGGCGGATTACAGAATAGCTAACCTCGGACACGAGCTCTTATAAGGGCCAAGGGAAGGGAAGTGACAGTGTGCGCCCAAGAGACGACAGGGACAAGACTGGTACAGGACAGCTACTTTCCAATAAGGGAACCGTTCAGACACCGAAAGTGACCTGAGCAAGACCGCGGTTCGCCCTCCAGCGGGCACAGGCTGCTCTGCCAGGCACCGCGCTCTCTCCACAGCGACAGGTGCCCTGTAAGGTCCCTTCTACCTGCGAGACTCGAGAACCAAACCTGCAAACAAACGCAGGCTGGGCCTTCTCTCTGCAGCAGCTCCCGCGGTGCTGGGGCACCCTCGGGTCTTTCGGGCGCGAAGGGGGACACGAGGCCCACGGCGGCTCCCTGGGGGCTTCGCCTGGGCGCCCCGAGCGACAGCACGGGCTTCCGTGATGGGAAGCCCCGGCGGGCAGGCCCCGGAGCCGACCCAAGGCCCGGCCGGCGGGAAGGCAGCCCCTGCGACCCGAGCCGTGGCCTCCGCGGGCCCATCCCTCCCGCCCCGGCGCCGGCACCAGCGCCCCGGCGGTTACCTGCGAAGGCAGGCCCCGCGCCGCCGGCTCTCCACGCGCCGCCGCGCCCGGCGTCACGCTCACCCGCCCGCCCCTCGCCCTCCGCCGCGCGCGCGCCGCCGCCACCCACTGCGCAAGCGCGAGCCCTGGCACCACCGAGAACGGGCCTCCCGCGAAGCTAGAGCGGCCGGGTGCTTCGCCGGACCCTCCAGCCAACCGTTCTCCACGCTGGTACCTGGGGTCAGACGCGAGCTGGCTTATTGTGTCTCGCTTTTCATCCTACCAAAAACAAGAACTGCTGCCTTCCAGTCGATTCCGACGCCGACAGAACTGCCCCATAAGGTGTCCGAGGCTCTAAATTTGTACAGAAGCTGTCACATCTTTCTGCCCTGGAGCGGCTGGTGGGTCCGAACTCCACATTTCAGTTCGCAGCTGAGCGCTTTAATCACTGCGCAACCTGCCCTCCCGTCTAAGAGAATGGGGCGTTTTCTATTGCTCCAAAGAAATGTAGTTAGTCAATAGCTGTTGGCAAGGTCAACACGCTATCATGGGTAATAACAGCTTATGTGACCAGAGAAAACGCCGTGGCTGACTCGCGCCTCACTACTAAACCAGTACTCAGACAGGGATTGTCTTTAAGAGCGGTTTATTCAGATCGCCGGCCATCTGAGAGGGAGAATTAGTACCCTAAACGTATCTCAACATCTCAGAGCAAGCCAGCTGGTTTTATAGGAAGGTTTAGGGACAGGAGGGGGAAACAGGTTCCAGGTGTGAGCGGGGAGATGTGGATCTACAGGTCTGCTGTGACGATTACCGGCGCAGTGAGCTGTAAATGGGTATCACCTTGCCCTGTCAGCGGAGAAGAACAGCTTTAGGGCCTGGAAAAACAATCTCCAAATCTTTATGATGCCAGAATGGCGGTTAGCAATTACAATTTTTCTTTCGGTGTCAGCATTCCTTGAGAGAACAGGGTTTAAGCATTTTACAGCTATATATCAACAGTGTCAACTATAGGCACTGTGTAAAGCACCTTTATGTGTCCTGTAGCAGTCTTCCCAGGAGTCGTGTAAGTCAAGTACCTTTGACTGATCAGGAAACTTAGGGGTAGAGAGGTTAAGTGCACAGACTCCTTATGTGTCAGAAAGTTGGTTCAGACTCAGTAACCCTAGGTACCAGAAAGACTCACAGAGACACTATGCATGACAGAACACTGCCTGGTCCTGCGGCAGCTCCACGATCATCGCTCTATGCTTGAGTCCATCCATCTGCCAAAGGTCTTCCTCTTTTCTGCTGAGCTTGGGCCTCGCCAAACATGATGTCCTTCTCCAGGCACTGGCCCCTTCTGATAACATCTTCAAAGTATGTGAGGCAGAGTCTTGTCAATCTTCTTTTCTAAGGGGCCTTCAGGCTGTAGTTCTTCCAAAACAGATTTGTTTGTTCTTCTGGCAGCCCACGGTGTGTGTATTCAATATTCTTTGCATACACTGTAATTCAAAGGTGTCAGTTCTTCTTTAGTCTTCTTCATTCACTGTCCAGCTTCACATGCACCTGGGGCAAATGAAAATACTATGGCTTGGGTCAGGCACACCTTAGTCCTCAAAGGGACATTCTTGCTTTCCAACACTCTGAAGAGGTCTTTTGCAGCAGATTTGCCCAATGCAACACATAACCTCATTTCTTGACTACTGATTCCATGCGTGTTGATTGCAGATCCAAGTAAAATGAAATCCTTGACAACTTCAATATTTTCTCCTATCATAATGTTGGAAACTCTGGTGGCATAGTGGTTAATTGCTACATCTGCTAACTAAAAGGTTGGCAGTGCAAATCCACCATGTGCTCCTTGGAAACTCTATGGGGCAGTTCTACTCTGTCTTATAGGGTCGCTATGAGTCAGAATCAACTTGACGGCACTCGGTGGGTTTTATCAAAATGTTGCTTATTGGTCCATTTATGAGGACTTGTTTCCTTGATGTTGAGGAGTAATCCGTACTGAAGGCTGTAATCTTTGATCTTCATCAGTAAGTGCTTCAAGTCCTCTTCATTTGCAGTAAGCGGACTGTGTCATCTGCCTGTTACAGATTTTTGATAAGTCTTCCTCCAATCCTAATATCTCATTCTTCTTCATATAGTCCAGCTTCTAGGAGTATTCGTTCAGCACACAGATTGAGTAAGTATAGTGAAGGGATACAACCTGGAAAAACACCTTTCCTGATTTTAAACTACACGGTATCCCCTTGTTCTGTTTGAATGACTGCCACTTAGTCTATGTACAGGTTCCTCTTGAGGACAATTAAGTGCTTTGTAATTCTAATTCTTTGCAACATTAACCGTAATTTGTTATGATCCACACAACCATACCCTTAAGGTCACACAATAAAACATGAAAACAAGATTCAAACCCAAGCAGTGTGAAAAGGGCCCCTGTGTTACTGCCTTAACTCTGTTGGCTTCAGATGAAGCTACATCATGAAGTTTTTGTGGATCCCACTCAGAATATATCACTCCTTTCTCTGGACCTCTGTTTCATGATTTCTGTCCACTTCTTGCTTTCTTTGTTTATAGCCTCTGTACTTGTGGGGTTTCTGTTGTTGTTAGGTGCCGCTGAGTTGGTTCTGACTCGTAGCAACCCTGTGAACAACAGAATGAAACACTACCCCATCTCGTGCCATGCCCACTGTCTTTTTTATGCGTAAGCCCATTGTTGCGTCCACTGCATCAACTCTTCTTGTCAAGGGGCTTCTTTTTCAATGACTCTCCACTCCACCAAGCATGATGTCCTTCCCCAGAGACTGCTCCCTTCTGACAACATGTCCAAAGTATGTAAGATGCAGTCTTGGCATCTTTGCTTCCAAGGACAACTCTAGTTGTACTTGTAGAACAGATTTATTTGTTCTTTGGGCGGTCCATGATACATTCAACATTCTTCTCCAACACCAGAATTCAAAGGCATCAATTCTTCTATCTTTGTTCATGGTCCAGCTTTTGCATGCATATGATGTGACTGAAAATACCATGGCTTGAGTCAGGTGCACTTTAGTCCTCAAAGTGACATCTTTACTTTTCAATACCTAAAGAGATCCTTTGCAGCAGATTTTCCCGATGCAACCCATCTTACAGTTTCTTAACTGCTGCTTCCATGGCCATTTATTGTGGACCTAAGTAAAGTGAAATCCTTGACGGCCTCAACCCTTTTTCCACTTATCGTGATGTTGCTTACTGGTTCAGTTTAAGGATTTTTGTTTTCTTGATGTTGAGATACAATCCATACTGAAGGCTGTGGTCCTTGATCCTCATCAGTGTTTCAAATCTTCTTCACTTCCAGCAGGTAAGGTGGTGTCATCTATGTAAAGTAGGTTGTTAATGAGTCATCCTCCAATCCTGATGCCTCATTGTTCTTCATGTAAGCCAGCTTCTTGGACTATTGGCTGGGCATACAGATTGAAAATGTATGGTGAAAGGATACAACCCTGACACATACTTTTCCTGACTTTAAGCCCTACGGTGTCCCCTTGTTGTGGTCACATGACTGCATCTTGATCCATATACAGATTCTTTAAGATCACAATTAAGTGTTCTGGTATTCCTATTTTGTGCAATGTTAGCCATAACTTGTTGTGATCCACACAGTCTGATGCCTTTGTGTAGTCAATGAAATACAGGTAAACATCTTTATTGTATTTTTTGCTTTGAGTCAAGATCCATCTGACATCAGCAGTGATAGTCCTGGTTCCACTTCCTCTTCTGAATCCCGCTTGAATTTCTGGCAGTTCCTTGTCAGTATACTGTTGCATTCACTGTTGAATGATCTTGAGCAAAATTTTACTTGCATGTGATATTAGTGATATTGTTCAGTAATTTCCACATTTGGTTGAATCACCTTTCTCTGGAATAGACATAAATGTGGATCCCCTGTAGTCAGTTGGCCAGGTAGCTGTCATCAAATTTCTTAGCATAGACAAGTGAGCACTTCCAGTGCTGCATCTGTTTGTTGAAATATCTCAATTGATACTCCTTTAATTCCTAGAGCCTTGTTTTTTGCCAAGATCTTCAATGCAGCTTCTACTTCTTCCTTCCGTACCATCAGTTCCTGATCACATGCTACCTCTTCAAATGGCTGAACATTGACCAGTTCTTTCTGGTATAATGACTCTGTGTATTCCTTCCATCTTCTTTCGATGCTCCCTGAGTTACTTACTATTTTCCCTGTAGAATCCTTCACTATTGCAACTCAAGGCTTGAATTTGTTCTTCAGTTCCTTCAGCTTGAAAAATGCAGAACATATTCTTCCCTTCCGGTTTTCCATTTCCAGCTCTTTGCACATGTCATTATAATACTTGATTTTGTCTTCTTGAGTTGCCCTTTGAAATCTTCTGTTTAGATCTTTTACTTTGCCATTCCTTCCTTTTGCTTTAGCCACTTAACATATGAGAGCAAGTTTCAGCATCTCATCTGATATCTAATTTGGTCTTTTCTTTCCTGTCTTTTTAATGAGCTCTTGTTCTCTTCATGGATTATATCTTTGATGTCATGCCACAATTTGTCTGGTCTTTGGTCTTTAGAGGTCAGTACATCAAATCTGTTCTCGAGATGGTCTTTAAACTCAGGAGGGATATACTCAAGGTCATACTTTGGCTCTTGTGGACTTGTTCTAATTTTATTCAGTGTCAATTTGAATTTGCATATGAGCAATTGATGATCTGTGCCACAGTTAGTACCTGGTTTTGTTCTGACTGTTGATATGGAGCTTTTCCATCAACTTTCTCCACAGATGTAGTCGATTTTGTTCCTGTGTATTCCATCTGGTGAGGTCCATGTGTGCAGTCATCGTTTGTGTTGGTTAAAAAAGGTATTTGCAGTGAAAAAGTCATTAGTCTTGCAAAATTCCTTCATGTGCTCTCTGGCATTGTTTCTATCAACAAGGTCATATTTTCCAACTACTGATCCTTCTTCTTTGTTTCCAACTTTTGCATTCCCATCACAAGTAATTATCAATGCATCCTGATTGCATGTTCAGTCAATTTCGGACTGCAGAAGCTGGTTAAAATCTTTAATCTCTTCATTCTTGTTCTTAGTGGTTGGTGTGTAAATTTGAATAATAGTCATATTAACTGGCCTTTCTTGTAGGCATATGGTTATTAACCTATCACTGACAGCATTGTACTTCAGGCCAGATCTTGAAATGTTCTTTTTGAGGATGAGTGCAACACCATTCCTCTTCAAGTTTTCATTCCCACCATAGCAGACCATGTGATTGTCAGATTCAGAATGGCCAATACTGGTCCATTTCAGCTCACTAATGCCTAGGACATTGATGTTTATGCATCCCATTTCATTTTTGATGATTTCCAATTTTCCTAGATTCAAACTTTGTACATTCCATGTTCTGATTATTAATGGATGTTTGCAGTTGTTCCTTCTCATTTTAGTTCATGCCACATCAGCAAACGAAGCTCCCCAAGGCTTTACTCCATCCTCAACATTAAGGTCACCATTACTTTGAGGAAGCAGCTCTTGCTCAGTCATCTTCTGAGTGCCTGTCAACCTGGGTGGCTCATTTTCTGGCACCATATCTGACAATGTTCGGCTGCTATTCACAAGGTTTTTTCTGGCTAATTCTTTTCAGAAGCAAACTGCTGGGTCCTTCTTCCTAGTCTGTCTTAGTCTGGAAGCTCAGCTGAAACCTGTCGACCAAGGTGACCCTGCTGGTACCTGAAAACCAGTGGCATAGCATCCTACATCACAGCAACAAGCAAGCCTCCAATGACAGACAAGTAGGGGCTGATCATTTGTGGGGTATACATAGATAAATAAGACAGTAAGATGTAATTTAGTTCCTGTTTTTCCATGGCCTCTCTCCTCTATTAAGTATCTTCCTTGCCTTCCTGTTAGCTCTGCAAGAGTCAAGATGCAAAACACAGGGTTGGCGATTCAAATAGACCTGGATTAGGATCCAGCCTGTACAACTGAACTAGCTCAATTACCGTGAGCAAATCTTAACACCTATCTGTGCTCAGAAACTTGGCGGTGAAGTGGTTAAGTGCTATGGATGCTAACCAGAAGGCTGGCAGTTCAAATCCATCAGGTGCTCCTTGGAAACTCTTATGGGGCAGTTCTACTCTGTCCTATAGGGTTGCTATGAGTCTGAGTTGACTCAGTGACAGTGGGTTTGTGGATGCCTGGCAGAATACTAGGCACTAGGGTCACCACAGTGAAGAAAACCAAGTCCCCACTTTCTTGGAGTGTATATTTTAATAGACAGAATACTATTGTGTGTCACTGGGTCCTTTTTGACTCATAGTGACCCTGTAGGATACAGAAGAACTGCCTTATAGGGTTTCCAAAGAGCAGCCAGTGGATTCAAACTACTGACCTTTTGGTTAGCAGCTGAGCTCTTAACTATTGCCCCACCAGGGACAATACACAGTGAGGAAATAAAATAGGATAATTTTGGATAGCGATGTTATGAAGATATGAAGGAGCGGGTCAGGGAAGTAGCTATTTGAGCAGAGGCTATTTGAGCAAAGTTCCACAGAATAAAAAGCCAGCCACATGAAGATCACAACATAGATCATAACAACTATTTATTTAGAAAAAAAAAAAAAATTGATCTCCTACTCTGTGCCAGGGACTGTTCTCAGACTCTGGGGATACAGCTGTGACCATAACAGACCAGTCTCATGACCTCATGGAACAGACATCCCAGTGTGTGATATGATAAGGGGAGGGGTTAGATACAACAAAATAGAGGAGTATGACAGAGATGCAGTGGGCGTTAATGTCTACTCTATCCTAAAGTACTCTCTGAAGTGGTGACATTTAAACTGTATTCAAGTTAAAAAAGGAATCACCCATAATGAGACCTGAGGGAACAGCATTACAGGCAGAAGGAACAGCTAGGACAAGGGCCCAAAGATGGCATGATTTTGGTGTATCCAGAAGAGAAAGGAAGCCTGTTTTGCTGGAACATGGTAAGAAGCATACTAGATGAGGACACAGACCACA
This sequence comes from Heterohyrax brucei, assembly GCA_028571685.1. Taxonomy (NCBI): domain Eukaryota; kingdom Metazoa; phylum Chordata; class Mammalia; order Hyracoidea; family Procaviidae; genus Heterohyrax; species Heterohyrax brucei. Next base: position 82,732,599 of record CM053157.1, on the reverse strand, counting down.
TAACCTAGTGCAGAGTTAGCCTTTCATTCTAAGTGCGGTGAAAAACCATCCGGGGCATTTAAGCAGTAGTGATATAATTTAACGTTTTAAACTGGGGCAGGGGGTGGGGGGGGCAGGACATTAAAAGTAGATATAGCCAGACGACTTGAGAGCCCTTGCCAGATGGAGATGGTGACTTAGGCCAGAAAGGCAGGAGCAGAGATGTAGAGTAGTGGACAGATTCAGGATACATTTAAGGGGATGAATAAGCAAATCTTAAAACTCTGGCTGCTTGGCATGACTGAAATGGTTAATCCTGGACCAGAATTTAAATTCTATTCTAAATTTGGTTGCAACTAGGTTTGAAGCTTGGCTTTGCCTTCTGCAAAAGACAAGCTGGCTTTTTGTGAAAGTTTTAATTGCCTATGACACAAAGACAGTAGAACTATATAAATAATCTTAATATTTATATAAATAATCTTATCTAATGTAAATAATTATTTACATAATTATTATTATACAAATAATTATTATAATCATTATTATTGTTAAATATAAATAATTATTATATAATTAATTATATAAATAATCTTATCTAATTATGTAAATAATTATTTATATAAATAAACTGCTGTCAAGCAGTTAATCCACTGAATGCCCAGACAGCTGAAGGAAACCCAAGTGGTGTAATGGTCAAGTGCTATAAACTGTTTACCAGAAGGTTGGCAATTCAAATCCACCAGGCACTTCTTGGAAACTCTACAGGCAGGTCTACTCTGTCAGTAGGGTCAAGAGTCAGAATCCACTCGAAGGCAGTGGTTTTCTTTTAGCCAGATGGGCAATGTTCACATTTCAAAAGCCTTCACAGTAGTGTGACCTAATCTTCACAATCATATAGTCAACTTCTACATTTCAGGGACTCAAACTAAGGCACAGGCAGCCTACAGTCTATCACTAAACCCCACATCAGGGATGCTTACACTGCTTGCTTTAGAAGTACTCTTTCAGTCAGCTTTTCTTGTGAAGGAAGAGATTGCTGCTACGGCTTGAAATTGATGCTAATAATTGTAGTTTCACAACCCCTTGTAAATTTTCGCTTCTTTATCCAGGGCCGGCTTGGATGAAAAACAATTAATTGGAAACCGTGGTGGTGTAACGGGTTAAGTGCTACATCTGCTAACCAAAAGGTTGGCAGTTAAAATCCGCCAGGGGCTCCTTGAAAACTCTATGGGACAGTTCTACTCTGACCTCTAGCGTCGCTATGAGTTGGACCTACTTGACGGCAGTGGGTTTGGTGGGTTTTTGTTTGTTCTGCCTGATAAATACCTAACTGAAACTTTGGTGGCATAGTCATTAACTGCTAAGGAAGCAGTTCGAACCCACCAGGGTTCCTTCGGACCCACCAGGGTTCCTTCGGACCCACCAGGGTTCCTTCGGAACTCTATCGGGCTGTTGTACGCTGTCCTACTTGGTCGCCACGAGTCGGCATCGACTTGACGGCAGCGGGTTTGGGGGGCTCTCCCTGCAAGCCAGAACACATACTACCTCTTGTTTGAGTGCCCGTGGGACTCCCCACTTGCAGAAACGATCTAATTTGTCTTTTTCCTCCAGGAAAATCCTGTTATAACTTATAGCGCAGCGTCAATCTAGTTTTAAAACTAGGACAAGAAGACACCTAGAGTTTTGTTCTGAACTAAGTGGTGAGTTTACAGAGATGAATAAAACTGGTCGGGGGAATCAGAATTCCCGTAACTGTAGTAACAGCATTCACTGCATGTTTACTATGTACCAGACCCTGTGCTAAACGACTTAAAAGATTTTCTCCCATAAAAAATTCACAGCACTGTCCGTTAGTGATTTGCCCCTATTTTATTAAGAAGTTCAGATTTGTGGGAAGTCTTACCGCTAAACCGTAGTTAAAGCTACAGCCAAACCTAAGTCGGCCTCTACCAAAAATGTTCACCTTGGGTACCACAACCTCTCCTCTGTCAAACGCGAACAATTTCCTCGTAGGTTAGTTTCAAAAAAAGAACAAAACCCAAACTCACTGCCGTTGAGACGACTCCGACTCAACTGTTGAGTCGCTAGCGAAACTTGAAATTTAAAATCTAGGAAACGCGCCAGTCGTTGCTTCGCCGGGACAACAGTCCCCGCCCCTTCCGCCTACGTCCCTCCACCCCCGCATCCAGCCCCCGGTTCCGTGTGAATGAAATTCCGAGACCGGTAACGAAGATAAAGCCTCCTTCCTGCCATTGGTTGGAGCTTGAAGAGGCTCCTCCTGATTGGTGAAGAGTCCTAGGAGGCGGGCGAGGACAAACCTTCCACCTCGGGTGCTCCCGCTTGGCCCCACCCCGCTCTGACGTAATGTGCTGCGACGCGCGGGAGTTGGGGTTGACAGGATTCCCGCAGCTGCGCGGCCTTTTGACGATTCCTCTTCTAATTGGCCGTGATCCGAGGCTGCAGTTCTGAGCGCTAATTGGCCTCCCGGGCCGCCTCGGAGGTGAAGTGTACCGCTCGGATTGGTTCCGAGGTGCCGGCAGCGCGTGATGTCCCGAGCAGCCATTGGCCTCGGCCTGCTGCGACTTCTCTGACCGGACTGGACTCCCGGGAAGTGGACTGGCCGAAGAAGGGGGCAAGCGAGCTGTCGCTGCGGACCGAGGAGGAGGCCCCCGGCGTGACGCGGCCCCAGAGAGCAGGGTGGGCTGGCGAGCCGACGGGCCTGCAGAGGCGGCTGTGGGGAGAGCGTGGGCCAGGGTCCGGGACCGAGGAACCATGGCCCCGCAGAACCTGGGCACCTTCTGCCTGTTGCTGCTGTACCTCATCGCGACCGTGATCGCCGGGTGAGGGACAGGCTCCCGCGGGCTCGGGGCCCGTGAGCTGGCTTTTGCTGGGGAGGGGGCAGGCCGGAATCCGGTGGGGGGCGTAGCACTGCTGGGCTGAGCGACTGGTGAGGGGCGGTGGTGAGGCGGTGGGAAAGAGGAATGGCTAGCGAGGGCCTGTCTCGTGGGGCGGAGGGAGAACTGTGGGTGACACGAGTGAGAAGGGCCGCGAAGAACCTGAATTGGCCCAGGGAGTGGGAGTTGGACGCAGTGTCAAACAGCGTGGAGGCGGGGAGGGGGCGTGTGTTTGAAGGGGAGCGGGCGATTGTGAGCAGAGGCGTGGGAGAGGGAAGGGGCGGCTGGCTGTGATGAAGGCGGGACAGTGGCAGGCTGAGGCTGAGGGCACGGACAAGTCTTTGGTTAGAGGGGTGGGTTGCTGTGACCTCCTGCGCTGGAGAAGGGCACGTGGAGATGCTGAGCCTGCAGCGAGCCTTTGGGGGGCAGGTATTAAAGTGTATGTGGGGGTGGCGTTCTGATGGCCAGCTGAGTGAGGAAGGGAGGGGAGCAGGTGGAGGGGCCAGGCTGGGATGGAGGACGGTGAATTGAGGAGCCAAACCGACTGTTTGGAGAGCCCTTATTGAGCCTAAGCTGTCACTGTGTCGCTGTCTCGCAGTGGTACCTTCCTGAGAAGCTGAATGACATGAGCAGGAGATGCAGCTCACCAACTAGTAACTGACCGAGATTTTAGGCTACAAACCCCACTCCAGTTGTGAGTTAGGTGACCTTGAGGGAACCGTGAACTTGTCATTTTTTACGTGAGGATACTGTGCCACCCGCAGGAAGGGACTGTTGAGGAGCCTTCCTGCCTTTATTACAATTCTGTTAAGTCGGGTGACCATAGGCAATGCATGCCAGGCTCATATTTTAGAATGCAGCAATTAACGGGATCTTAGTTTTTAACGCTTTATACCTTGTTGGAAGTAGGGATGATAGTACTTAGCAAAACTTTAAAATGTATGTCCTTATTTTCTTCAGTTTTTTTTTTAATGTGCATTTATGCTAACAGTTTTGTTATTTTGTGAAACATTAAGTGTGTAAAATATTTATGTGTCCTAGGTAATCTTTATTGTTTTTCTCAGGATGTTTTTGGTAGTTCCTTTTACACTTACCCTACACAGACAAACACCCCAACCTGTCACTGTTGAGTCCATCCAGAGCAGCACTAGAGGACAGAATAGAACCGCCCCCTGGGGCTTCCAAGGAGTGGCTGATGGATTAGAACTGTCAACCTTTTGCTTAGCAGCCGAGCGTAGGCACGGTGCCACCAGTGCCCCGATGAGAACACTACAGTGTTTAAAAGTTGCTCTTGACGTTATTAACACGGTAGCTTTCGGTTTCAGTCATTCACGGAAGGGCCTTTTGGGAACAGTCATGTTGATGCTGAGCTGTACCAGACATCGTTTCCCTTCATTTTTCTGAGCTGTTACTTAACCATTTTTATATTAGCCAAGTGATATGCATATATATTTATATATATATGTTGATATATAATTAGCAAGTTTAATTCTCCCTATACCTACCCCCTTTTTATTAATTATAGCAGTTCTTTTGATTTATGTAGTACTTACCATAAGATGTCGAAATTTTAGGTGTTTTTGGGGGGAGTAGAAGGCATCTAATTAATCCTTATGGAACTCCTTATGGGCAATAATTTAAAAAATAAAAACTATAAATGAAATGGGCAAGTGATTTTTTTCCTAAAGTGTGGCTAACACCCTATGAAGTTTATATTTTTTAGTGTCCTGTCCTGTATGACTTGCTGCTTGGTCCCCAGTGCATTTTTACTGTCCCTGCAGTATCAGTGTCACTATCCTGAACAACTGTCTCATTCTCATTGTTGAGAGAAAGCATTTGCAGAATAACTGAAGATGGCCAAAGGAATACATAGGGTTTTTTTCTTGTGAGCATTATTGATTCATTTCATTCAATAAATATTTGATTTCTTCTTTGGGCCAAATACTATCCCTGCCCTGAAAGTGTTGATAGTCTTACTCCATCTTCCCAGTGGCCAAAGATCCCAACTGATACTAATTTGATTCCAGTGTGGCCCCAGCAAGGATGTCAGGGGATCTCTCCGTCTTCCACCAGCTTTTACCTTATGTGTCCCCATAGGCTGCTGAGACACACGGGCTCTTGTGTGTGGGCTTCTGCAGTTGTTTTCAACTACGATTTGACAGACAAAGTAACCAGAAGATTGGTACTTCTTCTGTCTGTCTCGTTCAGCAAACAAACTGCAGCTCACACATCCAAACTACAGCAGAGTGGTTTAGGGGCTCTGATTTAACCTCTGTGTTAATCTCTGAAGTTAGTTTCAGTCATTTCTTCTTTCACTTCCCAGCATTTTCACTGTTTATGAGAACACTACAGTGACAGTCTTTTGGAGTAAGGCAAATCATCCTATGAGGTTATTATTTGACTTCTGGAGATAGCCAGAAGTTATTTGGAGTCAGTACAGAGAAATAAAGTGAGTTGATTTGATTGTACAGTTGTAGGCCAAAAATAACCTGTGTCCATCAAATAAGAATTTTTTTTTTTGACTGAAGGTAGATCTAAAAGGGCCGCAAGTGTTTTGAATAATTCAGGCACTGCTCAGCAAGTACATAGCTTGTCATTGTGACTCCAGTAATATACATAGGACTGATTCCTTTCTGGAAACCCTGTGCTGTAGTGGTTAAAAGCTACAGCTGCTAACCAAAGGGTCAGCAGTTCACATCCACTAGATGCTCCTTGCAAACCGTGTGTGGCAGTTCTCCTGTTTCCTATAGGGTCACTTTGAGTTGGAAGTGACTCAATAGCAATGGGTTTGTTTGTTGGGGGGGGTTCCTCTTTCTACTCACTCTTTTTCCTTTTTGCATTGTATGTGTGTCTTAATTTTCCTAACCCTTAGTTCAAACACAAACCTAACTGTAAATGAAAACAACAAAACAAAACCTCACTTTTTAAAAAGTAATGTACAATCCCCTAATGATGTCTTCTGCCCCCCAACCCTACCAGGCGAGATTTCTATAAGATCTTGGGGGTACCTCGAAGTGCCTCGATAAAGGACATTAAAAAAGCCTATAGGAAGCTGGCCCTGCAACTTCATCCTGACCGGAACCCTGATGACCCGAGAGCTCAAGAGAAATTCCAGGATCTGGGTGCTGCTTATGAGGTAAGGCAAGAAAAAGGATAAAGTACAAATAAAACCCTCAGATACAGAACTGGCCACATAGCGTGGAGAAAGACTGCCTTCTTTCAGGTCAGTTCTATTTAGAAACAGATAGTAGTTAAAGATGAAAGTCATACTTGACTCTACAGTACCATATTTCATGTTCATGTTAATAAATGACGTTTCACATTTTCCCCATGTTAGCATGTCTTTTGTTAAGAAGAATATTGTTGAAAAGGTATGAATGAGCAAAAGTGAGATTAATACACTAATGTGTCAATTAATCATCTATAATCAATCAGTATGGAGCTGGAGCCACAAATACAGAGTCTAAATGCAAACTCACAGGCCCATGTGGATCAGACAAATGACATATGGCACATGTAAGAGACAGCCCAACAGTGGACAACTTGCCTCACTAAACCAAAACCTGTTGCCGTCGAGTTGATTCCGACTCATAGCCATACTAGCAGAGAACATTGTGGAATGGTGAGGACTGTGACAAACTAGAGCCTTCCTGCCCCATTCCAAGGCAGCTGCTGTTACCGAGCCAGGTATTGGCATACAGAAATACAAACAGTGTGTTCCCACATCATCAGATGGTTTTGAGAGAAGTTGGAAACTGGGATTTTAATGTAAATTTTCCTGATTGTAAAAATACGATAACTAATTCAGTGATAGACCAAACAAAGCACAGTGATGGTGGGAATCTGCACCCTCTAATCTAGAAGTCGAAGCACTCTTATGAGTGCCCTCTCACTTGATCTTCACTGGTACACCATGAAATACATCAGGGTAGGGATAGTTTTCTTCCCATTTTTTAAAAGGGCAAAGCAAAACACTATTTTAACTCCAAAAATTATGGAGATCAGACTCGTGAATTAAAATTAAGTCCCTGTATGGTAAAGAGGCAGGGAAAAAATATGACAAGTATTTTAGTAGTCGAAAGAACCAGAGGAAGGGCTCCCAAAGACTCCCTTCCCCCCATGGTTAAAGACAAACTTCAGGGTTGAAACGGTGACTGAGATCTACATGAACCTACGAAAACAGGCTCGCCATTTCTTTCCGTCCTACCTGTAGGAAGTGAATAGGACAGGAAGTCTCAACCTGAGGCCCATAAACTTAAGGGAGTTGGTGGGCCCTATAAAATTATGGGTAACGTTTTGTTGTTGATAATCTATCAGGTTCCATATTTTGCATGTATTTCCCATGAATGGGTCCATTATTTGCTAGAAACCCATAAGTCAAAAGTATTTTCTAAGGATGCTGTTGCTAAGACTTTACCGCACTGTTTAAAGACTCTATCACGCGCTTTATCTGTGCTCTGGTCAGGGTCCCTATCCATGGATCATTCACAAGACTGCAGTTTGTGAAACCAGGAGAAACTTTTTGGTCACAAGTTAAACCTTTCTTCCTACTTTGTGTCATTCAGGCCTGATTGCCCTTGGTCTTTAGGTGAAGTAGCGTTCACAAATCAGAATCCCAGTACAGTGTGAAGAGTTCTTTTGTAAATATACATTTGTCTTCTCTACTGAGCTGAGATTACTGCTGACATTTTAATTTGTTGAGATCCTGGGTGGTTTGGCCAAAATCAACTAGTAAAACTCTCCTCATTTTTTATAATAAAATCGTTTCCAGGACTGTGGAGTAAAATTGCATTCCTTAGCCAGAGGAAAAGTGAGTGAAAAGGAATGACTTCGGGGGTAGCTTTCTGAGAGTGATTATGGAAGCCTCTTATGTCTCAAAGGAAACTGGCATGAAAGTGTCTTTACTTAGAGGTTTTGAGAATGATGCTCTTTATAACTGCAAGTGTGAAGCTCATTTCTTTGCCAAGGAAAGACCAGAGACTTAGAAATTCAGATTACCCGCTAGTAAGAGGGTGTCTTTGGTTTTAAGTTAGCCATGCCTCTCTGCTGCCCCCAAAGCACCTGTTTGCTGAGGATGTTTGTGAAAAGACTCCTTTCTCTTACCTGCTACTGTTTTGCCCCGTTGTAGTGACGTTAGTCATTTCTGAAGTGATTTTTTTGCTTTTCAGAATGCTCACACTCTTGTAACTTCACTTTCTGTTTTCCTTTTTAAATATGTTTTAATGTCAGTGGGTAAGTGTTTGGCTACTAACCAAACACCGAGCAGTTTGAATCCACTGGCTGCTGCCTGGAAACCCTATGTGGCAGTTCTCCATCCTAGAGGGTCACTATAAATTGAAAGTGACTCACCAGCAGCAGGTTTGGTGTGTTTTTCTAGTGCCATGACATTTTTGCCACAGCTTCCTACGTGTCTTTCAGGCCCTGAGCCAAGAGCGTCCTGTGTTTGAATATGCCCAATGGGCTTTGTCTTGTGCTGAGTCTACAAGCACGTCTACTGCCAACCTGTCTTTTCTTGGGGGACCATGAGTTTGGGCTTGAAATATCCTTCGCAGTCATCTCTCCAACTAGGAGTTTGTGACTATCAAAAGAAGACTATAAGGCTAGTTAATTTTCAAGGATACATGTGTGCATATACTACAGATCACTCTGAAGGGAAGGGAACCCTTTGTTTCATATGTTGAAGATACATTTTGAAGAGTATGGAAGTTGCTTGTGTTTTGACAGTCCTTAGTATTACCTGTGGGGTGAAGGCAGCGAGAAAGCATAATGCCACAAGTATACTGAAACCACCAAAACTATTTTTAAAAAACATTTTATTGTGTTTTTTAAGTGAAAGCTTATAATTCAAGTCAATTTGTCATGCAAAAACTTGACACACACTGCTATGTAACTGGCTGTTCTACCCACCCTGTGACAGCACACTGCTCCTCTCCTCCCTGTGTTTCCTGTGTCCATTCAACCAGCTCCTGTCCCCCTCCACAGTCTCATCTCGCTTCTCGACAGGAGCTGCCCAGTTAAACCCATACATCCACTTAAGAGAAGCACACTTTTCACCTGTACCGTTTTATGTCTTCTAGTCTAGTCCAGTCTCTGTCAGAAGAGTTGCGTTTGGAACTGAAACCACTGAAACTTACGAATGTTTTGCAAACTGAAACGGACCCTGAGCCGTCTTTATAGCAGGGTCCCTTTTGTACCCTCTCTGCAGTGCACACTCAGGATGTGATCAGCTGAAACATGTACATCACCCACATGCACAGGCAGGTGGCGTTGGCGCCACAGGTGGATTTCCATGTGTACCAAAAAATAGGGAAAGAAAAAGAGTGTGAAGATAGAGGCATATCGACCTATCTAGTGGAGCTGGGGTGTCGTTACCTTGGTCTGCTGATCCCTTAATGCCTGGGGTATGTGGCTGCGTGCGTGTGTGTGTGTGCATGTGTGCGTGTACATACGTGCATGTCTTGGACACCTGAGGTAGGGCTGAGGTGTTTTTAAGGCTTTCCTAGCCACTGCTTCCACCACAAGGGACAGTCTCGCATCGTGGTCTCCTGGCTGCAGTTTAGAGAGGTGATGCCGCAGGGTGCTGAGCAGACACCCTGGAAGCCAGCCACAGGGAGGCCCCCGAAGGAGCCTCCATGCCTCCTCCTTCTCGCCTTCATCAATGCACATTGCCCATCTCAGAAACGATTTCCAGGTGACCGAGTACTGATAAATTTCCACTGAGAATGTGAACAGTGTAGAAGTCGCAAAGTGGACAGTGCATCAAAAATTTAGTCAGAGAAAACAACTGTTTACAATATGCCTTAATAATACTACATTCCACAAAGATCTTAGACATGGTGTCAGAGTGAAAAATCCTGCACACGGACGTACCCTCTTTTCCTCCACCGACTTTACCCCCAGGTCCTGTCCGACAGTGAGAAACGGAAGCAGTACGACACTTACGGGGAAGAGGGCTTAAAGGACGGCCACCAGAGCTCTCACGGAGACATCTTCTCGCAGTAAGTCATGTGCCCATCAAAAAGCATCTGTGTCTAGGAGTGGGTCTCTTGGAGACGATGAAAGAATTATCTGTGTTCCTTGTTCAGCATCTTTTGATGAACAAACCGTCTGTTCTGACCAGAGATCAGCAGCCATCCTCTCTGTGGGAAGGTGGCCATCTCCATTTTCATGAAGCTTCAAAAGAAACAGCCCCAAAAGGGCAGTCTGTCTGGCTGACCGCATCAGTCAGACCAACCCTGACACTTACAGGGGGCTCAGGCAGATGCTAGTTCGTCTTCACTGTGACTTGGAATCTGCAAACCATTCAGTGAGCAAATCATTGTTGTAAGAAGAAAGAAATTCCTGGCTCTTATACTTAGAGCTGCCTCATTTTTTTGTCTACAAGAAAGGAATGGGTGTGGTAGTCAGGGGTGGGGAAGAGAACTGAGGTGAGCACTCCCCGTCTTACAGTGCACAGCAGTCTGGGGGTGCTGAGTGGCCTAACAAATAAGCACTCTTCTGCTGACTCTCTGAGCCGCTCTCTCTTGAGCATTTGAGTTTCCACAATCCAACCAAAAATAAAATCAAACACCATGCAGTGGGTTCCAGCTCGTGGCGACCCCATGTGTTGCACGCAGAACTGCGCTCATAGGGTTTTCTTGGCTGTAAACTGTACTGAAGCAGCTCATCAGGCCTCTCTTCGGGGGCACTGCTGAGCAGGTTGCAACCCCCAACCACATGCAGACTGCCAGCTCTCCCAGGGACCTTGCCATATACTGGGAGCTCTTACACTGGAGTGTCAGGTCTAAAATTATAAACAAAAAGATGTTTGACTATGCATTTTTATGGAAGGAAATCTGGCTGCCTTCAGATTCTCAAACAGTTCATGAATGTTCTCCCCAAAAGAAGGTAGGAATCGCTGTTTTCAGTAGGTTCCCCCATGTATTGATGCCGTAACAAGAAAGTCCTCTTCCCCATTTCACTTTTATCCAGGGCTCAGGAAAGTCACTTGTCAGAGCTGAGGGTGAGTTACATATTGTCATTGTCACTGGGCTAATATCTGAGGCTCCTTTATCATAGCAAAAATCAACATTAAGTTTAGAATTCCTGCACAGTTGAAGGCTTCTGTTGATATTAATCTCAAAGCACTGCTCTTATTACATACAAAATCTAATTTTGGTCTTTAGAAGCCAGAACTTCCTTTTCCCTAAGGACTAGATCTTTTTTTAGCTTATTTAATTATGCACCCAAGATTTTTGTACAGAGCGGTAACATCTTTCACCAAGGTTAGCTTCTAAAAAGTATGTGAAGTGAATGCTACGGTCAAAATGACCCTTAAAAGTTCCATAATTTAAGTGTGAACTTTAGGATTACATGGCTTTAAAGATACTGTGCCAAAAAAATCCAAACCTTGGGCTGTCAAGTTGATTTCAACTCATAATGACCCTGTAGGACAGAGTAGAACTGCCCCATAGGGTTCCCAGGGCACAGCTGGGGCACTCAAACTGTCGGCCTTCTGGTCAGCAGCTGAGTGCTTAACCACCGTGTCACCAGAGCTCCTACGGATAGGGGATGCCTTCTCAAATCCGTCAGTCTGTATTTCCTCAATACTGAAACGTTGTTACATTACTTGGCTACAGTGTTCAGCTCATGGACATACATTTAGGCTAGGGCCATATCATATTAAAAAGTAAATGTTTTAGGGTGGTGCGGCAATATAATCGATATGATATAAATTAAAAATTATGTCTGATACATGACTCAAATGTATTAAATAAAAATGTCTTTCACTGTTGCACAGCAAGTTGGTAGGATGCAGGATTCTGTCACCATAAAGGAAAGTAAATAATTGTGAGATTTGAACTCCTGTTTCTTCTCCTGATGATTTTGTGCTTAACTCACAGCTTCTTTGGAGATTTTGGTTTCATGTTTGGAGGAACCCCACGTCAGCAAGACAGAAATATCCCACGAGGAAGTGATATTATTGTGGACCTAGAAGTCACTTTGGAAGAAGTATACGCAGGAAATTTTGTGGAAGTAAGTTAAACAAGACAGCTGTTCACATGGACTTCCAGAACTTGTTCTTTTGACTGAAGTTTCTGAGTCCCTTGGTATTTCAGGGGGTGGGGAGGAGTGACTAGGTCACAGAATTGAGTCAACTCTTGGTTCATGATATGGCCTTGTTACGTGTTCATGAACTCAGCACCCAGCCCAAGAACTAGGTCAAACAGTTCCGTGACTTATGTCTGCCAGGGTGCTGCTTCTCTCTTCCCTTCTCTTGCCCCTCTTCTGGGGTAACAACTATCCTAAAGTTTTGATTTTTGTTCGCTTTCTGTTTTTGCTTGTTGTATTACATATATATGAGTACCTGGTGATACATTATGTTTACTTTGTAAAAATGGTATCATATGTTGTCTTCTGGTACTGACATCTTTATGTTATTAGGGTTCATCCATGCTGTTTATAGCCATAAGTCTGCTGAATAAAATGCCATTATGTAAATGCACCATGATTTTTCGATAGGCATTGCCAATTTTTTTTCAGTTCCAAACAGTGCTTCTCTTTGCATTGTTGTACATAAATCCAAGTACACATGCGCAAGAATTTCTCTCGGGTAGGTACATACCCACACAAAGAATTTCTGGGTGATATGAACGAATGTTCCGTTTTGTAAGATAACACTGTGTAGTTTGCCAAAGTGATTGTCCCAGCATTTCCACCAGAATCTGTAAGACATCTGCAGATTCTCTCTAAAACTTGGAATTATTAGACTTCTTAAATTTTACCTATAAAATGATACGTTGCCATGATCTTGATTTGATTTCCTTGGTTAGGAATTAGGACAAGCATCTCTTCATATGGCTATTGGGCATGTGTCCCCTGTTGTGTGAGTTGGCTTGTGCATGTCTTTCACCAATTTTTTTATTTGTCCTTTTCTTATTGATTTCGAAATACCCCTTGTTGGCTGTACATGATACAAATACAGTTAGGCACTGTGTAACGTCTGCCTCTTCAGGCAGTATTTGACGTCTGGTGGGGGGTCTCCAAGGGATGGCCACAGCCCTACCTGACGGCCAGCCCACCCTCCCACCCCCCTACTCATGGAAACAGGCACCCTGATGCTGGGAGGAATGAGCGCCGGACCCTGCTGCTCTGCAGCCGAGGTCAGAAGGCACAGCTGGTCTGCTGGGGCAGGGGTCCTGCTCATCGATGTCACTGAGACCTCTCTCCCCAGCTGCCTGGCTGCCCTGGGGCCAGGTCCTTCCTGTCATGACTTCCATAGGCTGCAGGTTGCATGCTTAGTTGGAGTCGCCCAGGCACTCACCTGAGGCCTCCTAGGGCCACATGGCAGTCCTGGGACCTGTGTGCCCAGGAGCCCTGCGCCCTGTGGACCTAGGTGTTAAAACAACATCCAAGTCACGTAACTCCAGATTTCACAAAACCTGTTGTGGGTGTTAAATGACACGTGACTGTGTCCTAGCAGTTTGTAACATTTCTTTTCGTTATGTTGAAGCTTAAATGAACAGAAGTAATTCATTTTAATGCTATCAAAGTGATCGATCTTTTACGGTTGATTTTAGTGCATTGTTGAAGAAAGTCTTCTCTTCCACAAAGTCACAATGCTATTCACTTTTATTTTCTGCTCATACTTTGGAGTCTTTTAATTTCATGTTATTTATGTTTTTTAATTCTGGGAATTTTATCTCCATTGTTTCTCTAAATACTGAGTCCTGTTCGCTGGTATTTCTATCTGCTGTTTCTTTGATATATGAAGTCTGACAGTTAAGTTTGTGAATGCATCCTAGAAGAAATACCACAAACCTCACTACACTCATCTTCCGAGTCCTCCCCTTGGGAAGCTCTGCACGTATGCCAGTGCCCGTTTCACCCTTCACAGCAGTTTTGAAACTTTTTCTGGAATGGCCATCACAGCTGTTGTCATATTACCCTTAATGTCCTCAATGTTATCAATATTTCCTTTATCTTCAGGTAAAGAAAAGTCATTGGGGGCCAGATCGGGTGGGTAGGTATGGTGTTCCAATAGATTTATTTTTTCACTGGCTGAGAACTCCCTCACAGACAACTGGATGGTTAAGTTTGCAAACTTGCCACCATACCACTATGTGCAATGGCCATTCCAGAAAGAGTTCCAAAATTGCTCTGTAGGGTGAACGAGGCACTGGCATGGGTGCACAGCTTCCCAAGGGGAGTACTTTGAAGGTGACCACAGTGATATTCAGCAGTGAGGTGTGTAGCACTTAGCACAGTTAAATTCACGAAGTTAACTGTTGGACTTCATGTATGCAAATGGTAATTTTCACACACTTGAAGAGATCAGAATATTTGATTGCAAGTCAGCTACAAAGACCTGCAGAAAGATGGTTATTGTTTGAGTGCATGTATCTGAGTCGAGCTTGCCCTGGAAAACAGTCCTGGATTGAGCTGCCTGAAACAAGGAGGCATTTCATTAGGTTCATCAAAGGGTTTGATTGTAGTCACATGCTTGTTTTTCAGGTATCGTGGTTCACATAGCTCAGATTTGGTCAAAGAAAGGAATTCTGGGAATTATTACTCAGGAGCATTTAGTGGTGGCAGAGAAATGCTGATATCTGCACACTGATTTCAGTTCTCTTCTTACCCCGTTTATCTTCCCTTCTCCAACTCTGCAATTGGAGTCATTGAAGTGTCTGTTGGCTCCGTTCCTGTTTAGGGGCTAGTATGTAACCCCTCAGAACATCTTGGTGGCTGTAGCAGCCACGGGCATGTAG